>CM037881.1:134634149-137334236 GCA_021292165.1 Shinisaurus crocodilurus | reverse complement strand
GTTGCTTTTTGTTATGACATTGACTATCTTTTCCAGTTTGTACTCCATTCACTCCAACCTTGCCATTTCATTCTCCTGAAGGGCTGCATTTCAATGGCAAGAAAAGGCAGCTTTTTGGCACGTTTTGAAAAAGCAAAACATGGTTTGTTAAAGGAAAGAAGCATTCGGTGTAAATCCTACTCAGAGTAGACCCCTGGAATGGAAGGGCACTCAAATCCTTAATGTGGACATGATCCGCAATGTTTTCATGCGTTCTACTCTAAGTAGGACCCAGGTTGGTTTTTGTTATGACATTGACTATCTTTTCCAGTTTGTACTCCATTCACTCCAAACCTTGCCATTTCATTCTCCTGAAGGGCTGCATTTCAATGGCAAGAAAAGGCAGCTTTTTGGCACGTTTTGAAAAAGATAGCAAAACATGGTTTGTTAAAGGAAAGAAGCATTCGGTGTAAATCCTACTCAGAGTAGACCCCTGGAATGGAAGGGAACTCAAATCCTTAATGTGGACATGATCCGCAATGTTTTCATGCGTTCTACTCTAAGTAGGACCCAGGTTGGTTTTTGTTATGACATTGACTATCTTTTCCAGTTTGTACTCCATTCACTCCAAACCTTGCCATTTCATTCTCCTGAAGGGCTGCATTTCAATGGCAAGAAAAGGCAGCTTTTTGGCACGTTTGAAAAAGATAGCAAAACATGGTTTGTTAAAGGAAAGAAGCATTCGGTGTAAATCCTACTCAGAGTAGACCCCTGGAATGGAAGGGCACTCAAATCCTTAATGTGGACATGATCCGCAATGTTTTCATGCGTTCTACTCTAAGTAGGACCCAGGTTGGTTTTTGTTATGACATTGACTATCTTTTCCAGTTTGTACTCCATTCACTCCAAACCTTGCCATTTCATTCTCCTGAAGGGCTGCATTTCAATGGCAAGAAAAGGCAGCTTTTTGGCACGTTTTGAAAAAGATAGCAAAACATGGTTTGTTAAAGGAAAGAAGCATTCGGTGTAAATCCTACTCAGAGTAGACCCCTGGAATGGAAGGGCACTCAAATCCTTAATGTGGACATGATCCGCAATGTTTTCATGCGTTCTACTCTAAGTAGGACCCAGGTTGGTTTTTGTTATGACATTGACTATCTTTTCCAGTTTGTACTCCATTCACTCCAAACCTTGCCATTTCATTCTCCTGAAGGGCTGCATTTCAATGGCAAGAAAAGGCAGCTTTTTGGCACGTTTTGAAAAAGATAGCAAAACATGGTTTGTTAAAGGAAAGAAGCATTCGGTGTAAATCCTACTCAGAGTAGACCCCTGGAATGGAAGGGAACTCAAATCCTTAATGTGGACATGATCCGCAATGTTTTCATGCGTTCTACTCTAAGTAGGACCCAGGTTGGTTTTTGTTATGACATTGACTATCTTTTCCAGTTTGTACTCCATTCACTCCAAACCTTGCCATTTCATTCTCCTGAAGGGCTGCATTTCAATGGCAAGAAAAGGCAGCTTTTTGGCACGTTTTGAAAAAGATAGCAAAACATGGTTTGTTAAAGGAAAGAAGCATTCGGTGTAAATCCTACTCAGAGTAGACCCCTGGAATGGAAGGGCACTCAAATCCTTAATGTGGACATGATCCGCAATGTTTTCATGCGTTCTACTCTAAGTAGGACCCAGGTTGGTTTTTGTTATGACATTGACTATCTTTTCCAGTTTGTACTCCATTCACTCCAAACCTTGCCATTTCATTCTCCTGAAGGGCTGCATTTCAATGGCAAGAAAAGGCAGCTTTTTGGCACGTTTTGAAAAAGATAGCAAAACATGGTTTGTTAAAGGAAAGAAGCATTCGGTGTAAATCCTACTCAGAGTAGACCCCTGGAATGGAAGGGAACTCAAATCCTTAATGTGGACATGATCCGCAATGTTTTCATGCGTTCTACTCTAAGTAGGACCCAGGTTGGTTTTTGTTATGACATTGACTATCTTTTCCAGTTTGTACTCCATTCACTCCAAACCTTGCCATTTCATTCTCCTGAAGGGCTGCATTTCAATGGCAAGAAAAGGCAGCTTTTTGGCACGTTTTGAAAAAGATAGCAAAACATGGTTTGTTAAAGGAAAGAAGCATTCGGTGTAAATCCTACTCAGAGTAGACCCCTGGAATGGAAGGGCACTCAAATCCTTAATGTGGACATGATCCGCAATGTTTTCATGCGTTCTACTCTAAGTAGGACCCAGGTTGGTTTTTGTTATGACATTGACTATCTTTTCCAGTTTGTACTCCATTCACTCCAAACCTTGCCATTTCATTCTCCTGAAGGGCTGCATTTCAATGGCAAGAAAAGGCAGCTTTTTGGCACGTTTTGAAAAAGATAGCAAAACATGGTTTGTTAAAGGAAAGAAGCATTCGGTGTAAATCCTACTCAGAGTAGACCCCTGGAATGGAAGGGCACTCAAATCCTTAATGTGGACATGATCCGCAATGTTTTCATGCGTTCTACTCTAAGTAGGACCCAGGTTGGTTTTTGTTATGACATTGACTATCTTTTCCAGTTTGTACTCCATTCACTCCAAACCTTGCCATTTCATTCTCCTGAAGGGCTGCATTTCAATGGCAAGAAAAGGCAGCTTTTTGGCACGTTTTGAAAAAGATAGCAAAACATGGTTTGTTAAAGGAAAGAAGCATTCGGTGTAAATCCTACTCAGAGTAGACCCCTGGAATGGAAGGGCACTCAAATCCTTAATGTGGACATGATCCGCAATGTTTTCATGCGTTCTACTCTAAGTAGGACCCAGGTTGGTTTTTGTTATGACATTGACTATCTTTTCCAGTTTGTACTCCATTCACTCCAAACCTTGCCATTTCATTCTCCTGAAGGGCTGCATTTCAATGGCAAGAAAAGGCAGCTTTTTGGCACGTTTTGAAAAAGATAGCAAAACATGGTTTGTTAAAGGAAAGAAGCATTCGGTGTAAATCCTACTCAGAGTAGACCCCTGGAATGGAAGGGCACTCAAATCCTTAATGTGGACATGATCCGCAATGTTTTCATGCGTTCTACTCTAAGTAGGACCCAGGTTGGTTTTTGTTATGACATTGACTATCTTTTCCAGTTTGTACTCCATTCACTCCAAACCTTGCCATTTCATTCTCCTGAAGGGCTGCATTTCAATGGCAAGAAAAGGCAGCTTTTTGGCACGTTTTGAAAAAGATAGCAAAACATGGTTTGTTAAAGGAAAGAAGCATTCGGTGTAAATCCTACTCAGAGTAGACCCCTGGAATGGAAGGGCACTCAAATCCTTAATGTGGACATGATCCGCAATGTTTTCATGCGTTCTACTCTAAGTAGGACCCAGGTTGGTTTTTGTTATGACATTGACTATCTTTTCCAGTTTGTACTCCATTCACTCCAAACCTTGCCATTTCATTCTCCTGAAGGGCTGCATTTCAATGGCAAGAAAAGGCAGCTTTTGGCACGTTTTGAAAAAGATAGCAAAACATGGTTTGTTAAAGGGAAAGAAGCATTCGGTGTAAATCCTACTCAGAGTAGACCCCTGGAATGGAAGGGCACTCAAATCCTTAATGTGGACATGATCCGCAATGTTTTCATGCGTTCTACTCTAAGTAGGACCCAGGTTGGTTTTTGTTAGGACATTGACTATCTTTTCCAGTTTGTACTCCATTCACTCCAAACCTTGCCATTTCATTCTCCTGAAGGGCTGCATTTCAATGGCAAGAAAAGGCAGCTTTTTGGCACGTTTTGAAAAAGATAGCAAAACATGGTTTGTTAAAGGAAAGAAGCATTCGGTGTAAATCCTACTCAGAGTAGACCCCTGGAATGGAAGGGCACTCAAATCCTTAATGTGGACATGATCCGCAATGTTTTCATGCGTTCTACTCTAAGTAGGACCCAGGTTGGTTTTTGTTATGACATTGACTATCTTTTCCAGTTTGTACTCCATTCACTCCAAACCTTGCCATTTCATTCTCCTGAAGGGCTGCATTTCAATGGCAAGAAAAGGCAGCTTTTTGGCACGTTTTGAAAAAGATAGCAAAACATGGTTTGTTAAAGGAAAGAAGCATTCGGTGTAAATCCTACTCAGAGTAGACCCCTGGAATGGAAGGGCACTCAAATCCTTAATGTGGACATGATCCGCAATGTTTTCATGCGTTCTACTCTAAGTAGGACCCAGGTTGGTTTTTGTTATGACATTGACTATCTTTTCCAGTTTGTACTCCATTCACTCCAAACCTTGCCATTTCATTCTCCTGAAGGGCTGCATTTCAATGGCAAGAAAAGGCAGCTTTTTGGCACGTTTTGAAAAAGATAGCAAAACATGGTTTGTTAAAGGAAAGAAGCATTCGGTGTAAATCCTACTCAGAGTAGACCCCTGGAATGGAAGGGCACTCAAATCCTTAATGTGGACATGATCCGCAATGTTTTCATGCGTTCTACTCTAAGTAGGACCCAGGTTGGTTTTTGTTATGACATTGACTATCTTTTCCAGTTTGTACTCCATTCACTCCAAACCTTGCCATTTCATTCTCCTGAAGGGCTGCATTTCAATGGCAAGAAAAGGCAGCTTTTTGGCACGTTTTGAAAAAGATAGCAAAACATGGTTTGTTAAAGGAAAGAAGCATTCGGTGTAAATCCTACTCAGAGTAGACCCCTGGAATGGAAGGGCACTCAAATCCTTAATGTGGACATGATCCGCAATGTTTTCATGCGTTCTACTCTAAGTAGGACCCAGGTTGGTTTTTGTTATGACATTGACTATCTTTTCCAGTTTGTACTCCATTCACTCCAAACCTTGCCATTTCATTCTCCTGAAGGGCTGCATTTCAATGGCAAGAAAAGGCAGCTTTTTGGCACGTTTTGAAAAAGATAGCAAAACATGGTTTGTTAAAGGAAAGAAGCATTCGGTGTAAATCCTACTCAGAGTAGACCCCTGGAATGGAAGGGCACTCAAATCCTTAATGTGGACATGATCCGCAATGTTTTCATGCGTTCTACTCTAAGTAGGACCCAGGTTGGTTTCGTTATGACATTGACTATCTTTTCCAGTTTGTACTCCATTCACTCCAAACCTTGCCATTTCATTCTCCTGAAGGGCTGCATTTCAATGGCAAGAAAAGGCAGCTTTTTGGCACGTTTTGAAAAAGATAGCAAAACATGGTTTGTTAAAGGAAAGAAGCATTCGGTGTAAATCCTACTCAGAGTAGACCCCTGGAATGGAAGGGCACTCAAATCCTTAATGTGGACATGATCCGCAATGTTTTCATGCGTTCTACTCTAAGTAGGACCCAGGTTGGTTTTTGTTATGACATTGACTATCTTTTCCAGTTTGTACTCCATTCACTCCAAACCTTGCCATTTCATTCTCCTGAAGGGCTGCATTTCAATGGCAAGAAAAGGCAGCTTTTTGGCACGTTTTGAAAAAGATAGCAAAACATGGTTTGTTAAGGGGAAGAAGCATTCGGTGTAAATCCTACTCAGAGTAGACCCCTGGAATGGAAGGGCACTCAAATCCTTAATGTGGACATGATCCGCAATGTTTTCATGCGTTCTACTCTAAGCAGGACCCAGGTTGGTTTTGTTAGGACATTGACTATCTTTCCAGTTTGTTACCCATTCACTCCAAAACCTGCCATTTCATTCTCCTGAAGGCTGCATTTCAATGGCAAGAAAAGGCAGCTTTTTGGCACGTTTTGAACAGATAGCAAACATGGTTTGTTAAGGAAAAAAGCATTCGGTGTAAAATCCTACCAGAGTAGACCCTGGAATGGAAGGGCACTCAAATCCTTAATGTGGACATGATCCGCATGTTTCATCGTTCACTCTAAGTAGACCCAGGTTGGTTTTTTAGGACATTTCATCTTTTCCAGTTTTACTCCATTCACTCCAAAACCTTGCATTTCATTCTTAAGGGCTGCATTTCAATGACAAGAAAGCAGCTTTTTGGCACTTTTGAAAAGATAGCAAAACATGGTTTGTTAAAGGAAAGAAGCATTCGGTGTAAATCCTACTCAGAGTAGACCCCTGGAATGGAAGGGCACTCAAATCCTTAATGTGGACATGATCCGCAATGTTTTCATGCGTTCTACTCTAAGTAGGACCCAGGTTGGTTTTTGTTATGACATTGACTATCTTTTCCAGTTTGTACTCCATTCACTCCAAACCTTGCCATTTCATTCTCCTGAAGGGCTGCATTTCAATGGCAAGAAAAGGCAGCTTTTGGCACGTTTTGAAAAAGATAGCAAAACATGGGTTGTTAAAGGAAAGAAGCATTCGGTGTAAATCCTACTCAGAGTAGACCCCTGGAATGGAAGGGCACTCAAATCCTTAATGTGGACATGATCCGCAATGTTTTCATGCGTTCTACTCTAAGTAGGACCCAGGTTGGTTTTTGTTATGACATTGACTATCTTTTCCAGTTTGTACTCCATTCACTCCAAACCTTGCCATTTCATTCTCCTGAAGGGCTGCATTTCAATGGCAAGAAAAGGCAGCTTTTTGGCACGTTTTGAAAAAGATAGCAAAACATGGTTTGTTAAAGGGAAGAAGCATTCGGTGTAAATCCTACTCAGAGTAGACCCCTGGAATGGAAGGGCACTCAAATCCTTAATGTGGACATGATCCGCAATGTTTTCATGCGTTCTACTCTAAGTAGGACCCAGGTTGGTTTTTGTTAGGACATTGACTATCTTTTCCAGTTTGTACTCCATTCACTCCAAACCTTGCCATTTCATTCTTCTGAAGGGCTGCATTTCAATGGCAAGAAAAGGCAGCTTTTTGGCACGTTTTGAAAAAGATAGCAAAACATGGTTTGTTAAAGGAAAGAAGCATTCGGTGTAAATCCTACTCAGAGTAGACCCCTGGAATGGAAGGGAACTCAAATCCTTAATGTGGACATGATCCGCAATGTTTTCATGCGTTCTACTCTAAGTAGGACCCAGGTTGGTTTTTGTTAGGACATTGACTATCTTTTCCAGTTTGTACTCCATTCACTCCAAACCTTGCCATTTCATTCTCCTGAAGGGCTGCATTTCAATGGCAAGAAAAGGCAGCTTTTTGGCACGTTTTGAAAAAGATAGCAAAACATGGTTTGTTAAAGGAAAGAAGCATTCGGTGTAAATCCTACTCAGAGTAGACCCCTGGAATGGAAGGGCACTCAAATCCTTAATGTGGACATGATCCGCAATGTTTTCATGCGTTCTACTCTAAGTAGGACCCAGGTTGGTTTTCGTTATGACATTGACTATCTTTTCCAGTTTGTACTCCATTCACTCCAAACCTTGCCATTTCATTCTCCTGAAGGGCTGCATTTCAATGGCAAGAAAAGGCAGCTTTTGGCACGTTTTGAAAAGATAGCAAAACATGGTTTGTTAAAGGGAAGAAGCATTCGGTGTAAATCCTACTCAGAGTAGACCCCTGGAATGGAAGGGCACTCAAATCCTTAATGTGGACATGATCCGCAATGTTTTCATGCGTTCTACTCTAAGTAGGACCCAGGTTGGTTTTTGTTATGACATTGACTATCTTTTCCAGTTTGTACTCCATTCACTCCAAACCTTGCCATTTCATTCTCCTGAAGGGCTGCATTTCAATGGCAAGAAAAGGCAGCTTTTTGGCACGTTTTGAAAAAGATAGCAAAACATGGTTTGTTAAAGGAAAGAAGCATTCGGTGTAAATCCTACTCAGAGTAGACCCCTGGAATGGAAGGGCACTCAAATCCTTAATGTGGACATGATCCGCAATGTTTTCATGCATTCTACTCTAAGTAGTACCCAGGTTGGTTTTTGTTATGACATTGTCTATCTTTTCCAGTTTGTACTCCATTCACTCCAAACCTTGCCATTTCATTCTCCTGAAGGCTGCATTTCAATGGCAAGAAATGGCAGCTTTTTGGCACGTTTTGAAAAAGATAGCAAAACATGGTTTGTTAAAGGGAAGAAGCATTCGGTGTAAATCCTACTCAGAGTAGACCCCTGGAATGGAAGGGCACTCAAATCCTTAATGTGGACATGATCCGCAATGTTTTCATGCGTTCTACTCTAAGTAGGACCCAGGTTGGTTTTTGTTAGGACATTGACTATCTTTTCCAGTTTGTACTCCATTCCCTCCAAACCTTGCCATTTCATTCTCCTGAAGGGCTGCATTTCAATGGCAAGAAAAGGCAGCTTTTTGGCACGTTTTGAAAAAGATAGCAAAACATGGTTTGTTAAAGGAAAGAAGCATTCGGTGTAAATCCTACTCAGAGTAGACCCCTGGAATGGAAGGGCACTCAAATCCTTAATGTGGACATGATCCGCAATGTTTTCAAGCGTTCTACTCGAAGTAGGACCCAGGTTGGTTTTTGTTAGGACATTGACTATCTTTTCCAGTTTGTACTCCATTCCCTCCAAACCTTGCCATTTCATTCTCCTGAAGGGCTGCATTTCAATGGCAAGAAAAGGCAGCTTTTTGGCACGTTTTGAAAAAGATAGCCAAACATGGTTTGTTAAAGGAAAAAAGCATTCGGTGTAAATCCTATCAGAGTAGACCCCTGTTTGGGAATGATATCAAACATGGTGTATTATTAGAGAAAAGCAATTCGTGTAACCTACTCAGAGTAGACTTGGATGGAACGGCACTCAAACCATTAATGTTGACATGATCCGCAATGTTTTCATGCGTTCTACTCTAAGTAGGACCCAGGTTGGTTTTTTGCTATGACATTCACTATCTTTTCCAGTTTGTACCAATTCACTCCAACCTTGCCATTTCGTTCTCCTGAAGGGCTGCATTTTATGGCAAGAAAAGGCAGGTTTTTGGCAGTTTTGAAAAAGGATCTCACAAACATGGTTTGTTAAAGGAAAAAAGGCATTCGGGGTAGAATCCTACTCAAGTAACCCCTGGAATGGACCGGCACTCAAATCCTTATGTGGACATGATCCGCAAAGTTTTCATGCGTTCCTACTCTAAGTAGGACCCCAGGTTGGTTTTTGTTAGTACATTGACTATCTTTTCCAGTTGTACTTAATTCACTCCAACCTTGCCATTTCATTCTCTGAAGGGCTGCTTTCAATGGCAAGAAAAGGAAGGTTTTAGTAGTTTTGAAAAAGATAGCAAACATGGTTTGTTAAAGGAAAAAGCATTCGGTGTAAATCCTAGTCAGAGTAGACCCTGGAATAGAGGGCACTCAAATCAGTTAATGTGGGCATGATACCATGTTTTCATGCGTGCTACTCTAATAGGACCCAGGTTGGTTTTTTTTATGACATTGACTATCTTTTCCAGTTGCACTCAATTCACTTCACTCCAAACCTTGCCATTTCATTCTCTGAAGGGCTGCATTCAATGGCAAGAAAAGGCAGGTTTTTAGACGTTTTGAAAAAGATAGCAAAACATGGTTGGTTAAAGGAAAAAAGCATTCGTGTAAATCCTCCTCAGAGTAGACCTTGGTTTTTAGCTTGTTATGGGGAAGATATCAAACAGGTGAACTATTAGAGAAAAGCATTCCGTGTAAATCCTACTCAGAGTAGACCCTTGGAATGGAAGGGCACTGAAATCATTAATGTGGGCATGATCCGCAATATTTTCATGCATTCTACTCTAAGTAGGATCCAGGTTGGTTTTTGTTATGACATTGACTATCTTTTCCAGTTTGCACTCAATTCACTCCAAACCTTGCCATTTTATTCTCCTGAAGGGCTGCATTTCAATGGCAGGAAAAGACAGGTTTTTAGCACATTTTGAAAGAGATAGCCAAACATGGTTTGTTAAAGGAAAAAAGCATTCGGTGTAAATCCTACTCAGAGTAGACCCTTGGAATGGAAGGGCACTCAAATCATTAATGTCGTCATGATCCGCAATGTTTTCATGCGTTCTACTCTAAGTAGGACCCAGGTTGGTTTTTGTTATGACATTGAATATCTTTTCCAGTTTGCACTCAATTCACTCCAAACCTTGCCATTTCATTCTCGTGAAGGGCTGCATTTCAATGGCAAGAAAAGGCAGGTTTTTAGCACGTTTTGAAAAAGATAGCAAAACATGGTTTGTTAAAGGAAAAAAAGCATTCGCTGTAAATCCTACTCAGAGTAGACCCTTGGAATGTAAGGGCACTCAAATAATTAATGTCGTCATGATCCGCAATGTTTTCATGCGTTCTACTCTAAGTAGGACCCAGGTTGGTTTTTGTTATGACATTGACTATCTTTTCCAGTTTGCACTCAATTCACTCCAAACCTTGCCATTTCATTCTCCTGAAGGGCTGCATTTCAATGGCAGGAAAAGACAGGTTTTTAGCACATTTTGAAAGAGATAGCCAAACATGGTTTGTTAAAGGAGAAAAGCATTCGGTGTAAATCCTACTCAGAGTAGACCCTTGGAATGGAACGGCACTCAAACCATTAATGTTGACATGATCCGCAATGTTTTCAAGGGTTCTACTCTAAGTAGGACCCAGGTTGGTTTTTGTTATGACATTGACTATCTTTTCCAGTTTGTACTTAATTCACTCCAAACCTTGCCATTTCATTCTCCTGAAGGGCTGCATTTCAATGGCAAGAAAAGGCAGGTTTTTAGGACGTTTTGAAAAAGATAGCAAAACATGGTTTGTTAAAGGAAAAAAGCATTCGGTGTAAATCCTCCTCAGAGTAGACCCTTGGTTTTTAGCTTGTTATGGGGAAGATATCAAAACATGGTGTACTATTAGAGAAAAGCATTCCGTGTAAATCCTACTCAGAGTAGACCCTTGGAATGGAAGGGCACTGAAATCATTAATGTGGGCATGATCCGCAATGTTTTCATGTGTTCTACTCTAAGTAGGACCCAGGTTGTTTTTTGTTATGACATTCACTATCTTTTCCAGTTTGTACTCAATTCACTCCAAACCTTGCCATTTCATTCTCCTGAATGGCTGCATTTCAATGGCAGGAAAAGGCAGGTTTTTAGCACGTTTTGAAAAAGATAGCAAAACGTGGTTTGTTAAAGGAAAAAAGCATTCGGTGGAAATCCTACTCAGAGTAGACCCTTGGAAAGGAAGGGCGCTCAAATCATTAATGTCGTCATGATCCGCAATGTTTTCATGCATTCTACTCTAAGTAGGACCCAGGTTGGTTTTTGTTATGACATTGACTATCTTTTCCAGTTTGCACTCAATTCACTCCAAACCTTGCCATTTCATTCCCCTGAAGGGCTGCATTCACCTGGAGCTTTCCGGGGTTGAGTCTTTGAGTCCGGACCGGAGCCCTGGATGTCAATGCAGCCTTACACCCACCAACCAACAACAACCTGGGCTTGAAGACCCACCTTTACCTCCTGCCTCGCTCCCCCTCCCCTCTCGCCTTCAGGGGAAACCGGTTATCACAGTTGCCTTCTCTGTGGCCTGAGTACTTGGCAGCTCTTTGAGACTGCCAAGCCTTTGGCACCCCTCCTGTGCCCAAGGGTTGTTTTCCTGTCGGGCAGAAATGGGAGGAAGGAGCTACTGGGGGCGGGGATATGTAGATGGCCCATGGAGGTGAATGTATGTAGATGACCAGGCTACCAGACGGACTGTTTCTGCCCTAGGCAGAGTCTTTGCTGATTGAGGTGGGAGGGGGTTTCATAGAATCATAGAATCATAGAAAAGTAGAGTTGGAAGGGGCCTACAAGGCCATCGAGTCCAACCCCCTGCTCAATGCAGGAATCCAGGTCAAAGCATCTCTGACAGATGTCTGTCCAGCCGCACCTTGAATGCCTCCAGACTGGGAGAGCCCACCACCTCCCTAGGTAGTTGATTCCATTGTCTTATTGCTCTGACAGTCAGGAAATTTTTCCTGATGTTTAGGTGGAATCTAGGTTCCTGTAACTTGAGCCCATTATTCCGTGTCCTGCAAACTGGGATGAACGAGAAGAGATCTTTGCCCTCCTCTGTGTGACATCCCTTCAAATACTGGAAGAGTGCGATCATATCTCCCCTCAGTCTCCTCTTCTGAAGGCTAAACATGCCCAGTTCTTTCAGTCTCTCCTCATAGGGCCTTGTTTCCAGTCCCTTTATCATCCTTGTTGCCCTCCTCTGAACCCTCTCCAGTTTGTCTATGTCCTTGTTAAAGTGAGGTGCCCAGAACTGGACGCAGTACTCAAGATGAGGCCTAACCGAGTGCCGAGTAAAGGGGAATTATCACTTCCCGCGATTTGGAAGCTATACTTCTATTAATACAGCCCAAAATTGCATTTGCCTTCTTTGCAGCCACGTCGCATTGCTGGCTCATATTCAGTTTGTGATCTACCACAATTCCAAGATCCTTCTCACTTGTAGTATTGTTGAGCCAAGTGTCCCCCATTCTGTAACTCTGCATTTGGTTTCCTCTCCCTAGGTGCAGCACTTGGCATTTATCCCTGTTAGATTTCATTCTGTTGTTTTCGGCCCAGCGCTCCAGCCTATCGAGGTCACTTTGAATTTTGTTTCTGTCTTCCAGAGTATTAGCTGTTCCACCCAACTTTGTGTCATCTGCAAATTTGATAAGCATTCCCTGTACCTCCTGATCCAAGTCATTAATAAAAATGTTGAAGAGCACCGGGCCCAGGACCGAGCCCTGTGGTACCCCGCTCGTTACCTCTCCCCAGTTTGAGAAGGAACCATTGATAAGCACTCTTTGAGTCCGATTCTGTAGCCAATTGTGGATCCACCTGATAGTTGTTCCATCTAGCCCACTCTTAGCTAGCTTACTAATCAGGATATCATGAGGCACTTTGTCGAAAGCTTTGCTGAAGTCCAGGTATATAATGTCCACAGCATTCCCACAGTCCACAAGGGAGGTTACCCAATCAAAAAATGAGATCAGATTAGTCTGACAGGATTTGTTCTTGACAAATCCATGCTGGCTTCTAGTAATCACTGCATTGTTTTCAAGGTGCTTGCAGACTGACTTCTTTATAATCTGCTCAAAAATCTTCCCGGGGATTGATGTCAGACTGACTGGCCTATAGTTCCCAGGTTCCTCCTTCTTGCCCTTTTTGAAGATGGGAACAACATTTGCCCTCCTCCAGTCGTCTGGCACTTCACCTGTCCTCCATGATTTCTCAAAGATAATAGACAGTGGTTCTGAGAGTTCTTCTGCCAGTTCCTTTATTACTCTAGGATGCAGCTCATCAGGCCCTGGAGATTTAAACTCGTTCAGAGTAATCAGGTGCTCCTTGACCATTTGCCTATCAATCTCAAGCTGCAATTCTGCCCCTTCAGTCTGCACTTCAGGTTTGCCAGGGGGGTCATAGACCCTCTTTTGGGAGAAGACCGAGCCGAAGTAGGAATTGAACACTTCTGCCTTTTCTTTGTCTTCTGTTATCAATTTGCCATCCTCATTGCGTAGTTGAACCACCAGTTCTTTCTTCTGTCTTTTACTGTGCATGTATCTGAAGAAAGCTTTTTTGTTGCTTTTAGCATTCCTCGCTAACCTTAGCTCATTCTCAGCTTTAGCCTTCCTGACACTATTCCTGCAGTTCTGTGCTACCTGCCTGTACTCTTGCCCTGTAGCCTGTCCTTCCTTCCACTTCCTATACGTGTCCTTTTTTGTTTTCAGGTCATCTTTGAGTTTATTGTGAAGCCACATTGGCTTCTTCTGTTGCCCTCTGCCTTTTTTCCTTGTGGGAATTGTTTGCAATTGTGCCTTTAAAATTTCCTTTTTTAAAAACTCCCACCCCTCCTGGGCTCCCTTTCTCGTGAGAGTCACTTGCCATGGGATCTTACTAATCATTGTTCTGAGTTTGTTAAAATTGGCTTTCCTAAAATCCAGGGTACGTGTTTGGCTACACTCAGCTTTTGCTTCTGTTAGAATCAAGAACTCAAGTATAACATGGTCACTTTCCCCCAGAGTTCCCGAAACTGCCACTTTATCCACTAACTCGTCTCTGTTGGTTAGAATCAGGTCAAGGATAGCCGATCCTCTAGTTCCTTCCTCCACTTTCTGTAGGAGGAAGTTATCAGCAGCACAGCTCAGGAATTTCTTGGAGGGGCCATGTTTGGCTGAATAAGTCTCCCAACAGATATCAGGGAAATTGAAGTCTCCCATTACTACCACATCGTGCCTCCTTGAAACACTGGCAATTTGCTTTTCAAAAGTTCCATCCTCGTTTTCTCCTTGATTGGGTGGTCGGTAGTAGACTCCAACCGCCATGTTCGCTTTATTCTTTGCCCCCTTTATTTTAACCCAGATGCTCTCAATGGGGCTGCCAAGCTCCTCTTCCTGTATCTCTGTGCAGAGATACGTATTTTTAACATACAGTGCAACTCCACCTCCCTTTCTGTTGCTTCTGTTCCTTTTGAACAAGTTATACCCTTCAATTGCTGTATTCCAGTCATGGGAGTCATCCCACCAGGTTTCAGTTATCCCTATCAAGTCGTACTTGCCCTCATGTATCATGAGTTCAAGTTCGTCTTGTTTATTGCCCATACTCTGGGCATTAGTATAGAGACATCGAAGACTATGTGCTTTATAGTCCGACATTCCCCCTACATTTTGTGGTAGACTATCAATGGGCACCGCTGGAGCTGTTCTCTCCATTGTGGCATAGAGGCCTTCTTCCATTGGTACCCCCGAGTTTATGTCTCCCTCCCCTGTTGGATTCAGTTTAAAGCCCTCCTGATTAAGTTCCTCATGCTGTGTCCAAACACATTCTTCCCAGTCCTTGTGAGGTGCAACCCATCCTTTGCCAGCAGTCCATCTTCCAGGAAGTGTAGCCCGTGGTCCCAGAATCCAAATCCCTCACGTCGGCTCCACCTTCGTAGCCAGTCATTCACTCGGAGTATTTTTCTTTCCCTTTCTATGCCTCTTCCAAGTACTGGAAGGATGGATGAGAAAACTATCTGGGCCCCGAAGTTCTTGAGTTCCCTTCCCAGCTCTTCAAAGTCTGCCGTGATTTCTTTGTAACTCCGCTCGGCAGTATCATTTGTACCCACGTGGAAGAGAAGAAAGGGGTATGTGTCGGTGGGCTGCATGAGCCTCGGCAGCTGCTCTGTCACATCCTTAATCCGTTCCCCAGGGAGACAGCACACCTGGCGAGTCCATGGGTCTTCACGACATACTTTGGCTTCGATCCCCCGCAGGAGGGAGTCTCCCACTACGAGTACTCTTCTCTTCCTCTTGCTGTAGGCCTTGGTTTGATTGCCTCCACTTGACTGACCCTCAGCCTCTTGCTCGCTGTCACGTTGGGTGCCCGGTAATCCGTCCTCTGCAGGCTGTCCTCTGCTCTCGTCCTCAAGTACATGGAAGCGGTTCCATAGCTCCACTGCTTCCACAGGCGCAGAGTGTCCTGTAGTTCTTCTGCTTCTAACAGTCACCCTTTTCCAGGGAGTTCCCCCTGCGTTATTTTCCCTTGCCTCTGCAGTCTCCGACTCCGCCTCATCCTGCAGTTGCCCTTCTGGCTCCTGTACTGTGCTTTGCTGCTGTAGATCCACCGTTCTGTCTAAGAACTCCTCGCTTTCTCTTATGCTCCTGAGGGTTGACACTTGCTGCTCCAGTCCTCTGACCTTTTCTTCCAACAGCGTGACCAGCTTGCACTTGTTGCATGTGTAGGCCATGTCGATCTCCGGCAGGAAAACAAACATTGCACACCCCTTGCAGGTCACCACCACTGCTGAGTCCTTTCCTTCTATAGTGCTCTGTTTCTGTCTTCCTAGATATATATATATATATATATATATGTTTTTTGTTGTTTTTGTTGTTGTTGTTGTTGTTGTTGTTGTTTTTAGGGACCTCCCCCTAGACCTCCCCTGCCGAACTCCGCTGCCAAACTCCTGTTTGCTCTCCCTGTTTGTTCGCTCGCTCTCTGGGAGCCTGCTTGCCTTTTCACAGTCCCAAAAACAGCTGGAGCCTCTCTCCTGTTGTGCTCCTGCTCAGCTGGGAGTCAGGAACAGAATGAGCTCCCAGGCCACGCCCTGCAATCAGCCCCACTTCCTGCAATCAATCAGCTGCAATCAGCCCCAGGTAGTTGCAGTCAGCAGGAGCTTCTGCTCAACAGAATGAGCTCTCAGGCCACGCTTTTCCCTTGCAGCACTTGTTGTTGTACTACTCCGCTGCCAAACTCCTGTTTGCTCTCCCTGTTCGCTCGCTCTGTTCGCTCGCTCTCTGGGAGCCTGCTTGCCTTTTCACAGTCCCAAAAACAGCTGGAGCCTCTCTCCTGTTGTGCTCCTGCTCAGCTGGGAGTCAGGAACAGAAGCCTTGCTTTCTCTCCACAAAAACAAAGAAACAAAAAGTCAAAAAGCAACCATCAAGAACAGATACAAATCAAATGCAGGCAGAGATCAAAGGGAAGTAAGGGATCAGATCAAATGCAAACAGTAAAAGCCCATATGGATTAAGAGGAACAATTAATTGCTAAAAAGCCCAACAGAATAAAGCTGTTGCAGTACCTGTGGGAAAATGATAAGAGAGGAATTCACTTCCACAAAATATGTAGTGTGACGGCCACCAGTTTGGATGGCTTTAAAAGGGGATTGAACAAATTCATGGAGGAGAAGGCTACTAGTCCTGATGGCTACATGCTACTGTTATGATGGGTAGCAGCTCATTCCTGCAAAGGAACGGGATTGGGGCAGTAGCAAACAGGCCCTGTATCGGCACTTGAGCCAGCACAGGCATACTCTGCTTGACCCAGCATCCTTTCCCATTTTTAAAAGCATATTAGAGTTAGGGGGCAGCCAATTGGGCATGTACATGGTTACAGATACTGATTTTATCATTTTTACTTTAAATATATATTATCCTTTTCTACCACAAAATGATGCTTATTCCCCCCCCCCAATGCATTTAGCAGCAGAAGCAAACCCCATTTTATTCCTGTAGTCCTCATGGTGCTGTTGGGGACCATGTGAATTTGTACTCCTGTTCTAATGTTTAGCTAGGCCTGACTAGAGAATCTTGCATTCTTGTTTTCTGCTTTCTGTAAAATTGTTTCTTGCTTTCTTGCTGTTCTGTGAAACTGCTTGCTAAAGTTGCAAAGAAATCTGAATTGAAATGTAAGAGAGAGAAAAGTAAAGTTGCAGGCAGCCTTGGTCAAGGCTGCAGTAAATGGGAGGGGGAAGAGGCCGGAGAATTGGCAAAGTGTGTACAGAGGGCACTGATAAGGGAAAAGCAAAAGGAATGTGAGAGAAGTAAAGCGAAAGGCGGAGGGAAGGGGGAAGGAGGGGGTGCTAGCATCAGACTGATGCGTGTACTTTCCAAAGAACAGGACAAGATGGAATTGTGCTGATAGACAAGGAACAGGAGGAAATGTATGTACCAAGAAGGCCAGAAGAAGTCAGTGAAGGCGTGTGAAAGAGGTCATGATAAGAATGTTTTTCTACGCAACTGTATGTAAAATGACTGTATGTGATGCAAACCTGTATCTGATTCCATGCTGTATAAAAGATCCAGAAAGAACTTTGCCGGGAGCTCTTGATTTGAGTCACAGACTCCTAGAGCCTATTTAAGGCCTTAAATAAAGTTAGTTTCCCTTCTCCAAATCAGTGTGTTTATTGGGCAGAGCATACACACTGAGGCCCGAATCACTTTGCCGAGAGAAGACACCTTTTTTGGTGCCGGCAACAGTTTTGGCGTCCCTGGGTGGGCCTCCTCGTAAAATTGCCTTGCCCGTATTCCTGGAGGGGCCTTTGAGGGGGAGAACGACCAAAGTCCAGCGCGCATCGGCAACTTGACCGGAGGACCTTGGCGGATAGCCCTCAAAGACCCCAAAGGGACATGACGGTGCAACGCCGGCTGTAAGTGGAGAAGGGAGTTTGAGAGCAACGGTGAGGAACCGCAAGGAACGAAGGAAAGAGGTAGGCTTTTTGGTGAAAACCCCTCTTCATTTCTCCCATTGGTGCTCAGGGGACGCCCTGAAGGGTAGGAACCAAGGAGATGGGACAGGAACAGAGTAAAGGAAAGGAGTGAGGTGCACTCCCTTGGAATATGTGTTAAAGAGTTGGAAATCTTTGGAAAGGATCCAAAGAGGAAAAAAAAAAAAAAGAAAGAAAAGAGAAAAAGGAGAAAAAGTGGAGTGGTTTTTGGTTTGGACACCGGTGATCCATTTGCCTCCTCCCAAGGTATGTTTCGCCTTTCTTTCCCATTTGGCCGTGATTCTTTGGGATCTCGGGTTTGGGTGAGTGTCAGTCTTGCATCTGCAAGTGTCTCACATTTGGAGGGAAGCAGGGGGGGGGCGAAACTACTGAAGGAGGAGAAGAGGGGTGACCCTTTGAGAAGCATGCTTTGGTATTTGGTATTTGGGAGCTGCAGCAAGAATGACAAGATCTGAATTAAGTTTTGCAATAAAGAGTGGCCATTGTTCAATGCCGGCTGGGGGAATCTTAGAATGTAAAAGTAATTGTTGTTGTTTATGACATAGGGAGGGGCACGGGGATTAGTTTAATTGCATTGATGTTTGTGATGTTTGACAGCTTGTGACACAAAGAAAAATCTTCTTTGGATTCAAAAAGTGTAAAATGAACTCTTGTAAGGTCATGATGATAAAATCTAGGTCAAGTAATCCTCAACCCCTTGTTCTTCCAGATTCAGGGCCTCAGTGGAGAAGTGTGTCTTTTGATCCAGGGTATGATGCTCAAGAGATTCCAGGTGCAATTTGGTTTGGGGTGCAGGGAGGTGGCTTGAAAACCCCATCCCCTCATCCAGGGGAGGCTGACTTAGAACTGGCTAGTAGGGGAGGTGAAGAGAGAGATTGCCCTGAATTGCAAGTCTCAGATTGACAAAGGTCATGAAGAAAGGCCCAGTTGTGTAAGCATGAAGTTGTGTCTTTGGGGTACAGATTGGCAAAAGAAACTTTTAGGGAAGGAAAGGTGCAGGCTATCCAACAAATGCCATGCCCTAAAGACCCCAAGGACTAAAGAACATTTTTTTTTAATTTACTGGGTTCTGCAGATTGTGGATCTCAGATTATGGCCAAGCCCCTGTATGAGTCGCTTACTAAAGAAAAATATCACCAGTTGGAGATGTACCAAAAAGATGGAAAAGGCTTTCCTTGAATTAAAGCAAGCTCTGTTGTCTGCCCCTGCATTAGCAATCCCTAACCCCTGTAAAGGCTGCATGTGCATGAGAAGAAGGGAATGGCATCAGGTGTGTTGTCTCAGAGAATGGGGAATACCTAGAGACCTGTGGGATAGCTTTGCTGGTAAAAGATGTGCAAAAGACTGCTATGGATGCAGATATAGAAGTGCACACACCACATGAAGTGACCTAGATACTTGGAATTACAGGAGATAAGTTTTTGAATCCAGCTAGGCAGTCCAAATATGAAGTTTTCCTGTTGCCAAATCGAGGTCTGTCATACAAGCTCAGCAAGGCTTTGAATTCAGCTACTTTGTTTCCTATGCCAGATGTTAATTGTGATGACTATCTTCAAGTTTTAGAGCAAACAACTCTGGTGAGATCTGATCTTACAGATGTGCCATTGGAAGAACCTGAACCGTTTGTTGGTGGATCCAGCCAGGTTCTAGATGGTAAGAAGTGTACTAGATGTGCTGTTGTGACAGAGAGAAAATGCTTGTGAAAGAATGCTTACCAAGTCACTGGTCAGCCCAAGCTGCTGAATTAACTGCTCTCACTTGAGCCCTTGAATTAGCTGAAGGGAAGTAAGCTAACATTTACAGACTTTTGATATGCTTTTAGCACAGTATGTACATGTGAATGGAGTGCTGTGGAAAGAAAGTGTTCATCACTGCATTGGGACAGAAGATTGCAAATGGAAAACAGATACTGGACCTTTAGAAGCTTTAATGAAACCAAGAGAAATTGCTGTGATGTATGTGCTGACATATGGAAAAGGAGTTACTCCTGAGACACATAGTGACCCCAGGCCTGTATGTGGGAACCCAGAGAGTTGCAGCCAACTGCCCCTCATGTTTGAAGGCTAACCCAAGACCAGCTGGACCTCCTCCACTGATGGGAGGTAGGCCATGGGCTTTCTACCCATTTCAAAGACTTCAGATAGACTTTGCTGAACTACCACGCTCACATGGATATAGTTATCTACTTGTTATTGTGGACCAATTGACTGGATGGGTGGAAGACTTCCCAACTTGCACAGCAACTGTGAGTTTTTGAAAACTATGTTAACAAAACTCTCTGCACAGGACTCCAAGTCCTTCCCATAGCTTTACCTAAAATCTGGTGTCAGCCAAGGGGAGGGTTGAAATTGTCACCTTTTTGAGTTACTTTATGGGAGACCCCCTAGAATTTTGCTCATGACCATTGCTCAGAATGTAAAATGTAAGTGTTGAAATGAGAAATAATGAAAATATTATTTCTTTAATGAAGTTAAAGAATATGTTATTACTTTGCAGTTTGTTTTGTCTTCTCTTTCCAGACAACTAGGAGATTGGGTGCTGTTTAAGTCCCAGAAAGACAACTCCCTTGAGAAGTGGAATTACACCAGGCTGAAGAGAGTGCCAACCCCACCAACCCCAGGGAGGACTGAGAAACTGGACTGGGCAAAAAAGAGACTCTGATCTGAAATTGTTGTAACGCACAAAATAAATCTGTAATGCCAGAGCTGGGATCCCTTTCGGCCCCCTCCCCTTCTCCGGCCCCTCCCGAGCTTGGTCCCTCATGTTCCCCTCACCCTGGGGAAGAGATAATGGAAAGGGTAGCAGGGCTCTACCCTCCCTTGGTTGAATTGCTAGAAGTAACCCAAAAGGCATATAGATCATGGGCAGAAGAAAAGGAAAAGAAGATAGCAATGGCAATAAGAGAGACTCAGAATGATCCCCTTGGAGGGCAAGGGCAGAGACAGCAGGGGCAGCAAAGCAGACGTGAGAGAAGGCGCCCTGGGCCACGGCAGCGGAGGCTAGGATGAGACCAGTGTGCTCTGTGTCTCAAGATTAGACATTGAGAAAAATGAGTGCCCCGAAATGAGGCAGACCCCCATGATGGCACAGCAAGAAGAAGAAAGATAGCAAGAGGAGGGGTTGCCCCAACCCTCCGAGTTACAGTGAGCCTGCTAAGTTTTGTTGGACTATAGAAGATTGCTTTAGAGATCCTCACCCAAACCCTGCCCCCCCTTACTTGTATGCACACGGCACATGGTAGAGGCTTCGCTAGGTGCAAAAGGAGGGTTGTGGTTGGCTCAAGCCTGAATGGCTCGCCACCAAGCCAAGCAAGTGGGGGGGGGGGGCTAGAGTAACTCTCCTTCCTTGCAACACACTGAACCCTGTCACCCTCTTTCCTGAGACAAGAGAAATTGAGCATGTTTACAGACTGTTAAAATCCCTTTTCCAGCCGAGTGAATTTAAAAGACATTCCTCTTGAGAATGCAGATGACTGTAGAGACCAAAACCCTGCCTCCAGAGACCTCAGCGCAAGTGGCAGAAGTGGCTGCCTGGACAAGGGCACTAGAACTGGCCGAAAAGAAAAGAGTCACCATCTGCACCGACAGCTACGCGTCTGGAGTGGTGCATGCCCATGCTGGACTGTGAGAAAAGAAAGAGGCAAAGTGATAGAAGCAGCCCTCATTCCTTCCAGTGGAATTGCCCAGCGGCAGAGTACCTAGAAGAACGAAAAAAAGTTGGCCCTTTTGCCTGTCAGAACCCTGCCGAGGGGGAGGATGGGGTGTCCCTTTGAAACCATGTTTAGAAGGCCCTGGTCAATTATATCCCAGCTCCGGTAGCTGAATGGGTGGAGGAAGGGCAACTCATTGCTTCCTATTTGTGTTCTGTGTCTGCTGTTTTGTTTTGATTTCTCTTCACAGGAATGTAAGAAATGCCCAGCCCATGCCCCTGGATGGCTGGGAGACTTTGTCTTAGTCCGGACGTGAGAAAAATGAGCCACCGAAAGAAAAAAATTGAGAAAAGCCTCTTCAAGTGTCAGTTAATCAACTAGAGTGCTGCAAAAGTGAAGAAAAAAAAGTTCCAGCCCTGAGTAGTGAACTGTGTCTCCTATAACATCAATAGATCCAGAAGACTTGAGACTCAAGCTTTTGTTCAAAAAGCAAAAATAATGGGCTGGTAGAAAATATTAGTGCTGTTGGTGCTCCCTGTAAAGGTCGGGACTGTACATCCTCCACACCTGAGAGCACTGAAGACTGGTAATGTAGACTATGACTGCTAAATATGTAGAAAAAGAAAAAAAATGCAAAAAGGGGGAAATTAGGTGAGAACACTCGGGCTGTGTATATGAGATTGAGTGTTCTCAAAAGGAGGGAGTTGTTGAGGACCATGTGAATTTGTACTCCTGTTCTAATGTTTAGCTAGGCCTGACTAGAGAATCTTGCATTCTTGTTTTCTGCTTTCTGTAAAATTGTTTCTTGCTTTCTTGCTGTTCTGTGAAACTGCTTGCTAAAGTTGCAAAGAAATCTGAATTGAAATGTAAGAGAGAGAAAAGTAAAGTTGCAGGCAGCCTTGGTCAAGGCTGCAGTAAATGGGAGGGGGAAGAGGCCGGAGAATTGGCAAAGTGTGTACAGAGGGCACTGATAAAAGAAAAGCAAAAGGAATGTGAGAGAAGTAAAGCGAAAGGCGGAGGGAAGGGGGAAGGAGGGGGTGCTAGCATCAGACTGATGCGTGTACTTTCCAAAGAACAGGACAAGATGGAATTGTGCTGATAGACAAGGAACAAGAGGAAATGTATGTACCAAGAAGGCCAGAAGAAGTCAGTGAAGGCGTGTGAAAGAGGTCATGATAAGAATGTTTTTCTACGCAACTGTATGTAAAATGACTGTATGTGATGCAAACCTGTATCTGATTCCATGCTGTATAAAAGATCCAGAAAGAACTTTGCCGGGAGCTCTTGATTTGAGTCACAGACTCCTAGAGCCTATTTAAGGCCTTAAATAAAGTTAGTTTCCCTTCTCCAAATCAGTGTGTTTATTGGGCAGAGCATACACACTGAGGCCCGAATCACTTTGCCGAGAGAAGACACCTTTTTGGTGCCGGCAACAGTGCCATGAATTAAGCAGGTTTAAAATGCAAAACTGCACACGCTCTATTTTTATCAGGTTGGCAAACAGTTTTGTTTTGTTTCTTTGCTCTAATGTGAGAGCCAGTGTGGCATGGTGGTTTAGTGTTGGACTAGGACTCGGGAGATCTGGGTTCTAGTCCCCGCTTGGCCATGAAACTCACTGGGTGACTTTGGGCCAGTCACTGACTCTCAGCCTCACCTACCTCACAGGGTTGTTGTGAGGATAAAGTGGAGAGGAGGAGGAGGAGGAGGATGGAGGAGGAGGATTATGTAAGCCGCCTTGGGTTCCTTGTAGGAAAAAAGGCGGGGCATAAATATAATAATAAATAAATAAATAAATAAATGTAAAAGCACTTGTGCAGCATGGAATGGTGGGGAGGGAAGAAGAAAAATATTCTCTCTGTCCTTCACAAAGTACGTGGCCATCGAAAGGGGGGGTCCCCCATGAGACCATTAAGTCCAGGGTATAAAATTACCTAACTGCAGCACTGCCGCTAGGCTAAACTTCCGGTTTCTTCCTTCTTTTCTATGGGTAGCTCACACGTCCATCACGGGGAGACCAAAAAAAAAAAAAAAAGGCCTCTGAATGAACCAGGAAGTCCCTTCCCCCCCCTCCCCCAGACGCGAGTTTGTACTACTCTACAATTTTTCTATCTCTATGGTGCTGAGCCCCCCCCCACCTCGCTCGGAGGCCTTCCCATTGGTTGGAAAGACGGAGTAGGCGGCGCGAGGGCGGGCAAGCCCAGCCCGCTCATCGAATGAGGAGTTAGTGACGCCACAGCCTAGCCCAGGAGCGCTGAGCCTATGGGGTCTTCCCAGCTCCGATCTCCTTGCTGAAGGGGGCGGAGCAAGAAAGGGCCCCCGTCGGGGTCGGATCCGGGACTGTAGAGAGCGCTCGCTGCGGGGGGAGGTGGCGCAGGGCAGGCAGCGATGGTGTACATCTCGAACGGTGAGAGGCAGCGGTTCCGCTGTGGGGAGGAGTCTCTGGGGGCAAGAGAATTGAGGGGGGGGGGGAGCAGGACGGCGGCGGCGGCGCGGGGGGAATCCGCGTGACTCTCCCCAGAGCTCGGCTCCTTTTCCTGTCTTGCCTCTCGAGGGAGGAGGGGGTGGGGAGAGATGGACTAAAGGCATATCGTAGTAATCGTACATACTTGGGTGCCCTGATCCGTCCCGGAAGAATGGCGACCGCTACTGCCGCCCAGGTTTATGTCATCACGGCCACTAAATCGGGCGAGGGTCCCCCACTGGCGCCCCCCGGAAACATGCACTTTGAAGGATGAGGCGAGGCGGGGCGGGGCGGGGCGGGGCGGGGCGGGGGGGAGAATCTGTTGACAGGGTTAAAGGGTAACTCTTAAAGGGTCTGTGTGGGAATCACGTCGTACGGAATGAAAACCCTCCACTTTGGTGCTGCGGGGAATCGGGTGGGGCGGGGTCGGGTGGGGTGGGGAGAACGATCAGTTCTTCGCAATTAAATCACTTTACGCGTGCGGCTCTATGAACGCCCTTGGCCTAGCATGCGTCACTTGTGAATCCCTCTTAATATAAGAAAGAAAGAGCCGTTTATAATAGAATAGAATAAATAATAAATAAATATTTATTAATTATATTTATACCCCGCCTTTTTTTCCTGCAAGGAACCCAAGGCGGCTTACATAAGCCTCCTCCTCCTCCTCTATTTTATCCTCACAACAACCCTGTGAGGTAGGTTAGGCTGAGAGTCAGTGAGCGGTCCAAAGTCACCCAGTGAGTTTCGTGGCCGAGCAAGGACTAGAACCCGGATCTCCTGAGTTGCACAGTCCAACACTCTAACCACTATGCCACACTGGCTCTCAGACTTTCTATCAAGTTGTGACAAGTTTAAAATAGATGGGAGCTGTGATTTGATTACAGTGTGGCGTAGTGGTGAGAGTGTTGGACTGGGACTCAGGAGATCCGGGTTCTAGTCCCCGCTCGGCCATGAAACTCACTGGGTGACTTTGGGCCAGTCACCACCTCTCAGCCTAACCTACCTCACAGGGTTGTTGTGAGGATAAAGTGGAGAGGAGGAGGATTATGTAAGCCGCCTTGGGTTCCTTGTAGGAAAAAAGACGGGGTATAAATATAATAAATAAAATTAAATAAATAAATACAGTGGCTTTGTGGAGCAGGGATCAGCTGATAGCTTGAATCTTATTTTGTCAGTCACTAATCTACCTAAAAACATACTTCCTTCATTACTAAGATTAGGGGGTGTGTGTTAACCTTTAGGATTAGAAGGGCTGAGAAATATAATGCTAGTTGTAGGTGGATTAGGCTGGTGGCTTTATGTGTCTACGTATATAGTTAACACTTCTGATTCTTTTGAAGTAGCTGTACCAGTCTGCAGCAGCTAAAAGTGCAGGGGCCCAGGGGCTGGTGCTACAATCTTCTGCACACTTTACGTGGGAATAAGCTCTGATGAACTCAGTGTAACTTCTGACAAAACATGCATAGGACCAAGATATAAGGGAACTACTAGAGAAGAAGAGTTTGCAGATTGGTGCAGTGGAGACAGGGGCAGCACTGGCACTTTTTGGTTAGCCGTGATGCTGAGTGCATCTGCCACCCCCTCAGACTTCCCCTGTCCCCTCCGAGCTTTGCTGCAGTCCTCACGGTGGGGGAGGGGGAAGGAAGTACCTGCCCAGATCATAAGATCATCCTCAGAGACCCTTCTCCAGGTGCCCCTGCCAAATGAGGTGGGGTGGGAGGCTTCCAAGGAGAGGGCCTTTCCAGTGGGGATACCCCAGTTGTGGAATGACCTTGCCGGAGGGGCTCACATTGTGGTCTTTTCTGTGCCAGATAAAGGCCTTTCTATTTTCCCAGGCTTTTTGCCTTTCATTTTAAAAAAAATTGTTAGTGTGTCTTTAGATCTTTGCGCTGCTCCTGGCTTTTATCTTGGTTACTACTGTGGCTTTATTCTATTTTAAGCCTATAGATTTATATTATGTTTTACTATGTTATTGTATTTTATGGTTTTAAGCTTTGTCTTGTAAACCACCCAGAGAGAGCGCTTTGGCTAACGTGAAGTATAGAAATGTAATAAATCAATAAAATAATAAATAATTGAGCTGTGCCTGTTGGAATGCAAAGTATTGAAGTGGCCTGGTGTTCAATGGGCAATTAAGACTCAATAGCTTTATAAGAGATCTGTTCCTGGTAGAGATGAAAGCTGCTAGAACTGGTTTGCTCATGTGGGTCAACACAGCTGCCTGCATGTTTGGACTCTCTATGGGGGCTGACATGATGAGCACCTGCACTTCGAAATTTACCACTACAGCACTGGGTTTGCAAGTATTAGGTGCACTGAATCGGCAGTACCTGATGCCCAAAATGCATATGGAGGCAATGGGAATGACTGTATGTCTGACTACTAGTGCTCCAAATGGACTGTTGGGCTCAACACAGGAAGCCCAGCAACTGTGCTGCAAACCCAGCAATGTTAGGTGGGCAGGAAATTGTTTTTACTGGTTATACATGAGTGTATTGAAATAGTGTATTGAAGTAAATTGCTAGACTTGGACAAACTTAGAAATTCACAATTGGATATTTTTGGTAAATCCCCAATTTGGTACTACTTGGGTGAATATTTTAATGTCAGGGAAATTCTCTTTCCAATAAATGATATCAAGGATATGAAGTACACTTTCTGGCCAAGATCCCAAGGACTGTACGACTAGTTCCATGCACTCAAGAGGTTCTTTGGACTTGAACTTTTCAATCAGCAGCTCCCCATGCTCCATGGCAAACCACTTCTAGCACTGGGTCTTTCAAAAGCTGGTGGTGATATGGTTTGGGGGGTTCTGCTGTTCTAATCAGAAGAAAATCAAAACTGGATATGGCCATGCTCTTGACTGTACCTAAAGTAGCTCTTTGGGTTCTGCCCTCTTGTTTTAAACACCATTTATGACTATGTGTTTTTATTTTGATGTGTCACTTTCTGGAAGTATGGTTTACTTTTGCTCTTTTGCATATTAAAGGGAAAGGGTGCAGATTGTGCTTTAACTTGTAAAATATCTATTTGGGTAAATACTTTCTCATTCTCATATTCTCATACTGTACATTTATAATTTCTCATGTTGTATGCTTATCATTGTTCTGAGATGGTATTCATGATTATTCCTGTGTCTTACAGGACAAGTGTTGGATAGCCGGAGTCGGGCTCCATGGAGTTTGTCATCTATAACTGACTTCTTTTGGGGAATAGTAGACTTTGTAGTTATGTTGTAAGTAGAGTTGTTGCCTTAATTAAACAAACGAAGTGTGCAGCTTGCCCATAGGGACATCTGAGGCCTGTTCAGCCATACGTCAGGGTGTAAATACACACACATATAAATATATAAGAGGATGCAACCAACAGCAAATTAAACACATTGGCAAAACTCCTATGGGGTATAATAGACCTAGCTTGTAAATTTCTCATTGTAAAAACCCATGTGCATTTGATGAAATATCCTTTGGTCTTCTCTGCTGTCAGTCATGAGCTGACAATACTCCAGCAGGGAAAACAAATTGTCTATAACTTGCCAATCTTCAGTAACATTTACAGCGCGGATCCTATGAGGCTGCCCATAACCCTCCAAACTCAGAGGATTATAGGCATCCTATTGAGGGTGTGAGGAAAACATCTATGGTCGATTTCAGCCATCTAGATGTTTTTCCTCTCCTTTCAGGGAGGAGAGGCTGAGACAATGCCTGGATTCCTCAGAATCCAGCAGTGCCTTGCTCCTCCCCTCCCCGTCCCTGGGACCCCTCCCCCCTGAAGGGAACCACCAAACACGGTCTTCCGTGTTTAGTTCCCTGCCGGCACAGAAAGAACCGTGCTGGCTACAAGGTGTGTGTGTGTGTGGGGGGGGGGCGCTGCACAGCGTTGCAACTTCGGAAGAGATTCCCAAGGTCGCAGGGGCTTCTATGCCCCATCCTGTGGCCCCCCAGACAAGGTTAGGGGGACATAGGATTGTGCCCTAAACTTGTTATAAAAACTGTGAATTGTCTTCTAGACACTTTGGTTACTGGTTTTCATTCTGCAAATGAATGAAGAGCATATGGCTGAGTAGCTAGGTATTCCAGCCTTCTGGGTGCATCCTGAAAATATTTTAAAGACTCACAAAGGATGGCATACTAATTAAGATTAGGTTAGTTTCAATTAAATGGATTTTGTCAACTTTCAGTTAAATTTTCAGTTTAAAGCAAAATAAACCTTAATTCTGAAGGTAGCAAAGGTTTTGTAGAAACACGATTTTACTGTTCATTTAAGCATATACCACAGGCGGGCAACATGGTGGGCACACTGGTACCCACCAAGACTCTGAGTGTGCCCGCAATCAGCACACTTTTCCCTACCTCCGTTAAAGTCAATGGAGAAAAATCGCTCCATCAACTTTAATAGAGGTGGGGAAAATGGTCCCCTGTCGAAAACGCCCCACCAACAGCAACATAAAGGACCTCTGGGGCAAAATATGGCTGGGGGGAGCAAGAAAAGTGAGAATCTAGAGGAGGGGGAGTACTCCAAGCGGCATTTTGTGGTACACTTTTTCAAAATGTCCAATGAATGTGCCCACAGGCCTCAAAAAGTTGCCTACCCCTGGACTATACTATTGCTAACTATGCTTGAGGCTTAGTTAATGAGTTGGCACAAGTTCCTGAATTTTGTGCAAAATTCTGACGATGCTGAGCCATTTGGGGGGCAGGGATGGCATTCAATTAACAGAAACCTTGTCTGCTTTTATTTTAGTTTCCAGAGCATTGTTCACCCAGACCTGAGAAGGAGAGGCTATACATCTTCCTCCTCTTCAAGATATGATGATGGACGAGGGTACTGCTTTTTCACTTTAATTTGGGTGGTACACATTGTGAGAAATCCCGTTGTCTTAGTTCAGCCTTCCCAAATTGTACCTGCCAGATATTTTGGGCTCCCATCAGCTCCAGCCAGAATGGACAATGGTCAGGAATGCTAGGAATTTTAGTCCAAAACATCTGGAAGGCATCAGGTTGAGAGTCTGCCTTAGTTAAAAGCTGTTATGTGTATGTGTTTTGCTGGAACATGTACATATTTATAAACAGTTTGTGATACTGGATAACATGCAGTCCCAGTGTGTCAGTTTTACACATGGTGAAGAGCAGGAGCAAGACTTGGGTTCTCATGTGGAACCTTCATTGTGAGTTAGGGCCTATACATGGAAAATGCCCTAACTACAACCTGTTTTCCTCCCACCACCCATTTCACAGTGAACAGAGTGGGGCGCACCTGTGTAAGCCTTGTCTCATGCTGAAAGTTCTGTGTGTGATTTGGGATGGGTCTCAAACCCAAGGCTCACTCCAGTGTACTGGATGCAAAATCTACATGCAGAGACAGTGTGTGAACCCAACCCTAATATAGAGCTATTAGAATCTTCAAAATTTAGTTCAATTAGTGCCTTTATTTCAGATCTAGCTGGCCAGAATCCCCCTAGTCCTCTTCTTAAGATGCATCACATCGTAAAGTGGCTCTTTTGATATGCAGATATAATATTTCATTGTATTGAAAGGGACTTTTGTAAATGTTTTGGAGCCAGACAGCGCAATTCTAGATATGTGTACTTGAAAGCAGTGGCGTAGCGTGGGTTGTCAGCACCCGGGGCAAGGCAAGTAATTTGCGCCCCCTAACCCGTGGATTTTAGCACTCGAGTCTCTTCCACTAGATTAGTTAAAGAAACCCTTACCTGTTCTGGATGGGTTTAACTAGATTAGTTAAAGAAACCCTTACCTGTTCTAAACTTGCATAGGATTGCGCCCTTACTAGGTAGGAAGGAAACCTAGTAAATTATTAAATAATACTTCTAATATTAATAATATAATAATTTGAATTTATTCTGGAATAAATTCTGGTATAAATAATGCCAGAATAAATGTGTTAGCCTTGTAGTTGCCACAAGACTCCTCGCTGGTTTTGCTGCAACAAAATACCACAGCTATCCATCTGGAAAATCCTATATATGTGTACTCTGAAGTAGGTCCCATTGAGTTCAATGGGATTTACTCCGTGGTACAGAATGGATACAGTCAGAATTGCTGCCTTATTGGATCATAAGCTTTAATGGAAAAGAGCCAGCTTCATTGAAAGATTGAGAGCCAGTGTGGCTGATTGGTTACAGTGTCAGACCGGGACTCGGGAGATCTGGGTTCTAGTCCCCACTGGGCCATGAAGCTCACTGGGTGACTTTGGGCCAGTACCTGACTCTCAGTCTAACCTACCTCACAGGGTTGTTGTGAGGACAAAATGGAGAGGAGGAGGAGGAGGAAGATTATGTAAGCAACCTTGGGTTCCTTGCAGGAAAAAAGGTGGGACATAAATAAATAAAATTATCTGCAGTTGACAGATAACATAGATGTAGGGTGTGTATGTGTGTAAACAGTGGACCCAAATGGCCATAACGTACAAGAAGCATAAATCTGTGGGATTATTATGCAAAGTTGATATGTATAAAAGATCAGTACAGCAGAGTTACCATTTGCAACAGCAGTAACTGGGGAAAACCCCACTTTCCTTGTTTTGCTATGTTAATTGAACACCTGTAGTCCAAGGAAGACTGGTGGAGAACTGCAATTCCCCTCATGCAATGCGGGAATCTGTTTCGTCTCCCCCTCCCCTTCCTTCTGATGACCATTCAAGGCCGTTCCCAGAGTGCACTGCTCCGAAAGGACACCTCTTCTCTCTTCTTCCCACGCTTGCACAAGAGGCTTCCTGCGTGCCTCCTGCAACGTTATTTAAATAAAGGACTACGACTCCCGTCATGCGGCGGCTCCGCTTCGCGCGGTGCACTCTGGGGACTGTAGTTTGTTGGTTCTCCAAAGCTTGATGGAAGTAGAGGGGAAGAGACAAGGAGCGGAACTACCACCCCTATAGAGGAATTAGGACGGGAAGAGAAGGGTCGCGTCGCTGGGCGCACAGCCAGCACTGCAGAGAGAGTGAGTGAGCCAGGCAGGGGCAGAGAGCTGCGAGTGCGAGCGCGCCCCCCCAGATGTTGCGCCCGGTGCGGCCGGCCCCCCCTGCACCCCCCACACTACGCCTCTGCTTGAAAGTACATCCCATTGAGTTCAGTGGACCTTACTCCAAGGAAACAGGGTATAGGATTGCAGCCTAAGACTGTATTTTTTAAAGTCTTAACGGAAGACTGTTTCACTAATCATAGAATTCCAGGATCCACTTGAGAACGGGTATTATGTAGAAGTCAATGGGAAACTAGAATTCTTCTCCTTAGACAATGTATCTGAAGAAATTATTTACTAGCATCTGCTCTTTGCATTTTGCTTATAGAAAGGAATAATTAATTCTTACAGACCTTAGAATAATTTATTTGAGGCCCATCTGTCATTCTATTGTTCACTAAGCAAGTTGAGGGAGAAAGTTATAAAGAACATACTGTGGTTTTTTTTATCAGATTATGACTTAAAATCTGATAAAGCCAGTGTGAGAGCCAGTGTGGCATAGTGGTTAGAGTGTTGGGCTGGGACTCGGGAGATCCGGGTTCTAGTCCCCGCTCGGCCATGAAGCTCCCTGGGTGACTTTGGGCCAGTCACTGACTCTCAGCCTAACCTACCTCACAGGGTTGTTGTGAGGATAACATGGAGAGGAGGAGGAGGATTATGTAAGCCGCCTTGGGTTCCTTGCAGGAAAAAGGGTGGGGTATAAATATAATAAATAAATAAATAAATTTATGGAAATTGAGTTATTGTGTGTGTGTTTTATTAGACTTTTCCTTTGTTCCTTTTAGACCTCCAGGATTTCCTCGTCGTAGAATGGGTCGAATAAACCATTTTGGAGGTCCAAGTCCCCCTCCAATGGCTGGAGGTGGATGAGGAAGGTAACCTATCATCTCTTGCTCCTTACATGTGCCATCAAAAAATCATATTTAGTTTAGCTCAGGAATGATAAATGATTCTTTCTTTTGCAAACTCAAAGTGAGATAAAGACTCATAATATTTAGTAGCAGTAAAAATAAATCTCACAGAGTTTTAAGTAGTTACAATTCAGGTAGGGGAGCTTTTACTTAATGTTTACTTCTTTTTCCTTATTAAAAAGGGGAATGTGTACACCATATAAAATATGCTTAGAGATTAGGGGAAAGATCTGTGAATGGAAAAACAAGTGTTCCCATTTTTTATTAGTTGGCTTAGTCTAGTTCAGTTATGTAGTGTCTAAAGGTTTCAAATATTTGTTGGATTTCAGTAAATTAAGTTGAGAGATGAGGAGCCACATAATGTGTAAATATATAACCAAACACTAGTAATGTTCAAGTGACACCTGCAGCAAAACTTTGCAGTGTTGAGTGCCTCTGATCAGGGTTCGAGGCAGCCATGTCCTTTCCCAAGATACTCCATTCCATTCCTCCCTCTGTTTTGGTGACCTAAATAACCTTTTCTACTTATGAGAAAATGCAGAAGCACGTTGCCAGAACAGTAACAAGCTCTCACTTCTATTGTTTTTATTGTTCTTAAATACATTAAAAATGGATCACTTTGGATTTTTGTTGATAGGAAAGCATAGCTTCTAGACTGAATCAAAATTCTTCAGTACCATACAAACAGTACAATCCTGAAATGCCACTTGTCAGTTGTTGAACAAGATTCTACAGAAACTATTTGCAGAGAGCAAAGAATATCAGCAAGAATCTCTAGAATTGGAATGCATCAGTAGAATTCCATATACAGAAATTCTGTGTATTTCATTACATCGGGTGGGCAACTTTGGGAGTTCTGGAGCCATTTTCATCTCCCAGACCACCACCACCCCGCCCCACGGGCTCTACATGCTTCTTCAGGTGCCAAAAATGGGTTGTTGTTTTTTTTTAAAAAAAACAAATAAAACAAAATGGTGTCTGGAGCTGCTATGGAGCGCCAAAAGGGTCAAAATTAATTTGCAAACAAGCTGATTTGACCCGTTTGGAGCTCTGTAGCAGCTCTGGATGCTATTTTGTTTGGGAAAAAACATTTTTTGATCCCCCAAATTTCAGGGAGTGACAGGGCCACAATAGGGGGCTGCATATTGCCCACCCCTGCATTAATTATGGCAGCATGGATAATGTTATGTTGTATACTTTGTTGGTATGTTAAATGTTAACTTAAAATAAATACCTACATTGATATTGTACCATAAGTGTACCTTATTCAGTGGCTAAGATCCTGAGAGCTACTTAGGTTTATGTAAGCCCCATGGGATTTTTAATATCTTTCTTTGACAGTTTACTGCTCCCTGCTATATTGCAAACTACTTTTGAAACTCCTATTTCAAAAGCAGTTTTGTTAGATGGGATGCAGGGTGCATACTGCTGCATGAAGAAAAACATGTCAGAAGACCTCACCAGCACCCAGAACTAGTTTCTTCGATCATAGCCAACGTATACAATCATAACAAAGCCAAAAAGCCTAACCAGTCTCACTTTTCCCCTTAGGTAAATGCCTGCATTAAGAGGCAGGCAACTGGACATACATATTTACAGGACTGAAATGACCTGCTGGAGGATGGACCAAATCGGTCTGAGGGTTGTAAATGTGTTGTCTACATTATTCACTGCTCTGTGAATTGGCAGAACAATGATGTTGTACTGGGAAATCTGTTTTCTGGGATCCAGTGTAACTGAAATGCAGTTCTATTAAATTAAATGCACCTATCCCCTGTCTGTTTTAAGCCTTTTTGTATAGCTTGTGAAAATTTCGTTGTAGCTGTTAAGTTATATGGCTTTGCAAAAAACTGACTTTGAATCTTTTTAAAAAAGAAAACTATTTTAAAGGTTCACACATGTACGTGAAAAGCCATTTTCATAGATTTCATAGATTATAGAGTTGGAAGGAGCCACAAGGCTATCGAGTCCAACCCCCTGCTTAATGCAGGAAACTAGAGGAGGTGTCTCCCATCCAAGTAATAACCAGGCTTGACCCTGCTTAGCTTTCCACACTCAGACAAGCTGAGCCAGCATAAGCCACAGGCCTTTTAAAAGGGTAATCTCAGAATACATGTGTCACAGTACATATTTAATAATTGCATTTCCGGTGAAATTTCTTTCTTGTGCCAATGATGTTTTGGGTTGTGCAGCTCCTAAAAGTCATGATTTGACCGATTTCATGTGTCACCCTGGTTCTAGCTGCTTTGACATTAATAAGAGTTTATGGTGATGTTATTGCAGTATCAGAATCAAGAACTCTTTATTATTCTTCCATGTGATCATTTCCAGAGGGATATTTGTGTTGCACTCTAACCAACAAGAGTTTTGTGGCACCTTAGGATAAGGACTAACAATGGACCAGAATTCACTTGGTCAGTAGCATGGAATGTTAATCTGAGTTGGAAGGTTGGTTGGATGTAGAGAGGGAAATGAAATACAAGAAACACTGACTGTGATAATTATGTTAAAACTCAAATGTAAAAATAATTACAGTGACCATTTAGAAAGCCATGTTGATGACACTAGCTTGGTAAGCTAATTTCCACCTGTAGCGAGATTTTAAAAACCCTTCTCTCAATTCAAGCCACCAGTAACAGAATATAATTTCCTAATAAATTGTAATTGAGCAGTTTCATGCTGGAGTCTTCCTTTTAAGTTCCTTATTCAAGCATATCTCCCGTAAGGGCAGTGCATCCTGGGAGGTTGAAATGTTCTCCTGTTGGTTTCTGAAATTGCCCTTTCTGATGTTGTATCTGTGTCCATTTATTCTTTTGCATAGAAATGGACCAGTTGTCCTGTGTAGAACATGTATCACACTGGAAGACCTATTATTATTATTATTATTATTATTATTATTATTATTATTATTATTATTGCAAACTGGACAGAATGTACATACTTGTAGTTGTGTGATAACAAGGGATAAGAGCTGCTGTTCCTCCACCAGTCCTTGTTTATCCTGCCTATGTGTGGAAGAAAAGTTCCATATGCTGCAACAGAGAAGAAGGGTGGTCAAGGAAGGAACTTAGTGCAACTAATAGTGTAATTCCAGATTTGGTTTTTTAAAGCTGTCTGGAAAGCCTCACCTCTTAGGCCTAAAACTACATTGTGTGTGTGTAGTATTGGCTCATGGGTCCTCTTTTATTCTCATTCCATAAATTGTGATTTGCCTCTCACTTTCCACGCGCACACACACACACACACACACCGTCCAGTGCTATCCTGGTCAATGAAGCTGCCGCATCCAAAGTACCCAATTGCCTCCCTAGTGCGAAGGGCCATAGCTCATTAGCAGAGCATATGCTTTGGATGCAGAATGTCCCAGGTTCAATCCCCAGCATCTCCAGATAGGGCTGGGCATGACTCCTCTATGAAAGGCTGGAGAGCTGCTGCTAGTCTGTGTATCTAAGAGGGCAGTTAATCCAAGTAATCTTACTAGTCTACGAACCTAGTGCCAAGTGCTACACCAAGGGTGGGCAATTTGTGGCCCACCGGAAGTTGTTGGCCTACAACTCCCATCAGCCCTAGCCCGCACAGCCAATGGTGAGGGATCATGGGAGTTGTAGGCGAAAACTTCTGGAGGGCCACAAGTTGCCTGCCCCTATTAACCCTTGAGTTCCTTTGCCATTTTTGTGTACCTGCATCTACAGCAGTGCTTCTCAATTATTTTCTGTCATGCCCCCCCTAGGAAGAAGAAAACATTTCGCGCCCCCCCGCGCGACTGTAAATAGTATCATTTGTCTATAAAATTGTGTACTGCATAACACTGTATCCTTATTAACGTATAAGAGAATAAAAAAAGAAAGAAATGTGGATCAATTTACAACAAAGAATAGCTTTATTAACTGTAGCAGAAAAGATTTAAAGGAGCACAGGATTTAAAGGAACACAATATTAAAAAAAACTTTTAACTGATGTCAAACGAGCCCCCCTTTACGGAGCCTCGCGCCCCCCCTGGGGGGCCCGCCCCACTATTTGAGAAGCACTGATCTACAGTAATACCTTGGATTGCAAGCATAATTCGTTCCGGAGCCGTGCTTGTAATCCAAAACATTCTTATATCAGTGAGTCTCTGGCGGGCGTATTTTTAAAAATGTTTTGCTTGCCTTGCAAAACGCTCTCAGACCAAGTTACTTGCACACTCTTAAGGTATTACTGTATGTGTATATATATATATATATATATATATATATATAAAAGCATGGCAGGATCATTAAAAGGTGGTTATATAACGGAGCTTAGCAAAGCACTGAAAATAAAACGAAAGATGCGGCTGAGGGTGAGCTGCCGCCTGCCGGCCCTTCGTCCGGAAAGGCTGCCTTGCCTCGGGCTCGCCCCCCCGCGCCGCGGGGAAGCGAAGCGACGCGCGGGCTTACGCTTCGGGGGCGAGAGCGCGCGAGGAAAGGGGCGGGCGCCTGCCTGCCTGCCTGTGGTCACCGCAGCCTCTTCGGGGCGGAGAAGGAGGAGGAGGAGCCTCCGCTCTGCAGCCTCTCGCTCTGGGCTCAGAGGCAAGCGAGGATGACTCAAGCGGAGAAGGGGGAAGCGGCGGCGGCGGCGGAGAATGGGAAGGACAAAGAGCGCGACAAGGAGAAGGAGCAGCGAGGCGGCGCCAAGAGGCCCATCGTCCCCGCCGCGGTGCCCGAATCCCTTCAGGAGGTGAGGTGGGGGAGCGAGGGAGGCTCGGCCGAGGCGGGGAGGCGCCCCCCGCCTCCGAGGCCCTGGCACAGGTCGCGCTGAGGAGGCGGCGGCGGCGGCGGGCGCGGCCCCCGCGCTGGCCGGGGGTTTTCTCCGCCCCCTCCCATTTTTTGCGCGGGAGGGGCTCGCCGCGTCGTGTGTAGTAGTAGCCCTAGTTAGTAGGCCTAGTAGTTCATATCTTCTGTGGGGACCGGGTGGCCGCGCTTCTCCTGGGCTGTGCCACGCAAGTTAGGCTTGCCAAGCTTGAAGGATATTCTCTCCGCCGGCTTGTCTTCCTAAGGAACTCGTCCTTGCCCTTAGCGCGCTACGCAAGGGAGGGTGGGGGAAAGGTTCACCTGCAGGTCATGTTTCATTCCCTCCTAATGCTAATTCCTAATGCTAATTCCCTCCTAATGCTAATTGAGAAGTCCTTCCTCCAATCAATCCTCCCTTGTAAATGTCCTTCACCACACATTCTCACAGTAAACGACAGTTTGGCACCCAGACTTTGCTGAGATTATATGTAGTCTCCACCCCACCCTCTTTTTTTTTTTTTTTTAAACTTGGATAAACATCACATTGGTCTCAGTGTTTACTTCCCAGTAAGTAAACCTGCATAGGATCAGGCCATATAACATGACAGTGGAAGACCGCCAACCTGGTCTTCTGCGCGGGTTCAATACTAAGGGGGTAGCGAGTCCTGGGGGCGGGCCTTCTCCGAGGTCCCCCAGCGACTATCACCCTTAGCCTAGAACAAAGGGATAACTTATAGCCACAAAAGTATCTTTTATAAAACAAGTTTATTTACAAAATGACCGTCACAAACCCAGACACATGCCAGCAATACAGCTTATCAGTACAGCACAAAGTAGCAAGCAAGAAATCTCAAGGACACCGTGATTTCAGGGCTCTCAGCTAGTTAGTTCAGCTCGGGCTCCAGCAGAGGCCCAGTCAACCGCATGCTGCTAGCTGGGTTCCCGGCGGAGGTCCGGTCTACCCAAGCGGCTAGCTGGGTTCCCGGCGGAGGTCCGGTCTACCCAAGCGGCTAGTGAGTGATTTCAGCTTGGTTGCCCGGGGGTCCGGTCAACCCAAGCGGCCAGTGATTTCAGCTTGGTTTCCCGGGGGTCCGGTCAACCCAAGCGGCCAGTGATTTCAGCTAGCTGGAGCACGCCGGGTGCTGCTACCCGGGGTTGCCGATCCCTTCGTTCCCTTACCCCAAGCATGGGGCAAGACTGCTGATCAGGTCCAACAACTCAGTTCCCTTGCGCAGGGTGTTTTATACCTTGGGTTTCAGGTAGCCCCTCCCTCTGCAATCAGGTGGGTGGCCAATCAGGTGGGTTGCCACCCTCCTCAGGTGGGCGGCCAATCAGGTGGGTTGCCACCCTCCTCAGGTGGGTGGCCAATCAGGTGGGTTGCCACCCTCCTCAGGTGGGCGGCCAATCAGGTGGGTTGCCACCCTCCTCAGGTGGGTGGGGTCCCCTTGAAGCCACCTGCTTAATGGTCCCATCCTGTGGTGTTGAATGGCCCTTTCTTATGGGTGCCGATGTCTGCTCTGCAAGGTATTCAAGTCTTATGTAGATGGGGCTGATATACGAGAGCATTGACGAACCTGGGGATGCTTCCTGCCTTCCCCCCTGGGGTGATTCTATGCAGATGTTGTTTGTCCCTGTTGGTCTCTGTGGAGACTGGCTGTCTCTGCCCCCTGGGTCTCCTTCCCCCCTCCTTGGTGAGTGTGTGTGTGTCAGAAAGGGGTTTTAGGTTGGCTTTCTCCACAATGACACATTCCGTGGAGTCAAGCGATAAAGCTTTCTTCGGACTGTACTTCAGGCTACAAGCAGGGAACCTGCATGTTTGAACGCACACCCATGATAGTGTTGGGAATCCCGTGTTTCCCACCTAATGCATGGTTCTGCCCTAACTGCATGCATTTGCAATCTTGCAGTACAATTGCTACTCAAAAGTAAGCCCCATCTCTGCTCAATGGGTCTTACTCCCAGGTAAGCACGCAGAAGATTGCAACCTCAGGCTACAGTTCTATTCACGCTTCCTTGGGAATAAGTTCACTAAAATCAATGAGACTCGGGCTACATGATGTAGGAAAGGGGGGGATCAAGGAGTAAATAGCCATCTCTTCTCCCTGTCAGCTGGAGCTGGAAAAAAAACAGGAGGGAAGGACTCCCCAGCCAGAAATGCCCCAAATCCCATGCACGCACAAGCAAGCGAAAGTTGCATCTGCTTGTACCTTCTCTCTCTTGCTCACCTTCTCTGGGCACCTCTGCAGGGATGTTTGGGCTCACAATATTGCCTGGAGAAAGAGCACAAGGAGCCACCCTACTCACCTGCCCTCTCTCTCTGTGCTGTAGTTTGGTCATTGAAGGAGCAGACAGTTTGCCGTCACTCACATACACTCTCCCTCTGAGCAGGGCCAGATGCAAGTCTTGTAGGCCCTAGACCCTCTCATAATCATAGGCCCCCAAGATAGATATATAAATATTTACATTATATAGGGCCCATAATCATAGATCTGTACGCAGGGGCAGCGTGTATGTTACTTGAGCTAGTGGGAGTGGACACAGCCCTGGGAAGATTCTAGCCTCCAAAATATCCACAGGGAACCCCAAAACAATAGTCTAGAGTCCCCAGATACTCCCCCACATTCATATCTTTTCATTTAAGTGTTTCCTGTCCTGACCTGTGCTGTTCCCATCAGTTGCTCATACATAGTAGAGCTAATCAGAAATGTTACTACGGTGGTCCAGAGAGGCCCTATTCCTTGTGTGGAGGAGCGGGGAAATTTTCCAGGAAGTTTTCCCCTTTTGACTTCACCCACCCTTAACAAAATTTGGCAAGGCTAAGCTCTGAAAGCCTTGCCTAACCATTAGCCAATGAGAACACTGCTGCAAAAGAATTCACACCATCCAACTACAAGGAGACTATGCAACACAAATTTGCGTTAATTGAATCTTTTTGTAGGTGCCAAACATTTTTGGAGGCCCTTGGGAATTTCACTGTGCCTAATGGATAATCCAGCCCTGCCTCTGAGTGGCATGGTGGTGGTGATTGAGCCCATTTAGCCCAATCCTCCACACCACAGAGAGACGGTGGCTGAGTAAGCAAAGCTGGAGGCTGCTCCTCCAAAGAGCAGCCACCTTTTGCTTGCTCACTCTCCTCCACACTACCCAGTCAGAGTGGTGACCCTTTTGCTCATTCTAGACGGCCCTCCTAAGCAAGGCCAGCCTAAGACATTTTGTTGCCCAAGGCAAAGGACGAGATGGGATACCTCCCTCCATTCCAAGTACAGAAGCCGCATGAACTGACAAAGCTTACTTCAGCAGTAGTAGTGGGACAATGTCCTTCACCAAGCCTACCTTATGGGGCAAAGGGCAGGGCACATCCGTCAGTACCGTGCTATTGCTCCCCGCCCCCCAGCATCTACCACCTGAGGCAGCCATCTCACTCTGCCTAATGGCAGGGCCAGCCCTGCCACGAAGTCCAATCTTCCACAATGCATTGCCCAAAGAGATAGGATGTACAAGCAGGGAGAGCACTGCAGGGAGAGAGGGGCAAGTGAGCCTTCAAGGAGCGATTGTTGCTTGCTCACCCTTTTCCTCTCTGGGTGGCATGCTTCTGGGGCAGATGGGAAAGCATGCAAACGAGAGGAGGCAGTGGCTCCTCCTACTTCCTCTCTCTTGCTCACCATCTCTGGGCGCTGCAGCAGGGTGGATCAGTGCTGCATAGAGAGAGAGTACAAGCAGCCATCTCTGCCTGTTCACTCACCTTCTCTCTGGGCGGTGCAGCATACCGTGTTGGTCATGGCAGGAGCAAACACCTCATCCTCTCACTTGCTCATCTGTGCTGTCCTCTGGGATTCTGCCCAGTGAGACAAACCTTGCTGTGCTTGCTTTTCCTTCTATGGAGGAAGAGGGGGGGGCTGGCTGGCCTGCCAGACTCCCACCCTTTCCTCCTTGCAAAAGGAAACCCAGCACTTGCCACCATGTGGCCCGGAAGGGGGGGCTGGCTGACCCGCCACTACCCCACCCTTGCCTACTGGCAAAGGAACCAAGACCCCCAGAGATCTCAAGGTACCAGACTGCCAGCAGCCTCAGCTGTCTGCAACCCTACTTCAGGGACTTGCCTTTAATTCTGTAACCTGGATTTAGATACTGAACCAACAGAGTACTACAAAACCCATTTGGGGTGAAACCACGACAAGGTTTATTTCTGGTAGCATCTTACAACAAGATTAGGGAAATGAGAGAAGCACACAAAATAGAGACTTTAGTACACAGTAAAGCTATAAAACAATAAAGACCTGATTCCTTAAAATCTCTCAAGCACACACCTGTTACCTGAGGGTGTCTTCTTCAAAGGGTTAGATCCAGCACAGCCTTGCTGCCCGATGGAGAATTACCACACCTACCCGAAGGTCCAAGATGGGTAAACCCCTACAAGGCTTGCCTTTCTAGACCCTTCAAACCAGCCAATTTTACCAGAGGCTGCCTGGGGTCGAGTCCTGAGGTGGGCCCCCCCTAAAGGCTCGGGCCCCTCGCTGGCCTGGCATGGCTCCAACCGCCAGGCAGGCACCCAAAAACCTAAGACCAAGACTGAACAAGAACAAAGGCTTACACGTGGGGAAATAGTTCTTCCCCCTCCCCCTTTTCTGTAGCCTTCTTGCTTCAGCCAATCAATTTGAATTTCACCTGGCCATGCAGGGGGGAGGGAACTGTGAGTCATGGCTTGACCTATCTGCATATGAATGCCCTCAGCCTGGTTCCTCCAGACTTCTAGACGCCAGGACCCATCTCGTGTTCCATGCACCTTTTGCTTCCTCCCAGCCCCCACCTGGTTCACACATGAGGTGTGTGTGTGTGTGTGTGTGTGTGTGTGTTCCTGCATGCTCTACACGCTAACTATGCACACCCCACCCCAGCCGGTTCACACCTGAGGTGTGTGTGTGTACCCCCAAAGGCTCGTTTCTCCACACCTTCAAAATAGAATTGGCAGCTGTGAAAGACAGTTGCTACACCCGTCCTGCAGGGTAGGCCACAGCACCAATGTATCCCCGGACTGCTGCCCACCTCCCCAGTTCCCTTACAGTACACCAATTTGGTGTAGCAGCCCAGCCTTACAGACCAAAAAGGAACACACACACATTTAAGATGGAGACTTCATTAAAATAAAGATTAAGAATTAGGCAGTGTAGGGTCTCTAATAGTCCAATACATATAAAAAATAATCCCTTATAAGAAAGGGCTAAAAAGAAGGTAAGGGGAAAGGGGGTGAGGTAGCTTGTTGTGAGGAAAGGGAATAAAAAGGGACTCTAAAAGGATATCTAAAACAAACCCCAAAAGTCTGCAAAGAACTGCTTGAGCCAAACTAGGCCTAGCTTCCCCAGCTATCCTGCAAAACCGGCATACCTGCCCCAGATGGAACTTCCACAGCATCCAGGCCCAAAGGAAGAACCCCATGCCTTCCCCACCCAACTCCTTTATCCAAAGCCAGGGTCCATTTTCCCGCCCAGCCTCCACCAATCCCATCTTCCTGCCTTCTGAAGGAGGGCCCCCCGCCCTTTCCCAGCTGTGGGTACTTTCTCATGATTTCATCACAATTAACGTCTGACCTTGCTACAGAGCTCTGCAGACATTTGTTATCTCCCAGGTGCCACTAACTATCTCGCTCTACCCAAGGACTCCCCAACACATTCCAAGGGAGAGCAAGAGAACAAGGGTGAAAGAATCTAAAATCAATCAGAGGTCGGGGAAGGGGGAACTTAGCTTAGCCTCCAGCAAGTCCCATCTTCACAGCAGCGATAAGCACCCTTTTTCAAATAAGTATTTAATTCCCAAGGGCCTCCAAAAATGTTTGGCGCCTACAAAAAGATTCAATTAAAGCAAATTATTGTTTGATTTAGCAGTTAACACGTACAAGTGTAATATGTCTTAAGTAAGGGACGGTTCATACGACCCAGGCGGCGAGTGGGGGAGGCACCACGGGGCTGCCGGCGGGGTGCCACAGACGACTTGCGCCCCGCGCTCGTGGGTGGACCCTGGTTGAGCTGGCAGTCCCCGCACCGCAGTGCGGGCCTCCCGGCGCTAGGGGACAGCAGCCCGGGATGCCCAGAGGGGCCGTTTGCCCATACAGGCTGGAGCGGCCACAGCTCCAGCCGCTCTGGGCTGCCGCCTCTGTGCAGCCCCCGCTGGATGGCCGCCCGCTGTTCGCACGGCAGTGTGGCCACGTGCGGTAGGAGCTTACCCCTCTACCGCCCATGGTCACTTTGTGCGCGTGCCCGTCCCGCGGGGGCGCCCCCGGCCGGCGTTCGCAAGACACGGGAACCGCGGGGGGGGCTTCTGCTCCCCCGCGGTTTCCGTGTCGTACGAACCGGCCCTCTATGTACATTAAACATTAACTTTGTGGCTCTTTTTGTTAGCAAAAACACAGATCACATCTTCAAATTTCATTTACTGAAAAACCGCATTCCCAATTGAGAGTAGAGGAAGTGAAGATAGTAAAAATCAGCTCAGAACAGATTACTTACTTCTCTTTTGGCACTTTAAACCCTGTCAGACTTGCAGTTAGTGAAATAATAATAACAACCAGAAGACAGTACTCCTGTGCATGGAAAAGTGCCTTTTTCTCACCAGAAAATAAATACAACCTGTCATATCCACCTAGGAATTGGGCGACTGGCCTTCCAATCAGAAAGGTGTTTCCTCCAGATAGGTGGATTCTGGACACTGTCTGTTTGCAATAATACATACCAAACAAACAAACAAAATGCCCACACATAATAACTCAGCAACCCCTTAATCCTTTGTCCAATGAATGACGCCAGAGAGTGCTACCCCTCACTTTTGCAGTCTGAAGGTAACTGAAAGTGTCCTGCATTGAGCAGGGGGTTGGACTCGATAGCCTTGTAGGCTCCTTCCAGCTCTATGATCTATGAAATCTATGAAAGTTGAAGTGTAGTTTCATAGTTGAAACTATGAAGTGTAGTTGAAGTGTAGTTTCTGGCAGGTAGGAGGAAGCAAGCAGCTCCCTGCAGCTGCTGCTTCTCCAACCAACGGATGTGGCCAGGTTGGTCTCCCCCTTGCCATGATGCTCTTGCGGAGAGGCAGGGAGTACAACCTTCCAATGGACCTTGGTCTTCTGGCGAATGGATGAGGTTTTCGTTAAAAGAAGCGACTGCTGTAGTGTTTGTTCCCTCTTGGCATCTGGGCCAAGTGATACATTGTTCCTGAAGAGTCGATATGGAACACTAACCTCTCAGCTGGCAGTGGAATATTGAACGTGTCGTTTTGAACAGACACTTTCTGAAGGCATTTGCATTTGTTAGGAAACCAAAGATAAACTCTCATCTGATACGTGCTACAGTGCATTTAGAACACGTACTCAATGTTTTTAATCTCAGGGTATGTTTGCACCTATGCCAGTGTGGCGTAGTGGTTAGAGTGTTGGACTGGGACTCAGGAGATCTGGGTTCTAGTCCCCACTCGGCCATGAAACTCACTGGGTGACTTTGGGCCAGTCACTGACTCTCAGCCTAACCTACCTCACAGGGTTGTTGTGAGGATAAAAATGAGGAGGAGGAGGATTATGTAATCCGCCTTGGGTTCCTTGCAGGAAAAAAGGCGGGGTATAAATATAATAAATAAATAAATAAATGCTCAAACACAAGTATTTTACTCCATCTGTAATTTCAGCTTTAAAGTCTTTCACTTATGTACCATTTGCACTGGCAACTTAGCTGGGATAGGGAGGAGTAAACTTGAGAGCCAGTGTAGCGTAGTGGTGAGAGTGTTGGACTGGGACTCAGGAGATCCGGGTTCTAATCCCCGCTCAGCCATGAAACTCACTGGGTGACTTTGGGCCAGTCACTGACTCTCAGCCTAACCTACCTCACAGGGTTGTTGTGAGGATAACATGGAGAGAAGGAGGAGGATTATGTAAGCCGCCTTGGGTTCCTTGTAGGAAAAAAGGTGGGGTATAAATATAATAATAAATAAATAAAAATTGAGCTGGTTGTCCAAACAGTATAGAAGTGAAATATTTTCCTCCTGGGGCAAGTTACTGTTTTTCCAGTGCATAGATGCATTTAAAAATATTTAGTGCAAGACAGTTCAATCTGCATAGTCAGATTCTGTACTGTAGCACATAGGAGGAAAAGAGGTTTATCTTTTGTTTCCAATGGGTAGCATAATAATATCAATGTAAACTTTACGTTGTAAAGCCTGCTGATTCTGACTGTAGCTAGCCTGTGGGTTCACTAGTACTATCTGAATGAAGTTCAAGATCCTGTCTGTAGGAGCATGCTCTTATAGGGGTATGGGTTGCTGTTTTTAGGGGAGAGATAAGAGAACATGATGTGTTCTAATGGACTGATTGAGCAATCTGATGTCCAAAAACCAGGTAGCACCGATGCATAGCAGTAGCACAAGCCCCAGGGGAAAAGAACAAGTAAAACCCTAAGCAACATGACCCTTCCCACCCACCCCATTTCTTACATTAGTGCTGACACATTTTTTTAAATGTGCAAGAAGCTCTTGTGAAAAAATGCCCTTTGTGGGAGAGGGAAGCGCTGTTATTAAAATGCTAGAGTTTATGCTACTTTATATTTTAGCTGATGATTTTAATACATAATCCTGTAAAAGGAAATAGATGTTCAAAACAAGGTGTGGACTATTCTTTTAGAACTCCACAGAGTATTTTACTGTAATTATTATTCTAATTATTATTTACTATTTTTAGCAAATACAGAGCAATTTCATTGTGGTGATCCATCCTGGTTCTATGACCTTAAGGATCGGAAGAGCTACAGACACACTGCCTGCTAGCATTCCTCATATCATTGCAAGAAGACACAAACAGCAAGGACAGCCTACATACAAAGACAGCTGGCTTCTAAGAGAAGGTCTCAATGTAAGTCTTATACATTTCAGTATTATATTCAGTTAAATCAATAGCTGCCTGTTTGAAGTGCATTATTTTTCATGCTTGTTCTGATATGCTAAATCTGTGCAGTGGTCCATACTTCTCCTAGAGTATGCCTGGATTGCACAATAACACCTGGGTTCTATAGTAACATGCATTTGTCTTGCATCATCTGAACCAGCTACATAGGGGGATTGACACAGACTATGGTATTAACAATGACATAAATTGCGCTAGATTGCAGAGGGATACGTTTTGTACCTGCCTCTGAGGACCATATTACGCAAGACTATTTTTCTATGTACGTGTTACTTCTGTGCTGGAAATCTGCATGTACAGTGTAATTTTTTGCACACACTTTTCCTTATTTATTAGATTTATATACCTCCCAACTGGGAAATGCCTTCGGGGTGGTTTTCAGTCATAAAACCAAACAACAACAAAATAACATAATAATAATACTACAATAAAAATATGGAAATACAACATTAAACATTAAAATATTAAAAACTTTGAGGAACCAGCAGTAAAATTAATAATCAAAGCAACAGATTAAAGATTAAATGCCTGCTTAAAGAGGAAGGTCTTAACTTGGCATCTAAATGTGTACAGTGAAGATGCCAATTAGATCCCCCTGGGAAGGTCATTCCAAGAAAGGGGGCCCACTTCAGAGAAGGCTCTTTCCCTGGTAGCCACCCATCACACCATTGTGGATGGTAGCACCCAGAGAAGAGCCTCCGAAGTCGATCTTAGCAATCAGGCAGGAATGTATGAGACACATGTCTGCGTCATGAAAGTAATCGGTTTCCTGCACATGTACATGTTCATTTTTCATGTATCATATAGAGCAATATCCATGTAGTGAATTGTGTTACGCGAATTGTGTTAAAATAAAATTCCCTCACATAGAAAATTAGCATGTCAGGGAGAAGGCCACATAATCTTCTATCATCTAGTATTTTGTGGTTAGGAATTAATTTGATTTGTCTAGAGAAACATTCAATCTTACAAGCACCTACCTGCAATCTTACAGCCCAGACACTGATTTACCACCTCACGGATAACTAAGCCTTAGTTCTAGGAGAGGTAATTAAACATCATGAGAAAAACAATCAGAAGAGGTGATAGTTTTTTATACATGTATTATTTGCATCTTTATATAGATTGGGGGGGGGCAGAGTAAATGTATGTATTAGAATCTCTTTGTGTGTGCTTCTGGCTTCAGTAATATCAATTTAAAAGAGCTATTATTGTGTTTAGAAGAAAGCTACGGTAATTTATTATTTGCTTTTATTTAGAAACCTGAAAGTACTGAACAAAGACAAAATGGCCTTAAAATGGTTGACCAAGCAATATGGTCCAAAAAGATGTCAAATGGTGCCAGGCGTATACCAGTGTCACCTGATCAGGTATCTGATCTCATCTATAAACTGTGATTAATAGAAATTGCTTTTTTGGTGTAAAAGCAGCAGAGAGTCTGGAGGCACCGTAAGGACCAATAAATGGGCAAAGCAATCCTATGGGGGGATGTGGGGAGAGTCCATGGTGGAGAATCCACCACTTCCTAAAACCTGCCAGGCAGAGGGTGGAGCGGTGTGTGTGTGTTTCCTTCTTTTATTTTTCCTCCTGTTGGTTTCAGTGGGAGGGAAAGTAAGTATGGCAACTCCAGGGCAGGCGTACTTTTTCACCCTTTCTGGTAAAACACATGCTATGGCTTTTAAAAGTGTCAAGTGCGATCCATGGTATCGCCAGTGGAAAGGATCAGGACAGCAGGTGATAGGACCAAGTGAGCTCTGCCTGGTGAATTGCTGCCTGTCAGAGCAGGCACTACTTGGCTAGATGGACAGATAGTCTGCTATAAGGCACTTTCTTGTTTCCTTCAATATTGTGGCATAAGCTTTCATGAGCCCCTTAATTAGATGCATGGTGTTATGCTCAGTTGGCAGACACATATATTCTACACACACACACATATGCGCGCACGGGTACACACCGTGTTCTACACACGCGCGCGCGCACGGGTACAGACAAAAGAAGTGTGTGGATTGTTATTATAAAGCAGACTTCCCCAACTTGGCACTCTCCCAATGTGACTAACAGACTAACACACATCTGGATTTTTTTAATTCTTTGGTATAGTAGTTCAATTTAGGAATATATTCTTTAGAATGAAGTTTGAGCACTTAGCATGAAGCATAGCTTGGGACAATATGTGGAGAAAACATGTGCATTCTCAAAAGAGACTTTGAAGATTGCTGAAGCATGGCAATATTTTTTCCTATTTCTTGTTTTGAATTTACATTTCAGGCCCGGTCTTACAATAGGCAGATGCGACCTGCTATTTTAGATCACAGCTCTGGGACAAAATGGACAAACACTGCCCATCACCCAGAATATGTCATTGGAGAAGAGGTAGGAACTCCTTTTTCATTTCACTAAAAGTACTAATCTCCTCCCATGTCTCACTTTGACTTAACAATTGCACAACCAGAGGTATTTTTAAAAGGTGTGTTTGGATCATATGCAATAATTGTGTATAAAGCACTCAGACAAATTAACTTGTTCAGGAGGTTTTTTACCAGCCCACATGTACATGGAATAGTTGTTTGTGGCACATAGATGCCCTGAAGGTTAAAAAGAGAGAGACAGAAGCAACCCTCTTGTAGTTTACAAAGGATTCCCTGCCTGGTCACTTGGAGATTCTTAGCGAGCCTGAAATAAAGAAATCAGACAGGGGATGGAATGCAGATGGGAGGGGGAAATCCTCAGATATGGCTATAGGGTTTCATAGATCATAGAGTTGGAAGGGACCTACAAGGCCATCGAGTCCAACCCCCTGCTCAATGCAGGAAACTAGAGGAGAGGTTTCCCATCCAAGTAATAACCAGGCCTGACCCTGCTTAGCTTTCCACGCTCAGACAAGCTGAGCCAGCATAAGCCACGGGTCGTCTCAGTGGCTGCTCCCGGGCTCTGAAACTCCCTGTGAAAGGAGGCTAGGTTAGCTCCCTGTATCTGTTTTTATGATTGTTTTAATGCAGTTTATTTCAATCTTGGTTTTTATAATTGTTAGCCGCCTTGAGCACCATTTTCTTTGGTAGCAAAGTGGGGTACAAATCAAATAAATACATAAATATTTTGTCACATTTATGTATGTGACCTACCAAGCATTGGCCTTTAAATTCTTAAGATATGAGCTCTCAAGTGACATTTTACCTTTTTTTTTAATTTAAAGAGTTTTAATTTCATAAGAGGTCAGTCTTTGTCATGTTTTTCCTCCAGTTCTCATTCTCTTTATCAAATGCAAGTATTTCTGAAAACTTTATCTGAGGTTGTCTGCCTTGTCCGTTCAGTGTTGATGTCGTGTGGCTTCTCCAATAGAGCAGTCAGGACAGTGTGGCAAACACAGTGTTTGTGGCAGTCTCATTTTTAAAAAAGCATTGTTTTTTCCCTATTAATGCTAAAAGCTGAACCGTGTTGTATGTTTGACTATGCTTTTAAAACTACACTAATCATTTTATAATGACCCCGCCTCCCCCGCCCCCGCTCACTAATAGAACAGTAACCCATTACAGTTACTGCTGATTTTACGTTAACTTCCCATGTGGTGGTACATTAAGGGTGCAATCCTATGTATGTTTAGACAGAAAAAAATGTCCTGCAACTCCCAGCATTCTGGCTGGGGAATGCTGGGAGTTATAGGACCTTTTTCTATCAAAACATACATAGGATTGCACCCTAAGTTTTTGGACAGGCTGTTGTTTGTTAACGATATGCACATTTCGGTTTCTCTTCTTTCCAGATAAAAAGCAAATTAAGTTTTTGTTTTGGTGTTTTATAGCTGAGGTGGGGAAGCTTTGGCTTGGGGGCTGCATGTGGCCCTCGGCATATTTTCATGTAGGGTGGCACAGAGAGAGAGAGACAAAGAGAGAGATGGGGTGCAGAGAGAGCTATGCAATGCTGCAAACCCTGCCCACCGCCCACCATCCATTGTGGACCTTTGACTTTTCCTGTGGATCCATGTGCCTTCATATGAAAAAGGTTCCCCATCTGTGTTTTACAGACTTAACTGTATATAGAAGTTCCAAGCGCTTGTAATTAAACTTCAAATGAGCTTTCTTTTTTATTTATTATTTTATTTTATTTCTTACCCTTTCAGACTGCCTGATAACTGGAGTTCTCTGGGCAGTGTATAGGTAAATTAAAACCATAAAATACAACAAAACAATTATAACAAAACAGCACATAATAAAATCAGGATAAAACCAGAAGCAAGGGGTAAAAAGAATGAAACAGAATAAAACCAAAGTAAATCCAGTAGCAAGGATTAAAATAGCACAGTGAGAATATGGTGTTGATTTTTTTTCTTTTCTTTTCAGGCGTTATATGTTAACCCTTTGGACTCTTACAATGTCCATTGGCCTATGCGACGAGGACAGTTGAACCTTCACTCAGGGCCAGGTGGTTCCCTTACCGCAATCCTAGCTGACCTTGAAGTTATATGGTCACATGCAATACAGAAATATTTAGAAATACCTCTGAAAGATTTGAAGGTGAGCCATGACTGACATCAGCTGAATCTGACAGTGACTGCCAACTTTCCATCACTATTTCTACAAAAGAGCTTGACCATTAAAGCAGTTTGCAGCCTGGATCCCATGTTCATGGGTAGCACTTCCTTCTATATATACATCCCCTGTGATCATCTAATGCCCTACTCCTGTTTTATACCCTTTCAAGTAATGGCTAAGCAGGTGTACAGCAGAGCCTTTACAGTTGTGGAGTTCTTTCTCTGCCACGGGAGCTCCAGTTGGCTTCTTCCCTGTATGCTTTTGAGCACCAGTTGGCAAGTCTCTTCTGGTCTCTGCTGGTTTCTTCTTCCCATTTAATGTTTTAAAGTATCATTTTGTCAAGTTTTAGAACAAACAAACAGTTGTTGTTAACTTTAGAAGCTTGGGTTGGATTGAAATTCCTATTTATTTTTTTTTAAAGTTTTTAGAGGACTTTATTATTTGTTAAATATGTCAGCTGGGTGCTTCCTCAAGTTGGAAAGGTGAATCAAAAATGCAGCAAACATGCAAGTACTATTAAACATATACTTATACAGCGCAATCCTATGCATGTTTACTCAAGATGTAAGTCCTACTGTATTTGATGGGGCTTACTCCCTAGTAAGTGTATTTAGGATGGCAGCCTTAGTGTGCTAGGTGCAGTGCACAGCACAGGTATGGCCTGGTCCCAGTTTGCACGTAAGTAAGAAGGGCAGTACAAGATGATCGAAGAAGACAAGGGATTGGTAAAGGAGTAGCAAGAATGTGGAACAGAGAAAAATGTGAAGCTGTGTTGGTCCAGAAAAGGCTTTGCCAAAGAAGTGAGTTTTGAGAACAAATTTAATTGTGCCCTGACAAATAGAGAAGACTGAGCCAGCATGGTGAGCCACATGGAAGAAGTGGATGAGCTTCTATAGAGAGAGGGTGTAACAAGGGGTATAAAGAGAGAATTGGGGCACAGATATCAGGGCACTTCCTGCGTGCTGGGTTGGACCCAGAGATGCTCTTCTACAGACAGAAGTGTACCTTCCGTTTGTGGAAGGGGGCTCCTGCTGGAGGGAGGGGGACCCAATTTTGGCAGATTCTCTCTGCAGCCCCCTCACGCCACCCTCTGCACTATGCCAGAGGGTTCTCAGCCTTCCAGGAGGAAGGAGGAATTGGTGAAAATCGCCTCTCTTCCTCCAGCAATAGTGTCCCCATATCATAATTCCACTCATGGGAGCCTATGTTTTTTAACTGTACACATAAAATGTAATGTGTGAATGAGACAAATATGTTTGGAAATGCATGTATCATAGAGGTACATAGATTAGGGAGCTCAAACTTGGCTACAGTTCCCAGTCAAGCGTACACTTTGTGGCAAACCAGGGATTGCTGCCATGTAATCTATGGAATGGCCATAATCAAGGGGCCTGAAGGTGGAAGTTCCTAACTCCAAGTGATGGAGGTAGCACAATGACTGAAAGGAAAGAGTTAATATGAGAGAAATTTGAATTCAGCAGAGATGTTATCTAATAGTTGAAGAAGGAAGCTATATGGCAAGTGGGAAGGCCAACCAGCAAAGATGTTATAGTAGTCTAGGTGAGAAACGGGCAGAGCATGGAGGTAGGTTTTAGCAGTAGGCACAAAGAGAGGAAAAGAGCATAGAGTTGGAAGCACCTTGGAGGTGCCGAAAAGAAACATTAAGAGTTGTTATTTTGTAGGAAATAAAGTAGAGGAAAGAGTCAGATGAACTCAAAATTGTGAGATTTGGAGGTGGTATAATAAAATCAGCAGAAACAGAATGTGGGGGGAGGGGTGGTTTGGGTGGGAAAAAATAAGAGTTGTCTTTGCTGCATTCATTAACAAGATTGGTGGGACATCCAGGAGGAAATGTGGCGCCCCAAATGAAAATATTTAAATGATGAAATTGGCACTAACTCTTAACTAGTAATTTTGTTTCTTCCAATTGCCTAAATTCTTTAAATACCTCATCCTGCCACATGAAGAGGAATCTTGATTTGTTTTCTTTTCTGTTTCAGTATTACAGATGCATTTTACTAATTCCAGACATCTATAATAAGCAGCATGTGAAAGAAATAGTAAATATGATCCTATTGAAGATGGGCTTCTCAGGTAATAAAGCAGCCATGTCTGTAGTCAGTCGGGATGGGTTTTCAAGTGATCATTTCTTTCTGAATTCTAGTCCCATAACTTTCATGACCCTTGTTGCCCTTACTTGCATCCACCCATGCATCAACCAGGCGATAAATTTATCTTTTTTCATCTGCCAAAGACTAAAATATCATGAATTCAGTAGAGTGCAGCTTCATGGACAGAATTCAAAGAAACTACTCCAGTGTTTGATCAATATGGCCTTGCTTTCACTACGTCAAAAAACCCTGATCTACTTACCTACCTTACTTATGTTGTAATGGAGTTTCAGAGGTGTTCTCTAGCTTCCACCAAGGGGCAGACACCAGCTTCGTATGAAGAACACCAACTGTTTATTCTTGATGCAACGCTACTGAGGCCCAGAGCCTCTGCAGTTACTCCAAAAGCCTCCTAACGACAAACACAAGGAGCTGCTCGAGGAGTCAGGTGGCCTCTCCTTCGCACAGAACTCTCAATGCACCAACAGTACAGTTTGCATATTCTTTAGTGCAATTTATATGCAGTCAGCTAGAGCCTGTCTGGCAGAGGCAGTTTGCATGAAGAAACATTCTTAGAAGCTGAGCTGTGTAGATAAAGTGGGTGGTTATGACATAGTGGTAGTTAAGCCATACCACTAGATTTATAAAAATATCAGTTGCTGTGACCTTAGGCTTTCTTCACAGGCCCCCAAGCCATGTGGGAAATGCTACCCTGTGGCGCTATCTTACATGGCTGTGAATACCACAACCACGTGGGCAGGGCTGATGTGTGTCTTGCCCACTGATTCACGTAAACCCCCCAGCTGTATGGAATTCCACAATGGGAGATCATCTCCTGGGTGGCCTATTTTTTGGAACAACAGTGGTACTAGTTTGCTTGCTCTGTGAGAGGAAAAGTGAGAACTAGCTACAGTTATTTAGGCTGCAATCCTAGACATACTTCCCTGGGAGTGAGCCCCATTGAACACAATGCAACTTGCTTCTGGTTGCACTGCCTGTGGCTTATTCCTTGGCAAACAAGGCTTACATAAATGGCTAGGGTTAGCTGGGAGATGAAGAGGCGTGAAACATGGATGAAGCATTAAACGGAGAAGCTATGACTTCAAAATCCTGTCATGGCGACCTATTTACAAAATGTATGGGTAGCAGTAAACACATTTTCTTTCTCCCTCTCTTTTGACTTCCTAGTAAACACATCTTCAGAGGGTTGTTTTTTTTTATAAAATAATGTTTGTCATAGGAAGTATTTCATACTAGTGCACGTATGAAATACTTGTCTGGAAAGGCGTGCAAAATAGTCGTGTATGTGACAATCCTCCTCCCATTTGATTTTAGGCATAGTGGTGCATCAGGAGTCTGTCTGTGCTACTTTTGGAAGCGGCTTGGGTAGTGCCTGTGTTGTTGATGTGGGGGATCAGAAGACAAGTGTCTGCTGTGTCGAAGATGGTGTTTCACATCGTAACACTAGGTAACTCACAAAGTGGGAGAAAATATGTTTACATTGTGTCATGATATCCTTTCAATGCCAAGGAGCGCTATGCTGGGTAAGGCCCTCTCAACATACTCAATAGCATCCTGAAAGCCTTGCAAAATATCCATAAAGCCAGTGCAACTTTGTGCTTGTGTCTCAAAGATTGGTGCAGCCTATGACACACTTACATGCTGGCATTGCAAGCCTTGGTATTGGACCAAAGGCATGACTGGAGTAGTAACCATGGATGTAATATTTCTCTAAATTATTTACATTTCCTATCTCAAGATACAATAGGTTATTGCTAGAAAAGATGTCAGCCCCCTAACTGCTTCTTCATTTTCGTTTTAGGTTATGCCTTGCATATGGAGGTGCTGATGTGTCGAGATGTTTTTATTGGCTTATGCAGCGAGCTGGCTTTCCTTACAGAGACTGCCAGTTAGCTAAAAAGACAGACTGTCTTCTCCTCCACCACTTAAAAGAAACATTTTGCCATTTAGACCAGGTAAGGTCTAAGACCCAGATAAAGGGTCCCACCACTCTGCTTTGCATTGCTCCAGGCCCATCTCTTGATCACCTTGTATTGTGACGAAGAGGCACTTTGGTTTTTTAGGATGTATGATGAACTGTGATAGAGGTTTATAAAGTTATCAGCAGTGAGGAGGCACTAAATAGGACGAAGTTATCCTCTATGTCCAAAAACATTGGAATGTGGGGACATCCAAATGTTTCTCAGTTTTAATGATATCAGTTCAGTATTTCACAACATTGTTGATCATGATGATGGACATTGCTTAGTTCTTGTCTTGCATTGCTGTATGGGTAGTTTTATTTTACTGTGTTAAGATTTTAGTGTTTCTTTTGTATCTAAGCCAACCAAGACCCTGCTTGGGTGGAAGAGGCAGCATATGCATTATTAAATAGAGAAAGCATGCAATGAAATTGACTGGCAGCAGACTCAGGCAAAATAAAAGGAATTACCTCACATAGTGCAGAACTTGTGTAATTCATTGCCACGGGATGTTGTGATGGCCACAGCTTAGCTTTAGAAAGAAGTTGGACAAATTCAAGGAGGAATCTTCAGTCAACAGCTAGAATAGATAAAAAGTGAGACTTTCTGACAGCGATTTGTCTCCAACGATCAGAAGTTGTGGACAAACATCAAAGGGAGCTATCACTGCCATAGAACAATGTAGGTTTTAGGAAATTGCGTATATATGCACATATCCAATATAAAATAAAATGTTAATATATTGCAAACATAGTTATAGTATTGCAAATAAAATTTAAAATAAACAATAAACAGTCCTCTAGTGTCACTTACACACACATTATCATAACTGGTTTCTGTAGTGGGCTATACAGATTTACAATACTCTATCCCAAACGCGTCTCGACCTTAATGGTCTTCATCAGTGGGGGGAAAATAAACATAAATTACAGCCCTGATATCTTATGTTTTAAGATGTCTTACATAAAACCTGTAAAACAAAAATATACAAATTTATGCATATCTAAGGTGTAGCTTACTCAATTAATTAAAAAAAACTTGAAGCCATTAACAGATATATTTATCAGTGAATATTGAACTATACTTATGTTCATGGTTTCTCAACATGCATTATATAGCTGGGTATACTGAATGGGGGACCTCTTCTCACCTCTCTAGATTGATCTAATTGATACATTGTAAAAGTGCATGGTATCCCTTATATAGGAACTTATCAGTGGAATAAATAAAATGGAACAGATAAAAAGTGAGACTTTCTGACAGCAATTTGCCTCCAACTATCAGATGTTGTGGACAAATATCAAAGGGAGCTATCACTGTCATACCTGGAGTATAAGTTTCACAAGGACATTAGAAATACGGTGATGGTATCATAGAATTATAGAAAAGTAGAGTTGGAAGGGGCCTACAAGGCCATCGAGTCCAACCCCCTGCTCAATGCAGGAATCCAGGTCAAAGCATCTCTGACAGATGTCTGTCCAGCTGCACCTTGAATGCCTCCAGACTGGGAGAGCCCACCACCTCCCTAGGTAGTTGATTCCATTGTCTTATTGCTCTGACAGTCAGGAAATTTTTCCTGATGTTTAGGTGGAATCTAGGTTCCTGTAACTTGAGCCCATTATTCCGTGTCCTGCAAACTGGGATGAACGAGAAGAGATCTTTGCCCTCCTCTGTGTGACATCCCTTCAAATACTGGAAGAGTGCGATCATATCTCCCCTCAGTCTCCTCTTCTGAAGGCTAAACATGCCCAGTTCTTTCAGTCTCTCCTCATAGGGCCTTGTTTCCAGTCCCTTTATCATCCTTGTTGCCCTCCTCTGAACCCTCTCCAGTTTGTCTATGTCCTTCTTAAAGTGAGGTGCCCAGAACTGGACGCAGTACTCAAGATGAGGCCTAACCAGTACCGAGTAAAGGGGAATTATCACTTCCCGCTGGTAATGGTATTCTTTTGTTCTTCAGCATTAGATTTTCTAAATTATTTTGAAGTATAACATAATGGCCAGATTTTGGAAGCATAAATAATGGTCATTCCCCCACTCTAAAGTGACTGAAGTTTTAATTTATTTGTTTTTTTGCAAAGGAGCAGTTATTCCCATCAGTATAGGAAAAACAAAAAAAGCAGGTGTCTTTTCAGAATTTACAAGACTGATGCAATCCTTAAGAAAACTGCTCTTTGTTTTTCTTCGGATTCCTATTCAGTCAGCAGTTCAGCCCAGCTTCTATCACTGTGGCTTCTCAGTAGCTTCATGTAACACAAACTCTACCTACTGTGTTATTGTTTTGAATGAAGTTTCATGAAGATTGTTAAAAGGAACTTGGAGAAAACTGAAAACTCGTATAATACAGCTAAGTTTAGTTTTGAGAGATCTGAAAGCTCATTTAGGCTGCGCTTACCTGAAAGTAAGTCCAGTTGAATTCAGTGGGGCCTACTTCTGAGTAGACATGCATAGGATTGTGCTGTGCAAAGCATTAATACCTTTTTCTATATTTTACCGTATTAGGATTTATCTGGACTGAAAGATCATGAGTTCCAAATCCGTCATCCAGATTCTCCAGCTTTGTTATATCAGTTGCGCTTAGGAGATGAAAAGCTACAGGTAAAAGATTGTGATATGTATCCCTTGGGATACAGATGCAGGCTTAAGCTTCAGAAAGTCAGTGGGAAAGGGTGGGGTGTTCATTAACTTTCAACAGCTTTGTCTCTATTTTCTTCTTCTAATAGTTTAATTAATGGCTGTAATCTTCACAAGATGTGCAATAATACAGATGTGACATAACTAGCTTTTAAATAATGAAATATAAAATTAAATATTTCTATCTTTACGTGCTGCTGACAAGAATCATGATTATATAAACTGGTTGCTTAATTGTAGAGCAAGTACAAGCAAGCATGGGCGGAACTGTAAAGAGACGTTTGCAATAATTTGAAGCTCTTCCCATCTCTTGTGATTAGGCTCCAATGGCATTATTTTATCCAGCAACATTTGGAATTGTGGGGCAGAAAATGACATCTTTGCAACAAAGATCGCAAGGTGATCCCGAGGATCCACATGATGAACAATATCTATTAGCTACACAAAGTAAGCAGGAGCAGGTGTGTGTGTGGCTTTTTCTTTTTTTCTTCTTATTCTATGAGAACCCTTCTCTGCATATTTCTTATATTTATTAATCGCCCATCTGGCCGGTCACCCGGCCACCCTGGGCGATGTACAATTAAAATACAATTAAACAATACAATAAAATATAATAATAATTAAAACAATATAAAAAGTCTAATAGGTCTAATTACACCTAATTAAAACTTTCCTTTCAGAAAATAGGTAGAGGAATCATTGTAACAGGACAGGTTGGATGTAATTCTAACCCGTAGTTTAGTGTTATGCAGTGAGATTGGGGCTAGCATGCTCCTGTGCTCCTCCAGTGCAGATGTGATTAGATGAGAAGCTTTAATTTCCATTTTAGGTTAACCAGAGTTTGTTGTGACATCTGAACTGAGGCAAACTGTACTTAATCTTAATGATTAAGACAAGACAAGACAGTTTCAAACCATTGTTTATGAAGCTGGCTTGTTTCAACAAACCGTATGGTTAGCTACAATTTTAGGGCTTGGACAACACACTAAACTGTGGGTAATCTAAAATGAAGGAAAGGCTTTTCTAATCTCACAGCTGCGACAGAGGGGAGGGGGTAGTATGTAAGCCTGAGGCTATCTGAAGCTCATTCTCATAATGCTAAATTATGGTCTAGTGTTGCATCCAAATGCAGCCTGCGTGTGTCTGTGTGTGTGTGTGTTTGCGTGCGCACAAAGGCAGTTGGCTTGCTTTCTTTAAACCGTCCTTTTTATTAAGATCCTCTATAGGAGGCCTTTTTTTGTGGGAGACTATGAGATGTTGGGGCAGAGCTTTCTCAGCAGTATCTTTAAGGCTGTGGAAAGCTCTCCCCATTAAGATTTGCTGAGAACCATCTTTGCTCAGATCAGGAGACTGAAAGTTGGATTTTAGGCATTAGAAAGTTGGATTATTGAATTGGATTGATGTAAGTGCTTGTCTCTTTGAGTGTGCTCGGTATGCTCAAGACAGGATAGAATTGTTGAAATATTTTTTTGTTCATATTCATTTTATTCTGGTTTTTATTATTGTCTTATGTTAGCCACCTTTAGTTATGTAAAAGATATTTATGTAAAAGATAGTTATGTAAAAGTATTTTACAAAATAATACAATTTAGGGTGCAATCCTATGTCCCTCTGACCTTGTCTGGAGGGACATAGGAAGAGGCATAGAAGGCGCTGTGACCTCGGAAATCCTTTCCGACCTCGGAGCGCCCGCCCCCCACAACCTCAGTGGCGGCGCGGTTCTTTCCACACCAGAGGGAAACCGAGCATGGAAGATGTGAGAGCTGGACTGACCCGGGTTCAAAAGCTTACCTAGCCAGTGACCCTCAGTCCCAGTCACGTAGACGGAAGGAGGAGATAACAGCAGTTAATAAAGATTAGAGTTTATTTGTAAGACCCAATTACATGGGATTAAGGCAAGCAATGCAGGCTTCTGTCTTACGCAGAAGAGATGCCCCCATCTCGCTACATCATTGCAGATACAAGTCCAAGACCCCAGTGGTAAGGCTGAGATGAACTGAAGTGACTGACTTGAAGTAGAAGTCCAGAACAAGAGTGAAGCTGTCAACAAGTGTCAGTCTTTATACCCCTAGACCCTGTACCTATAAATAGGATATTACTCACCAGTTATATAACCTATTCTTCACAACATGTTGACTGCAACTTGTTACATGATTGCTGACTCATATCACCTTGAGACTATGTCTAGTGACAATAGACCTTGTGTACTTCACCTCAAGAGACATCCTCCATGTCAGGTGACAATCTCGTTCTGCCCATGCAAAACCTAACAGGAAGACTGTGCTCGGTTCCCCCTTGGGGGACACATTCCCAGGGGAGGGAGGAGCGAGGTGCCTCCATCTTAGAAAAAATCCAGACGACGCCTCAACCTCTCCACAGGAGGAGGCGAGAAACATTTAGATGGCCGAAATCGGCCGTCTAGATGTTTTTGAGGGCACAAGGAGCGCGGAGGTTATCCTATCTGCTGCGCTCCTCCCACCCTCAACTGGATGCCCGCAATCCTCCGGCTTCATAGGATTGCGCTGCCCAGTAGTGTTATTTTTCAGCTCCCACCCTGATCCTTCCGGTGCATGCAGCCTGAATGGCACAGAGTAGCTTGCACAAATGTGGCTACAGTGACATCCTGTGTGTGGAATTCTTTTTCCACTATGCTGCCCGAGTCTCTGGGCTGGAGCAACGTACTGTTTTCTTGGCCCTTTTGCCTTAAGAGCTGGGCCTGCAGCACATGCAAATAATGGGGGAAGGAAGGCCAGAAATAGTATTGTGGCTTTATGTGATGCCCAGCCCCATAGTTACAGATGGGGTGTGTGGCTGCATGCCACACTCAATCATGTGTTTTTTGAACATGCTCTAGGATACATTTTGCATTTAATGTAATCTGATCTTCTGTAAAGGTAATTTATCATTGTTGTTTTGTTTTTTAAAGTCTGCAAAAGCAACAGCTGATCGAAAGTCCATGTCCAAGCCTGGTGGATTTGAGGGAGATCTGCGTGGCCAATCTGCAAGCGTTGCTGAAAATCTCTATCCCCCCGAAGTGGAATTAGGCACTTCTCACAGCGACTGCATTATTGGTGGAAATGAGTCTGAAGAACCACTAACAGCTCACATGTCCAGGAAAACTGCTATATCTCAGTTTGAAGGGAAAGCTTTAGGCCTTGACAAAGCGATTCTGCACAGCATTGACTGCTGCAGTAAGAAAACTATATGTACTTGTTTGATTATTAATGTTAATGATTTGGCCAAGATCCATGCTAATACAAGGAGTTCAATTTGCATAAAATAGATATCTCCTCATTACTCTTATCCATCTCCTGTTAGTTGCGCATTGCTATGGGAAAGATCCAACAGTGTACTACCACTAGCAGTATTGATAGTGCTTGCTAGCACGATGGGTTTCCCAAGAAATTCGTCACTCTAGCAAGCAGTATTGATGTTGCACAAGCGTTGGTTTCCTCTAGTGCAACATCAATAGTGCTAGCGATAGTGCACCATTGGATCTTTTACCTATCTGTTTTAAAGTAGCTGTTCACTAAATCTATATGCATTTTTAATACATTCTTCACAATTTATATACTATGTTTGCATTTTCCAGCATCAGACGATACCAAAAAGAAAATGTATAGTTCGATCCTAGTTGTAGGAGGTGGCCTGATGTTTCACAAAGCCCAAGAATTTCTTCAGCACAGAATTCTCAACAAAATGCCTCCTTCTTTCAGGAGAGTTGTTGAAAATGTGGAAGTCATTACAAGACCAAAGGTACTTATGTATGTTTTCAGATAATAGTAGAATGGCTGAATGTAACATTAAACACAAAGCACTGAATCCTGCAGTAGAGACAAACATACTTTTTAGAGATAGTTAATTACATATTAAAATTAATATGTATATTAATTAAATTATGGCACCATCCAGTGTGAATAAAACCTGTATCAGTTTTATTATGGGATAGAATGATGCAAGAAGCATGAGATACAAATTGCACTTAATGGTAATTAAAGAAGACAACAAGAAGTACATGGGTTTGTTTTCTGCTTGGGCCAGTTGGAAGTTGGTGCAGTGCCTACCGCTTACACATCCATTTGAAGTGGTGCAAAGTGAATTCAAAATAACAGAATGTAGGTTTGGGGCAGCTCCATCCAATGGTGCAGCTGCCCAGAACCCTCCAAACTCCAAACTCGGATTACAGGCATCCAGTTGAGCGCGGGAGGAGCATGGAGGCAAGCTTCCCCCACCCTGCAAAAGGCATAGACGGTCGGTTTTGGCCATCTATGTCTTTTGCCCCTGCTTGTGATGAGGGGCTGAGGCGCCACCAGGATACGTTGTAATGCGGCAGAGCCTCACTCCTCCCCTCCCTGCCCCCCGGAATTCAACCCACGGGCCTTCTCTGAAGTCACGCTTGCTACTTCAGGGTAGCAGCCGGTGCAGAAAGAACCACACCGGCTGTGAGGGCGGAGGGAGGGCACTCTGCAGTCGGGGTCCTAGCTCCGATGTCAGAGGGCTTTTCCGAGGTCAGAGCTGGGACTCCAACCTAGCCTGTGGCTGTCTAGACAGCATCTAGCAGCCATAGGGTTGCATCCATAATTAAATATATCTGGTTGCATCCAGAAAGCTATTCATATATGGGTGTAGTTTATGGTGAAGAGAATAAATTGGAACTTTTGAGGAAGGAGTTTAACTAATAGCTAACAGTTTTCTCCCCTGCCAAAACAAACATTTCATAGATTTCATAGATCATAGAGTTCGAAGGAGCCTACAAGGCTATCGAGTCCAACCCTCTGCTCAATGCAGGAAACTAGAGAAGGGATCTCCTTTATTTTTTATTTATTTATTACATTTATACCCCACCGTTTTTCCTGCAAGGAACTCAAGGTGGCTTACATAATCCTCCTCCTCCTCTCCATGTTATCCTCACAACAACCCTGTGTGGTAGGTTAGGCTGAGAGGTGGTGACTGGCCCAAAGTCACCCAGTGAGTTTCATGGCGGAGCGGGGACTAGAACCCGGATCTCCTGAGTCCCAGTGCAACACTCTCACCACTATGCCACACTGGCTCTCAAGAGAGGTCTCCTATCCAAGTAATAACCAGGCTTGACCCTGCTTAGCTTTCCACGCTCAGACAAGCTGAGCCAGCATGAGCCACAGGCATTGGATGAGTAAAATGATCCTTTTTGCCAAAAAGTAAATGGTACTTTTTGTGCTGTTTTGTATCTAAATAGTGTATACAATATTTTACAGTAATTTTAGCCACATTTCTAAAACAGGAATTATATTAAATATAAGTGGGATTGTGGTGTTTAGATTTCATTGTCTCATCTGTTCTTTTCATATCTGTTTTAATCTTAGGACATGGATCCTCGTTTGATTGCTTGGAAAGGTGGTGCTGTTCTAGCTTGCTTGGATACAACGCAGGAGCTCTGGATATATCAACGGGAATGGCAGCGCTTTGGTGTCCGCATGTTACGTGAAAGAGCTGCTTTTGTGTGGTGATCTAGTGAAATTTTAGATGTGACCAATGCTGAATATAACTTTTCCCCTTGATAATCTAAAAGTTCAAGGTCCTGATTTTTGTGTTTTTAATAAAATATACAAAAATGTTTCTTTTGCAATATTTAAAAAATGGGGCATAGGTATTTTCCCAAAACATTTCCACCAATTATATACTTTGCAGTGGTTTCAATTAAATTGATGGCCCTGATCTAGCCAACCATAGTTGTGACTAAGCCAATGATTTTTGAGCATATGATGACTGGTTTCACACCACACAGCAAACCATTGTGGGAAACTAGCCAAAGCGGGTTGTCATGTCATCCAAATCTAGAGTACATCCCGCAGGGTGGCTTGTTTGGGGGCAAGAACCACCCTGAAAACCCATAGCTTGTTCTAGGAGTTGTTCGACCCACAATGGGTTGTCATGTTGACTGAACCCAGGAGACCAATCCTATCGTGGTTTGCGGGAAGCGGTGAGCGAGCTGCTCAGCAAGAGCGGCAAATACACTTGAACATTTTTTTTGGACAGGGAAATATGGACAGCCATGAAATCTGCATATTTTTCCCTCACCCACCCACCCCCAAATGCTCAAATTTGCCAGTTAGGTTTTTAAATAAGAACCCTTTCTTTTGACAGCTGTGAAAAGTAAGTGCTTGCGAAAAGGATGTAGATCTCCCCTTTCTGGACTACCTTGCGGCTCAGGGAAGTGTGGAAAACTAGAGGATCACACCCAAAAGGGGAAGATATACTCGCCATCCCCTTTCAGGGCAAAACCCCCTTTGCCACTTTGCTTTTCAATTGACAGTTCGCCAATTGACAGCTGTCAAGTGTGCACAAATAAGCCATAGGCAGCCTCACTTGGTCAACGTCCATGGATGTTGCCTACTGCACTTTGACAGCAGGCACTTATCAGGACATTGGCCAGACAAGCCTCCACATTTTGGGCAGCCATATGTGCAGCACATCTGTGAAGGACCAGGAAAAAAATGAAATGGTGCACATTTCTGCCCATTTTTTTTTTTTTTTTTAAGGATAAAGGGCCAGTGACGGTTGCTCCAAAGTGCTGCTTGGGCATCGATGAACTGGCTGTCACTGGCAGTGGCACAGGGCTCCAGAAAAGAAAAAAGTCAAATGAAAATGGGGTCACAGTTGGAGAAGGGAGGGTGAGACAGGACGGGTTCTACTATGCAGGACTCTGCAATACCGGCTGGAGGACCAGTAGGGAAGGAGGGGGGGAGAACCCACGGTAAGCCGGATCGTCTGTCGGGCGCACTGTGGGCTCTGAACAAATCACACTGTGTAGCTTATTCACAGGGTGGGTTGCCGTGTTGTGCGAACTCGCCCATTGACTGTTAGAATATTGTAGGATGGGATGGCAGTTGTGACAAGGAAAAAAAACGTGTGCCAGACCAAAGTTTATTTTTCCATGGAAACTGTATATATTTTATTAGCAAAACAAAATTGACCTTTTACAGAATCCTTTGCCGAGACATTTGTGCTTCTTTGGGATCGATTTGTTGGATTGAACTGAAGAAATCCTCAGCGGTGAGTCATCCATCATGAGTTTGTTTTGCTGGCTCTGTTTTTATCACAACCATCAACAAGAATGCCAATTTGCAGAAGTAGTGAAGAGATTACAATTCTCAAAGCTTCAACTGCAAATTTGGGGTATTCATGCCTCTACATACCACCCTAACATGCACGTATTTTCGTGGAAAAGACCACTGAATAGCTTCTTTCCAAATCAAAGTTCTATAAGTGGGCAAAAACAACTCTCCTCTCTCACCCAGCAGAACTTACTAGCTTCCCAGAAAGGGGGCACAGTCAGCATTGACAACAATGGAGCAGTGGTTCACTAGTGCTCCCAGCAGCCCCAGTAAGTTATTTCTATGTCTTAGTTAAATAAATAAATTAGTTGGCCGAGGTACACCGCTGTGAACTGCCTTCTGGACCAATGGAATTCCAAAGACAGCCCCACATAGAGCATGTTTCACTCATCCAGTCTGGACATAGCACTGGCATGTGTCACCACAGCCAGGTTAAGACCTCCCTATGAATGGTCATAACTGTGCCCCTGACTAAACTGGGCAAAACACCCTGCCTACATCTATCAGGTCATTCTAGAGCAGTGTTCTAGAGGCAAACCCAGGCCCAGGAGAACTAGACTGAACCTGATTTTTCAAAATGAGTACTTCACCATGCAGGATAGGTTCAACTTCTACTCCTGGGCCCCTTTACTACCCTGGAGCACCTGTCTTGTCTGGATTAAGCTTTAACTACCTCTGCACCAGGTCTCACTGTTAAATCCTAGGTCTAGTCATATGAAAAAGCCTGATCTTGAACATATGGTACAGTTGCACTGGCACAAAAAAAAATTAGACATGTCACGAGATCCTGGTTTAGCTGCAAGTGGGGTAAAACTATCTTGCTCTGACAATTAACACACTTTTTCCTTCATTAGTATTAAAGGCCAACTCAAATTGCTGCTCTATTCGCATTGGTGTCAGATCCCAGCAACAGCACAAGAACACAAGTTGTAGCCCTGTGCTGCTCTACAGAACAATCCTTTCGATTCTATGTACTCCACAAGCAGAACACAAGCACGTAGGAGTAGTTTTAGAATGTGTTCATATAGGATAAGTTGGAAGGGGCCTACAAAGCCATCGAGTCCAACCCCCTGCTCAATGCAGGAAACTAGAGGAAGGGTCTCCCATCCAACTAACAACCAGGCCTGACCCTGCTTAGCTTTCCACGCTCAGACAAGCTGAGCCAGTGTGAGCCACAGGCCTGTTTTGCACTCCTTTCTTGCCACGGGGCAGCTGCAGTAAGTCATCCTTAAGCATGAGGTGTGTGAAAGTTGTCAATGTACAAAATTAAGTCACTTTTAGGAAGGAAGGAAAAGGTGCCACCTTTAGAGCCTGGATTTGAGGTTCTGACTGTTTTTATTATCCCACTATTTAGTCCTATACTTGCAATTTTTGTTTCATCTTAAATCTCGAGCTGCACTTTGACTTTGTCCCTCTACCATACCTCAGACTCTGTGAAGGACAGAGTTCTCTACAAAAGGAGTCAATATCCTTCATTAGAAAATACCTCGGACAGATGTTCAAGGGACTTGGGAGACTCTTAGCTGGATTTGCTTCATTGAAAGAGACAACCATGTATTTGTGAAGAGAAGACTGATTTTTCCAGTCACTGCAGAAGAGGTTAAATGCAAGAGTGAACATACATTCAGAATTCTTGTTGTTGCTTTCTATAGTACTTTTACAAGCTGAGTCACACATAGGACTTGTATGGCTTGGGCTGAGAAAAATTACTTTATCGACACTTTCTTTCTGAGCAGCAAGCCACTGTACCGGGCCTATTTCAGCAATTCTCCGTTTTTGCCATACATCTATTATGACGTTGCTTTGGCAGCATTCATGTAGAAATTCAGCAAATACAAGGACAATGTGGTGAAAACACACTTCCTGGGAATATACAACAAGGATTGTAGCAGGTATCTGTTGCCCTGTAGGACGGAAAACAGCCCAGTTGTTGACTGCACCTGTTAAGAAGAAAATAATCTTAATGAAGAAAAATCACAATTTATATCACTTTAACACTCGCATCTAGAAGAGAATAGCTTGAAGCTCTCACTCAGCAGCAGCCAAAACAGAAAGGAGGAAAAAAGACTTGAGTAAATGAGGCACTTGTCCTGACCAAATGAAGTGACCGGCACACAAAGCATTAGTCAAAGAGAGGAGAAGGAACATTTTGTGCTTCTAAAAACTAGAACAGCCTTCCCCAACTTGGTGCTCTCCAACCTGGTGCCCTGCCAGGCTACACTATGTCTAATCAGCTACATTTAACTTGGTGGGCCACAAGTTGTACAAGCCTGGTTTAAAATACTGTGCATCAATGGCTACACATTCCTAGTGCTAACACATTCTGAAACAAATACTCTAATACAAATGCAGTGCTGTGCGGTGAATATCAGAGAATGAAGAGTACGTATATTCATGTACTATCAGTTTTATTGGTGGAACACTTTAAATAGAAGATGGAAAGCCAAACTGCCTTTCCCAATAGCACTGCCTACCCAAAGCCCGGTTACAACTTCTCCCTTGACAGAGGAGAAGAGACCAACACATACCATTTCAATCTGTGTTCCCTTCTACCTTCTCTGGAGGGAAGATGATAAAGAGAGAAATAACTACAAAGCAAGAAAATCCCTCTTTTCTCATACACTCAGATCTGTCTCTCCTACAATCTGTTTAAAGAAGTGCATCAGCTTCCAAACCTGTGTAGTCACAGCAAAGTAAGACTCCCACACTATCTTCCACAAGTGATCGTGTAAACATTTTCTCTGATGTGGAGATTATTTCAGAGTTGGAAAATAGAAAGTTTTATGTGAAGTGGCGTAGTCAAGGAAACCAAGAGGTTCTAAAAGAGTCTTATGGCTTTCTCGGTAGAATGAGAGAAACTCTTACCATGCCTCCTCTTGGAATATAGTACAGCAGCAACCACACATACTATCAGAAATAAGGCAGCAAGTATGCAAACATATCTGTCTATTGAATTTGTTGCGATTGTTGCTAAATCTGAATCTGTTGCACATCTCCCTAAAAGAGAAAGGGAATTGTCAGAAACACTTGTAAAGAGGATTAAGCAAAAAAGAAAAAACGAAACCAGTCCCTTCTGCATGCATGAAAGATGTGAATGATTATGAGTTTACTACTCAAACTCTTTGAGGTGTCAGACTTCTATCCTGAATGAAGGGATGGTGGAACACAGATGGAGGTCTTAGATGAGTCATTACTAAGGTCTAAATGAGTACACAGGAGATGAAAAGGAGACTCAGTCCAGAACAGCCTTCACCAACTTGGTGACCCTCCAGACGCTTTGAACTTCAACTCTCATCAACCCCACCCAGCATAGCCAATGATCAGGAATGCTGGGAGTTACAGTCCAAAGTTTTGGGGGCGGGGGGAGGGCACCAGGTTGGCGAAGGCTGCTCTAAAGGCATAAAACAAAAGAAAGACTGGATTTGGACGACACGACAAGCAAACCGATAACAGACAACCGTTGCTTGTTGTGTCATCTGAATCCAGTCGTTGTAAATCACAATTGTCAGTTTTGTTCTCAGAAACGATAAGAAACAATGGTTTATTCTAGGGTTTGTCCTTACGATTGTTTGTTGTGTGTCTGAACTCGGGGCAGCCCTCTCATCATTGTTTCTGCACAAATTCCACAGAGCTGCATGGCCAGAGAGGGAAAATCCGCGGCTGCTCTATCCCCCAGGTCTCTATCCCCAAGTCTGCCTAGCAACAGGCACCTCGACGCCAGCCTCGCTGTTACAGGCTGCTGTCCCGTGCCAGCCCCCTCCAAGTGTTTCCAGCCACAGACGGCAACCTGTTGACTCCTTTCTGTCCCGTCTCGCCTGGAGTGCTCAAGTGTGACCTTGGAGCTCACTATTTCAAGCTGTGCCTAGCTCCAACGCGAGAGCTTGTTGCTCTCCTTTCGTGTTGCCTCACTCAGATCAGTCTGAGCTTTTGAAAACAGGGAAGCCAAACCTGAAACTCACACGTACTGGTGTTCCTCCCCTCACATTAAAGATGCACCCATGATCAGTCCCCCGGCCCATGTCACGTGAGGCACTGTTTTGCCTAAGCCAGTGCTCGTGGCTGTAAACACCTAAAAGAGCATCCTCACTCCAGCATGGGAGTCATGTCCCACAGGGGCCAGCCTTCTGTAGCCAGTCACTTGGACACCGGACAGCTTCCTTCTCGCAACTTGTCCTCTAACTTCACCAGGGGCACTGGTGAGGAGGCTGATATTGATTCCCCCCATACCTGCTCACTCAACTGTTGCCTCGCAAGGCGCCTCTCAACAAGCAGCTCCCTCTGAAAGTGGAGATGCCACAGGGGGCCAGGCATCTGGCAAGCAGAGGCAGCAGGCGCAATATTGGTCTGAAGAAGAAATTGGGGTGTTTGTCGACCTATGGACCAGCCCAGAGGCACAGGGCTATCTGAAAGGCACCAGGCATGATCACCTCTTCCCATGGTTTTCTGAGGAGCTGTCACGACAAGGCTACTCGCATACCCACTCGCAATACAAGAACAAACTTCAAGAGGAAGTTCAAGGAGGTGGTCGCGCACAACAGGCGCTCCGGGGTTGAGCCCAGGACCATGCCATTCTTCGTACAAGCTGGCAACCATCCTAGTGGATCGCAGGGATGTGGTCCCCGGCTACACTGCAGGGAGTGGGGATCCCTCTGTCCCACGCTCCCGGAGTTCGTCATCGCCCCATGAAAGGATGCCAGTCCCCAAGGAGGGAGTCACCCTCCCCCAGCACTGCAGCCTCCAGACGGGCCGAGCCATATCCCGCATGGGGAAGGTCATCTGCGCCACCACACAGGTGCAGTTCCCCATCCACCACCATCTCCAGACCATCAGATGCACCTCTGGCAACTAAGACCGCTCAACTCAGCCCCTCTGAACCCAGAATCCAGCAGACCAGACCTCCAGAGCAAGCCTCACCTGCCACCTCTGGCATCAGCTCACCTGCCACCTACTCTTCAAGCACCAGCAGCCTGACTGATGTTCCCCCCGTGGCACAACCTGGGGCGATCTGGCCCGGGACCATCCTGCGCACTGCAAAAGGGGGATCTTCCAGGTCCGTGTCTATAGGAAGCGCCATCCGAGAAGCTGTGTGGATGACCTTCCCGAGGGAGATGCAGACAGAGCTAGACATCCCTCCCGAGGCAATGAATATTGGATCTCAATAGAGTGCACTGTTGCAACCTGTCTCTCCAAGGCACCTTTCCCCAGAGGAGGAGGAGCAAGTACATCACAGCATCACCGACCTGAACCAGCTGGTGCTGCAGAGCATCACCAATACCGGGCAGCCACCCGTGGATGTGACAGATGACATACAGAGGAGCCTGATCTGCCACTTCTCACCCGCCAGGAGTGGAGGGCAGTCTCCAGGATTCAACATTGACATCAGGGGGCTGCTTGGTCCAGCAGGTGAGGCTGCCTTCGGCCTCTTCCCTGAAGGAGGTGTTGAGGAGGTAGCAGGGTGGGAGGAGGAAGAGGAGGGGGGGCCCTCTGGAGACCAAGCAACCCGGCCGGCAGCAGGCCAACTAGAGGTGGCGAGGGAAGAGCCCGCCACAGAGCAACCTCCGCTCACAAATGCACAATGCGTGGCACGTCTATGGAACAAGTGGAAGACAGATAGAGTGCAACTGGCTAGGGACCTTGTCATGGCCACTGCAACGTCAGGTGAACGCAGCATTGAGCTATTCATGCACATGAATGAGCAGGAGAACAAAGACGTGCTGCAGACCATCTTATCGCGGTCTGGACAAGTAAGAACATACGTGGTGGGATGTGAGCTGCAGTGGAGATCATACTCCAAGGCATGGCCAACTCAGATGCTATGTATGAGCGGGTAATGACGGCCAGAACAGCTGCGATTGACGGGCAGATGGAGGCCATGCGGGTGCTTAAGGCATCCAATTGGGGTGCCGCGGCAGCACAGCCAGTGCAGCCTCAGTTTCAAATCTATCCCTATGGTGGGCCGCCACAGTTCCTACCTCCTCTACCTCTGCTACCGACCGCACCACCCCAGCATAGGCACCCCTCCTTGCTCTCACTGCAAGCAGGAAGCCATGCTCCCCTCTGCCCACGCAATATGGGCCCCCTCCGGCAGCCTTCCTACCAGCAGTCCATCGCCAGACCCCTGTCGTGGCCCCCGGCCCAATGGCCCCCACAGAGGGGTGGCAGATCGAGCCCTCGCAGGACTGGAGGAGCCCACTGCAAGGGTGACCCACAGGGGGAGGGAAAACTAGCTCGTCTACCGGGTCTGGAAAGGAGGACGATGCCCTCCCCCTGGAGAAAGGCTCTGGTGCATGCTGAGAAATGTTTCCTCCCTCACTGTCTCTCTGGCAGTAACACCACCTGCACCTTTTCGCTATCCATGGCCCCAGCGTAGATAGGCTTTGCACAGAGGAGGATTGTGCCTCTACCATCCAAGGCCACCACGTCCAGCAAAGTTGAAACAATGTTGCCTGCTAGGGGGAGCGGGGATGTTGGCTGTAAGGAGGGGGATTGTTACGACAGATAATTTGGGTACTAGATTCCCTCTGAGGAGAGAGACTAACCCCACACTCTTACGAAAGGTTTTGAGATCTTTGGCTGAGGTAAAACACGCGCTGCTGGGTAAATATGCGCTTTGCCCTTTTACACTTAAACAAACCTACACAGAGAGAGAGACTCCAGAAACAAAAGGGTTGTTTTATTAAAGAGGAACTACAGAGGTGTACCGTACAGCGTCTTACTTGTTGGTAAAGCAAACCCAGTGATTTCAGGCAGCAAAATTCCTTACACCATAGTTCAAACTCATTCTATATTCTGGAGTGGAAAAGAGTCCCTTTTAGCCCTGATAGCCTAAATAAAAGACAGGGTGGAAGAAAGGCTTCCGCAGAGGGACAGAAAGAAGTTCCAGATACTACCTGTCTGCTGAGGCTCCTTGCAGTGAATCTCCAGCTGCTGTTCCAGTGAAGGCGGAAGGTGCTTGAGAGGTCTGCGTTCCAAGCTTCAGTTTCTGGTTGAGTCTGCCCAGTGGGGGGGGGGGGGGGGGAGCCATTTCTTTTCAGGAGAATCCTCCTGTGCCTTTGGCAATATGCATATTAAATCTAATCACTGCAAGCCTCCATCCATTGCCCATTCGTCTCTTTAAATCTCAATCACCCTTCCATTCAAACCTTCAGCCATGACCTGTGTGCTGCTCCAGTCATTGCAGGCGGCTCCTTTCTCCTGAATCCTCACCTATCGTTATTGGGGCCTTGCTGTAGACTTCCTCCCGAGCTATAGTCACAACCAAATGATCATAACTATATCCCATCATAACAGGATCCTCTAATACGGTGGCCATGGAGGCACACCTCCGTAGCAGTCTCCCATCCTGCCTCAAAGCTAGGATTAGAAGACTAAAAGGCAAACTAAGGAGGAGCAAGAGAGGTAGCCACTCGCATTTGTAATCTGGGTGAGTTGCCTCTGTGATGTGTGTTGGGTTCTCTAACAGAGATCTCTCCCATTTCTCTTCCCCCGCCCCCACTCTTCCGAATGACGGTCCAGGCCAGCCTGCCGCCTAAGAAACTGATGTCTCTGGCTTTCAAGGTATCTGCGGCGCAGAGAAAGGAGCTCCTGCTCATTGGGAAGGGAGTTTCTCTCTGCCATGAGCATCCTGAGCTGTGTGGAGAATTTCTTGTTCCACAGGTAGCTGCAGGATGCCACGATGGGCTGATTTACATCTCTCCGTGGCTCAGGTGTGCATGCACCTATCACCACAGCATGGAGCCACTTCACGCCTCATGCTTCATAGTTTGTGGGCTCCAAGCCTTGCCGCTAGTGAGCGCCACTTGACATGGCTTCAAAGGGGGAACTTGTGCCTCTGCTTATGGACGCCTGCTCACTCCTCCCCCACTAACCTAGCCCTAGCTCCCAGCCGCCGCCACCACCCGGCAGCCACATTCACAGATTTCATAGATCATAGAGTTGGAAGGAGCCTACAAGGCTATCGAGTCCAACCCCCTGCTCAATGCAGGAAACTAGAGGAGGGGTCTCCCATCCAAGTAATAGCCAGGCCTGACCCTGCTTAGCTTTCCACACTCAGACAAGCTGAGCCCGCGTGAGCCACAGGCCTCCATCTCCCCTCCCTTTCCAGCTGCAGCCTCACAAGAGCCCATCTGTAATCCCGCTTCCTGAGATAGCCACCATGGAAAACACAGAGGCTGCAGTCCGGGTCATGATGGAGGCGCTAGCAAACAACCTGGTTGACTTGGAGGAGCATCCCATGGGACGTGCGTGAGATGATTTTGGACCCAGAATCCATGCTTCCACTGCCTATCCTCCAAACCACCTGTGGCGGGGAAGGGGAGCAAAGTGGCTACTTCAGGACATTCTCCCTCAGGGCCCCCCCCCTCTTCTCCACACAGATGCCGCTCATGATGTCTCTGTCTTTGGGCAGACAACGTGATGTCTCAATCACTGCAGCTGTGGCAGAGCAGCTCACCTGCGACTGCGTCGTGGTGCGCAGGTGGACTCTTCCTGCAGAGGCAGTCTGGATCTTAATACTGGATGTGGAGGCTTGGGATGATGCCAGATTTAGAGCAACCTTCCGCATGTCCAGGACCACCTTCGACACAATCAGTGTCAGAGATCGCTGCCCATCATACAGCGCACAGACACAAATATGAGGAAGTCAATCCCTGCAAACAAAAGACTGGCAATGACCCTGTACAAGCTGGCTTTCAACATTGGATATTTGCCCCTCGCCACCAGCTTTGGAGTGAGCAAGTCCAGCTGCTGTGAAATCTCTTGAGACGGTGCGCGTGATCAATGAGCTCTACCTGTCAGACATCATCAAGGTGGGGGACGAGCAAAGAAACATGCAGGGGTTCCGGAAAATGGGGTTCCCTCAGGCAGCAGGGGCACTGGACTCAACACACGTCTGGATTTTAGTGCTCCCGGGAAGGGGGGATAAGTTCTACACTAAAAAGTGCTACTACAGCATGGTGATTCAGGTGGTCATAGATGCAAAGGGCAGATATTTGAACATTTATGCAGGTGGGAGTGGGAGACCCCATGACACAGCCATCTTTTGGAATTCGCCTTTGGCCAACAAGCTGAACAGGGGGGTCTTCTTCAAAAGCCCCCCCCCCCGTCCTGGTGAACGGCAAGCCAATAAAGCCACTCATTCTTGGGGACCAGGCGTAGTCCTGGCTCATGGTGCTGTAGTCCTGGCTCATGGTCCCATACTATGCTCCAAGAACAGCCCAGCAGAAGAATTTCAACTACTACCAAAGCTGCGCAAGGCTGCCTGTGGAACGTGCTTTCAGGCGCTTAAAGTCACGCTGGAGGTCCCTTTACACCCTCCTGGATGTGGAGGAAGACATCGTCCTGGATATCATGGTGGCATGCTGCATCCTGCACAACATCTGTGAGACGAGGGATGATGTTCTCCTGGAGGAAAATCCTGAGCTGCCCAGCCCAGGGGCAGAGGAGGATGCCGTGCCAGTGGACCGCCATCAGAATCAGCCCCCCCCCGACCCCTCAACCCACCAGCGGAGACCTCCATGCTTTGCCATGGCAGCAACGAGAGCAGCAGGGAGGATGTAGCTCATGCCACGGTCAGGGAGGTGCTAGCCCGGGGTGACAGGCAGCGATCACTTTTTCTGCTGGGTGGTCTGGGAGGTGGAAAGGAGAGGGGCTGGGTGACAAGGACAGTGTTTTTTTCTCATGCTTTTGCAACGATCGCCTAGGAGGCAGGAAGGAAAGGGTTGCAGTTTGCCTTCAGAGAAGGCAGAGGGAAGGCCCACCCTGTGAGCACAGTGGACCTACTGGAATGGAGCAGCCGACGTAGTGAAGAAGCAAGGGATCCTGGGATGTGGGCTGGCTCACAAAGGCCACTTGGATGCGTGACATGAACAGGAGGGAGCTTGTGCTCCAAGCCAGAACACGCTAGCGTTGAGCAGAACGGCGCTAGAGATGAGAGCGCTGATCGTCTGTCGCGCCCATCGTTGTCACGTACTACAATGCCTTGTCGTGTTGTCCGAACCCACCCAAAGATAGCTTGGAACATGGTTGTAAAGGTTGCTCAGTCACAACATATTTCTGATAGCGAAATGAAACCTCCATATTCAGAGGCAATATATCTCTGAGTGCCAAATGTTGGAGACATACAAGGGAAACCTATTGCCTTATGCCTTGCTTATGAACTTCCTAGGGGCATCTGATGGGCTAGACACAGAATGTTGGACCAAACAGATCTTGGGTCTAATCCACCAGAGTAGTTCTCGTTTTATTTAATTATTTATTTTTTTATTTATTCCCTTGCTTTTCCTTCAAGGAGCTCAGAGCAATGCACATGGTTCTCACACACTCCACTTCTTTTATCTTCACAACAACCCTGTGAGGTAGGTTGGGTTGAGAGAGTGACTGGCTCAAGGTCATCCAGTGAGCTTCATAGCTCAGTGGAGATTTAAACCTGAGTCTCCCCCTAGTATTAGTTGAGGACACTAACTACTATTCCACACTGGCTTCTATACCTCACCGTTGATAACACTGGATCAAAAGTTGGCAGATATCAACTAACCATTGGTAGGCTCTTCAGTACACAGTAGTTGATAGTCTGAGTACCTTCGGCAGTCATTTTGGCATTTTGGAAAAAAAGGAATTAGCTGGAAGAAGAAAAGGAAAAAAAATATACGATGCAGCTAAATATAGTGCTTACAAGAATATTTTTCTTATTTTGTTTAACAACTTTATATCCCTGTTTGCCCCCTCCAGTTCCTTAGGCTTCAATCCTATAACCACTTATCTGGGATTAAGTCCCACTGAATTCAATGGGTTGCATCCAGCATATGAAGAACTCTTCCTCCAACTGAGAAAGGGAACCTTTGGATACAACCCAATATTGCCTAAAAGCATTGCTTTTTCCAATTTAAAGCAGAAGGAAATGTACACTCTACTCTACACAGTGCAACTCTACACATGTCTACTCAAAAGTGAGTCACATGCAGTTAAATGGAGTTACTCCCAGGTAAGTGTATATAAAATTGCAGCCGGCACACTTACCTGAAGGTAAGCCCAATGAACACAGTGGTACTTACTTCTGAATAAACACACATAGGATTGTACTATTAGTCACTTTTGGTAACAGAAAAGCAGTTTTTAAATCAAGCTTTAATTGCTCAAAGGAAAATGGAACCATACACATGTACACAGGGTGGGGCAGGAAGCAACTGAAAGGCAAAAGTCACATGTCTAATTATAACAAGGCAAAGAACCTAAGAATGTAATGTTCATAATGAAAGCTGCCACTATATATATTGTTATTTCTTTTAACTTTCAAGTGTAAAACTTTTGATACAATGATATCATTGTGATATAAATGGAAAAGTGTATTTGAGGCCCAAAACCCTGTAATTGCATCACCAGAATCAAATTAACATGTGCTTGCTGATCTTCTTGTGGCTACCAATTACCTCTAGTGATACTCACACCATAATTTATTAAAAAATATCCATCTAATGAACTATTGTATCATGGGGGATAAGAAGCTGAGCAGTGGGCTGCTTCACATTTTTTCGCTTGCATAATTTACAGGTTGACCTCAGACAAGTTACCATCTTCTAGCCTTAACCCTCCATCCACCTGCAATATAGACACAATAATACCTTTCTTTACAAAGTTGTAATTAAAGATGGTATTTAAGAAAACGGGGGGATTTTAAGAGGAGAAGCAGGAGGGAGTGGGTGAGTTTGCACGTCATAATAAGCCACCCTGAGAATAAACCACGGTGGGTGGCTTGTCCGTTACTCTTGATAGACAATCGTGGCTTGCTGTGGCATGTTTCTCCCTCAGTCTCTCTCAGTCCTCCTGGCCACAGCTAGCACATATCCCAGGGGCCTTTGAGGCAGAAATCCTCATTTCCTCATTCCCTACGTCAGTGCCCTTTCTGCAACTGGGCCTCTGTGGTTGCTGGCTCACAAGGGAAACTCTCCCCACTCCCACATCAGATCACCAAAGGGATTTAAATTTCTGAGCCCTTATGAACACGGAAACACATGCGCAAGCTTTAAAATAAAATTTTAAAACTGCCTCTCCACTATTGAGCCCAGCATAGCCATACAGTAATACCTTGGATTGCAAGCATAATTCGTTCCAGAACTGTGCTTGTAATCCAAAACACTCTTATATCAAAGTGAGTCTCTGGCGGGCGTGAGCAGAGCCAATTTCGGCCCGCTACGCCCACTCGAGGCGAGCGGTTACATCCCTACACTACTTGTATTGCAAGATGTCGCTTGTAGCGGTGGCTCCAAGGCCGGGTCACGCCCCCGACCCGATCTTCTGCGGGGGCGCCGACCCGACCCGATCTTCTGAGCGGCGCGGAGAGGTTCTTCATGCCGCTCGATCGGGCGTCTTCTTCCCCGTCCGTCACTTCCGAGACCGGAAATGACGCGACGGGACCCTGCGCAGGCGCAGAACATGCCACATAGGTCCAGCGCGCCTGCGCAGGGTTCCGTCGCGTCATTTCCCGTCCCGGAAGTGACGCGACGGGACGGACCGCGCGGGCGGCTCGCCGCTGGAGAGGGAGAGCCGCCCCGAAGAACAAGGTAAGGCCTCGCTGGGTGTGAGCGGGGCCAATTTCGGCCTCGTTTCTGCCCGGCGAGGCTCAATCTTACAAGCCTAGGCTTGTTTATCAAGTCAAGATTTATTTTAAAAATGTGCTTGTCTTGCAAAATGCTCTCAGACCAAGTTACTTGAAATCCAAGGTATTACTGTATCCCACCCTTGTCAATTTCATCCTCCACTCCATCACTTCCCTTGCTAGTAAACATCTTTTTTTAAAAAAAAGGCTGCTTCACATTCTACTGAAATAGTAACAGCTGCTTTTGCCTCTCCCACTTCGTGTTTGTTGCTTCCCTCCACAGGTTTCTGTTGTTAGCTGTCAGATATACATATGGGTTACAGAGCAGTGAGCAGGATCACTAAACATATGCAAATTTCAAGACACAGCAGCAGGGTTGCAATGATTTAAATCAGAATGATTTAAATCAATGATTAAATCATTGATTTATGGTAATCATCAATAAAAATCAATTTTTTTCGGTTTTTTGCAAAAAAATCATGATTTTTTGCAACCCTATCGTGTAGGTAGCCTAGTAACCGATAATACTGGTAACGTAAAAAAAGAGGAATCTGTTTTCTGTATAATTTGGTGTTCTTAACTATTAAGTGTAGGCTATTGTACATGTGGTTGCCTGAAACTTTGAAATTAATTTTACTACGGGGGGGGGGGGACTGGTTAAATTAAAAAAATCATGGATTTAAATCCAAAAAAATCAATTTTTTAAATTTTTTGCAAAACAAAAATGATTTTTTGCAACCCTGCAGAGCAGGGACTGAGTGGGTAAAGATATACAAATTTCAGGGCTGACAAGTGAGGCAGATTGCTAAAAATATACCGTACACATTTCATGGTAGAACAGTAAAACGGAGGAGAAAATTGCACACATTTCATGGTAGAGCAGTAAAACAGAGAAAAAATGTGCAAAATGCCTAGCAGTGGATATTCACTCCTGTGCACTTGTGTAGGACTGGGGGGGGAGGGATTGTGAACACATTCGGGACACTCTCCAGTGTCCTTTCTTTGAGATTTCGGGGGGGGGGGGAATTAAAAATTCATCCTGAGGCGGAGGGCCCTGAGGAGGGATGAGGGAGAATGGCAGTGGCACTAGCCAGATAGCAAGGAGCAGCAGGGGGTTTCACCGCTCTTGCAGGGTGGCTTCTTTCCTAGCCGTTCCCAGCAACCCACGATAAAATCGCCCTTCTGGGTTTGGACATCACAATAAGCCACCCTGAGAGCAGGCTACCTTAAACAACCCTAGCACAAGCCATTCCTTGTTTGTGAAACAACCCACAACAGAAAAACCACTCTGGGTTCGGACACCACGCTGGAACCACCCACGATAACGGCCTTAGCTTAGTGCGACATGCAAACCAGGTCAGTATGAGCTAAAACCTCTCTCCCACCACCACCATTTCTCTACTACTACTACTACTACTACTACTAATAATAATAACAACAACAACAGCAAATTGTTGTTGTCGTCGTCATCATCGTCATCATCATCATCATCATCATCTATACCACCCAATAGTCAAAGCTCTCTGGCCAATTTACAAAAGATTAAAACCTTAAAAATACAGTATAAATCATAATTTAAAACAATTTACATACAAAAACAATTTAAAACAATCAGCAATAAAAATCCCAGGATCGGTTAAAACCTTATTATGTGCTGTCAAATGCCTGAGAGTAAAGTCTTAACCTGGTGCCAAAAGGATGACAATGTTGGTGCCAGGCAGACCTCACTTGGGAGAGCCTTCTACAATTGGGGGGCCACTAACAAAAAGGTCCTCTCCCTTGATACCATTTTCCAAACCTCCCTTAGAGGAGGCACCTAGAGGAGGGCCTCACGATGGGATGGGTACGGTCATACTAGGAGAGTGTATGAAAGTGTATGTGTAAGGTCATACTGCCAAGAGGCACTCCATCAAGTATTTCAGTCCTGAGCCATGTAAGACCTTATAAGTCAAAACCAGCACGTTGAATTGGGCCACCCATATACCTTCCCGCACTACCAGTAGGGTTCGCAATGTACGTTTACCTGCGTTTGGGAACTGGGATCTAGAAACCAACTTCAGCATGGTGGTTTTGAACTCCTTGTGCGGGAAAGCAGTTGCAGGTGATTTGGACTGCAGAAATTAGGGACTTGGAAAGGGTTAAGCATCTAAATTCCTTTCTCCCAAAGGAACACCATGCTGTCGCTCCCCCCCCCCCGTCCCCCAAAGGTGTTTGGAAAGACAGATATGAACAGATCTATTATTAGATTTAGGCAGCACTTACCTGGGAGTAAGCCCTACTGAATTCAATTAGACTTACTTCCAAGTACACATGTATACGATGGCCCTGTTAAGCACCAATATGGCAAAAGTGCATATTAAATATTTGTTAGAGGCAGTGTGTGGTTTATTCATTTATTTTTCCCTCTTAGTCATATTAAATCTTACCTGTTTAAAGATTTGACCAGTCACCTGTATTCTTTCAGAAACTCTAGTATCATTCCTCTATCCCAAAGAAAAACACCAGAAAAATGCATTATACAATTATTATTTACAGCTTTTAAAAAATTAATCTATACTTATATTCTTCTCCATAAAACTCTTGATTATATGGTCCTCTTAAAAAACAGTATTTTACACTAATCCAACATTACTTGTCACTCACTCCTCATCTCGTATCTAAACTAAATTAAAAACATACCTTGCTGGTATTCACAATATGATCACTGCAATTGTCAGACTCACAAAGACGGATTCTGTATATGGAACACAAGCTACTAGGTGTAAATTTGACTTCTACTTCTGAGTCCCTGTAGCATACAGTTATATTTGGGTCCCACAAGCTTCCTGTAAAATATAAAACAATCCCAGGTTAAAACCTCCACTTTAATTGCCAAAACAATTTGTACTGTAATTTTACCAGGTCTTCAAGTCTGAGACATAATTGTCACAACTGCTATAGTACCTTTTGACCTGGTTTGCATGACATGACAACCCACCATGGATGATCAGCCATGGTGGATGGCTATGTAGTGCAAACCTGGTGTGGTTTCCTCAGAGTGGCTTCTTTTTTGAAAACAAGCCACCCTGAGAACCCATGGCTTCTTGTAGGGTTGTTCATACTCATGGTGGCTTACTGTGTTGTCCAAACCTGGCAGGGCGATTTCACTGTGGGTTATCAAAATGGCAAGAGTGGTGAAAATCCCTGCAGCTTCTTGTAATCTCGCTAGTGCTGCCACAATCCTCCTGCATCTCTTCTTAGTGCCCTCCACCCCATGCTCCTAAAAACAGAGAAGAAAGGACACCTGAGAGTGTCCCAAATGCGTTTGCAATTTTCTTTTTTGGGGGGTCTTGTGTCCACTGCTAGGAAATTTGTACCATTTCCCCCTCCGTGTTATTGCTCTGACATGAGATTTGCTTGCACAATGTTCCTCTCCATTTTACTGGTCTGCCTTGAGATCTGCATAATTTCCCCCTCCGTTTTGCCGCTCTGCCTTGAGTTTTGTGCAATTCCCCCCTCCATTTTACTGGCCTGCCATGAGATTTGGATATGTTAGAGATCCCATATCTGTAACCCATATGTATATGTGACAACTAGCATCAGGGATCAGTGGAGGGAAGCAACAAGCACGAAGGGGGGGGGGAAGGGGCAGCCAAAAGCAGCTGGCGGCTGCAGGAGAGAAGGAGCTTTAGGGTCCGGGGTAATGTGAAGCAGCCTTTTAAAAAAAGCTAGCAAGGGAAGTACTAAAGTGGAGGACATTGACAAGAAGAGAGGGATACGGGTAACTTGGTTAAATATTGGACAGGTTGTCTTGTGCAAGAGCACAAGACCATGAAAATAATAAGAATGATGATTATGATGTTGTGAACACGTCCCCGCATTCATAAAGACTCACAAAATGATTTCCTTTTGCAATCTGATGTGGGGGGAGAGGGGGAGCTGAAAGTGGCTGGTGCCTGCAGGAGAAAATTAGGGGTGGGTGTTCTCACTATAGTGTAACGTGAAGCAGCCTTTAAACAGAAAGGTGTTCACTAGCAAGGGAAGTGCAGAAATGGAGGATGAAACTGACAAGGACATTGACAGGAGGAGGATATTGGTATGCTGGGCTAAATAGCAGACAGGTGGTCTTGTGCTCTTGCACAAGAGCTCAATACCCCAAGAAAAGTTGTTTTTTTAAAAAAAGTTTCCGAACGTATTACCACATTCAGAAAGGCCCAGAAAATTAATTCCATTTGACAATCTGATGAGGGGTGGGAGGATTTCCCTTGCTAGCCAGAAACCCCAGCGGACCAATTGTAGAAAGGGTGCTGACGTAGGGACCGAGGAGTTCTACCGCAAAGGTGCCTGGGATACCAGCTGGAGCTGGCAGAAGGACTGAGGAGGGAAACAAGCCATGGCAAGCCACAGAGTGACAGTTGCTCCAAAGTGATGCTTGGGCATCGGTGGAGTAGCTGTCACTGACGATGGCATGGGGTCGGGGGGGGGAGTGAACAACATGGGGTTGCGATCGGAACAGGGAAGGGGAGACAAGACACGTTCTGCTGCACAGGATCCTGGGATACCGGCTGGAGGACTGGGGAGGAGGGGGAGAACAACCCATGGTAAGCCCAATCATCCGTTGGGCAGCCATATGTGCGCACCTGTGAAGGACCAGAAAATTTATTTTTATTTATTTCTTTATTATATTTATACCCCGTCTTTTTTCCCCACAAGGAACCCAAGGCGGCTTACATAATCCTCCTCCTCCTCCTCTCCATTTTATCCTCACAACAACCTTGTGAGGTAGGTTAGGCTGAGAGTCAGTGACTGGCCCAAAGTCACCCAGTGAGTTTCATGGCCGAGCGGGGACTAGAACCCGGATCTCCTGAGTCCCAGTCGAACACTCTAACCACTACGCCACACTGGCTCAAAATCATTAAAAAAACTATGAACATCTGTGCTGCCACCCCCCCAAGGGTAATGAGCCAGTGACAGTTGCTCCAAAGTGTGTAGCTTATTCGGAGAGTGGGTTGCCGTGTCATGAGAACTCGCCCATTGTCTGTCAGGTTAGCGAGTGAACCCAGAGTGGCTTATTCTCAGGGTGACTTAGCGTGAAGATGCAAACCCACCCATTCAGTCCCAAACATATACAAAAATCCTACATATTTATGTAATACATAGAGATTCCTATATGTGACTAAAGTACTGACCTTTTAAATTATTTTACTTTAGATTATTAAGGGTGCAAATCCTATGCATGTTTAGACAAAACAAAAAAAGTCCTACAACTCCCAACATTCCCCAGCCAGCCATGCATTTTTTTCCTGTCTAAACATGCATAGGATTGTGCGCTTAGCCACTTCTCCCCACGACTCACCACTACTGGATTCTTTTTTCCACATATTTATCATATTTATTATTTATTTATTTTATTTATACTCCACCTTTTTTCCTGCAAGGAACCCAAGGCAGCTTACATAATCCTCCTCCTCTCCATTTTATCCTCACAACAGAGGTAGGTGAGGCTGAGAGTCAGTGACTGGCCCAAAGTCACCCAGTGAGTTTCATGGCCGAGCGGGGACTAGAACCCAGAGCTCCCAAGTCCCAGTCCAACACTCTCACCGCTATGCCACACTGGATATTGGTATCCTGCAGTTTCTTTGGGGAGCTCAAGACTTACCCCAAGGCTTTAAAAAGCATTAAACTGGCAGTGCCATTGTCTGGAGACAGAACTTGCCAGTTACTTTTATGCCCTCTTTCTCCCCTTGCCTACAAGGTAAAAGTGACAGCTGCCCATATAAAACTGTGGAGGAAGGGGGGGCTGGCTGACCCGCCACACCCCCACCCTTTCCTACTCCAAAGGAACCAAGACCCCCAGAGATCTCAAGGTACCAGATTGCCAGCCTCAGCTATCTGCAACCCTACTTGAATCTCTGTTCAGGGACTCGCCTTCCATTCTGTAACCTAGATTTAGATACTGAACCAAGCAGAGTAACTACAAAACCCATGTGGGGTAAACCAAGGCAAGGTTTATTCTGGTAGCATTTTACAACAAGATTAGGGAAATGAGAGAAGGGGGGGCTGGCTGACCTGCCACACCCACACCCTTTCCTACTCCAAAGGAACCAAGACCCCCAGAGATCTCAAGGTACCAGATTGCCAGCCTCAGCTGTCTGCAACCCTACTTGAATCTCTGTTCAGGGACTCGCCTTCAATTCTGTAACCTAGATTTAGATACTGAACCAAGCAGAGTAACTACAAAACCCATGTGGGGTAAACCAAGACAAGGTTTATTCTGGTAGCATTTTACAACAAGATTAGGGAAATGAGAGAAGCACACAAAATAAAGAGAGAGACACTTTAGTACACAGAAATAGAGCTACAAAACAATAAAACCTGATTCCTTAATATCTCTCAGGCACACACCTGTTACCTGAGGGTGTTCTCTTCAAGGGTTAGATCCAGCACAGCCCTGCCGCCCGGGGGGAACTATTCCATCTACCCGCAGGTCCGAGATGGATAGCCCTCCACAAGACCTGCCTTTACTAGAGCCCTCAATCAGCTAATTTCACCAGGAGCTGCCTGGGGTCCTTGGCTTACCTGCCATTACCACAGCCGGGTAGAACAAAGACCAAAACCCACGCTTTGGGAAATATACCTTTCCGCCCCCCTCCCCTCCTCCCTGTAGCTCTGCTGCCTCTTAGCCAATCATAATGCACTTCACCTGGCCAGGCAGGGGGAAGGGAACTCATGAGTCATGACTCATGGCTTACTGGGTTTGAACTACATTTACATATGCAAGCTTTCAGCCTGGCTCCTCCGGACTTCCAGGCGCCACCCATTCAAGAGGAACTATGCACACACCCCCAGCCTTCACACATGAGGGTGTGTGTGTGTGTGCATGCATGCAGGAACCCCCAAAGGCCCCTTTCTCCACACGCTAACTATGCACACCCCACATGAGGTGTGTGTGTGAGAACCCCCAAAGGCTCTTTTCTTCACAAAAACAATTATATATTATATTATATTATATTATATTATAATATTATATTATTATTAACATTTATATACTGCCCAATAGCCAAAGCTCCCTGGGCAGTTTACAAACAATTAAAACCTTAAAAATAAAATATAAAACATAATATAAAAACTATTTATTAAAAAAATTAAAACAATAAACAATAAAAGTCCCAGGACCAGTTAAAACCTGATCATATGCTGTCAAATGCCTGGAAGTAGAGGAAAGTCTTAACCTGGTACCAAAAGGATGACAATGCTGGTGCTAGGCTGACCTCAGTGGGGAGAGCATTCCACAATCGGGGGGCACAACCAAGAAGAGTCATTCCATGTAAAATCAAAAAAAAAAAATTGAAAAATTTACCTCACCATCTGCAATTTTTTAAAAAACTGGCATACTGGTAGACCAGCATGAGAAATGAACATACACCAAATTATAGGTCATTATTATACCTCACGGTTCAAAAGTACAGTGTGCTCAAAAAATGCCCAAAACACAATTTTTCAGCATTTGTGACTACACAAAAAGTATCATAACGTCCTTCAGAATTGACCTAGAAAGTAAATAATGGTGTCATATGAAAGCTCTCAAACTACCCTTTCAGGGCCGGTGCTACCACTAGGCCAACTAGGCGGCTGCCTAGGGCGTATGGCTAAAGGGGGCGCAGAAACGCTCCGCTCCTGCTTCGCCTGTGCCCCAGACCCACGCAGACACTCGCCCTCTCCTCCTCCTCCTCCTCTCCTCCTCCTCCTCCAGGAACGGACGAGGGAGGGCGCGGGGCCTGCGCTCCACTTTCCGTGACGTGTGTACGGAAGAGGAGGAAGATGGGAGCGAGCAAGCCTGATCTCGTGGCAGCAGCGGGCGGCAGCAGCGGGCGGCAGCAGCGGGCGGCAGCAGCGGCAGGAGCGCGCGAGGCGTCAGGCAGCCGGGGCTCGCTGCGCTTGGCGCGGATCTGGGCACGGAAGCCGAGCAGGAGAGCGGCCAGGCGGGCATGGGGCAGCAGCAGCAGCAGCGCCCGTGAAGGCAGCTCCGCGCGGGGCTGCTCGCTTGGCGCCGAATCCCGCTCTGCCTCCTCCGCCTCTTCCACCTCCTCCGGGCAGGCGGGCTTGCCTCTGTCCGCCAGGGCACAGCTGGAGCGGCTGGTGGCTGCTGATCCGCCGCAGCTTGGCGCCTCTTCTCGCCTTCCTGCCTTCCTCCCTTCCCGGGCCGCGGAGGCTGGCGGCAGCAGCAGCAGGAGGAAGCTCGCTCGCTTGGCCGACTCTTCCTCGCTGCCGCTGGGACTGCTGCCGCCGAGGGAGGGAGGGCTCAAGTGGGGGGGGCGCTAAATATTTGAATTTGCCTAGGGCGGCAAACTGCCTTGCACCGGTCCTGTACCCTTTTATATGATATGTAACATGAAGCATGCATATGAAATAAAATATTCAAGGTCATAGTTTCTTTAATTTGACCTTGAATTCCAAAAAAACCAAATGTTTTTTTTTGCTGATTTTTTTCCTCAGATAACCCATGTTTACCTTGAGTATATGTACCGATTTCCAGAACGGGGTTCCGAACAGTTCAGAAGATGTGAATGTTCTTATACATGCACAGTACCTCCCTACAATAACTTCACTTCACCCCCTTATACACACTTAAAACAGAATTTTTTGGAGGGAAATTAAACTTAAGCCTGCCCCCTCCCTTCCGGAGCTTCCGGGGCCTTCAGGCTGAAACCAAACCAGGCATGGGTAGGCCTCAAACCTTCACAGAGATATATCTCTTTGGATGTCTACATTAAATCAAGCTTTATTCACAGATTCTGATAAGAAAGAAAAAGGCAGGCCTGAAGCCGTGACAAGTGCTGACCCCACTTCTGCTGCAATGTGTTCATGACTTTTCAAATTGTTGAATTCCTGCACACCCTTTCTACAGGTAGCATAACTAAGATCTATTATTTCTCTGATGGTGCAGCAGCACAGTATAAAAACGGTAAAAACTTCAACAACTTAAGTAGGCATAAGTCAGATTTCGATATCGATGCAGAATGGCACTTCTTTGCCACATCGCATGGAAAAGGGCCTTGTGATGGTTTGGGTGGCACTGTGAAAAGGTTAGCTGCTCGAGCAAGTTTGCAGCATCCGTATGAAAAACAAATCATGACCCCTCGTCAGCTCTTTGATTGGGCAAAGGAGAACATCACACAGGTTGCATTTCAATACACCACTGTGAAGGATTGAGGCCTACACAGGCTTAAGTTTGTTGAAGCCTGAAGGCCCAAACACTTCCCTAGATTAGTTGGAGCCTGAAGGCCCAAACACTTCAGGATGGGAGGGGGAGTTTGAGAGTTTTAGGTTACCCAATAGAAGTTAAGAATTATATATCCTGTTCAAAGTCACATGATTATAACCTTCCATTCCTGGGAAGGCTATATATATATGTGTGGGGTGTGGTCAGCTAGCAGAGAGAGAGACTGACTGCAGAGAGAGACTGATTAGAGAGAGAGACTGAGAGAGAGACTGACTGCAGAGGAGAGAAGTAGTCTGAAGTTAAGCTAGAGAACCTTGGATTGTTTGTTTGTTTGATTTGATCATACTTGCTTTTGAATTATAACCACTCTATTAAGTAAATACCCTAATATAATAAGTAAAGTGTTGTTGTGTACCCTGAGAGTTTGGAGTGACTTATTCACCACGTCTAAAGCCTACACCCATGCTACTGGAAGCAGGCAAAGGATTAGATCTCCTGGAACGGGAGAGGCTTTGAGAAGAGGCAGAGATCTTCCAAAGGCAGGTCGAGGGGTCCCTGCAGTAGCGGAACCTTGACAGATGGTGGCAGCGGAGCGATCCTGAACAGTGAGATTAAGCACTCCAAACAGTGATTGGGTTTTTTACTAATAGAGCTGGCAAAAGCAGTGTATGTTTTAACTTCAGGACTGCAGAATAAGAACCCAGTGAGGCTATTAAAATGAGCCAATATCTCTCTATGAACAAAACTGCCCTGATAGAGCAGTGTAAAAAGGACAATTTGCCATGGGAGGAGAAAACAGCAGAAGAACTGAAAGTTATGCTGATCTCCCAGGCGGTAATAGAAAGAGCTGCACCCTCTAGCCCTAGTGTAGCAGGACCCCAAACAAAAGAATGGGAGCTCCGTGAACAGGAACTGCGGCTAGGGGCAAAGCAGAAGGAAGAAGAGACCCGGTTAGAGTGGGAACGGCTTTGACTGCAGCAGGAGCAACTTAAGGCCCAGGAAGAACAACGCAGACACGAGGAAAAGGTGCGGCAGGAGCAACTTAAGGCCCAGGAAGAGCAACGCAGACATGAGGAAAAGCTGCACCAGGAGAAACTTCAAGCCCAGAGAGAGCAACTTCAAGCCCAGAAAGAGCAATTTCAAGCCCAGAAAGAGCAACTTCAAGCCCAAGAAGAGCAACGCAGACACGAGGAAAGGATGATGAAATTGAAAGAGGAGCAGCCTGTCAGAGTTACCCCGAAGGACTTCACAGCATACACCCCAGGAGAAGACCCACAAGTGTTCCTGACCACTTTTGAAAGGGCAGCACAGAAGTGGGGATTGCAGGAGGGATGATTACATGAAGTTTGTGCCTAATTTAATCAAAGGGGAGCTGGCAGAGATTTATAATAGCATGCCAGAGGGGGAGGCTGTTTCCTATGCTCAATTCAAAGAAACGGTGTTTAAAAGGTTCAGGTTAGGCCCTGAGCACTTTAGGAAAAAGTTCAGAGGGTTAACACCTCAACCTGGTAAATCTATGGTAGAGTTTGCAACAAAATTTAAAAAACTGCTATTAAAATGGGTGGATGAAGCAAAAGCTGACAACAGGGAAAAGGTGCTAGAGCTTATGGCTCTGGATCAGTTTTATTTTCGGTTGCCCAGAGAAATAAAACTGAAGGTTAAGGATAAAGATCCTGAAACTGTAAACCAAGCTGCAGAAATGGCTGACAAACTGATTGAAAACCGGGAAGGGTTAGGCCCCAGGATTGAGTCTGAGAAGAAGGGGGGGAAATGGGAAGCCCCAAGTAAAAAGGAGTTCAAAAAACCTCCTTTTGATCCAGGGCCGGATTAAGCTAGGGGCTGTTGGAGCGGCAGCTCCAGGCCCCTAACAGAAAATAGGCCCACAATTATAGGGACACGCGGCGATTTTTTCCCTCTTCGGAGACGTCCGGGGAAAGGGAGCCTTGCGCTGCCACTGCCGTCCTTTCCTGCCCTGGCAGGCTCGGGGCAGGCGCCATCCGCGAGGGAGGGAAGCAGGCACGGGAGGAGCCACGGCCACAGCTTCATGGAGAGAGCCAGGTAGAGGACGGACCCTCTCCGGCTTCTTCCTTCTTCCTCCTCCTCCCTCCTCCTCCTGTGTCTTGGGGACTCGTCCGGTGTCGGATTTCCCTTTCGTTTTGCTGGCCCCTCCTCTTCGTCTCGGCCGTGAGTGACAGGCGGCAAAGCCCCGGGAGAAACCCGGCCTCGTCGTCAGCAGCTGCAACTTCAAGCGCGTCAAGCTGCTCTCGCTGGGCTCGAGCAGTTGTGTGGGCAACGAGGACTCCTAGTCCCAAATGTCCCTCCTGAAAGCTGTTTGAGCTGCTCGGAGGGGACGAGGGGTGGGCGGGAGTGAGAGTGCTCCAGGTACCCGCCTCCAGCCCTTCCACGTTATTAAACTCAACTGGGCGCTGCAAAAGGCAAATTTCTCCCCTTCGTTTTGACATTCCACCCGCTGCCTTTGGGCAACTAATTTCCCCGCAGGTTAACTCGCCTTATAGAACTGTGGGGTTCTTCAAACACCGCTCTGAGGGCCAAACCACACACTTAATTACCGCTGAAAGCGCCCGCAGCCTCGATTCGGATTGGGAGGGGGCGGGGGCGTTTAAGTGTTTCCTCTCCCGCCGCCCTCCAAGTTTATCCATTTACGTTTCCCTCTCTTTTTGCCTCAGTTTCCCTCAATGTTTGTCCAGTTTCCCTGAGGGAAACCGAGGCAAAAAGGAAAGCAAGGCTGGCACAAAATGCCCCCCCCTCACACGCAGACACTTCCGTTCTCTTTCTCCTGTTTCAGCTTCCCCCAAAGCACCTTCCTTCCTGCCTCAGTTTCCCTCAAAGTTTGCATACAGTTTCCCTCAAAGTTCGAGGGAAACAAGCAAAAAAGAAAGGCAGGCAGGCAGGCACAAAGTGGGTCCCCCCCCTTCTATTCCCTTTCTCCTTCCATTTCTGCCTCAGCTTCCTTCAAAGTACTCTCCCTCCTTCCCGGCATCTGCCTCAGTTTCCCTCAGAGTGCCCTCTTTCCTGCCTGCCCACCTGTTTCCCATACAGGCGCTGCTGCCTTTTCACATTTATTTTATTTATTTATTTTATTTGTTATATTTATACCCCACCTTTTTTCCTGCAAGGAACCCAAGGCGACTTACATAGTCCTCCTCCTCCATTTTATCCTCACAACAACCCTGTGAGGTAGGTTAGGCTGAGAGTCAGGGAGGGACTCTTTTATAATGTATTTCAGTTTACCCCACACAAAGCACTCACACACACAGAGCAGCCAGACAAAAGCAAAACACGCTTATAATTTGTAGGTTGCCTTTTATAATGTATTTCAATTTTAGACAGCAAAAAAGGTAGTACATTCTTATTTTTTAAACCCACTTTTGCCATCGAAATAAAATTCCATCCTCCATTTAATCATTTATTATTTATTTATTTATTTATTGCATTTATACCCCGCTCTTCAGCCAGAAAAGGCTCTCAGAGCGGCTTACACAGATTAATAATAAGACATTCCCTGCCCTCAGGCTCACAATCTAAAAGACATGACACAAAAGGAAAAGGGATTGGGAGGGAGGAGGAAGAATGCCAAACTCAGGCACCAATATAATGTTTGGCATTCTTCCTCCTCCCCCCCAATCCCTTTTCCTTTTGTGTCACGTCTTTTAGATTGTGAGCCTGAGGGTAGGGAATGTCTTATTATTACCGGTAATCTGTGTAAACCGCTCTGAGAGCCTTTTCTGGCTGAAGAGCGGGGTATAAATGCAATAAATAAATAAATAAATCATTAATTTCTACCCACTTTTGCCATCAAAATAACATTCCATCCTCCATTTAATCACTTGTTAACATTATAATTAATTTATAATAACTTTCCATTTAAGAAAAAAAAATTCACCCCTATCAAGTGAAAAAAAATGACCCAGGTCCTTTTTTTTACTTGATCCATTCGTTCTTTTTTTTTTTTAAACTATAGTCCGGTCCCCCAACAGTCTGAGAGACAATGAACTGGCCCCCTGTTTAAAAAGTTTGAGGACCCCTGTTGTAATCCTTACATCAACCCTGTAAGGCAGGTCAATAGCATTCTCTCCATACAGCACATGGGGGGGGGGGCAGCTGAGTAAGAGCTCGGTTCGTGTACATTGTTGCCTAACAGTCTGCATAATTCCCGAAGGGGTGGGCTGTGTTAGTCTATTGCAGCAAGAACAACAAGAGAGTCTTGTGGTACCCTAAAGACCAACACATTCATTCTGACATAAGCTTTCACGGACACTGCCCACTTCCATCAGGTTTTATTGAGTTAACAAGCTTATTGTTTACAAAAAAAGAAATATTTTCAATGTTTCTGTTTTGGCACTTTAATGGTAATTAAAATATTTAATTTGTTTTAATATAAAATTGCATCTTCATTTTATTTATTTCCATAAAAAGGCCCACCAAAATCCTCAGCACCAGGCCCATAATGCTCTTAATCCGGCCCTGTTTTGATCCTTCTCACCCCAGAGACCGTGCCTGTTATTCGTGTGGTCAGACAGGCCACATCAGGAGTAGCTGCCCCAAGTTACAAGCAATACCACCAGCTAACCTAGGTAGTCCTAAACCCGAACAAACCAAGCCACAAGGTGTAGCAAGCATAAAAAAACCTTATAACTGTGGATTTGTGATCACCAACAGGGAAGAGGTTAATAATCAGTTTAAAGAACCTGTTTATGTAAAGGATAAGACCATTATGGCGATGTTGGATTCTGGAGCTGATGTTTCTCTGATCCGAGCAGATTTGGTGACACCTGAAGATTTGGTACCAGGAATGTCTATTGAGATCCAGGGAGTGAATGGTCCCTCCTTTGAAGTCCCAGTAGCAAGGTTATCCATAGAATGGAGGGGATGGAGGGGTCTGTATGAAGTTGGGGTGATGGAACCTCCAACCCAATTTGCCCCTATCATTGTGGGAAAGGATATAATGGGACCAGAAGCTCAAATATGTGTGGTAACCCGCAAGCAAAAGGAAAGGGAGGAAACGTCAAGACAGGACCAGGTAAAAGCTGATGGGGTAAAAGAAAAGGTACTAGAGGTACCTCAGTGATTCCGGAAGGTCCAAAACCAACCCCAGACCCTCCCCAAACCGAAACAACAGAACAAGCCTCCATGCAACCTATAGACCTGAAAGCCAGTGAAACAACCGAGGCAGGTGGTTCTGTAGAGGAGAAGGCGCTAGAGACCCCTTTTCCTGATTTGAGAGGAGTAGAGGAATTCAAGCAGGAAGTCCTCAGTGATCCTAGTTTGGAGCCTCTGAAAACAGTTGCTCTCCCTCAAGAGAGGCCCTTCTCTGAGGAAAGAAGGGAGCAGATTATTTGGGAGAAAGGATTGCTGTATAGGCTGTGGTTACCAAAAACCCAAGAGTTAACCTGGGAACCACTAAAGCAACTGGTAGTACCTAACCAATTCCGGCTAAGGTTGCTAGAACTAGCCCATGATGTGCCATGCGCAGGGCACTTGGGGAAAAACAAGACTAAACAAAGGCTCATGGCAAACTTCTTTTGGCCTGGAATTGCTAAGCAAGTAGCAGAGTACTGCAGGTCTTGTGAAACCTGTCAGCGTGTGGGGAAGGCAGGGCATCACAGTAAAGCCCCTTTGCAGCCTCTGCCTATTATAGGAGAAGCTTTCTTCAGGGTGGGCATGGATATTGTAGGGCCTTTCACTAAACCCACCCGCAAGGGAAAAAAGTACATCCTCACAGTGGTGGATTTTGCCACAAGATACCCAGAAGCTGTAGCACTAGCCTCTATAGATGCTCCATCTGTAGCTGAGGCTTTGCTAACTATATTTTGCAGAACTGGATTTCCCTTTGAAATCTTAACAGATTGTGGGTCAAATTTCCTCTCCGAGATAATGGAGTGTCTGTGGAAGTGTTGTGGGGTAAAACACTTGAAAACCACTCCCTATCACCCTCAATGCAATGGAATGGTGGAAAGATTTAACGCCACACTCAAAGGAATGATTAGAGCTTATGTAAACACACACCCAAATGACTGGGACGACAAACTGCAACACCTACTCTTTGCCTACAGGGAAGTTCCACAGGAATCAACGGGATTCTCACCTTTTGAGCTGTTGTATGGCAGAAGAGTGAGAGGCCCTCTTCATCTCCTGAGGGAAAACTGGGAAGGTAAACTCGTAGAAAACAAAACCTCTGTGGTGGATTATGTGTTAAAACTGAGACAAACCCTAGATACACTCTGTAAACTAGTTCAAGTCAATGTAACCAAAGCCCAAGAGGTGCAAAAGTTCTGGTATGATCAAAAGGCACGCTCTAGAGTATTTGAGGTAGGGGATCAGGTAATGATATTTCTTCCCCTGCGCAAAGACAAGCTTAAGGCTGCTTGGGAAGGCCCATACACAGTCAGAGAGAAAATGGATGATTTAACCTATGTGGTGGTCAAAGAAAAATCTGAAAAAAGACCCAGGGTAGTACATGTAAATATGATGAAGCCACACTATGAGAGGAGTGGAGTAATTTTACAGGTGCTGAAGGTGCCAGAGGTAGTATACTTAGGGCACAGGGTTGGAAATGGTCATATCACACCTTTATGGGATAAGGTTGAAGCTATCAGAACCTGGGACATACCTACAACCAAGAAACAGGTCAGGTCATTCTTGGGATTTGCTGGGTATTACAGGAGATTTGTTCCCCATTTTGGTGAAATTGCTGGACCTTTGACTGATCTAACCAAGAAATGTAAACCTGACAAAATTGTGTGGACTGATGAACGTCAAAGAGCTTTTGATAGACTAAAGGACATTTTAAGCTCAAGGCCTGTGTTAAGGGCACCTGACTTTGAAAAAACCTTTATTGTGGCTACTGATGCCTCTGAGACTGGCATAGGTGCAGTATTGTTACAAGACTATGACTCTGTTAAACATCCAGTAGCCTACCTGAGTAGGAAGCTCTTACCCAGGGAGAGAAACCTGTCTACGATCCAAAAGGAATGTCTGGCAGTAGTGTGGGCTCTGGACAAGCTCAAGCCTTATGTTTTTGGACAAGAATTTACTTTATGGACTGATCATCATGCCTTACAATGGATACAAACAATGCAAAATACCAACTCCAAGCTTCAGAGATGGTCTTGGAAATTGCAGGAATTTCAAATGAACATTGAACATGTGCCTGGGAAGGAGAATGTGATAGCTGATGCTTTGTCTAGGAAATAACCAAAAAACAGTTGCCTTTGGTGTAGGACAGGTTAACGTTTCACAATTCTCTTCTGTAAAAGGGAAATTGTTCCACTTGAGGAGAAGGGGGGGAAGATGTGAAGGATTGAGGCCTACACAGGCTTAAGGTTGTTGAAGCCTGAAGGTGCAAACACTTCCCTAGATTAGTTGGAACCTGAAGGCCCAAACACTTCAGGATGGGAGGGGGAGTTTGAGAGTTTTAGGTTACCCAATAGAAGTTAAGAATTAAGAAAGTCACATGATTATAACCTTCCATTCCTGGGAAGGCTATATATGTGTGGGGTGTGGTCAGCTAGCAGAGAGAGAGACTGACTGCAGAGAGAGACTGATTAGAGAGAGAGAGAGAGAGAGAGAGAGAGACTGACTGCAGAGGAGAGAAGTAGTCTGAAGCTAAGCTAGAGAACCTTGGATTGTTTGTTTGTTTGATTTGATCATACTTGCTTTTGAATTATAACCACTCTATTAAGTAAATACCCTAATATAATAAGTAAAGTGTTGTTGTGTACCCTGAGAGTTTGGAGTGACTTATTCACCACGTCTAAAGCCTACACCCATGCTACTGGAAGCAGGCAAAGGATTAGATCTCCTGGAACGGGAGAGGCTTTGAGAAGAGGCAGAGATCTTCCAAAGGCAGGTCGAGGGGTCCCTGCAGTAGCGGAACCTTGACAACCACAAGTAAAGATTATGAACTGGAAGAAAAGCTTCTGAAATGTTGCTTCGAGAATTCTAGACGATTCCTGGGACACAGAAAATTCACGCTGTAATTCCATTAACAAAACACACTGTTGCTAATAAAAGATATTCATTTCAATGCGAATCCAGAAAAGAGACAGTGACTATTAAAGAAGGAGAACTGGAATTGCAAGAAATACGAGGATTTGTTACATGCGTTTATATCTCACAATGGTGGTTAGGTTGTGTTTTACAAACAGATGATCAGAGAGCAGAAGTGTTAGTGAGCTTTCTTCATCCAGCTGGACCAGCAAAATCATTTATGTATCCAGATAAACAAGATGTCCTATGGATACCATCTTCAGATGTTTTGACAAAAGCTGATCCTTGTTGCCCAACAGGGCGCTTCTATACACTAACAGACAAAGAGTGTCAAGCAGCAACTTCAAGACTAGAAACTACTGTTATGAAAAGCTCCTTAATTTAAGACTTGTTAACAAAATGTTAGCAAGTAATATTTGAACTGCATAAAACCTAGGGAGGTGGTGGGCTCTCCCAGTCTGGAGGCATTCAAGGTGCAGCTGGACAGACATCTGTCAGAGATGCTTTGACCTGGATTCCTGCATTGAGCAGGGGGTTGGACTCGATGGCCTTGTAGGCCCCTTCCAACTCTACTTTTCTATGATTCTATGATTCTATGATCAGCATATATAAAAGTAAAATGGAAAATCTCATCTATGCACAATAATGGTTTTTCAAGCCCACATCTAAGTAAATCAAAATAACTATGCTAGTAAGAGTCCCATTTTGAAATCAAGTACATATTTCCAGGGATGTTAAACGTTATTTAAAACAAAAGGAGTTTTTTGTCATTATTCAAGGTCAAACTTCTGTATATTTATTTGAAAAAAATAAAATGAACATGTTTTCCCCAAGCATACCAGTGAGTACCTTTTTAAAAGTACATATTTTAAACCTCATTCTTCTGAAAACAATAGGCCCTGCAACTGATTTTTTAATAAGCAGAACAAGTTCACCAAATCTTAAGCAATTTGCTTTCAGTTGGAAATATTCTTTGATTGATTTCATACCAGAATGACCACCCAGAGGAAGTATCATTATTCTACACAAAATATCAGAAGTATGCTATTGTGAAAAAGAATACCTAATTTAGAGCTGCACAATTATGACAGGGTAGCTTGTACTTGTGCACAATATTTTATTCAAAACCTAAGTGATAATGCATATTTTCTTAAGATATGTACAGTGAGATAGCAATTCATATGAACTATGACACATACACACAGAGCACCTCAAAAGATGTAACTCGTTTTCTGTTAAGAACCCCATTTTGAAAATTGGTACATGTATTAAGCACTGTCAGATGAAATACTAAAAGAAAAATCATGGATAATTTTTTTTTAGTTTTTGCAGAATTCAAGGTCAATTTTTACTATTTGACCTTGAATATATATTTATTCCAAAAAACCATTTATGTTACATATCAAATGAAAGAGCATTTCAAAGGCTTTCCATCAACACCATGATTAACCTTCTAGGTTCTGTAGAACTGGAATTACTGTAATTTTAATGTTGTCCGACACACAAAAATTAACATTTTTCTTCATATTTTTGATTGCCATATCTCCAAAAGTTTTTGTCCCAGAAGTCTAATTTTTGGAGCAGCTTATTTTCTCAGCAGACCCAACAAGTTCACCAAGTTTTTTTCAAAATCGGTGACAGGTCAGGTAAATTCATTGGTTGATTTTACATGGAATGACCCAGAAGGCCCTCTTAATTGCTGCCACCCTCAACCTCCTTCAGAGAAAATCCAAGACTTTAGTCTAGCTGTGATCAGGCAGCAATATGATTGCTACCCACAAAGAGGTAGAAGAAAATAAAGGAGTTCATGGCCCAAAACAGATGAGCTGAAAAATATCTATGATTGGTCTCCTGTCCCTTTATACCCTGGCAAACAGGTGCACAGCAGGGATATGGCACAGTTGGGAGGTGGAGCAGGGGGACACAATCCAGATTGGAACTCTGGTGGAATGATGTGCTCCTCCTCAAGGCAACAGTGGTCATCTGTAGAAGGGAGCTTACTTCTGCAGCCCCAGCATTTCTTATGGGTGCAAAGAGGGACATGGGTGCAAAGTGGAAAGAAAATGAGGAGGAAATAAAAAATACCAAGTGCAAAGAGGGAAGAAAAATCAACAGAAAATGGAGAGGGGAAGCGAAATATAGTATTTTATGGTTTTTATTGCTGCAAACTGCCCAGAGAGCTTTGGCTATTGGGCGGCATAGAAATGTATAAATAATAAAATTGAGAAACAGAAGACAATAAGGCCTAAATCTCACAGGGAGGAGAAAGTTCCATATGCTGCTGCTGCTGCAATGGTCAGAAAATAATCAAGTGGGAAGGTGCTGACCACCCCCCAGTGGGCTTGTGCCCGGTCTCTTAGGGTGAGTCCCAACACCAAAGAAATGTTTCACTGGCTTAGCTCTAGAAGGTCTGAAATGTTACTTTGCGCAGGCACAGAATCTATGACTGGATTTGCACAACACGACAACCCATTGTGGAAGACAAGCAACGGTGGGTTGTCGTGTCGTGCAGACTTAGACTGCTTCCCACAGGGTGGCTTGTTTGAGGGCAACAAGCTACCCAGTCAACCCATGGCTTGTTCTTGGCACTGTTGAACTCACAATGGGTTGTTGTGTCAGCTGAACCATGGCAACCAACCCCATAATGGGTTGCAGGAAACAGCGATTTTTGACAGGGCTAATCAGGGTTTTTTGACAGGGACATATGCATATACATATGTATATGTCCCTGTCAAAAAAAACCTGGGTAGCCCTGTCAAAAAAACCATTTTAAGAGTGTGAGTTTTGACAGCTAGCTGTCAAAACTCTGTGCTCCCATAAATGAGGTGGCTTGCACTTTTCCACTTTCCCGAGCACCTAGAGCAGTGGTTCCCAACCTTGGGTCCCCAGATGTTGCTGGCCTTCAGCTTTAAACAGCTTGGGACCCAAGGTTGGGAGCCACTGACCTAGTCTTGGAAAGGGTGGAAAAGTATGAGGACACTGAGAAGAGTCAGGTCCAACCAAAAAAATTATAGGATATTGCCATGAAAGTGGTGATCTACTCACCACCCCCGTTTCCAAGCAAAGATCACTCGTGATTTTGCTTTCCCTTCGCAGCTCGCCTTTTGACAGCTGTCAAGAGAGCACAAAGTAGAAAATTGACCTACAGTATTTTTCCATGTATAAGACTATACTTTTTCCTAGAATCGTTAGACTAAAAATTGAGGGCCGTCTTATACACGGAAGTAAGCCAAGGAGAGAAATGCGCGGTTGCGAAACTGCCCAGTGGGGGGCGTCTTATACATGGGGGCGTCTTATACACGGAAAAATACGGTATTTGCGCCCTTTCTGGGTCAATGTCCATGGTTGGTGCGTGCTGGCACTTTGACAGCAGACACCTCCCTGGACATTGCCCAGGGGAGGTTTCCCATTTTGGACCCCTGCAAGTGCACACCTCCACACTTGCACAAGTCGAACTAATTTTTAAAAACAAAAAAAAATTAATGAAAAACGTGGGAATGCATAGACACAACGAAGAAGCAGGCATTGGACATGGATAGTGGTTAGTGCCTTCAGCCATTGGATTCACTGGCATGCTTGTTTGCTAGGGAACCTTCTATGATCAGTTAATCATTATTTTTACCACTCTGAAAAACTCCAAATTAGAAAGACTTTTCTGCATCACTAAGGTGCACTAAGAATTAATGAGAAATAACTTGCACTTACCTTTTTCTATGCACGTGTTGCAATATTTAAATATATTGTCGTCACAGGCTGAATTGAAATAATATTTTTTATATTTAGAAGTTGTCCAAACTCTTTACATTAAAATATTACATCAAGGATCTGAATCAATGAGTTCAAATTACAAGAAAAAGCATTTAGATTTTTAGGAAGCATTTAGGAAGAACTTCCCAATGGTAAAGAGCTGTTTGACAGTGGACCAGACGGCCTTGGAAGGTGCTGCACTCTCCTTCATTAGAAGTTTTTAAGCAGATGCTGGATGGCCACCTATTAGGGGTGCTGTAGTAGTGGATTTCCCCATTTTCATCAGGGGCTTGAACTAGATGAACTTTGAGATCCTTTCCAACTCGTACCATTCAATTATTCTAACTAGAGAATATTATTTTTACAAATATTTCGTAATGTAAGATACAATAGAAACAATATACAGTCATGCCTTGGATTGAGAGCATAATTCGTTCCGGAAATGTGCTTGTAACCCAAAACTCTCTTATATCAAAATGAAATCCCCCAAAAAAATTCGTACAGAGATTTTTAATTTAAGCCGTACTACAGTACTTGTACTGCAAGACGTCGCTTGTATATCAAGTAAAAAAAAATTAAATAAATATTTAAAAATTTGCTTGTCTTGCAAAATGCTCTCAAACCAAGTTACTTGTAATCCAAGGTATTACTGTAACTATTTGTTGGGTCTGTGACCGCATAATAAAGATTGATTGATATAACTATTGGTTTAGCTGAAAAACAGATATGAGAGAACCCCTTCTTTGGCAACTACTATGTTCAATTAATTACTGCAGAAATATGAATCTGTTATATTGTCTCTTGTTCACTTTGTAACTCCAATGTAAATCTGAGTTTTGATAGAAAAAGAATTCTTATATTACTTAGTTTAAGGTTATGGTATGTACTTTTAGGGTGCAATCCTATCGATTGCACCTTCTATGATCAGAAGCCCCTGAATTGGGCGGCTTCCAATGCAGGGTGGGAGGAGCGGTGGAGGCTATCTTTGCCTCCCCGTCCTGCATTTTTTGCTAGACATGCTTTTTTGCCCATCTAGCTGGGGCACTTTGAAGGGGGAGGGAAGGAGGGTGGAAGAGGCTCAGGATAGCTCGTATCCTGGCCTCTCCGGTCTCCTCCCCTCCCACCAAAATGCCCCCTTTCCCCCCTCTCCAAGATTCCTTTTCTGACCTCAGAGAGCAGCTGGCACAGTTCTTTCTGTGCCAGCTGTGAGGGGGTGGTGGAGGGGGTCAGATCTCTGACTCCCCCCTCCAAGGCAGGAATCCCCATTCAAACAATACCTTGGGGCCATAGGATTGCTCCCTATGTAACTCTATCAGGGGAAGGGCCAATGCTCAGTGGTAGACCACATTGTTTGCAGGCAAAAGGTCCCAGCTTCAATCCCTGGCAACTCCAAATACAGGTGGGAAAGACTCCTGTTTGAAACTGGAGAGCCGTTGTCAGTGTAGACCAGGGCTCTCCAACCTTGGGTCCCCAGATGTTGCTGGACTACAGCTCCCAGAATCCCTTGCCATTAGCCATGCTGGCTGGGTAGGTATGCTGGGAGCTGTAGGCCAGCAACATCTGGGGACCCAAGGTTGGAGAGCCCTGGTGTAGACAATACAGAGATGGATCAATGGTCTGAGTCAGTAGAAGTTAGCTTCCTATGCTCCTTTCCCTTTTTTAAAAAAATGTTTCAGTCTCCCAAACTTGAAATAAGAGCCTCCTTTGTGACCACGCTCACTTTCATGAGTTAACATAACAGATTTTTAAAATGCTAGACAAAGAACCATTTCAACACTACACTGCTGCAAACCTGGGTTTTTCACCAAACGTACACTCAGCAGAATACCTCAGCCAATCCCAGGTTCCTGAAAAGCGTACTTGTACAATATATTTATACAGCTATGTCTGATGCATTCATACATTGGGTTGGTTTCAGAGGAGCTTCCTACATTCCCTGGATCCAACCCATTACTTTTTTAGGTTTATACGTAAACACATATATTAATGATATGGGTTTTTTTTAATCAACTGAGCAACTTAGCCTTTTCTGCTGCAATTCTCCCATTACTAGCTGCTAATTAATTTGAAGGTAAACTGAAAAGCACATCAGCTCTTCTGGATTATGGACAAAGCCTAAATTCACACGCATTATTTTCAGATGAACTTATTTAAGCCAACAGTATTTGTTCAGTTACCTGGAGAAGTATACTCTTCATATTTTCCTAATAAATCTTCACCTGGGTTGGCTTGTGGTAAGTTATAAGCCTCAATTACGTAATAGGTGTCATCTTCTACAGGGAATTCAGCATAGCTGAACTGCCACTGAAATAAAACAAGTTTTGAAGGTCATATTATCCTCTCAGATTCAAGCAAACCCATCCCCTTTCTGTTATTGCAAAAACAAAAAAACTAAGATGCCAGAACACAAGCAAAACTGAAGCACAATTTTATTCCTCTGTTTTCCACTATTGACTGTGTTTTGCACCAAAATGAAGTACTGAGCTGGCCAAAATGCCAGAAGTATTGCACTGGGCATTCCGAGTGTAGGATTATTGGCATAGGAGCAGCAAGGTTGACAGTGACTTGAGCCAAAATTGAAGTGTTGGGATGGACATGATGTTAGGGTGATTGGAGATAGTCCCCTGATCGTGTCAGTGCATGACTTGGGCTGACCCAAAGCTTAGTTTGGGGTGCACACACCCAGTTACTTTATTTAGATCACGTGGGTTTCCACCTACAACTGAAGACACATTTGTTTGCGTGACTGCTAGCACTGTCAGCTACCCCTGGATTTTTTAATGAGATTTAATTATTTTATCACTGCTTTATTGGTTTTATTGTATTTTATCATGTAAAATACAAACTGTAAACTGATTTGTTTTTAAATGATTTTTTTTTTTTAATTTCAGGAATTCTCTGAAATAACTAACTTAGGGTGCAATCCTATGCATGTTTAGACAGCATGCCTGGCTGAGGAATGCTGGGAGTTGTCGTTTTTCTGTCTAAACATGCATAGGATTGCACCCTAAATAAAGAATAGGGTGCCTGAGCATATTCATAGCCTAGGAAATTATTTTCAGTAACAGAATTGAACTAAGCTCACAATCCTTTTACCCAAAAGTCCACTCCTGTTTACCCCAAACTTTCTTCATTTCAGTAGCCAAATTTGGACTGGAAAACAACATATTTGTGTTGCTACTGTAAAACAATTTGGAGTCAGAAGTCCTTGCCAATCTATTGCAAATCACACAGAGATCTGCCAGTGGATCCCAATCTACCTTCTTCTGGCCATCCCTGGCCTATATAATGTGCAACTTCTTTTGTCTCTAAAATACGGGTCATTTTCCCTATCTGTCTGAAAGTTGATGCTGGGAGGAGGGGGAGAGTAGAATATGTACACATTTCATGCCATTTGGATGTAAAATGCCAAATTTAAGACTAGATGCTCTAAGTAGAAAAGCTTGCTTCAGCCAAATTGACGATATCATTAAACTTCCAAGTTACCATTCAGAACTGGTTATCATGTGAAAACAGAATACATACACATACACCTTTCAGAAAAACAGAATGAGATTTTGTCACCTTACACGTTACCCATTTCTGATCTGGCCCACTGCATCCCACAGAGCAACCAAAGCATCCACAAGCATCAACGATGCCAACCCAAAACTTCAGTGGCTCTCAGGAATATATTTGGATCCATCAATCTTCAGGGTCAGACCATTCTAACTGATTCCCCACTCCTGTGGTGGGAAGAAACTGCTGCATGCCTAATCCTCCCAGGTCCTGAGTCAACCCCCACATGGTAGCCTTGCCATATTGATGTCCCACCAGAGCCATAAAGCGGAGAGTCTGCAACACCCTGTAGTAAATCCAGTAATTAATCCTTAAAGAGCTATAGTAATGTCAGTCATAGGGGTTGCTTAATTTTACTCCATATCATACAGATATCATGCTTGAATGTTGCTCTCTGATTATCACAATCTGAAAGATATCAGCTGATTTGTTAAAATACAGGATGATCCTGTTCCTGTGCAAGGAGTTGTACTGTATTAGCCTTTGGTCTTCTTCCAGTCATGCAATTTTGTAAAAGGTTTCAGTGTTTGATTCCCTGCTAGTTCTATAACCATTCCAACTGGATGCTCTTACCAACTTTGTTAAGTGTTGGACTGGGACTCGGAAGATCCGGGTTCTAGTCCCCGCTTGGCCATGAAACTCACTGGGTGACTTTGGGCCAGTCACTGCCTCTCAGCCTAACCTACCTCACAGGGTTGTTGTGAGGATAAAATGGAGAGAGGATTATGTAAGCCGCCTTGAGTTCCTTGTAGGAAAAAAGGCGGGGTATAAATGTAATAAATAAATAAATAAATAAATAAAACTTTCTGGGCATTTATTATTGAATAAGTACGCAAATTTCGTAAATTCCTCCCTGGTAACCCTCTGCAGCACAATACAATAACTTAAAAAAAATGTTCTTACTTTCTGACCACCAGACATGGTTTGGCTTGGAAACTTTTCTGTGTAATCACATCTCATACAAGCCTTGTTTCTAGACACACATATCTTGGTGGCGTTCAGGTTTCTGATGCTGCCTGGAAATGAGGAGAAGATCGACACTGTTTTAACCAAGTTAATCTAGTTTGTTCACAAACTTTGTTATAGAAAGATGCCCTAATAAGCAAACTGTTTGTGCCTCTCCAACTTCAACAAGGCTGCTTCATACATGCAGTGATATATCTGTGTTCATTTACTACATTTCATCTCAATCTCTGTTCCCTGCCACATGTATCTGTATGTTACTAATGGTAGTAAACATGCATCTGTTGCATGTAGGTTATGTTTTCACATGTAAATACAAGTATTTTGCATGTGAAAATAGAGAGCAAAGCAAAAAGGTACCCTGCTATGCTTTTAAGATCCCCACCCTCAAAGATAGGGTTTTTAAGAGGAAAAATAATACATTCAGAAAATTAAGGGAATATTCACTTGCAATGCACTTCCCATTTCTATAATCTGAATATCAAAACTTTATGTTGATTAAATATACATTCACATTTTAAACAGCTTTTGACTCATTGCAAGTTCACACTGGTGCAAGGAAGCCTGCTTTGTACTGTCCTCAGAAAACCTGTCAGGCCAGCATATGCTATTGGCCACTTACCCCATAATATATAATAGAAAATCGTGAAACAAATATTTCTTCAGTATTCATCACTATTAGGACTCCTAAAACCAAGAACACATATCCTTGCCAAATCATTTGTCAAAAGGACATTTTTATTAAGGCACTGAATACAGAAGAGCCCACAAGAAATATTAATGTTTACAAGTGGCTTGAATGGTGCCCTAAAAGAGTAAGTCACCTGTAGGGGCATAATCTAAGATTATACTCACGCCTGGCAGAGGTGTGAGTGCGAAACAGCAGTTTGCTGTTGAAATGGGCAGAGAAAGCCAGCCAGCCAACATTTTCTAGCTGGAGTTACCTAAAACTGGGGGTACAGCATTGGAGAAGGCCCAAGTAGATCTCTGGTGATCGCCTGCCTATAACAAGGATGGCAAGCCTTTTTCAGTCATGGGGCTAAATTCCAATTTGGGAAGGGTCTCAGGTGGCACATTCCAGCAGTGGTGAGGCTAAGGGCAGAGGGCTGGGACAAGGACTGATGTGATTCTTACCAATTTGGACATTTCCCCACCAAACACAGCTCAAATCCTATAAAATTACTTCAAAACACAGCTCAGTTCTAAGCAACTCTACTCAGCAGTAAGTCACAGTGCAATGGCTCTTGTTCCTGCAAAAGTTCTCATGCCTGCAAATGCCCTATAGTGAGAGCATATTTGCTTCCACTTGTGATTTGCTTGCACATTTTTAAATAAAACAAGTATTATAAAGACAACATAAGTCTCCAGTGCACTGTCATCTAAAGGGAGCTAAAGGTATTACCCCAAAGAAGCTAAATATATGTAGCACTGACCCTGGAACTTCTCACCACTTGGGAAGAGTGTAACAATATTTGAAAACCCTGGAATTAACCTAAAATAAAGAGTTGGATTAATATTATCCACAAACAAAAAGTATCAGGGAAAAATGAATTGGTCTGGTCAGGGTCAATTCTATTTTCTCCTGTTTCATGTGATTATTTCTCAGAACACCTATATCTGAACAATTTTGCTGGAGTCTACATACTGAATTACAGTTATAAATAATTAAATCAACATAGCTATACATGCCAAAGGCATAAATGTACTCCCTTTAAAAAATACATCCTAGGTTGATAAAATTGCTATATGAATAGGTATAAAAAGAAAGCACCTGGAGCAAATGCTTCTAGAATACACAGGTTTTTGTTTTCTTTTGTTGCAATTTCATTATAAATATAGCCAGGTGAAGACATTTACCCTTGCTTCGAATATTCACCTTCCCCAAAAATGGAAATAGAGCCCTTGGTTACCAACAAAAGTCAGAGCAGAAAAGGCCACATCAGAACAGAGCAGAACCACATCTGTTACATCTCAGACCCGAGTGCAAGTTCCATAATGGGTTCACTACCCTGGCTACGAGACCTACCATCCGGCTTAATGATCCAGGTTATATTAAATAGGCACCTTCCTTGTCTTTCCACAATCGTGAAATTGAGTTCAGAAAGATCTGATGGTGTGAAGCTGTGTGCCATCATCAACGCAGGAGAAGGCCCTTGCAAAGAATGTAAGTCAGGAGTTAGTACATTCTAAAGTATTCTCAGTTCGAAATATTGTGTCTTCTACTACCCAATAATATGCATTATTCCAACCTAAACAAGTTTTATTCTTTGACAAAGCTTAGAGATATTTCAAAGCAATCTGCTAAACAAACAAATAAAAAGGTGAGATTTTTATTCCTATTGTTCTGCCATTAATTTATCTGTAAGGCTGTAATCCTATATAAACTGGAGCTGTTCGCATGTCACGGCGACATTCAGTGGTTATCATGGGTTAATCAATTCACAATTTGCGGGAATGCACACTGCGCATGAGCCGCTTCCAGTTTGCAGAAACAACCCATGAACACCCTGTTCGTAGGTTATTAGTGTGACATCCGAACTTGGACACTTTGGGTTGTTTGTGAGTTAAACCTCCCAAAGTTAACCTAAGAACAAATCGTAGGTTAACTTTGGGTTGTTTAATCCATAAACAACCCAAAGTGTCTGGGTTCGATGTCACACTAACAGCCTACAAACAGGGGCATTCATGGGGTTTCTGAAAAACAAAAGTGGCTCATTTTAACTTTACAAATCCTAAATCGCTGGGACCAAGTGACCTGAAAGACTGCCTTCTCCCACATATACCTACCAAACCTTAAGATTTTCCACAGAGGCCCTGCTCCAAGTGCCCCCATGAAATGAAGTGAGGTGACTAACCTCTAGAGCAGGGCTCTCCAACCTTGGGTCCCCAGATGTTGCTGGACGACAGCTCCCAGAATCCCTTGCCATTAGCCATGCTGGCTGGGTATGCTGGGAGCTGTAGGCCAGCAACATCTGGGGACCCAACGTTGGAGAGCTCTGCTCTAGAGAGAGGCCCTTTTTGGTAGTAGCATTCTGGTTATGGAATAGCTTCCCCGGATGCCATCTTTATGGTCTTTTTGGCACTAGATGAAAACCTTTTTATTTTCACCCAAGCCTTTTAAGGGTGCAATCCTATGCACATTTAAACAAATGAAGTCCTACAAGCCCCAGCTCCTCCCATTGGATGCCCATAATCCTCCAGGTTCAGAGGGTTATGGGCACCCACATAAGATGTCTTGTAGCCTAGGTCTCTTAGCCTAAAATCTGTTTTAATTGTTTTAGTTTTAATAGTTTATCATTTTACATTGAAATGTATGGGGTGCAATGTGCATGATACAACGCTCTAAAACAAAACGAATGACCAACAATAGCACATCCAGTTTATAAACTGGATGCACTATGGTTGATCGTTTGTTTTGGTTTATAGTGTGTGCTAATATTATATTTGTTTTGTGATCCACCCAGAGAACTTGTTTTATGAGGCACCTATATAAATTTTATTTCATTTATTGAATAAAATAAATAAATAAATTCCAGAATTTCAACGTGTCAAAATGAACCTGTTTGAACATTACAAAACGTGAGGAAAGCAAAAACTCCAAAATTACTACTTATTACACAGTGGCTTATTTTGATCATGCAAACCAGCCCAGTATATTGGATTTAGGCCATAATTTAATAACCTGAAGCAACCACTTGTTGCTAAAGAGAACAGCCATCTTCAATATCTTACTATTCAATCCTTATTGCAGAAACACCAACAAAAAAATCTTAAAAATAAAACTAATATGCTCTTAACTTTGCAGCCTCTGTGGTCATTGATCAAAATTGGCTGTAGCCAGTTAATATATTGATTAAATCTTGCTGCACCTACAAAACATAAACAGCAGCAATGGGATACATAAACATTAAACACACACAATAGGATTGCACTGGCCTTTTAACATGTTTTATTTGTACATACCATTTTCCTCACGACACATAATAGACTGTAATGAAAAAGAAAGCCAAGATTAAAAGAAAAGGAAGAATAAATAGAATGTTATGTTTTTTAAAGAAAGATTTCTTTGGCTGTAGAATACAAATTTTTCTTGGACACACAGATTTCAGAAAGTTGCGTCATTACCAAAGTTGTGTCACTGTAGCCATATTGTCACAGTTGGCTGCCCAGGCACCTACTGGACCCGCAAGGCATCTTAGTGTTAAAGCAGTACATTGATTAGAATGCAGAAGATTTCTCTGCATACTTACAAAAACAAAACGACGGGGAGAAGAAGTGATTTTAGTGAACAATTGCCACCACTGAAGTAGGAATTAGTAGATACAAGGATTTTGAAAGTAAGTACTGTACTAATGCATAGTACACTAAGTGCTTCTCTACATGAGGCGTTTACCCCACTGCTTTTCTGAGGCTGCTTCTTCCATTTTCTCTAGGGGAGTAAGACTGCCTCAGTTACACGTGGCTTTTTCTAGGTTTTTTCTTTCTCTGCCTTTCTATTTATTTTATTAACCAAGCACATTGTGGCACTGTGGTATAGCTTCAGTATAGCGGATTTTCGACTTTACACAGGCTTTTGTTCCAGTTTAAAATTTAATAGCTGGTTTTCCTCACTTTAAAAAAGAGGCCCTGGAGGATGATGATGTCATGAAAAGGACCTGCAAACTTCTGTGCATGAGAGATCACGAGCACACAATAAATGCCTTCTGTAGAGAAGTCCATAATGGAAGGTTTTCCATTTATGTACGTCAAACTGACGAGACTCAATAAAGGGGAAGTAGTAATTTATGCCATCACCATAGTGTCAGAAAAGCTATTCACTGGGCAGAACTAGGCATTCTCAGCAAACTTGTAGTCCCAACTTCACATTTATGGAGATAATGGGGAATGCAGAGTTGCGCGAGGGGGCACTTGCAAGGGAATATTAGCAGGCAGGGTAAAGAGGTGCTTAATGTCTCCTGTGCTCACCAATTCTGCCCATGCAAATGCTCTCCCCTACACCCAAGTCTCTCTCTCTCTCTCTCTCTCTCTCTCTGGCCAGCTGGCTCATTTATCCTTTCAGTGCTCTGCTGAAGAAGAAAAAAAAAGAACAAGCTGAGAGGAAAGAGTATTTGCAGGGCAGGTGGGAAAAGAGTTATGCCTCCCCTCCTCAGAGCTGCCAAATCTTCCCTGCAGGCTGATTCTCCTCTACAAATGTCCCTACCCTCACAAGAAAGAAAATCAGGTTGTGGAAGCCAAAGGGATCAAACCAAAGAGATCAACTGAGAATCCAGATGAGGAAGAAGTGTAACATATATATAACTAGCATCTGCGGTAAATCAACTCTGTTCATGAAAGTAAATAAAACAGGATGCTTGTATGGGAATGGAACAGGAAGGGTAGAACAACACATCCCAACCTTGTCCCTTATTTATGTTTCTTCCTGTTCCCCTGTTGGGGGGGGGGGGCGCCGTTCCTGCGGGTAGGGAGCGGAGGAGCGAGGCTCTGCCAGATTCCGAGGAATCCAGGCAGCACCTCAGCCTCTCCTCCTTATGAGGAGAGGCAAAACATATATAGATGGCCAAAATCGGCCGTCTAGATGTTTTTGACGGCGAGGGGAGCGCAGCAGATAGGATATCCGCCGCGCTCCCCCCCCCCGCCCTTAATAGGATGCCTGTAATCTTCTGGATTCGGAGGGTTATGGGCAGCCTCATAGGATTGTGCTGCCCATTTGTTTGTTTGTTTATTTATTTAATATTCTGCCTTTTAGAGAGAACCTCACAAGGTAGTTTGCAACATATAAGAATATGTTGAACCAGTTAAAGACTGAACATTAAAACTGAACCCATGTGTTAAAGCAATTTATGAGGTATGGCTAAATATAAATATAAGATAACATCAGGTTTTATCACCACTTATGTTTTATATATACAATGAACAAATAAACAAGAGAGATTTTAGGAGATATTGCTGCTTGGGAAGACAGAAAAGTATGTTCTATTAAAGACTTTGTTCAAGTACTTGTGAAGGTTATCACACAGAGGAGGGACAGGGTCTCTTCTCCACCATCCCAGAGTGCAGGACATGGAATAATGGGTTCAAGTTACAGGAAGTCAGATTCCGGCTGAACATCAGGAAAAATGTCCTGACTGTTACAGCAATATAACAATGGAACCAGTTACCTAGGGAGGTAGTGGGATCTCCCACACTGGAGGCATTCAAGATGTAGCTGGACAGCCATCTGTCAAGGATGCTTTAATTTGAATTCCTGCGCTGGGCAGGGGGTTGGACTTGATAGCCTTATAGACCCCTTCCAGCTCTGCCCCCCCCCCCCAGGGCTCACTGACATCAAGGGCCCTGTGGGCAAGGAGGAGGAGTGAAGGCGGCAGGAGCAGGCAGAGGGAACATCAGGGCCTCCTCCAGTTGGACTGCACCCCCCCCCCCCGGGGCTAACTGATGCTCTGTTTTTTCTTGTATTTAATTAGACTGTACATCGCTCAGAGTGGCCAGATGACTGGCCAGATGGGCAATTCAAAAATATAATAAATAAATAAATAAAATTCTATGAAGATTGGAATGTTATCACCTTTGCAAAAGCACACAACAGATAGCCCCAGGCCAAATAAAGCTGTTCCAAGATTTTCAGATAAGACATGAGATCCAAGCACTTTTATGGAAACCCAGTCCACTTAGAGAGTTATCACAGTTTGAAATACTTTATAAAGTCCCATTTGGTAAAAGCTTTATAGCAAAAATTTATGCAGACATAAAGGATATACAAATTAGAGGTACATCAGGCAGTCAGAAAAATGGGAGAAAGATCTAGGTATGGTTTTGTCAGGAAAGGTTTGGCAGTGGATATGGGATAACACCAGAAGAAACTTAATAACAATGAATTTAAAGCAAAATATGTTTAAATCATTGCATCAATGGTACGGAACACAGTATAAGTTCAAAAAGATATATAGATTAGAGCATGATAGATGCTAGAGGTGTGGACAATTAAGAGCAGACAATTTAGTATGTATTTTTCGGCACTGTGAAAAAAATCAAGCCATACTGGTGTAGTATTTTACTATATATTGAACAAATTATGGGATACAGAATATCAGCTGATCCATTGAGAGTTTTGTTAAATTATCTTAAAGACTGCGTAAAAGATTGTGATATAGAAATGGTTATTAATCTATTTACGGTTGCCAAAATCTCAGCAGCTGTTCATTGGAAGAAATGCAGGGCTCCCCACTTATTAGATTATTATTTTGTTTAGAATATGGGATATTGTCACGATGATGAAACTAACTTATTATATTCATATGAGAGAAAATAATTTATTGGAAGATAGGTTTGTTGAAAAATAAGTAACATTTATTGCATTCTGGAATGATAAATTTCAATATACTGTTCATTTATTTTCATTAATATGAAATTATACATTTGGACGTATTTCAGAAGGCATTTATGTTTTGTTTGGTTTTGTAGATTTGCAACATTATAATCAATTTCTGTTTAAATAAATAAAGACATAAAAACTGAAAACAATTTAAAACAGCAGGATATTTATTTAGTAAACTGATGTCCTATTGTGTATCTATATATCCGATACACAGCTGTTTGGGTGTGCTAAAATTAATATGAACTGTTTTCTATGCCTTTTCCCCCCCTTGAAATTTAAACAATGTAAAAGAAATGCGTGCTATTCCATTGTCCTGTCTTAAAATATTTATTAGTAGCCCAATTAAAATAACTTCCAAGTAAAGCTTAGGACTTGTTTGAATAGAAAAGTTCCTTTACAGTGCCATCCTATGCTCACCCACCTGGGTGTAAGCTGCATTTAACACACTCAGTTCAGACAACACGATAACCCACACTCAATGGTTGAGTATGGGTTGAGTGTGGGTTGTCGTTGAACCATGGGTTGTTGCTGAAACGTGGGTTACCATGTTGTCCGAACCCAGCCACACTAACAAACCATGGTGAACAACCCACAGCTGGACTCATGGACTGAGTTCAGACAACTCTGAGTACAAGTTGAGTGTGGGTTGTTGCTGAAGGTGGGCTCTCGTCTTGTCTGAGTCCATGTAGTATTGTCAACAATGACTAGCAGCAGCCTGTCTAGGGTTTCAAACAGGCAGGAGTTTCCCCAGCCCTACCTGGGGATGCCCGGTATTGAATGAGGGACCCTCTGCGTGCAAAGCAGCTGCTCTACCACTGAGCCACGGGTTCCGGTTCAATCCCCAAGTAGGGCTGGGAAAGACTCTTGTCTGAAACCCCAGAGAGCCCATCAACATAAACAGTACTAGATGAAAATGAGTGGTCTGCCTCGGTTTAAAGCAGCTTCCTATGTTAAGCCATGCTATCCTGCCTGCTACGCTTTGCATTGGTGCCCCAGGATATGAAAAACTACCATTCACACCGTTAACTGTTTTGTGAACCGCCCAGAAAGCCTCGGCTATTGGGCGGTATAGAAACGTAAAATTTTAAAAAAAAAAATTAAAAAAAAAAAAAACCCTGCAAATGCGGGTCAGCGACAGGTACTTTTGCTGCTGAGCCCCTCACGCCATCTCACTTCCATTCCCACGAAAAAGGGGAATACCGCGAAATAGTGCGTGCCGTGAAAAAAGGTTGCCGCCACCCCTAGTAGAGACTATTATTGCAGTCGGGTGTGTGTGTGTGTGTGTATGCATATGCATGTGTGGGTGGGTGTGATCGAACCCCATTCTCAGAGTTGCGACTTTGAATAGACAGAGCCTTTTTTTTTTTTTTTTTTAAACAGGTAGAGAAATTCGAAGGCTGCCTGGCAGCCTTTTTCTTCAGAACCTCTTGAATTTCTACCAGCTCGAGTCGAGAGGAGGTTTTGAAGCAAGCAAGCAAGCAGGGGCGGACAACCCAAAGCATGGCAGAGAGGAGGACCGGAGACTGAGAGCCGAAGGCGCCGCCGTCCGCCGCTTACCGGCTGAGCGCCTCCCTCAGAGCTGCACCAGTTCAGCGCCGTGCCCAGTAGCACCCACGCCGCCGCCGCCGCCGCCGCCACGTTCATGCTCTTTCGCTTCTCAGGACGACGACGACGCTTGCTTTGCTTTCCCGCGAAAGCCTCCCGCCCAATTTAAGCCTCTATCCCCCCCGCCCCGCCCGCAGCGAGCCAGCCTCCCCGCGCCAGTACCTCGCTCCCTATAGGCACGAAAAAGCTTCTTCGGGTCAGGGATCTTAGGCCGGGGCACAAAGACCTAAGGAAGCCCCCCCTTCCGCGCGCGCGCGCGTGCGCGCAAGACGGGACCTTCTTGGCAAGGAGCGCGCCGCCGTGCAAAACGTAATCTTCGTTACTGAGGTGGCGGCTGGGGGGTGCCTTGCCGCCTCTCTCCTCCCGTTTCGTGCAGGCCTCAAAAGCCGCCGAGGTAATTAAAATAAAGCGGCCTACTACGATTGTTCTCCTATGTAAAAAACGTGTTTTATTGCTGAGTCTCTGGGAGAGGGAGACCGGTGGTGCAGCTAGGCCGGGACTTTGGGGCCAAAGTCCCACAGCCCAGAGGGCACCCCCCCCCCCCAAATGACCAGCCAGAGAGCAGCAGGTAATGGGGGGCAGTGCAGCAGGTGGCATCGAGAGCACATAATGCAGACCGCATGCTGAAGCTCTAAGCAGGTATGAGCCGGGTCAGTGCTTGGATGGCTGGCTGCCTGGGCTGCCCACATCTGTTCTCCTGCACTGAGCAGCGGGTTGGACTTGATGGCCTTATAGGCCTCTTCCAACTGTACTATGATTCTAAGCCAAATCCATTTTATATCTGTAGTCATGCTGGTGCTGTAATTTAAGTGAGTCTAAAATGCAAGCACATGCTTCAGATTACATTTTTTTTATCAGGCGTGGCAAACAGTTTTCTTGTTATTATTTGACAGGGATGTTGAAGAGTCCTTAGTCACGAGTCGAGTCACGAGTCTTTGGACCCGAGTCTCAAGTCCGAGTCCTTGGTCCAAAATGGTGACTCACGAGTCACAAGTCACGAGTCACTCCCAAAGCTGACTCCACGAGTCCCTATTAAAATCAATGGGGGTTTTTCCCAGCAAAATAAGGCTACTTCAGATGTGTGGTTTAAATAAATTCTAGGCACAAGTGTGCCTTTTTATTTCAAAACTCTGCAACTGATTTTGGCAAGAACAGACCAGGCAGACAAACCCAAAATAACCAGGCAGGCAGAGGAGGCAGGGAACCCCAAAGCAGGCAGGCAGAGGCCTTTGTCTTGGACAATTCAACTGTGGAACTGGTCAAAAAGAGACCAGGCAGGCAGAGGAGGCTGGGAACCCCAGACAGGCAGGCAGAGGCAGCCAAACCCAAAATGTCTGAAAGGTTGCATTTTAGAAAAATGGTTTAAAAAAATAAACTTGCTGTACTTCCTAAAACTTATCCATGTTGCATTTGAGGAACATGATTTTTTCTAAATGTTTGGCCCCCATTCTGGAACGGTGAGATCTCATCACAATTCCACCCTCACTGAACACCCGCTCGGGCCGCTCCACTGGTGATGAACTTGCTGGAACCAGAAACACACTCAGAGCAGCCACACAAAGTAATCTCAGGTCCTTCTTCTGCCTCTCCCAAGTACGCAACACATCAATCAAAATAAATCTTGACACACTGTTGGGGCTGCACTCCTGGTAGCCGTCCATAGTGGCCGAGCAGTGGCACATCTCGCTTCCATGCGCTCTTCGCCAGCAATCACGCTCCTCTCCACTCCTTTTGGCATAGCCCAGGGATGTTGAAGAGTCCTTGGTCTCGAGTCCCGAGTCGAGTCTCGAGTCCCATTAAAAATATTGGGACTCGAGGTCGAGTCAGAGGGGGGACTCAGTCCGACTCACGAGCCGAGTCCGAGTCCCCATCCCTGTTATTTGAACATATCAGGAATGTAGAAACAGTTAAAAAAGAACGGAATGGCAGGGGGTGTGGGAGAAGATGAATGTTGTTTGCTTCACAACTGGAATAATACAGTAAACGGGGACCCCAGAAGATAATTAAGTCCAGAGTCTAAAATTACCTAGCTACACCAGTGTGGAAGGGGGAGGTGAAACAACAATGACATGAACTGCTGCCAATGTTCAGCAGCTGGCAACATGCACCTTATTTAAAATGCTATTAAATTATGTTTAAAGATTCCTGTTAAAGGTTTATCAGTAAAATGCTTATTAAAAGGCCAGTGTACTGTAGCGGAGAGCATGTTGGCCATCAACTGAGGAGAGTTGAGTTGAAATCTCAGCTTCAAAACATGATTGGGTAAACTGGGCCACTTGCTTTCTCTCAGCCTAACCTACCTTACTTACAGGGCTGCTGTGCGGATAAAAGAGGAACCATGTATGTAGTATTGCACACCTTGGAGGGAGAATGGGATAAATGTAAAAATGTACATTTTGTATTTCATGGCACAAAAAAAAAGATAAAGTGACAAGGACACAATGCAGCTGATGAAGTGTGCTTAATATACAAAGTTTATTCCACAATAATTCGTTTTTATGGTGCCACAAGGATGCTTGCTTAGGCCTGTTTGTTGTAATAGACTATCGGTAAGTAGGCAATCTTGCTGGAATGTATCATTCCTTAAACATTGTAAAACTGCAAGTCCCTCAGAATTATTTACTCCGCTTATTTTGTAAATGTGTTATCATTGCATTAAAACATCACCACAGGTCCAGAACTTCCCTCCTTTTGTAAAAGGTCCATCTCATTGGGAAACCCTCAAAGGCCCACTTCTCACCTATCATTTTGTGCACAAATACAAAATACTCAGGCTTCATTTCTGAATGGCACATGTGTGCTCTTCTTAGAAAACAATATGAAATAAAATTGGACCTTGCTTACATGTATCTTGTCTAATGGTAAATTTCAAAGTGCAGGTGCTCATCATGACAGTCACCATAGCTACACACCCCAAGGAGAGTCAAAAAATTCAGGCAGCTGTGTTGATCCATATCAACAAACCAGTTCTAGAAGTTTTATCTCCAGCAGGAACAAGTCTTTTGTTCCAAAAAATCCTATGGCCCTCTAGATGCTATCTAGGGGCCATAGGATTGCACTGTTAGAATAGTAATTATAAAGTTGAGTAATTAATCCATATTTCATATTATAATTCATGTTACATCATTCCATGATAGAGAAAGTCAACACAAATTTGCATATAGAAATTTGTGTTGCATATTGCATATTTTTGTGACTCGGATATAATATTTTCTTTCTGTAGAAATATGACATGCTCTTTGAAACTAGTGATATAGTTAATGATTAACAATATTATAACAATATTAGTAAATTTATATTGATAAGTAAATACATTTTTTTTGCCTTGTTAAACTGGATGTGATTATGTTAATATGTTTAAACAAGATACAGTACATACAATTCTAGGAAAACTTTGTTAGCTTAAGTCTGACATGAATGGGAATCCCAGCTAGTGTGGGAAAACCTCTCCATTAAAAGAACAAATAGTTGAATGATTACAGAACTTACATTCACATTAATTAGAGGATGAAGTCAGTGACATGCTGAGTAATAGACATCATGATCACAAACACAGTGGGTCTTATCTATTATTATTCAATGCGAACTTTACTTCGGAAATTAAAAGTCAACAGAACTTTGCACATGGAAGAGCAACTCTAATTAAATTAATTCTACTTCATTTCATAAATGGGTCATGACTTCAGATATTAAATGGTGCAATCTAGTGAAAATTAGGGCCAAACCCAACCTGATGTTATTCACACCTTTATCCCTTATGAGCCTGATTTTTTAAATAAGTAACTGGGGGCAGGGGGTGAGCCAGACTAGGACCATGGCATGGGGGAAGGTTTTTTTTTTTTTTTAACCCTTTGTGCCTGCCGTGGTTGCATTCTGTATCAGGGGGACCCACAGCAGTTATTGGCAATGGGAGGAAATCTCCCCTAGTAGGTGGCCATCACTCCATCTTGTGGTATAACTTAGATTCTGGGGGTGCTTCCAGACAGAGGGCCCCTAGTGCTAGCATTCAGAAGGCATTAGAACATAAGAACATAAGAGCCATGCTGGATCAGAGCAAGGGTCCATCTAGTCCAGCATTCTGTTCATGCAGTGCTCAACCAGCTGCTCACAGGAAACCCACCAACAGGACATGAGTGCAACAGCACCCTCCCACCCATGTTCCCCAGCAACTGGTGTACATAGGCATACTGCCTCTGATACTAGAGGTAGCATAGAGCCATCAGGACTATTAGTTATTGATAGCCTTATCCTCCATGAATTTGTCCAATCCCCCTTTAAAGCTACCAAATCGGTGGCCATCACCACATCCTGTGGAAGTGAATTCCATAGTTTAACTGTGTGCTGTGTGAAGAAGTACTTCCTTTTATCCGTCCTGAATCTCCCACTAATCATATTCATGGGATGACTCTGGGTTCTAATATTACGAGAGAGGGAGAAAAATAGTGGTCTTCTTATCCACTTTCTCTACACCATGCATACTTTTGTACGCCTCTTTCATGGCTCCCCTTACTTGCCTTTTTTCCAGGGATGGGGACTCGGACTCCAGGACTCGACTCGTGAGTCGGACTGAGTCCCCCCTCTGACTCGACTCGGACTCGAGTCCCAATATTTTTAATGGGACTCGAGACTCGACTCAGGACTCGAGACCAAAGACTCGACTTGAGACTCGTGTTCCAAAATCATGTTCCTCAAATGCAACATGGATAGGTTTTAGGAAGTACAGCAAGTTTATTTTTTAAAATCATTTTCCTAAAATGCAACCTTTCAGACATTTTGGGTTTGGCTGCCTCTGCCTGCCTGTTTGGGGTTCCCAGCCTCCTCTGCCTTCCTGGTCTCTTCTTGACCAGTTCCACAGTTTGAATTGTCCAAGACAAAGGCCTCTGCCTGCCTGCTTTGGGGTTCCCTGCCTCCTCTGCCTGCCTGGTTATTTTGGGTTTGTCTGCCTGGTCTGTTCTTGCCAAAATCAGTTGCAGAGTTTTGAAATAAAAAGGCACACTTGTGCCTAGAATTTATTTAAGCCACACATCTGAAATAGCCCTATTTTGTTGGGAAAACCCCCCATTGATTTTAATAGGGACTCGTGGAGTCAGCTTTAGGAGTGACTCGTGACTCGTGAGTCACCATTTTGGACCAAGGACTCGGACTCGTGACTCGAAACCAAGGACTTTTCAACATCCCTGCTTTTTTCTAAGCTAAATACAGTCATGCCTTGGATTGAGAGCATAATTCGTTCCGGAAACATGCTTGTAATCCAAAACACTCTTATATCAAAACGAAATCCCCCCCAAAAAAATTTGTACAGAGATTTTTTAATTTAAGCCATACTACAGTACTTGTATTGCAAGACATCGCTTGTATATCAAGTAAAAAAAATTAAATAAATATTTAAAAATTTGCTTGTCTTGCAAAACACTCTCAAACCAAGTTACTTGTAATCCAAGGTATTACTGTAATCCCAGATGTTGTAATGTTTCCTCATAGGGGAGTTGTTCCAGCCCCTTGATCATTTTAGTTGCCCTTTTCTGCACTTTTTTCAACTCTACAATATCCATTTAGTTTTTCCATCTTTTCTTATCTAACAGATTTTCCACCATTTGAATAGAAGTAGTAGTGGAAAACATGGGAGGGCTATGAGTGGAAGACAATGATATCTGGACCCCCTTTAAATTTCTGTGAATGAGGCAGTGTGGTAGCATGATAAAAGCCAATAAAAGATTCCGCTTTACTCATGTTATCACCCTTCCTTATTCACAGAATTTTATCAGGAGTCCAGATGCCCCCTCCTTGATGAGCTTCCGCCATGCATTAAAAACATGGTTTTTCAGGCGAGAATATGGAGTGGGCTAGGATTTTAAAGTTTTAATGGTATTTTATGTTTTGTTTTATTGTATTTTTTATATATTGTACATCACCCAGAGTGGCCGGGTCACCGGCCAGATGGGCGATTCAGAAATATAATAAATAAATAAATAAATAAATAAATATGTCTTCCACTTGTAACCCTCCCATGTTTTCCCACCATTTCTTCCGTCTTTTTATTTCCACAAAAAAATCATTTGAGGAAAAGTTGGAATAGCTGCACAATGTCTTTTGATTGGTACAGCTAGCAGCTGTCCATCTGGAAGCACCCTCTATTATTTGAAATTAAATCCCATTGAAATCAACGTGCAAAGTTAGTCATGATGACTTAAGTCCCTTTGATTTCAATGGGAACGAAGCACAACTAACTTAGTCTGGATTGAAGCTATATGTAAAATTCCCCAAAGAATAGCTAAAAGGATCAAATAGCATATCCTAACTGTTAGTGATTGAAGCAAGACATGAGAGCTCTAATTTTTTTTTTTTGCATTACAGTACAAAGAGGTTCCTAACTAATTCGAGGAAATAATTCTAGAGTAAATGCTCTGTGTTGCACATGAGGTTCATTTGTTTGTTGTACATCAAGTTTTCCATACCTCTACACATGTTCATAGGCAAATGAAGAGGTCTGGAGTTGCGTATTTACCTAAGGGCTTTATCAGGCAAAGCTGCCCTTGGTGGTTTCAAGTTGAGCAGGAGATACAGGACTCCTGCTAGACTCCGGTTTCTTACTTCCCAGATAAAGAAGTGCAAATGGGGGGGGGGGGAGATTCAAATGTGTTTCCATTGTCTTAGTATGGCCCTCCAGTGTTGTTGGATTGCCACTCCCATCATCCCTAGCCAGCACGGCCAATGGTAAGGAATTATGGGAGTTGTAGTCCAGCAACGTCTGGAGGGCCACACTTTCCCCACTCCTGTTGTCATTACTGAATAGTACTTCTTAGTTCGTTTTTTCTTTCTTATTTTCCCCTGCTGTTACCATGGCTTTTATGTGTCCTGACTAAATGTACCGTAACGTTAGAAAAATAAACAGATCCCCCTCCACTGCCTGTCCTGTGCTTAACCTGTATCCACCCCACAGCAGCCAGGGGGGTGGGGTGCGTGGAATAATAGTGTAGTTCCACCATAAGGATTACAGGCAGTCCCCGGATTACGAACGGCCCAATTTACGGACAACTCATACTTAAGAACGGACCGCCATATATGTAAAAATCTGAGTTAAATACAATGGCTCATACTTACGAACGCACACACTATACTTTGTGACACTTTGCAACACTTTGAAAACATTGCGCAGCTTCTGTTTTGACTTATGTACACATTTGACTTAAAGACAGACTTATGAACGGATCTCGTTTGTAACCCGGGGACTGCCTGTATATAGTTTTCAGGAAACAGCTTACAGACGCGATTTGTGCAGCTGACAAAAGTTCTGCCAACAGGGCCGGACCTTTTCTGTGAAGCTACTAAATCAAATAACTCTCCTAGAAACTGACAGGCTGGTGACTCCAGTTTCAGTGGGCCACCCTTGTCCATTGCAACTTTTTGTTAGAGCTTTAGAGGAGCTATCCATGGTGCTGAATTCCACCCCCAAAATAGGTTCACCACCATGGAGAACCCTGGATAGTTCCTATAAAGCTCAAACAGAAAGTTCCAGTGGATAAGGAGCCCCACTGACACAGGAGCCATATAAGCCTCCACGGAGAGGGGAGAGAAGAAGAGAAAAAAACAGTTGAAAGAGACCAATGAGCTCGGCGGGAAAATCGTGTATCTTGCTATGTCTGGGGGCGGGAAAACTGGGACGGGGGACACAAGAATGTGACTCGGGGCAAAGCGTTTTTCTTCCTTCCCTCGTCTAGAAAGACGACGCCTTACCTCCCTCCCAGAGCGGAGAATCAGAACGATCCCAGGCGGCACTCCATAGAATCATAAAGGGATGGAGACCATCTAGTCCAACCCCGCTCATTGCATTCCCAACCACGAACCGAGGGGAAGGAAGATTTACATTTTTTAAAAAAAAAAATAGGCACATGGGTCCCAGCAGCAGCAGCAGCCCAGCCCACTCAGGATCCCGCCTCTTTCCAGTGCCTGGCTGTTTGCTCTTTGGACTGTACGGGTGCCCCGTCAGTAAAGCCCACGCCGGGAAAGTTACGGGCCACGACTGCGCGCGCGGCGAGGAGCGAGTTGGGGAGCGAGAAATCTGAGCTACGGGGGCTTGTTTGGCGGGGGGGAGCAGAGGAAGCGCTGGTGCCCGCGGGAGGTAGAGGGCGTGCGACGGACTTGGCTGTGTGACTGGGTATGTGGAGGGTGTTGGGCGGCGGCGATAGCAAGTGCCGCTGCGCTGATGAGGAGCCTGGCCGAACTTGGGGAGGCAGGCGGGGAGACGAGAGAACATTCGGCAAAGCGGGATTCGGGAAATGCGCGCGGGGGGCGGGAGGGTGGGCAGTGGAGCTAGCCGGACAAAGGAGGACGTGACGGGGAGGGGAACGTTGCCACAGAAACGGGCTCTTTCTTCCCCCCCTCCCCTCTTGCCGCCGCCGCCGCCGCCCGCTTCAAAGTTCACCAGGCGGCGTCCCAGCCAGCCTCCGGCTCTTCGCGGGACCAGCCCTAATCGTAAAGCCACGGGGACGGAGGAGCACCTCTTGATTCCCACCGCTTAGGGTCCCAGTAGTGACATTTGCCTGGCAAGGAGGCATAGCAGGTCGTCCCCGTCGTCGTCCCCCCCCCCGCTTCAAATGCCACGCAGATCCAGCTGGGAGCCAGGGCCAGAATGGGCCAGATTCTTGAGAACCTTCTAGCGAGTAGCATATGTACCAGGAGGTTGATAAAACAGCCGGCCTCGCCACCTTTTCTGTGTCTCTGCTCTGTTGAAGGTATCGTACTCTTTTATTAAAAAAGTAATAGGAGCCGTATTGGCCCCCAAGAAAAATCCCAAAATGCACAGTAGGTCAATATCTTCATTAGAATCCTTTCCATGCCTCTAAAATGTCTTTCATTTTGAGGGATGCCCCTCTTTTACAGTTATTTTCAAGATGACCCTCGCCTCGATGGCTTTGCAAGCCAATTATCCTCACCATTGGCATATTCTGTGCTTCTGGATTTACCTACTTCCATAGGCCATCATTGATGTCACTTATCTAAATGCAATTTAAGATGTGCAGCTAAAATGTTAATACATATCTAAATGTTTAAATAAGTGACTGTAGCCTCCGTCACATGCTAATTGGTGGAAATGTAGGATATTAAATAAATTGCCATTGCCCCCACTCCCTGGATATCCCCACATTGGCGCAGACATCAGGGCATCAGAAGCCTGTGCATCAACAGCTGCTTGTGCATAGGCTCCCATGTAATTGGGTCTCACAATCATGCTGGGTGTCCTAATTGTGTGAGCAGCTGCTCATGTGTAGGGTGAGGCCAGTGGCGCATGGTGGGCCTGCTCCATGTGATTAACATGTGAAGGGGGTTCCTGACTTTGATTTTAACATATACTTCTTAAAAGGAATATCAGGAAGAACAGTGCCCAGAGTGTGGGTGTGCTGTGCACGCGCACACGATGGCTTTGAAGGAAGTGGTTTCACCGTGGAAGAAAAAAAGGAAATGAAATGGTTAGGCGAGACTCAGCAATGGGTGATTCCAGGCAAGACTTTTGGCAACAAGGCCAGGCCTTAGTCATAGAATTTTATGGGAGGTCCAGACAGTGTCATCTTCCAGTTGTAGCCCTCCCATGTTTTCCCACCACTTCTTACATAGATTTCATAGATCATAGAGTTGGAAGGAGCCTACAAGGCTATCGAGTCCAACCCCCTGCTCAATGCAGGAAACTAGAGGAGGGGTCTCCCATCCAAGTAATAGCCAGGCCTGACCTTGCTTAGCTTTCCACGCTCAGACAAGCTGAGCCAGCATGAGCCAGAGGCCTCACATCTTTTTCCATACCACAGAAAATCCATTAAGACAAAAATACAGAATTGCTGTACAGTATCTTCCAATTGACAGTGCTGGGAACCCTCCCTCTGTAAGTACCAAAGGTCTGTCCGGAAATGAAGTGGGATGGCATCCCACCCCTCCACTTTAAGCACTGAATAAGATGTAGTGTCGAAAATTGTTCGGCTAAGAGATGCAAGGTAACGGGGATATGATGCTCAGCATACTAAAACTAAAGGCCTCTCTGCCTTCCTCAGTTAAGAACTACAAGTCAAAAATATTTTGTTTAACTACCGTATATAGGAAACCAGGTAGTTATAGCTTTGTGAAAGTGTTGAGAGTTCTCAGTTTGAAATCCCTAACCCTCTCAAAGTACTACAATATCTAGATTAACTTTCAGAAGAAATTATGGCAATCAAGTCTCAAAATAATAGTTGCAGTCAGCTGGTACAGAGAAATTCAGATTTTCCATTCTTTATTATGCAACCAACCACTCCCTTTCCCGATATGATAGTGTTTTGCCTTCAGAAGAATCTTGTGCACAACTTCTACCCCAGTGAGTAATTTGCACATACAGTAATACCTTGGATTGCAAGCATAATTCATTCCGGAACCGTGCTTGTAATCCAAAACACTCATATCAAAGTGAGTCTCTGGCGGGCGTGAGAGGGGCCAATTTCGGCCTGCTACGCCCGCTTGAGGCGAGCGGCTATATCCCTACCTTGTATTGCAAGACGTCGCTTGTTTATCAAGTCAAAATTTATTTAAAAAATTTGCTTGTCTTGCAAAACGCTCTCAGACCAAGTTACTTGCAATCCAAGGTATTACTATAATTTAAAATATCTATGTTAATATGCAGGCACAGAAGAATCAAAACTTAATGCTAATTTTATCAACAGGGTAGCTCTGAAACTAAAGCCCCATTTTTCCTTTCACTACAACAAAATAAAGGCTTAAAATTCTGATTTAGGTTATACAGTTCTTTAGATTTATCCATTTGACTTACAATGCATTTTAATTAAGATTACTTTTTTCCTCCTTTTCTAGGTCAGAGTATTTGACCCTGTATTGTTTGCAACAGAAGACACACACATAGAAAAATATGTCTTATTTAATCAGAGGAGTTCAGAAATATGGTTTTGCCATTCTAACACACAGAGTAGGAAGATTATTAATTAAAGAACCTATACTGAAGGGTTCAAAACCTTTCAGTGGTCAAACAATGAGTACTTCACAGACATTTTCTCAAGTTAGTTCAAAAAACATGGACTCTTTCAGTTATGTAATTGTTGGAGCTGGATCTGCAGGATGTGTGTTAGCCAACCGATTGTCTGAAGATTCTCACAGCACTGTTAAACTGCTAGAAGCAGGGCCAAAAGATACTCTTTTAGATAGCAAACGATTACTGTGGAAGATTCATATGCCTGCTGCATTAACTTACAACCTATGTGATGAGAAGTATAACTGGTATTACCATACAACACCTCAAAACACATGGATAATCGAATTATGTACTGGCCCAGAGGAAGAGTATGGGGTGGTTCCTCATCCCTCAATGCCATGGTGTACATTCGGGGCCACGCAGAAGATTATAACAGGTGGAGTAAGGAAGGGGCTGTCGGATGGGACTATGAATTTTGTTTGCCTTATTTTAAAAAAGCACAGGCTCATGAGCTGGGTGCAGATCTTTATCGAGGTGAGAATGGCCCACTTCATGTGTCAAGGGGAAAAACAAAAACCCCTCTTCATCCTGCATTCCTGGATGCAGCTCAACAAGCTGGGTACCCTTTCACAGAGGATATGAATGGTTTTCAACAAGAAGGCTTTGGCTGGATGGATATGACAATACACAAAGGTTAGCCTTAAAATTCTTTATTTGGAATCTTCTTAAATTCCCAAACAATTCTCATTCTGTATAGATTACCACAATGATTTTGAAACTGAGTTCTGGGAAACCCTGCGATTCCTTTGAAGTTTATTAAGTATTTCTTAATAAGGATGCAATTCTATGCATGATTAGACAGAAAAAAAAGTCCTACAACTCCCAATATGCTAAGAGTTGTAGGACTTTTTTCAGTCTAGACACGCATAGGATTGCTCCCTACTAAGATCAGTAAAGATAGACAAGCTTGTACGAAAGACTGCTTGCCCATTCCTGCCAGTCTTTCTCACTGAGGCCCCTTCCACTTCTATGATTTTATGTTGCATCCTGCATTGTAGATCCCACACTAAGAAGGGTAGATGACCTCTTAAGATCCCTTCCAACTCTAGGGTTGTGTGATTCTACATATTGCTGCAAGGGGGAATTGGCTATGTTCCTGGTCATGCTCTCAGTTCAAGAAAGGCAATAGTGGGCCCCCAACAGCACTGGCCAGTGCTTCACTTGAACTGACTATGTACCATACTAGGTGCCTCGGTATCTGCTACAGCAAAAATGAGTTCCATAAGGAGAAGATAATAAGGAAAGGGTTCCCCAAGTAAAGCAAGTTTGAAAACCACTGGCCTATCAGAATACCACAGCGCTTTTCATTTCAGTTAAGGCAACAGTTGCGTTACCTGGATGTTTGAGTGTCATTTTTATGTCAATGAATGTATGATTCTGGGAACAAGAGTCTTGTATATGGGCAGCCTAATACACTGTATTTCAGCCTTTCCCAGTCTGGCATGCTCCAGATGTGTTGGCCTGCAACTCCCATAATTTCCAGGCCGCATGGCCATTGGAGGGTGCCAGGCTGGGGAAGGCTCCTGTATTTGCTTAGGTACTCTTCTGGCCAGGACAAAGATGATGGGATGTGGAACCTTTCTATGCAATCCATGTCAAATGGGCAGTTTTAAGATTGGATAAATTAGTGCAGGGCCCTGGGGAATGAGGGAAATAGAACTTCCACCTACAATGAGGATTCTAAATAATTCAATGGTTCCTTCTTACTCACCCAGACACTTTCTCTTCTCTCCCCATCCCAAAATCTGTGTCATGGAGGACAGGCATTCAGGGGTCAAGCTGAGCATTATAGTAAAGTGTAAGGCTGGAACAGGGGGTCTACTAGAACTTGCGCTGGTTTAGGGAAGTCTGAAACCAATCTGATACTGTGTTGTGGGTTGAAGTGAGAGAATGTAATTATGCTGCTAGAATTTATGTATCCCAAAAGTCCAGCCCTCTTTCTATGATCGGGAGGTAGGTAATAATGACAATATTCGAGACCAGTCCCTGCCCACCAAAGTAAAAAAACATAGTAAAAATTATTTAGGGTGGCCGGGTGACCGGCCAGATGGGCGATTAAAAAATATAATAAATAAATAAATAAAATAAATTTATATTATACTAAATAATTCATTTACCAATTACAGAATTTAAAGGCAAACATTTACACTGATAAATGATTATAATTTGGAATATTCTTCAAGAGCTTTTATAAATGAAATTGTGAGAGTTCATTATTTTTTCAATGTGAAACTTGAGCTACGTGACTTTGGCATATTTCTCTAATTCTTGGTCTGATGGTCAATAAGCTCATTCACAGTTTTTCAACAGACAGAAACCATTCTCTCTAATATTAAGGTTTGTGTGTAAAACTATCTGTAGCTGGGTCAATAGATCACCAGTTGCTGCACTGGAATGATAATTTCAAAGGAGAATGTAGAATAATGATAGAACAAGAAAGTCGTTGATATAGCACTGAAATACATTATTTGGATTGGATTACTGCTTCTGTTAAATGAAATATTTTGAAGGTCAAAGATGGAGCACAGCTAGTGCTTACCTTCGCCCTGCATTATCACGTCCGAACCTGTCAGCAGAAGACGGTACACTTGTAACAAAAATTTTGTTTGAAGGGACCAAAGCCATTGGCATTGAATATGTTAACAATGGAGAAAAGAAAAAGGTAAGCATTTTTAATTTCCTCTCCAGAGAAAAAAAATCTGATACGGAAATAGATGTTTAGTTGACATAAAAATGAAATGTTATCACATCTGAGTTATAGCAAGCCTACTGTACTGTTGGAAGTAGATGCATTTCGACAAATGAAATTGATGCAGAAACCCCAGTTGATACATTCATCCAGATGCACTGCTGAAATGGTGTGATTGAGAAATGGTATGAGTGAGCCCCTCCACTCCACCCTGCAGGTAGCCTCTGGTATGAACTGGGCCATTGGTGTGAGCATCTAATCATACTGAGGCCTGATTTGTTTATGGTTTTTACCACCACCACCCTTTTATGAAAGTCTGTGTGTAGACATCGCAGCCAGCTAACCACTGTAAGTAACTGAAGCTGCGTTATTTAGTCATTTAAGATGCAATCCTATGCGTGTTTAGACAAAAAAAAAAAAAAGATGTACAACTCCTGGAATTCTGGAAATTGTAGGACTTCTTTCTATCTAAGCAATGCATAGGATGGCACCCTTAATTGGCAAGATGGATCAAAACTGTCATCATCTGAGGCCTTGCTCTACATCTCAACACCTGTTTAAGTATGGTTGGCTGGGACGTGATACAGTGACCCTGTTTGGACTGTAATCGGGATACATGCCATGCACGAGCTGCTTCCGGATTCCTGGAACAACCTATGTACATGGCATTAGTAGGTTGTCAAAAATATACAACAAGGGACTATGTTTAAAATCCTGACAGAAACAAAGCATAGAAACTTAGAAGTCAAGAAAAATATATATATAAAATATAACCATGAAAATATAGTGAAATAGAATAAATTTTATAATGTAATATAAGACAGAAACAATTAGACATGTAAAATACAGCTTCTCTAGGCTGAAGATGATAATAAATGTCCTTTCAGACTTGAGGACCTTTATCTCTAGACGAAGTATTGTTAATGCCAATGTTTTTTGTTTGTTGTTTGATGCTTCCAGAGAAAGGTCCTCACAGCATGTAAGTTTTCTTACTCTTTTGTGTGGAAGCCAAACGCGTTTCGGCCCAATGGCCTTCTTCAGTGGCCCTGTAGTTTCCACTCAATTCAGTATACAAGCTATTGCTCTGTATTTCTCAGTTCAATGCTGGTTTCATTTACCAAGCTCCTGAGGCAGTGCATGTTTTTCTGAATTGTTTTTCTCGTTCCACTCGCCATCCGGCTGCATAATCCCCACCCAGGGCATAGGAGACACAGTTCTGGGCAGACGGAGGCACAATTCACATCTGCACAATAGGGCACATGACATTCCGGAGAGGGTGGGGGCACAGTCTCAAAGAGCTGCAAAGTACCCCAAAGTGCTCCAAAACACCCAGGAGGAGTCAACACCAGGAGACGCCACCGCCCCGCGGGGGCGGACCCAGCCCACCTGGTCAGCCGGGGCGGGGAGGGGGCGTAAAGGGTTGAAAAAGGATGTGCCAAAGGACCAGAGGTTGTTGGGAACACGGTGCAGGCTTGCACAGGTCAGGTCGCTAGCTCCGGCTAGGACCAAGCAACTTCCAACCCCGGGTGGGATGCCCGGCGATCGGCAAAGCAAACCGCTACGTTAGAACCTAGAGTCAGAGTCTCTGGTGTCAGGTAATATTCTGCATTCGAGCAAAGCCTCCTAGAAAGCAAATTGAATACAGTACTTCCATTTCCGATCTGAATTGACTGTTTTGTTTATACTGTGAAATTCCTGTAGTCCATTAGTTCAGCTCCATTAAACTTTGCTGAAACTGACTAGATTGTTGCTTCCCTGTGTTCTGGAGGGGATTCTCTGTCAATTTCACTCACGCCTGGGAGAAAAGGTTTTGACAGCGGCATACCGGGCACGACTTCGGTGCCAGTTAACCCCTAAGGTACCGAACCCGTGCAACGAACCAGGTTCGTTCCGCCACATATACCTTGTCCAGCTCCATGATATCCCTTTTGAGAAGAGGTGTCTGGGGATTCTTCCAGTATGCAAAATGTGTTTACACTATAGATTTATATGACATTATAACACACTGTGTTTTATTTTCAATCTTTTTCCTAATATTTTGTAATACTCAATTTACCTTGAATCTCGTTGCTATAATTTTTGAGTGCCCGTTCACCCAGTTTCGAGATATTATTTTTGAGCCATTCACAGTTGGGTTGGGATATGACTTACCTTGAATAATTTGATGTCATTTGCAAACTTGGCTACTTCACTTTTCACCCGTGGCTCCAGATGGTTTATGAATAAGTTCATAGGCTCTGGTCCCAATAATGACGTCCAGACCAGGATACCTTACTGTTAACTATATCTCTTTTACATGTGGATACTTATAAAACATCCAAAGTTTAATTATTTTAAAGTGTAAATTAGAAAGGAGAATACTGAAAATCAAAGGTCTAAAAGGAAGACAGCACAATGCTGCAATATCTCATTTTAGGGAGATGAAAGACACCATTAGTCACTAACAGATTTATATCACCAAATGGCTGTTGTTAGTCATCAAAAGATGGAACCAAATAATCTCTCCTTTGATCTGCACAATGTGCATTCTCTTTGTCACTTAAATGTTTTTTTCTATTAATGATACATGGCAAAAGTTGATGTTAATGAGGTTTAGGACATTGCTGCTGTACTGGTGGTATACTCAATTAATGCAGCCAGTCTGGTTATCTGTAAGCTACTCTCCCGCCCCTTTAAAGTTGATTTGCCTCTCCTTCCTTAATTTACTTGCTCCCGAATAGTCCCATTGACTTGGCTGCCTTTGATATTTTTGTATCATTTTGACTAGATCTATCCCAGTGCTTCCCATTCATTTCAATAAACTGTGTGCTCAGAAAACTCTCATTATGTAGAAATCAAGCAAGCAAAATCATGGAGAATTGCTTATTTTAAGTGGTAAGGATGGCTGTGTGAGGCAACATTTTCAAAAACTATATATTTACATATTCACATTTATAGCCTGAACCAGCCCAATGTAACAATAGGTTAAAACAAAGATATAATATTAAAAACTTAAGAAAAGATCATTCAACAGATAAACAATATTAAAACTCTGACCTCTGGTAATTTAACCCTGGCCCTAAACACGAGCCCAAAAGTCTTTGATTCTTCCAGAGATTTTTGAAGTTGGATTTTGTTGAGGTTCTAAGCTTGGATTTTGTTGAGGTTCTAAGCTTGGATTTTGGTGAGGTTCCAAGCTTGAATTTTGGTGAGGTTCCAAAAGGAGGCAGCCCTGGAGTGATTTTACACACACAAAAACCAGGAACAGATAGGTCTTAAAACTGGCACCTAATACAGGGTAGCTGCCAGTGCCATCACATTACAGCATACTTATATCCTGGTAGATAAAGATACCTGGTAGACATAAACAGGAGCTGATCTGACCTGAGATGTATATATACCTCTTTATTCTTTAGCATAGCAATTTTTAATACCTAAAGCAGTGTTCTCCAACCTTGGGTCCCCAGATGTTTTTGGCCTACAACTCCCAGCATGCCCCAGCCAGCTATGCTGGGGCATGCTGGGAGTTGTAGGCCAAAAACATCTGGGGACTCAAGGTTGGAGAACACTGACCTAAAGGTTCTGCTTTGTGGTCTCTGTGCATCACAAATATGGGCTCTGCACCTGCATGGAACCTTGTTTTGGGAAAGTTCTATAGCTGAGGAATTCTGGCAAGAACCTTCCCCGGCGCTCCTAACGTGTATGTGCCTAGCAGGTTCCTGCTTCTTCCTTCAGTGCTCTTTTGACTGCCATTGTGGTGGCCTTGTTAGGGAACTGCTCTGTGTTCAGTCAATCTGAAAGCGTTTTTGCTGAGGTTATTCTTTTTTCTTCTTTCTATTGTTCTTCAATATTTTACTTCATTTTTAAAATTACAGTATGTATTGTTTCATTTTCATTTTAATGATTGCCCGACAGGCATATGCCCCACCTGGCTCCTTTTCAGAAGTGCGTCTGCTGTGGGAGCAAACTACCTCTGACTGATGGACATTCCTTGTGTCTTTTTTGCCTTGGAGAGGGGCATAAGGTAGAAGACTGTGCACATTACCAGGCTTTCATGAAACAAGCCCAAAGGAATTCATCTGATTGGCTATGTGCCATTCTTTGGAAACAGGCACTGGAGGCTGTGGAGGTGCCAAAGGATACTATGGCTGACCCTTCTCCTAGCCCCACTGAGGGCATGTCTGCCTTGCTGCAGCCTATATAAGTGTCGGGGTTGGAATTGCCCCACAGTGTAGCTTAGACATTGAGACAAGAGTCTCTGAGCAGACAAGCCCACCCATGCCAGGGCAGTCGTTGACATTTTCTTTGGCAAAAAAAGCTAACAAAAAAGACCAGAACTTCAAAATCATCAGCTACCCCTTCTTCTGAGCTTATAAAGAAGAAAAAGAAAAACTCAAAAGGGTGGCAGAATCGGTATGAGACCAACTCAGGCTCTTATCACAATTCCCGCTCCTCCACAGTGCTGCCATCTCCAATATCAGTCCCGACGCAGGACCTGGTGCCGATCGCGTTGATGTCAGAGGGTGAAATCAGGGATGCCTCCCTGATTCACCCACTCCCTTTGCTGCCTCATCAAGATAAATACTGATCACTTCTGTATGGAAGGCCTCAGGAGCGATGCCCTGAATCCCAGGACTCCGTCTTCTCAATAACATTGGTTCAGAGGGATCATGCTTCTAGACATCATGAGCGGTGTCAGTGCCAATCCAGATGGCCGTTCTCTGACTAGGATAGGCAATCGGAATGGGAAATGCCTTACAGGAGATACCAAGATTGGGACATGGATCGTATGGACCAGTACAACCAGCAGTATAATCTTTGCTGGGAGTCCTACGATCGCGAGGCTTTTTGGTATCGACCAGTGCCTTTGGCTATGGTATTGAGACTGCTGGACGATGACAGAATCTTCTGGCTCCCCATTCCCAAACGATGCCTCCAAGTATAACCTCCCATCCAAGTATAACTTCCCAACTAATGCCTCTAATACCAACTTCCCAACCAACAGAACAGCCCTTGCGGCCTCCACCAGTTTGCTGCCTAACCAAGGTGCCTTTGGCTTTGCAACCTCTGTTGCACCCGAGAAAGGTGTAGGAGATACAGCATCATAAGCCAGACCTTGCAGGGGCCTCCCCACTTTCAGGGACCAATGGATATCAGTTGGACTCAACTTCGCAGTCTTCTCAGTACCCATCCATTTCTTCTCTGAATGCCACAGTGGAATCTCAGGATTCAGTTTCCCCAGAGGAAGATTTGGGGCAATTTTTGGACCAGGTAATTCACAGGGCCCAGTCATTAGGGCTTGAGACACAGCAGTTGGTCTCTACCATCCAGGACCCAGTGTTCGACGCTGTAAATACTGAACTTTCTTGACCAGTAGTGATTCTGCTTCTTCCAGCTACACCATACTGTAAAACAGTCATGGAAGGACCCCTCATCTATGCCTCCTATGTCTAAATGGCTAGAGGCAATGTATCGCATTCATAGATTTCATAGATTATAGAGTTGGAAAGGGCCTACAAGGCTATCGAGTCCAACCCCCTGCTCAATGCAGGAAACTAGAGGAGGGGTCTCCCATCCAAGTAATAACCAGGCCTGACCCTGCTTAGCTTTCCACACTCAAACAAGCTGAGCCAGCGTGAGCCACAGGCCTGTATAAGGATGCTGCATATCTCTTCACTCACCCTGCCCTGAACTCTATCATTGTGGAGGGCAGTCCAGGGTAAATCAAGGAGGCTCCATTCCTCTCCTGTGGACAGGGAGAGCTACCGTCTTGACTTGCTTGACAGATGGTTGTATTCTGCAATCCTGGGAATCAAGGTATCCAACTACCTGGTAGCTATGTCAGGATATCAACTCTTCCTCTGTTAGAAGGTTGACCACCTCTTCAGCCACCTCCCTGCAGACAAGACAGACCTTGCCCGAGTGTTTCAAGCTGAAGCCATGCGCCTATCCAGGCAGCAGACGAACACCTCTTGACATCAGGTGGACTGAGATGTCAAGGTTCTCGTTGGGGCAGTTGCTTTGAGGCTCCATGCTTGGCTGAGGTCTGCAGGCCTATCCCAGGAAGCTCGGTATCGAATCAAGGACTTACCATTTGATGACCAGGGTCTTTTCAATTCTAAGAGTGACGAGGCCGTGTATTCGGTTCAGAGGGCACGGAATATGTCACACCAAATGGGGCTGAGCCAGCTGACTTCTTCATACAAGCAATGCTGCAGGTAGCATCATCCTGCGATGCAATATCCTTACCAGCAACCATGTTCAGGACAAGCATCCTGACAGCAGGCTCTGGTGCCAAGAAAGTGATACTCCTCAGCCGGATTTAGGACCTTTTGCCACAAGGGCAGTGGGGGCAACAAGCATCACCCTTGACTCTTCCCCTCTCTTTCTTTGTCCATCTGCTCTACCTCTTATCTTCTGAACTCACCTGTCTTCTTTTCTGCTAGCCTGAACCAACAACACATTGGACTCCTGGGTCCTCTCCATCATCCAGAGGGGCTAAAGGATGGAATTTGACGCCCTCCCTCTGCTCAGGACCTTCCAAATCACAGCTCCATTGCGGGTCCTTCAGCACGAAGTACCAACTCTTCTGATGAAGGGTGCCATTGAATCCATCCTGCTTTGTCATCTCAGCAAGGGTATTTACTCCCAGTACTTTAAAGTACCAAAAAAGGATAGAGGGCTTTGTCTGATCCTGGATCTCCAGGACATCAACACTTACATTACTGAGAGAGCTTCGGCTATTGGGCGGTATAAAAATGTATTAAATAAATAAATACATACATACATTATGCCCAGGAAGTTCCACATGATCTCCCTATCGTTGATCCTACTTTTGCTGTCCAAGGGAGACTGGTTCACCTCAATTGACCTGAAGGACACCTACTTTCACATTTTGATCGAGAGGTCATACCAATGCTTCCTCCACTTTGCAATTGGGACCAACATCTACCAATTTCGGGTCATACCCTTCAGCCTCGCTACCACCCCAAGGGTCTTCACGAAATGCATGGCGATAGTGTGTTCTGACCTTCAAGTGCATGGGGTGGAGGTCTCCACTTATATAGATGACTGGTTGCTGGTAGCATCACCCAGATGCCCGCTTCTTCGGTTGATCAAGATGACCTGCAGTCTGCTAAGCGACTTGGACCTCTGTGTCAATGAGGAGAAGTCGCATCTGCAGCTGGTGCAAAAGCCACAGTTCATCGGGGCTCTCCTTGACTCATGAGCTGGCTGGGTGTTCTTTCGCGAAGATCAGACTCTCCCTTTGGTTTCCCTGACCGCCAAGGTACTTGCATGGGGACCTACTATGCCATTCACAATCCAGCGCCTCCTGAGTCTCATGGCTGCATCGACGTCGGTAGTGTGGTATGGCTGCTTGCACAAGAGAACGTTGCAGAACTGGTTCCTCCTCAACTTGGATGCCAACTGGGACTCTCATTGTATCAGGGTTTGACTAACATCATGCGTAAGGACTTTGCTGCACTGGCGGACAGTGCAAGACCATCTTATGCAAGGCATTGCATTCCTTCAGCCATCTCCATCCCACATGGTGACTACAGATGCATCTCTTTCAGGATGGGGAGCTCAGTTTGGGGGCCTCACAGTACACAGTCAGTGATTGCCCAAGGAAGCCACTGAACATATCAAGCTGCTGGAGTTGAGGGCAGGTGACAAGGCACTCAGGGCATTTGAGCTGGACCTGGTGGGCAGACTGGTCCAGATAACATCAGACAATACCATGGTCGTTGTGTACCTGACTAAGCAGGGAGGAACGAGATCACTTCCTTAGATCACCCTCACTCTCCAGTAAGTCAGCTTGCTACTCACCCATATATGTTTGATGCACAGAGACCACAAAGAAGAAAGTCAGGTTGCTTACCTGTAACTATAGTTCTTTGAGTAGTCATCTGTGCATTCATGCAACCTGCCCACCATCACCTCTTTGGTGTCATACTCAAGTTTGATGTGAGTACCAAAGATCTATCTCAGTTCTGACACTACAGTGTTGTTCTCAAGGAACTGAGGGAATAAGCAGGAGCCCACTATAGACATGTGCACTGGGACGGACAGTGGGAGAGGGTTCCCACCCCAGAATTCCTTAGTTATAGGAGTTTCCCAAAATGGGGCTCCGTATAGGTTCAGATCCCATATGTGTGAATGCACAGATGACCACTCGGAGAATTTTCAGTTACAGGTAAGCAACCTCTCAATATTATCCAAGTAGGATAGAACAAAGCAAATGGACTTAGATTAATCTAGGCCAGGGGTGGGCAACTTGTGCCCATATAGATATCTTGGCCTACAACTCGCAGCATCCCTCATTCTGGCTAGAGCTGATGAGAGTTGTAGGCCAAAACATCTGGGGGGTCACAAGTTGCACACCCCTGGTCTCGGCCAAGGCTTCTGCATCTCCAAAACTGAGGAAAATATTTATTTTATTTTATATCCTGCCTTTATTCCATCATGGAACTCCTCAACGTGGTGAACATAGTATTCCCAGGTTGTCTCCCATCCAGGCCGTGACCAGACCCAGTCCTGATTAACTTCAGCAAGGTGGCTGCATCATGTCAAGAAGAACAAGGCATACATACTGGAATATTAGAAAATGAATACTACGTTCTCACTAATACAGCGCTCTAGATTATGAAGGTTAAAAACACAAGGAAAATATATTATTATTATTATTATTATTATTATTATTATTATCATCATCATCATCATCATCATCATCATTATTAACAATAACAACAACAACATTTATATAGCACAGTTCAAGTGCTCAAAACAATTCACATTCATTATCTTACAGCCCCATAAGGGAGGCTAATATTCCCATGTGTGGCAGTAGAGTTTTAAATGGAATTTCCCTGCTGAAAACCCTGTCTCAGAGCCCCTAGGCTATAGCAGCTTTTAACATTGCTTAAAATTAAAGGTCCCACTTTACTTACTGCATTACTTCATTATTTCAGGTTTTTGCTAGTAAGGAAGTTATTTTAAGTGGAGGTGCCATAAATTCCCCACAGCTGCTTATGCTGTCTGGAGTTGGAAATGCAGATGATCTAAAAAAATTAGGAATCCCTGTTGTCTGCCATCTTTCAGGTTTGTATGGAATAATACACATGTATTAATAATACATATCTAATAATACAGGTTTGTAATGTAATAATAATATGTAATAATAATGATGGAACTGAATATAGATCTGCTTGCACTGATGATGGCATGCTTGCTTGTGTGTGTGTGTGTGTGTATATATATATTTATATTTATAAGTAGGTGAGTTTTTTGTCTTTCTACTAGGAGTTGGACAGAATCTTCAAGATCATTTAGAAGTGTACATACAACAGACGTGCACTCAACCTATAACACTGTATAAATCACAAAAGCCTCTTCAAATGATCAAGATAGGTCTTGAATGGCTCTGGAAATTTACAGGTATAATTTAAAATTATGTCTTCTTGTGCTCTTATTTTGATAGGGATATCATACTGGCTTTTAAAATAAATATATAGTGCCCTCTCCACAGGAATTTATGTACCTCTGAGCAATGTGAATGGAGAGAATCTTTGATTAATGAAAAAAGTATGGATTGGAATTGGATCCAGATTTAGGTGTGTACAATGGGGCTGGTGGAAGCAGACTTCCTCGCCCTGTCCTCCCCACGGCAGCCTCTCCAGCCCCCTTAAAATGCTATGCAGAGGGCTGGGGGCCCTTGCTGCATGGGATAGGCTGTGTTGCAAGAAGCTGAGGGGAAAGGGGGGTCCCTGAAAAGCATAGATTTCATAGATCATAGAGTTGGAAGGAGCCTACAAGGCTATCGAGTCCAACCCCCTGCTCAATGCAGGAAACTAGAGGAGGGGTCTCCCATCCAAGTAATCACCAGGCCTGACCCTGCTTAGCTTTCCACGCTCAGACAAGCTGAGCCAGTGTAAGCCACAGGCCTCTGTATCAGGTGGAGGCACCTTCATCTGCACTAAAATCTGCACAGTAATACAGACCTTCCTTGCATAGTTAATATGCTGAAATAATATTTATTTATTTATTTATTTATTTATTACATTTATACCCCGCCTTTTTTCCTGCAAGGAACCCAAGGCGGCTTACATAATCCTCCTCCTCCTCTCCATTTTATTCTCACAACAACCCTGTGAGGTAGGTTAGGCTGAGAGTCAGTGACTGGCCCAAAGTCACCCAGTGAGTTTCATTTCAGTTTCATATATGTGAAATGAATGCTGAATATAAATGGAAATACTGAACTCTGAAATGGATACACTGAATATTCATTGAATACTGTATATACATGCTGTGCGTTGCTAAAGAGTCTGTGCTCCACCATACCTTTGGAAGGATGAGTTATAACAGAAGTTAAAAAGGGTATTGTTTCAGCACTTCCTTACAAAGGTTCAGACTTCTTGAGACTCATTGACCATTTTTTGCTACTTGATTTCACTGTGTAGCAAGAATCTACACGAGTCTTTCTTTCTTTCACTGAATCCAAAAGACTTCTCCCTGTTTCTCCATCCATGTTGCCATAGCTGCTCACACATTTGTTGAATTCAGTGAGCATCTCCCTGTCTTTCCATCCAGACCTGAATCCCTGACATGTAAGCATCAACATAACTCAACACTTCCTTCTACACATTCTTCCCCAACAACACCTTCTTTCCATACAAAGGAAAAAGATATCCTTCAAAATATCTGAAAGGATATTGTCAGCAATTGCTTTCCCTCAGTGATTTTTACAAATACCCACAGTCATATACAAAAATGCCCATTGCTGCTAAATTGTTGGAATATGCAACGAGAAGATGTCAATCCCTCTGCATGGAGGGATTTTTAAATTGACTGCCCAGTAAAGGATTAAGATAGATTGTTACAGTCTATTTAAAGGGCATAGGCAGAAACCAAGCTTCTCTGAGAAGTCAGGGAGCAGGGTTCAGTGGAGCAAACCACTTAGTGGTATCAGGGGAGGGAATGCTGAATGTTGCCTAGCAACAAGTTAGAAATTCCATTCTACTACTCCCTGACAGTTAAGACCGTCTATAGTTAACTGACTTAACTGACGCTTGCTGGTTTTAAGCAAGGAACTTACCCTGTGTTTTCCTTGCCTCACAGAATAAGTAACATTTAAGAAACTGAACTTACTAGAAATCTGTAACCATCAAGCTTATAGTACATCAGAAATCTTAAGTTATTGTAATTTACTTTAAAAGCATCTACTTTAGAAACAAGCCTGTGTATGTGTGTGTATGTTGGGTGAAGTCTGCTGCTGCTATTGTGCTCTGCCATCATAAACTTACACCAAAGAGGAAGTTAGCAGCAATGGAAATTCCTTAGAACCTTAAAACTTGCTTCACCAACGCAAACATGCTTAGGAGGGAAGTTCAAAGAGGTGTCAAGGAGGCCACATCACAAGACACAATGTTAGGTCAGCCTTGCAAATAGGTATGCTGGTAAAAATGTTTTGCATTTTAACAGACAAGTAATCACACACTGTGGGAAAGCTGTAATTCATTGACAAATATTTACTGCATGCTATGCTTTTGAGTGAAATCTTCTTTCTAATAAAGCCTTCACAAAGTTTGCTGCCACCCACTCCTTTTAGCTGAGTAACAGGACATGTCATTTGGCCTTAAAATACCCACCCCTGTTCAAACATATGGTTTCTTTTCTTTTTTCTTTTTTTGCCTTGTTGTGGAATGCCATAAGCATTAGCACTTTTCAGTAAGGAGGGTGCACTATTGGTTGCTTGTTTTTTTACAATTTTAAAATCCTGTAGTGATAAATGAGATGCACTTGGTGCAGTCCAGCAAAGTTACGCCCAGTGAACCTCAAGTGCAAAGCTGAATGCAGTAAGACTTAGGCACAACTACCTTTTGCTGAATTGTGGCCAGCGTGTTTTGCAGAGTGTGCTGTCGGATACTGTGATGAAAAATTGTTTTTTTAAATCCCGAATCTTTCCTTCTGCATGCTCTCTGAATCTGCTCTATGGTGTTCGCCTCTTCAGGTGATGGAGCCACTGCCCACTTAGAGAGTGGTGGATTTATCAGAAGTCGCCCCGGAGTTTCTCATCCAGATATTCAATTCCATTTCCTCCCTTCTCAGGTGATTGACCATGGGCGTGTTGCTTCTCAGCTGGAAGCATACCAGGTGAGTGGTACAGGAACACCAATCGCTGTGCAGAAGAGCTTAGTTGTCTGCTATGCGAAAATATCATAGATTGTGCTGGGACAATGCCAATTTACCTGTAACATGAAGTGTAGAAACCAAATTCTGTCCTTGGAAATTCTTGTTAATCTCATCATCATTATCACCATCAGGTAGAGGCTTAAATCAGATACTATTGTCGTTTCTCTTTCATTTTGTATTATGCCATTGTACACATCTGTGGTGCGATCACGCTTGGAATACCATGTATGGTTCCGGTAACCGCACCCAAAATGGACATTGCAGAGTTCAAAAAAGGGCCACTAAAATGATCAACGGGTTGGAGCAACTCCCCATATGAGGAAAGGTTACTATAATGTCTGGAACTGTTTAGCTTAGAAAAAGGCGAATAAGGGAAGATATACGTGAACAAAATTATGCATGGTGTGGAGAAGTGGATAGGGAGACATTTTTCTCCCTCTGATAATACGAGGACCCAGGATCATCCCATGAAGCTGGGAGATTCCAAACAGATAAAGGAAGTACTTCTTCATACAGCACATAATTAAACTATGGAATTTGCTATCACAAGATGTAGTGATGATCACCAATTTGGATGGCTTTAAAAGGGGATGAGAAAAATTCATGGAGGAGAAGGCTATCAATGCTACCAACTACATGCTACCTCCAGTTTCAGAGGCATTATGCCTATGGACACCAGCTGCTGGGAAACTTGACTAGGAGAGTGATATTGCACTCACTTTCTACTTGTTGGTTTCTCACAAGTAGCCTGATTGGCTACTGTGTGAACAGAATGCTGGACTAGATGGACCTTATGAGCTTATGTCTTATTAATGTGTGATAAAATATATACTAGAAATCTCTTCCTGCTAAATTAGCATCTTGGCATTTTAAAGTAAAAGGAACTTTATTTGTGAATCTCTTTGTGATCCTAGCTTATTTCCCTGGCTTTTTAGCCAACATTAAGCCAGAGTTCCCTGGTTTGCATGTAATGGGAAAGTCTGGCTTAATACAATTCAGGATCTGTGCTCTGGTTTATGAAACCTGGAATGATTGTCCAAACCAGGCCATACTGTGTGAACAATTTGCAAGGAAAATCCAACTTGAATTTTTTTGTTAGTTCAGAAAGAGCATTGGCATGGCATATTTCAGATCTTTTGGAGTTTTTTCAGGTACATATTGGCCCCATGCGAAGTACCAGCATAGGATGGCTAAAACTGAAAAGTTCAGACCCTAGAGAGCATCCCATCCTTGAACCAAACTATTTGTCAACAGGTAAATTTAGAGTTATCTATGTTCTGTTCTTTGTCTTTTTTAGTTTGTGGACCAACACACACACACACACGTCTATAACTAAATGCTCTTATACTTATCTGTAGGCACACAGTGTTGCTGGTAGCGCTGTCTTCTCTATTTCCCTTACCTTTTTGTATCTCTTCCTGTTCCATCCATCCAAAACTGTGTATGATGAGGCAAAGTGATCACATATAATTTGCTAAGTGCTGACTTCCCTCAAATGTGTAAAGTGGTTTCAGACAAGTATGTTCAGAGTTATGATTAAATTTCCAGTTACCAAGTGGGTGGAACCCCAATAGAACCAAGTTATCTAAAGCAGGCGTGGAGAACCTTTTTCATTCCAAGGGCTAAATTCCAATCTGGGTAAGATCTCAGGGGCTGAATTCCATCTGTGAATGGGGGACAAAGGCAAAGTGGACAGGGCCAAAATGTTATTCTTACCGATTGTAAGCCTACTCAGAGGTAGCAGGACAGCCTCTGCATGTCTACTCAGAAGTAAGCATGCGCATCATGTCTACTCAGAAGTAAGCAGGGCAAGCCTCTGCATGTCTACTCAGGACAAGTAAGCATAATGTCTACTGAGAAGTAAGCAGGACAAACTTCTGCAGGACAAGTTTCAGAGGTAAGCAGGACTGAATCACTCAGCAGCTTCCTCCCAGAAGGGAAAAGCTCTTTGCGATGAGCAGCTGATCAGAGATAAAAGCTTTTCTCTGCTGAGTGCTGAGAAAAGGAGGCCCTTTTCAATCAGTACTCAGCAGGTTGATTGGAGATAAGAGCTTTTTTATGCGAGGCGAGGGGGGAAAGCCTGGGGAAGAAGTTGGTGGACTAGATGAGGAACTCCTGCAGGCTGTATTTAACCTGTGAGGCAGCCATTCTTCATCCCTGATGTAAAGTGATCCAACACACAATAATTACAATTTGGTCACAATTTGTATTCCGAAGTATTGTCCTTGTAGAGTCCTTTGCATGTTGGAGCTCTTCAGACAGTTTGGTTCAACTAGATTTCCCTAAACTGGTGGTTGAAAAAATTACACACTCCAATCCAGAATCTCCTGTGTGTTTTGATGTGCACACAGACCTCTTGTGCGTGCATGATGCCCCATTCATTTCCATGGAAAGAGCAGATGCACACAAAAAGATGTGCACCATGGAGCTCCCACTCCTATAATAAATTGCTAGGTCAGGGCTATTGTGAGTTTGGAATCAGTGGGTTGTCTGAATTTATCACACAATAAATCTAGATAGTGAAAGGAAATACTAACAGAGCAATCTCAGTGGCTGGGGGAGGGAAAATTATGTGGCCAACAGTCCACCACTTCAAAAGCCCTTCCACCTTGATCCAAGCAGGGCAGGAGGTGGGTGGTAGTGGCTGTTTTCTTTTTCTGGCGAATCTACAGTATTCCAACCATTTCCGAGCAGTGCCCACCTTCTTCCTACGCAAACTGTTAACCCCCTTTTCTAGATAATACTGGTTTCCATCGAAACGTCCTGTACTGATATGTTATTTTTATGTGTTTGGCCTTAACTACAGAAATTGGCACTTCTGTTCTTGCACTTTGCTAGGTACCGTATTTCTTCTTTAGTAAATTTCTAAGTTCCGCTGTACTTAAGCTAAACAATCCAGTTGACCTAACTTTTCTATGGCTACGATACTCCATGAGGCTGTTCACATGACACGAAAGCCCACCGTGGGCTTAGGCTGTGGCACATTCAGGGCACTTGAGACCGCCATTTTGAATATGCAACCCCCACTTGGGGGTTGTCATGTCGTGCAACTGTGGGCTGTGGCTCGTCGTCCGATTTCGGTCAGTGGGGCCTTAGGTAGGCCATTATAACCTTTAATCTATGCTTTTAAATATATGTGATTATATATGATTAACAAGCATTGGTATATGTACAAGTAAGCCAATTTAATTCTCCTGCAAAGAGGAGTCTTAAAATTGTCATTCCACTAAACAGCATCTAGGGGAAACCTTTGCCATTTCAGTTGTGAATCTTTTAAATATTTTGGGGAAGATTCCTATTTCTTCTTGGATTGGCAGAAAGGGATAAGCAATATAAGGCAATACCCACTTACCCTGCATTTCTTGTTCCTTGATTTGTCACACTTTGTTTGCATTGTTGGGGATATTGCCTATATGTAATAAGCAGGCAGAAGTATTGCTTAGTATTGGATATTATGCTGAGAATCATGGCCTTTTTCTTTCTTTTTTTACAGAAATAGATATCTGGGAATTTCGTCAGTGTGTGAAGTTAGCTAGAGAGATATTTGCTCAGGAAGCCTTTGATAAATTCCGTGGACCTGAAATTCAGCCAGGAAAACATGTCCAGTCTGATGGAGAAATTGATGCTTTCATAAGACAAAAGGCTGATAGTGCCTACCATCCTTCGTGCACTTGTAAAATGGGACAGAGTTCTGATACTACTGCTGTGGTTGATCCCCAGACCAAAGTTATAGGAATAGAAAACCTAAGAGTTGTTGATGCCTCAATAATGCCTAGTATCGTCAGTGGGAATTTAAATGCCCCAACCATCATGGTAGCAGAGAAAGCTGCTGATATAATCAAGGGACTGCCATCACTTCAAGAGAAAAATGTTCCAGTATATAAACCTCAAACTTTGGAAACACAGCGTTAAATACCTGCAATGTTGTCTCCATCATTTGGTCAGTGTATAGGAATCTTGCATTTACCTTTGCCATGAGAATAAGTATCAAAAACTATGTCTTTTGATATATCTATGTAAAATTCCTTTATAATAATATTAAATTCAAAATCCACTTTCTGTTATAGTCAAGCTAAAAGATTAGATGTGTAAAGGAAGTTGTTCAGAAAGTGTCAGCTGCACAGTTAATGCTGGAGACAGCTGAAGGAAATGGATTTTGGAGAGAACTTTATAAAATGGATAAAGTCAATTTATACTTCACAAACAGCACAAATAATTGTCAATGGCGATATGACGAAACCGTGTGGAATACATAGAGGAACAAGACAGGGTTGCCCATTATCACCTTTGTTGTTTATTCTTGTGCTTGAAATACTGAACAGAGATATAAGACAAGATGATAGAATTGGAGGCATAAAAATTTAAAAAGAGTCTTATAAGCTGAGAGCTTTCGCAGATGATTTGGTGTTAATTTTGGAAGATCCTCTGAAAGGAATTGAAACGTTAATGGTTAAATTGAAGGAGTTTGGTGCTGTAGCTGGTTTTAAGGTTAATAAACTAAAGACAAAGATATTAACAAAAAATATAAAAATTCAAGACCAAATAAAATTGTCAAATAGATCAGGTTTTAAGATTGAAAAGAAAGTAAAATATTTGGGTATCACTTTAACAAATAAGAATTGTATGCTGTTTCAAAATAATTATGTAAAGTCTTGGAATGAAATGAAAAAAGATTAAAGATGGGATAAAGCTCAATTGTCACTTTTGGGGAGAATAGCTTAGCTTAGCCACAATTAAGATGAATGTATTACCTAGAATGTTGTTTTTGTTTCAGACTATTCCTATTGTGACATCGCAAATATCATTTAAACAATGGCAGAAGGATATATCCAGATTTGTATGGCAAGGGAAAAAACCACGGGTTAAGTTTAAGATTTTATAGGATGCAAAAGAAAGAGGGGGGTTGGGTCTACCTGATCTGAAGTTATATTTTGCTGCTTGTTGTTTAGTATGGATCAAAGAATGGATTTTGTTGAAAAATAGTCGATTATTAGATCTAGAGGGATATGATTTGAGATTTGGATGGCATGGGTACTTGTGGTACGATAACGTTAAAGTGAATGTAGAATTTAATAATCACTGTGTTAGAAGTGCCATTTTGAAAATTTGGAATAAATATAAACCTAGGTTTTGTCAGAGAGTACCATTGTGGCTATCAGCACAAGAAGCCCATCATAGAAGAGAAATGTTAAGTAAATACAGTTGGTTGACATATCGTGATTTGCTGAAGTTTTCACAAGATGGATGTAAAATAAAATCAAGAGAAGAACTGATAAAAGAAGGTCATACATGTCAATGGTTTTCCTATGTACAGATGGTAGAAAGGTTTAAAGTTGATAAAAGGCTGTATGATTTTGAACAGAGTGTATCTGACTTTGAAAGGGAATTATGTCTAAATGATGAACATCTTATTTCAAGAATGTATAAGCTTTTGTTGAAATTTGAAACTGAGGAAGAGCAAGTGAAGGAATGTATGATGAAAATGGGCTCAAAACTTTGGCTATAATATATTAATGACACAATGGGAAAATATGTGGTTAAAAGGTTTGAAATTTACTTTATGTAGTCTTAAAGAGAATTTTTATAAGATGATGTATCGTTGGTACTTGTCGCCGGAGAAACTGGCTAGAATGTATAGTGGTGCATCAGATATATGTTGGAAATGTGAACAACAGGAAGGAACCTTTTATCATATGTGGTGGACATGTAAGAAAGCTAAAAGATTTTGGGTTGAAATCCATTTATTAATGCAAAAGATTTTAAGGATTACTTTTCAATTGAAACCAGAGGCTTTTCTATTGGGAATAATGGACAGTCAGCTAGAAGGAAGATATGGAACTTTATTTTTATACATGACAACGGCAGCGAGACTACTATATGCACAGAAATGGAAAGGTCCAGCAGTGCCTACGATAGAAGAATGGTTGGTCAAGATGCTGGAGCTGGCAGAGATGGCCAAACTTACATCACTAATTAGAGAAAGGACAACATCTGCGTTTATTATTGAGTGGAAACCTCTAATTGACTTTTTGCAGAGACTGGAAAATAATGATTTGTTTGTTTTATGGAATAATAAGTGAATTTGGGACAACGGGAAGAAAGAGATTTCTCATTCGGATTATCGAGTAAGAAAAATTATTGTTACCTGTATTTGCTGTAGAAGAAAATCGGAGGTCTATTTTGTTTTGTTAATTGTTATATGTTTGATATTATGTGTTTGTTTCATATAGAAATAAAAAATTGAAAGTAAAAAAAAAAAAAAGTGTCAGCTGCACCCCCCAGTAATAACAGGTAAACATGTTATTCCAGAAACTACTGAGTAACACCATGGCTGATATATCTAGATATTTATTACTTTGTATAGTAGGATCTTAAGAAGGAGTTGACCACAGATCTTGAATAGTCCTTTACATAGCTGGAAAAACAATTGTGAACAAGTTTGGGTGTAGTTTATGAGCTTTTGGCCTTACAGTATAACGAGTGGATTTTCATAAAAGGTTTCATCAAACCTTCACTAAGTCTAAGTGTAGTGTAGAAAATTTAAATGGTGTTAAAGGACTCGATAGCCTTGTTGGCTCCTTCCAACTCTATGATCTATCTATCTACCAACAGTACACCAGAAAAATGTAATCATGACAAAGTTCCTTGAAAGCCATGGAATCACCCAGAGAGCTTCGGCTATTGGGCGGTATAGAAATGAAATTGTTGTTGTTGTTGTTGTTGTTATTAAACAACTTGTCCCATTAATTTCAGTTGGGCTAAGTTCTGCTGGATTGTGAACAGCCTTCCCCAGCATGGTGCCTCTGGATGTTTTGGACTTAAGTTTCCATCAGCCCCGATAGCATGGCCAATGAACCACCTGTCCGATACTATAGTATCCCTAATAGTGGCCATTAAGTCTGCTTAAAAATCAGTAACAAAGGTGAGTCCTCCACCTTCTGAGGCAGACTGTTCCACTGTGGAACTGGTCTCAGCAGAGCCGATGGAGTGGCCCTGCTTCCTTTCTCTCCCTGTGCAGCAACCTGATGGAACTAGGAAAGGATCTGGCTGGCCACTGGGAACACTGTACTTAGCAGCCTTCCCAACCTGGGGCCCTCCAGATGTTTTTGGACTACAACTCCCAGCATTCCTGACCATTGTCCATGTTGTCTGGGCCTGATGGGAGTTGAAGTCCAAAATATCTGGAGGGTACCAGGCTGGGCAAGGCTGCTGTACTAGATAGGCATTAGATCTCACCCAGCATGGCTCTTGTTCTGTTCCTAGGAGGCTGTTGAGGGAGCTCATCTCAGCAGAACTGAGTGCTTGATGCTGCACTTGAATGTATGAAGCTGACTCTATTGGAAAGCTTTTGAATCTGAGGGTGTGATGTGAAAGCTGTATCTGATGTTGAGAGAATGTGGCACTCGAGGAGCTCAAACGATGCTGGATTTCAGTGTCAATGTTAGCTGTAACAGAAAGATAGCTGCCAAGATAGAGAAAATGATCGACATTTTCCAGTATTGCCCCACCAAGCTGGATAGATGGCATCACCAAAGGGTTAACTTGCACTTGCTGATGAAGCACTTGCTGATAAAGCACTTTGGTCTTTTTTATATTGAGAGGCCAAGAAACGAATGAAACGTAGTGTTCGAGGATCGGGATATCTGTAGGGAGACCGAAACACTGGTTTATAAAGCCATTGTATTACCAACTTTATAGTATGCCTGCGAAACATGGACTATCTATAAACGTCATTTCCACCTCCTTGAAAAATTTCATCAACGCTGCCTCTGGAAAATTCTGTGAATTACTTGGGAAGATAGGCGAACAAATGTCAGTGTACTGGAAGAAGCAAAGACTACTAGCGTTGAAAAAATGATCCTTCAACGCCAACTTCAATGGACCGGTCACGTTCGAATGTCTGACTGCCATCTCCCAAAGCAGTTACTTTATTCCCAACTCAAGGATGGAAAGCGGAATATCGGTGGTCAGTATAAGAGGTTTAAAGATGTTCTTAAGGCTAATCTAAAAAAATGCATTATAAACATCGAGAACTGGGAAGCTCTGGCCCATGAACGATCTAACTGGAGGTTGGATTTCACAAAGGTTCCATGGACTTTGAAAAAGCCCGAGTGCAAGGTGAAAGGGAGAAACGTGCTAAGCGAAAGCACGTCAAACGAATCCTTTACAGCAGCATCTTCCATCTGGTAACCTGTGCCCTCACTGTGGGAAGCTGTGTGGATCTAGAGTTGGCCTCCACAGTCACTTATGGACCCATCGCTAGAGTCTACACAATTTTTTTTTTTACAATTTCCTCTTTTTATTTTTATTTTTGTAATTTTATCCTGGAAGACAATCTTACTCGGTCATGAGTGATCGCCTACGACGACGATCTGATGTTGGATCTGTCAGGGCTCATTCATACTCATAGAATCATAAAAAGTAGAGTTGGAAGGGGCCTACAAGGCCATCGAGTCCAACCCTCTGCTCAATGCAGGAATCCAGGTCAAAGCATCCCTGACAGATGGCTGTCCAGCTGCACCTTGAATGCCTCCAAAGTGGGAGAGCCCACCACCTCCCTAGGTAGTTGGTTCCATTGTCTTATTGCTCTGACAGTCAGGAAATTTTTCCTGATGTTTAGGTGGAATCTGGGTTCCTGTAACTTGAGCCCATTATTCCGTATCATGCAAACTGGGATGATCGAGAAGAGATCCTGGCCCTCCTCTGTCTGACAACCCTTCAAGTACTGGAAGAGTGTTATCATATCTCCCCTCAGTCTCCTCTTCTGAAGGCTAAACAAGCCCAGTTCTTTCAGTCTCTCTTCATAGGGCCTTGTTTCCAGTCCCTTTATCATCCTTGTTGCCCTCCTCTGAACCCTCTCCAGTTTGTCTACATTCTTCTTAAAGTGTGGTGCCCAGAACTGGATGCAATACTCCAGATGAGGCCTAACCAGTGCTGAGTAAAGGGGAATTATCACTTCACGCGATTTGGAAGCTATACTTCTATTAATGCAGCCCAAAATAGCATTTGCCTTCTTTGCAGCCACATCGCATTGCTGGCTCATATTCAGTTTGTGATCTACCACAATTCCAAGATCCTTCTCACTAGTAGTTTTGTTGAGCCAAGTGCCCCTCATTCTGTAACTGCATTTGGTTTCCTTTCCCTAGGTGCAGCACTTGGCATTTATCCCTATTAAATTTCATTCTGTTGTTTTCGGCCCAGCGCTCCAGCCTATCGAGATCGCTTTGAATTTTGTTTCTGTCTTCCAGAGTATTAGCTGTTCCACCCAACTTTGTGTCATCTGCAAATTTGATAAGCATTCCCTGCACCTCCTCATCCAAGTCGTTAATAAAAATGTTGAAGAGCACTGGGCCCAGGACCGAGCCCTGTGGTACCCCGCTCGTTACCTCTCCCCAGTTTGAGAAGGAACCATTGATAAGCACTCTTTGAGTCCGATTCTGTAGCCAATTGTGGATCCACTTGTTGCAGTATCAAGAGAAGGTTGGACCAGCCCTCCAGAGTAAACATGCATAGAATTGGTCTGGAAGCCTATTTGTGCTTATAAATCATCCTTGCTGGGGAAACCCAAACAGTGTTCTCTGTTTACTTTTATACTGGTTTTATGAAGTCAAGGACTGAAATTTATCATTATGCAGCAAGCTGGCATTGGTCAATACAGCAAATCTTGGGGAGGAGGGTTATGGGATTATTGGAACCCGGGTGTTGGTTTTCTGCCTGAGGGCAACATACAACTGCAACTATCAGATCATGTTAACTTGTTAGCCTAATATTAAAAAGGAATGAGATTCCAGTAAACTCAAAGTATCAGTAAATAAATCATTTCATACTAAGTTCATTAGGACTTTCAAGGCAACATCACTTACTCCCCAAAACTGGAAATGGGTTAAAAAAAAAACCTGACTCAAAAGCTGACTGGAGAGACAACTGCAGATGCTCTCAGCAGGTCCTGCTACCTGGTGTTGCTGCAAAGCAGTACAATTGTAGAGCATTGTAATTCACCAGGGAAAGGAATGCAGGTTGAAATGAGAATGCTAGTGAAGAGCAAGTGTGACCGCAGTGAGCACTGTCCCATAAGGAACCAGGTAAATCATTTCTGTAATAAATGTTCTGTCATTAAATGGAGACCATATGAACATATGAGAAGAATAATATCAGCAAAATTACATTGGGAAGAAAACCATTTTGAATGTTCTGATGAAGATAACGAAACTAGTTGTTAGCCGGCATTCTTGCTATTTGTTTCTATAATTGTATTGTTATCAGGGTATTTTGATTCCTGAGATTTATGCTATATTTCTTCTTTTCTTTTTAATTATATAGTTATACCTATACTATTGTTCTATGGCATATGAATAGTCACATTTACACGCCTTGGCTCTGGTGCCTGGTGCACTTTTGCATTTCATTAAATGGAGACCAACATGATTTCCTCATCATGACAAAATGTAAAAACTCATAGATCAATCAACGTGAGGTGTGTTCTATTTTGTTTTAAAATACAAAGACACTGAACTTTTATGGTGGCAGTTTTAGTGTGCAGTACCACATTCAAGGAATTCCAGTCAGTGATTTATAGCATGATTGCCTTTGTTGCTTTTAGGTTGCAGAGATCTTCAAAATCATGTATGATTTATTGTCTTCCTATGATGTAATTGATGAGGAGCACCATTTTAAAATGCTGCATAGTAGCTGCTGTGTGTGAAGATAAATTCTACTGTATGCCCTGCTTAATGGAAAGCAGGTGTTGTTTACATAACTGTAGGTTTTTCTCCAGCTATGTTATTATATAATGTATAATCCATAGATTATTAAGAACCCTACAACATAACCCACTGTATGGCATGGTTGGCCTCTGCTCCTCATGCTACTAGAAGAGGATTTTTTTTAAAGCCTTGCATGATATATTTTCCCATGTTTTGTTTAGGTTTGCTTTTACTGTCTTGACAGTTATTTATTTATGTAGTGGCTAATTTGGAAAAAAAAACCTTTATCTGTCTCCAGCATTAACTGTGCACATTATACTGCTATTTTCTTTTCAAAGCAGAAAAGCTAGATTTTCCAAAAATCTACATTCTTAATAAAGGCATAATCTTCAGGTACAATGCAGGTGGCTTAAGCAGCAAGAAACCTTCCAAACATGTTTGCATAACCAGCCAAATGAAACATACAGCAAATACTGGAGATCTGAGGGTCACAACCATTCTCAGCATGCAGGCTCTACCTGTGTGTGGGGGCGACATTGGAGCAACCCATCATCCTGTGTGGAACCTGGAATCTGAATACACAGGAAGGCCCCCGTACCTAATCTATGTACCCCACTTTTGTCAGCAGTTGGACTGGGCCTACTCATGTAGATGTTTGTTTATTACATTTATACCCCGCCTTTTTTCCTGCAAGGAACCCAAGGCGGCTTACATAATCCTCCTCTCCATTTTTATTTTATCCTCACAACAACCCTGTGAGGTAGGTTAGGCTGAGAGTCAGTGACTGGCCCAAAGTCACCCAGTGAGTTTCATGGCCGAGCGGGGACTAGAACCCAGATCTCCCGAGTCCCAGTCCAACACTCTCACGGCTATGCCACACTGGCTCTACAAATGTTCACATTTGTAGGTCCTAATTTACACTACAGGTCCTGTAGTGTGCAAGCCTGAAGTGCAAGCCTAAGGCTGGCTTCTATGCCATGCTTGCCTATGGAGCTTACACCTGGAAGCTGGGAGAGAACCTGCCACCATACAGCGGAGCTAGACATGTGGATCTGCTGGCTGAGCTTGTTCTGTTGAGTCTGGAGGCAGAGGAACAGCCTGATGGGATCCTACAATTGCATTAGCCTCTTTAGCTCCTGCATCTCACAGCTGATTTATGCTTAGCTTGTGGTCTATGAAAACCCCTAGACCCTTTTAATATGTGTGGCTACCAAGCCACGTATCATCCATCCTGTACTTGTGCAACTAATTTTTTTACCTAAATGCAGAACTTTTACATTTATCTCTGTTGAAATTCATTTTGGTAGTTTTGGCCCAATTCTCCATTATCTCAAGGTCATCTTGAATCCTGTTTCTGTCTTCTAAGGTTATTAGCTGCCCCTCCCAGTTTGGTGTCTTCTGCAATTTTGAGCATCTCCTGTACTTCTTTGTACAAATAATTTATTAAGATAACGAACAACACTGGGTCCAGGACCGAGCCCTGTGGCACTTGTTGCTTCTCTCCAGGTTGGCGAGGAGCCATTGATGAGCACTCTCTGAGTAGCCATTGATGAGCACAGAGAGCTACAATCCACTAGAATTTTTTCACAGTGACACTGAGAGATAACCATGTTCTCAGCTTCAAAGGAAACCAACCCAGGAAAGGCTGTCTACCTTTGTGAAAGTGGAAGCAACGTGAGTTTCTTTACTCTTTATCCTATAGCACAGTCTTCTCCAACCAGGTGCCCTCCAGATGTGTTGGACTGCAACTCCCATCATTCCCAGCCAGCATGGCCAATGGGGGAAATGAAGGGCAGTAGGTTAGGGAAGACTGCTACAGCACATGGCAGGAACGTCCATTGAAACTGATCATACTGTTCCCATACATTTCAGTGGAGCTTGTGCAAGAGATGGGATTATGCCCATGGTGGCCAAGGCAAGAGTAAATGTTCCAACACATAAAACCCTATTCCTTTAGATTTCCATTTGTGGAAGCTGTTTGTAAAAAGAGTCCGAAGTATAATAAATTACACCTTTTTTATTCTGAAGAACATTTTGCATTTCTTTTCATACAAAATGATGTAGGTCAAGAAATAATTTACAAACCCTTAAATTCTCTCCTGGCATTTGAAAGAAGAATGATTCAAGAAGAGGTCTGTAAGGTATCCATAGCAAATTGCCACTGTGTACAAAATGGTAATATTAACATAGTTTTGTATATGTCACAGTTTTAGAAATGTGACTTGAATTGCTACCTATTTTGTTAATACAGATAAACCCTGATAAGGTTACTTGGCAGAGCAAGTCAATTTATCCAGTGTTAATAAAATAGACTTTTGACATGTATCACTCTCCAAAATTGTATTAGCCTCAATATCAGGGCTTGGATCCAGCATCTTCTTTCCTCCGGAGCAGTTGGGGGGACACACATGGTGGGCTATAGTGGGGGAGGAGAGGACGCAGTATCTTCCCGCTGGCGGAACACTGATGCTAGATCCAACCCCAGGATTTTACTGCATCACAAACAATATCTAAGCCCTCCTTTGATTGCATAAAAATAAATCCTGGAAACAGTACACATAGAACAACAAAAGGTGAGGCAACCACGCCATATTCCCAGTGTTAGGAATTGTTTGGTTCTGTAAATGACTGTTTCATCATACATCCCACTTCAAGCTGAGTAACTTGTTAACTTTTTGTATTCACTGGCTAAACCACTTCTTCATACGCTGTCTCTACCAAGAAAAATACTTTTTCAATTACAGCTCAATTCTATGCATGTTTATTCAGAATTAAATCCCACTGTATTCAATGGGACTTCTTCACGGAAAAATGTGCATAGGACTGGAGCTTTAATCTGTAGTTATGTATACCTAAAGGTTAAAAGAAAACCTTGTTGGAACTTGGAAGTGGCCCAATCTGATTTATTTATTTTAATTTACCTGTTATTGCAGGAGTTGTAGTAAAAATAAATGCACAACTTGTTTTCAATCAAAAAGGTCACAGATAATTCCAAATCTCTTAACTTTTCAAATATAAGACTGCAAATAGTCATCTTCCATGTTTTATGTTGTAAAGTGAGATTCCTATTGATTCAAAATATTTTATAAAATCTCTGTAGCATCAAGTTTCTTAAATCTTTACCTCAAAAGCGTTTTACAATGAAGAAATAAGAGGTGGCTCTATTTAAATATTTAATCCTATAGCTCTATACAGTCCAAGTAAAAATACTTCTAACTAGAATTCTGTGGAGAATTACAATAATTAGGCTCCATAAATATTGCTGCAGTTCAATTACGGTACAATAATTACAAAATATAGAACATCTCTTTACAAATACAAATGATTGTAGATTACAATTTATTTACAATAAACTCTGCTATATAATTTTAAACAAACTATCTTATCTAACTCTACTTTAACCTGGTTGCAAGTGCATTGGTAAAATGCAATTATTCCAGTATAGTTTGCCCTTAATGTGATAGTCATAAAACGGACCATCTTTAATGATATTTTGCTATGTAAACTGGTGTTACATATGAGAGAAACGCTTTTCAGCATCATTCCAATAAAACAATCTCTTGTTTGACAAACTGTAATAGGCAAATACTAAAAAAGAAAAGAAAAAAGAGGAGGCAAATTTGAGAACAAATATCTGAGTGGATATGCTGAATGCAGTGAACATTTGATATGCTGTGTAATCAGAGGTAATGACACTTTTGATTGTCATCACCATATCCTTCTCCTGAAGACCTTTTTTTTTTTTTAGTGCTAAACCTTATCCACTGAGAAACCTTTACGTTCTGAAGGGCAGCAGCACAAAATTGAAAGGCAGCTATCTTTCAACTTTTTCTTCATTGTTTGAAAACAGGCTGGTTAGAATCTCTTTGAATCTAAAGATCAACCTTCACTCATGGATGAGCCCAAGATTCTGCAGCAAAGGCCTTGTTCACTTTCTGCCACTCTGATCCTGATTCACCATACTGGAGAACTTATTAATAAATAAAAGTATGGCTTCCTTGCAATGTGACATCATCACTCATGCAACGCTTGATTCCTTATTAATTCCAACTAGTGCCTAGCATCTTGGGACTATGAGGCACTTTTGTTTATTTAAAATCAAACATTTTTTTCTTACTAAATACTATAAGGTTGTAATGCATATCATTTCATCAGCTAAGTCTTCTTCATATTTACCAGTATCTGGCTCTTCATCACTATAGCCAGGACCAAAGTCTTGAAGTTCATAATCCTGTCTATTTAAAATGGGGAACATGTCGCCATTGGTTCCATTGCTAATGTTCCCATTGAGAAGATTACTTGCAGCACTTTCCATCTCATCAATAGTCATATCACAAGCATCTGCAATCTCATGTTTTGTAGCAGAAACAAACTTTGGATCCTTTGCATACCGTCCTAATCCTTCAGATATAAGTACCTGAAAAAGTAGTAGCATAAAAATTAATTTGACATTTAGAAGAAGAAAACAAATAGTGGCAAAATTTCAGTACTTTCTTTCATTTTATATGTGGCAAAACCTTGTATCTTGAGATTGTTTTTGCTGTTCATGGGTCTTCTCGGAAGCTTTTGTCTAAAGATACAATTGTTCTGCAACTATGATTTTCAAAAGTATAAAATGGCCCATCCCAAGGAGATCTGCATCGTTGTGTTTGCGGCACAAATTCCTCTGACCTTTCTCCCAGTCCAGTTTGTAGTGTCTTTTGACCAAGCTAGGAAGTAGGCTAGTGGATGGGGCTGAAGGCAAACAGGATACATTCCTGTTCTCCATAGTTGCAATCAAAGTGATTCTAATTTATACGTCTCAATTAGAAATCCTCCACCTTCCTGTGAAACTGTGTTAAAGAGTGCATCAACTGGTTTCAGCTTCTGGCCTGATATGGTGACAAAAAGGGTTAGAAGTTACATGTAACACTATGGCATTAACATAGCAGTGAGGATATAACTTAAATCTTTCTGCTGTTCCTCTGCCTTCCTGCCTTGGGGTCTCCATCTATATGTCTCCATGGAAAAGACAGCAGCCAAAGGATTTTTGCTCACCCACTCCACCCTAAACCTAAACCAAAAGCATCAGGGAGCAGAGAGCATAATAAACTCTTTTAGTTTAACAGAAAAAAGGACAATATAAAGAGGATGTTCAGCAAATTATCCACTTAATTAATATTAATTATTTTTGTATTAAATTAAGAATAATTATGTCATTGCTGGGTAGAAAGGCAGAAATACTGAGATCTATGAACTTGTGTGAACTTTGCTGTCTTGATAGTTCCCTCTAAACAAAGCTGCTGCTGTATCGGTGTTCCTTCCTTATCAGGCAAAACTCATAAAACAGTCTCGTTTAAAAAAAATGAAAGAAACAGTTTCTTTGTTTAACAGATTGAATTCTTCTGTAGCCAAATTAGCCTTGCCACACATATCCTCATTATTAACATATCTTTGTAACTGTGATTTACTGGTTGTCAGGTTCTCAGGGCCCTACCATGTACGGGGGTCAGGGGGGTTACTACCATTTTAATATTCGGCCCATACTTGGTGTTTATGAAAGAGCCAGCAGGGGTTCCTCCTCATTGGCCCCACCACCCAGCCTTTTAAGCAGGCACTACAAGGAGTGCAGGCTCCGAGAGCTCTCTTGACCTCACATAAGGCATCTGGGCCCCTGAGAGGCATCAGTTGCCACTGTGTAGTCTTGGTAACACTGCAGCTGTCTGAACCTCTTTGATCCCCTGCCTCCTCCTTAAAGCCCATGATGGGGCTGCCAACCATGGCTGGCAAATCTCTCCACTTTGGGGGCTACCTTTGTTGTCTTTTCCTGGTTCCGCTTCCCCCAGTTGGGGAATCCTGTCTGGGGACTGGGATAAGGGATGTCAAAGAAATCTGAAATGGATTAAAATGAGTTCAGGTTTCTGTAAATCTGGTCTGCAGTATCTGTGCTGGACCAGCATCTGCAGGTCAGATGGATTCCGTGGATTTACTGTGTTATGGAAAATAATAACCTGCCTCACTCAGTTATGGGGATGAACAACATAAGCATTGTAAAGTGCACAGTAAGTGCACAGCCCTTGAAATCTGATTTTGAAATGTAGCATCTGCAATGATTAAGATAAGATGAAGTATCCAGCTGTTTGCCTGCATTGCTGACATATAGCACGTGTAACCCAGTATTAATTAATTATGTGAATGAGTAGATAAAATGAAGGCAAGACAGTGTGGCGTAGTGGCTTAGAGTGTTGGACCGGGACTTGGGAGATCCCAGTTCTAGTCCCCACTCGGTCATGAAGCTCACAGGGTGACTTTGGGCCAATCACTGACTCTCAGCCTAACCTACCTCACAGGGTTCTTGTGAGGATAAAATGGAGAGGATGATGATCATATAAGCCACTTTGAGATCCATGGAGGAAAAAGGTGAGGTATAAATGTAATAATAAAGAAGTAAGTGTAATGCCAAGTAATCCTCCATCTTCTGAAATGATTTCATTAACTCCACAGAGCTCAAAACAAAAGCTCAAAGCACTTACCGCTTCTACTAAACTGTCTGCACTTCTCTGCTTCTCACTATGCTTGTGCCTAAAGTCACTTGGTACAGTCAAGTTAGCTGGTGTAAATGTCCGATAGGCAATGTCAGGGTCATCCGTGTACCAGGAGCTCCTATGCAAAGAAGGCAGGCTACCATTCATATGTTCAGTAGATTCTGCTCGGTCAACTTGGATAAGAGGTGTATAATAAGGAGTACGGTCCCGGTTGGGTGGGGTAGCTGGTGGTGTGGCCCAGGAACGTGTTGAACGACTGGGGGAATGTCTATGAGCTTTGGTGGCATCCAGGCCTGCAACAGCCATGACCTGAGGGAGAGATGAAAAGCTGATACACTCACAGGTTTATGGAGGCAATTGCAGACAGCTTGAGAAGTAACTGTAACCAGTAACCAAACTTGTCATCTCAAGCCAAGTAAGATGTTCAGGAAGACATTAAAAAAAAAACATGAGTAAAGAAGGAAGGGAAACTGAATAAAAGACAACAAAAGCTCTCCACTGTTTGATTTATTCATACATGAAGCTCTGATTTCTTATTTCTGTTCTCTTTGTCCTATAAGAAAGAATGTGACAATTTGGCTTAAAACTCCCTATATTTGGAGGTTGCCTGGGGACCTGAAAAGCTATTGGGAATTTTGAACAATCTTGGAGTTAAGACACCGGTCACAAAGTCTAGCACTAGTCCAGAATCAAGAGCGCTATATCAATGGTTACTAGTCCTGACGGCTATATGCTACCTCCAGTATCAGAGGCAGTATGCCTATGTACACCAGTTGCTGGGGAACATGAGCGGGAAGGTGCTGTTGCACTCATGTCTGCTTGTGGGATCCTGTGGGCAGCTGATTGGCCACTGTGTGAACAGAATGCTGGACTAGATGGATCCTTGGTCTGATCCAGTATGGCTCTTCTTAAGTTCTTATGTGTTTAAATTCCATCGGTTGCAGTGGTTACATCAATGTGCCTAACTTACACTGGATTGTGACCCTAATTTAGCTACAAGAGTAACCGGTGTGCCTGCATCATGCATCATGTGTAGTAGTAGTAGTGGTATTATTATTATTATTATTATTATTATTATTATTATTATTATTATTATTATTATTATTATTCCGCCCAACAGCCGAAGCTCTCTGGGCGGTTCACAACAATCCAGTATTCATTCATTATATGAATGAGTAGCAGTCTTATGTTTATACATTTCCTCCTTCCTCGCTATTTCACACCCCGTGATTTCCTAAAGGACTTCCAGTTTCTTAGCAAACTATAGTTTACCACTGTATGTGACCACAGAAACTATGGTTTGCTCAAACCATAGGTTTGTCTGCAAATGGATCACAATCCCACATTTGATCCTGGTTTGTGGGCAAACTATGGTTTGAAAAAAATCTAGCTTGTGATGTTCTCACATAATGATAAACCATAGTTTTCTGAGAACTTGAAGTCCTTTAGGGATTTGCAGCATACATGAGGGGGGGAGGGGGTGCATCAGCCCAAGGCTTCTCACTGCTCAATCATTCATGTAACACCACCCTGATTTGGCATTACATATGAATGCAGCTGAAATGTTTGGATTCATCCTCAACTGATAAAACAAGTGGGGTCCTAAAAATATATATATATTGCAGTATATCCTCACCCCTAACAGAAGTACACCTCTTCAGGGTTCCAGGCAGCCATGCCCTCTTCCAGGATACTATAAGCTGTAAGGGGCTGACGCAAGGCATAGGCATTCCATCTCCCTTCCAGGTTCCCCCCCCCCCAACCGACACTCAACATTCCATCGCTACTCAGCATGCTCAGTTCACATTGGGCTGATTTCCACCCAGTCCCCAGTTGTTTTAAAGAAGATTTTTTGTTTGTTTGTTGGATACTTCTGCAAACCTCAGGGTTCTCCCAAGCATGCGGAGACCTACCTTTTGTTTCCATTTGTCAGCACTCACCACCTGAGTTTGCTATTAGAGGGAGTGCTTGAAATGTTGGGCTTGCTTATTGATGTAAAATATATACATCAAACAATAGTTGGAACTTCTCTAAATCTAGTTGACTCAGTGTAGTTGTTTTTAACACCACCTACCTCCTTAGATCCTCTTAATGAATAGAACCCTGTCTTGCCAACTCTGTTCCAGCATTCCAGGCAGCCTCTTTTCACTAGTAGCTGGCAATGTGTATTGTTATATCTTACCCATCAGCCCATTATATACTCTCAGACCGGGCATGAGGAAGATGTGCTTGCTGACAGTCTGGGAGCACAAGAGCACCCCTTTGGTGATAATTTGCAGCTATAGTGGCATGGTAGAAATTTGAAAACTCTGGACTTAGACTACAGTCACATTTTCCAGTCTGAAATTCAGGGTAAGATCCAGAAAGCTGAGATCTCAAGAGTCTACCATGGGCTGGTGGCCTCCCAGTGTCTTTCAGTCATCTGAGACAGCCACGCAATTCAACATTTGCTCATTCTAAGGCAGTGATATAAAATTACAAATCAAACATGTAATCTGAAGCTAGATGTACATTTTGGTTTTACTCACCTGCTGTTGCATTAAATGCAGGGGTAAAGCAGTGTGGTGATGAAAGGTCGGGGAAAGTGGTATTTCATCTTGACTGCTCTGTCTGCGGAGGCATTCAAAATTAAAGGAAGAGCGGCGATGTGCTGAAACATGAAAATAACTGGTGGTTACTAGTTTCTAGAGACAGATTCTAGAGGAGTAGTTGTGCTAGTTGGTTGCAAGGAAGATGACAAATAATTTTGTGTCTGACTGCCGCATTTACTCTAGGAAGGAACTGTAGGTAAGCACAAGAGCTGTTTTAATGTTTTTTTCTGCTGGGCCTATTAATTGCCCTGGGTGTATCTGCTATCAGGATATGATATTTTATCTTTTAATCCCAGTATATCTAAATCTAAATATAAACAGACTAACTTGCAGCATTATTGTAGCTCTCAATCATCTTGTTAAAGAGCTAGGTATTTTCAACCCAGATCTTTATTGACATGTTTATGTCTGGTGGGGAAATGGCTTTTAGATGGCATTTCTTGTTCAGGGATTCTGAAGGGGTCATCATTGTCATGCTTACAAAAGTTTTAAACAACTGGCTCTGGCTTACTCAGTGAAAGATATCATGTAGTGGCAAATGGTAAAGTTGAGGGGAGGGTAGCAAGAGGTCACCACCACTATGGCAAGGGGTCCACATCTTGAGCAGGGGGTTTCTTATGGCAGAAGGAGAGCCAGGGTGCAACTGGAGATAGTCTATGCAGAAAAATGGATACTGAATGGCCACTAGTACCACTCATACCTTTTATATGTCAGTAATACCCTAGCTACAATTAAAGTATTTTAAGGTATTGCAATTAGGGCATGCTTTGGAAATCAGCATTGTACAGCCCGATCCATCAAGCATCTCAGTACATAAGCTAATAATGCACGAAGGTTACAATTCTGATAACTGTCTGAGCCACCCTGTCTGGCCCAAACAAGGATCCTGAGATGACACAAATTTAAATTAAACAACAACAACTTCATCTTCTGGTTAGGCCTCATCTTGAGTACTGCGTCCAGTTCTGGGCACCTCACTTTAAGAAAGACATAGACAAACTGGAGAGGGTTCAGAGGAGGGCAACAAGGATGATAAAGGGACTGGAAACAAGGCCCTATGAGGAGAGACTGAAAGAACTGGGCATGTTTAGCCTTCAGAAGAGGAGACTGAGGGGAGATATGATCGCACTCTTCCAGTATTTGAAGGGATGTCACACAGAGGAGGGCAAAGATCTCTTCTCGTTCATCCCAGTTTGCAGGACACGGAATAATGGGCTCAAGTTACAGGAACCTAGATTCCACCTAAACATCAGGAAAAATTTCCTGACTGTCAGAGCAATAAGACAATGGAATCAACTACCTAGGGAGGTGGTGGGCTCTCCCAGTCTGGAGGCATTCAAGGTGCAGCTGGACAGCCATCTGTCAGAGATGCTTTGACCTGGATTCCTGCATTGAGCAGGGGGTTGGACTCGATGGCCTTGTAGGCCCCTTCCAACTCTACTTTTCTATGATTCTATGATTCCTCCCCTTTTCTGGACACTTTGAAAACAACACACTGAAAGTGCAACTATATCTCAAAAGTGCAGGCAAAAACCTTCCACACTCTCCTGGCTTTCACAGGTGAGATAACCAATATAAAATCAGCTCATATGTAATGTTGGATATAGATTAAGTAACCTTTAAGAAACCTCTTGCTCTTTACAACTGATCCCCCCACACTAGTTGGTTTAATTGTTTCCCTTTTCTAAGAAGCCCACCACCCTAACTCTATTGAATCAGAGTATTACTCACTCTTTTGTGTTTATTAAAACAGTCTTGGCTTTACTTATAAAAGCCAAAATATATCATGAAATATTGACATAATTTTCATTTCCTGAGAAATGGAAAAAATAAGGAGGGTGTACGTTGTGTGGTGTGTCTTTTTGTTTTTGGCAAATAACCCGTCTAAATCATGTTAGCAGATGGTGTGCCTGTGGCAAAAGGGTCAGGAAAGGTGCCAAATCAGAGTTGTTGAGACGACAGTCCTGTTTATTTAACTTATATCAATATTGTAAGTCTGCGTATGTGACGAAAACATTTCTTCTGGAACAAAGACTAACATCATCACTTATTGACAATTTTCATCATGTGTGAAAAACTCAAGGCCTATTCTTTGCACACAAAAACTAAGGTCGTGTTAGCACAAGGCTGAGGCAGATAGGCTAGAAACAGAGATGCTGGGCGTGTGTATGAAAAAGTCTATGTGTATGAAGAAGTATAGCTGTCAGTGGTCTTGGATTTCAGTTGCAAATGTAAATACCTGTTATCCTATGCATTAATCTTCTGTGATGGGGGGAGGAGTAGACACAGCCTCTTTACTGATGCTGGGAGACCTTCTGTCTCTGATTAGCTTCTTAATTTCTTTTGATTCCTATCTAGCTGGACTGCTGGACAGCTATGCATGCATTCATGGGGACTGGCTAAATTATACGGACTACCTGTCTTCCTGCCCTACCAGTGTTAATACTTATTTGCTGTCATGGGAAACCTCAAACAAAGGATTTTGATTAAATACATTTCCAGTACGTCTGACACTCTAAGTCAAACAAAATGAAAAGTTCATTACTAGATAGACATGAAATATAACAAGTTTACTCTGAATCAAATAAATTCATCCCTTTTGAAATTTGACAGGTTTCAGCATGTGTGGCGATTTTCTACAAATTATCTTAAACTTTAGGCTCTATTTTCCAGGTGTTCACATCTAGGTTTGTGGGCAATGCACTAGTTATGGTGGTGTTTCAGGTTTCATTTTCAATATGTTTAGAGAACGGCAGCTACCCCAAGAAATGCCACTGTGGAGCTTGTTAGCCCAGTATTGCTTTGATTGTTATCTATCACCCCTGTGTTATTCTGTGATTTTATTTATTTATTTAATTCCTATACCACCCAATAGCTGAAGCTCTCTGGGCAGTTTACAGCAGTGAATGAGATAAGTACATAAGAATGTAAGAAGAGTCCTGCTGGATCACACCAAAGGCTTATCTTGTCCAGCATCCTGTTCCCATGCTGGCCAGTCAGATAACTATGGGAAGCACTCAAGCAGGACATGAGTACAAGCACCCAATACCAGTTGTCTCTGGTACTGTAACTGTGAATGGTGAGTAGAAGAAAGTTGGTACCATGGGCAGTATCCAACTGTGTCATTTTGCTAGCGTAAACGATACCGTGCTAGCAGAAACTAGGTTCCAAACTATGCGCAAGAGGAGAATCCAACTAAAGTTGCACAACTGCTTGCACAACGGAAAGATTTGGTGGAGCTCCACTAGTGCCATTTGAGTTTGCAGAATGGCACTGTGCGGGTTCACACAACAAAAACAAGCTATTGTGGTAAGTTACCATGATTGGTGGTAACTTACAACAATGGTGGTCGTTATTGTGATTTTGTTCCCACCCAGTCCTCCCTCCACCTCCAGGCATGCATCCCAGGGGCCATTGCTCCCTCTCAGTGTAGGCAGCCTGTTCGTGATTGGTCTACTGAGTGCTCCTCTCTCCCTCCTCCTGCAGGAATCGTTAACCCTTTCTCTACCTCCCTGTAGCTGATCGATATCCCTTTTGTTATCTGTTCCCATTGGAAAAAATAATGATTCCTGCGCTTGTCCACCTGCCACTTTTCCTGCTTTCGCCTGGCTGTTTCCACCACCGCAGAGAAGCATTCCCACCCACCCACCCACCATTCCTGGTGCCTCTAGTATTAGTATGAACTGAGGCTTGACTTTCTCCTAACCCAGCCACCACTCCCAACCTCGCCGCCCATCACAAACACCTTTTACGCTCCCCTTCTCCCTCCCGCCTTTGCTCCCACCTGGTCTACCATTCAGGTGATGGTCATCAACACATCATACACCCTCCCGCACACTGCCTGGCACCCCTTGTCCAAGCATCGGCTTTTGATCCTTGCCCCCCACCCTCTCTGCGCCACCTGGCACCTGGCAGGATCTCGCTCTCCTGTCTCCCTCCTGCCTTCACTCCCATCATGGCTAGGAGACAGGTGAAGAAGGCTAGTTATACTTTCCCCCTCCATGCCTAGCTCTGCTTAGCACTGCACCTCTTTTACTTCTCCCCCCCCCCGCATCCACGCATGGCTAGAGAACCTGCTATCTCTAGCAGTTCTCCCATCTATCCTGCCTCCCACCTGGGTTACAAGTCTGAACTAGATCTTTCCCACACCTTCCCTACCCCAAAGCTTTTCTTGCTCCTGCAGCCAGAGTTTAGCCTTGTCCTCATTTTTCCAGCCCTTTCCTTACTACCCAGCTCCCCCCTCCCCTCCCCCCCATACAGTTTTTGGTATCCCGATTGTAAACATAAAAAGCACCCTACAATTAAAAGTGAAGCAAGCAGTAACATGTGTGTTGGTAAGCAGACATCAGAAATAGAGATTGGATGACTGGAGCGGTTTGAACCACCAACAATAAAACAGCTCTCCCTGATTCGGGTGACACGGCAAACAATTGTTGTAACAATAAACCCTACAACAAACCGTTGTTTCTTATTGTGGTTTCCACAGACAAAGCTAACCATTGTGACTCACCATGACTGAGTTTGGATGACACAACAAGCAAACAGCGATAACAGACAACCGTTGCTTATTGTGTTGTGCGAACCCAGGTACTGTTGAATACTGCCCCCTGGGCCCAAGAAACACCCATGGGTCCAACAGAAAAGCAGACATGTCCATATAATGAAGCCAACTTTCCTGGTGTACTCACATGTAGGTGTTGGAGGTAGCAGCCGTCTCCTAGGAGATCTTTTTGAATCATAATACATCTGTGACTCATCTTCTTCAAAAAACCCATGTGGATGATGGTAACCCTTCGGACGTTCAAAATCTAAATCATTACAGTGATATCTGCTGTGATAGCCATGAGTATGCCTGAGGTAAAGAAACAGATGGTTAATGAAGACCAACCACACTAGCAAACCTACTACAGTATAAGCCTTTTGTTGAGTGGCTTCCAAAAGTCTAATCAGTTGTGTTTCTTGCTGATGTATATTATATAGAGGCTAATCCAATATTTAGAATAACATGGGACTCACTATTAATCACAAATGAGATAATTCTGATATGCTTATATCAACTAGCTCTTTACCCAGCATTATTTATTTATTTATTTATTTATTCTGAACTCCTAGTTTTAATGGAGTTAAAGGATCCCTGATTAATGGGATTCTTTAGGTTAATGTTTTTCTCATGAACACAGATGAAAGGATCTTACAGGAGTACAGTTGAAAAAAATAAAATACCAGAGCAGCACTGACACAAGTGCTCTCTTCCACTTTCTGATCTGTCATCCTGTGGCCTTCACTAGTACCGAGCCCCTGCTCTTACTGGTCACTACAAGATTCTCCAGTCCCAAATACCGTATTTCCCTAAAGCACTGAGTAATATCTACATGGTGCATTTTTAAAAATTGGCCACTGAGTCTGTCATATGCAATGTCCACATTTTTAAACATTGCATTTGCACACACGCTATCACTTAGGAAATATGGCCGCACATTCCTATCTAGGGGAGGGGGAGAGGGAAGACCATGAAGTCCAGAATCTGACATTATCCAACTACACTACTGTTGGGAAATAAGTGGCCAGTAAGTGAGCAAAGAAAATTGCAGAGGTAATAATAAACAAGAGGGAGAGGTGCAATGGGTCTGATTAAATGACCCATTGAAGAACACAGATCAACTCTATCCCAAGAAAACATAGGAATCATATTAATTGGGCTGTTTCATAGGGATATTTTGTGATTTTCTACTACAATTATTCTGAACAATCCTGAGCATTACATCAAATACTGTGTATTATTTATAAAGTGACTCTTCTAATTTTGTAGCTTAATGACGTAATCCCATGGATTGTTGTCTCTGGTGTTTTTCACCGTTTGGGGTTTCTATTCTATTCTATTCTATTCTATTCAAAACACTCTCTCTGAAGGATAATAATTCAGTCTGGTGGGTGAAGTCTGAGGCTCACTGCCCAAGATTTACAGTAGATAATCTGCAGGGCTGGCGACAAGGGTAGGCATGGTTGGGCACCTGCCAGGGGCCACACCCCCACAGGGGCCCACTGACAGTTGCTCCTCCACTTCACCGTTGCAACCTGCTTGTTGACCTGCCTCTTGCTCTGGCCCAGGCAACGGCAGCAGTGGTGAGGAGGAGGAGCAGTACATGCCACTGCCTGCTTGCTCACTGGCTCTCCGCCTGTCAAGCAAGCAAGTGGTAGTAATGATGAGAAAGAGGAGGAGAAGCCAGAGCAGCCGGTGGCAATGGTGGTGGGAAGGTGGACTCGCTAAGGGAGGGGCCCATCCAAGGTGCCTTGGCCAAGGGCCCTCAAAAACCTGGAGCCAGCACTAATATGTCAGCCCATTTCAACTAATAGTTATGCAAGGGACCAAATTTGAGCACAGTCTCAGTCTCTCTCTCTCTCTCTCTCTCTCTCTCTCTCTCTCTCTCTCTCTTTCCCACCCCTTCACCAAACTACAGTGTAACTCCGATTTAATTAATAACAAGAAAATAGTTATAGATGTGTAGAACAGCCATGGAAATGTACACAAGAAACTGAATCTCAATCTGTGGTAACATGAACAATCAAGTTTCTGTCTCGTACATTCAGACCTGCAATAACTTCCCTGGGTCACACAGAACATTTGTGACAAAACGTTAAACATTTAACGTCTGCCTACTACCATTTCTTGTTTAACCATGTTTCCTGTTGTAGAGAGACTAGGCCTGTATGTATGTGCATGTCTTCTTTCCTTCATTTTTAGTGTATAAAATCACCTTCATAACACATTTAGGCTGCAATCCTATGCTCACGAACCCAGATGTAAGCCCCACTGAACTCCATGTGCTTACTTCTGAGTAGACATGTATAGAAGAATTGCACGGTTGGGCACATGTGACTTACTAAATTATTTTCTGAGACAAGGCTAGTCATCTTACCTGCTTCCCGACAGCATACTATCTTCTTCATAATACTCTTCACCACTAAAATACTCCTGATCATCCAAATAACAATCATCATTATAATAATCTCGGATTTCATGATCTTCTCGGCATATTGTTGGTAGATGCCTATCACCTGATTCTGACCTACAGTTAGAACATAGATATTTGAGAATGCTATTGTATTCAGTTATTATTTTAATTTAATTTCTTGAAAGAACAACATTGACAGAAATTTTTGAAGCTACACACTTGTGTTACAATATTATTCATAAACAGCCATGCTTATGCATCACTATCTTGTCTCTACAGCCATGCTTATATTATTGTATCAGTAATGTGGTGTAATATTTATCACCATGAACTTTCCCTTCAGATTTGTATCTACTTCCATTCATTTATTTTAAAAATGTCTTCATAAGTGCCATTTTAGATCTAGCAAACTAGGTTCCCTTTGCTTCTTTAGTAACTGACTATTAAGTCCGTTCCCCACTCACCCTGCTGGAACGGCTTGGGCAGGGAATGGCATTTACAGGTGGGAAGGAAGCTGGAAGGAAGCATGCTACAGTGCTGTGCTTAGCATGCCTGTGGCGTGATAGGGCAGGGCCAAAGGGCTTAAAAGTCGGCTCCGCCCTAACACCTGTCTTCTTTTCCTTCTGGCTCCCACTCACCCTCCCTATATCCAGTGCGGGTTTAGCTACTCGGGCCTTTTAGAAGGGCTGAGTAGGACTTTTTACCTGGTCATGGACTGGCATTGTGTACAGGTTTTTTGCCTACTCTGCACTGGCACTTGTTGATTGCGTAAGTATTCACCCCCCTGTGGTGTGACATGCCTAAATAAGCTCCGGTGCAACCCACTGCCCCAGAAGTCACATACTGTACAGTACGTAGTTGAATGGAGGCCACCTGTGTGCAATTCCAGTGCCACAGCTGATAGAAGACTCGCAGCGGTAATTGCTGCCAAAGGTGCTTCTACCAAGCAGGGCCGGTGCTACCATTAGGCCAACTAGGCAGCTGCCTAGGGCGCAGGGCTAAAGGGGGCACCAGAAATAGGGAGGGCGGGCTCAAGTGGGAAGGGGGGGGGCGCTAAATATCTGATCTTGCCTAGGGCACCAAACTGCACCAAACTGCCTTGCACCGGCCCTGCTACCAAGTATTGTTTCAGGAGGGTGAATACTTATGCAACCAGCAAGTGCCAGTTTGTTTTTGTTTACTTAACTTTTGTGCTGAAATAAAAATATTTTGTACCTTCACAGTGTTGATTATCATGTGTACATCAAGTGGTAACAATGCCAGTTGAGTCCATTTTAATTTCAGGTTGTAACACAACAAAATATGGAAAAGTCGAAGGAGGGTGAATACTTCTGCAAGGCACTGTATATGATACTCACACTGTACTCACATAGTAGGTTTGATCCAGAGTTAGTCATACTTAGCATAGACCAGTGTTCTCCACCCTTGGGTCCCCAAGCGTAGCTGGCTGGGGCACGCTGGGAGTTGTAGGCCAAAAACATCTGGGGACCCAAGGGTGGAGAACACTGGCATAGACCCACGGAAATAAATTGGACTTAAGTTAATCATGACTAACTTAAGTACCATCTATTTCAGTTGATCTACTCTAAGTGTGACTAGGTCTGGATCGAACCCTATGCCCCTTTTGTTTCTGACCTGACTTATTTTAAAAGCTTGCTCAGTTTTATCTTGTATGTACTTCACACTGTATGTACTTACCTAATGTAAGTTTCATAATAGCGAGATCTATTGAAGAAAGGAAAGAAGGTGGAGGGGGGGAAGGTGTCATTAGCATTCATGAACTAATCATAAATTAAGTTCTTTATTGTACTTGTTCAATCTATTTATCTACAAAAAAAGTAACATATTTTAAACAATAAGCCAATTCAGTTAAAATGATAAGCCAATTCAATTTGCCTTTATTTCTTGACTTATGTACTGGGGAGAGCACGATTATACTATTCATGCTTATATTTGTTAAATTTATCTGATTCTACTGAACATAGTCTGGTCATAAAGACTTTTTTTTATTTCCACAGTCTTTCGTTGTGAGGTTATCATAGGCATTTACTGATGGCCAAGTGAATCAGAATAAATAGCTGAATCAAAAGCCAAGTGCAAACCATGTACTGAAATACAAGTTCCAACTGGATCAAGTGGTTCAAGTGAATGATGCTATATACCACAATAAACCTAGAAAATGAAACAAGGCAAGTGAGATAATCAAGGACAAGTGGTTAAAGGAGCCAAAAAGTGAAGTCAAAGATTAATAAAAGGATTGAAAATGTTAGCCCTAGTATCCACAATCAAGAGCCAAGTATTCAATTTTAGTTCAAAAAACATAGACTTTAGATTAGGTACAACAATATGAAGTGGATATAGAATGAACTGAACTCAACACATATTGGGATTTACCTTCTATTGGCAGATCTTCTATGTTTCTCATGATGATCACTTCTGGAGTGTGAACGGTGCCCAGTTTCAGATATATGCTCATGGCTTCCAGCGCTTCTGTGTTTTCCATTAGCCACTTTGGACATGTTGGCATTATTGAGGTTAGCATTTGTTGAGTTTGGAACTTGCTTCCCTACTGAGTTGTGGTGATGATGGTTATGATGGCTATGATGGTTATGGAATAAAGAGTTTGCTGTTGGAGGATGCACATTTTTCTCAGTAGTCTCACCCACAGATGGAATTGAAGGCCTTTGGACATGCAGGGGTCGGTGTGTGGTATTGATCTGCTGAAATGAATCTCTTGTATCACTGCTAACATGGTTTACATGGTTTCCAAACAGGGCACCATTTCTCTGAAATGTAGAAGTTAATAATAGTCAGTTAATACAATACATCACTGAAACCAAGCTTGCATCAGTACATGTGCATATTCCATGTGGTGCATCCAGGGTCCTTGGTCAGGCTGTTAACAGTCATAATGCCCTGTTTTTAAAAGGGTCTTCTGTAGTGAGATGTGGGTGCCCAATGTCATGGCAGCTCTATCACATTGCCAAGTTGATAGCCTGCTAGCAATGTCAAGATGTGATTATTTTATTAACCTATTAACAAGCATGATACCATAAATACCCAGACTATAGTGTTTGCCGTTGATAGCCAAATAAATTCACCCAAAAACGTATCTATGGCATTTACAAACTATACATTAGGCAGCATAAAATTTGTAGTATCTGCTTGTTACAACTATGACTTAAAGCCATGCCACGACTATGATGGTGTTGCAGACAATATTAAAGTTCTGTGCTTTTGTTCTGATAGAGACAGAAGGAGTCGTACTCCTCTGCATCTGCCAACTGTGTAGCTTTAGTTGACCATCCATGCAGCGTATCCATGGTGGTTCATACAGTGAAGTGCTCCGAGTTTCTTATTAAAAGGGTGAGTGACATGCAACTCTAGGATCCTTTTACACCTAACCCAGACGCTGCAGTCTAGCCAGGACTAAGATGGAGATTAGAGCAGTATCTCTTGGAGCTCAATCTAGAGAAGACAGAAGCAATAACCATTGGCAGAAAGAAACATCTGATGAGGAGTCTGCCTCGAAAGTCTTACATCCCCCATTATTACTGTTAATGATGGCTCTAATATCAGGTTAGTGACAGGAATTTTTGTTCAGTTGTACAGACTGCATTGTTGGATCAATGCAGCTTTTTGTTCCCAACTAGCCAGCCAAGTGCCTTTGGAAAGGTTAAGCAAGAAGGTGGTGGTCATTTCCTGTTGTTTGTCCCCAGCATGGTATTTAGATATTGACTGCCCATATATATAGCATCTCAATGTTATCTATTTATTTGTAAAGCACTTGTGATTATAGATTTCTGGGATTGACATTGCAAAGGCCATGTTCATTCTACAGCAGTCCCAACTTGCTGGTCAGAGAAGTCAGGGCACAATGCAGGCTGCCATTTGCAGGTATGGATATGGGGATTAGATTTATTGTAGGAGCCCATCCAACTTCTCAAACTGACAATATACAGTTGTACCCCAAGTCTGTTTTTTCATTGTGTGTTGAAAGGTGTGAGGTCAGCTGAGCAGCTTTTTGCAGTCTTTTTGTTGACTTTGAGTCCCTTTACATTCTGTAGAACCTTTGTTTCTGGAATTTAGGGCCAAATACTAAATGCATCATTAGATACACAGCAGAGATTTTTGTTTATTCAATAATAGGTGCAGAGATTCTCTGTTTTTCATCAGGACCTCAGAGCATGGGGAGTGGAGATTTAACCCTTCCCTTCCCAGCTGCAATCCTGATGAAAATCACCCCTGCACTGCTGTTAACATTAGGGGAAAACCCCTCCCATTGGTGCCAATGAGAGCATTTCCCCCTAAGGCTTAACAGCAGTGCAGGGAAGCGATTTTCAATGAAATCATGGCTGGAGAGGGAAGGGTTAAACTTCCCCTCCCCATGTGCTGATGAAAAGTCCCACGTTTATTATTAAACAAAAAACCCGGAAAAACTTTTCAATGACATGTTTAGCATCACATGTAGTTTGGACCTTAATCCAATGTAGCTTAATTCTAACTGTTCACTTGAATTTCAGTAGATGTGTCTACACTTTTATCAGGATTCTTTCCAAGTGGCATGGTTATAGGATATATCTTAAAATGTAAGTCTATCACTGACTACTCTGTGGATGAAAAAGACTTCGGAAAGGGCACCCAGCTGGTTTTGTTCTTTTGAAATTCTAATTTGGGGGGGGGATTTATCAGGGATGGGGACCCGGACTCGAGTCCCAATATTTTTTAATGGGACTCGAGACTCGACTCGGGACTCGAGACCAAGGACTCTTCAAAATCCCTGGGCTGTGCCAGAAGGAGTGGAGAGGAGCGTGATTGCCGGCGAAGAGCGCATGGAAGCGAGGTATGCCGCTGCTCGGCCACTATGGACGGCTACAGTGTGTCAAGATTTATTTTGATTGATGTGTTGCATAGTTGGGAGAGGCAGAAGAAGGACCTGAGATTACTCTGTGTGGCTGCTCTGAGTGTGTTTCTGGTTCCAGCAAGTTCATCACCAGTGGAGCGGGTATTCAGTGAGGTGGAATTGTGATGAGATCTCATAGTTCCAGAATGGTGGCCAAACATTTAGAAAACATCATGTTCCTCAAATGCAACATGGATAAGTTTTAGGAAGTACAGCAAGTTTATTTTTTAAAATCATTTTTCTAAAATGCAACCTTTCAGACATTTTGGGCTTGGCTGCCTCTGCCTGCCTGTCTGGGGTTCCCAGCCTCCTCTGCCTGCCTGGTCTCTTCTTGACCAGTTCAACAGTTGAATTGTCCAAGACAAAGGCCTCTGCCTGCCTGCTTTGGGGTTCCCTGCCTCCTCTGCTTGCCTGGTTATTTTGGGTTTTTCTGCCTGGTCTATTCTTGCCAACATCAGTTGCAGAGTTTTGAAATAAAAAGGCAGACTTGTGCCTAGAATTTATTTAAGCCACACATCTGAAGTAGCCTTATTTTGTTGGGAAAAAAACCCATTGATTTTAATAGGGACTCGTGGAGTCAGCTTTGGGAGTGACTCGTGACTCGTGACTCGTGAGTCACCATTTTGGACCAAGGACTCGGACTCGGACTCGGACTCGAGACTCGGGTCCAAAGACTCGTGACTCGACTCGTGACTCGAGACTAAGGACTCTTCAACATCCCTGGGATTTATCTTATACTAGCTGTTGCCCGCGGCTGCGCTTGCGTGGATTTTAGGATTTGGTACAATGGAAAAGATACAGTGTCTCTGACTGAAAGTGTAACGTTTAGGTTGGGTGCTGGCAGCAGAAAACTTTTCTGACAGAAATATCTGATCTTAAAGAAAAATCAGGTTAATCCTGAGAGTCTACAGGTGATGAAGAGTGACTGTGCCAAGTTTGGGGTAGATCCGTCAAAATGTGATGGAGCCTATGTGACGACGCCCCACAACAGTAATTCAGTCATTTAAAAAGTTTCCCTCCCTTTTCACCCCCTCAGAGAACATTCTAAATGGCCTAGGGGAGATGTGCATACAGGGATGTTGAAGAGTCCTTGGTCCCGAGTCCCAAGTCGAGTCCCGAGTCTTTGGACCCGAGTCTAGAGTCGAGTCTAGAGTCCGAGGTCCAAAATGGTGACTCGAGTCGAGTCCCGAGTCCCTCCCAAAGCGGCGGCCCATGGAGGGAGCAGGAGGGTCTCCGCGAGAGGAAGAAGAGCTGCCCTTCCTCCCACGGAGACCCTCCTGCTCCCTCCATGGGCTGCTGCCGCCGCCCTCACCTCCACCTCCGCCGCCCTCACCTCAGAGGGGGGACTCAGTCGGACTCACGAGTCGAGTCCCCGAGTCCGAGTCCCCATCCCTGTGTGCATACCCACTCCTATTGGCCCCTGCAGGAATTCATATGAACATTCTAAGTGTCGTATGGGCTATTTGCATAACTGCTCCTATTGGCTCCTGCAGCAATTATGAGGTGAGGCCAACTTGCATAAGTGCTCCCCTGTTGTTTTGCCCACAGGAGATATGAGAGTGGGGTGATTTTGCCCCCTTTTTTCATCCCCTTAGGGACGGAATTTCCAAAAATCCTTCTTTAGTGGGTGTCTACATCATAAAAGCTATGTTCCTTCAAAATTTCACGTTCCTAGATTAAACGGTTTGAGCTGGGCGTTGATGAGTCAGTCAAAATCAGTCAGTCAGTCAGGACACCTTCTTTTATATATATAGATTGCAGTCTATATATCAGATTGAAGATTTTGTTTATTGTTTTGTTGTTATATATGTTAAAATTTCAATTTAAAAAATGTAAGTCTATCATGATTATTAAAGTATTATTTTCCCCTGACACATTTTGGTGCTATGACGTGTATACCTCCTTCGATGTGCTATTGTAAACTAATTTTCTGCAGTGTGAGAAGTGGGTAGCATAAGCACTTCCTGCCCAAAGACATTACATGGAGGGGAATCTCACTGACCTAACTGGACCTTATGTGAGAGCATCAGTAGTGTAAATTATTTCTTTTCTGCAGATTCCAGGGTGGGGCAGTCTTCTACTTTTGGGAAAGACCTCCTGGTGAGCTGGCAGGGCCATCAGCAGGAAATGATGATACCAGGGGAGGAACTTCCCTTCCAACCCTGCCTAGTTACCAACTCTGCCTTCCCTTCCAGACCGGCTCTCCCTGATCAGCAGAGAGCAGGCCTGCGGAAGAGCTCATCTCTGAGCTTTATTGCACTAAAAATAAAATTAAAATCTTTAGAATTCCTTCTGTTCCCTATTCCCTAGTAAGAGAATGGGACACACTTTGCCCACTGGGCAGAGGGGTATAAGAAGCCATTTCCTGGCATGTCCCAGCCATAGGGAACCTCCAGCCCACCCCTTTACCGTTGATTGTGCCACATTGGGAATGAAGATCCGGACCTCTCCATAATTCAGCTAAGTTCCAGAAAGGTCTCAATCTTTAAGCCCAGTGCCCACAATAGGGATAAAGACTGGGACCGCTCCACAGCACATCTGATCAGTGGAGAGCTCCCAGTCTTTATTCCTGCCATGGTTTGCCGAGCATAGAGGTTTAAACCTTCTGGCTCAGCACATCACGAAGGGGATGAAAATGACCTCCCAATTCAGCTGATCTGCATGCCTCCCAATTCAGCTGATTTGAGGAGAGGTGGGGTTCTGAGCAGGGTGTGTGTTTTTTTGTGTGCATGTGCTGTAAATGGTGTGTGTGTCTTTCTGTGTTAATGTGTGCGTGTGAAAAGGGGGCTGCATGCCGGCATGTGGCCCCTGATGTCCTAGTCTGGGGCTACCAGAGAGACCAAAATCTTGGTGAAGGTGCTGAGGCAGGATGAAGGGCTATGCCCTGTGTTGAACCCCATGTAGGTAAAGCATAGAAACTGCCAATGGGATGGGTGTATGGGGATATGCAAATAAGTCTGCTGAGAGTCTGCCAAAGCCAAGTAGTTACCCTAGTTGATGGATTCCAGGATTGATTTTAGTCTCCATCTGGAAATGACAATTTTATCATAATTTAATTCAGCCACTTAGGATTGCTAGGATTGCTCACACATCACTGTTCTTTTTGGGCACAGTGAAAAACATGGATTGAGGCTGGTCCCCTGGAACAGGTTCTATGGCTCCTATCTGAATTAGATGGTGTATTTCTGTAATTATCAGGTTGTTCTTGATTGCGGGAAGGCCATGGATCCGTCTCCAAGGAATACCTCTCCTTCCAGAACTGCTTCCAGAACTCTACTTCCCCTACTACACTGTGTTTAATACCCAGCAATTGTTGGTTCATCTTGCCCATGCTGTGGCAAAGAGGTAAAGGTGGCCTCCAATCCAAGGGGGTATGTTGAGATGGCACGCAGCCATGCATATCAAGGCTTCTTCCCTCTTCTGGAGGTCAAGGTGGAGGAATTATGTTGAAAAGAGCTGTGCTGTTCACTCCTCCCTGGCAGGTTTGGCTGCAATCTGGGTTTAAACCCCCTGGGGCCCTGAGTGCAATCAAGCAATCTGGGGTCCAGGATAGAAGGCTTCCTTTCATGATGCCCTCAGGTGATTAGATTCCTTAAAGGGATGGCTCAGCTAAATCCCTCACTGTCCACAAGTTCCCCATATGAGATTTAAATGTGGCACTATCGGCTCTGACTAAGCCCCCATTCAAGCCAATAACCACCTGCCACCGCAGGAAATTTTCCCTTAAGGTAACCTTCCTGATAGGGATCACTTCATCATGTCGAGTGTTAAGATAATTGCCTTATTGGTTAAGAAAGAGCTGTGTAAGACAAAGCGGTGTCAAGGACCTTTATGCCCAAGATCAATGCATTGTTTCATAGGTCCGAAGAGGCAGTGCCACTCCCTTTTTTGCCCTGATCCCTCTCTCAAGAAAGAGAGTGGCACACACTACAGCTGAAGAAGGCACTTAGCTTGTACATAGCCAGACCTAAGGAGGCTCTTAAAATGGAGTACTTCTTTCCTTTCACCCTTCTCCCTGGAATCCAGGGTGTCGAACCCAACCATTGCCAATGGTTGAAGGACTGCATAACCCGCACCTATAAAGCAGGTTGGTGCAGGGGAAGGATCTGCCTTTGGGCATCTCAGCACATCCCTCAAGGGATTGGTGACTTCTGCCACCTATAGATCTTGGCCCTTTATTGACCTGGCTTGCAAAGCAGTCATGTGGCAGTCACATCTTTATGAAACACTATGGAGTTGACATATATTCCTCAGTGGACATGGCTTTTGGCAGACACGTTCTGCAGGAGGTTTTTCAGAACTGGAAGTAGGCCTTTCCTGCCTAATGGGACGGACTGCTTTTTTACATCCCAAAAGTAGAAGACTGCCCCACCTTGGAACCTCCAGAAAAGGAATAATTTAGACTTGGAGACTGCATGGTGCAGCAGTCTATTGGGAGCATCATGTGGAAGGAACCAGAACTGCTTATGGGTTCAGTATGAACATAAGTTCAGAAGTAGCCTGTTCAAGCCCTGTGGGATACCCTTTTTTATAGTTGTGGAGAAAGCCAACCTAAGCCTCCTGCCTGACACACAAACACTCACCAAGGAGGGGGGAAGGAGACCCAGGGGGCGGGGAGACAGCCAGTCTTCACAGATGCCAAAGGGGACAAACAAGATCTGCATAGAATCACCCCAGGGGGGAAGGCAGGAAGCATCACCAGGTTTGTCAATGCTCTTGCATATCAGCCCCATCTACATAAGACTTGAATATCTCTCCAGAGCAGACACTTCGGCACCCCTAAGAAATGGCCACTCAACACCATAGGATGGGACCATTAAGCAAGTGGCTTCAAAGGGACCCCATCCCACAGGGGGAGGCCGTCACCCCACCTGACCCAAAAGGCCGCCCCTCAGGGAGGGTGTCAACCCACCTGATCACGGAGGGAGGGGCTACCTGAAACACCAAGGTATAAAACACCCTGCGCAAGGGAACTGGGTTGTTGGACCTGATCAGCAATCTTGCCCCATGCCTGGGGGAAGGGAACGAAGGATCAGCAACCCCGGGTAGCTGCACCCGGCACGCTCCAGCTAGCTGAAATCACTGGTCGCTTGGGTAGACCGGGCCTCCGCCGGGAACCCAGCTAGCAGCGTGCGGTTGACTGGGCCTCTGCCGGGACCCGAGCTGAACTAACTAGCTGAGAGCCCTGAAATCACGGTGTCCTTAAGACTTCTTGCTTGCTACTTTGTACCGTACTGATAAGCTGTATTGCTGGCGTGTGTCTGGGTTTGTGAAGGTAATGTTGTAAATAAACTTGTTTTCTAAAAGATACTTCTGTGGCTATAAGTTATCCCTTTGTTCTGGGATAAGGGTGATAGTCGCTGGGGATCTCAGAGAAGGCCGCCCCAGGACTCGCTACCCCCTTAGCATTGAACCCACGCAGAAGACCAGGTTGTCGGTCTTCCACTATAGTATACCTTAAGACTTGTTAAAATGCTTGTGAGGGTCTCTACATAAAGTGATGATATCCTGTTCTTAGTTTATTGTTAACTTGTTATCCACTAACCTAGTGAGATGGTTTAAGTTGTTATTCGGTAGTAGAGGCCTTACTGCAGCCTTCCCCAACTTGGTGCCCTCCAGATGTGTTGGACTGCAACTCCCAGAAACCCCCAGCCAGGAGTTGTAAAACATCTGGAGGGCACCAGATCAGAGAAGGCTGGATTATAGCTTCCAGAGCTTGAACTTGATCTGGGGTGGGAAGGGAAGTCCCTCCCCTGGTGGCATCATTTCCTGCCAATGGCTCTACTTGGTTATCAGAGGAGCTCATTTCCCAAATGTAGAAGATTGCCATACACCAGAATTTTCAAGAACTCACATTTACAGTAAATCTAAATTTTCCTATTTTCTGGTTCATATACAAGGCACAATCTATAGCAGTGTTCTCCAATCTTGGGTCCCCAGATGCTTTTGGCCTACAACTCCCAGCATGCCCCAGTCAGCTATGCTGAGGCATGCTGGGAGTTGTAGGCCAAAAACATCTGGGGACCCAAGGTTGGAGAACACTGATTTATAGTAAGCTGAGAATAAATTGAATTCACTAAACCTCTTGAACATAAACTTTGCACTTGCTGAGCAAGTGCAGTTTGTTTACTAGGTCAATGTCCACTAGGTGAATTTTGTAAACTTCATAACGTAGAGCCAACCAATCTGTCATATAGGCCATTTACTTTATATACTTCCTCTTCCTCATGATGATTTTGCTCAGGTTCATCTTCTTGCAAATCACAGGATATTGCTCGCCGAATTTCAGGTCCAATGTCATGAAGTGTCCTTAGTCCAGCCTAAATGGGCAAAACATAATCATAATGCATTAGAAATAACTAGCTTTTCTCTTTCAGATTCATGACAGTTAAGGGGCTGGTCTTAAGAATGCTTTCCTGCCTAGCTTTTGTGAAGTTCGCACAATAGCACCATGCTTGCATTTCTTGACGTGCGCCTTTACTGGTGTGGCTGCTGTTGCTTCTGATGTTGCTCCCGTGCCAGTCCAGGTATGTGTAAAGATTTCCACCTAGGTGGTTCTGCTTCCTGATGCAGTTATACGCAGTGTGAGTGATGGAACCCCACCCCTCCCCCCAGAGACTGAGCATTGCTTGCAGTTTGTAAATATACCAGGAAACCAGACAACATGGGCAGGAATCATTAAATATATCTAGACTGGAATGGGAGCAACCATGGAGGCTGTACACCACAGTGCTAGTAAAATCAAAGGTGGCAAGTACTGCAGACCAGAATCAGGTCAATCTTGAAAGACCTTGAAGGTATATGTACCTCAAACTTTTAATCTCAATGGATTTTTAATTGAGCAATAGCACTTCCCACAAAAAAAAATATTTAATTTGGATTCTGTCCCACAGGTGTATGCTCCTATCCCCATTCAAGTACCACCAGATGCAGAAATCTTGTATTTCTCAGACATAGTGGCTTTGCATTTGTTGTTATGAGACTTGGTACAGAGACCCTGCAAAACAAGCATCTAGAAATTCATCCTACAATTCATGTGAGTGATTGGGCAGATTCCACAGAATCTTTTCCAGTTTTTTCACATCTCTAAAATAATCATTGGAGCTCCCCATTTAATAATAAGATTGGGTGAAGAAATCTCTTACAAGGAAGAGCAGGAGGCAATGATGGATGATTAAAAACAGCATAATGTCTGGTTCTTGCCCAATAAAAAAAGATCTAACATACCATACAGCAATCACACCACATTCAATACCAAGATAGTCAAGCTGTTGCATAGTCCTACCTGTCTTTTCATTTTTGTTTCTGTCTTTACCAAAAAGAAAGTTTTAGCTTTATCCTAATATGCACAGAACAGAACCGTCCTAATCAGACCTTTATATAGAGAAAATTAATTGTAAGGCTATTCAAGATCTATGATTTGTAGATCTAATCTGATTAAACAAAAATCTAAGAATCTAATTATAGCAATATGAGGTGAACAATGGGATGTGAGAGCTTGATTTATTTTCTCTGACCAATTACATTAAATTACAGGGGGGGGGGAGGGTTTAATGAATGTTTATTACGGTCATTGACCAGAACCAGCAAAAAAACCATTATAACAGAAAAACAATCCATGCTACAAACATAACTGCTGTACACCAACATACATCTGAAGTGTACAGGGTTCATAATTTTACATCAAAATTATATCAGAGGCTAAGAAGATGCGGCAAGTTATAGCATATGCACAAAATTTAGCCACTTTATTAGTCATCTGTGGAACCTTATCAGAGAGTAGCAAGGAAAAGTAAAAATTTTCAGTTCTGCCCGGGCAGTTATATAAAATAGGTACCGGTAAAATAAGATCTTTACGAAGATCCCGGTAGAAGGGGCAGTATAAAAGTACATGACCCACAGTTTCAACTTCCCCATTCGTACAGGGACAGAGACGATCGTGAAATGGTATTCCCTGATATCTCCCCTCCAAGAGCATAGAGGGCAAGACATCAAATCTGGCTAACGTAAAAGCCTTCCTATATACAGTACTTCGGAAAAGTCAACTCAGCCAAATAAGCTTGCGGCTCAAAGATCTTATTTCCTAAAGGGCTAAATTTACGCAGTAAGCTTGTATGCTCTTGCAATACAATGTCCCAGATTCTCTGCTTAACAGCTATCTTAGCGTTAGAGTAACCCAGCGCTAATAAAGCATTGGGAGAAAGTCCCAGACGTGATAGTTCATAGTTGGTTACACAAATGCTTTTTCCATTTCGATTGGAAAGGATCCAACAGTATCCATGGGGCCAGCCCAACTGGTAAGAATATAAGTTTTAACCGGTAATTTATCATATACAGATTGGTGCGGGCAGCAATGGGAACTAAACCAGCCTCTAGCCGTAGAGCTGCATTAGGAACACAGTGAGGTACAGAAAATATAACTCTTAGAAATTTGGTCTGAATAATTTCTAAGGGACGGAGATTATGATAAGCACACAATTGGGACCCATATAACATTTGGGCAATAATTTTGGCCACAAACACCTGGATCGCAGAGGGGATATACTGCCCACCTTTAGTAAAGAAAAATCTTATCAGTGCTGCGGCACTCCTCCGCGCATTTGCCGCAGCATAATTTATATGGGTGAGCCAAGATCCAGATGCATGGAACATAATTCCCAGGTATTTGTAGCTAGCAACCTGTTCAATGAGATTTCCATTAATTGTCCATTTGTGCTTAATTTTCCTCCTGCTAAAGACCACCACTTTGGTCTTGGTGTAATTGATTGTTAACATCCCCTCGGTGCAATATAATTGCAATGCCCTAATTAGTCGTCTTAATACAATACTAGTTAGGGATAACAACATAGCATCGTCAGCATATAGAAATATTGACAGAGGACGAGTGGAAAGGGTTGGATCCAATACTGCCAATTCTGATTATGGAAGCAGTTTTGTCAGTAGAAATGGGAGAGGCAATTAGCTCTCCCCTGCACCCACAAAACCTGCTCCAGAGGGTTGGGAAACCCTCCAGAGCAGGCTTTCAGGCTGCAGGGGGAAGAGAGGGGAAGTCTTGTCCCACTAGTGCACTGGTGGGCAACCTCTACCCAGGACCGGTGCAGGGCTGTTTGGCGCCCTAGGCCAAATTATATTTAGCGCCCCCCCCTCTCGTGCCGTGGGGGGGGGCTCTGGAGCAAAGCAGCCCTGCTCTGCAACCCCCCCCCGCGCCACTGCCGCCACCACCACCTACCTTCCCCCCCCGCTGCTGGCTGCTGCTGCTGCTGCCGCCACCGCCGCCTCCGACGCGACCCCCACGCTTTTTTTTTTTTGCCGGGGAAACCAGGGCAACAGGGCTGTTTAAGTCCTGTTGCCCTGGTTCCTCCCGCCAAAACAGCGCCGTCGGGGCTCCGGAAATGACGCGAAGGTAGGTAGGTGGCGGGCGGCCGCGCGTGCGGGGGGAGGTGTAGCGGCGGCAGCGGCGGCGGGCGGGGAGGCGAGGCGGAGGCAGCAGGCGGGGCAGGAGCGCGGCGGCGGCGAGGAAGGAGCGCAGCGTTTCTGCGCCCTCTTCTGCCACGCACCCTAGGCAGCCGCCTGGGTCTGCCTAGCGGTAGCGCCGGCCCTGCCTCTACCCCATGGCCCTAATCTGGCCCACAGAGGTTGTCCATCTGGCCCATGGCAGCTTAAGCTCCCTCATGGGCCCCACCTACTCACTCCAAGCCCCACTCCCTGGCCTAGAGGCTGCCGGGGGCTTTGGGAGGAGGCAGGAAAACCCTTGTTATTTGGCTGGGGACCAAATGATGACATCTGGGGCATGGCCCCACCCTTTGTGATGTCATCTGGTCCATGGAAGAAGGCTGGCTGGGTGGGGGTCATCCAGCCCCTACCCCATTTTAGTAGCCCACCCCGTGCTAGCACAACATTGGATCTTAACGGCAGCAGCAGCTCAATGGCCTCGGCGCACGGCCTGTCGCTGGCTGGCCGGGGCGCCGCGTCACACACGCTTGCCGCAGGGTTGCCTGGCAACGCGCTGATGGCGCTGCCGAGTAGGCGCTGAGCGAGGCCTGGGTGTGCGGCCGGCCCTGCGGGGGCTCCTGTCAGGTGCGCCCGCGCTCAGGTCACGCCAGGGCGGGGGCCTCCAGCGGTATCGCACTCCTCGCCCCCGTGCGGATGCACCTGGCCGGAGCCCACACAGGGCCAGCCGCACGCCCAGGCCTCGCTCAGCGCTTGCTCAGCAGCGCCATCAGCGTGTTGCCAGGCAACCCTGCGGCAAGCGTGCGTGACGTGGCGCCCCGGCCAGCCGGTGACAGGCCGCGCGCCAAGGCCGTTGAGCCGCTGCTGCTGCTGCCCCCACGTCGTCTCAGAATGGTCTTCCGGCCGCTCCGCATCAGCATGGTAATGCGGCGGCGCGACTCCTCCGGGAAGGGGCAGCAGAGCGCCCACCCACCGGGCCGGGAGGGGTCCAAAGGGCAGAGTTTGCTGTGGCTGGCACACCCCAGCCCCTGCTTCCGGTCCGCCTCTCAGCTGTTCGGCAGCCGCACCAGGGAGCGGAGTAAACAAGTGTAATCCCAACAGAGGCTGGAAGAAACCACCTGCAAATGTACATAGTTTCCTCTGATGGCCCTGTGCTGCCTCAGAGTCTCCGATGTATTCGCATGCAAATATTCCCCAAGCACTCTAGTCATGGTCAGGACTCAGGAGTTAACCCCTCTGACACCTAGGAGCCACCCCTCCCCTGCCTAGCCCACATGCAATTCATCCTGATTGGCCAAGGACAGCCGGGCTACTGAAAGAAGGGGCGGTGGCGGTGGGAATTGATACTGCTAGCCGTGGCTTCTGGGGTTGGTTGTTGTTCTGGACGCGAAAGAGCGCGAAGTAGGGCTTTTGCTGAGGCAGGCCCTAAGAAGACCAACCCCCCAGGCAAAGAGTAAGTGCCTGGGTGTTTATATAGTAAAGGAACTGGTTTTGTTGTTTTGTAGCTCTACTTGTGTATACCAAAGTGTGTGTCTCCCCACCTTTCCCCCTTCCCTCATTCCCCACCTTTTATTGTAATCGGTTTACCTTAAATAAACTTTCCTGGTTCTACCCTACATGGTGTGTGTGGTTCCTCTGTAGTTCAGTGCTCAAATCAAATCCAGTGTATAGACCAAGGGCAAAGCCCTGAGAGAATCAAGTGTCAGGACAGCAGAGCCAAGACTGGCAGTTTGGTGCCTTTGATCTCTCGTCTTGAGATAAAGGACCGGTTGCAATCAGGGGTGTTGAAGAGTCCTTGGTTTCGAGTCACGAGTCGAGTCACGAGTCTTTGGACCCGAGTCTCGAGTCCGAGTCCTTGGTCCAAAATGGTGACTCACGAGTCACGAGTCACAAGTCACTCCCAAAGCTGACTCCACGAGTCCCTATTAAAATCAATGGGGGGTTTTCCCAACAAAATAAGGCTACTACTTCAGATGTGTGGCTTAAATAAATTCTAGGCACAAGTGTGCCTTTTTATTTCAAAACTCTGCAACTGATTATGGCAAGAACAAACCAGGCAGACAAACCCAGAATAACCAGACAGGCAGAGGAGGCAGGGAACCCCAAAACAGGCAGGTAGAGGCCTTTGTCTTGGACAATTCAAACTGTGGAACTGGTTAAGAAGAGACCAGGCAGGCAGAGGAGGCAGGGAACCCCAAACAGGCAGGCAGAGGCAGCCAAACCCAAAATGTCTGAAAGGTTGCATTTTAGGAAAATGATTTTAAAAAATAAACTTGCTGTACTTCCTAAAACCTATCCATGTTGCATTTGAGGAACACGATTTTGGAACACAAGTCTTTGGTCTCGAGTCCCGAGTCGAGTCTCGAGTCCCATTAAAAATATTGGGACTCGAGTCTGACTCGAGTCAGAGGGGGGACTCAGTCCGACTCACGAGTCGAGTCCTGGAGTCCGAGTCCCCATCCCTGGTTGCAATGTGCAATGCAATGCAATGGCACAATGTGCAATGCAGTATTTATGCCCAGCTGGCCCAGACATTTCCAACACAGACATTTATTACGTTTAGTGCTCTTTCCTGGATGTATCATATAATACAAGAATTTTGTCACAAAGCAATAATAAGCTATGTGCCAGAGTCAGCCACCTGCTAAGTTTCCATGGAGATAATGAGCTGGATCTAGAATCAACATTCTTCTGCCAGTCGAAGGATGCGCTTGTGGGACAGGACTTCCACATCCTCTCCTCCACTTCCTGCAGCCCCAGCCCCACATACACACCCTCTAAATCTCCTCAGGAAGTTCATCTAACCCTCTGGAGCAGATTTGGTGTAGGAGGCTGCAGGGGGGCGGGGATGAGGCAGAAGTCCCATTCTGCCAGAGGTATCCTTCCACAGGCAGAATGTCAATGCTGGATCCAGGCCCATATATATTATAATTAATAAATCAAATTGTTCCAGGGCAGCGTGATCCAATGGGGCTGCCCATAACCCTACGAACTCAAGAGTATTCTGGGCATCCTATTGAGGGCAGGAGAAGCGTGGCGGATAGGATATCTGCCACGCTCCCCTCGCCCTCAAAAACATCTAGACAGCTGACTTTGGCCATCTAGATGTTTTACCTCTCTTCATGAGGAAGAGAGGATGAGGAGCCACCTGGATTCCTTGGAATCCGGCAGTGCCTTGCTCCTCTCCTCCGCGCCCCCAGGAACATGCCCCCCATGGGGGAACTGAACACAATCTTCTGTGTTTGGTTCCCTGCTGGCACAGAAAGAACCATGCCAGTTACAAGGTGGAGGGGGCGGGCGCTGCTCGGCACTGCGACCTCGGAAGAGATTTCCAAGATTTCTCAGGAGCTTCTATGCCCCATCCTATGGCCCACCAGACAAGGTCAGGGGAACATAGGATTGCACCCTTAATTATAATATTTACAAGACAAAATGCAATATTTCTTTAGTTTTTAATATATTAGTAATTATCACCAGAAAAGTTATTCATTGTTATAATTTTCAATGCCAATTTAGTCTTGAAACTCGTAGCTCTCCCTGAAATGAGTTAGACCCGCTCAACTAGTCCGTGGGTGCGTTCACATGACGCACTAAGCCACCCTGCAAATAAGCTACGCAGTATGGGTTGTTTCACAGAACAACCCACGATGCGCCTGATGGACAATCGGGCTCACTGTGGCTTTCTCTCCCTGCTCTTCCCCTTCAGTCCTCCTGCTGGCTCCGGCATCGCATGTATCACAGGCATCTTTGCAGTGCAATCTGCATCCCATGATCCTTCGCTCCCTATGTCAGCACCCTTCTTACAATTGATCTGCTACATGCTCAGGGCATGTTTTGCCTTTGCTGGTTCCCGTTCCTCCCTGTGCTTGTATTTTCCTCCCATCCATTTCTCCCTATACTTGTATTTTGTAATAAAACCTGTAAACCTCTTCATTGTCAGGATGGCTTGTTGCTGGAAAATAAGCCACCCTGTGGGAAATGGTCTGAGTTCAGATGACACTGCTGCAACCCACCATGGCTAGTTACCCATGATGGGTTGCTGTGTCATGCGAACCCGGTCAGTATGTATACAGTGTGATGATGAATGAACATCCCAATCCCAACAACCCAAAGTATTTGTATTGAAAGTTTAGTCCGGTGCTTCTCAACCTATGCCGAGTGCTCAGATCAGTAACTTGAAAGCAGTGTTCAGATCATTTTGGGGGGCGCAATATTCATTTGAGGAATACAAAATATCTAGCCCACTGGTTTTCAACTGGTGGGCTGGGAGCCATTACTGAGTTGCAGCCTGACCTAAGCTGGGTTGCAACAGTAGCACTACCACCATGGGTCCTCAAATGCTTGTTTGGATTAAAGGTGGTTTCTGGTTTTGAAAAGGTTGAAGGCTACTGGTCTAGCCTACATTGGACGACTGCAATCCTATGCACACTTACTTACTTCAAAGTAAACCCCACTGAATCGATACGGCTTGATTCTAGGTAATACCACATAGGGTTGGACTCCGTGTATTAGAACATCACATATATTGGGCTAAAACCAACATTTGAAACATTACACAAGTGGACTTCTGCTTGTAAATGGGATTTTTCCTTCCTCTCCTCTCTCTGTAGCCCCCCCACTGCTCTGGAAGATTCCCCCAACCCTCCAGGGCATGGGGGGGGGGGAGGTCTGCAAAGGGGAGGAGCAATTCAATCCACTGGCAGTGTCCATTCCACTGCCAGAAGGACACCATTGGATAGAACCTGAAGTATTTGCATATGAACCATCATAAAGCAGTCTAAAGTTTGTGCAGTTTTCTCCTTCTTTTATCATCTTGTACATTGTATTCTGCCTGGTACTTCCTCCTAACAGAGGTTTAGGTTTTAATATGATGCAATCCTTTGAAACATGATCCCTGGGGTAGGGGTGAAACTGGGTTGAGGAATGCATCAGTAACAGTATTTTAGACTCCCTGCCCTACACTTTCATTGGATGCATACCAATGAATGTACTTTAAATAAAAATATCTGCATCATTTTGAGCTTGATGATACCTTTTACCAGTACTGAAGTCTAAAAACCATATAGCAGATTGGGGCCCTGGGCTGGCCCCAGAACCAGCTCATGAGCAGTCTTTGATACTCCTATAATCTTGCTAATGCTAGGGATGCAGAAAGTTGGGAATAAAGCATGGCTAGAGTTCCTAGACCAAAACTTGAAAATAAAGTATATTGTGGGGGGGTTTGTACTGGTGATCGGTAGGAAGCAGTTGAAGGCTCAGTGGCCAGAAAAGAAAGCCATGAGTTCAATGGAACCAAATAATCCTAAACTGAGGTACTGTAACTGCCAAGGACTCCATCTTAACTGGGTGGCCATAATTACTTAATCAGAACAGGGCTGTCTCTTCAGTAGGTTGTTCCATAACACACAAGATTATAACTTCCAATTGACATGATAATTCAATGCAGCTGTGCTTTGGGAGGCATGATGACACCTACAATTTTTCAGATGCAGATGGGGTTGGTACGTCACTCTGCTTCAATTTCATTGGCCTGCCATTTTCATTCTGGGCTCACACCAAAGCTCAGCTGGATTTGACAATAGAACACAGAGCCCTTTTTATAGAGAGAGCATTAATCATTAATACACCCACATGGCATGCCACATGGCTTCTGAAATCACAAATAATATCAGCCTTCCCTTTGAAAAAGAAAACAGTGTAATGGATGCATACATCTGTTCTTTTAAAATTCTGCAGTTGCCCAATATCTAGGAATACCTCAATAGATAAAACAGGCCGCATGACAGGTCATTGATAAGTAACCACACACAACTTTACAAGGATTTTAAAAAACCAATACAAACAATATTATTATAACAAATCTTAAATTTGAAAAAGATGCACTGGCTTTGGAATTAGGTTTAATTAATATCAACACATTTCCTCCCCCTTCAGTTTGGAGAGAAACATTTAGGTTTAAGAAGGCACTTACAAATGTATTTGCAATAAAAGCCATTATACAAACACACACATCTCCCTTATAGCCAAATATAAATTGTAGAGCTTTCTCCTACATTTCTTCATCTATGTTAATGCTCTGCTTTAAGTGAAATTGGTTGTAGTTGCTACAAGAAATCCTACTATATAAATAAGAACAAAAATACCAATTTCTTTTTTGTGAGCTGGCAGATTTTATATCTGGACTCTTATACAATAATTGCTATAAAAGTGCCCCTTTTAAAAAATAAATTCAGTGCTGGTTTCATAAAATTCATAAGCTAGTTTAATAAAATTCATAGTATTCATTTACAGCAGCTAATGCACACAAGATGTAATACTTATGTTAGTAAATATTTAGAAAAACAAATACTGTATGGTGGATTTTTGTGAAACAAAGCAGACCAGAAGTGTAAGCGCAAACAAGCAGCCCGAAATGGTAAAAGCTTGCAAATACCATGAGTGCAAATATGATTATTTTTAACAAAGGTCTGAACTGTTGCTGCTACCTTTCTGGTGTCACTTACCTGCATTGGTTTATAGCAAAGGAAATGAAGTGCATACTTATTCTGATAACTTTTACTTTACAAATACTCAGTCCCTAATAAAATAAAATACTAAACTGATTAGGACACCCACACATCTGAATCATGCAACAACAAAAATTAAAACAGGAGGGCACCTACACTGTAGCAGTGAATGTAAGAGACAAAGTAGTCAAGCCTGGAATCCTCAGAACCACTTATCTTCATAGAGCCCATGCTATTTCAACTCCCTGGAGCTGTGTTCCCTTCACTCTCTCTATAAAAAGGGCTCTGTGTTCTATTGTCAAATCCAGCTGAGCTTTGGTGTGAGCCCAGAATGAAAATGGCAGGCCAATGAAATTGAAGCAGAGTGACGTACCAACCCCATCTGCATCTGATGACCACTGAAAATCTCTTCTAAATTTCCACCACAACATGTTTATTACGGTTATGGTAGCTAACTGAGGGTTAAGGACATTTCACAAAGAATAGCATAGCATTGTTTTTTGAAATTACAAAGAGTGCCTCCCCCCTCATTGTGTTCCACACTGTAATCATACAGGTATAGATAATCCATATGTATTTTCTCCAGGGGGCATGTAATGAACAGGCAAACCTCTATACTAAGCATTAGACATGAATAATTAAAGGCATTCATGCTCTGCTAAACACTTCTTTTGCAAACAACGTTATGTGTACTGGGCATCAATTTAAGTTTCCATAACTACTAAATCATTATTACATTGTTGCTTTCTAAATAAGATTAGGTAGGGGGAAATGAGGAAAAGGTCAACATTGTATGTTTAATTAGGGAAAATAATCACTAAGGCTTAGTTCATACATTATCTAAAGTTTATCATTTTATGAGTGGGAAGGATTGTATGAAGCATCTACAACACATATCATGTTTAAGCGGGAATGGGAACATATGACTCTGAGCATTAATACTTCCCCACAACCCCTACAGAAAGGCTGTTTTAGGCAAGCATTCTTAGACCTTAAACCGGGTCTAAGAAAACTGATCACAACAACCTTCACTTTGATGTCCGATAGGGTTCATATAAATCATACAAACATTGCAATACCGCTGGAGTCTGGCTCCCAGTGCACCTTATCATATGAGCTACAGCTTGACAACTGATGAGATATGAACTTATTAATACAAATGACTTATTACTGTCTTTGTAAGCCACTCTGGAAGTGGAGTGAAAATGCTTTAAGCAAGCAAACAAATAAGCCAAATAAATAAAATGTTAATGTGCTTGGGTTTTATTCCTTTGTGGTGTTCCTGTTTGTATTTTGGGTTTTGTAATGTATTTTGATGTTGTTATTCATTTGTATTGATATTATGGTATAATGTGGATGTATGGAAGCTGCCTTATGTGATATAAATCTAATAAAATAAGGTGTGATTTGAGATTAACCATAATTTCATAGTGAATTTTCAAGAAAGGATGAAACAAAAGTGTTCTGGAAAAAATGTTTTAGATTGATGGGTACTGAAAACTATAAAAAATTATTTGTACTTTGGAGAAACATTATCTAATTTTATCCCCTACCTAATTTTAACCCTTATTTTAAGATTGATAAAGATAGCAAGCAATCTAACCATTCTAGAGACCTGTTTATGACCTGCTTCCATTTAAAAGTTTAAGGCTATTAGGGCATCATCCAATGTGGCTGCCCATAACCCTCCGAACTCGGAGGATTACAGCCATCCAATGGAAGGCAGGAGAAGCACGGAGGCTAGGATTGTCTCTGTGCTCCCCTTGCCCTCCAAAACATTTAGACGGCTGATTTCAACTGCCTAATGTTTTCCTCCTCCTTGCGTGGAGAAGAGGATGAGGCACCGCTGGGTTTCTTCGGAGGATGGCGGTGTGCCTCGCTCCTCCCCTACCCCAGCTCCAAAGACAGTCTTCCATCTTCAGAGCTGCAGCAGGAGCAGAAAGAACCATGCCAGCTGCGAGGGCAGGGGGGTGTCTTCTGAGATCGGAGTCCCAGCTCTGACCTCAGAAGGCATTTCTGAGGTCGGAGCTGGGATTCCAACCTATCCTATGGTCCCACACAACAATGTCGGGGGGCCATAGGATTGCTCCCTTAATGGCTTAGTGTGGACATAACGCTTATCTATAGTTCAGAGTAACTTATAATTTGTTGCCTCAACCCTGGTTAAGTTCTCAAACATGCAGTGAATCCATGGCTTAGCCTGCTAAACTTAGCCCTGGGTTGATAAACAGTGAGAACTTTTTATCACTTTGCAGTCTGACAGAATGGAAGGGCAGGGAACTGCCTCAACCATAGTTGGCTCAATGCAGATGTAACAACTGAATATGGTTAGTCATGTGCCAAATGCACTTTGAAGCCTGGCTTCACATTCTGTTTGTAATTCAGATGGAAAATAAGGCGGAAATAAAATAGGGTTAGGTGCTATGACTGCCTACAAAAGCATGCAAGTGATTTTCTGATGAGATTCATAGTTTTTATAGTTCTTCTCCCTTAAACTATGACAACAGAAAATACTGTTTCAGAGATTTAAAAAGATCTATCTATGGGAGCATAAAATAAGGTTTAAATAATAAATTTGAATCAAGTATAGAAGTCTTCAGGTATAGAAGCCTTCCAATGTATAAACTCAAATTTGTCTTTCCTGTGGATTAGATAATAGATTTCATAGATTTCATAGATTATAGAGTTGGAAGGAGCCTACAAGGCTATCGAGTCCAACCCCCTGCTCAATGCAGGAAACTAGAGGAGGGGTCTCCCATCAAGTAATAACCAGGTCTGACCCTGCTTAGCTTTCCACGCTCAGACAAGCTGAGCCAGCATAAGCCACATGCCTGTCTATTAACTGCTAACAGTAATTGAATATTGACATAACATATTCCTATAGAGTTATATTTATGTATTTCTCAAATAGCTAATAATGTTTCCCTTCTACTATCAAGATATACTCAGTTATTACACGGAAAGTCATATGTGTTTGATTTATTTAAAATGCAGTTCATTCAATTCCAAAGACTTGAAATAGTTGACAATATATTTAAAAACAAACAAAGGGTAGGGTCCAGATTTAGGTGTGCAAAACTGGGCTGGCAGAAAGTGCCTCCACCTGATTTTCAGGGATCCTCCCCCCCCATTCTCCCTGCATCACAGTCTACCCCAGTCCTCCCCAACCTGGCACCCTGCAGGGATGCTGGGAGTTGTAGTCTAACACATCTAGAAGGCGCCAGGTTGGGGAAGACTGGCCTACCTCGTTCAGCAGAATCCTCATATCTGTTTCTCCTGTATTTCTTGTTAGCGTGCCTGGAGTTAATCTGTGTATTCTGTTGTCTTTCCAGTGATTTTTATTTTTTTACAAGTACAAGTTTGTCATTTGACACTTCACTGTTTGAAACTATGGCCTAAATCCAATGTCATGCGAGCAGACAGCTCGTGCAATGGACTTTCCTGCCTTCCCCTCCCCTCTGCAGACCACCCTCATTTTCTCTGGAGGTTCCCCCAACCATCTAGAGTAGGTTTGGGGGCTGCACAGAGGGCTGCAGGGGGGAAAGGGAAATCTGTTCCACTGGCACAATGACACCACTGGATGTAAGTCTTCATCATAATGTTGAAAGGAATGTACTTTTGTGTATACCATCATAATTTATGTACCAAGTTCTTGCAACTATAATTAAGAGAGTAGCTTGAAATCTCCTCTCCTCCACAAACCAGCAGAGCTTTTCCATGGGGGAATTTCCCCATTTTCTTGCTTGAGAAAAACCACTTCCCCACAGGCTCTCTCTCTTTATAGTTCTGTGGATTTCCTGTGACTGCCATTTCTCTATGGCTTTTGAAATGTCCCCAGGTTCACAGTGGCTGGGTCTCCTCGTGGCTCTGGGGATTTCCACTTAGCTTCCCTTAATGCTGTCTTCCCACAGCATTAAGAGCACCAGACATTTGCACCCACTCATAAGTCTCTGATGGTCTGATCTTGATTTGTCTGGTGCCATAGGCAACAGCTGATCCACAGTGCTGATAAAGGCAGCAGCTTGACACTAGCAGCATCAGATTGAAACATGTTCTGCAGTAACAATACTGAAACAAATACACACACCTACATACCCATGGGAAGGCACAGAAACACAGGTAAATAACTCAGAAAACTCTCTCACACACACACAGAATAGTAAAAATTACACAGATATTGCTGAATGTGTGCATAGGAAATAACAGAACAGAATTAAGCACAAACTTTCAAATAGCATTGGATCGAAATGTTCCCTTCCCTGGATAGAAAAAATCCTTCTGTCAAAGAAGGTTTACTTCCATCAGAGGAAGGGAACATTTGGACCCAACACACTGTGAGGTCTAAAGTGAGGTCTCCCACTGTAGATTGTGCTTTACTAGTAAACAAAGGTATATAATAGAATATTATTATTAACATTTATATAATGCTTAATTTGCTAAAAAGCCATCAAGGCAGTGTACAACAAATTAAATCAATAAAACCATAGCACAATGGGCCAGTTTGCACCATCAAAACAAGCCACTGTGGCTTAAACATAACTCATGGGCTGTTGAAGGGTTATTTGAAGGTTGTTTAACCCCCCCCCCCCCAAGTCATGCCACCGAGGTTCAGACGACACATTAAGCTGCCCCTTTGTGGGTAATTAGGCAAATGGCGCCCAGCATGTGCCACAGTTCACAACAAACCACCACAGCTTGTTTAAGCCATGGTGGCTTGTTTTGATTGTGTGAACCGGCTCATTATGTTATGGTGTTATTTTTTTAAATTGTTGTACTCAAACAATCAAAAGCCTTGATGGCTTTTTAGCAAATTAAGCATTATATAAATGTTAATAATAATATTCTATTATATACCTTTGTTTACTAGCAAAGCACAATCTAAAGTGAAATTATGCAAATCACACCCAGCACTTGCCCTGGCTCACAACAAGCTACAGTGGTTTGTTTTGACTGTGTGAATAAGAACAGTAAAACATTAAAAACAGTTGCAAAATTGAAGAGGCTGAATGACAAAGATGCGTCTTTACACCCTTTTAAAAAGCCAAGAGAGTGGGGGCAAACATAGTTCGCAGGGGAGCACATTCCACAGTTTGGGAATGACACAGGACACGTGCCCAATGAGCAGGCCTCTGCGGGTGATGGTGTCCTCAAGAGGGCCTCTCTCCTGCAGATCTTAACAACCAGACAGGTTCATAAGGAGACAAGCGGTCCCTTAAATAGCCCTTAGAGAGAATAAGGAAAAAGGCACCTGCTTTAAATTTTTATGCAAGAGAAAACAGAAATGGCCATGGGAGGAAGAGAAGAGCTTCATGAATGCTCATGAAATCAGTCCACAGTTGTGGATTTTATATTGCTCTGTACCACAAGTTCTTTTTTTTTACAGTCTCAAGTTATTAAGGTGAGCTTGGAGGCAAAATTCTTAGATCTCATACTTGCAGCCAGATTCAAAAGGGGCTTTGGTACAATGAGGTGAACCTGAGCTAAATATCATTGCTATTAGATATTAGGCACATAACTGGAGGTTACCACTGAAGTAGAGATACATCCTGGTAGTTACATTTAAAAAAATATATCACAGGACCCCTTTATACATTACCCAGCCATGTCATATTGTGGGAGCCATTTTGAATGATCGTGCAAAATCCAAACCAGGCATAGGCATAGGCCTACACTATGTACACTAGTTGCTGGGGAACATGGGCGGGAGGGTGCTGTTGCACTCATGTCCTCCTTGTGGGATCCCATGGGCAGCTGGTTGGCCACTGTGTGAACAGAATGCTGGACTAGATGGCCCCTTGGTCTGATCCAGCATGATTCTTCTTATGTTCTTAACCAAGGAAACAGCACCTTGCCCAGATGAGAGATGGTGATGTGTAGGAAAGATCCACATGATTAGCCCAGATTCTCACATGGCTGGATCATTTAAACTTTACACTAGCTCACAGAAAAGCAACTCCCATGCAGCTAGAGTAATGTTTTAAGGGCGCAATCCTATGGCCCCTAGACATTGTCTGAGGGGCCATAGGATACTGAGGATTCCCCCCTCCGAGATCAGAGACAGTGCTCCAACCTAGGAAGGGGGAGTTGGAGATCCGCCCCCACCCCCTTGCAGCTGGCGTGGAAAAAACCCTGCCGGCTTCCCTCCGAGGTTAGAAAATTGACCCCGGAGAGGGAGAAAAGGGGGGGGGAGGCATTCCAGTGGGTGGGGAGGGAAGGAGACCAGAGAGACCAGGATATGAGCTATCCTGAGCTTCTTCTGGCCTCCTTCACTCCCCTTCTTAAGTGCTGTTGCTAGACAGGCTAAAAAGCCTGTCTGGCAAAATATACCAGTTGGGAGGACAGGGAGGCAAGGATCACCTCTGCCGCTCCTCGCACCTGGCATTGGATGAACGGAACGGAAGCCTCAGTGGCTTCCAATCATCGAAGGCGCAATCGATATGACACAATCGTATCGATTGCACCCTAAAAGGCTCTGCAATGTCTAAACGTCCAGCAGTTACAGACAACCATTGCCCATACAGGAAGTCATCACAGAATGCATAAAGCTGCATGAGGAACTGTGGAGACATGGTGGTGTAGGGAAACTTTCCAGCCGCACAGGTGGGCAATAAACATGAACAGTCACTAAGAGGTTTAACTTTAGCCATGAAAAATAGTTTTCTATACCCACACATTATCTAAGATCCAATCAGACCACACAGTTTGAAAAGAGAACAACCCATAACACATATGTCAATATTTGTGAAATGGGTGAGGAATGTGTCAGTACTAAAAATTGGATGGCAAAAAGTAAATTTCAGCTACAAATGTGGCTTTTCCAAACACAAATATATTTGTATCATATTTGGAGCCCTTTTTCAACCAGTCCAAAACCCCCAAAAGATAGGTCAGTACTTTAAGTAGTTTACCACATATTCTAAGTATTCCTAAAATTCATTTGAAAAGTTTTTTTCATTCAAATTCTCACATTTTCACGTTTGTACAAAATATACATTATTTTTGTCTGGTTCATACTCTGTCCTACAGTGTAGGTTGTAAAAGCAGTGGCTTGCTGTAACTGAGGACCTGAATTTGTAAAATGACAAGGACTTCCACAATCCTAAAGCCAGACCTGCATTTTGGCCCATATTCATGATCAATTATCACTGGTTCAAAGGGAATATATGCTGTATTTTCTTGACTGCTTGTAGAACAGCAGCTACTTTCCCTTCTACAATTAATTTTAAGTAAATTGCAGAGATGGGAATTAATCATATCAGAGCTAATTAGGCCCTGTGGATTGTGCAAAACACTTGGAACCAATGTTGTTCCCTTGCTACAAGACTTATTTGAGTGGCATTTGCCAAGGAGATCCTCTTCCATGCACCACAGCACTTATAACTACTGTGGTGCTTGGTTATGCACATTCCATCACAGTAGTAAAAAAAAATATAGCATAACCAGCAGAGATCTTTATATATAAAGTATCTTGTATGGCATTTGAAATCTGAGAATTCTTCCTATCCATTACTCAAGGCATTACTGGAAAAGTCCCAAGTTAGGTTTCACAGCTTGGCAATCTGCCATAAAGCTGGGGGGATGGAGTGTTAGTGATAAAATTCAGCCATCCAATCAATGTTCACCCTAAGATCCATGCTGAAGTAATCAATTTAGCTCATGTTCACATGAATAAATATTACCCAAGGCATGTACATCAAAATAACTGTGTAACATCCACACCACCCTGCAGATCCAATAAGAGCTCTATTATATTATAGCATGACTTGTGGGGGCAGAGAAGAGATGTAAGCAAGCATGCTTGATCTACAGCAGCGATTCTCAAACCTTGTCATAGTGAATGTTCTTAAATCAAAGAAAGTATTATTATATTATATTTGTAATATAAATTATGAATATGACAAAACAGGCTGCTCAGCTGACCACATAATATTTGTCTTCATTTGGACATAGCTAGAAAAAGGAGTTATGTTTTAAGACCCCAAAGCAAAGGATTTCCCAGAGAACTCCACGCCAAAAAAAAGTGGCAGGGTGAGGGGAGAGGTTCAGCTGGTACCCAGTTCTGAAGCACACATCATCCTGATCTTGCTCCTGAGCAACGTTGACTGGAGGCTGTGAGGTGGGGGCATCACAAAAAAGGATAGACAGTACTTTGTAGCAACAAATACTGTCATGTTCAACCGTTATGCCTGAACAGGGAATATCATGGGGAATGTGGGCTACACACGTCACCCCTGCCCCATGTATCTTCATCCCTGTCCTCACTGCTCCCAGCCTTCCTACATTGAACATGAAGGTCTGAGAAGGGCTTCTGCTCTCATTCACTTGAGCTTGAGTAGAACCCTTCGCCCAGTCAGGAACCCTGCTTTACCCCGTCGACCCCCAGGAAGTAGCATTTCCTCCAGAGGCCGGTGTAGCTGGCGAAGAGTGGCCGACCGCAGCGGGACTGCAGCAGCCCAAGCCCCAGGAGGGCTCGCCAGTTCTCCAGCAGCAGCAGGTCCCCGGCGGGAAGAGCCGCCGCTGCCACCGCGGAGCTGCCGCTGCGAGGGAGCCGCTGCCTGGCGTCTCGATGCAAGGGCAAGTGCGGCAGCGGCAGCGGCAGCGGCAGCAGGCGGCGGCGCGGCTCGGGCGAGTGGGTGCTGCAGGGCCTGTGGGCCTATTTTGTGGTAGGGGCCTGGAGCTGCAGCTCCAATAGCCCCTATCTTAATCCGGCCCTGTTTATCAGGTTTTTACTCAGGTTTTTACTCAACATTGAGGGCAAGGCAAGCATGCACAGAGAGTTGATATTTCCTATTCAGGCATTACTCCTTAACAGGACTAACATGGTGTGTGTATGCATGCGTTTGTAAGTGCAAATGCTAGAGCAGTTAGCATGCTTTGGCAGAAGAAAATACAAGATATCTGAGCAAAGATGTCAAGAGCAAGCTAGAAAAAGAAATCATGGAACAGTTATTTGTCCTTTTCCCACATCATAAAATAACTACTCTATGAAGTTTCAGCAGAGCAGGTGAAAAGTAATAAAAGAAAGTAATTTTACTAAATGCACGGTGTATCTGTAGAACACTTGCTATAAGAACTCTACATGGACACTGTCATAACTGAGTCTGAATATCATTAGCTTTTAGCTTTTAGGAAAGGTGACCTTGGGCATTGATCCAGTCTCTCAGTCTCTCTAAAATGTAAACTAGTCTTCCCCAACTTGGTGCTCTCCAGATGAACTAGACTACAACACCCATCATCCCCAGCCAGCATGGGGCTGAACTCAGACTACAAGGAAGAGATTATCCTTAGGGTCCCTGTGGTATTCAAAAGTTGTACTGAAACCCATCAGAAACAGAGGCCTGATCTTACCCAATGTTGTAACTTTCTAGCTGTTAGAGTATGACGAAACTCCCCCCAAATATCTGGCTAGTTTCTGCCTAAACCTTAATGCAGAGAAGCCTGTGTGTGTGTGTGTGTGTGTGTGTGTGTGTGTGTATGTGTGCCTGCCACTTGTTGAGCACAGCTACATGTATCAAGTCTAAAAGTGTTTAAGGCTGCAATCCTATACACACCTATTCTGGGAGTACATTGAACTCAATGTGGATTAATTCTGAGTAGATATGTATAGGATTGCACTGTAAACTGCTAAAAACTTAGCTGTTTTCTTTGAGACTGTGGGTAGAAAGCTGAATGAATAGAAATAGCTCTGACAATAAACCGGAGGGAGAAGTAGTCTACAAAATATGAGCCATTTCAGAACATTTAGGTAAAAAAATAATAATCTTGGACTAAAAATAGTTGGAGCTATACCTTATATTTTATTAATGATGGAGCCTGGTAGACTTTTGGATAGATGGAGGTGTTAGAATAAGAACTGTCTTCTCATCTGTCCCTATATACAGAGCACCTCTCCCCAGTGCACTCCAATGTCCCTATATCCCTTCTTTGCAAATAAGGCCCCCCAAATAGAATCCTCTTTGCTCCCTCGTCCTCCAACAAATGTAAATGAGACTCCAATAAGCACGTTATATTCACATGCCAACTGCCTCCTTGTGATATTGATATGCTTCTCACACACACACCGGGGGGGGGGGGAGAGCCCTGCTCAGTCATATCAGTGCTCCTGGGCAGCCAGACCTATCCACTCCTAAAACATACTGTATGGTGGTGATGGTGCTGTTCTCATAAAAAATGTTCATGGAATGAATAGGGTGTCGTCCCCCCCCATCCCACCCCAGATTTTTATTCCGGTTAATGCTCTCTGGAGGAGTCTGAAGGTGAAAGACAGACATTCTAAAGGTGTGGTGGAAATGGCGTGAATACACACTCACTGGCTTGATTTGCAAGGAACGACAACCCATGGGTTGTTTAAAACATTGATTGTCATGACCGAGTGTGAGCATGCCACCTCCCACACACACTCACTGCTTCTGCTTTGCATCTGCTTTCCCAAACAACAGAGGAATGTCCCATTCCTGGGTTGTTAATTGTGATGTCCAAGCCTGGCATGCAGGTTTGTTGAAGATTAAACAATACAGTGTTTGAACCTATGGTCTGCTGTTGGGTTAAAACTATGGGTTGTTTAATCCTCAGCAACCCAGAATGCCAGGTTTGCACATCATGACTCACATGCCAGGAACAGGGCTGTTCCTGGGTTGTTTCGGGAAGTGGATGTAAAGCAGAAGTGGCAAGCGGGCGGTAGGCATTGCACTTGCTTGCTCCTGTGCTGCCCATCAATTCATGAGTTGTTTAACCCATGAATTGGCATTATGTGCAAACCGGGTCACTGTATCCAGAGGCATATGCTTTGAGGGCGTAGATTAGAATGCACGTTCAAACCACTTTCACTCCACTTCCAACATAGATCTCTGCCCCTCTGCTTGTGAGATCTTTAGGTGTGCGGAGAAAGAGAGGGCTCATATAAAGGAGTCGCTGCTGTGAACTAAAATAATCGACCAAAAGTGACGGCATTTAAACTCAAATTGAGCCTAAGTCTCAGAATGCTGTTGTGATGGTTTGCAAGCTGGAGTTTTAATATCAGTGGCTTGGTTTTTAATAATCTACAATTTCTACATGAAAACTGCAGAGATTTTGCTACCACTTGCTGAGGCTTTTACAAAAAAGGCATTTTTTACACTTACCTTGTAATATACAGAACAGTATGGTTACTCCTACTCCTTTTAATGTCGGAAGACCCCCAAATGTCTCAATAAAATACAGTCCTCACGGCACTGCTTATTTCACCCACAGTCATTTACCTGTTGTTATCAACAAACTTGCAACATGGTTAGTTAAAGTGTAGAAAACAAAGTCACCTGTAGCGCAATTGTGGTGTTCTTTGCAGGATATTTCCCCACCAGTCCTTGTTCTTTCCGTTTCTTGAATTTCCTAAAGTAGTCCTGTATCAGGAAGGTGGCATAGAACTTCCCCACGGTTACCTCATCATCTAAATGAACAGACCAGACAGATCTCTCCCAAGTCAGCACATTTCATTAATAGCCAATATATACTCTTATCCAGTTCAGGGGGGAAAACGTGATGGGTGCTATTGGCAGTAGGGTTTTTGCTTATAACCAGGCAGCCTAAATCTAGCATAAAGCATTTTTTTTAGCAGGCAAGCTAGTCCAAACAGTAGAAGCAGATAGGTGAGCTACTTCTTAAGAAAGGAAAGGCATTATTTTATGGAAGTTCAAAGAGGTAAGATGAACTTTTAGAATGCCAATATGCCCATGGATCTGAAACACCAATTTTGATCAGTTTGAACCAGAGTGTTACAAGAGGAATTACAATAGGAGGACCTCCTGTCTTTTTGGATTTGGTCTCTTTCAAGTAACTTATCACCCAACAGATTCAAATATATCAAATCATTATTTCTATCTGACCTATTTAACTGCCTGAATATCCAGCAGGTTATATTTATGTTAAATAATCTGCCAGACATTAGACATCAGGCCTTGAGGGCAAATGCTAGAATCTTAAACAGGTTTCCTTTCAGTTGGGGTCCTGCTTGATGGGATCTTTAGGAAACTTCAGCAGTTGTATGGGACAGAATTTAATACTCTCTTTTGGCAGTAACTGGTTCCAAAACTGACAGTATAGATAGAACGCAGCTCTAGCTTTGAACATTAATTATGCTGATATAATTGAAAAGGTGTTCATTTCAAGACTAAATGCTATTACATATTGTGCAAACCATGTTTTTCACAAGGGTTAACTTCTACATTTATCTGACAGTATTAGATTGGGTTTCTTTAAGGGCATGAAAAGTATAATGATAGGACATTGTTAATTTCTTGCACTATATTTATCATTATTGGCAATTTATCTAAGTTTCTTTTAGTAGTTCTCTTCTATTAATACTGTCACACAACGGAACAGTGTATTTCTTTTACATGGCCTGATCTGATTTCAGGAGATATGAAAAAAAAATTGTTAACTCAATGGAATAACTTTTTAAAATGTCAGTTTCAATTAGACATTTTATACTGAAGACGAGAGGTTTCTGTGTTAAAACAAATCCTTTCACATTATCTGCAATTCCAAAAATATCCATTGTAGGCTGCATTAAACAAGAAATGTCAGGAACAATAAACCCTGAAATCGGTCACATTCCTGACTGGAATAGTAACAGTGCAGATAGAGCAGGACTGTATTTGGCTTGGTATTTTATGTTATGCACCAACAGTAAGGTTAATGAATAATTTATAAAACAAAAGAAAGAAAAACAAACAAAAAATATTTAAAGTAGCTTGGTTGGGAGCCCAGTCTGTTCCATGCCATCTCTTAAATAGCACCATTGAGCCTGCTCTCACCGTGTGGCAAATACTTTATCAATAGGTTACTCAGGTCCATAAACCTCCATTGAGTACAGCGCACGCTTAGGGGGGTCCAGCACCTCAGGATCAAGTCTGAGAAGCAAAAACCTTTTTCTGTTTTATCACCATAGTTATTTAGCTTCATCCTTGGAAGGAAAGCCTTCCTTCCTTCCTTCCTTCCTTCCTTCCTTGACATTGCATGTGTAACCTGTCTTGGAAATGGTTCTCTTAGCTAATTTCTCTTTTTGTTGAGAATATATCTGAATGAATTTGTCGTTTGTAGAAATAAATACTAAACCTAATAGTTCAGCCGAAAGCTCCATGTATGCTCCATTGTGTACATAAAGGTTCTGTGTAAACAGGATCCTTCAGAACTTCAGTGTCAGAGAAAAATCATGCATGCAAAGATGCATGTGTGAAGCTATAGGGGAATCCTTGTACACCTAGGAGCTCCTGAAATCATAAGGAGTCCCTAGACTGGGCCAACAGCCTCTGTAGTTCCATTCCAATCAACGGAACTTGTACTCACATCATAGCCATGTCAAAGGAGACAATTGTGCATGCCCCCAATACATTGAGCACATCCACACATCTTGAGTGTAAAAAGACATTTGATGGTTGGTGCTGTAACTTTGCTCTAGCAAAACCTAAAGAAAAGAAAAGACTTTTCTGTGCCCACAGATCTGACACGTGTTAACTCAGAGGGCATGCCTAAATTTTTTAGTACACATTTTATTAAGATAATTTTTGCAAGATGCCTATGATCAAGCTCCTCCTCCAAAGGCTCTCCCCATCCTTGTTATTATTTCCTCTAAAATATGTGAACACCAGAAATACGGAAATAATATATTAAATGGTTTTTGGAAAACAAACAAACAAACAAACAAAATGGGACAAAACACTCTCTACCATAGTAATGGACAAACGTACAGCATGCCTTCAGCTGGCCTCTCATACAGTACAAGGTTTTTGGGGGTACTGTATATGCATGTGTAAAAGCGGGTATACACATCTGCAAATCAGCTACCTTTGCTTGCAAATTCCTGATTGTAGTTAAATAGCGGTGTAAGAAGAAGGACATGCCCACACCGTATTTCATAGACAAACACAGGGACAAAGTCTGTCCAAACCATTTTTTTTTTTTTTAACTTCTCACTTCGGGTATGACAGACACAGCTAGATATGTGAAGGAAAGAAAGCAGCTAAGCAGAAGTGAGCACACATTAAACAGAGTTGAAATCAACATTAAAGGGAGACTTAAGGGAATGATTTCAGGAAAATGAGTTTTGCAAGAAGACAGAGGGCAGATGGACTTCAGTGTGTTTCGAAGGGTTAAGGATGGGAAATTTTGAGGAAACCTTTGAGTAATAAAAGGAACGTGGACTTTAGTGGTCTTTCTGTCCTCTTTCCATCATATATTAGCAGCATTGATCCATGTTAAACTGCACTTTACTTTTTGCAAAGTAAATTTACATTTATTAGTAAGTGACGGAAATAGGTGTACAGACACTAATAATTTATTGTGTTAATATTAATTATTTCTTAATTAAGTCTGCTGATCACTGAGGATGCTTTGACCTGGATTCCTGCGTTGAGCAGGGGGTTGGACTCGATGGCCTCGTGGGCCCCTTCCAACTCTACTTTTCTATGATTCTATGAAACAGAGATTTGGCTTTTTCTTAGCCATTAAATTCAATTTGTTCAAATCCTGTTTGAGAGATCTGGTACATACTTAAGGAGTCTGATCTATTCTTTCATATAATACTTGTGAAAAACCTGCAGTTTGGCCAATTCAAGGGCTTTATATATAATGCATTTTTTTCTAATTCTGGACCTTCATCTGATATATTAAATATTAAACAGTCCAATCCATAAAGTCTTCTTTAGTATGATGTTGCTTAAATGGAAGCTTTCACATATTATGTTTTTAACAGAAGACTACATTTCCATGGGAATTGACTGGTATGCTTTTCTGTATGTCAATTCTTTTACATTCAGAAATGAATCATTAATGGTAATGTCCATTCACTTTTTACTGTAGTCTATGCCCTGCAAGGCTTTGTCTACACTTGCTAAAGACTTTCTACATTGTACAATAAGATTTGGCAGTGTTCTGTTTTCTTCTTTTAATGGCATTTTCTTTTCGTTTGCTCTAGACATATTCACTGCACTTTGTTGTCCAAATATGGCTATACAAATGGAGACTAGCACAGCTGAAAATCAATGTTCACTTTGTAAGCAGCAATGAAATGAAGCTGAACTTTAAATTGTACTCTGAAAAGGACCTGTATTATGATTTAATTCTAAATGTATACTCAGTAAAGGCTCTCCATGTGCTTGATTTAGGCAGGCACGGCTCTGCTCGCTATTCTGAAGCATGCGTCTGTATTTCAATAAGAAGAAGGGGAATCAAGTTGGCCAGAGGCAACACTAATTCCATGCCACCACCCTAAAACAGAATTGCTTCAGAATATTCTGAAAAGACTGATAGTTGAAAGGAATAGAGGCTGCAGAAAAAGCTCAAGCACATAGTTACAACAATAACAAAGCGATTCATCTAGGCCATGCAAGCACTCAGGTGTAAGGCTAGAAAAGAGGAGAGTAGAACACAGAGATGTTGTTTTAAATGTGCAGCATCCGTTGACAGCTGGATTTTCCTAGATAGTGTTTGGCATCATCCCATCACCAATCTGAACTGCCAGTTGCAAATGGCTCCTCCGGCAACAGAGCCAATGCTTCTTCTTGGGCCATGCTGAAGAGTAGGACAGCCAGCATGCTCTCTTCCCTAGAGACTGAGAATGTCACCTTCGGGAGAGATCAGCCTCCATCATCATCAGGAATGAGATCTTGGAGTCTTACTTCCAGACCTGACCCAGATCTGTCTTGAAAGCTGCGATAACCCTATGAAAGTACAGTAATCTACAAAAGATACCAGGTAATGAACTGAAATGGATTTGTCTCTTGGATGTCTGGGATGGGACTGAGATGGATTACACTATGCAATAGATCCTGCACTTTTAAAACGTGAAAAGCAAGTCAGAACATCACTTACAACCAACAGTTTATCATGCTTATAGAGGAATGTATATTACATTGTCTTTTTTTATAAGATTAAATGAATAAACACCACAGATCAGTGCTTTAGAAAAATGTATGTGTATGTTTACTATATACATTTGTCTATTTTTTATTATAAAAGATTAAATATGTCCTCTTATGTGGATTAATCATAACTCACATAGTTCAGTGGTTTTAGCTCATGTACTAAATCAGTGGACTAATTCGGTACACTATGCATTCTAATTAAATTGCTTGTCTTTGATTAACCACTTTCTTAAACTTTTTTCGGCTATCTTTAGCCTGTATATGAAAATAAAGTCAGAAAAAACAACACAAAAAATGGATTAAACACCAAGCTCAAATTTGGATTAACTTCATTATCAGCAGATAGTGGAGTCAATAAGGATATACAATAGTAAAATCAAGAGGAAAATATAGGTTCTTTACTAGTTTAGCAAAACATTATTTTGAAATCTGTAAATTTAAATATTTACAGATAAATTAATTATTTACAACTGTGATGTTTAATTTTTTTCAGAATGCTGCCTCCCTAAAATAAATGTGTATACGTATTTATATTTAATAGAGATGTGTTTTTCTCTTAACCAATGTTAAATAGGAAATTAAGTATCTGAAAATTAAATTAACACTAGCATTCTGATTTTAGTGCCATAGTATTCCTTCAAAACTTTACCAATATGTAAACATTGAAAATGTATAAACTATATGAAATTATCTCACTAACCACCAGCAGGAGGAACAACTTGGTCAAGGAGCTTCATGCTAGTTTTCTTCCAGATTTTCTTTATAACTGCCCTGAGTTCTTCGTTTGCTTGCTCTAGGTTTCCTGGAGAGAGCGAGAGAGAGAGAGAGAGAGAGAGAGAGAGGAGGAGGAGGAGGGTAGGACAAATTGGTAAGGTTACATTTTAGTTTAGAAAACAAAGGAATAGAAGTTAACAACCGCTAACCACCTGTTTAGTGGGCCCCCTTTGTGTGCAGGCAGCATAGGATATTGCCTAATACCCTCACTCTTATTTGGCTTTATTTATTTATTATTATTTATTATTAACATTTATCTATCGCCCATCTGGCCGGCAACCGGCCACCCTGGGCGATGTACACACAATAAAATACATAAATACAATAAAATACATTAAAGCAATATAAAAGTTTTAAAATCTTAACCCACCCCATATTCCCGCCTGAACAACCAGGTTTTTAATGAGCGACGGAAGCTCAGCAGAGAGGGGGCATGGCGGAGGTCACTCGGGAGAGAGTTCCACAGTATGGGGGCCGCCACAGAAAAGGCCCTCTTCCTCGTCCCCACCAGTCTAGCTGCTCTGGCTGAAGAGACAAGGAGAAGGCCATCCGTGGCAGATCTTGTTGAGCGGCCCACTTGGTGTTGCTGGAGACGCTCCTTGAGATAAACTGGACCAGAGCCGTATAGGGTTTTAAAGGTCAAAACCAACACCTTGAATTCGGCTCGGCAAGCAACTGGTAGCCAGTGCAAATCCTTCAGCACTGGCGTGATGTGATCCCGCCGGCGGCTGCCTTTAACCAGGCGAGCCGCCGTGTTCTGTACCAGCTGCAGCTTCCGAACCGTCTTCAAGGGTAACCCCACGTAGAGCGCATTACAGTAGTCTAGGCGAGAGGAGACCAAGGCATGAACCACTGATGGGAGCAGGTGATTAGGAAGGTAGGGGCGCAGCTGCCGTATCAGATGGAGTTGATACAGCGCTGCCCGGCTCACAGCTGCCACCTGAGCCTCCATGGACAGCTGGGAGTCTAGAATGACCCCCAAGCTGCGGACCTGGTCCTTCAGGGGTAGATGTACCCCATTCAGCACCAGGTCAACATCCCCTAACCTCCCCTTGTCCCCCACCAGCAGTACCTCGGTCTTGTCGGGGTTCAGCTTCAGCATGTTCCTTCCCATCCAGCCAGCCACTGCCTCCAGGCACTTGGACAGGGTCTCAATGGCCAACCTCGGTGAGGACTTGAAACAGAGGTAGAGCTGCGTGTCATCCGCATACTGATGACACCGCACCCCAAACCTCCTGATGATAGCTCCCAGCGGCTTGAGGTAGATGTTGAATAACATCGGGGAGAGGATGGAACCCTGCGGCACCCCACAAGTGAGCAGCCGAGGGTCTGAAGCCTCCTCCCCGAGAACTACCCTCTGGTACCTTCCAGAGAGGAAGGACCGGAACCACTGCAATACAGTGCCTCCCAAGCCCAACCCCTCCAGGCGGTCCAGGAGGATACCGTGGTCAACGGTATCAAAAGCCGCCGAGAGATCGAGGAGGACTAGAAAGGAGCATTCGCCCCTATCCAAAGCCCTCCTCATATCATCCACCAAGGCGACCAAGGCCGTCTCCGTCCCATGTCCAGACCTGAAGCCCGACTGGCACGGATCCAAATAATCGGCTTCATCCAAGTGTGCCTTCAACTGAGCACCCACCACCCGCTCGATCACCTTGCCCAGAAATGGTAAATTGGAGACTGGGCGAAAGTTGTTTAAATCCTGGGGATCCAAGGAGGGCTTCTTTAGAAGCGGTCTTATTACTGCCTCCTTGAGGGCTGATGGCATCACTGCCTCCTCGAGGGAGGCATTCACCACCGCCTGGATCCCCTCACCCAGTCTCTCCCTGCAGCTCATTATGAGCCAGGACAGGCAAGGATCAAGCAAGCAGGTGGTCGGCCTCACAGATGAAAGCACCTTGTCCACTTCATCAGAAGGAAGAAGCCGAAACCGATCCCACAAAACCGGTCTGCCATTGGCCTCCTCCTGCTCACTCCCTGTGTCCACGACGCACGATATCCCACTCCTAATCCGATCGATTTTATCTGCGAAGTGCTTCGCTAAAGCCTCACAGGAGGCTTTAGACTGTTCCAATGGGTCCGGAGCGACTGGACAGACCAGACTCCGGACCACTTGGAACAGCCTCCTGGGGCAGCACTCCGCAGACGCAATGGAGGCAGCATAGAAATTCTTTTTTGCTGCCTTCACCGCCACCCGGTAGGCTGAAGATGCAGCTCTAACCAGTGTTCGATTGTCTTCGGAGCGGGAATTACGCCATCGGCGCTCTAGCCTTCTCACCTCTTGTTTCAGAGCTCGCAGCGACGGAGTGAACCATGGTGCCGCGCGAGCTCTGTTTAGGCGAAGAGGGCGCTTCGGAGCAACTCGGTCTAATGCCCTGGTGATTGCAGCATTCCAGTCGTCCACCAGGGTCTCGACCGAGCTACCGTTTGTGGGCTCCAATTCCCCAAGCGCGTTCAGGAATCCATCCGGATCCATAAGACGCCTGGGGCGGACCATCCTAATAGGTCCCTCACCCCTGCAGAGGGGTTTGTGACGTTGTCACATAGCCACATCTGGTTGGGCAATTAACTGATGTCTAAGGGATCCCTGACTGACTGGGATTATTTCAGGAACAAGCTCCAGTTGTTGTTTTAAAAAAAGATGGATCCAAAGCTACAGATCAGTGAAAGAAGTAACTATGAACAAGGCATGAATGGTGTGCAAGAAAGGTAAGCAAGGGTGGGTTTTCATCAAGTCCTCCCCCCCCAAATGAAAAAAAAAATTAAGAAAAAAACTTATTTTCTCCCCAAGTGCTATATGGGTGGAAATTTTCTCATCATCATAATCATCATCATCATCATCATCATCATCATCATCATCATCATCATGCGATCACTCGTGACCTAGTAAGATTGTCTTCCAGGATAAAAATTTTACAAAAAGAAAAATTTTAAAAGGAAGGAAATTCTAAAGAAAATTGTGTAGACTCTAGCGATGGGTCCGTATGTGACTGTGGAGGCCAGCCCTGATGATGACAGATCAGATGTGTTAGGAAAGGTAGAGGGTAGATTCAGAAAATCATGTGATACACCACTCAGCTGGCAATATCTCACCATGTGCAAAACTTTCATTGATAGTTCTCCCTGGATGTGTTGAAGCAGCTACCAAAAGGAAACCAATGTGATGGACTGGTCCTCTAATATGAGGGGCCCATATGTGTGGCTGAAATGGGCCCCTCAACATATAGAGTATTGAAATGGATTTAATATTTATGTTGAATGAAAAACATTTGAATACGTATGTTATTTCACTGACAATAATATGCTTTAAGGATCTAATAATTACACAAACATTCATTGACTTGGATCTCAGGAAGTCACAGAGTGACTCAGTTCATATTTCATGGAAGCAATTCCTGGGTTAAAACCCAGGAATTGCAGAAATGAGCGGAGCACATGAGCTGCATGCTCCTTGTTTCTAGTTTTAATGAACAACCCAGGAATGCCCCATCCCTGGATTGTTTTGTGACATCTGAACCTGGAAACTCTGGGTTGTTTATGGGTTGAACAACCCAGAGTTAATCCAAAAATTACCCATGGTTTGCTGTTGGCCTAACTCTAGGGCATAAAAAAACCCAGAGTTTCCGGGTTTGCACATCACAAAACAACCCAGGAATGCTTCTCTCATCCCCGGCAATTCCTGGGTTAAATAACCCAGGAATTGCCACCATGATGTGCGAACAAGCTCAGTGAGTGGAAGGCAATTCTGTGCATGAAAAGGAGGGTGAGGGAAGAAAAAGTCTTCCCCTCCAGCTGCAGCCCACCTCCTACACTGCATACCATTCTGGAGCAGGATTTTGGCAGTTGCAAGGGGCTGCAGAATTGTGGGGGGAGCAGCCCCATTATGTCAGAGGAATTCTGCTCATGGTTCTTTTCATACAAGCCACTCTGAAAATTAGACTATATCTAAATACAGTATATATGTATATCACAAGTGAATCACACACAACAGCAGCATGTTTAAATATCCAAACACGTTCAGAAAGCTGAGGGGCCCTACTTAGAACAACTGAAATGTGAAACTATAAAAGAAGCTTTGCTGCAACACAGCACTAAACCATCAGACCCTCTGGTGACATAAACATAAACATTTGGGTTGTAGGGCTCTACCCCACATTTTACATCAGTTCATATTTCTTGTGTGAAGTTTGCTCCCAGAAGAACATTAATCTCTTGGCTGTATTCTTCTGAAGAAACCGTTGACATTTGTTAATAAAGACACCTGGTAGCTCTCCAATGTAATGAGAATCAAATGTGTTGGGGTGGGGTGGAGTGTCTAAACTGGGAGCTGAGATGAGGCATATCTGCTGTAATCTCCTTGAATGGCCACAATCTTATGGGATTTTCATAAACATGATGCTATCATGTCATAAATGAGTTGAACCTGAAAACGATGATGTGGCTTCAGATAAAGTTTGCTTCTGAATTATTGAAAGAACAGTACTTAAAGTTCAAGACAGGCCGTGGGCTAACTCCTGTAAAGAAAGTTTACATTTGCACAAAACAGAAAATGCACAGGCTAGAACCTAGACAAGATGGATGGTACAAGATTCCAGTCAGCAGTACTGGATGGCTTGGGGCTAATGCTGTCTCTTCTACATCTGAGGAGAGACAACAAGACAATTCTGTAGACCATGTTTGACAGTTCAAGAGATTTGGCCTTATAATGCTTTTGACAGTAATGGTTTTTCCACAAGCCTGGGATGTGGGCCAAGTAACTCAGCCGGGAATACTCAAAAAGAACTGCGTGTGCAAACTTTTACATTTGGAAAGTCTACAGGGTTGGCCACTGGGTACATCAAATTCTCAGTACAGAGTAATAATCTGACAAGGGGGAAAAAGAGAGTGCCTTGGAAATATGCATCTTGTTCTCTTACCTTCTGTTTTAATCTTCAAGGCTGTTCTTACTAAAGCAAATAAAGTAGCATTAAACATAACTGTTCCATCACTGTTTAGCGGCATGTTCATGGCTACCAACCTCTGCAGACGTTTAAGAAATAAACAAATACAAAGAAATCTCAGTTTATGTTTGTCAGACATTGGGGAAAATAAATATACAAATGAAGAGCATCAGATAAAACACATATGGGGGGAAATTACAGTCAACTGGCAAAGGCATTAGGAGCCCCTTGACTACCAGAAGCTTATCGTACGGCTGCATCTGCAGAAGAGAGAACGGCTGCCTGGTACTAGATCAAAATCTATTGTAGACAATACGTCATTTAAAACGTCACAGAAACTTAGCACCTTAAAATAGCTGTGTCAAGTGTTCAATACTTTATATAGTTTATGCACCCTTAGGGGTGGGGGGTAAGTATTTGACACAGTCAAATTTAAGTACGTTTAAGTTCCATTTCTTTCAATATGTGAATGAAATATTTATCTACAGTATTTTTCCATGTATAAGACTATACTTTTTCCTAAAATCGCTAGACTAAAAATTGAGGGTCGTCTTATACACGGAAGTAAGCCGAGGAGAGAACAGTGCGGTTGCAAAACTGCCCAGTGGGGGGCGTCTTATACATGGGGGCGTCTTATAGACGGAAAAATACGGTAATTAGCTCACATCATGTTTAGCTCTCTTATGAAATCAGTGGGATGTAAATGTGCCACTTCGGGATGAATCAGACCCACTGATAAGCAAATTGCCAAAATAAATGTATTTTGGACTGGAGGACTGATAAAAAAAAAAGAGACTTCATGACGATGACTCTGGATGCCTCTATTTGAAATGCCCACCTTTTTGTTGTGAGCCTTTCTCCAATTACAATCACACAAGTCCTGTTTCCCATGTTCTTTCTCCCATAACTATCTTATTTATCAGATGGGTTCAAACAAGAGGAGATGGTTCTTTCCATCTCACTCTCCTTGTGGGCAGTTTAGGGACATTTGGCTTGTCTCAGCTGGTGGCAGAGTACTAGTCCATGAGGATTTTTGGTCCGACTCAGCAACGCAATAATTATGTTCTTATTTGTTTGTAATTTTATCTACTGAAGCACAAAAACTCGTAGCAAGTTTCAGCATGTTAAATACAAGATGCTTTAAAAAATGTAAGATATAATGGGCTGGTTCAGACTTCATGTCAAACCATGGTTTAGCAATACGTGAACATACTTTGTGTTTGCATATTCCCTCCCTCTGTCATGCACTCTGATTACTTATTTCTTATTCAGTGCAAGACACTGTTTGCTATTACATGATTTGCAGTTGCTCTCTAAACCAGGTTTGCAAACCATGAATTGGAAACTATGGTTTCCTCTAGAAAGGAAATAACTAACTGAATATGGGGTAGGGGAAGAAAAGGATGAGCAAGTACAAGGCTTGTTCATGTTGCACCTAACCCTTGTTTGGCATTCAGTCTGAACCAGCTCAGTGTTCTACACGTGTTCTACAGAAAGATAATGTTACAATGACAAAACAGTATGCAATACACTGTTCCACCAAGAACCAGCAGCCTGCACTGTTAATTACATATTCATGCACATTAGTTGGAAGGTTCTACAACCATAATGTAGCTCTAGTTACACAGGTATAGATGGGGCTTGTTCACTTTCTCTTCAAAGCTGGTGAGCAAGAGATGACATATTGGCTAAACCTGGACTCTCCAAAACTCCTTTTTACCACCACGCACAGCCCACATATTGTTCTAAATCAGTGAGCCAGGATAAAAACAGGAGGTGGGCATTTTGTTTGCTTCTTAGTAAGATTGAAAGGAGCCTAAGAAAAAGCTATGGTTATTATATTGATGAATCAGGCTTCTTGAATTCACAAGAATCTCTTCACTCGCAAATTACATTAGACAGAGGTATTGACACAACAAATAGTGATTGCTCTGAAAGGCAGAAAAGCCTACCTTGCATGCAACTCTGTGAGGACATAATTTACCAAAACCAAGAGGAGGCTGTATGCGTCGCAATAAGGTAACAACGTCAAGGTGTTTTATTCTCCCCCTACAAAATAATTACAATAGAATTACAGCATTCATTGAATAGTAGTTCCATCTGACTTTAAATTACTGTTCTTGGTTCTTTTGCTCCTCTGGTAACCACAGACTGTAGAACAATGATAAGTCTAACTTACTTTGCTTCAGGATCATATTCTGACCATATTCTTTTAAATTCATCTAGGTGATGTGGACCAAGAATAGACCAATCGCGTGTCAGATAATCAAAGTTGTCCATGATGACAGCCACAAAGAGGTTGATAATCTTAAAAACAATTGAAGTAATTATTTAATAACATTTATATTAATATGAAAAATGCTAACAATTAACAGCATTCTAGATGTATATGTGCAGATGTGCATGTGTGAGAGAGATTTTTAAATATATACATCAAATTATAATCTCTGGAAGATTCACAAACTACATGATCAGTGCTAGTTCAAGCCATTTTGCTGCCTGAAGTGGAGGCCAAATAGAGCCAGACCCCCATGACCACAGCTAGGTCCAACACTTTAGAAAGTCTTGTTGTACCATACAGACATCAGTTCCTGCCTTCATCTATCTACCCACATTAACACCTGTCCCATGGTACTGCCTGAAGAAGATGGCTTCACTCTGCTACATAGCAGGACCAGCCCTGTATATGATATGGATAGAAAACATTTACGGTAAGTTCTGATGTCACCTATATCATCGATACCCAAAATGATACACATTTGTCAGTTTGCTTGTCTGTGTTTTTTTCCCCCTACATGAGCCCAGTGCCGACATGTTTCCAATCTCCTAACCATAGTTAGGAGATCAGAAGTGTGCCACTGACTTTCATTCTTCCTCCCTCCCATGTACAAATGTCATCTTCCCAAGTTCTCTTTTCAGAGCTAATCATAGTGAAGTGTTGCATCTGAACTGATGATAATGGTAACCATGGTTAGCTTTTAACCAGAGTTTGCAAACTATCTTAAAACTCTGATTGCAGACTATGGTGAAAGCTAACCATGATTAGTGTTGACACCAAAGTAAACAACCATATTTAACTCCAAAACAGGGGGAGAGAGGGTGGAATTTATACATGAGAGGGGAGATGGGAGGGTAAAGGTATGTATGAACCTGCGGCACTCTCCTGATCTCACCATGGGAGGAGTTCTGTACTAAAGCACATACTCTGCATGCAAAAGCTCCCAGGCTCCAGGCCCCATCATCTCCAGTTAAAGGATGTTACCTAGTAGGACCGGGAAACACCTCTGAATAAGGCAGCCTCCCCCAACCTGGCTCTCTCCAGATATGCTGGAATACAAGTCCCATCATCCCCAGCCAGCATGGTCAATGGAGAAGCTGCCAGGCAAAGCAGACAAGGCTAAGCTAGATGGATCAATGGCCTGACTTATGTTCAGCATTTCTATCCTATTCCCCCCCCCCCACAAAAATACTAAAGGTGACAAAGAGTACAATGTTTATAATATTTAAAACATTGAGTTAATCAGTATTCAAACAGACATCAATTTAAAAAAATCAAAATTAGTACAAAATCAGTCAAATATCTAATTTAAGGGACACTACCTAAAATGCACACTAAAAAAAGTAAAGTCTAAGGCTGCAATCCTATACCCATTTACCTAGGAATAAGCCCCACTGAACTCAATGGGACTTACTTCTGTGTAGACATATATAGGGTTGCACTCTTTATGAAAAATGCAAAAATAAAAGGCTGATCCAAAGTTTAAGACATTTTTCTCCTAAATTAGTTCAGCATTCTTTGTTTTTAGGTTTCTTAGTTATTCTGAGGCCTTTTCTGAATAGCTTAAGGCTAGAGTCTTAGGTTTAGTCATTTTTAATAAAAGCCTAGAAGAGAGAGAGATTCTCATAAAATAATTAATAACATAGACCTTAACCCCAAACCCATTTTCAATAACATTGCTAGATCGTGGAGAAAGTAACGTGTTTGTTTCAAATCCCTTTTCATGCATAAACACTCCAGTGGTCCTTGGGCAAGACACTTTGTTCAACCTTAAATCCCTCTTTAGAAAAAGGATATATGTATACACACACACACACACACACACACACACATATATATATATATATATATATGTACCGTTAGACACAGATTGAAATGAAAGGCAAGGGGGCCAGACAAACCTCTTTTGGAAGGCTGTTCCACTGTCTAGTTCAAACCACAGAAAAGGCCCTATCCCTTATGCTAGGGGTGGGGAACCTTAGGCCCATGGGCCAGATCCGACCCTCCTGGGGCCCCAATCTGCCCCTCTAGGGTTCCCCAGATGGACATACCCTTTTCCCCTGGCAAAACCCACCCCTCTTCTTCTGACTGCTGATCATTTGGTGGCGTTCCTCTTTTGCATCGGTTTGTGCTCGTTCTAAAAGACTGAAATGCCTCTCCTAAGGCTTAGTTACTGGAAGTAACAAAAAAAAAACATGCTGGTATTTTTGCCCATCCCTTTTGCCTTTGGCCCTGCCCACCACTGGAATGCAGCCCCTGAGAGCGCCTCCAAAATGTAATCTGGCCCTTGGGCTGAAAGAGGTCCCCCACCCTGCATTATGCCACACTTCACATGGTGGCAGGAGGGAGGGGATGCATGGAGCGGGGCTACAGAAGCCAATCTCAGGGGTAGGGCAGTTTCGTATGAGTGGAGGCCATTTTTAAGATACGCTGGCCCCAGGCCATTTAGGCTTTGGAAGGTCAGAAGCAATGCAAGACACTGACAGTGATACTAGTATGAGACAGCTTCCTAAGAAGCTGGGTATGTTACATCTGCCTTGGGGATTTTTAAAGTGTTTCAATCTGGGTGGGTCACCTTTAGTTCTGTAATGAAAATTGCAGCAACAGCAAAACAAAACTGAAAAACAAAAGAAAGAAAAAGAAAAGAAAATGCTACACTGAGCAAAAACAATAGCATTGAATATGTGCCCTTTAAGGAAATACATTGCCTTCAATCAATTTTAGTCAGAATGTTGCATGAAGAAAATCTTTGGATAAAAGAAAGGCGGGGGGAGAACAACTACGGGCACAATCCAATGGGAAAATATTCCTGCTGGACTGAGCTCTATATTGACCTGGCTCACATGATCACTGCAGCACACCAGGGCTTATTTAAGCCACGATAGGTTGTGGTGCACACCGGCATGTGGCGGGCAACTTTTGAATATTCAAGCTACAACCATGGCTTGATCTGTCATCCGAACCTGGCAAGGGTGGGTTGTTGCATAGCTAACAAACCACCCACAACTCTAAAACAGCCCATGGGTTCTGGGTGGTTTGTTAACCACGCCAGCAACCCACTCTTGCTGGGTTTGGATGACACGACCAGCCAGGGTCGTGGTTTGAATATTCAAAATGGCTGCCTGCACATGCCACAGACCACCATGGTTTAAATAAACCATGGTGGGCTGCTTGATCGTGTGGACTGGCCTATAATTTTCTCAGCACGTTGTATATAAAATCACAATGTGAATCTTGGAATGGATTTTGCAGCAAGTATCTCCTATAAATTTGCTCAGTGGAACTCCATGCCACAAGACATTAATATCTAACAAGTAACAATGTATTTTATGGATTCATCAAATCATTCTACGGTGTATTCTTCTGTTAAATATTGTCCAGTTATAATGTTTAAAGATGTTCCAGTTTCTGGACTCACCAAGAAAGCACACAACATATAGAAACTGATGAAATAAATAATGGCAAAATTGCTTCCGCATGTGAATTCTTCTCCTGGGTTATAATCAGACTCTGGATCACATCGTTTCCCAGGCATACAAGCCAACATGATCTCCTGCCAAGCCTCTCCTGTTGCACATCTTTAACATGGAACAAAGCAAGAGAAAATAAGTCAGATAGCATTGTTTCAATTAGAATTATGGTATTATTACTATTTGGTTACAGTGGCCCCAGACAATGTCACGTATGGTATGGGTACCATGCGTAGGTTCCATGCATGTACAAGCACGCCAGGGAATGAGCATACACAGTCATTGTCATCCTACCCTAGCAACCACACAACTCCTGGCATGAATACGTATGCTTGCAGCCATGTCAGGGGTATCCCAGCACACAAGGTCCACCAGGGGTTACCCTACACATTAGGGGTGACCCAGCACACCTTAGCTCCCACCCATGAGACATCAGGTAATCCAGCCCACCACCACCCCATACCACCCCAGTGCACAGAACTTGCACTATGAGAAGGAATAAGATCTGCATGGTGAATACACTGGCTACTCAATGCATTGGCTACACATAGCCCACCGTACCATCAGGTTGTTTGTAAATAGGCGAGGGAGGGTGCACTGGAAAGAAGATGGGTCGGCCAACCCAGCCTGCCCTTCTACCTCCATTTGCCATTCCTGCTGTATCAGTGACACACTTGCACAATGGCCTTTGGCAACCAACATACAGTCATGCCTTGGATGGAGAGCATAATTCGTTCCGGAAACGTGCTTGTAATCCAAAACACTCTTATATCAAAACGAAATCCCCCCCCCAAAAATTTGTACAGAGATTTTTAATTTAAGCCGTACGACAGTACTTGTCTTGCAAGACGTCGCTTGTATATCAAGTTAAAAAAAATTAAATAAATATTTAAAAATTTGCTTGTCTTGCAAAACGCTCTCAAACCAAGTTACTTGCAATCCAAGGTATTACTGTACTAGCTGGAAGGCACTGCATGGTGCTTCCTGACCCATCCCTTCTCTTCTCTTCCTGATGATTCCATGATAGTATGCTCTATCCTGAACAGCCTGCAACTGCCACTGGTCCCAGGCACCGTGGTCCACCAGTCCTTCACAGCAGGAAGTTTGCTTATGCTTAGTGCTATGGGAAGAGGGGAATGTAAAGATAAATGTGTGCTAAGCTGTTTCTAATCTGGCAGAAATGAAGGTGGATATTTTATACTCCTTTTAGAATATGAAGAGTTGTAGATATGGAAGTCTGATCATCAACATTTTCAGTGAATTACGGTGAAAGAAGAAATCAGCACAAATGTGCTGATTCCCTACTTGGTGTTTCTTATGTTCTCATTTTGCATCAGCATTTTTAACTTACTGGGGAAACTGAACATTTGTGGATGTGCCTACTCGGAAATGTCTTGACTGAACCCACAGAACAAAACTCCTTTGTGAGTAAACTATTTTTTTCTATTGAAAAGCTAGGGATGTCAGGCCCAGCAGGTCCCTGAGAAAGCTCCAGTACATTTAAATGATGGAATTTTTCCCCCAGAGAATGGAAAATCTCAGCAGGTGCAGTCTTCCCTGCCACTGCACTACTATGACTGACAGTGCTGTGCCTTCTGAAATGTTCCCTTCTATAATTTGCAATATTACTGATTCATGTTCAACCTGGAAAAAAGTGTTTTGGAACACAAGAAGGGAAAAATACAAGATCCACTCCAGTGCTACCATTTTATACAAGAGTCTTTTAAAGGGGCCATATCCCTGTTCTGGCTGTAAAAAAGACTGTCTATATTCTGCTTCTTTGGCAGCACTAAGTGTGTTATTTACTTATTGTCTAATGGTCTCCAATCAATTGAGAGAGCATTTTACATTTATTATCTGAAATATCTTTAAAGTGATTGAACCACAGCCACAACAGCATTTATTATTTCCAAACATAGGAAACTGCATCCTTATCTGAAGTCACGTACCTTGAATACCAAGGATCCTTTGCTAGGAAAAAGGTTAATCAAGTGGCATCAGATATTTGGTAACAACGAAATTATGCAAATGCTTTGTAATACTTTAATCACTCTTCTTTGAGAAAAACAGTGGCAGAAAACCACCATCCTACTCAAGAAGCAGAGTAGAACTCTGGAGCTGTGTTTTAGGGAGATGACCCCTGGCTTATTTTTCTGGATGCAGTGAAGATGCATCATCATCATCATCATCATCATCATCATCATCATCATCATCATCATCATCATCATCATCATCATCTTAAGTTAATTGCTCTTAGTGGATACACTGGAACTAAACCAATCAAATAGTCTAGCTAAGTCTCTTTGTTCATCCATATACAGGTGAGTCCAGGCCATCAGCTTCAATGCATCCACCAAAGTCCACATGAGTAGAGGATAACACACTGGCCTCAGTGTGTGAGAATGCTTTGAAGTGAATGGGTCCCCTTCTTATGCAGAAATCAGTGAGCACATTAGAACCGCACATATCTTTTGAGCACAGGCTCTAGGTATAGTAGGCAAAACAGTCAAGAATATCCTTTCATGTCTTCTGCCAGGCAAGGGTTGGAGTATTTCAGCCAGTAATATGAGAACAAAACATTAGGAAAGTTTTCTGTAATAAATTCAGGCAAGATCACTGTGATGTGTAGCACCTCCCTATGACTTAGGACACCCTCCAATATTAATATATAACTAATTATACCCAAGGTCTGCTCAGGAAGTGTCAGTGACACCAGGCAGTATCCAACTGCACCACTCTGTAAGCGCAAATGATGTTGCACTAATGGAAACTAGGTTCCAAAATATGTGCAACTAAGTTTACATTTGCACAAGCCTGGCTGTGCAAGCAGTTGCACAATCCGTTGTGCATTCCGCTTGCGCAACCCACTGTGCAACCAGTTGTACATAACTCTTGTGCAACCTGTTACGGTTGCCCATTTTCTTGTGCACAATGGGCAACCACTTGCACAATGGAAAGATTAGGTGGAGTTCCGCTAATGCTATTTGTGGAATGACACCATTGGATACTGCCTACCATTCTCTGTTTGCCATATTCCCTTGTCTTGGCTAGAAGCACCCTTGCTCTTTATAAATTCAAACACAGTAAGCAGGGTGGAGAATAAGGCATTGTGAGGGAAGGTCTGCAAGGAAGGAGTCTCTAAAATCATACCATGCTATTTACGAAATACTCAAAATGGGGCTTCTTTATTCAGAAGTAAAAAGGCAGGGATGGAAATCAAGGATCAACCCACAGAACATATACTCAAGAGCAAAAGAAACAAACTTGCTACTACAGTCCTTAGCTACACTAACCATGGGGTCATTTAAATGGTTGTACAACTTTGTATATGTGGGACATGGACAGGCTTAAATCTAATCCACCACGTTCTCTCTCTCAGGCTAACCAACACTCCCCATCTGACAAGTCCCAACTGTGTCTGTGGCTGTGCTCTCGCTCCCACCACTTCATGACTCTGTCATGGAGGAGGCGCCTCCCTCTTGCAGACAGCTCTTCAGGCCATGGGCGTCCACAGGAAATTTCTCTGGGTGGGGGGAGGCAAAGCTGCACAATGGTATGTGATTGTAATTTGCGCACATAGCGCATGCCATCACAACACACCTGTGCATTTTCCGTGTGTGTGTGTGTGTGTGTGTGTGTGATAGTCAGGCATTACACAAGAGACATAATGAACTCCAACAAAACTTTCCTTCATTTTGGAAACATTGGTGTAGACCAGGGCTCTCCAACCTTGGCTCCCCAGATGTTGCTGGCCTACAGCTCCCAGCATACCCAGCCAGCATGGCAAGGGATTCTGGGAGCAGTAGTCCAGCAACATCTGGGGACCCAAGGTTGGAGAGCCCTGGTGTAGACAGTAGCAGTGGAGTCTGGGCAGTGTCTTTGGGGATGGGGAGAAATGGGCATGGTTGATCAGGTTAAGGGTTCTAGAGGAGCCTGGACCTTACTTTTACACTTTACTCTTACATTGTTATCAGACACTTTTTACACCATAAGCGAACATAATACAACTTTGGCGTGGCTTGAATTTGGAACTGCAAGAATGTTATTTTGGAATTGCACTCTCTCCCCGCGGAACTGCACATTTTGTGTATCGTTGCACTTTTTGTTTTGTTTTTTTGAAGCCCTGATAGCATCAGAGAACTGGTCTACCATTCTGATAGATCTTGTGACTAAGCAGCAACAAGGCCCGGGCATCAGGTCTACCAAGATAGGTAGACCTGACCTCTGAGAAATTTGTATACCAGGTCTGCCCCTCTGTTGTTTCTCAATGGACAGACCTTGTGCCCAGACAGTGTCTTTCCACCCACGGCTGAAACCCTCAATTCTTTCCCAAGTTCCCTTCACCCTTATAATGGCTCTTGGGCCAAGGGTTATTACAGTTATGAAGAGTGTGGTTAATATGGGGGGCGGGGTGAGCTGCTCAGCTTGCAATCCACCCCTAGGCTCTGCTCTCCAGGCCACATGCAATAGACTCAGCGGCCTTCACAAAAGTGTTCTTTATTACTACGGTACATGAGATAGCACTCTGATGAACTGTATGGCACACTGTGTCCATTCTGAAGCCTGCACTAAGACAGTGGGAGAGGCCCCACCCAGGTCTCTTGCAAAAATGGCAGGTTCTCTTAAAGCAATATACACACATACATACATCACAATACCTAATAGCCCTTCATACATTGCACTGCTGCTACAATCAAATTCACACTTGCACTTCCTTAAACACATGCACACTACATTGCACTTCCTTAAACACAAACACACACACACACACACACACACCCAGGAGACTGAATAACAACACTGGACGACACTGCAAAGTCGTCATACACTATTCTAACCATCCCGCACCCCAACACACACAAAATGGGAAGAACAACACTAGGCTGCTTTGCAGGGCTGGTTAACCTGAGCTATTGCAGGGGTCAGCCCCAGCCCTCCAACAGCAGTATAACAGGGCTCTAGTGGGAAGACCAGAACGGTCCACCTGATGGACCATCAAGGTACATGCACTTGTTTATGACATCTGAAAATGAGCATTACCGGTAATTACACACAGGAAGAAACAAAGTAATTGTTATATTATGCTAAGTTTAAATGTTAAGACAGGATCGTAGAAATTGTGCAGAATCCACCAATGAGGGGAGGAAAACCCTCCACAGAGTTTTATAACTGAAGTATCAATAATAACAAAAGAACAAATAAAATCTACCGGAAGAGAAGCAGCACCGCTTGGGGAAAAGTCTGGAAGTTGTTGTTCCTGTTAATTTGACCACCATCCTTCAGAGCTACTTTGCCAAATACCTGAAAAAGGGAGAAACAATTATCCAGCATTATTTTGTTTTATCCTCCAGCAATATTGATAGTAAGAATGTAGGAAGAGTCTTGCTGGATAAGACCAGCAATGGCCAGCCAGATGGCTCTGGGAAGTCTACTGATCATGAAAGCAAAGGCTACCTTGTTTGATCCCAGCAACTTGAATTCAGTGACATACCAAACATTCAGCAGTCATGGATAACAGTTGTTGACAGACCTATCCTCCATGAATTTGTCTTATTCCCTTTTAAGGCATGTAGGCCACTGACAACGAATTCCATAAATTACAAATGGCTTGGATCTTTTCTTTCCATGAATCAGAGTTTGTGTTCACTTAACAGGGGTTTCCTCTTTTCCCCTTCCTTCTGCATCTCCCTGTGCTCCCCCCTCCCCAAATCTTCTCCTGGGGGTTGAGGGACCCTTGGGGACAGTGTGGGATATGGTGCAGGGGCTTCAGATGGAGGAGGGGCTAGCAAAATCACCTGCTCCCTTTTGTGAACATAAGATTGATGTGGAATCCAAGCCTGTGTGTTGGGCTAAGAAGTGCTTTCTTTTCTCCACTCTGAATCTCCTGCCTATCAATTTTATGGGGGTGACTCTGAAGTTCTTATGTTGTAAGAGGGGGGAACAAAAAAGGGGAAAACAACTCCATGTCATTCATGAACGAATTAAACTGTATTGGTCCCAGTAAAGATCCAACTAAAGCCTCATGACTTGCTGTGTTCCTTTGTGAATACCGTGTTTATGCCTTTCTCTAGTTCCTGTTTTAAGAAATTATCTAAGGACTGCTAAATTTACTCAGGAGCCTTTCGTGAGGAAGTTTGTACAAGATTAGCCTTATCTACATGGTTGTTGATACTCTCAGAGAACTCAAAAACTTTGCTGAGGCAGGATTTCCCTGGGCACAAGCCATGCCAATTCTTCCCTGTTTTTCTATATCTTTAATAGCTCTAACTTTAATCATACTTTTCACCAGGTTACCTAGGACAGACATTAGGCTAATGGGCCTATAATTTCCAGGCTCTCCTCACCCCCACCCCCTGATCTCAAATATGTGGCAGCTAAATTTAAAATCCTAAGCAAAACATGGTTATTGAAATATTCTGGCTGCTGCATTTCAGGCAGGAGTGGGCAACTTGTCGCCTACAACCCCCATCATCCCTCATAATTAGCTATGCTGGCTTGGGCAGATGGGAGTTACAGGCCAAAATATCTAGAGGGTCACAAGTTGCCCACCCCTGATTTAAGGCATAGTCATGTTAACTGAAGATCTTTGATGGAGGTGTGTTGACCTTTGATGCAGACTACTGTGGTCTTGAACAGCTCCCATTAATTTTAGTGGGGCTCACTCAGAACGTGGTAGGCCAGACAGAGATTTTATTTATTTATTTATTTATTATACTTATTAATCGCCCATCTGGCCGGTCACCCGGCCACCCTGGGCGATGTACAATTAAAATACAGTAAAAACACAATAAAATATAATGATTAAAACAATAAAACAATTCTTATTAAAAACCTAACCCACCCCATATTCCCGCCTGAACAGCCATGTTTTTAATGCACGGCGGAAGCTCATCACGGAGGGGGCATGGCGAAGGTCACTAGGGAGGGAGTTCCATAATGTGGGGGCCGCCACAGAGAAGGCCCTCTTCCTAGTCCCCACCAGCCTGGCTGCTCTGGCTGATGGGATAAGGAGAAGGCCATCCGTGGCAGACCTTGTTGAGCGGCCCACTTGATGTTGCTGGAGGCGCTCCTTGAGATAAGCTGGGCCGGAGCCGTGTAGGGTTTTAAAGGTCAAAACCAACACCTTGAATTCGGCTCGGCAAGCAACTGGTAGCCAGTGCAACTCATTAAGCACTGTGGTTCAGTTGTTAGAACAGAGCCTAAGCCTAGAAGATCTGGATTCATATCCCAACTTTGCCATGTATAAGTCACCATCTGTTAGGCTAAGATCCCAAACAAATGCATGCAGTACAGACTTGTGTGAACAGCTAGAGCTCTTTTTTTTCCTTTTGGCCAAAGCAGTTACTCCTGCCCAAGAGACAAGTATGTAAAATCCATGTCCTTTCTTTGGATCCTAGATTCCTTCCATTTGTAAAATGTGATAAATAGTACTCTGTTCCAAAGGTCTGTTGTGAGGGCAAATATACTACTACTAGTAGTAGTGGTGGTGGTGGTAGTAATGATAGATTATAATTGGCAATTCCCTTTTTTTTTTTACTAAGCAGTTTGTCTTTAACAACCATTAATAAGTTCCAACTTAAAAGATAAAGCCCTGGAGTAATAATCTACACTATTTATTTATTTATTTATTTTATTCTATTTTTGAATCGCCCATCTGGCCAGTCATCCGGCCACTCTGAGCGATGTACAGTCTAATTAAATACAAGAAAAAACAGTCCAACCGGAGCAGGCCCCAATGTTCCCCCGCTACTAACAGTCTGCTGAACAAGGTATCCATAATATTTTCAAATAATCTGGGCGAGTCAAACATGGAAAGCACACAGGCCAAATGAATCAACTACAGTAATACCTTGGATTGCAAGTAATTTGGTTTGAGAGCGTTTTGCAAGACAAGCAAATTTTTAAATATTTATTTAATTTTTTTTTACTTGATATACAAGCGACGTCTTGCAAGACAAGTACTGTAGTACGGCTTAAATTAAAAATTTCTGTACAAATTTTTTTGGGGGATTTCGTTTTGATATAAGAGTGTTTTGGATTACAAGCACGTTTCCAGAACGAATTATGCTCTCAATCCAAGGCATGACTGTATTTTTCTCTCTACATGTTTCCCTGGCCCCCCTCACAGTATCATGATGAAAATCATTTTTACAGCATACAAAATTAAGCTTTGGATGGCATATTTAGATAGACTATTGCAGTACATTATAAAATAATCAATGACAATCTCTTTATTTTAAAAGAAACATGATTATTAATTACCTGCATTCCAATAACCGCATAGATGAAAAACAGCATTGCTATCAAAAGAGCAACATATGGCAGAGCCTAAAATGGGAAGAAAATTTTAGATAATGGTAATTTATTTCTCTTTTTGAAGCTGTTACGTATGCATTTTACCAATACATTTTGCTTGCAGTTTTCAAACAACTCTGAAACTGATTGGACTGTTTTGCAGTGGGTGGCTTGAGAACTGAAAGCTGCATGGATATTGACAATGCATGCTCTGAACACATGAATCAGGCCATTTGTCTATTTAGCCGAGCGCTGTCTGCTCTGTTGGGTGGTGGCTCCAGGGCAGGTGTGCACACTCTTTTCAGCCTTGAGGGCCACAGGAGATGCTGGCTTGGGGGTCAAGGGCTGCACACTCGCTTGCACACGTATCTGCACAAGCAGTCCCCCGCCACCCAGCAATTCTGACACACATCACTCGTCCCTAGCTGGAAAGAGCAATCTGGCGGAGGGAGTGGAGAGCCTTCTCCCAGGGAGGGTGGGGGATTTGGAAGCGGGGGGGGGGGCAGGGCACCTTTGGGGGGGGGCTGTAATTAAGGCCTTGGGAGACCACAGTTTGTGCACCTCTGCTCTAGGGTCTCAGGTGCAGGTCTTCTCCGTGCTGTTACCTGGAGACTCTGGGAATTGGGCATGGGACATTCTGCATGAAAGGCATGTGCTTGACCACTGGCTTATAGATCCTTCGCCTTAAAGGGCTGGCAGGGGTGGGATCCAAATTCATGCATGCAGAACAGGATGAATGATACCAATCCATTGTCTTCTTCATTCAGCAGACTCACACAGGACAAAGTCAGGCACACCCCCTGGGGAGAGGGTTGGGTGGGGCTTGGACTGCCTATCCTATCAATTCATAGTCGAAGAGTCTACTGAACAACAGAGAACAGGCCCTGGGAAGACATGCTGCGTTGAACTACTTAATCTGCAGTCAAATGTCCAACCATTAGGGTAGCCAGACGGAAAAGTGGACAGCATGACAAGCAACACCTGCTGAAATTCCCACTTATGCACTACAATGAAATGTGCAGCGGCCCTGTCCTCTTTTGCATTTGGCCACCTATCTGCTACCGAGTTTTCTACCCTTAAACATTTCAGAGCTTTGTGTATTGAAGAATGAGAATGCATGACCTAGTTTTAATTCTGTATCTTGAAGAGAATAGCAAATGGGAAAGCATCAACCACTTCCTAAAGATGTTTAAAAAAAAGCTTCTAGTTGCGGAGCCTTTGTATAAAAACTGCTAGAGATTACATCAGCAAAAGGTGCACCCTTGGGAGCCATATTCATGTCAGAACCAGCAGATTGCAATCACATTTTGTGTCTCCAGTTTACCACTATCAGCATGAAGTGAGATTAGATAGCTGAAGGAGCAACCGGGTACAACATGTTACATCAGATTAAAGTTTTCCTACGCAGCAAGAATACTCAGTCAGCAGAAAGCAGAAACAGACTGAAGGTCAAACTACATGTTATCTCAAACAATTTAATTCCAATCATACTAGGGAGGGTAAAGATCAGCCTCTCCTCCCATGTACTGAATTTCCTGTATAGACCCTTCCCGTGCAGCTGTAATTAATAAAAATTAAAAGGATGACATAGCTACACACTATGCATTAAGCATAATGAGTAGTTTGGCCCTCAGAGCCATAATTTTATGCAAAAACTTCAGTGGATTAGCTAGAATTGGAGGGGATACATTATCCTAAGACTCCAATCCTTTGAACATCTACTTGGGAGTAAGTACCTTGGAACCTAGTGGACCTTACTTTGGAGAAAACGTTCTCTGAATCAGGCTTTTGGCTAATACATACTTCTGAAACTATTATGGTAGAGGCTGAAATGTTTCAACTGCCTTTTAAAAAATTGTTCATTTTAAAGTTCTCATATCCATCCTGTTTAACAATAATTTAAGGCAAACAATTTGAATGAAGAATTAACATTGCTAGAATGGGAGCCATAATCATTAGCCCTGGGAATGAGATTGCCTAAGCCAGGTCACTATCTCTCAGGCTCAGCTCCCACGCCTGTAATAATAGGAACAATGACGACTTACCCCATCTGATAGTTGTGAAAATGAATAAGGATTGCAAAGAAATGTGCACAGCTTAAGTGCCACATAGGTCATTATTATATCCAGATCTATGCACAGAAGCAGCCTTCTGCGTGTGTTGCCCATGCAACTATATATATTCCCATCCAATGGCTGAGTCTTTTGAGGCAAATGGAGAGTTAGATACTGCCCAGCAGGCCACAGCAGATACAACGGTGTCATTTGGCAAACTTAAATAGAGCTAGTGGAGCTCTGCCAAATCGTTCAGTTGTACAAATGCTTGTGCATTGTGCTAGCAAAGCACATGGCCCACTCTTGAAAGCAGCTGTGCAACCTCTTGTGTGAGTGGTTGCACAAGTGGAATTTTAGTTGGATTCTCCCCTTGCGCATAGTTTGGAACCTAGTTTCCGCTAGTGCAATGTAATTTGTGCTAAAGAGAATGACACAGCTGGATACTGGCCTCTGCTGTTACACATGACTATAGCTGGCTCTGGGCCACAATAGTCATGTGGCCCAAAATCAGGGCCGGTGCAAGGCAGTTTGGTGCCCTAGGCAAGATCAGATATGTAGCGCCCCCCCTTCCACTTGAGCCCTCCCTCCCTATTTCTGGTGCCCCTTTAGCCCTGCGCCCTAGGCAGCTGCCTAGTTGGCCTAATGGTAGCACCGGCCCTGCCCAAAATACTGGATTGTATTTTGGTCCTGAAGAGAACCTAGGATTTTTAAAACTATTACACTTACCTGAAATGACTTAATAAATGTCCACAACAAAGTTCTTATCCCTTCACCCCTGCTGAGGAGCTTCACCAATCGCATCACTCGGAAAAGACGGAAAAAGGTGATGGAGATTCTAGCGCTGTCTTCATTGTTCTAAAAGGGCATTATGGAGAAATCAGACCAAGTACAATGGGGAACATGCAACATTTCAGGGAAAGAAAAACAACAACAAATGCAAAGGTGAAAGAGGTAAGATTTGAACATGTATCTCTGGGGCCTTTTCCACTTTATAAGCATGATATGACAGGAAAAATTACATGCTAGCACACAGGACCTGTAGAAATGCTTCACACATCACATGCATTTCCAAGTTTTCCAGTTTGTTAATAGGGTCATGTTGGGTTTGTCTGTAGTAGAGTTTGATAGGCACATTGACAACAAAACCAAATCACTGCATACACCTTTCTAGTAGGACAATTATGAAAAATACAGAAAAACCAGCAGAGAAGAGAGACATGGTAAAAAGAATAAACTCAAGTAGAGGTACAATCACTGGGGTCAGTTTACTAATCTTACCCCAGACTCATCAGTTGTGACAGTTTCAGTTGGCTTTGGCTTTAAAAAATTAAGAACATTATATATTAAAATCAAATCAAAGACCTTGAAAAATAATTCAACGACCATAAAGAGGTAGCAAGGATCACTTTGCTTTTAAAAAAATTAAGAACATTATATATTAAATTCAAATCAAAGATATCTAAAAATAATTCAACTTGACAATAAAGAGGGAGCAAGGATAGCCTACATTAAAGTTTGATAATTGGATGCTTACTGGAGGTGGTGGCACACACAAAGGTTCTGCTAAACAGATGCCTTTAACCATTGCAGTTTATATTTCTGGCTGAACTGTGCCAAATAAATTGCATGCCTGCTATAATAAGTTAGAGAGTATTTGTTGTAGCTGAATGATGTGAATGTACTAAAACAAAGAATCATGTTGGGCTTCTGTCTAAACCAGTGTTCTCCAACCTTGGGTCCCCAGATATTTTTGGCCTACAACTCCCAACATGCCCGAGCCAGCGTAGCCAAAAACATCTGGGGACCCAAGGTTGGAGAACACTGGTCTAAACCATTAGTCTTCAACTGGTGGATTGTGACCCAAAATAACTGAGTCACACAACCTGGTGTAAAGTTGGTAGCAGCAGCAACACTACAACCATCTTTTGGAAGAAGAGAAGGACAAAAGAGAGGAAAGGAGAAGGACAAATAGAACAAGACAAATATATGTAAATATAACGGAGGGGAATAATACATAACATATACACAAATTAGAAGTGGATCCCATACTGCAATTTGGGGTTCAAGGTGGGTCACATGGAAAGGTAGAAAGCCAGTGCCCTAAACCAGCTGTTGTACATTTGACGTCTGATTACTGTGAATGTCTACAACGATGGTTTTGCTTAAAGTGATGCCTGATTACAGACCAGGATTTGACGAAAGAATACTAAAGTTACTTACTGCGACGGTTCGCATGATCAAATAAGCTACCATGGCTTATTTAAGCCATGGTGGGCTGCAGTGCATGCCGGTGCATGTGGGTAGCCATTATGAATATTCAAGCCACAGTTTGTCATATCACCCAAACCTAGGTGGTAGGGGTTGTGTGAGGGTTAAACAACCCTTGTATAACCCATGGCTGCACAACCCCGCCGCCCGGGTTCCAACAACATGACAAGCTGTGGCTTGAATTATCAAAAACTGTCTAGCACACACCACAAGTCACCATGACTTACATAAGTCATGGTGGGCTGCGATGATCATGCGAACTGGGTCATTGGCTGTAGATTGTTCCCTGTATGGACAATTCACTTGTAAGGGTAGGGTATGAGACGACAACTTGGTAGATTGTGTGTGAGAAATGGCAGCCAGCACTTTTGAAGACACCAGCTGCATTCAGATATGATGATAAACCTCATTTGATCAGGAGCTATAAGGGGTTAAAGCCCACCTAAGGCCCAGCAGCAGAGTACCCAGCTGAGGTCCACAAAGTGGGTGAGCAGCTGACAGGCTTGGACTGCAAAGCAAGGGTAGGCAACTTTTGTGGGTTCATGGGCACATTTGAAATTTTGACAAAGTGACATGGGTGCCACCACAGAATTGTCTGCCATTAGGGTGTGGCTGTTGGGGTGCTTGGCAAAGTGGTGCAGGGGAAAAAAACACAGTACACCGAAGTGGTTAAAGTGTAAAGTGTTGCAGTCATTACCTAAGAATTAAGAGACTTTGCCTGTCTATGAACCTGCCAACAATGAGAAGGGTGAACTTCTAGATGAACAACTCCAATGAGAGAGATGTGGGAACAATATTTGCACGACTTAATGCTCAAGAAGGTGCAAACCCAGCACTTTCAAGTGGACCATCCACAGCTGAACCAAAGGGTGAGAAAAAATAAAATCCTTTATAGAATACTTTATCCCGTATACACTCTATGAAGGCCTTGATGGGTGAATTCAGGCCCCCACAGCTGGCCTGTCCCCGAGGCAGGACCTTAGAATGGCAGTAACCGAGAGGATCACAAGTTATGGGGACAAAACTTTCCACTGCTCAGAGAAGTGAGGAATGCATTACACAATGGTATGGATTTCAGTTAAATTAAGAGTGAGATATTTAATTATGTAAATTAAGCAGTACTTGCATTTACTGTAAAAGTAGGCCAAAGTGTGTCTTCAATTTCTTCCTTTTGAATTGGCTATTTGTTCATATTACATAACATTGTCTTGATAATTTTACATCAGATATGCATTAAGCTGAAGTGTTTCTCTCCACGATTTAATTCAATTATTCACAGCAATGTAGGGCATAATACAGCTAGTAGATACTGTTTTACCATGAAGATAAACAAGGGCACAATCCATCCACCACCACGGGTGCAGTGTCCACATGCAGGCAGAGTCCCAATGAGCTCAGTAGAGATCTCTCTCTCTCTCTCTCTCTCACACACACACACACACACACACTCATCCAGCCTATGTTTGTGCATGGACACATAGTGCATGGACTCAGTGAGCTGCTAGGGGTAACGGGAGGTCTGTGTGTGCTGCCCATCTTTACATTCAGCCCTCTTCCTCCACTCAGTGCAAGTGACTTGTGTTCCAGAGTAACTTGCACAGAGCAGAGGGAAAGGGCTGGATGGCGACATGGGAGGCACACACAAACCTCCCATTCCCCATTAATAGGCCGCTGTGCTACTTGTGAATGCACACTGGAAGAAAGGGGAAACAGAAGCCTACTGAGCCTATGGAAACTTCCATATACAGGTGCTGCACCTGTGATGGACTAGGAGCTTTTCTACATAAGGCATTATTGTATGCTCATCATTCCCTACTCATGGTTGTTTACGAGTTCTTTAGACGATGTTGTGACTCTGCAGTTTCACTTCTGTTTTTAAACAGCAGTTTCGGCAAGTTTTTTTAGAGCAGGAAAAATGCAGTATTATTTGTGAAAGCAAAAGAAAATGCTTTTTCCGCTTGTGCAATCGTGCTATTCTGCTATACTACAGCGCCACCTACACGTTATCTAGTGGGAAAGCGGGAAAGGAAACGCTCTTCATGTAGTGCTTGGATCTCAATTCTGTGACGAAACCGAAAGCAGCTACAGTGGATTAACAGCTTTGTGTTGAAAAACTGTTAATCAAACCCGAAATGTTTAGTAGAATTTATACTATTCATGTATTATATATAAACTTGTTTGTAGATTATGAGGGATCAATGAGAGCCAATGCAGTATAGTAGCCAGTGTGAGTAGAATCGGAGGGACTGCTGTTCAGTTCTCCATTAACCACTGGATGACCTTGGGCTAGTCACTATCTCTCCACCTATCCTATCACACAGAGTTGTTGAAGGACAAAATATGGGAGAGAACTAAGTACAGCCTTAGTACTTAGTAAGTACTTAGTAGTTAGTACTCAGTAAGTACTAGTTAGTACTAACTAAATACTAAGTCTTTGGAGGAAAGGTAGGATAAAAATACAATAAATAACAACTTCTCTCCTGGATGGGAGATGGAAAATCCACTTAATGGCCTGTTAATAATTTCTCTCTCCTAAAATAATAATAATTTTAAAAGCAGTAAACTTGAGAACAGCTACCCACACAACTGAAGTCAGGCTACTCCCCATCCATTATATGGGGACATAATTTGGTGCTGGATTGTTTCGAGAAGGTGTCATTATTTCTAGTTGTACTGTAATATTTTTAAAGGGAAGAAGGGAGAGACCAGATATCAAACATCATGAGGAAAAAAAAAATATTATTTACATAAGGTCATTTGCATGCATTGGCAATATGAAACACTGGTCAAAGAAATCACTGAGCTGGTTAGCACATCACAATAAGCCACCGCGGGTTAATTCACCCAAATGGCTCTGAGACGTGCACTAGCCACCATTTTTGCACAAACCTGACAAGTTGTAGCACTGCCCCGCTGAAGCTTGCATATTCAAAATAGTGGCCAGCATGCATTTTGGAGCCCCGCCGCAGGTGAATTAACCCATGGTGGCTTATCGTGACGTGTGAACCAGGTTACTGCAAAATGTTGGTAGTACATCACCCTGGTACAGTCTGATGTAGTACAAGCAATTAAATTAATGGAGGATAAGGATATCAATGGCTACTAGTCATACTATCACTAGGTTCCAAGGCAGCATGCCTCTGAACACCAATTGCGAGAGAATAGCAGCAGGAGAGGGCTAGTATCGCCCTCATGTCTTGCTTATGGGCTTCCCAGGGACATTTCATTGCCAATTTCATTTTGTTGTAAACCACCCAGAGAGCTTCAGGCTATTGGGCGGTGTAGAAATGAAATAAATGAAATGAAATGAAATTGGACTAGATAGCCCTTTGGTCTGATCCAGCAGAGCTCTTCCTAAGTTCTTATGTGACTTTAATGCCGCTATACTATTACTTACTGCTAACATTAAGATAGCTGTAGGGCAAGGTTTATTTATTTATTATATTTCTACCCCGCCTTTTTTCCTGCAAGGAACCCAAGGCGGCTTACATAATCCCCCTCCTCCACTCCTCCATTTTATCCTCACAACAACCCTGTGAGGTAGGTTAGGCTGAGAGTCAGTGACTGGCCCAAAGTCACCCAGGGAGTTTCATGGCCGAGCGGGGAATAGAACCTATCTGAGCTTGTGCTCAGATAGGTGAGATGATACAGGCTAGAGAAGCACAGAACACATCATCCCAAGGCGGACAACCTAGTGCCCTCCCCATGTTTTCTATTGACTGTGCTTGCTGGAGCTGATGTAATCTAGAACACCTGGAGGGCTCCAGGTTGCCTACCCTGGTTTATACAGAAAGGCAACCCAAATTATCAGGGGGCTGGAGCAATTCCCCTATGAGGAAAGTTACAACTTTTAGGGCTTTTTAGTTTATAAAATTAAGGGTGAGTAAGGAAAGAAATAATAGAAGTTTCTAAAATTATGCATGATGTTGAGAAAGTGGATAGAGAAAAGTTTTTCCCCCGCTCTCATAATACTAGGACCGAGTATCATCCAATTAAGGTGAAAGGTGGGAGATAAAAGGAAGTATAGTACTTCTTCATACTGCACATAGTAAAAGGACAGTTTGCTTACCTGTAACTGTGGTTCTTCAAGTGGTCATTGGTGAACTCACACATATGGGTTATGAGCCTGTGCAGAACAGTGATTCGGAACATTCTAGAGCTAAACAGAGCTTTAGGTGGGAGCTCCGCCCACCTCCTCTGCGCACACTCTGGGCATGGCTCCCGCTTACCTCTCAGTTCTGTGTCCGCCACAGCAGAGGAAATAAAAAGGTGAGGCATCGAAGCAGGAAGGAGGGTGGGTTGTGTGAGTTCACAGATGACCATTCAAAGAACCACAGTTACAGGTAAGCAACCTGTCCTTCTTCTTTGTGTGGCTCACACATATGGGTGATTAGAAAGCAATAAGACTTACCGGAAGAGGGAGATGTCATACAAGGATCAAAGAGAGAGCTGCCCTGCCGAAGACTGCATCAGTGCAAGCTCTGAAGTCTAAGCAGTAATGCCTGATAAATGTAAATGATTGAGTTGTGGGAGAGAAACCCGTCTGAGAAAAGTGGCAGAAGAAGTCATGCTGGTATTTATTTTGAAAGGGTCGTTTTGATTGGAAGGGGGAATAGGATCTCCCTTTAGGAACCCTATTCGATCCCTAGTCAGGATGGTGACGAGGCGGCCACTGACGTTGCCAATATTGGTATGAGCGATGAGTGGAAGTTGCCGACAATTGGAAGGCTATTCCCATTTTATGGAGGTTTTCATTTTCTGCACCCAGTCTAGCATGTCATCCATCTTGAATAGTCCTTCACCATCAAATGGGAGGTCTTTTACTCTGGACTTTGCTTGTTGGTAAAGGCCTGAGGTGCAAAGCTAGGCATGTCTCCTAAGGGAAATGGCAGCTGCCATATGGCATGCTGCATTAATTTGCTGGCTTGCTAGCCTGTGTGGTTAGGAATATCACTGTGAGGTTCCTGATATCTTCTGGAAGGCAGTCAAAGAATGATGCTACTCTGTCCCATTGGAACTGTTGGCAGGCTGACATGCACTCTGAGGGACAGTGCTGCTGTGGGGTAAATTTTTCAACCGATTCCGTCTAGTTTTCGTCCCTCCATATCGATGGGGGAGGAGTGGGTCTAATGTTTGGATTTTGATTGCAATGCTTCAACTGCTATACGGTTGGGGCTGGGATGTTTGAAAAGGAAGGCACAGCCTTCCTCTTGGGCTCTATAAAGGTGATCTGTTTTGCGAGACATTGGTGGTAGAGTGGAGGGTTTTGCCCACGATTGCTTAATTACGTGGATTAAAGTCGTGAGCACTGGGATGGTGACTGGTGGTGCCAGGTCAAACTGTACCCTGTTGAATGCCGGGTCCATGGCAGGGGCCAGTGGAACTTAGATTTCCAGGCCGAGAGACTTGAGTCCATTCTCAAAGCTTGCCCTGCATAAGATCTGATGTCATCCAAAGAGGATAAAGGGGAGCAGTATCTGGGGAGGATATGGAAAGCTGGAAGGAGGAAGAGGAAGAGAAGTCAGAGCAATATCCCTCTCATGCTGAAGAGGGGTCGTTGGTTGGTGTTTCATTACTGGGAGGTAGAGGGGGTTGGGTAAGCTGAACTGCCAGCTGGGATTGCATGGCTGGCCACAGGTCAGGCAGTTTTTTCAGGATGGCGTCCTGAAAGAAGTTCGCCAGAAGAGGAGGGCAGAGATGGAGCAGTAGGCTCATTAAATCCAGCGGGGTGCAAGGGCCTGGAAGCTGGGCTTCTGGCAGCTTAGATACCATGTGAGAGGGTGTTGGTAGGGCATCCTGAATGTGGAGAGACTCCTAGGTGGTGAGCAGTCCCCATAATGGTATAGGGGAGATATGTAGTAGTGAGTGTTGGGTTTTGCATAGGCAGAGCGAGATTACCACCTGACATCGAGATTATCACCTGACCTGGTGGGTGTTACTTGAGTTCAAGTATACAAGGCTTCTGGTCATGTGACATGGTCTCGAGGTGATGTGACTCAGCAGCCTTGAACAGGTTTGAAGCAGTCAACATGTTGATGAATAGGTTATACAACTGGGGTGAGTAATATCCTATTTATAGGTGCAGGGTCTGCGGTATATAAGCTAGCACACTTGCTGATAGCTTCACTTCCGTCATTCCTCACTCTCTCTCCACTTGCTGTCTCTCGTCTCGACACGACATGTCGACTTGTCTTGGACTTCACTTCATCTAGCCTTACCACTGGGGAATAGGATTTGAGTCTGCAATGATGTAGTGAGTAGAGATGCATTGATTGCCTTAATCCCATGTAATTGGGTCTTACAAATAAACTCTTTAATCTTTATTAACTGCTGTTATCTCCTCCTTCCGCCTGCGTGACTGGGACTGAGGGTCATTGGCTAGGGGAGCTTTTGAACCCGGGTCAGTCCAGCTCTCACAGTGAGAGTGTCTGTGGCCCTCCTGTGGCACGTCATGACGATGTCGAAGGAAACTCTCTGAAGAGGCTGACGATGCCAGTGAGGCGCATCGGTACTGAGGCAATCAATGCTTTCAGGGGGATTGGTCCCGAGGTATATAGCTCCGGTGAGAAGCATTCTTGTGACTCACCTCCCGATACCATGCTGAGGCACTGGTGATCATCCAGGGAGTTATAATCACATGGGATTTGTCACTTTTTCAGAATGGATGTTGGTGGATGCAATGGCATTTGGGGCGCCATCCTAGCTACAGGGCCTGGATTGGGGCTGGAGTGAGGTCAGGTTCGATGTCAGATTCTATTCAACGAGTTGCCTTCTCCTTCTTGTTCTTAGATGCTGGTGCCTGGTTATTTGCTGGTCACTTATTTCAGGACTTGGTCTGTTTGACCTGTTCGGTATTGACCGTAGGCACTGAAGGGCCAGTCTCGAGCTGCTGGTCCAGAAGGATGGCCAGAGCTGTCAGTACTGGATGGGCTGGTGCTTCCGATGTCGGAGACTGATGCCCAGAAGCACTCTCCATAACATTAGACAGGGAAGTTAGAGAGGGGAGTGGAGGCATCTTCTTGCAAATGGAGGCCGAGGCAGCGTGCAGGGGCCGAATTTGCGCGGCTGTGTCTGATGTCTTCAGTGCTTGCTCCCAAAGGAGGGGAAGATGTGAGGTTCTATTCTCTGGCCCGTGGTGAATAGGGGAGTAGGAGAACTCTCTGGGCCATGAGCACAAAAACGTTTGAGGGCATTGGTTGACAGTATTTTCCCGCTACAGCGGGTACATTTTTTTTCAAGAAGGCCTTGGAGGCCATGCACCCCTGTGGGGCGGAAAGAGAAGGGGGGGGGGAATTCAGAGAAGAAAACTAAGAAAGAAAGAAAGAAAGAAAGAAGCTCTGTTCAGCATCCCAGAAAGAACGAGAAGATTTTTATTTATTTTTATCACAGCCACAAGGTGAGAAAATGTTCCAAATGCTGCTAGTTGTTGCGACGGACAAAAAGGAACTTAGAGGCCAGCAGGAGCCATGCCCGGATAGTGCGCAGAGCAGGTGGCTGGGGTTCCCGCCTAAAGCTCTGTTTAGCTCTAGAATGCTTTGAATTCTGCACAGGCACATAACCCATATGGGTGAGTCACAGAGACCACGAAGAAGAACTATTAAGTTTGCTACCACAAGATGTAGTGATGTCCACCAACTTGGACAGCTTTAAAAGGGATTAGAGAAATTCATGGAGGATAAGACTACCCATGGCTACTAGTCATGATGGCCAAATGCTACCTCCAGGGCCAGAAGCAACGTGCTTCTGAGTACCAGCTGCTGGGGAGAACGAGAGGGAGAGGACTATTGCCCTCACATCCTGCTTGTGGGCTTCCAGGAGGCATCTGGCTGGCCACTGTGGGAAACAGGACATTGGGCTAGATCAGTGTTTCTCAACCTTGGGTCCCCAGATGTTTTTGGCCTACAACTCCCAGCATGCCCCAGCCAGCATAGCTGGCTGGGGCATGCTGGGAGTTGTAGGCCAAAAACATCTGGGGACCCAAGGTTGAGAAACACTGGGCTAGATGGTCCTTCGACCTGATGCCGCAGTGCTTTCAAGTTTCCTGCTGCAGTGGTAGAGTGGTGAGTGTGCAACCTCTACAAATGTCAAATTAATTTCAAAACAAGGAGCCAGTGTGGCGTAGTGGTGAGAGTGTTGGACTGGGGACTCGGGAGATTCAGGTTCTAGTCCCCGCTCGGCCATGAAACTCGCTGGGTGACTTTGGGCCAGTCATGGTCTCTCAGGCTAACCTACCTCACAGGGTTGTTGTGAGGATAAAATGGAGAGGAGGAGGAGGAGGATTATGTAAGCCGCCTTGGGTTCCTTGCAGGAAAAAAGGCGGGGTATAAATATAATGAATAAATAAATAAATAAATAAACAAACCTTTTTTTTAAAAAAAAAGATTTCAAATGACATATGCCTGTAGAGGCAGAGGAGAGCCTCACATTACCAGCGATGTGAAGGGTCCGTGTCATTTTGAATATCTTTAGGTGAAATTAGAAGGTGATGACTGGGCTTTATTAGAAGAAAAGGAGGGCTCTACAAAAAATTGTTGCAGTGTATCTCCATCCTCTAAGAGGACTGTTCCTGCTGAGGTTCCATCCAGCCAGGAAGAGGGAATCGGTAGTGTTGTCAAGGCTTCTTTTGTGAGAACGGCTTCCGGTTCCGGCAAGGTGAGGCAGCATACGTACACGCAGTCTGGTAGCTCTCCCTTATTTTATCTTCTCTCTCTTTTTATTTGTTTTATTTGTTTTAATACTTTTAGCTACTTATCTTGGCTATAGCTGTAAGCCAAGTTGGCTTTTTATATAGACTTGTAATCGGTATTTTTTATTACAAGGCTTCTTTTGTGTGGGGGTGGGAGCTTCAGGAGGGAGAAACACCAAACTTGAACATGTTGTAGCTATATAGCAGGGGTGATGGATCTGGAGGGTGGGAAAGGGGGAAAGCGTTTCTTTTCTTTTCTTTTCTTTCCTGCTTCCTGAAACTTCTCTTTCTATTGCAGGGATGGGAGTTTGTTTGTTTTTTTAATCTTATGGCATGCATCTTCCTAACCTTAATCCCTTCCTCCAGGAGACTTGCTATAAGATGTCAGGGGGCTGAAAAGGTCAATTTCTTGTCACCCCCTGCCCTCCATCCCCCCCACTTTTCAAGTGGCACTCTGAGATTCTGTGTCAACTGATTTCAAACATATACTTACTGACAAACACACAGTCTGTCTGAGTTCTGGTTCCTTTAACCATCCCCTTTCCTCTTGGAGAAATCCAGGTGTTTAGCGTAGCGGTGAAAGGGCAGCAGCATCATGCCACCCAAAGCAGTAGCAAAGACAGGGGTTCTTGTATTTGGTATTTAGTGTGAACACGGAAGTTCTATCATCACACAATGGGGATGAATTATTCTAGAATTTCTTGTCTCTATAGGCTCAACTGCTATAGGCACAACTGATACCAACATTTTCTAAGACCTGGAAGCTCACAGTTCCCTGTCAGATGATTTTGTGGTTGTTAAAATGTCTTTTTCTTTTAGGTAATTTGCAAACCAGTATGGTTCTGTGTGCCTAGGGAGTCAGCTGTGTATGTGGAAACCACTACCATTTTAGAGTGGCCCAGGTTTGCTTCTAGTACATGGCCATCTGAGTTTGCTAGTAGAGGGAATGATTACGTACATTTTATAGATGGCATAACTTGAGGCACAGCCTCAGTCAAAACACAAGTAATTTCAAAGGAGTTGGTTTCTAAGGGAAGAATCACATGTTCATAGCAATTGGATTTATTTAATCTGAGTGCTGAAAAAGGCAATTCCCTCACAATGGAACTGCTTGATGAGGAAAATATCATCTGGATTGTGCATGGTAATTTTGTAAGTGTAGGCACTTAGTCATATTGAACCACACTCATCTGCCTATTTACTCTAATTTCACCCAATCGTAGATCATCCCTAACATTTCATGCCAAGAAAGGGTAAGACTGTCCATACAGGTGCATACTCCCTAATTAAAACAAGAAGTGATCGAAGTCCTACACTGGTACATATGCATTTATTCCAGACAATTAATATCCCCCCTTCCACTGAACATACAGCACTACAACAGTATTAAAAACAAGAAATACAAAAAGCACAATATAAAAATGGCAATAAATAATAAAACAGTAAAAACAAAACAAAACCCAACATATGAAGCTAATTCTGAACAGTTACATCAGAGGAAATATAACAAAATGATTATGAATAAGATTAATTAACTAAACAAAATCCTGATACAGAAGCTACATTGTTCCTGGTTAGCATCCACGAGTTATGTGTGCTAATTAATCCTACACGTAAGCACTGCCATGCACTAATGGCCAGCCTTACAATCAAGTCGCACTTGTGCCAGGGAAGGTTTTAAATATGCAAAGTTGTATTTCATCAGACCTAGTACAGCTATTATTGAACATTATTTTATTTATTTTTTAAGTTCCTATTGCTAACATTATTGGTTTGGTGTTTTAGTGCAAAACTGGAACTGCAGGAAATGGACAAAGCCAGTTCCCCCCCCCCATGCCAAAAGCATGTATCTTGCCATCCCAGTTGCACAGGGTACACTGTAGTGAGATTATAGAAGCAAAGAGATGGAGGGGGCTTTGCAGACCATCTAGTCCAAACCCCCTGCTCGATACAGGAGATCCAGAACTAGAGCAACCCCAAGTGATGGATTGTCTAGACTCTGAAGGCCTGCAGTGAAGCCCGCCCACCCCCTTAGGTCATGAAGCTTCTCCTAATGTTCAGCCAAAATCCACCCTTCTCTACCTTAGACCTATTGGATCTAGTCCTGCCCACAAAGCACTGTCGACCATTGGGACAAGTAAAGGACCAGTTCTTGTTCACCACTTTTGGCATCAGAAAAGCAGTACAGGAATACAAAATTACTTAATTTAATGAATTTGCTCACTGGAATGTGCAGCCTGCAGGGGTTAGAAATGTGCTGGATGCACTTTGGACTCTCCAAAACCACACCAACCAGAGCTAGGGAGTACAACAGAGAGAGAGAGAGAGCATGCTCTCATAAAAGGAAAAGTAGATTTTGAGGCCTGTCCACAAAGTTTTGGAAATGTGCAGGTGAGAATAAGATGATGACTGGATTTTCTTAGGGGACTTATATCAGTTTACATGAAGCCCTGTTACACTGTAAATGTGTTTCCTGCTAAGCAAATAATTCTTAAGTCCACTAGAAATATAAGAAAGCAGGCAGCAGGAATCAGGACTTGAGAAACAGCAGACAGCAATACAGCTTGAGCACCATCATCCAGTCTTGACCAATGAAGAAACAGAAGGGAAATGAGCCACAATGGCAAGAAAGTTTCTTTATACCTATAGGCTAGAAAAGGTTGGTTGATATTTGCTGAATCCTATAAAGACTTTTGGGTCATGTTTGCTGGTCTGAGCAACTAGGAGAGTCTGCTCTTGCTGGCTACGGATAGCCTTCATCTTGCCCTCATCTTGACAAGAACAGAGTCTGACAGCAAGCAAACCCTCCAATGCTTTCTGAAACATTAGCAGTCCATCAAACAGGCAAAGTAAATGGTTTTTTTAAAAAATCAACCTGCTCTCTCTCTCTTCCACACCACCATGGCTCTAATGCCTTTAAAAAAATAACAATCAAGCAGTGTAAACGCAAAGTGAACATGCTCTTGAAGCACCCTGCAATAGCCATCCAAACTGTTTCTCAGCTATGACATCCTAAACATTACAATCAGATCCTATAAGACCAAGGTGTGTGCAGGTCCCATGATGGCATTTCAGAAATCTTTGACTAAATTATTCCAAGTGAGGTAAAGATGTTGCAATTACTCACAATAGATGTATACCACAAAGGAATAAGGCCATCCAAAACAATTTGGAAAGTGGTATGAAATATGTCCCCTAATTGATTATTATACTGTATATCTGATCTCCAGAATATAATGTTCACAAATAACTCACATGTTTGTAATATATAATTCAGATGGAACCATTTAGATGACTAGAGCCAGGGGTTTTGTATGTGATGTGCCATTTCCTTTAGGCAAAATGTGAGCAAAAATACAAAGATATGTTATGGCCTTTAACAGACCTTTTGATCTGTAAATTCTTATACCGTATATATTCACTTGCCTTTAAAAATTTCTACAAATAAAATGAACATGAAAACCAGTTAACACAACAGAAATGCATGAAATTCAGCACGACTGCATGATCAATTAAATAAAACAAGCAGTTGCCAAATAAAGATATACATGCTGCTTTAACACAATTCAAGATCTGTCTTATAAAACTTCTCAAGTGCTCTAGGCTTCCTTCCAGTGTGGAATAGTGGATAAAGTACTGGGTTGAGATGTGAGGAACCCAGAGTCCAATTTCTGATCAGCAATGAAGTTCACTGTGTGACCTAGGCAGCGGGAGGCTGGTGAGTCCTATTTCGTTGGGGCTCCTTTGCCATTACAGGTTTTGAATCTTTTATTTGGAGCATTTCTTGGAGTTCAGCACCATGGATAGCTCCAGTGTGGCGTAGTGGTGAGAGTGCTGGACTGGGACTCGAGAGATCTGGGTTCTAGTTCCCGCTCGGCCATGAAACTCACTGGGTGACTTTGGGCCAGTCACTGACTCTCAGCCTCACCTACCTCACAGGGTTGTTGTGAGGATAAAGCGGAGAGGAGGAGGAGGATCATGTAAGCCGCCTTGGGTTCCTTGCAGGAAAAAAGGTGGGGTATAAATATAATAAATAAATAAATAAATAAATAAATGAAGCTCCAAATAAGACCTGCAAAACCTGCAATGGAAAAGAAGCCCCACCGAAATAGGAGGCACGAGCAACCCCTGGACCTCTAGGGCAAGTTGCTATCTCTCAGCCTATTCTATCTCACAGCGTTGTTGTGAGCTTAAAGTACCTCGCTTAGTCCTTTAATACAAATGTAACAATTTATCATTCTGAAGTGCAGGTTTGCACACACATGGGAGTTTTCACACATTGTCTGAGCTTTTGAGTGCTTCCCACAGCAGCTGCTTCTCACCCCTTTCTCCCAAGTTTTTCTCAGACGTCAGTGACCTTTCAGGGAAGCTGCAACAAGCGGCAACTGGAATGGGAACCCAGAGAGCCCCAGTGCATGCACAGACATGTCTGGGTGAGTGTGCACAGAGTTCTTTGGATTCCAGAGACAGATTTTCAGGGCAGTTGAAGGCATTTCATATCTTGCAGGACTGAGCATGCCAAAAGCACAACCGCAGTAGCCTTATTCAGTGCACTGCCTTAAGTTGAAAACCTGGGTTCAAATCCCTGCTGAGCTATAAAGCTCACTGGCCAACCTTGAGCCAGTCACCATCTCTCAGACTGAGGGAAAAATGGAAAAAGGAAGACCATTTACACCACTCTGAATTACTTGAAAGAATGTGGGCTCTAAAAAAAACTAATGCCTGACCAGGCTCCTTGTCTCAAATAGAGTGTAAGATATAAGTAGAAGTCAAAATTAACTAGATGGCCTGGGCCTGTTCATTACTCCAGTTAGTTCACCTGTACGAATCCATTCCCATATTGACTGAGTGCTCTGCAAGGGTTTTAGGCCTTCACTAAAGGGGGTTTCAGATGCTTAAGAATGGAGCAAAGAGCAGTTGAACTGCTTGTTTAAAATATTATCTACACTAGGGCCACAGGGCTGAAATCCCAGTATTCTGGCATTCTCATACATCTTCATTTTAAGGTTGGATTAAACATAGACCTAGTTCACACAACGTGACAACCCACCCTGTGCAGCGAGGCATGGTTGGTTGTCATGTCATCCAAGCCCAGCCCAGCTAACCCATGATGGCTTTTATTCTTTTTTCTTTCTTTCTTTCTTTCTTTTTTTTGCAAACAAGCCGCCCTGAGAACCCATGGGCTGTTCTAAGGTTTATTTTACCCACAGTGGGTTGTTGCGTTGTCGGAACCCAGCCAACTGATCCCACCACGGGTAAAGTCCAGCAGTGAGCGAGGTGCTTGGCAGGAGCAGAAAAAAACAGCACTGGCTTGCTGCCCTCCCTGCTGCGATCAAGAGCCATTATTGGCTCCCCTTTTATGCACTTTAAACTTTTTTGTGTGAGGGGAGAGATCCCCGTTTTGACAGCCAAAGCGTCACTTTAGAGGGGCTGTTCGTGGTTGCAAAGCCATTTTAAAAATAGTTTTGCCCCCCCTCTAATGTGCGCAGAAATTTGCGCTCATTTTTAAAAATATTTTTTCAGACCTGTGCAAGTGTGGAGGTGCTCACTTACAGAGGTCCAAAAATGGGCAGCCTCACCAGAGCATTGTCCCAGGGGGCTCCAAACACCCCCTTTTCACCTTTGGTTTGGTTCAGCAGCTGTCAAAAGAAGAGCTGTCAAGCCAAACCAAAGGCACAAGTCACCCCCTTTCTTTGCTTGAGAAAAGGTGATGGTTGGATTTACAACCCCTTCATGGTTTCTTTGTTTGTTTGTTTGTTTTTGGACTACACTGTCCTAAGGGTGCTCTCCCTTTTCCACTTGTTCTCAAGAATCTAGGCGCCCAGAAACATGGAAAAGTGCAAGTCACCCCCTTTTCAAAGGAACCAGAGTTTTGACAGCTAGCTATCAGATTTCAGCTCATTTTAAAAGAGCTTTCTTAGCAGGGCATATGCAGGCTTTTGCGATCTCTGAAAAAAAAGTTTAAAGTGCAAAAAAGCAACGGGGAGCTGAAAAAGGCTCTCAATCACAGCAGGAGGGAGAGACTGCTCAGTCCTGTTGCTGTGTCCCCTGGGATACTGCTTGGCCGACTGAGGGGGAAGGAGGGGGCAAACAACCCACTGTGAGCCCGACTGTCTGTCGGGTGCACTGTGGGTTATTTGCAGAACAACCAACCCACCCTGGCTTATTGCCAGGGTGGGCTGTCATGATGTGTGAACCTGCGCATAGTGTTAAAAGGGAGCATTTAAGAAAGGAAATGAAAAAATAATAATAATGGGGGGGAGATAAAGGGTTAAAAATATTACATTCTAATTTGAAAGAACTTCCCTCAGCATCCCCAAGAACAGTAGTCTTCTAAGATGATAAATAACCAGACATCAGTGTCTTTAAACTAAAAAGACATTCATGTTGAGAACAGGTTATTATACAAGATTTAAGTCCACAAAGTGAAAAATCTATTCATTGCAAGCCAAGAAATTACCGGAAATGTTTAGCTATCAGCTCTGTTTAACAGTAAGCAGTTGTTGCAGGCACTGATGCCAATCAAAATGTTTTGTACAAAAGTGTTGACCACAAATACCGTACTTAAAAATTCTATTAAGTATCTGCTATCCAGAATAAATTATTGTGACTTTTAGCAAAAGCATTGCCGGATAACAAAATCTCTATATATCTCTTGAATGCAAAAACAATGTGCATGCAAAAATCACACATGCCTAATTTTTCTGCAGCTGGAGGTCTTCTAAATGTGAGATGTGCAAATAAAAAGAGAAATAGAAGAAAACAACCATCTTCCTGGCTTGCTTGTCATGCAAACTGCCTTGAGTCCCCAGGGAGTAGTCTTACTGGGAACATAAATGGATCCTATCAATGTATATGTATATCTAAGGGTGAACAGACATAAGGACCTTTCCACCTTTTCCTCACAACCTTTCCCACCCTTTCCTGTATGAAAATACAGCATGTAAATGATTATATCACTTGCTTCCATGTGAATCATGCACTCCAGAAAGCCAGAGGGCAGGATTTCTAGGGAATCAAACTGGGTGTATCACACATGATGTCAAGACACAAGAATCAATGTTGAGATGTACTTGTTTGATTATAAAACATCATGTGTGATTCACTTTCGAGAGGTACTTTGTGTTCTCATTTACTTGCATATCTCTGCTGACCAATATCCACTTCTATGTCCTTGCAACATCACCAGCCAGGGCAAAGAAAATGAATACAGCAATCATCTTTGGGTCCATTAAACCGCACACTTTTGGGATCAGTACACCCATCTAAGTGCCATGAGCATGCTGTGATGTTAATTTGATGTGAAATTTACTAGCATGTAAGACTTCGACAAATCTCCAGAACACTGCATTCAGGAAAGACGCAAGGAAGTGGTTCTTTACCTGTGAATGTGAGCAGGTTTCATGAAATAGAAACTACCGTAAGTTGGAAACCGCCTGGATTCTGTTAGGCTTGAATAAAATCTGTCTTGGAGCTTTCTAACGTCTCAGGAAATGGGAACCATGTGTCCCCTTTCTGAAATCTGGAGGTTATTTCTTCAGGGAGAAGAGGAAGCAAGACGCTATTTGGATACAGGGAAGCAAATGGCAGGCTCTAAGGGCTGAGCGACAACTCCAGAAAAGTTGTTTAGGGATATCGGAAACTGAAAGAGCAGGCAAAAGAGGACAGGAGAATTTATGGCAAAAGAACGGCCAAATCCAAAGCCAGCAGAGCAAAAGGCGGGGGTGGCTGGGGGGAAAATAAGTATCCCACCTCCACAGCTGGCATACTTCGTTGTGTGTGTGTGTGTGTGTGTGTGTGTGTGTGTGTGTGTGTGTGTGTTGGGGGAATCCAAGGCCTCCTTGCCTCTACCCCTGGAATGCCCCCCTTTTGTTATTACCAACATCAAAGCACTGATGGCAAGTGGCAAGGGTAGCAGAGGTTTCCGTGCCCACAAGTAGGGGGCTTGTGAGGGCAGATCTCCCGCTCCACCCACAGACTTCCCTCTTCACAGACAGAGTCAGTCAGTCAGTCAGGCGATCACTCCCACTCGTGACCGAGTAAGATGGTCTTCCAGGATAAAAAAAAAAAAAGAAAATTTACAAAAGGAGATTTTAAAAGGAGGAAAATTCTAAAGGAAATTGTGTAGAGGGAGGGAGATCCAGACCATACTATGGTCCCTGGGACGCCCTCCCAGGGGATCACAGGATTGCAGCCTGAGATCAGACTTGCACTGAAGATGTGGCCGACTCTCCAAAGGTGATGGAGATCCCACACAGACAGCTGCTTAAACTAAACCTATGCAACCTGTGACCCGTAAAGCCAAATTCAACATATCAAGCCATCTATGATTCAATTTACGTTTTCATATTATTCCTAATCCTTAATCATCCTTAATGCTGGTTTTGAACAATTCTTAACAAGTAATGTCTATATATCTTGCAGCTAACACCACTGTTACGCTATCTGGCAAACCGGGCTCAGAGTTCCATTTTTCATATGCTATATGGCAGTGTTCTCCAACCTTGGGTCCCCAGATGTTTTTGGCCTACAACTCCCAGCATGCCCCAGCCAGCTATGCTGGGAGTTGTAGGCCAAAAACATCTGGGGCCCCAAGGTTGGAGAACACTGCTATATGGGAACTGGGATCTTTGTGACTTCATTAGACGACCGAGGAAGACTGAGTGAGGTTGAAACACGTTTCATTGTTTGTCATACATGAAGAATGTAATGTTTATTTCCTCAAAAAGCTATATGAATTTGTATAGTGTTAATGTAATTTGGGGTTTGTGCTTGTTTTTCACTTTCTTTACATTATACATAGCCCAACTTGGTAGTTGGCCTTTGGTTGTTGGATCCGATTTCCTTGGGTTTCCCCAATAAAGCCAACTCTCCAAAAGTGACAGAGATCTCCCCCCAGACAGCAGCTTAAACTAAACCAGGTCTATGCAACCTGCTGTGACCCATCAAGCCAACCTCAGCCCATCAGCCATCTATTTTTATTTCCAGGCAGGCAACAAAAGCAAGAAGTTTACTGAGCCCAACGCCAGCTCCGATTCATAGCTGGTCAGCTGTGGTGCCCTTGGGGAACCACAAGTTGTGCAGACCTGAACTAAACAATCATCTGTGTATGGTGTATGGTGTCTGAATTTGCTTTACACAGGTTTGTAACAGGATGGCCTTACTTGAATTAATTCTGTCTGTTTTGGCTTTTGTGTATCCATCTGCAGATAGTAATATGTGAATGACAGAACCACACCTTTAACACAGTATACAAACAATTCTTTTTTAGGGAGGGGGAAGTGGGGGAGGGATTTATGGCTCATTAATTCTATTCTACTCTTCTTTTCTACCCTGATGCTAGGTGGAGAGCAATGACTTTGTAGTGGGGTGAACAGTGGTTACTTACATTAACTTCTGTTATAGCAATATCAACGACGCTACCAACAACAATTAAGGCATCAAAAGTGTTCCATGCATCAGTGAAATAGTGCTGTTAGGACAAGCATTCAGTAGCACGAGAAAACAGAAACAGAAAAGAAAGAGAAGAAAAAGGACAGTGTTATAACACAGAAGCACAACCTACCTAAGTTCCTGCAATGCACCAGCACTGCATCTTTCCACCTCAAGTCTAAGAAAGTGGGAACCGAAAAGCAACTAGTTGTTTCCCCAAATCAGCATGACTGAGCTATAACCAACCTGCGTTCAGAGTTTAGAAACATATCCAAATTCTGTGACTTGTCCAGATAACAGAAATAAGTCGGGAGACAGAAAAGGAGAAGTGGGACTGAAGGAGTTTGGCTGGGGTATACTCACATCAGCTTCACTGAGAACGATGTCTACTATGCTGCCAAGAACGACGAGGGAGTCAAACGAGTTCCAGGCATCACTAAAATAGCCCTGAACAGAGCAGGCAGGGTGCAAATGTTTGTGATTACAAATGAAATGTCAAAAATATTTGCATACTTCTGTTTAGTTTTTTCATAAACAGAAATTATTTCAAACAAAAATCTGTGTGTAATGAGAAAAAGCAAACAATATTGTCTACTGAAGGAAAGGCTTATATGTGACATGATTTGGCCACCACATGCCAACAGGACTCTGAAGCAGATGGATACGGGCACAGGGCACTGACAGAGGTGAGCAGGTTTGTCTGGGGCATGTCTCCATTCTAACTCTGCTCCAACGGGGAAACATTGGAAGCTACACTACATGTTACAGTGGCTATTCATAGAAATCTATGAAATCTATGAAATCCCCTAAGCCAGCCTTCTCCAACCTGGCGCTCTCCAGATGTGTTTGACTACAAGTCTCATCATCCCCAGTCATCACTGCCAATGGCTGCTATGGCTAGGGATGATGGGAGTTTATTTATTTATTTCATTTCATTTCTATACCGCCCAATAGCCGAAGCTCTCTGGGCAGTTTACAACAATTCCTAAAACAGGATGTGTTGAACTAAAACAGGAGTTGTAGTCCAACACATCTGGAGGGCACCAAGTTGGGGAAGGCTTCCCTAAGCTACTAGAACACAAACTGACCCCAGGTATCTCTAAGAGCCGTCACTTGTAAGATGCCTCCAAGAGGTCTCTGCACAGGATGTCCATTTTCATTTATGAAAGAATTATTTGTTTGCGTGAAATCCTGTGGACTTGAATTGCACTTAGAAGATTCAGGAGAGAATCCCAAAACATAGATGGAAATGTGTGCTTCTATGGGTTGACAAACTAACATCATGTTGAAAACCAAAAAGTCAGTAGATAGCGTCAAAGCGTATGCAGCTAGCATATGAGAGCCAGTGTGGCGTAGTGGTGAGAGTGTTGGACTGGGACTCGGGAGATCCAGGTTCTAGTCCCCGCTCGGCCATGAAACTCACTGGGTGACTTTGGGCCAGTCACTGACTCTCAGCCTAACCTACCTCACAGGGTTGTTGTGAGGATAAAATGGAGAGGAGGAGGATTGTGTAAGCCGCCTTGGGTTCCTTGCAGGAAAAAAGGCGGGGTATAAATATAATAAATAAATAAATAAATAAATGTAATAAAGCAGGGCAATTGCCCCAGAATGGCACCGTTCAGATGCAGCCATTTTATGATTAGTATTCCTCAAGAAGCATTTGAAAACGAAGGAAGTCAATCTGATATATACTATTTGAAATGAAAAAGATGGTGCCCAGAAAAGAGACACTGCAACATAAATGGTGAAAGGCAGGGACAGGGAGGACAACATAAAGCTCATGGGCAACATTCAGGCCCTGTGGCAGGTTTAAGCAGCTTGTGTGTGCTTATTGAGAACTATTTTTTAATAGCTTTGCAGTAGGTCTTCTGCCAAAAAAACCCCTGCCAGTTGTGCACTATTAGTGTGCCTTTAGATTTTGGAAACAGGAAGGAAAATAAAAGAAACCACTACAACTGGTGCTTCCAGGCAGGATTTTCTAATTGCTGGGCTTGATCACCTTGCGCTTACTCCCATAATCTACAAGGAAGCAGTACCAATCTCCCATTCTGACTCCTGCTAGTCGAAGGAGACTAATGGGACCAGCCCGGGTGGCTCAGCAACTGTGGTGCAAAAAACAACTGTTAGCACCAAATCTGTACACTAGTTGGTAGTTCTTCAGGGACTACAGTAACTACTGTACTGATCTCCACTTCCTGTTTAGCAAGATTTTCACTGATGGGAATAGCCATCAGGAAGTACTTAACAGTACTTTGGGTACAATCCAGAAAGGATTTAACACACATACGGTACCTGGAAGAATTCAAGTCAGAGCTTGATGTAACACAAGGCACACCTGTAATTTGCAGTGTAGAACTGCCCTACCGTTCTAACAAGGGGCAATTTACTAGTATCCTTGTTATAACGCTTACGCTTGCTAATGATTGTCTTCAAGGCTCACACTAGAAATTGCTACATATCCATGAGCCTCACATCCAACACATTCATGTAAATTACAAATTATGTTAATAGCACGTAAATAACCAATGCAAATTAGCTATGGTCCTCTGATTCACAGCACCTTGGTATTGTACAGTTTGATTACTTTAGCCCAAAATAATGAACAAAAAGGTTAGTGAGACAGCCTGTATGGCCTCTATAGTTATATGGTCGCAGCAACATGCTTTGGATTTTTTGTTCATAGTGACTAGGCAAAAAGTATGACTCCATTAACACAACCCAGGGGAAAAGGAAAACCAGTGGGACTTAAGCACACTTCAATTGCAGCCAGATCCCATTAACAATACTGCAACTATTTTGAACAGCTCTGATCTTACAGAAAGTGCTGAAAAACAATGTTAGGGTATAATTCAATGGGGATGCCTGTAAGCCTCCAAACTCGGTGGATTATGGAGACCCTATACCGGGCAGGAGGAGTGCAGTGGTGAAGGTCGCCTCTGCACTCCTCTCACCCTGCAAACAGAGAGGAAAGGAGGCTGGGGCACCACCAAGATACGTCGTGTCCTGGTGACCCCGGTCTCCCCCTCCCCCCCCCGGAAAGCCCTCTTTACCCAATCTCCAAGGTCGCTCTTATGACCTTGGAGACGCAGCTGGCAAAGTTCTTTCCATGCCAGCTGTGGGGTGGGGTGGGGTGTTGAACACAGAGTCCTAGCTCCGAGGTCAGAGCTCTTCTCCAACCTTGGAGCTGGGTCTCCGAAAAATCCTATGGCTGTCTAGGGGCAATAAAATTGCTCTGTTAGCCACTATTTGTACTGGGGGGTTTTTTGGAGGGGGGGTTCCCTTCAAGACAACAAATATTGTTTCTGGAAATTCCTCTGTTCACCAGAAGTTCCAAAGTACATTGTTTTATATCAAACCCTTTCTAAGAGCAAATTATCACATCAAGAGAGGTTCTAAAAAATATTTTTTCTTCATTTTCTTTGTCATTTCCCCATCTTTTCTTAGATCCTTTTTAAAAAAAACCTAGCAATATAAACCCTTGTCAACATTGTCTTAATTAACTTTTGACAAGAAACAGACACTCCTAAAGAGGGCTTGATGGACTGAGCTGCTTCTTCTTCAAGAAGAACAGGAGCCACTGAATAGGGTGAAATTATGGGGCATTGCTGAAGCCATGTGCCTGTCTTGGGAAGTGAAATAGAACACTTATAAGGACTGTGTTCTTATGAGCTACTATGGGACTTCCGGAATATTAAAATAACACGTCACATATTGATTCCTTAAGGCACACCTTTCCTTTCAGTATGTACAAATATTGTTCTTAGCAATGTGTAAAGCCAAAGCAAGCAAACGTAAATAAAACACTAAGAAAAAGAAATAAATATGATTCTGGAAAAGGGGAAATGCAATATATGGACAAGTCACAGCAAGTAAACTTGCATCACACATCTCACAGAGTTCATCACTGCAACAACCCAAGATCAATCTACTTACTAGGTATCTTTTCTTTTTTGGCACACATATCTGATACAAAATGGCAAGGGGAAATAATTCCATATTTAATTGTGCAACAGTTGTCTTTCATGAAATTATACTTATGAACTTTTAATACTAGTTTTAGATGGTATTCAAATATTTTTTTATTTTTAAAGCAGAGATTGACATGCTATTAGTCCTATTCATGTGTTGCTTGCACGTAGGGCACTAATGGTCTGAAGCAGGAATGCGTGTGTGCTACTGGCCCCGCCTCCAACATCATGAGCAGTAAATGTTGCTGCTGTGCCTCCGCTGAGTATATTGCACCAGTGGGACCCATCGCAGGTGCAACAGGAAGCTGGTGCTTCCTAGGGAACCCTGGAAACAAGCCAAAACAATTGGTCTCGGAACAGAGCAGGTCATTCCAGAAATGAGTGTTTCAGCTCGTTTCCAGTTGCTTTAGGTGGAAGCGGTAGCTTCCCATTGAGCCAGCAATGTGTCCCACTGGCACATAGGCAGCATTGGATATTGCCCCATGTCCCCAGGCTTAGCCTGCCCTCCAATGTCTGTGTGTTGAATGCAGTCATCTGCAAACGAACCCCTATGCACAAGCAGCTCCACACTATCCAGACACCCAGTTGCATGGGCATCCTGACTAAATGGTGCCCCTACATGCAAGAAGATACTCATATACTGCATAGGGGTTCTTTTGCAGACAATCATGCTCAACACACAGACATTAGAGGGCTATGGTAGCCTGGGGGTCAGAATGTTGGGGGCAAGGCCAGTAGCATGGCCGCACTCCTGCTTCAAACCATGAGTGCTCTACACATGAGTAAGGTATGAATAGGGGGTTGTTCTTATGTATAGGGGGAAAAACCTGGGGTGTATCTTGTCCATACTCTTAATTGTACACATTTGTTCCTGAGCACGTGTTATCCAAAACACTGGTTTTGTAATGCTGCATACTATTTTCAAAAACCTGAGTTTTAGTCATTCTGAAATTTCACAACAAAAAAGAATGTATTTAAGGGTCAAATTATACATGACGTGACGTTATGTGATTAGAACTACTCCTGACCAGGGCCAATCTTAGACATTTTGATGCCTGAGGTGAAGAACAAGATGGCGCCTCGTAAGCAGTTGAATTTTATATCAACACTGGCTATGGGGCAGCATCCTGAGGGCAGCAGGCTAGATTAAGGGGGTCCTCAAACATCTCACTGCTACTCCTTGGTCCCATCATTCACAGCCGTCTCACTCAGCCTAATGGGATGGCAGCCCCAGGCATAATTTTATTTTGAAAAAAAGCAGCCACAGGGCCCCAAACTTGAATCACGACTGCAGTAAGGGACATCTAAGCTTTTGCCCCTGTACCACAACCCAGTCTAAATCTGCCCCCACTCCAAAGCTTTTATTGGCTGTGGAAGGGAAAATGGCAGGGCTTAAGAGCTTAGGCCATACATTTTCTCCTTGTCGGTTAACAGCAGCTTGGCAGGGTGGTGGAGGAGAGAGATTTGTTGGGAATCAGCAGGAGCAAAGGGTTAGCACACACCACAGCCCCAGTCCAAACCACTCCTCCCCCATGGCTGCTTCTTCTAAAATAAAAAGACACTAGGAGTTCCTAAAGGGGTCTTTCCTACAAGGAGACCAGTATGAATGTAGCATATCGTTGCTCTCCATGAGAAGGGAGTTTTTTAAAAAAATTGTCTTCAAAGGACAATGATATTAAAAGGCCACACACATAAGACAAATACTGAAAGTAGATATATATATATATATATATATATATATATAAGAAATCTATATTAAAATGATGCCGTTAACCGGCCTAGATCTAAACTCTGTGTTTAATTAAAAACGGGTTTAAAAAAATAAATAAACCAGTTTTGCTCGAGCCTGTTTGCTCCTTTAAAAATAGCTACTAATGATTTCACAGCTATGCAACTGATGAATGTGTAAGGGCCCATTTGCAAATGTTTGTATGTTCAACCAGCCCAAATTATAACCACTTATATGATATTATAACCACTTATATGATCCAACACGCTTATCCAACAGACCCCTGATGGACATTGCCATGATTTCTGATCTTATGCTACTATACTGGTCAGATGTGCAGTCTGTTCCCTAATCTCTATTTGCTGGCACAACTAGTCTTAGGATTGTGTCATGAAGTTCAAGGAAATATTTTTTGTACCATTAAGATTGATATCTAAATACATGAGAACAAAATGTTGTTCTCTAGTATAAGAACGACGTAAGATGAAATTCCATGACATTAATATATATATTCCTGATCTCATCTATTACTCAGAAATAATAATTTCGAAAACATTTCTACATCTTACTTCCTCCAGTTGCATACATGACATTATCAGATTTAACATTTCTGTGAAGATTTTTCTGATACTTTACCATGAAAAGCATGCAGACTTTTGTTTGGTACATATCGTATCTAATCAGAAAACACGTTGTTTTAAAAGAACTAACCCAAAGGCAACCCTAACTAAACCATGCATTATCTCTTACCTTGGGCTTAAATGCAATGAGTTTCAGAACCATTTCAACAGTAAACACTGCAGTAAAAACCATATTCAGAATATCCATTGCATCATTAAAAAGTTTAGACTGCCCATAGTGCTGCAAATGAAAAAGATGAGAAAAACATTAAGAGAATTTGTGGGCAGTCAAAAAAACCCTGTCGCTTCCCAAAACTTGAACCAATGAGTGTTCCTGTGCCTTTAATACCTGTATGACATGGAGAAGTTTGGAAATAGCAGCTTCTCCAGAAAGATGCTACAATAAAGGGAGACACTGCCTTGCTGCATAGCTATCCCTTTTTCATTAACCTGTTGTTTGCTGTGTCTTTCTCTGCCTGCATGACATAACTTAAACAGAACAGACTGAAAAGTCTGCACATATATAAGATTGAAAACACAGTAAATTATCACTCCCAAATGACATGGGCACTGTGTTATACAGACTATAAGGCATTATACAAGTTATTTTTTCAATTTGCAAATGCATAATTATCACTCTAGATGTGCTGGAAATTGGCTTTATTTTGCAAATTAACTACTCTAAAAACACAAGGCAAAATTCAATATGGCACGAGCAACTTCCATTTGCTCCTCTCCTCTTCCCTGCAGCCTGCTGAGCCTCCCCCGAAGTCTGCTCCAAAGGGTCCCCCAATTCTCCGGAGAATATTTTGAGGGTACACAGGGGAGAGAGGGAATTGCCCCCCTCCCATTTCCATTGATGGAAGCTGTTCCATCAGTGGGACAGGTTAATTTGATACCCACATATCATATATGAAACAGATAAAAGTTCAGTTCTAAGCAAACTGAAATCCCAGGTAACTTCATTCATAATTATACACATCCAGCATAAACTGGTATAACATTAGTTCATATGTATCAGAGTCTCCTTAGGGATTCTGTTCATAAGGAAGTGGCAATTTGTTCCATTCCTACCTGCATAGCCAAGCAAAGTGTGTTCAGCATGATGAGGACAAACATGATGTATTCAAAGACAGTGGAGTTCACCATATACCAGAATTTGTATTGGTAAGGATTTTTTGGAATGTATCTACGCAAAGGTCGTGCTTTCAAAGCATATTCCACACACTGGCGCTGTAAAAAGTAGAATGTCAGATATAGCAGTGAGAGGCACAGTTTAATCAAAGCAAGCTTTGCATTTCAGAAATAATCCATAAACTGACAGCTCCATTATATATTTATTAATAATGAGTATTTAACATCTCGGCATGCACATCAACTGGGTGACCCCAAGTTCATATAAGTATGTACTTATGTGTCAATCATGCTTGCATCCGCCCTTTCTCTCGAAAGAGCCCAGGGCAGCTAACCAACTCAATAAAAACCAACATTAAAACCAATCCTAAAAGCACAAATCAACAACAAATACAATAACAGCAACTAGCAGCAGAATTAAATAACTACCACCAACTTTCACCTGTGTTCTTAAAATTTGCAAAAATAGGTACATTTTTAACTGATGCCTAAATACAAATAGTGTGGGGGCCAATCGAATCTGTACAGGCAGGGAGTTCCACAATGGGGGAGCCACCACATAGAAGGCCTTGCTTCACGTATTAGCCCAGAGCCATGTTCCCAAGGGGCATCATCCACTGAACTTAAAACTCAGGTCGGTTGGTACTGGGGGAAGTGACCCTTCAAGTACTTGGGTCCTCAGCCACTTAGGACTTTATACACTAAGTGGTGATGGTGTGTGGGGGAGAAATGAAACACCTTCATTTGTAAAACAATTGTGAAGCAATTGTAAAACACAAAATAACATGGGAACAAATGGTCAGGGAGGGTGATGTTCTTAGAGGTGTCACATGACCCCCAATTAGCCAGTTCTAGACATCATTTTCACTGATTTCATCAATCCCTCATTTCATAACTGCCCAGAGAGCTAAGGCTATTGGGCGGTATAGAAATTAAAATCATCATCATCATCATCATCATCATCATCATCATCATCGTCATCATCCCTACAGACTAAACCTCTTCCAGGTTTAGGATGGAGGGGCATGTTTTTAGAGAGGTCACATCACTCACATGCCATACATTATTCATTAAGGTGGGACTTCTGAGTTTTGACAAAAAGTGCCCTGCCCTACCACTTGTAAAGTTTGATTTTTTTTGTTGTTGTTGTTGTCTCAATCTGCATCCTTTACACTTACTTACATTTATTTATTTATTTCTTATATTTATTAATCGCCCATCTGGCTGGTCACATTGAACCTCATTTGACATTTTGTTGCCCATTAATCCACTTTAGAAAGATGTGTTTGGAGCTCTTCACAGACAACTTGAATTTTCTCGATCTTGAATAATTTGGAGTGATCCACAAACTTGCCCACTTTGCTGTTCACCCTCTACCACCTAGATCATTTATGATTGTTAAATGACACTGGTCCCAGTACAGATTCTTGAAAGAGAGCCTACTGCTTACTTCCCTGTACTGTAAGAGCTCTCTTTGTTTACGGTTAATGCATCCTTTGTCAACCACAGGAAGCAGGGACAGGATGCTTAAAGAGAAGTTGAGGACTTTTTGAGTTTCTCTGGAATTAGCTGAGACGTCAGTGATGACATTTGTAAGAGGGAGGCACTTAGATTCAGAGTAAGGGGCTTAAATGAAGCTTGACCTACTTTATAATAATAACCAATCAGTAAGCTTAAAGCAGAATGGTAACAATTTTGGTATTGGACATAGGGGTGGCATAGGACTTAGGGTATAAAAGTATGTTTTACCTAATGGGTGGGGTTCCTGCCTTCTATCCTGCCTCTAAAAGAACTTCTTTTTGGTGGGAGAGGGGACAGGGCCTCTGCCGGCAGATTTGCTGTAAGTCTAACTCTTTTCTTTCTATTTCTGTATTAAGTATGAAAGATGAGTGTGCATGTTACTTTTTCCTAATAAAAGTGTTCTATTTTATTTTAAACTGTTGTCTGTCTGTGTGGAAATCAACACATCCCAGGGTCAAGGCACTCACTTCTCCTAGCCTGTGACAAATGTTAGTAGGCAGCAAACGGGAATCTGTCATAAATTCTAACTGAAGGTTTGTAAGAAAAATCTTTAGTAACTCTGCTTTGGCTTGTTCATGAGAAAGCTTGCTCAGTAAGGTAAAGTAAAGCAATGGAAGAGCGACCTCTTCTGAAACAATATATGTAGATTTCATATAATTACAATTTAAAACAGTGTTGCTTATTACCTGGTTTTTGTCCAGCTCACAGTTCTTGTACTCTTGTTCTCCCTGTTCTTGGAATGTAACAATTACAAAGCCAACAAATATGTTCATCATGAAGAAAGCAATAATGATGATGTAGATGATGAAGAAAATAGAGATCTCCACTCTGTAATTGTAGATCGGACCTATGTTCTCTCCATTTGAGTCTATAGCTTTATAAAGAAGCCTGCATATTTTAAAAAAGAGAAAGAAGATGTTTAGAAGTACTGAAGACTGCAAGTTCTAATTCTAGTTGCAATAAGGCAATGGGAACTATGAAGCAAGTCTACTGCTTTCACATATTTGCAAAAAAAAAACCCCAAAAACAAAAACCTACCAGTTTAAAGTAAACACACTAAAATTCAAAAAAGTGTATTTTATTTAAAGATTATGAATTTTTAGTTTTGAAAACATCAGGAAATGTAACTTATTTTTCTAGGGAAAAAACAGAATAAAAATGTTTTTGAAAGTAGAACCCTGTGTCTAGATAAATAATTGAGAGGGCCCTCACAGATTTTATATAATATATGGCCTCAATTTTATTTCTTAAAATACAGATAAAAAACCTTATTTCAAAAGCAAATAACCGTGTATACTTTGCACATCTTATACACAATAATCCCATAAAATATGTTAACATTCAAAATATGCCAAATGATGTAAAGACAGTATTTGTCCGTCGTGGCCTCCCACAGACAAGGCAAGAGTCTCGGTAAATAGCTTTTATTGCAGCAATTCCCCTAATGAGAAAACAGCTCTCTCAAAGGCAATAAATGTCCAAATATACGGAGTGATAAGTCCCAAGCTATAAATTCAACCATCCAGAGCATGAACAGTGTGCAGCTAACAGACTCAGGGTTGCTCGCCAAGTAAGTACACCGCATTCCTATTTCCAAGAAGGCAGGAAATGGTTCAGGATGGTGGTGCGTCGTGTCTTACGAAAGTTTCGGGGAGCTACCAAGGTTTATATACAGGGAGTGGCTACCAGGAATCACAATCAGTGACTGGGTCCTGGCAGGGAAACTGGCCCCTCAACCAATGACTACACCTGACTGGGAGTTTCTGTCTTGCCCTCTTCTGCTGGCGCCAGACCAGAGGGGCCAACCCAGAAACACCCTCTCCTGGAGAGTCCTGCTGTCCTGTTGCCAGAGACGATGTCCCTGACTGATAAGCAGGAGCTTCCATCAAGGCCGAGTCTTCCAGCTGAGGAGAGTTGTCCGTATCAGCCTCCAGTGCCTCCCTCTCTCCCTGTTCACTGGGTGGTGGAAGGCCTGGCAGGACTGAACTGTCATGTCTCTGATTCCACACAGCTGGGCCCAACTCTACCACTTCTTCCCCTGAGTCAGAATTGGTGCCTGACATGGAAGCTCCCTCTGAGCTAGGGCAAGGTCCCCACAATTGATTTTATTTCTTTATTTTTAAAAATAATGTTTATGAAAATGCAGATGCAATATAAAACATCCCTGACAGCACAATCATATGCATGTCTGCTTGGACGTAAGTCCCACTGAGTTCTATGAGGCTTAATCACATGTAAGTGGGTATAGGATTGAAGCCTAAGGGTGCAACCCTATGTTTACACAGAAAAAAAAGTCCTACAAGTCCCAGCATTCCTCAGCCATCATGGCAGGCTGGAGAATGCTAGGAGTTGTAGGGCTTTTTCTTTCTAAACATGCATAGGATTAGAAAGGGACATGTATTAGACACTTTCTTTCTAAACATGCATAGGATTAGAAAGGGACACGTATTAGACACTTCCTGCCTGGAAAAGGTACCCAGGCCTGGAAAATTATACTGTCATTTTCATTAACAGTATAATTTGATGAACAGAAAGCAAAACTGAAATGCACATGGTACATATATATTTTTGTGTGGTTCCTTGCAATCTGGCCTGGATACACAGGCCAGATTGAACCAGAATCCATGCCCCATTGTTTTCCCCACCCTCAGACAATGCAGAGAGAACTGAGATAATTACAGAAACCACAAACAGTACTACGCAGCGATGTTAAACTTATTAAGATGATAGAATGGGGCAGTTCAGACAATCATTCGAGGTTTCAAAAACCATGGTTTATGAAGTCAGGAATAGGCATCAGGGCTGGGCATTTGTTCCTCATCCTTTGTCTTGTTCTGTACTGGCTTTGGTGCAAAAATCCTGCCTTGTATTAAACCAGAGTTCTCTGTTAAGTCCAAACCAGGGGATTCTGGCTTAATATCAGTTAACTATCTAGGAAAATAAACCATTATCACATCCTGGCTTATTTTCATAGGTTATTAACTGACATTAAGGAGTACAGGAGAGAGAGTTCTACAATGTCCAAGGTACAGATTGGAAGTGGCTCCCATGAGCATCTGGAAGAGATGAAGAGGGAAATGGGGGAACACTAAAAATGGGGGAAAGACTGGAAGCAACAAGATAAAGGGGCATCAGAAAATGGATGAATATTTGGGTGTAGAAGGATAAGCATATGTGGTGCATGTCCAGAGAAAGAAGAGTTATTTTCTGTAATTCATATACAACTTTCTTGACCACCATCACCTTTCTTGATCACCATCAAGAGCAGAATGCATCAGTCTGGGACAAGGGAAACCCACTATAACAAATTGTGAGGATCAGTTCTATTGGCATTATAGAATGTAATGATGTGTGGTGACGTCTTGACAGCATTAGCCACTGGAAATGTGAAGGACTGGTACGTCATATTTGCAATGTTGCCAGTCCCAATTGTGAAACACAACAGTGTCTTCTCTACTATTAATGATGTATTTTCATAACATCTCATGCCTATAAAATGTTACTTGTCCTCATTATCTTTGATGGAACTCAAAAAAATCTCAGTTCTTCCAACAGTCTCAATCCTTTGAAAAGCTCACAGTCTGAATCCTTCGAAAAGTGTAAGAAGCTGCTCACTCTCCAAAAATATCACCATTTTTTAAAAAGATATATGTGTGTGTCTCTCTGTGTTGTATGTTTCTATGTTTCTATGTACTGTATATGGTTTTTATAATGTATTTTTAAGGTTTTAATCTTTGTAAACCCCCCAGAGAGCTTTGGCTATTGAGCGGTATAGAAATGTAATAAATGAAATAGTAAACAACTTTACTTACGCAGGCCAGCCTTCAAAAGTAGAAACAGTAAAAAGAGCCATCATAGCAGTAAGCACGTTATCAAAGTTGAAATCACTGTTCTGCCATATTCTCTCTCGCACCATTGGGCTCTCCACATCTCCATCTTTGTAAACAATAAATATTCCCCTACAGAAGAAAAAGCAAACAGCAACTGTGGCAATTGTCTAATATCTTGAGAAGATATTTCTTTCTCTCTTTTTTAATGCAGTAATTTATGAAGAAGAAAAAATGTTCTCACCGGCACTCTATAGGGTTTTGCTTTGCTTCATCTGTGCATCGATAGAATTTCCCCTATGCATAAAACAGAACATACAGGTAGAATCTAGGGCACACAGCTATTCACCATTCCTATGTCTTCATTTTTCAAACATCTCTGTAGGAGCTCAATGTAGCTCACAAATAATAATTTACTGGGGCAGTAAGCTGTGCAGGATTGGGGCATAACCATGTTTTTTTTTCTTCTCCTTACCTTAAAGAGCTGGACACCAATACACGCAAACATGAACTGGAGCAGAGTTGTAACAATCATGATATTACCAATAGTTCGAATAGCGACAAAAACACACTGAACAACATGCTGTGGGGAAGGAAAGGAAAGAGTAGGGTCAGTTATCTAAACATAATTTTAAATTTAAAAAAATAGTTGGGTGTTTGAATGTCATGCTTAATGGACCATAATTTTAATTGCAGTTCATGATTTTTTTTTAAAAAATGTACCAATCAGAGGTCTCATTTTGCATTCAAAATGTTGCCTCTTTAATTTCATACTCAGAATTTGTAAACAATAGGAAACAGTATATCTCATATAACACAGAAAGATAATACTGCCATTGGTAAGGTTGGTCTCACTGCTAGGCAATCCTAAGTAGTGTCCACAAGAACTAACAGCACAATCTGTCCTTAATGTGAACACTTCTATTGCACTGCAATAGCAGGGGCAAGGTAAAGCAGAAGTCCTGGTAGTGCGAAAGGAAGTGCCAGGGAAGAAAGTGGACCAGGAGTTCACTAGGCCCAGGACCAGTGGAGATGTGCTCATGCAAGCAGCACACCATTGTGACCCAGAAGTATGAGTCATGAAGCAACCTAGATAGAAGGGGGAATCCAGAAATCTAGCAGTGAAGCATAATAGCTGCAAAGGCAGTCCCACTAGGGTTTGGGGAAAAGAGGAAGGCAGCACCAAAAGCAACAACCGGAAGAGAGATGAAGCTCAAAATGAGGCTGAAAAGCAGTTTTATTCTAGACAGGGTAAATATTGGAACAAAAGCACCTGCAACATATCAAGGTGAATCTTCTTCAGGGCAATTCATGTTTTTTTTAAAAAAATTATTTGTCTGTAAGCAGAATATATAATTTGCAAAGAAAATTAAGATAAAAACCTTAAGTCCTTTTGCTCTGTTAATAGCCCTTAAGGGCCTTAAGACTCTTAAAACTCTCAGAATCTTCACAACTGAGATGGCACTTGATCTAGATGAAAAGTAAATAATAATAAAGCATTAGTTGGTTATGACTTAATGCTACTCATCTACTATACTAAACTTAAGTAGCATTCATGCACAACAACCCATCAATTTTAAAATACTTTCATTTACTTCTAGGATTAAATAAATATTAGTGTATGAGTTATTTCCACTATTTTTTTCTCCCGCTTCTTTTTCTGCTGCTGCTGCTGCTGCTTCTGTTTTTACCCAACAGGCTCTCAAGGTGGATAACTCTTTAACAAGGGGGAAATGTTAATACTTTCAAAGAAAAAAAAAATGGCTTTGAACGAGTTTTTTGTTGCAGCACATCTAAGTAAGCTCAGGTGTGCTTTATGTGTGCTGCAGCAGAAAACTTGTCCCAAGCAGTTTTTTTAAATAAAGCATTTTTAAAGATTCCTTGCTAAAGAATTTCCTCAAAACCTGGTGGGAACCATATCCAGCTGTGCAGGTGTGTTTTTTGCCTTGTTTTTCTCTACAGCTGTAATTGATCATTTGATTTTTGTCTCTCAAAGGGGTTCACAATAAAATATAGTTAAAATATTAACTTCAAAACAAACAAACTACAAAGATTACGAAGTAAAACAAAAAGAGAGAGAGAAAATTCAATACAATTGAATTAACACAATCAAAATGACAGAATTCATTGGACAGGGATGCCAGAACAACTTGTGACTTGAATAATTTGGATTTATTTTTTATTCCAGGCAGGGCTGAGTGAGTATACTCCACATTTAAAAACTATGGTTCCGAACTATGTTTCCATTGATCTTTGGGCTTCTCATTTCCAAGAGTGGGGGTGAAGAATGGAAAGTAGGCAGTCTCAGGATTGGACTTGGCTCCAATCAGCGCCCCCCTCCCCCAATTGAGGCTGCGAATTAGCATGAGCACCAATCCATTTGTGACTGTAACTTTCTAATTTAGCCCTCTGTGGACCTTTCCTCCTTTCCTTCTCCTATTCTACTAAGATTAAACAAAAAAAAGAACAGAAAAGATATTGAAGGCAGCAGCAGTTCAGATCCAAAGTCTGCATTCTCTAACAGAAGTGTGACCCACCAACTTTAAGCCATCTGGGCTAGCCCAGAAGTTCTCAGGGTGCTGAGTTCTTCACCCAGTACCATATCCTATCCTTGCATAGGATGACGGTAGAGATCACAGAAAGACTGGCCTTATTCCATCCTGAAAGTGTTGGGAATGAAGCTACAGCTCTGTTGCCAGAGTAGGAGGCAGTAATTCCATTGGAGGGCAGCCGCAGAAAGTAAAGCATGGGTGACAGGAAAGATACTGCAACCTTGGTATGTCCTTGAGAAACATATTTGGGGGTGGGGTGGGGAATTACTGATCCATTGATCAGGGGAGGTGAAGGAGGGGGGCATTGAGTCTATGTTCCAAATAATTATAACTACGGCTAGTGCCATTAATATTAAAATAGTAGCAGCAGCAGCAGCAGCAGCAAATAATAATATAATCTCAATAGATAAAAGCCTGCTCCCATCATAACATCACACTCATGTGTATCCAAGAAATAGAACTCAGGGTGGGGCCCCTGACCCTAGTCAGGGCTATGCAAAAAGGGGTAGGCTTGATTCTCAATGGCCAAGGTCATTTGGGGAAGGGAACAGATTTAGCCTTCACCCCCTTAGTATGCCCTTTTATATTAGTGACCAGCTGCCACTCATTCTTGTGGGGGAAAGTAAATCACTACTCTTGAGGACAACATTGGAGCGCAAGGCAAAAATCTGCCCGCTATCTATGATATTGGGTGGCCTGGTGTGTTGCCCTCTCCAGAGGCCCTGCACTATACAGGGCCTCCTTTTAGTAGTACTTTCTAGTTATCAAGCAACAAGAAGTCTAGGCGCTGGAAAAGGGTACATTTCATTGTTTCCTTTCCACAAAATATAGAGGAAGGGATAGCAACTTGTTGATGCTCTGTAGTAGTAAAACATGCTAAGCTGATAGACAGAACATGGCCATAGCCTATCTTCTGTTGAAAGGGGAAATGAGTACTGCTTATGTACACAGCAGAGATGAATATAACCAAGAACTGCCACCAAATATAAATATATGAATATAAGCATTGCCACCAAAAAGCAAAAGGAAGAAAAAAAAGATCTGTAGGTCCATGGCAGTACTTACTGAATGCCAAATGACACAAGAGAAACACCCACGACCAACAAGTCCAGCAAGTTGAAGTAATTCCGACAGAAAGACCCTTTATGAAGGAATGCTCCAAACACTGTCAGCTAAAAACAGAATGGTCACAGTTTACTTTTTGTTTCTCCTGTTTGTTTCATCTATAGGCTGCTTACAAGATGTTTGCAGTGAATGAATCTTGTTTGTTAGGAGAAATCAGAATTAAAAAAAAGACCCCGAGTATTAAAATTAAAGAATTTGACTGGTGCAACACTAATTCACATTAATGTCTTCAGATATTGGTAAATCAGTAAATATAAATAAATAAAATACAGGGTTTAAAAAAAAAACCAAAAGAAATGAAAGCCACTATTCTCAAACACATTCATGATTCAGTATCAGATGCTTTCTTGGTTACGTAATGCTCAAAGCCCAGGATCTGGCTTTTGCCACGTGTTCTAGTTTTAGGGCACAATCCACCTGAAGTGGCTGTGAGTGTTGCACAATGCAGTATCCACTGGAATGATGAAGAGTGGTGTTATCTCAAACATTCTTCTTAATATATCCTATTATTTCAACCTCCCCCCTAATATCATGCTAAATAGTCCCTCACTTTCCCGGGGAACATACCAAACAGAAGAATTGGGAGCAAGATATGCAACCTTTCTCGAAATAGTGAGCAAGTTCAAAAACTCCACATTGGTATAAATAAAAATGTATCACGTTCAGAGAAAGCGGAGAGTCCCTCACATTCAGATTTCATTTAAACCCACTGTGCCTGTTTAACTGAATCCATCTTTTACATTTTCAGACCATGACTACTGAAAAATTGGCTATAAGTAACAGCTAGTGAAAACAAAAACCATATCCCATATTAAACCGAGCATATCTTGTAAACAGCCCAAATCATTGTTGTTATATAGTGTTAATAAAAATGCACTGTAAAAAGAACACACAATAAATCAGGAAATAGATTTGTTGTTATGCTTAATCCTCAGTTGGAAATGCAAAGTTTATGTACTGATTTCTTATAATACCAGAAGGTCCAGTGACATTCAGGGCTACTCAATAATAAGTGACTTGAGACTGATGTGGCTGCATGAGACGTTCCCAATCTTGAAGGCAGCAAAATGTGTGTCCACATGTTTTCTATGTCCCTGTTTATTTCCAATGGTTCATTGTTTCGACTTCAGCATCAATAGTATCACAACAGTTACACTACTGGAATGCCAGGCAGAACTATTTATCAGAATTCTGAGTACCCTGGTGGATGTCCCTTGTAATCAGTACACAGACTATACATTGAAATACCAGTTCTGAACTCATGCATGGGCAATACATTTAAGCAAGCATGTTTATGCCTCTTCGTGTATTTAAATGTATACCCAAGATAATGTATCTTAGTATGTTTTAAAAAGGGCAAAGTATCTTGCAAGTCCTTTTGCAAGAAAATAGTGATCTACTATTTTAGCTCTATCAATATATAGTTCAGAAAGAGAAATGGGAAGTTACATGCTCCTCCTTTAAAAGATTTAAGATCTTTCTTTTTGAAATGCCAGAAAAGGGAGGAGGAAAGTTCATGCGTAGTGAAATATTTTTCCTTCTTCTGATAAACCGGAAGTAGAAAAAAAGAGTAAATGAGCTGTCAGATTGATGTGATGATAAAAAAGTCGTTTCTACATGCACCCAAAGGTAAAAAAATAACGGATAAAAACATGAGAAAAAGCATCCTTTGGTTTCAAAAAGGTTTAGATTTGATTGTTGAGTGAAAAGGCGGAGAACACTTCAAGTGCCTTTTCTTGGTAGGTGACACACAGAAAAAATCCTTTTAAGTAAACTTCTTTATAAACCTGTTACCTTCAAAATGATCTCAAATGTAAACATACTAGTGAAGACATAATCTGCATACCCTAGGATCTGGAAGGTAAACAAAAAGTTACAAACATTATTGCTAAAGCTGTGTTTGCGTTAACAAGGATCAATTAACAGTTAATTACCTTTAACAGGATTTCAACAGTAAAGATGGCTGTGAAAGCATAGTCAAAGTAACCAAGTATCTGCAAGGCATAATATGTGCCACAGTAAGACATTCATCTACAAATGCTGTATCAGAATTTACAACTTTGTTCACATACACAGAAATGCGTACTATAAGAACATGAGTGTGAATTAAGAGAAAGCAAGTTAAATTAACAACGCCTGTACAGCAAGTATTGTTTCACTAAAAAATCCTTCACAAGTACAAATTTGCATTATCCTTCCTCTAAAGCTGTCATTCAGCTCTTCACCTTCCCCCCCCCAAAAAAAACCACTGAGGGGACCCAAGGTTTTAAAACAATTGTCTTCCCTATAGCAATTATTAGGGTTTATTTATGATACTATGATGTTCTGATAAGAAGGGTAAACACACAGGACACTTGACTATTTAAAAGAATAGGTGCAAGTAGCATTTATAATTTCATATAATCACATTAATGCAGGGCTCTCCAACCTTGGGTCCCCAGATGTTGCTGGCCTACAGCTCCCAGCATTCCCAGCCAGCATGGCTAATGGCAAGGGATTCTGGGAGCTGTAGTCCAGCAACATCTGGGGACCCAAGGTTGGAGAGCCCTGCATTAATGAAACAATCTCTGAATTATTTAGTTTTGGTTCTTATCTTTTACATAATACTGATCTTCTGTATTCTGGACTACAATAGCTTGCTAAGTCATCCTGGCTCCATGGGCAGACCCTTCAGATTCTCTCAACAACACCACACTGAATCCCTTTTGCATAGATCACAAAATAACCCTTTAAAGATATCCCTTGTGCGTGTGAGGAGAGGTGATACCCCTTTATGCCCATTAAAAGTCTTTCAATCAGGCTACATTAAGTCATCATGTTACATTTTTAAAACTCTCTTCAAAACATCAATTCCTCAGAGTTGCAAGTGTGACTGATAGACATTCAAGCAATTTCTTGTATCTGGAGTAACAAGAGTTTATGACATTTGAGATATACAATGTAAGACATTCCCATTATGTGTATATGCTGCTCAATCACACCATAATTTTTATTTTATTTTATTTTATTTATTTATTTATTACATTTATACCCTGCCTTTCTTCCTGCAAGGAACCCAAGGCGGCTTACATAATCCTCCTCCTCCTCTCCACTTTATCCTCACAACAACCCTGTGAGGTAGGTTAGGCTGAGAGTCAGTGACTGGCCCAAAGTCACCCAGTGAGCTTCATGGCCAAGCGGGGACTAGTTATAAAATCAAGATGACTCATTTCAGCTACTAGAAGCTGTTTCGGAAAAGCATGCTTCCTCGATGCTCAGAAAACAATTCTACTATAACTAGCCTCAGTTTAGAGGGGACAAACAGATGTGGTTTGTGCTATCAACTTTGAGTGTGCCACTCACTTCTTTGAAACATGAGGAGACTGCATCCAAATCCCCTTCCTCCACTCCATAAAGAGAGGAGAAATGGATTCAGACTTCCACCTAAAACAGGTGATCAGCACTGTCAAAAGAGATAGTGCCAACCTTCTATTCAGCACTGCATGTGCAATTCCTGGCTTTGTCTCAGGAACTACTTCTGTGGTATGCTTCTGTGCATGCAGTCCCTGGTTAAGCATGGCATGCACGCAAGGAAACACTCTTCTAAGCATGTTTGATTGGGGTGACTGGTAGTTCAGGCAAAGGCCTGGATGTGTAGTACAGTAATACCTTGTATTGCAAGTAACTTGGTTTGAGAGCGTTTTGCAAGACAAGCAAATTTTTAAATATTTATTAAGAAATTTTTGACTTGATATACAAGCGACATCTTGCAATACAAGTACTGTAGTACGGCTTAAATTAAAAATCTCTGTACAAATTTTTTTTGGGGGATTTCATTTTGATATACAAGTGTTTTGGATTACAAGCACGTTTCCGGAACGAATTATGCTCTCAATCCAAGGTATGACTGTATATGCAGATATTTAAAATGTGTAGGTGTTCCTCATTTGTTTGCATGTTTAAAGTGAAGGTCAATCTGTATATACAATGAAATTACTAAGGAAACAGCAGAATTACTGAGAAATCACTTAAATATTTCTACCACAAATACAAAACAAAGACTTGTTTATGTGTAAGATGCTTAACTCCATACCTATGTGATGACACATACACACGAAATTGGAAGAATAATTGGAGTGAAACATACAGCTACATGAGTAGTTTTAAAATAAATAGAATCTGGATTCCACCTAATTAGAAATTATCCTTTTGTAGAATGTAAATACAAATAAAAGGGGAGCAGTGCCCATTAGAAACACAAAAGAAGGTCTAAAGTTTAAGACAATAGATACAGTAGTGTTTACACATGAAAATTGTATGCATTATGTCATACACTCATTTTAAACAGGAAAAAAATCTGTCTGTATGAATACTTTCATGCTAGGATTCTTATTTCAAACCACTATTTTGGCAGGCATTTCCATTACAGACCACCTCATTTTCTTATGTTATGGCTGCTACACTGGAAGCAACTTAAAAAGGTTCCAAATTAAAAGTCAACTCCTTCTTCACTCCAGTGGATGTGCTGGGTGAAAGGAAAGGGAAAGTAATTGCTAGGAGGTAGATAGATACTGTAAGTTCTGCAGGTGCTCCTTGCTGCTGAAGTATTTGTCAGTCAACACACTACGATTCAGGTCTGATTTATTTAAATGCTTGCTTAAATGTAGAGAGCTTTTGACTAAAAGGAGCATAGAAACATGATGTGATCCCCTGCCTACATTCTGAGATGGCAAACAAGGTCTGCCACGGACGGCCTTCTCCTTATCCCATCAGCCAGAGTAGCCAGGCTGGTGGGGACTAGGAAGAGGGCCTTCTCTGTGGCGGCCCCCACATTATGGAACTCCCTCCCTAGTGACCTTCGCCATGCCCCCTCCGTGATGAGCTTCCGCCGTGCATTAAAAACATGGCCGTTCAGGCGGGAATATGGGGTGGGTTAGGTTTTTAAAAGAACTTTTTATATTGTTTTAATTATTATTATATTTTATTGTATTGTTTTTTTTGTATTTTAATTGTACATCGCCCAGGGTGGCCGGCCAGATGGGCGATTAATAAATATAAGAAATAAATAAATAAATAAATAAATAAATTCCCATGAAGGCTGTACTATCTTCTTACTCTGAATGTTAGAACTAGCTCGATATCTGTCTTCCTGGAGAGAAATGCTGACAGTGCCATCCATGGCCACTACTTTTCCTTTCCTTATGTAAGTCTTCTCGTAAGAGGCTCTGGAATAACCATATATTATGCTCCCCAGCGTGAAGAGAAGCCATAGCTTGAGCAGAATGAAGATTCTTAGGTAGAAGGGGAGGGAAAGATTGAATAAATTGCTTTTTACAAGTTGCTTACTTGTAACTGATTTTAGGAATACAGGGCATGACCTTAGCAGATCAGACTATTTGTCCATCTAAACCCCTATTGCCTACTCTGACTAGCAGTGGCTCTCCAGGGTCTTGTCCAGATGCGGAAGGTCTTTCCCATCACCTGCTAATTGATCCTTTTAACTGGAGATGCTGGGGATTGAACCTGGGACCTTCCGCATGCAAAGCAGGTGCTCTGACACTGAGCTATAGTGACTCCCCAATGTTCTTTGAGTGGTCATCTGTGCAGTCACATGTATAGGATCTATACCTGCACAGAGCCAGAGGCAAAAACATTAGCGTTAGTTCTTTAGTGGCATTAATTCCACTCCTCCAAAAAGGGAAGGTACCTAACTATCCATGCCCTATGAGGCAGGGTGAGTGCTTTCACGCTCAGTTCCTTCGAACAACCACCAATATCAGTAATGGAAAGCCACCAGCGGCAAGAGAGAAGGGTGAGTTGTGTGACTGTACAGATGACCATTCAAAGAACATTTGTAACAGGTAAACAACCTGCCTTTCTTCTTTGTGGTCTCTGTGCAGTCACACCTATAGGAGATCAGCAAACAACATGCCTGGAGCTGGTGGCTGTGTCCTTAACCAAGCAAGCTCTGAAGAACTGAACTTCCAAACAAGGCATTAGCTCTGAAGCACAAACCTACAGCATAATGTTTCAAGAAAGTGGAAGAGGTCAACCAGATAGCTCCTTTCAACCATTCGTCTAACACAACTGTCCTGCCCCACAACCATTACTGAGGATGATTCCATGCGTCTCCTGGAGTAATTCTTCAATAACAGCCAACTGCTAGCACAGGTTGATTGTAGCTGCTAGTGCTGAGTTACAAGTTCTCAGATGACAACGTTTGACTTGAATTGGGGCAGAAGAGGTGAAATGAGGGTCTAACCCCCATTAGTGTTTGTGTGTGGAGGGGACAAAGCCACAGTGGGGGCAAAACTCACCACCAATGTCCAGAGCTCTTACCGTCTGCTGGTAGCCACCATTTTCTTTCCCCAAAAGTCCCTTTAAGGGAGATGGTATATCATCATGTGTCCCCCTGGATATGGCCATTTGGTGGCCATATTGTCAGTGGCTACCTGGACCATTCAACCATTCAGCAAAGGGAGGAAGGAGCACTGCCAGAAATTTTAAGAGGTTAATGTGACAAGAAAGCTTTTCTTGGGACCAGGTGCCATGTATTTTTATTTATTTATTTGATTTGTACCCTGCCTTTCTATAAAAAAATGGCACTCACGGCCATTAAAATTGATTAAAACAATAAAACAATGCATCAAAATATAATAAAAACATAACAATTACAGAACAACAACAATAAAATATATAAATAAGCAAACAAATTTTAAAAAACAATTAAAAAAAAACAGCACCCTACCCAACAGACCTAATTACAGTCCAAAGGACTTCTTGAATAAAGCAGTCTTTGCCTGCTGGCAGAAGGACAGCAGAGAGGGAGCGAACCTAGCCTCCCTCAGAGTTCCACAGCCTTGGAGTGGCCACTGAAAAGGTCCTCTCTTGGGTAGCCACCAAATGCACCTCTGAAGGCTGCGGTCTTGAAAGAAGGGCCTCTCCTGAAGATCTTAAAAAATGGGCAGGCTCATATGGGAGAAGGGGGTCTTCAGGTAGCCTGGTCCCAAGCTGTATAGGGCTTTATAGGTCATAACCAGCATTCTGAATTCTGCCCAGAAACAGACCAGTAGCCAGTGAAGCTGATGTAACAAGGGAGTCACGTGCTCCCTGTAACCAGCCCCCGTCAACAGTCTGGCCACAGCATACTGGAGCAGTGGAAGTTTCTGAACAGTTTTTGAAGATAGCCCCATGTAGAGCATGTTACAGTAAGGCATGCATGACTGCAGCCAGATCACACATCTCTAGGAATGGACACAGTTGGCACACTAGTCTCAGCTGTGCAAATACATTCCTGGCCACCACTGAGACCTGGGCTTCCATGTTCAGGGCTGAGTCCAAAAATACACCCAAACTGTGAGCAGGAGTCTTCAGGGGGAGTGTAAACCCATCCATCATAGGTTGAATCCTATTTCTGGATCTGCCTTTTGACTGACCAAAAGCAATTCTGTCTTGTCTGGATTAAGCTTCAGTTTGTTTGTCCTCATCCAGTCCAGATGGAACACTGAGGCCAATGGCCACAGTGTCAAACAGGAATCCCTCAGCACCATCCTCTGAAAATGCCCCTCCAAGAAGGACCGGAACCACCATATAACAGTGCCTCTCACCTCAGACAGACACCTCAGAAAGATGCCATGGTTGATGGTATTGAAAGCCACCAAAAGGTCCTGCAGAACCAACAGGGACACACTACCCCTGTCTAGTTCCCAGTGTAGATTGTCCACCAAGGTGACCAAAGCAGTCTCTGCCCCATAACCAGGCCTGAAGACAAACTGAAATGGATCTAGATACTGTGTCTCATCAGGAAATCCCTGGAGCTAAGAACGCCACCACATGCTCCAGCACCTTGCACAGGAATGGAATATTGGAGACCGGCCAGAAATGATCCAATACAGTAGGGTCCAGGGAGCTGGATTATTTTTAACAAAGGTCTTACCATTGTTGGAGAAGTGCCAGCAGTAAGCTTCCCAATCACAGAGAAAAGCGATCCTACCTTCTCCCATAGGAAAGGTTGGTAGTGGGATATCACCGTTTGATCATTCACTACCCTCAGCCCCAGTGGAGCGCAGGAGTAAATACGCCATCCCTTCAGGTCTAGCAGTTTACCTTCTTTATCCACAGGTGAGGCATGGACTTTCTGTAACTTGCCCTGTGACACTACCATAATAATGGAATTAGGTGTCAGGTGTTGGAACAGAAACCCCACATCCATCTCCAGGCCTTGTACATCTGCTCGAGCCACTCAGATGTGGCCAACACAGAAGACATAGCCTTCCAAGTTTGCTAGATGGTTTGCAGAAACACCAGGAGGAGAGGAATTGCTACTGGCGTAGAAACCTCTGATTGCACCATATCAAAAACCAGATCCTTGATCTTAACAACTGGCTGTTGGATATCAAGGCCAAGAGATTGAGCCATGTAGAGAATCTGCTCCAAAAAAAGGTGCCATATCATTAGATGGGGATGGAGGATCTTGACTTCCAAATGCAGCATCCAGGGACAAAACAGATGGAGTTACAGAAGAATAGAACATTGAATCCAACTAGTAGTCCTCTGATCCTGACTGTGGGCACTCCTGCTTATTATTTGGAGGGGTGCAATCCCCCAAGGCCTGGTGAGGGTACCCTCTTCGGATCAGTTGGGCATGACAAGGTGGCTCAAGCTGGAGTAGGGTAAGACTCACTAGGTAGCGTGGTGAGAGGTACCACATGAGAAGGTGTGAACTGTTCCATTGGTGATATCGTGGGAACAGCTGTTGACATTTTGCTTGGCACTTGTTGTGGTGGTACAGTGGACACCTGCTGAGCCAGAGGGAACACTAGTGAAGGAGCCACGAACATTTCTTGAGTTGGAGGTGGACTTGATACCATAAGGGATGAAAACAAAATGGGGATTGTCTATCCCAGTCACAGAAGGGCAAGCAAGATCGATACCACTCACGTTTTTTAGAGAACCAACCTCTGTGGTCTGAACAGGCCTGGACCAACTTATCTTGCCATGTGAGGCAAGTCCCGGCTGCTGCTGCCTACCCACCACCACCGCCTTTCTTTCTCGGCTGTGGGGAGCTTGCCTGAAATCTCGCAAGACCCATCCAAAGTCTCTTAAACTCTGGAGGGGGAAGATAGTACCCATTGCACGAGGGAGACCAACTCCTCCTTGAGGCTGATCCCTGTTGAGGTATTGGGAGTGGAGATGCCTCTCTGATCTCACCCTCCAACCTAGAGGCTATAACAAGAGGGTCCTCTACTGGTTCAACCTTTTGCATTGGTCCTGATCAGGGCAGAAGCACCGGTATTGGTGAATTCAAAAGCAGTGGAGACTCTGGCCGTGATGGTAGCAGTATAGGTACCTCAAGTCAGGATGGAAGCTTGAACTTCCGGAGACTTAGAAGAAGCCGATCTCTTTTTCATCTGCTTCCGTTTCAAGTGAGACCTGTGTGTTTTTCAGATATCTTTTTGGCCACTGCAATGTTAAGAGACTGCTGGTGTCAGTGGGTCGGTACACACAGCATTAACACACAGCACAGGCTGCTGGCGATGGGGACTTTGATCTTGGAACCACCAAAGACTCCTCAGGCAAGAGGGACAGCGTTCTTGACACCCCAATGCATGGAGGGGGGGTCCTTCAACACCTTCAGCATTTTGGCAGGTTCTGTCCACAGACTCAACTGCCTCCAACACCTTTGCCCAGCCAGAGCATAGCGTGAAGTCTCGCTACTCAATTGTGCCTCACCTGTTTTGTGAAGGCTTGACATAAGGTACATGTCACTTTGTGACCTTCTCCCAAACGGAAAAGGTAGTGTGAGTGTCTGTCTGTTGGAGAGAGTTTACTACCATAGTGGGAACATTTACAAAAATGGACCCAAAGGACCATATGCTCTCAGGTGATTGTGAGATTGCGAACAAAATAAAAGTAAAAGCAAACATGATAGTCTTGAAAAACAAGACGACAGGAAGATAAAGATAGAAGAAACAAAAATTAAACCTCAGCAAGTTCGAATTTCCCTGAGGAAGAAGTGAACCAACAGAGAAGATTCTCTATGAGGCTGCCACAATGGTGGTCAAAAGGGAACTGAGGGAACAGGCAGGAACCCGCTATAGAACCCATATGCACTGGGATGGTGAGGGAGGGTTCCCACCGAAAGCATTCCTCAGCTAGAGCAGGTTCCCAATCGAGGCTCCGCACAGGTGTAGAGCGCATATGTGTGATGCACAGAGAACATGAAGAACAACAGACCGATCCCCAATCATGCATGGGTGAGAACTGACAATGTGCCTTGGAAGTGCAGGCCAGGTGGGCCCCAGACTTACCAGCGGGGCTGCCCACAGATTCAGAGACTGAAGCCACCAGAGCACACTCCCAGAGAGACACCTGGACCCAAATGTGTTGATCATGCCTCACTTGCATCATGAACTGCTTATAAGGAGGGCAGAAATCTACTTTATGAGAATTTCTCAAGCAGAAATAGCTGTTGTCATAGTCATTGGTGGTATAGAGCTTCCCCCAAAAGATCAGCACTTTCTGAAAGAAAGTTGCTGTACCATATGCCTGTCGGCACCGACAAAGAAATGTTACTCCTTGAACAAACAGAAAACGGACAAGTTATCCCAAACAAGGAGGGAGGAAGTAAACATTACAGAAAGGGAGAGAGAAGCAACTTAAATAAAATGAAAGGACTGACTAAAGCTGCAGAAACTAGTCTCTTCAGAAGGATTCTCTATAGTTTCTGAAAGCATGGTGGTTAGAAGAGAACTGAGTGGGAAGGTGATTACCTCCGCCCCTTAAGCACAGGAGGCCTGTGGCTTATGCTGGCTCAGCTTGTCTGAGTGTGGAAAGCTAAGCAGGGTCAGGCCTGGTTATTACTTGGATGGGAGAACCGCCTCCTCTAGTTTCCTCATGAGCAGGGGTTGGACTCGATAGCATTGGTTAGGCTCCTTCCAACTCTATGATCTATGAAATCTATGGATACAGTAGGCAACCCGCGGCAATTGGCTCTCTGCACTGGGCCCACCAGAGACTCACCCACTTTTCCCTGCAGCCCAGCTGATCAGCCAGCCTCTGCCACCCAGCGATCCCTGACCCAGATTCTGCTGCTGAGAGAAGCAGGGAAGCAGTGATCTGGATCAGGATCACGGGCGGGGAGGGGGGGGGAGAAGTTAAACTTCCCCTGCCCAGAGATCCCATCCTGACTGCACCTAGATGTGAGTTGGTGGGGGTAAGTGTGCATGTGTATATGCGCATACCCAGAAAACCTGTTGCGCTAGAGGGGCACAACATCAATTGCATAAGCGCAGTGGCCCCATTGGTTATGTACTAGTCCATCACTATGATTATGTACTAGTCCTTCACCATATGAAGAATTTATTCCCATTTTGAAGGGCACATTTAAAGAAGATCTAACATGCAGATTCATTTGCAGAGTCTATTTTTTCTTACGTTATTTCGGAAAGAATGGCTGCGAATAGGGTCTTCGGCTGCAAGGGAAGCACTGCTAAGCATGATGAAGACAAGAATGAGGTTGGTGAAAATGTGGTGGTTGATTAGCCTGTGACATCCCACTCGAATCCTGAAGAACAGAATGAGAAAACGGAACACCACCATTACAACTGCCAAGTTAATTGCTGCGAAAGTATAAACTAAACAACTGAATTTACAACGGTTTTATTTCTAAAAAATTGCTCATCTGGAAAGCAGTTAACGGAGTCATCCAATATGGCTGCCCATAAGTAACCCTCCAAATTCGGAGGATTATGGGCATCCAATGGAAGGTGGGAATAGCGTGGAGGAAAGGGTTACCTCTGCGCTTCCCCCGCCCTCCTTAACACTTAGACGGCTGATTTTGGATTTCTAAGTGTTTTACACCGGCTCACAAGGAGAGGAGCCAGAGGCACCGCCAGGGTTCCTCATAGGAAGGACAGTGCCTCGCTCCTCTCCTCTCTGCCCCCTGGAACACCCCCCACTCCAGTGCCGGCTCCGAAGTCGGTCTTCCATCTTCAGAGCTGCAGCCAGCGCAGAAAGAATTGCGCCGGCTGCAAAGGCGGAGGGAGGGCACTCCAAAGTCAGAGTCCCAGCTCTGACCTCGGAACGCATTCCCGAGGTTGGAGCTGGGGCTCCGACTTTTCCTACGGCTGGCCAGGCAGCATCTACCAGCCATAGGGCTGCCTTGTGAACTATGATGATAACTTAGGAAAATGTAAGCCTATACATCTCATAAAGGACATGGTATACGTACACATATTGTATGGAAAGCAACCAATATTATAACTTGTATAATATTAAAGAACATTTGTCTACACACTCAATTCAGACCATGTTATTGAGGCATTATATCATCTGAACTAGCAGGCCTACAAACACAAATGCGTTATCAACCTACTAGGAGTTTGTTCAGCAAAGAAATGACATGTCAAAAGAAGCAACTTTATATGTGTTTTGTTCAATTTTGCTCTGGTTGAAGACAGCAGGAACTTTGCTATTTATAAGAAAGCCTCATTGTGGTATTACGATTTAATTTTTTAAAAATCAGTTGAAGTGATATACATTAAAAGGTTATTTACGGGTTTGTATTGCTGAAAATAAAGAAGGAACTTCCTTCAGGAATTGGTGTCATCTTCTCCTTCATGTTAAGTTCAGATATCCTTCGGGGTCGAGGGCCAGCAGGTACTTCTGGCTCTTCTTCCTCCTCCTCTTCCTCATCACCTACTTTAAATTTAAACTTTATTTATTACACAATTAAAATATTGTAACACTATGAAATCTGATGAATGAAATGGATTATTTAGCTAGTCAGCCGGATATTTAAAACAAATGCTAGTTAATATAAGGACATTTCTACAGTTCTCAACAGTATAGTTTGTTAACCAAAGTTCAGTTATTATACGGATAGACATGGAATCATCTCCAAAGTCTTATCTACAGCTTCTGGCCAAGAACAAGTTTTCTAGGCTGCCAGCTCCCTCCATGTTCTGTGCATAATTGGTCATATTTCATCTATTCATCTGTGAACTTCCCACTGTCTTGTGGGCCAGATCCTCCCCTATGAACATAGCCAAAGGGAAGTTGTTTCTACACAGCAGCAAAATTTCTTCAACAGTCAGGATGTAAATAAATTACTTCCTCCCTCCCTGGAAAATTCCTCTGTAGATGCTACTGGAAACCATAGTCCTCGCATTAGTCCTCGCATGAGAGCCAGTGTGGCATAGTGGTGAGAGTGCTGGACTGGGACTCGGGAGATCCGGGTTCTAGTCCCCACTCAGCCATGAAACTCACTGGGTGACTTTGGGCCAGTCACTGACTCTCAGCCTCACCTACCTCACAGGGTTGTTGTGAGGATAAAATGGAGAGGAGGAAGAGGAGGAGGCTTATGTGAGCCGCCTTGGGTTCCTTGCAGGAAAAAAGGCGGGGTATAAATATAATAAAATAAATAAATAAATAAATAAATAAATAAAATCTGTCTCCTCTATTTAAAGGCACAGATCACTGAAAATGTGCCACAAATGTACCATGCATGTGCCTACACGTTTTAGCCATTGCAAGATACTGCTGCAAGTTACTTTTCAGTGACAATATTGTGCCTGCAAGTAACAGGCTGGGTGGAATAGCCTTGCTGCGAGGATGGAAGTCTTACTGCAGGGGACAGTAGCCGTGGTGCTCTTCCCTGCATCTTATAACCTCGCTAGAGGTATGCTCTGATGCAGGAGATATAGAGCTGAACCCAAGGGTGGTGCAAGCAGAGGGCCCCTCGTGCCAGGATATTTTCTGCCCCCTCCCCACCCCCCTTAAAAAGGCTCTCTGGCAGAGTCGGGGGTGGGTGGGTTGCTCCTGAACAGAATGGCCTGTGTTGCAGAGCTACAGTTTGAGGGGGAAATTTCCAAAACTTAGGTGGAAGCACCTTCCAAAAGTCATTGTGTGGAAACGTGTATAACATCTAGATATTTTTTTAATCTAAAAAAAGCCATTTAATCCACATTATTGTAATTGCATCACCCAATATATTTTATGAAAGCTGAAACTGAAAATCTACATTGTTTCTTTTTATTCGTATTAATAAAATTGGAGTACCTTCTAGCAGTGGTCCATTTGACCTGATATTTTTCAGTGTACATAAGGGAACTATTACCTGGAACATCACAAGGTGGATAGGGGTCTTTGTCTTCATCTTCTCCTTCCCCATATTCATTAATTGTAACCTATTATAACGGCAAAGGGAACATATCAGAAGGAAAGTAATTTGGTAATGAAGGACCAAGCCCCCCCCATTCAAGTCCCTATTCCTACTCTTGCCAATGCTCAATGCTACCATTTTTAATTCAAGAATTCTGGTTGAACAAATCTGAGAACATTGTGCTTAGATCTGGAGTGTCTCATAATGCTTATTCGGCTTCAGACAGGTCAGGGGCCTTCATTCTGATACCTTTAAACATTAACACAAATTCTTGATATTTAAAAAAAAATAAATTAAAAATCCGTAATTAAAATTTAATAAAGATACAATCTTTTATGCCATTATTTTAATGGTACTGGGCAAGGTCCTGAGCAAAATCTAGCCAATTATAAACACACAGTCAAGTCAAGAAGGTGAATCTAATCTGCATGTAAACATGCACAGGGAGGTGCACATGTTCAGCAAAGAACTGCCCTTGCTTGGGAGGTGCGTGGTCTTGAAGCTTGATACAAAGAAGCCAGAAACACCTGGCATATAAGGAGACTCAGTCCATTCTATCCACATGACTACCCTTATAAGATGCAAACCACAGGCACGGATGGAGAGTAGCCAGTGCAGAGTATTGCATGGGTAGTAGGTAGGTGTCTGTGCATTCCTGAACTAAAGAGCATGTAGTAAGCAAATAAGGTACCTTCGTATCCTTGGCCTTCTTTTGTTCCCCTTCTGGTTTGTCCCCTTTTTTATTATCCAAACTCTCTTTTCTACAAAAGCAAAAACAAAACAAAACCAAAGAAAGAGACAAAATGGGGGAAAATAAAGCAACTCATATGGCCAACTACTGATTAAAACTGAAAATCCAACAACAGCAACATAGACTTGGAATACTATAATTATAGACAGAATGATATGCCAGTTACATGGCAGCATGCTAGATCTTTTTAAATTTGCATTATTTCAAATAACATTGCAGAGTTTAGGACTGCTTCACCTTCAATATTTTCCTTGGTGTGTGCACATGGGTGTAGTAAAAACAGCAACACCCCAATGTAAACACTGTGATGTGTGAAGCTGTGCCTATTATATTGTATGTACACATGGTAACTACCATGCTGTCAATTAAGGCTTACCAAATCAGGTACATGTTAGAAAACAGACACATACATGATCTACTGCACACAAAGGAGTATATTTTCCCACTAACATTCATCCAGGAAAACTATAATGGGTTAAGCTGCCCTAAGGCTCAAAGTATGCATCAGACTGAGCCTACCCCTAATCATGTATAAAGTGGGGTATACATTTGACCCAATTTGACCCAATTTTAAGAACAAGAGTGGTGCTCAGGTGGGAGAAAGTGATAAACCATCCCACAGTCTCTCTTCCAATATCCCCTTTCCCTCTAATATTCAAAGTGAGGGGTTTTGGGGAGGTAACCAGTGGGCAGGTTCTGAATTCTTCACCCATTTTGTTCTTATACATGACTGGGGCAAAATATAAACACACAGTTCAGCCGCCATCATGTATAGTTTGAGCCTCAGTCTTTAAAATAAAAATATAAGCTCTTGTGTAACTTGAGCTAAACCTTGCTGGTGAATTCATACATGACAGACTATCACAAGCTAAATGACTTTGGTGGAAGAGTTGAACATTGCCTAGCATCAGTTTTCAGGACTGAACGTATATCTTCACCCATGCCTACAACTTACTTATTATAATGCTAAATGTACTGTTTTAATAGTGACTGGACCTCCTCAGTTCACACCAACTTTCCACATTGCTTATAGTGTCCCTGATACTTTAAGGTTCTTTTCAAACGAGTCTTAAAAAAAATTCAAGAAAGATGCAAAGGCTGAAATGTATTGTGCCATTTCCTCAGTACCTGGCACTCTTTTTCCTCTCCTTTTCCTCTGCTTCTTCTTTCTGAGCAGTGTTCAGACTTTCAGCATCTGCCAGATTATCAACCGCAATGGCCAAGAAGACATTTAACAAGATATCTAATTCAAACCATTTTAAGGATACTACATAGGTATTGCAACCTCTTCCTTGCCAACTGGGAAACGTATAAATTCCATGCTCTTAAATTCAACGTAGGGCATTAGCAAGCTGATATAGTGGTGCTTAAAAAACACACTTTCTATTGGGATAAATTAAATCAAAGATCTCATGTAGTATGAACAGGTAGATTTACAATTCTATCATAGCAAATTAAATAGCAAGTGAATGTCTACATTGCTAAGGGATTATTTGGAGCCCCAGCTCTGAGGTCCGGCAAGCTCAGAGCTGGGACTCTGAACATTGATCCCCCACCCTGCCCCTCTTGCAGCTGGTGTGGAAAGAACCGTGCCAGCTGCCTCCCCAAGGTGGCAAATCAGCCTCGGAGAGGAGGGAAAGGGGCATGCCAGGGGGCAGGGAGGGGAGGAAGCTGGTGCCGACGGCTTATGCCGTATCCCAACGGTGCCCCAGGCTCCTTCCCTCCCACTGTGAAAAGTTTCATCTAGACCAGTGTTCTCCAACCTTGGGTCCCCAGGTGTTTTTGGCCTACAACTCCCTGGGATTTGCAGGCCAAAAACATCTGGGGACCCAAGGTTGGAGAACACTGGTCTAGACAGCTGAAAATGGCCATCTAGATGAAATGCAGGGTGCGAGGCACAGCGGTGGCGAAGGTCGCCGCTGTGCCTCAGATCGTGCATTGGATGCATGTGAGCCTCCGAGTTCAGAGGCTATGTGCATCGAGGGCAGGGGCAATAGGATCATGCTCCCCATTACTTTGCAGTGTTTGCCACATCTCCTGCTTCTGGGCTTCCCATAGGCATCTGGTTGGACACTGTGGGAACAGAATGCTGGATTAGGGAGGCCTTTGCTCTGATCCAAAGAGGGCTGTTTATGTTCTTATGTTCTTCAGCTCTTACATTCCATGTCAAGTTCTCAAACTAGCATGTGTTGGCCAAGAATAAATATTCAACGGGTAACAATTTCACCAGGAAGTTCTCTTTCACATATTCAGTTGAAATGACATTCTTCTCTTTGTTCTTAATTTAAAACATGGGAGAGAAATATAGATTTAAACAACACCATCAACATTTCAAAATTCCCTCCAAATTAGAATTAGGTGCTGATTTTAGAACAAATTTGCTGCTATTTCCATGCAATGATACAGATGCTCTGACATGTGTACAGTTCTTCACTATTAGGGGCCACCTCATCACATACATTGATATTGCTTACATTTTCTTTCTTTTCTTTCTTTTAAACCACATAGCCTAACAACATAACTGCAAACATAAAAGGAATTTCATAATTGATGTCATTCTTAATACAATGCCAAATATCTTCCCAATCTCTTTCAACAATCCACAATTCCACCAAGTAAGGGTGGGGGTGGCATTCATTGCCGTTATCAACCTGGAGTTCCATAAAGCTTGGAGTAGATTCTCTGTGATGCTATTTTTATAGAGAATTCTAACAATTCTGTTTGCTCCCATCATGCTTTTTCCTGAATGTGCCCTACTGGAAGAATAAATGTTACCATAAAACGTCACGAGATCTATTATGAAGAGTGATTTTACTGGAACAAAGCCATGGTCCTAATTCTCACTTTGCAGCTACTTGATTCCATTGCCTCTCCATAAGACTTGGGAAACAAGTACCATTGCTTTCTACTAAGTAACACTGTGAGCATGTGTTACTTGTCTAGGGACGGTTGGAATAAAGGGAGCCAAGTGCATAGTCTTTCTATTTCCAGCCCAGCTAGAAAAGTAGTAAAAGGAAGAAATATTGTAGATGGATGCACTGTTTCTCCCAGGCCTCACATAAGTCTCCCATCTCCCTTATAGTATCCTAAACTTGAGGGTCTAAAGGGAAACGTGAATAACCTTCTCCCATCTTTGGCAGCAGAAAAGCCCAAAGCACAGCTGATGAAGACAGAGTGGTGAACATTGCCACGTTCATTTCCCCATTAAGCCAAGAATGGGAAAAAGACATGTTTCATCAGGTTTGATGGTACTAGCTAAAAAGCAGTATTATAATTCACATGGCCAATGAGACATTGTTCTTTATGAGCAAATATATTATCTTATAGCAAACTTAGGTGCAGAGTTATGATGGCTACGTAGCCAAAATGGCACCATCCACGTACAAAAGGAAATCCTAAAGTTTGCAGAAATAGAAAAAAAATATTTAGGGGGAAAAAAAACATGAGGGCAAACCACCACCACTACCACATCAGCTGAATGAGGACCGAACGTGCTTAGTGGCCACAGGATGCTAAGTGTCTATGTGGGGGAGGGGGAATGGAATGGTGTATATTGGAAGAGGGCACGGCTGGCTGGCTGGCACGCTAAACAGGACCACTCCACACTGCAACCTTTTGTTGCATGTTACAGTTGGATTCCCTACTCATTCTCAGTTCAGTTTTGATAGTTTTTAAGTTCTTAGCCAAGAACAGAAGCAACAAATCAGAAATTACTGATAAGACCAGATTCTTTCCATACATTATTCTGAGAATGTGGGGCAAGGAGGGGTATGTGAAGTCAGAATATGGGAAGTTCTAACCTAACTATTTTATATTCATATGCATTACATTTTGCATTTATGATTAGAAGGATAGATGCAATTTTTTTAAATAAAAGGATACAGTTACCACAGATGAAGAGGATAATGAAATATATACACACTACCATTCCGGATGATGATGGGCCACCGTATGCCATAATGCCATCATACATAACAGCATTCCAGTCTTCACCTGTTAGAATCTAAGAAGTGGATTCCTTATTAATTAATGAACAGATAACATTTGAAATTTTTTTTTTATTTCACAACACAGAAGGAAATATTCCATTAAAAATGCCACATTACAGCTGCAATTAATTTATACAACATTATTATATTCTTATTTTATTCTATTCTCTCATGCATTATTTAATGCTCTTCTAAAATAAGGACACCTTAGGGCACAATGGCTGACTGGGGAATGCTGGGAGTTGTAGGTCTTTTTTCTGTCTAAACATGCATAGGATGTTGCCCTTAGAAACTAAGTTTCAGTTCTACCAAGTTTTACTAAGCTAAAGCTCCTTTGGCAATAAATTGTATGTACATTTTGGACAAACTTTTTTTAAAAGGTGACTGCTTAATTTGTTGCCTAAGTGAACATTTAGGACTACTTATAGATTTCATAGATTTCATAGATCATAGAGTTGGAAGGGGCCTACAAGGCTATCGAGTCTAACCCCCTGCTCAATGCAGGAAACTAGAGGAGGGGTCTCCCATCCAAGTAATAATGAGGCCTGACCCTGCTTAGCTTTCCACGCTCAGACAAGCTGAGCCAGCGTAAGCCACAGGCTTATTCCATTTGTTATCTGCACCACACATTCCAGGTATCCCTGTATATGCACTCATACATACAAATGTGATGCAGGAAGCTTGTATCAATACTAGCATTTATATGGTGTATTTTAAGATTTTAAATCTCTTCACAGGCATTACCTCAGCAATTCTTACATCAGCTATAGAAGTTAAGCTAGCGGGTTGTCTAAGGCCACTAAGTAAGTATGTGGTTGAGATATGATTTTTAACAGGGAACTTCCTGGCTCATAGCTTGCGTTCTGAGCCATTTTGCTGTATCAGCAATCCCTGGAAAAAAGATCTCTGTGATTTTCAGCGTTGCTGCCAGCAAAAACATGATTCCTTCAAAGATCTCTGTGATTTTCAGCGTTGCTGCCAGCAAAAACATGATTCCTTCATTCATACTTTACATATACTAGTATCTCCTTGCCAATGGTTAGGATGACTTAAATGGACAAGAAATGTAATGCTTGAACTACCAGAAGAGTGGCTCTGGATGTGACAAGCCAATCAGATTGAAGGCATGAATGATCTGTGCACCCAGTCTCGTTGCTTCTTTGGAACAACTGAAGGCACCCTTAGAGCCTAACAAAGACATTTAAGAGTGTAATCCTAAGCATGCTTAGACAGGAAAAAGTCCTACAATTCCCAGCATGCCCCAGCCAGCCAAGCTGCCTAAACATGCATAGGATTACACTCCCAATTTTATAAAACATTGAAGTGCATTCAGACATTTCACTGAAGGATGAATAAAGCTTCTCTGAAGAACTGGGATTTCTATTCAGAAGGCTAATATAACATTTTCGTAACATGATTTGATCAAAAAAGTAAAATGATCTACTGCAAGCAGTGTGATCATTGCTTAACACCAATAATATTCTGCCAGTGAACATGTGATCAAGTGATTTAGGAGATTTAAAAAAAAAAAACCAAAACAAAACACACACATATGTTTTAAAATTTTGTACTGCATGGAAGAATTCAGCACCTTCCTTGATTCGTTCTCTTCCACATATTTCATATGGGTACATCTATACTAGGAGGGAACCATCCTATAGCCCCTAGACCAGTGTTCTCCAACCTTGGGTCCCCAGATGTTTTTGGCCTACAACTTCCAGCATGCCCCAGCCAGCGTAGCTGGCTGGGGCATGCTGGGAGTTGCAGGCCAAAAACATCTGGGGACCCAAGGTTGGAGAACACTGCCCTAGACAGCACCTGAGGGAACATAAGATAGTTCTGATTCTCAGATCCGAGGTCAAAGACAGAGCTCCAACCTTAGAGCTGGGAATTGGACCCCCGGGGCCCCCTCCTCCCCCTCGCAGCCAGTGCAGAAAGAACCATGCTAGCTGCTCTCCCAGGTTGGGAAAGCAACCTTGGAGAGGGTGGAAAGGGGGCATTTCAGGGACGGGGAGGGGAGGAGACTGGAGATGCCAGGATACGAGCTACCCTGAAGCCGCTCCCACCTCCTTCCCTCTGCTCCAAGACACCCCAGCTAGATGGATGAAAAAAAGCCTTTCTAGCAAAAATGCAGAGCAGAAGGCTGGATCGGCAACAATGGCCTCCACTGCTCCTCCCGCTCTCCATAGGGGTGCCCGTAAGCTTGAAGTTTGGGGGGATTGTTTACAGGCATCGTGGTAGGACTGCATCCTATATATAACACTAAAATCATTCAGAAGTAACAGTAAACTATGGTTTATAGATACATGAACAAGCCTCATGCTCGTGTGCTCCCCCTCCTCTAGAGGAGCTGGAAGGAGGCGATAGGAAGCTTTTGCTTCTGTTTTCAGTTAACCTCAGTTTCGCGTTATGTCCGAACTGTAAACCATGGTTAATCTTAACTATGGTTTATTGAAACAAGCTAGCTACGTAAACCGAGGTATGAAGTCAGCTTTTTTTCAGTAAATCATAGTTAAGACGAACCACAGCTTGCCTAGATCAGTAATAATGTTAAACTGTGGTTAATTAAAAAGGAAGCTACATCTTCTGATCTCTTCCACACAGTCATGTCAGAGAAGGGGAGGGAAGGGGGGCTGATGAGCCCAGGGCTTATTCATGTAGAAATAAACCATTGTTTATAATTAATTACATCCAAATGCAGCCAATGTGTAGGCTGACAAGCAGGCTCGCAATTTCCCTTTAAAAATTTGGATTACAGTAATTGCAGATTAAGGAAGTGCAGTATGTCAAGAAATCAGGCCACTTACTGTGACCTACAAATATAAATTGAAGAACCTGAGTTCTAGAACACAAAACAGGTTACGTTTGCCCTCAGCATAACTGGAAATATGTTTAGTTTAAATTGAATGTGAACATTTTTATTTGTTTTTGCCACTAATTGATACTGCAGAATTTTGATATAGCATATGAACTGAAGCCTAAGGGGAGTCATACTCTACTGATATAACTACATCTAGTGGGATCTCAGCATTGCAAAAATGCATGTGAATATGCAAGAAGAATTACAAACAGATAACAAATATATAGCCTCACTCCAAAGGCCATTTCACATATTACTTTTTCTAATATGAAGATTAATCTCCATTGCAGAAAACGCATATCATTTATAATGTCTGAATGATGATACAATTTGGTGTGTTTGGGGTTTTATTTGTTTGTTTTACATTTCAAATTCAAAGATGAGCAAGTCACCACAAGCACCAACCTCCTCTTTTATGTATCCATAGTGCAAAAGATACTCATGGTTAACAGCAGACATTACAAAAATACCTTTCTGTAACATCTTCAACTAAGGTGAAATCCTATTTATATTTACTTGGGAATAAGGCCAATTGAATTCAGGTGGACTTACCTCTGAGTAAACATGTTATGGGTTGCAATGTAAGGCGGCAATCCTATTCGGATGAACTTGAAAGCAAGACCCATGAACTAAATTAGACTTAGTTACTTCTACGTAAACATGCATAGGATTGCGCTGCACAGTGCACTGCAACAGCTAATAAAGGCCAAGCAAGAGATATACCAATTGCTATGCAAATTACACCAAGCCTGTGTAATGCACCAAGCCTTGAAGATATGCTAGCAGTGCGGGGACATAATTCTGGCACCACAGGAAGATAAACTGAAGGACATGGCTAAGAATAAGTGGTGTCAGTTTTTAAGACTTTTTAAAAATTACAATAACCTGCCACTAACAGTAATGGCTACAACGCAGTAAGCACCTTTACTTGTATGTAGGAACTCATGTGAATAAGCAGGTCTCACTTCATTTCTTCCCTGAAAATCAGGTGGTCTCTTCCTCTCTTCCCCCCCCCCCCGCCAACATATCACATGTTGCTTGTGAAACTTATATAAGGTTCAAAAGCATCTTGTCATACAGTACCGAGAGAGCATCAAAAGCATCTTGTTATGTTGTACCCACCACCACAATCCCATTTGGAGGGGGGAAACAAAGCAAGAGGCAAGATCCAACATCCCACAAGCAGACTTTTCCCGCTGCACACCCCCAAATCTGTTCCTCTAACCCCCTGAGCAGATTTTGGGGGGGAACAGGGAGAAGGGGATATCTGCTCCGCTGACAGATGCTGTTCTGTTGGCAGATGGATATCATTGGATTTCACCCAGAGGAAAAGAAAGAAAGAAGCCCATCTGCATGTGTGAAGGGGCAAGATCGGGAAAATTTGCCAAGAAACAGCTTTAAATGAGTGAAGTATAAACAGTTGTACAAAACAGTTAAACATAAGGGAAGATATTTACATTCAATGACTTTCCATGTTTTTAAGCTATATTTTGGATGAACAAAGACAACTTAATATTAAATGACGTTAACAAAAAAGCTATGCTGCATAGATAGATTGAATACATGATATGAACAAATGGTACAAAATGATGCAAAAATTACCAGAATATTGACTTTAATGAGCAGAATGCTATTTAACACAAACAGAATTAATAGTAGTTGTGATAGTGATTTCTTTTCGTTTTTTTTAGGAGACAGGATTATTTAGACAGTTTTGTTGTTTAAAGATAAAATGTTTTATAGTGGGTGAAAGAAAGTTACCTGGAATACAGTTAAAAGAGCTTGTGGGAAATTATCGAAGGTGCTCCGTTTTGTTTGAGTTTCATCAAAATTAAATTTGCCTCCAAACAGCTGCATTCCAAGCAATGAGAAGATTATGATGAAGAGGAAAAGCAGAAGCAACAGTGAAGCAATGGACTTCATTGAGTTTAACAAGGATGCTACCAAGTTGCTCAGGGATGTCCAGTGCCTATAAATTAAAATGCGTGTGTTAACAAAAAAAAAACCGTAAAAGAACAGTGCGTGATGAAATATTACAAAAGAGCTGCAGATCATACAAGTGTCAGTAAAACTTAGCAGCAAGTAAAAAAAGAAAAGGTATCATCCTTGAGTTCATCTTACCTGGTCACTTTAAAAATACGGAGGAGACGGACACAGCGGAACACTGAAATTCCAAGGGGTGACATAATTTCCAACTCCACCAAGATGGTTTCAACAATGCCGCCACAGACCACGAAGCAGTCAAAACGATTAAAAAGGGACACAAAGTAAGACTGCAGGCCCAGACTGTACATTTTTACTAACATTTCACAGGTGAATAAAGCCAGAAGAACTTTGTTTGCAGTATCTGGGAAAAAATATTCAGAAAATTATATTGATTTATATGCCTCTTATTCAGTTTCATATTTGTGCAGAAAGCAAGCGATAGTTTTGTTCTATTTTGCCTTCTTGTGGCAAACTTATTCCTAAATCTCATATTCTTCCCAAGTTAAGATGATGGCAACCTATACCTAAAGAAACATCGCTCAGAAACAAAGGAATTCAGGCAATATTTCAAAGTGAATTTTCATTTCCATCTTATAATGTACTGCATATTTACCTTTAATGTGGACATGATTCAAAGCTCAGTTCGCTCCTGATATATGCACCAAGCTCGACATGAACAAGGTCTGCCTTGTCAACTCCTATAAGCTAGACCACAGTGTTCTCCAACCTTGGGTCCCCAGATGTTTTTGGCCTACAACTCCCAGCATGCCCCAGCCACTAGAGACTAATGGGGAAATCTTCACCCTGAGCGTGCCCAACTGATAGACATGAACAAGACAGGCCCTGCAGGGAGAGCTCTGAAAGTCAACTGTGAATTCAAGTCAGGCCATAAACATGGCAGCAGCACTTGGCAAGCTTTATCTATGTGCAACTTTAAAAACAAAATGTACAGAGCCTGCAAACTGTCTGGCCATGTTCAAATTTTGTACTAGACCCAAGGAAACTTTTTGGTGGCACACACTGGAGGTGTTGCACTAAACAATTGCAACCCGCAACCCATTAGACTCTGAAGTATATTAAGTGATATATTCACTTAATATCAGCCTAGTGTAAGCGTACTGTGGATTGCAACCCATATAATTTGGCTATACGCTGGGTGTAACCTACTATATAGAACTAAAATTTGATCATTCCTTCCCATGGTTTTTTCTCATACAATTTAAATATCTTAAACAACATAGAATGACTACGTAGAAAATGTAGAAAAACAAGAGTAAAGGCTCAATATGAATCCTATAACAGTTTTCCATTGGTTGTTGCATGAAATAAAAAAATATTTCATTTTACCTTGTATTTGTGTCAACCAATCAGGCTGATTGTAATGCTCCGATGAGATAGTTAATGTGTTCAGGAAGACCAGTACAATAACTAACCAATAAAATGAAACAGATTTCACAGCAGCTCTACACTTTCTTCGATTGAATCGGTTCCATCGTCGCCAGCGTCGACTAAAATTTAAAACAGCGAAGCATTACAACACAGAATAAAATTATAAAAATTAGGGTTGAAGAAAATTTCTGCTAGGTAAAGAGATCTCAATCCACTGCCTTGGTGCCACCACTGAAAAAGTCTTGCCCTTGTGCTGAGTCACCATAACCCAGATGGCAGAGAAATACAGCAGAGTCTAAGTTAATGAACTCAAGGGTCAGGCTCATTTGTATGGGAGTAGGCAGTCCTTAAAATACTCTGGGTCCCAGGTTGTTTAGCACTTTAAAAGTCAGAACCAGCACTTTGAACTGAGCACAGAAATTATTTGGCAGACAATGTAGGTGATACAGTATTGGAGTTATATGGTTGGATCTCTCAGATCCAATAAGTATTCTGGATGAACTGAAGTTTCCGAACTATCTTCAAAGGCAGAGTGCATTATAATAATCCACACTGAAAGTGGCCAGGGTGGATTTTGCACCACTGAACATACGGTTGACATCATCCATTGTGACATTGACAATGATATATTTGGAGGATTTCATGCACCCTCTTGAGTAGGGAATATCACCAATTGTACATTTTGAGAGTCCCACATGCAGCAATGGGTGTACATCCCACTGCTGCACAAAGATCTCTAGACTGGGGCCAAATATTTAATAGGCTCTATCTATCCATATACGCTCAAGTAAAGATTATGCAGTTCAGGATTAGTTTTAAATTAGTTTAGGCTTAAAGTTAGATCCTGAGTCAGACATATGATCATGCTTGGTTTCAATAAGGAAGGAATGGTGAAATGAAGTGGTGTCAGGATCTAATCTTCTCATACTACTGCCTTACAGGTGTTATCTATTCCTGTAACATTCTGGATCAAAGTCTTACCAAAATGTTTTATGAGGTTTCCAATACATACATTAATTTGTAAATATACAACATGTACATCTGACTCAAGAGGGCCAGTCCAGACATTATTGTAAGACCTGGCAGAAACCTCCAAGGGTTAGGGTGCACTGCCAAACTTTGGAGCAGACATTCCCTCCACTGCACATAGGATTGGATCCAGATTAAGATGCATGTAACTGGACTGGTGAAAGCAGACTTCTCCACCCCCTCTTCCCCATGGCAGCCTCTCCAGCGCTTTGAAAATGCTACACAGAAGGTAGCATGGGGTGAGCTATAGTATGGGGTGGAGGGACGGTCACCCAAAATTGGGCAGAGTCACCATCCATGAACGGAGCCCTTCTGTCCACAGAAGACTGATCCTGAATTCAAGCCCTTGACTGGAATGTGCTACTCAGGCAAATTCACCTTGAAGTGTGAATATTTGTGTAATTTGTGTGTGCCGAGGAACAATCAAGGAGGATCAAATCACACATCCATTATCCACATACCAATATTAGTTACCTCTAGTCATGTGAGTGACCCTGTTACCTTAAACCAGGAGTAGGCAACTTATGTTCTCCAGATGTTTTGGCGTACAACTCCTATCAGTCCTAGCCAGCATAGCCAATGGTAAGGGATGATGTGAGTTGCAGGTCAAAACATCTGGAGGGCCACAAGTCGCCCACCCCTGCCTTATATACATAATGTTCAAACAACTGCATCTCTCATTGCTGAAAACAATAGGGCATACATACATAGGCCTTAATATTTTTACTTTGACAGGAATTTCCTACACATACGCACACACACCTGAATGAGTGAGGGCACCATTTGTGTACATTAGGAAAGGAGAAAGGGTCCAGTGGGATTAAAATTCTACAAGCCCCTGTATTTATGCACTTGTCTATACAGCTCAGGTGCAGTTTGCTGTAGACTGAGGTTCACCTCTGGCTTCAACTACCTCACAAGTCAAGGTCCCTAGAACACCAGTGGCAAGAAGAGAACTTGTGAAAGGAGCCACTCCTGACAAGACCAGGCAGCAGCAGAGATGGCTTGGTGGCAGCAGATCTAGGTCCAAGTAGGTCAGGCATTAGCTGCAGCGGTAGTTAAAAGAACCAATCCCTGCAGCTGTACCTTGAATAGCAGTTTGATCTCCAGTGATTAACAGGTGTTAAGATTTAGTTGTAAAATCTTCACCAACTGATACCTGCATCTTAAACCTCTGTAGAAGGACAGGTGCAGGACATGTTGTTTCCCCCCATTTCTCTGGCCAGTTTGCAGTCTGTTGGCAGCAGAATTCCAGGGCAGGGAATACATGAGGGTAATATCAACAACCCGTCCCATCTGGCCTTTCTTCTCCCATTCAGAGTCACTCCCTGTATGGGATGGACTATTTATTATTTATTTATTATTTGCATTTATTATTGCCCATCGGCCGGCAAAACGGCCACCCTGGACTATATCGGCAGCACAAACTTAACCCACATACCAAGGGAGCAGGTCAGACTATCTTGAAGCTTCTTGGGTGTTCTCTCTGCAGTAGCAGGATTCAAAAGGACTACTTCCATGACTAGGAAAAAAAATGCCTATTTATTTTTCCTAGTCATGGAAGTAGCCACTGCAATCTTGTCCTTATTTCTCACATTACACTGCCCACACAAGTAATCCAACGACTTTGGGCCAGTCACTGACTCTCAGCCTAACCTACCTCACAGGGTTGTTGTGAGGATAAAACGGGGGGGGGAGGATTATGTAAGCCGCCTTGGGTTCCTTGCAGGAAAAAAGGCGGGGTATAAATATAATAAATAAATAAAATAAAAATAAAAACCCAGGACTTTGATCAGGACTGGAGCTATGTCAACATTCACATGAAATACTAGAGGCTAAGATGAAGGTAAGCTGTGATTCCAGAGCATGTTGGAATGTACGAGTCAGGCAGCAGGGTTAAATGAATGAAGGTTAGGGCAACCGCCATTTCTCTAGGATGATAGCAAAAAGCAGTTCAGTGGTTTCAACATCTGGAGGACCATTGCAAGAATTATTGCAGATACTTACACTACATCTTTATTCTCATACTACTTTAAGACTATGTTCTGCAATCTTGTCTTGTTTCATGCAATTAACTTTTTTGCATTTAAAATTGTGAAGACTTCCAGTTTACTTCTGTTCTTACCCATACATAAAATATCAATTTTTTTGAGTGAGAACAACTCTTTGTGCAAGATTAAGACACACACCAATTATGTAAATGTGACCTTGACAGAAATAAGCATATGTAAGAACAACTGTTTAGGCAGATTTAAGACTATCAAGGGCATGAAATAGTGTAACACTGAGGATCTCAAAAGTATAGAGAAAACAGTGAGGGTTATAAGCTCACATGGACCTGTTCTCATTTAAAACCAGGCAGCAAATGTTCTGTAGAGATCTGCTGCTTGGGGCCAGAAAATGGAATTCCTCTTGTGGCTTCTGAAATCCCTGGTTGTCGATCTTTCAATAAATCTAATCATCTGTGTAGATCTAGCCATTGTTGACTCCATTTCTATTGTCGCTGAGTGCTTCTAGACAAGGCTTTTATTGTGCAATCATCCTGCCTTGTTCATGGAATTGGGGGGGAGGGGCAGATGTCATTGGCTTCAATTTGTAGATCTTCCTTGTTTTCCCACCACTTCTTCCATTTTTTTTTCTTCACAGAAAAAAACCAATCCATTAAGGAAGAAAAAATGGAATAGCTGCACAGTGCCTTTTGATTGATAGAGCTAGACACCCTCCATATGGAAGCACCCACTGTCTTTATTCCGGAGTCTTGGGGAAAATAGTTTCAGATCCTTCTAGGACAAATCCAAAGCTCAATGAAAGTGGCACTGATAGCTTAAGACTTTTAAGATAAAGTTTAAAAGTTGTACAGACTAGTGGATTGATTGAAATTATAGAAAAAGAAGCAGATAAAAAATGAAGAAATATTTTGGAAAGCTTTCCCAAAAGATAAGAAACATGAGAAAAGAAGCATTTAGTGTGAACAAAGATAAGAAAGAAGAAAGAAAGAAGAAAGAAATATTGGGAATATGACTGATTTTTTTTATTGTGTTTGTAAATTTTTGCCCGAAGAAAAAGGGGAACAAACTTTATTATTGAAGTTATTAATAAGCCATGAAATCTTGCCTGGGTACACTTCTAAAGAAATCAAAATAGTTGTGTTGTGATTTTGACACATTATTCCAAGCAGCATTCTTGAAATGTAACGTAAAATGCTTTTTTTTACTGATGAAAGTTATCAACCCAAAGTAGAATTTATATATAACCAAAAGCCACACACACAAAAAATCACAAAATATTATTTCAGCAATGCAAACCAATTGTATACAAGTTGAGAAAACATATTACAAAACTATGGTTTTACACTACATGAACCAGCCTCAGGCTCATCAGCTGCCCTCTCCTCCTCCAGCACACAGCCACAAGGAGATCAGAAGCTTTAATTTGTTTTTAACTAACTATTTTAATTAACTATCATTATGTCTTAACCTGGAAAAACAGTGACTGGGTTCAGATGACACACCGACCGCAGCTCGTCATGGGTTAAATACAATGAGCTGCGGTGCCACATGCATCACATTGAATATGCAATCTCTGCTGGGAGGTTGTCCTGCTGTTTAAAAAACCCACCTAGCCTGGGTTATGCAAGGATTAAACAACTCTCGCATAACCCTGAAACAGACCATGGTTGTTTAACCCTTGCATAACCCACACTCACCAAGTTCGCATGACATGACAACCCCAAGCGAGGGTTGCATATTCAAAATGGTGGTCACATGCACTCCACAAGCACCACAGCCTCACTGTGGGTTAAATGACGCAAACAGCCCCAGTGAATTAGTTTTCGCTATGGTTTGGGGAAAACAAGCAAAGTTCAAACTGTGATTTATGATCATGGCTTGTTTCCCTAAACCAGAGTTTCAGTTTTGAATGTAATAATGAACTGTGATTAATTAAAAACGGAAGTAGCCTTGCCAGAGGAGAGAGTGCATGGCTCAGGCACACAATACTAAAACTTCGTTTGGTGTTACTGTTACATGCGAAGCATGTCTATATGAGTGACTGTTCCTCATTGCAGTGTATTTGAAGGAGTTTTATTTTCAACGTCTGGAAGAAACAGGAAGAGCAACTGTCTTTTCAAACACTCATTAAAAGTAAGTTCTTTTATAGCTACTGGTAATTCAGGCATGAAGATGTAAAACAGATAGCCCTTGGTAGGTTCAGATTTTGTTTTTAACAGCCCCAGCCTGTTATAGGGTGTGAGAGGCTGGTGCAGAGTTTGTCAGAGTGTTCTCACTTGACATCGACTGATAACCATAGCCTATGGGTAACCTATCTGGGCATCATTTAAACTGCTTACCCCTTACCTGAACATGTGAGCGGAGATGAGGGCTGTGCTGTGTAGCCCCGTCCAACAAACATTGTTCATGTGATGTCGACATAGGCCTCCAGTGCAAACAAGAACCCCGCACTATCAGGTGTCCTTGCGCCTTGGATGGATGGATGGATGGATGGATGGGGGGGGGGCGGCCAATGTGCTATGTGGGGCTATGTGGCGCAACGCCACTGCCTGTCTGCATGTTTAAATAACACTCAAATATGGCTCTCGAAGAGTAGAAATAAATCTGCCCTAAATCTGTGTCTGGCAGCTATGCTTTTTATTCATTTTTCCTCTAGAGTAGGCACAGAGGGCCCAGTTCAGATTGGGACCCTAGTGCAGTGTTTCTCAACCTTGGGTCCCCAGATGTTTTTGGCCTACAACTCCCAGCATGCCCCAGCCAGCTATGCTGGCTGGGGCATGCTGGGAGTTGTAGGCCAAAAACATTTGGGGACCCAAGGTTGAGAAACACTGCCCTAGTGTGTGGTGGTAGGGGGGGCTTTAAAGATCCAGATTGGCACCCTGTGCCTACTCTCAAGTACAAATGAACAAAAGACGTAGCTGCTAGATACAGATTTAAAGTGATGGCGATAAACACAGGGCCAAAAATAGATAACATGAGTTACCCATGTTCTCAATTTTAAAAAGTATTAAGGAAGTTGGGGTGTATGGACGTCGTAAAATCCCTTCCACCTACGTTTCACAGATTGTCAGGCGCCTTTTGTTCCGTCATCTCCTCGTTGACAGAATTGGATTTTGTGCAAATGTGTCCGTACACATTTGTGCAAATTCACACTCACGAGAATGCGCAAGTCCCCCCAACATATGCAAATCCCCCCAAAATGCATATTTTCATGCTTCAGCCTATGGGGGAAATGTATGTTTTTGGTCGGTGTTTTTTTTTTATTTTCTGTATTTTTCTATGACTAAATTTGTGCAAAATTATGGAAGGGGGAAAAAAAAAAAAGGTCTGCATGACTCAGGAAAAGTGAGTCCACTGTGGAATCCATGGGTTGGATTCGTAGAAATTCTAACTCATCTGAGTCCGTTGCGGATTCCCCTGACATTCCTATAAGGAAGTGGTGCTGCCACAATTCCTGAAAAATGAAAGAGTCTTCTCACCATGTAAGAACTGTTTAAAAAGTGATGGATAGCCCAAATGAAGGGACCAGATGTAGTACTTCTGGTTTTTTCCATTGTTTTTTAAGTATCTACATCTGTTACCCATCTTTTGAATCCCAGGGGGTGGGGCTTCTTGGGAGTGGGCCGAGTAAAGGGTTAATTGCACCCCCTTACATTTTTCAACTACTCATCAGTCCCTCTCAAAGTGGTTTTCCAAGAAAAAAAGGGAGTGTGTTGGACTACTCTTATACATGTTCACATTAAATATGTCGATAATATGTAATCTTTTCTCATGCAAAAACATTCTTGAAAATAAAAAGCTACCTGCTCACATGCTTGTACTTAACTAAGTAAACAAGTAGTGGGGAGAGAATTGTTGAACTGCAAACAGCAGCATATGATGCATACATTCCTTGTATATTTACTAACACAGTTTTTAAATTCAGTCATATTCAACCACAGTATTTATAGATTAACAGCACAGAGTCATGATTGAAAGGGGGAAGGGGGGGGGGAGAAAGAGAGGAGAATACTGACCTGAACTTGGATTTTGAGATAACTTGACTAAAAGAAAAGGAAAACACATTTTTAAAGATAATACAGAACAACTCCTTCTCCCTTGAAACCTATATTGGAAATTAAAATTCTTGGTTGTCTGCTTCATACAGAGATGTTCCAGCAGCATAAATTGTAGATTTATGTCCCATTTTTACTGTTTTTGCTGGATCAACTTAATAAGCATGCATATTTTATATGGTAAAGAAATTATACCTTTTTGAATTGATGATGTATAACCTGACCATATCATATCAGAGAAGTCAATGCCAAAGCAGTTAAGAAATAATTATAATAATTTCATGATTGAAAAAAAGATGACATTTGTATCCCACCTTTCCTCTAAGGTGGTTGTAGCAGAATTTTTCATCAGAACAACATTGCAAGGTAGGCTGGGAGAGAGTACCTGTCCAACACCACGCAGTGATCACAGTTCTAATGTACTTATTAAGTACAGGGATCTGAACATCACTAGGTACAAATCAATAGGTGGCAACTCATGTTGATAATATTCATATTCTGTACAATTTCTACCAACTGAACACTCACTACAGAATCTTATTTATAAAATAAGTAGGAAAGGAGTACTAGCTTAAATAAGGTTCAAATATACATTTAGTAAAATATATCTACACTTCCCACACAGCAAAATATATCTAACACCCACACTTCAGAGAACTCCATTTTTGTTCAAGAAAACCTTGGTCAGAATTTGCAATTAAGAAAACATACCCATCATTAATGTCACTGGCAGGATATCCAAACATATACAGCTAAACATGTCGTTCAGGAAGATTGTTCCTGTGCTCATTGATTGCTGGGAGAAAAAAACATCTGACATTCCTGCCATTTGACATTCCATATGTACTCACCACAAAGTTCCACAGCATGCTGGGTTTTCCCCTTCTCCACCAACATTTTCTGTATTCACAGATTCAGTTTCACTTGCTTGCATACTTGCTATTGTGGGATAGAAAAAAATAATTAGATTTATAGTTGAACGAAGCCAACTATACGTTGTTTTATGTGTCACGGACAGAAAACCTGTGTTTCTAAAGTATTCCTTTTATTTTGTTTTCTGAAACCTGCCTTTAAAAAATTGGCAAACAAAAAACAAAAAACAGTTTGGCTTGAAATGGCTTCCAACTAGCCACTTCTAAGGTGTATTTTTTAGTCAAATCGAAATAGCCCATATGGCTCAAATCGGGAACTATGAAATAGGTCTCACCCGAAAGGTTCTAATGGATTATGGGCAATTGCCTAAAAGCTTAGCCCAAGGCTGTAACTTCTGTCCTCCATCCCCAAATATGCTACTGTACAAATAGAAAAGCATGGGTGTGCCGTGGGCATTGATCATACCAGGCACCAACAGGGTAGTGCAGAATCTATGCTTCTATAAGGCAAATTGCAGCAGCTTCCATTTGTCTATGACCTGGCATACTCACCTATGCTTATGTTGGTATCAGATTGAGGCTGCAAGCCTATACTGTACCTAGTTACCTGGGACTACGCCCACTGAATTCAATCAGACTTGCTTCTGAGTAGACATGTCTAGGATTGGGCTGTGAGCTACAAATACTAGGAAACCCCTGGTATGAATCTTGCCTTTGCTGTGAGCTCACTAGCTAGCCTTTTGCAAGCCTCTTTCTCTCAGCCTTAGCTCTCGATCTACAATATGAGGATAGTAATACTGAGTTGTTGTAAGTAAGGATTATACACCTGCAGCTTCTACAAACGGAGGCTATGGAAACCAGGTCCAATCAGTGCATGGAGGACTTAGGGGTGGAGCCAGTGGATGTAATACCAATCCACACCCCTACTCCCATATATGCTTATTGTACCTACTATAAGAATATACAGGCCTGTGGCTCACGCTGGCTCAGCTTGTCTGAGTGTGGAAAGCTAAGCAGGGTCAGGCCTGGTTATTACTTGGATGGGAGACCCCTCCTCTAGTTTCCTGCACTGAGCAGGGGGTTGGACTTGATGGCCTTGTAGGCTCCTTCCAGCTCTATGATCTATGAAATCTATGAAATGTCTGTACAGGGCCAGAGGAGCAAGAATATTTCTACTGGTAGCAAAATTGAAGGAATACAGCTGTTAGAAACTAACACATCATTACTATGGCTTCATACGTCAGTTAAGGTGAAAGGACTAGCACACCACACAGAATATAAAGGCGATTGCTTGCCAGTCTACAAAGACAGGCTGTCATCTAAAGGAGAACAAACAAACAATAGACTGACTTTTAAATTACTAGGACCAAGTAAGTGCCAGTTACATTTCTGCTTCTGATATCTTAGCAAGTTTTGCCGGGAACAACTGTGACAGCTTTTATTATTTTGGTACTTGTTCTAAATAAATGATTTCCTCAGATGTCATTTTTTTCCTACAAGATTTGTCCCTGTGAAAGTTTTGAAGGACAGAAAGGTTGGAAATACATTGTTTAGAGTTTAGCACAACCCACAGAGCTTGTGCACTACCAAGCTGAATGCTGCCTACAGCCATGCATTGTGATTGGCCAGGTGTGAAACACTTCCCCTCTTTTTGGTCCTAGGAAGGGAGAAAGAACAGGAGGTTAGCGAGCCCTTGGTGGGCATGATATGTGGCTAGTGGGGCAGCATTCAGTGTTGAGGGTCACAATTTGTGTGGGCATGAACACGCATTATATGGGCTAGAATCTCATACAACATTAGGATTACATCAGTGGGGATGATAAGGTTATACTTGAGGCAATGAGTTTTGGAGGTGAGGGCTCAATGCTCCATGCCATCACCCAGTGGCCTGTGCATAGACTTCTGTTTGCTCCTGCTGATCCCTTGGCCTTTATCATGTTTCTGTTGCCATTTGATGAAAGGCTATGCCCATACATGCATTACTTTTGAAAAGGAACCAGCAGCGTGAAGGCTGAGGAGCCTCAGGGACATGGCAATCACTGGAGGAGGTCTCTGAATCCTAAAACCAGCTTTGGAAATAGGTTCAGGGGTTCAGATCCAAAACCCATCATCCCAACCAGACCAATTCAATCCTTAAATGACATCAGCTGCACATGTTCTATTCCATTTCATGTAAAGGCCTTTCCAAGCAATCTCTATAAATCTTTGGCTGCAATCCTAGCTGGGAGTAAGCTCCACTGAACTTACTTCTGAGTAAACGTGCATAGGATCATGCTGTTAGTCATCTATTGTACAGGTTTCAGTCTTCTTCCCTCAATTCTGCTGCTGGACTAACACATTTTTCCAACACGCTCAAACACTAATATTTAGTTGCTGCAAAATGTGACCTTTTCCCTAACAAGGCAGTTAGTGTATCATTGTTGCCCTAAGTGCTCTGTGGAATGTGACATGACGGTGTCACCAGGCACCTACTGGATAACGCCCATGACATCAACACTTATTATGAGTGAAGACACCTTTTATTTTTTATTTTCAAGATTCACTAGAGGTGGAGCATTTCTCCACTATACTGCTTAATCATATGAGTGTTCATCTAAAAAACTAGTGAATACTTGAAAGGCTACTCCTGGCCCCTAGCTAATTTTTAGGGGCCGTGTGCTCTTCCTTTCTAGTGTTGAAGCATGCTCTTCCCTGATAAAGCAGAATATGTAAAGTACCAGAATCCTTGCAACAAGGTTACCCTCACATCAATTACATGGCAATCAGATAGCATGCTACCAACACTAATGAAGAATACTGCTAAGGGCAAGGGGTGATTATCATCCACAAAAGCCCTGAAATTTCATTGTAAGAAAAGCCATTCTGTCAACACTGCACACATACACTGAGGTGACCAGCAGAACCACCAGATGTCTCTTTGTTTGATAGAGAAACTGTTCTAATAAAGGTACTGTATCTCCTAACTCGCCTTACTTCCTTTACTCTGAATTAGTGATATTACTCTTCTAGGATCAAGGCCTCAGGGTTGCCTTGGGGGCCTAACCCCCAGGAGGTTCCAGGCCCCTTCCCTGAATGTTCAGCCTGTATTTTAAAAAAGAAGTAACCGCCTCTTGTTCTTTTACTTGTGGAAACAAGTAAGGGAGAGTATGCAGGCAGTATTCTCGCCAACTGTTTGGTAAGGGCCCAAACAGATGTTTCTTTCATTTTTACTCTAGAGTAGGTGCAGGGGGCCTGATCCAGAGCAGGCCTCTAGCATGGGGGGCGACACTTTAACCCTCCCCCACTTCTATGAGCCCAATCCGGATAGGGGGCACGCCTGCAATTTCTATCGCAAAATAGTGATCCATAAAGCAAATAAAGAAGTACACCTGTTCCTGCCTTGCAGTATTTTGGCCCCTGGGGCCCTGGGAGGACTGATAAGTATTAAGCTATTATTTTAAAATGTTATAAAATAGAATGGTATTTTATGAATATTTAATATAATCATGCCTCTTGAAACACATCAGGCTACCTGTGTTTAGGTTCTGGCGCTTTCCCCACATAAACTGCTCCCCCCCCCGCCCAGCCGTTTTTCCCCTGGTGTGGCTCAGAGGCCAGAAGTACTTCTCATCAGGAAATGGCGGAAGCAGCTTCATGATGGCTGGCGGAAAGTGTGGTCAGGGGGAGGCCTGCTGCTTCTGCACCGTTTATTGCTGCCCATGCCACATTTACGTGGTCTAATAAACTTTGTGCACTTATTTGCAATGCTAGCCTAGTGTAGGTGGCTTCTCCTGCAACACCAAGTCTGTCTGTCTTCCACTTTTCCAAAGGCAAGGCTAGCTCAGCTCACAACTGGTTAAAGAAAGAAAAAAAAAAATCCACTATGAGACTATGCAAGAAAGCGTTATTATGTACCTGCAAGCTCAACTTGAATTTTATCCCGTCCAAATCGCATATGCCAAAAGCAAAATAGCTTAAGGCACAATCCTATGCATGTTATGACAGAAAAAGGACGTACAACTCCCAGCATTCCCCAGCCAGGGAGTTGTAGGACTTTTTTTTCTGTCTAAACGTGCATAGGGTTGTGTCCTTAAACAGCTCAAGAATGAAAGGTAACATCAAAACAAACAAACAAACAAACAAACACATAAGCCTATGAGAGCTTGGGCTAAGTATCCTACAGATCAAAGGTACAGATTTATTTAGTGTCCAGTTTTTCCTCCATGGGGGCCAGTGGATGTGCTCAACCCTCCCAATTCTCCACAAAGTCTTCTGTCTCTGGGAGGGCTGCCACAGGACAGAGCAAGGGAACACTAGGAGCAGGTTGCACGCTAGAGCAGTGTTCTCCAACCTTGGGTCCCCAGATGTTTTTGGCCTACAAGTCCCAGCATGCCCCAGCCAGCGACGCTGGCTGGGGCATGCTGGGACTTGTAGGCCAAAAACATCTGGGGACCCAAGGTTGGAGAACACTGCGCTAGAGGGAGTGTAAGATGTGGCAGGGGACAGGATCAGCCCCTCAGCAGCCACATCTGTCTCGCTCTTCGTCTCCATTATGCACTTTGCTGAAATGAGATATATGCCCGCCCCCCCCCAATATATACATTTCTGTGTGGTTTGTTAATGTTCGCTGTATAAAATGATTTGGTCTGCTGATGCCAAGCTCTTTATAACTTGCATTTCATGGGAGGGAGTGGGGGAGGCCAACGATTGCATGGAACAGAACACTCAACTAGGTGTCCCTAATTGTCATCACCCCGGTGTGTTGGCAAAGTTTGCCATTACTTAAATATGCAAAATGGACATGGTGGATATTTTTAGAAAAAAGAATCCGTTCTTCCTAATGGTATACAAAATGTCCTTTCAAACATTAAATGAAAATAATTACCTGCATTCCTAACATTTTAATTAGTGGGATAAATATGGCATTGAGAACAAAAATACCAAAACAATAACATGGAGCTGTTCTGCAAAAAGTCATTCTCAACCTATGCTCCATTACATTATTTATTTATTTTATTTATTACATTGATACCCCGCCTTTTTTCCTGCAAGGAACCCAAGGCGGCTTACATAATCCTCCACCTCCTCTCCATTTTACCCTAACAACAACCCTGTGAGGTAGGTTAGGCTGAGAGTCAGTGACTGGCTCAAAGTCACCCAGTGAGTTTCATGGCCGAGCGGGGACTAGAACCTGGATCTCCCGAGTCCCAGTCCAACACTCTCACCGCTATGCCACACTGGCTCTCATTGTGAGAGATTTTGAAAAGCTTTATGGTTTGCATCACATTGGAACGAATGTGATGTACTCATATCATATCTAGCTTCTTTGCCTTTTTAGATGACATGCTTTTTAGCTTGATTGAGAGCTATTTTTAAAAAATATGTATAAATGAAATTTCACCATATTAAAGCACTGCAGCAACAATCTCTTCGAAGCATGCATTCAAACAGCAAATCACTTCCATGCAAGATGCATGTCCACATGCACTTTAGGGAATATATTTATTCCCAGGTGTGTGTGTGTGTGTGTGTGTGTGTGTATTTAAGCAATAGCACTCAGAACTCATTGCTTAGATTGAAACATCCCACTGCAAACCAGGACACATTTACCATGTTTGTTGGACCCACGGCAACAGCTAAATCTGCTTTTCTTCTTGTCCTCTAATAAATCAGCCAGCGTAACCCCTTCACGTTAAACACATGCAATCCCATCAATAATACAGTAGGTGGCGGCAGCAGCAGTGCAGAAAACAATAAAGAATCCACATTCAGTGCAAGCAAGTTGAGATGTGACACAGAATGACTATACTGGCTATATTATCAACCTAAATCAGGGACTGTAAAGAGGGGGGGGGGTCAGATGTGGGCCCTGTGAATTTAACAGCCCCCACGCCATCTCTTCCCTCATAATATAAGCACTGAAGCCAAATGTGTGTGGGAAGAGTGAGGGGTGGCTGTGTATGTGAACTCAAGCTGAATAGGATTTCCAGGGGTTTGGGGTGAGGCGTCAGTATCCTGCGTAGCTTCCCGTCTCTCCTTATGAGTATCAGAAGTAGCATTATGTAAAACAAGCACATATATGCCAAAGGGTCTTCTGTGACTGATGCAGGTTGCAAGGCTCTAGCTTCGTGGCAGACTACATGCTTTCCATGCAGACGCCCCAAGCCTAGGCCCTGGCATCTCCAGTGTAGAAAATACTGAACTAGATGGACCAATGATCTGATAAGGCAGCTTCCTATGTTCTTAAACTCAGTTTCCTTTGGTGCAGAATTTTGACTCCCCCCGCCTTTAAAAAAAGAAAAGAAAAGAAAAAAGTACAAAGTAAATACAGGCTTGCCTAAATTAATTTACTCCTTACAGTAGTTTGGCATTCTTGGCCAAGCTGGGGGAGAATTCACAATAGATTTTGAAAGAGCTGAGGTGAGTCATTTCTAACAGTTACACAGATCACGTGGAGTTATAAAAATTAAGGGCTGATTCACAGAATCACAAACTGGCTTTGTCTTTCAACTCAAGCTAACTGTTTTGCCTGCCTGCGTTGAATGTGCCAACTCCCACAAACATAAGTTTGATGGGGATATTAGCACACAGCTCGTGACAGGCACTGTTACCAGAGATTTGTGTTTTATGACAACCAGTCCACCCTACACATGTTCCATCCAGGCTGGCAAACACCTTGGCACATATTGGGTTAAATCCAACATAGTACTTTCCCTTGCTCTCCCCACACCCCTGTAGCCCCCTGAACACACCCCAAAATGCTGCTGCTGGGAGGACAAAACCATGCCGCCAATGGTTTCCGTTCCACTAGGGAGCAGCCAGCATTGGATACGACCTATTATAAACCCAGCCCTATCTGTATTTCTATGAATCAGTGCAGTCAATTCTAAAGGAGGTAGGACACAGGAGTGGACTTTGATCTGAAAGATTAAGGCTAAAATTCTGTGCACATTCATCTGGGAGTAAGCTGCACTGAACGCACTGGGACTTGCTTCCTAGTAAGCATTCCTCAGATTGGCAGGCACATTCAGATACCAGTTTACCCATAAATTCTCATCCCATGCCCATGACGATCCTGATCATATCCTGATTCTTTCGATCTCCGTTCTAAAACAACAACAAAACCCCTGGGAATTAACAATGGCCTTACAGGGCTTTTGTAAAGACTGGGAAGAGTATAAAGCACCTTGCAAGATGTGCTATATAAAGGATTAGCAGTCATGTAATGTAATGTTAAATTCAATAGGTTTTATATTAAATTTGGCCATTACCACAACATAGCATCTGCACCATTGAAAACAAAAAGCTTTGTTGCAGCAAAACTGTTTTTTAAAAAAACATGATTGAGGACAACCCGCGTCGCTCTGCTTTCACTCATTGAAGAAATCAGTTGACAAAGTGCATGTCATTCTCACATGAGATAGCAAGTGCTTAATTTTCTGTAACCTATCTATGGTTATCACAGTGGCATTTTAAGTGGCAGAATCTTCACCAGAATTAAAAGAAGAGATATCTGTACAATTTCACAGGCCACTCTAGGTTGCCTTTTGAGAAGTGTAGATTTATTAACAGAGATTTTTTTTTTGTTGAATGCAGGCCAATAAATGGGCTTATGCAACTTAAGTTACTTTCCTGTCAATAGCTAAATGTTAAGCTATTCAGAAATCTCAGAGCTACTCTGAATAGCTACTCTGAAATATATTCCATAGCAATATTGTTAATATATTAAGTGTTCTATTGCAGGATGTTACTTCATATGGCACAAACTGCTGCTTTGACATGCCATTCACAGTAAGCTATTAAGACCCTGGAAGCTTGATTGGGACAAAGAAGATGATAGATGATAATAGCATGAACACTGTCAGAGCTGGATATCCTTGATGCTAAAATTAGCTGAGTAAGTGGCTAAAATTGTTGTTTTCCTTATAAAAGTACTACAGGTTAGATCTCCCAATGGACCAATTTTGTCCACATCTACAAAATGTTGATAGCTATAAAACAAATCCAAATAATCTATCACTGGCTCCAGGAGGAAGACTGAAAAGGCAAGGGAATTCCCAGCTGGCCAGCTCTGCCTTCTTTTCACACATGTGTGGAGTGGACTGACTTCCCAAGCAGCTAAAAAGAGTGAGTGAAGACACAGAAAAATGCAATGTTAAAAGAGTTTTTGAACTGCTGTAAAACTAGCTGTCAAGTCAATAATTTCTAGCCTAGTCCCCTAATACTTAATACTCTGGCTTAATACTTACAACATAACTCTTTAGAAAGTTACTGCAATGTTTAAAGGACTTTCTATTACATTTTTAGTCCAAATAAAACAATCTTACATAGTGTTTACAAGCATCAGTAAACATTAAAGTAACACAAAATGCAATCCGACATTTTAGGCCATGATGAACTTTGCTAGATCCCAATGATATAGATTATATACATCCCAGCCCTACATACATGTGCATATACATTTTTAATATGCATAGGGGTACATCCAATATTATGCGAGCGGACTTCCACTTGTGCAATGGAATTTTCTCACCCTCTCCTATCTCCTTGCAGCTTCCCGCACACCCCCAAAATCTTCTCTGGAAGGTTCCCGAACTCTCCAGAGCAGACTGAGGAGTCATGGGACTGTAGGAGAAAAGGGGAATCCACTCCGCTGGTGGATGCCATTCCATTGGTGGATGGACACAGTTGGATGTCACCCAGTGGCTGCAATGATATAGTCACTTAACTGAGACTGAGAGTAAGTCCCACTGAACTCAGTGCTGAGTACTCATTTATAGAATTGCACTGTAAAGTAATTAAATCCATAAATCATGCACAGGAATAAACAGAAACACATTTTCAGGATTAGCAACATATTGGCCTACATTCAGGCTTGTGGCTCATGCTGGCTCAGCTTGTCCAAGCGTGGAAAGCTAAGCAGGGTCAGGCCTGGTTATTACTTGGATGGGAGACCCCTCCTCTAGTTTCCTGTATTGAGCAGGAGATTGGACTCGATGGCCTTGTAGGCCCCTTCCAACTCTATTAAATCTGTTACACTTGGGAGGGTACAACAATAAAAACCATTTTTCAAAGTGATTTTCAATTCTCAATGAAATAATAATAATGGGTGAAATCCATACTTAGAGTAGACCGACTGAAGTCATGATTAACTTCAGTCCCATTGATTTCAATGGGTCTACTCTAACACAATCCAGCATGTTATACTGAAGCTTGGTAAAGGATAGTAGTTTAGGATAGAAAGAGTTACAAAGAAATTATGTTGCAGACAAACATCTAAATTAAGAGAAGATTCAATGGTGTTTCATGTAATGGGGAGACTTGGATAACTGATGTCCTAACAACAGGTTGTGGTATCTGGGCCTGATCTCTATAAATAACCATCTGGAAGGCAACAGGTGCTTTTTAAAAAAGAAAAGAAAATGCTAATATTCAGTTAATATTTAATTTATTAAATTTATATCCCACTTTTCTGCCAAGAATGGCACTCAAGATGACTAACAATAACAACACTGTTAATGATACTGAATTTATCCATATGACTTAATGGTACTGAATAAACTCTGGATTTTATTTTATCTGATGTTATGATGTGCTTATTTTTATCTGTATATATTATATTCATATTTATGAAACACCCATTATATTAACCACGTTGGATGTACACTGAAACATGTAATATTGGTCTATGTGTGTCTTATTCTCTATGAAATGTAGGTGCTCTGTGTTTGTTTTTAATGTTGTTACATGAATTGTTATTGTATTCATGTATATTTTAATTTGTAAGCTACTCTGGAAATTCTAATGAATGGGAAAGGTGGAGTATAAAACTAACTAAATACATCCTGATATTATGTGGGCAAGAGTGTCTTCCATATTGTAGACTATTTTCTAAAGAACACTATATTCATTTTCAGTAGTAATAAATTAAGAAGACTTGACATACTGTTCCGTTTGCCTTCTCCATCACCTTCCTCTTCATTCTCAGGGTCAATATCTTCTGCTTGTGTAATCCAATCCAAATAACCTTTGAGATCTTCTTCAAGCTGCTGCTTTTCACGCAGCTTCTGAAAATCTCCTCTGGCCTTGGCTTTTTCTCTTTCCTTGGAAAACTCCCTATTGGGTTCAGATAAAACATACCAGAAATATTGATTTATGAAGCTGTGTGGCATTCTGTGGAAAGAATTTAGACCCCAGTATTTCTCGACACAGTTAAACAACAAAAAGAAACTGTACAGAAATGTGAACAGTTTCCACATATCACAACAGCGATGCAAATAACACACCATGCTGCATTCCTTATGCATTACACCTTTAACTACTGATAAAAATATAACTTACAAAGATTCATTTACCATAACTACATTGGCATCATGCTCAATCTCCCTATTGACTTTTAACAGGCTCAACATACTGAGATATTTAGATATTGGGCTGGTTTGCACAATCAAAACAAGCCACCCATCAGCCCATGGGTTATTTGAGGGTTGTTTAACCATCTAACAAACCATGCTGCCCAAGTTCAGACGACATGCCACAGCAAGGCATTAATTATGCAAATTGTGCTTGGCACAAGCCACAGCTCACAAGCCACATTGGCTTGTTTAGGCCACGGTGGTTCATTTTGGTCAGACATTTAATTATGATTCTAGAATAGTGTCTTCTACCCAATAGCACCAAGCATTGAAGGGACCCTCCAATGTTTTGGAATTTAGCTCCCATCAGCCCCAAGCCAGCATGGCCAATGGCCAGAAATGCTGGGATTTTTAGTTGGAGGGCACCAGGTTTGTGAAGTCTGGCATAAGGCTTCATGGGATTAGACTGGGGGAAATGGTGTATACCAATGAAATGTAAAGGATGAACATGTATCTGAGACAAAAGTTGCTCCTTTCAACATTAAAAGTAGGATTTGTTCACACAACTCACTTATATCATTGTGAATACCCTGAGAGGAACCTGCCTGCTAGACTATTCCAATAAAAGTATGGTGCCTGTGCGTAATTCTCCAGCTATCATGATCTGAGGACACCAATGATTGATAGTGGAAATAAAAGTAAACCTAACATGAATGTATTTTGTTTTGTGCATCGCCCAGGGTGGCCGGTTGCCGGCCAGATGGGCGATTGATAAATGCAAATAAATAAATAAATAAAATAAATGCTTTGAGTCTGCTCTTCAGTGCTACTAAGTGCCAAATTGCAAAAGCAAATAGTTAATGAATAGTCTGGTTTTAAAAAATAAAACAAAGCCTTTCAAACTCAATCTGAATGGGAGATTACATAATCTGAATAGCAGATGGCCATAGGAGTGACAAACCCACAATTTACACACAAAAAGTTGCTGATTCAATCCCTAGATGTAAGGATCAAGGGGTAGGAAAGACTGCTTGAGACCCTGGAGATTCAGAACGAGGGGCTTAGGTCCCCGCCGATTCAATTTCACCAGTGAGACCCACTGCTTATGCAAGAGAGATTTAGCACTTCCTAGGAGAGGCCCAAAATGAGTGGAAACACTCGTTTCTGGAAGGAGGCAGGCTGGCAGAGCTCCATTATGTGAGTTCTGCCGACTTGCCTCCTTCCAGAAACAATCATTTTTGCTCATTTTGGGTTGCCCCCAAAGCACTAAATCGCCGTTGCACAAGTGCTGGGGGCCATTTGCACAACACAATTGGCAGGGCGTAAGAGAATCAGCGGGGGCATAAGCACCCCATTGGATTCTACTCTCAAGGTCGGACAGAGTGGACCAGACTCGGCAGGATGAGCCAGTAGTATAAGGCTCGGTATATAAGGCATCATATATTCCAATAGAAGCTTCTTGAGCATAAGAATGTGACCTATGCAGTCCATTATTACATCTTCCTGCACTAAACACCTTTAAATGAGTGGAAAATATATGAGAACATTTGTTCCCAAATTGGAACCTTTTCGTTATCTATTGGTAACAGATGTAAACAAAGTAATGTTATATCCAAGTTGTTGGGTTTATTATAAATACATGTTTTTCCCCTCTCCCTTTTGAAATGTATTCTCATTTTTCAAAGTTTCTCATAAACTATCGTCTGATGTCAATACTTCCTGAATACAGGAGGTTTTATAGTTACATAGTATCTTTCTTCTGCTCAATTTGTTCATGCTTGTTAGCTATAATCTTCTATTTAAATGCTATTATTGCATCTTCTACAATGCATTAGTTGTTTTTATTTTTAAATTTCTGTATTTTGATATACATCAATCACTTCTTAATAGCAGATATCTATCTTCATGAGCAACAGCCCTGGAGAAAGACAACAATAGTAGTACGGGGGAGGGGGGGAACCAACAACAAGGTTTTATGGCAACTATAATGCCAATCACCCCATAATTTTATTTCTTCAGAAATTGTCTTTTCTTTCTTTCTTTACTTGAAAGAGTACCGTATACGTTTTCCAACTAATTTCAAAGCTGAGCTATTTGACAGGGGTCCATATAAAAACATAAGGGCTGCAATCCCAAAGCAGAGTCATGTTTGCTTATGCCCAATGGGTTTATGCCTAACTCTGAGCTAGATTGTGGGCAGGGCTGACCCAGTGCATTTTGCTTCCTGATGTAAAAGACAAGATGATGTCCACTCCCACCATTTCCCATACAAAATCTGACTGGACTGCCAGTTGAATATTACCGTACTTCAACATTGGTGTGGGACAATATCCTCTACTGTACCTGAGGGCAGCAGGGTAGATTAGCGGGTTCAGGGGGAATGGTGAGGGGTTACCTCATGTAGTGGATTCAGGGGGAATGATGAGGGATTGCTGCCATCCCTGGCACCTGCCACCTGAGGCGGCTGCGTCACGCTGCCTAATGGTAGGACAAGCCCTAATTGTGACCCAAAGATTTTCAGTAGGATCACCTAGCTAGTGAATTTAAACAAAAAAAAATCTTTGTAATAATCCATATATCAGTTGGTCAAGGCATACAATAATGTATTTGTGGGATTGCCAAGTTGCAATGAAGAGAGACATATTATGCATTTAAGATTCCTGAGAAAATATCCCAGATCCGTTTATTCCCTGATACCTTTCTTCATTCACGCTATTCCCAGCCATCACTAATTAACAGGACATAAGGTATGCTGCACAGCAAACAGGCTTGGGAGAAACACAGATAAAAGGACTAAGGAAGGAACAGGTGGGAAAGCCACACCTTCCTCATTGTGTTCTTCATCAGGGATTTTAAAGGCAAAACATGAATCTCCAGATTGCAGTTTGGCAATGCTATGTGTTTAGTACACTACGATTAGATTGTACGCCACAGGGCAGGGACTGTATTGTTTTTATTTATCTTTAAGCCACTCTGGGAGCCTTTCTGGCTGAAGGACAGGGTATACAATCAATCAATCAATCGTTTTATTATTATTTATTATTTATTATTTATATTTATCGCCCATCTGGCCGGCAACCGGCCACCCTGGGTGATGTACACAGAATAAAAACAATACAATACATTTAAAACAATATTACAGTTTTAAAATCTTAACCCACCCCATATTCCCACCTGAACAACCAGGTTTTTAATGAGCAGGTTTTACAACTGACATTCATAGCACCGTAAGTTGAAAAGATTCTATCCAAGGTGGGTGAAGAAGTTGGAATTTTCAAGTTGGGGTGGCACCTAAAATGATAGTTAAATGGCCTTTCTGAGGGTTCAGACTGTGTGTGAGGTGGTTTTTACCTGAGTATCTCTGAAAAGATCCCCTCAGCCTATGTGGTGTGGGTAGCAAAATGTTTCAACTTCAAAATGATAGTTAAATGGCCTTTCTGAGGGTTCAGACTGTGTGTGAGGTGGTTTTTACCTGAGTATCTCTGAAAAGATCCCCTCAGCCTATGTGGTGTGGGTAGCAAAATGTTTCAACTTCAATTTTAACAAACTCAGAACAATGATAAGTAAGGTCCCATGGCAAGCGACTCTAATGAGAAAAGGAGCCCAGGAGGGGTGGGAGTTTTTTTAAAAGGAAATTTTAAAGGAACAATTGCAAACAATTCCCACAAGGAAAAAAGGCAGAGGGCAACAGAAGAAGCCAATGTGGCTTCACAATAAACTCAAAGATGACCTGAAAACAAAAAAGGACACGTATAGGAAGTGGAAGGAAGGACAGGCTACAAGGGAAGAGTACAGGCAGGTAGCACAGAACTGCAGGAATAGTGTCAGGAAGGCTAAAGCTGAGAATGAGCTAAGGTTAGCGAGGAATGCTAAAAGCAACAAAAAAGCTTTCTTCAGATACATGCACAGTAAAAGACAGAAGAAAGAAATGGTGGTTCAACTACGCAATGAGGATGGCAAATTGATAACAGAAGACAAAGAAAAGGCAGAAGTGTTCAATTCCTACTTCAGCTCAGTCTTCTCCCAAAAGAGGGTCTATGTACCCCCTGGCAAACCTGAAGTGCAGACTGAAGGGGCAGGATTGCAGCTTGAGATTGATAGGCAAATGGTCAAGGAGCACCTGATTACTCTGAACGAGTTTAAATCTCCAGGGCCTGATGAGCTGCATCCTAGAGTAATAAAGGAACTGGCAGAAGAACTCTCAGAACCACTGTCTATTATCTTTGAGAAATCATGGAGGACAGGTGAAGTGCCAGATGACTGGAGGAGGGCAAATGTTGTTCCCATCTTCAAAAAGGGCAAGAAGGAGGAACCTGGGAACTATAGGCCAGTCAGTCTGACATCAATCCCCGGGAAGATTTTTGAGCAGATTATTAAAAAATCAGTTTGCAAGCACCTTGAAAACAATGCAGTGATTACTAGAAGCCAGCATGGATTTGTCAAGAACAAACCCTGCCAGACTAATCTGATCTCATTTTTTGATCGGGTAATCACCCTTGTGGACTGTGGGAATGCGGTGGACATCATATATCTGGACTTCAGCAAAGCTTTCGACAAAGTGCCTCATGATATCCTGATTAGTGCCTCATGATATCCTGAAAAGCTAGCTAAAAGTGGGCTAGATGGAACAACTCTCAGGTGGATCCACAATTGGCTACAGAATCGGACTCAAAGAGTGCTTATCAATGGTTCCTTCTCAAACTGGGGAGAGGTAACGAGCGGGGTACCACAGGGCTCGGTCCTGGGCCCAGTGCTCTTCAACATTTTTATTAATGACTTGGATGAGGAGGTGCAGGGAATGCTTATCAAATTTGCAGATGACACAAAGTTGGGTGGAACAGCTAATACTCTGGAAGACAGAAACAAAATTCAAAGCGACCTCAATAGGCTGGAGCGCTGGGCCGAAAACAATAGAATGAAATTTAATAGGGATAAATGCCAAGTGCTGCACCTAGGGAAAGGAAACCAAATGCACAGTTACAGAATGGGGGACACTTGGCTCAACAATACCAAAAGTGAGAAGGATCTTGGAATTGTGGTAGATCACAAACTGAATATGAGCCAGCAATGCGATGTGGCTGCAAAGAAGGCAAATGCTATTTTGGGCTGCATTAATAGAAGTATAGCTTCCAAATCACGTGAAGTGATAATTCCCCTTTATTCAGCACTGGTTAGGCGCCTTGAGTACTGCGTCCAGTTCTGGGCACCACACTTTAAGAAGGACATAGACAAACTGGAGAGGGTTCAGAGGCGGGCAACAAGGATGACAAAGGGACTGGAAACAAGGCCCTATGAGGAGAGACTGAAAGATCTGGGCATGTTTAGCCTTCAGAAGAAGAGACTGAGGGGAGATATGATCGCACTCTTCCAGTACTTGAAGGGATGTCACACAGAGAAGGGCCAGGATCTCTTCTCGATCATCCCAGTTTGCAGGACACGGAATAATGGGCTCAAGTTACGGGAACCTAGATTCCACCTAAACGTCAGGAAAAATTTCCTGACTGTCAGAGCAATAAGACAATGGAATCAACTACCCAGGGAGGTGGTGGGCTCTCCCACTCAAGAGGCATTCAAGGTGCAGCTGGACGGCCATCTGTCAGGGATGCTTTGACCTGGATTCCTGCATTGATCAGGGGGTTGGACTCGATGGCCTTCCTTGTAGGCCCCTTACCAACTCTACTTTTCTATGATTCTATGAGGGCCATTTTCACATCCAAATAATCCTCAGAGACACGTTGAAAACCAACTGGGAGCTTTTAGCTTCTTGGATGTGATCTACAGTTTCCCAATTCCCTCATTAACACTGGCTGTAAACATGGTTACCAGCTCAAACCAAGACTTGGAATAAAATATTGTTTCTCCTTGCTCTGTGGAATATACAACCTTGGTGACAGTGGAACCTATCTTTCATAGCCTATTTTGGATTTCTTTCATATTCATCATAAATTGATTGGACAACGTATTTGAATTATTTTTTCCTCCTGATTTAGGGATCTGTTACAAAGACTGAAAAGTGTAGATATATGTTGCTATATGTTAATATTATTCTAATGGGGTGAAATACATAGTCTATCCTATATTAATTAAACTTTAAAATATCTTCCCAGTCTAAGGGTGCAATCCTATGCAAGTTTAGACAGTGAAAGGGCCTATAATTCTCGGCATGCCCCAGACAGCATAGCTGGGAGTTGTAGGTCTTTTTACCGTCTAAACTTGCATAGGATTGCACCTTAAGTGAATTTTACATTTTTTTGTATAAAGTATGTGAAGAAAACACAAAACACTTTAACAGATGGGAGCTTAAGCCACTTTTTAATTCCAGTTTGAATCTGACCCATTTTGCAGCTACATATCTCAGAGATTATGGGTTACATTTATTACCTCACAAATTCTAAAAATATTTTTCTTATAGCAAGTGTTCTTATAGCTTGACTGAGTATGAGACAATGAAAAGATTTTCGTTTATTAAGGGAATGCATGCCTCAAACAGCAGAATTGGTCACAGTTAGAAAACTGATTTTAAAAGGGCTAGAGTTTGATCATGCATCCCTCCCCCTTCAAGACTTATTTAATAGCACACTTCATTTTAAAGAGGAATGCTGTTGCTTTTATTTTTTTTATTCTTGCTTCACCTATTCATCTGAGAAAGGGACACTTTTATCCTCTCATTTCGCTTTCTTCCTATTAATCCTTGACTCTGCTGAGAAAAGGAATTCTGTCAAGACTTGTTCATTTTCCTTTGCCAGAAAACTGCAGCTGACAGGTCATTGCCATCTTCTATTCTGTGCATCGTTATTTACGGTAAATGCCTTTTCCTATTAATACTCCATGTGCCATGTAGACAAGTGTACTTAGGTATATGTGTGTATAAGCATATATAATAATCAGAATTATTTCTCATTTCACTAATCCATGGACATTCATTGTAAGAGCACCTTGACTGCTGTGCTAGACTGCAAGAAGTGTCAGAAAACTATATGCTAAATCAGTGTTCTCCAACCTTGGGTCCCCAGATGTTTTTGGCCTACAACTCCCAGCATGCTCCAGCCAGCATAGCTGGTTGGGGAAAGCTGGGAGTTGTAGGCCAAAAACATCTGGGGACCCAAGGTTGGAGAACACTGTGCTAAATGAATAAAAATATTACTCTAACCTACAACACTTGCCTACAGTAGGACGCATATAGGGACACGTCAATGCATGCTCCCTTCTTGTCCTCAAGCAATAAAGTAAATGCAACTTACAGAGATTTATTAAAGTGTGTTTGAAAAGATCTTATTTGTTCCCATGGCTACACAAAGAAATAGTAATTTCTTCAGCCATATCTGTCTTCAGATGATAACATCCTCTAGTGGTTAGGACTGTTCTTGAGGAACAGATTATCATGCCTCATTAAAAGCTGTTCCACTTGTAAATAAGAAATTATTCTTACAACTTCAGATTTTCTTTGTTAACAGTAATATAATTTAGCAGCAAAATTGATTTCTTAAACATGCTATTTACATATGGTTCTGTGCTGAAAATATATTACGTAACTCATTTGCAAATAATTCTCACATGATGAGCGGGCTGGTTCAACAATCCTCAAACTACTTATTAAAGTTTTGACCATATGACCTCAGTAAACATAAGAGTATGAATATTAGCATTCACTGTTAGTGGAAAAAACAAAGAATTATGAAAAGCTCATGTCAGGCACAACAGTGATAGTCACCTCCTGCCCCCAGCATCTGGGAATCAGACAGAGGTCAACCTCTTAATACAGAGGTTGAATCTTTGGCTATCATGACTAATTGCCATGAAAAGGCCTAGCCCTCCACTTGTTTATTCTCTTTTTGAAGCTATTTGAGCTAGAAGCCATTGCCACATCTTTGTGGTAGTGAACCCCATTAAAATAATTGAAATAAATTATTGTAGGAGGGAGAAAAGGAAACTCGTCTCCACACCATGGCGAGTGCTTGAACATTGACACTTAAGGTCTGAAACAATTTTTCATGTATCTTTACAGTTTTATAGTTGCAAACAATGTAAATGATATTCTTAGAAAGATATAATAAATACTTTTGGCAGCTAATTAAAAGACTTTTAGACAATTAATGCTTTTGTTTTTAACCAATTATAACTATTAATTAACCAAATGAATATATATATATATATATAGAGAGAGAGAGAGAGAGAGAGCAAGGCTCTGTGTGTTTCTTACGCAGGACCGGTGCAAGGCCGTCTGGTGCCCTAGGCAAGATCAGATATTTAGCGCCCCCCCTTCCCACTTGAGAGCGCTGTATTTTTTTCAAGGCGTTTCTTCTGGCGCCCCCTTTAGCCCTGCGCCCTAGGCAGCTGCCTAGTTGGCCTAATGGTAGCACCGGCCCTGTTCTTACGCACTCCTTGTGCTCAGCAAGGGCCTCTTTTTACTTACATCCTTCCCCTGAAGAAGCTTTCCCTTCCCTTTGCTACCTGCATCAGTATGTTATGCTCAGCTGAGTGCTAGATGTCGAGCTGGAATGTTTAGGTTCACATCCCGCCCTAGCTGTAAACTCAATGGGTGGACTTGAGAAAAATCACGCTTTTGATTCTGTACGCTTAGAATAGTGCCTCATAAGGGCATTTCAAGTGTGAATGAGATGAGATCAGCACTTTAAAATACCCTGCAAAGTTGTTTGTACTTTTATGTAAGTTATATAGAGAGAAAATGTCCTGATAATAATATTACATGTTGTTGTTGTTTTTAAAAATGGTATCCTACACAGTAGATGGTGAAAGCAAATCCTTTGCACCGATCTCCATTCAGAGAACTGGAACATGCTCCTACAAATGTCCCTTAAAATGAGGCTTACAGGCATAAAATAAGGTTTAGTTGATCTATGCAATTTTATTAGGGAAATTGTACTTCCAGACTGTAACCTTAAATTGAAGTCAGTATAGGAAGAATGTCAAGCATAAACTGCAGAAGGAACTGCAAAACAACCTGTGAGTTGAATCAGCAAGATCTGTAATATGATCTGGGGGAAACATCTTCCATCAAAGTAAAATGTGCTTGCTAGCCTGCTTAAAGCTATGCATTAGGATATCCCTGAGCACTTGTACTTCTAAATGGAAATCCACGAAATTAAAAGTTTTCCACGAAATTAAAATTGTTTCAACCATCACGGCTCATATTGAGAAAGATGCACTTTGAACCATTGTATAATAATGACAAAAGAAAATCATGACTATTGACAAAATGAATTAAATGGATAATTAGCCATCTAACATTTCTGTCCTTCAAATGCTTGGAATGTATCTGCTACTGTCAACAGACACTTTAATTTAAAATACTTACTAAGGACATGCCCTTTCTCATCCCCCCCCCCCCCGGTTCTGTAAAAATAGTTGATAATAATCATAAAAATAACCTATATAGCTATAGTGCTTTTGTTTTTAAGAGCAATTTCAATATTCCATTCTCACATACTCACCTTCAGAAAACGCTAGATGTAAAACAAAAAATCTTCCAAATTAGGTCTTATCTACATGTACATCATTCTAACAACACATCAGTCAGTCATGCAGTTCACATAGAGAAAGGCAACACTGAAATATGGAGATTGAAACTGTAGACACATTTCAATACACTGAGCATAAATCAACATTATAGGAAATAGTATTTTAGAAACAACTTTAGCATGGATTCCAGATTTTAGTTCCTAAAATCCAGAGAACTAAATACAGCCATGTTTTTAAGTCACAGGGGTTATTTTTGGAGAACTTTAAAAATTGCATTGTGGGAGTCTGGTTGTGTTTTATTAAACTGTATAACAGTGCAATCCTGTATATTTCTACTTAAGCCCCACTGACTTTAATGGGACTAGCTCTCAGGTAAGAGTGTATATGACTGCAGCCTGAATGACATCATATGTGAGAGCAGAAATCATATTATAAGCAAGGTTAAAAATAGATATGGCTGTGCACACCTGCCTACACATATGTCCAAGGGGAATCAGTGGGAGCGGGAAGCTTCAAGAAGAGCCCAGCCTAACAACTTCCCTATCCACCTGCTCTGTCTCCTTAAAGTCATTTCTTATTTTTAAAAATGCTGTTGTGCCTCCAAGAGTTGGGTAATATCAACATATTTACAATTAAATGTAAAAATACTGGGATGCAGGAGGCATATTTCACAGTGCACTTGGACCATTTCCCTTGGATATGGAAATTGGAAATATAAAAACAATTTGAAGGAAACGCTATTGTATTAATTTACTTCAGAGAAAATTGTGCTTATTGCTACAGGCCTAGAGAAAGCCTTTATTACTGCATTTATGCCAGCAGAGCGATAGAATTTTTTTCACATCAGGTTGAGAGAAGCCCTCAATATGTTTAGACACTGGGTTCGCCTAAAGGCCCCGTGCATTCTGCACAGAAAATACTGAGCGAAACCTAAGGCCATATCCTGCTTTTTGACATATACAGCCCAAAGGTTTATGGGGACAATTACAGTGGTATAAAAGGAATGATTTTCTTTCCAATGGGGCTGTTCCCTCTCTATGCAATCTCTTCACCTATTGGTAAGACAGGAACCCCAAGCAGGCATTTAGTCTGCACATGTAAGAGCTAAAAAGCAGGTGGGGGCAAGGGCGCTCATGAAAGACCCATCCCCAACACCCGCCCCCCGTACTCCCTACTTTGCTGTGTTGAGCAGCAAGGTATGGAAGAGGGGCTTCTACTCATGCTCTTCGTCTGAATGTGAGTAGAAGCCCCTGGGGGATTGGGAACCCTCTTTTACCAAAGTTCCTGATCCTGTGGAGGGTTTTACTCACATTCAAGTGAACGTGAGCAGACGCCCCATTCAGAAACTTGCTGCTCAACACAGCAAGGTTGGGAACAAAGAGTGCAAGGCCAGTACGCACTTTTAGCCCTTGCATGTGCAGGCTGAATGCCTGCACAGGGTTAGTAAAAAGACTCCATCCTAAATAATGATTATTATCATTATCAAATATTTTAAATTTTATCCCAAACTAAAAACAAAGCGGCATCAACTTTGGGAATAATTGATCAGAGCTTCTCCTGAGCAAGCCCAGGAAGAACACAAAATATGCAAATGGCACAGCATATATTAATTTCAATAGGTCTTGCTCACAAAATGTTTCTAGCAAGTTGTTCTCTTTCTCCTTTAATTACATCTAAATATTATTTTTGTCTAGAACTTAAAATATTTTTTAATTATGGAATTAATAAATAACATATATGAGTTTAAGAAGCAGAAAAATACTCCTTGGAAACCTATAGAATGTACTAGCTCAGAGTAGGGCAGCTAATAATGCCCTTTGATCAATATCACAGGAGTCAAAGAGGAACAGTTTATTTTATTTCATATTGTTTGTAACCATTTTAATAATGTCTAGTTAAATCTCCTATTCTTTACTTAGGTGAATTAGGACATGCAAAAACTTATGCATGGTTAATTAGCACATACAGCTCACTGGAATTAATGAGAAAGTGCAAAGTTATATTTCTGGACTCTGGTGGTGTTCTATGAGTAGCACTATGAATGAGAGAGTCAATAGGGTAGGGGTGGGAAAGCTGTGGCCCTCCAGATGTTGTTGGGACTCCAACTCCCAGCTTTCCCAGCCAGCATGGCCAATGGTGAGGGGTGAGGGGGGTTATAGTCCAACATCCAGGGGGCCACAGGTTGCAGCAGAATGTAGTGGATGAAATGTTGGTCATGGCATGAGGGGACCTGCATTCAGACCCATGAATTGGCCTTAGGCAACTCACTATCTTTTAGCCTAACCTGGCACACAGGGATGGACTTGTGGGTATCAACACATGCTGCCAGAAATTCTTTGGAAGATGCAAATCAAATAAGCAGAGTACCACTGAAGTTAATTAATGTGCTGAAACCAATGCAACTACTCATTTAAGCACATTCTGTAATACTAGGAGTGAAATGTGATAAAAGATCAGTCACTAGCCATTCCATTTAAAGAATCTCAGAATAGTAGGGCAGGAAAAACATTTTTCCCAAGACCAATCAGGCTAAACAAGTACAGAGCTAGGTGGATCATTGATTTGTCCTAGTGTAAGGCATCTACCGTACTTCCTTTCTGCTTTAATGATTTATTTCTGCATGTAAAGAGATAGTCTGTCTTTATTCAAAATGGCCAAACTCACAACATAATCAATAGTTTAGATTTTTTTTTAAAGGTATTTGTAATCCAAAGGGGACACTTTCCAGGAACTTCTTAAAAACATTTTTTTGCTGTAACATTGCCATTCAGACAAAAACCATCTACGCACACAATAAGGGGCTGGGTGACACCACAAGCCTTGCTACATTTGGTATTGCTATTACTCAGCTGAAGAGATGCTTTGTCACTGACTTTCAAAACTGTTTATAACTTTTAAAGTGCAGTCCTATGCATGTCTGCTCAGAAGTAAAGCTAACTGAATTCAATGGGACATACTCCAAGGTAAGTATGTATAGGAGAGCAGCCTTAGATAACTACACTGTACATATTACCACAAAACATTTTGTTGTCTACTTTTCCCTTAGTATTATTCTGTGGAAAATATTTGTGTATAAATTATATGACACAGCTACAGTACACAGATCAATGAAGTTAACCAGGCCATCACAATTTGGGGAAATGGTGCCCAGTGTCAAGTGCAACAATAAAATTGTTGTCAATTCCTTGAACGTCAATTACTATGAAATACTGACGTAGCTTACAATATATTGTTTCACCAGAGCTGCATGCAAGGATTCACCTGAAACATGTAAGGGTTAATAAATGGGGAGGGACATAGTCACACATGCCAGCCCTGCCCTCAACATTCCCATGCACCCAGCTGCTCTTAGAGATCTTCATGTGTTTAGCTCTAGGATCTGAAAGGGGCTAGTAAGTGCATTCTGCTGAACATGCTTACAACCTACCCATGACTGGAAACCCTGTTAAGGAAGAGTTGCCAAACGCAGGGAGTATTGTAAGCACATTCAACTGAACACGCTTACAATGCACTTTCAGACCCTCATGCTAAATGTGTGAAACTTTCTAAGAGCAGCTGGGCCTGCAGGGATTTTGGGGTTGGGTCTTGCATGTGCATCCATGTCCCCTCCTCTATTTAGCCCTCAGATGTTACAGGCGAATGCCTGCATACTTAAGTCAAAGTCTGATGCGGCAGTTGCGCCCCTACCTTCCTAATCATCTGCTCCCATCAGTGGTTCATGCCTTGGTCTCCTCTCGCCTAGACTACTGTAATGCGCTCTACGTGGGGTTACCCTGGAAGACGGTTCGGAAGTTGCAGCTGGTACAGAATGCAGCAGCTCGCCTGGTTAAAGGCTGCCGCCGGCGTGATCACATCACTCCAGTGCTCAAAGAGTTGCACTGGCTACCAGTTGTTTGCCGAGCCGAATTCAAGGTGTTGGCGTTGACCTTTAAAACCTTGTACGGCTCCGGTCCAGTTTATCTCAAGGAGCGCCTCCAGCAACATCAAGTAGGCCGTTCAACAAGATCTGCCACGGACGGCCTTCTCCCTGTCCCATCAGCCAGAGAAACCAGGCTGGTGGGGACTAGGAGAAGGGCCTTTTCTGTGGCAGCCCCCAATCTATGGAACTCTCTCCCCAGTGACCTCCGCCATGCCCCTTCCTTGATTAGCTTCCGCCGGGCATTAAAAACGTGGCTTTTCAGGTGGGAATATGGGGTGGGTTAGGATTTTTAAGTTTTGTACTGTTTTTAATTGTGTTTTATATTGTGTGTGTATGTGTGTGTGTGTGTGTGTGTGTTCCCACCCCCTTGTATTTTATTGGACTGTACATCGCTCAGAGTGGCTGGATGTCTGGCCAGATGGGCGATCCATAAATATAATAAATAAATAAATAAATAAAGTAGAATGAGCGAACAAGTTCCTTGTGATAGAAGGACCACCCAAAGAGTGAAGGAAAATACTAGACAACACAACCTGAATTATTGGTTCTTAACTGAAAACCGCCAATGACCATGATGCAGACAATGGTGTCACTCTAGCCCAGGAGCGGGCAACATGTTGCTGGACTGCAGCTCCCATCAGCCCTAGCCAGGATAGCCAATGGGAATCCAAAGCAGTCCAACAATATCTGGAGGGCCACACGTTCCCCAACCCTGTTTTAGCCCTACATCTGTATGGTGAAAGCCCTATTTGCTTGCCATTGGCAATCTGAGTAGTGATCACACACAATTTAATACCAAATCTTTGCACTGCAGCTATTTGTCTGTTACCGTAATTATTAATCATTTCCAGACAGTCAGACAGGCCCACTCTCCTGCCAGTGTGCTAGCCCATGGTGGCTTGGGCTGAAGTACAAGATGAGGGCTGGGTAGGAGGAACTTGTGCTTATGGGTGCCCACATAACTACATCTTCCCTTACATAATTATGTGGACACTACCCTGGTCAGGATCTGCCACCATGCCCTGCATTTCTTACAATACAGGCAAGGAGTCTTCAGAAACACATGGTGATAGGCTGATAAGCTCTCTTGTAGGGTGCTGTAGGGTGCTTGTGACTTTCATAAGCAACAATGAGAGCCAGCTGCATGCACCCTTTCCTGGTTTACATTCATTGTCTTTAGGTAGGATGTCTCCACTTATATACAGGACACAGGAGGCATCAAATGCTTTGTGGAAATGAACAATGTGTGTAAAACAGAAATAGAAAACATAAAGCACCTGTCACAGGCATATCTTATTGTTAGTTACACAAAAGATCTGTTTATGTCAGCTTTCAATGCTAAAGCTAGACTTTCAGAAATGGACAAAAGCCTTTACCAATATGTAAATATATATATATATATATATATATATATATGCTTACATAGGTGTCATCGATCACTCATTGTGTGCAAAATGATGTTATCTATCTATTGGAAGTTATATTTTAGGAAGTTAGTACTTCATTTAGTGAATCTTCTAGGATGGGGGTTGGCAAGCACTGTAAACACAGGATGTCATAGACAGATACAAGCACAAAGTTCAGACATTCAGAAGAGCAAACACCGGTAAAATGACATACCAATCCAAGGCACATGCAGAAAAGCCATCACTGTGAAGCCTGAGCAAACGCATAGGCCATTTTACACACTGCGGTGGAATATACAAGGTTAATCTAACTGCTTACCCACTAAGTACACCAAGAACCAGGTTAAGTACGAAAAATGAGCCAAGAATGATAAGACTAACAAAATAGATCCATGGCCATTCACATCCTATTGCATCATTTACCTGTAAAATGTAAGGAGATATGTTATGAATCAACTATTCACTACATAGCAGAGTCCTTTTGCAATTGACAGATCACATAGGTATTCAGTGTATCAGTACCATCCCTGCTTTTTAGTATCTCAGAGCCCCAGAACTTATTTACACTGCAGTTCACCATGCTTACCAATATTGCAGTACCATGAAAATACGTATTGCTACTTTTTGAAAGAAGAAATGGTGTAGTATATCATTAAAAAAAAAAAATCTGGATTCTATTTAACTTTAGCAATTTACATTGCTTCTGAACTGTATGCCATATGGGAAAACATAAAGGTTTGGGATTTCTGTGTACTGGCATTTAAGGTACTGATTAATTGCTATTTACGGATGTTTTCATATGCATTAAAATGCATTTTTTAAAATCTCCAGAAAATTTCCTTAGCTTTAGTACACTGAATTTGCCTTTGGGAGACTGAAGTTGCTCCATAAAGGAAGTTCCTTTTCACTTCAAAAATCTTATTCCCAACTCTTTTTATATCCACTCTATAATATACCTATGTGTTCATGGCAACCGAATACTGGACTCTGCTTCTAGGACAAAAAAGGTGTATGCTTACCCGCTCAATACACCAAGAACAAGATTTAGAACGAAAAATGACCCAAAGATGACGAGACTGACAAAATACACCCATGGCAATTCAAATCCCATAGCATCATTCATCTGTAAGAAATAAGATGATCTTATAGAAACAGTTTACTTTCATTTGTAATAGTGAACAGTCGGTGGGTGAACAACACATACAAATGAGAGGAATGCATTCCCTTTAATAATGATCAGATATAAATAGAGGAAGAGGAGTCAAGTACCAGCCACCTTTCATTCACACTCCAAATGTACATTCAGAAATAAAAAAGTAAAAAGCATTAGAACTCAGCATGTGGATCTTGTGAGAATTTGTATTCTCTTATGAAAAGGTTAAAGTCCAATTTAGAAGACATAGGAGACATGACAATATGTGAAAGGAAACTTCTACATGTTAAGAGACGTTTAGGCTGTTCTTCTTATGATTCCTGTTGTAGCTCTTGCAAAGCAGGAAAAGCACAGTAGGGTGGGTGGGGGGAAATAAAGTTTAACACTACATTATTATTTAAATCAAGTGTCAGCAGTTATTTAATTATTCAGTCCCTTCTGTTTTCTATGTATCACTTTAAACCATTACATCCAGGAATTTAGCAGCTGAAAGCCAGATAAAAGACACAAAAAATGAAGTGAATGTATTTAATGTTGAGTGTACTACCGGACTTTTCAGATTATCATTTTGTTGTGCAATAAATACATAACTGTTATTCGTTTATAGTAGGAGATTGTATGTCCTTTCTCTTACAGCGATTCTGTTGATGAGAAATTGTATTTTCCCAGCACCCTAGCTGCATTTTCCCCCCTGGAAATAGTTGATCCTTCCACCAGTTAGAATGCAAGCTATTTGGACCTGGTGTGGAACATGCTTGTATAAGACATGGGTACCTACTGGACAATGCTCATAACATCACAGTTGACACGCTTCTCTTCCTCTGTGCTAACACAATCTTGTCAATATTTTTAAAAGTTCAATATAATCTTCCACTACAGATGAGAGCTATTCTGTTTCATAGAATGTCTAGAAGCCTATTGCATTGCTATTAAGAGGTCATTAAGGTTACCAACATTGTAAACAAACTGCAATGGAGGAATCCTGTATATACCCAGCTCTGACATTTATTTAAAGTAGTAAAAATATTAAAACATTTCCTCCTTCTTAAATATGCACACTAAATTTAAGGAGTAGTTATCCACATTCTAATGTTACAGGATTGCAGATATAAAGAATATATTTGTCATTACAATTCCATTTAAGTCCTGCTCTAGAAGAATCTCATCTTTAATCGCACAAGTATTTGCTGTCCTCTCTTCATTTTTTCCATAGTTGCTCCTTATGCATATAGATTGATTGGGGGGGGGGGTATTTGTAAACTTGGTTTTAACTATTCATTTCCACCATTATAAAGACATTCAAATTTGATGTGTATAGGACTGCAGTATCCCTCTTTTACAGACCTTGCATGGGTAGAAAATGAAATGCTACCTTTCTTACTTGTATCACATAATATTTTAATTGGCATTTAAGTTGCTGGTACTTTCATCAGCATTCTAGAATAGCCTTGGAATCAGAGTTTTCTGAAATAGTTCGAACTGTTCCAGCAGGCTTTGATGTCTGAACAGTAGGTCAAGTAACCCTAGAACACAAACTTCAAAGTACCGGTATGCTGGCCAGCTCTTCTCCCTCTCTCGAGGATGGCAGCCAGTTTCTCAAAACCTTGCTGATTTCAAAGGCCCTGCTCTGGGCTTTTGGAGGCTCAGATATCAAACTGACTTAAAAGGGAATGCCTTCAGAATCTGACAGCTTAACAACAGCTTATCGGTTAGGAAAAACTGGCCTAACTTCTTCCCTATACCCTTTGGGTTTCGGAATACAAGCAGACCACAAGCTCTTTCTCTTTTATACCCTATGCTAAGTGCAATGAGGAAGGAAGTAGATATTCCAAGAGTCACAGCACTACCACACTTTTTTGTCTCTTTCTCTCCTCTTTATGGCAACATGTAGTATAATACAGTGACTGTGTTAGCACTGAATTATAAGCCTGTTTTATTGTGAATGAGCTGTGTGCAGGTGCATGCAGACAGTTCACTCGTGCTGTGCCCCTCCCCTTAGCTGTGCCCCTTAGTGCAACCCCCGCTGCCCCCCACCACAGCCCCTTCTGCCCCCAGCTGTACAGAAATATACTTTTTTAAAGGGAGTAGCATATGACATGGCCATTTTGAAGATTTGGGGGCCCTTTTAGTGAAAACAAGCTATTTTCACCTTTTTGGCACTTTGTAGCTGCTCTGGACACCATTCCCTCCCCCCAAAAATAAAATTTGGTGCCGTAGGGGGGAGGAGATGCAGCCTATGGGGGGCCCCGGGGGATGAAAATGGCTCTAGTGCAACCGCTAAACAAACTGGGAATGGTTTATTTACAGTGTTGTCTAAACCAGGGATCCTGGCTTGTCACTCCTCTTACAAGCCAGGATCCCAAACCTGGAATCCTGGCTTGTAAGGGGAGAAAGAAGCCAAATTCCTGGTTCAGGCAAGACACTAAACAAACCCTTTCTGGTTTGTTTAGTGGTTATTCTAGTGGGGAAGAGCAAAGCAGGAGCAAATGAACTATGTGTACCAACATGCAGCTTGTTCACTGTAAGCTAGGATTTGCTGGAATCCTGGCTTATCGTGATGTCAGCACATTGTGTGTTTCTCCCCCACATACCTCCAGTAGTCAATAATCTAAGGGCCAAATGAATGTTTACGTCGTCTGGCCATGTGTACTTGTTTTTTTCTCACTTTCAATAGCAGTTGCAGGGAGGATCCAAATTGTTAGGGTGGTTAAAACAAAAAGGGATTGTGAGGAGCTCCGAAAGGGTCTCTCCAAACTGGGAGAGTGGGCATCAAAATGGCAAATGCTATTCAATGTAAGCAAGTGTAAAGTGATGCATGTTGGGGCAAAAAATCCCAACTTCAAGTAGAAGCTGATGGGATTGGAGCTAGCAGTGACTGACCAAGAAAGAGATCTTGGGGTTGTGGTGAACAGCTTGATGAAAACGTAAACCCAGTGTGCGACTGCTGAAAGAGACAAACACCATGTTAAGCATAATTAGGAAAGGAATTGAAAATAAAACTGCCAATATCATAATCCCCTTATATAAACTGATGGTGTGACCACACTTGAAGTACTGTGTAGAGTTCTGGTCACCGCATCTAAAAAGGAATATTGTAGAGTTGGAAAAAGTGCAGAAAAGGGCAACTAAATTGATCAAGGGGTGAAGCAACTCCCCTATGAGGAAAGGTTACAACATCTCAGATTGTTTAGCTTAGGAAAATGGTGAGTAAGGGGAGACATGATAGAGGTGTACAAAATTATGTATGGTTTGGAGAAAGTGGACAGGGAGGCATTCTTCTCCTTCTTTCATAATACTAGAGCCTGGGGTGATCCCATGAAGCTGATTGGTGGGATATTCAGGGCAGATAAAAGAAGTATACTTCTTCACACAGCACATAAACTATGGAATTCACTTCCACAAGATGTAGTGATGACCACCAATTTGGACACAGCTTTAAAAGGGGACTGGAAAAATTTATGGAGGAGAAGGCTATCAATGACTACTGATGGCTATATGCTACTTCTAGTATTAGAGGCAGTATGCCTATGTAGACCATTACCACCTGTTTGGGGAACATGGGCGGGGAGGGTGTTGTTGCACTCATGTCCTGCTTGTGGGTTTCCCGTGAGCAGTTGTCTGGCCACTGTGAACAGAATGCTGGACTCGGTGGACGCTTGGTCTAATCCAGCCTAGCTCTTCTTATGTTCTTATAAACAGGATTGGGGCCATGACGACACATGGGAAAGCGTTCTTTTAACCCTTAAACACTTTTTCAACATTTCAACGAAGATTGCCACACAATACAATGATGTCACATCACATATTTCCAGAAAGAGGTGGGAAAAAGACAAGAAGAATTGGCAGCTCTCTGTTTTTTTGTAATATCTAATTACTTCTTCCCTAATATATACTGTATTCCAAATCCAGAAGAGCAGAAGTCTATGGAAACTTGCAGTTCTACAGAGTCAAAGCAGAAACCATTAATCATCTGGCAAACTTAATGAGCTCATCATACACTGACAAACAGACATCAATCAGCTATCGTACAACCAGCTAGATTTTGAATCCAGACATCTCCCAAAGAAATCACATTGACTTTTTTTTTCTAATGTTCCTAATCAATTATGCTAGCCCAGTATTGTGATGACATCTGCTGTACTTAGACACTATTTTAATTGTCACACATATATTACATTAAGGTCTATAAATCATCTATAGAAAGCCTTAAGTAATTAAGTGAAAGATTTGTTTCTAAATATGCCATAAAGGCATAGTAACACACTATTATAGACAACACTCCGATCAGGTTACCCAGTTACCTATTGAACTTTGGGAGCCTACAATTTATTGCAGTCAGCTAACCATTGATTAAATTATACCGAGGGCTCTCAACATAAGACACAGGCCTTGTTCAAAGTGCAAACAGCTGCAGCAACTAGAATAAACAAAGACTCATATTCTGACCCAGAACCAGCCTTAATGCATATCTTGGTTGGTATTAAAGGATCAGCATGGCAATTATAATGCTGTATGGTAGCTATACTTAATAGAGCACTTTTGTTCTGCATCCCCACCTCCCAATATTTTACTAGTCTTTCCGTCTCCTCTTTGATAGATTGTTTCATATTCACTTTCTTGCATACATATTACAGGCCAATGATATTAATAGGAAATGTCCATTATCCTGTGCTCAGTAATAAGTCATCCAAAGCTCTCAGTTCCCACATCACAAGGCCTCTCTTTTGATTGTCATCAAAAGTACAGTAAGAATAAATTTAGTAAGGAAGAAGTTGAGAAGCACAGTACACTCTAATAGAGATCATGCAAGCAAGGACAGTGCTAGGTACTGAAAAGATCTGGGGCTCAGGCCCACAGGTCAAAAAATAATGCCCAATTTTGCATAGGCTAATTTACATATGCTCTGTGTGTGTTTGTGTGAGTCTGTAAAGCACCCGGTCTCCTAAAGACACCCCTATTTGTAAACAGGGATGTTTGGACAGGGGAGAGGAGGGCATTTGATTTCAGGAAAAAACCCTCAGGCAGAAAGTTGCAGGAGGGGCAGCAGGAGGTGAAGCACATGTGGGCCAAAAGACAGCTAATCCAAGGGGATACAATGCAACAGAGCCCATGAGCCAGCAATGTTATGTGGCTGCAAAAAAGGCAAATGCTATTTTGGGCTGCATTAATAAAAGTATAGCTTCCAAATTGCGGGTAATACTAGTTCCCCTTTACTCAGCACTGGTTAGGCCTCATCTTGAGTACTGCATCCAGTTCTGGGCACCACACTTTAAGAAGGATGTAGACAAACTGGAAAGGGTTCAGAGGAGGACAACAAAGATGATAAGGGAACTGAAAACAAAGACCTATGAGGAGAGACTGAAAGAACTGGGCATGTTTAGCCTTCAGAAGAGAAGACTGAGGGGAGATATGATAGCACTCTTCAAGTATCTGAAAGGTTGTCACATGGAGGAGGACCAGGATTTCTTCTCGATTGTCCCAGTTTGCAGGACACGGAATAATGGGCTCAAGTTACAGGAAGCCAGATTCCGCCTGGACATCAGGAAAAATTTCCTGACTGTTTGAGCAACATGACAATGGAACCAACTACCTAGGGAGGTAGTGGGCTCTCCCACACTGGAGGCATTCAAGGTGCAGCTGGACAGCCAACTGTCAGAGATGCTTTGACTTGGATTCCTGCATTGAGCAGGGGGTTGGACTCAATGGCCTTATAGGCCCCTTCCAACTCTACCTGTGATTCTATGATCAGGGCCCCTGTACCTTTATTTCAGCAAGTGCTCATGGACAGCAGGGTGGTGGGGCAGAGATTCCCGGCTCCAAATAAAAGATTCAGGGCTCCAGCCCTAGTGGTCCACCCCCAACACCACCTCTGTATGCAAGGTCACTTGCCCATCAAACAATCACTGTGCAACAGGGACCAATGTAAGTAGACCCTCTGTAAAGGGTTCTTCAGCCACTAAAATTTTAGTAATCAAACTTCTAAAGCTTATCAAAAGCAGATTGGCCACAGAACCCCTGGACCCTTTTAAATAACCAATGTTTAGATGGGTGGCATCCAGTCAAGTACAGACTGAACAAAGCCCTCTTGTACTGAGAAAACAGGGCATTTGAAGCTAACCATAGTTCATTACTTTTTGAGACAATACATGTTTAAGAAGGCATATAGTGATTTCTTACAAGAGAAGAGTTCCATGCTTCTCTGACATTCTCTCTTAGGTGTATCATAAACCTAAGATACAAGGAATCATGTCAGAGTAGATTAGGTTCTGTTCTGTTGGGGTTGGTATTTCCTTGTAAAGTAGTTTAAAATAATTTCTCAACAGGTGGGCTCAGCATGCTATACTGTTGGTTTGAAACTCTGACATTTAATCAGCATAACTCAATGCTCTCTTCTAAGCTGTAGACTTAATATTTATATATTTCCTCTGATAGTGCTATCTGCATGTCTGAATGTTACTAAGGTATCTATAGTGGTCTCTTTCCCTCCACCCCGTCTCTCTCTGCTTCTGTAATTTCTCATGGGATGGTTGAACATTTCTTTCATGTTTAGGATATCAGATTGGTGCACATCTAGAAATATCACTTTTAATTAGAAAAGGGAATAATCCACCATAAAGCTCCCTACTTTTTAATTCCTATGGGGCTTGTTTAGGAGAACTTTGCAGTGAACTGTGTCCAGGATCAACACCTGAAAGATTTTCTGTAATCTTATTAACATGAAACTGAATCTCACTGACTTACATTTAACTTTGAAAAGCACTGCATGCTATTCATAACTTGTAATGATCTTATAATTGTCATTCAGAATTCTTGACACCATAAAATATCAGAAGGCTTGTTTTTTATACCATAAAACTGTCTGGGGGCACATGAGTTGACCATATCTACCTTAATTTGTTTAAAATATGTATATGGAACTTCAGAGTAGTGAAGATTGGATCTCCCTGCACCCCCAAATCTGCTCCAGAAGGTTGAGGGACCGTCTGAAGCAGATTCAGGGCATGCACATCTTATCTTCTCTCCCTGCTGCAACTGCGGCCCCTTTTGCAGTCGCTGAAGCTTTTTTCCCCTTTACCCTTCTCCCCCTGCCCCGGAGGTCACTTTTCGCTATCCCCGAAGTGACAGCCACTGACAGCCCCCTCCAAATCTGCCTATGTCCCTGTTAAAAAAAACCTGATTAGCCTTGTCAAAACCCAATTTTAAAAGGAAGCCTGAGTTTTGACAGCTGTCAAAACTCCATGCTCCCATAAATGGGGTAGCTCACAGTTTTCTACTTTCCTGAGTGCCTAGAGTCTCAGGAAAAGGTAGAAAAGGTGGAGGACACTGAGGACAGTCAGGACCGAACAAAAAAGCTACAGGATCTCACTGGGAAGTGGGTGATCTACACGCCATCTCCTTTCGCCAGCAAAGATCCCCTCATGGCTTCGCTTCTCACTTGACAGCTCACCATTCGACAGCTGCTAAATTAGAAGCAATGCAACAAATTAACCTGTAAATAAATAAAACTGCAAAAATGCTAAATGTGAGCTTTATAAAAATCAGAAAATACCTTCACAATACTGGAGATTTGTGTGTAACATGCTATTTCAAAGCACAGAAGCACAAGATTCAAACTGTCCATGTGGAATTTGCTTTAAAGTAAACAGAGAACATATTTCAATGCAACATTTTAATTGGAGGAATCCAAGAAAATCCTGTAACTGGAAGAGTGCATGTATGTTCATTTCACTGGGGTGGCTCACAAAGACTTATGAAAGGCAAAATTCTTCAAGACAGAGTAGCTTTCCTATATACATGGAAGGCTGTTTCCAAATACACAAAAAGCGTTTCTAGTTACTTACCCAATATAGCACATCAGTCCATCCTTCCATGGTTATACACTGGAACACAGTTAACATTGCATAGCCAAAATTATCAAAGTTGGTTATGCCTCCATTTGGTCCAGGCCAGCCACCCTTACATTCAGTGCCATTCATGGGACACTGACGTCCACTCCCTGAGAATGCACAAGGTGCAGGATCATCTTCAGCTAATATATCTAAAAATGGATCAAACACATTTCAGATTGAGAAGTCTTCAACGTCTGGCTTGGAGAAAGACATTCCAATGATCATAACCGTCTAGAAAGGCCACATATGTGCAATAAATGAATATTAAGAGCTTGACCTGGAGATACTCTGAGGGCTAGTTCACACAGGCAGTTTTCCTTGCCCGTGAGTAGCCATGACATTTCATCAGCCATGTATGGGCCCACAGTCCTGGGGAAATTTTCATCTGAGCTGGGCTGTGCATGGATGCAGTCAATCACAGCAATTTCCATGACTGTACCAGCTGGGAAAAATTCAGAAATTGCTGCCAACTGCATCTATGTTGAACATTTTTCTGTATATTGGGTCTAATCCTGAGAGATGCAGAGTTCAATATTCATTGATTTTTAGGGCCAATTCAAGCAGTCAGTTTCCCTTACATACAATACCTGTAGTACCACAATCCTAATGTGAAATGGCCCGGGGGGGGGGGGAGGATTATAGAAACAACAACTAGGCATTGTGCAATAAAGAATAATAAAATACAGTCCAGAGGTTTACAATCTAATAAAATCAATGTAAGCTGCTCAGCATCTCTCAGAATCAGACCCATAATGTAAAACAGTGCCCAGTGTATAAATGGTTTCATCCCTTTGACCTTTATTTATCATGCATGCACATTTCCTCCTGCCTAAATAACTCATCTCAAGGTGCCTTCTACTCAGAACATGACAACTAGGGAAAGAGCCTTCTTTGTTTTGGTACCGTTTGTGGAACATCCTCTCCATGGAGATGTGAATGGTGCCAGCCTTGCAATTACCGGGTATGTAGACCTCTCGTACAGACACACTTTACTACATTGCACACTTTCTTATACAGTCATGCCTTGGATTGAGAGCATAATTCGTTCCGGAAATGTGCTTGTAATCCAAAACACTCTTATATCAAAACGAAATCCCCCCCAAAAAAGATTTGTACAGAGATTTTTAATTTAAGCCATACTACAGTACTTGTATTGCAAGACGTCGCTTGTATATCAAGTAAAAAAAAATTAAATAAATATTTAAAAATTTGCTTGTCTTGCAAAACGCTCTCAAACCAAGTTACTTGCAATCCAAGGTATTACTGTACAATACCACACTGCTATACATTAGTGACACCCAATATCTAAGTCAGTAGATTTTACTTTTCTACTGAAAAGAGAATGATTCAAAGATTCCAAGATCTGTTCTGTGAAATGTGAATAATATGAACTAATTTTGAGTAGGATTGAGATTATCTGCTTCCCACTTAGTTTACTGAGTTAATTTATTGTACGTTGCAGTCTAGATCTGCTGGGCCAGGATAGCATTCAGATCTGGGATGCCCTATAACATTTCTAGATCACCAGCATCTCTATTAATCATCTCATTATTGCCTCCTACATTTGGCAACAGGAAGATGTATAAAGCCTATGGCAGAAGTACATCTGCACTAGTTAGCTACATTTTAATAGACCAGTTGTCAATGGTTTTAATATGAGCTTGGCTTAAGAAAGTTGTAGCTTCCCTGTAACCTTGATCGTGAAGATGAGTTCATACATTGCAATGAAACAAGAGAGGTGGCAGTGAAAGTGATGCACACTTCTACTTTCCCAGCTTGAAGTAGGGAATCTTTGAGCTCTTGGATCTGACTGAGAGTGATAACTGTGAGTCCTATTTTGCATATTACAGCACATCACAAGTGTTCCAGTGTTCCTCCTTCTGTATAATCTGCAATCCAGCTCTGACTACTTTTTATCTGTTCCATTTTATTTATTTTTATTACATTTCTATACTGCCCAACAGCAGAAGCTCTCTGAGCAGTTCACAAATGTTAAAACAACATAAAACATAATATAAAACTTAATATAAAATTTAAAACTACAATATAAAACCAAAGTAAAAGCCAGCAGCAGTGTAAAGATCTAAAAAATAATAATACAGTAACACGTTTAAAACAAATAATCCTGAAGGACTAAAATGCCTGGGATTAGTTCTGAATTCTTAAAAAAAGGGCAATATGAAAACTCAGATTTACAATATTTTTAATTCGGGGGTGCGAATGTTTGTCATCTTTTTTCAAGCCTTGATTTAAGATGCAACAATTCTGTTCCAGTTATAAGTAACAGTGTCTTTACTCACCTGAATCTTCAAAGAAACATGATTTGTGCATTTTTCCAATAAAAAGTTCCAATCCTATAATAGCATAGATTATGATTACAAATAATACCAAAAGGGCAATATGGAGCAAGGGAACCATGGCTTTTATAATGGAGTTCAGGACAACCTGTAAACCTGTAACACACACCAAAAAAAGCACACAGAGAAATAGTTATACTGTATTTTAGAGTCACATAATTAGAAACAGGTAATACAAGAGGACAACTAGAAGGCCATCATCATAAACACATACACACACACAACACCTTGGTTGCCTTAGCAGAAAATCCTACCTCGCACACATTCGGAGATACCCCATTAAGAGGATTGTCAAAGGCCAGGGCTACTTCAGAAAGTCCTTAAAGCTTAGTGCTCTTAAAATGCCGAGTTCCATTTCAAAAGTCTAGCAAAAATCTGCTTGGCTCTATGTAACAGAAATTACCAAGTGGCCCTGCAACAAAATGTTGCAGTGTATCCCCAGTTTCAGTACCCCAACCAGCCTGAAACAGTACCTTGTAGCCCTGTGCAGACCTGGGGGCGGTGGGGGTTGAAGAGAGGGAAGAGGCCTTCCCCTGCTGTGTTAAAAGGGTGAGGTATTGCATAGGTGATATGCAATTGCAATATCTCTGCCTGAGTCACCCTGGAAAACCGGGGGCCAGTCAGAGTAGGCAATACCAGACTAGGTATACTATAAGGCAGCTTCTTATACTTTAAGAATGCGGCAAAAGAGCACTCAAATTTAGGGCTGCCAGCCCAGAACCTGAACATTTAATAACTACCTATATACAGGGGAGGGGGGATGTTGTCTGAAGAATAAGAAATGGGAAAGGTGTTCTCTTTTCTGTTCCTTGCTCCTGAAACATGCCTGTATACTAGTGCAGAGAGGGCTGGGTTGTTTTTTTTTAAGCTAATGGCACACATACCCAACCCCAAACGGCCACATGTAATCCCCTCTCCAGAATGCTTACTTTTACAGGCTTGAACAGGCTAATTCCCTCCTCATCCCCACACCCAGTTTACACCTTTCCCACTCTTAATTGACACCTAAGTATTCCATACATCCTACAAGCCCACAGGTCATTGTCAAGCCATTTTGTGGGATTTAAAAATACTTTTATTTACTTAACTATATTTATGATCATTCTCATTAAAGAAATTTCTAAGTGGTGTACAAAAACAAGCCTTCACATGCAGGACGTACCTATTGGGAAAGGTATCTTTTCAGTAGGCCATTGACCTGGTTTGCATGTAATGAGCAGCCATGGGTTAATTAAGTTAGGGTGCAATCCTATGCATATTTGGACAGAAAAAAGGCCTACGGCGTGCTGGGAGTTGCGGGCCTTTTTTCTGTCTAAACATGCACAGGATTGCACCTTTAATGTTTGTCAGGGCCAAGCAGGGAGGGAGGAAACCTGCCACATCTGCTTTGCATCGGGATTTAGAAAACAAGTCAGGAACGCCCAGTTTCCTACTGGTTGTTCAGCATGATGTGTGACCCAGAACTCTGAATTGTTAAGGGGAAAACAACCTAGAGTTTTAACCAACAACAAACCATGGGTTAAAACTCTGGGTTGTTTCCCCCTCAACAACCCAGAGTTCCAGGGTTCACATGTCATGCTGAACAACTCAGGAATGTTCTTAGCTTGTTTTCTAAACTGGATGCAAAGTGGTGAGCGGGCAGGAGGCAGTGCACGCACACATTCCCGCACGCCCCAACAACCCATGGGTTGTCGTAACGTGTGAACTGGCCCACTGAAAACCCAGAAGGGTTGGCATCTGTCTAATTTGTAGTGGGAGGAAGTTCCATAGTCTTTTTCTAATAATTCAGAAACCTATATACTTCTGAGTACCTAGAGAGTACTCTGAGTATGTAGAAACCACAACCTTGTTTTTGAGTGGCCCCGTTTTGCTCCAAAACTGATAAGATACTCAACCATCCGTTTAAAATGAATGATTCCAGAAAAGTGGCACCTAGCATTCATATAGAATTTTAGCTAATGGTAGGAATTACAACTCTTGAGCAAACTTGGAATTCCGCACCCCCACCCCCAAGACTTGATGGCTACTTGGCTATTGGTGGGGGTATTTGAGCGGTTATCCCTGGTCGATAAGGAGGGTAAGCATCGTACAAAAGCATTTAAATTCACAGTAAGTATACTGCTATTGAGCACAATAATACAACACGCTGTTCTTTAAAACTTTTATGTTATCTTCTAACGTTTCTTTAAGATAAGGCCAGCTCTTGGTTGGCTTGAGAGAAGTGCACACACAAAATTAGAGGTATCTGTCTGCTGGCAGTGAGAGTTTTGCATCTAACCAAAAGGCTTTCTCCCAACTCATGGCTTATTTCCCACAATTGCTTGATCCTTCATTCAAGTAATTTTGCTAAATCTGTACCAATTACCATCATTTCCATGGCAACAGATTATGGTCTAATAAACACAGCATTATGACCTTGCTTCTGGATCAAATGTTAAAATCAAGAGATGAGAGGGAGAGACGCTTCATTCAATCCAAAACATCCTCCCAAAAAAGGCAGCAATGAATGGCAATGAAACAGAAAGGATTATATGTAAATCCACTTGTCATTTTGCTGAACTGCTTGTTTTAGTAGACTTCCCCGTTCTAGCAGTCCAGCTTTCATTCCTTAGAGCAATAGTTTGCATACTGTTTTCCCAGGACTCCCAGGGGCTCCTCAGAAACTTATGGAGGTTGGGTTTCTTGTATGCAAATATCACAAATGATAGAAAAACTATCCACTATTACCAATCTTTCCTTGCAATACAGAGACAGTCATCACCCTGCACACACTAAGTATGTTCCCTACAATGTACCTTGGAATTTGCTACAAATGCCAAGGGTTGTGGGAGATACACAGGTAAATAAATAAATAAATAAATTTGCAGATAAATAGCTGTGGATATGGTCCCCAGGGGTTAGGAAGTTTGAAAATGACTGCTCTAGAAGTATTACACTACACCTGTTTTGGGCCTGTGAGCACATTTGGCAATTTGAGAAACTGTCCTGGGCACTGCCACAAAATGGGCACACTGCAGATGAAAGCATCGGCATGCAGCCACCTGCTCGCACCCCCCCTCATCAAGAGGGGAAGTCTTAGAAACTGGGCTCAGCTCAAGCTGTTAGCCTGAGTTGGCCAATCAGAGACAGCCCCTTCCCTCCAGAAGGGAATGGGTCATTCTGGGTGAAGTTGAGCTGCCCAGCAGCCAGTGCATGTGCTCCAGCTCCAGCTCCATTACTTGTATGTTGTTGTTTAATTTTTGAAGGGGTGTGTGTGTATAGTCTTGGGTTTATGTGTGTACATATTCTGTGTGTTTGTGTGTGTGTGTGTGTGTGTGTGTGTATGATGCAGGTGCCTCTATATGTGTGTGAAAGGGGGGGGGTGTCCTGTGTGTTTTGCAAAAGGTTCCTGCTGGCTTCCAAACGGATATACTCATTGTTACTATTGTTACATGCAACGGGATGCCCATGCTTTCTCCTGAGCAATCCAGTCCTTACTTCTTAGGAGAGATACATAATCTGGAATTTTGTACTGAGCTGCTTCTGAGTAGGCTTGCTCTGTTGGATGCTTTGTGATGTATATACAAAGACAAGGATTTTTGGATACTTTCAGGACTTGTTCCTGTGCTCCAGAGGCTGCTTTTCTGTGTGGCTCTGAGAATACCACGTATTATTTTAATTATTATCATTAGCATTGTTATTACGACTCTGTGGATTCTCCCCTCCCACTCATCTTAGAGTCACTTGATTCTCTGTGGAATGGAAATTGTTGCTGGAACAGGAGAATGTGGATCCATGGGAGTACTTTTGTGTGGCTGTGTGATTTCCTCGCCCCCACTTTGCATGTTTTTTGCCTCAGTTTTCTCATTCTCTGGTATGGGTTGCTGACTGTTGGGGATTCAAAGACTGCTCCGCTTCTTGTGACCCCCTTGGCTCTGCCTCTGCTGACCTGCCCTCCAGCCTCCACACCACCAGTCAGACTGGCCACCGGCCTCTCCTATGCAAAATAATTAAATAGACATCGACTTACTGGGCACTCCTGATACAAGCCGGAGAGGTCGCAACACACGAAAGGCTCTTAGGGCTTTCACATCGAAACCACCTGGTTTACCACCCGAATGGGTACCACCTTCTGCTTCTTTGGTTAATTGTTCCAAAATTACACTAAACAATCTGATGAACAAGAAGTACGAGATTCCATCATCTTCCATTTTAGCAAGAAATAACTAACTTTTAAAAAAATCCTTGCTTGAGGTAGAATTCAGAAAAACCCTTCTTCAACTGTCAATACATGACATATATTTATGTATTACATTATAAAAGGGAAATAATACAATGGCAGAAAACTTTTAACAGTTTCAGGGACGGTTCAGGGTGGTTCATATTGTTCACTTGCAGAACACCTACAAAATAACTTTCATCACCCACAAACAAGGCATCAGATTTCGCACTGGTGTCAAACTCAAGGTAACTACCATCACACACACCTTACTTGATATCTAGGTAGAAACATGTACACAGGGCTATACCACAGTAGAATTCACATATCTTTATGACAAACTTTCTTCTTTAACTATTGCTCACCTGTTCTGTGGCCAATGGCCTGCAGACTGCTACAGATGGTGTTCAGTTGGAAAATTAGACTTGTTATGTTTTGCTGGATGACAGGTTTAAATCATGTATAATTTTTGGAGTATGATAGTTTCCACACAAAAATGTAATGCAAATCGTATTGACTCAAATCAGAGTTCAGCACAGTATTTCTAGTTCAAATCAGAATTCAGTACAATGTTTCTAATCTTAAATCTTTACAAAATTTAATTGACAAGAGTCACACGTTTGAACATTTTTCCCTTTTTGCTACTCTTCCTTAAAGAAGGTTCCTTGATAAGATATTATTGAGCCTACTGATCAGTTTGACATAGAATATTGGGAGAACTTTACAATCATTTCTTCCCGACATGATCAATTACTGTTTATCCTGAGTCTCTTACATATCTTCTTGAACCAAACAGTCCCAGAACAAATTCTGAGGGTGCGTGTTTTGGGGGGTTTTCCTGCCCAAGATTATATGTAATTATTATTACATTTATATCCTTCTTTTTTTCCTCTTGTAAAGAACCCAAGAAGGCGTCCATGCTCCCCATCCCCTCCATTTTATCCATCTTATTTTTCAGATTTTCTCCAAAATGTACGTGTGAGGGCCCCATGTATGCCCCAGATTCACTCTGCACAAGTCATGTACCCTTTCTGGGGAAAGAAACCTCTTGTGCTGCAATTTTTACCTAGAATACACCAGTGTTTCTCAACCGTGGGTCCCAGAATGTTTTGGCCTACAACCCCCATCATTCCCCAGCCATCTATGTGGTGGGCAATGCTGGAGTTGAGGCCAAAAACATCTGGGGACCCAGGTTGAGAACACTGAAAACACACACACACACTCACACACCATTTTCTGCATTGGTAACACTTCTATGTAGGGAGAAAAAAACATATGAAGCAGCCTTAAGAAGATTCACACAAAATTTGCTAGCTGATGCCCTAGTGGGGAAACAATGGCAAAGTACTCATTGGGGCTGTTTGCACACAACAACACCTCACCATGGGTTAGCAGTGAGGCTGCAGTGTAAGTGTGTCCCACGTGGCCGTCATTTTGAATATGCAACCCCTGCTCGGTTGTCATGTCATGCGAACCCAGCGAGCATGGGTTATGTGAGGGTTAAACAACCCAGCAAGCATGGGTTATACGAGGGTTAAACAACCCTTGCATAAGCCATGCTTGCTGGGTTCAGGACAACACAACAACCCCTGAGTGGGGATTGTTTATTCAGTGTGGCACCCTTGAGCGCTGTGGCTCATCCTGGGTTAAATAATTTGGGTGACACAGCAAGCTGCAGCGTGTCACCCAAACCTGGTCACTGCATCAATATCACTTTCTGGCAGTTGGAGGGAGGTTGTCTGTGAGGAAAGCAGTCAGGTATTTAACAATACTGAAGGCTAGCAAAACTGAAGCTGGTTATTCATTGCTTCACTAGTTTGGTAATAAGTACATATGACATAGAAACATTTTTAGTATGTTAATTTCTTGGAAAATTAAATATCAGACTTACCCTACAATTACTATTACAAAATCCAGTAAATTCCATCCATTTCTAACGTATGCACTGGGATGTAATAATAATCCATATGCTATAATCTTCAAAAATGTTTCAATTGTAAAAATTATCAGGAAGGCATATTCTACTTTTTCCTGTAAAACAAAAGAATCAAACAACTATCATTAATAGATCCATATATTTGTTGTATTTATTCAAAACATTTGTGGATTCCCTCTCCAAATGCTTGAGGCACCAATCAATAATAAAACAATTCAATAACATCCATTTAAGTTTATATCATTACTTACTATTCAGAGGACCAGAATCAGGCCTCGGTACCACAAACATATATGCATATACTTGAGTAAGTACTAAGTAAATGGTTAATCGGTTGAAATAACACATACACTTTAGCGGCATTCTATCATTGTTAGTGCAAGTCACTTTTCCTCTAATCTACTGATATATAAGGAAATATCAACCACATACTGCAAGACTATACGAAGTGCAAAACAAAGATCCTGCTTAGATTACAATGACATTAACCTTTTCCCAGCTCACCAATCTCTAGACAGTAAAAGCATTGCCCAGTATTAAAATATGCTTTTCTTATATACAAATGCCAAGATGGAGCATAAGTGCAACACTGTCAGTACAATGTCACAAAAGATGACATCACACCAACATTGTAGCACTCTCATGACAGCACTGTGAACAGATATAGCAGCATAAATATTATAACTCGTGTGTAAAATTCCTTTTCATTGAAGCAAATTAATTAAAGCAAAGTTCTGGCGCTCTGGTTCAGACACAGAAGTCTCCCAGAAGTATATGTAATGGCTTCCATATACATTTCAGTGGAAAAGGACACACATTTTTGTGCACACCAATCTGAAATGAAGTGAAGGAGAAGCAGCACATGAGCTCTCACATAGGCATACACAGAACTCTTGAGCTAGACAGATATAGTCTGAAATATATATAGTTGGAGTTGGACCCAAGTAAAGCAGTCAGATTGGATATTTTAAGATACATGAAGTACCAGTTTCAGCCATGTACCTTATGATGTAATTGACGCTCCCCTTTTGGGGAGGGGTCAGAAAGGGGGTATACTCTAAAAAAAGTCAGTCAGATTGGACAATTTGGAATTATATACACTATTCCCCAACAGATGTTGCTTGTTTCATCCATGTACCTTATGAGATAATTATTGGCCCCAAAAAGGGGATTTGGAGGGTTGCCATCCCCTTAATGCACCAGCAGTTGTCCATAAGACTGGCAGTTTCGGAGATGCACAACTTTAGTAAGATGTCCACATAGTCAAACCTTTTCTACTTTATGATTCAAACATTTTGACATGAGCTCTCCGACTATCATCACAACATAATTCAAGAGGCTAGATGAGCAAATGATTATACCCTGCAAAGAAATGAAGCTTTTCAGCCATTTTGTGTTTTGTTCTTAGCTGTAAAATGATGTCTTTCTGTTCAGAGTCTATTCTTGCCCAGGAAATAAAAAAGGTCAACCCAGGAAAATTAGGTAATCTGGTGCCGGGGCTGGGGGGAGAAACACATTTATTATGGAAAATAGAAACTTAACAAAACTTTACTGCCCTTCTGATTGGCCAAGAGGTTGGGAGGGGAAATTAAAATAACATGTAAGTGAAACTGGCAAGCAGACAGGAGAGTTCAGAAGAGAAATGGGCTAGAAATAAGAAGTCAGGATGAAGAATGTTGCAGAAGACCCAAACTCTAGGGACTAAAGCAGCTGAACTGAAAGTGAGGCAGCTGGAAGCTCTACTGACAATGGATTAAGATGACCTGAAATTGCTTTGTTGCTAGGTTCTTGGCTTAAGTAGGGAAACAGTCTAGACCAGTGATGGCGAACCTTTTTGAGCCCGAGTGCCCAAACTGCAACACAAAACCAACTTACTTATTTCAAAGTGCCAACACTGCAATTAAACCTGAATACCGAGGTTTTAGTTTTAGAAAAACAACTCATACAGTTGTCCGAACTAATTAACATCTTTTGTCGTAAAAGAAAAACACAATAACAGAGCTTTCGATACAAACAGTTTTTTGTTGGGGAAAATTTTTATTTATTTTATTTATTACATTTATCAATCGCCCATCTGGCCGGTCACCCGGCCACCCTGGGCGATGTACAATTAAAATACAATAAAACACAATAAAATATAATAATTAAAACAATATAAAAAATTCTCATTAAAAACCTAACCCACCCCATATTCCCGCCTGAACAGCCATGTTTTTAATGCACGGCGGAAGCTCATCACGGAGGGGGCATGGCGAAGGTCACTAGGGAGGGAGTTCCATAATGTGGGGGCCGCCACAGAGAAGGCCCTCTTCCTAGTCCCCACCAGCCTGGCTGCTCTGGCTGATGGGATAAGGAGAAGGCCGTCCGTGGCAGACCTTGTTGAGCGGCCTACTTGATGTTGCTGGAGGCGCTCCTTGACATTTTAAACACTTTATGTCTTGGACTGCAAACACTGCATTAGGTAAAAGTTTGCATTGGGCATGCTTTTGCACAATTAAAGTGATTTTTGCTATTGCATGCATGCTGATAATTTGTCAAACCTTGGCTCATACTCCGTTAGTTTGAGAGCAACACATGCAGCACTGGGGTCAACTGTTAGGGCTTTACATCCAAGCCATGCTCTGTGCATCATTCTTCAAAATCTTTTAAATGTGATAACAATGTAGAAAAGAATTCTGTAGACTATGTTTAAATGGATGCATGTTCACATGTTATTTTCATATTCTAATTATTCTTGTGGTTAACTGCTAAAACTGTTGATTTGCTGCTTTTCAAAAACTATAGTAAATTTTAATTTTGTTGTTGGTTTAATTTTGGTCTGATGCCTTGATTTTTCAGTACAGTGATTGTTTGAGTCAATAAGTAAGTCACAGAGGAAAAGGGCAGAGGGGAAAAAAAAGATGTTCACTTTGTGGTAGTGGTGAGGACCACAGGAAGGTCTAAGTTAGCTGGTTTGCTCACCTCCCTGTGCAGTCACATGTCCCATTGCACAGCCTATGTTAAAAATGAGGACATTATCATAACTGAGAGAAGTTATGCCTCTTTCTGTTTTTCTCCCCCTGAAATTCTAATTTTTCGACATAGGGATTTTCCCATGGAGATACTTTTCACTCCTTATGATAAACTTGGCACAGTACAGACTACAGTAATACCTTGGATTACAAGTAACTTGGTTTGAGAGCGTTTTGCAAGACAAGCAAAATTTTTAATATTTATTTAATTTTTTTTTACTTGATATACAAGTGTCGTCTTGCAATACAAGTACTGTAGTACGGCTTAAATTAAAAATCTCTGTACAAATTTTGGGGGGGGGGGTTTTGATATAAGAGTGTTTTGGATTACAAGCACGTTTCCGGAACGAATTATGCTCTCAATCCAAGCATGACTGTACTTGTAAAGCCTACACTGTGTGAGGGAAGCTGCATCTCAATTAAGCACTTTTGAACTTCTCATTGGTTCAGAAGGTATGGTATCAAACTAATCACTCTCCCAATCTATCTTCCCCTGCCTCAGAAACCCTTGATTCTACTCAAGTAGATAACATGTAACTAAGTTAGATGACTGAGTTTTCATACAGAGAACAAGATTACCTTCCTGGGAATGCTTGTTGCGAAAGGTATGATTTCTGCAGGCACCAAAAGCCCAAAAGGGTTTGCCTAATTTGCAGTTTTAGGGGAGTAAATAAACAAATATATGTAAAAGTTCACTGCAGACAAGCCTTGATTTGGAACATGGCCACAGTATGTGTGTGTGTGTGTGGGGGAGATTAACACTTTCTCCCCATACTGTTGTTGGGGAACAACACACAGAGGCCCAGTTTGCACATAACAAGAAGCCACCATGGGAGAATTTCTGCACGGGGCTTTTTGTCACGGTGGTGGCCAGCCACCATTTTGAATATTCAGAGCATGGCGGGAGTGCACAGTAGCTTCTCATAATGTGCGAACCTGGTGAGGGTGGGTTGTTGCTGGGGTGGTTGACCAGCCACCCGCAACCCTGAAACAGCCCATGGGTTCTGGGTGGCTTGTCACCACCCCAAGAACCCACCCTCACCAGGTTTGCATGTAACAAGAAGCTACGACGTGCCCCCGCTGTGCCCAAAATATTCAAAATGGCAGCCACTACCACAACAAGAAGCCCCACGGGGAAATTCACCCGCGGTGCCTTTTCATTATGTGCGAACCAGGTCATAGTCTAATGTGGTGATCAACAACTAGATTGGCTTATGGATCAATTTAGGATAGAGCATCAGCATGACACATTCAGAGGAAGCAGTCTTCCAGAAAGCAACCCTCCCAGGTTACGTATGTTTTGTGCGGCTTTTGCTTTCTCTCTCTTTCTCCACGCCGCAACCCAATTTTTCGCACAATCCCCTTCTTTCATAAGCATTAAGAGTGGGAGCAGCACCCTGAAGAAGCGCTGTAACCAGTCACATTTTGCTCAGAGGGTGTTAATTGCTGAGAGAGCACTCATGTCATAAGACATCTTCAGACACACTACTTTCCAGTGGAAGCAGTTCACACATTCAGTTATGAATAATGTCATGATTATGCAAGTGTGCAATCAGCCCAAAGTCTCTCTTGAACAGAACAAAATTCTATTCCCATTAGCAAGGATTTAAGCTCCAGTGCCATCAAAAGTGTTGCACCTAGCCAATACATACTGCTGGCAGGAGAGTTTCCAGAAAGTCAGTACACATCATGAATGATGTGTGCATACCAGGTGATGTAGAGCACATGCCCAAATGTTCCAGAGGGTCTCACAGAACTGACACCAGCAGTTTTTGGTCCCCGAAGTTTTTCTATCAATCCAAGAGAAGAGATGCTACTGACACAAATCTATAGAGTAAATGTTGTTATCCCACTGCCTATACTGCAGTTTAAAAAATTGTCAGAAGATATTAAAACCTCATTTTCATAGCAGAGGTGCTTCCTTCTTATAAGCAAATCAGCTTAGCAGAAATGAAGTTCTCGGTAAGAAGTCTTTATTTCACCAGGCAGATGGTGCACATTAGTCATCATTTATCTTTGTATTTTCAGAATCTTCAAAGAAAATATGCAAAGCTACATGAAATAAGTGCTAAAAGTGTGTTAAGATGTTTCACAAAAAATGGTTTTAAATTATGGATAGCTTGCAAAAAACTTTAAATTAATATGTTATACATTAAGGGACCTCTCCCTCTAAATTTATCTGCTGCATGGACATATTAGAGCTGGATTAATTCACCACTTTAAAAAAAAAAAAAAAAAAAGTTCAACCAACTCCATTCATAGGGTACTAATTTTCAAAATCCATGAATGAAGATGGAAAATCCTTGAGGTGAAGTAATTCACATAAGGGAAGAAGTCCACCTGTTAAACTGTCTTATGCCAACTGGTGCAAAACAGAGTGCAAGAGAAATATCCCTGTGGTTGGTTGTATTTTTAGGATTTAAAATCTGTTTTTAAAATCAGAACAGTGAGCTTCTAGCATCTGAGCAATATATAGCAATAGTGGAATCTCCTCCAACTGCAATTATTCAACAGGTACATCACCTATCTCTGAGTGTATAGGTTCCCAATGTATGCTGAGTTTTAGCTAATATTGCAGTTTTTGTCTTGCAAAATACTCTTCATCATATGTGGATAATTTTGCTACTATGTATTGTTACTTTGAATTCTAATTGCTTTTATATTTTGGTTGTAAGGTCAGTGGCAATAAGAATGTATAAATTTTAATATGCATCTTCTGAATTTTAGAAGCAGGACAACAGTATGCAGAAATGTCTCACTTCTTTGACTTACTGACTACCATCATACTATGATTATATAGTCCAAAAGTCCATGTCAAAATACTTACATCATAAGGTACAAAAGGTTTGACCATCTGGATGTCTTACAAAAGTTGTGGCATCTCCCAAACTGCCAGTCTTATGCGTTTAGGGAGTGGCAACCCTCAAAACACCTTTCCAGGGTCAATAATTATGTCATATGGTACATGGATGAAACAAGCAGCATCTCTTGGGTAACGGTATATATAATTCCAGACTCTCCAATCTGACTGACTTTGTTGGGATGTACCCCCTTTCTGTCCCCGCCCCAGAAGGGGGGGGGGCATTACTTATGTCATAAGGTACATGGCTGAAACTGGTATCACTTGGCAGAGATCACTACCAAATGTAAATTTGAGCATTTTTCTGGGGACAGGGAAATATGCAGCCATGAAATCTGCATTAAATAAATAAATAAATTCCCTGGAAGATCCTCTGACTGGTATGTGATCCATTTATTGTCAGGTGCTAATAAATATATAACAGAGATTGTTGCAAAGTTTTTATATTCAGCTACTAAAATTCGTAAGACCATCCATCAGTCTCATGAGGTAACAACTACCTGACAATATTCTACCATACTGTATATGTTTAGGTTTTAAATATTTTTAATGGTAGTATGCTTTTGATTTATGTATTCTATTTTAAAGATCATCCTGTGTTTTAAATAGTTTGTGAAATGATGAGGATGATATTATTTTATTACGGAATACCAAAATTGTTCTGCTGTTATAATTTATAATTACCGTTTTAATAACTCTTTTAACAATAACTGTTCTAAAAACTGTTTTTTAATGTATTAGTCATTGTTTTAATACCAATTTTTATTTTATTTTTTAAACAATTGTTTAAATACTTGTTTTTATGTATTAAGGGTCTGTGGACTAAATAAACTTATTTGATTGATTGAAATCTGCATAAATTTCCGTCCAAAATTTTTTTTTTTGCCAGATACGTTTTTTAAAAAATAACCCTTTGTTTTGATGGCTCTCAAAAGTAAGTGCTAGTGAAAACGGGGTGGGATGTAGATCTCCCCTTTCTGGAGTACCTAGAGGCCTAGGGAAGTGTGATAAAGGTGGAGGGCACTGAGAACTTGGGTAATACTTACAAATTAGAGGGTCACACTGCTAAGGGGGAGATCTACTCGCCACCCCCTTTCAGGGCAAAAACCCTTTGCCGCTTTGCTTTTCAATTGACAGCTCGCCAATTGACAGCTGTCAAGTGAGTGCAAAATTAAAATATATCATCATCATCAGGCGATCACTCGTGACCGAGTAAGATTGTCTTCCGGGATAAAAGGAGGAAATTCTAAAGAAGATTGTGTAGACTCTAGCGATGGGTCCGTAAGTGACTGTGCAGCCTCGCTGTGTCAATGTCCATGGATGTTGCCTACTGCACTTTGACAGCAGACACTTACCGGGACATTGGCCAGGGAAGACTCCACATTTCGGGCAGCTGTAAGTGCACACCTGCGCATGTGCGAAAGACTGGGGGGGGGAATTAAAAACAAAATTACCATCTCAATTGCTCACATTTCTGCTGCCATTTAAAAAAATAATAATTTTTTTTTTAAGGGTAACGAGCCAGTGATGGTTTCTCCAAAGTGGTGCTTGGGCATCGGCGGAGCAGCTGTCATTGGCGGCAGCACAGGTGAGATCACCATGGGCAGCAAGGTTTTTTGCTGCTCTTGCTGCTCTTGCTTGCTTGCCACTTCCCACAACCCGCGATGGTATCGGTCTCCCAGTTGCAGATGACACAATGGCCCATTGTGGGTTCAACAAGCCCTAGAACAAGCCATGGGTTGTGAGAGTGAGTGGCTTGTTGCAGCAGGCACCCTCCTGGCCATTGTCCCAGCCAAGGTCTCACCCCCGCAGTTGCGCAACTGTGCTAAAAAGAAATTCTTTAATAAATTTTCTGCACAATTATGTGTGCAAATTTTTTTCTTTAAAAAGGGTGGGAAACCATGGGCAACCCCTCCATGGTGCCGCTGCTTGTAGCTGCCAAAATGGGGAGAGCTGCCAAAATGGGGAGAGCTGCCTTTCGCAATCTGGGGGGGGGGATGTTTAATTTACACTGCATTTTAAAATGACAAAATTCCTAAGTACATTTTGCTTGACAAAATATTCAGAGGAATGCATGATGTTATACCATGGCTGGCAATATTTCCTACGCAAATTGCTAAGCAAGTTTAAAATCTTTAGAAGAGTTTTTATTTAAAAAAAACAATAATACACACACACCCCAAAGAAAAAATAAACCTAGATTTGCACTATACCAGTAAGATGCACATGAAGGTCAGAGGCTTTTCCTGGCCTTTTTGCCCTGGTCTGTGCTTCCCTGAATGGTTCTGTATTACAACTTACCCATAGGACATTCATTCTGGTGAAAGTGGGAAGAAATATCTTCTTAGTGCAATGGCCAAGCCACAATAGTTACAAAACACAACTACTTACCAAACAGACTGCCATTTTGAATCTTAAGAATATTAGTGAGAGTCTCCCGGTTTTTAAACTGATCTTCGTATATACCAGGTTTTGTGCTTTTTATCACAAAGTGCACAACTTTTTTGCTAACCTGTTGTACTTTCCCCAGTAGGGAGCTAAACGCCTTCCAAACCAGACACACACTGATGGCCTTACATTTCCTGCCCCTTCCCAAGTGTGGCATGTATTGGAATAAATGTTTAAAAGCTGTAGAGGCACACAGACTGCATCTATTATTTCTGACATATATTTAGTTTTCATTTCTGAAAGTCTGAGCTTAGAAAAACATAATATACAAAATGATATATTGTATTATATCATCTTTTGTAATTAGCTTTGATGGTTCTATAATTTGGTCTATATGCTCTTACATGAAAGCAAAGCGAACGGAGCTCTCCATTTCCATTCTGCAAGGTGCTGGTAACTCTGCAAAGATTATTTTTTAAAGATCCCAGGAGTTCATAACTTCCAATAATAGGGTTTGGCATCAGAATATAAGCATTAGTAGACAGTGGAAAGAGACAGTGTTAACCCTACTGACACGTTTCTTTCCCCATACTTTAAATAACAGATCCGTTTTTCAAGAATAGATTTGTTAGTATTTAATTTGGAATCCTTTTTAATTACTAATTCCATTAATAATTAATTGTGTAATATTAATTATATTAAAATATTAATCATGTCAATAATTGTTACCTCATTTGCCTAACTGTTACTGTTTGTTTCACTTCACAATAACAATGAATAGCTTCAAACACAACTTTTTTAAAAATTGAAGTCCACACCTATTTAAAATCATTACAGCTATTAATTAGCACAGCAAAACTGGGAAGATCTTTTGATCGGCAATTATCAGTTCTGAATGGTCACTGTTCTTATATATATTTGAGATTTGTACAAAAATGTCATAGGCTAGATCTCTTATTTTTGGTCCACTGTGTATATACCTATTTTATTTATTTATTGTATTCATATCCCACCTTTTTTCCTGCAACGACCCAATATGGTTTACATAATCCTCATCCTCCTCTCCTTTTTATCCTCACAACAACCTGTGAGGTAGGTTAGCTGAGAGTCGGTGACTGGCCCAAAGTCACCCAGTGAGCTTCAGGGCAGAGTAAGGACTAGAACCCGGATTTCCCAAGTCTCAGTCCAACGCTCTAACCACTACACCACACTGGTTCGACACACACACACACACACACACACACATATCATATGTATGTATATGTGTATCACTCTTTCTAATAGGTAACTCGACTGCTGAATGCCAATAGAACTGTAGCTAAAATGGAGCCAAAACAAGAGGGATGTATCAGTATGATGTGAGAATCCCAAGGTTTGCAGGTGTGTAAAAAATCTTGGGGGGGGGGGGGAACTAAGTTGGAAGAAAAACAAAACAGCCCAATGAACACTGAGCACGCTCAATGGCCACAGAATGTGGAGAGACTGTTATAGAGGTGGGAAATGGAAAAACAGAGGGGTCTTTAAACAAATCAGAGTGAAAACTTGAGATTCTCAGTAAGTGGATGCACTGTGCAATTGGAACCATGTGGTGAAACAGTGTTCCTTTTTCTCTCTGTACATGAAAGATTTGGAGTTAAGGAATCTTTTGCATATGTGTCTAATAGATTTTAGAGAAAGATGGAATCATTACTTTATAATTTATCCACATAACAAAACCAAAGTCAGGATTCTTCATACCAAGAGAGGAATTCTTGGTGCCTATAAGAACAGAACATCTTGTACAAACAAAGCACTAGAAAATCAGTAATAAATTCCTTCCCCTGTTAGAACAATTGAAATTTTAGATGGATTGTTGATATCTAGTACAAATATCTTAACACATAAGGCAGGTATGTTTAAACTTTAAACAAAGACAATGTGATTTATATTGTATATAGGCTGCTCCTTTTTCTATTTGTTTTTTATAGCTGTTAATCCATATAAATATAACTAATCACTACACACCACAATTCTAAGGGTGCGTCAAAAGCATTAAATAAAAATGTACCTAAAGTGAACTCAGACTATAGTCAGTGGTGGCTGTGTGTTCTTTTTTAAATGAAGCTTTCCTTTCTGTTTTTGCTCACTACAAATCTTATTTTGAGAAATACCTTAAGGGCTCGATCTGTGAGGTACAGAGTGTCTCCCTATAGCACAGACAGACTGTTAACAGATAACTCTGAGTGCTTTGTGGGATTTACTTATTTAAAGAGTAACAAAATGTATTAATTAAAGCCACTTCTTTTGCTTACTGATTTTTCTTTTTATTCTTGCTTTCTTTTTTTGAAAATTAAGATATGCTGAAGGCTGTGTTTTACTTGCATTCCAATGGAATACTTAGCACAGCATGAAATAGATGGCATCTCTTTTGTAGCAAAAGTGAAAGGTTGACTTCTGCCTTGGGCATCTTTTATTCTCCATTGAAAGCTTCAAGCTAGAAACTGAAGCATAACAATTGGACCTGCAGTGAAAAGTAGTGACATTCTAACAACTGTTTCATCCAAATGGTAAATGTTGTGATAAAAGCTATTTAGAATTAAATGGCTATGTAATTAATAGACAAATTAGGGAAGACTGCTATCTTGCACTGAATGATGCACCAAGAAATGCTCTGCAGTGGGATGGCGTGACCTCCTGGAGGAAAGATCTTCAGGGATGCTCAGAGCTATGCCAATGGTATCATTGCTATTGATAGGGACATCTTTGAAAGACAGGATATTATTGATGGTTGACTCCATTTTAGTAAACAGGATATTAGAGTTTGGTGCATAGAACACACTGAATTTATGTGCACTAGGAACAGGCTAAATTATCATTAGTGAATGTGGAAAACATAAAATGGGGAGAAAAAAGTTCACGTTCTATGTTTATCAGTTAGACAGTGTTATGCTTATAGCATAAAATGTTAAGAGATGAGTATTGGGCTACCAATGACACAGCTAATACCGTTGTTGGGAAGTCGAATTTCTTGAGAAGGTGTTGGCACTAGAAAAGTTGAAAATTGAGAATTACTAATTTTGGAGTACTGTAAGCAAAATGGCTGCTGAGAAGGTGAGCAAAGTTTCCAGTCAATGGCTAAACTAGGAATTCCCAAACTAATTCACCTATCCACCCCTTCAGAGACACACAAAGTACTCATCTATAAAGGAGACTGCTCACTGCATCTCTGTATGACTTACTGTTTTATTTATTTTAAACGTTGTACCCTAAGTCCCCAAAATTCCCCCTTAGCTTTTTTAATCCTTCCAATCAGCTTCTGCTGGACACGGGGCAACGACTCACGTGGAAAGTGGGGCTTCTTGGGTAATTTGTGCTCTTATACACCCTGACACCAGTTCACATGTAACAATAAGCTGATCACTCCTGCTGCAAGCGGAGCTAAACAAACCATAGACCTTCTACCTGTTGTTTGTTCATCATTATGTGCGAATCAGAAGCTGTGGCATCTCTCTCCCCCAGCAAGCCAGAGTCATATCCCAACAACAGACCATGGTTTCTCTTGTCAGGGAAGAGAAAGCCAGAGTTCCTGGTTCCTGGTTCACAGAGAGAAGGTCTGTGATTTGTTTAGCTGCTCCCACATGCAGTGAAGCGATTAAGCAGTGTGCACAAGCATGTTGCTTGTAAACTATAAACCAAGACTCCCTGGAACCCTAGCTTTTCTTCACATCCAAACCAGGCCTCTAAATATATCTTTTCAGTTCTAAGAGTGAAGTATGCCTCCAATTTTAATTGAACGACAACAACATAAGGCTCAGCTTGGAAGATTCTGGGTTAAACCCTTATCATAGATACAAAACGATGTGAAGAGGAAATAGAGGAGAAAGCAAAAAACATTGGGTTGGACGTGTCAGGGAGAAGCGTCTCCCTTAGTATAGTGTGTTGAATGCAGACTGGTAAGAACACAGTTAAAATTCAATAAACTATCTTACCTCAAACCAAATGGGTTGGATTCAGATTTAGACACATGTAATTGAGATGCTAGAAGCAGATTTCCCTCCTCCTCACGGAAGCCCCTTCAGCCCCCGAAAAGTGCTATACAGATAGTTGGGGGACCCTGCTGAACATAGTGAGTTATAGTGCAGGGGGTCCCCCAAAATGAGGAGAACAAAAGGGAGTACAACCTTGCACAAAGGAAATTTTTGTTTATTTATTTATTATATTTATATCCCGCCTTTTTTCCTGAGAGGAACCCAAGGCGGCTTACATAATCTTCCTCCTCCTCTCCACTTTATCCTCACAACAACCCTGTGAGGTGGGTTAGGCTGAGAGACAGTGACTGGCCCAAAGTCACCCAGTGAGCTTCATGGCCGAGTGGGGACTAGAACCCAGATCTCCTGAGTCCCAGTCCAACACTCTAACCACTACGCCACACTGGCTCTCAGATTGCCCATATCAGATTGCCCAGAGCTGAAAATATTCACATTCTAAACTTTGTTCATATTACAGTTGCCAACTGATTCAAAAACACTGGCCTGGCCTCCTCTTGTGCCTGTTAACAGTAGATTGATCTGCAGAAAATCAGCAGCATGTTTGTGGATCAGGCACACCCACAGAGTCCAGCTGAAGAGCTGGCAGCTTTAATCCATATTCCAAACTGAATTGATTTGGAAGTTATACTTCTATTAATGCAGCCTAAAATAGCATTTGCCTTTTTTGCAGCCACATCACATTGCTGGCTCATATTTAGTTTGTGATCTACAATTCCAAAATCCTTCTAACTTGCAGCATTGTTGAGCCAAGTATCCCCTATCCTGTATTTGTATATACACTGACCTGATTTGCTCCTCCTGAACCTAGATGCGGAATGTGGAACCTAGAACTGGAATGTGCTTGTATCTACATTTTCAGAATTTTGCAATACAATTCACATCTCAAAAATATGCACTAAATAATATATTAAGGAAAAGTGCACACAAAAATGCATTTATTTGGGGATAGTATGCACAATAGACAAATAGACAATAGGAGATGCAAAAAAGCATTTGAGGAGCATATTGCAAAACAACATCAAGGCCAACAATGCAGAATTCTTTAAAAATATCAGAAGCAGGAAACCAGCTAGGGAGGCAGTTGGACCGTTGGATGACAATGGAGTTAAAGGAGTACTAAAGGAGGATAAGGACATTGCGGAGAAGCTAAATGAATTCTTTTCATCTGCCTTCACTGCAGAAGACGTAGGACAGACCTGTGCCTGAACTGATGTTTTCAGGAACGGAGTCTGAGGAACTGAGGCAAATAATGGTGACAAAACATGGAATTCTAATCTTATTGACAAACTGAAAGTTAATTAATCACCAGGCCCAGATGGTATCCATCTTAGAGTTCTTAAAGAACTCAAATGCGAAATTGTCGATCTTCTAACAAAAATATGTATGTCCCTAAGATCAGCCTGTGTACCAGAGGACTGAAGAATGGCCAATGGAACGCCAATTTTTAAAAAGGGATCCAGGGGGGATCGAGGAAATTACAGGCCGGTTAGCTTAACGTCGATTCCAGGTAAACTGGTTGAAAGCATTATTAAGGATAAAATTAGTAAGCATATAGAAGGATAAGACCTGCTGAAAAAGAATGAACATGTCTTCTGCAAAGGTAAGTCATGTCTCAATAACCTTTTAGAGTTCTTTGGGAGTGTCAGTAAACATGTAGGCAGGGGTGATCTGATAGACATTGTTTACTTTGACTTCCTAAAGGCCTTTGACAAATTCCCTCACCAAAGACTCCTGAGCAAACTTAGCAGTAATAGAATAAGAGGAGAGTTCCTCTTATGCGTCAGTAACTGGTTAAAGAACACAAAGCAGAGAGTAGGAATAAATGGTAATTCCTCCCAATGGAGGGAGGGTCCCACGGGGATCTGTACTTGGGACCAATGCTTTTCAACTTGTTCATAAACGATCTGGAATTGGGAGTGAGCAGTGAGGTAGCCAAGTTCACTGATGACACCAAAATATTTAGGGTGGTTAAAACAAAAAGGGATTGTGCGGAGCTCCAAATGGATCTCTCCAAACTGGGAGAATGGGCATCAAAATGGCAAATGCAGTTCAATGTAAGCAAGTGTAAAGTGTTGTACATGGGGGAGGGGATCCCAATTTCATGTATGCTGCTGATGGGATCTGAGCTAGCAGTGACTGACCAAGAAAGAGATCTTGGGGTTGTGGTGGACAGCTCAATAAAAATGTCGACCCAGTGTGCGGCTGCAGTGAAACAGACAAATTCCATGTTAGGCATAATTAGAAAGGGAATCAAAAATAAAACTGCCAAAATCATACCCCCCTTATACAAATCTATAGAGCGACCACACTTGAAATACTGTGTCCTGTTCTGGTCACAGCACCTAAAGAAGGATAATTAGAGTTGTAAAAAGTACAAATAAGAGGAACTAAAATGATCAAAGGGCTGGAGCAACTCCCCTATGCGGAAATGCTATAACATCTGAGACTGTTTAGCTTAGAGAAAGGCGAGTGAGGGGAGACACGATAAAGGTGTACAAAATTATGCATGATGTGGAGAAAGTGGATAGAGAGACATTTTTCTCCCTCTCTCATAATTCTAGGACCCAGGGTCATCCCATGAAGTTGATTGGTGGAAGATTTAGAACAGATAAAAGGAAGTACTTCTTCACACAGGACATACCGGTAGTTAAACTATGGAATTCACTACCACAAGATGTAATAATGGCCACCAATTTGGATGGCTTTAAAATGGGATTGGACAAATTCATGGAGGATAAGGCCATCAATGGCTACTAGTCCTGATGGCTATATGATACCTCCAGTATCAAAGGCAGTCTGCCATGTTGCAGGGGAATGTGGGCGGGAGGGTGCTGTTGCACGCATGTCCTGCTTGTGGGTTTCCTGTGGGCAGCTGGTTGGCCACTGTGTGAACAGAACGCTGGACTAGATGGACCCTTGGTCTGACCCAGCATGGCTCTTCTTATGTTCTTAAATATCAAACGGAGACTCCTTCCGTCAGTGGAGCTCTTCCATCCACAGAAGGCAGATCTTGAAACCAATTCAGTGGGCCAGTTCGCATGACACAACAGCCCATTATGGGTTAATTTACCTGCAAGGAGCTGTGGTGCATGCCAGAAGGCATTATGAATATGCAAGCCCCAACCGGGGTTGCTGTGGCTTGTCATGTTGTCCAAACCCAGGCAGCAGGGATTATTTGAGAATTAAAGAAGAACCCTCACTGTTGTTTATGTGAGGGTTCTTTAACCCTGAAATAACATCTACTGCCCAGATTTGGATGACACAACAAGCCACGGCAATGCCTGGCCGGAGACTGCATATTCCTATTGGTGGATAGCATGTGCCACAGAGCTCCGAGGGTTAATTAACCCAAGGTGGGCTGTTGTGTCGTCTGAACCTGGTCATCGTCTACAAGTGCCTTATGCTAACGAAACATTGTGGCAGCATTTTTAAAAAGTTTCCAGGGTAATTTTCACAGTATGTATACATGGCACATGGATCAAAATCTCTAGGAGCCCAGGAGTTTGCAGGCAAGGCCCAACAAGAGAAGGTGCCTATTCAGTAACCCATTCTTGCTTGTTCTTTTGAAACCCATCACTACTAGACAACTATTTTACTGGTATGAAAACCATCCCCTCCCCTGTAAAGTATTTGATCCCAGGCACTTCTGAGTCCAGAGTGGAGCTGCAAGCAAGGGAAAGAAATGTTATTTAAATACGGTTGCATGCAATGCTTACGAGGTTTGGAGCAATCCCTTCTGTTCTTGGAAAGTGCTTTGATCCAGCAGAAGGAGGAAGGAAGCAATTTTTGGAAAACTCCTCCCTTCTCCTGCAGCCCCTCCTACGCAGCCCCAGAGGGTCCATCAACCCTCAGGAGCAGATTTGGGGGGGGGGCACAGGTGCTGCAGAGGGGGGGGAGGAATTAGTGAAAGTTGAATCCAACAGATGCCCCCACTGGATCAATAGAGCCTCCTATGAATGGAAGGACACTATTGGAAATCACTCAAAGCATTTAACCTGCCCATAACTGACGCTTTCCATTGAGCCATACATGGCCACATTCGCACAGAACAGTAAGTCAGGCTTCTGGAGAATCCTGGCATATTGCTTGTGCTCAGCCCCAACAACCCATGGTTTAATCAACCCATGGGTTCTTGTTACGTGCAAACCAAGCCAATGAGGCATTCTTCGACACAAACATGCGTATGGGTCAAACCTATGGGTCAAACTACATGTGACATTAAACGTGTAGTTTAAAGTCATGTGTATCTTTTAAAAACTGTAAATAGCAGCCATTTGGGCCCAACTAATCAGGACTGGAATTGTTGCAAGGGGAAGTTTAGCCCTTCACCCCCTGCTGCAGCCCCAATGAAATCTCCTGAAGCTACTCTTTGCATTTGGTCCGAAGCTCCCAGTGGCACAAATGGGAGCTTCCCTTCGGAATCAAATGGCTTCAGATGAGAATTTTATGTCATGCTCGTGGCTGTGGGACAATTAAGATTCCCCTTCCCACCCACTAATATGTGCAGTTTTAAAAAGATATATGCAACATTAAACCATGTGTAGTTTGGTCCAAAGAACTGAGAAATGTCAATTGTTAAGCCAGGAGAAAACTGCAAACACTAGGAACTACTTTGCACCTCCAAATTTAAGATGCTGCATAATCTAGGCCACACATGAAAAAGAAAAACACAGTTGAGTTTATGAAAATAATCTGCTCATGAAAAAAGATGAATGCAGACCAATTTATGCTCTGTGTTGAATCTGTAAACTCTGGCAGAAACCCAATTTTCAGCATAAACTGGACATAAACACAAATTCTGAAACAAGTCCTTAATTTGTCCTTTATTCAAAAGTCTATGAAGTGACAACATGCAAGATCCATGTATAGATCTTGTTAAAAAGAATTGCACTGCATGCCAAAGAAATCACCGCACAAGTATAAAGGCAGGTTCCAACTCAGCCTTACATAAGTGCTTGTTTACTCTGCTTTCTAATGGAACAAAATGGAAATACAGCCAGGATGTACATCAATTACAAAGATTTCAAACAGTGTACAAATATTGTCCAGCTCATATCACATCTGAATTTGGAACATTGTGGAATCTTGCTCATCTTGACAAAATGTGAGTCAACTGTCAAGAGGTCATCTGGTAACTGTAGGGAAAATGTCTAATAAATTAGTTACCTCCAAAATACTGTCAAGCTGGAAGAATAGGGTCTAGTAGATTGAGATTCTCTGGAGGCAGCAGGTTTCAACAAGCATGGTCCTCCCAGATTTCTGGTACCAGTCTGGTTAGCTGATCTACAGTACTATCAATCACTCTCTTGTCTGCAATGCAATAATCTGCAGCGATTGTTGAAAACAATAATTCACCATGCAGGTAAAAAGCAGTCATCTGACCACATCTACCCTTTGTTGTTCTAAATGCACAGCATGTACAAGAGAACATGCGCATAACCTTGTTTTAAACATAAAACTAAATGTGCTGGGGAAGAATCCGAGGAGAGTTTGGTGGGCTGTGGCAATGAAGCCACAGCCCACCATGGGTCAATTAACTCTTGGGGTGCCGCAACACATGCCATCCGCCAATATGTGTATGCAACTCCCAGCTCGGGGTTGCCGGGGCTTGTCATGTTGCCCAAACCCGGGCAATGGGGCTATTTGAGGGTTAAACAACCCTCACATAATCCACGGTCTGTTTTAGGGTTATGCAAGGGTTGTTTAACCCTCAAATAATCCCTGCCGCCTGGGTTTGGACAACAGGACAAGGCATGGCAGCCCTAGGCTGAAGCTTGCATATTCATAATGGTAGCCGGCATGTCTTGCAGCTAAATTCGCCCATGATGGGCTGTTGTGTTGTGCAAACTGGCCCATTAAATGTGCCACTTTGAAAGCCAACTGTTTTGCTTGTGTTTTGCTTGTGACCTAGGCTTTTGAATTCCAAGTTTCTGGTTCTTCTAAACCTACAATTGTTGCTGTATCAAAACAGCCAGCTTCCAGTGAGGTGTGTCATAACTAATGCAACAGAATGAAGTTCATCATAATTGAAAATAATTCATGCTGTCACATTTACTGTAACAAGGGGTCACATCTCTAGGGCTATAAATGCTGCTCACATTAATCGTAACTGACACCTATTTCCTCCTTCAGGAATATTCAGCCACACTATACAGTTTATTTCACATTCTTTTTAACCAACAGGAAAAAATGTAAGCAGTGGATATAAGAAAACCTAAAAACAGCAATAAATTATGTACAGTTTCTAACTATATTCTATGCCTATGTTATCATCATCATGGTACTGTATTGTTATAATTGCCTCTATAAATATTAAATAATGAATCAAAGGGCCTGAGTATACCACTGCTGCTGCCACACAACCACCAGTGACAGTCTAAGTATTTGTAGGATTGTTGGTAGATTAGTGAACCAGCTGGGATCTTGTGGAGATGCCCTTGAACCACTGATTTCCTATGTGGAATTGACACACAGTTCCCAGAATTTGTATGATTGTGCAGCTCTCAAGGGCTCAGAACTGCAGCATACAATCAGCTGAATGTGTCAGACAATAATGTATGTAGCTTGTCAAATCTCCTCCAAAATGTCTTTATGAAACAATGTGTAGATTGGTCACAATCCACTGGGAATCTGTTGGGAATCTAGCTTCTATTTGGGAGGTGGAGGGTTGAACTATAGCAACTGAGGTAACAATAATAGGTTAAAGTCCCAGTGGTAAAAGAAAAGACATTGCAAGATCTTCGATATTACTTTTCATTTGTCAAGTGCCCTGGACAGAGTTTAACTTCCTTTTCCCTTTATTGAATCCTGTTTCATCTACCTTGGAGAGAATGATGTGAGACTACAGAGCAGCTTTTAGAAACGTATCTGGAAAAAAGGATTTTGGAACTTGCTATGCTATAATACTTGCATAGTCCAAAATGAAGAATTTAAAAAAATTACATTATTGGGGTGGGTCTCTCTTTCAAAGAGGAGCTATGTAAACACCTGCTTGATGATGGGTGAGTTCGCACAACACAGCAACCCACCCTGCAAATAAGCTACGCAGAGTGGGTCATTCATGGAACATCCCACGGTGTGCCTGACAGATGATCAGGCTCATTATGGGCTGTCCACCCCTCTCCTTTCCCCTCGGTCTTCCGGGAGATATCCCAGGGGACTTCACGGCTGAAGCTGCCTTGTCTCCTCTCCCTACTCCGATCACAAGTTCTTTTGTGCTCAGTGCGGCTTCCCCCCCTTCCCCCAGAGATCGCCTTTCATGATCTCCGAAGTGACAGCCACTGAGGGCCCCCTCCAAAGTGCCCAAGGGGCACATTAGAGGGGCTGTCAGTGGTTCACCACACTTAAAAAAAAAAAAAAAAAAAGAATTGCACAACTGAATGTGTGCAAATATTTCCATAATTTTTTATTATTATTTTGCTGGTTTTCCGGAGTTGCGCAGTTGCACAACTCTGAAGAGCTGAAATAGGAAGGCTTGCCTGGGCAATGCCCTGGTAAGTGCCTTCTGTCAAAATGCAGCAGGTACCAGACATGGACATTGAGCAAGAGAGCCTGAAGTGCACATACAGCCATGCCTTGGATTGCGAGCATAATTCGTTCCGGAACCGTGCTTGTAATCCAAAACACTCTTATATCAAAGCGAGTCTCTGGCGGGCGTGAAAAAAAACTACTCAAGGCAATTTACAATAAGTAAAATTAAGTAACTCAAAATAAAAGCAGAAGACAACCATTTAAAAGGCTCAGGAAAATAAAAAGTTGTTCACCTTGCTTCTAAAGGCTAGTAATGAGATGTCTCACAGGCTTCTCTAGGATGCTGGTTCCAAATTTGGAGCACCTCATTGTTCAAAGAAAAATCTGTCCTTAGTGCTTCCTTTTCCCCTTTTTCTTTCCCTATTCCAAAAGTGCTGCAAAAAAGGCCAGTGTTGTTTTTTTTAAAAGTGAGTCCTTCACCAAGCCTAAAATGTATCCTTACTTCTGAAAAACTATCTTCCCCAATTAATCAACTAACCATAGCTAATTAATCCATCATTTGTTATTCTCAGGTTGGGGGGGGTGTTAATGGCACATCCCTCTTTTAGTCTTGATGTGAAATCTAGTGATTTTCCACTTTCTCTGTACTTTTGCAAAAGTGCTGCAGGAAAACTCTCTTTCATAAAGAAAAGAAAGGGGATCAGTCCTATGAAAAGATGTGCTGCTGTTCCTAAGTGTCAGCTCAGGGCTCAAAGCAGAGATAATTGGATGGATTTCCATCACCTGTGGCATACATAACTCAGACAAGACAATCATAAATGCTGCTTTGGATAGGATACAGTATGAAACCAAAAGGAAAGGTTTAAAACTCATCTTAATGGGCAAAATGTTTATTTCATAGATTTCATATAGAGTTGGAAGGAGCCTACAAGACTATCAAGTCCAACCCGCTGCTCAGTGCAGGAAACTAGAGGAGGGGTCTCCCATCCAAGTAATAACCAGGCCTGACCCTGCTTAGCTTTCCACGCTCAGACAAGTTGAACTCAGTCATCATTTCTATTATACTAAGCACCACTGCTGAAGTCAGCTTCAAATTTGCCTGTAGAGATGGCAGAGGCAGGTGTTCTTGCTTTGTAACAGTCAATGACTTTTATTCAGTTCAATATGCTCACAGTTTCATATGATTTAGAGCTGCTTCGTTTCTTTCTTTTTTTATTTATATTTCCCACTTATGCACCAATCACATTTGCTGTGGCTACATCAGCATTCCACACAGTAAATACATAAAAGTCACAAACATTGTTTCCATAAGCACAGTGCCAGCTCCAGGTTTTTGAGGGCCTTAGGGCAAGACACCCTATGGTATTGTGGTAGTGAATTGCATACTGGGAGTTGTAGTAGAGGTATGAAAAGGAACTGGAAGGAAGAGGAAGGGAAAGGAAGAGTCAGAGTGATTGCAGAGTGATGGTGTTTATTTTGGTTTCAGTTTTAGTGAAGGCCTAGAATAAAGAAGCTTTTAAGTATCTGTCTCTGGTGTCGGGATTCTTGCAATACAACAATTTGGTGACGAAGGTGGGATGGCTCTTCTACCTTTGACTGTACCACCACCTTTCCTCCAAACCCCAGGTGAGCCTGTGATTCCATTTACTTTTTGGTCTAGAATGTTTGATACCTATGTGCTGATTATTCATGATAAGGAACTTCCGGAGGCAAGGAAGCATGCATTACTTATCTACTGCTTGGGAGCAGAAGCTCAAAGAATCTTCTATAATTTACCTGTTATGGATGATAAATAGGAGACAGCTTTGGCTCCTTTAAGAAACTTTTTTGTGCCTAAAGTTAATATTGTGGCAGAACAATATAAATTTTGCCAGTGAGGACAGAAATAAGGAGATCAATATATTGCTACTTTGAGGGAAATATTGCTACTTTGAGGGAATATTGCTACCATTTCCCTCATTTGCAGAGCAAATGATTTGGGATCAGTTGGTGGAGAAGGCAGTGATGCCTCGCATCAGGGAACACCTCTTGCTAGAAACTGATCTTACCATGCAGAAAACCATGACAACTGGCACCCAGATAGAAACTGCAGTGGCAGAGGCAAAGCTAATGGATCAAGGCAAGATAGAACCAGTGCAAGCTGTGCAGCCTTTCCAAACAGTCCCAAGGTCTTTGGACAAGTTTAAAGATGGTGCAAATAAATGCCTGCAGCCTTCAAGTTGTGCACAGACAGTATGCTTTCATTGTGCATCAACACAACATATAGCAAATTATGCTAACTGCCCTGCAAGGGTGGCTTAGTACAAACAGCGCGAAAGGAAGATACATTTTGCTAGCATATGCCGGAGTGCCTAGTCTCAACAATCTATAAGTGAAGTTGTTGTACCAGAAGTTCATGTTTAAGTATGGAAGACCTTGCTGAAGCTACTATAGTGGATAGAATGACATGCATTGTTACAGTGTCTGTCCCTGCATTAAGGAATTCCCAGGACATTGAGTTGATGTTTGATACAGGCTCTGCAGACTCCATACTGCCCAAGTCTATTTATATATAATACTTCGGTAGCTCGCCACTTGCAGCACCTAAATTGAATCTCATAAGTTACTCAAGGAATCCAATTGCAGTTCTTGGTTGTCTACCAGCTAAAGTAGCATTTGAGACAAATTGTGTGGCAGCTGAGTTCTATGTTGTACCAGTGTTGTGCCTCCGTTTGGAAAGACATGGGGCAGCTGTGCCAGAGTGTGTTTGGGGCGGGGGCCAGGTGTGTGTCATCGGCAGCCTGGCCCAGCTGGGCCGCCTTACCAATCAGCGCCTGCTCAAAAGGCAGCTCAAGACACACATCAGTCGCTGGAAGCAATTGTTGCCTCTAACAGCCGTAGCTTGACACTCCTGACTGCCCCTGCCCAAGACAAGTGATTTATGACTTTTGGAACGACCTTGACTACACTATTTGCCTGCTCCTGAACTGCTCCTGGTTATCTTGTCTTTGGACTTATCTTGTTGGCTTGAACTTTGGACTGTATTGACAATGGCTTTCTCTGAACCAGACTGAATTACAACAACCGGAGGGAACTCCCATCCGGGGTACTCACTGGCCCGTCAGAATTGCAAGCAGTATTGATACAATTGGCCCATGATACACATCAAGGGATTGTATGAACCAAACAATGCCTGCATGATTTATACTGGTGGCGTGGAATGGATATGCACGTTGAGGTTGCTATCAAGTATGACTTGCCAGCTTCGTGACAAGACAGCATCCACACATGTGCCACCATTACAGCCTGTCCCACTGCCTGATTCAGCCTGGGAGAAGCTGGCCATTGACCTTGTGGGGCCATTTGATAAGGGGGCGGCTGATTAATGTTATGCCATTACCCTCATAACTATTTTAGTAAATGGCCCGAAGAGGCATTTACTCCAAATGCTACTTCTGCTATTGTTACCAAGTTCCTCTCTTCAGTTTTCAACAGAGAAGGAACCCAGGAAATTGATCTCCAATAATGGCACCCAATTTATTTCTGTAGAATTGAAACTTTCCTGACCAAAAGGACTATCAAACACAGACACTCATCAGTTTATTATCAACGGGTGAATGGAGAGATTGAGCATTATAACAGAAGTTTAAAGGAAAGTCTACAAACAGATGACTTGGAAGGTAAGGCATAGAAACCTTTCACCACAGAGTTTTTACAAGATTATAGAGCCACAAGGTATGCCACAACACAGAAGTCACTGACTGAATTGAGAGGGAGATGCACACAAAGCTTAGTGTTGCTGAACTACAAATGCTTAAGTCAGGTCCTTCTCTACAGTCGGGTGTGAGGCAAACAGTACAAAAGAAACAACAAAAGTATAAGAGGTATACAAATCACTGTTATGGAGCCAAGGAAACAGAAATACATACAATGTGTTTCATTTATATGGGTGAAGAAACCAGAAAGCCTTTAGAAAGGAGAACCAAGATTCACTTTACCTGTCAAGATACTTGACAGGGTATGACAATACACCTATAATCTGTCCGATGCCCAGATATGGCATGCCAGGCACCTGACTCCTACTCGGTATGATCCAGTTTCCAACACTGGTCATCTAGTTGGCACTGATGACTCCAGTGTACTACCTATTGCACAAAATAGCCAACAAGGACCCTTGCCTGATCAATGTTCTCAACGCACCAGGCAACAACCTACATGGGCTAAAGACTATGTTATGAAATTTTCTTACATCAGCTGCCGTTAACAATGTCGTTGATTTGAGGATAACTTGTATTATGCTGTTTACAGGGATGTTAGTCTTTTATGTATTAATTGGTTGGGTGGGGGAAATGTATTGTTTTTAAATAAAGGGGAGATGTGGTATTGTGGTATAGGTGAATTGCAGGTTGGGAGTTGTAGTAGAGGTATGAAAAGGAACTCGGAGGAAGAGGAAGTGAAGTGAAGGGAAGCATCAGGGTGATTGCAGAGTGATGGTGTTTGTTTCAGTTTCAGGTTTAGTAAAAACCTAGAATAAAAAAGTTTTTATGTATCTGTCTCTTGTGTCTTGGGATTCTTGCAATACAACACACCCTCAATGCGCCTCCTCCCTCAGTAAGTCTATCTTCTCACCAGCTGCTATTGCTCCTCATCCTCTTTCTTATCATCGCTACAACTTGACTGCCAGGCAGAGAGCCAGAGAACAAGTAGGCAATGGTATCTACTGCTCCTTCTTCTCATCACCATCACCACCACCACCGCCGCCATTGTTTGGGCCAGAGCGAGAGGCAAGTAGCAGGCAGGTAGCAGGCTGCCATGGTGAAGTGGAACAGCAACACCAAGGGACTCTTGTCAGTGGGCCCCTGCTGTGGTGGGGCCAGCCATGCCTATGACCTTGATGCCGGCCTTGCGTAAGTACACAATGGAAATGTGCTGGGAAGCTGAAGCCATTCAGAGCGTCTCAGGTGAGCCCAAGTGTTTAGGGATGTCTGTCTGTCCTTCACACTTTACATGTATACAGCAAGAAACTACACGTGTGAACTGGCTCTTGTATAAGGATATTCACCCAGAAATCTCCAAGTACATTGCCTACTTGCTTCACCTCCCACACCGGGAACAATGACAAAACTCAGCCCTTCTTTCTTCCAGCACTGCTGCTGCCTTTAAATGAGAGCAGCCAAGGTAAGGGCCAAATCCAGCTCTCCCAGTTTCCAACAAGAATCATCTTACATATGATAATTCTTACATTTGTTCTGATTTTGTATGGAACTGTTGTAACAGTTTTGTGCAGTGGGCATTTTGTAAGCCTCCTTGAGCATGCCAATGGAACAATTCCAAAAGCTACTGTAGGGCAATAACTTTACTGAGCCAGCCAAAACATTATAAAATAGTGAGGGAGCTTCTGAGTGCTCCAGAACTCTTAATCAGGCTAGATGTTAAACAAAGGGGTGGGAGGAGAAAAAGGTTGGCTGATGTTGAAGCTATGGAGTCTGCATTTAATCACAATCTTAAAATGGAATGTTGGAGGATGTAGCAGGCAATTAGATTAGGCTCTATTAGCTGCCACATAGCTTTGAGGTTGCACCAAAGACTGCCTCCAGGACTGTTGGAATAAAGAAACAGACAGTGTCTGATCTCAGATTTTTGCAAATATAAATTCCTTTAAACTGGTATTCTCTCTTGCAACTCTTCCTAATTATAAAACTGAAAATATTTCTTTATTAATCCTCTCCTATATTCATCTGACCACAAAAATATTAGGTATTTCAAATTACATGTGCAGTATTCTCAACATACCTAAGGTGCACTTGCCTATACAGTAGGCAGAGGAACATAGGAAGCTGCCTTATACTGAGTCACACCCTTGGCATCTAACCCAGTGTTCTCCAACCTTGGGTCCCCAGATGTTTTTGGCCTACAACTCCGAGCATGCCCCAGCCAGCATAGCTGGCTGGGGCATGCTGGGAGTTGTAGGTCAAAAACTTCTGGGGACCCAAGGTTGGAGAATACTGATCTAACCCATGCAAATTTAGACAGAAAAAAATCCTAAAGCCCATGATGGCTGGGGCATGCTGGGAGTTGTAGGCCTTTTTTCTATTTAAACTTGCAGAGGATTGCACCATTAATGGATTTAAGGTCTCTTTACTAATTTGGTTGCCAAGTCACTAATCTGGTTTTCCAAATCACCCATAAAAAGAACTCCCCAAAATACTCTCCAGTGAAGATTATAGACTACAAACAATACTAATAGCCTGTACTAAAACAACAACAACCCAACACCAAACGGAAGAAAGGCACAATTTAGTCAGTTGTTGTTGTGTTTTATTACCTTTATTGCCTGTCCTAAATTGTTCAATGTGTTTCTAAATATATATTTGTCATGTGAAGTTAATGATGGATTAATCAAATACCGGTAACTTTCTGTAAGATAAAAATATGTGTATTACTGTATGGTCATGTAACTGGTTTTTTTTAATAGGTGACTTGGAAAACTATCTTGGCAACCAGATTAACAAGGAGACCAGAAATCCAGAGAATGTTCCAGTGGAAGTAACAACACATGCTTCTGACAGGGGTCCCCAACCTTTTTGGGCCAGTTGGCACATTTGGAATTTTGAGAGCATGAAGGAGGCTTGCCCATTCACAAAATTGCTGCCATGGCGGGTGTGACAAGTCACAAAACACCTATTTCCCAGGAGGCAAACTAGTGAGGCTAAAAGAAAAGTACTTTTCCCAGGAACCTAAGTGCAAAACAAAGCTGGGGTGGGGTCTGAGTTCTAAGTCACAAATGCACTATTTTGAACACAGTTTTCTGGTCGTTTCACAGAAGGCAAAGTGATGAGACTTAGAGATTACTCCGTTTTTTGGCCAAGTTAGAAGGCAAAGGTGGGATCTGACTTTTAAATACCAAATCACATATTTGCCCCCACAAAGCACAACAAAATGCCTGTTTCACAGAAGACAAAGCTGCTCTGAGTAACAGAGAGTCATACACGTGCAGGCAAAACACTCCCTCACCCTCCCCACAAAAACCCAGGCAAAACATGCGCAAGCCACACATTTCATAAAAATCCAGGCAATGCACACACACAACCCCAAACAAAACACACACCATATTTAAAACACACACACCAGGTAACACATACACACGAACAGCACAGCGAAAACAGCCCCTTGCTCCCCCCCCAACTCTCTAGCCCACCCCCCATGCTCCCTGCTATCCCCCCGGCCCCCTAAGGTGGTCTCTACAAGCCCCAGCTTACATAGAATCATAGAATCATAGAAAAGTAGAGTTGGAAGGGGCCTACAAGGCCATCGAGTCCAACCCCCTGCTCAATGCAGGAATCTAGGTCAAAGCATCTCTGACAGATGTCTGTCCAGCTGCACCTTGAATGCCTCCAGAGTGGGAGAGCTCACCACCTCCCTAGGTCGTTGGTTCCATTGTCTTATTGCTCTGACAGTCAGGAAATTTTTCCTGATGTTTAGGTGGAATCTAGGTTCCTGTAACTTGAGCCCATTATTCCGTGTCCTGCAAACTGGGATGATCAAGAAGAGATCCTGGCCCTCCTCTGTGTGACATCCCTTCAAATACTGGAAGTGTGCGATCATATCTCCCCTCAGTCTCCTCTTCTGAAGGCTAAACATGCCCAGTTCTTTCAGTCTCTCCTCATAGGGCCTTGTTTCCAGTCCCTTTATCATCCTTACAGTTTTCTTTTTTCTGGGATGCTGGGCAAGCATGCCTCAGAACAAAGCACTGGGCTGTAGCCACACACCATTTTTATTTTTAAGGTGCATCTGGGGCTCACATAGGAACATAGGAAGCTGCCTTATACTGAGTCACACCTTTGGTCCATCTAGCCCAGTACTGTCAACACTGACTGGCAGTGGCTCTCCAGAGTTTCGGGCAGGAGCTTTTCCCAGCCCTACCTGGAGATGCTGGGGATTGAACCTGGGAACTTCTGGATGCAAAGCGGGTGCTGTATCACTCTGAGCCACAGTCCCTCCATGTCAGGTCCAGATGCATTCTTGAAAATAAAGATGGTGCTGGAGACTGGTGGTTAGCTTTGCAGCATGCCAGCCTCCCCATTAAAAAAATGAGAATAATTAAAACCTATTCTTCAAAACACACACACACACACACACACACACACAAACCCAGGAGGACCAGGGAGCCTGGTAGATGCCAAGGGAGGGAGGTGTCCACAGACACTGTTGCCCATGGGCACCACACTGTCGACGCCAGGAGTACTCTTAGGAAAACATCAAACTGATTTAAGCAGCAGCACTCCTCCTCCCTCATGACGGCTCCTCCTCCCTCAACTGCCGCCACCACAGCAGCCATTCCAGCAGGCTGAGAGGAGGGAGATGAGAGGGAGCGCAGGGCCATTCCACCAGCCCTGCTGAGAGGCCTCCCAGGAGTTTCATTAATATTCCCCCGTCTTCCCTCCCCATTCCTTTTTCCTTATGTGTCGTGTCTTTTTTAGATTGTAAGCCTGCGGGCAGGGACTGTCTTGTTCATTGCTGTAAACCGCCCAGAGAGCTTCGGCTATTGGGCGGTATAAAAATGAAATAAATAAATAAATAATAATATACTTTTGATTATGGAAGTGAATAAGGTTAGATGTAAAATTAGAGGTGGATGTTGTTAGAGACGATAAAAGAGATGCGACATTATTTTCTCCCTCTTCCTAAGTCAAATTAGAGGAAAGGAAGGGGAAAAGGGTATAGAAGGGAAGGGCCATAGCTCAGTGGTAGAATACATGCTTTCCATTCCCCAGGTCCCCAGTTTCCATTCCTGGCATCTCCAGGTAGGGCTAGAAGAACTCCAGCCTGAAACCCAGGAGAGCCGCTGCCATTAAGTAGTGTTGACAATACTGGGCTAGATGGACCAAGGGTGTGACTCAGTATAAGGCAGCTTCCTATGTTCCTATGCTGTGATTTGTGGCATGCAAAGTCCAGCACATGAAAATCCAGCATACCCCAGCCCCTGAAATGACATAAATAAGAATCTGTGAAGGCCTCTGGTTTGTCTAGAACACAGGCTACTTGATCAAACACAATAAATTAAATTACAGCAGTCCACCCGTGTTAGATATACTCATCTGGTAGGATTGGTGTATAAGACAAATAAAATTTATAAGAAATAATCAAGAATTAGTTTCCCAATCCTTCCAATGATGTTGTATTTCTTCAGTGTTGTATCTATAGCGGAGTCCAAAGGGAAAGTTTGGGGGGGGGGGGGAGAGAAATGTCACTAGGCCTTAGTCATACTTCTTTGTGCATGCTGACTATTACAAAGAAATGAATTGTTTAAACCAACTAAACAAAACGATCTATCAAGAAGACTTTGAGATGCATTGCCTCTGCTCCTATATGAGTGTAAACAGTCTAGGAGGGGGAAACAACAGCCAGCTAAACTCAAAGCCGATTAGGGTCAGCCCTGGCCTATGAGGGAATCAGCTGACCTACTCAGCATAAGAAGCCTAGGCTGCTGCTGAGAAAGGGAAGCTTAGGAGGAGACAGCTGACTAAAAGAATTCCATTCAGCAAATATTAATGGTTGTCCTGAGGAGAAAAGGAGGAGCTAGGTGCTAGCTGAGGTAAGATTGCTGGAATGCAGCCTCAGTAAGATATACAGAACACCAGGATGGCTGGAAATTGGCCATATAAGGCATCTGTTATAACTTTAAGAACAGGGCCGGTGCAAGGCAGTTTGGCGCCCTGGGCAAAATCAGATTTAGCGCGCCCCCCTTCCCATTTGAGCCCTCCCTCCCTCCAGGGGGGGCTCCGGAGCAAAGCAGCCGGGAAACGCCTGCTCGCCCAGCGCCCCCCCCTGGCCCCGCCACCGGGACCAGCAGCCCTCCACAGACCTGGAGGCGCCGCCGCCTCCGGGACCCATTTCCACAGGCAGCTGGGTAAGGGGCACGCCGAGGGAGCTGCGCTGGAGGCAAGAGCGGAGCGGGGGTCCTGCTATCCGGGGTGGGAGGGCGGCGTCGGTCAAGCTGGGGGACTCCTGCCCAACTCCAGAAGGAAAGTTAAGTTTGGGAAAGTTTTTAGGAGGGGGCGGCGGAGAGCGCACTGGGCTCTCGCGGGGGGGAGGCGGGCACGGCTGGGGGCGTCTAGCTTAGCCCGGGTGCCCACTCGCTCCTGGGGGATGCGCTGCCGGCGGGGAGGAGCTAGGGGCCGGCTGCCCGCCGCGCTCTTCTTCTGGCGGCGGCGGCGGCTGCTGCTGCTGCTCCTGGCACGGCTGCCTGTGCCCAGCAGTGCCTGTCGCCCAGCAGTCCCTGCGCCGGCGGCAAGGAAGGAGGAAGCTCGGCCAAGCGAGCGAGCTTCCTCCTGCTGCTGCTGCTGCTGCTGCCGCCACCTCCGGCCTCCGTGAAAGGGAGGGAGGGAGGGAGGGAGGAGCAGGAGCGGAGCGTTTCTGCGCCCCCTTTAGCCGTGCACTCTAGGCAGCCGCCTAGTTGGCCTAGCGGTAGCGCCGGCCCTGTTTAAGAAGAGCTCAGAAGGGCGACCTATGGGTGCTATCACACACATCCCTTTAAACCTGAACTAAGCAGTGCTGTCTAGTCCAGTACTAACTGGCTCTCCAGAGTTTTGCTCTAATTACATGAGATGTGTTTTGTACATGAGTTCCTTCAGAACCCTTTAGCCCTAGATTTCCCCTTCTTTTCTCCCTAATTGCACCAAAAGCTAGGAAGCTGTTCCATGGATCCATTTTTATCAATATCACCCACTCATTGATATGGGAAGGATGCTGGTAGGAATGTAAAAAAAAAAAACACAACAACCCACCACTGCAAACATGACCCATACATACAGGGGATGGTTAAATCCAGCAAAAAAGTTGCTGGATCTCTTGCAGTTACGTACTTCAAAGGTGCCTGCAGGGGAACAACAATTCATGGTAGATTTTGCCCCAGGTCTCTTAAAAGGAACAGCTCCTTCACGTGAATGCAAAGCAATAAAACAAAATTAACACACTTTTCCAGCCTGAATTCAGGCAGCTTCCCTTCCATTTTTTCCCTACAGAAATATCAACACAATATAGGAAAAGAGTATCTGTTATCGTTGTACCGTCATATATAAAGAATGCTTGCATACTCACCTACAGCACTAACAAATCACACACTAGGCTATGACAGTGCTTCTGGAAAAACCGGATACTGACTGAATACTCTTTTCTGCATTCGCTAATTATGTCTATGTCTATTTTTGTGGGGGGAAGAGGAGGCATAATTAAGTAGGGCTATTGTTTACCTGTATCCTGCTCTACTCTTTTTAAGCCTCCCTTGGTTAAAAATATCATTAGAAACATAACAAGAAAAGGGGGGGGGACCTAGAACATCTGGTTCTCTGAATGAGATTTTTGTTTTTGTTTTTTTAACTTTTCTGATCATTTATAGGGAATACAGTGAAGGGAAACCATGATATGTCAGTAATTAATAAAGTGCTCTAAAATGAGAGAGATTTCAGAGATTCAACGTATTGACTAAGCACATAAAGCCTTCCATCTGTTGGTGTCTTATTTAAAACACATGCAGCACAATTTTATACATGTTTATTTGGAAATGCATCCTACTAAGCCCAGTGGAGCTTACTCCTTTGTAAGTGAGTATGCACACTTACCTGGGAGTAAGCCCCTTGAATAGAGTGAGACATACTTCCCCTGTGGGAAGGAAGAAGGAGCAAAGGAGACAGGAGCAGGCAAAGGAAACAGCAGGGCCTGCTCCAGTTGGACTGTTCCTCCCACCACAGGTCTAACTGACATCAACTGCCCTGTGGGAAGGAACATCAGTGCTGGCTCCTGCTCCAGTGGAGCTAATTGTGTTGTTCCAGAGTGGGGCGGGGGGAGGGTTAGCATGTGATTCTTGCTGTATCTGTTGTATTTTATAAATACAGTAAGCTGCTTTGAGGACTCTAGTCAAAAAGTGGGATGTAAATATATTAAATAAATAAATAAATGCACCAGATCGGCCTATACATGACATCAATGATCAATGCCTCCTTGCGAGAGGGAGTGGTCCCATGCCGCTTGAAAGAAGCAGTGGTGAGGCCACTCCTGAAGAAACCCTCTCTGGATCCGGAAGATCTTAATAACTTTAGGCTGATAGCAAATGTTACTTTCCTGGGCAAGGTCCTAGAGTGCATAGTGGCCAACCAGCTCCAGGCGCTCTTGGATGAGACTGATTATCTGGATCCATTTCAGTTAGGGTTCGGGCCTGGTTTTGGCATGGAAACAGCTTTGGTCGCCCGGTATGATGACCTATGTCAGGAGAGAGACAGGGGGAATGTGACCCTGTTGATACTCCTGGATCTCTCAGCAGCTTGATGCCATTGACCATGGTATCCTTCTGGGGCAGCTGTCTGAGATAGGAGTTGGGGGTACTGCATTGCAGTGGTTCCACTCCTACTTGGATGGCCAGCTCCAGAAGGTGCTGCTTGGGGAATATTGCTTCCCCCATGGATTCTCCAGTATGGAGTTCCACAGGGGTTGGTCTTATCCCCCTTGCTATTCAACATATACATGAAACTGCTGAGTGGGGTCATCCAGAGTTTTGGAGTGTGCTGCCATCAATACACTGATGACACGCAGCTCTATCTCTCCTTTTCATCTTCAGCAGGTGAGGCTGTGGATGTGCTAAACCAGTGCCTCACTGCAACAATGGACTGGATGAGGGCTATCAAACTGAAGCTCAATCCAGACAAGACTGAGATGCTGTTAGTGGGTGGCTCCTCTGACAGGATGGAGGGTGTTCAACCTGTTCTGGGTGGTTGCACTCCCCTTGAAGGAGCAGGTCCGTAGCTTGGGGGTTCTCCTTGAGCCATCTTTGTCACTTGAGGTGGCCTCAGTGGCATGGAGTGCCTTCTACTAGCTCTGGCTGGTGGCCCAGCTACGCCGCTATCTGGACAGGGATAGCCTGGTTTCAGTAATCGACGCTCTGGTAATCTCAAAGTTAGACTACTGCAATACACTCTACGTGGGGCTGCCCTTGAAGACTGTTCAGAAGCTGCAGCTTGTGCAGATTGCGGCAGCCAGACTCATTACTGGGACCAGAAGGTCTGAACATATAACACCAGTTCTGGCCCGCTTGCACTGGCTGCCTGCATGCTTCTAAGCATGATTCAATGTGCTGGTCTTAACCTTTAAAGCCCTACACGGCTTAGGACCGCAATACTTGATGGAACGCCTCTCCAAATCACAATCTACCCGGACACTACACTCAACATCTGGAGCCTTCCTCCAACTTCCACCTCCAAGGAGGCTCGGAGGGCGGCAACAAGGGTACCTTTTCTGTGGTAGTCCCCCAACTCTGGAAGCTCCCCCAAGGCCCGCCTGGTGCCAACTCTGCTATCTTTTCGGCGCCAGGTTAAGACTGCTCTCTATGTCAAGGCTTTTAACAACTCTAAATAGTGCATGGTGGGGTGGTTATTTTTAACTTTTTTACTGGTCATGTTGTATTAACTTGTTCTAGCTATTTGTGTTATTTTAAATTTGGTTTTAAATTTTTTATCATGTTTTTATTGTGTATTTTATATTGTATTGTATTTTTTAATTGTTGTAAACCGCCCAGAGAGCTTCGGCTATTGGGCGGTATAGAAGAAATAATAATAATAATAATAATAATAATAATAGTAATAATAGTAATAATAGTAATAATAATAATAATAATAATAATAATAATAATTATAATTATACTGAAACTGTTCATCTGAGGGATCATCAATGACTAAATATGAGCTATAAGGAGCTAATTTTCTCAAGACTCTTCCAGAGGTGCTTGTGTCCATCCTTTAAAGGATGGGCTCAATAGATGAAGCTTTGGGAAGATTAATATTTTAATTCTCAAAAAAACACCTTTGGTTGCAATCCTATGCACACTTATTTGGGAATAAGTCCCATGGACCAGAAGGACAGTTACTTTTAACACTGCTCAATACAGAATCTGCAATGCAGGATGCAACCACAACATCCCTCCCTGAGGCCATCCAGCTTCTGCTTAAATACCTCCAGCAAAGGAGAGTCCACCACCTCCCAAAGCAGTCTTGTTCCACGGTCAAATAAATCACACCATTAGGAAGTTTAGTTGAATCTGCTTCCCTACAATTTCCACCCACTGGTTTTATTCCTGCTCTCTGGAGCAACAGGGAACAAGCCTAATTCCATCTTCTATATGTGACAGCCCTCCAAATATTTGAAAGCAGCTATCATAGTCCTGATAAGGCAGGGTTCCCGAATGCGGGGGGGGGGGGGGGGGAGAGACTTGGAAGTGCATTCAGCCAAACACACTTACAAAGCCCTTTCAGATCTTCATGTAAACACCCAAACATCTCTAAAAGAACCTGGGCAGACTGGGAGGTGGGGGGTGGGGCTTGGGACACACCCACGTCCCCTCCCCAGTTTAACCCTTCATTTCTAGCAGGCGAACAGCTATACAGGGCTCATACGGTACCTTCCCTTAATCTTCTCTTTTCCAGGTTAAAGAGCTTATCCAGCTCTTTCAACCGTTCCTCATAGGACTTGGTTTCCAGATCCCTCACCATCCTAGCTGCTTTTCTCTGCACACGTTCCAACTTGTCAATGTAGCATCCAGAGTAAATACGGGACACAGTACTCCAGAGAAAATGTGTTTAGGATTGCCACTGCATGTTTTGAATGCTTTATGCTAATGAAACCAATGTGCTTCATTTATTGAAGGTGCCCCCGCCCTCCCACTTCTCCCAAGTTGCTTTCATACATGTAGAACATGTAAAATCATACATATAAAATTTTGAAGCAATTATATAACTAAGAAGATTATTATTTTTTGCATTTGGTATTTATAAAAAGATTAAGGGAAATATGGTATTGCTACACATACTATGCCAGTGCTGATATGTTTGTAAACAGGAGCTAACCCATCAAACCGTTAATCACAAACCCACTACAATAAGATATAACATATTTAAGACCTCAGTTGCTTATTCTGTATGAAACAGATCAGACCAAACAACGAGGTACTATTGTTCAATCAGTGCAGAATATCCTTGTGTCTATCTCGCTTAAGACATACAAAGTCATCATGCCTTTGAGACTGTCCTCATTCATCCCCCAAACTGGATATTCTACAATAATCACAGCTGATGTGGTGTAGCGGTTAGACTGTTGGACTGGGACTCGGGAGATCCAGGTTCTAGTCTGCAGTCGGCCATGAAGCTCACTGGATGACTTTGGGCCAGTCACAGACTCTCAGCCCAACCTACCTCAGGGCTGTTGTGAGGATAAAATGGAGAGGAAGAGAAGAATCATGTAAGCTGCCTTGGGTTCTTTGCAAGAGGAAAAAAGGTGGGATATAAATGTAATAATAAATAAATTAAATAATTGCAGATTATAACCAACAGCCCATGGGATCCAATGGATAGTGTTTGGCTTGGACCTTCGAGTCTGGATTCCAGCCTCAACATACACCCACTGAGAGGCCGTGGACAAGTTGCTAATCTTTCAACCAGCCTTGAACATATGAAGCTGCCTTATTCCAGGTGAGAACATTGGTCCATCTAGCCCAGGGCTGTCTGACTGGCAGTGGCTCCTGGGGTCTCAGAAGAGAACAGTCTGAAGCCATCCTGCTTCCTGATTCTTTTAGCTGGAGGCCAGGGATCGATCCTGGCATCTTCTGCATGAAATTTAGTACTGCCAACATGTGACCAGAGAGAATAGTTCCTCTAAGCATGTGCGGAGTACCATTCTCTAACCACTGAGTAATCACAGTACAGTAATACCTTGGATTGCAAGCATAATTCGTTCCGGAAACATGCTTGTAATCCAAAGTGCTTGTATATCAAAGCGAAATTCCCCATAAGAAATTTGTACACATATTTTTAATTTAAGCTGCAATAAAGAATGATAGTGTAAAGTCTTCATTTTTCTTGACTGTACTACAGTACTTGTATTGTAAGCCGTCGCTTGTTTATCAAGTTAAATTTTATTTTAAAAATTTGCTTGTCTTGCAAAACGCTTGCAGACCAAGTTACTTGCAATCCAAGGTTTTACTGTATATCCTAACAGTAGTGCAAACAGTGGGGAGGATGTAGAGTCAGACATTCCCCCAGAGCCTCTCTTTAGAAATTTGTCACTGGCTCATGATGTTGGACTGGGACTGAGGAGACCCGGGTTCTAGTTGCCACTCTGCCAAGAAGCTTCCTGGGTGACTTTGGGCTAGTCACTGACTCTCAGCCTAAACTACCTCACAGGGTTGTTTTGAGGATAACATGGCGGAGAGGAGGAGGAGGAGGATCCTTGGGCTCCTTTGAGGGAAAGGCAGGCTATAAATGTAACAGACAAATAGATTAATAGATTCATAGATCATAGAGTTGGAAGGGGCCTACAAGGCCATCGAGTCCAACCCCCTGCTCAATGCAGGAAACTAGAGGGGGGTCTCCCATCCAAGTAACAACCAGGCTTGACCCTGCTTAGCTTTCCACGCTCAGACAAGCTGAGCCAGCGTGAATTGTGTTTTAATTGTGTTTTATTGTATTTTATCCTGTTGTACATCGCCCAGGGTGGCCGGGTAACCGGCCAGATGGGCGATTTAAAAATAAATAAATAAACAAATAAACAAACTTGCAATAAAAGTGAACTGATTCAAAGGGATTTGTTGAAGAGAAAAAACATAAGATTGTAAGAAGAGCCCTGCTGGATCAAACCAAAGGTCTAAGGCCCATTGAGCCTAACATCCTGCTCCCCCAGTAACCAGAGACCTCCAGGAAGCCAACAACCAGGCCGGGCAGGCAATACCACCACTGTTGTTCCCCAGGCCCTGGTATTCAGTGGCATACTGCCTGTAAGCTTGGAGGGGTTATACAGCCATGATGACTTAGTAGCCATTGACAGAACTACTCCATGAATTTGTCTAATCCCCTTTTTAAACCATCAGAACTTGGGATTGTTATTGTATTTTGCAGCAACAACTCCATAAATCAATTTTACGTATTGTGAAGCAGTACCTTTGTGTGTCTGTCCTGCATCTCCTGCCAATCAATTATATTAAATGATTCTGAGTTCTAGTATTATGAGAAAAAGCGGGGGATCATGGGACGTCTCTTTATCCATTTTCTCCAGACCATACATAATTTGATGAACCTAATGCCTTTCCTTGTAGGGACAGGAAAGAAGCCAAAATCTGTAAAGCATATTAGCGGTGCTATATAAATGATTAATGTTCAATATAACTAAATACTGCAATTCAGATTATATTGTATTTGAATCAGTGTTGAATGCTTTCTTGTAATCATGATAGATCACCATAATCTTAATTATATTTCTTTTAACAACAACAAAATTTTTTTTTGCAAACTCTTATTGTCACAGAGATGCTCCTATCAAAGCAATTCTTCCAGATTTTTTTTTTAAAGTCATAGTAGTGTCATGACATACAAAAGAATGACTGCCAACAGAACATTTATAAAGAAAAATTATTAATGTACGTTTTCGTTGGGGGCTATGAGTGAATATTCGTCAGAATCAATAGCAGCTAAGAGCTGGTTCATACACATACCTGTCTGATTAGTCCTATTCAGGCATTCCGATTCTGTGTAGAGTAAATGCATGATGAGGGGGCGCTCTGGCCCTGCACACTCTGCCATTCTTTCCATCTCCCTTCTACACATGGGGGGTGAGTTTCTGAAGGGAAAATCCAGTGTTCAAAATCATGTGGCGAGCCTGCGTGGATATAGAGGGGCAGGGCTAGTGTGCTTCTCCTCCTCATGTGTTTACTCTATACAGAATCTGAACACTGGAATAGCAAAGAAGTAGGAATGTGTCTCCCCACAACCCCGGTACACATCAGGTAATGTGCAATGCATAGGCATTTCATGTAAAGGTCTGTACACATGTAGGTTTGACTGTATAATATGGCTCTCTTTTCTTACAAGAGTGCCTGGTGGATCACACGCTGCTGTATACACACAGTAATTCTTTTCTCCCTCGTTGAAGGAAATACAACACAGCTGAAGGCAAGCAACTGCTGGCGAAAACCTAGTATGGGAGTCTGAGGTAAACATCTGATGAAGCCTTCTAGGTGTGAAATTGGCATACATCTAACCCTTTCTAAGATGACACTGGCAGTAAGATTTGAGAGGATAAAAAGGTAGGCCACTGAAAACTTAGTACAGGCAGTCCCCGAGTTAAGAACGTCCAACTTACAACCCATACTTAAGAACGGACTTCTGGGTTCCCCAGCGCTATGTCGTTTATGTAGAGTACATAGCATAGTATACTACGCAATTTGCGTAAATGCCGATTTTAACGCATAGAACGCTATGCTGTTCCAACTTTCATACAAATTCGACTTAAAGACATTCTTAAGAACGGAACTTGTTCATAACCTGGGGACTGCCTGTAAATCATTTTCAGATTGTGAGATGTTGACACAGTGACTTGTCTTTAAAAAACACACCAACCTCTTGTTTAAACTTTTAAGCTTTAAGTACTAAATAAAGACATTATTTACAAGGTGAAGAAGTTGCAAAAATTATTATTGTTTTTGTTGTTGTTGTTGTTTTGCTAAGAGCCTAGTGGCATTTTCCATCAAATCTATCAAAATAAAGGAGGGTATGTGTCTGTCTCTCAGTGCTATAGCTCCAAGACCATGAAACCTAGACACCTGACATTTGGCATGCATACTAAGGGGACCCTAGAGGTAGATGTCTCAGGGTTATTTTGTTTTATGCGTTATTTTAATTAATTTAAATGTGTCTGTGTGGTTGAAGCTTGCACTAACTTCTTCAGTCACGAGGGACAGACTTCCCTAACCAGTTTATAGCTTTGTACTCAATACAGTTTGAAGCCATGGGAGATTAGTAGGCCAAGGTGCCTGCTTCTAAGCCTGTTGTGGGAGTAGGGTAATGGAGTGGGCAGACCCCTCCCTTAGGGGGCAACAGGGGTACAGTCATGCCTTGGATTGAGAGCATAATTCGTTCCGGAAACGTGCTTGTAATCCAAAACACTCTTATATCAAAACGAAATCCCCCCAAAAAAAATTTGTACAGAGATTTTTAATTTAAGCCATACTACAGTACTTGTATTGCAAGACGTCGCTTGTATATCAAGTAAAAAAAAAATTAAATATTTAAAAATTTGCTTGTCTTGCAAAATGCTCTCAAACCAAATTACTTGCAATCCAAGATATTACTGTACACCATAGTAGGAGCCATGCCTAGGCAGTGCCAGCACATGGCTTCACTCAGATAAGGCAGGTACAATGTATCCAACTCTGACAGCTGAGTAACTTTGCTTCAGGGCTAGAAAAAAGTAACACTTTCATGTCAAGAAGTTTTTGAAATTGCAAACTAAGGGCTACAGATAACACTTGCCTAAGGCAGGGTGTGTTCCTAGGGGTGCCAGAGGCCATGGCTTCACTCAGAGCAGGTGCGGGCAATGTAAATTTGCTTGAAGGCTTTGCTGCCTCCTCCCCACTGTTGAGGGACAGCCTCCCTCAGGAGAATGGAGGGAAAGACCTCTCCCTCAAGCTGCTATGAGCTATAAGGGTGCACCGCAACAGGGGCCATGCCTAGGGGTGACAGCAGGCATTGCTGTATCAAACTAAGAGCTATTCCATTCCAACATATGTGAAGCCTGGGTCCATTCAATAATAGTAAATATGGTACTAACAAATAGTAAAGATGATGATGATGATGATGATGATGATGATGATGATGATGATGATGATGATGATGATATACTGGAAGCCTTGTCTAGACAAGGTCTGCAATTAATTCACTGAGTTAAATATTGTGAAAATATTGGCATGGTAGGACATCACACCAGATTATTATGTGCAACAATCACCACTGCCATTCTCCATAATACCACCTTTCTTCCCAACCCACATGGGCACACAGAAATGTAGAAGGGACTAGCACTACTTTTATTTTATTTTGAGATTTTCACCCCACTTTTCCACTTCAAGGCAAAGCTCTCAACGTAAAAACAACATAAATGTTTTTCCCCCACTTCACATTGCCCAACCGCTTTTTATTTCATGTGTGAGTGAAAAATTAAGCCAAGACTTGTTCCAGAATAGAGATTCTGAAGTACGTTGTTTCTCAGAGTAATGTTTTGCTGGCCACAGTCAGTGATAAAAATGAGTGTCATGAAGTGAGAGGAGTAGCTAAAACTAATGGTGCTTACATTCAGCACTCATACCATGGAGCCCTCAGCAGGGAGGAAGAAGGAAACACTGCAGGTGGAAACTTATCCAGCAACGAAGGGTTTTTTTTCAGACCAGTGGTGAAGGAATTGTTTGCTAGATAAAGATTTCCAAAGGAGCATCTTTCAGCACTGTCACGCACAACATGGCCTGTGAGCCTTTTCAGCTGAAAAGCAGGATACAAATGTTTTAAAATAAACATACACACATACATCTTGGTAAAATTATTACCTCTCTTGGAAACTGCAATGGCAATATATAAGAAGAAGGCCAAAACCAGAAATGAACTGTAGAACATTAGAAAGCATGAACAATGAAGAAGTAAAGTTGATGTCAATAGTTTAATCTACTAGATAGGCAAGGAGGGGGAAGACAGAATGTACTGAACCCAAACATTATGCAAAAATAAGAATAGGTGCTCCTGTGGAGGATGGCTGTCCTGTCCAATTCCACTTTAAAGATAGAGAACCATAAGAACCATCAGCAGTTAGCACCTGAACAGCAGAGCAGACTCAGGAACACAGGTCACCTGGTCACAGTCTTCCACACTATGGTGAGATGTACTGTATTTCTATTTAAATGATAATAATTATTTCTAAATTTGCATCTATGCTTATAAATTAACATAGATTATGTCTTATTATTAATCTTTGTAAGCCACTCTGGGAGCCTTTTCTGGCTGAAGAGCAGGGTATAATGCTGTAAATAAATAAATAAATAAATAAATATGCAAATTACCACCATCTTTTGTCCTAGTTTTTGGTAATGCATTTCCTTTTCTTTCTTTCTTTTTTTATTATTCATAAATGGCCACCTACCTACGAGCTACAAAAGTCCAGTCCATATGCAATCCAGTCCAGTCCAGTCCCAAACTAGACAATAAGTTAAATGTGTGAATGCATTTAATGTATGTGATTTTTGTTATCTAAATAACAGCCTCAGGGAGCCCCAATCAGTATTGGGATCATGGTGCACATGGAGTGGGGTGAATTCTCCCTCCATGCCATAGTCCCAATGAACATCTCCTTGAATGGCCAGGCCTTTTGTTTTCTTCAATGTGTGAGGTTTATGAACAGACCAAATTTAAAGATATGGGTTGCTGGCTGTGTTAGATCCTGTCATATGCTACAATAGAATGAGGTAGTCTGATTTTAGAAAATGTTGTTTAGACTTCTGAAAAGCCCTGCAATGAGTTTTCAATTTTGCAGTTTATAAAATAAATAAGTAATGCTAACTGGATGAAGAGTGAACAATATCTCAGGAGTTTATACTTTTGTGTAACAATGGATGTTAGCAACAATTATGATATGTTAGTAGAACCTTATAAATGGATAAAGTCTTTGATGTCATCATCTAATCAAAAGTAACTACCTACCATTAAAATCTTATTTCAACAGCCATTTACAGTGCAATACTATGGTGTTGCCTGGCCTGCCATAGGAAAAGTCAGAATCCCAGCTTCAACCTCAGAAAAGCGCTCCGAGGTCACAGCTGGGACTCCGACTTTGGAGCGCCCTCCCTCATTCCTTGAAGCTGGTGCGGTTCTTTCCATGCTGGCTGCAGCTCTGAAGATGCACACATACATCTTGGTAAAATTAATGGACTAGAGCTTACTTACCGACTTCACAGACAGCACTGGGGAGGGTGGAGAGGGGAGGAGTGAGGGTCCACCAGGATATGAGGTGCCTGTGCCCCTCCTCCTCAGAAGCAGGAGTAAAACAAGGTCCTTGCCGCTGCACTCCGCCTGCCTTCTATTGGATGCCCATAATCCTCCAAGTTCGGAGGGTTATGGGGAGCCACAGTGGATGACACTGCCCATTTCACAGTACTTTTTAACAGTTCTCAACTACTGAAAAAAAAAATGTTTTCAGATCAAGAACAAGATGTTGAAGAGAACTCATTGCCCTTAAAGCTTTTGGAATTTTTCCCCCTTCCCCTTGGCTTCCCCTATTTTACTCACTGTATCCTGGCCAGGAACCAGTTCCATCTCCTCAGCTGTCTTACCCAAGTGATATCCAAGCTGTCCCTCACCTTGGTACCATCAGGTTTGATTCAGTTGAGTATGCTCAGAATTGGCATGTGCTCATGTCAATAGGTTGAAGACAGGCAGTTAGATTGAAGGTGCACTCCTATGCATGCTTAGACAGAAAAAAAAGTCCTACAACTCCCAGCATCCCCCAGTCAGCATAGACTTGGACTTTTTTCTGTCTACACATGCATAGGATTGCCCCCTTATTGTGGCAACTTTGTCCTTGCATCTGATGAAGTGAGCTCTGGTCCATTAAAGCCACAATAAATGTGATAGTCTTTAAGGTGCCACTAGATTCTTTGTTATATTTTGTAGCCGTTGGCACACATCACAAGAATGTATACAATCCCAATAGAAATAAATGGGACTTGCACAAAAGCAAGTTTTGACAGTCGTTCTTGGTGGATTATGCTCTGCATAATTTTTAATTATCTTAAAAATAAACAAGTAGGGGGAAAGGCTTCCATGGAATGTACTTTCTGAGCTGCCACTATAAATAAACAGAGAACTTTAAAAGATTTAACCAAAACAAATTTCTTAGAATATATGATATAATCAGACCTTCTCCAAAATGCCCCACTGCCTTTAGGAAGTGGTTTTAACTGGGTCCTTAAAAAAAAAAAAAAAGCTTTCCCAAAAATCTTTAGCAAAGCTTGTATTCTCCCTAGATGGTTACAGATGTAGAACATAAACGGATGACAGTTTTATTAAAATGGAATGCCCAATGTAATCTTAGCTGCAGCGCCATTGACACAAGAATCATGCAAGTATCATACATAAATAACTGCTCTGCAGAAAAATCATCTGCGTACCTATCATTGCTTCAACTTCCTCAGATGGGTCCTCTGCAAAGATTATGGCAGTGACACAGCACTGATGCCTCTGCAAATCTATGGGCATATTAGTCCTAACAGGAAAGCTTGTTCACCTAAAAATTATCCAGTACAAAATAGCTTATCACATGTGTTTTTGTAAGCTAGGTGACAAGCAGAAAACAGAGCAGCTCTGGGGTGGTAAAAAAATGGCCTCCTTCTACAAAGCTCTAATCACATTACATTGGGCTCCCTTATTCCATACAAGTAGCCATGAGATTCATTTTTTATCCAGGATGTGGTGAGGTTACCAGATTCAAACTATTCATTACTGGAAGCCCTTAGTCTGGAGAACAAAGTAATGTTCACTACACTATACATACATTTCCCCTTTTATACAAAAGTATATGAAATTGAACAATTTTCCTTTAATATGCAAGTATTTGAAAATGAAACACTGAAACTGAAAAACTACTATATTGAATATTTACAGAAACAGGTACTAAGTATACTCCAGATATATAACTTTCTACAATAGAAGCACGACAGATTCAGAAATAAGTTATCAGTGAAAACTTTAACCATCACATTGGGAAAATGCTGATACTCCATCTGGCTAGTAAACAAGCTGTCCCTCAGCTCACCCCAAAAAAGGGGTGAAGGCTTTGCTTACATCTGAAGTGTGAAGGGACATTTTTCTCATTGGGAACACAGCATGTGCAGACATTCCCATCTAGGATGCTGGGACTTGTAATCTATTCCAGTTCTGTGCAATGGACTGAAGCTCCTGAAGCCACTGCTCCCTCCCCTCTTTTGCCTTTTCCCTGCCAAAAGGCAATTACAATGGGGAGCACTAGGGCATGAGGAGCTGGGGGGCTTGCAGGATCAGGGCAAGGGCCCTCAGGACAAGGGCCCCCATCCTGCTATTCAATTAAGGGGGGCTCACATCCTCATGCCCTTATTCAAATGCTTGAGACGTTCCTAGCTCTCTCTGACTCTAGAACCTCAAATCACCATTGCACTGTCATGCGTTACGGGCTATCTGCATCTCTTTAAAGCTACATCCATGTGGAATGAGAATGCCTGAGTGTGTTTGCATCTAACCTGAAATACGGTTCAGCATTACATGGCGGTTCGGCTCCTCAGCCTCCCACTTTCCTCTCCTCCTCCAACATGGCCACAAAGCAGAGGTGTCAGAGGGCAGCCTACCAGGGCTGGAGCCCCAAATATTTCATTTGGAGCCCCGAATCTCTGGGAGACCATCTGCCCCACCACTCTGCTGTCCGCTTGCTGAAATAAAGGTACAGAGGCCCTGATGGACTCTGTTGCATCTGATCCCCCTGGATGAGCTGGCTTTTTGCCCACATGTGCTTCACCTCCCCCCCTTTAATCTTTCTACCTGAGTTTTTTTTTCCCCTGAAATCAAATGCCCTCCTCTCCCCTGTCCATACATCACTTTTTACAAATAGGGGTGTCCTTAGGAGACAGGGTCTTTTAAAGACACTTAAAGACACACAGAGAGAGAGAGAGAGACTTTAGAGCATATGTAAATTAGCACATGCAAATTTGTGTTTTGTTTTGTTTTGTCCTGTGAGCTAAGCCCTGGATCTCTTAGGTACCTAGCACCACTCCTGCCACAAAGTGGAGATCAGAAGCTTTCACTTCTGTTTTATCTAAACGTAGTTTAGTGTGGGAGGCTGGCCAGTTGGGGTGAAGCTGCCCCCAGCCCTCTCCTGCCTGCTTTCTTACTTACCGCCAGTCTAGTGGTGCCGCTAGGGCAGGACCTTGGGCCAAAGTCCAGGGCCCCCATAGGTAACAGGGGGCCCCAAATGACCACCCAGAGACTGGAAGGTGATGAGGGCATAAGGAACAAACTCTGTGGTATTCCTGTAGTTATGATGGTGCTCTGATTTAAGTGAGTTTAAAATGCAAAACGGCACTTGGTCAAAATATATTTTTTTAATCAGAGTTGGCAAACAGTTTTGTTGTTATTGTTCTAACATATCAGGAATGTAGAAGCAGTTGTAAAGCATGGAATGGTGGGTGCGGGTGAAGAGCAATGTTAGTCGTGTACTTCACAACTGGACTAATACACATGGCGGCCTAAAATGCCCCCCCCCCCGCAGTCCAGGGTCTAAAATTACCTAGCTGCACCACTGCACCAGTTCAGGGGTGGCGGGGTGGCAGTGCCCTCCTTAGTCAATCTCAGTCTTGTCTTTGTGGAACTCAGCAGACAAGTTTGTCCCTACAAAGTCACAGCTTCTTTCACACTCTCTTTTAAAGATAGAAGGGGAAGGGAAGGCTCTTCTTGAGCAGTGGAAATCCTCACCCATGAAAAAAGAAAACAATGGTGGTGGTGGAGTTATTCAGGTAGGGAGAAGGAAAGACTGGCAAACCCAGTCAATGGATTATTATCAGTGACTCGTTAGGACAATGGAGGCCTTTGCACTGGCCAATGAGTGTGGATCCTGGTGCTCGGGCGGGCTGGCGGGCAGAGCATGGTGTGACCTAGGCTAACTGGGCTGCTGCGGCTTTTGCTGTTGTTTTTATTTCATGTACAAGGAGCAGTTCCTTTCTGCTAGGACAAGAGTCCTGCTGCTGCTGCTGCTGCTGCTGCTGCTACAACTACTCTCTGCTGAGGAGGTGGGAAGAAGTATGGGCTTTGCTTTCTTGTTCTGTGTAGCTGAGTGTTTTTCCTGGCTGCTGGTCTTATTCTGTTCACTCAGCCTGAGTAGCCATTTAGTGTTGGTTTGTTAAGGCCAGAACTATTTACAAGCCAGAAAGAACATCAGGCTAAGATCAGTGTTTCTCAACCTTGGGTCCCCAGATGTTTTTGGCCTACAACTCCCAGCATGCCCCAGCCAGCTATGCTGGCTGGGGCATGCTGGGAGTTGTAGGCCAAAAACATCTGGGGACCCAAGGTTGAGAAACACTGGGCTAAGTTCACCTACATTCAGGCAATAAGAAGGGAAAAGAATAAAACCAAGAGGGGACGCCCTCAGTCCACATCCCAGAAGACTGAGAAGAGAGCAGGCATCAAGTATAGAAGGTGACTCTGGAGACATCCATCTTCCTGTGTTCATGAGCGAGAGGGGTAGGAGGCATGCAGCTGTGTGTGATCTCCATCCCTAAGCCTGCCCTTTTCTCACCCTGGAATGAGAGCCTAACTGGAGGATGGCATGGCTGAAAGGGGTGGTGGTGGCCACACCTTTTTCTCAGAAGAGAATCGAATACGACAACATACAACTCTAGTGAACCAAGGTAAGAGACAATTCTTTTGTTCATTTAGCTATTATGGAATTGTACTGCATTGCTTAAGTTCTCTTACAGTGCAATCCTATACATGTCTTCTCTTAGGCAATGGGTAATCCCATTGTGTTCAGTGGGGCTTTCTCCCAGGTAAGTGGGTGAAGGACTGCCGCCATGCAGAAGAATCCTATGTTTATCTGTTCAGGAGTAAGCCCCATTGAGATGAGTGGGGCTTACTCCCAGCTAAGTGTGCATAGTGTTGTAGCCTCCCTCCTTGCAAGGGAGGAAGATAGAGACAAAGATTTACTTGGCTCCACCTATCATTGGCTCCGGCTTCACCTAACTTTGGACTCCCTGCCCTCCATCCTTCCAGGACCAATGTGCCCCAGCCGCCACTGTAGTTTAGTGTTATGTTAAAATTAAAACTATGTTTAGGGTTTATGTTTACAGTGTATACACAATACTAAACTGCATTAATCGAAAATGGAAGCAAACATTTCTAGTCTCCTCCTTGTGGTCATCCTAGAGAAGGAGAGCAAAGAAAACAGCAAAGAGCCTGAGGCCCATGCATGTAACATGGACAGGGGAGAGGAGGGCATTTGATTTCAGAAAAAAAAAAACTTGTGGTCATCCTAGAGAAGGAGAGCAAAGAAAACAGCAAAGAGCCTGAGGCCCATGCATGTAACATTAAGCAAGAACTATTTGTTACTAGTGTGTAAATAAGTAGTGTTACTTCCAAATCAGGCCAAGCAAGCTCAGATTATTCTTGATAAACAGGTAAGTCTCTGGGCTCTTTCATAAACAACCACAAGTGCCCCAAACAGGCATTTTTCCATACTTTGGCATATGTTAATTAATTCAGGAAACATGAAAATGTAGCTATGAATTAATGAATGAATGATGGACAGGTGCACATTCTCCTCTTCCTGTGTATAAATGCTTTCTTGAAAATGCATGTTATTGCTTGCTGTTCGCATGCAATGAAACATAGCAACTAGATTTTTATGTTGGGAACATAGCTTTTTCTATACCTGAAAATGGCGGGGTTGACATTATTTCAAAAATATGAAACTTGTAAATTTGAATATGCATCATGCAGACTGGTTTGGCCCCATCATGGCGATATGGATTTCTTTTTTAAATCTAGAGTCTGTTGCACTTGCAGCGCCTTCCTTCCCAGAAACTGCAGCCAAATATAATCTGTTAGTACCAAAGGATTAGGCTCTCTGTCTGTGCTTCTAGAGAGGAAAGATGATTGTGCAAACGTCAGGAAGTTGAACAGGCTCCTTCGTGAAGGGCCAGCAGGCAGCATTTTGAGGACCGGTATCAGTCCACAGACAAGTGATTGAAAACCACAGTAGTAGGAGTACAGTAATTGTATTATCATTAATAAGCTATACATAAAAAGGAACATTATTGTCAAATGCCCTGTTATATTAATGTTTCCTTAATGGTCCCTTGACTTGATATAAAATAATTAAAATCTATGTCACTTGCTTGCCATTTTAGTAGATCTTCCTCTGGTAATTCTACCAAAAATCAGTTATGCTTATATATTTAATTGATGGAGAAAGTAGCATTGATTCTGAACAAGCATGACTTCACACTTATTTTGAAGTGGTCCAATACATTCCTTGCCAATAACCTTACAGTCATTTATGTAATTCTGCATGTAGAGCTCAGTCCCCCAAATTAGCAGCAACCAATTCACAGTATGTGAACTTGTTCTCAAAATAAGAACTTCTATAGTATAAACCTTGCACTAGAAAACTACTGACTTACATTGCCTTAAAATCTCTTAGGGTACCTGCTGCTGAGAGTGTCCACCATTAGTGGATGGGGGGGACGCAAATATAGGGGATAGAAGTGATATCAGCAGAACAACCTGTCAAATAACAGCCATTGACCAGGTTTGCATGTAACGCCAGTTCATGAGATGTTTAACCCATGAATTGATAGGGCCATACTGGAGTGAGCAAGCGCATTGCCTCCTGCACATTTGCCATTTCCATTTTGCATATGCTTTCAATCAACAATCCAGGAATACCTGGTTCCTGGGTTTTTTTATGTCATGTGCGAACCTGGAACTCTGGGTTGTTGATGGACAAACAACCCAGAGTTTTAACCCATGGTTTGTTGTTGGGTTAAATTTGGGTTGTTTGTTCCTCAACAACCCAGAATTCTGGGTTCACATGTGCATTGAGCAACCCAGGAATGCGGCATTCTGGCTTGTTGATGAAAGAGGATGCAAAGTAGAAGTGGCGAGCAGGTGGGAGGCAGTGCACGCGCACTCGCTCCTGCATGGCCCCGCCCCCGACAACCCATGGTTTCAACAACCCATGGGCTGTGATTATACGTGAACCGGGCCATTGTGTCCAACATTAGAAGCATTAGCAGGGTATGGAAAGGAAGCTGGGTGGTGCTGCTTCCCTAAATAAAAGCTATCACGCTTTCAAAAATTAACTGTGCTCTAGTTCACACATATTTATTTAATTTGTACCCTGACTTAATACCAAAAAATGGCACTCAAGGCAGCTTACAGAACCAATTAAAATTGATTAAAACAATACATTAAAATACAATAAAAACCTAATTACAGAAAAAAGAGCATTACAAACAGCACACAACCTACCAGACCCACTTACAGGTTAAAGGCCCTCTTAAATAAAGCAGTCTTTGCCTGCTGGCAGAAGGACATCAAAGAAGGAGCAAACCAAGCCTCCCTTGGGAGGGAGTTCCATTGCTTGGGAGCAGCCACCAAAGAAGCTTCTGAAGGTAACCGTCTCGAGAGAAGGGCCTATCCAGAAGATCTTAAGAACTGAGCAGGCTCATATAGGAGAAGGTGACCTTTCAGGTAGCCTGGTCCCAAGCCATTATAAGAGCTTTATAAGTCACAACCAGCACTTTGAATTCAGCCTGAAAACAGACCAGTAGCCAGTGAACCTGTTGTAACAAGGGAGTTGTGTGCTCCCTGTAACCAGACCAAGTTAACAGTCTGGCTGCAGCATTCTGGACCAGCTGAAGTTTCTGAACAGTTTTTGAAGGCAGACCCGTGTAGAGTAAGTTACAGTAGTCCAAACGTGATGTCACTCAAGCAAGTGTGACATAGTACACATATGCACTATTTGATTCTCAACAATTAATTATACAACACTTGATAATTCTCAGCCAAATGTGTGAACTGACTCCTTTAAGGAGTTGTAATTGGTGTTAGGTGATGTGGATGTTGTAGCCATAGTGATTAATCTGTGTTGGTTCATTCACAGCATACAGTCAGTACTTGATGCTACAGTCAGCAAGTGATCAATATCCTCGTGTGAACCAACCTTAATAAATCTTAGTAAGTTCAGGGCGCCACAATAAATCTGTTCAGGTCAGACAACTGGATAAAGACTAAGGGAGATCTCTCTAAGGTGGCTAACTTGATAATTTTTACATGCTTTCTGATGTTATGCTGAAACCAACTGTATTTGGATCTTTTCAGCAGCAGATTCTTGTTAATGGATTTCCAGCTGTGTTCCTGGGAACCCTGGGGTTCCTTTGAAGCTTATCAGAGGTTCCTCAAATCAGAAGGTCAGTAATAGCAGATAGGGAAGCTTCCCTGAGAGACTACTTGGCCACAACCAGTTTTTTGTGTGCAAAATGTAGAAACAGGAGAGGTGTTTGAGGTGAGTTGCGAGTGTATGGGTGAGATAAAGAAGAGCCAGACACAGAGTATATGGTTTCAAATCAGGGCCACATTTATTGAATTGAAGATCTGTGAAGGGCGAAGGGCGGTACTAACCTAGCCCGGCCATTGGCCGGGAAAAAAACAATATTTTAAATATTTTGGCGAATACATCCTAACCGCACCGGAGGCGGGTTGGTCCGCCCCCGGCCAGTTGCCCTCCATGTGGAGCTGGAGGGCCTTACCATCGTCGCCTTACTTTGACGCCTCCAGGCACCCAATGTAGGCGAGAAAGGCAAAACCCCAAAGACGTCCCAATCTCCCTCCTGCCAAGCCTCAGGGCATTAGCGAGGGCAGCCTTGAAAGGTGCCACTGGATGATCACCATAACCCTAAGCCATACTGCCTAATCCCGCACTTCCCGCAAATGCGACCAATTTACTAAGATCCCCCTGGTGGGATCGAGATCGAATTCAAAAATTTCCCTACCCTGATTCACAGTGTAGAGTAGGCGAAACCCGCCCATTGCCCCGGCCAATTGAGACAATGAGCCAAAATTCCTACTCGGCCCCCATTAATGGGCGACCAGAGGAGCCTACACTGCTAACAGGGCGGGGTGGGAGGGAGCCGGAAAACAGCAGCAAAAGAGACCGTGGGCGGGAACCCAGGTGCCTAAATAAGCCCTTTCCTGTGTCCCCGCCCTAGTTGAGCCATTGGCTCAGTACCTGTGACCAACTTGACCTGTTACCTGACTCCTCTCTCCTCCCCCACTCGCAAATCTTCTCCCTGTCCCCAAGTGAGGGGCCAGTGGAAGTCTGTTCTAGTCCATGCTCTTAATTCACATGGGCCAGATAGGCTGTCCAGGGCTGAACTGTACATCTTAGAACACTCCCCAGATCCCTTCGCAGTGGTTTCAGGGCAGATGCTCACGAATTCCTCAACAGGCAACATATGGAACATATTCCCTGAAGGTAAAAAGTTTGAAAAACACTGCTTTAGAGGAGTGAGGGACTCTGGTTTTAAACTCTGTTTTGTGCACACTAGAGAGAACACTCCAGCTACAATTTGTTTACAGCAGGGAAGACAGCTACCATTTCTAAATTGGTGTGGTGCTTGACACCAGTGGTCTGATTCAACAGTGTGTCTCTCTTATGAGCTACCACCCACTTAAGGATAGTCCCCCCTGGCAGGGCCGGTGCTACCATTAGGCCAACTAGGCAGCTGCCTAGGTCGCGCTAAAGGTGGCGCCAGAATGTCTTTGAAAAAAATACACGCTCTCAAGTGGAAGGGGGTCGCCAAATATCTGATCTTGCCTAGGGCACCAAACTGCCTTGCACCGGTCCTGGTCCCTGGTCAATAAGTTGCAGGTTCCTTCTGGCCTGCCAGCTTTATATGGAGTTCCTTCTTTGACAAGCTAGTCTCAAAGCTAGTATCTAATAAGAACATCTTAATATTAAATGAGCATAATAGAATATAAAAATCAAGTTTCTTAGCAATCCAAAAGCCGTTTCTGATGTTTATACATCTGCACTTACAGCTGAGAACTTTCTTGGCTACGTGTAGATACTGCAGCACTGTCTGAAACATTACCAGATACAAGTTCCCTTCATAAATTTAATTATACCTTTTCTGACGCAATAGACCTTTCACTAAGCTGTTTGCTGTTCAGTGAGCTATATGCACATGGAGTGGGGGTCACTTAACAGCAAACCCCTTCGACAAAATGGGCATCCCACAGCTGTGTCTGACGGAATAATACCTACGACACAATATCTTATCCAGAGAAAGACAACTTCTAGTTACAGCGAAGTCATCTTGTTGCTAGCATTCCCAGCATGAACCATTTTTGTATTTGTTTGAAGAACATAAAACACATTGGTGATTATTGCAATTTGCACCACTTAATGTCAGTAGAAGCTTGGGCAGATGAATGAATGAATGAATGAATGAAACAGACAGACATCTTAATGTTCTTTTTAATATTGGGATAGGAGGAATACAAGCAAAAGAAAGAGGAGGTCCTCTAACCTCACTGATGCATAACAATTCCACCAAAAATATCATGAAAAACCCAAAGCTAATCCATTATTAATTAATGCATTGCCCTGCATTTATTTATTTATTAACAATATTTATATACCACTTCTCATTTAGAACAAATCCTGAAGTAGTTTACAAAAGAATAAAAACAAACAAAGAAGACCACACACACACGTATCATGAGACTGGTATAAAGATAGCTTATGGCTGCAGGAAAGCCAAAGCAAACAGTTATATGGTTTCACTAAACACCTAAAAGATGCCAGCGTTGAGTCCTCCCATACTTCAAAATGTATTTAAAACTCCATGGAGAGAAGGAGCCACTAAGGGAGACATATGGAATGGGGAAACAGTAGGCAGAGAAAGTGTTAATTGCCCCTCCTTCTGCCATCATTCTGCTTCTGACTGTCCACATGGGAAGAAGCTTTTTTGCATTTAAGGTTACATTACACACATTTGTACTCAATCTGCTGACAGCATTAGGCCCCAGAAATGGCCAAGAGAAATATCCTACTATGTTGCCTTTAAAATGTAACTCCATCACACTGTGTTCTACTTAGGTACACAAGGGGATACAAGTTTGCGGTAGTATAGTTATCTCTGGGATCGACAAAAGCCTGTAATCGTAAGAAGTTGTGCCTTATATTAAGTCAGACATTTTGTCCATCTAGTTCAGTATAAGCTATACCAGCTTCCCCCAAACTGGTGCCTTCCAGATGTTTTGGACTTCAACTCCCATCAGCGCCAGCCAGCATGGCCAATGGTCAGGAATCCTAAGAGTTGTTCTCCAAAACATCTGGAGGGCACCAGGTTGGCGAAGAAGACTGATGTACACTGACTGAAAGAGGCTCTCAGGCTTGGCATCTGGCATTGCTCTCCAGATATTCCTCAGGGTTCTGTACTAGTTTTCTTCTGAAACAGCACCTTTGCTGTAAACATCTTAGGGGGCAAATAGCAGCCGGGGGAAGATTTTGCTGGAAACAGGCAGAGAGCCCCAGTCAGGGCCCCATGGCTGTTCTTCTTTCAAAATAGAAGTGGCAGCATTAAATACACTTTTTTAAAAAAAACATGATAAACATAACATGTAGTTTGCCCTTTGCTGATGCAACAGCATTGACACATTCTACTATACCAGTGCAACATGTACAGGCACCTTGAGTCAATGGTGCAATGCCATGCATCATGACGTTATGCTGCTGACAAATGCCCAACAAATTAGCATATATGTGGTCAGATTTTTCTGAGGATGCAAAAAATTTGCCTCCTTTTATTTTCTAAATATTGTTTCATTTTGTTTTTCAGTAATAGCCACATGAAGAATCGAGAGTTATTATTAACCCAATATTCTTTTATATATATGAGTTGGCATTTCTTTGGAATTGAACTAGATAAATTATTAGTTGGCTAATAAATTATTAGTTGGCAAAATTGGCTCCTATTTTGGACAAAAAAATATTAATGCTATGTTTCTCATTACTTTAATAACTAAAAAAATCAAAGAATAGTAAAATGTCAATAAATACTATAAAAACCAAAAAAAGTCTTGAAAAACAGAAAATAAAACTTATGACAGTATCTCAACTACAAAGGCTTTTTCATCATTTTGCACCAAACTTTGCAAACTGTCAAGAACTGTTTTTATTTTTGCAACGTTAGTATTGGAATGCTCTTTAATAATTACTGATGCAAATTATCTTTCAAATTGTTTACCTTTCACAAGTTGGAAGTTAACACAAAGTCAATGTACAGGCAGTACCCAGGTTACGAACGAGATTCATTCGTAAGTCTGTCTTTAAGTCAAATTTGTAGGTAAGTCGGAACAGTATAGCGTAGTATACATTAAAAATTGGCATTTACACAAATTGTGGCCATTTTTACGTACACTACACTATACTCTACGTAAACGACGTAGAGCCGGGGAACCAGGAAGTCGTGGCGGTCCGTTCATAAATACAAGTTGTCCGTAAGTCAGACGTTTGTAACCCGGGGACTGCCTGTAAATCAGTGTTCCTCAACCTTGGGTCCCCAGATGTTTTTGGCCTACAACTCCCAGCATGCTGTAAATGGACTTTGACAGCGGGCAGCGTGATCCAATGTGGCTCCCAGTAACCCTCCAAACTCGGAGGATTATGGGCACCCTTATCGAGGACGGGAGGAGCATGGAGGTGAAGGTTGCCTCTGTGCTTTTCCTGCCCTGCAAAATGTTCAGGCAGCTGATTTCGGCCATCTAAGTCTTTCCCCCTTGCTCACGAGGGCAGGCTGAGGTGCCACCAGGATACATCGTACGCCTGTCTCTTCCTCCTCCCCCAGAATTCCCACCACACGCTGGCTCCAAGGTTGGCCTTCCAACATCGGAGCTGCAGCCGGCACGGTTCTTTCCGCGCCAGCTGTGAGGGCGGAGGGAGGGCACTCCAAATTTGGAGTCCCAACTCTGACCTCTGAGTCTATTTCCGAGGTTGGAGCTGGGACTCCAAATTTTTCCTATGGCTGTCTAGACTCTTATCTAGCTGGTATTACAACATTGGAAAGATAAACGTCTACCTCCTATAACAGAATAGACTGAGGACCTAACTACTCTTTCAACATTTGAACGGGTGGTATTTCAATGCCACCTGCAAATGGATAAATATATGGATATTTGTTCTGCCCTTCTTGAAGCTTACGCATAATTGATAGCTGAATTTTCATATATACATATACACTCATATGTACATATTTCATATGCATCTATTGTAAGTGATTCATTTCAATTTATGTAAGAAAATTATTTTTTTTCCTTTCCTCTTAGGGTTTTGTTTTGTGGAAATTCACAATAAAAATTAATAAAAAATGTTTCTCGTTACTTTAAAAAGATCAAAGACTAGTAAAATGTCAATAGAGAATATAAAAATGAAATCAAGTCTTGAAAAAGAGTAAATAAAACTTGCTTTTGACAGTATCTCAACAACAAAGGCTTTTTCATCATTTTGTACCAAACCTTTGCAAACTGTCAAGAACTGTTTTTTTTATTTTTGCAAACAGAATATGATAAAAAGCTAGTGAATTTCCCTTGATCTTGAACTGGGGGCGGGGGGAGTGTTAAGCATCTCAGAGATAGAAATGTCAGGATTTTAATACCTAGAATGAAGAAAAGAAAGACTTGAAAACAGCAACATATTCATATATACTTTGTCAAATGCTTACATTTAGGCAGCAATCCTAGCATATCTACTTGAAGTAAATGCTGTTCAACTCAGTGGGACATAGTCTGAGTAAACTTAATTCTTGAGGAAATATAGTTAGGCTTAGCAGGTTTTGAACATGAAGGTTAGTGCCAGTGAAGGAGAGGTCTCCATGGTTCAGTCAATTTAGTTAGCTTTGGTTCTGCCCTCATATGTAAGTTCAGCCACCAGATAGAAGCTTGCAGCCAAAGAATTGGATAGTTTGTTCAAATCAATATGTGAGGGCCCTGCCTTTTGGCCCTCACTGCTGCTTTAGGATTGCCAGGTCACAATGCTGTACTAATGCAGTAAATATGGGTGGAGAATTTTCCCTTCTATGAAATTCTTGGCCCTAAGAGAGCCCTTTCAGGACCAACACCTGTAACCTTGTGCCATTATGGCTTCCTAACCAGCCGTCACAAGACTTTTCCTCAGACCTTTGTTTTTTCCAACTGCCTTTCCCAGAGAGTTCCACTGCCTACTCTGTAATTTCAACTAGCTGGCCTCAAGGCCCTCTGCTGCTCCTAGATTCTTCTAGATCTGCCCTGCAATGAGTTTTCTCCCATAGGGCCGGGGTCAGGTTTTAATTCCAGACAAATCTACAGCTTTCCCTGCAGTTCTCACAGAACCTAGACTCTGAACATCTTGTAACTGATGATTTGTTTCCCGAGTAGGTTAAACATTTGTGGACACACTGCAACACAGAGAAAGCCACCTCAGAGTCTTGACTGCTACCAGTGAAATATAATATAGATTGCTTCCTGTTGAACATGAGAAGTGTGTGTGGAAGGGTACTGAATGTCGTCTCAAGTCAGGATCTGCTAGGCCTGAATATCCATTATCTGATTAGCCTAAATCATCCAAATAACGCAGCATGTTTCAAACAGGGAACAAGGTACACTGTGCCAGGAGTGCATGCCATGCAGAGTGAGGAATCTATTTGGCAAGACCAAAGGGAGTTGGCTGAAACAAATGAGCCAGGCCAAAGGCTACGGTAATAAGACCAAGGAGCTGCTTCACCAATACACGGCAAGCACTGTGCACTGCAAGCATCTAAGCCAAATTTCAAAGGGTTTTACATTCTTCACACAAACCAGAGTTTAGGCACTAACTTTAGAAAGGTTATTATTGTAAAAATAAATAAACGGCTGCATGTATATAGTTATTGAACAAATCCTTGAGTTTAGTGTGCCTGGCACCTTCCTCAGAGGTGTATTTACTGTGTCACCTGTGTGCTTTTCCACATATTATATGGCTGAGTTTGGGAGAGGCCAAAGGGTCAGCTGCGAAGCCATGCCTTTGAATGCCAGTGAGTTGGATCCAGGGATGTTGAAGAGTCCTTGGTCTCAAGTCACGAGTCGAGTCACGAGTCTTTGGACCCAAGTCTCGAGTCCGAGTCCTTGGTCCAAAATGGTGACTCACGAGTCATGAGTCATGAGTCACTCCCAAAGCTGACTCCACGAGTCCCTATTAAAATCAATGGGGTTTTTTCCCAACAAAATAAGGCTACTTCACACTCAGAGCAGTCACACAGAGTAATCTCAGGTCCTTCCTCTGCCTCTCCCAAGTACGCAACACATCAATCAAAATAAATCTTGACACACTGTTGGGGCTGCACTCCCGGTAGCCGTCCATAGTGGCCGAGCAGCGGCACACCTCGCTTCCATGTGCTCTTCGCCAGCAATCACGCTCCTCTCCACTCCTTCTGGCACAGCCCAGGGATGTTGAAGAGTCCTTGGTCTCGAGTCCCGAGTCGAGTCTCGAGTCCCATTAAAAATATTGGGACTCGAGGTCGAGTCAGAGGGGGGACTCAGTCCGACTCACGAGTCGAGTCCTCGAGTCCGAGTCCCCATCCCTGGTTGGATCCCTTTGACATTTTCAATAACATGTTATTTCAATTTACACCAGCCTGTGATATTAAATCATGATTATATAATTGGGCTTCAGTTAACTAACTTGAAACACCATCCACAAAATATACTAGTAAAAATAGCACACCCGGTTTACTTTGCTGAACTGTACTGGAATGCTGTAACAGCTGCTATCTATTATACCACTCAATTATCTTGAAGAGATGCTGAAAACACAATAATAAAAGGCCCAAAACTTTCTTTTTTGGGTTTCTAATTCCATTAAGAGGGGGTTTTTTTTAATGTGTGGTATGGAATACAGCTATTTCCTCCCATCCCTTGCAAGCCTTAGATTACATCAGATGGAAGTAACAAATACCAAGTGAATAAATGAAAAAGAAATCAATAGAAAGAGAACAGAAATATATTTACAGCTATGCTTCCACACTGAGTCCATACAGATGACCAGACTACCTTTGGATGATGAACTCTCCTTTACTTCACATCAGGGGCAGATGCATGGCAAACTGTTTGGCAAAATGGTTGTCTGTACAGCCAGATTCAAACAGAATCATCAGCCAAATGGAATCTTGCAAACCATCTGGTTCTTACTCGCTTGCAACTGCACTAATATCTATGTTATATATTTGTACAACGTCAGAGCAAAATGGGGAAATTGCTCTCTCTGCGGCCTGGACTGAACTCTTCCCCTCTACCTCTCTTCTCACTCAAAAAGGCTTCATCCTTTCCTTCCCCCAGTTGCCCATTGTCTGTTCTGGATTCACTTTCTAGGAGGGACAAGTGGTTTGTCCACCCACTAAGGACCTCTTCATATTTGACATTCTGGGCATAATCCAACGGAGTGTTTACACCCCCACCAATTCTATTACACCACACCAATTCTATTACACCACACCAATTCCATTGCACAGGCAAACTCCACCGCTTGTAGAATGGTGATTTAGCACTTCCAGGGCAACCTGAAATGAGTGGAAAGACTAATTTCTGGGAGGAGGCAGGTCGGCAGAGCTCACATAAGGGAGCTTCCCCTAAGCACCAAATCTCTCTTGCGTAGGTGGTGGGTCCTGCTTACGCAACGGAATCGGCAGGACCCACTGCTTGCAGAAGGGAATCAGCGGGGCATAAAGGAATCAGCAGGAGTGTAAGCACCCTGTTGGATTCTGCCCTTTATCTTTGTAGGGGAAATGTGTACCCTGTCATATTTGAAGTTTGCTCGCATATTTAATTATCTGAACACACTCTGGAAAGGTTCCCAACATCTGTACATATGGAAAATAGGCATGTTCATAACATGATGGTATACCATTTCCCTACACACGTTTGTAAATTGTCACATGTGAAGTGGTCCTCAGGCTCCAGATCTTCGTAGTCGAATCAGGTTTTCCTGTTAACAGAAAGGGGGAAAGAGCCCTTGACCTGGAGAAGTGGATACCTGCAAAGAAGTCTGGCAGTGGGTGGCAGTTCAGGTAAAGGGAGATGTAATTGGAATCTGAGATAAATGAGAGGAACTCATAGCTAATTAAGGAAGGGAGGGTTATAGGGCAAGAAGTCTCCATTGGCTCAAGTGGAAAGCCAGTTAAATTGGACACACTGAATCAATGCCCAGTTAAACATAGCAGTCCCAACCTCCCAGGTGCTCTATGGAAATGTTGGAACAGTGGCCTTGTCAGTCTGGTATGCCCTTTGCCAGTCTTGAGGCCCCATCAAACGCCCAACCTTACTGCCCTCTGGAGCTTGTCATGCCCAACTGAATGTGAACTAGGGCAAAATCTGGATCTTAAGGAAACAGACTGCAATACTGGTGTATAATAAATATATTTAATACAGGAATCTGAACATGCAGGTTTCCCTAAGGATATCTGTTGATCACTCAAATGTATTAGGTGCATTATAATATTTCTCCTGAGGCCCAGAATACCTAAGAAGGGCCCTGCTTCTTTCCAAACTGTCAGAGGACCAAATCTTTGAGTCTATTCCAATAGCAAGACTACTATCAGGTAATTCCTGCTCAATCTTCAAGATTCTATCAAGGAGAGAGCTGAGAAGTTTCAAAGTTCTTCAAGTCTTGATGAACTTAGACATAGCTTTGTGTATACTTGTTTAAAGCCTTGTCCAAAATAACAAGGATTCTCTCCATCAAGTTCTTTCAGTATTTATAAAAAGCCAGCAACTACATGACCAGAAAAAAAGGAAAAAACCACAGAAGAGCCTTATTTGGATTATTTGAGTTTCCTCCTCCTTTTCATAATATTAGAAAGTCTTTCGGATGAGCTTCAAAGAGAGAGCCATTTCCCCACTACCGAATACTGTGGGGGGCGGGGTTTTTTTTTTAACCAAAGCCAATACACTTATTCTGTGACAAGATCCCAAAATGTTTATATATCAGGGAACAGAGTGAGGGTTAAAAAAAATTGTGCCATCATCACTGAGAATTCTGAGTGAGGATTCTCATCTTTAAAATTTATTCTGGAGAAGGGATTTGGTGAGGTTGACCTTCTTCCTTAGACTTAAGATTATTAGTACTCTTCTGTTCAGTGTCTACCAGTTGGAAACACTATACCTTTGACCTTTCATGCATATTATCCTCACCTCACCTCCCATGCTGGGAAGCCTGCTGGCAGCAGCAGCTGCTATCATCATCATCATCATCATCATCATCACCACCATCATCATCATAATCAAAACTAGACACCGTGGGTTTATCATCCTTAATGAAGCTACTGGTCAGAAATGAGCTCCTGTTTTCTCAATGGGTAGACCCAATTCAACAAAAGAACATGACTGAGCTGTGATGGCTAGAGAATCTCTTTCCCTGCTTTTGGAATATGGTATCCTTCAACTAGTGGGAGGGGGCAGAGGAACTGTTAGTAGATGGTTTTAATTTAGTGGGAAAGAGACAAGACACAAAAAACTGTGAGTATGCTCAAAGTGCACCTTGGGGTGCAGAATGAATAGGAATCTGATACAAGATTTGCTTTTTGTTACTCGAGTGCCTATTTGTTTCTAATATGTTCTGCTTGTTTACTTAGAAATAAAACAAATATTACATTATAAGTATCTGGTTGTCTCTGTGAAACCCTGTAGCATTCTTCCTGAAATGAGAAACCACATGAGAAGTGGGAAGCATGTAAGAATGCAAAGGTTAAAATCAGACAACCCCTACCTGCAGGCTTAAAGTCTGAGTGCTCTACAATCATCAATGCTCTCTTGAAACTCACTATTTCTGAATCAGATAATCTTTGTGTGGGAAAAGAAAACACTATGTGCGAAAATTCATACTTAATTAGTTGGTCACAAATAGAGGCAAATATAGTCTAAAAGACGGTGTGCGGGATTTGAACCTGATAGATTTGGATTAAAATCTATGTCTATTTGAAGTAAATCCATTTGTTTCTCAGCCTTGATTTACCATTTACAAAATCTCATTAATCTACTTCACAGACAGTTGTACAACTGAGAGCTGGTATATCTTGTTTGTATTGTATATATATATATATATATATATATTGGTGTGGTCGGTAGACCATAAATAAACATTATTATTATTATTATTATTATTTACTTCACAGACAAGGACTGTAAAACACACTGAATACTAACAATTACAGAAATTATTATAGTTTACAGTCGTGTCATCTTTGTACTTATGCCTCATATATAGTATACACTTCAGATAAAATCATAGAGACTAAATGGTTATCAAGAGTATAGTCTGCGAATGATTGTTGAGGTCAGTTGCCTGGATTGATGTTTCCAAGTACAGAAAAGTTAGCAATGAACTGTCTGCATAACTGTCATTCAGAAAAGAAAACCAACATAACAGGATCATGTGACTCTCCCCCAGCCACAAAAACTCTAAAAGAAATGCAGGCTGGTTATTGATTTAATTGAAATTTGATGGGAGGCTGCAGCATGGATACTACACTGGCAGCAATTAAGAACATAAGATCAGACAAATTGTCATTCCAGGGCAGTGCATGTATCCAGTTGATAGCGAATGTTTGTCTGTGTTTTAATTCTTAGCCACCCTTATTCATGAACTTAAAGTGGAGCATGTAACTTTTACTACTGTGAATTAAAAAAAACCCGAGAACCTATCCCCAAGAGGCTCACATGATCATGTTATTATGTAATACAGTAATAAGGAACAAAAATAAGGCTATTATAGAAATAATTTGAGACGTCAAGTTCTACCAGTAGCTATAAATTATTATGTAGATTTCTATTTTAAAAGGGAGATGCTTTCCCACCCCACTCCCTCCTGCAGATATATTTCATCAGAAATCACTTGAAAATACTAGCCCTTTTGGGGCTTACATGATCATTGTGGTTTAATAATTACTATTTAAAACTGAGCTATTCAAATGCTGGCATGTTTGGGAAAGAAAATAGACACTGCAATAATTTTACCATACGGAAGCTCTGTAATTCAGATGGATAGACCTGAAGCCATAGACAAGGGAACTGAGACACTCTGCAGGGCAGGTAAGCTGTTTGTTACCATCTGCCAGGCCCTCGCCCTGCAGTGTTGCCTGCTGTGTGTTAAACTCTTGTTCCTGCTATTGGGAGAAACTGGCATGGCAGACAAGAGGAGAAAACTTCCCCTGAGTTGATTGATCATGTGAGCCAGCTATACTTGACTCCAAGGCCTTTATTTTCTGGGCCAGAAGTGTGGGGGGAGCTGCTTCGGGGGGATGCAAGGCCAAGGACCACCCCTCTGACACCTTGGCCAATTTGGTTGTTTAGAGACTTTGACAGGAGATTGGTCACCTTCTTAGGGCCCATGTGCCTGGGAGAGAGGGTATGGGATGAAGTGGGAGGACCTGGGGGGGGGGGGATCAGTGTAGTGACAGGTAGAGGGAGATACAGCATTGGGAGCAGGGCTAGCCAGGTAAGGAGAATGTGGCTCAGGATTTCATGGCCTCCATGACTGTCCCCTTGCAGAGGGGAAAAGTTGCCGTAAGTCTAAACTTCAGCAGGCAATGATTTGACCATGGCAAAGGGGCTGATTCAAAGTCCCCCACCTTCAGACCACCATCTCCATGTCCAGTTGAGAAAACTAAGTCAAGAGTAGGCCCCACTATATGTGTTGGACCAATGACATACAGGGATAGTCCAATGGCTGCCATGGAGACCATGAAGCCCTGAGCCACCCCAGACAAGGTGCCCTCAGCATGAATGTTATTTTTAATATTTTTATTAGTGTTTTTTTTTAATGTGAAATACACCAAAGCAAAAGACTCCATAGAAAGGGGAAAAAATGAAGGAAAGAAAAAAAATATAATTTTCTTACAGTCATTTAAATGGATCCATTACTGTAAATATATATGAAATATATACAGTCATGCCTTGGATTGAGAGCATAATTCGTTCCGGAAACGTGCTTGTAGTCCAAAACACTCTTATAGCAAAACGAAATCCCCCCAAAAAAAATTTGTACAGAGTTTTTTAATTTAAGCCGTACTACAGTACTTGTATTGCAAGACGTCGCTTGTATATCAAGTCAAAAAAAATTAAATAAATATTTTAAAATTTGCTTGTCTTGCAAAACGCTCCCAAACCAAGTTACTTGCAATCCAAGGTATTACTGTATCCATAAGTTTCAAAAAGTATATAGTATACAATTATCAAAAATAGTTATGCATAAACATCAGAAAAAGCAGACCAAATATCCATGTATTTATCCATCTGCAGGTGGCATCTAAATACCACCTGCTCAAATGTTGAAAGCGTTATTAGGTCCTCAATCCATTGTGTTACAGAAGGTGAGCATTTATCTTTCCAATATAGTAAAATCAGTCTTTTGGCTGTCAGGAGGGCGTGGAATCCACATGCATTGTCCTTGTGATAAATTCCATACAGCAGGTATATAATTTAAAAGAACGTGTGCATCAGTAAATATTAAAGAGCATTCTAATACTAGATTTATCCGTACTATGACCTCTACACAAAAAGAAGCAACCACTGGGCATTGCCAAAACATATGTGTAAACAAAGCATTCACAGTATTACACCTCCAACAGTTAGCTGACTTAGACAAACCCTTATTAAAAAGATGCTGTGGTGTCCAATAATCACGAAACAACCATTTTTGCTTAATAAGACGTAACCTAAGATCCATAGACTCATCTGAAACTTACACAAAAACAATGTCCCATTGATTAGGCAACATATGACCCTCTAATTCCCTATTCCATGGATCTTTAAGACTCTGTGTATCATACTTATTCACCGATAATAACTATTTATAAACATGAATCGTAGGTCAATATTACTGCTCAGCCTCAATCAATGAATCCAATAGCAAAGGAGGCTCTGAAGCTGAAAAAACAGCTGGACCAAACCTAGATTCTAACAAACTGTTGCAATTGCAAGTATTGCCATTCAGCTGAGGCAGGCAAGTTATATTTAATTTGCAAAGCCGAAAATGACAAAAACTCATCATCGACACTCACTAATTGATCCAAAGTATAAATCAACCTGTCTGCCTAAGTCCGCCACAGGAACGTTTTCTTACCAATTTTTAAATCCAGATTACCCCATATAGTCAGTTTAGCATGAGAAAATGGGTCAAACTGTAATTGAGAACCACACCTCTCTAACTGCCATAATTGTAGGAGGCACCCTGTCTGTTTTAGTATAGCAAGACCCTAATTCCATCCATTTAGAGAGAGGATCCAGACATAAGGATTCCAAAATTGACCACGGTGGATAACCTAATCTAAGTGGAAAAGACCAAAATTTGGAATTAGTCAACAAATAAGCCCTATGATATAAGGCAAGATCTGGAAAACCAAACCCACCTTCTTTAGTTGCAAGTTGCATTCTTTTCAAAGAGATTCGTGGAGGTGAAGAACCCCAGAAAAATTTGCGAAACAAAGCATTAAGTTGTTGAAAATAATTGCCAGGTATAAATAGAGGAATCCCACGTAAAACATCAGCATGAACGTTGACATTCCCCAGAACCAACACTCTGGAGGACCTCAACAACACATCTGAGACCACCTCCATCAGCTCAGATAGGGAGTCTGTTGAGCAGTGGGGTGGGTGGTACACCAACAGAATCCCCAATCTGTCCTGCTGGCCCAACACAAGGTGCAAACTCTCCAAACCAGTAATCAGATGGACAGGGAGCCTGCAGAGGGAGATGGGAATTCCTATAGACCACAGCACGCACACACACACACACACCCTGGCCCTCAAGTCTACCCTGGTGCTGAACCAAATAGCCAGTGGGCAGAGCTGGGAAAGACTAATTCCTCCCTGCTCACCCAACCAGTTCTTGGTTATGCATGCCAGATCAGCTGCCTCAATCCTCTCTCCAGGAACATGACATGATTTTAAGAGGAAAACCAACACCCCCCCACACAAGAACAGCAAAGGCCAATCAATCCAATGCTGGGGGGACCTTGCCCTTGCACACACCCCAAAGCATCTTCCCTCAAAGGAGAGAACCCGCCTGTGGTGTTGTTGTCACCCCATGCCAGGGCTGAGCAGATAAGGGGCCTTCCTAAGCAACATGCAACAGCTGGCTCAAATCTGCAGTAATAAGCCGGGGAGAGATTTTTTTTTTCTCCTCATCAGCTCCAACCAGTAGGTAACTTCTCTCCAGCAGCTAAACACAATCCCAGGAAGGGCCAGTAAGAAGATGGTAAATTGGCCCACTTGCTTCCACAGGATGTCCTAGTTGCCTTCCTCTGTTGGTCCAGGGCTTGAATAAAGGTGCAAGAGCCTTGTCCTCTTTTACATCTGGCCACCCTAGCACCAATGGAAAATTCCCCTCCCCCACAAAGCAAATACAAGCTTCAGGTCCCAAGAATAAAAAAAGGTTACTACTTTCCCCACTTTCTCACTGCTACACATAAGGGAGAGCAATTTCATCCCCACTGAATTGCTGCAAGAGCGGCCGAACAGTTCTCCTATAGTGAACTGCTTCACTGCGTCTACTTCAGTCACTCAGCACCGAAATGCTTGTTCTGCTCTCTTTAGCAGTGAGCGGAATAACCTTAATGACCAGGTACACCTTCTTAGTCAACAAAGAACAGATGTTCACAGTCCTTACTGGCAAAACTACCTGTGCTAATGCAGGATTTTTATAACATATATCTTGACTAATCAGGCCAGACTCTCTGACTGGGTTCGGAGGACACTCGATAAGCAATGGTGGTTACTCACTATTGCTTGTTCCCCATGTCATGCGAACCCAGAGGTAGTGACTGCTGACCATTGGGACTTATCAAGGTTTTGAACAATGATAAGTCACAACGGTCTGGTCTAGGGTTTGTTTGTACCACAATGGCTTGCCGTGCCATCCGAACCCGGACGACATGACCCATCGTGGCACAATCCCCAAAACAAGCGAGCTGCTTGAGAAGAGCAGACGTCGGTACCCTTGCCAAGCGGCTGGCCACAGAGCGCAGCTGACAGCTGCCCCCGAAGTGCCCAAACAGCCCTAGGAGGCAGCTGTCAGAGGCTTCTTCCACCTCCTCCACGGAGCTGATCAGGCACCCCCACCTCCTCCTCTAGAGTAGACCTCCTGAAGAGGAGGCGGGAGGCAGCAATCTGCTCCCGTTCGGCCGCTCGGCACGCTGAGCAGCCGCGGGGATCAGAGCACGGCCTCCTGCCTGACAGGCTTTCTCCCAGGAGGAGGCCATGCTCTGATCCCCGTGGCTGCTCCACGTGCCGAGCAGCCGTAGGGACGGAGGCGCTTCCCGCTGTCACCGGCGCTGCCGCCCCAGTGACAGTGGGAAGCGCCCACCCACTCTGCCCTCCGCTTTCCCGGGATCTCCTGGGAAAGCGGAGTGGGTGGGCGCGGCCGCACCCATGACAGCGGCAACCGCCCACCCACTTCACCCTCTGCTTTCCCAGGAGAACCCTGCGTCACCGCCTCCAGCAGGAAAGGTTTAGCCTCCGTTCACGGAGCAGTCGCAGAGAGTGGAACCGGCGCCCCCACCTCCTGCATGAGAGGAGACCGCTCAAGGAGAAGGCGAGAGGCTCCCCCCCTCGCCACTGCGCTTCAGGGCACGCGCCCTGTTTGTGCAACAGGGAATCTTTGACAGCTGCTGCAAGCTGAAATCGGCTTGCGATCACGGCTGTCAAAAAGAGGAGCCTCATTCCTCCCCATGAGATATCGCCGGCGGGAGGAAGGAGGGGGAAGGGAGGGAGGGAGTGAAGCAACCACGATGAACCCGATCGTCTGTCCAGCTCATTGTGGCTGTGTTTCAGGTTCCGGCAAACAATCGTGGTAACTTACCACAATTGTTGCTGTGTCGTGTGAACCGGCCCTTTAAATCAGGGGACCTGAAAACATCAATAGTAATCATTCTTTGAAACATCCATTCATAGGAAGCTGCCTTAACCTGAGACAGAACATTAGTTCATCTAGTTCAGTCAGTGTATTGTCTACACTGACTGGCTGTGGGTCTCCAGGATCTCAGACAGGAGTCCAGTCCTACCCGGGGATGTCAGAGATTGAACCTGGGACCATCTGCATAATACACAAAAGAGACAGCCTTGTAGTTCCTGACGTGTTTCAAGAAATACCTCTTTATCAAGGGAAATTGCTTGATAAATGATTGTTTAGAACTTCCTGCATCTAACTCACTCAAGAAACAAAAAGTTCTAAACACATTTAAAAGATTTTGAAGAATGATGCACAGAGCATGGCTTGGATGTAAAGGCCTAACAGTTGACCTGAGTGCTGCATGTGTTGCTCTCAAACTAACGGAGTAGGAGCCAAGGTTTGACAAATTATCAGCATGCATGCAATAGCAAAAATCACATTAATTGTGCAAAAGCATGCCCAATGCAAACTTTTACCTAATGCAGTGTTTGCAGTCCAAGACATCAAGTGTTTAAAATGTGTTAAGCACGTTTAGTTTTCTTGTTTATCTTGCTCATCCTAGTACAGGTTGACTTTTACTTTTACTTTTACTAATCCGACACCTGTAGAAGCAGGGAAAGGATCCGGGGTAAAGCTTGCCCCATACAATTTCAGTCTGGCATATAATCATATTACAAGTTGAGAATCCCTTATCCAAAAATACATGTGCCTAATTATTTTAAAAGTTTGTATAAATTCCCTTCAGGCTATGTGTACAATGTAGTACTATAATAATTTTTTGTTGATTTTTTTTCTAAACAATCACTTGGAAGTAAGATCAAGAATTTCCCTGGATAAAAAGATATTCTCAAAATGTGTTGGGAACTACAAAAGATTGATGCAGCTGTCTCTTTTTTGTTTCATTTTGGACTTACAGCGGCTTTATCCTTTTTATTGTTGTTGTGACCTTCAGTATACAAAGCATATATTCTACCACCGATCTATTCTTAATGCTAGCTTTTGAATTGGTTTTTTTCTAAAGAAATCTACATTTTAGCTCAGTGTTTTAGAAAGAGACTTATTTCATATAAAGTATATTTTAATAGCTGGATAGTTGAAAACAGGTATAGAATTTATCATGTGTATTATATTTTAATAATTATTATTTATTTATTTATTTATTTATTATTTATTTCTTGCCCGCCTCCCCACTCAGATTGAGACGGGGAACAACCATAAATATAAAATACATAACTAGTTAAAAACATAGTAAATATTATTAAAATATTCTTTAAAACCTTTAAAAGTATCCTAAAAACTCTTAAAATTCCACTGTGTAGGCCTGTCGGAAGAGGTCAGTCTTTATGGCCTTTTTAAAAGCCAAGATACTATCTAGTTGACGAGTCTCCTCCGAGAGGCCGTTCCACAGTCTGGGAGCAGCAGAAGAGAAGGTCCTCTGGGTAGTACCCGCCAGCCTAGTCTTGGCTGACTACAATATAACTATACAATATAAACAGGGTTATTTATACACTGCTTGTTATACACTGAATTATTTTATCCATTTTAAATTAACTTTTTAAACATCCATCTAAGCTAGAGCCACGTATAGACTGGGTTCAGACAACACGATAACCTACACTCAAGGGTTGAGTATGGGTTGAGTGTAGGTTGTCATTGAACCATGGGTTGTTGTTGAAACATGTTGTCTGAACCATGGGTTGTTTGTGGTTAACAAGCTATGGCTTGTTAGCGCAGCTGGGTTCAGACAAAATGATAGCCCATGATTCAACAACAACCCATGGTTCAAGGACAACCCACACGCAACCCATACTCAACCCTTGAGTGTGGGTTATCAGGTTGTCTGAACGCAGCCATAATCATTCGGAATGTCATCATTCTGTTTCATCAAGATCAAAAGGATTGTGGCACTAGTCCCACCAGCCCAACTGGGCCTTAGATTAGTTTTGCTCAAAGAGTAATCCGTCCCATGATACATGATACATGGCAAGCTGCTTTTGAAATGGAAGGAGTTTCATGTTATGAGGCAGCATACTATTCAAAGAAAAAATGTGATCGCAAGCCTGTGCGTTAGCCTAAAGTATTTATCTGATTCCTGGCTTTTGTTTATTTTGCATATGTAAATATAGGGGGCTGGAGTTCACATATGTACACAACGGTGCATTTTTAAAAATCTATCTAAACCTGTAAGCATTAGGAGCAATTATAATAGCCTCCAATAACCTTCCTATTTACCAGGTTTCTCCTTCACATCCTCCTTGATTCCTTATAGTCAACATTTCTTGTCTTGTCTAGTGGGCTTTGAACTGCTGTGAACAATCCCATTATACACAGAGGCCTAATAGCCCATATCGACATAGGGGCCAAGATTTATGCCAGTTAATCTATTAACAAACTTGAGCTACAAGCTGCCCAAAACAATGGTTTTGTGGAAGAAAAGGCTGGGCTCAGGGGAGACAAATCAACAAGATGACTACTGCACTGTGTGCCACCTAATTTATAAATATGCAAAAAGGCAAGAGAAAGTCATCATCATCATCATCATCATCATCATCATCATCATCATCATCATAATCATCATCATCAGGCGATCACTCGTGACCCGAGTAAGATTGTCTTCCAGGATAAAAGGAGGAAATTCTAAAGAAGATTGTGTAGACTCTAGCGATGGGTCCGTAAGTGACTGTGGAGGCCAATTCTAGATCCACACAGCTTCCCACAGTGAGGACACAGGTTACCAGATGGAAGATGGTCCTGTGAAGGATTCGTTTGACGTGCTTTTCGCTTAGCACGTTTCTCCCTTTCACCTTGCACTCGGGCTTCTTCAAAGTCCATGGAACCTTTGTGAAAGGCCAACCTCCATTTAGATCGTTCATGGGCCAGAGCTTCCCAGTTTTCGATGTTTATATTGCATTTTTTTAGATTAGCCTTATGAACATCTTTAAACCTCCTATATTGACCACCGATATTCCGCTTTCCATCCTTGAGTTGGGAATAAAGTACCGGTAACTGCTTTGGGAGACGGCAGTCAGGCATTCGAACAACATGACCGGTCCACTGAAGTTGGCGTTGAAGGATCATTTTTTCAACGCTAGTAGTCTTTGCTTCTTCCAGTACACTGACATTTGTTCGACTATCTTCCCAAGTAATTTGCAGGATTTTCCGGAGGCAACGTTGATTAAATCTTTCAAGGAGTTGGAGGTGACGTTTGTAGATAGTCCATGTTTCGCAGGCATACAATAAAGTTGGTAATACAATGGCTTCATAAACCAGTGTTTTGGTCTTCTTACAAATATCCCGATCCTCGAACACTCTATGTTTCATTCGAGAAAACGCAGCACTTGCGGAGCTCAAACGATGCTGGATTTCACTGTCGATGTTAGCTGTAACAGAAAGATAGCTGCCAAGATAGAGAAAATGATCGACATTTTCCAGTATTGTCCCACCAAGGTGAATAGATGGCATCACCAAAGGGTTAGCTTGCACTTGCTGATGAAGCACTTTGGGTTTTTTGATGTTAAGTGAGAGACCAAGTTTTTCGTATGCTTCTGCAAAAGCATTTAGGATAGTTTGGAGATCATCCTCTGAATGTGCGGAGACCACATTATCATCAGCATACTGAAGTTCCACAACGGAGGTTGTAATTACCTTACTTTTTGCTTTCAGCCTGCTGAGATTAAAAAGCTTTCCATCTGTTCCATATATAATTCCCACACCAGTGGGAAGTTTCCCCTCGACAAGATGTAAAATCATGGCGATGAAAATAGCAAATAATGTTGGGGCGATAACACATCCCTGTTTAACACCTGATCCCACTTTAAATGGAGCACCATGAGAGCCGTTGTTATCCAAAACCGTTGCCGTCATGTTGTCATGGAGAAGTCGCAAGATATTCACAAATTTATTGGGGCATCCAATTTTCATAAGGATAGTCCAGAGAGCTGTACGGTCTACAGTATCAAAGGCCTTAGCCAAATCGATAAATGCCATATAAAGGGGTTGATTTATATGGCAAGAGAAAGTAGATCTACATCTGCATGCAAAGCAGATCATACTTCTGCATGCAAAGCAGGTGCTCTACCAATGGGCTATGGCCCCTCCCATTAACTTCTATAATGTTAATGATGGTAGTTGCATAATGCCCTATTCTGGATTCTTCCAGATACATGGCTCCTAGGGCTACCAATGTTAGCCCTAGGGCTACCAATCAATAGACACTGTCCAGCTATTCAGCCTTTTCCTCGTTAACGGATTTCTTGTAGAAAGAAAAAACTGGAAGAAGTAGTGAGAAAACACAGCAGAGTTACAAGTGGAAGACGTTACTGTCTGGACCTCCTTTAAAATTCCGTGAACGAGGTGGGGCAATTGCGCAATAATAGCCTTGTATGAAAGCCCTCTCTGTCCCTCTAGCTGAATATAGCCCAGGTCCACCAGCCAGAATGCACCTTTGTTAAGAATTTGTACGCTTTGTTATTTGCATTGTTATTTGCATTTATATACTCAGTTCACTTTCCTCCTTTATCAACCTAGCTAGCGAGAAGCAACACAAAAAGTTTGCTTATAATTTGTAGTCAGGTCCTGCTGATCTTAGCAGACTCTCATAGTAAAAGGGGAGCATTTTTCTACTAACAAATGTTCAGCTCCCTAGAGACAAGTTTCTTAATTTGATTTTAGCCCCCAAAGTGTGAAGTTATGTATTTATAACCTGCCACTTATTCTCTCCCCCCCCCCATTTCCCCCACGGTGTTACTATCAGACATACCAACTTCATCAGCAATTATATAATCCAGTTTACAAACCACAACTCCAAAGTGCAACAGATATTAAGATCACATTGTCAAAAGATCTATTGGTGCTAAGCCAAGAAGGCCTATACCTGTTTCAAAATTAAATAAATAAAAACCAGATCTCTCCGTTGTATAATTACTTCCCTCCATAAATGTTTATAAACTGATTTTATTATCATATTATTCCATATTTTTCATCTCCATTGACTGAGAGATGGTAGAAGGGCAAATTTCCAACCTTTTGCCAGTAATATACATGCCTCAGTTAGCATGCATGTAATCATTACAGTATGTTCTTTCCTTACATGCCTTTAACATAATAAATTTAGGGGTCAGTGGAATAGCATAACCTATTATCTCTCTAATTCCTTGCACAATATCTAATCAATATTTTTTAACTTAAGGACATTCCTATCAGATATGCACAAATATCCCACTCCCCCTTCTACATCTCAAAAATTCCATCAGACTAACATAATATTTAACATAACATAACTAAATCTCCAAGTCTTTGTCAGCTTTGTCCCCCAATAATCATCCCAAACAGTTAGATTTCTCTGTTATCAGGTCTAGAGGAGTTATCACCTGGCATATATGGTGGGAACATTTTGATTTTCTCAGAGAAATTGACTTTTGTACAGTGAATACTAGCAAAATGCAGGATTTTCAATATACAAAAATGTTCCTACATGTTTAAAATTACAGGGTTTATATCCTATCATTATTGTATTACCTCTATGTCCCAGAATTTCTTTACTCTACTTTCCCCATCCATATCTAGAGACAATTCAGTCACTCACTTCACAACTGTAGTTGCAGTAAAAGTTAATATGCTTTGCAAAGTTAATAGTCTACTAAAATCTGGGGTTGGGACATAAAATTCAGGTAAGCTATTCAGAAGAAAACAGAAGAACATTTTTTTCATTTTTATTAGGTAATTTCTCCAACACCCTCTCCATTCCACAGTGTATTTATGTGAAAATATTTGTTATCAATTACCCTTTAATACAAAATATGAAACTAATAAAAGCTAACAATCTCTATTGGAGGAGGAGACTGCATGCAGAATTAAAAAGCAACCTAACACTAAGACCGGTGTATAGCACATGAATGCAGGCAAAGTTTATAGCCAATGGCTTTCACAACTGTTTTCATTTATTTATTTGTTAAGATATTTTTATCCCACATCAAGAAAACAAACAAAACAATAAATCACTAAACCAGTTTGCTGAATTAGTTGACATTCAGTAGAACTTGGTAATGCTCCAAAAACATTTGTCCATTTTAGATACAAAAGTACTGAAAAAATGTAAATAGTATTTATTTATTTATTTTATTTCATTTTTTTTATACCACCCAATAGCTGAAGCTCTCTGGGCAGTTTACAGCAATTAACAAGACAGTCCCTGCCCGCAGGCTTACAATCTAAAAAGACACGACACACAAGGAAAAAGGAATGGGGAGGGAAGAAGGGGGAATATTGATTAATACTCCTGGCAGGGCTGGTGGAATGGCCCTGCGCTCCCTCTCATCTCCCTCCTCTCAGCCTGCTGGAATGGCTGCTGCTGCTGGTGGTATACAGGATTGTGAAAGCTCACTATTATGTTTAATATTGCTGCTAATATGAAAATCTGTTTGCCAAGAGGTGCATATTGGTTCATACCAATTATACATGTCCGTCATTTCTGTGGGTTGGTTTTATTAACTGTCTGTAGCCCAAAGGCAGACCTACTCAAGAGCAGCAGAAGTCTGCACATCCTTAGAGTTTAAGTATGCCCTCTTCTTCTCAATACAAAACAGATGATTAGCATTGCTAGTTTTGACAGCACTGACAGTTTGTTAAGTAATTGAAAGGAAAGAAGGAATGCATGGACTGAGTCCAGTTGCCACTCTCTCCTTTCCTCCAGAAGGGGTGATGGACAGTGTCAGAGCAGGTGCTGATAGGTACGTAGTTTGATACATGCTGTGCAGAAGTGCCACCAGTGCACCAAGAGCTGCTGGATGTGGTCTACCTGGCTTGCAGCATCATATATTTATTTTGGACTTCCTATGTGGCCCTTCAAAATCAGTCTCATTGCATTAGGATGCATGTGGCCTTGGATGGACAGGATAGTTCAGTAACCTGAAGGCTAATTAACTAATTCCATGGTTCAGCTCTTCATTTGCCACCACTGCTACCATCATGAAAGAATATCAAGGGTCAACAGCAGAGAAAAGGCCAAAAGGAGCAACCAGTGTCTTTCAGTGAATTATTATTCCATTGAAGGATAAGGCTCTCAATGGCGATATATTACCTCCAGTATCAGAGGCAGTATGACCAGGTTCTTACGTAATGACAACCCATGGCTTAAATAACGCATGGGTGGTTGTGCCTGAGTGGGAGAGAGAGACCGCACTGCCTCCCCACATGTGCCACTTCCACTGTTACTCAACAACCCTCAATTGGCTCCTTAATAGGTTGTTGATTGTGATGTCCAAACCTAGACCAATGGGTTGTTTAGAGGGCTATGTAGAGGGCCAAACTCCTCCCCCCCTTCCAGAGAAGAAATCCACACACAGGCTTCTAACTGAAAAGCTTTAGTCAGGCCAGCCTAGCAATCTGGCTTTGAATTACAAAAGGAGTGATTAGCAGAGTCAATCACAAGAGACAGACAAGCTAGTTAGAATAATAGCCATTTAGGAAGTTAGCCCTAAAGCTGAGAAGTTGATTCCAAGCTGAGGAGTTCCCCTCCGCTTCCAGAGTCAACCAGCCACCCAGAGGGATGTAACCGCTCGCCTCGAGCAGGCGTAGCGGGCCAAAAATCGGCCCCGCTCACGCCCACCCGAGGCGAGTGGGTCTTACCGGGTCCTGGGCCCCATTCGCCTCTCTGCACCGAGCCGCCGCCGCGGGCCGCGACAGACCCGTCGCGTCACTTCCACCTGGCCAGAAGTGATGCGACGGGACCCTGCGCCGGCGCGTCAGGGGCTTAAACAGCCCTGTTGCCCTGGTTTCTACGGAAAAGACGCAGCGCGGGGTCCCGGTGCGCCGGCGCAGGGTCCCATCGCGGTGGGCGTGGGCGGCTTGAGCGGCGCAGAGAATCGGCCGCTGAGAATCGAGCAGCGGGGGGGGCGCCACAGAGAGGAGAGGCGGAGGGGCAGGTACGTGTACAAGCCTACACCCAGCCACATCCCCTAAGGCAGGTCCTTATACTTAAGAGCCAATCTCCCAGAGCCCTAATACTTGTCAGCTGTTCCCTCCTCCTGAGTTGCGTCTGACACGTGGGTCTGTGACGCTGGATACACCCCCCTCCCCATCAGAGAGCTCAGCCTGCTTTCCCACGGATCTTGACACCGCCAATTCCTCCCTGCCTGTAGAGTCTATCTCTAACGCTGTTGGCCTTGGAGAGCCAGGTGCCGCTTCCCCCCCCTTCCAATTCCCCGTCCCCCCCTCTTCCTCAGAGTCCGTTTCCAAGTCCTCCGCTGCAGGAAGAGAGGGGCCAATCCCTACAGGCTGAACAACCCAGCAGTTAACCCATAGTTTATTGTTAGATTAACCCAGTGTTTCTCAACCTTGGGTCCCCAGATGTTTTTGGCCTACAACTCCCAGCATGCCCCAGCCAGCTATGCTGGCTGGGGCATGCTGGGAGTTGTAGGCCAAAAACATCTGGGGACCCAAGGTTGAGAAACACTGGATTAACCACAGGGTTGTTTTGAGGCTCCAAGTTCGGACATCATGCTCAACAACCCATGAAGGAGCCAGTAATAGGTTGTTGATTAAAAGCAGAAGTAGCTGTCACACCACTGGCAATGCACCTGCTCTCTCCCGTTCAACCCCAACAGCCCATGGTTTGTTTAATCTGTTGTTACATGTGAACAAGCCCTATGCCTCTGCATACCAGTTGCTGAGGAACACGAGCAGGACGGTGTTATTACACTCATGTCCTACTTGTGGGCTTTCCACAGGCAGCCGGTTGGCCACCGGCATATGAACAGTATGCTGGACTAGAAAAGCCTTTGGTTTGATCCAGCAGGGCTCTTCTTATGCTCCTATCATTTGTGTCATTACCTGATCCGATCGACTACCTTTTTTCTGTTTGTCAATATTTCATATTCATTTGTTGTAATTTTCTTACTCCATGTTTATTTTGTTAGCAGGAAAAGGAAAGAAAATGAATGAAAGGGAAATGCCACAGATAAGACTGTTTTCCCATAATCTGCTGAGCTCCATTCCTTATATTTCTAAACTGAGGCCCATACAAATGTCTTAAGGGTAGACAGAACCTCATGGCAACTAGTTTCATTTCATTTATTACATTTCTATACCACCCAGTAGCCAAAAGTCTCTGGACAATTTACAAAGATTTCATCCTCTAAGTTCATCCTCTAAGTCAGGGCTCTCCAACCTTGGGTCCCCAGATGTTTTTGGCCTACAACTACGCTGGCTGGGGCATGCTGGGAGTTGTAGGCCAAAAACATCTGGGGACCCAAGGTTGGAGAGCCCTGCTCTAAGTGAAAACATGCCTGATGAATTCCATTTCAGAGAAAATGAAATGAGCAGAGCAGCTCCTTCTCTGAGGAGCTGAAATGAAATTTCAGAGAAAATGAAATGTGACTCTCGGGAGCCACATTCTAATGATGGGTGTGGCCAACAGCAAAATGGGCATAGCCAAAGATACGAGAAATATCAGCACATTTTAGCTTAAAGCTCTTGCCGCCAGTAACAAAGCCTTAGGAGAGGCATTTCAATCTTTTAGAATGGGGAAAAATTGCACAAATGCCAGGAAACCACCAAATGATCCGTGGTTAAGGGAAATGTGTTGGGGCCAGATTTCATAGATTTCATAGATCATAGAAGGGGCCTACAAGGCCATCGAGTCCAACCCCCTGCTCAATGCAGGAAACTAGAGGAGGGGTCTCCCATCCAAGTAACAACCAGGCCTGACCCTGCTTAGCTTTCCACACTCAGACAAGCTGAGCCAGCGTGAGCCACAGGCCTGTATAAAGGGGCATGGCCAGATTTGCCCCTCTCCCAGGCTTGAGTTTCTCCACCCATGCTCTATATTATCACAGACATTATACTGCATTCTCCTGTGCTTCGTTGACATCACATACTCATGACACCCTCTCATACTCCTTGTAAACACAGAAAGGTTCCGGAGGTGTAAACAAGAAGAGATGTTTCTGAGTAGTTTTATTAAGGGCCTATTCATTTTTGGCCTCAATCAAGCAAATGTTTTTAAAAGGAACATTCACCTTAAGCACATGGTTTATAAGACAGTCTATTTATAGTCAGCAAAATGTGTCAAAAAAGGCATTACTGCTACCCCCAAGTTTTGTTACATTAAGTATTACAAATACAAATGGGGGGGGGGGAAAACCTAAAGAAACAAAAATTAAGAAATCTTACCTTGAAATTATGATTAACTGAATATGAAGCAGTCAAAAAATAACTAGAACTTTAAGTATATGACCCAAAAGCAGGGTCACAAAATAAATATAAGCATCTTGATTTTGTATAAGTTTGCAGTGAATAGACTGACACTGCCAAACAAACATTTGTCTATAAAAAGTTGACAAGTATTTAGATATATGGGAAACACTTCAGACACCAACCATGTGAGCTGTAAAAAGCTACACTCTGAAAATACTTTGTTCAGAAGCATAAACTGCAATTGCAGTACCTATATCCAATAAAATAATCTTAATTCTTACGTCCTCCCCCCCCCCCAACTATTTGTAATGCTAATCAAACATGAAGTGTCTGGCAAGGAATTATGTCATCCTTTTTGCAATTTTAAACAATGAAAAAGGAATTGCTCATTATTAAAAGAAACTGAGTATATCTGCTTGCAAACTCTGGATGTCAGCTAAAATCCTCGCAGAATGCAATATAAATGAATGAGAGGCCTCTTATCCTTTACATTAGAAAAGTCGCACATTAATGCTGATTAAAGTGACAAACTTTTCCCTTCTCTTTGAAAAGCTATATAATGAAGTCTAATAAGCAGGGCTTTTTTTCTGGTGGAACTCACCGGAACTGAGTTCCAGCACCTTTTCTTCTATTAATTGCATTACAATTTAATCGCCATCTACTCCCGAGGAAATGTAATCCAAGAGTTCCGGTACCCTTTTCTCCAGAAAAAAAGCACTGCTAATAAGATACTGTTTTCTGCTTCATGAATTAGCATCCTGCTTAATTATTATGGTATGCTTCAGCAATGAGATCAGATCCCTACATTGCTTTCACAGCTATCATCTACATCTGGAAAAAAAAATAGAAATTCATGCTGACACTCTGTCATCACAAAGTAATTGGTCATGCAACCTGGAAATAGTGCTAAGTTGAAATATAACCTTTATGCTAAGAAGCAAAGGAAGAGTAGGACACTCTTTACGAATCAGTGTTGGAGGGGAAATGGGTCCCAGTGTTGGGAGAAACGTGGGATACAAATAAATATGATGATGACGATGATGACGACCTACCTTCAGAAGGAGGTCCAGAGAATATTCTATACATGGCCTTATCCAACTTAATTTTACTGATAAGCAACCGGGAATAGATGATGGCACACTATTAATTCAGCATAGAGCAATTTAGAGTAAGTGACTTAATGGGCCGATTCACACAACACAGCTGGGCCATCGTTTGTTATTTAAGAGCCACAATGAGCCGCAGTGCGTGCCACTGCCATTTTGAGTATGCAAGCCACCCGAGTGGGGGCTGCATGATGTTGTGCAAACCCAGCCACCATGGGTTATTTGAGGGTTAAACAACCCTCGCATAACCCTACTACCTAATCAAGGGTTATGTGAGGGTTGTTTAACCCTCAAATAACCCACGGTGGTCATGTTCACACAACATGGGGCAACCCCGATTGGCCTGATTGAGGGTTGCATAGTCAAAATGGCAGCTACATGCACCCAGCCTGTGCTGTGGCTCATTGTGGGTTATTTAACCCACAAATAACCTGCCATGTCATGCAAACCAGGGTCAATATTATTAAAGATGTTGTCATGTCACAGTACGGAGAAGGATGAGGTGTCTGTGTTGCATAGCCCTAGGATTGCCATTTTGGAATCTAGGCATGCACCTCAGTACATGTTTTGTTTTGTTTATTTCAGACAAGTTCTCTAGGAAGTTCACAAAACAAACTTTAAAACCAAGTAGGAACCAAGATAAAAGCCAGCACCAGTGCAAAGATCTAAAAATGCATTAGCACAGTTTTTAAAATTGAAGGGCAAAAGGCCTGGAAAAATAAAAAGGCCATGTGGTGTAGTGGTGAGAGTGTTGGACTGGGACTCGGGAGATCCGGGTTCTAGTCCCCGCTTGGCCATGAAGCTCACTGGGTGACTTTGGGCCTGTCACTGACTCTCAGTCTAACCTACCTCTCAGGGTTGTTGTGAGGATAAAATGGAGAGGAGGAGGAGGATTATGTAAGTCACCTTACATAAAAAAAGGCGGGGTATAAATATAATAAATAAATAAATCACCTGAAACCGAAAAGCCTACAAAGTAGCTGCCAGGTGAGTTTCTCTGGGTAGGGCATTTCACAACCAGGATGCCACCACTGAAAAGGCCCTCTGTTGGTACTAATAGATGGCCTAGATTCGTACCTTTCATTTAAAACAACAAGAAGTAGAACCAGAGACATGAAGCAAAATGTTTAGAGAATATTCTGCCAAATTACATTAAGTTTAGTACCTAACAGCACAATCCTGTTCATGACTATTCAGAAGCAGCTCCCACTGAGTCCCAGTAAGTATGTACAGGATTGCAACTTCTGGGTAGACGTGAATAGGATTTTGTTCTAAAAATATTTTTCCAGTGATATCAGTCAGAGATAAAAAGGCCACCTAATAATGTTAAGTCTGACAAACACACACACACACACACACAGACAAATACAAAGCACCAAACTACATACAGAGAGGAATACAGTAAGGAATTTCCATGGGTAAGAAAAGGAAGGGCAGATTGTGAAGGATACTAGTCTTTTGCAAGTGAGTTGAAGAGTACTTTTTTTAGACTAACAGTACAATCTTATACATGTTAACTCAGAAGGCCCACAGTGTTCAATGAGGCTTAGGATTGCAGCCTTGTATATTTCTTACAATATACAATTGCCTTAATTTTTATTTAGCCTTTGAAGGTTCAAATGCACCTTACATGCAGAAGTTAAAAAAAACCAAAAAAAACACCAACCAGCTGTTTCATTCCTATAAAGCAACATTGAAAGGAGTCATTTGCAATGGGAAATAAGCAGGGGAGGCATTGGTTAACCCTTTACTAACACACAACATAATTAGTATAATATGTAAGTTAGCCCACTCAAATGGGAGGAACTGAGTGGGGAAAGAAGAGACAGTGTGGCGTAGTGGTTAGAGTGTTGGACTGGGACCTGGGAGATCTGGGTTCTAGCCCCCACTAGGCCATGAAGCTCACTTTGGGCCAGTCACTGACTCAGCCTAACCTACCTCACAGGGTTGTTGTGAGGATAAAATGGAGAGGATTATGTAGGCTGCCTTGGGTTCCACTCAGGAAAAAAGGCGGGATATACGTAAACATAATGAATAAAATAAATAAAAACCAGTAATAGTTTTTGGATGAGTGAGGAGAACAACTTGCCCTCTCGATCCCTGTCCTTCTTGGTTGGTCACCCAGGGAGGAGATGCAGTTACGTTACAATTACAACATATTATTAATGCATCTCTCAAGGAGGGGAGTTTTCCATCACCACTGTGCTCATGCTGGCTTAGCTTGTCTGAGCGTGGAAAGCTAAGCAGGGTCAGGCCTGGTTATTACTTGGATGGGAGACCCCTCTTCTAGTTTCCTGCATTGAGCAGGGGGTTGGACTCGATAGCCTTGTAGGCTCCTTCCAACTCTATGATCTATGAAATCTATGTTTAAAAGAAGCGGTGGTACGGCCGCTTCTAAAAAAAAAGCCCTCCCTGGACCCCCTGGACTTTAACAACTATGGACCAATATCAAATCTTCCATTTTTGGGCAAGGTGATCGAGAGAGTGGTTGCCTTCCAATTCCAAGCAGTCTTGGATGACACTGATTTTCTAGACCTATTTCAAACTGGCTTCAGAGCAGGATACGGAGTTGAGACTGCTATGGTCGCCTTAGCAGATGATCTATGCCTGAGTACTGACAGGGTGTGTGTGTCCTTGTTGGTGCTTTTGGACTTCTCAGTGGCTTTCGATACCATCGATCATGGTATCCTTCTGGAACGCCTGAGAGGATTAGGAATCGGGGACACTGTGCTTCAGTGGTTCCAGGTCTTACCTCTCGGGCAGGTTCCAGAGGGTGATGCTTGGGGATAGCTGCTCCTCAAAGAAGGAGCTGCTCTGTGGCGTACCACAAGGTACCATTATTTCCTCAATGCTATTTAATATTTACATGAATATGGGAGAGATCATCTGGAGGCATGGGGCGGGGTGCTATCAGTATGGTGACGACACCTAAATATATTTTTCTATGCCTTCAGCAACAGCATCAACTAAGGATAGTGTGTCTCCTCTGAATGAATGCCTAGAGGCGGTAATGGGCTGGATGAGGAAAAATAAACTGAAACTGAATCCAGACAAGACGGAGGTGCTACTACCTGGGTCACAAGGTCACAACCTGGTTTTGGAGGTGTGCCAACCAGTTCTGGATGGGGTTACACTCCCCCTGAAAGACTGTGTTCGTAGCTTGGGGGTGCTCTTGGATCCATCACTCCAAATGACAGCCCAGATAGATGTGACGGCTAGGAGTGCCTATTATCAGCTTCGGCTGATACGTCAGATGCGCCCCTTACTAGAGTCGGAAGACCTAAAGACGGTAGTGCATGCGTTGGTAACTTCGAGGCTCGACTTCTGCAATACGCTGTACATAGGGCTACCTTTATACCTAGTCCTGAAACTTCAACTAGTGCAAAATATGGCAGCCAGACTGGTCACCGGTACACCTAGGGGTGCCCATATTACACCAGTTTTAAAAGCACTTCACTGGCTGCCAATTAGTTTCCGGGCGAAGTATAAAGTGTTGGTTATATTACCTTTAAAGCCTTAAATGGTTTGGGTCCAGGCTACCTATGGGATCGCCTTCTCCCGTACAATCCTCCCCGCACACTCAGGTCCTCCGGGAAGAATCTACTTCAGTCAGCCAAAACTAGGCTGACGGGTATTACCCAGAGGACCTTCTCTTCTGCTGCGCCCCGATTGTGGAATGGCCTGCCGGAGGAGATTCGTCAACTTAGCAGTCTTTTGGAATTCAAGAAAGCCATAAAGACTGATCCCTCCCGGCAGGCCTATCCAGTGGAATTTTAGGAAGCTTTAAAGATGTTTTCAAGATGTTTTAATAATGTATATCATGTTTTTTAACTAGTTTATATATTTTATGTTTATTGTTGTTCCCCACCTCAATCCAAACGGAGAGGTGGGTAAGAAATAAATTTGTTGTTGTTGATGATGATGATGATGATGATGATGATAACAACAACAACAATAACAACATCCTGTTGCATCTCTATTATGAGCTGCCACCTGTTGTATTTTTTTTTTTTACCCTAAGGTCCTCCCTGCCTTCCTAGACCATATTTACAGGGAAGTAACCTTCTGTTCCTCTCGTGTATGATAACGTTGTATTGGCTTTGCCTGTGCATAATTTTAAAATATTCATGTTTAAAAAGAAAGGAAGGAAGGAATACCAAGCCTGTGGCTCATGCTGGCTCAGCTTGTCTGCGCGTGGAAAGCTTAAGCAGGGTCAGGCCTGGTTATTACTTGGATGGGAGACCCTCTAGTTTCCTGCATTGAAAAGGGGGTTGGACTCGATGGCCTTGTAGGCCCCTTTCAACTCTATCAGATCTAAGAAGTAGTTGGATATGATCAGAGCTACCCTGGTATGCAAATACCACCAATCATCCACATCTTGAGCTTAGTTCCAAAATACTACTTTACTAAGGGTTAATTTGCACGTGCATTTTCCTCGATTGCTTTATGGATGAATAAACTACAAATAACTTTGATATTACCCAGTGTCATTGCAAAGACGACGCTTTCCAGTGGAGTCCATTCACACGGACAGCTGCCAGTTGAGCATGTGTGGACTAGCCCATGTTCTCATAATACCTTGTTTAAACCCTTTTCAGGCTGCCAGATACATGAGATGCTTTTACACAGAAGTGCAGTGAACAAAAGGTCTCATAGATTAGCTCTTTGTACTAAAAGAAACAATAACTGTAAAGTAGTAGGCTTATATATCCACAGTAATGAAGGGTTCAGCATTTTAAGGTCAGTCTACATGTTTTTATTTTTTTCTCACAATACCCGAACTTCCCTTTTTTTTCATGTATAAATAAAGAAGAACACTACGACCTTTTCAAGCTGTCAAAGGAAAGTAAATGTTTGCTCTGGCATGACAGCTGCTGGCATAAAGCTGGAGGCAACAAAAGCCTGTGAACCCTACCTAACTCCTTCCTGCTACTTGGATCTGCACTTGGCTAAAACATGAGGACTCAGCGGACTTCTTTTCAGCTTAGCGTTATTTTGCAAGTGCACATAAAGAAAACATCATTTCAGTTATTTTCAATTACATATTCATCATCATGCACACATACGGTATTAGCAAAATGCAAATATGCCCATTTTCTAGTATTGCTTGCTGATAAGATGCCTAACACGTTTCCAAGAGATTATATAATGAGTATCCTCATAGGATAAAGCAGGTATTTCTCTATACAGCAGAAATGAGATCAAGAAGTGGTTAAAAAAACTACACTGCCATCTATCTGTCACCTGGTCATTCTTAGCTGGTGGTAGCCTTAGGTACCTGGGGGTTACAGAGCAGCAGAAACCAGGAAGAGGATGTTCATTTACCTATTAAGACCATTGTTTAAACGATCCTTCCCCAAGCAGTGGCACTGATTGTGGACATTCAAACTGGGCTGTGCCCGGTGATGTGATGGTTTCAGATTTCAGTGCCCCTAAGACCACCAGGTAGAAGAAAGTCTCAGACAATTATAGATCCTCCATTTTTGAAAATATAGAATATAAAATGCAGGGCTGTCTTCATCCAGGGTGAACCAGACAGGTTCCACCAACCATCCCCTTCCCCTCTTTCTCCATATCATCTTAAGAGTCTGACCATGCAGGCATCCTCCTGACTACAGCATCTAGACAGACTCTCCCACCCCAACCTCCCTGGCAACCTGCTTTTTGTAACATCTTGCCTGATGAAGAGATCTGGAAATCTTCAAGGGCTTGCACATTTTCTGTGATATTTGAGTTGGCCTAATAAGGGTATTACACTAGGAGTGCGGAACCTCAGGCCAAACCCAGCCCTCCTGGGTTCCCAGTCTGGCTCCCAAATGGCCATGCCCCCTTCCCTGGTCCCTCCAGCCACAGATCGTTTGGTGTTTCCCCTCGTTTGTGCACTTCCCCCCCCCCCTTTAAAACCTTAAAACGCCTCTCCTAAGGCTCAATTACTGGCAGTAAGAGCTTCAAGCTGCAATATGCTGGGCAGGGGGGCGGGGCGGTGTTGTATTTTTGGCTGCATCCCATTTGCCTTTGGTCTTGCCCCCTTTGCCTTCATCTCCACCCACCACTGGAATGCAGCCCCTAAGAGCTTCTCCGGAATTAAATTCAGCCATCAGACTGAAAGAGGTTTCCCACTCCTGTATTACACAATATGGATTTCAGAACAGAAATACAGAATCACAACGAAGTATCAACCAATATGTGACTTTGATTAGTCCTTCTTTTCCATGAAAACTAGGAAATAGTTGTGTTCATAAGAGGAGCCCTGCTAGATTAGACCAGGGGGCCATATAATCCAGGGGTGGGCAACTTGTAGCCATCCAGATGTTTGGGCTTACAATTCCCATTAGCCCTAGCCAACATCGTCAATAGTGAGGGATCATGGGAGTTGAAGGCCAAAACATCTGGAGGGCCACAAGTTGCCCACCCCTCGTCCACCATCCTGTCTCCAACTGTAGCCAGCCAGATGCCTCTCAGAAAACCACAAGTTTTCACAACTACATGAAGGCAACAACCCTCTTCCCATTGCAGGTTACCAGCATCTAATATTCAGAGGTGCATTGCCTCTGAACACATAGTTATCATGGCTAACAGCTGTTGGATGGCTTTTCAAGCCGTCCAAACTACCACCACATCTTGTAGCAGTGGCAAAAAAATCTACAGCAAGCTCTTATAAAGGAGAAAATATTATTAGTCCTATTTTTAATATTTATCTACGAGAGATGCGTGTAGTGGCAAAATAAGAATTTGTTTTCAGACACCCCAATTTCTGAAAAATGCAATATGCCATTGCACCAATAACACTAGCCAATCCAACAATGTGTCAGATTTACTGCATAACAGTATCAGTACAAAAAGCAATTAAGAGACATAGAAATGGATGGAGAGAGCTTGTTGGGGTGGGGGTGGGGATGAGAGCAGAACTGAGGAGAACTCATAGGCCCAAATCTAAAGGCTTTCACCATCAGAGATCAAGATACATCAGTGCAACTCCATCCAACACAGTGTAGCTTCTTATATAATGGGTTACAACTGTCAGGAAACATAGCAAAACAGATGTCCCACATTTGTTTCATAAATGTCATTCTGGTTACATTGGTCCCAAGCCTGTGTGTGTGTATGTGTGTGTGTGTGTGTGTGTGTGTGTAAAACAAAATAAATATACACACAGAGACACACATATTCCTATACTCAGGGGAGAGTGCTGAAAAAGTGCATTTGCCAATCTCTAAGTCTCTTCTGTTAGAAGGGGCCTATGGCCTCCCCGTACTGAGATATCAAACATCACATTTAAGTGGAAGTGTACTCATGTTCACAAGTGCTCTCCGTCAGCACCACTGCTCCAATCAAAATCGGAGTTTCCAGCAGCTGCTTTAAAACAAAAGAAAAAAAGCACCAAAACGTTGGGAAATCCAATCATGGTTTCCCCATGTTGTCTGTATCAGCTCTCAGTTCCACTGGAGAAAGTTTGCATCATCGCTGTCAGGGGTGCAATTCAAAGTTATCATCATCATCATCATCATCATCATCATCATCATCATCATCATCAGGCGATCACTCGTGACCCGAGTAAGATTGTCTTCCAGGATAAAAGGAGGAAAGGTCCGTAAGTGACTGTGGAGGCCAATTCTAGATCCACACAGCTTCCCACAGTGAGGACACAGGTTACCAGATGGAAGATGGTCCTGTAAAGGATTTGTTTGACGTGCTTTTCGCTTAGCACATTTCTCCCTTTCACCTTGCACTCGGGCTTCTTCAAAGTCCATGGAACCTTTGTGAAAGGCCAACCTCCATTTAGATCGTTCATGGGCCAGAGCTTCCCAGTTTTCGATGTTTATATTGCATTTTTTTAGATTAGCCTTATGAACATCTTTAAACCTCTTATATTGACCACATATATAAAATGGGGTTCCATTCCACTGAAATCACCAAGGAAACCTATCACCAGGAAAATAGATATTGGGTTTAGATGGAAGGCTTTGATCTTAGGATAACTTAATTGGAAGGGACTTCACAGATATCACTTCCAAATAGTTGTGTTTAGGAGAGTGGTATGAAAAGCACAGGCTCTGTAAAATTCAATACTCTATTTTAATATATTTTTAAAATATTTTATTATATTGATTATATTTATTTAGTTTTTCAAGTTCTATCTCACCTTTTTACCTATGATATTTAAGGAGCTAACACAGAATCTGGGTTCCAAAAGTTCTGTTCTGAGCTGGTAAAGAGTATCAGTGCAAAACCAGGTTGTAAAGGTTAAAAAAGTCCTTCTAAGTGCAATTGACCAAGGACTGCCACAACACAAATCTGTTGCATTTCACTGGGCTTGTATAGTAGCCATGCTTCTCTAAGCACTTCCTCTAATATCAAACTCAGGTTGTGAGCACTGGCAGCTTTCTAGCAAAAATGGGGCAACTGAGAAACAAGAGGAGAGTTCAGTGAGTCTTACTCCCACGTAAGAGCGTATAAGATTGCAGCCTAGCTTTAGCATGCAGCTTTAATTTATAGCTCAGATGAGTTAACAGATGCATTAGTATTACCATTATGGTAATAATTACATTTTCATTTTTGGTTTTAGTATTTTTCAGGTGGGAAGCCTATGTTATTATTGTCACTGGCTTTTATTAATGCTGATGTTTATTGTTGTACTGTTTTACTCTTATGAGCTGCCTTGAGAGTGGTGACCCCCCCCCGACTGTGGAACGCTCTCCCCAATGAGGTCCGTCTGGCACCAAAATTGCCATGTTTGGTGCCAGGTTAAGACTTTCCTCTACTCTCAGGCATTTGACAACATATGATGGGGCATTTTAGTTTGTTTTATCAGATCCTGGTAGTTTTGTTGTCAATTGGTTTTAACTTGTTTGTAAACTGTTTTAAATTTTTGAATGTGCAAGGTGTTGTATTAAGTTTTATCATGCTGCTGAAACACCCAGAGCGCTTTGGCTATCGAGTGGTTTAGAAATGTAATAAATGAATGAACGAGCAGGCATGAAAATATATAGTTCCCACTCCCTCAGTGTCTCCCATTAACAGAGTGCTCCATGGATGAATGAGACAATTGTCCCATATGAGATACCAGAACGGAGTACCCAACAGCCATTGCTGGAGATCCTCTTTTCCCGTTTCCCCACTAAATGCAACCATAGGTAAGATGTGACTAAGCAATGGACAAAAAAAAAAATGACTGGCAGGCTTAAGATGCAGCAACAACAGTTCAGGTTGGTAATACTGGGGTGTGCGGATGACGATGGAAGCGGGCAGGAGGTGGCTGAAGAACATAAGTATAGGAAAAGTCAGACCCCAATGAACAGATTGCTGGGTCTGAATATGTAAAACCTGCTTCAAGCCTGGTTATTACTTGGATGGGAGACCCCTCCTCTAGTTTCCTGCATTGAGCAGGGGGTTGGACTCGATAGCCTTGTAGGCTCCTTCCAACTCTATGATCTATGAAATCTATGAAATTATACTCACAATGTAGGTGCATTTTAATCTACTTCACATGGTTACTGTGAGGATGAGATAAGAATTGTAATGGATTTCAGGCACAATCTTGTCCACTGTGGTCTTAGTGTCCACGCACGGATTCCCAAAGGCCCTTTTCTGCCCTCACATTGTGTGTCCAGCCATTCAGATAAATAAATAATACTTTATCTTAAAAATTATGCCTTGGATCCTAAGATGTGTGAATGGAAGTCCACAGAAGGAGGGTTTCCTATCCCCACTCCTTCTGCAGCTGCCTGCACCCCCAAAAGCCTCTCCAGAGGGTTGGAGGCTCTCCTGAAAAATGGGACACAGGAGCTGCTGGGGGAGGGGCAGCCATACACAGATAATTCCCACAAGCATGGTAGATCCCTATTTCCCCCATTTCGTGAGTATATGTGTACATGCAGCAGTAAGGGCCATTGGGATGAACGGGCATGGTCTGTGCATGCCTCCCGTTATCAGAGGTTCTGGCTCATTGAAGTGCTAATTTCATTTAATACCTACCTGAGATCCATATGGAACAATCAGAAAATTGGAATGACTAGGAGATTGTGTACTGAGGTTCCAGTTAGGAGGTTCCACTGCATATTCCTCTTTTCTGGACTGAAGTGCTAAGCACGGTAACATTTGGTGTGGTCGCCTTAAGTTGGCAACTTAGAATTTTCTTTACAACCTGAATATTTTCTAAGACAACTTTAAAGAAAAGCATTCTGCTCCATATTACAAGGCACTTTGTCATTTAGCTCATTATAATTTGCAATCCACCAGAACAGCAAAATGAGTACTGATTATCTATTTAGGAACTGGGTGTGAGCTTTGCACAAAAAGCACCATGCACATACACAAAAGTAATAGTTCTCAATTTCATTGCAGAAATAATTTTCAGTTCAAATGTCTATTTACAGGACAATACATTTCTTCTTCACACATTTTATAGAATTCTCTCTCATGCCTGAGCAAAACCAATTTCCTGTCGAGCATTCACCATTTTAAATTCACTGCTCAGTTGGCAGGTTGTTAAATTCCTGAAAGCCTCTTTAGGCAGAAGTAGTTTCATTTGCTGTGCGATTCCACGTTGAGAGCCTCAACCCCTTCAAATAAGAACACCTTTCAAAACGATTTAAGCTTTTTACTTCTTCTACATCACTTAGTTAAGTCAAGGAACATCCATGCAATTCTCACTTTTCTCTTTGAATAAAAAAATAATTTCCATCATATACTTAAAACTGAACATAGCCAAATTATTGCTATACTTGAATCTCTCTATCATGTGAGACCAAAAATACAAGCCAGTGGTTTATAATCACATCCATTCTAAGACCAGCTTCAGAGTTCTAAGTATTGCCCTGAACTGTCTCCATAGATAGCAAGCAAAGAGATGCTGGAAGCTTAATCAAAATAAGGAAACATGCTGTATCTGAAATTATATTTTTTGGCTCCCTTATCTCTATATTTTTTCAGAGGGAGTCAGAGGGAGTCATGTATAATATCAAATTCTGCCTCTGCAACCTCCTTACTGGAGAACCCATCTGGATTTGTATGTTGCCCAATGAGTACTAATTATTCAGCGAAGAGGAAATTTCTCCTTAAGGCAGATATGAAACCACAACATGCTTGTTCCTTCCTTCCCAGGGAACCAACTTCTGTCTTGGTCCTCGAAAGATGACAGAGGGAAGATTTGGCACAAAGCCTTGTTTATACAGCAGGAAGGATATTCAGATCTCACCAGCAGATTAAATACCATTTAAACCAGAAAGAACTCTGAAAAGGTCATCTGGCCACACTATTTTACCTACCCCTGAGAGAGATATTTCAGCCCTTCTTTAGAACCTCTGAAGCAGGGGACGTTCCCTCTTAACTTCCCCTGGGCACCTGTCCATTAACTGTTCTATTCTACTAAGAAGACCTCCTGCAACAGTCTTACACAGGGAAGAATGGCCATAGACAACACGAGGCTCACCAGATTTCATAGATTCATAGATCACAGAGTTGGAAGGAGCCTACAAGGCTATCGAGTCCAACCCCCTGCTCAATGCAGGAAACTAGAGGAGGGGTCTCTCATCCAAGTAATAACCAGGCCTGACCCTGCTTAAGATTTCCACGTTCAGACAAGCTGAGCCAGTGTAAGCCACAGATCCTGTTTCCAATGGATCAGACAAATATATTGCATACATTTGATGGTGCCAATCATTTTAAAAATAGTTTTTAAAATGTCTAGTGCACAATTTTCGATGTTTTTATTGTTTGTATTTTTATATTGTATTTTTATTGTAAAATTGTATTTTATTGTAAAATTTTATAATTGTTGTAAACTGCCCAGAGAGCTTCAGCTATTGGGTGGTATAGAAATGATGATGATGATGATGATGATGATGATGATGATGATGATGATGATAATGATGGAGTTTATATCCTTTCTTTCAGGACCTTTAAGTGACAATCATAGATTTTCCATGTGGTCTCCCATTCAGAAATCGACCAGATCCAAACCTAACGGTACTTATCTTCATCTGCCTTCAATTCATACCCTAGAACCAATGAGCCTATTGAGTTTTGTCAATACTTTTTGTTCCATATTGTTGTGGCACTGCATTAGGCAATGTTATAAAAGAGTTCTCAAAGCTGCTGAATAAGAGACAAACCACTTGGCACAGAAAAGGAGCAACAGAAGGAAGGAAAAATAGCCCTCCACCTCTCCACAGTGGCTTGTAACTGTTGGCCACCTACATTGAAAAAGAATAGCTATAAAACATTTTTAATGGAAATACAAGAAATAGATATATGCTGTTGAAGATTGTAAACCACAAGGGCACTTGCCAGTTGGGTGGTATATAAATTTAATAAATAAATAAAATAAGAGTAAGCATTCCTCATCTTTGCAACATGAACACATTTATGTCTTCACTCTTTTTTTCTATTTACATAAGCAAGAGGAAATTATTTCATTTTGAAATGTATTTTATTATCCACACTATTCATATTTCATCCTTAGCTAACATTTATTTATTTATTTATTTATTTGTTGTATTTCTGGATCGCCCATCTGGCCGGCAAACCGGCCACTCTGTGTGATGTACAACATGATAAAATACATTTAAAATACATGATATAAAACATATTTAAAACAGTATAAAACAGTATAACTTTTAAAATCTTAACCCACCTCATATTCCCGCCTGAATAACCATGTTTTTAGTGAGCGGTGGAAGCTCAACAGAGAGGGGGCATGGTGGATGTCACTAGGGAGAGAGTTCCACAGTATGGGGGCTGCCACAGAAAAGGCCCTCTTCCTAGTCCCCACCAGTCTAGCTGCTCTGGCTGAAGGGACAAAGAGAAGGCCGTCTGTGGCAGATCTTGTTGAGCGGCGGCCTACTTGCTGGAGACGCTCCTTGAGATAAAGCATTGACTATATGCTTCTTTTCCACAAGTGCAGGGGTGGGGGGGAGAATTGGTCTGCTTTTTTCAAAACAAACAAACATATATACTCTTTAGAATGACGAATTGTAAAAAAGCAAAAGCAAAAAGTAATCTATGTCACCTTCTAGATTAAAAGTTCAAAATAATAAATCTACAACCTATCCTGTTGCAGAGTAAATATATTTTTCAGCCAAAACACAAAAGCCTCTTCTACTACAGCTATTTTAGTAACTAATACAGTGTGAGAAATACTCTATCTCCTGCTGGGATTGAGGTGAAGTGAGGGTGTTTTGAATCAAAGTTGAAAATCTTGCTAGGGACACTGATAAATTCTTCAGCAGCATCACCTCCTTGCCCGAAGTTACCCTCTAAAATACAGAGGGTTTTTCCAAGCACAGGGACACGTCCGCAAAATAAGAACATGGGTTAATTCCAAGCATATATTTGCGTACATTTTATGAAATCCATTGCTGAAATCCTTGCTCTTCAAGGGAGACCTATAGGAACCGCCACTTGTTTTACATTAAAGCAGAAACTCTGCAAAAGCTTCCAAGACAGTCAGCTTTAGTCCTCTGCATCAGTCATGTCCTCCCACATATCCTCTCAGACCAACCAGACATCTATCAATTCCATAACTTGTTCCTATTGACTAATATCTGCCTACAGGCTATCTACTAACGCATTAATATCTGTGTTCCTTGGCAGCCACATAAAACTTAGAAAGAGATTTTAAGTAGTTCCCCAGTGAATATTTTTAGCTAGCAGGTTTTGAAGGAGGCTGAAATGTTGCCTCAACCACCTCCACCAATATTTCTCTTTTTTTCACAACTGTTCATTGCAGCCCCTCTTGGCTTTGTCAGAGCTTCTCATTATTTGCAACTTTATAATTTTCTTGAATAAATTGGTTACAACATTTGCATCTACTGTATTTAATGTATACCATTTAATATTTTTGATCGATCTATATTTATGGTATATTCATTTTAAGTTGTGTATTGCTTCGTTTGATTAACTCTTTTTCAGGTTTTCATTATATGTAGAGTTCATTTCTCTCTTTCTTTTGAGTTTTGCCTGAAGAACAGCTCCCACACTTGTAGAAAAGTCTGGCTGTATCAGATTTCAGAGCCAGGTAATTTCTTTTCCCAGCCACAAGAGCTTTTGTGCCTGCAAAAAGCTGGTGCATTATTTCAGATTATGAGAACAGGAGAAATAATCTAAGCCACTTGTGTAATCACTATAGGAAGTAAGCATGTGAGACGGTCTAATCCAGTTCTGAAAAGGATGGTGGTCTGAACGGGGTGCATTACTTCCAGGAAGCCACAGCACTTTCGTAATTCAGAGACATGATCATGTGGATAAGCCAATACAGGGCTCTGTCTGTATGAACTAGTCTACAATGCTGTCCTTTGCCTAATGACAACCATGCCTGTCTGTGGCAGTCAGATTTGTACTAGTGCATGATGCAGGGATGGCTGCAGAATATTGGGAGAATAAAAAGCCTAGGATATTACGATTTAAAGCACACTGCTCAATTCTTGACAAGTGTAATAAAGAACTAAGAATGGGTGATTCTTTAGACAGGAAGAACAACGAAATTGAATAGGGAGACATTCATTAAAATGTAGAGAATATGAGTGCAAGATGTGCAGAATCTTCCTTGCCCTAAGCCAAGCCCTACACCATGCACCCACCTTGTATCGACTCCATATGCAAGAGATAGAATAAACATTCATTCATCCTGTTTGCCCCCTTTTTAGTGTTTTGGTATAGCGATTATTATAAACCATTCATGTTAACATTTACTTAGGAAGATGAAACATTTAATTTTAGTAAATATACTCAGGTTTTACTAATATAATTACATGTATGCACAATTATCTACATAAATTAGCATTCAGCAGTTTACTTCTCTGAGCCAATGGCAGCCCTGTGCTTAAACAACCTACCCTGCATATGACTGATGGCCCTTTCCCCCACTCTGCTTCCTATACCTCTCTTTTCCAGCTCAACTACCTCCTGTTTTTACTAGAGCTTCTTCTACTTTGCAGCTTATTGTAGAAAAGTAAATCTCCTGGGCAATATCTTTAGTGCAGATATGTCTGCTAACAGCATGCTAATTTATGCAGAAATAATTACATAATTATTAAAGCTCTGACTTCTGTAGACTGATTTTTAGAAGCACGGGGTTGTCAATCTTGTTTGCATAAAGCGGATATGAACATTTCCTGTCTAAGGCTGCAGTCATTTACTAGACACTTACTAGAGAATAAGTCCGACTGAATTTAGAGGAACATACTTCTGAGTAAACATGCTTGAGATCGTGCTGTCAATTTCTTTTTTTACTTACAGCAGGCCTGTTTTTGTATACATTTTGCCCCCTACAATTCATTTTACATGTGTGATCAACATTACTTTGATTTCAAGCGCTCAGCAAGCACAAGTGACCATTTCATATTACTAACTCTTGAGAAAAGGTTTTGTGCCTTTTTCTTTAACGAGGTCTCTTTACTTACTCTTAATTTAAAAATAAAACCTACTATGTTTTTAAAATCTATTAATCCATGTTATTAAAATCTATTAGTCAGGAATAACAGAACACCATTAGAACACCATTCCATTTCCCCAGGACAAATCCCAGATGGGGCACTGCAGAAAATGCAAATTGTGTTCTGTACCCAGCCAGAGACCCCCATTGTTGGCCTCTGGGTAAAAAGCGAGAGAACAAAGTAAATATCTCCCTGCCAAACATCCACATTTCAGGTATCGCATATATGCACAAGGAATTCTTTAAGCTACCTCTCTCGTGTGTAATATAATTTGATGCAAATCAATAGTAATATTGCTATAAAGAGCTTCTAAAAATATCCATTGTAATCTGTGTGTCCTTTAATCTTGGCGGAAGCTACTTTCCGTCGTACTGTTCCTAACCAGCTGGGCAGCTCACAGAAGCATATTTTTTCCACAGTGTGCCATCTTGTCACCAATGTTGTTCAACATCTATATGAAGCTGCTGGGAGCGGTCATCAGGGGATTTTGAGCAAAGTGACATCAGTATGCTGATGACACACTCAGCTCTGTCTCCCTGTGACATTTAATCAGGTGAGCCTATGCAGGTCCTGGATCAGTGCCTAGACTCAGTGATGAGCAGGATGTGGGCCAATAAACTGAAGCTGAATCCTGGCAAGACAGATGCCCTGTAGTTCCCAAGTCTAGGAGATAGGCTCATTTCCTGTTCTGGACGGGGCTGCACTCCCTTTGAAAGATCAAGTTCATCGTATGGGGATACTACTACATCCTTCACTGTCGCTGGGAGGCCCAAGTGGCCATGGCATCTCGGATAACTCTTATCAGCTTTGACTTGTATGCCAGCTACAGACTCTCCTGCACAGGGATAGCTTGGCCACAGTGGTACAGGCAATAGTAACCCAAAGGCTGGATTACTGCAAAACGCTCTATGTGAGGATGCCCTTAAGGTTGGTTTGCAAGCTGCAGCTAATGCAGAATGCAGCAGCTCGGCTGTGTTGTTTTCAGCCTGTAACTTCTTTGCTGAATGAACTGCACTGGCTGCTTATTCACTACTGGGCCAGGTTTAAGGTTTTCTTACTACTATATAAAGCTCTAAACAACTTGGGACCAGGATATTTGAGAGAGCACCTTCTCCCTTATCAACCTGCCTGGTCACTGAGGCAATCAGATGAAGCACTTCTGGTGGTTCTGCATGGCCCTACGGCCTGGTTGGAGTCCACCTGGAGTAGAGCCTTCAGTGTGGTGGCTCCCTTTCTGTGGAAAGTTTGTGCCTCAGGATGTCAGGCAGGCACTGACGTTGTTTTGTTTCTGGCACCTGCTGAAGCCATTTTTATTTCAAGAAGCCTTCCCTGGATGACCAGCCATGGTTTTTATCAGTAATTTTTTAAAAAATGTGTTTTTATTCCTTTTATCTTTTATTGTTCACCACTCCATAATCTGTTTAGATGTGGAATGTATATAAATGCTGTAAATAAATAAACAAATATATTTTAAGTACCCAGAACCTGCTTTCCCCCTCTGTTAGCTGTTATACTAGGCTTCTAAAATTCAGATTTGTTTCCAGCTATCAAGTTTCTAATATAACATAACAGCTTAAGAACTTGATAAAGCTGTCCTTCCCTCAAAGCATGTTTATAGCTATGGGAGGACAAAAAAAAAAAACAACAAGTTGATAAACACAGCCACATGGGTCACTCAACAGATTCCAGATCCACTCTCACTAAAAGAAACAACACAGATAGGAGCTCAATCCTGCTTGTATTTAAAGGGAAGTTAAATGCTTACTAAAACTGAAGAAGGGACCAGGAAAGCTCTGCTACAAGATTGTCACAGTGTTGCCAGCACAAGCACCACCCATCCTTGGCTCCCAGTATAGACAGCTGGGCAAAATTTAGATTAGAGCAATTGCATCTCTGGATTCTCTAAGCCTGCTATACTTTGGTTCCATAGCTCTAGCTTCCCTAGAGTCAGGGAAGAATGGAACCTCCAGAAGAGTGAAGAGCATCCTTAACTGGGACTGCAACACAATTAATACAGCTGACTACTCCCATCCCATGGCCTGGCTCCATGTTGCAGTAAGTAACATATGTATGCTCTGGTCACTTGGGGAGATCACTTTCCTAAACCAGCAGCAGCTGCAGTGGAAGGAGGATGCTGTTGTGGAACTAAATCAAGCGATTCAGGCAACCCATGTGATTGGTACATCCATTTCTGAAGAAACAAGGAGCCAGATCTTAAGAACAGAACAGCTGTGCAGGATCAGACAAAAGTCCAGCAGGATTCTGTTCACACAGTGGCCAATCAGATGCATATGGGAAGCCCACAAGCAGGACATGAGTGCAACAGTGCCCCCTCTCTCATGTTCTCTAGCAAGTGGTACTGAGAAACATATACTGCTTCTGATACAGGAGTGAATGACTTGGTTCACACGTAATAACGCAGACGGGTTGTCATGCACGAGTGGGAGAGAGCACCTGCCTCTCCCACTTTTACTCAGCAACCCACGATCAACTCCTTTGTAGGTTGCCGAGCAAAGAAACCATGTCTTGTCCAAACAAGAAACCATGGGTTAAGCACTGGGTTGTTTAGCCCCTGAACAACCCAGCGGTTCGGGTTCAGACATCATGCTCAGCAACCTACAAAGGAGCCAATTGTGGGATGCTGAGTAAAAGTGGAAGACATGGATGTGCTGCAAGCAGTTATGTCCACGTCTTCCACTTTTACTCAGCTCCTGCTGTCTCTTGGTTGTCTCCAACAACCTATCGGTTTATGTGCAAACAGCCCCAATATATAGCCACCATGACTAGTAACCATTGTAGCCACTGATAGATTTCCTCCAGTGTCATTACTGTGGCTTGATTCACACAGTAATGACAAGCCATCCGCGGGGCTTCTCATCATGGCACCAGCCATTTTGAATGGTTGGGGCATACCATAGCTTCCCGTTACCTGCGAACCCAGTGAGGGTGGGTTGTTAGGGTAGCTGACAAGCCACCCTCAACCCGAAAACACCCCATGGGTTCTGGGTGGCTTGTCAACCACCCCAACAACCCACCTTTGTCCAGCTTCACACGCAATGATAAGCTACGGTGTGGCCCTGCTGCGCCCCTTAAATTCAAAATGGCAGCCACCACCACCACCACAAGAAGCTCTGCAGGGAAATTCACCCACAGTGACTTCTCATTACTGAGAGCCAGTGTGGCGTAGTGGTGAGAGTGCTGGACTGGGACTCGGGAGATCCGGGTTCTAGTCCTCGCTCAGCCATGAAACTCACTGGGTGACTTTGGGCCAGTCACTGACTCTCAGCCTAACCTACCTCACAGGGTTGTTGTGAAGATAAAATGGAGAGGAAGAGGAGGATTATGTAAGCCGCCTTGGGTTCCTTGTAGGAAAAAAGGCGGGGTATAAATATAATAAATAAATAAACAAATAAATAAATTGCGTGCAAACCAGAGCGGGTTCGCATGACATAACAAGACATGGTGGATTGTGAGTCATGTTTGTTTCAGAGTGGCTTGTTGAACCTGGCAGGGGGGCTTCAGCATGGATTGTTAACCATGCACAAAGCCGCCCTAAGCACCCATGGCTTGTTGTCGGGGTTGTTCAGGGTGGCTTGTTGTGACGCCCAAACCCAGCAGGGTGGCTTCAGAGTAGTTTGTTCAAAAGGGCTACAGAGTCTCCTGGTGAAAGTGGTGAAAAACCTGACCACTTCCTCGTGATCTCGCCTGCTGAACTCTGCCTGGTAACAGCGTGTGTTACTGCAGCCTCCCTCCCTCCATCAGTGCCCTCCACCTCCTCCAGGCCAACGCTTCATTTGACAGTGACCGGCTTTTTCCCCTTGTGAGCCAAGACGTTCCTCTTCCTAACAGAGCTGTATATATTATTGATTTCCCTCTGATTTGATTTACCTCTGACTGATTTGATTTACCAGTCCAAAATTCCCATTTCCCACTTTAAAATCTTTTTTCTCTTAGAAAAATGGGGGAGAGGAGTGCACATTTGCACTTTCCCAAGCGCCAAGAAGCTTGGGACCAAGCGCAAAATGTGCACTCTGCTGGGAACTAAAGTGTGTGTGTGGGGGGGGGGGGGGAGAGATGAGGATCATACAAGGAGGTGTAGATACCAAAAAAAAAAACCCTTTTCTCAGACAAATATCACTTGCACCTTTGGATTTTCTTGAAAGCTCGCATTCTGACAGCTGTTGAGAAAAAAACAAAAGGGGAGGAAATGTATTTGGGGCCTCTTCTGGGCAATGTCCAGAGTTGGTACCAGCTGCCCCTTGGCAGCAGGCACACCTCTGGACATTGCCCCAGCCGAGGCTTCCAATCCCAGCAGTAGCACAACTCCAAAAGTTCACAGCTACACAACTGCAGCTAAAAAATAATAATAATAATTTGCACAAAAAAAAAAAATTAAGTTGTTGTGTCGTGCAAACCCAGTCACTGTCTAGGGAGGCAATGAAGTGGGGATATCATTAGTGAGTTTGTGAGGAGCAGCCAGCAGAGTTTTTCACCACGTTTGCAGGCAGCTCTCCCACCACTTTAAACAAACCATGCTGAAACAGCTCTGCCGGGTTTGGACATCATGACAAGGCACCTTGAGAACGAGCCACCCTAAACAACCCTACTACCAGCCATGGGTTCTCAGGGTAGCTTGTTTGCATAAAACAACCCACGACAAAAAAGCCACACCGGATTTGGACATCATAGCCCCATCTTTATTTCTTTCTCCCCCCCCCCTTTTCTTTCCCCGCTGCGCTTTGGCTACTTCGGCTCTCTCCTTTTTTTCGCCGTCGTCCTGCTGCCGCTTGCCCGAGCCTTATGCCGCTCCTGTTTCTTTCGCAAGTGGGTCTCTTTAGCAAAGCTGCTTTCTCGTACAGCACATGGGGCGATAAGGGGAGGAGAAGAGGGGGGCGGTTAGGGAGGGAGGCGGCGGTGGCGCTGGGGGAGGTAGGTGGGTGGGTGGGTGGGGGAGGGAGGCAGAAAGAGAGAGGGGGGTAACCAGAGTGAACTCTCCCCAAGCGGAGGAGCCCCCACCCCTAGCCAGGGAGAATGATAAAAGGAGTGGGGGTGGGGGAGGAGGAGGAAGGGGGGCTGGGGGAGCAAAAAAATTAATAATAATTTTTTATTTAATAATAAATATCAGAAGCAAAAAATAAACCAGAATTTTGCATGCACGTGAAAGTTGAAATTGGAGGGGGGGGGAAGAGGAGCTTGCAGGAGAGGAGATGGGGGAAGATCAGAGATAAATTTTGCACATAAACACAAAATAGTAGAGGGAGGGACAAAGAAGAGAAGAGGACGAAGAGAAGAAGGGGAAGAAAGAAGAGGGGGTAGAAAGATAGGGAGACAGACCAAGAATCCAGTTACAATGCTAATGAGGAGTAAATTTTTATGATAAATAATTTTTTTAGTTTGCCAATGAACTTTATTTCATGTGGCATGGCTGGAGGAGCTGGCTCCTAAGTGGGGAAGGGGGGGCGCTAAATATCTGATCTTGCCTAGGGCACCAAACTGCCTTGCACCGGCCCTGCATGCTAAGCCACCCTGCAACCGCCCATAGTGACAATCCACCGTGGCTTAGCGTGGCATGCGAACCAGGTCCATGTCTTGTTTACAGCAAGAAGGGGTGGTGCATGCATACAGTGCTTGTACAAAGTAGAATCATAGAATCATAGAAAAGTAGAGTTGGAAGGGGCCTACAAGGCCATCGAGTCCAACCCCCTGCTCAATGCAGGAATCCAGGTCAAAGCATCCCTGACAGATGGCCGTCCAGCTGCACCTTGAATGCCTCCAGAGTGGGAGAGCCCACCACCTCCCTAGGTAGTTGATTCCATTGTCTTATTGCTCTAACAGTCAGAAAATTTTCCTGATGTTTAGGTGGAATCTGGGTTCCTGTAACTTGAGCCCATTATTCCGTGTCCTGCAAACTGGGATGAACGAGAAGAGATCTTTGCCTTCCTCTGTGTGACATCCCTTCAAATACTGGAAGAGTGCGATCATATCTCCCCTCAGTCTCCTCTTCTGAAGGCTAAACATGCCCAGTTCTTTCAGTCTCTCCTCATAGGGCCTTGTTTCCAGTCCCTTTATCATCCTTGTCCAAAGCAAGCTGCATTTTACAGCTGGAGGTAATCATCCTCTATAAACCAAACAGTCATTCCCAACTAGAGGAAAGGTAATACTTTATTTATTTATTTAGATGTGGCTGGGCTGGATTAACCACAAACCATTCAGTATAGTATGTTAATCCATGAATAAAACCCCTAAATAATGTGTTTTCCCGATACCAAAATAATCTAACTTGGGAAGATCTAGTTCTTTTCTGATCAGTGTCAATATACACTTTAAATGGTTATGATAGCTAACATTAAACAACATAATTGAAATTACCTGCAGATCTGTATTTTTAAAGCACCCTCATAAATATGATAAGAATGCAAGATGCAACTGCACTGTGCCGAATAAACATAATGCAGCTTTAGGGAACTTGCTATTCAGTTCTGTGAAAGGACTATATTTTCTGAGTGGGCAAGTGGCAAAAGATGCCATCTCGCTTGAGGGAGTTCCACCACTGGAGAAGGGCAGTCTAACCTTCTGTCACACCAAATTTGCCAGGGTTTCAGTCAGCGAAGTGCAATTATCAAGCAACCAAACTGCATTAATAAAAGCTAAATTTCACAAACAGAGCCAGATATTTCATTTTTATGTAATACAATGACCTACATTGTGCGAAGAGTTAAGGAAAACAACCCACTCATGTGAGATAAGGCGCTTTCTCATCACAAGCCACTCTAAAGGCCTTTTGGCTACCATGGAGCTAGACCAGTGTTTCTCAACCTTGGGTCCCCAGATGTTTTTGGCCTACAACTCCCAGCATGCCCCAGCCAGCATAGCTGGCTGGGGCATGCTGGGAGTTGTAGGCCAAAAACATCTGGGGACCCAAGGTTGAGAAACACTGAGCTAGACACATCGGTGTAGCCCCAAACACACCTGATATATTGTAGCAAACAGGTGTGAGGACCATAACAGGATGCATTTGTCTGGCATGGGCATTGGCAGGATGCAGGATGCAGGGCATTGGCAGAGGCACATGGGGAAGTCAATGACAGCTGGCCAAGTGCCAGCTATGATCAGCCAGAGCCCTTTGCCCAAAAAGCAGCCCTCTTTTTCGCTCCGGCCAAGGGACCCTGTGCCTTCTTCGGTTGCAGGTAAGTTAGTGTGTGTGTGTGTGTGTGTGTTGTCCAGGTTCAGATGACACGCCAAGCCTACAAGGGTTTCCTTAATCCTACTGCAAACCATGGCGTAGCAGGGTGGCTTAGAAGAGACCCCCAGGTCACTTCCAAAGCAGCCTGCTGGGCTCAGACGACAAGCTAAACTGCAGTGGCGCTTAACATACTGAGGTTTACTGTGTCGTGCGGACCTAGTCCATGTTCCTCTCTATGCTCTCCATACTTTACCTACTGATTCCTTCAAATCATCCAGCTGCTATTAAAGCACAAGCCAAGCCTACTCCCCACCCCTGGTCAATTGGCAGCCCTAGAGACAGCTACTTGACAGAAACACAGGACATCTGAATTAACAGTTACCAGACAGGCTGGAAAGAACCACTGGTTTCTTACACTATAATATTAAAGTTGGCTTATAAAATTGCAAATCACGTTTAAGAGAAAATATGTTTTCCTTCAGGTTCCACTATCACAGCACGTTCATTAGGTTTTGCAGTATGTAATATTTAAATGTAATCTATTAATCAATTTAAAGGAAGATATTTTTAAAATAATTAGCTTTAATTATGACCGAGAATCTATACACACATCTCTAGTTTCCTGCATTAAGCAGGGGGTTGGACTCGATAGCCTTGTAGGCTCCTTCCAACTCTATAATCTATGAAATCTATGAAACTAGATTTCCCCCTCATTTCTGTATCACACATAGTAAGGCAGTCTCTGCAGGAACCATATCTCAAAACAGGTTAATTTTTTTTTTTTATCTTATCCAATCCTCTTAGCTGCACCTAGAAACAAACTGAAAAGCCAGAGCAGATCACTGTGTACAGGTGTGATACAGCATGCTTTTAGTAAGTAACCTTTCATCAAACAAGAAGCAACATGCGGCACAGACTGGGGTTTCCAAGGAACCTAGTAGAGCAGCTTGACGTGGAAGCAATTGCAAGCCTGGTTTTTCTGAAACATTGGTTTATATACTGTTTATTCAGCAATTGCAGTCGCTTGATTATTGGGAAGTAAAGCTTTCAAAACTGGTGCTAATATCAGGTTAGCCTTCATCTACTTTCACTGACAGCTACATTAGTCAGGTTATATCGTGTGTTCATGCAAAGCGTGATTCAATAACCTTGTGCTGCTTGTCTATCAGATAAAGAGCATCAGTGTGTCTGTTCTATGACTTCTCTATGATTTATGAGAAGCCTAGTGCCCTCCCCCCCCGACCCAATAATTCTAGCTGTTCTTGTGGAACCTTAAAACTTTAAATGTCAACAAGGATAGCTATTTTCTTACAGATCCCTCCAGAGAAATAACATTTTTTTTAATGTACTGGAATTACCTAAGATTTCTATTACATGTTTTATTCAACATGCAATCTATCGCCTTTACTTAAAAGGCAATCCCATTGCCTTTTGAGTAAAGAGAAAACAGTGCAGTTATTATCTTTGTAGGTGACCTAGGATGCGTATAACCCAAAAGCTTTAAAATCCAAGGCGAGGCCACCATCTATTTAAGAGTAGAACTGGGTAGACTTAGACATAATTAACTAGTGTCTTTGCCCACTGCTTTGTGTTGTCTTTTACAGCCTGTGAAGGAATCTTCACCCAACCACATATTTTAGACACTAGCATTGGAATTTGGAGAACTGTAAATGCTTTTGTTTAAGACACAGTCTCTGCTAGAAGCATTTTTCACAAATTCAGCTACTAAAACTAAGGGTGCAATTCTATGCTCCAGATATGCCAGCTGGGGGGGACTTTAGGCCTACAGCAGAAGCTTTGCTATGCCTGTGTATCTCAGGATATACGTCTGTCATTAGAGATTCAGCTGTGCAACACTGTGCACATGCCAGTGCAGCTCCATGCAGGTGTATCTGCATTGGTGGCACAACTCTGCCAGCAGGTAGGCCAAGCAGAAATGTGTGTGCAATAGAAGAGCGGGCATAGGATAAATCCTACACGTCCTCAAATCAAAATTCCTTCCCTTACACTGGCATAATGTTACACCAACTTCAGCAGCGGTCTAAGTTTAAAACCACTAATTGAACTCAATGGAGAACAACAACAAAAAACCACTGAGTGATAAGGCAGGTGTTGGCAGCATGCCGCCCAGTGATTGCTGAAAGTGAGTGGTAATGCCATGGAAGTAGGGCTGGTGATGTTGTTCCATTCTCTACTTTTTGGAGTGGCTTTTTTTTTTTACATTCTACTTAACCTTTGTGCTGAAAGTATATAGGATACCAACTACGTTATTGCAAGTTACATCCGCCAGTGTTACAAGATCATAGGATTGTATGACCCAAGTACCTAAAGGATGTGCCTAAATGCTGAGATCACCATCAGAGGTCATAGAATCATAGAAAAGTAGAGTTGGAAGGGGCCTACAAGGCCATCGAGTCCAACCCCCTGCTCAATGCAGGAATCCAGGTCAAAGCATCCCTGACAGATGGCCGTCCAGCTGCACCTTGAATGCCTCCAGATTGGGAGAGCCCACCACCTCCCTAGGTAGTTGATTCCATTGTCTTATTGCTCTGACAGTCAGGAAATTTTTCCTGATGTTTAGGTGGAATCTGGGTTCCTGTCACTTGAGCCCATTATTCCGTGTCCTGCAAACTGGGATGACCGAGAAGAGATCCTGGCCCTCCTCTGTGTGACATCCCTTCAAGTCATTTGATATGTGCCCTATGTTTGGAGAGCTAGGTGGTGACTGGAGAAAGTGTCTAAGGGTGCGAATCCTATGGCAGCTAGACACTGTCTAGACAGCCATAGGATAGGCTCAGAGTCCCAGCTGCGACCTCAGAAATGTGTTCCAAGGTCAGTGCTGGGACTCCGACCGCAGAGCACCTCTCCCTCCACCCTCGCAGCCACTGTGGTTCTTTCCATGCCGGCTGCAGCTCTGAAGTCCCAAGTGCGACTTCAGAGCCGCGCTGGGGGGTGGGGAGGAGTGAGGCTCCGCCAGAATACAACTTATCCCAGTGGGCCCTCGGCCCCTCCTCCTCGTGAGCAGGGGCAAAAGACATAGACGGCCAAAATCGGGCCTCTATGTCTTTTGCAGGGCAAGGGAATCCTTGCCTCCACACTCCTCCCGCACTTGACTGGATGCCTGTAATCTTCCGAGTTTGGAGGGTTACGGGCAGCCACATTGGATGGTGCTGGCATCCCATCTTTGTCGAAGAAACCATACTGACAGCCTCAGACTGCATCTTGTAGGTTTTCTGTAGAATACCATTTATATATGTAACCAAACTGCTGAGAGTAACAATCTCCTTTTATTTGCAGTATCTGAAAATGAAATATACGGTAAGTCAGGCTCGGGAGTATAGTTTTACCCCTATTACAACCCCCTGAGTTATATCTTAACAGAAAGATCTGTATCGTTATGAAAAAAAATTGCTTGTCAATATCCCTTGTCCCTGACATTGATTTCTAGTTTTAATACTACAATTCTTAATTGGCTTTAGTGTGTGCGCGCGCATGTGTGTGTGTTTATACTCTGCATATCATCTTGGGTGCTTGGATAAATGGAAGGGTGATTTTCAAATTCCCCAAACAAATAAATACAATTATAAGGGTTAGAGAGCTTTTTAAACATTGCTTTTAAAAAATTAACCAAGCAGATCTTATCAAACAGCTGCTGCAAGCTTCGTAGAAGAAAAGACATACCGTATTTTTCCGTCTATAAGACGCCCCCATGTATAAGACGCCCCCCACTGGGCAGTTTCGCAACCGTGCGGTTCTCTCCTTGGCTTACTTCCGTGTATAAGACGACCCTCAATTTTTAGTCTAACAATTTTAGGAAAAAGTATAGTCTTATACATGGAAAAATACTGTAAGCCAGACAAACATACTTGCCACAAAATGAACAGCAAAAAAATATATGGCCTCGTTTTCACAGAAGTGATAAACCTCTGCCTGTACTGTACCACATCATTCCGCAGGAGCGGTTCACATGACTGAATGCTCCCCCACAAAACAAAAAAATATTGTTACACATTAAAAACTAGTATGTCAGAAAGAAGTCCATTAATGTTAGTTTTCTATGTGGAAGGATTTTTTTTAGTGGAGAAACATTCTACCATGTGAGCTCACTTCTGCAGGCTAAATGGTAAAGTCCAGGCACAGGTTTACCACCTCTGCAAGAACTAAACTAATCTCTTGTAGGATTTCAAATATAAGTGAACATGGGAGATTATAGAGGCCCTGTAAATATATATATATATATATATAGGGAGAAGGAGAGAGAGAGAGAGAGAGAGAGAGAGAGATTATTTTGAAAGGAAAAAAGAAAAATCCATCTCTTGATGTCTTCCGCAAGCTATTGGTGTTTCAAGGCTTTTGTTCTTATTGGTCTACTCTTAAAACAGGTTTAGATATAACAAAATCCTACAAATTATTTGGAGAAAGAGGGTTTCTGCCACATTTCTTTCTGCATTAAATAAGTGACATCATTGCCAAAAGTGTTGTCCTTCCTGCGCACTGATTATGTACTAATAATAGCACAATATTTACATTAAAAACAGGGATCTGTATCTTTTTATTTATTTATTTATTTATTACATTTATACCCCGCCTTTTTTCCTGCAAGGAACTCAAGGTGGCTTACATAATCCTCCTTCTCCTCTCCATTTTATCCTCACAACAACCCTGTGAGGTAGGTTAGGCTGAGAGGCAGTGACTGGCCCAAAGTCATCCAGTGAGTTTCATGGCTGAGCGGGGACTAGAACCCGGATCTCCTGAGTCCCAGTCCAACACTCTCACCACTATGCCTGGGTGGGATGTATTCAGAAGCTCAAATACAACAACATCATTTTAAAAAATGAAGGAAGCAAATAATGAAGGTTCTACATTTTCTAACACAGGAAAAAATGTGGAAATTTTAAAAATAAATTCTTCACAAAAAATTAAGACACACAGCACATGTACCTGAAGGGATTTGTTGGTCAAAATGTATTAACAAAATGAATGGACCCAGCCACACTGTAATTGTGCCGGGTTCTGATATAGCACAGAGGCTATGAGTGAGAGTGAATTGCTATTTGTCCGCAACTCAAATCTCAGTTCAGACAGGAATTCAGTGGCTGGCCTTAAGCAAGCCGTTCTCATTAGCTCAGTGTTTCTTCCTCCAGTACAGGAATAGTAATACTGACATTCAAAGTTGTTGCGAGGAATACTGAGATAATCTGGAAAACTCTGAGCACTTAAGGAAATACTATATAAATGCTAAATGTAATTATGACAAGGGACATTATACATCTATGTCTCAGTAATTTGTTTCAGTATAGACTCAGGGTAGCATCCAATGCAGCCCAAGTGCCGGTGGGATCCACAGCTTGTGCAATGGGTATTTAGTGCTTGGATAGGAAATGGAAACTAGCTGAAACTCTCATTTCCAGAATGGGGCATGTCAGCAGAGCTCGCATAACAAAGCTCCACTGACCTGTCCTGATCCAGAAACGACCATTTCTGCTCGTTTTAGGGCTTGCTTTATGGAGCACTAAATCCCCACTGCACAAGCGGTGGGTCCCGCTTGCACAACAGAATTCACAGGAGCACAGCAACCCTGTTGGATACTACCCTTAGCTTTCACTTTTGCCAAACCAGAGGCAATGTCTTACTTAAGTAGCTTTCATTTCTGGTCATTATCACAACAATAATTACCTACATCCAATATTTCTAAGCATTGTTATTGTTCATAGAACGTGACACTGAATCTAAGCATGTAAGATGGAAGTATCAGTAGCTTAGGCTGCAATCCTATGTACATTTACCTGGGAGTAAGCCCCATTAAACTTAATTGGGCTTACTTCTGAGTTGACATGTATAGGGTTGCACTACTAGTCATATCATCCACACAAAGGCCTAAGATGACTGCAATAAGGATGGTACGTTATCTTACTATGCATCGCATCCTTTGCAGTTACACTCTTATTTTTAAAGCTATGAACACTGTCAGTTTTTCCTAGAATCAACAGGACCCCAAATTAGGGAAGAAAAAACAACACATGACCTGTCTTCCTAATCTCATGATACTTCTGCTAATTTATTTTGTTTACAACACACCTTTCTTCCAAGCAGCTCTGAGCAACAATTTATCCTCACAACAACCCTCCAAAGTAGGTAGGTTAAGTTGAGATTTGACTATGGTTTCCTAGTGACTTTCACCACTGACAAGGGATCTGAACATCAGTTTCCCATGCCCAAACTCAAAATTCTAGCATCTATACCCATACCCTGTTGGGTTATATTTGATGGTTGCCCAACAAACCATGCTGGCCAGGTTCGGACAACACAACAAGCCAAGCCCAAGCAGGCAATTAGGCAAATGGCACCTTGTTTAAGCCACAGTGATCATGCAAACCAGCTTAGATCCTTAACACTACAAAGAATGGGCAGTTAGGCTACATAGAATGGGCAGTTACAGTGCTGTTCCTTTTCTTTTCACTGCAAACAGCCTATTCCTGGGTTACATAATGCAAAATCATCATCATCATCATCATCATCATCATCTGTTGAATAGCCCACATTCAGACGGCCTACCACCTTAAGATGGAAGAAGCAAATATATCGCACAACAGCAAGAATAAATGATAAGGTTAGCAGAATAAAGAACTAATCAAGAGTGAGAAGCACAAGGAGATGTAAGAAGTAAAAGAGGTATTGAAACAATACAGCTAGAAAGAACCTGGGAAGACAGCCAAGGGAAATAAAAGCAAAAGAGCCATAAACAGTGCTTATAAGCTAGTGCCTAGATAAGATCAGATTCTGATGTGGACTCCACAGAGAAAGGGTGCAAGGAGGAATTCTGAATATAATAGTGAGATCACACTATTCGTTCCAGAATACATCATGTACAAACAGAAAAATCTTCTGTACAGGATCCAATATAAATGTTCTGCATTCAGTCAGGAGAATCTAATCAAAACCAAGATACTAATGAATATAGCTTTTACTCAGGCAGTAAATGCTTTTCTAACAGCAAGACCAAATTAAAACAGTGCAAACCATCAAGATAAAGTCTAATGAATATAACTAATTACTCCAGTGGGTCTGCTCATCAGGCGGTTCAAAGAGGAGTAAAGTAAAGGAGATGCCTTATTCTACTATGTTCCAAAAAGCCAACTCGGTGGGATCATCTTTAAAAACAAACAGGATTTAAATAATAACATTTGCTTGCAGAGTACAGGGTTTCCACTTCAGTGATAATGCTTAGACAGGTCTGCCTTAAAACTTAAATTATCAGCACCCTCACCTAATTTTTGTGTGTTCATGACAGCTATACCGTCATTTATATTGGTATAAAACCAATATGAATTTGCAGTGTACAGTAGATATGTCCTATGTCACATTATGCTACACTATTATCTGCCAAAGATCAAGTACACAAAGAAATGCACGGTGAAATCAGAAGCTCATGTACCTCTCCAGACTACTTTAATAGCATCTAATCTCACCCCAACCCAAAGATAAGTGGTGAAGACAAAATAATGGACTCTAGGCAAGAGTAACCATTCTCTACGTATGCTTCCACCTACTGAGAATAATGAGTGAGGCAGTCGCCTCAGGCGGCAGAGGATGGGTGTTCTGGATGGGGGCACCAGTGGCAGCCCCCGGTCATTCCCCTCTGTTGGAGGAGAGAGCTGCATGTTCCATGCAGCCTTCCCTGCACCCCCTATGCTAGCCTGCAGTTCTCAGGTGAGGTAGGGGATGTTGCTCATCACCAGCGTCGAATAAGATTCAATTGCCCATCCGGTTGCTTCTGTAGATGAAATGGGAGGGGGTGCATTTTGTCCTTCAGCTTAAGCAATATTGGGCCAGCCCTGGAAGATGCAAGCATAGAGCCCTATTTAAAAGTGAAAATCTTCAGTTCAATTGTTTGGCAGGGATCGGTGGGTCTCCCACTCAGCTTCTCCCAAACAGCCAATCACCAGGATTTGGGGTTGTATTTTTTTTTTTAAAGGTGCAACCCCAACTGTTGGATCAAAGAGGGGAATTGCACATATAGCACTTAGCTGCACACACAATTCCCCACACAGCTGGTAATATGAGCATAGAAGTCTGTTTCCATGTACACCAACGTTCTCCAACCTGGGGGTCGGGACCCCCAAGGGGGTCGCGACATGCTTTCTGGGGGGTCGCCAGCTATACTGGAAGGAGGGAGGGGGAGGTATTTTCCTACAGCACCAGGCGCTTGCAATCCAATTGCTGGAGAAGGAGAGCGCGCACGCGCGCGCCTGCACTGGTGCTTTATGGGTAACAGGCACGTGAGCCTTGAGAAGGAGCCGCTGCCTGCAGTTGCTGCCAAGCACCTCCTTCGCCTCGTGCTTCTCCTCCTTGTGCTGGAGTGAGTGAGTGAGTGAGTGAGTGAGTGAGTGAGTCGCTGCCTGCAGTTGCCGCCAACATCTCGCCTCCTCCTCCTCATGCTGGTGTGTGTGTGTGTGTGTGAGAGAGAGAGAGAGAGAGAGAGAGAGAGAGAGAGAGACGACGCTGCCTGCAGTTGCCGCCAACATGCGCTTCTTCCTCCTGCTGCTGCTGCTGCTGTTGAAGATCTCTGTAAGAACGAGTTGGAGGAGGGGGCAGATTGAGCTGTTGTTGGGCTGGAAAGGGGAGGTGGTCGCGGCAGCGTCCAGGGGTGAGGGGAGGGTGGGGGGCATTCCACCCAGCCCTTCCTTCTCAGACGCAGCCGGCTGGGGGAGGGAGAGCGGCAGCACGAGGACGACCTGGGCGACTTGATTATTTGCACAAAGGCAAGTGTGCTTACTTCCTCCTTAGCCCTTCGAGATTTTGGCAGCCCCAATGCAAAGCAGTGAGGCGTGCTGCTGGCTATAATTCTGTTGGGAGAAGGTACTTAACACCACTTGGAGAGCTCAGGTTATGGTATTTTTTGACACATTCATTGAGAAGAGTTTCACTGAACTATGGCTTCTGAGTGAAAATGAAGTGTGTGTGTGTGAGAGAGAGAGAGAGTGAGAGAGACTGTGTGAATGAATTTCATTTCACTTGCTTCTGTGGCTATTGCAGAACTATTTTTAGCTGTCTCCAGCAGAACAGAGAGCCAGTGTGGCATAATTGTGAGAGTGTTGGACTGGGACTTGGGATATCCGGGTTCTAGTCCCCACTTGGCCATGAAACTCACTGGGTTACTTTGAGCCAGTCATTTACTCTCAGCCTAACCTACCTCACAGGGTTGTTGTGAGGATAAAGTGGAGAGGAAGAGGAGGATTATGTAAGCCCCCTTGGGTTCCTTGCAGGAAAAAAGGTGGGGTATAAATATAACAAATAAAATAAATAAATAAACAAATAAACATGTCTTCTCCTTTCTGATACAAAGCTGGCTGCTAGTCAAATAAATCCGCTCACTTGCCTGCTCCCTGTTGGGCCCTATTTCCACTAACATCCAGAGTCCAAAGAGAGGAAGGGCAGGTGAGCAAGTACAACAATAGAAATACAAAAAGAAATTGTTTTTCCTCAAAAAAGATTTTTTATTTATATTTTCGGAAATCTGTATCCATGGAGAAAAAACGGAAATATTCAGAAGATTACCTTAAATTTGGCTTTACCACCTTTAATGAATATTAGGTTAAATTAAATTATATTCTGAAAAATCTATTTTTCATGTGTTTTCTTTACCCCACCAAAATGCAAATTTATGCAAATGTGGTGAGGGGTCCCCGGTTACTTTGCCATTACAAAAGGGGGTCGTGACTCGAAAAAGGTTGGGGACCACTGATGTACACAGTGCCCCTTAGCTGAATCAGGGCAACTGACTAAGGGCCTGTTCGCAAGATCAAACAGCCCATCATGGTTTATTTAAGCCACAGTGGCATGTGCTGGTGGGGCCATTTTTAATATTCAAGCCACAACTGTGGCTTGTTGTGTTGTCTGAACCCAGCAGGACTGGGCGGTGTGAGGGTTAAGCAACCCTCACATAATCCATGGCCTGTTTTAGGGTCCTGCAAGGATTGTCAGGTCAGACAACATGACAAGCCGCAATTGTAGCTTAATTTTTTAGGGTGGCACCACGGGAACTGCAGCTTGTCATGGCTTAAATAAGCCGCAACAAGTCGCAGCGACCGTGCGAACCCAGTCACTAAGTTTACTAATACCAACGTTTTAAGAAAGGCTAATGATCCCATATTTATTATGAATTATTTGTAGTAGTAGCAGTATTTAGAAATCGCTTTTCTGCTCGCTGGGGCCTTCAAAAGCAATGTACAATTTAAATCAATACAATAAAACACAACAGAATAAAAAAAAAAGAACCAAACTATTCTTTAAAACAGGCCAACCCAACATTAACATTCATCAAAGTCCTGGCAAAACAGTCCAGTTTTTACTGGCTGCCTGCTGTCTATGAACTCTGTTCTGGAATTTGTATCATCTTTGTTACTCTTCAGTTTCACAATACCTTTCTTAAGATATAGAAAACAGTCCTGTGCATTTAAAGGATTTGGGGTTGTGTAGCAGCATGATAATATTTCTTTACTTTATTGTACCTTTACTAATATCATATGAGATCCTATTTAATTTTAAGAGCCAACGTGTTTACAGCTTATGTTTTAGCAAATGTTATCATTTTTTATCAGAGTATTCATTTCTGCCCTAGCAATCAGCATTCTTTACTTGCAAGCACTACCATCACTCCCCACATTCATCACCTTGAATCTGGACATACTAATGTTGCTTACCATTGTACCCTGGCTGTCTCCATTTCATCAGTTCACAAGTGTCTGGGCTGGCTTTTGTCTACCAATCAAGCACAGCATTCTTAACAACTCTCCTTACATTACTGACTCAGCTAATTCTAAGGGATTTAATGACTTGCAGCAAATAATACCCACAAAGGGAAAAGAAATCCCAGCTACACAAATTGCACCTCCTGAAGAATCTCTCAGCAAAGAAGTAATGTGAATAAATAGGTAGAGGAAACTAGAATTTTCTGTATTACAAAAATATAGGGCCTTCATTTAGTTTACACAGGTATCTGTTGTAAACTAGTGCAAATTTTATGTGTTGGCCTTAGATGAATTGATGAGTACATTTTATTTACAAGCCTTGCCAGTCATAATCATTTATATTAATCTAACCTTTACTGTGACTTCCTGGTTTGTTTTTAAATACATGAATGGTTTCCTCTACCTCTCATTCTGTGTTGATTCCATTCAATGGAGGATGGATTAAACTTTATAATTTGCAATATAAGTCATCTAACAGACAAGCTGGCAGACTAATGTTCTTCACTAAAGTGAATTGCTCACTGACAGTGTAATCAGTTAGGGCTGCACTGTCTGCGCAAATTTTTTTAAAAAATGTGCTCCAGGTCCCAGCAATCCCTTTTCACTCTTCAGACAATATGCAGTGGAAGATTTTCATTTCCTAATGCAGGCAGAGAGCACGATCATAGCAAACTAAAACATATCTATTATTATTTTTCATTTAAAACATTTCTAGGCTTCCTTGAAGGGCAGACACCCTCCCAATGCAGCTTACACAATAAAATCCTAAACAGTCATGCCTTGGGTTGAGAGCATAATTCGTTCCGGAAACGTGTTTGTAATCCAAAACACTCTTATATCAAAACGAAATCCCCCCCAAAAAATTTGTACAGAGATTTTTAATTTAAGCCATACTACAGTACTTGTATTGCAAGATGTCGCTTGTATATCAAGTCAAAAATTTTAAAAATATATTTAAAAATTTGCTTGTCTTGCAAAACGTTCTCAAACCAAGTTACTTGCAATCCAAGGTATACTAAAATGCTACAACAACGATAAAACAGCCAAAATTAATCAACAATCACCAGCAGTAAAAGATCTAGCCCAAATGGTAATAAAATCTAACACACAAATGCAACTAAAAACCCAGAACAGTCCACTGAAACATACTCAGGAGAAGGCGGCCAGAGAAAACAAGAAAGTCTTCAGGGCCTTCCTAGAGGCTTGCAATCATGGGGCCTGACGGATTCCCGCTGGCAACCCATTAATTGAATTCGAGGCATACAGGATGGAAGATACTCTTACCAAACAGTGTTTTGTTCATAAGTGAGTGGCCTTATCAAATGTATCCTCCCCTTCTAGAGCTCAGAACCCTATGAAAACTTTAAATAAATTTAAAAAAAAAACTTTAAAAAGCTAAGTACATGTAGGGACTTATCAAGTTTATCCAGGGACTGTGCTTACATCTTAAAATTCACTATGGGTACAATCCTATGCATTGGACAGCATGGCTGGCTGGGGCATGCTGGGGCCTTTTTTCTGTCTAAACATGTATAGAACTGCGCCTTAAAACAGTTAAGAAGGGAAAGGGGACAGTTGCTGCGCCTCCTGTCGCAAAGTTGGTGGACTGCGCTCCACAGATTCAAACAGATTCTGCTTCCAAACAAACTTACAAGTTTTATTTAAACAAACAAAGCTCTCTCCAGCAATGGCCATTTTCTCCTCAGGCCAGAAGCAGTGGGTGTTGCTCTTAACCACTTCTTGGTTACTCCCAAGAAACACAACCCATTCAGGCTAAATCCAGCAGTTATTTTATATTGTTACACCTCCTATCCAGTTTTTTTTGTTTTTAACAGTTCCTTCACCCACCCTACTTTACACAAGCACACACACATGGGCAAAACCAGAGGCATGCTTGCTACAGAAGGCAGGGGAGAACGAACAAAGGTACAGGAGAGGCACAAGAGAAGAATGATCTAAGACAGCCTTCCGCAACCTGGTGCTCTCCAGACGTGTTGGACTACAACTCCCATAATCCCCCAGCCAGCATAGCACAACACATCTGGAGCATGCGCTCGTCTGGGAAGTGCAGTGACTTAATCCTCTCTTTAGGACTCAGAGGATTTAAAAGTACAGGCACAGTCTTTGGATTAAATCTGACAACCTTAAACACATTCATGTTAGCAGTTAGTGCAATTAATTATTGTAATGCACACTACATGTGACTGCCTTTGAAAATGATCTGCAATCATCAGCTAATACAAAGTTCTGCTGCCTTCTTAACAACAGGCTGCATGAAGCATATTAAACCAATTCTTGTTCAACAGGTTGTAGCCCACCTAGCCCTAAGAGTCTGGGCCTAGGATACCTGCAGCAATGGGCCATCCATGAGCAGCAAATTCCCCACCTCTGTCTGTACTCAGTAAAATTTAATGTGCAAAATACACAGTTCAACCTGGTTTGCACATAACACTAACCCAGGGTTTGTCTGCCACACGACTGAACTAACTACTGTTTGTTTTCTCAATTCCTGGGTTGTTTGTTTCCCTCCTCCTTCACCTGCTCCCTCCCTGTATCCCAAATGCCTTTGTGGCACTGTAGCACTGGCATGTAGAGGGGCTGGGGTTTTTTTTTACCACTCTTGCCCGTTGCCTCTTTAGCCTGGTGAAACAACCCATGAATAAGCCACTTTAATTTATTTGTTTGTTTAATATTTAATTTGGTTTGAACCCACCTTTTGACCAAGAAAAACAGTACTCAGGGCACTCAAGATAGCTTACAATCACATGTAACAACTACCCATGGTTTAAGCAACCAAAGCAGCAAACCATAGATTCTCTTTCTGGGTTGTTCGTGGTTAACAAACCACGGTTTGTTAACGTGGCTGGGTTCCATACATCACAACGACCCAAAATTCAACAACCCATGGGTTAAATACACCATGGGTTGCCATTATGTGCAAACTAGGTCTTCATGATACAGATGCTATCGATTATATACTGCTTGGTGTGTGTGATTTTAATTGCACTTCATTCATATGAATAACTTTATCTACAGTATAAAATCCCACCCAAATTAGTTTTTCTAATTAATGTTCAAAGTAATCATTATGGATGTACGTGCAGCCAGGATACAATGTGAAATGTGCATGTGCATACACATACACATGTGAATAATGCACATGCAGAGTCCAAACAGAGCTCTATTACCAATACCAAAGAGTCAGTGTAAATACCATATGTGGCAAATAGTTTATTTTTGTTTAAACAAACCTTAAAAGAGGGTTTTAAAAAATGAAAGTTAAAAAATATAATATTTTAACTCACCCTTGGATTAGAGCAAAAAGATGTAACTACCCCTTGCTTAAAAAAGCATATAAAAAACCAGCAAAAATTCTATAAAATTACCAGCCTCTGTTGCAGACAGATGTTTTACCCACTTCAAGTAATGCTTTATAATATATTCGTTATTAGCACAGACCTCCTAGTGGATTGACAGCAATGCAGAGATCTGTGCCCTAAATTTCTGAGAGCAGAACCAGACTGTTTGGCTCAGATACACTACTGCATGAATTGTTCTTTAAAGTGACCTGAATTATTTTATCTTTTGCCAGAATTCTTGTTGTCTGAGGCTGCTTAATATCATAGCCTCAATAAATGAAGAACATAAAACTGACCAAAAAATATAGAGACGGCATTCTAAAAGAAACAGGGGACAATGTTTTAAAGGGGCTTTTCAAACATTTTCAATGGGGCTTACTCCCAGGTAAGTGTGTATAGAATTGCAGCTTAAGGAAGTTATAGGCTGTAGCAGATAAACTCTAGTGAGTCATAAAAAGATCTTGAGACAGAGCTTGCACAACAGAAGAACTTCTCCGGATTTGGAGGATCAGTTTTCTCATACGATCCTTCTCTGCTAGATTGGAAGCAGTCTTTCCATGAGCGGAAGAGGCTTTCCGCTAACAGAAGGACAGCTTTGGATCCAAGCCCATGGCTTTAAATATATATCTTAGCATCTACAGAACAATATTTACATGAACTAACTCCTACTAAAAAAAATCTCCCTTAAAACAACAGCATTCTCCTTATACTACACGGCTTTAAAATATGTAAACTCTGTTTAAAGCATTGCTGCCATGCTTTATGACATTCTTCTTCCCAAATTCAATTATCTAATTAGCAAGGTAATTATGTAGATTATTTCCCAATAAATCCATGTCCTGAAATAATGTATTCCAGGGTACATCTCTGTTGATATACACCATTCAATGTCTCCATGATTTTTTGCTATAAAAACATTAAAATAATTGAAACTAAATGAATAGAGAAATAAAAGTTCATGTGAGGCAGAGTACGAAAGATTAAAGAGCACTAAGGCAACAAATAGCATGTGACATTAAAAACAGCAACATATAAATCTAATTACTAGTCTTCCTTATAATGCATTTGTATTGCCCCAAGAATTAAGCATTATCATAAATGATCTTATTATATCAGAAACCAGAGGGTCACTATTAGAACTGGCAACTAAAGCAGTAAAATAGATTTTTAAAATTTTGTCTTGCATTTTTTCCCAAGGCTACGTGTATAATTCATTCTACAATTTCTTTTTTTTAAGACTCCATATACAAATTTTAAAAAACAACAATACAAGAGGGAAATTTTTAAAAAAATACTTACCAAGTTATGATTTGTTGAATTAGAATCATCTTCTGGGAATGGGATGTAAACAGCTAAGGCCACACAATTGGCAAAAATAGCCAGTAATATAAATATGTCAAATGGTCTGAAATATCTTGTTAAGGATCATCCAGTGTTGGAATATATACATATAAATCCTAGTCTAATTCATTGCTAATTTTTGCATTAGGGATCATAAGCTTGTTTCTGAAGTAAAAGTGACAAGTTCTTGCCATTCTTTTGACTGATGGAAGTGACAACTCATCCTCCACAAGCATCCATTATATTCCCCCATCAAATTATTTTCCAGCACCATGACCTTTCAATGTCCTCTTTTTGGTAATAAACCACACATTATATTCTTTTGCACAGAGTGTGCTTTATATTAAATTTTTAAAAATAAATCTAATTGCATAATACTGAATCAATACCTCAGCCTTTGTTAAATGCTTACAGATCAGTTCTCTTCTCAGCATCTACCCATACCTATCATGAAGTGCTAATGGAACTTGCATATGTACAGCAGCAGTATAATAATAGACCACAGAGTGATGTTTCCCTACCTTAATACTATAAGAATTCACCGGTTTTCTTCTGTGAAAGGTAGAGAGCTGGTAACTTTTAAAATAATGGTAAATCTTTACCACTGTCAAAATGGCTTTTAAAAATGCAAATAACATCAGTGGTATGGGAGGGGACTGATAATTACCAGAATCACAGCAGGCTTGGTGGGGATATTTTACCCTTTCTTGCACTGCTAGAATCATGAAGAAAATCCATCTTCTGAAGCTGATACGTAATTGCTTTGGAGGAAAATTCCTCATTGACTACAGTAAGGGAGGAAAAGAGTTAAATTCCACTCCACGCCTGCAGCAACCAATAATTATCACCCCCAGCTGATGCGATTTGCATTTTTAAACCTGCAAACCTTATCCAGTTTGGCATTAAAATATCTTCAGAGTAGGGTTACAACATTTTTAAAGGACTGAGTTATGGTCTGGTAGGCCTAGCACTGTCAACTCTGAGAGGTAATGGCCTGGTTCGCATGATCACCAGGGAAAAGAAGCCATGGGTTCTGGGGTGGTTTGGAAGCCACCTGTGTCATGCGCCTCGCCAGGTTCAGACAACACGGCGACCTGCACAGCGAGAGGGTAATTAAGCAAATCACACAGCATGTGGAAAAGAAGCCACTGTGGCTTCTTTTCTCTGGTGATTGTGTGAACCCAGACAATGGGTCTCACAAGAAGTACTCCAGAGTCTGAGGCACAGGTGATTTTGTTATGTATATTCTTTCACTGGAGATTTTCAAAGACTGTGTATATTTATAAACTGGGAGATATCAAAGGCTGAGTGTGCAGTTTCATCATATGGAGCACAGGGCCGGCGCTACCGCTAGGCCAACTAGGCTGTTGCCTAGGGCGCGTAGTGGAAGAGGGCGCAGAACGCTGCGCTCCTCTTCGCTGCCGGCGCGCTCCTGCCTTGCCCGCCCACCCGCCTCACCGAGAAAGCCAGGTCAGTGCGGGGGATTGCGCCCGGAGTAGTGGTGGGGCCGAGCCTGGGCGCCTCCCCCCCCACCTCGCCTCGGCGCCACCTCCCCCCCACCTCGCCTCGCCACCGCCTCCCCCCCGCACCGCCTCCCCCCCACCTCGCTTCGCCTACGCGCCACCTCCCCCCCCACACCTACCTTCTCCGCGCTGTTTCTGGAGCCCCGCCCGCGCTCTGTTTTGGCGGGAGGAACCAGGGCAACAGGGCTAAACAGCCCTGTTGCTCTGGTTTCCCCCGGCAAAAAACAGAGTGCGGGGGTCCCTTTTCGGAGGAGGCGTGGGAAGGTAGGTGGGGGGCAGCAGCAGCAGCGGCAGCGTGTGTGGGGGGGTCCGGTGGCGGCGGCGGCAGGTTGCAGAGCAGGGCTGCTTTCCGGAGCCCCCCCCCATGGCACGAGAGGGGGGGCGCTAAATATAATTTAGCCTAGGGCGCCAAACCATGGCAGTAACAGGAAGTCAAACCTCCACCATTAGGAATATTATTCTTTCATATCAAATTATTGGGAATAATAAATAGAAATTCCATTAACTTTGTCCTCTGATATGTTTTCGATATATGTAAAGATATATTGCCTATACAGTAATACCTTGGGTTGCAAGTAACTTGGTTTGAGAGCGTTTTGCAAGACAAGCAAATTTTTAAATATTTATTTTTAAAAAATTTGACTTGATATACAAGTGATGTCTTGCAATACAAGTACTGTAGTACGGCTTAAATTAAAAATCTCTGTACAAATTTTTTTGGGGGGGATTTCATTTTGATATAAGAGTGTTTTGGATTACAAGCACATTTCCAGAACGATTTATGCTCTCAATCCAAGGCATGACTGTATTTGAATAGAGAAAAACACAAAGCCTTGCCCAAATCTCATTAATATCTATCTCTTGATTCTGCACATAGAACTGAGAGTGATTGTTTAACATTCAACTTTGTAAATGTTTTACATTTACAAAGCAAGAATACATAGGATCTCTTAAAAGTTAAAAGCATAACTAATCTGCATTAAGTTATCTTGAGTATGTATAAGCAGTCCCTGAGTTAAGAATGTCTGACTTACAGAAAACCCATACTTAAGAACAGACTTTTGGGTTCCCTGGCGCTACGTCGTTTACGTACAGTACATAGCGTAGTATACTACGCAATTTGCGTAATTTATGCAATTTGCATACGGTAAATGCCGATTTTAACGTATAGAACGCTATGCTGTTCCGACTTACATACAAATTCGACTTAAATATATTCTTAAGAATGGAACTCGTTCGTAACCTGGGGACTGCCTGTACTCTTGTTTGAGTATGTTTCTGAATTTGGTTAATGTCCAGATCCAGGTTTATTAAATCCCAGCAACTGGAAGGCAATACATGGTCAACTAGAAGCTGGATAGTTCTGTGAAAGTACAAGGATACAAGAAGAATTTGTACCAATGTCAAAATGGCTGCTCTCAGATTGCATAGTGACTGAAGATTCGGGCCAGAGGGATTCTTTTAAGCATCACCAGACTGATGGTCTGTCAAGCCCATACTGTTAATCCTGAGTGGCAATGGATTTCACAAGCAGTACTCCAGGGTCTGAGGCAAAGGCCTGAATCATATCTCCTTCCTTTAACAGGAGATGTCAAGAACTGGATACCTTATGTTTACCCTTGATTTAATACATTTGGCTGAGTATTTAAATGCCAATTTGCCTGAATAGCCATCTGATTTCCCCCAAAAAATGTTATCATAGGCCCATACCCAATCATAGCCAATGCAGCTGTGCATGCACTTCCCAGCTGTAGTGAAAGCCATCACTACACTACCAAACATATTTTAAGACCAGAGAAGGACCTGGTTTGCAAACTATATGTGCTGTGACAGAGGGTCTGCAAAGAGGCTTGTAGCAGCCTGCAAACATCTTCATTTGAACCTCACATAATTCTTTTGCAGCACCACAGCACAGCACTGCAACATTTGCACCATATAAACCTAATTCGCCCTGCTCCTTCAGTTGTCAGCAGTGACTAGAAGCATGGATCCATTTTCTTCTATAGGCTTTTGGTAAGCAAAATAATGGTTGTAATCATCCACATACTTATGCATGGGTTGGTTCAACTGAAATTAGCAGCACAATTAATCTACTAATGGTATCAAGGAAACTGTAGGCACCATTTTTGCAGCAAAAGTAACTTATTAGCCTTCTCATCCCCAAGTGTTATCTGTATAGTCATTTTTTAAATATTAATTTAAACAATAAGATTGAAATTTTAATTAGTGATAACACAATGAAGATCCACAGGCTCATCTTGGTGCATTAGGCATCTGCTACCATCTGCTTAGTAAGAATATAAAAATCTATGTCCATACATGTGTATAAAACCTGTCAACAATTATGTCTATAGCCAGCAGTAGCTTAAGAAGTGTGAAATAAATCCTTAAAACTAAAACACTACAATACATATTAAAGGACATCTCTTATATTACAGTTTCAGGACACAAGAGTGTTTCCACAAGTCAGCCTTGTATCTATGGTTCAAACAGACATTACACAAAGTTCTGTACTTTTCCTCCATGTTTTTAAAGTCCAAGTTGACATGGACGGGCTGCAACTCAGCACTTTTAAAGCTCACAATCATCCTCCCCACCAGGGCTTTTTTTCTGGTGGAACTCACCGGAACTGAGTTCCAGCACCTTTTCTTCTATTAATTGCATTACAATTTAATCGCCATCTACTCCCGAGGAAATGTAATCCAAGAGTTCCGGTACCCTTTTCTCCAGAAAAAAAGCACTGCTCCCCCACACTGTATTTTCACCAACAGCAGAAAATATGTGGGGAAGATATAGATCCAGTATCTCCCCAAAACCACCAAAAATGAAAAATTAGCTTGGAAAGGCTGATGTTGAGCTGGAAAATGACCAAAAGAAATAAGGGTTGAGCAGCTTTTCTCTGGGCACAGTTTCTACAGTCTAACTCACAGGTCACCCAGTCTGATTTTGGTGTAAAACACACACGCACAGAGGAAAACAACTACACATAACTCTGTGTAACTTGTAGTTTGAGCCAGTAAGTCTATCTCTTTGACATACTTTTGGGTATTCAGAGAACAGATAGTAAAAACAAAATTCAATCAAAAGGATACTTCCATTCTACTATACTAATGCAGGCTCTTCGGATTGGGTTATTGAGGGATAAACAGAAGAGGGCACGGGCTGGCCGACTGTTGGATGTATTACCCTGTTTTTTGCTCTTGGCATATTGCTGGCGCTTTCTTTGGGACAGAGATCCTACAGGTTGGGCTGGGGTGGTGCTCATGCTTTGGGCAGCCTTGGCTTGTCTAGCAGCATCAATTGCAGCTTGCCAAGATAGCACAGTTTGCTTGGATGGTGCTGAGCTGTTTGATTGGAGAGCTGGTCCGTCACCAGGGAGAGGGATTCTGATGCTATTTGCATAGCTGGCTTCTGTGGGGGGGGGGGAGAGAAAGGGGAGAAGAAGATGCATTTATCCCAGTTTTAAATAATCTTGTCCTTTTAAACTATTTGCAAGTTCTGCCTTTTATTATATTTTGAAGCCTTTCTTTTTCTTAAAGTCAGCAGATCCTTTCTACCATGATTAAAAGGTTCAGGAATCAGCATTACAAACATTAGCATTCATCTTGACGCACTGTGAAAAACACATCTTCAGTCCTCCAATTAAAAAGAAATATATTAAAGAAGCTGCACATCACCAATTTTAGTAGCAACAAAAGAGTCCAGTTCCTTGTTAATAAAACTTCCTTTCTTTGACAGTTCAATATTCACTGGCTTCTCTTGCTCCAAATGTAAGAACAAATTAGATATTCTTTAAAATATCAAATATTCAAAGCCATTTCAATCACTACAGAAATTGGAATGTATCTCTGCTGACAAAAAATAATCCTTCCAACATGAATATGCATTGCATCTTGACTATGATGAAAAATTTCTTTACTTGATCATTAAAAACAGTTCCCCAAAAGATAATGGGCCGTATCCAGACTAAGGGTCCAATCCTATGCATGTTTAGACAGAAATGCTGGCTGGAGAATGCTGGGAGTTGTAGGACTTTTTTCTGCCTGGATATGCATAGGACTGTGCCTTAAGTCTGGATCCAACCCAATCTGCGGTCGAAGATGGGTTTTGACCTCACTGCAACAGTGTCCCAAATTCGGATTTTTTTTTCTCATTGGAATGAATGGCAGCAATATGGCAGAAAGTTAAAGCTTACAGACAGAGTCACCGTTGAATTGAGAACAAAACCTGCTCATTCCCCTGGTGATTCCTCTTTTAAGATTAAAGCCAGCCCCTACTCTGAATAACCCATTCTGGGATCTGTTTCTTGGTCACACTAGAACAGGGCTCTCCAACCTTGGGTCCCCAGATGTTGCTGGACTACAGCTCCCAAAATCCCTTGCCATTAGCCATGCTGACTGGGTATGCTGGGAGCTGTAGGCCAGCTACATCTGGGGACCCAAGGTTGGAGAGCCCTGCACTAGAAGGTGATATAATGGTAAATGGCAGACAGTTAGGAACTGACTTTTGGATATTATACAGCCCCAAGAACAGCTGTAAGGCAGCTTGCTTTTTCAGAAGCCCTTTTCACATGTTCACATGCATGTATACTGATCGCATACTGTATACACATGTATACACACATATATACATGTGTGTATACTGAATGCACAGAGGAGTGGGATATGCCTTCTGGCCTTGCACATATTAATAATAATATAATAAGATAAATTTATATTGCGCTCTACACCAGAGCGCAGTACAATATACAAAATAAATCAAACAATAATCATTACAATTTAACTAAAACTACATTAAAATACTTAAAATGGGCTACAATCCAAGTAAATTTAAATTAACAACAACAAATAATTAAAACCATCAAGCAATAAAACTAAAATCACAGCAATTACCCAGTTCACACTAACTCTGACACCTATGTCTCCAAGTTGAACAGATAGGTTTTCAGGTCACGCTTGAATTTACTCAACTCCGATTCCATCCAAAGATGTAAAGGGAGAGAGTTCCACAATTGTGGAGCCAAATGAGAAAATGCCCTTGAGCCTAGAATTTGCCACCTTCATCCAAGGCACTTCCAAAAACCCTGAGTCTGCAGATCGGGTTCTCCTAAGAGGTGCATGCCATGTGACCAACTCAGCCAAATAATTGGGAAGGGAAGAGCGTAGTGCCTTAAATGTCAAGACAAGAAGTTTGAAATAAGTCCGTTCCCTCACCGGCAGCCAGTGCAACGCTCTACAGTGATGAGAAACATGGGAATAATGGGGCAGGTCAAGAACCGCACCTACAGCACTATTCTGCACCAAAATAAGGGGATGAAGGGAAGAAGAAGGCAAACCCGCCAAAAGACTATTACAAGAATCCAAGCTGTGAAACGGACAAGCAGTTTCGCAGTCTCCGGGGTCAAGAATCGATGGATCCGTCGGATGTTAGCAAGATGGAAACCACATGTCTTTGCTGTCATATTCACAAATGGACGAAGTGACAACTGATCATCCACCACAACCCCAAGATCGATGGCCCTCAAGACAGGGGTCACCTGGCAGTCCTGAAGAAGGAGGGGAGGACAAACCAGGGGATGGCCAGGACGATCAGGACGAAAAACCAAGACTTCAGTCTTGTCCATGTTCAATTTTAAACGATGAGAGGGCATCCATGACACGATGTTCAAAAGACAACTTGTCAGAGAGGACCAAACCTCGTCGTTGAGGTCAGGACTGGTATACCTGGGTGTCGTCAGCATAAATATGATATTGAAAACCCAAACTAGAGATAAGCATACCCAAAGGTAGTGTATAAAGAGAAAAGAGAACAGGGCCCAATACTGAGCCCTGTGGGACACCAACAGCAAGGGGGAAAGAATGAGAGGTCCTAGTACCCAAAGAAACGGAAAAAGAGCGATTTGCCAAATAAGAAGAAAACCAAGAAATAGCATTGCCGGAGACACCCAGAGATATCAGCCAAATAACATAGACTCTGTTTCAGTCGCTGTACCAGTTCCCTCGGTTGATGCCTTAGCTACTTATATTATGCCTTAGCCTTATATTCTATGCATTTAGTTCCCCACCAGTTCTGAATTTTAAAACAATTATGAAAAGCTTCTACACGTGTACAGCTGTGTGTGAATAGGGCTACATGACTGGAAATCCTGCATAGTCAGGGCTCCTGATCATGTGACGGGAAATACATACATACAGCTGTATGTACATAGGACCCTCTGTTATACTTGTGCTGAATGTGCAAGGGTTAGGGCAAGGGAGCCAGTGTGGCGTAGTGGTGAGAGTGTTGGACTGGGACTCGGGAGATCCGGGTTCTAGTCCCCGCTGGGCCATGAAACTCACTGGGTGACTTTGGGCCAGTCACTGCCTCTCAGCCTAACCTACCTCACAGGGTTGTTGTGAGGATAAAGTGGAGAGGAGGAGGAGGAGGATTATGTAAGCCGCCTTGGGTTTCTTGCAGGAAAAAAGGCGGGGTATAAATATAATAAATAAATAAATAAATAAATAAATAAAAAGGGTCAGCCGACTTGATCTCACTTTCTTTCTATGCATTCAGCATAGGCATGAAATGGCTAGAGTTATACCATTAAAAAGTCTGAACATTATATTCATCATAAAATTAAATCAATGTATCCTATCAGAGGAAGAGAGAGAGAAAGAGAGAGAGAATTTAGCACAGAGAATCTACCTTGTGGGGGACATAATTTGGCCAAATGTCAAAATAATCAGGTGAAATATGGCAATGCTAGAACAGTGTAAAACTTGAACTACCAGGCTCCTACTGTTTGGACCATTTCTGTGCCCACCTAAAACATACACAATTATTTCCCTGTGCTGGTTTAGATGTTAAAAATTCACTGATATCGCAGGGATGTGCCCTTCATTGATCCAGTGAAAATCCAATGTTTATTCCTAAATGTACAAGGATTCAAAGCTCCCATTTTAATCAAGCATTTAACTAAGGACAAATTATGAGCCTCTATTTGATAAACTAAGCTTCCTTGGGTGGAACCTCTTCCCTACCCCCCAAATGATCAAGCACCAGACTGAGCAGACTTGCAGCAACAGAAGATAGTAGATGGGGTAAAGGCGGGGGCAGTGTTAGGGGAGGTGTAAAAAAAAGAGTTGTGCTGCTGCAGCAGCATGTTTTGTGTGTGTAAAGTGCTGCTGTGTGTGTATTTGTGTGAAGTGCTGCTGTGGGTGTAGTGCTGCTGCTTCGCTTGTGTGTGCATGAGAGAGAGAGAACTCAAATCGATCAAGTCATCTCTGTCTCTATTTCCTATGTATAAAATTTGTAAATGTTTTCTACGTGATTAATTCTTTGAATAATATCCATATTATGACTTTGGTTGTAGCATGTGCTTTGGCTAGCTTCCTCAATTGATTTTCTCTATTTTGAGTTCCCTGCCACGTTCACTTGATTTGTAGTCTGCAATAAGATTCTAAACTTGTCGCAAACCACTCTTAGACTCTAAGATTTAGCCCTGTCCCAGCAGGGCAATATGGGAACAACAATAGTAGATTACAGTTAGATTATTTCTTAACCATTAGGCAAACTATGAAGTTTATAATACAAACATTAACATGGGCTAACATGAGGATAATAATCCAAATGGCCTATCCTACAGGGCTGGTGTAAAGATTACACAGATAAATATAGATGGTGTTTCCAAAACCTAAATGTTAGCTGTTGTAAAGCCACAGTGAAGTTTTGCTGCCACCCCAAAAAGGCTCATGTAATTCAATGAATCATCTTTTCAACAAAAAAGGGGGAAAAAGCAAGGACATTCTAGGATCAATAATCCTACAGTTAAAGAAAGGCCCTATGTGCTTACAAATTCACTCATGCACCAAAAAGCATATGCAATGTAAGTTAAGGCATACACCTTAACTTCAGCACTATGTAAGGAGTAAATACATTCTACGTTCTCACATAATATGGGTGACTTTGGGCCAGTCACGGTCTCTCAGCCTAACCTACCTCACAGGGTTGTCCTGAGGAAAAAATGGAGAGGAGGACGAGGATTATGAAAGCCACCTTGGGTTCCTTGCAGGAAAAAAGGCGGGGTATAAATATAATTAATATAATAATAATAAATAAATAAATAATATGCTTCTTTACATCTCCATCTCTTTGCACCCATGCTTTCCTGTAGACTTCCATCCCCAGCATTCTTCCTCTGCAAGTTGGGGGTAACACTAAAGCTGAGGTCAGTGGTACTTGACCTTAATAAGTCATATATTTTTTAAATGCTAAACTCTTAATTCTAAAAGCTGCAAAGCTCCTGTATTATGCTGGAGAGCACAACCCTGTGCATGTTTAACAAAAAGTAAAAGTGGAGCATCAGACTCTGCCCTGCTCGTAAATTCTGAAGATTTAATTAATTCATTACAAAGAGAGCTAACCTGTTGCAAAGCCCAGGCCAATATAAGTTTATTCATAAATGCAGCACTCATCTCCTCCTTTCTCTTGCTAACTTGTGCATTGCCTCATTATGAAACAGACACTTGTCCGGATGAGCGTATGCTCCCAGTCTTATGTTCCTCTCTGCATCCTTCCACAATCAATCTTGTTTCCCCACCTCACTCCACCCATATATAGCTTGTCACTCCTAATGTATGCCATTGTCTTTAATCCAAATGAAATTGCATAGGGATAGCATGGAGTCATTGCGCAGCAACATCAGCATCCCCATAACCTGCAAAGAAAGTCATTTGGGGCTAAAAGGCCAATGGAAAGCATGGGTGCCTGGAGAAAAAGTTGTAAACTGTGCACAGTATGCTAGACAATGCGTTCACTGCTTATGTGGCATGGATGTTAAGGTGATACCTTCATTTATAATTTCTGTGCTTTTTGGTGCATGCCCTTAACTCTTAGAGGCTTTTTGATCCTAGAATATAGAATAATAATAACAATGAAATTTAAGCCCCCGTAAAACTTACAATTAAAAGATTATTTGGGGTGGGGAAAACAGCCTAAATTACTAAGGAAAGAGATGCAATAGTCCATTGTAAGGGCTTTTAGAAGGTGTCCAGGTAGATACCAAGTGCACCTGTGGAAAAGAACTCTTTCTGAATGTACTCTAAAGTTGGAGATCTATGTGGAAAAAAAGATGGAGGGATGCACAGGGAATCAGAGAAACTGACAAGGAGCTTTGCCCAGGCAGGAGATGAAATTATTATCTTATGTTCACTGCTGATCTAACAGATCATAGATGTAGTAAGGTTCCCTTTACAAATGCCATTTCCCCTTTGATTGATGCAGCGGGGGCTTGCCATGTCCTGTGTGCCTTTGCATAATATACTGATAAGAGCTAGGTTGTAGCCTCTGGTGCTGCTTCCCTCCTACCTCTCCTCCAGCACTGCACTGCAAGTGTGCACATACATGTAGATGTGCAAAACAGAAATGGATGGGGTGGGGTGTGTGTGTGTGTTTTAAGATGGCTCCCTTAGCCTGCAGCTGGGAAGAGCTAACTCCTGGATGTAGTGGGCATGTTTCCTACTGACCAGGGGAGCGAATGGATCTTGTATTCTGTTATCGGAGAATAGGGAGCAGCAGCGGAGTAAGAGTGACGGAGTGGGTGGTCATCAGATTGCACTTGTCACCTCAACAGCTGGGCCCATTGCTAGGTTACCCAAGGAGAAGAGCACCTGCCTCACCTAACCATTTGACACAACAGCAAACACAGTTGAGATTCATCCCACAATAATTTCTCTCCTGAAATCGTTTCAGAATTTTTCATTCCCACAAACCGCACAGCATCTCTTCCTTCCTCCTCTTCCCCCCCCCACCCGCCCCGCCCCCGGCGACTTTTCTTCTTTCTATTTATGGGATGCCACGAAAGAACCTCCTCCTCCCCCCTCCTTTGCAAGGCACCTCTGAAAACGAAGCAGAGTGGGCTCCACCAGGACCAGAGGGGGCTTCTCTCTTGCCCTCTCTCTGGCACACTCACAACATCAAAGTCCCTGTCAGTTTCGGGAGAGATGAATCATTTCCCACGCAGCTCGGGGAGAGGGAGAGGGCGGCTGGGGGGAGGGGGCGGCAGCGGCAGCAGCAGCAGCAGCGCCTGCCTGAGCCTGTTTGCAAAGGCGATTAACACACACGGGCCCCATGTGTCGCCTCTCCCTCGACGCTTGGGGAAGGGGAGCGGGAGCGGGAGAGGGAGAGGAGGAAGAGCAGCAGCAGCAGGGAGGGCGATCGCTGCCGGCAGCGGCGGGATGCGAGCGGTGCTTGCCTCGCAGAGCCTTTCGCCTGGGCTCACTTCGCCGTGCCCCACTGGTCATCCCGCGTGGCCAGCAACGCAGGGCACCGCCGCCAACCCACCCACCCCACCCCCCGTGGGACGCGTGGCCACGTCCCCTTCTCGCCCTCCCTCCCTCCTCCCAGCCCAGCCGGCCTCAGCCCAGCCTCCAGGCAAAAGGCAGACGTGCGAAATCAATGCAACGCGAACGCGCTCCCACGGGCAGGGAAGGCGGGGGGGGGGAGAGAGAGAGAGAGAGAGAGAGCTGGGGAAGGCAGCGCGCCGAGGGCGACAAGGGGCTGGCTGGTGCTCGCCCGCCTTCGCCTCGGGAGCCTGCCGTCACACACACACCACCCGCTGACCCCGTCCCGCTCCGTCCCTCTGCCTCCCTTAATCCTGCCCGCGGTTCCTTCCTCTAATCTCTCTCCCAACATCTCCAAAATCCCTCGCCGCTTAATCCCAAAGCACCCTCCTCCTCCTCCCGCTGCCGCCCTTACTGCTGCTTCGGGGGATGGCAGGCAGGCAGGCAGGCAGGGAGCGCTCCGTCCGGTCCGGCGGCTCTTACCATCAGGGAACTGCTGCTGCTGCTGGGGCATCCTGGTCACTTTTCTGCGGGGGGCCCCCTTGACTCCACCACTCCAAGCCAGGTGTACGACGCTGCCCGCTGCCCTCCTCGCCCCTGCGCTGCGCTGCCCGCTATCCGGCCGTCCCCATGGTGCTCGTGCCGACTGGCGAGAGGCAAGGGCGTGGGGTCGCTGCTGCTGTGGCCGCCGCCGCCGCCGCCCGCCGCTGCTGCTTCTCTTCTGCCGCCGCCGCCGCCGCCGCTTGCAAATCCCTTCGAGTTTGGGCCAACATGACACTCACATCCGGGTGACACAGGCGCTCTCCATCCCTAGCAACCCACCGCCCGCTGCCGCCGCCGCCGCCGCGGCTGCACCCTCTTTCCCCCGCTCGCTGCTGCCGCTGCCACTGCCGCCGCCGCCGCCGCCGCCGCTGCCTGCCTGACTGCCTCCGCACAGCCGCCGCCCGCCCGCCCGCCCGCCACGGGTTAACTCTCTCGCGCCTGCCCCTGCCACCGCCGCCACCTGCTGCGAGCGAAGGAGGGAGGCTGCTCAGCCGAGCCGCACAAGAAGCCGCGGCTAGAGACGAGGCGAGCTCCGGACCGGCGGCGTCCACAAATAGAAAAGAGCGCGCCGAGAGACCTTAACCCCTTCGTTCTTCCCTTCTGCTCGAATCGTCTTCTTGAGAGAGGTTTTACAAGTCCGCCTGGAAGCCACGCCCTCCAACCTGTCATTCCGTATTACATGCCTTGGATTGAGAGCATCATTCGTTCCGGAAAGGTGCTTGTAAATCCAAAACACTCTTATATCAAAACGAAATCCCCCCCCAAAAAAAATTGTACAGAGATTTTTAATTTAAGCCGTACCACAGTACTTGTCTTGCAAGACGTCGCTTGTATATCAAGTCAATTTTTTTAAATAAATATTTTAAAATTTGCTTGTCTTGCAAAACGCTCTCAAACCAAGTTAGTTGCAATCCAAGGTATTACTGTATTTATTACTCCTCTAGGAGCGCGCGTGTGACCTCTCCCTGGCCCCCTTGAGGCGAAAAGCGCCTTTGGACCTTTCGTTCTATGCGGGCCCCACGGCTCGTATTTGCCGCCTTGACAGCGAAATGGAGCCTCCAGGTTTAGAGGCAGTGTACCTCTGACTGCCAGAGATTTGGAAGAAACAAGGGCGGAGTGGCTGCGCTCCTTTTGCCCTGCTTGTGAACTTACGGTGGTAAATGGAGGCCGCTGCCGCTGCTGCTGCATAGTACTACAGCAAGAGAATTCTTGCGGCCTTGTGTGTGAGGGCACTTTTTTTTTTACAGGCTACTTTAAACACACACAGTCACAGTGGGGGGAAAACACCTTGCCTGGAGCTTCTTCCACACCATTTGCACCGCACATGAGCATTCACATATGCGAGTTAGAAGAGAAATCGAACATACAGTGCGTCCCACCTAGGACAATCTTACATTTTTAGGTCAGTTCAAGCCTTGTGTCAAAAACCACGAGGGCATTTCCTTGGGATTTGTGTTTACATTGTGAGACACAAATAATGGGCAGGATGCTTTTCCTTCACCACCACTGCAGGTCCACAATCCAGTTCTCCACATCTGGGATTACAGAGCTTCCTGGCCAGCATTTATGACTTGCAGGCCACATGGTGAAGCTAAGCAGGTATGAGCCGGGTCAGTGCTTGGACGGGAGACTGCCTGGGCTGCCCACATCTGTTCTCCTGCACTGAGCAGGGGGTTGGACTTGATGGCCTTATGGGCCCCTTCCACCTCTACTATTCTATGATTCTCTGATTCTACTGGCACACTTGAACAAGCCCAACTCCCCCCAGTGCCTCTTATTTTAAAAATAAAGCACTGTGGGGGAGTTTTGCTGTGGTTGCTCATTAGTAATGCATATATTCTTTGTTATTACACTAGCTAAGAGCCTATCAATTTGACAGGCAGGGAAGTTTGACAAGGATGGGGAGTGCATGGGTAGGTGGTGAGTAGGTAGGCTCCAAATCCTTCCTCCTCCCATCTCTTGCACTGCTCTTTCCCCCCTATCATGGCTTTCCCACTTCTCCCCTTTCCTCTGTTGCCCACTCTTGGCTGGCAAAGTAGCTGGTGAGAACAGTGTTGCTGGCTCACAGGGATGCTTTGAGTCTAGCCCAGTGTTCTCCAACCTTGGGTCCCCAGATGTTTTTGGCCTACAACTCCCAGCATGCCCCAGCCAGCGCAGCTGGCTGGGGCATGCTGGGAGTTGTAGGCCAAAAACATCTGGGGACCCAAGGTTGGAGAACACTGGGCTAGCCAGTAGTGGGCAATGTGCGGCCCTCCAGATATTGGACTGCTGCAACTCCCATCAGCCCTAGGCAGCATAGCCAACGGGGAGGGATGATAGAAGCTGTGGGCCAACTACATCTGGGGGGCCACAAGTTGCCCACCCCTGGCCTAGGCCAGGGGTGGGCAGAAAGTAGATCTGCAGATGTTTTTTTACTTCAATTGTTAGCATTCCTGACCGCTGGCCATCCTGGCAGGGGCTTCTGGGAGTTGGAAATCCAAAACATCAGGAGATCTCTACCTTCTGCCCACCCCTGGTCTACACAAGGTGTTTTGCAGCGCTTTGAGTGTCCCTGCTGCTGCTGTTGCCACGGCCATTTGGGGCAAGCAGGTGTTGACGTCAGCCCTTCCCCCTTTATCTTGCATAACCTAGAATGGCCTTAGCAGCACTGCTGCCATATGGGAGGGTGCGTGGAGCCTTTTCTCTCACTTGACATCACTATGTAGGCAACGTGCCCCTATGTGTAAAACACACAGAAGACTCACTAGAGTGGTTTCTGTTCCTTGATTTTACTAATCACAAGTTCAGCAGCTCAGAATTGCCACTGAAAACTGCATAAGCTACGGTAATAGCAGTTTACATGCACCTTTCATCCATCACCTTCCATGATGTGTGTCATCAGATCTATGTCTACACCTCCAACTACATCCTGGTTTTGATCCCACATTAATTCCAAGCCATTATCACCAAACCACTAACCCTTTCTTCCTTTCTATATTTAATATAGGGTGCAAGTTTTATGAATATACCAAACAATAAGAATAATTCGTAATAGCTCAGATTCTAAGTTCTTCCTCTGTTCATGTGTGTGTGTGTGTGTGTGTGTGTGTGGAGTGATTTCCACCAACTCCCCTCTTTATCTGCCCTGTAATACCTCCTACACCAGACCCAAGAGCACCCCTCCCAACTCCAGGAACAGATTTTCAGGAGGCTGCAGAGTGAAGGGGGTGCTACTTTTTATTCACAGAAGGAAAATTAGGATCCAAACCAGGAATTGCTTGCTATAACACTGTTGACATTTTCCTTTTGCAACCCAAAAAAGATATAGTTTGGTAAGTATAACCAGGAATGGAGCACAATTTATTGTTTGTTTTGATATTGCTTAATTTTAAAAAATATTTTCATTCATAATTCAGTATCTTAATTTGTCATGTTAAAACTGCATATGAAACCCTTTAATTAAATTATCCTGGCAATATACATTAATTAATACAGTCATTCATCCTGCAAAACAGGTAGTTTTCATCTGCTTTAGTAAACTGTGGCATCCAATTATTTTGCGAAATTTGTTTTATTTTTATTACATTAATGGAATGCAATGTTGACTGACTTGTTTGCTATTATATTACTTACATGCACAATGTCAAATTGATATTTGTTTATGTTTACTGGCAAATGTAGCGAATAATGAGATTTGGGGAGGAAGGCGATAGCTAGCAGTGAAAGAAAATGAGTGTTCTTGTCTGCTATAAAATGCATGTAATGTGGCATCATATCATATTAAAAGAATTTGTTCATGCTCACACTTTGATATTAGTGAAATGGCAGGTAAATAACATGTCTGCTAATCAGTCCCTCTCACAAACACATCACCATCAGCATCAGCATCCAGTAATATAAATGATAATTAGGTTTAGCAGATCACCCAGTATAGGAATGTATTTATTATATTTATACCCCGCCTTTTTTCCTGCAAGGAACCCAAGGTGGCTTACATAGTCCTCCTCCTCTCCATTTTATCCTCACAACAACCCTGTGAGGTAGGTTAAGCTGAGAGTCAGTGACTGGCCCAAAGTCACCCAGTGAGTTTCATGGCTGAGCGGGGACTAGAACCCGGATCTCCTGAGTCCCAGTCCAACACTCTCACCACCACGCTACACTGGCTGACATGGATCACCTCAAAAGCAGTTGAGCTTTTGCAGGCATTCAGTTCAAATCCTCACAAAAGACTCACAAAGTGCTCACCTCTGCACTGCTGCCACCTTCCCCTTCTCCCATACCCAACAATTTTCCTTTGGGGCATGGAATAAAAAACTGGTGATGGGCATGCAGATCATCTTTTCCCACCAGAGACTGGAACTACCAGTTCCAGAATCCCTAGTGGGAAACTGACCCTGTGTGCATCATTTCCTCCAGGAAGAGGTCCCTCTGAGGCCCCAGGCCATGACAGGAAAAGACATTCTGGTGGGGCCCTGGAGGTGCCTGCCACCCTCCACTGTCTTCTTGTCCTGCCTCAAAGTTGACAGGAGCTGCTGGATCTGTGGACAGCTGCCCCATGTGGTGAACCACTGAACTACAGCTTCTCAATGAAATATCTTCAGGCCCCTGACTGACTCTGCCCAACCAGGCTGGCCATTGGATTCTCCTGGACAGGAAGGAGAGTGAAAGGGCTTCCAGTTGAGCTTTACTTGCGCAAAAAGACCTTCTTGAGCTCCGGTGTGTTATTGTATCTGACTTGCTCCTGGTTTGCTCCTTCAGTCCTGACATCTGGTTTGCTCCTTGAACCTGCCTTCTGGTCCTAACGCCTTTGTCCTTTGGTCCTAACTTATGCTTTGGTCTTGAATACTGGTGTGTCCCATGGCTCCTGTTTCTTGGCTCAACTCAGATTGCTGTCCCATGGGCCAGTCCCGACAGTAGGTAAGTTCTTGGGTTTAGTGGCAGGGAAGGGGAAGGCAGTGGCAGAAGCTGCTTGCGGGTTCAGCGTGAGCATCGCCCTGGTCGCCCTGGTCACCGGGGACAGCCCTCCCATGAATCATAGAATCATAGAATCATAGAAAAGTAGAGTTGGAAGGGGCCTACAAGGCCATCGAGTCCAACCCCCTGCTCAATGCAGGAATCCAGGTCAAAGCATCTCTGACAGATGTCTGTCCAGCCGCACCTTGAATGCCTCCAGACTGGGAGAGCCCACCACCTCCCTAGGTAGTTGATTCCATTGTCTTATTGCTCTGACAGTCAGGAAATTTTTCCTGATGTTTAGGTGGAATCTGGGTTCCTGTAACTTGAGCCCATTATTCCGTGTTCTGCAAACTGGGATGAACGAGAAGAGATCTTTGCCCTCCTCTGTGTGACATCCCTTCAAATACTGGAAGAGTGCGATCATATCTCCCCTCAGTCTCCTCTTCTGAAGGCTAAACATGCCCAGTTCTTTCAGTCTCTCCTCATAGGGCCTTGTTTCCAGTCCCTTTATCATCCTTGTTGCCCTCCTCTGAACCCTCTCCAGTTTGTCTATGTCCTTCTTAAAGTGAGGTGCCCAGAACTGGACGCAGTACTCAAGATGAGGCCTAACCAGTGCTGAGTAAAGGGGAATTATCACTTCCCGCGATTTGGAAGCTATACTTCTATTAATACAGCCCAAAATTGCATTTGCCTTCTTTGCAGCCACGTCGCATTGCTGGCTCATATTCAGTTTGTGATCAAACTGCATTGCTCCCCTCACCCCATCCAGGAGGGCCTGAGGCCTCCAGTCGGTGCTGCAGAGAACACTGCCAGCCACTCTCCTGCCTTGGCATTTGCCACAGCAAGAGAGCGAGCGAGTGGTGGGTTTCTCTGGAGTGGCCACCCTCTGAAGAACCACGCCTGGGACAGCCCTTGCAGGCCTGGCTCTGAGATAGGAGCCCCCCCCCCCAGAGCCAGGCATTTTAGCCTGGCGTGCTCTCTGAAGAGCCACGCCAGTTGCTTCCTCTGGCTGCGCAGCTCGGCGATAAAGGTGAGGGGAAAGGGCGAGGGGTGCGACGTGGGAAGGGGGTGGGAGGGGTGTGAAGCGGTAAAAAGGAGGTTCAGGAGTAATAGGGGGAGGGGAAAGAGGTGTGACGCAGTGGCAGTAAGGGGGACAACGTAGCTGCGGCAAAGGGAAGGTGGGTGTGCACCACAGGAAGGGGAAGGTGGCACGATGCAGGAAGGGGTGTGATGCAGCATCAGGAAAGGGGTGGGGGGCACAAAGCGGTAAAGGGAATGCAACACAGCAGCAGGAAGGGGTCGATGGGGAGACGTGATGCTGGGAGGGTTGTGTGATGCAGCAGAGCATGTGCTCTCGCTTCAGGAAGTGGCGGGAGAGCTTGCACCAGGGCTGCTGCTCACTCTTTGCAGAGCAGGCTGCAAGCAGGGCTGTATTTGCCTTGGGCCTGCTCACAAATTTACAGATGCCTCTGCTCATATGCAGAGCCTAATTCTCACAAATGACAGGTAAGCCTGCTTCCAGCCTGCACTGCCATCTAGTTTTCTATGTGCAGGGAGGTTTTTTGTTTTTTTTTCCTGATGGAGGAGAATTCAGTGTAAGCCCCTAATACCAGCCTGAAACTGAATTAGGTCTGACAGTGTGGGCACCGGCTGCTGACATCAGCAGAGGCGACTCACCATGCAGCATCTCTGCGCTGGTATGGTGTTGCCTGCAGCACTCCCATCTCCACCAGCATTGAAAGATAAGGGCAGGAACTCCTCCTCTCTATTGCCACACAGCAGTTTTGCATTGCGAACTGCCTCACTGGCTACTACTGGTGGCAACCTGATAGTCCTTTGTGTCCCAGTGGAATGCAGCCATATACTGTGGCCTGCCAGGTACTTGACACAGCACTCTCTCAGTTTTTACTGCCCCAACAGGCACCAAAGATGAGAGTCATATGGAACTTCTATGTTGCCATATATCAACCCTTTGCAACCTGGTACTCTCCAGATGTGTTGGATTGCAACTCCCATAATTCCTAGCCTGCATGGCCATTGGTGGGCTGTGTTTGATTTGGTGGGTCTCACATTGTATAAGGCTACCTTAATTTCTTTAGCTCCGACCAATTGTCACCAAGCTAAAAGAAACTGACATCAGGGTTGGCCACAGCAAAGAACTACTACCATAGCTGTAATCCCAAACCTGCACACTTGCTACCTTTATTTTTGTATCCTGCTCTTGCTCCAAGGAACTCAGACTAGTATTTTAGCCTCCCAACCATCCCATGAAGTAGGTTAGGCTGACATTAGTGATACACCCATAGCTGTCCAGTGAGCTTCATTAATGAGAATTTGAACCTTGATTTTCCACATCTGAGCCCAAGTCTATAGCTACAACTGCAGCACTATGCTGGCAGTTGGCCCCGTTGAAATCAAAATGTGGTGAGGACTGGCCTATTCAACAGTTTATGCCACAAATATCAGACAAACAAGGTATGCAGTGGCAGCAGACTCACTGGAAACTAAACAGAAATTGCATGTTTTAAATCTGTAGCCAAAAAAAAAAAAAGTTAACACTCCTTCAAAATAATTCCTCTTTCTGCAATCAACTAATGATACTATTTGAACAGGGATGATTTAGAGGAACAAAAAAAATGTATGAGTAAGGCTTATTTGCTTGAGAAATGGTTAGCAATATAAATCTTCTGGCATATAGTATATAATATACTTCATATATAGGCAGAGCAATCCTATGGCCCCTAGACGGCATAGGATTGTTTGGATTCCCAGCTCCAAGGTCAGAAAATCACTCCAACCTCAGAGCACAGGATCCGCAGCCGAATCCCACTCCCCTCCTCGCAAAGCAACCTCAGAAAAGGGGATTAGGGGGTGTTCTGGGGGCCAGGGAAGCGAGGAGACGAGCACTGCCAAGATACAACGTATCCTGGCGGTGCCTCAGTTTCCTTCCCTCCAGCTCCAAAACAACTCAGTTAGATAGCCAAAATTGGCTGTCTAGCTGTTTTGCAGGGCGGGAGGAGCACAGAGGCAACCTTCGCCTCTGCACTCCTCCCGCTCTGCATAGGATGCCAGTGATCCTCTGAGTTCGGAGGGTTACAGGCATCCCCATCGGATTGCACCCATAATTGTTGTAATTGAAAGAATGGCAATTGGCGTTTCATTGTCTTTAGGCAATGTTTCTCTTTCCTGTGAAATGCTGCAGATAATCCTAACCAAAGTGGTAATCAGTTAAAGCTTAACTAACCATATATAATATAGTAGTAATAATAAAAATAATAGCATACAAAGACTACAGTGTGTGTCCAGACTGGAAGACCAGCACTTCACTCATATGTTTCAATAAAGAATTGCTGCCTCATTTAAAAACTATTGAGCCATACATTTATAAGAACTACTGGAGTTATTAAAACATTTTAAATCTCTGAAAAGTATTCAGTGGGAAACAATTAACTGAAATAACATTTCCCCAATATTAGATCATGTTTGCTTTGATCTATCAAATTGCCATACAGATATGGAAAACATCATCCTTCCCATTTGAGCAAAGTAGTCAATTTCTTTACCAATTACACTAGATAATAGCATACTCATTAACCAGGTCTCAGACAAAACCTTCATTTTTGGTCATGTGCTACGTATCTGTTATTTTCCTCAGCACAGGTTCCAGTTGGTTTCAGCAACAGTGACTGAAGATGTGCTGCTATTTAGTTCTTTCAAATTCATACAAGTGCAAAATGTCAACAGTGGAATCCTTACTTAAATCCACTGGAAGACTGAGAGATTACTGATGTATTGTTGTCAGCAGAAATATTTCCACACAATTTAAGCTAATTTTTAATGTATTAAAATTTTTAATTTTAATTTATTGAGTGTTAATTTAACACTCAAATGTTCTCCTATAATTTTATTAAATGCACACCTGATTCAGGCAGGTTCAATATGTCAAATTATCCTTCATTGTAGTTGATATCAGGTGTGTGGAATGTCCAGCTTATTCTGTTTTTAAGCAGGGCTAGCCCAAGACATTTTGCTGCAGGAGGCAAAGGACAAGATGGTGTCCCCTGCCATTCCTTTATTTATTTATTTATTTATTTGATTGGTACCCTGCTGCCTTTCCACCAAGAAAATGGCATTCAAGGCATCTAACCATCACAGGAACTAAATAAATTAATATAAAAACTTGGTTAAAACAATAGTAAAACAAATACATTTTAAAAATACAACAATAACAGAATAACAACAGCACCCACTGACCAGCTTACACACCAAAGGCCTGCTTGAATAAAAATGTCTTTGTCTGCCAGTAGAAGGACAGCAGAGCGGAAGCCAACCTAGCCTTCCTTGGCAGGGAGTTCCCTAGCCTGGGAGCAACCACCAAGAAGGCCCTCTCTCATGTTGCCACCAAACATGCTTTTGAAAGCAGTGGTACTGAGAGAAGTGCCTCCTCTGAAGATCTTAAAACCTGGCCAGGCTAATATGGGAGAAGGAGTTCTTCCAGGTAGCCTGGTCCCAAGCCATAGCCCTATATGGCTTGATAGGTCATAACTAGCACTTTGAATTGTGCCCAGAAACAGACCAGTAGCCAGTGAAGCTGTTGTAACAAGGGAGTCACATGCTCCCTGTAACCAGCACCAGTCAACAATCTGGCCGCAGCATCCTAGGCCAGCTGAAGTTTCCGAAGTTTTCAAAGGTAGCCCCCATGTAGAGCATGTTACAGTAGTCCAAACAGGATGTAACTAAGACATGCATGACTATGGCCAGATCAGACATCTCTAGGAACAGACGTAGTTGGCGGGCACACTAGCCTCAGCTGTGCAAACAGACTCCTGGCCACTACCAAAACCTGTGCGTCCAGGTTTAGGGCCGAGTCCAGGAGTACAGCCAAACAGCTAGCTTGAGTCTTCAGCGGGAGTGTAACTCCATCCAACTGAATTTGGCAGGTAAGTCTTACTTCAGCACTGGTGATGGGACAACCTCCTCCACCACCACACCTGGGAGCAGAAAGCTAGAGGACTTGCGGGACATGGTTTGGAGGTGCTGCCCTGCCCCCAGCATCTGCTGCATGAAGTAGGCCCTGCCTAATGGTAGGGCTGGCCCTGTTCTTAAGCAGTGCACATACAACTGCCCTGGACCCTCCCTAAAACACTGCCTAAAACTGTCTTTGCTACGTAGGGTCACCTTGGACATCTTATAGTTGAGACCTGTGTAAATGAAGTGCTTAGATGAAGTGCCAATGACTTTGCGGGCAGGAGATGATCGTGCTTAAGTGCCGTGTGCTGACACAGTGCCCTCAGATGTCACCTTGCTCAGTCGTGGGATTGCGTGCCTCACAAGTGGATCAAGAAAAGCAGTAGAGCAGCACCTGCTCTGCATGGGAGCCCTGGGAGCCCTAGCATTTCTGTTTTGAGTCTCAGGACAGTGGCCAAATCCTGCCCATCTGCAAGCCAAGTCAGGCCTCTTCCCCAGATGGCCGTGCCTCTTCTCTCACCCCATCCTTTCCCCCTGACTTTCCATTGTTTGGTGGTTTCCTGGCGTTTGCATAGTTTCCTCCCCCCCCCCCCATTCTAAAAGCTTGAAACGCATATGACGCAGGATTCCTCATCCTGGTCATTTTCTCTCAATCCCTCCTGTACTATCAAAGATTTGATGCCCCCATTCAATAATCCCCACCAATAAAACCTACGGTAATTTACCTGGGTGAGGTGTGTTCCAAATCTTGTATAAGCCTAGCTTCTGCTATATCCCACGCGCCAACAGCCAGCAAATGAACAGTTGTGCATATTTACATCTATTTAAGAAACCAAATTGACCTGACACAATAGGGATGCTTCCAGACAAGGCTTCTATCATGCCATTGCCCTGCCTTGTCCACAGCATTTTACAGGGGGTGTTGTGGCATTGTTCAGACGTCATTGTTTTCCACTCGTAACCCTCCTGTGCTTTCCCACCACTTCATCCATCTTTTTACTTATCATGGAAAATCTATTAAGCAAGAAAAGATGGAATAGCTGCACAATGCCTTCTGGTTGTTAGTGCTAGGACCCCTCTGTCTGGAAGCTCCTTGGGAAGAAACTTGTGCGGACAGAAATGGTGCAAATAATAGCACTAGGATGTGAGGGAAAGGTCAAAACAATAGATGAAGGAGAAGGTTCATGGAGGAGAAGGCTATCAATGGTTACTAGTCCTGATAGCTATATGCTACCTCCAGTATCAGAGGTGGTGGTATGCCTATGTACACCAGTTGCTGGGGAATGTGGGTGGTAGGGTGCTCTTGTACTCATGTCCTGCTTCTGGGTTTCCTATGAGCAGCTGTTTGGCCACTGTGTGAACAGAATGCTGGACTAGATGGTCCTTGGTCTGACCCAGCATGGCTCTTCTCATGTTCTTGTAGAAATATGAAATATAGTGTACAACTAAGGATGTTTTCATTGACTCTAAGAAGTGCCTCTCTTGCACTTTCAGTATCACGTATGAATGCTGTTGAGTTGATGTGGGACAGAATTCCGGGTGGGTGGGTTTACATTTGTGTTAGGAACCGATTTAAATATAGCTGATTTAAGCCTCACTTATGAAAATGACTGGTTTCTAGTGCTTTTTCCTAAAGACAACCACTGACTCTGTACATACAAGCTGCCCTGAACTTTGCAATGGCCAAGGAAAGGAAAGCAAAACTATTGATCAGGCAGTTGCAGCCCCGCAACCCAGTAACAAGGAATCAACAAATGCAAAAGGAAATTGAAGAGTGAATATTTGAGAGTGAATATTTGGAGGTTGCACCATGGTCCATCATAACAATATAGGAAAGAGCTGTGTTGGATTCCTAGTCCTTTTAGTAAGCTAATAAAGAGCTCTTATGACCTCTTCTCTATCTGAGAACATCTCTAGTGTCCTGGAGCAATGATAGATGGGATATTATAAAATGCTTGAAACATATCCAGTCCTGTATCAAATTAATATTTCTGAAATAACAAATAAATCACTGGCTACATGCCGAATTCCTTCAAGTTGCCCTTGAGCATAATGGAAATCCTCTGACAACAGCCACTTCTCAATATTCCAAAATCACTGATCTCATCGATGTGTCAAATCATTACAATGGAATTATGGTTTGAGACCAAGCGTGTAATATTATTTCTCAGAGACTGGGAAATGTACATTCCAATATAAGGTTCTAGTTTCCAGTAATTAAACAAGGGTAGCATAGCCAAATGAATAAACGTTGGCAGGTCTATCAACATAGTACAATAAGGTTCTTCATTATTCATGTGAAGGAAAATAGGCTGAAGTGGACCATGTCTTGAGGCCCTTCCAGTTTGCTATTCTGAACTGGTTCTTTGAAAGCAGTTCTCTGCTATGAAAAGCACTGGACATTAATATCTTCAGTCATTTAATCTGCACGCTGTACTTTTTTGTCCTGGGGTCACTTCTTCTCATCAACTAAAGGCATAATTTTCCAAAAATGATTCTTAGTCAACCTGGCAAGCATTATTTAAAAAAAAATTAATTTCAGCATGAGGAAGATTTCTTATCTGATAAGAGATCTAATGAAATTACTGTTCAAAATTGGCTAAAAGCAAGGAAAGACATGATGAAGACATTAGGAAGTAACAGTTTAAGTTTGCAGTCCTGAACAAATACAGAATTTAAAGTAGGATTTTAATAATAATAATAATAATAATAATAATAATAATAATAATAGGAAATGCATCTTTAGCACCAATTTTCAAAGTTTTATTTAGTGGTCTCATCTGTCGTATTTTTCCTCAACTGAAAATGTACTTTGTCAGTGAGGGCTACTGTCCATGTACTGGCTTTAAAAAGTTACAGAGTGCAGTCCTATACATGCTTACTCAGAAGTAAGTCCCACTATGTTCAATGGGGTTTATTCCTTTAAAAAAAGTGTACATAGGATTGCAGCTTCATGCAATCAGTTACCCTGGAATAATGATACCTTACTTGTGGACAGGAGAAGGCTTGGGACACAAAGGATATGAAGAAATAAACAGGGTCAGGCAGTATTGGATATGCCACCTTTTACTTCGGGCAATTCAATGCATTTTGTTATGGAGCTGGATTGAGAGAGGATTATCAGCAAGGGACCACAAGAAGATGGAAGAAGGTTTATATTTTATCTAGGTCCGTGTACCTACCTCTCCAGCTTCCTTTCTCAATTCATTAAAGTCAGGAGAGGTAAATCGGATAGCACTGGAGGCACTGTTCTGCCAGAGAAGGAGCACTGCAGCATTATCAGCTGGATGCATGTACATTCGCTCTGTTTTCGCTTTAAAGGGCTACTGGATCTTTAAGGCTGGGAGACAGAAATTACTGCTCTTTCCCCAGCAGCAGTGTAGTTATCCAGATGTTGCTGGACTACAGCTCCCATCAGTCCCAGCCAGCATGGCTGATGGTTGGGGGTGGTGCGAGTTGTAGTCCAGCAACATCTGGAAGGCCACAGGTTCCACACCCCTGGTCTATGCTGATTTCTTTCAGGAAAGGATCTAGCTTTTAATGGTTAGTAAAGAGAAACCTTAGTAAATAGAGTGCAATGGTTACAAAACTGCATAAAGATGATGACCAGAGGAATTATTCCATGATGAAGGAGGAAATGAAACGAGCTAGTGAACCACACTCCAAGTGGGATTGGGAGTACATTTTCACAGCTGATTTAAGCTATGTCGTGATATAAGTAACTATGGGCACACAATTCGTATGTCTATATTTTAAGTGCATTTGGTTGGGCTTTTTGTAGCCATATACAATTAGTGTGATTGTAAAAAAAAATTCATACTGTCAGTGTTACAGTTGTTGTTTTTGCTTTTTGCATTGGAAGTATGCAATCACTTTTCCTGGTTATTTTAGTTCACTGAATGAAATTCAGTTCAGTTGTTTCTGCACTGAGCTCACCGTTCTTCCTCTTAGAATTGCATTTCTGTCTTCCCTGTGGCACAATATTTCTCTCTAGACTTCTGATCACTGAAGACAAGCATTAGCTTTTAAATGTTATATACCGTGTGTAGGGAAGCTGAGGCAAAGGCATAGTGCAAGAGTCAGAGTTTTGTTCACCTGAAAGCTCAATGTAATAGCCACTGGCTGTTCCTCAGTGTACCTGGCTATTTCAGAGAACAGACTAGGACGGCCTTGCCCAACCTGGAGCCTTCCAGGTGTATGGTACTACAACTCCCATAGTTCCCAGCCAGCATGACTCACGTGGAGGGCACCAGCCAACATTGGGAAAGGCTGTACTAGGGTATACATGTGTACTTCCATATGTGTAACAGGTTCCAAGAAATCAAGAACAATTGGGGTGTATTTCTAAGGAGTTGATGAACATAGGATCATAGAGATGGAGGGGGCATACAAGACCATCAAGTCCAACCCCCTGCTCAATGCAGGAAACTAGAGGTGAGGTCTCCCATCCAAGTAATAACCAGGCCTGACCCTGCTTAGCTTTCCACACTCAGACAAGCTGAGCCAATGTGAGCCACAGGCTCAGTGTATGCTTTTTGATTCTTAAATATGCTTTAGAAATACAGGACAATCCCACATCCTGAGACAGTGTTTTTGGTTCATATTTAAGTCAGGATGATGATAAATTTCTGCATTATCCCGACTTGAATCAGGAAGGCTGGCAACCCTATATCGCCGCTACTGCTCTGACAGAACCCAGGCATTCCCTGCTGATACCTCCCTGCATTTATCTGCTGGTGATCAAGATTTATATTTCTGCTAACAGTCTAACTAGTGCCAAAGTAAAAGATGGGAATGGAATTTGAAAGTACAGGCAACAACAGCAGCAGTTATCCCTGATTTACTATGCCAGCAGCAATACATGTTGCAAATTGACCTGCACAGCAAACTTGCATCAAAGTACTGAGGAAAGGCAATGCTCCCGCCCACTCTTTCTCCATTCCATTCTCTTTAATGGACGCTGCTGACTGAGGGTCAACCATCAGAGAAGTGCTACACCAATAGGCTTAACCTCTCACTGCTCTGTTTGCTGCTGGAGAAAGAAGAACAGAACCTGCTAATAAGCAGGAGGAGAGTTATCTTGCTGCAAACCAGCAGGAAGCAGCTTCCAGTTTTGCAGTTGTCTGTCAACCCTTGGTTAATGAAAAACAACAGTTCGAAATGCCCATGAAACCACCATGCAGTTCAGTCCTGTGCTTATTCCCAAGTAAGCAGGCATAGAATCAGTCTTATTTATTCAGACCAAGTGTCACAGAAAATCCCTGGCACGGGTGTCAAATGCATGACTTGCACTACAGTGGGACCTGCTTGCACTTTTTTCATATCCCTTTCTGAAGTCCTCTGAACCTCATTAGTAAGAGCCCATACCCGATGTTCTTAACAGGGTGGGGTGGTCAGGGAAAGGTGAAATGTTGGCTGGGAACAGCTAGATGAGGGGAATAAGAAAGTTACAGAAGGAAGTCTCTGACTGGGTTCAGACAACACAATAACCCACACTCGGGTGTTGAGTATAGGTTGACTGTGGGTTGTTGTTGAACCGTGGATTCGTGTGTTGTCGGAACCCAGCTGCACTAGCAAACCATGGCTTGTTAGCCACGAACAACCCATGGAGAGAACCCATGGTTTATTGATGGGCTGTGAACTGTTGTTCACCATGGTTTGTCACCTCAGCTGGGTTCAGGCAACAAGTCAATCCATACACAACCCTTGAGTGCGGGTTATCATGTTGTCTGAACCCAGTCTCTGTCTCCGAAGGGAAAGCTACAGTATCTGATGGCGGCACTCTGAAACAGTCAGTCCAAAGGAGGGAGATGGTAAAAAGCTCCAGGCCTCCATCTCTGCTGCGTCATTGTCTTCACCCCTTCCCCTTCCCTTAGAACAGTGTTCTCCAACCTTGGGTCCCCAGATGTTTTTGGCCTACAACTCCCAGCATGCCCCAGCCAGCTACGCTGGCTGGGGCATGCTGGGAGTTGTAGGCCAAAAACATCTGGGGACCCAAGGTTGGAGAACACTGCCTTAGAAGGAATCCCATCTCTCCCCTTTTCACTGCTTCCCTTTTTTAACCCCACATGCCTTTGAGCCTTTACTCTCCTTTTTTTATCTCAATTTTTTGAAGCTAGTACTTTTACTACTGTTTGTTCTGGCTTTAGATATAAATGCTATGCACATTTCCATACTTGAAAGACAACCTCTGGATGTGTCTTAACAGGCTCCAGTTCAGTTTTATAAAATGTCATCAATTACGCTTGTAAATTGAGGCTGAAAGCATGGTACCAATGGAGTATATTAACTCATTGGCATGCTGGGTTGGAATTTGGCTGGTTTCAGTGATAGTGCTAAAAATGAAGAAGTAGGTTTGGACGGGGGGGGGGGGGATGCAGAAAGCTTGTCCACTCGTGCAGTGCCAGCCATGGCTGCTTTTAAATGGTTCTGATTGGTGTTTTATTTATTTATTAGGTACGTTTCTGTACCACCCCATTGCTGAAGCTCTCTGGACAGTTCACAGTGTTGTTTTGCTTCCTGTTTAGTTTGGGGTTTGGAAGGATGTTTTCTGACTGTGTTGTTCAACGCTAGTGCAAATGAACAGCAGCCCACCCCAGACCCAGAATGGTGGCAAAAAAAACTGGACATGAAAAAATGGTGGAGACAACAAATGTGATTCCATTTTATGATGCAAAGAAGCCTGATTGGTAAAATCTGGCCCCATGGCTGGGCACAACATACAGCAGCTGGTCTGTCAGCATGCACTTCAATGTGATGATAACAGGCAAGGGTGTCTTATTCTCTGCCTCCCCCCCACACACTTTATTTTGGAAATGTGAATAGAGCATTAACCTAAAACTATATATGCTGATGGAGGGATAATATATATCCTGAGATCTCTTCCTTGCATCATGGTTCAGACTACTGTTTTCTTTCCTAAGCATCAAAATCCCCCTCTCTTTGTTTGTGCCAGTAGCACCAGTGGTGCCCATGTTCTACTATTCAAAGGAGTCGGCACTGATGTGATGGCTTAAAGGCAAAGGCTGACTCAGAAGCACTGAAGCTAATCATTGATGCTCCCTCCACACAGAAAGGCAACTCTCTTTTGTGGAACACAGTGCATGTCTGTGTATACTTCTTGCAGTGCAGCCATAACAGATAGAGCGTGAATATGAAACTATGAAGCAGGGAGACATGCTGAAGGGAAAAGTGCCTTCAGAAGATGTAAGTGAAAGAAGATGTAAGTGAAGGGATGCACATGTTATGACAGAGCCTAACCATCCATAAGGAGGTTGCATAGTTCTGGTCTCTAGACTAGTGTCCAGAGAACACAGTGGCTCCCAAGAATCATCATCAGTTTACTTGTATTCCACTTTTGCATGGTAAACCATGCTCAGAGCAGCTCCCAGCATCAGAAGAGTTTACATCAGGGCTCTCCAACCTTGGCTCCCCAGATGTTGCTGGCCCACAGCTCCCAGCATACCCAGTCAGCATGGTTAATGACAAGGGATTCTGGGAGCTGTAGTCAAGCAACATCTGGGGACCCAAGGTTGAAGAGCCCTGGTTTACATAATAAAATGATGTTTCAAGATGGTTCACTAACAATTACAAGAAAAATAATCATCGTACAAATAATAAGTATACACTAAGATTAAACAACCCACTAATAATTCATCCTAGGGCCTAACAATAGAATGTATTGTAAATAGTAGCAAAAATAATGTATATTATCTGAGGCTAAATGAACTCTGAGAGTCTCTAGGCATGCTGAGACGCAGGCACACCCTCTGTAGGTGGAGGCAGTCAGGGCCCCGTCCTCGCAGGCCAGGTGGAAATGAGCCAGACAGAGGACCAGGTCTCTCAGGACTCATAGCTAGCCACAGCAAGTTGGCTGTCCCTGAACCTGAGTTGGCTCTTCCTTCCCTGCTTTTCTTCCACATAACCTCTAGGTGGAGCTGTGCTATAACAGAATAGCTCAAATACACAAGGAGAAACAGCACCATTTTCCCCATTCTAATATAACACCCCATTTCCCCCATTCTAAAAAAAAAACCCACAAAAGTGCTCTGAAAGAACAGAAGCAAAACTGGAGGATCATGATGACGTCTAAAGAGCCTGTAAACAAACATGAGTGCACAATAAATGCCTCATGTAGCAAAGCTCATAGTGAGAGTTAAATAATGGAAATACAAATATAAAATCTTCAAGAAACCAAAGGCAGAACAAGTTGTATATTGAATAATGTCAATATGGAACCTTAAAGCCATTAGCTTTAGGAAAAGTGATTCTGAGAGACCAAAAATGCTCTAAGAAATGCAAGTAAATTGAATTAAATTTGTTTGTTCATTTGTTTTTGTTAAACTTTAGTAAAGGGACTGGAAGAAGCTGGGAAGCCATATGGCACTTCCAGATGGAGCTTCCAGTTGGTAATGCCAAACAGAAGTGAGGGGGCAGCATCAGAGGCAGTATGCCTATGTACTCCAGTTGCTGGGGAACATGGGCGGGAGGGTGCTGTTGCATTCATGTCCTGCTTGCGGGATCCTGTGGGCAGCTGGGCACTGTGTGAACAGAATGCTGGACTAGATGGACCCTTGGTCTGATCCAGCATGGCTCTTCTTATGTTCTTAGGGGGAAAGTACTTTCAGGAGGGAGGCGTTAACAAGCCCAAGGGTTTGGAGCAACCATCACTGTTTGGTGTGATGGCTCCTATAGTACCTGAATCAATTCTGTTAGTCCATCTGGAGCAATTTAGCACTTGTGAACTGTGAGGACTTGGGGCACTGATTCAGCCTGCTGGTTACCTAAAAAAACAACAACCCCTACCCAGATGTCCCTATCCCTAGGGCACATCAAAACATTTAGTTAAAGCTTCCTCCAGCTTTTTCCTCAAACTGATACAACTGGTGTTGCGCACCCTGAACAAGTATTTTAAACATTCACATACTGCCTATCTTACATCACAGTATCTACAAACTCATAGCACAGGTAAGTTGTTCCTTTGGGTATGGAGATATATGCACATACAAGTATATACATTAGGATTGCTGCTTAAGGGCTAAATCCAATGTTAGTCCTACTTAACGTAGACCCATCTAAATAAATGGTCATCAAGTTAGTCATGACTAACTTAAGTTCCATTTATATCAATGGGTCTTCTCAAAGTAGGACCAACATTGGATTTAACTCCATGATAACCACCGTGCAAGAAATATATTGCAAAAGAAGACCTTTATGGAATCACTAAAAGACATATTTTTAGTATGAACATACATGAATGTGTGCGCAAATGAATTAACAACAAATATTCTTGACAAACTTTACCCTTTTACTTTGTGCGAATGAAGGGCAAATTCAAAAGAAAATGTCATGTAACAGAAAGGAGCACACGCTTCTTCCCACTGCAATAGATGCCTCAAGAAACACAGCCTGGACTGATACCATTAATTATTAATCTGATAATTATGATCAATGCTAAGCCCTGCATCAGAATGAGGTGGTAGGAAGGTAGAATGGACATCACTGGTTCAAACTACCAGTAAGTACCATTTCTGAATGCTAGTCTATGTGAAAACTATCTACAAGTAGAAAAGAAGCACATTGGAGAATACGTTCTAGCCCAATCAGCTTGCTCACTGGATACCTCTCTCTGCTTTGCTAATTTTCTTACAGGGAGCTTGTTTACACAGCTGAACATTCAAAAATGTGATTCAGACTGAAGTGGGACGGTCCATTCTACCATCTCAGAACTCTTACCACCTCATTCCCATGGCATGCCTGTATAGTCTCAGATGACAAACCCAACTATTTTGACAAAGGGTGCTTCCAGGAGAGGCTTTTATTTACAAATTCACAATTCCTGCCTCAAGCACAGAGTTTTACAAGGGGTCCAGATGTCATCATCTTCCGTTTGTAACCTCCCCTGTTTTTCCATCACTTCTAGCTTCTTCTTTTTTTAAATCATCACAAAAAGTCATTAAGGAGGGAATGACAGAATAGCTGCACAATGCCTTTTGATCGGTGGCATTAGGAGCCCTCCATCTTGAAGCACCCACAACAACCTTGACCAGTTGCATTATTGATTGATTATATTTATATATATTTATACCCCACCTTTTTTCCTGAAAGCCTCACCCTAGAAAACCTACTTAACTTTGATGACAGATTAAGGCTCCAATCCTATACATGTTTACCTGAGAGTAAGCCCAAGTGAACATAGTGGGACTTACATCTGAGTAAACATAGGATTGTGCTGTAGAGAAGGAAGCAATATTCTAGGAATCTCTGAATAATAAGATATTGAGACATAGGGAGAAATGAAGTGTAGTGCTTGAGTTAAACTTGAATACCTGTTTGAAGAATCTTTATCTCACCACCATCTCACTGCCAAACACAACTTTGAAAGCTCACAGTAGGACAGATTATTTTAACATTTTCAAGCAAAAATGTTCACCTCTTAAATTTACTGCTTCTTTAAGTTCAGATAGCAAGAGAACACAAGAGAAACATTCCTGGAGGCTGCTCTATAACTGGGAGGATTTTTACCTTTGGAGACTCATCAAAATCCAAAACCTGAACATAATTTGTAACTTTTGTCAGATGAATCTATTCCTGCTAGCAGCTAATGCTGGGGCTGAGGTGGAAGATGGCTAAGGGCTTGAGCTACTGATTTGTTTTAAGGGACTTAATGGAAGATTTTGTGTTTTGTTTAATCTATTGTTATCTATTTGAGCCTTTGGGTTTGGTTAGGAAATAGATTCAGAGAAAGAACAACAAAAGAATTTGGATTTAAACCAATTAGCAGCTCAATCTTAAATATATTTCATTAGATATTAACTCATTGATTTCTCAAAAGTAAATTTGCTTAGGGCCAAACTAAATGTGACACGGGAGATCTATGACTGGATTTCCCAATAACTTTTTCTCTTGCAAAAAGCAGCCACACGCTTTAGACTGGGGCCATGGTTGGTACAGGGGGCTGCAAATGGCCCCTTTCTGTAGCTCCTGTTAACTATGGAGAGGAAGACATGCATACCCTCCAACATTTCACAGATGAAAACACAGGGACACACACATGAATTACGCTGGCTCAGCTTGTCTGAGCGTGGAAAGCTAAGCAGGGTCAAGCCTGGTTGTTACTTGGATGGGAGACCCCTCCTCTAGTTTCCTGCATTGAGCAGGGGGTTGGACTCGATAGTCCTTGTAGGCTCCTTCCAACTCTATGATCTATGAAATCTATGAAAAAACATGTTTCAGTCAAACATAACTTTCAGCCTACTTCCCCCACATGGTGCAGGAAACTCCTTGTTTTAAAGATCTCCCTCCCACTTTAAAAATGGATCCCTCCATGGTGGCTTTGTTCTCATTAGTAGTTTGCCAAATAAATAATAATATCTAACATTTAGATATCTCTGAGTGTGCAAAGTGGTTCACAGGCCCACCCTGCAAGCTCCTATTTTCTCCACTCAGAAAAAGGCATGTGGGCTCTATTGTACTTTATTAAAAAAAAAAAACAAGAACAACAACACTGTGATTGAACAATAATGGCAAAATGGAATGATGATGTTTGTTGCTGCTATTTGAGGTAGTTGGGATTTTTTCTTTCTTTCTCTTGAGGAGGGTGTGTTTTCTGCTAACTCCCTTCTAATGCATTAAAAAAAAACAAAACCAATCCAAAATCCCTGCAGAATAATCCCAATCATTACTGTAGAGAGCTTTCTCCATGGCACTTCAGCATGTGTTAGAAAAAGACTTTCACATGGGGTACACAGGTAGAGCCAAGTAAAATTTACCACTGCTCTGAAAACAGAATAACAGTGCAATCCCATGCATGTGTACTGAGAAGTAAGTCCTATTACATTCAATGGGACTTACTCACAGGAAAGTGTGTATATTTTAAAGCAATCTACAACACTGACCATCACATTTTGTGGCAGCAAATTGATTATGCATTGTGTGAAGAAGTATCTTGTAACTGAGGGATAATTGTGAAATGCTGCTCCTTGCTAGAAGAAGAGCAAGTGCTAGGATGACTTTTCCAGGATTATATTATTATATAATATCATATATATTTTAATTATTACATTATCATATTATATATTATTTTATAATATTTTATAAGTGGCTTTTGTAATATTGTTTTTACCTTACTTAAACCCTTAATTGTTGATATCTGGTGTTTTTCGGGGGGGGGGTCAGTGCTTGCAGGGCAATCTTTTTGTTTTAAAACTCTCAGGATTGGCACAAATTCAACAGGTGAAGCTTACCCACCCACCCCACACCCCCAAACATAGAGCTTCAGAGAGAAGGGGAAGTTTCTTGCATTTCTTTCTGACACTGTATCTCACCTGTTAGAGGCACAGAGTCAGCTCTGCTAGGAAATAAAATCTTTGGCAATATAAAGATAGGAATCATGTGATAAATTCCCTCATTCACCTTTCCCTCTGTCCAGTCCAGTGGGTGCAGCTTTTCAGCAGGTAGAGCATGCACACACATCCTCTCTGTCTCTCCATGGAGACCCTGAGGCTGTTTGAGCCTTAAAAGAGCTACACTTAAAGGGGCCATACCATGGGCAAAATTGCAGCTAAGCTTGCAATTTTGCAGCTTGCAATTTTGCAGCTTGCAGTTTTGCAGCTTGCAGTTTTAGCTTAGCTGCAATTTTGCCCATGGCATGGCCCCTTTAAGAAAAGTTTAAAGTAGCTTGCAGTTGCGGGAGGCAGGGGAATTTGGGACTCTGCATGATAAAGTGAAAAACCAGGATGTGGCATTTTGGAGGCAGTTGGAGACTATGGACATGCAGGAACTCATCATATGGGATCAGTCCCCAAGGGAAAGGAATAAGGATTGGTCCCCAAGGGAAAGGACATGGATTATCATGCTATGGTGGGATACCAAGATAGGAACACATCCAAACCCACTGTAAACAGCGGGTTCCTCTGGTTATAATTATGTATGTTGTTTCAGAAAGACATATCTAGCCTTAATAAATTCTTAATGAATGTTGTACTGCCCACTAATTCCCAGGTCATATGAACTCCACAGATGATGATGATGATGATGATGATGATGATGATGATGATGATGATGATGATGATGATAGCAAAATTATATGAGGATCCACACTCAGAAAATTGAGTTCACTGATGAATGTGAATGTGTATGTATTAATTAAATATGATTCTCAGAAATGTATGTACAAAAAGCATATTTCTCCCTCTGGGTGCATACATTCATAATTAGAAACAACTGATACTTACAGTTAGTGTCTTTTATGAAGGTCTCGCTTTAAAATTATGAAATTATATGGGGGTTCTATCAAATGAATCCTTGCATGCGCTTGGTTTGCAAAACAACAACAACAACACCGTAGGACTATACTCAAGAAATCACACCTACACTAAATAGAGATGTATACATGTGGTGGGGGGGGAGTGGTGAATAACATTTTTTAAAACATGAGAGCACCAATTTACCAACCATAACATTAAAGCAGTGTTTCTCAACCTTGGGTCCCCAGATGTTTTTGGCCTACAACTCCCAGCATGCCCCAGCCAGCATAGCTGGCTGGGGCATGCTGGGAGTTGTAGGCCAAAAACATCTGGGGACCCAAGGTTGAGAAACACTGCATTAAAGACAGAGGGGCAGAGGTATACCACAGATGCCTAGAGAGGCTAAGAGGGAGCTTGTGGAAAATGTGGTAGCTCTGACTTCTCATCATTGGCTATATAAAAGCTACCTGAATGATCACACCCCTTTGATCATTCCAAAGGTTCTCTTTTGCATCTATATTTTATATCCCAGTGAAACATCATCCGGAGAGTCTCCTGCCATTTCCCAGTGATCTGAAACAAAGCTTGATCTCAGAAATGTCAAACATAATGAAAAAACAGAGAGCTGTTACAGCTTTCTCTGTAGTTCCCACTCCCAAAGGCTCTGCAGTTTCTTTTAACTCCATTAATTAAAGCTGACTTAGAATAACAAGTTACCATTTCTGCTGCGGCTGTTCCCAACTGTACTGCTGGTATGTGCTCCCTGAGATGAAAATGTCTCTGAGAATAAGTTTTAGGATAAGCTGCCAGTGCCCCAGTTTACCTTCATGCACAGAACATTATTAGCATATATCATGTAACCAGGAGAGGACAGTGTAGGAAAAATGCAGTGTATCTCCTACCCACCACTGGCAGTCCAGCCAGGATCCTGCAATTCACTTCAGTAGTCTTTCCCAAATGAAAGGTTCAGAACTAGGGGTGTAGAACCTAGAGAGCCAGTGTGGTGTAGTGGTTAGAGTGTTGAACTGGCATTCAGGAGATCCAGCTTCTAGTCCCCACTTGGCCATGGGCCCATCACTGACTCTCAGCCTAACCTACCTCACAGGGTTGTTGTGGGGATACAATGGAGAGGAGGAGGATTGTGTAAGCCACCTTGGGTTCCTTGCAGGAAAAAAGGTGAGATATAAATATAATTAAATAAATAGATAAATGGAACTCTAGGCCTGGGGTCCCAATCTGGCCCTCCCGGGGTCTCCAGATGGCCACCCCCACTTCCCCTGGCCCCACCCCTTTCCCCCAACCACAAATTATTTGATTGTTTCCTGGCTTTTGTCCGGTTCCCCCCCCCCCTATTCTAAAATGTTGAAATGTCACTCCTAAGGCTTAGTTACTGGCATGTTGGTATTTTGGCCCCGCCTCCTTCACCTTTGACCCCACCCACCACTGGAATGCAGCTTTCCAAAATTGAATTTGGTCCTCGGACTGAAAGAGGTCCTGGCTCAACTTCACTAAAGTGAACCAACTGACCTTTAAAAAAATAATAATAATGGTGTCAGTACGCATTCTTTTAAAAGGATGCATTTGTAGTGTAGCAGTTTGGCAATACAGGAGTGTTACTCTGAGATATTACTGTGAGTGAAAACAACATTTAGACTTTATTAGTTTATGTAACTGAGAAAGATAAATGGACTGAGATACCCTGGAAGTGACTTGGCAGTAGATGTGACTCTCTCCTACGTTATTTACATGTTACAGTTTCAAATACAAGAGTAACTTTTGGGAGCACTCCCACCTTTTAGCATGGGAATCAGCCTGAGGATATCATGAATGTCTGGATGTCTTAAAATTAAAGGTGAAAGGTTCCTCTGGTTTTAGTGTTAGTATGTGGATTCCAGCAATAAAATAAAGTGGCCAATTCTTACCATTTTAAAGTTGTGAGTTTGAGAGTTCCTCTTGGGAATGTCACGTTTTAATCGGCATTTAAAAGCAAACAAACCACTAACATCTTTTAACAAGGTTGTAGTGCTAGTTCTGAACAGTCGGATTCCCCATCTAATGAATGCCTTAGGTTGGCCGTTGAGACCCTGTCTAAGTGCCTGGAGTCAGTGGCTGGCTGGATGGGAAGGAACATGCTGAAACTGAACCCCGACAAGACCGAGGTACTTCTGGTGGGGGACAAGGGGAGGTTAGGGGATGTTGACCTGGTGCTGAATGGGGTACATTTACCCCTGAAGGACCAGGTCCGCAGCTTGGGGGTCATTCTAGACTCCCAGCTGTCCATGGAGGCTCAGGTGTCAGCTGTGAGCCGGGCAGTGCTGTATCAACTTCATCTGATACGGCAGCTGCGCCCCTACCTTCCTAATCATCTGCTCCCATCAGTGGTTCATGCCTTGGTCTCCTCTCGCCTAGACTACTGTAATGTGCTCTACGTGGGGTTACCCTTGAAGATGGTTCAGAAGCTACAGCTGGTACAGAACGCGGCGGCTCGCCTGGTTAAAGGCAGCCGCCGGCGGGACCACATCACGCCAGTGCTCAAGGAGCTGCACTGGCTACCAGTTGCTTGCCGAGCCGAATTCAAGGTGTTGGTTTTGACCTTTAAAACCCTATACGGCTCCAGTCCAGTCTATCTCAAGGAGCGTCTCCAGCAACACCAAGTGGGCCGCTCAACAAGATCTGCCACAGACGGCCTTCTCCTTGTCCCTTCAGCCAGAGCAGCTAGACTGGTGGGGACGAGGAAGAGGGCCTTTTCTGTGGCGGCCCCCGTACTGTGGAACTCTCTCCCGAGTGACCTCCGCCATGCCCCTCTCTGCTGAGCTTCCGCCGTTCATTAAAAACCTGGCTCTTCAGGCAGGAATATGGGGTGGGTTAAGATTTTTTTTAAAAAAAAATGTATAATGTTTTAATTGTATTTTATCTTGTTTTTAGCCTATGTACATCGCCCAGGGTGGCCGGTTGCCGGCCAGATAGGCGATTAATAAATGTAAATAATATAATAATGTCTTGCTGCAGAGAGCCATTATGTGGGGCATAACCAAAACTCTATTTACAGTTGTATTTTGTGTGAGTGTGTGTGTGCCAAACCAGAAGCTCATCTGTTTATTTTTTTACACATGCAATCGCTGGTTCAGCTATACAGCAAAGTGTGGGTGTTAAAAATTAACACTAAAAGAGCACACAGGGATGAGAGCAAAGCTTTACTGACTTACCTCCCACTGCTTTAAAATGTTTTCCCCTTGCCCAGCTCCAAAACCAGAAGTGTGTGTGTGTGTGTGTGTGTGTGTGTTTTGAAAGGATGTGACAAATATTTGCCCCAAGCCTTTGCGTCTGGCAAGACTCCTGCCCCAACCTGCATAATAAGCTGCCTTGCAAATATTTATCCAAAATTGGTCTTCTACATTTTTCTCATAAGTGGTAACTCTCCTAAGCTACAATTCTTATAACAAAGCAAATGGAATATTAACATGTATTCCTGTATTAAGTCTGAATCAGTTTGAGTCTAACAGAGGCACTCTAACAGAAGCATTTGTGCTGACATGCTGTGACTTTCACTGACCTAGGAACCTGCTACAGGAAAGATGCAATTTTCCCAGCTAAACTCAGGAAAAAGCAAATTAAAAAAGCATCAAATAAGAAAGCAAGGATAAAGGAACTGCTTACTAGACTATTATCCACGTGTCTGCTTACATGTAGTCATGATGCAAATAAGTAAACATAAAATATTGCAAGAAGTAATCAGAACTCAGAAACACTTCAAATTTAAAATAGTGAAAAAAACAATAAGCCTGTGAAAAAGAAGCAGATGTTTTGAAGGGAAGTGTGGCTCAGAAGAGCTGACAAGATAGGAAGTAAATATATTACTCCCCAAATCATAGCTGGGAACTGTGGAAAAAATACTGTAATAACATTGTTATGAGCTGAACCACGTAAGCAGCGCTAAGAAATCAGAGAAATATGAGAAGCAAAATACAGGAACTTCAGCTCAAAACCTCGGTTCTCAGCAGGTCATTCCACCTGTTCTCACAGAACCAAATATCAGTTCTCACAGGATGCTACTTCTCTCCTCAAGAGGACAATGGCACTGGTCCGAACACTGACTTCTCCACTCCATTTTGCTTCCAACTCATAAATGTCATTGGATAAGATACTTTAATCTTTAAAGGCAATGCTCTTAGAACTAAGAATGCTTTTACAATGTGCTTGGCTTGCAACCACTTTTATTTTGCCTTATATCAATGCTCTTATATCATGAAATGTAAAAACTGCGTAAGTTTTTGAAGTAAAAAATGAAAAGACACAGCTGATCTCAGAGTCCTCTATTTAAAAACTATGTGTGTTACTATCAGGAATTTTGTAAACCCTCAAATTCCATGCTGACATTTTGTGCAGGAATATGGCATGGGATATGTTACCTGCTGATCCATGATCTAGCGAAATATGGAAATCCCATATCATAAAATCCTAAGAGAAGGACAACTCTGTCACAAGGAGTGCTGCAATACTGGATAGAGTGAGAGCATTTCTACACAAGGCATTTATTGTGCCTTTATCATTCCTCATTCACAGTTGTTTACGGGTTCTTTAGATGACGTTGTGAGTGACCCTCCAGTTTTGCTTCTGTTTTTTAAGAGCACTTTTCCAGGGTTTTTTAGAGCTGGGGAAATGGAATATTGTTTCTGAAAGTGAAAGAAAATGTATTTTCCTACTTGTGGAATTGTGTTACTCCGCTATAACACAGTACCACCTAGAGGTTATATAGCAGAAAAGCAGGGAAAGAAGAGCTCTTTGTGTAGAGCTCAGATCTTAATTCTAAGATGAAACCAAAAGTAGATACAGCATATTAACTGCCTCATGTAGAAAAGCTCTGAGTATGTAAAATTAAAAGAGAACAAGATGGAGGGGAGGTGGGGGTTGCCTTGCTTCTGTTTGCCCTTTACCATCTTTTCTAGGGAATTATGGAGCTAGATGATCTCAGTGCTACAGAAGAGTGGTGAACAAGGTTGTTGTGAGGATAAAATGGAAGGAGGAGGAGGATTATGTAAGCCGCCTTGGGTTCCTTGCAGGAAAAAAGGTGGGGTATAAATATAATAAATATAAATATAATATAATATATCATGAAATACATCTTTTAAAAAGTACAGAAAACAGTGCTCGACTTGGAAAAAGAAAAGTGTGTTGCCGGTTAGTGAGCAGGACAACTACATCTTCCATGCAGCACTCGCAATCCTTTGGATGCTCTGGCTATGGGAGGAATGGCAGTTTCCCAGCAACTTGATGTAGCATTGTGATTTCCCCACAACAGAAGTGCTTGTTGAGGAAGTATTGTTGGGACAATAAGCAAGAACTTAGAAACAGCTGCATAATCCCTGCATGGATCCCATATTGTCTTGCAGGGCCTTTGGTCTTATACCAGTTAGCTATGCCCAGACCTTCAAGCTGGAAATCGTGATGTTGTTCATTGATCTGAGAAAGCAAAGGCAGTGTGGCATTCATGTTCACCTTATTAGAGAATGCTAAAAGTTGTTGGGTAATGAAACACCCTCTTTTGCTAAGAGGTAGCCAGGAAGATATTTTGGAGCATGGGGGGGGGATAATGAACCTGGTTTCAGGATTCTAATGCTGGGATGTTACAGCAACCTTCCCTAACCTAGTGCCTTCCAGTTGTTGTGAATTACAGCTTCCATAATCCCTTACTATTGGCCATGCTGGTTGGGGCTGATGGGAGTTGTAATCCAAAACATTTGGAGGGCACCAGGTTGGGAAGGCTGTGCTAGAGCAACACCTCCCACACTACAGAATGCTGTCCAAGTCCTGCATTTTCTAACAAAAGAGTTCCCGTTCTTTGTTGATTTGGAGGTTGCTGGGTTGTTTTCTGTCTTGTTTATCTGAGAATGTAGTTCTCTGTTCTATCCATTGAAGGTTAAGTGCAACTTCTGATGAGATGAAATCACCCTCTGCCCTTGTATTCCAGTTGCTGGGAAATATATGCTGTTTGTTGAAGGTACAGGTCAAACAAACCAGATTACGTTCCAGGCATATTCAATCTGTTTCTTTCATGCAAAATTCTGATACTTGAGAGATGCAATGATTTAGTGCACCATTGTTGCTAATGTAACAGATGGCAAATGGATGCATAATGAATGAAAAAAGAACCATAAGAGACTCTGTTTTTGCCAAGTCAGTATATCAGCTTTTAGGAGTTCAAATTCACAATTATGTAGTGTTCTGTTGTTGTTTTTATAAGAGCTGCTGCTGTTATTGTTGCAAAACACTATTTTTCTAAGGAAGGGAGAAAGGAGAGGATGATAAATAGAGGCTATGGATGGTTCACAAATGCATTAAGATAAATAGCCAGATGAGAATGATTGTTACTATACCTTATGATTTTTGGATCTCATTTCTACCTGACAGGTGAGACTAGACTGCGGTGCAGAAAAAAAATGAGCTAGGGGGAGGGAGAGATTAATTGAAACTGGAAGCCCAGTGGAGCAGAGATGTGGATTCCCTTATACATTAATAGTTTGCTACACAAATCACAGTGTAGGAACAGACTTCTACATCATGGTATGAATTGATATACAATGTTTTTCTTGCCAGAAATAATTCAGATAAAACATCCTGTGTCTGATCTGTGTGCTTTTGCTAGGAAACCAACATACATTCCTGCCTCACTTCATATATCATGATATACACTCACTTTCCACCAATAAATTGAAATGTGTGAAGCAGCCTTAGGAACTGAGGAGACACCAAGGAAATAATAGCTAGAAAAAATGTGCTTGAGAGGATATGCATATTTGCCTGATACCTAACATGTCCTTATTGCAACCTTCTCCAACCTGGTACCCTGCAAATGTTTTAGACAACAACTCCCAGCATTCCTATGAATTGGTCATGCTGGCTGGGGATGATGGGAGTTGAAGTCCAAAACATCTGGAGGGCACCGAGTTGTGGAAGGCTGCCTTACTGCATCCATAGTTTCTAGTGGCCTTTCCTAGCTAAGCACCAGCTTAGTAATTAGAGAAGTAGTTTGACACCACTTTCGCTTCTAGTCCTGCCTCAAGTCCGTCCATTAGATCTGGGTCAAAGAAACGGAGCTACCAGCAGCAGGTCAATGCAGAGAGATGATGAAACAAAAGTGGAAGTTTGTATGTGAAAATAAGTTAGCAAAATTTCAACATGCACACCTTCTAAGGTAAAAGATGGAATAAAAATGGTTGCACCCTTACTAATACATAGGGAGAAACAGAAGGGCAAAACACTAACCTGGGCTTAGTGATCAGTAACACCTTTTAAAACGTATCTTAGTTACACAACTATGCACTCCTTCTGCTTCTATTTTCCAGGGTGTTTCTGGTACCGGTCTGTAATGTAAAGAATTGTCCTTGTTTTTCCCTTTGAGATTAAAAAAAAAAAAAGTTTGCCACATGCATTGGTATTCTTGAGCTGGCAGCCCTTTCCCCAAGTTTCTAGAGCCAGCCTTCCCCAACCCAGCCCTCTTCAGATCTATTGGTCTACAACCCCCATCATCCCCAGCCAGAATCCTGCAAGGCCATGCTGTCTGGGGATGATGAGAGTTGTAGTCCAACACATCTGGAGGGGGCTGTGTTGGGGAAGGCTGGCTAGACATTAAATCTCTAAATGGAGATGGATGCATCTTGACTCGAGTGCACAGGCATGAACACTAAGGGTTATATCCAGTGTTAGTCCTACTTAGAGTAGACCCATTGAAATGAATGGGACTTAAGTTAGACTAACATTGGATACAACCCTAAGGCACCATCTAGTGCACAACTTGACATTTACATGCTGCGGCTGGTGATGTTCATTTTGAACTGTTATGTATGATAACATATTGTTATGCTCACCCACTTCTGCAAGTGGTGAGAAATTCAAGAGGCACAGCAATCAGTTTTGGTTCCCTTTGGAAGGAGATCAGTGGAGGTTTATTGGTATTTATTAAGCCCACCAGGGAGTCAGCCTGTATCCTAAAATGCTTACAGAGCTCAGCTCTCTGTGTCTCTCTCAAAGTGCTATCTCCCCTCATAAACAGTCACCTGGATTACCTCATCCTGAGGTGGGAGGTAGAAAGGACTGCTCCTTTCTCTGATGAGTTTTTCCTTTTTAGAATATTCTCAAAACTGTGCGTATCAAGGAACAATTGTCTAACTTGGTTCCTTTGGCAACATATTCCCGTTAGTTTACCTAACAAAAAGGATATGCCTGGCGAGACTTGACCTACAGGTTACCGTTTGACCAACTGTAAGCAGTTCTTCTGGTCCATTAACTCTCTCCTGTCCAACCCCCAATTTTACAGCAATATCATAGACAGTTATATTTTTGTAGTATATATATTTTTTCCAGATCATGTGACTAGACACACGCTATAGCTATTTCTTTCTTAGTTGCCAAAATAGAAAATGCCAGTGTGCTGCACTGCTTCCCTTCTATCCCCATTCTTTTAGAGCTTTTTTACACGCGGCTGTTAATCTGCTGTATCTACCATTTGGTTTTGTCCCAGAATTGAGATTCAAGCACTACACAAGGAGTGTTCCCTTTCCTGTTTTTCTGCTACATAATGTGGAGAGAAAGCCTGAGCTCACTGCTGAACCCTAGAATCATAGAATCATAGAAAAGTAGAGTTGGAAGGGGCCTACAAGGCCATCGAGTCCAACCCCCTGCTCAATGCAGGAATCCAGGTATATATAACCCTGACATATTGAACCCTGACATGTTTTCCCCTTTTCCGCTGTCACCGCTCTGTCTGCATAATCCCCACCCGGGGCACAGGAGACACAGTTCTGGGCAGACCGGTTATACACAAGCCACATCTGCCACATCTGCATACCTTCAATGGGGCACATTTACACTTCCCTCAAAGAAGCGCATAACATTCCGGAGGTGGGGGGGCACAGTCTCAAAGATCTGCAAAGTACCCCAAAGTACCCAAGAGTTGCCAGCACAGGAAAGGCGCCACCACCCTGCGAGGCGGGACCAGCCCACCTGATCATCAAGGGCGGGGAGGGGGCGAGGGAGGGTAGAAAAAGATACGTGCCGAAGGACAAAGGTTTTTGGGAACACGGTGCAGGCTTGCACGGATCAGGTCGCTAGCTCTGGCTAGGGCCAAGCAACTTCCAACCCCGGGCAGGACGCTCGGCGACCAGCCAAGCAAACCGCTACGCTAGATCTTAGAGTCAGATTCTCTGACGCCAGGTAATTCTCTGCATTCCAGCTAAGCCTACCTAGAAAGCAAATTGAATACTTCCGTTCTCTTATCTGTATTGACTGCTATGTTTATACTGTGAAATTCCTGTGGTCTATTAGTTCCGCTCCATTAAACTCTTTGAAATTGACGAGATTGTGGCTTCCCTGTGTTTCGGAGGGGATTCTGTGTCAATATCACTCGTGGCTGAAAGTGAAGGTTTTGGCAGCCGCATACAGGGCAAGACTTCAGTGCCGGTTAACCCTTAAGGTGCCGAACCCGCGCAACGGACCAGGTTCGGTCCACCACACATAACCTCTAGGTGGCACTGTGGTAAAGCAAACTAGTGCAAATACGCCAAAGGAAATAGCACTTTATTTCACTTTCACAATTAAATGCTGCATTTTCCCTGTTCTAAGAAAACTCACTGAAAGTGCTGGTTTCAAAACTGAAGGGTCACGACATCGTTTACAGGTTCTTTAGACAACAGTGAGTAGGGAATGACGAGTGCATGATAAATGCCTCATGTAGAAAAGCCCTTACTTCCTATCCAGATAGTAAATATTGCTGAAAGTATTTGTGTTGCAGAGAGCCAGTGTGGCATAGTGGTGAGAGTGTTGGACTGGGACTCAGGAGACCCGGGTTCTAGTCCCCGCTCAGCCATGAAACTCACTGGGTGACTTTGGGCCAGTCACTGACTCTCACCTCACAGGGTTGTTGTGAGGATAAAATGGAGAGGAGGATGATTATGTAAGCTGTCTTGGGTTCCTTGCAGGAAAAAAGGCGGGGTATAAATATAATAAATAAATGAATAGTCAATTGAACCATATCCGTTGTGAGGGAAAACATTCTTTTAGACATTCTTAAGATTAAAAAAAAAACCTAACAACACACAACTGCTTCATAAACCCAGTTAGGATGGGCTATTTCAGAGTGAATGAATACAACATATAGCAGATGGAGAAGAGCAATATGTAACAGAGCTGGTGGGTGGTAGACTGTTACAAATATACAAAAGTGTCCCTATTTTTTCATCTGTGAAATGTTGGAGGATATCCACAAATTATAGGAGTTCCTTTAAACCATCAGGAATCAAAATGAGTGAAAAGGGTCCACAAAGGTAGAGACAAGTGACAATGACATCTAGCTCATGGAAACCATGGAAACCAGCTCTTGGTAGCAGGGTGGGGGATACTTATATATAAGTCTGATATATTCTGTTGAAACACATCAACGCAAGTATCAAATTAACCAAAACAAATTCAGATGAAAAAGAACTCCAACCAGCAATATAGAAAGAAATATTTGCAATATCTGCTCTGAACTGTGGTGATTCCAGATGGAGGGCTCCTAGCACCACCAGTCTAAAGACATTATTATGTAGCTATTCCATCTTTTTCTCCTTGATATATTCTTTCTGGTAAGGAATTGGCTTACGCTGGCTCAGCTTGTCTGAGCGTGGAAAGCTAAGCAGGGTCAAGCCTGCTTGGATGTATTACTTGGATGGGAGACCCCTCCTCTAGTTTCCTGCATTGAGCAGTGGGTTGGACTTGATAGCCTTGTAGGCTCTTTCCAACTCTATGATCTATGAAATCTATGAAAAATGTGTACGAAGCAGTGAGAAAATGCAGGAGGGTTTTTAACTGAAGATGTCAGGTGCTTCCAGACGTTTTGGGCCACATCAAAAGCCAAGAGCAAAGGCATGCCAGAAGAAACCCTATCTACTGTAGCAGCTTCTATCTGTCCTAGAAGATATTAATTTCAGAGCTGTGCTTTACTGCCAAGATCAACAAAAAAAAAAAAGACCCTGAGCAAGCAGTAACAATGATAGCTTGTTTAATTTGAAAAATGGCTAGGTTCACAGCTTGATCTTAGGAGAGAGCTAACCTTTGTGAGCCGTGTGGTTCTTGGCCACATGAAGATTCCAACTTTTTAAAAAGGCTCTCATGCACCTACCTATGCACAGAATTACCACATTTTTTAAAAAAAATCTCAATTCATAACAGTCAGGAATCGAGTAAAACGTTCACGCCTCTGCAATGTTTCATCTGCACCCTAGTAAATCACCAATGGCATTTGTGCCTGAGCAGCTTTTTACCTGCTTCTCATTGCCAGCCCTCCAGGTGGCCATCAAGAGACTGACTGAGTTCGCACGACACAACAAGCAACCATGGCTACTCACCATTGCTTGTTCCCCGTGTCATACGAGCCCAGTTGTGGTGACTGACCACTGTGACTTATCGTGGTTGTCGACCACGATAAGTCACAATGGCCTGTTCTAGGGTTTGTTTGCACCACGATGGCTTGTCATGCCATCCGAACCTGGACTGACACGACCCATCGTGGCACAATCCCAAGAACAAGCGAGCCGCTTGGCAAGTGCAGACATTGCTGCTCTTGCCAAGTGGCTGGCCACAGAGCGTGGCTGACAGCTGCCCCCAAAGTGGCTTCCTTTGCCTCCGCCGCAGAGTGGGTCAGGCATCCCCGCCTCCTCCTTTAGAGTAGACCTCTTGAAGAGGAGGCAGGAAGCAGTGATCTGCTCCCATTGGGCTGCTCGGCACACTGAGCAGCCGCGGGGATCAAAGCACAGCCTCCTGCTTGACAGGTTTTCTCCCAGGAGGAGGCCATGCTCTGATCCCCGTGGCTGCTCCATGTGCCGAGCGGCTGCAGGGATGGAAGCGCCCTCCCTCCCCACCCTCCGTTTTCCCGGGATCTCCTGGAAAAGCGAGAGGGCGGGTGCTTCCCGCTGCCACCGGCACGGCCGCGCCAATGACACCAGGAAATGCCACCACTCCCTGCCTGAGAGATTTACCCTCTGAGTAAACCTCTCTGGCGGGAGGCTGTGATGCATGGAGCAGAGACTGCATCACAGCCTCCAGCAGGTAAACCTCTCAGGCAGAGAGGGGCAGCGGGAAGCGCCCTGCCCTCCCCACACTCTGCTTTCCCGGGATCTACTGGGAAAGTGGAGGGCGGAGTGGGCGGGTGGTTCCTGCTGTCACCCTCTGACTAAACCTCTCCAGGAGGAGGCAAGTGATCCACTCTCCGCGGCTCTTCTGTTCACAGAGCGGTCGCAGAGAGTGTAACCAGCCCCCCCCGCCTCCTGCCTGAGAGGAGACCTTCTCAAGGAGGAGGCAGGAGGCTCCCCCCTCCGGTTGCTGTTCAGGGCATGAGCCCTGTTTGCACAATGGGGAGTTGCTGCGAGCTGAAATCGGCTCAGGATCGCAGCTGTCAAAGTGAGGAACCTCATTCTGCCATGCGGTGTCCCCTGGGATATCGCTGGGAGGAATGAGGGGGAAAGAGGGGAAGGGAGCGAGTGAAGAAACCACGATAAGCCCAAGCGTCTGTCAGGCTCATCGTGGTTGCTTCGCAGGTTCCGGCAAACAGTCGCGGGTTTACTTCCATAGTTATCATTGTCTGAAGCAACTAACTTATCAATAGGACTTTGGAGCCATAAAGATCATATAAGCACATCTTTGACCATAGAGCCTGGACATCTAATCAACCATTGTATCCTCATTTTATTATTCTGAAAATCTCACCCCTAATCTAGCCCAGTGATGCCTGCATTGACTGGTAGTAGCTTTCTAGGGTGTCAGATGGCAGTGGCTTCCTAGGGTGTTTCCCTGCCATGCCTGGTGACAGCAGAAATGGAATCTGGGAGCTTCTGCGTGCAAAGCGTGTGCTGTGCCACTGAGCTACATTCTTCTGCCATCTGGAGGGCATTGGTGTAACCAACGTAACATGGAGACCATAGAGCCTGGACATCTAATCAACCATTGTATCCTCATAATAATCCTCATCCATTTTATCCTCACAATAACCCTGTGAGGTAGGTTAGGCTAACATATATTGATTGGCCCAAGGTCACCCAACAGGTTTCAAGGCTGGATCTCCTCAATTCTAGTTAGACACTAAACCACACTAGATCCTTTGGAAAGCGAAGATCTGAAACACATTCTAAAAGGATTGACAGTGAAGACAGGCCTGTGGCTCATGCTGGCTCAGCTTGTCTGAGCGTGGAAAGCTAAGCAGGGTCCTGGCCTGGTGATTACTTGGATGGGAGACCCCTCCTCTAGTTTCCTGCATTGAGCAGGGGGTTGGACTCGATAGCCTTGTAGGCTCCTTCCAACTCTATGAAATCTATAATCTAAACTGTAAGTCACCTTGTCTTTACTTCCCTTCATTTGAAAAAGGACAAAACCATAGGCCTTTTCCAAAATTTAGTAAACAAATGGAGTGATGGGGTCTAAATCACACTTTCACACACTTTCCAGACAATCAGGTGAACAGATGGAGTCAAGAGCGGAGACAGCAGGTGTGATCCTGACCTCCTCACCTACACATGTTTATTGAACATCTGAAAAGGGCTCATCTTTCTGATAAGATCTGTGTGTGTGTGTGTGTGTGTGTGTGTGTGTAACACCAAAGTTTAGCTTTTCCATAATCTAATTCAATGCCATCATGCCCAAGAATGATTAGCTCCTAATTATAATGAGAAAGAAAGTTTAGCTGAATTATTTCTCACTGTATATTGAAATGCATCGCAAGAGAAATCACAGAGCAATTACAGTGCAGTGCTTATTAAGGCGATGCATCTTTTAGCCATGCCACATTGCTAATGATGTTGAATCAGTGGGAAATTAATATACTCAAAAATGCAGGGCTGGGACCAATCACTGTGCATGCACACGCGTGCACACACACACACACACACACACACAAATATGCTTAAACATGAACAAAATGAACTGAAAGCTACACATAAAGCTAGAGCAATTAATCTTCTGAAATTAAAAATAATAATCACAGAGCTATTTCCTTTTGACCTCAAGAGGCAAAAAAGTTATTAAAGCATTCGGTCCCGTCTCTCTTTTTAAATTAACAATTGACTTTACCCTGGGAAAAGGAAGGATGAGAAGAATAGAGCTTTTTTCGTTCTTTTCTTTTTTGGTGGCCTCCAAAGTATTTTTAGAAAATGGCAGATACATCTCAGCATTCTGCCCTAAGACTACACAGACTTCTGGCTGGTGCTCAACTTCCCCCTGCAAAACATGTTGTAAATTTTATTAATGCAGCTAAACTGTGAGAACAAAGCATGGGGAGGAAGGCCTCCTTACCATCCTGATGTAATCCCCAGCTCTGTTGTCAGTATGAGGTACCGAATACATTTGAGAAGGAATCAATTATATAATAACTCCAAGTTCTTCTCACTTACACCCACACAGTTCCAGAAGTGACGTCAGTATATCTGAATCTGAGGGGAGAACTAAGCCTTCCTTATTCAAAATATCCACTGCAACATACACATCTTATGGAGCCTTGCTGCCTATCTACGTGTGTGGGTGTGTGTGTGTGTGTGTGTGTGAGAGAGAGAGAGAGAGAGAGAGAGAGAGAGAGAGAGAGAGAGAAACACAGGTAGGCTTATGATAGTTCAGTTGTAGTCCAACACATCTGGATGGGAAGGCAGGCAGCTTTACACAAAAAGGAACATGTCAAACCAGTCCCACTCCTCCACCTTACCTTGCTGCACTCCACTGCTTTTAAGCACTTCCCCAACACCCCAACCCAGCTTCGATACCAGAAGTGCACCAGGCAGAGAGGAAGTTTCTTAAAGGAATGGAGCACAGACTTCAGGGATGCTGGCAAGAGGGGATTAGGGTTCACTCCCTTGCCCACATGCTCATTTTTGTGCAAAGTGTAGACCCTCCCACTACTACCATCCCTGCTTTATATGTCAATGGGGCAAACACATGCATAAAATAAATGCCACATCTTGTTTGGCCCCAAGACTCCTTACAATGGCGGCCTCAGAAGACTAGACCTTCATCAAGACTTGTGCTCTCAGCAGGGTCTTGAACCTCTGGCTCAGCTTGTCTGAGCGTGGAAAGCTAAGCAGGGTCAAGCCTGGTTGTTACTTGGATGGGAGACCCCTCCTCTAGTTTCCTGCACTGAGCAGGGGGTTGGACTCGATGGCCTTGTAGGCTCCTCCCAACTCTATGATCTATGAAATCTATGAAAGCAGGGAGTCAGCCTGTGAAGCACCGCACAGCACTGGCAATAGCAGGAAACTGCTCGGAGACCAGCCAAGGAAACCTCCTTTTAGGGTGAAACAGGTCAGGTGACATTCCCTGACCCCTGTAAAAGCTTCCAGGTCATGCATACACAGTGGACTGAACAACTAGTTTTGCCTTCCCCAACCTAGTGCCCACTAAATGTTTTGGACTACAACTCCCAACATTCCTGACCATTGGCCATGCTGACTGGGGCTGATGGGAACTGTAGTCCGAATCATCTGGCGGTCACTAGGCTGTGGAATGCTGCCTAGTAGATGCATTTTTATTGACTATACACAAGGGAGGGCAATTGCTGGTCCTCCAGATGTTTTGGTCTACAGCTCCCATGATCCTTCACCATTGGCTATACTGGCTAGGGTTGATGGAAATTGTAGGCCAAAACATCTGGAGGGCCACAAGTTGCCCATCCCTGCTATAGACTAAGTTGTCCATCCCTGCTATAGACTAAATTCCCCCTCCCCTTAACTGCAAAAGAGCCAGGTCGCACAGCTTAAAGGCAGCCCTGTTGGCAGAGGGCAGACCATTGTCCTGTAAACACAGGGACAAAATTGGTACAGATAAAATATTGGATGTTCCTCCTTAGACCGCAAACCCCCATCTAATATGTGTGGTGTCTTTCCTTTTGCTCTGGGCTTTAAGTAACATGCCTTTGATTCATTGTTAAAAATAACTGAATGATACTGCCCTTCAATCATCTCCCTGGCTGGCAAACCACTAAGGATCCATGAAGAGGATGCTGCACTAGTGTACTGATTAAGCAGAAGCTGCTAAGAATCAACCAACAAAAGAAAGTGCAAGCTTCTGAATTCTCCAGAACTCATAATCAGATATTATGATGTAGTAAATAAGGTTGTATGGTTTTGTCAGGCAAAACGGAATATAGATAGATAGATAGATAGATAGATAGATAGATTACAGAGTTAGGTCCTGATGATTAATAATGTTTTATTTTAAACCATATGTCTATAGCGCCCACATCTATTTACCCCAACATATCATAAAGACAGCACTTTTTAAATTGTTTAAAAATGTTTAGACTCCTGAATCTTAGTGCAACACATGTTCCAAAATACTGAATAGCGAGGAAACTGGACAATTTAACCAGCTCCCCACCCAGCATGGCCAATTGCCACCTTGGGTGCAATTTTTGGCAGAAAGGTGGGATATTAAATAAACAAACAGTCACGAATGCTCAGCATTGTAGTTGAAAACATCTGGAGAGCACCAGGTTGGGGAAGGCTGTCCCGGTCCACTGGGATGTCATATTAAATGACACTGTGTTGTAATGCTGCTCTGGTTTTGATAGCCAGGGCTTGTAAGTCCACAATATGTCAAATCCACTGGCCATAAAATATTAGATCTTTGTTGACCCAGAAAGAATGTATATATCTCTTAGACCCTCCCTGAAGTCTGGCTGTTTGCCTCAAAATGGAAAGATTATGTGCTTTAGGTCATTCTGGTATGATCCATTTTTCTTCTTCTTGCAAAACTAAAGGAACAGAAGCCATGTTCTCCTATTATATGTAGGCATAAATATCCTTTTTTGTTGTTTTCTGTTGCTCCAGTTGTCACAAAGTAAGGGTGCTCTTTGCTACAAGAAGATGGGCATCAACTGTCACCATGGCTGTGTATTTGCTAGGGATGATGCAAGTAGGCTTTGAACCCTATGCTTTTTAAAGGGACGGGGCAAAAGGAGGCCCACTGAGAGTTGTCACCTGTGGGCCCACAAAATCCTGGAACTGGTCCTGAATACAGGGCCAGCCCTACCATTAGGTAGATTGAGGCAGCTGCCTCAGGCAGTAGATTTTGGGCACCATGAGATGGCAGCAAATGGTTATTTATTTACTTTGCTAATTGTATTTTCACTGCTAGGTATGGGGGCGGGGAGGTGCCTATGGCATTTTCTGCCTCATGTGCCAAAACAACTTGCCTGGCCTTGGGTATTATGCACCTTGATGTGAGTGGCAGCATCAAAATGTCTTGGGCCAGCTCTGCCTGAATCCATCTGTGTCTTAGTTGTGGATTCTATGCCCAAGGAAGACAGAGGCCTGGTAGTAGTGACTACTAAAGCTTTATTGTGCACGTCTCCAGGCCTGCTGGGCTCACACAGGCTCCTCCCCTTTTGACCTCTCAACTAGAGATTAGCATCCAGTTCCTTTGTAGGGATGAGCTGCTACCTATCATAGCAATCTGCACCCATGACAGAGGTCTTTCTTCATAGGAGTTCCCAGGCTATAGTAACCCTGTTTAACATATCCTTATGACTGTGCAGGGCTGGTGCTACCATTAGGCCAACTACGGCAGCTGCCTAGGGCGCAGGGCTAAAGGGGGCGCCAGAAATAGGGAGGGAAGGCTCTCAAGTGGGAAGGGGGGGGCAGCTAAATATCTGATCTTGCCTAGGGCACCAAACTGCCTTGCACCAGCCCTGTGACTGTGTGGTTAGTTATCATATAGTCCAGGCTTCCTGCTTGTGCTACCTGGTGATTGATCCTTTTATGAGACATGGTTCTGCACCTAAGCAGGGCCGGTGCTACCATTAGGCCAATTAGGCAGCTGCCTAGGGCGCAGGGCTAAAGGGGGCGCAGCCGGGCGCCAGAAACGCCTTGGGGAAAAAATACACCGCTAAAATGCGTATTTTACCAAGTTTGTTTTACCAATCATATCTTGCCTTGTAGTAGACGGAATTTCACAATTCTAGACGGCCTAGAATAGATAGTGTAACACTAACAGTACCTACATAAAACAGCATGGCCTAATTTCAGTAATGGGTATTTTAGTTAAGCTAGTTTAAATATATTTAACCAGCTACACAAAATGTGTTTTATTCCAACATAAAATTTTCAAAGCACACCAAAGATATAAAACAACATAAAACTGCCACAGTCTAAAATAAACATGTATGTTATATATTACATGACATTTTTATTGTAATTTAATTTAGTAAAGAAATCTGTAATGTGTTTCTGTTTTGCGTTTGTAACAGAACCTTAAATGCATTTCTCATGGGCTTGATTTATTAGTCCTGTGGAGAAAAGAGTTCCTACACACACACTCACATGCCTGCACACACACACACACACACACACACACACATACACCTCATGTGTGAACCGGCTGGAGGCTGGGGGGTGGGGTGTGCATAGTTAGTTCCTCTGGATGGCGTCCCAAGGTCTACCAGGCTTTTGAGATGCAAAATGCAAATGTCATGAGTCATGAATCATCCCTCCCCTGCCTGGCCAGGTGAAGTGCATCCTGATTGGCTAGAGGCAGCGGAACTACAGAAAGGAGGAGGGGAGGGGGGAAAGATATATTGCCAAGGTGTGTCTTTTGTCTTTTGTCTTTGGTCGTTGCATGGTTGCTGTGGGTCAATGGCACCAAGCTACGCCGAGGTCCAAGCCTTCGGGCTGACCTCAGGATCTGGCCCCAGGTAGCTCCTGGTGAAATTAGCTGAATGAGGGCTTTGGCAAAGGCAAGCCTTGTGGAGGGCTACCCATCTCGGACCTTAGGGTAGGTGTGGTAGTCTCCTCAGGCGGCAGGGCTGTGCTGAAACCAACCCTGAAGAGAACCGGCCCCCAGGTAACTAGTGTGTGCCTTGGAGATATAAGGAATCAGTTTTGTTATTTTGCAGCTCTACTGTCTGTGTACCAAAGCGTCTCTCTATTTTTTGTGTCCTTCCCTCATTTCCCAACTTTTGTTGTAATATGCTACCTGAATAAACCTTCTTGGTTTTTACCCCACATGGCGTTTGTGGTCACTCTGCTTGGTTCAGCTAAATCCAGGTTACAGTCAAGGGCAAGTCCCTGAACAGAGATTCAAGTAGGATTGCAAAGAGCTGAGGCTGGCAGTCTGGCTCTGGCACCTTGAGATCTCTGGGGGTCTTGGGCCTTTGGGTAGGAAAGGGTGGGTTGTGGTGGGTCAGCCAGCCCCCCTTCCTTCACAAGTCCAAATAACAGAATGTTATAAAATGTATTACAACAACTGTAGTGAAATTATATTTTTTCAGTTTATTATGCTTTCTCTCTTTACTTAAAAATACACATTTTTTACGCTGACTCTATATCTGAAACCTCAGATATATTGCACTGTGAATTTCACCCTTTACAGAGATATGGATAATAAAAAGCCTTCAGGGGCACAATACCGTAAGAGAAGGACTGAAAAGGCCAAAGAGCAAGCAAAACAGAGTTTATGATGCTCTGATTGAGATATCTGAAGATACAAGTCAGAAGGGGTCATCTGGAGCTATGACACAATTTGAGGTGCAAACACTGGCCAATAATACAGCTAAATTTTCATTTATAGTATCGCTTATTACCTGGTACAACATTTTGTTTGAAGTGAATGTCACTAGCAAATTTCTACAAGAGAAAACAACTGACTTGAGAGTGGGAATTAAACAGCTAGAAAACACCAGAAAGTACATTAGTACTCTCCGAAGTGAAGATTGCTTCCAGAAAATATTGGTGGATGCAACGGAAATAGCTAAAGAGTTGGAAATTGAGCCCACTTTTGAAGCAAATCGATCGAGACAAAGGAGAAAGAGAAGGCAGTTTGATTATGAAGCCCAGGATGAGGCTATCCAGGATCCCAAAGAGAACTACAAGGTTAACTTTTATTATGCCATTTTAGATGTGGCAACAAAATCTATAAATGAAAGGCTCCATCAGATTGAACAACACGGCTCATTATTTGGGTTCCTGTATGACATCGTCAAGATTTCTGAACTACCCACAGAGGATATTCTTAGTGAGTGCAAGTCTTTGGAGGAGTCTCTTACTCATGGAGCCAGCAAGGATATAGATGCAGAGGAGCTGTGTGGTGAGCTGCAAGCCATTGCCAGGAGGCTTCCCAAAACTATGCATCCCCAGGAGGTCCTGCATTTTCTATTGCAGCATAAATTGGTTGAAAGTTTCCCCAATGTTTCAGTGGCACTCAGAATATTATTAACATTACCAGTTTCAGTGGCCAGTGGAGAAAGAAGTTTTTCCAAATTAAAATTAATAAAAAATTATCTGCGTTCAACAATGTGCCAAGAAAGACTGGTTGGGTTGGCAACCATTTCAATTGAATCTCAGTTAGCATCTTCTTTAGACATTAAAGAAATGGTTTGCCAGTTTGCCAAGAAAAAGGCAAGGAAAATGAAGTTTTAAACATTAAAAGTAGTTTCTGTCACACTTCACCAGGAATTTTTCTATATAGCAAATTGGTACTACATCAACATATATTTTATGTATGTTTGTCAATGTTTACGATAATAAAATTTTTAGGTTCTGCCAATTGACTTTTATGTCATAATGGGCATAGGGCTGGAGGGAGGGAGGGCTCAAGTGGGAAGGGGGGCACGCTAAATATCTGATCTTGCCTAGGGCACCAAACTGCCTTGCACCGGCCCTGCCTAAGCAGGGTAAAAGGAAATGATTAATTGAGATGGTTTTGTGCAGCTCCCCAGCTGGGCCTGAAGACTGCTGTCATTTGCTTGAGCTGAAGGCTGAGGGGGAGAGGTGAAGCCAGGGCAATGGGTCCTATAAGAACATGGTGCGCAGTTAATTCTCAGCACTTGAATGCAACATGTCATTAGTTAAGAATGTTGGCACATTTGCAGTTGAACAAATTGTTCCGAAGATAGTTTATTTTAACTAAGACCATGTTCTTGAATGTGCATGTCAGATATATAGTTGAAATGACAATAGTCATTAACTTCTGCTGTCTCATGTGAATAAGCCCTTAAAGTTACTTGAAATTGGTTCTCATATCCAAATACGTATTCAGACTGAGGAAACAGGAAGTAGATTTGTGGTGGAAGTAGAGTGGTATAGTATGGTGGCTACGTGACCAAAGTACACATCAGGAAGACCCTGGTTCAAAGCTTGCCCCTGTCGTGAACTCACCAAGGGCACAATCCCATGCATGTTTAGACGGGAAAAAGTCCTACAACTCCCAGCATTCCCCAGCCAGCCACAGCTGGCTGGGGAATGCTGGGCGTTGTGAGACTTTTTTCTGTCTAGACATGCGTGGAATTATGCTCTAAGTGGCCTTAGGCAAGTCATTCTCTCTCAGCCCCAGCTCCCACCCCCATCTGCAGTATAGGGAAAAACAATACTGATTTGCCTTCCTCAGTTGTTGTAAGGACTGCAGCTAGATAAACACCGTGAATACTTGAAAATGCTATCAAAATATTAAGTATGATTTAAGTACTAGATTTGTCTGCTCTTAGCATTTTGATTTGGGTTTTTGCCCCAGAGTCTTTGTAGGGCAAATACTACAGTTAATGACACACAAAGCCTGATCCTAAGCAGGTTAAATACAGGTTAGTTCAGTTACCAGTGAATACCTGGTTACCAGTAAGTCCATTAAATGTTGCAGCCTGAGTCTAGCAACATCCGGGAAATCTACTGGGAAGGGCAGATTTCTACCTGTGGACCATCATCAGCTCAGATGCCTTGCTGTCACAGTGTCAGCAGAAAAATGAGGCCCTGCAGTACTGTAGCTGCAGTATCCTTCAGCTCTGTGAAGCACTATTCCAGAGAGACAGCCAAGACTTTCTCCTAAGGCTTTTCTTTCATTTGCATATAGTCACTCTCTGAGATATGCATGTTTTGCAGCATTATCTCTCCAAGATTATAAGTCACACAATTAAACATAGATCACAGTAGGTTTATGAATCTGAAAGCAAGTACTGGATATCCTGTCACAAGGGCTTTGAAAAACCTATCATAGTCTGTCATGCAAATTGGCACTCAAGTCTTTATATATATATATATATATATATATATATAACAGTCTATTGGGCAAATTCTTATTAGTTCAGTTACCAGTGACCTAACACAGTGTGTCACTCCTGTAGAAGCTCCCTGGTTTTATTTTAGCAATGCATTAAGGCCATATGGTAGGAGTTATTTTTGTCCAGAATACTGCTCTGAGAAGTTTACAATGTATGTGTAAGAGAAAGATGTTTTAATCTTCGCCATGATTGCTGGTTTCCTTTTCTTTTATACCACTCCAGCTAATTATTTACCATCACTCCACTTTTAAAATTAAGGGCTTTCCCCCCCCACAAAAGGATAATGTATGTCTGCTGCTGCTATTATTGTTGTTGTTGTTGTTGTTGTTGTTGTTATTATTATTATTATTATTATTATTATTATTCACACACACAATCAAGACAATGATCTACACAATGATTTATACAATGATCTACAGTGCATTCAATCTTCAAACCAATCACAAATTTAAAAATTATTATATTGTAATACAGCTGCGACACTACACTTATAATTCCAGTTGAAGTCATTTAAATACTCTTTCAGTTCTGGTGTGAGTGTTCTTTCTAAATAGCAAACTTTGTGGCCCCATGACAACAGGTAGGACAGTGAAATGGATCCAGCTACAGGCAAGGTAGAGGTTTATGTATACTTGGGGACTCCCTGGGTACACAAAACAAAATAGAAAGAGAGAGAGAGAACCCGCCTCCCAACTGCCCTGATGAAGGCTGTGCATGTGCTAAACTATCCAACATAGGAACAGAATGTTAAACAGTTAAAAGCCCTGACAGTGACAAAAGACAACTCCCCTTAACAAGGAGAAAAAGGAACTGTCCCAGACATCATGGGGAGATGGGGTGTTGGTGTAAACCACCATTCCCATGCTATGCATCTGAGACTGGGGCCCTGAAACCTCTGGCTGCCAATATTCAGCAATATAGAACTCAAGTTCAGGGCTGACTGGGCAGTTTGCTGCACGTCCAACCCTGAACACTCTGATACAGTCTAGGTAGGGAGTTAAAACATACCTTTAGCTATGTTGCACTATTCAAGTTGGGGGCTTGCTGAGCAACTTGCTGGGGAGCCAGCACTGAAAGCTCCACACCACTGCAGTGCCACCGCTACAGCACTCCGGTGCGGGTGCAGAGCTGCCTGTTAAGCTCCCCTTCCCCATGCTTTACTGCCCAAGATAGGGACGTGCCACCACTGACCTCTCCCAGAGCCACTTCCTCCTCCAATCACTTTGGGAGGGCAGAGAGACCCCCACACCCACCCCACAAGCCGGTGTGTGTGTGTGTGTGTGTGTGTGTGTGCGCGCTGCACGCACACACACCAGGGATGTTGAAGAGTCCTTGGTCTCGAGTCACGAGTCGAGTCACGAGTCTTTGGACCCGAGTCTCGAGTCCGAGTCCATGGTCCAAAATGGTGACTCCCGAGTCCCGAGTCACTCCCAAAGCTGACTCCATGAGTCCCTATTAAAATCAATGGGGTTTTTCCCCAACAAAATAAGGCTACTTCAGATGTGTGGCTTAAATAAATTCTAGGCACAAGTGTGCCTTTTTATTTCAAAACTCTGCAACTGATTTTGACAAGAACAGACCAGGCAGACAAACCCAAAATAACCAGGCAGGCAGAGGAGGCAGGGAACCCCAAAGCAGGCAGGCAGAGGCAGAGGCAGCCAAACCCAAAATGTCTGAAAGGTTGCATTTTAGGGAAATGATTTTTAAAAATAAAATCTTCGCTGGTGATCACACTTCTCTCCACTCCTTCTCCAGGGATGTTGACGAATCCTTGGTCTCGAGTCCCGAGTCGAGTCTCGAGTCCCATTAAAAAAAATCAGAGGGGGGACTCAGTCCGACTCACGAGTCGAGTCCTCGAGTCCGAGTCCCCATCCCTGGCACACACACAGTCTGGCTAGACTAGAGCATAAAATACTTTCTACAGATGGGAAGTGAATTGTTCTGAAGGACATATAAGACAATGGCTGGTATCCAGAATCTTATGGGTACAGTTCTATCCCATGAGAAGGGAAACATTGGCGTGTCCACTGGAGACAGGGTGGTCACTTACACATTGCCAAAAAAAAAAAGAGGACAGAGATTTACATTACATCTGCATGTGTTAATTTGTATGTTTAGATTCAAATTGAGAAAGGATTGCAATAATTTAAATAGGAATTAGAATAAAAAAAATAGTGGGGAAGACTGTGACCAGTGCGACTGCTCAGTCTCCTAACTGTCCAGGTGCTCACTGCTGGGAGGCAGCTTCAAGCCCCCTGGCTGCTCCCCCTTCTGATGGTTCTTTATCTTCAAACCAGACCTGGGCAGGCAGGACAGCCCTTCAAAGAGAGGACCAGGACTATGCTTTGATGATCCTGGAAACTGAGGATTGTCCTATGTAAATTAGCAGGGCGGGATTAAGGCCAGCTGATGCCCTAAGCACAGCCCAATAATGGTGCCCCCCTCGGCCCTTCCATCGCTTCGCTGGCAAGACATTAAGACTCAGTAAGTGCTGAAGGTGAAATAAGACATTAAAAACTCAGTTTTCTTCAAGGCCACCCCCCACGCCAGGACACACAACTATATTAATATACGGTAAACTGTTTTTTTATTATATTTATTTAACACTAAATAGCAGCAAGCAATATAAGCCAATTACTTACTTATAACTAGGGCAACAGAAAGAAATTCAATTCTCATCACGGTTTTATGCATTTTTAAATAAAACTGGGGGAAATGCAAATGCAAAAATTTGTGGTACTCTGGTATTCTGTGGTGCCCCCCTTCTCTTGGTGCCCTAAGCACGTGCTTATATTGCTTAATGGTTAATCCAGGGCTGTAAGGTAGGACACATGGCCACCCCAACTGGAGAATACACCTCAAGTTTCAGTTTTCATAACTAAATGTAGTGAGCAAGATTGCATCAAACTCTGAAGCACCCCAGACCCATCAGTACAGATCAAAATAAGAAAGAGGCTATTATGAAAGACTTCAGCCTCTTTGTTAGAAAGAACCAGCAGCACTGACTTAAAATATTTGGCATAACTAAAATATTTGACAAACAAGAACCGCAGAATTATTCCACAAGGGATACAGCTTCATAACAATCTAACTTAGCTAAGTAAACATCACTAATTTCCTAGTACCAAGTAGAAACTTGTATATCCTTATTTGGAGAATATGGCTACTTTGTAAGCAGGGCCGGTGCAAGGCAGTTTGGTGCAGTTTGGTGCCCTAGGCAAGATCAGATATTTAGCGCGCCCCCCTTCCTCTTGAGCCCTCCCTCCCTATTTCTGGCGCCCCCTTTAGCCCTGCACCCTAGGCAGCTGCCTAGTTGGCCTAATGGTAGTTCCGGCCCTGTTTGTAAGCCACAAAAGAAAGCTGGTACAACGTCAGATAGATGGAGAACGTTGAATTCTCCATGTGTGGAGTCTAATTCTCCACACAGGATTTTAAAAATAGTTACCATTTTTAAATTTAAAAGGTGTAATTATCTTATAAAATATCTTTCAGTTAGCCAAGTTCTGTTACACCAAGGACTCCCAAATATCAGACTGGAATTCAATACAGGTGTTTTCTGTAAACTTTGTGGTCAGAAGGTCTGATGATGACAACAGATGCTGGAGATAGTGCAGGACCGTGCAATCAGAGCTTACGGCTTAAAGCACAGGACTGAGTGCCAAAATAGTACATGTTATGTTAATTACACATTTTAAAAAGTGTGCTTGATGCTGCCACTTTTATTTTGAAAGTAGAGCAGCCATGGGGCCTTGATCCAGCACTGTACTCCCATCTGAATAGGGGCCCTACATTGCTTTCCTGCTGAGCATCAGCACCCTATCTTCAATTTGCCCAGGTAGGCGCTGTTTGTTGAAACCGTTTGAACCTGAAGAAAGATGGACAGCCCAGATAGCTGAGCAGGTCATCTCAGAAATATGTGTCATGGATTTCAATGACACGGTGCAAAGGAGAGAGAAGGTCCCAGGATGTAAAAACAAACAAACGTTTTAATCCTCGGAGTAGCCAAGGAATAAAACTTTATTTTTTACATCCTGAGACTTTGTCTCCCCTTTTCACTGTGTGATTTTGGATATTCTCCCGTTTTGTCTGACATTGGTTTCAATGAGACATACCGTACTTCTCGATAAGTATGCATAGGATTGTCATGAAGTTTGAGGGGTGAGTCCCTGCACTAAAAAAGTTAAGGAGTCACTGTTCTCAACAAACACTACTGTTTTATGTGGTATTTGCTTTCTTTCTAGTTACAAAAATGGCTGACCCCACTCTCGTTAACAAATTAATGACATTTTCTATGTATGCCATTTACGGTATGTTATCTCTGCAAAGCTCAGGCTATTTACTATAGAATCAGAGTAGTTCTATTGACTTCAGTGAAATTACTCCCAGGGTAAGTTATATTACCTGAACACTGTGACTGAATGCTGCACAAAATCTTAACATCTAGGAAAAGAGAAGAACACATATCTGTATATTGTAAAGGAACAAAAATGCCCCCATTGCAATGTTAGTGATTTTCATTCCTTAATGGATTGCATGGAAATACATCACCCACACTAGAGAAATTAGCTTTCTCAACATCTATGCAGAAAAAAGAAAAGAAGCACAACATACGGTAAATGCAAATTGCACCTCTGGTTGGTTATCTGCGTCAATGTTGAGATGTCTTATTGTGCTACCTTCAGAAAGAGATTCTTTAAGAATAAAAATGTTTACATCTGGTGAGCAGCTATTTATGGATGACAACAGCTCCAGCATTACCTGTGCTATTAAACCACTTACCGTCCTCAAATGGAAGATGTCATATTCATGAAGCAAATTCCTGCAATTTGTATGTCTCCAGCTGGTAGGTAGGCCGACACTGCCTTTCCAGAAAAGTTGCCACCCTTGCACAATCCCCCGATGAAATGGCATCCCATGTCAGAAGGATACAGAAGATTGGATTACCTGTCTGCACCAGATCATTGTTTCTAGGAGATAATCCATAAATTATTAATCCTTCTAATGTTCTTGAGCAATGTAAGGAGGGCTGCCTGTGACCTATTTCAACCTTTCCTACTGCCATTGTGAGAACAGCCTCGTGGTAGAAATGAAATTGGCTATCCTCAGTATCTGTTCTTATTGGATCATCACTGACGTTTAGAGCCTTTTCCTTTCAACAATGGCCATTTCACATCTGTTAGCTAAACCTTAACTGGTGAGGGTAAGTTAAATCCACAACTATAGGGGAACACACACACACACGAGTAAATGGTTCTTTTATGCTGTTATACTTGTACTTTATTAAATTACATGGTTTCAATTATTCATGGTTCCTTTAATGCTTCCTACTCCACATAATATCCTAAAGGATTTCGCCAGCTTCATCGGAAAGAACAAATAGCGTATCGATTCACATTAGTCCCACACACACTTTTACTCTTCCTGGGAGGCCTGGAGGTATGTAAACTTAAAGATAGAATAGAAGAAAGGACACCTTATATTAGGTTCTGAAACAGTGTACGTAGTTAAATAAGATAATAATTATATATCAGCCTTCCCCAACCTGGTGCTGTCCAGATGTTTTTGACTATGACTTTCAGCATTCCAACCATTTGCCATCCTGGCTGGGTCTGATGGGAATTGAAATCCAAAGCATCTGCAGGACACCAGCTTGAGGAAGGCTGTTCTATATTATAAACCGCTTTCACCATTTATCATCTCCAGTTAATTTACTGTGAAAACTCCAAATAAAGGTGAGCAAAAACAAGAGTATATATATATATATATATATATATATTATATATGGAGATTTCAACAGAAAAGCAGAGAGATTCTTATATTATTGAAATAATTATTGAAATAATGGATGAGTGTTGCTGCTTATGTTACCTTTTCTCATTGTTACTTAACATGGTAAACATTTTGAGATGATGAAATTAAACCAAGGATACATCAGGATAATGGCCTGGGGGCATCAGCCAATCACTAATGTAAAGAAACAGACCTACATCTCAGCACCATCATCCCCTTTTAATAGGCACATTTCCTTCCTAATTAACAACTGGCTTGTGCTTGATGAACGGCACCCAAAATAGTAGTCTACTGACTGGGTTTGCATGACACGACAACCCAACATGGATAACTAGCCACGGTTGGTTATCGTGTCTTCTGAACCAGGACCTCTTCCTGCAGGGTGACAAGCTATGGCTTATTGTAGGGGTTGTTGTACCCACAATTGGTTGCCATGTTGTCCAAACCAGGGCGGCTAATCCCATCATGGGTACAGGGAAGTGGCGAGCGAGCCACTCAGCAAGAGTGGCAATAACCCCTTGCCACTCTTGCCGAGGTCACCTGGGCCACCATCAGTGAAAGCTGTCCCACCAAGGCCCAAGCGGCATGAGTGGAGAGACCATCACTGGCCTGGTGTCCCCCGCTGTGATTGCGATCCCTTTTTTGCTCGCTGCAGATTTCCCCCCCCTCTCCCCCACTTTCTTTTCCAGAGATCGTCTTTCGTGATCTCCAAGTTGACAGCCAGTGACAGCCCCCCCCCCCAAAGTACCCAGGCAGAATATTGGAGGGGCTTTCACTGGTTCACCACCCTTAAAAAAAAAAAAAATTAAGTGCAAGAAATTTGTGGGATTTTTTTGTTAATTTAAAAAAATAGTAGTTGGACTTGTGCAAGTGCGGAAGTGCACACTTGCAGGGCAGGGTCTGAAATGGGCAGCCTTACCTGGGCAATGTCCTGGAAGGTGTCTGCTGTCAAAGTGCAGCACGCACCAACCATGGACATTGACCCAGAGAGGCTGCAAATAGGTCCATTTTTAAAAAACTTTGCACTCTCTTGACAGCTGTCAAAAGGCAAGTGTCAAGGGAAAGCAGAGCCGTGAGTGATCTTTGCTCATGAAAGGGGGTGTGCATTAGATCACCCTCTTCGTGATGAGATCCTCTCTCTATATATATTTATTGGACCTGACTCTTCTCAGTGTCCTCGCACTTTCCCACCCTTTCCCAAGACTCTAGGTGCTCAGGAAACTGGAAAAGTGTGAGCCGCCCCATTTACAGGAGCACCGAGTTTTGACAGCTGTCAAAGCTCAGGCTTCCTTTTAAAATAGGGATGCCTCTCAACAACTCTTTGTATTTGCTGCTTCAGTCAGAACCCTCCAGCCAATCAGCTCTGTTATTGCCAACATTCTATCACACCATCTCTGTTTAAATTCAGGACCAATAGGCATCTTTAGAACATTTAATCTCTTACATATATGGGGGAACTTTGGTGATGGGAGCTACAGTGAAGAGGGTACTTGGAACAAGAAGGAAGCACTTTGCACAAGCAATTTGGGTTCAGAACAAATACAGGAAGAGCAGGTGGCTAGCACTTGTCTTCTCAGAACTTTAATGGGCATTCCGATGGTATGGATTTGGATCCAACCTTCCCATATATTAGACAGAAACCTGGCCTCCCTTCTCAATGGTAACAGTAACAGTCACTCCACCATGTTTATATTGTATCTCTCCTCTGGCTCAAGCCTGGAGTAAATGATACACATTTCCCCCTTGTATAGTTTACCTCTTCATCTTCAGTCCTTGTAACAAAAACGTAACAGTTGAACATATTACTTTTACCCCAACTCCAGGAAAATCAGTTTCTTTACCCATTCACCTCTTATGGAATGCTCTGCCTAAGGAGATTTGTCAGGCCCTGACACTGTACTGTTTTAGGCAGTATGTAAAAATGTGGCTCTTTAAGAAGGTGTTAGGTTAAAAGTTTTAATAGGCTCTTGTGGTTAATCTGCTTTTTAAATAAACATATCATAGGATATCATAGGATCATAGAGTTGGAAGGGGCCTACAAGGCCATCGAGTCCAACCCCCTGCTCAATGCAGGGAACTAGAGGAGGGGTCTTCCATCCAAGTCATAACCAGGCCTGACCCTGCTTAGCTTTCCACACTCAGACAAGCTGAGGCAGTGTGAGCCACAGGCCTGTCTTATCATTGCTGTTTGTTTTAACATTGTTGACTTTGTTCACCACCTTGAGTTCCCTTTCAGAGAAATAGGCATGAGACAAGCTTCCCCCCCCTTTTTTAAACAAGGGTGGAAAGAAAGAGCGAGCCCTAATGCTAATGCATTGCCAGGGGCACAGTGATGTAATGTTATGCTGGCATAACCCAGCCAGTCGTGCAACTCAGTAAGCAGATTGGCTGAAAAGGGCTGGCACTGGAGGCATTTCAGGGAGCAGTGGGACGTAGTTGGGATGCTAAGCTCCCTTAGACATTGGTCCTCCCTCCAACAATTGCATAAAGTTATCCCCGCAAAATTGGTGTTATAAGTCCCATTGAAATCAATGAGAGTAAAACCCACTGCGCCCTCCTCCTACTCTGCCCACACAGAGCATGTGACTCCAACTAACTCTGCAGTCAATAATGGCACACCAACAGCAGTTGGGCTCCTGCCAGTAGACCCATAAAACAGATGGGCTACATGGGCATGTGGCTCCGTCACTCTGGCTTCATCTCTTACGTATAAGGGGGAGCTTTGGTGGTGGGAACTATGGTGAAGAGGGTACTTGGAACAAGAAGGAGGCACTTTGCACAAGCAATTTGGACTCAGAACAAATACAGGAAGAGCAGGTGGCTAGCACTTGTCTTCTCAGGAACTTTAATGGGTATTCCACCTCAGCAGGTCCCACACTACACAAACCTCAGCTTCACTATTCCCGCTGGGATGCAAGCATGGGTGTCTGCAGGAATTTTTCCAGGGTCTGCAGCGCATAGCAGTCTGAGGTTCTAATCCGGGTTATACCTAGTTAGCGCACTTTCTTTCTGTGGGAGCTTTGTTGCTCAGCATCACATTCCATGACAATTAGAAGCCTACCTAGAGTAGCAGAAAGTCCTGGGAATAGCAACGGTCACCACCAGTGAGGGCCAGGAGCCAGGTCCCTAACATCTTACCAGCCTCCGGGTTACTGCTGGTGCGATAAAGGATGCAATCAGGCTGCAGGGCGTGGAGCAGGGATACGGACAAGAAGGCCTGTATGAGCAATAACCAACTGGCTCTAGTAAATAAGCACGGGAAGTGGTGTGGCCAGATGGGGTGACAGGGGGTTAGGTGGTGCAAGTGGCAACCTGACTCATGTGAGGGAGATGGGCAATAGGCTCCCGCAGTGCTCCCGCTGATCAGCTCTGATACTGCACTCTCTTGGGCGTGCTTGTGTGTGGGTATTCCCCTCAGCCCATCCAAACCCCATAATCTTTCCTGGCATGTATGCTCAGGGATCCCTGGAGCCCCTCAAATTTCTCAGTGCTCTTACTGCCTGCACCACAGAGGCTCCCATGCCTGAGGCCTCCGTGGTATCTTTATTGTATCCATGATGTTCTCTCTCTCTCTCTCTCTCTCTCTCTGTGGTGGGGTAGAGCGATGTCAGGGTATGCCCACATTGCGGTGTATTGGCTCCTTCCATGCCTTGCTGACTGGGGTGGAGGCGGTGTCAACATGTCCTTCTGTGATTGGTGGGCCTTGATGTTGCTGGATGCTGAGGAAGTGGCTGGTGGCATCGCTAAGTTCTGTGTAGTTTGGCATGCTGTCATTTTCTCCTAGCTTGGCAGCTGGCAGTGCATAGAATCTTGACTAAGGGCTTTCCTTCACGAGGCATTTATTGTGCGCTTGTGGTCCCTCACTCACAGAAGTGTGTGGGGCCTTTCCATGACATTGTCATCTTCCCGGGGCCTCTCCCATGCTTTCCAGCCATTTTTGCAGCTTTTTTTTAGAGCGAGCAAAGTCAGCTATTAAATTTTAAACTGGAACAAAAGCCTCGTGTACAGCCAAAAATCTGGTTTACTGCAGCTATACCATGGCGCCACCTTGTGCTTGGTTAATCTATATATATAAAAGAAGTCCTGACTGACTGACTGACTCATCAACACCCAGCTCAAACCGTTTAATCTAGGAATGTGAAATTTTGAAGGAACATTGTTTTTATGACATAGACACCCACTAAGGAAGGATTTTTGGAAATTCCATCCCTAAGGGGGTGAAAAAAGGGGGCAAAATTGCCCCAGACTCATATCTCCTATGGGCAAAACAACAGGGGAGCAGTTATGCAAATCGGCCTCAACTCAGAATTGCTGCAAGAGCCAATAGGAGCAGTTATGCAAATAGCCCATACGACACTTAGAATGTTCATATGAATTCCTGCAGGGGCCAATAGGAGTGGGTATGCAAATCTCCCCTAGGCCATTTAGAATGTTCTCTAAGGGGGTGAAAAGGGAGGGAAACTTTTTAAATGACTGAATGACTGTTGTGTGGGGGGCATCGTCGCATAGACTCCATCACGTTTTGACGGATCTACCCCAAACTTGGCACGGTCACTCTGCATCACCTGTAGACTCTCAGGATTAACCTGATTTTTCTTTAAGATCAGATATTTCTGTCAGAAAAGTTTTCTGCTGCCAGCACCCAGCCTAAACGTACCACTTTCAGTCAGAGACACTGTATCTTTTCCATACAGCTCTCGCAGGCCTTCAAGGGGGGGGGGGAACAAACCCTTTTCATTTTTAAACTTTTTTTTAATTTTTCTTCTTCCCCATTAAAAAAAAAATCAAAATGCAAATTGAAAATGTAAATGTAAATGGTGTGATGATACCACACACACTCGTACCAATTGTAGCCTGATGGAGCGTGAGAGCGCCTGTGATATTATTGCGGAACCTCAACCCACCTAAACTCTGTAATGGAACCAGATTGCAAGTGAAAGCTCTCCACAGAAATGTGATTGAGGCTACAGTGCTAACTGGTTCTGGCCAGGGGGAATCGGTGTTCCTACCACGAATACCTCTTATTCGATCAGAATATCCGTTTGAATTCAAAAGACTTCAGTTTCCCCTAAAGGTTTGTTTCACCATGACCATCAACAAGTTGCAGGGGCAGACTTTGAAGGTAGCGGGGAATGACCTAAGGGAAGAATGCTTCTCACATGGGCAGTTTTACGTGGCCTGTTCCAGAGTGAGTTCACCTAACTCTCTGGCCATCCTAGCACCTGAAGGGAGAACCACTAATGTAGTTTACAAGGAAGTACTGAAATAGGGTGGGTTTTTTTGGTAGGTTGCAGATGCCAAATAAATAATTTTTAATTTTTGGTCTGTCTCATTGTCTGTTTGTAATTCCAACACGAAAAAATTCATGGTCGCATATGAATGGAACAATTATCTTTGTTTTGTTGCCAATACACCCCAACTAACGTCTGTAATAAACACTGCTTATTACGTTAAGACATCAACCTGTAAATTATATTTTGTACAGTTTGGACAAAAAACTCATGTTCCTTTTCAAAACAATTGTACCAAATCCTAAAATCCACGCGAGTGAAGCCGCGGGCAACAGCTAGTAGAATATATAGAAAGGCAAAGTGTGAAGAAAGGGGGGCTGGCTGGAGGAACTCTCTGCCAACCAACCCCTTACTCTAGAGTAGAGATCCAAGGTGCCAGCCTGCCAGCCTTAGCTCTGCAGTCCTGACTTGAATCTCTCAGGGACTTGCCCTTGTCTATACCCTGGATTTAGCGCTGAACCATAGAGCAATCACACACACCATGTGGGGTAAAACCAATAAGTTTTATTCAGGTAAACAGATTACCACAAAGGATGGGAAATGAGGGAAGGAGACAAGGTAGAGAGACACTTTGGTACAAGCAGTAAAGCTACAAAACAATAAAGCTGATTCCTTGTATCTCCCAGGCACTCACCTTTACCTGGGGGCCGGTTCTCTTCAGGGCTTCCTCAGCAAAGCCCTCATTCAGCTGATTTTACCAGGAGCCACCTGGGGCGAGATCCTGAGGCCAGTCCGAAGACCTGAACCTCCGCGCAGCTGGCTTGCTGCCCATGATCAACAACCAAAACCAGATGCCACAGCTGGCAATATAGATTCTTCCCTCCCCATCTCTTTTCAGTGGCTCAGCTGTCTTTAGCCAATCAGGGTGAACTTCACCTGGCCCAGGCAGAGGGGAGGGGTGACTCATGACTAGTGGTGGGCTTTAGAACATTTGCATTTTTGCATATCAAAGGCTGGGCTTGGCATCAGCCTGTGAGGCGCTGGGCCCCATCAGACAACTTATGCACATTTCGCCCCTCTCCCAGCTGGGACCACCTGGTCTACACATGAGGAGGTTTTTGTGAGTGTGTGTGTGTGTGCGTGCGAGTGTGTGTGTGTAGGAAACCCCAGAGGCTCCCTTCTTCACACAAAGAAAGAAAAAGCCTGGGGGGGGGGGGGGAAGCCACGTGTAACTGAGGCAGTCTTACTCCTGCAAAGAAAACAGAAGCCTCAGCAAGGTGCCGGGTTATATGCCTCATGTAGCTACACTGATATTACACTGGCCTAAGCTGGGTGATGGCACATTGCTCCCATGCTGACTGGGGAATGCTGGGAGTTGTAGTCCAACACATCTGGAGGGCACCAAGCTGGGAAAGGCTGGGTTAAGTGATGTATTTGGAGGTATACATTTGGCTGCTATCTATATCTTTTCAAAACTTCTATAAAAACATCAACAAATGAAACCAAATGAATAAAAAAAAACCCACATGAGAACTGTGGCGGACCTAACTTGGTCCGTTGCGCGGGTTCGGCACCTTAAGAGTTAACCGGCACCTACCGTATTTTTCCGTCTATAAGATGCCCCCATGTATAAGACGCCCCCCCCACTGGGCAGTTTTGCAACCGCGCGGTTCTCTCCTTGGCTTACTTCCGTGTATAAGACGACCCTCAATTTTTGGGCTAGCGATTTTAGGAAAAAGTATAGTCTTATACATGGAAAAATACTGTAAATCATGCCTTGTATGCGGCTGTCAAAACCTTTACTTTCAGCCATGAGTGAAATTGACAAGGAATCCACTTAGAAACACAGGGAAGCCACAAGCTAGTCAGTTTCAAAAGAGTTTAAAGGAGCAGAACTAATAGACTACAGGAATTTCACAGAATAAAGAGAACAGTCAATACAGATAAGAGAACGGAAGTATTCAATTTGCTTTCTAGGTAGGCTTTGCTAGAATGCAGAATATTACCTGACACCAGAGACTCTGACTCTAGATTCTAACATAGCGGTTTGCTTTGCCAATCACCGGGCATCCCGCCCGGGGTTGGAAGTTGCTTGCCCCTAGCGGGGGCTAGTGACCTGACCTGTGCAAGCCTGCACCGTGTTCCCCAACCCCTTTGTTCTGTGGCACGTATCTTTTCTACCTTCCCACGCCCCCTCCCCGCCCTTGGTGATCAGGTGGGCTGGTCCCGTCCCGCGGGGTGGTGGCGTCTTTCGGGTGCTGGCATCTCCTGGGTACTTTGCAGTTCTTTGAGACTGTGCCCCCCCACCTCCAGAATGTTATGCGCTTCTTTGAGGGAAGTGTAAATGTGCCCCATTGAAGGTATGCAGATGTGGCAGATGTGGCTTGTGTATAACCGGTCTGCCCAGAATTGTGTCTCCTGTGCCCTGGGTGGGGATTATGCAGACAGAGCGGTGACAGCGGAAAAGGGGGAAAACATGTCAGGGTTCAATATGTCAGGGCTCAGCAGTGTGCTCAGGCTTTCTCTCCACAAGAACCTTCTTCTTAAATTCAAGTGGTGTTAGAGAACTAATGAAGAATCTATTAACAGAAACTGCCACTTGATTTTGCTATCAGTCTGCTTCATGTTTCACTTTCAGTTCAAGAGGGACTTACAGTATGTACAGTAATACCTTGGATTGCAAGTAACTTGGTTTGAGAGCATCTTGCAAGACAAGCAAATTTTTAAATATTTATTTAATTTTTTTTACTTGATATACAAGCGACGTCTTGCAAGACAAGTACTGTAGTACGGCTTAAATTAAAAATCTCTGTACAGGTTTTTTTTGGGGGGGGGGATTTCGTTTTGATATAAGTGTTTTGGATTACAAGCATGTTTCCGGAATGAATTATGCTCTCAATCCAAGGCATGACTGTACTTGAGAAGATGTGGTGCTGCAGAAAGCTGCCTTCAATGAAATCTTCTCCTTACATTTGCTACAGCACACTGCTTGCTTCAGTTATATGCTGTGAGTGTTATGTTTTTCTCTGGGAATCACAGACCCATACCTGGGGTGCTTCCAGACAGAGATCTCCCAGCGCTACCAATGAGAAGGCACTGTGTAGCTATTCCACCTTTTCTTTCGAAGTGAGCAATCATATGGCCCCTAGACCAGGGTGGCGTAGTGGCTAGTGTTGGACTGGGACTCGGGAGATCCGGGTTCTAGTCCCCGCTCAGCCATGAAACTCACTGGGTGACTTTGGGCCAGTCACTGACTCTCAGCCTAACCTACCTCACAGGGCTGTTGTGAGGATAACATGGAGAGGAGGAGGAGGAGGAGGATTATGTAAGCCGCCTTGGGTTCCTTTCAGGAAAAAAGGTGGGGTATAAATAAAATAAAATAAATAAATAATAGACAGCATCTGAGGGGCCATAGGATATTTCAGATTCCAAGATCCAAAGTCAGAGACAGTGTTTGGAGCTGGGAAACAGAGCTCCAGCCTCCCTCCCCCGGTACGGAAATTATGGTGCTGGCTGCTCTCTTGAGTTTGGGGAAGTGACCTTGGAGAAGGGGGAAAGGGGGCATTCTGGTGGGCAGGGAAGGGATCGGAGAGGCCAGGATATGAGTTATCTTGAGGCCTCTCCAGCCTCCTACCTTTCCTTTTTGAAACACTGTTGCTAGATGGGCAAAAAAGCCCCTCTAGCAAAAATGCAGGGTGGGAGGAAGGGGAGGCAAAGGTTGCCTCTGGTGCTCCCCCCACCGTGCATAGGATGACTACTGCACACCTCTGACTTTGAGTTACAAGCGTCCTGATAGGATTGTACCCTTAATGGATTTTCTCTGTAAGAGGAAAGATGGAAGCAGCAGTGGGAAAACCTGGGAGGGTTACAAGCTGAAGATTTTGTTGTCTGGATCCCCCACCCACCGCCAGTAAAATTTTGTGAATAAGGGCGACGATGACATAGCCTTGTCGGGAAGCACCCTGAAATCTGTTAAGGGTTCCACCCCAGACTTACTCTGTCTCCCTCCCTGAAATCAGAAGCCTTTCTCTCAGCCTCATCAGTCTTTGATTTCAAGTGCTAGCAATCTTATCAGGCTAGCCTACTTTACAAAGTTGTGATAAACCTAAAAATGCAGCTCTCAGCCTCTTGAAGGAAGAGAGAAATGCTAATATATGACTAATACATAGAGGAAATGTCTGAAAACTTCTACTTTTCGTGAGCTCCTGAGCACACTATGTACAAAAGCACATACACCCCAATGTAACACCTGTGGACCCCCCAAATATCTTCATATTTGAAGGTTTTAATAACCAGTATTTTTAAATACTAAAAGTGTCAATGTTTAAAACAAAAATCCACTCCAATCGTGAGCAGTTTCAAAATACTGAATGACACATAAAGCTGCTGCTGCTTCCTTCCCCCCCCCCCATACCTCCTCGCTGCTATGCTTGTTAACCATCCTCATAATTTATATCGAACATTTGGGATTACCAGCTTGCCTCGAGGCTGGTACAGTCATGCCTTGGATTGAGAGCATAATTCGTTCCGGAAACGTGGTTGTAATCCAAAACACTCTTATATCAAAATGAAATCCCCCCAAACAAAATTTGTACAGAGATTTTTAATTTAAGCCATACTACAGTACTTGTCTTGCAAGACGTCGCTTGTATATCAAGTAAAAAAAAAATTAAATAAATATTTAAAAATTTGCTCTTCTTGCAAAAGGCTCTCAAACCAAGTTACTTGCAATCCAAGGTATTACTGTATATAGTTGTCAATACACAGAAGTAGTACCCAATTGAAAAATGGCAGGTTAAGTTGTTTTTGTTTTTTTTCTTCTTAAAACACACACAGACAAAACCGCGAAACCACTTAAAAATAAAACCTGGTTTTGCCCTCATCGTTACAGAGCACTTGTGAAATCTACAACATGAAGGATCAAACACGTTTTCTGGTTTCTATAACGGGGCAGTTTCTGAGCTTCTGAAGAAGCTGAGGCTGGTATCGCAGGCAGGGCTCTCGAACGGACCCATCGAAGGCGCAGCTTCTCTGTTTTGGGGTTGCCAACTCGGCTCTGCGACTGGCCAAGATCAAAGAGTGAAAAGCAGGACCGACGAGAGACCGCGCACGCGCAGGGGGCCTTTCGGGTTCCTGAAGTCCCGCGCGGCGAGGGCGGAACGAAAGGCGCGGGGCAGCAATTTCTGGCCGGCGGAGGGGGAGTGCTGCACGACGGACTCAGTGCTGCTGGCTGGCTGGCTGGCTGGCTGGCTCTCCCTCCCTTGGCTCCTTCCCCACCTCTTTTCCTTCCTTCCTTTCCTCCGCGGCTGCCGCCGAGATCCCAAATCCAAGATGGAGTCCCTGAGTAAAGCGGGGCAGGAGATGAGCCTGGCGGCCTTAAAGCAGCACGACCCCTACATCACCAGCATTGCCGACGTGACCGGGCAGGTGGCCCTTTACCGCTTCAACCCCAAGGCCAACGAGTGGGTAAGTGGCAGGAGTGGGGGCGCCTTTCCATTTTGAGGCGGGCCGTCCGTGTGCTTCCCCCGCCGCCGTCTCCCAGTTCTCGCACCGCTGCCCCCCTCTCCGAGTCGGTCACGCAGCGCCCCTTGCCTCGTTGGAAACAGACCCTTCCGTGGAGCGCCTCCCCCCCCCCAGTCCCGGATACAGGAGGAAGGGGCACTCGTTTCTTCTCTCTCTCTCCCCCCCCCCCCCGACTTACGTCCCTGGCTGGCTGGCTGCCTGCCTGCACAGAAATGCTCCTCGGGGAGAAGAAAGTGGCCTCAGTCCAGTTGGCGCCCCTGCTCAGAGAGAAACACGCCCACCTTCCTTGGCTTTCAAAGGAGCTTGCTGGTAGTAGTAGTAGCCTGCTCCTTGTTTCTCCCAAGATTCTGCGGGCTCATACTCAGTGCACATTAGTTTTAGCCTATATAACGCATTTAAACCACCCATAGTCAGAGTGATTCTAAAATTGGGCTTCTTCTAATGAACTTTTTCCTACCCTTTTCATCAGTGCTTTTTTTTTTTTTTTTTTTTAAAGCCCAGGAGTAGCTGTGGTTGGCCAGTTCACAGATACTGCACACTGAAATAACTTAAATGGGCACATGCACTACTAAGAACACATGCTAAATGCATGGTTCATTTAAAATAAAAAAAGATGACTCTGACACATGCAGGTAATATTGCTAAAGTTATTATGGCATGTGTGTCCGTTTCTTATATACATCAAAGAAAATGTGCTTAAAAGACACAGCTTTTAATCTTGCTTGCATCCTAGAGTGGGTCTTTGGACCTTACTGAATCTTGCTGTCTTTGCCCCCACCCCCCCTGCTTCCCCATCTGAAGTGGCATTCCTGGCAGGAGTTCAGATCTGCCTTAGTCACTGCAAGTATGGAATCGGAGAATGATGGCGACTGTGCTGTTGCAGTAGGTGGGAGGATTTCATAGATCATAGAGTTGGAAGGGGCCCACAAGGCCATCGAGTCCAACCCCCTGCTCAATGCAGGAAACTAAGTCCAAGTAATAACCAGGCTTGACCCTGCTTAGCTTTCCACGCTCAGACAAGCTGAGCCAGCGTAAGCCACAGGCAGTGCTCTTCAGCTACAAGGGTTAGATTTATATCCTGCAGGGTCATGAAAGCTGGAACTGAACTTCTTCTGAACCAAGTAGGGTTCCAGTCCGACTTATGCATAATCCTCGTCCTTCCCCTCATAGGTCAGACCTGGCCCAACTTTATGGTATTCCCTCAGATTTTTAGTTTGTGGAGTTAGATGTGCATTAGTGTACAGCGGCTCTGGTACAGTGAGGGAAACCCAGGCTCTGATTCCCGCTGAGCCATAAAGCTTCCTGGGCGACTTTGGTTTCAGTCTAGCCAAATTCACAAGCTTCTTGTGGGGATAAAATAGGTGGCTTGGGGAAGATGCTGCCCTAAGCCAGTGTGGCGTAGTGGTTAGAGTGTTGGACTGGGACTCAGGAAACTCAGGTTCTGTTCCCCAGTCGACCATGAATCGACTATATTCATGAATCGACTATATATATACACTTGCTTCTATTTCAAACTTTTATAGCTTAGAGGCAGAATCTTCTATGTAGGCTTTAAAATCAATTACAGTTTGCAATTTTGCTGTGATTTTGGCCTGGAGAAAAACAGGTTTTGTATATCCTATTTACCAATTGTATGATGTGGTTAATATGAAAAGGTTAGAAGACACTAGAGAGAGAAATGATTGAGGCTTCAGTTTTTTATATGGCTTTAACATGGCTATTACAGAGCAAGTGACTTCATAGTACATGCCATTTAACACACTAATTATGAACATTAGTATGGATATGGCACAATATCATACTTTTTGGCATTATTGCAGTGCAGATGTTGGTATGTTCAACACAAGCACTTTCTTGTCGACACATCGCCTTGGGACTGGGCCCTAACAGTTCTATCCTTTTCCATTCAAATAAATAGGACTCATTAACTGTACTGTTGTACAGTTAATGTTGTTAGCCACCCAGACAGCTTTGGCTATTGGGCGGTATAGAAATGAAATAAATAACAATAATAAAAAAATATGGTAGCTAGAATTTTATTTTAAATGTGAAACTTAATGCTGCAAAGGCTCTAATGCCTAAATTAATTTATTGCTATAATTTCCTGTTGTCTGAATAGGAGAAGACTGACATAGAAGGTACCTTATTTGTCTATAAAAGGTAAGTTTGAATTAATCTTATTCTGGGGTGTCATCTTTGTACTATAGTATTATGCACTGCAACCCATCTACTGTTTGAATAAGACAAACTTTTCTTAAGTTTAAGGTGTGTTTTGTTTTGTTTTGTTTCGTTTTGATAGCCTCTCAGTCTAACCTACCTCACAGAGTTGTTGTGAGGATAAAATGGAGAAGAGGAGGAGGATTATATAAGCTGCCTTGAGTACCTTGCAGGAAAAAAGGCAGGGTATAAATGTAATATAATTAAATTAAAAAAATAATACTATATTTTACTACATTCTTTTCTAAGAAACCAAATTTGAGGTTTCTTTTGAGACACATAAGCTTTAAAGAAAAAGGCTTAAGAGTAACTTTGAATTCTAGGTACAGTTAGTTTCGTATTAACAACCATATATATAATGATTTTTTAAACTTGCTTGCCATATCCCCTTTATCTTTTTTTGTAAACTAAAAAAACCACCTCAGACCCAATGTTTTCAGTGTGACCTTTTTCTTAAGGCATTGGTCCTTATCCCCTTCTTAAATACAGCCTTAGTATGTTTAATTGCTTATATTTACTTATATTCTTCCCTGGTTGCCCTTTCCTCTGCCTTCCCTTTCTGCTCTTTATCTTCCCCAGTCCTCACCATCAAGATTTAGGACATAACTCTTTTGCATATGTTATTCTATAACATGTCGTCTTTCTGCTGCAAGTAATAATAAAATCATAGAATCATAGAAAAGTAGAATCATAGAAAAGTAGAGTTGGAAGGGGCCTACAAGGCCATCGAGTCCAACCCCCTGCTCAATGCAGGAATCCAGGTCAAAGCATCTCTGACAGATGTCTGTCCAGCCGCACCTTGAATGCCTCCAGACTGGGAGAGCCCACCACCTCCCTAGGTAGTTGATTCCATTGTCTTATTGCTCTGACAGTCAGGAAATTTTTCCTGATGTTTAGGTGGAATCTAGGTTCCTGTAACTTGAGCCCATTATTCCGTGTCCTGCAAACTGGGATGAACGAGAAGAGATCTTTGCCCTCCTCTGTGTGACATCCCTTCAAATACTGGAAGAGTGCGATCATATCTCCCCTCAGTCTCCTCTTCTGAAGGCTAAACATGCCCAGTTCTTTCAGTCTCTCCTCATAGGGCCTTGTTTCCAGTCCCTTATCATCCTTGTTGCCCTCCTCTGAACCCTCTCCAGTTTGTCTATGTCCTTCTTAAAGTGAGGTGCCCAGAACTGGACGCAGTACTCAAGATGAGGCCTAACCAGTGCCGAGTAAAGGGGAATTATCACTTCCCGCGATTTGGAAGCTATACTTCTATTAATACAGCCCAAAATTGCATTTGCCTTCTTTGCAGCCACGTCGCATTGCTGGCTCATATTCAGTTTGTGATCTACCACAATTCCAAGATCCTTCTCACTTGTAGTATTGTTGAGCCAAGTGTCCCCCATTCTGTAACTCTGCATTTGGTTTCCTCTCCCTAGGTGCAGCACTTGGCATTTATCCCTATTAAATTTCATTCTGTTGTTTTCGGCCCAGCGCTCCAGCCTATCGAGGTCACTTTGGATTTTGTTTCTGTCTTCCAGAGTATTAGCTGTCCACCCAACTTTGTGTCATCTGCAAATTTGATAAGCATTCCCTGTACCTCCTCATCCAAGTCATTAATAAAAATGTTGAAGAGCACCGGGCCCAGGACCGAGCCCTGTGGTACCCACAGCTTGCTTACCTCTCCCCAGTTTGAGAAGGAACCCTTGATAAGCACTCTTTGAGTCCGATTCTTTAGCCAATTGTGGATCCACCTGATAGTTGTTCAATCCTAGCCCACATTTAGCTAGTTTACTAATCAGGATATCAGAGGCACTTTGTCGAAAGGGCTTTGCTGAAGTCCAGGTTATATATGTCACAGGCATTATAATGTCCAGGTATATAATGTCCACAGCATAGTTTAGACTAGAGGATGACATAGAAGTTATCCTGTTTTCAGAATCATTATATGTTTCTGGTGATGCACAGTGCCACTTTTGACTATATTTTAAAATTGAAGTTGTTGTAAACCTAGAGCTTTGCTCTTTAATATTCTTAATTTGATTTAAGGTGTTCAGCTACTGTCCTTGTGAGTGGACACTTGGTGGTTCACCTGCAGAATTGGGCCTATCTTGTATGTAGCAGCTTATATGGCAGCAGAAATGGAATCCCTTCCAGTCCCTGCCATCTTCTGTCCCCTTGCCCCCCCCCGTCCCCTTGCCCTCCCCCCATCCCGCCCCCCCGAGAATAGGCAGGGGCGTGCTGTTTAGCAGGGGAGTAGTGATGGCAGCATCCTGCCGGCATTGTACTTGCTGATACGCCTGCTGAAAGTAAACTGCCTGACATATTTTTATGGAATACTTTGGTGAGACTAGAGTTTGAGGTTAAATCGAGTATTTTAGATTATGTAGTTGGTAAATAATAGAGATAATAATCTTGAAATAATAATAATAATAATAATAATAATAATAATATTATTTCTTACCCGCCTCTCCGTCCAGACCGAGGCGGGGAACAACAAAAACACAAAACACACAAACCAATCAAAGCACAACACGCACCACCAAAACATCCCAAACATTATAAAGCATCTTAAAAGCATCCTAAAATTCTGCCGGATAGGCCTGCCGGAAGAGATCAGTCTTTATGGCTTTTTTAAATTCTAAGATACAGCTAGGTTGACGAATCTCCTCCGGCAGGCCATTCCATAATCTGGGAGCAGCAGAAGAAAAGGTCCTCTGGGTAATACCCGTCAGCCTAGTTTTGGCTGACTGAAGTAAATTCTTCCCAGAGGACCTGAGTGTGCGGGGCGGATTGTACGGGAGAAGGCGATCCCGTAGGTAGCCTGGACCCAAACCATGTAGGGCTTTAAAGGTAATAACCAACACTTTATATTTCGCCCGGAAACTGATTGGCAGCCAGTGGAGTGCTTTTAAAACTGGTGTGATGTGGGCACCCCTAGGTGTACCAGTAACGAACTAGGATTTGTAGGAGTTCTTTGAGGGATAAGATCATCTTTAACTTTTTGGGAAATATTTAGGGGATGGGTTTGTGGTGTTGCTGATAAAGGAATTGAAGGTTCTAGTTTTATACAACTTAGTGGACACTTGTGGTCACCAGTGGGAGATGCAGTTAGTAAATGGTCCCATCACTGAAGAAGTTGAGTCTCTTGTTTACTTAGGCCTATAGTATAGAGATACTCCTCAATCCATTCTTATAGCTGGGTCTATTGCAGTCAGAGTGGCAAAGTTTATGATTTAATGTGCATGCCTTTAACCACTCTATCTGATGTTTGAGAGTCTTAACCCCCCCCCCCCCAGTTTCTGAACCTGCTCGTCTCTTAGAGAGCGATCCTATGGCCCCTAGATGCTGTCTAAGGGCCATAGGATAATTTGGATTCCCAGATCCGAGGTTGGAGACAGGGCCCCAACCTCGGAGCTGGGGATTCGTGCTCCGACCACCCTCCCCTCCCCTTGCAGCCGGTGTGGAGAGAACTGTGCTGGCTGCCTCTCTGAGATCGGGAAATCAACCTGGGAGAGGGTGTAAAGAGAGCGTTCCAGGGGGTGGGGTGGGGGAGGAGAGGAGACCGGGGCCGCTAGGATACAAGGTATTCTGATGGCGCTCCAGCCTCCTTCCCTCTGCCTCCAAAGCACTTCAGCTTGACGGCTGCCGTCTAGCTGAAATGCAGAGTGGGAGGTGCAGGGAGGCAGAGATGCGGCTCTTCCCACTCTGTGCTGGATGCTTGTAAGCCTCCAAGTTCAGGGGCTTACGAGCATCGAGGGCGCAATCAATAGGATTGCACCCTTAATGTAGGACATCTATACAGAGCTCTGGGCTGTCTTTGCATACCGTATTATTTTATTTATTTAATCAATTTCTTAGCCGCCTTTCAAGACCATAAGTCTTTCCAAGGCGGCTTACATTTCTTGGTGAGTACAACATGTGACATTTTGACAGTCCATTTCTGATTTGCTGGATTGCCAGTAGACGCTTAGATGGGTACGTGGTCTGTACTGGTTTTGTGTAGCCTTGTATGCGTATTTCTTTGTACTTAAGTCTGATCTCCATGGGACCACGTAGATGTATACAGTTGCAGGATTCAACTGCAAACGATCAGTTTTCTTAGTTACACTTTAATGCTAGCTATGCTTTTAAAACAGTGTTGTTGTAAACCATCTGTTATCTTTTAGGCAACAGGAAAAATATTAATACTTCATCAGTTTTCTTCACAGCCTTTTTATATGTCTAGAGAAAATAAATCAAAATCCAAAATCTCTCCCTCCTTGTTTACACTGTGTCAATGCCTTTGGGCCTTCTACGAATGCTATTTACTGCTTTAATCATGACTTCAGTTGAATTTTAATTATTTTTGACATGCTAGCTCAGGCTGTTAGTCCATCTGTTATAATATATACAAAAAACAAAGATGAAATGATATATTGAAGTGACCTCTTATGTTTCAGGGCCATAAGTCTAATGTATTGTTGTCACTTAAGTCCTGTTAACTTTGAATATAATTGCATTCACTGGGGGTGGCTAAACTGTATTACATTATTGAAAAGTAGACAAATAATTGCTATGTTTTGGTATTTAGATGCAGAGATACAATAACATATATCTTGGGTTGAATCAGAGGTACGTTCTGCAAATGGAAGGCCTCTTTTGCATGCAGAAGGGCATTTTTTGATTTTGTGGAAGATTCTTGCACAAGAAATGAAATCCAAAGAGGTGCTTCTGTTAGTGCAAGATGTTGTACAATATTTTGCACAAGGTCTCAAAATGTGTAGTAGCACAAGGCATTGCAAAATCTCTTGCCCAAGGTTTTGCACTAGCCCTTGAACAAGAGTTTACAGAACAGCACGTGACTTTCTTCCACTTGTACACCTCTGGATCCAATTCCTTAGGTTTTAATTTCAGGCAGTGCATGACATTCTGACTCTGCCAAGTAATCATTGAGAGTTTGCAACTGATTTTTCTGAAAGCAGATTGTTATCCATAATATACATGTACTCAGTTATCTTGATTTTTCCCTTGAAATAACAGGTCTGCTTCACCTTATCATGGCTTTACCATTGTGAATCGACTGAATATGCACAACTTGGTTGAACCTGTAAACAAAGACTTAGAATTTCAACTGCATGAACCCTTTCTTCTGTATAGAAATGCTAATTGTGAGTATAAACTTGAATGTATTACTTAGGAGACACCACTTTTTGAACTGTGCTATTTAAGCAGTATATGTGTGACATAACTGTTGCTGTTGACTCTCACCATCAGTTTCAGTTCATAGGGTGCCATTCTTCAAGCTGTGTTCTGTTCATGTTTACACTGCTAAACAATGTGAATTCCATCTAATATAGTCCAGTTGTCATTCTGTTTGAACATCTCCCTGGTCTCTTTGCTCCTCTGAACATTTGTTTCCATAATCCTAATCGATTGGCTAACAGGGAATAATTGGTTTTGTCTGGTGTGTTGGAAAGAGATGACATAGAAAGCTAGTGAGGTGGTGGAGATGGTTAGTCAGTGGAGAATGAAGTGGTTTGTGCTCTGTATCATTTAGAAATGTGTCCTTCAAGACACTACTGTCCAGGGCCAATTATTGCTGGCACACCAGTCAATTGGTCAGTCAGATTTTGTCAAAATATTCAAAGAAACCATGATGCTGATGATGCTTGAAGAATTGGCCTGCTGCTTATTCAGCACAGCTGCCTCTAAAAAATGACTTTCATTTTTTAATGGTTGCTGTTACTTTGCTTTATTTCTGTTTTAATTACCTAACAAAAGAAAAGAAATGTAGGCTGACCCTGTAGTATGAAAGTCAGGAGTTTGGTTCCAAATTTAGACATAGCCAGCAAAACTGATGGGAGTTAAGTTAGTCATGACTAGATGTGATATGAAAAACTCTACAATAAAACATTCACATTTATAGAAATCTTACTTAATATTGGCTGCAATCCTGTACACACTTTGGGAGTAAATCTGGCTGAACACAGTGGGATTTACTTTTGAGTAAACTTGCATATATAGGATTTATTTAGTTTTTACTTTCAGCATCTTAGCTTATATATAAAAATATATTAAAGCTGAGAAAGAGATAACAGCAAATTATAAAATAGTATATACAAAATGATCAAATTTCAATAACCCTAGGATCACAAAGGATTGCACTGTTGGTTCAGCACTGGCCCGTTTCCATTCATTCAAGACTTGGGTGTGAGACTGAAGAAAGGCCAGATTCACATGACCATTTTCTTGCCTTCAGAGGTAATGTTTGCAAATGCCTGGCAATGAATTTCAAAGAGAGGGTGATTTTATGAATGAGTGCGATGTGTATTTGGGTCATCTACATGGCAAGTCTGATCAGTCTGTTCTTTGTCACAGCATATTTAGCTGAGAGAGCCAGGCATGTAGAATCATAGAAAAGTAGAGTTGGAAGGGGCCTACCAGGTCATCGAGTCCAACCCCCCCCCCCCGCTCAATACAGGAATCCAGGTCAAGCCATCCCTGACAGATGGCTGTCCAGCTGCACCTTGAATGCCTCCAGAGTGGGAGAGCCCACCACCTCCCTAGGTAGTTGGTTCCATTGTCTTATTGCTCTGACAGTCAGGAAATTTTTCCTGATGTTTAGGTAGAATCTGGGTTCCTGTAACTTGAGCCCATTATTCCGTGTCCTGCAAACTGGGATACGTCCTTCTTAAAGTGTGGTGCCCAGAACTGGACGCAGTACTCAAGATGAGGCCTGTAGATTTTTAGCTACTTTGTTACTTGTTTTAGCAGAATTGGTGTTCTGCCTGATAATAAGAACAACACTCTGATTATTCTTTAAATCTTTTAAAATTCCAGTATCACTTGTTTTAATTATCCAATATGTCAGCTACATACCTGTTAATCTGTAGTGAGAAAGTTACAGTGCAAACCTCTATATGTCTATTTAGAAGTAAACCCCATTAACACAAGGTAAGTGAGCATATGAGAGGTTAACTTCAAAAGTGCTGGCAAAGGCGGGTATGAAATTCCCATCTTTTTATTCATTATGTAGTGAATGTTTTTGTAACACCAATGATAAGGTTTGGAATGTTTTCTTTGACAATTATACTAATTAAGGTGATATTTTGTAGCTATCAGCTACTGGGAAGCAATATAAAGCACCTCAATAAAAAAAGAAATGACTGCAGGTAAAACGATTTCTAGTGTCCAATACAGTTGTTAACCACTCCATAAAGGACTTAAAATCTAAGCATCTTGTGTTGAACCATTATAATAAATTCATACATGCAAATATGATCTAAGCAAGACTTGGCTTAAAAAAAAATCAAACCATGTTGAACTTACCTCTAAAGGTCTTTAAGAAGTATGCTTCTAAATCAGTTTCACTCACAACTTTCCCTTTGTATCTGATATCTCTGTCTTGATGTAGAGAACTAATTTCCATGGTGCTAAAAGATGGATGTGGTGCACAACTCTGAAATGGGGAGAATGCCTGCACCTTTCCCTGTTCTTTTTCTTTGAGTTCTGTTTGCGTTTTTTCCAGTTGAAGTGCCGCAACAAAGATTAAGTCCTGCAAGGATGTACGTGAAATGTTGTTACCTTCGTTATAACAGCAGATCACATCCTAAATATACATCTTTGTAGCTAGGCAATCTTATTTCTTTTTTAGTAAAAATATCGAAGGGGTTTTAGCAAATTGAAGAAGAGCCACCTGTGGATATCAGCAGTGTTGTCAGAATGGCATGTGTCTGATCGTGGAAGGGGAATGGATCTTTAGTAACTGCCTTAACTCAGCCTTCTCAACCAAGATAAGAAGTGAGGCTGCTGTTGCTATTTCTGTAGGGAGAAATGGTAAAATTGCATTTAGGATTTTTATAATGGAGTTTAAGTTGAGGGCAGCCAAACATGTAGAATAGTGTGGTGCACTGAGCTAATGCGTCAACAGCAGCCACTTGTTCTGTATTCTGTTGCAAAGTAGTTATCTCTGTTCTGTCTTCGATAGCTAGCTTTGTTTAGGACAAATCCATTAGTACTTGGCTTTGATATCCACTTCAGACATGTGTTTTCTTTCGCTGTGCTAATAACTCCAGAGTAAAAGAAAGGCTTTCCTGCCCTGTAGGATAATCATTTTTTCTGTCTGATTTATTTATTTAATACATTTTTATACCGCCCAATAGCTGAAGCTCTCTGGGCGGTTTACAACAGTTAAAGCCATAAAAGACAATATAATGTAAATTTAAAATTTAAAACCACAGATTAAAAAACAAACAGCAAAGCTAGCAGCAGCAGTTCAAATTACAATAACAAAGTTAAAAACAACTACAAGATTAAAATGATTAAAATGCCTGGGAAAATAGAAAGGTCTTCACCTGGCGCCGAAAAGAGTACAATGTAGGCGCCAGGCGAGCCTCTTTGGGGAGTTCATTCCACAACCAGGGTGCCACAGCAGAAAAGACCCTCCTCCTGGTAGCCTCCTGCCTCACTTTCTTTGGCAGGGGCTCTCGCAGAAGGACCACTGAAGATGATCTTAGTGCCTTGGCAGGTACATATGGGAGGAGACGATCCTTCAGATACCCTGGCCCCAAGCTGTTTAGGAATTTGAATGTTAGTACCAGCACTTTGAATTGGGCCCGGAAACAGATTGGCAGCCAGTGCAGATGTGAACATATTATGCCAGTGCTTTCTCATCGGCCAGTCCCTATTAATAATTTCGCCCTATTTTGGAAGTTTCCAGCTGAAGTTTCCGGACCGTTTTCAAAGGCAGCCCCACGTATAACGCATTGCAGTAATCTAAACGAGAGGTTACCAGAGCATGGATAACTGTAGCTAGGCTATCTCTGTCCAGATAAGGACGTAGTTGGTACATCAGCCTAAGCTGATAAAAGGTGCTCCGTGCCGCCGAGTTCACCCGTGCCTTGAGTGACAGCTGTGGATCCAAGAGCACCCCCAAACTACGAACCTGATTCTTCAGGGGGAGTGCAGCCCCATCCAGAACTGGTTGAATATCACCTAGCCGGGCAGATGAACCACCCACTCACAGTACCTCCGTCTTATCTGGATTGAGTCTCAGTTTATTAGCCCTCGGACCGTGCCCAGGCACTGATTCAGAACAGCCACTGCTTCACCTGGATTAGATGAGAAGGAGAGATAGAGCTGTGTGTCATCTGCATATTGATGGCACCTCAGCCCACACCTCCGGATAACCTCTCCCAGTGGTTTCATGTAGATGTTAAACAGCATTCCTCCCCCCCCCCTTTGGTAATCTACCTTAAATTGTTGAGAGCTATCATCATATGCTACACTGCTGTTGGTCCTTTTAGCTACCTTGCAGTAGATTCAGCACATTTTCTTGTTGTTGCAAGTTTTTCCTTGAGCAAGAACATGTTTGAGGAGATCCCATTTTCTAATTGGCTAATATCTTGTTTTTTGGGGGGACACCTCTGAACCAGTTTCCTTAATAGACATAATTTTATATTGCAAGGCTCCAACTTGTAAATTACAGTGGCCACATGTTCCAGCCTGTAATATTTCACTGCATAGGGCAGTATTCTGTTCAACACTACCACCAACGTAAAATTATGTTGCACTAGCCTAAATGGCCAATAGTGCTTGCTGGTGCAAGGGGTTTTCTGAGTCTGAACCTAGGAGCAAGGCAAGGGGCTTGGCAACATGCATTTCTGTGTCATTTACAGTATAACTCTAGTAAATAGTGATCTATAGTATACTATAACTTCCTTATAGTTCGGAAGTTGCAGCTGGTACAGAATGCAGCAGCTTGCCTGGTTAAAGGCTGCCGCCGGCGTGATCACATCACTCCAGTGCTCAAAGAGTTGCACTGGCTACCAGTTGTCTGCCGAGCCGAATTCAAGGTGTTGGCGTTGACCTTTAAAATCCTGTACAGCTCCGGTCCAGTTTATCTCAAGGAGCACCTCCAGCAACATCAAGTAGGCCGCTCAACAAGATTTGCCACGGACGGCCTTCTCCCTGTCCCATCAGCCAGAGAAACCAGGCTGGTGGGGACTAGGAGGAGGGCCTTTTCTGTGGCAGCCCCCAATTTATGGAACTCTCTCCCCAGTGACCTCTGCCATGCCCCTTCCTTGATTAGCTTCCGCCGGGCATTAAAAACGTGGCTTTTCAGGCGGGAATATGGGGTGGGTTCGGATTTTTAAGTTTTGTACTGTTTTTTAATTGTGTTTTATACTGTGTGTGTGTGTGTTCCCCCTCCCTTGTATTTTATTGGACTGTACATTGCTCAGAGTGGCCGGATGTCTGGCCAGATGGGTGATTCATAAATATAATAAATAAATAAATAGTCTGGTTATTTCAAATCAGTATACTATATTAAGCTCCTTTTTGTGTCGGCTCCTTGGCCTACACTCTTTCTATCTCTCCAATTTCTCTCTGTACCAGCAGCATCACTGCTTCTGCTGTTCCCAGGTGGTATTTTTCTTAGTCCTTTTTTCCTTCTCCCATCAGCCCCTTTCCTCACTTCACCCACCTTTCCCTCTGGTCCCTGCATTTTGGCCCACTACCTTCTTTGTCCTCCTTCCTTCAACTACCCTGTCTTTTGATCCCTAATCTCCTTCATCCTAGGTCTTTTTGCCATTTGACAAGAGGTAGAATGGAGGTTTATAGTTAGGAAGATGACAAAGGAACAACTCTAGCTGTCAGAATAAAAGGCTACCAGTATAGATTCCAGGAAAAGGAAAGACTCACAGGCTGCCAAAGTTCTGGTTTCTTTAGATCCTTTCTTTTTCTCCCCCAGGGTGAAAAGTAAAGTATACATTTTAAATGTTAATTCACAACTCTTGTACAAAATTGCCCTTTTGCATTCGTGTTGTTCACCTCTGAGAGATCATTTTAACACTGTAATCCTTTAAACTGTTAATTGGCTTCTAAGCAATAAAGTGGTTCATAATTCTCATGGATGCATAACTAGACTGAAGTTTATGTGTTGTCACTGCTTTTAAGGTTCTGTACTATTTTAAGTGCTCATTTATCTGACACCTGTAATTAACCTGTTAGATTTGGAGCTTTGTGCATACAACCTTTTTGTGCTTAAAAACTAAAGCTTCTGCTTGGGAACATGTTTTTAATATGGTTTGTTCATATTAAACTGTTCATTAAACAAGTACAATTCCATAACCAAACATCTGATTTATTATTTGGTACTGACAATTACTTTGTACTATTGCTCATTCTGCACAAGTGATTTAAAGTAGCGAATCTATAATCAATGCACCCTGCTGCTTCAGGTTTCTGTTGGTAATCATTTCAATTTTTAAAAGTAATACAATCTTGTATTAATCAGTTCCTTTTTTAATATTTTCAAGTGTCAATTTACAGTATCTGGTTCTATGACAAGAATGACTGTCATCGAATAGCAAAACTCATGGCTAAGTAAGTACCAGTTTTATCACAAGCTTATACTATTTGTAACTTGATTTTATAGAAACTCATGGCAAAACCATGCTGTTGTAGTCATCATACACACACCTTATGAAAGTACTTGATAACATTATTTTTTTAGAAGACTGCTTAATTTTGTATTTGGAGTAAAAATGCACAAGCTACAGCCCTGTACCCACTTGCCTGGAAGAAAGCCCATTAAACTCAGCAGGGCTTACTACTTAGTGGACACGTATAGGATTTTGCTATTAATGTCATAGGAGTTATTTTGCCATTATTTTAAAAAAGCATGCCGAAAATTTCGATTTATATATAACCAGATCACAAACCAAAGGTTTACCATAAATTGCTATGTTTTTACAGTACTCTATGGGTGGGTTCGCACGACACGGGAACCGCAGGGGAGCAGAAGTCCCCCACGGTTCCCGTGTTGTGCGAACGACGACTGGGGGTGCCCCCGTGGGACGTATGCAAAGTGACCATGGTCGGTAGAGGGGTAAGCCGCGAACAGCGGGTGGCCGCACAGAGGTGGCAGCCCAGAGCGGCCGGAGCTGCCACCGCTCCATCCTGTAGGGGCAAACGGCCCCTCTGGGCATCCTGGGCGCTGCCCCCTAGCACTGGGAGGCCCGCACTGCAGTGTGGGGACTGCCAGCTCCACCGGGGTCCGCCCACGCGTGCGGGTGGCAGGTCGTCTGCGGCGCCCCGCCGGACCCCGCAGATCACCCTGTGGTGCCTTCCCCGCCCGCAGCCTGGGTCGTGCAAACCAGCCCTATGTAAAACTCCTAAATAGTTGCAGTTTGTTACTCAAAATCTCTATATATAAAAGCGAAAGCACTGACTCATCTATGTATCTCCTATTTCTCATTAAGCAAGAAAGCTGAAATTTGGCATGGTTGTTGCTTATGGATCACTAATAAAAACTACATTGTGAAAACTTTTGTAAACCTTCATCCTGCATCTTGGGGTGCTTTTCTTACCCCAGGCTCACATTCTGTGGTGTAATTTACATATAAGTAGACCTACAATCCTGTCCTGGTAGGACTTTGCCTAAAACAGGGTAGTAAACAATATCACCAGATTTGAGCCACCTGCCTTTTACACTTTTCTTTCTATAACCAAATATGCCTGCGACATAAAATGAACCCCCCCCCAATCTGCATGACAATGCTGCATCTGGAGTGCTTCAGTGTCCCCAGGCAGTGGGGGAACAATAGGAGCCATGTGCAGGTCATTTTAGTATCTTTTTATTGCCAGGAAGAGCAGAAAACACCTCCTTCAAAAAGACAAGAAATCCATTAAGGGAATGTTGCAGTGATTTAAAGTTTTATAGGCCTCAGGCTTTTCAACCGCTAATCTGACTAGGCCTCGCTTTTCCACAGGTCATCTTCTTATCTTTTTATTGCCAGGAAGAGCAGAAAACACCTTCAAAAAGAAAATAAATCCATTGCCGTTACAAATCAAGTAACTTGGTGATATTAGCACCAGAGGGTAAAACTTCATATATAGTGGACCAAGAAGCCCTAGCCACGGAGCTGTGCAATTCATTAAATCTTACATGTCACGCGTCCACAGGGTAGAAAGTAATCAGTTTTTTAATTGGTTCGAAGAATGGGTCCTTCAGCTAGTGTGTGATAAGCTTGAAAACTACTATCAAGATACAGGTAACACTCCTGATTCTGTAACCGGCTTCTGACTCTGGCTTCAAATCTTGGGTTAACCGCAAACCCTGGTTAAAACCGGCAGATAAAGAGTGGAGGGAACATAAGAGCAGCCATGCTGGATCAGAGGAAAGGCCTATCTAGTCAAGCATTCTGTTTCCACACTGGCCAACAAGATGCCTATTAGAAGTGCACAAGCAGGGCATGTGCACATTAGCAGCCTCCGGCTCATGTTCCTCATCAACTGGTATAGAAAAGCTTACTGCCTCTGATACTGGAAGTAATAAATAGCCCTCAAGACTAGTAGGCATTTGATAGCCCTGTTCTCCAGGAAATTGTTTAATCCCCTTACAATGCTGTGCAAACTGGTGGCCATTGCTGCATCTTGTGGTAGCATATTCCATATTGATTCCAGCTGTGTGAAGAAGCACTCCTTTTATCTGTTCTGAATTTCCCATCATTCAGCTTCATGGGATGACCCCAGATTCTGGTGTTATGAGACGGGGATAAAAATGTCTCTCTATCCGCTTCTAACATATTTTGTTAGAAGACCAGCACTTTCACATTTGAGTCCTTAATGAAGTCTTGGATGTATACCATCTGGACTTGGTGATAGTTAACTTTCAATGTGTCAATAAGGTCTAGAACTTCATCTATGAATCTCTTGCCACCACTATTTGCCTCAGTTCCTCAGACTCCCTTCCTGAAAATACCAATTCGGGCATGGGTATTTGTGCTACATCTTCTGCAGTGAATACAGATGAAAAGAATTATTTCAGCTTTCTGCAGTCTCCTTATGCTCCTTTAGCGTTCCTTGATTCCCTTATCATCCAATAGTTCAACTCTTCCCTAGCTTGTTTCCTGCTTCTGATGTGTTTAAAGATATTTTTTTTTTGTTATTGGTCTTAATATTATTAACAATATACTCCTCAGAATCCTTTTGCATCCCTTATTAACAGCTTGCACAGTCTTTTGTGCAAATTTGTGTTCTTTTCGTTTTCCTTTGTTTGGACAGGAATTCCATTTTCTGAAGGAAACCTCCTTGTTGGGCTTCCTTGGCAAATTTCCACTTCTAAATTAAATTTGATAGCACTGCGGTTACTATCCTGCACGTGTGCCAGCAGGGCTCACCGCAAGTGCAGTGGGGAGTTCGCGGAAATGCTTGTTTCTGGAACGGAACTATCTTGATCCAGAAAGAGCATTTCAAGCAGAAATTCTGAGGTTGCTTTTAGAATCACTAGATTTCTGTCACTGCAGCAGTGGGTCCTGCTGGCACAGCAGATCGAGCTACTGCACAGAGACAGTTTTGGATACTGCCCACTGCTTCAGTTCAACAACACTCACAACTTGCACTAGGTCCTGGGTGCCACTTAGGATTAAGTCCAGGGTTGCCTCTCTGGCTGATTTTGTGACCAGCTGTTCTAGGGCACAGTGTAGGATATGTAGAAATGTCTTTCTTTTTGTCTTGATTAAACATGCATTTATCCAGTCTATGTGCGGGTAATTGAAGTCACCCGTTACTACAATACTTTCTTCTTTGGATGCCTCCCTGATTTCATTTTCCATCTCAAGATCGCCCTGAGCCTTCTGGCCACTGTGGTGGAGGGCACCTTGAGCACCATTTTCTTGGTATAAATCTAATAATAGTAGTAATGTTCCTAGTACTAAATTACTTTCGTTCCTGGTATCGTCACCCACAGTGATTCTGTGGCGGAGTCTGCCGCTTTTGATGTTTGTAGCTTTTGACGCTGTGTATGACACTTTTGATGTTTATAGCTTTTGACGTACAGAGCAGAGCCACCCCTAGTATGTGTGCTGGAGAGCGGATGAGTTGGTGGAAAGGAGTGCATGATCCCATCACTAGCTTCCAGTCCCTTAGCCATAGTTACGATGTTAAGAGCATCATATCTGCACTGGTTCAATGATACAGAATCAAAGTAATATCTGAGTGATACAAATTAAGAACCTTCATGCAATCCTTTAACATATTTGCATCTCCTGATGCAGAATTTGGTGGCTTTATTGCAGAGTATGCCCGGCAGCCCCTGCTATACCTAGTGTAAATAAGGTTAAATCTCTGAGGATAAAACACATTCAGGTTTGGCCTCAAACAGCTGAATCAGCAAAGCTTTTAGGCCTCTGAGAATGGCCCACTCTCACCCTTCTCCAGGGAATTTTAAGTTTTTTTGTGGTTTCCCGTTTCTGCAAGCTTTTCATTCTAGACTTGGGAAAACATTAATGAAATTACAATACATACTATGAGGAGTTAATTGGTCCTGGCATCCTTTATAAAGTGAAGATACAGAATGATTGACATCTTCTGTGATTGTTATGATACCACCTTTTGGCTTTCCCATCAGCTATCTGTTATGCAGCTTGATGCTTTTGACATGACATTTCCTGTCCTTCAGGCTCAACTCTGCTTTCACAGACTGTACCCCTGCCTCATCAGTATTATTGACTGTTAGTGTGTGTTAAATTCAAGTACGGTAGCTTTGAACCTATTTGTTTTGAGTAAGTAGGAATACTCTGAAGCAATGAGAGGTTAAGGTAAAATAACATGTCTCCTTTTTAATTATTAGCCCGAGTTGGGATAGCCCTTAGTTTGATACAGTGAAGTCTTCAAGCAAAGTTACGCAGCAGAGTAGAACACATTGTGCCTGTCCAGTCTGAGTGAAGCAACAGCCACTGATACCCATAGGCACAGCCCCTGCCATGGTGCACCCCAATAGCAAAGCTACGTAGATGGCAGACTCGGACGTATTCTGCCCTCCCTTATCTGAGTGAAGCCACAGCTGCTAGCATCCCTAGGCATGGCCCTTGGGATTGTGCACCCCCATAGCCCCCCGAGGGAGGGGTCTGTTCATTCTGTTCCCCTAAGGGTGGGCTCATCCTTGAAACCCTCCTGGCTTCAAACTGTGTCAACTGCAAATCTATGTCATCCCACTCTGGAGGCATTCAAGGTGCGGCTGGACAGTCATCTGTCAGGGATGCTTTGACCTGGATTCCTGCATTGAGCAGGAGGTTGGACTCGATGGCCTTGTAGGCCCCTTCCAACTCTACTTTTCTATTGCTCTATGATTCCTGGTTAAGGAAGTCTGCCCCTAGTGCCTGAAGATGTTACTACAGGCGTTTAACCACATAGACACATTTAAATTAATTACAGTTCATTAATGTTTTTAAACAACAAAATAAGCCCATGGTGCACACCCCTAGGGTTGCCTTAGTGTGCATGCGAAGTTTCATGTGTCTAGGTTTCACATTCTTGGCGCTATGGTGCTGACAGGCGGACAGACAGGTCTTTTATTACAGATTTATTTAAAAAAGCAAACACACTCAAAGTTATTTATGTTTTAAAACAAAACCAATGTGACAATATAATCAACTAAAATATAATTTCAGTAGATTAAAAAAAGAAGCAGTAAAAAGAAAACCATTTATAAGGTCCCAACTAAAGAATGCACACTGAAAAAACAATAGTCTTAAGTTGTTGTGCACTTGAAAGTGGGCAATGAAGAGTCCACATGCACTTCTCATAATGACTAACCTGTAGCTTCCGTATTTCTGTGTCTATTACCTTGTTATTACATGCTCTCTCTCCCCACCCCATGGGAATCGTGTGGTTCCAGTAATATTTCTGCAACTCCTTGTTCTAATTTACACAAAAAGGTTTTCTTCATGTTAAAATACAATTAAAGTTCTGTTCATTGTGGACAAACAATGCATTGTGGCCCTCTCTTTTCTTCGTTACACTTTGATAAAAACATTTTTCCAATGGTGGGCAAGAAAAGATACTATAGAGGACTCCCCTGCCTTCATCCATTGATGACCCACTTATGTACTTCTGCACAAATAGAGGATGCGCACGAAAAGTGAACCAGAGAGTCTGGGTGGCTGAGTGGGTATACCAACAACCAAGTGTCAATGAAGGATTCTGTACCTTGATTTCAAATTTCTTCAGTGTTTGTAAAGCTTGCTATATTTTGTAAGGGAACTGCTCCTTACCCCATTCACCACCTTGAGTTGGTCATTTTAGGCCTAACTTGGTCACAACCTATAGGAGTTAAGGAATCATTAGTCTGCAGTATAGCATGTTGTTATTCTACATGCTTTTACTGTTGTTGTCTACACCACATACGTTTTGTGAGGCACAAACCAGCAATAAATGATTTAAAAACTCAGTTGGATAATGTATAAATCTGTAATGGTTAACCTGTACACAGTATCAGTCATTTACTCATTTCAGATAAACTGCTTCTATAGTGATGTTTTCCCCGGAGACTTAGCTGTATTAGCCTGTTGCAGCAAAAACAACAAAGGGTCTTGTGGTACCTTTAAGAAGAACAAATTTATTATGGCCATGAAAGCCAGTGATGTGGATTTTCTGGAAAACCATGAATAGGAAAAATTTCCAGAATAATTTCTAGAAAATTTTCCTATCCAAATTAGAGTAATTTGCATCAGAAAATTCCCAGTTCGCATTGGAATTTTTTGTGATGCCCTAGAGAGTGATCTAATTGAGTATGTTTATTTTACTCGTGTTTAGTAAACAAAGCTAAAAAAAGTACCCATGTTGTTTTTTTCTCCCAATACACCACAAGTATTTGACCTGAAACATTTGACGAAAAAATTAAAGCACACCTAATGTGATTTAAATGTTATATATTATATAGAATTTTTCTTGGAATACTGGTAAAATTAAAAGACAACAGTAGTACTTCCCTTACAATGTAAATGTAAGGAGAAAACAAAGGTGCTGAAAACTGACACTAATTCAGCTTTCCCATTCTGGTGCCATCCAGATGTGTTGGACTACAGCTCCCATCCATGCTGAGGAGGGATGCTGGGAGTTATAGCCTAGCAGATCTGGAGGGCATCAGATTGGGGACGGTGCACTAATTAATTTTAGCAACCCAAAGACCTGTGCATGATATGCTGACAACCACTCATCCATTCTAACAGAGTTCAACTCTCTTCCACTGAAGTTGTTTTGGGCACCTTCGGTTTTGCTGTCACTACTTATTAGTTTAATCTTACACTGAGACACATATGTATTTCAATGTGTATTCTCTCACATACTTGCTAGGCATAAGCACCTGAAAAATATTAATTACAACTTTGAAACTGTCCAGCTTGCCTAATATTGTATTCGTAATTGGCCTCCAGTCATTGTTACTAATGAACTTATGACATGGAAAATTTTCTGCCCCACGTTACTGATGAAAGCTTATGCCATAATAAAATGTGCTAGTCTTTAAGGTGCCACAAGACCCTTTGTCTCTGTTGGATGATTTATGTTGCTACACTGTACAAATACATTATAACTGTGCAGTTTTTTCCCTTCTACTCTAAAACAGAGTGGTACAAGAAGAAACACAGAGATCCCAGCAACTGTTGCAGGATAGAAGAAGTATCAGCAGGATTAATGGTTGCAGCGATATCCTAGAGATGCTTAGCAAAGCCAAAGTTGAATATGAACGGGTAAGGAAAGTGTTACAAATCTGAGATTGGGCTGTCAATTGCATATTTCTCTATGCATTTTAATTGGAGCCAAACTAACTTGCAGATGTTTAGTTTGTTTAGAACTGTGTTGGATGGTTAGCCCTCAGTGATTCCTTGCTCGATGCATTCATTCTCTTTTCAGCATACAGGCTCCATTTTCTAACAGTAAACATTGGCAAAATGGGGCTGGTTTTTTCTTGTTTCTCTGAGAATAAATGATATCCAGATTTCCATTGGTGTACTGTTCCGTGCTACTGTACATAATTAGGCTTTTGAAAATTAATTTTAACATCAGGTGCTGTCTTTCTGGACGTTGTCATAGAGGTCAGTAGATGTGTTACATGTGCTATATACTGTTACTCAAGGTTTGTGTTTCTTCTTTATCAACTTGATCACGTTGCTAATAGTCCAGGAGAAATGGGCAACAATGAAGTTCTCAGTATTTCTGTATTCCCTAGTGAGTATAGCACAACTTCATATTCTCTAGAAGCTTTTATTACAAACTTTTATACTACAGTGTAGTCTGTTTTCTTTCTCCTTACCCAAACTCACTGAGCGAAATAGAATGAGCAGTGAATCATCATCAGGGAATGCACTGCAATCTTAAAATGCTTGAGGGGATGTTGAATCATGAGGCTAAAGGCAAAGGGCTTCCAACTACCCTAGAACAGCAATTTTAGGCACACTGATGTTTATCCAACCTAGAATGACTTGCTGCAACTAAAAAAAAACCCCAAAAATAAAACCCACCATGGCTTGTAAAATGTTGAGAGAGGGTGCCATCTGTTTTAGCATGAATAATATTGGCTGAAAATCTCCTTACAATTATTTTGCCAGTTTGTTTTCTTTGTGAAGTGGGGGCATAGTTTATGTGTATAAAACATACAGGTGTGTGTTACCCTCAGTATTTTATATCTAATTGGTAAACGCCCTCATTTTAAATACCTTTACCCCTATAGTAATATGTCCATATAATATAAAAGTGTATAAATTTTCCTGTACCTTTTTAAACCCTGCATAGCAAGCACAAATCTGTTACTGCCTAAGTTCTCATAGTGTTCAGCGCTACTACCTGCCCCGCAAAGCATAAGTCACCCATGGTGGGATGCCCAGTCCTTAAGAAATGTGGGTACTGCTAACTCCTTGGCTTGGATCCAGTGGTGTCGTTCTGCAGAATGGAAACCACTGGCAGAACAGATTTCCCTTTCCCCCCCCCATGCCCCCCCATCTGCTCTGGAGTCCCATTGCACGAGTTGACAACATTGAATCCAAGCCTTTGCCTGGCAGTACTGCCAGCTCCTGCCCAGCTTGTTCCCTCTCTCCCTCCTAAGGTAGACTTATTAAATAAACTAATAGAACTGGAGCCAGATAGGACTTGAGCAGCTTTCCCCAAACTGGTGCCCTCCAGATGTTTTGAACTTCCAATTCCCATTAGCCCCAGCCAGCATGGCCAATGGTCAGGAATGCTGGGAGTTATAGTCCAAAATATCTGGAGAGCACCAGGTTGCAGAAGGCTGCACCCGTGGTATTGAGGAGGCAAGAAGCAAATTCCTCTTTAAAAAGAAACGGGGATTAAAGGAAATAGAATTGGCAATAAAAGCCATGAGCAATGGCAAATTGCTGGGACCAGATGGTTTCCCAGCTGATTGGTGCTAGCAACATATCGACTTGCATGCCCCTAAGCAACTAAGGAGATAATGAGGCATTAGAGACAGGTGCTTTTCCACCAGCACTGAAGGTGGCTTCTACTTTGGCACTCCTTAAAAAGCCGGGAAGCTCATGTGCTATCGGCCCATGTGCTGTTGGCCCATGTCTTTACTAAATGTGGATTCCAAATTTTGACAGCAGCCCTTGCCTAGTGGCTGTAACCAGTCATACCCACTTCAGTACACCATACACAAGTAGGCTTTTTCCATTAGTGCCAAGGCTCAGATAACATATAACTGTTGATAGATGTGGTAGCTCTTTGCCAAGGAACGAGGGAACCAGCAGTAGTCCTTTCATGTGTTGCTGTGAAAGCATTCAACAAAGTTATTTGGAAATTTGTGAGGACTGCTCTCAAAGCTTTTGGCCTTCCCCCTAGGTTCATTAGTTGGATATATATTCTTTATGTCACATCTAATTCCCAAGTCAAAACAAATGGTGCTTGCTCACAGCCTTTCCTGTTACAGAGAGGTACATGACAGGGATGCCCTGTTCCCTTTTTCAGCCTGTTTCTGGAGCCACTGACTTGTGCCTTTCAAAATTCTGATACAACACAAGGCTTAAATTTTGGTGGGATGGATCACAAATTGGCCTTATGCATGGAAGATGTGCACGTTTTTCTCTTGGATACAACCGAAACACTTCCTACTTTGACAGATCTGATCCAAGAATTTAGCCATGTATCAAGCTATTCTATCAAATCAACTTTCATGCCATTGAGCCTAAACTCTCCTGGGGAATGTTTTAAAAGTGGCATTTAACTGTGTCCGAGACCTTTACTTATCTAGGAATTATGGTACCAAAAGCTTCCTGACAACAGTGCAACTGAATCTTGACTGACTCTACAGTATTAAGGCATACTTAGATAGGTGGTCTTCCCTTCCTTGAAAACCTCTGGGGTAAAATAGATGTGATTGGAAACATACTACAAGGGTGGCAAATACTTGGATCCACCTATCTGGGGGATCCCTGTTTCTAAACCGCTTATTATTAGGGCCGCCCAATTATCCTCGAAGGGCTTCATTGTCGGGACTAGAGTTGTTTCATATGCACATGCCAAACTAACTTTGGGCACCCTTGATACTTGTAAGCGTCTGCACTCGGGGGCTTGTGAGCATCCTCTGCAAAACGGGTGGCGGTGGAGGCAATCGCCTTCCTGCTCTGCAAGTCAGCTAGCTGAGGTGCTTCGGATGGGGAGGGAAGGAGGCTGGAGCACTGTCAGGATACCTCGTATGCTGGCGGACCCAGTCTCTTCCCCTCCCTGCCCCCTTTAACCCTTCTCTGAGGTTGTTTTCCTGAGGTCGTTCTTTCCACACTGGCTGTGAGGGGGGTTCGAGTGCAATTCCCCACCTCTGCTGTCAGAGCTCTGTTCCCACCTTGGATCTGGGAATCCAAAGGCCCCTTAGATGCTCTCTAGGGGCCATAGGATTGCTCTCCCTGTTAGTTTAAAGTTGAGAACCCAAACTTGAGAATATATTGAAAGACATTTTTTATTGTGGAAGGACTGGGCAGCTTTTCAGGTTATGACTTTGGGACTAACTTCTGGTTAGGGAAGGTGAATTCAAAGCGTTTCATAATCTGCAAGAGGAATTTGGCCGACCAAACAAGTTGCATTGTCAGTTTCTGCAACTTAAACATCTGCTCACATCTATTTTTGGACCAGCCGCTTGTGCAGCATCTGTGCCCCCAAATCTCCTGGAAGACTTAGTTGGCTTGCCTGGTCTGCTGAGACTGACAGCCTGTTTGTATCAGTGGTTCACAGGCCAATTTAAGGACAACATATCTTATCTCCATGAAGAGTGGAATAGGGAATTGGAGTGTCCCATTCCACCTAAGAATGTGGACTGCAGCATTCCTGGCTATCAAAAAAGTCCTCTCTCAACCGGACAAAAGCTAATATTCTGAACTTACTGGGATGCCGCAGAGGCTCTACTGCAAATTGTTATCCTCCGATGTGGGGTGGAAATCGGGTCCTCATTCATATAATGTGGAGTTGCCCATTTATAAGCTCCTTTTGGGGTGCAATTTTGGTAACAATTTAATATTGAAAACCTCACTGTATTTTGGAATCTATCATGAACTATGGACCATGTGTGCAATAGGAACGGCTAAACGACTCCCAACATTAGAAAGAGAATTCAGCACCTTACACACAACAGTGGATTAATGATTTGCACTCCTTGTCCCTATTTCAGTTTGGCTGTGCATTGATGTGAGTGTAAAGGGAACAATGACTGTAGACAAACTGGAAAGCATCTACCACAGATCTACAGAGAGAGAATGCATCTCAAGATGCTGGAAAATTTAACTTTATTTTCAGTAAAGCCCAACGTGTTTTGGACCTTATTGTTTTTAGGGGTAGATTTAAAATTGCTTTCTGAGAACTCAGGACGATATAGCTCTTCAGCTCAATAACTGGCAGGTTTCCCCCCTTTTTGTGGATGTTATTTTATTCATATGGGGGTTACTGAATTGATCACAAATTCAATTTAATTCATGATTAATTGAAAAATGGCAATTAAACAATGTTTATAAAACAGAACAAAGGAATAAGCTTTGGGGAGGTGCAGGGGAAGCAGTTTCTCTGAATGGAAGGGCTTCTTCCATTTGTGGGAATGGCTTGGATCCAGTGGAGGTTCCCATTCATGAGATTTTTCACAATTTCCTCTGTAGCTTCCTTTGCCACCTACCATGCTGTTCTGGAGGGTCATTGAACCCTGTGGAGCAGATTTTCGGGGGGCTGCATGGGGAAGAGGAAATCAGTGCAAATTCATGAGTGGGAGTGTTCCATGAGCAGAACTCTGCTCGTGGAATTTCTCGATCTAATTTAATAACTTGGAGAAAAGGTGCATGATTGCTGCCTCTGCATACCAGGAACAGGGAAAAGCTTCCCCTTCTAAACGTTTGCTGGCCATGCTGTAAGGAGCTGCCTGAAAATTATTTGACAACCTTAAAAATATGGCCCACTCTTGAAAAATCTGCCTGCTTCTCTGTCTTGTAAAGTCAAGGTTTCTGTCTAAATCTGCTTGCCCTCTTCTCCTTTCTCTAGAGGGCTAATATAAATAGTCAGGACAAGTTGAATTAAATCAACTGATTAAAATGTATATACCACTCTGTAGGCTCAGGGCAGCTTGCATTTATTATACTGCCTCTGCAGTCTGTGGGAGGCACATTCTCTCCCATACTTTGCATAACTCCTCCAGCTATTAAAATATCCCTTAAAGCACAGCTATCCCTCCTTGGTTGTCAAAGATGATGCTCAGTTTCTAAACATACAGAACTGAAAGTTAAAGGAAGCAACGTCTGTGTAATAATGGGTGAATTTCAAATACAAGTTTTAGAAATAAATTATTTCCGGTATAGATTGTTGGTGCTTGGTATTATTTAACTGTAGATGCTTCCTGCTCTTACATCATGCCGCTTCTCTTATTAATTCCTCTGTAAATTATCCAGGGCCACTTCACTTAATAATTATAGATGAATTTGCATTTATTATTTAAGAAAAGAGAATCTGCCCAGTACATTCCAGATGGATCATAAAGTAATCCTGCTGTGCAGCCCAGATGAGATTGCCAGAGTCAGCTTGAGTAGGGGCAGAGTGGGAGTGAGAAAAGAGATTTGTAAAGGCCTGAGTAATTTAATCTAGGATTCTAAATCAGCTTAATTCTTCAAGTACTCTCTACATCCAGTCCATATGCAAAAATGAATGAATTTGGTTATATTTTTCTTAATGGTTAGTGGGTGGATTTTTTTGAATAGTTAACGTTTTTCTCCTCTTCAAAAAGAAGAGAATGCTATCATAGCTTGGCATTACACAAAATCATGATATTTTAGGATCACATTTGTACAGAACAAAATTGTTAAGGAATTTAAGCCCAAACTGTTAAATACAGTACATTGAAAGCTCTGGAAACAACAGAAGGGGGAAAACACTTAAGAGTAAGTGTCAATCCATATGCAGTGCATTTTAAATCTGTAATCGAAAATAAAGCAAGGCACTGCTTTATCCATATGTTCAGGAAGTGCATGAACATATATTTAGGAAGCACATAAAATGAGAGTGATATGGTAACTTTCCATTTGCTGGTGAATTCTACAGTTGTTGTACTTGGCTTAGTTTCCTTGTATTAATTGTTAGCTTTTGATGACCATAGTTAGGATATCTTTGCATAAGGTGATATACAGAATGATAGCTTTTCCAACAGTAGCAAATCCTGTCAAATTCAGCTGTGTTGAAATGAATGCATCATAAATGTCACACTCAAAAGATTTAAAGTGGCAGGTCTCTTGAACCATGAAGCTGAATCATCATTTTTATTTTAGTGCTGTTAGTACATTTGCCTAATGCCTGGAAACACACTGGGCACAAGCTAATTTTAAAACAGTTCCACGCATACCTTGGCATGTCCATTGGACAGAGGTTCTGTCTCTTCTCCATTCATTAGGGTAGCACAAATGCCATGAGTCATGTACTCTTGTTTATCTGATAACAGCTAGGAGAACTGTTTAGCTTGAAGCTGGGTGATGCTAGCCATGATCTTTACCCATCTTTTCATTAAGTCATGCCTCCATCCTGGCACTTTTGTGTCTCATGACATGAGCAAGACTATCAAATGATTGTACAATGTGATGGCATGTCATTTTATTGGTGGCACTGTATGAAAAGCTTGGTATGGTGAGAGCAAGGCAGAGAGCTTGCTGGGAGGCTTCTAGAGAGTTGTGAAAGTGTTACATAAATCATAACGAGCTCATCCAATCCAAACTGGAATTAGGGGTATTAATGCATTTTATTTCCTAGAATCAGAAGAGCGACTTAATCTGTGGGACACAACAAAGTGCAAATCCTACAAAGACTGAAAATATGGAGACTTCAGAGTATGGATCATCAGTGTTACAAATGCAAGACCATGTATGTCCAACTAAAGCTGAAGTACTACAATATTGATTCACGGTTTTGTTATCGTCATAGCATGTTCTTACAATTGGAACATCCTGTTTCTCTTCCCATTCTAAATGTGTAGATCAGCTCTTTGTTGAACTATGAACTGATCTACACCTGCAGAATAATCACATGCCACATCTCTGTTGAGACTGTACCTACCTCAGGTGGAGGCTTGCATGTTTGCCCTGCTGCTTTCTGTTCTTAAACCACCACCACCCAAACCAAATCCATTTGGAAGCAGGCTAGACTGAAACCTTTCTCTTCAATATTGCTTTACGACTGGAAAGACGACTGGGAGAGCCATGCATGCAGCTTTCACGGCTCTCTTGTACGTTTAATCATGGAAAATCTATGTGGGCGGCACAGGTGGTCCTGTCTCTGCTGTTAGTTGCCCTTCTGGTAATAGTGGGAACACCTGGGGACAACTGTGGGTCGTCACCTGTGCAAAAACTACCGTACATGCCTAGTTTATCAACTTTCTTGGTGACTCGGGCTCATTGATTTTATGTGAAATTGTATAATGGACAGCCTTGCCTGAGAAATACATTGCATATTTTATGGCTTATTAGCTAACTAAGCTTCGCCTTGGCCAAGAAATGAGACAGAGATCCAAGTAATAAATGATAAATAGAAAAATTGGGTAGCAGAAAATAATACGATGAGCTTGTGCCTGCTGGTAGTACCACCTAGTGGAAAAAAGAGAGTGGTGCATAAGTTAATCTTAGAGAATCGCCTAGAAATGGGGCTTCAGGGCCATTTTGCCTTTCTTCAACCTCTGAGAGAGAGAGAGAGAGAGAGAGAGAGAGATCTACAAGTGGGGTGCTGGATGCTTCAGTTTTAGAACTGATGTATTTAATCAGAAGTGGTCTCATCAATCTTTTAGGCTCCTAATGTAGATTGGGAAGCATAGTCCCAATTGCTAGACTTTGGAGACTGAAATGAATGCAGCTTCGCATGTCACACTAAGCTGTGGCTTACGCTGGCTCAGCTTTCTGAGCGTGGAAAGCTAAGCAGGGTCAGGCCTGGTTATTACTTGGATGGGAGACCCCTCCTCTAGTTTCCTGCATTGAGCAGGGGGTTGGACTCGATAGCCTTGTAGGCTCCTTCCAACTCTATGATCTGTGAAATCTAAGCCACCCTGCGAATAAACCATGGTGGATTTGTTGTTCGCTGAACAGCCCGTGGTGCACCTGACAGACGACTGGGCATACCGTGGGTTGTTCTTCCCCTCAGTCCTCCAGACGGCTCCAGCACATATCCCAGTGTCGTCATTTGCAGCAGAACCCATCTTGTCTTCCTCTCCCCACTCTGATGGCTATCCTTTTTCATTCGCCACAATTTTTTTTCCTGGAGCCTCAAAAAAGCACAGTTGGGGTCATGGTGTTTTAAATTATGTTTTCTGCCCCAGAAAATTGCGCTTTAAAAATTATTATTATTATTATTATTATTATTATTATTATTGGTACTTCGCAGGTGTGCAAGCATGCACTTACGGCTATCCAATATGTGTAGTCTTGCCCGGTCAGTTCCCTTGTCTGTTTCAGCTGCCAAAGGGAGGGCAAGGTGATACTGCATATCGGCTAATTTGTGCACAGTTACCTAGCTGTCAGTTGAACAGCACTGGTAAATTGGGAGAAAAGTGGGGAGAGTAGGTGCACCAAAAGGGGTGTGTGGCAATATCACCCTCTTAGCAATGTAATCCTCTCGATTTTAGTTGTTGAACCTCCACCTTTTTAACACTTCCCTGAGTCTCCAGCTAGTCCAGAAAGGGAGATATTAACTTCCTGCTCCTTTATGTGGATCCTTTTTGGAGCACTTACTGCTGTGGTTACTGCAGTTCCCTGACAGTTCTAAAAAAAAAAAAAAAACACCACAGAAATACACATAAATTTACTGGCTGGGAAGTAAATGAAGGGGACATCTGTGCCAATTTAAGAGCTGAGAAGTAAATGGAGGGGAAATTTGCACACCTGCAGTAACTGCTCCGAAAAGGGTGGGTAGTTAATATCTCCCCTTTCTGGAGTAGCTGTAGACTCAGGGAAGTGTTGAAAAGGTAGAGGGCTCTCAGAACTGTCAGTTCAACACTTAAGTTCAAGAGGATTACATTGCCAAGGGGGTGATAATGTCCCCACCCCCTTTTGGTGCACCTTCTTTCTCTGCTTTTTTGCCCTTTACCGGTGCTTTTCCATTGACACCTAGGCACTTGGTCTAGGCAACTGTGCACAAATTAGCACATATGCAGTCTCGCCCTGTATTGGATAGCCATAAGTGTGCGCCTGTGCACCTGCGAAGGACTGACAAAAATAATTTTAAAAACATGTGCAATGTTCAGGGGCTGATTTCAAAAAAACCAACAACCTGACCCCAACTGCGCTCTTTTGAGGCTTCAAAAAAGAAAAGAAAAAAGGCCAAGGAACAATTGACGGTCCTTCCAAAGTGCCATTTCGGCATTGGTGGAAGGGCAGTCACTGGCAAGATCGTAAAAGCGAGAGGCAGGCAGGTTTGCCACTTGCTGAGCGGCTCTGTAGCCCTTCCCAGCAACCACAATAACATTGCCATGCTGGGATCAGACAACGTGACAACCCATCATGCGTCAAACAACCTCTAGAACAAACCATGGGTTCTCAAGGTGGCTTGTTCATGAAAAATAAGTCACCCTGCAGAAAACACCGGGTTCGGATGACATGACAACCCACCATGGCTGGTTACCCATGCTGCATTGTTGTGTCATGCAAACCAGGTCTAAGCTAGCACGGGAGGATTCTAAAGCATAGTTCAGTTATAACACTGGAGAGTTTCCTGTCCTGCATGTGACAGGGAGCTAACATGCTAGAGCATCCTCCCTAGTTCTTGTGATGGTTGCAACTGCTACATTTGGAGGAAGAATTTAAGGCAAACAGTCTTGAGTAGAAGGGCAAAGCATTGTCAAGCAGAATGTATTGACTTTGGCCATGATGCCTGCCCTCTGTGCACAAGAAAACCTTGCAGTAATGATGCACAATCCTCCTTCTCCAACAGGTGTGCACCAAGCCAGGCACAACAACCCTTTCATTGACCATCCAGCAGCTCATTCCTTCCTAAGCTCTTTGTGCAGAGTTTACTCCTACTTTTGGTGTGCTCTTAACACTCGTTTGTAGAGAAGACATGTGAATAAAATATTTTATATGGAGCTTTTGATACTTTTTTTTCTTTTCTAGCCATGTCAATCCATACCTAAACATCTAACAGTGGAAGAATTATTTGGAACTTCATTACCAAAGGAACACCCTACAGTTCCCTATTCCAATCCAGAGAGAACAGAGAAAACTGACATCACATGCAGAGAGCACAATTTACTCCTACCCTTTTCATTTGAGCAGTCAACAGTGATCCATCAGCCTCTGGGAAAATTGGATGGTCCAAACTTCAAAAGTAATTCTTGTACCTTATTGCCACAGGAGTGTGTGCCACCCTTGCTAATTGCCTCTCCTTCAGTTTCACAGCCTGAACTAAATAAAGTTTCAAACTATACTGTGCCGTTAAGCCCTATACTTAATTCAGCCTTGGCCACAGAAGCTCCTTGTGTGCAAATGCTTCAGAGTTTGAATACAAACAATAACATAATGCAAGTTATGCAGCAGACTGCCAAGCAAATGTCTCCTCTTGTGAATCAGCCATTGTCTGATATGAACCATGGTCCACAAACTATAACTCCTGGTCAAAACCAGTTCTTGACATCTTTGGCTGTAACAAATACAGGAGATGCTTCAAACGCACCTCTTCCAAATATGGATCTTTTTCAAAAACTCAGGTTGACCCCACAACATGACCAAATGCAGCAATCACTAAATAAAACCCCAGTAGCACCAAACTCTAGCCCTGCCATTAGCCAGCTAGCAACACCAGATTGTTTCAAGGAATCCCACATCAAGCAACCAGCTGTGACTGGTAAAATGATTCCACCTGTTCAGGTAATTTGTAGGTTACTGTATTTGAGTTTGTTTGGCAAAATGAAAATGCTTTTCCCTATTGAACAATGTTTCTTTAAACTACAAGATCTACTTGTGGAAGCTTTTGTAGGTTATTGCTGATAGCAGTGGTTCTTGCGTTATCATACTTTGATCTTCCTTGGGTCTAAAGTGCCAATATAACTTCTGTTTTGACATTGGATAAATGGGACATTTGTCTTAGAAACAAAGGATGCTAAGCAGTCATAAGTTCAAGGTCTGACATCATAATGCTATTCTGGGCTGGCCAATTATATAACTTTAAGAGGGTTAGTGAATTGATCAGAAATGTATGGTCCAACATAGATTATAAAATTCTATCATTGGCCTTAACAAAATGTGTGATGTAAAGTGTAGTTCAGTTGGATGGAGAGCTAGACTTGAATCTGGGAGACCAAGTCTCACCTTACTCTAGTGACTTGCCTAAGGCTGCACAATTTCTTTGCTTTAAGTTCACGCACACATTTTCAACCAAGCAAGCAGCTGCACAGTAAGCCTTACAGTATTATACAACCCAGTGGTGGGAATAATAATAATATCAGTTTATTTGTATGCTCCTTTTCCATGACAAAACCTTGCTCAAAGTAGCTTCCAGCAATATCGGGGGGGGGGGGGAGTTACAAGTCATACAAAAAACCAGTGACAAGTCATAAGATCCTATGCATCTTTAGACGGAAAAAAGTCCCACAACTCCCAGCATAAGTCATACACATAGGCTAGTCAGAACATCTCTCATTAATAAATATACAGCAAGATTAAATATTCACTTGGTTCTAAGGCCAAGCAAAGAAGAAATTGAAAAATAAAATAAATAGCTAAAAGTTTGGAAAGAGGAAGTAGAGCAGAGGGAACCAAAGCAGGCTTCAGCACTTGGCTGATAAGGGGTTAGGACCCCTTACAGTAGGTTACCATAGGTATCTTATTTAGCAAATGACCCCATCGCATCAAAATGCATATAAATTTAGTAGGAAAAATGTAAGAGCAATGCTACCTATGGGGAGGGGCGGGACTCATGTTCATGGGGTGCTTTATTTCTATTTTTAATTTGTAGGTTACACAGCAAAGCAAGGAGCTTGAAACATTTCCAAATCCCAAAGCATTGTCAAAGGCAAGCCAAGTATGTATTTACACTACCTTCACCGAAACACACAGCTTCCCCCCCCCCCCGAACAACTTAATAAAAATTGCATTTGGATTTTGTTTTGTTTTTTGCAAACTTCGCTAAATCCGTTCTAAGCAAAATCTGGTTCATCCATGTTTAGTGCTGTATTTATTTATTGCATTTATACCCCACTCTTCAGCCAGAAAAGGCTCCCAGAGTGGCTTACGAAGATTAATAATAAGACAGTCCCTGCCCTCAGGCTTACAATCTAAAAGACATGACACAAAAGGAAAAGGGATTGGGAGGGAGGAGGAAGAATGCAAAACTCAGGCACCAGTTCTTAGTTAAAAGGTTCTTATAGGTTTTTCTTTCTTTTTTCTTTGTATGTGTCCAAGAATGTTATATTATTATAATATTCATATATGTTGTTAGGATGGTGGTATGCCACTCCAAATATGCTCATTCTGAAGTCTTCCAGGTCTTGCTAGAATGGAAATACAGTAATACCTTGGATTGCAAGTGACTTGGTTTGAGAGCGTTTTGGAAGACAAGCAAATTTTTAAATATTTATTTAATTTTTTTTTACTTGATATACAAGTGACGTCTTGCAATACAAGTACTGTAGTACAGCTTAAATTAAAAATCTCTACAAATTTTTTTTGGGGGGATTTCGTTTTGATATAAGAGTGTTTTGGATTACAACAAGCACGTTTCCGGAACGAATTATGCTCTCAATCCAAGGCATGACTGTATGTTCAATTGCCAACCCTTTGCTCTGCAGCTCTATAAGATAGTATTGCAGTTGGCTGTTGCCTGTAAATACATTCTTTAAAACTTTTAAACTTCCTCTTTTCCAGGGTACATTTTGGTAACCTCTCATTTCTTTACAATACTAAGTTCATAAACTTTTTATAATGAAGCCAAGAAGACATCGCTTATAATGCCATCAATATTGGAAGCACTAGGGCTACATGAGAGGAGCCAGCGAAGCAACTATTTTCTGTGTCAGCAGAAAATGCCCCCTTCTACCTCCGGTAAAGCTGGTGTGAGAAGGAGCTACATCACTGGTTCCTCCTATGTGACCTTGGGCATCTGATGTTACCAGAAAGGGAAGGACACGTGTGGCAATGACTTCCGTACGGCTGAAGAAATGTTAGAAGGGCCCCCAAATATATTTAGCTATTGCTAAAAAAATAAATAAATAAATTGTACAGTTGTCACTCTCTAAATTGCTTCTTTTCCCGTTGTAGGTTGCTTCCCCACAGTTTGCTACAGCTACAACCACAATGGCACCATCAGTCCTCTTGTCACCTAGTGTGTTCCAGCAATCGGCTATGAAATCCTCTGAAATGGAAAGCAAAGTTGGTTCCTCTTCTCCTCTCACGCTTGGAGCAGTGGATGTTCAAACATTACCTCCTGCAGTTCTCAGTAGATCTCAGCTTCAAGAAACTTTAATACATCTAATAAAGGTATCGTTGGTGACTTAAAATCTGGGCTCTTGATTCAGAATACAGAATGAAAAGCCACCTGCAGTGCTACTTAAGAAGATTAGGTGTCCTGAAGAGGGTTGATTATGAGGAACAATAGATGCATGTACAGTATGTATTAAATTATTAGTGAATCCTTTTAGCAGTAAAAAAGCATCAACTGGAGAACTATTAACAATATTTTTAACAGTAAAAATATTAGTAGCATAAACAAATGTACATAAGAAGAGCTTTGCAGAAACAGACCTAGGTCTATCAATTCCAGCTTTCTGTTCCTACAGTGACTAACCAGGTGTCTATGGGAAACCCACAAGCAGGACATGAGTACAAGAGCACCCTCCCACTTGTGTTCCCCAAGAAGCATACTGCCTCTGACACAGCCATCATGTCTAGTAGCCATTGATAGCCTTATCCTCCATGCATTTGTCTAATCCCCTTTTAAAGCCGTCCAAATCAGCACAAATAAAAGCCCAAACGTTGTAAACTTTCCTCATAGGGGATAATTTTGGCTGCACTTTTTTGCACCTTTTCCAGTTCTACAATATCCTTTTTGAGGTGTGACCGGTGCACAGTATTCAAGTGTGGTCACACCATAGATTTATATCAAGACACTATGATATTGTCATTTTTATTTTTTATTCCTTTCAATGTGGAATTTCCCGTTTTCACTGTAGCCAACATTTTAACCGACCTATTCACCACAACCCCGAGATCCCTTTCCTGGTCACTCACCACCAGCTCACTTTACATGTGTTTACACTGAAACACATTTGCCAGCTTAATGTCCATTTCCCCCCGTTTGGGAGATATCCTTTTGGAGCTTTTTGCTATCCCTTTTTGTTTTACCCATCTTAAACAATTTAGTGTTATCACCAAACTTGGTCACCTCACCCCAACTCCAGTTTATTTATGAACAAGTTAAAAAGCACTGGTCTCAATACAGATCCTTGGCGGGGGACCATACTGTTTATATCCCTTCACTGCAAAACTGTTCATGTATTCCTATTCTCTGCTTTCTGTTCTTTAGCAAGTTACCCATCCATAAGAGAACCTCTCCTCTTATTCCATGACTGCTAAATTTGCTCAGGAATCTTTGGTTGAGGGACTTTGTCAAAACCCCTTTGAAAGTCCAAATATACAATATCTACTAGATCACCCCTATCCACATGCTTATGACATTGTCAAAGAACTCTAAAAGGTTAGTGAGACAGGACATAGCTTTACAGAAGCCATGTTGATTCTTGTTCAGTATGGGTATCTGCCCTACATCTTTTGCAGTGAAGACAGGCATAAAGAATTCATTCAGCTTCTCTGCAATCTCCTTATCTAAATAGGAGTACTATTCATTTTGTCCTAAACAGAATTGCTAACTTAAGTGCCATCTGTCATAGACAATACTGCAAGTAGCCTGACCTGAGGTTTAGCCATCTCCTATTGGAGATCTAATATCTCATGATACAGTCAGTGATAGAAATTAGCTGATAATTAGCCAGTCTCCGGCATGATGAGAGGTAGTGAACTGATGATATTCCAAGCAATAATGCCTTGCTGAAAGCATAGCCGTTCAGTGCCTTGTGTATTCAACTTGGAGTGAGTTTTTGTCAAATGATATATTAGGAGATTCTGCTGGTGTGCTGGCTACAATGCTGCACAACAGATTGTCCTGCTGCTTAGCTGGTCTTGTAAGGTTGCCCAGTATCTTGGATATATGCTACAAGCATGTACTTCAGGAACAATTCAGGAATTCTCAGACTCCATTACATCTTGGGTCTACTGAGATGATAATGGCTGAAGTGGAAAGATTGATGTCCAAAACCTATTTGTGAATGTTAGCCTAAGCCAATTGTAATGCAGATCTTGTTTAAAAAGTCTTTGCTGCAGGGCCGGCCTTCCCATGAGGCAGGGTGAATCCCCCACCTTAGGCAGCAGAGTGGGAGGATTGGCAAATTGTGCACTCCTCCACACATACACCAGGGGGGTGCCCCCACAGATGCTTCCAGGCAGATGAGTGCTCCAGAGAGCCTTGCTGGCCACTCTCCTGTTGTGGCATTTGCCACAGCAGGAGAGAGCCAACAGGGATCTCCAGAGCTGCCGCCCACCCAGCAGCACTACAGTGGGTGCTCCAGAGAGCTCCGCCGGCCGTGCTTTCCCACTGTGGGAAATGCCAGCCATAGTGGGAGAGCGGTCACCGAGGCACCCACAGCAGCAGCGGGTGGTTGGGGATGTGGCAGCATGTGTGTGTGCTCTCCCACCTCTGGCAGCAGGAAAGCTTGCACTGGCTCTGCTTTGCTGTGGCCATGGCATCTGGAGAGTGTTATGAATTCAGGTGGGTCTGACTTGTGAATGCTCCAAACTGTTTACATGTAAAGGAAGAATGAAATACTACCCATGTTCTTAAGAGCTGCTCTGCACCTCTGTAATATCCTTCATCTCTTGAGAGTGAATTTAATTTGCAAGTTAAGGATAGGAAAAGTCAGGTTGGAAGAGCAGCAAAGCTGTCTGTTCTTTGTACATGAAAATCTCTAGCAAAAGTGGAGATCATTAAAAAAAAAGCCACCTTTCCATCTTTTCCTCAACAGTCTGATCATAAGAAGTTTCAAGTGTTTTGTTCATTTCCAGTTTATTCCATTATGAAATATTTGATGGTGCACTTAGCTCAAGCTTGTTACTCTTTCATATGTGGAAGTTGAAAGCAAGCTGGCCGACTTGAAAAATTTAAGAATGTTTTTGAAATGTATCTTCAGCTGCCAAGCTTCTTTGTATGTGTATCAATAAATCTAATTAATCACTAAGAGAAATCTTACACCTAGAACAGGCTTCCATTAAGAGGATTGTTCTGTCCTCTTTGTCATCACCAGGGTCACAAACCTTTGTACTACATCAGTGCACTCTAGACCTTTCTACACTGATATCAGTAAGTCTTGCATACAGAGTACAGATCTAAAAATAACAGGCATAGAAATATAGTACCCTGGTAATAGAATTGTTAGGACTAAAATGGGCCCATGCTAGGTTATATAATCAGCTTTGTGGCCTGTGTTTTGTTTCTTTGTCGTTGTTTTTTTCTGCACAACCTGCTGTTTCTTTTTCCCTGCCAGAACCACAAGTGGAACAAAGAAACTTGCTGACTGTGGGGGGGGGGGACCGGGACCCTGTGAACAGAGCTGAGCTGTCAGCAATTTTACTTTGTGATTGAAGGCATGTCACAGTTTCAGGTTCCTACCAATGGTCTTGAGAATGCACTGTGTATTGCCTTAAACCAACACATTCTGATTTGTAGCCTGTGCTCTGTTCCCTCTATGTTCCACCTGACCAGTGATTGATCAAAACTAGTCTCCCATCAACACTGGCGTATTAGAAAGAGCACCCCAATGATACGTATGATACATGGGGATCCAAAATGCCAAAGGTTCTTGGGCAAAAAAATGCACTTCTGATTAGCATAATCATCACCATGAGGCCCATGAACAACCAAAATAGCTTCTACAGCTGTTCTGTTTGCTTAACTTTGATTAATATAGTAATTTAGAACTGGGCAGCCTAGGATATACTGGTATCTTTCTCCATTGGAGAATCAGCAATATGAATAACATAGAATGTTATAGAGACTTAATTTGAGACCCAGTGCAACTTGGCAGACATGGCAGGAACTTGAAAGGTATCCAGGGGTGAACAAGTGGAGTTGGTAGAGTTTGGGAATTCCAGCCCAGCTGGGGATGGAACCCAATGGGTCAGGTCAGAGTTTAGAGAAAATGATCAGCCTTACTCAATCCAGACTACAACTCAAAACACAGAGGCTGAGCAGATAAATGAAATGAGCCAAACTCCACATGTCTAACCATACATACACAGTCTTGAGGTACTGGCTTTGTTTCATTACTTTTTTTCTTCTTCTTTTTCTGCCATACCCAGGCTTTGTCTGGCAGGCAATCAAACAAAATGTGGTTTGTTTCCCTGGGTTGTTTGTTTCCCTCCTCCTTCGCCCATACACTCCCTGTATGCCAAATGCCTTTGTGGTTCTGTAGTACTGACATGTAGAGCGGTTGCAGGTTGTTGTTTTTACTACTCCTGTCCGCCTCATCTGTAGTCTGGCAAAACAACACATGGTTCTGGGTTCATATGTAATGACAACCCATGGTTTAAACAACCCAGAGTTCACAAGCCAACAACAAACCATGGGTTCTCTTTCTGGGTTTTTTGTGGTTAACAAACCATGGTTTGTTAGCATGGCTGGGTTCACATAACATGACAACCCAGAATTCAACCCATACCATGGATTAGCATTATGTGCAGACCCAACCATCTGTGTTACCTCAAAATGTGGTTTGTCAGCTCTGCTACATTTGGGTGTCCTCCTACTTATTCTGCTGAGTGGGGCCTTGGACCTCTGCCCCAAAGTCCTGATGGTACCACTGCTAGGCATCATTGGTACGGTATATACTTTGTTAATGTTTCTCCTTCTTTCCTTCTCCCTCCTCCACCTCCCCTGCCTTCCCCGTACACTCCTGAACTCAGTGTTTCTTGGAAACTGGCTTCTTCATTTAACTTGTGCTTCTTATTTCTTGGTTGTCTAGTTGGGAAAAATAGTAATTAAGTAGGGAAGTGATTATTAGGAAAATAGGCAAAAATGATTTGTGTCATTGGTTTGATTATGTTCTTTTTTCCCCCCTTCAGAATGATGCAAAATTTCTTAATACTCTTCATGAAGTCTATTTACAAGTCTTGACCAAGAATACAGACAGCATCAAACTATAACTGAAGTGAATTCAATTCTACTGACTGCCTATCTGCTTCAGAAACAGTTATGCCTCTTCTGTAAAACTGTAGTATTTTAAAAAATGGTTTTTAGTTCTTAAAGTATTAATTTTTAGCCTCCTAGAAGACATAGTTCTCAGAAGTGATCTAGGTTTCACTGTGACCAATCACCAGCAGGCTTTTATTTCTGTATGGGGAAAATGGTCTTCATGTTAAACAGCACATTATTTTTTTTAGCAGTTTTGAATAGTGTAAAGTTTAGTCTAATTCTCTCCTTCCCCTCCTCCCTGTATACACACATAAATGAATAAATAGGGCAAATGTGGTTTAAGCTGTGTGTTTGGCAGTAGACTAAAAATAACAAGAATTTTAAAAACAGCTTCTAATTTAAAGAGCCGTGGAAGGGACTGCAGAGGATAATTTTACGGCTTTGGGAGGAGATGGATATGCAGTGTAAAAATTCTGCTTCTAGCCTTACAACTGGATGGCCTTAGGGCAGTGTTTCTCAACCTTGGGTCCCCAGATGTTTTTGGCCTACAACTCCCAGCATGCCCCAGCCAGCTATGCTGGCTGGGGCATGCTGGGAGTTGTAGGCCAAAAACATCTGGGGACCCAAGGTTGAGAAACACTGCCTTAGGGTGATATTGACCAACACATTGGCTCCCATAATGTGCAGAGCTGATCTATGTATTCATTTTTACTAAGGTGGAATCTAAACTGGCTATCAAATATCTCTTTAACAATACCTTTAATGTGCTTTTTGTTTGTTTGTTAAAGGTACTATTTTTAAACAAATAGTTTTTAAACAGCAATGGATGAAACGTCATTGTGGTTACTGTATTGTCCTATCCAGGTTAAATGCAAATTTTGGAAGACATTTTCCTGTAGAAAGGATGGTCTGGTTCCAGAGAAGTGTGTATAATTTCATTTACAGTCTTGGCACATGAATAACAAATGCAGTCTGACCTCCCAATATATATTTTTTAATTTGCAGGGTTTTGTGAATCATTCTCATATATGGTTTAATATTTCATTACATATCGCGGTAAAGGTCAAATTTCTTCCCAAAGGAAGTCAGACTCTGATCTCTTATTTGTTTGATATGCTGCTATTGGTCTCTCCGTGACTGGTATTTATTTCATTATGGCATGTGATAGTAGGTAGCAATACTCTAGTGTAACATAAATCTCAATTTATTCAAGCAATAGTAATGTTTAAAATATAGGGTTTTTTGTTTTTTTGTAACAATGCCATTGTTTTATATTGTGAAAAGTAATTTGTAGTCAATTTAACCAGTCAACATGCACTGCTTATTTGTCAAAGCATTGTTGAAATGTAGGGAGAGCATTATTTTGGCTCTACATATTACAACGTTTCCTGTGCAATCCATTGAAATGGGTAGGGTTTGTAAAAAAGCACAGCTGGGCTCTTGTACAAGCCCCATTCTTTCAGTAGAGTTTGCAATGGAAAAGGTCCTGGAGCAGAATATACCTGTTAACTCTTAACATTTAAATGTGATAATGTTGACAGCATCAATGTCCAGATACTATTTTTAATTCGTCAACCAAGCTTTAATTACTGACTCCACTACTAATCAGTGTTTTTGATATAAACGGTGTGTTGATTTTTTTTTTAATCAATCAAAATATATACTTCAGTTTGAGTGATTTTTAAGTAGATGTTTTTATGTTTAGCAAACTCTTGCCTTCTGAGAGAACCTTTTCAGCCTTTGAACTCCGTGTTTCTAGTTACAAACCTTGTATTTTATATTGGATAAGTGTGCAGAATTCAGGGAAATACGTTAATAGTGACATGCACATTTGACTAATGTATTGGCTTTAAGTGTGAAACTCCAATGCGTCTTTTCAGGCTTTCTAGATTTTTGCAGGAAACATGAGAGCTCCTTACTTGTGCGCTGGACCTTTAATAGCACACTCATGTATGTGTACCAACAAAAAATGCTTGCTTATCTAAAACAGGTTTGTGTTTAAGTTTTTTGGGGGAAAGAAACCAAGCCAGTGCAGTACTCTTCAATATATTTTAAATGGCTATATTACCTGATCCAAATTTATATTATGCTGTGTTTATGGATAACCAAGATGAGCAGTCATTAATTATTGTGCATGGAAAGAAGAAAGTCAACAATAAACATGAGAGTGGTGGTGATAATGCATGTTAGGCATAGTGATAATGAGTTGAACTAGATCACAACCTTTAAAGTAAGCATTATATCCAAAGAAATAAAACTATAAAGGGTTCCCTGATATTGAATGTACTGTTAAGATCCTGTGTCTTCAAGCATTAACGAGGAAGGGAATATTGTGTTAAACAGCAATGACATTTCCAAGTATGTTTGTTACAATACACTTTGTACTCCCATTTACTATTTTACATTGTAATTCCCTAGAAACCTCAGTTGGTAGCTGGCAGATTCTAGTTCTCAGTTGTTAGAAGTATGTACAGCATCAGGAAATAATTCTCTGCTTCTAACTAGAATGTCCGTGTAAGTTGTAATGAATCTATTTTTTGACAGTAGGTTTGCATTTAATTTTGAATCTTACGCACATCAATGTTACAACATGTGTTCAGGTAGCAGGCTCAAGCTGGGAGAATGGAAGTGTACTACACAGTACAAAGCACTGTTAGCAACATTCAGTGAACCACACTAGTGCTCTTATTGCTTGTTGTAATGTGATTTTTTTTTAAATGAAAAACTTTTTAAGAATTGCTTTGAAAAACAAACTTGGCTGCAAAATTAAATCACAGATGTTTACAAAATGTGGAAATCGCTAGACAGCTATAGTCTGGTTACCTTAACATTTTTTTAAAGTCCCAAGTTTGGATTTATAACACATTTGATTCTTGCATGCAACAATAACAAATGCATAGCTAACCAACTTCAGCCATTAATCTGAGCTTTTATTTTGGCAAGGTATTCTCTCTTCCTTGAAAGTAGAACATGTTTTTAGATTATATTCTCAAATGAATATTCACTATCTAAGCATGTATTTTTGTGTTGCCTATATGAAGCTTTTAAAAAATGCTTAATATTTGTCTACTCAAAAGTGGCTTTAAAACATGCAGCTTATTCGAGAACTGGTTGCTGTTTTGTAGGTAAAGGTTATAACTACTGTAGCATTAACAACACTATTATTTTAAAGATGTGCCTAATAGCTACGTATATATTTGTAACACACCTTACAAAAGTTAAATAGTCTTCAAAGACCGAAGGCACAATGTGAAATGGAAAAGCACTTTGTGTTAATTTCTTATTTTGACATAACATTTAATCATATTTCAGGCATAATAGGTTTTAATTTTTCCTAGACTTCTGTTTTGCTTAGATTTAGTGTGTTCCTCATACCCATGAATACTATATGTAGGCAAGGGTATGATTATTGAAGAACTTTTCAGGAAATATATTTAATATGGAGTGTTCTCACACACACACACACACACACACACACCATAGCCACCGTTTGTTGGCTACTTGAGTTGCTTAAGCATATCTTTAAAAGAGGAATGTGTGCAATATATATTTCACCTCAGTTTTTGACATCTTCACAAAAATGTTAAGATGCAATATCTTCACTTTAAGTGGGAAAAAAATTGCAATAATCTTCCCCTTGTGATTTGTTTTTGTACCAGTTTAACATTGTGGACACATGGTGGTTCTTTGTTAAAAATGCACACTATACTCAAATGTTTGGGTTTACTGTTTTAATTTGCACTCGCATGCATATTGAGAGTTTGAGGTGCTTCAGATATTTGGGATTTTAAGTAGCAACATTTGGGAAAACAATGGGCATGATCCTGTCCCACGGGTGCAGGACCCACCCCTGAAGAATTCCCATAAGCTCAATAGAGTCCTGCTTTCCTATTTTGTGGGCACATAGAAAGCGCAAGGGGCCATTAGGAGAATGATTGTAAACACCTCCCATGTTCTCCAGCTCTCGTTAACTGCTTAGTGAAAGTTATTTGTGTTCCTATGCACAGGTATAGGTGGGAGTGCTGGGAATAGGGCTATATTTTGCCGGTTGGATTCCTCAATGTGTTCATGCTACACCTGTGGCAGACTGGATTATGCCCAGTAGTTTTTGAGCAACTTTTTAACTGACACTATAATGCATCATTAACATTTCAGAATATGGGTATGTAATTTGTGCCATCTTACTATGCTGGCAAATATTAAGTTATTGCATAAATGTTTAAGAATGAACATTTTTCATTGAAAATTTTGTATGTTTGCAGATATATTTTTGTAATAAAACTTGAAAGACAAATGTTTGTCTTAAAATCTTCTTGGTGGCAGTCAACCTTCTGAAAGAGAGCCTAGCTAGGAGAGGTGTTGAAAATTTAAACGTTGGTTTGATAAACACATGTAACAGTTCAGAAACTTTTGCCTTTAACACACAACCCTGTCCCTTTTGTTCAGTTTAACCTAACATTTTAACAAATGCTTTATGAACATAAAATCCATCCTACACTAAGATAGAAAGAGGAAACATCACTGGGACTCTTGTCAAACTTTCACTTGATAGGCCTAGACATCTTAAATGTGCTTCTATGCCTTCTAAAAAGGCCTTTTGTATTCAAGACCAAGCTAATGAAGACCATAATCCACCTGGAATTTGACTTACAGAGCAATCCTATGGCTCTCTAGACAGTGCCTAGAGGGCCATAGGGTTATTTGGAGGCCCAGTTCTGTGTTTGGAAAACAGCTCCAACCTTGGAGTTGGGACTCTGCTCAGATCACCCTCCCCCACCATTGCAGCCGGTATGTAAAGAACCACACCAGCTGTGTCTCCAAGGTTGTAAAAGTGACCTTAGTAATGGGGTTTAGGGGGCGGGGGGGGGGGAGGAGACTAGTGCCGCCAAGATAGGATGTATCCTGTGTTGGAATATGCGCCTGGAAGATGTCAATTCTGTAGGGTGGGTTTTTAAGTTGACTGCCCAGTAAAGGGTTAAGATAGACTGTTCCAGTCTAGTTCAGGACTCTCCAACCTTGGGTCCCCAGATGTTGCTGGACTACAGCTCCCAGAATCCCTTGCCATTAGCCATGCTGGCTGGGTATGCTGGGAGCTGTAGGCCAGCAACATCTGGGGACTCAAGGTTGGAGAGCCCTGGTCTAATTAAAGGGCAAAGGCAGAAACCAAGCTTCTCTGAGAAGTCAGGGGGCAGGGTTCAGTGGAGCAAACCACTTAGTGGTATCGGGAGGGAATGCTGAATGTTGCCTAGCAACAAGTTCGAAATTCCATTCTATCTCTGACCATTGGACTTGTCCTACAGTTAACTGACTTAATTGATGCTTGCAGGTTTTAGCAAGGGATTGACCTGTGTGTTTTCCTTTCCTCACAGAATAAGTAACCTTCAAGCTTATAGTACCTGAGAAATCATGTGTTACTTCTGTTTAAAAGCATCCACTTAGAAACAAGTCCTCTGTGTGTTTGGGTGAAGTCTGCTGCTGCTATTGTGCTCTACCATCATCCTGTATTAAATCCTTTATTAAATTAAAGTGAACTGTAATTTAATAAAGAAATAAACACATTGTTATTTATCCAATATGGCTTAGTGGAGGTCAATACTCATATGAACTGGAGCTGGCAGGTTATACGGTAGCAACATAGTTTCTCTAGTATTCTTGAGGGTACAGAGTAACGGAAAAGAAATGCCTCAAGTGGTGACAAGTTGACAACAGCATTAGATCTCACTTCCACAGGGTGAGGAGTCATCAACGGGACTAGGCAAATCTGGGTTCTAAAGCTTTCTGCGAGAGAAGGAAAGAGGCACAGAAGAGGAGGATGGCAAAGTTAGGGAGACAAAAAACCTATAGCAGTTTGTCTTTAGCTGCAGGCAAAGCAGTCCTTGTGCAAAGTCACCATGGAGAAAAGGGGACGGTCACCGCTGCTTCTTCCTGTTAACTTCTTCCAGATATTTATTGTACACAACTGGAATCAGACTCCAGATTACCTTGTGTGTTGCCCAACTTGCCCAAATCTCCTAGGGGGTTTCAGCAACCGCAGGGGCTTGGAGAGGAAACAAGGAGAACCACAGAATGGGAGCCTGGTTAAGCAGGGCATGGCTGCACTGCAATGGCTGGGCTTCCACCCAAAAACTGATTAATAGAACTTAATGGAGAAAAGCAGGTCGAGAGGTGGAGGCTATCATTTGTATGGAAAGGACCTCCAGAAGATAGGATAGGTCCTGAAATATACCTTTCCTGGGATGCTGATGGATTGTCCTGAAGACAGAGCTAGGGTGCAGAGAAACCCCTGTGATTGCAGAGGGAAGGAGCCTTGAGAACGGCTTTATGCGGGGCTGCCACTTCAGCAAAAGTGGAGACTTAAGGCACAATCCTATGCAAGTTTAGACGGGAAAAGCCTACAACTCCCAGCATGCCCCAGCCAGCTATGTTGGCTCGGGCATGCTGGGAGTTATAGGCCTTTTTTCTGTCTAAGCTTTCATAGGATTGTGCCCTTAGGCAGCTAGAACTGGGTGGTCTGGGGGCAAGGATCGATGAGGCTCCAAGGCAGAACCTCGGGTTCCATAGCTTAAAGCTGGCTTGTTCCTCTCCAAGAGAGTGTGGTATGGCTGCTGAACCTTTGGGAGGCCAGGAACAACCAACAGAGCTTGCCAAGAATCAGGAGCGTATGTTGCCAGGAGCTTTGGGAGGGCTAGGAATATGATTTCAACAATGAAGTGAAGGTCCAAGAGCCAATGGGTACCAGTGGGGATCACCAGAACACGAAGGACCTGAAGTCCAGGGTTCTTACAGTGTTTTTAGAGAAAGACGAACAGAAGGGACATATTTTAGCCAGGGGGAATATCATCCTTAGGCAAAATGGACAAAAAGGGGAGGGAGGGATAACACTAGCCAGAATGGGCAATTGTCTCAATAGGGCAGATTCCTCTGCCCAAACCTATTCAGGACATACTGATCATGAATGGACTCTTCCTGTACTGCTGCACCCAGAGGTGGGAATCTCCATCCAACCATCACAGTTATTACTAATTATGCAGCACCTTGGAGATATGTGACTCTTTGCCTGGGGTTTATTCAAGATTAATCCTTATTAATGTGTCCATCTAATTGTGAGGTGTTCAATCTAGTGTGGTTGATTAAATCATATTGCTAAAACTTGACCTGAGTACATGACCAGAAATTCCTGTTCTCACAGCATGATTGATTTGGCCTCTTTACCCACTTCCAGCAGCTGGAGATACATGCCCCCTGGGCTTATCTGTACACAGGGTGCCAAGCTGAACTTCTTAAAATGATAGCACATACTATCAAATATTGGGGCAACGAAAGCCAGGGTGGCACAGTGGTTAGAGTGTTGGATTGGGACTCAGGAAATCCAGATTCTAGTCCCCACTTGGTGATGAAGCTCACTGGGTGACTTTGGGCCAGTCATGGACTCCCAGCCTCAGCTACCTCACAGGGTTGTTGTGAGGATAAAATGGAGGAGGAGGATTATGTAAGCCACCTTGGCTTCCTTGCAAGAAAAAAGTGGGATATAACTATAATAAATAAACATACATATCTCTCAGGCTTCTGTGCCAAGCAGCCAGCCAACAACTTGGTATCTGAGATTGCCCTTGTGTTAATGGAGGTGGAGACAGGACCATCTTCCATCTGGTAACCTGTGTCCTCGCTGTGGGAAGCTGTGTGGATCTAGAATTGGCCTCCACAGTCACTTACGGACCCATCGCTAGAGTCTACACAATCTTCTTTAGAATTTCCTTTTATCCTGGAAGACAATTTTACTCGGTCACGAGTGATCGCCTGAAGATGATGGTGCAAAGAAAGTGGGTGAGTGCGGGGCTAAAAAGAACACACTGGATTAAAAATGTAGTCAAAATGCTTTCCTGCTGTTAATGTAGCAGTGCTTCTTGAGTCAATAAAAATGTTAAAGTAATGTGAACTGTACGTCCCTGATCAATTTGCATACTTTAGCCAGGGGTTGGTGCATGTTCTCCCTTTCCCCTCCAGTTATTCTGGCAGTGAAGACAGTTTTGCTGTCCGCAGCAGCACTTTAAGGGGAGGGGGGGCCGCTACGTGTTTACACATCCCCACTGATAAACCTCTAATGGCCAAAGTTGGAAAGAGGAACATTACGCAGCTACTGGAGTTTATTCAACTTTCTTTACAGCAGCTTTACCTTTGAACAGTTCTTAAAATTCCAGCATCATAAAAATATAAGTGGCAATACAAATATTGTAACTTGGAGTGTTGCTTTTCGGGGTTCCAGCCAGCCCACTCCGTCCCTTTCCTGCTACCCGCACACTTTTCCTACCTCCCCCGCCACGGCCGCCATAGTCAGCGTTCCATGCCAACTGAGCATGCTCAGTCTTCCTTGGGCTGTTCTCCCTCCCCCCCCCCGGGTGTGTGTGTGTGTGTGTGTGTTCCTCCATTCTGATTTTGGGGGTGCGGACCTGCATCTGTGCCCGATCCCAGCGACATCCCATTATTTCATTTCTCCACTGATGTCTGTGGTTACCTTGGGAACACTGAAAAATAGCTTCCCAATGTGAACACTTCCAGAATCCCTGAACACTGGCCATGTTGGCTGGGGCTGATGGGAGTTGAAGTGCAAAACACCTGGAGGGGAACCAGGCCGGAGAAGGCTGCACTAGGGTTTTTTTTGAGGCGCTTCGTAGTAGGCATGCAGGCTCCTTGCGGGTCCACTCCACGCGTCTTCCTCCCTCCCCTGCCGACTAAGGCGCGCTCCTCTCCACCCTGTCAGGAAGGGAGGGAAATCGAAGGAAGCGGCGCCCTAGCAGCAGCCTCTTCCTCTTCGGGAACTAGCCGGCTTCGGCAGCCACTGGGGCCGAGCGAGAGCGAGGAAGAGTTCGCGTCCTCCTGGCAGCGCCCAGCTTCCCAGGAGGGCCGCCCTGGCAGGCCTCGCCTCGCTCTCGCCTCTCAGAGGGAGCCCCTTGAAAGGTTTCACCAACGTTGCCTCCGGAAAATCCTGCGAATTACTTGGGAAGATAGGCGAACAAATGTCAGTGTACTGGAAGAAGCAAAGACTAGTCTAGCGTTGAAAAAATGATCCTTCAACGCCAACTTCAGTGGGCCGGTCATGTTGTTCGAATGCCTGACTGCCGTCTCCCAAAGCAGTTCCTTTACTCCCAACTCAAGGATGGAAAGCGGAATATCGGTGGTCAATATAAGAGGTTTAAAGATGTTCATAAGGCTAATCTAAAAAAATGCAATATAAACATTTAAAACTGGGAAGCTCTGGCCCATGAACGATCTAACTGGAGGTTCTATGGACTTTGAAGAAGCCCGAGTGCAAGGTGAAAGGGAGAAACGTGCTAAGCGAAAAGCACGTCAAACGAATCCTTCACAGGACCATCTTCCATCTGGTAACCTGTGTCCTCACTGTGGGAAGCTGTGTGGATCTAGAATTGGCCTCCACAGTCACTTGCGGACCCATCGCTAGACTCAGTCTACGCAATCTTCCTTTAGAATTTCCTCCTTTTATCCTGGAAGACAATCTCACTCGGGTCACGAGTGATCGCCTGATGATGGTAGCCCCTCCTCGGCTGGCGGAACTCGGCCGAGCGGCTCCGCCTTCCCTGCCTCGGTCGCCCAGCCCGGGCCTGCCCAGCGCCAGTTGCTGTTGCCGCCGCCGCCGCCGCCGCCGCCGCACCGCCCGCTGCCTGCCTCGTGTAACCCGAAGCCGCTGCCGACCACGTTCCTGTTTCGCCATGGAGGATTATCACAAGCCCGACCAGCAGACGCTGCAGGCCCTGAAGGACACGGCGAATCGCCTCCGCATCAACTCCATCAAGGCCACCACGGCGGCCGGCTCCGGGTGAGCCAAACCGGGGGCGGGGGGGGGTGAGGGAGGGAAGCTCAGGTGGCATTTAATTCCTCGCAAGAGAGGTGCCGGGGCTCCCGCCTGCAGGGGCCACGCTCCTCTGGCAGGCCTGGCATCCCAGATGCGAGGGAGCTGGCAGTCTTTTCCTGATATAGTAAGGAGAAACACTTTGCACATGCTCAGAAGCATTCTCGTATCCCCCCCCCCCCGCCGCCGCCGCCGCCGCCACCACCACCACAAACACAGTGGAGATTTGCCTTTGCAGAGAAGTTGCAGAGCTAAGCATTGGCTCAAATTAATTCCAGGATGGATGGATGGATGGCGGAGGACATGCTCACACACCTGAGCCCCCCTCCTGCCTGCACTGCACTCCCATGTTCACACCCGTAATCGGGGTGACGAGAGGGGAGACAGGCTGCTGCTCTACTGCCTGACGTAGATGTTACTTGCCGCCGCTCCCCAGAGAGATCAACCCATTTATGTGGGCGCTAGATCCTCCTGACCCGGGACTTTTGCCATTTTATGAGCTGGTAGTAGCGTCTACTCTCTTTGCTATCGCCTCCGGCAGATCTATAGAGCCAGCCACCTGAAAGTAGGAACACCAGCTCGCTGTTTTCATGAGCAGATGGGGTCCTTATCTGCATTTCGCACCCCGCCCCAAGATAGTGAAGGTAGTCCCCGCTACAGTCTTCCGTCGATACAGCACGAGGAGATGGTCATGTTTTCCTTTCCTAGTCCCGCTACAGGCGGTCTAGAAGTTAATATGTGGAGGAGCCCTTGCCACCCCTCACCTGTTCTTCTGAACTCCTATGCCCAGGCCCAGATGGTGTGCTCATGAGGAGGCGATGGTTAAATATTTCCTCAGCAAATCTGTCTGTCTGATCGTTGAGCCATGTGCCTTCTAGCTGAATGTCTCAGCCCTGTTACTTAGACACATTGTATTTGCGTTTAGTGGGGTGTGTCTTTTGGAGCAATCACTGCTTTTGCAGCTTGGCCCAGTTACAACTTTTCCAGAATGTGCGGGTGGTAGACCGATTTTTCCCCCTTAAAAAAGCAAATGAGAAATAGAGCTGAAAGTATGGTGGTTTTGAATTGCAAAAGGATTCAAGGGTGCCTTTAAGGTTAAGACTAGGTTTTGAAATAATGTCGTTTCAAAACAACCGTTAGATGCCAACTATTATGTTTCATAACACCTGCAGTGAACAAATCAGGTTTGGTAATAACCGTATTACACTGTCAGTTTCAATGGTTTGAACAGTCAACTTCTGGTTCGATTTAGTGGAAGGTTTTCTTTGGTTAGAAGGCACAGTCTTTACAATTCAGTTTAGAAAGCTTCATGTAGAGTAAATGTGCAGACAAGGTATCTAATCCATGGTAATTCTTTTTGTTCCAATATGCTCATATAGGCAAATTGGATAAGAGACATATGTCCATTGTTTGCTCATTTGGGAATTGTTAAGATTCCATAGAAGGGAGCAAACCCTTTTTCAATGGATGGGAGCCAATAGCTGCAATCTTATACACACTTGGGAGTGAGCCCCACTGAACTCATGGGGCTTGCTACTGAATAGACATATATTGAATTATCCTGAATGCAAATCAGGAGATATTAAACCTGGAAGTCCCAGTTCAAAGTCCCATGTGCTTCAATCATCTGCAAGTCCATTTGGGCATGAAAAGGAAATGATAATAATGAATCTCCTCACATTGAGAAGGATGTGAAAAATGAGTAGGAACTGTAAGACATTGGAGGCAGTGTGTGTGTGTGTGTGTGTGTGTGTTGAAGGGAAAGGGTTTGTTGTATGACAACTTCCTCATCCTGTTGTTTGGTTCAAGAGCTGATTTCTAAAAGAGAGCAGAGTAAACTGCTCATAAACATCTGAACTGCATTTGTGTGCAAATATATGCAAGCAGTGTGTGTGTAAAAAGCATTTGACTAGATGAGGATGGCTTGTAGGACAAGTTGCACTTTACCATAATGCTGTCTGTTTTAATAATGTATCTAGGTTTGAGTAGCTAAAATGAGAGAGATTCAATAAGCATGAGCATATTGTATAGAGAGTTGATTTTAACACAAAGGGTAAGGCTTTGTATAGGTTCTTTATAAATATTATGATGTGATAGAAAGAGAACTCAGGAATGCCAAGCTGATGAACAACTAGAAAGAAGAAAGAATTTATGCTTTAGGCCAAATGATTCTTTTTCATTTTGTGCCTGTCAGTCGTAACTAATTGCAGAATTTCAAGTTAGCCGAAGTGGGATTATTTCCCAAATGCTTACGGTCTCAAATGGACAGTTTATTCAGGCTTCTGGACAGGGTTTATTTTAGGCTCCGTTGTCTGCAGATTCCAGAGTTAGCCTGGCTTTGGTTGTCTTTTATCGATGAGGAAAAACACCTTTCGGTATCTTTTCATGCAAAAATGATGCCCTTTTTTCACACTAAGATTTATTTAATCTTCCATTGACAAACTGACTTTTGCCCTCCATCTTTTTGGAACTGTGTTTGGCTGAGGCACTTCTCATGAAATGTGTGTCCACATCTTTCAATCCTTTTTGTTCGCATTAGAGGAAAAGGTTATTCTGCACTGAAGCTCATTTACGGTATGTGGTGTGTTAAAGCCCCACAACCACACCTGCTGTTCTGAGGTCCCTCAGATGCAAATCCTCTGACCCAGGCATAGGCAACTTGTGGCCCTCCAGATGTTTTTGCCTACAACTCCCATCAGCCATCACCATTGGCTCTGCTGGCTAGGACTGATGGGAGTTGTAGGCCAAAACATCTGAAGGGCCACAAGTTGCCTGCTCCTGCTCTGACCCTTGGTCATAATCTAGGTTTGACAAAGAAGTGAAAGCAAAGGAAAAGGAATGGACCTGTACTCATTCCCTCTACTCATCTCAATTATGCACGTAATACTGAACCATGGTTAAGGACATTTAATTATGGTTTGGTGTAACATCTGAACTGAGAAACCATGTTTTGTGATGGACCAGCAAACCAGAATCAGAAACCATGGTTTGAAGTAGGTTTACAAACTATTGCCCAATTCTCATGCCACAACAACCTTGGGTTGTTGGGAATGAATTAGCATGCTGATGCAAACAGCCCGACTGCTCCCACCACAAGCAGGAATGGCTAAACAACCCAGGAATAGTGTGTGTAATGTGCAAACCAGGAAATCTGGCTTGTTGGGAAGAGACAAGACAGCGTTGGGATACAGGGTTGGCTTGCATCGGGCACTGTGCAGCACTATGCTGCCATCCATGTTCATGACCAGTCAGATATATTTTTGTTTGTTTATTAACTGGCCTGTTGTTCTGTGCGAACAGGGCCAATCAGTTGTGCTAACTGAAATTTGATGAGATGTCCACATTGATAAACCATAGTTACAGTGATTCTGCATCTCAGCGTTGGCACACCATACAGGCACAAGAGCTGAGCAAACTGTAAATGAAAACACTCTTGCTGTATGACACTCTCCTTAGTGTTTTCTCTGCCCAGAGATCCGTTGTCAACGCCACAAGCCAGCTCTTACTAGAGGTTTCCTCCAAAGCAGTTTTCAGAGGAGTTTACGGTGTAACAGTAAATCAGAATAAGCAGTTAACATCTTTATAACAAATATATTAACAAACTGAACAGCAGCAAGAATTTAAAAGACAAGTGTCTAGCTTAAAGCCAAGTTTTAAGCCCAGCAGAATGGCCTTCAAGGGCAGCCCTGAACAGAGTGCATTATGTTTGACAACAATTGTCATAATCCTGAGATAGCATGGCCAATGGTTGTGCTTGCTGGGGATGGTGGGAGTTGCAGTCCAACACAACTGAAGGACGAGGAATGCTGTCGAGGAATGCTGTCATGGTTGATCCTTGACTTTACCAAGACCGGGGCGGGGGCGAGGAGGCAAGATCTGATTTCCCCCAGACAGGTACAGAAGGAGCTGATAAGAAGTGCAACTGGTTGTCATCACCAACTGAACATCCAGCAGCATATCTGGATCCAGGGCTGGCTGCACCCAAACTATAAACTCGCTCTGTTAAAGCTGTGCTCCTCTATAGAAGCTGCAATCCAACCTCTTGCCATCATCTCTATTTTATCTGGATCCAGCTTCAGTCGTCCCTGCAAAGAATGTAATCCATTCTTCACAGCACTGAACTGAAGAGGGGTTAAATGAGTAGTGGGGCAGTTGGGGCTGCCCAGATGTCCTTTGAGTGCGCCTCTGGTTGAGGACAAACAGCATGGCTGGGCTTTGGCCACAGCTCTTCTGTACTCTTAAAAGCTGTGTCAATTTAAACGAGATTGAGTCATATATTGCCACAAATCTTTCAATGAAGTTGTTATTTAACACTTTTGAGGAATGGGGTAAAATGGGAAAAAATGAGGGAATTATTGAAATAAAAGCACCCAACCATAAAGAAGAACTGTGCGATTCCTTTGAAGGAAGTTGCCTTTCATAATGCCAATGTATTGTTGCAATAGTTACATTTACTCTTTTACAACATTAAGGTACGGTAGTTCCTGTTTTATTTTCTAAAGTCAAATTCTCACTGAAGTGAATGCGAGTTCTGTCTGAAGGAGGCCATGAGGGTATGAAGTGACAGGCGGGGTAATGAAGAGATGGGAACAAATGCAATAGTCCTATGTTGAGATCCCATATGTGTGTGATATGATACTTCAAAATACAGGACCACTCTTCAAACAGTATTGTAATAATGGCAAGGAGCGGAGATGTAGTACAATGAGGTCTATTCCAGGAGTGGGCAACCTTTTTGCCCTTGAAGCTGCATGTGGTGGTTGGTTGGAGGCCACATGTAAGAGATGGCATTGCTAGGGCTGGTGGCGCCCCTGTGCACCCCCCATTCTCTCTCACACAGTAACACACACACACGGTAACACACACACACGTGCACAGCCTTCCCCACTCACTCTCTCTCTTAACACACAGATGCACAAATACTTCCCTCCATCTCTGCATGTGGAGATAGAGAGGTTAATCCCTGGGCCTAATACTAATGTTCACATGGCTATAGGTTGTGTGAGGATTACTTAACCCTCACACAACCCACCCCCACCAGGTTTGGATGACACAACAAGCCGTGGTTGTGGCTTGAATATTCAAAATGGGGGCTTGCATGCGCAGCAGGCCATGGTGGGCTGTTTGATCACATGAACAGGCATTGACCAGATTTGCACAATCGCCGCAGCTCATTGTGGCTTATTTAAACCACGATGAGCTGCAGCGCCCATAGGCACTATCCTGAACATTCACGCCACAACCACAGCTTGTCATGTCATCCAAACCCGGTGGGGATGGGTACTGGAAGGGTTAAACAACTCCCGCATAACCCTAAAATAGGCCATGGGTTCTGTGAGGGTTGTTTAACCCTCGCGTAACCCACCCCTGCCGGGTTCTGATGACAAGCTGTAGTCATGGCTTGAATATTCAAAATGGCTGCTGGCACACACCACAGCTTAAATAAGCCATGGTAGGCTGTTTGATCGTGTGAACAGGCTGAGTGTATACTTCCAGGGAGTTGTTTCCCATTCCTTTTGGTCATTTTTGCCTTTGTGTAATATCCCCCTGCACCTGGTGCCTTTTTGCTTAGCCAACTGTACATGCTGAGCAAGCATCTTTGTATTGCAGCTCTGTTTGTTTTGGGTGGGTAAAAAGAGCTTTTGTGTTTAATGCAAACAGTTTGATCAGACCAGAACTAATAGAATCTGACCATTGGTAGAAGAGAGTTTGTTTTTTATTTTTTCAAAGGGGAAAAAGAATGACTGACTACTGTACTTTTGGAGAAATACTTTATTTGTAAGATAAGCTGCAAGAAAGTCTAGTCTTTAGAAGTACGGTAAGCTAGAGTTTTATAGTTTGTGTTTGGATAGAATTCATCATGTTGGCATTCCTTTAGAAAAAGAAAGCATTGCCAGTACTCAATTTGACTTTGTAGTTATTAGAAATGCCTCTTGGAAATTTATAAGAAAGAAAACAATCATTTGTAAATCCTTACTTTTAATAGCAAAAAATAATGTCATGTATTGAGTTTCAGATTTTAGAGCATAGCTTGTCTTGTAAGTGGATTCCAATTATCGATAGTTAATTAATATGTAGTTAATGTGCTCTGATAAGACTTGCTATTGCAATACAGGACAGGCCTGTGGCTCACGCTGGCTTAGCTTGTCTGAGTGTGGAAAGCTAAGCAGGGTCAGGCCTGGTTATTACTTGGATGGGAGACCCCTCCTCTGGTTTCCTGCATTGAGCAGGGGGTTGGACTCGATAGCCTTGTAGGCTCCTTCCAGCTCTATTGAATACCTCAATTCATTTTGAAAGACTTAGGGCTTTAGCACAGGTCTCATTAAAATTAATGGAAATTGCATATTGGCAATGCTTAGTGCTTTTGCAACATCAGTATTTTGCGATCAAATCCAAAACCTGGAATTCCATTCCAATGAATTTAGTGGGACTTGCTTCCCAGTAATCAAGGCTGTAACCTTAAGCACACTTAACATTTTCCCACATAGAGTAAGTACCCCAATTTTTAATATTTCTTTTGTTTATTAATGCAACTTTAATCCAGTTTTACGATGTTGTGTTTTTAAAATGTTAACAAAATTATAGAAGTCCTCTACCATGATCAAAACAATATTCTGTATATTGATCTATGAATGTCCAGGGGGGTTGCCATGTTAGTCGGTTGCAGCAAAACCAGCAAAGAATCTTGTGCATATGATGAAGTGGTGTCTAGTCCAGAAAAGGTTATGCCATAATAAGGGTGCAGTCCTATGCACTTTTAGACAGAGAAAAGTTCTACAGGTCCCCAGGACCGGTGCAAGGCAGTTTGGCGCCCTAGGCCAAGTCAGGGGGGGGGCAGGCTCCGGAGCAAAGCAGCCTAAAACGCCTGCTCGCCCAGCGCCCCCCCCCCCCCGCGGCCAGCAGCCCTCTGCGGGCCTGGAGCAGCGGCAGCAGCAGCATCTCGGCCAGAGTCGTGGGCCGGGCAGCCGCGGTGTGCGCTCTGGAGGCGAGGTGAGGCGGCAGCGGCACCGCCCCCTGCAGGCAGGGTCCCGAGGCGGCGGCGGCTGCCCCCCCCTCCTCTAGCCGGGCTCGGGCCCGGCCTCGCCGCCTGCCCCGCACCCGCCGAGGACCCCGCTTGGGCATCCCCGCGGGAGGCGCCGGGGAGGAAGGGACGGAGCCTCCGCCTTCCTCCCCGCCCCGCTGTCGGCTGCGCGGCCTGCGCCTGCCCGGGGACGGAGGCGTAGATGGCGAGCGCCGGGAGAGCAGGTGGGAGAGCAGGCGGGGCGGCGAGCCGGAGGAGAAGCGGGCGGAGGCGCCCTGGCTCATGATGGCGGGCGGAGGCGCCCCCCCCCGCCGAGGAAAGCGACACCGAGTCTGCCCGCAATCCCCCCGCGCTGACCTGGTGTGACTCCGGCTCCGCAGCTGTCCCGCCCGGCCGCCTCGCCAACAGATCCAGGCTCCGCGAGCGGCAGGCGGGCAGCGTGTTGCCCAGCAGTCCCGGTGGCCGGCAGGAGCAGAGTGCGCCCCCTACAGCCACCCGCCCTAGGCAGCTGCCTAGCTGGCCTAGTGGTAGCGCCGGCCCTGCAGGTCCCAGCATCTGGCTGGGGAATGCTGGGAGTTGTAGGACTTTTTTCTGTCTAAACATGCATAGGATTGCGCCCTAATTGTGTAAAAGGTGCCACAAGGCTCTTCTGTTAGATCATTTTGCTGTAAAATGTTCTAAATGTTTTCTTTTTAAAATGTTGGTTTATTCTGTCTTTAATTTTTTTATTTCTACATGTTCACCAATAGGTTTATTAAAACTTTTCCCCCAGAGCAGCAGTTCTTTAGAGAGATGGTTAAGTATAAAGTTTATAAGATTTAAGGAATGAAAGCCTTAAGCAAGCATGTAAGGTTTATTGATTAACTGCAATGTGTAGGTAAATATTTACTAATATATGTTTGAGTCGTGGTTTAAATCTAATTATTTTAATTCCTAGTGTGCAAAGTACTTACCAAGGGATGGACACTAACCTTTACTCCACATGTTTTTAAAGTATTTGCATGTGTTTAAGAAATTGTTAATAAGAGTGCTGTTTCCAAAGGGTTTGTAGTAGGGAGCAATATTTAATTGGCACCTTGATCATAAACACATGATGTAGACGTCTATCAATGTCACACAACATTCATATCACATTTTTTATTTATGTTGTTAAAATGCTAACATGCATGGGAAATGTAGGAAATGAGAAAATACTATGTGACCTCCAAACGAATGGACTTTTACTCTCTAAACAGGGTTTCTGGCTTTCAACTAAAGCAGCTGCAGCATAATATGTTAATTGCTATTGCTAGCCGATCTGCATAACTACAACAAGTTATTGATGGTTTTTAGCTGGTAACTATTTGAAACTGAGTGTGAACCTGTGTTGTAGGCTGAGGAATAAATGCCTGAGCAATTTTACTCTAATGCTGCAATCCTAAACATACTTAATAGGGAGTCAGCCTCATTGAACACGTTCTGTTCATAGATACTGCAATGATATATTCTTAATTAAATCCAGTTCTGAAAACCAGAGGCCCTGTTTATGGGATATTGTTATATAAGGATGTATCCAATGTTAGTCTAAGTTAAGTCCCATTCAGTTCAATCAGTCTACTTTACGTAGAACTAGCATTGGATACAACCCAGTCTATAAGTACCTGTATGTTTCAGTCCATGCTGTATTTTCATAAAATCTGTGTTTGAAGGCACAATAAATCACAATGCAGGGTAATGTTTGCTTTCTCAGTTTCTCAGAAAAAGGAAAATAGTAGCATTACCCTTTATGCAAAGTAGATAATTGCACATAACATTTTTAAAGGAGGGTTAGACACTAGGGAATCCCTGGAAAATTTACATTTCTAGCTTTCCATGTAGAAAGTTCAGGGTAGGCTGCAAAGTAAAGGATATGGCAAATGTAAGCAAATAAAAAATGGTAGTAGGGGGAACAATGCACAGAGCCCTACTCCAACCATCAAAAGCCTCACCGGGGCTTTTGCAAACCTCCTACATACAGTCACTCTGCTCTTGCTGTCTCGTACGGAGGCACATATTAAGAGGGTGTTCTTGGTTGATCTTAAAGATCACATTGGGGTATATGGGAGGAGGAAGCAAACTCTTCAACATTTTGGTTCCAGGCCACTTAGGTTTTATGCTACAAACGAAATCACACTTGCTTCTTGTCCTGGGATAGCCTAATAATTTGGAATCCAGAACTAGAAATGGCATGTCTCCTGTTTGTTCCTTTTGGTAATGTACTGCCTGGAATGATTATTCTGGAAGCCAACTGGAACAGATCTAGAAAATCCTAGATCAGGTGCTCCTTCACAGTGTCACTGAAATCCCTGTGGCAAGTCTTATTGAACTACTAGGGTACCTATACTCACATGCTTCCCCTCCTCTCTGTCTCTTGTGTGTGTGTGAGTGAGAGAGAGACTCACCAGTATTATAATGCACAAAATTGTATTTGGAAAATAGGTTGGGAGACCTACCTTTCCATTTTAATGGCCTGCAGATTTCTTTTTAAGTGTTTGGTGATATGACATCTAAAACTTAAATCTCTAGCCAGATTAACTCTCAAGTCCCTTAAATTTTGCAAGCTGCGGGTGAGGATCCATTTTCACAAAATACCTGGAGGGAGCAATCCTATGCCCCCTAGACAGCATCTGAGGGGCCGTAGGATATTTTGGATTCTCCGCTCTGAGGCTGGAGACAGCGCTCTGACCTTGGAGCTGGGAATTGGAGCTCCTTACCCTTGCAGCTGGTGTGGAAAGAACCGCACCAGCTGCCCCTCCGAGGTCGGGTATGTGACCTTGGAGAGGGGTGCTTCGGGGGGGGGGGGGGAAGGAGACCGGAGAGGCCAGAATATGAGCTATCATGAGGCCTCTCTAGCCTCCTTCCCTCCGCCTCCAAAACACTTTGCCTGTCCAGTGAAAATGCAGGGTGCAAGGATGGAGAGGCAAGGATTACCTTCACTGCTGCTGCTGCCCTGCATAGGATGCTTGTAAGCCAGTGTTCTCCAACCTTGGGTCCCCAGATGTTTTTGGCCTACAACTCCCAGCATGCCCCAGCCAGCGTAGCTGGCTGGGGCATGCTGGGAGTTGTAGGCCAAAAACATCTGGGGACCCAAGGTTGGAGAACACTGTTGTAAGCCTTTGAGTTTGGGTTCCATAGGATTGTGCCCTAAGTATTTAGGGCTTCCACCAGGTGAAGAGATCTGCTTGCATCCTCCACAGGAGATGAAGCTTTTCTCTAATAATATACCGTAAGTGAATAGGAAACTTCAAATGTTTATTCTGTAGACTCCAGTAACACAACAGCAGCTGATTCTGATGATATTCCTTGATAGAAGGGTGCTCAAACTGTTCTGTCACTAAAGCCTACATTTTGACATCCATTTGGATAAAATACCATGATATTGTGTGTTCTCAGCTGAGTATAGCTAATTGACACCAGGATAATAGATTATAGGAGTTCTCATATATGCTTCTAGTGGCATATTTTCCAGTGGAAGGCTAGAAGATGGGCATGATGGTACTTCAGTGATAGGAATGTGATCTGCCAAGGGGCTGTTGTTGTAATGTTCCATGTGCTTTGACTTGCAGCCACCCTACATCATGTTGCAGTGCTGCAGAAATTATGTCCGTGCTGTTTTTTCATACCATGAGGTACAAACCGCAGGACCCGAGAAATCCCAACAACGACCGGTTTGTTCTCTCTAAGGTAAGAGCTAGATCTTCTCATGTTAGATTTTTTTCATGCTAGATCTTTTCATGCAGGTCACCTCCAAGGTGACCTCCCAAAAGCTAGCTCTGATTGAATACTCAGATTCCTCATGAACCTTAGCAGCAGGGGGAAATGTCGCCAGCAGAGTTTTGATATAATAATATGAAATGAGCTTGTTCAGACATTGGCCCAAATGCAGAGAAGGTCAGTCATGCTTCAGCCCCGTGGAAGTCAATAGACAAATTAGTTGTTCCATTAATTAACTTTGGTTTGGCTAGTGTTCTTGGGATTTGGGTCATTTTTCCCCATCCCCATCGCTACATACGGCGAGATCTGTAGAAAGACATGAATGACTAAGCTATGAGGTCCCACGGGCTGTATGTTGCAGGGTCCATGCGATCCTGTATTCATATAAATGCATGATATCTTGCTTTGGCCATTTGCTTCTCCTCAGGATATGTGGAGCAGAATAGGGGCAGGGAGAAAGTATGTGTAGCCTCTTGGTTTTGAGTTCAAGGATCTTTTCCTTTGCAATTGTATGTATTAATTGATTTTGCTAATTTCCTTACTAACTTATGTAAGCTTGTCTGCTCTTGCCCGCCTTTTTGTTTCTTTCTATTCCTATTTTTGAGATGTCTGCTGTGCTGTTCCCAGCTGCAGAATAGCCAATCCCATTTTCTGCCAAGCCACTTCCCATTCCTTTTGCTACCAGCTAACTACCGTATATACTCAAGTATAAGTGGACCCTAATATAAGTCGAGGCCCCTAATTTCACCCAAAAAAACTGGGAAAACTTATTGCCTCCAGTATAAGTGCGCTGACCCAAGTATAAGTCGAGGGGGCATTTTTCAGCACAAAAAATGTGCTGAAAAACTCGACTTATACTTGTATACCCTTTTGCACCCGTTATATCTTGTCTTCTTGTACTCTAGTAAGACCCCTCAGCAGGGGCTGTGCCACCTATCTTTTCAGTATAGGACCTAGCACAGCCTTCCCAATCCCGATGCCCTTCAAATGTTTTGGACCACAACTCCCAGAATTCCAGGTCATTAACCATGGTGACTGGGGCTGGTGGGAGTTGGAGTCCAAAATACCTGGAGGGTACGAGGTTGGGCAAGGTTGGTCATGTTACACGTGACATTATATTTTTCATACCTTTGCATGCCACATGGCCCCTTTTCCCAAGATGCTCTATAAATGTTAATTTTTTGCTTTTTATTCCTAGGGTCATGCAGCACCAATCTTGTATGCTGTCTGGGCTGAGGCAGGCTTCATCCAGGAATCAGAATTGTTAAACTTGAGGAAAATAGATTCCATTTTGGAAGGCCACCCTGTGCCAGTGAGTGTTTCAGCAAACTCAGGTTTTCCTGATGAACTGAGAAGCACATGCATCTTTTTCAATAGTTTCTATGCCCCCTGCATAGTAATGATTTAGCTAACAAAAGCTAACCCATGAGGTTAACAAAAATGAAATGGAATGAAATGCAGAAGGGATTTTCAGCGGAAGAAGGGAAACAAAAAATATTCCTTTACATCTTAGTATGGCATTCCATGCCTTTAGTTGAGAGGTGAGCAGCTTGTGGCCATCTGAATGTTTTGGCCCAAAACTCCCATGATCCCTCACCATTGGCTATGCTGGCTAGGGCTGATGGGAGCTGTAGGCCAAAACATCTGGAAGGCCACAGGTTGCCCACCCCTGCTATAGTTTATTGCATGCCATTTTATTCAAACAGACTTCTTTTTATGAAGCTCCAGCACATCTCCCTTAGCTCAGAAAATGGACGGTTTGCTGCGTTACCCACCTCTGTAAATAGTCTCTTTCCCCCTCCTCATACAGTCACAGCCTACCCTGGAACCAGAAGCCCATGGAAGTGGCAGTGGAGTTTGGTGAGGACAAACACAGGGACGGTTGCCTAGTCCAGCCTTCCCCAACGTGGCACCCTCCAGATGCTTTGGACTACAACTCCCAGCATTTCTGACCATTGGCCATGCTGGCTGGGGCTGATGGGAGTTAAAGGTCAAAACATCTGGAGGGCACCAGACTGAAGAAGGCTGGTCTAGTCTTTGCGGTCTGTTTTGTCTTTGGAAGGTTGTCAGGCACAACCATTTTTTGTTTTACCTCAGATTGTTGTGTTTGCAACATACAGACAATCCTGATTGTACTTTGGGATGCATTCTTAATTCATTGGAATCAAGTAACGTGACCAGTGCAATAGGTGCCATCTAACAAAGTACAGCTACAAATGTTTTGGGCATGCTTATGTACAAAGAATTGAAGCCTTCGTGTTTGTGATATAGGCTCTCTCTCTCTCTCTCTCTCTCTCTCTCTTACTGTTGCCTCCTTGTTTTTAGAAACAAGCATTCACTGATGTAGCTACTGGATCGCTTGGTCAAGGATTGGGTGCTGCATGTGGTATGGCCTACACTGGGAAGTACTTTGACAGAGCCAGGTAATTTTCTTCAACATCTTTAGCCCTCCTAGATAGCATTTGGGGAAAACAATAAAGATACAAACATAACTGCCATCTGATCAATAATGCTGTTTCTTTGCGCAATCAACTTCCAATTCAAATACAACTTTTGAGATTGCAGACTGTGGCTGTGTACTTAATAAGTTGAGATATGAGCAAGGCTTTTGGCTGTATACATAGCCCCTTTCCTTCTCCCTTTGCACGAGAAAACTAACAAACCAGGAAGCCTTCCATTAATTATAATTGTATGATTCATTAAAACTGGAAAACTATGGTTAACAGCTTCAAAACAAGCCAGGATATGAAACCAACTTCAAACCATAGCTTCATATCCTGGCTTGTTTTGAAGCCATTAATCATAGTTTCTTATTTCAGATGAAATAGGAAACTAATCCTTTGAAGAGTTAATTAATTATAGTTAATTTGCTCCTGCTATGAAGGGAAGAGCCAAGGAGCTGCATACATGCCCAGACTGCTCATTCATATCTCCGCTTTACTAAGCTTGGACTTGATCTTCCAAACCAGTCCTGTGTGTAAACAGCAGGATGCTTCTGCTGTTAAATTAGTTACAGAATGAAGAAATTACAGATCTGGTCTACAACTCTTGAACTGCAATGATTGCTTGTTCTATGGCTCTCTGTGTTTGTGTGTGTGTTTGTGTATGTACTTCCATACTTCTCTAGGAATAATGTTAGTATTAATGATAGAGGAAGGTGACTTGCACGAAAGCAGTCTCTAGTCTTTAGTCTGCATGAAGCGAGTTTTGTTCAAAGGTTGTTATGGCAACACAGCACTGTAGATCAAAAGGGGGTGGCAGAGAATATAATGCAGAAGTATCCTGTCGTGCAACCCTTAGATTGCTCAAGGGGGAATAGTGTATAGCTGTAAACCCAGTGTCTAAATGACAGTCCTGTTGAAGCTGGCATGAAAATCTTCATGTGGTGTAAAAGAAAAAATAGATATCCAAAGGCGTGTCTGTGTTGGGGAAGTTGATGTATTTTACATGACAGTATTAGTGCATGAAAATCCAAGCTGCAGAGTAAATGTAATTTTAAATTGTCCACTTCAGTGGCTTGAAAGCATTTTTGTGTACAATGACTAGCTGATCTTAATGCAGCCTGGCAGGTGGCATTTGTAGAAAAAACCTCTCTGTTTGCCACTGGTACATGCTGGCTATTTGCATGGAATGCTTCAGAAGAGCCAGGATTTTGTGAAATTGTAATTTAGCTAAGTGAGTAATAAAAGTTTGCAGATATGTGCTCTAACACAAATTATATTAATATGGGAGCATTACCTGCTCTCATCAGTATTTCTTTTTCATTTCTGCTGCCACCTTGCTGTCTTCAGGGTTTCCTCCTGCCCATCAGGGTATATAATTTGTATACTGATGTTTGGGCAGATAGACAAATCTGCCCAGAAATCATGCAGCCCTCCATAAAATCTTTGGAAAAAGTAGGTAATGCATTAAAGCTAAACTGGGGGGGAAAACTTGTCACTTGGAGTTTTCTTTGACTGGGAGAAGGACATCAAGTCCATCTGGGGTTGGCAGCTTTTAAAAGTTTCATCAGCCTCCTCAACCTTTAACAGCTGTCTGTTAGGCTAAAAGCCAGCTAGTGATGATTTTCCCATGAGATGCTGTGATGGGCAACACTTCACCCATCAAATTTCAACCTGTCTGGTATAGGAGTACTGCCAGAAAAAATTGACAACCATCTTCCCTTCTCCCCAAAACTTGCAGTGACAAATTCCCTCTGCCCCAGACCAGTACTGTAGTGGTAAATTTGGAAGTGCAGACACTCATCATGACGATCCCCATAGCCGCGCCCCCAAGGAGAGTCCAGAAATTCAGGCAGATGTGTTGATCCATACCAACAAACCACTTCTACCAGTTTTATCTCCACTAGGAGCAGGTCTTTTGTAAAGCCAATGGGTTTTAATGTCCATTCAAGACCAAGCCATTATATTGTTGTTGGGGAAATTCATTTCCCCACAGTTACTAGGAGAATTGCTGCTAAGCTCAGAGGGAACGTGGAACTCTGAGGGGGTGGCAGATGATGTCAGCGTCCCCACTAATAAAAAAAAAGTACTGGTGCTGCATCCCTGTGAGCCCTGGCTCCACTACACCACTGCCTTGGCCTCAAAGTAAGGCTTCGTTCGCATCAGCTCTCTCCCACCCCAGCTATGCCCTCCAGTAAACATCACAATCCACATATCACTGTTGTGCCACAGGCAGAGAAGAAAACAAAGTATGCTATATCAGGGTCTAATTGGAACAGATACTTCCAGATGACTCATCCCAGTAAACAAAGCCATTCGCCGCCTTAGAAGGCAACCTAAAATACAGCAGTCTAGCAACATTTGAGCATTAGAAAAACAATTTACCATCTTCCCAAAAGGTAAGGCTGTGTCCCAATGAAAGACTGTTTAGTTGATTGATGATTGTGTGGATTTTAATCAATTTATGTCTGTATACATTTGCATAGGAATAAACAATAATTCAAGTAGCCTCTTAAATGCCTGCACATGTTGCAATAGAGGAGACATTTCATCTTCTGTCAGAGAGAAGGGGTGGGGGATGCCTCTTCTGATGGCATGCTACAAGTGCTTATTAAACAATAATTCAACTTTTTTATAAAAAAAAACCTTATCGCCTGATTAGCCATGGGCACTCAAAGGATTTTTAATATATTAATAGCAACCAATTAACTGAGGCAACTCCAAATGTCTTGGAGTTGGGAGGAACCTTTTTGTCTGCAATAGGTCACAATTGAGGGCCAAACTAGATGTGACACTAAATGCATAACTTGAAGTTGTATTTATTTTAATTTCCATTTTTACATGTAATAGGCTGCTGCAGAGCAGTGGGGACAGAGATTTTGGTTGGGAGCCTGGGTAAGAGAAATGGAAGGGAAGCTTCCATTGGCGCCAATGGGAGCTTTTCCCCACGGAGTTGGGTGGATTTCATCTTGGCCGCAGAGGAGAAAAGGCTTAAACCTTCCCTCTCTGTGTGCTCTAATCAGCCCTCTCTCCCCACAGCAGCTGTTAACAATAAAAACAAAAAAAAATATCAAGCATTGAGTATTGTATCTGCTTTGGCCCTGAGATATAGCAGTTCTTATACTTGGGCTCAAAATATCTACAGTGGATGGCCATCAAATCCTTGCCTCTGGCTGAATGAATTAAATTAAATGGGTCATTTCTCTGAAATGAAAACTGTGCTCTGCTTATGTGTGGAAGTGGAAGTACCCAACTGGCGATGTTGAAATGAGGAAGTATGCAGGCCTTAAGTAAGATCTGTGCTTTCCCAGTGATCTTGCTGAGTCACACTGACTGTGTTTAAACAGCCACATTCATTCCAGCTTTACAGTAAGGCTCATTGTTTCTCAACGTTATATATTTTTCTACAATTATTTGAACTAATGAGTCACATCCTCCCTCATTTGGATTACTTAAAGGTGAGAGGTTGTTTTTTTTAAAATAGGGAATAAAATATGTTTCTGATTACTCTTGATGCTCTTAAGAGCTCTTCAAATGCTTTCTAGTGTGTATAGGCATAGTGCTGTCAGGCCTCTTAACAACTGCAGTGCATACAGGGACAAAAGAAGGTAACTAGTGAGCTACCCTAGGAGAGCTTGAATTTGGTTCTTAACAGCCTGCAGAGTAGAGCTGAATAATATTTGATGAATACAGATCTGTTTCTCTTGGTGTTAAAGTTGTGTGAAGCTGAACAGCATATGTTCTTTCAGGGCACATTTATGTTACAAAACTAAAACCAATTTTAAGCTGAGTTAATTCCCATAAAACCGATGTTAAGCTGAATTAATTCTCATTTAGTTTTGCAAGTGTGCCGTGGAACCTAGTAGAGAAAACCCTATTCCCATCAGCAGAGCAAGAACATAAGAAGAGCCAATCAGACCAAATCTGTATTTAGCCCAGCATCATTTTTCCCACAGTGGCTAACCACATGCCTATGTGGACTCCACGAGCAGAACATGAGGCAATAGCACCCTCCCACTCATGTTCCCCAGCAACTGGTATTCAGAGACATGCTGCCTCTGATCCTGGAGGTAATACAATAGCATCATGACTCATAGCCATAGCCATTGATAGCCTTGTTCTCCATGGATTGTTCTGGGCACCTCACTTTAAGAAGGACATAGACAAACTGGAGAGGGTTCAGAGGAGGGCAACAAGGATGATAAAGGGACTGGAAACAAGGCCCTATGAGGAGAGACTGAAAGAACTGGGCATGTTTAGCCTTCAGAAGAGGAGACTGAGGGGAGATATGATCGCACTCTTCCAGTATTTGAAGGGATGTCACACAGAGGAGGGCAAAGATCTCTTCTCGTTCATCCCAGTTTGCAGGACACGGAATAATGGGCTCAAGTTACAGGAACCTAGATTCCACCTAAACATAAGGAAAAATTTCCTGACTGTCAGAGCAATAAGACAATGGAATCCAACTACCTAGGGAGGTGGTGGGCTCTCCCACTCTGGAGGCATTCAAGGTGCAGCTGGACAGACATCTGTCAGAGATGCTTTGACCTGGATTCCTGCATTGAGCAGGGGGTTGGACTCGATGGCCTTGTAGGCCCCTTCCAACTCTACTTTTCTATGATTCTATGATTCTAATCTCCTTTTAAAGCCATCTAGGCTAATGGCTGCTACCACATCTTATGGCAATGGATTTCATAGGTAGTATAAAGAACTACTTTTTTCATAAGAACAGCAATTCCCAAGATGCTTTGGGAGGAGAACTCATGACACCTAAAGCAGTTTAAGTTTGCAGTGTGAGCATGACCTCAAAACAGGACTGGAGAATATTTTTTTTAGCCCGAGGGCCAGATTGCCACCTGGGAAACTTCCCAAGGGCCACATGCCAGCAGTGGGCATGGCCACCTCACACACCACTCACACAGGAACGCACACGCTTCATACACAGACATGTACACACCTTCCACAACTCTCTCTCTCTATCTCTATCTCTCTCACACACACACACACACACACACCATTCATACACACCACTTGAAAGAGATCTAAAGCTTTTCCCCCCCTCCTGTTTTCGAAAATGAATTTTTCCTTATTTTAAATCTGATTGTCTTATGCTTTATGATGACAGTTTTTCCAAAAAAAAACATTTGCTGGACTATTCTTCAAAATCAAGATTAGTGTTCACTTTTAAGGAGCTCAGTATTGTGCAGCCTGAACTCAGCCAGAAATAACCTGAAATATCTCAAAGGCTACAGTATTATTTACACACACACACACACACACACACAGCACGTTTTGAAAACACAATCCTATTCAGGCATTCTTGAAAAGCTGTAAGTAAACATGCATGTGGGGCCGTGCCACATAGCCCTGCCCCCTTATGTCACCCCCTCAGCCACCTGCGTGTACGGCTGGGGGCGACCTCTGCATGTTCAGCTGTACATGAGCCAGAAACCCATGCTATGGGGATTCCAACTTGCATGGAGGCCTACATGTGTGCATGGGTAGGCCCTCCAGATGTTGGCACTGTATGTGTGGGTGCCTGGAGTGGTGGCAGCGTGTGCACAATGTCGGGGTGCGTCTATGTGGTGCACCCCCGCTCGCGTATTACTTAAGTTACAAAAAGCCTAGGCCTCCGTGATCAAAATAAATCCAATAGTTCTTTAAACTTTTACAAATTTCTATTCATTGCAAATGAACATTAAATACAATGTATATAATTCAATTATTTCAATTTTACAATTTTTTCTCAAAACAATTATTTCATATTTTTTCAAAATTTCCTGGCTGTCCAGAATAAAGTCCTTCCTATAACCAGCGTAGTTTTTTTCTTATTTCTTTTTTCTTCTTACCAAATGGTAAACAGACCATGCCTGAATAGGGGAAATAACAGCATACTGAAGCAGGAGCTGTGGCTCAGTAATAGAGCACCTGCTTTACATGCAGAAAGTTCTAATTCCAGTCCCCAGCATCTCCAGGTAAGGCTGTAAAAATTCCTGCCTGAAACCCTGGAGTACCACTGCCAGTCATTGTCAACAGTACTGGGCTAGTATTGGACTGGTTCAGTTTCAGGCAGCTTCCTATGAATCACTTCTGGCTGTTGCACTGAACTGTAGCAAACTCTTAGGTGGACCTAACGCCTAAACTGAATGTGATGGCAGCAGATCTCAGTTCAAACCCAGATTTTTTGCAGTCACATAGAAAGCTGGGTTGGTGGTAGTGTCTGATTTTAAGAGCAAAAGGGGTTATATGCTGAGCCCGCCTCCTCCCATGACTTAGCTCCCCTCAGTCTGTTGCCTGAACTCTTTTCCCCTGCAGCCAGGTTCTGATACCTTAAGAAAGCTTGGCTAGGAGGCAAGTGCCTGGCATGATGGACTATAGGAAGATAAATCATGGGAGCACCCCTTCAGCATCCCGTGGCCTTGCTCCCCTTTCACTCTTAAGGTCAGACCTTTTCTTTGTGATGGGGCAGGTGAGTGTTTAAAGACATGGAACTGCTGCTAGCTCATCTAGTTTGGCTAAGAAGCAAGAAAACCCACCGTATTGGTGATTTATATAGGAAGTTATCATCTGCAGCAGTTGTCCATGAGCACCACGTTGTGTGGACTTAACTGGAGAAGTATTTTTCATAGAATCATAGAAAAGTAGAGTTGGAAGGGGCCTACAAGGCCATCGAGTCCAACCCCCTGCTCAATGCAGGAATCTAGGTCAAAGCATCTCTGACAGATGTCTGTCCAGCTGCACCTTGAATGCCTCCAGAGTGGGAGAGCCCACGACCTCCCTAGGTAGTTGATTCCATTGTCTTATTGCTCTGACAGTCAGGAAATTTTTCCTTATGTTTAGGTGGAATCTAGGTTCCTGTAACTTGAGCCCATTATTCCTTGTCCTGCAAACTGGGATGAACGAGAAGAGAGTCTTTGCCCTCGCTTTGTGACATCCCATTCCAATAATGAAGAGTCGATCATATCTCCCTCAGTTCTCCTTCTTGCAGGCTAAACATGCCCAGTTCTTTCAGGTCTCCCCTCATAGGGCCTTGTTTCCAGTCCCTTCTTCATCCCTTGTTGCCTCCTCTGAACCCCTCTCCAGTTGTCTACTGTCCTTCTTAAAGTGAGGTGCCCAGAACTGGACGCAGTACTCAAGATGAGTCCTAACCAGTGCCGAGTAAAGGGGAATTATCACTTCCTCTTTCAGTAACTTAGGATGTTAAGTAGTTAACATCTTCTTTTTGTTGTCTGATATACAGCTACCGAGTGTATTGTGTCCTTGGGGATGGAGAATTATCTGAAGGTTCTGTTTGGGAGGCAATGGCCTTTGCTGGTTTTACAGACTGGATAATTTGGTTGCTATTCTTGATATTAACCGACTGGGACAAAGTGACCCTGCTCCTCTGCAACATCATGTTGAAATCTACCAAAAACGTTGTGAAGCTTTTGGGTATGTATATGATTATATGAGATACTGGGTAGGTCTGCATGACACGACAACCCACCCTGTGAATAAGCTACACAGTGTGGGTTGTTTGCGGAACAACTCACGATGCGCCCAACAATTGGTCTTTCCGTGGGTTGTTCCCCTCCTTCCCTCCTGGTCCTCCAGCTGGTCTCCCAGGGTCCTGCTTGGCAGAACTCATCTTACTCTCCTGGCTCCGATCGTGACCCCATTTTTGTTCACCCCTTTTTCCCCTGGAACCCTGTGCCGCCGCCAGTGACAGCCACTCCACCAATGCCCAAGCAGTACTTTGGAGTGACCATCACTAGCTTGTTTGATGTCAAGTAACCTTGGTGCTGTGTACTATTTTCAAATTTGGATTGAGTTTGGATGATCATTAAATGCAGATTAATGTCAGTCAATTTTTTTTTAAAGTCAATTTAAAGGTATAATGAATAGAGTAAAATAAAGCCCAATACAGGTTGTTAATTAATTGATTGGTTGATTAATTGATTGGTTTAACATTATTTTTCAGCCACCTTTAAGGGTAGAATCCTTTCCAGAAGCCCATCTTGTGTCCTATATTTCAAGAGCACAAAATGGCTAGGAAGGGATTTTATCTGTTTGGTTTTTAATGGTCTACTTGTTTGCAGTCATGTCCTCCTTATGAACATTTACGTTGTTTTCAAAATATATGCTAAATATTACCTTTCTGGCTTTTGAAATTTGTGACATTTGGGGTCATTGACTACTTTTTAGCTGATTTATAGATATGTAAAGTTCTCACTGAAATACAGTCATGCCTTGGATTGAGAGCATAATTCGTTCCGGAAACGTGCTTGTAATCCAAAACACTCTTATATCAAAACGAAATCCCCCCAAAAAAATTTGTACAGAGATTTTTAATTTAAGCCATACTACAGTACTTGTACTGCAAGACGTCGCTTGTATATCAAGTAAAAAAAAAAAAATATTTACAAATTTGCTTGTCTTGCAAAACGCTCTCAAACCAAGTTACTTGCAATCCAAGGCATTACTGTATATGTGATGTAAACTCACATGGCTGTTGCCTAAATTTCAGGAAGGATCTATTGTTATATAGTACTAAGGAAGGTTATTTGCCCTAATCCGATATTTAATCCCTTGCATGATAGTTGTTTTAATAAGGTGCCTAAAGGCACAGTCCTGTGCAAGTTTAGACAGAAAAAAGGCCTTCAACTCCCAGCATGTCCCAGCCAGCATAGCTGCACCCTAAGTGGCTTGAAGGTAGTTGAAAAGCCTTAAATTAGAGCTCAGAAATTCTTAGAACATGTGTGTTGAACCTCTGGCCCAGCAGCGAACTCTAGCCCACCTGAGGCCCAGATCCATCCCATACCCTCCAACTGCCCTGAATTTTCCGGTGCCTCCTGCAAACTGCTTGAAACTTATAGTTTAGCTGCAATTTTGCCGATGGCCCCTTTAAGAAAGTAGGCTGAAAGTTATGTTTGACTGAAATAATGGCATATTCCTCCCCAGTTTACCCCTTCCTACCATTTGTTGTCACCTCTGTATTACATTTTAGATTGTAAGCTCTTTGGGGCAGGGAACTGTTCTCTTATACTCAGTAAAGCACCATGCACATTGATGGTACAATAATAATAATAATGACAACAACGGCAATCACCACCATCATCATGGGTCTGGATGGTGGTGGCTTCAGAGTGGCCAGAGCCCTTAAATGGTTAGAGCATTCTGGGGTGGGTGGCCATACCCTTGGCCACGCCCTCTTCATCACACCTTCATGTTGCTTAGCCATACCTCTTACAAATACACACGTGTGTCCCTATTTTCACCTGTGCAATGTTGGAGGGTATGCCGTCCCTCTGCAGTTTCTGAGATGGCTGCGCCCCCTTTCCTTGCCTGGCAAGCATTTGATTTCCCGGGATTTGTGTAGCTCCCCACCCACCCCCCATTTTAAAAGGTTGAAATGCTAGGGATGGTACTGCTCGGCTCGGGGGGGCCGTAATGAGGCCGAAATCGGCCCCACTTGCGCCCCCTGAGACTTGCGGGCCTTATCCGGTTCCCGCTTGCCTCTCCACGCAAGCCGCCGTGCCGCCAGCGCGGGGTCCCGTCGTGCCATTTCCGGCTGGACGGAAGTGATGCGACGGGACCCTGTGCCAACGTGACGGAACCTCACGCTGCGTCTTTTGTGTAGAAACCAGGGCAACAGGGCTTAAAACGGCCGTTCCCTCCACTGGAATGCACCCCTCCCAGAGTTTCTCTGAAATTGAATCAACCCTCAGAATGAAAGAGTTTGGACACCCCTGACTTAGAGGATATGGGCCTTTGGGTCTGTGGTATGTTCGCTCAGTGGTTGGCTACTGGTTCTTTTATTCTTTTTGAAGAAGTTCAGTTGCATATGTTAGTAACTACGGTAAATTTTACTGTTCAGCATGCCATTAATTAGTGCTAAGTCTACAATCCCAAGTATGCATATTTTTGAAGCAAGTTTCTCTAGAATCACTAGGTTACTAATTCAAATCACAGCATTCTTTTCAGTCAACCTAGTGCTACATTTTCTGATTTCTTGTGTGTAGCTGGGATCCAAAGAACTATATGACCAGCTCCATGATGCATCCATGGGAATTTGGGGCTTATGTTTCACAGTCAGCAGCTCTCCATGTAAACTGGCAAAGCGTGTCCAAATGGAGGAGACATTCTGAAGCAAATTTGGGGTCTGCTGTTCGAAGAAAAAGAGGTGTTTGTTTTTTAAAAAATCCCCTTGGGTGTGCCCGAGCCCTTTGGCGTGCTCTTTGGATCCTGACCGCTCTGAACATCTCACAACAAGAATGCCATAGTGAAGCACTTAAATCTATTTATAATGGATAACTACGGTATACATATTTATAGCTTTGTGCTTAACATACTATATGTGCTTGTATAGTGCTTATTTGGCTAGCAGCTCAGACAGAAGGTCTGTAAATCCTTTTAAAGCTAATCTGTTTGTTTGCATCCTAGCTGGCACGCTATCATTGTTGATGGGCACAGCGTGGAGGAACTGTGCAAAGCCTTTGGCCAGGCTAAACACCAACCAACTGCAATTATTGCCAAGACTTTTAAAGGCAAAGGAATAACAGGTGATGCCAAGTGGCAAACTCCTCACAGTTGAGCTACTGCTTGTTAATCATAGTTCTAGCCGGTTTAATTAAAATACATGGTAATTATAATATTAAGCAATCAAATAGCATTTTCAAGTGTTCAAAGCACTTTGCATACATTATCTTATAATCCTTTTAACAACCCTGTAAGGTAGATCAGTATTACTCCCATAATGCAGACAGGTCTGTTGCTGAGAGTGGTATGCCTAAGGCCATCAAGTGCCTTCAAGGTAGATGTGAGATTTAAAACAGGGATTTCCTAAATTGTAGCTTTGTCTTTTAACTACCTTGGATTGTAGCCAATCAGCCCTTCCCACCGACAGAATGACTTCCATTGGTGGAATGGAAGGGGGGCAGTCCCCCCTGCACTCCCTCAAAATCTGCTCAAGTGGGCCGGGGGAGCTCCCTGGAGCAGGTTTCAGGCCGGGCGCAAGGGGAAAGTCCCATAGCATGGAAGTCTGCTCATGTGATGTTGGATTTCACTCTATGCTACAGCAGCTATTAGAAAGCTCTAAAACCAGTTCCTTAAGTAGGAAATGGCCTCTTTCTACTAAAAAGGCTTTAATATGAACCTTTAATATGAATATGACGAATAATCTCTTTGAAATTACCGTAGCTCTTTATTCTTTGTTGAAGCTGAAGTTTTTACAATTCTGCATTGCAATTGTCTGTAGTGGCAGGATGGCTGGCTACTCTTCATCAAGTCACATGATGGGTTGTAGTGGCAGAATACTTGAGCTGGACTCAAGTATTTTGAGTTTTAGACCTTTTCCTTTTGCAGTGAGCCTTAGCTGTATATACAGTAATACCTTGGATTGCAAGTAACTTGGTTTGAGAGCGTTTTGCAAGACAAGCAAATTTTTAAATATTTATTTTATTTTTTTTGACTTGATATACAAGCGACGTCTTGCAGTACAAGTACTGTAGTACGGCTTAAATTAAAAATCTCTGTACAAATATTTTTTGGGGGGATTTCGTTTTGATCTAAGAGTGTTTTGGATTACAAGCACGTTTCCGGAATGAATTATGCTCTCAATCCAAGGCAGGACTGTATAGAGTATAGCCCTTTGCTATATTATTAGCATACAGATGCCTCAGTGCTTGAATAATATTCTTCCTCACAAATTACATAAAATGTGAGCAGGGGCGGGAATAGAATATTAAGCAGAAGTAGTAAAAAAAACCAAAAAAACCCCCACCCTATTCTTAAGGCTTGTTTTAAAGCTCTTTGTACAGAAGGCTTTATTGTACAGTAAAACACGCTACAAAAATGACATGAATTTTGCTGTGAGATTTTTTTTTTTAAAGCTTAATAAAATAGGAGGTTAGCATTCAAGGACAATGGGGAAGAAGAATGGGCTGGGCTAGCACAAAGGAGTGTGCCTGTTTTATATAACATTCCCATACACCAGGGAATGGTTACAAACCACCTATAAACCCATAAGGAAAAGTGGGATGTGCAGTATTCCAATCATAGATGAATGTGTTGCTCTGAGCATAATTTAGAAGTTAAAAAAAACCCAGGTTTAATAGCTGTTAAATTTGAATTAGATGTTCACTCCTGAGTATTCTCTGCTATCAGATAGTTATATTAAATGAAGTTTGAGTTAGCCTTCAAAACGTTTCTTGCGCTTTTCCCGACTGACCCACAGTATGTAATCTGCCATGTTTCAGAACACTGTAGACAGGAATAGTCTTCTACTCTGCTCTCCACTGCGAATTGCGAACTGTCACAACTGGCAGGACATATCAGACATTCCATTAGCCAAACAAGAGAGATCTTTGTGCTTTCCCTGCCTTCTTGGCGGTTTGTGCCCATTAAAAATTAAACAAAGCACAGGCACGTTTGCAGAATGTGGATGTGCACAAAGAGATGGGTCCCTTTCTGGTCAGGTGCAAGCACAGCAGAAAACACAATGAATATCAAATCTGTTTGCGCTGGGCACTCATGTACGAGCTGTGGGTTTGTGCCCCCACACATTTGCCACGTATATTTTCCCTACCCATTATGTTACATTTTTAATCTTGTGCATCCATCAGCTGGCTTAAGCCTTTTCAAAAATAGCTAAATAAACTTAGGATATTTGTCATTTTTCAGGAACAAATGCTGCCACTCTCTGAGACTTCTGTATGGCGAAAAGAATCCAGTAATTAGATCCTGTTACTGTGAGAGCTCAGTCTGTCTGATGCTCTTTCCTGAAGCAGAGAGACGTATCGTGCTTGCACAGAGTGCCTGCTTATTCAGGTCCTTAATTATAGAATACCTAGCATGTCATTATTGCAGTCAAGGTTATTGATTTGCTGACTTGATTTATTCCATCTATTTAGACATATCACCCACCCTGTTCCAAGGGTTCAGGGCTGGTAGCAGTATCGCATAAATAAAATATGATAGTACATGTTGCAAAGGCTCACAGTCCATAAACTGCACTGGGGGGGCTGCAGGGGCCACATGTTGCCCACCCCTGCTATAAAGAATACTGAGAGGCCAAGGAGGGAGAACAACCAAATATATATGTTAACATTGAATGGATGTAGATGAGTGTACATATTGAAGTTTTATTGGGGTTCTAAGTGGGGCAGGCACCAAAGGAGATCACACTAGAAATAAGGTGCTGAAAAGGTGAAGGGAGGAATTACAAGGACAATCCTTTTATGGTTTGAGTGATTTTTTAAAAAAAATTAATTATTTGTTGCATTTTTATCTTGCCCTTCCTCCGAGGAGCTCAGGGCATGGTTCTCCCTCCCCTGCTTTCCAGTTTTATCCTCACAACTCCCCTGTGAGGTAGGTCTGACTGAATGACAATGACTAGCCTAAGATCTCCCAGTGAGCCTCATGGCTGAGTGGGGAATAAGCCAGGTATCCCCAGTCCTAGTCTAACACTCTTATCACTCACTCAGCTTTGACTAATGGAGTTGGAGCACAATTGGGAGGAAGAAGGAATTGGGCTGTAGGAGGATAAGGGTAGAGCTTACCAGGGTGGTTGTCCTGCTAGCAAAAGAATGGAACGGCAGGAATGAGGCAGGCTGTCGCAGTGAATGGAGGCATTGCTGGCCCAAACCTGATAGGTAGATCAACGTATTTATAAAGCAAGATAATTGTGTTGTCGCATTAAGTCAGAAGTTGCTGATTACAGCAATTTTTACAAAGTGGATTGTGGTTTAGCCTCTTTTTAAATTATGTGTATAATATTCCACAGGTGTTGAGGACAAGGAAAACTGGCATGGCAAGCCTCTTTCCAAAAGCATGGCTGAGCAGGTCATTCAGGAGATCAATGACAAAATCCAGAACAAGAAAAGGCTTTCTCCAGCTCTTCCACAAGAGGATGCCCCAGTTGTTAATATCAAGAACGTTAAGATGCCATCTCCACCAAACTACAAGATGGGAGATAAGGTACTATGGGGTTTTCCAGCAGTGATACTTTGCTCAAACATTACTAGTTCAGTTTCATACTGGGAGAAAAGTGGAGTAAAAACAACTTTCCTTTCTGAGGGTGCCATATTTTATGAAGCATATTTTATGGAGTAATGAGAGATAACAATTTTCACTCTAGAGTCCTGTCATGCAGCCTTCCCCGACCCGGTGCCCTCCCAATGTGTAGGACTGCAACTCCCAACATTTCCAGATGTGCCATCCAGCACATCTGGGGGGCACCAAGTTGCAGAAGGCTGTTGTAAAATGTTCTGGATGTCTCTTAGAAGCCTACTCTATGGAGTCCCAATTATAATTCATTTTTATATGGTTGCTGAATGCCCACTCAAAACACCAGGCCTTTTGGGAGAACTGTTAAATGTTATTCTGAAACATGGGTCTAAAAGTGATCTTGTACACATGAGTCTCAAAGCAAAGGCTCCTTGGAATTAGCACCTGGAGTGTTAAAAAGACCAGAATTCTGGAGAGAGAGAGAGAGAGAGATTCACTTCTAAGGTAACAGCCCAAACTGGGACCTGTGGATCTCACACAATGTGTGCTCAGGATGTCTGCAGGTGAGATCTGCAAGTCCCTGCTTCAGGTGTTATTTGAAGTGCTTCTGATACACATGTTACTTTTCAACATCCAAATATTCCCTGAAGTTAAGGACAGGGAATTGCAGGCAAGAAGGTCCCTGGATGCTGTGCCAAGAACATGATCTTTTTTTAGACAGATGAAAGTGAAGGGGTGTGTGTGTGTGTGTGTGTGTGTGTGTGTAAGCTGGAAGGGGCCATGTCCTAACAACATCTACATACTAGTTGCCATTTCTAGACCTAGATAAAAGCTCTTATTCTTATAAGAAAGAACCAGGGAGATTGGCCTGTCCAGCTTCTCTCACTCTGGTGGTAGAGTAATATAAGTCCTGTGTCGGTGCTTGCCTGCAACAGGCATGGGGCTAAGTCTGTGAGCATACATGCCCCGCCCTGGAGCACCCCCAGCCGCATCACAGACCTTTGTAAGTTGAGTGCGAAGATCTGCATAGAGCAGTGTTTCTCAACCTTGGGTCCCCAGATGTTTTTGGCCTACAACTCCCAGCATGCCCCAGCCAGCTCTGCTGGCTGGGGCATGCTGGGAGTTGTAGGCAAAAAACATCTGGGGACCCAAGGTTGAGAAACACTGGCATAGAGGCTTGTGAGTGCGTCCAGCTGAACGTGCTTGCATCTTTGCAAGCCCCTATACAGAGCTTCTCGCTCAATATGCAAAGGTCTGTGACATAGCCAGGGGCATGGGGACACTTGGGAGCAGGGCACGCATGCCCACACATGTCCCACCCCCCAGTTTGGCCCTTTGTGTGTCGCAGGTGGATGCCTGCACAGGGCTACGGCTTCTCGGTAGACTCCTTCACCTGCAGTGACACAACGCAGAGCAGGCGACAGCTGCCAGGTGGCAGAACTGGCACAGCACCTGGGGCGCAAAAGGCAGTCTCCCTGCCCTCCACTTTGAAAACCTTGAACATGAAAACCTTTTTATAACCGGGTTATAAATAAATATAATGATAATAAGCTGTGATATTTTATATAATTTTAATACTGTTTCTGATTTAATTATATTTTTAACTTTTGTATTTTTCTATTTATATGTTTTAACTGTACAAATTTTAATGTTGTGAAGCCGCCTTGAGTCCCAGTATTGGGAAAAAGTATTGAGTTGTTGTTGTTGTTGTTGTTGTTGTTATTATTATTATTATTATTATTATTAATAATAATAATAATAATAATAGAACAGTTACAAAGAGTAGCACTACTAGGTACTAGCTGCATAATCAGACGATACCTCACTGACTCTTAGGTTCTGGGTTGTACCCGAGCAGTGGGGTTTCAAAAATCCGGTCCAAACATCTGGTGGATCGTGGATATCAGGATATCTGAATAATAATAATAATAATAATAATAATAATAATAATAATAATAATAATAATAATTATTATTATTATTATTATTATTATTATTATTATTATTATTATTATTATTATTATTGAACTCTTGGAAGATGCCAAAGTAAACCAAGTTTGTCCTGAATAAAGCTGAGGTAGAGAAACTCCTGAATGGATGGTTTTGGGTTTCCACTTAACTCAAGGGAGGTGGCGTGGTTTTGTTCTTGTGGTTAGCTATGGATAGCACTGAATTTGGTGTGCCTTTATGGGTTTCTCCTGCAGAGTTTCCCCTATAGCCTACTCCTACGTTTTCCTGCTTTGGCTTGCTTGATAACTACAGGCATACAGACAATTGTACCAGCACAACATCAAAAAGCATTAAGTGGCATTGCAAGGGTATTTCATAGATGCTGCAGGAGATCTGACAGGGCTAATGTTTAGGGTCAGAGTACGAAATATTTGAAATGTTATACACCATTATAAATGCTGTAGTGTGTGTGTGTGTGTGTGTGTGGGGTGATCCGCCCGCCACCTGAGTGCTGCCGCCGCACGAGCCAAGCCAGGCTGAAAGCGAGCACCAGCTGAGGCGCCAGCCGGACTTCTGGGTTCCAGGCACTACATTGTTTATGTAGAAAATGGTGTAAGATATGTTAAAAGTAGCCGCAATTTGCGTAACTTGTGCAAATCATGGCTGTTTTTAACGTATCTTAGGCAATTTTCTACGTAAACAACGTAGTGCCAGGAACCCGGAAGTTGCTTCCCCGGCTCGGCTCACAAGAACGCGAGTCAAGCCTGGGAAGCAGGTAGGGCAAGCAGAGCTCACTTCGACCCCCCCCCAATCGAGCTCCGCACACATCCCTGTGTAGAAACCTGTATTGGATATTGCTGTATCTGTATACTTTAAAATAAAGAAAAGTGTTAAGAGGTTGTTTGAACCTTTTCAATATGATATTGGCCATTTGGATTTTTGTCTTACGTTTATTGGAAGGTTTTATTTCAAAGATTTGCAGTTACCTAATTCATAGAATATGTGAACATAATGAAAATCTATGTGCATCCATGTCACTTTCCTTTTCACAGTTTGCTACCCGCAAAGCTTATGGTGTGGCTCTTGCAAAACTGGGTCATGCCTGTGACCGTGTGGTCGCTTTGGATGGGGATACCAAAAATTCTACTTTCTCTGAGCTGTTCAAAAAAGAACACCCCAGCCGTTTCATTGAGTGCTACATTGCTGAACAAAACATGGTAAGTTCTTGTGTGGCATGTAGTGTTCTGAGCGACAAAAAGAAGTAGGCTTGTCATGTCAGATAAATCCTGGCCTCCGTGATTAAACCATTGTCATTGCCCTTAAATAAAGCGCCTGGAGTTCAGCAACATAGCGGTAACTTTTAAAGTGCAGGTGCTCAACATGACCGTGCTCACACCCCAAAGAGAGTGCAAGAATTGTGCAGGCAGCTGTGTTGATCCATATCAACAAAACAGTTCTGGGAATTTTCATCTGCTAGGAGCAGGTCTTTCATAGAGCTAATTCTCCACTGAAGACCAAGCCACCCCAAAATGCTTTGTATTACAGCAGGAAGCAATATATTGTTTCTGAGAGAAATCATTGCCGCCGCCACCCGCCAAGCTACTGTGAGGATTGCAACTAAGCTCAGGGGGAACAGGGGATTCTGAGGGGGTGGCAGATGACGTCAGCATCCCTGCTAATCAAACACTTGTCCCTGCAAGCCCTGCCTCCATGACACCAGTGCTCCCAGAGTTGCTGGGTGCAGTACAGCAAGCAATGGCCAGGTTAATTCATAGATTAGATTTCATAGAGTTGGAAGGAGCCTACAAGGCCATCGAGTCCAACCCCCTGCTCAATGCAGGAAACTAGAGGAGGGGTCTCCCATCCAAGTAATAACCAGACCTGACCCTGCTTAGCTTTCCACGCTCAGACAAGCTGAGCCAGCGTGAGCCACAGGCCTGGTCCTAAGACTAAGGGATACGCTTCATAGTGCCGTCAGCCCCACAGTCCCGTCACCACACCTTCTCTTTCCCTCACGCCACTTTTGCAGCACTCTCGGTCCTGTTCCTCCGTTCCCTCAGGACTTGCTTCTCTCCCTATAGAGTTGCTAGAATGAAATAGATGGGAGGATTTATTTATTTTATTATATTTATACCCCGCCTTTTTTCCTGCAAGGAACCCAAGGCGGCTTACATAATCCTCCTCCTCCTCTTCCTCTCCACTTTATCCTCACAACAACCCTGTGAGGTAGGTGAGGCTGAGAGTCCGTGACTGGCCCAAAGTCACCCAGTGAGTTTCATGGCCAAGTGGGGACTAGAACCCGGATCTCCCGAGTCCCAGCCCAACACTCTCACCACTACGCCACACTGATTCTCAAGTATTTAGTGTAGCATATTAGGAGAAAGATGTTGATTTCTTGAGCTTCTAGTTCAGTGCAAGGGTAAGTTAGGGCCACTTGCTCAGAATGACTGGAGGCTGTGTTACAGTTTCTTAAGGTGTGGATTCTTTTGAGCAGATTCCTTTATATACATAGAGATTAGAGGAAGAAAGAATGTTACTAAACACACCCAAACTGTAGATTGATAAGTTCATTCAAAGTCAGAGGCAACTGATATTCAGCAAGACAACTCCAATGAAGCTGTGAATTATATTAAGATAGTTATTACTTCCTGCTCCCCCATGCACTCCAACTCCATTATTCAAAAGTGAGGATATTGTGATTAGAGTGTCAGACTAAGATAGATGTATCTGTATATTTATTGAAAGCATTTATATACCTCCGAATATGACATACATTGTGCTAGATTTAGTTCATTTCCCTTTTCCCTCCTCCTTCCTCATCACAGGTGAGTGTTGCAGTTGGTTGTGCTGCCCGTGACAGAAACATTGCCTTTGCTAGCACCTTTGCCACGTTTTACACCAGGGCATACGATCAGATCCGTATGGCGGCTATTTCTGAGAGCAACATCAATCTCTGTGGATCTCACTGTGGTGTATCCATTGGTAAGTCTAATTTTTTTCACCAGATTGCCTTAGTTCTCCCAGAGGTTAAGAATAAGTGCATGCACACATCCAGCTCATACAACAAAGATGTGCGATTGATGTTTACTTCTGTGTGAATATTCAAATATATGTATGAATATTCAAATATACAAATATTCAACTCTCCTTCGTTTCATCTATTTATCATGTGGGGCCTTAGTGAAAGTTACTTCAAAATATTCTAGGAATCACTTTTTTTCTTTTTAAAATTATTATGAGAGTAAACAAATTTTACTCTTCTAGTGTTTTATTTGATATTATTTATTGTGTAATGCTGTAATATTTGTTGCATTCTTCCATATTTAAATACTCTTTAAACATAGCATTATTTTAGTACGTAGAAAATCAGGAATATATATTATTGATTTTTGCAAAACACATTTTAGCTAGCTTTTGAATGTAAGAACTGTAAAAGCTGTGCTGGATTAGACCAAAGGCCTATCTAGTCTAGCATTCTGTTCACACAATGGGCAACCAGATGTCTGTGGGAAGCCCACAAGTAGGACAAGAGTGCAGTAGCACCCTCTTGCTTGCATTTCCCAGTATTGAGAGGTATACTGCCTCTGATACTACTGGACTTAATAAGCAGCATCATGACTAGTAGCCATTGATAGCCTTATCCTCCATGAATTTGCTGCCCCAAGACCCACTTCCTTCTGGACATAGAATTAGATGCCAGTTTTCATGCTCTGTCAATATAATTTCATGGTTTTATTAAAACACTAGGTATCAGGAAGTCATGGCAGCCTTAGGATCTAGCAGGGAAAGCTGAAATCTAGAACAGTGAGGGCAACCCATTCACACACATGGGTGCTGCCAACTGTATTGAGAGTGCTTTGTTTAGCGAGGGCCCAAAGGTGACCTGTGCTGGAGAGATTTTGGCTGTGTCTGTTGCCTCATACAAAGTTGCTTTGGTTATTTTTTTTCCTTTCTTGGAGATAATCTAGGCATGGAAGAAAGCTGCTCTGTACTCCTGCATGATGAACACCTTGATTATACACACACATAATAAACACCCTGATTACACACACACACACACACACACACACACACACACACACACACACCACCCTGAGCACACTTCCAAATGGCAAACTGCAGTGCTGTCGGAACTCCGCCTGCAGCAGGGCCTTCCTCTTCAAGCCTTAGAGGTCTACCAACTAGCCCTTGAAAGCTAGAAGTGGGAGCCACTGGCTTAGGGCTCCCCTGCATTTAATTCTGTGTGCTCCTCTGAGCCAGGACTGGGCAGTGTGAGGTCAGACTGCCTGCTTGGCGTTCCTCTTCTCCCTTCTCCTTTAGGGCTTCGGTCGCTGCATGCACAGCCTGCCTGGGTCAGTGGCAGCTGATTGCTACTGCTGCTTCCATTGAGTTCCCAGGGCTCATGGAAACTGGTTGTTTGCTAGTCCTCTGACTGAAGTGTACTTTTCGAACAACAGATTTGTAGATCTGCCTACCATAGGCAGTTCATGTATACATTAGAGACAAATAAAGGGAATGTTAGATGTGTCAAAGTGTGTTCCAGTATGTGCTAGAAATTGCTGTGCATTCTCATTCCGTTTCAAATGACCTTAACACTACCATTGTGTTAATGTGCAGGGTACTCTGGCTATACCCAACAAAAGCAAAACAGCAAAGTGAGCTTTTTAAAAAAGCGTGTATTGCTATGTAGATAACATGAATAATCTTTTGTCTGTCGGCATAAGTCAGTCTTGGCCTCCATCTCCTAATTGTTGGTGTCAACACTGATCTTTTGTAGCTTATAGCTGGCGTGTGCAGTAGTGCAATAGTATCATACTTCAAATTGCTTATAATTGCAAGCCATTTATTGTAAAAATCCTCTTAAAATAGGGGGTTAAATCTGAGCTTGGTAGAGCTCAGTGGGAGTTTTCTTATTGACTTAACACTGCACACAAAGTTTGAATGGGAAGTGTAGGCAGTGACTGGATTCGTATGACACGACAACCAACCAAAGATAACAGTCAACGGTTGGTTGTTGTGTCATGCGAACACGGCGTGCGTTTTCCACTGTGGGTATTTTATTTTTTTTCAAATTAACTATGGTAAGAGCGCAGGGATTTGTTTTATCCATGGTGTGTTGTCATGTTGTCCAAACCTGGACGACATGGCCCACCGTGGGTGAGCCCCAACAGCCAGCTAGCCACTTGACAAAAGCAGTAAAAATCTCTTGCCACTCTTGCCAAGCAGCTGTCAGGTGACTGCCTTTGCCAGCCATTCTCCAGCTGGCTTTTGTGATCTTGGGGGGATTTTTTTTTTTAAGGGGGCAGGCATGGTGAGCCGAAATCGGCTCATGACTGTCAAGGAGTGGGGTCTCGTTGCGCCCGCTGTGTCCCCTGGGGTACCACCAGGAGAGACAAGAGGGAAGGAGGCAGAAGGGAGTAAATCACCACGATGGGTTGGTGTGGTGTGCATTCTTGGCCCTGCGAAGCCTGAATGGCCTGGCACTAGGTCAAGAATGTTCATCTTGAGCTTTGTTTGCTTGCCTTTCAATGCTGTGGTATTTCAGTCTTGCTTGCTCTAGTCATCAGCTGCAAATTGTTCCTAATGCTACTTGCCAGTTGTACTTTTCTTCAAAGGAAAGCATAATTTCCACTCACTTGTTCTACAGTAATAATGTACAGTATAGCCCTATTTTAAATGCAAGTGCCTGCATATTTCAGTGCACAGAGCAGAACCCATTCTGTCACTATTTGCAGGATTAGATGTGTGCTTTGTTTTTGCACATATTCAGACTTCATTTCAGTAGAATTCTTGTAGCCATCAGGATAAAGACTAGAAGAAGACCATCACCTACCGTAATTCTGGTACCGTATTTTTCCGTCTATAAGACGCCCCCATGTATAAGACGCCCCCCACTAGGCAGTTTCGCAACCGTGCGGTTCTCTCCTCGGCTTACTTCCATGTATAAGACGGCCCTCAATTTTTAGTCTAACAATTTTAGGAAAAAGTATAGTCTTATACATGGAAAAATACTGTATATGCTTGTATGTAGGAGGCTCTCCAGTTCTTAAATCTTGGAGATGAACAGCCTTGATGCGGTTTTCTGCCATGGTTAAATAGACTATTGGTCTGACTGTACAAGACGGCTCTATATAAATTCTTAAAAGTATCTAAAGGAAAGTCTCCTCCCATACATACCTGCTCAGACCCTTAGCTCATCTTTGGAGGATCTGCTCTGGGTGCCCCCACCGAAGGAAGCTAGATGGATGGCTAAAAGAGAGAGGGCCTTCTCAGTGGTGGCATCCACTCTTAGGTTCACCTGGCTCCTACGTTGTTATCTGTTGGGTGCCAGGCAAAGACCTTTATTTTCTCCCAGGCGTTTTAGATACCTAGTTCTAGATTTTTATTGCTGTTTTATTGATTCCTGTGCTGTTTTGTATTGTATTTTATTCTTTTAAATATTTGTATTGTAATGTATATTTTTAACTGTTTCTATGGCATTTTAGTCTTTTAACTGTTTGTAATCTGCCCAGAGAACATTGGTTATTGGGGGATTAGAAATTGAATACATAAATAAAACTCAAGGATGAGATTTCCTTCTATTCATTGTTTCTTTTCTGTAGCACTCTTTACATCAGGGGTTGGCAACGTGTGGCCCTCCAGATGTTGCTGGAGTACAGCTCCCATCACCCTTAGCCAGCATAGTCAATGGTTATCTGAAAGACTGCATTCTTCCCTTATGAGCCTATCCGTACCCTGAGGTCTTCAGGGGAGACCCTTCTCTTAGTTCCTCCACCATCTCAGGCCTGGGAGAAATGCAGCAGAGGGCCTTCTCAGTGGCTGCTCCAATGCTCTGGAATTCCCTTCACAGGGAGACTAGAGTAGTAGTAGTAGTAGGCGATCACTTGTGACCGAGTAAGATTGTCTTCCAGGATAAAAATTACAAAAAGAAAATTTTAAAAGGAGGACATTCTAAGAAAAATATTGTGTAGACTCTAGCGATGGGTCCGTAAGTGACTGTGGAGGCCAATTCTAGATCCACACAGCTTCCCACAGTGAGGACACAGGTTACCAGATGGAAGATGGTCCTGTAAAGGATTCGTTTGACGTGCTTTTTGCTTAGCACGTTTCTCCCTTTCACCTTGCACTCGGGCTTCTTCAAAGTCCATGGAACCTTTGTGAAAGGCCAACCTCCAGTTAGATCGTTCATGGGCCAGAGCTTCCCAGTTTTCGAAGTTTATATTGCATTTTTTAAATTAGCCTTAAGAACATCTTTAAACCTCTTATGCTGACCACCGATATTCCGCTTTCCATCCTTGAGTTGGGAATAAAGTAACTGCTTTGGGAGACGGCAGTCAGGCATTCGAACAACATGACCGGTCCATTGAAGTTGGCGTTGAAGGATCATTTTTTCAACGCTAGTAGTCTTTGCTTCTTCAAGTACACTGACATTTGTTCGACTATCTTCCCAAGTAATTCGCAGGATTTTCCGGAGGCAACGTTGGTGAAATCTTTCAAGGAGGTGGAAATGACGTTTATAGATAGTCCATGTTTTGCAGGCATACAATAAAGTTGGTAATACAATGGCTTCATAAACCAGTGTTTTGGTCTTCTTACAAATATCCCAATCCTCGAACACTCTATGTTTCATTCGAGAAAACGCGGCACTTGCAGAGCTCAAACGATGCTGGATTTCAGTGTCAATGTTAGCTGTAGCAGAGAGATATCTGCCAAGATAGAGAAAATGATCGACATTTTCCAGTATTGCCCCGCCAAGCTGGATAGATGGCATCACCAAAGGGTTAACTTGCACTTGCTGATGAAGCACTTTGGTTTTTTTTAATGTTAAGTGGGAGACCAAGTTTTTCGTATGCTTCTGCAAAAGCATTTAGGATAGTTTGGAGATCATCCTCTGAATGTGTGGAGACCACATTATCATCAGCATACTGAAGTTCCACAACGGAGGTTGTAATTACCTTACTTTTTGCGCTGAGATTAAAAAGCTTTCCATCTGTTCGATATATAATTCCCACACCAGTGGGAAGTTTCCCCTCGACAAGATGTAAAATCATGGCGATGAAAATAGCAAATAATGTTGGGGCGATAACACATCCCTGTTTAACACCTGATCCCACTTTAAATGGAGCACCATGGGAGCCGTTGTTGTCCAAAACCGTTGCCGTCATGTTGTCATGGAGAAGTCGCAAGATAGTCACAAATTTATTGGGGCATCCAATTTTCATAAGGATAGTCCAGAGAATTTGTGAATATAGGGAGACTAGAATGGCTCCCTGCTTGGTTTGTTTCCAGAGGCAGGCAAAAACTTCTTTGTTCTGGTAGGCATTTGGGAGTAGTCTGGACCTGTGAGAATGCAATGGTTTAGCACTGTTTATATTGTTATCACTGTTTTAACTTTGATATTTTATATAATTTTGATATTACAGCTGATTTAATTATTTTTAACTTTTGTATATTTCTGTTTATATGTTTTAATTGTACAAGCCTAACCTACCTCACAGGGTTGTTGTGAGGATAAAATGGAGAGGAGGAGGATCATGTAAGCCGCCTTGGGTTCCTTGCAGGAAAAAAGGCAGAATAAATAAGTTTTAATGTTGTAAAGCTACTTTAATGTTGTAAAGCCACTTTGAGTCCCAGTACTGGGGAAAAGGTGGGATATAAATAAATATAATAATAATAACAACAAAAACAACAACAACATCTGGATGGCCACACAGTCCCCCATCCCTGCCTCACATCTTCTCTAGCAAATGTACTGGAATAGGAAGCAGTCGTTTGTTTGTTTGTTTGTTTAAACCCTTTTGAGCTCCTTGCTCTTCATTTCTGAAGCAGGCAATGGCCACATCCACGTGTCATGAATGCTTATTGTGAACAAGCCAGCATGCTTCTCAGTCACTCCTGCCTGGCTCCTCCTGCAAGCAGGAGCGGCTAAACAAACCGTAGACTTCCCATCCGTGGTTTGTTTATCACGATATACGAACCAGGAACTCTAGCTTGCTTCTACTCAGACAAGCCAGAGTTCCTGGTTTACGTATCACAATAAACAAACCACAGACAGAGGCCTAGTTCACACGTAAAGGCAACAAATCATGGGTTAACCATGGGCACATGCCGCTGCCATTTCACATACGCAACCTCTGGGTTGATCAGAGGTTGCTCCATGTTGTCGAAACCCAGGCACTATAGGTTAATTGTGGGTTAAACAGTTCGTTGTTAGGTTAACTGTGGGTTGTTTAACCCATGATTAACCTACAGTGTCCAGGTTCGGAGGACATAAAGCAACTTCCAATCAGCCCAGAGGTTGCATATGTGAAATAGCAGTGACATGTGCCCATGGTTAACCCATGATTTCATAGAGTTCTTGTTGCCTGTTCTTGTTGCCATTACATGCGAACTGGCCAAGTAGGTCCATGGTTTGTTTAGCCACTTCCGCTTGCAGCAGGAGCAATTGAGCAGTGTGCACCAGTACACACCAGCTTGTTCACAATACACCAGGATTCTTTAGCCATGCAAGCATGGCCATGTTACAAATCAGTTCAAGCAGAGAGCTTTGGCTATTGGGTGGTACAGAAATGTAATAAATAAATGGAAGCTGCCAAACACCAAAAACAAAACACACACCGACAAGAGTTACTCATAATTTCCACCAACAGCACACAAGTGTATCTGCGGCTCTTCCTAACACCTTCTCTGGAAAGACCTAGAACAGTGTTCTTCAAGCTTGGGGCATGCTGGGAGTTGTAGGCCAAAAACATCTGGGGACCCAAGCTTGGAGAACACTGACCTAGAACCTGGACTACGACACCTACTACTACTACACACACCCCAATATACCCCTAACTATATTGCATCTCTGTCCGGATTTTAATTGTAACCTGCTTTGAGAGCCAATCTTGGCTGAAGAGTGGGGCATAAATATAATACCAAAGTTGCCATGAGTTTGATGCTCCCTGTGCCCTATGGCCAGGGTGGGGCATTCTGATGGAAGCCTGAATCCATCTGTGTCTGCACATGATTGGGAAACACCTAATGTTACCGTGTGCATTTTCCTTTTCCTTTTGGCTACATCATTTAAAATAGTGTTTTTATTTTCTTTAATCCTGAACTTATATATGTGTCTATTCCTAGTTCCTTTTGCTTCCTTCTACTTTTGTTGTTTTAGTTACTGTTACATTTTTCCTTGATTTTTCTTTATAACCCTAGTTTTCTTTCTTTTTAGTTTCCTTCTATCTTCTTTCTTTGCTATTTAGAGGGTTCCCAGTTTGAGAAGACGGTAGGTAGTCTTCCATGTTCTGTGAGTGCCTTATATTTACTTTCAGTTACTTTTGCTTAAAGAAGTGTACAGAGAAAGCATTTGTTCCATTTTTCTACTGATATCTTCTTCCAATAATCTCTTTCTAGGTGAAGATGGGCCTTCACAGATGGGCCTGGAAGATTTGTGCATATTCCGTGCCATTCCTAATGCAACTGTATTTTACCCTAGTGATGCTGTAGCCACTGAAAAGGCAGTTGAATTGGCTGCAAATACAAAGGTCTGCAAGTCTTCTTAAATATACTTGCTGTAAAGGTTTTAAGTGATCAACTTTCCTTTTAAGAGCCTTTCAAAACAGCATGCAAAGATTTGTTGTGACCTTATGGGTTGAAAAGAATGCTTAGAAGACAGAATGTTAGAATTGCTGAATGGCTACTAGAGGGGGAAAGGGTCAGTTCAGTCTATTTGGGTGCTAGTTACTGTGAATGCATAAAAGTTTAATTGCTGGTCCGGGGACACCTTTGCATCAGTTTTTTGGAAGACATAAACCCTGTTTGCATGTTGAATCTGCATACATTGAGCACATGGAGCAGGAAGCTGGACCATTCTTGTTAGCCTCACTCCCTGATCTCAGCTCATTCAGGCAAGCCTCTAGACAGAGCCTACATGAACATGCACATTGTCTCTGTATGCGCCTAGCTTATGTATGTTATTTGCGACCTGTACCCTGCATTTTTGGAAGGAGCCTCTTCTCCCATCATGTTTTGGCGTGGTGCAATTAACCACAGAAATCTTCAATTAACCGTAGTTTCCTGTTAATTCCAAGCTGGGAAAGGATGGTTTACCAGGATGTTAAGCCACAGTTTGAAGTTGGTTTAAGATCCTAGGCTTATTCTGAGACTGGAAACCATAGGTTCCCAGTTTGGACATAATGAGAAAGAATGGTTGATTGAAGACTTTCTGATTTATTATGCACCAAGGAGGGAAGGGGCGGCATGAGGAAAGAGTACACGGGCAAAGGGCTCATGCGTATCTCAGCTTCATCTTACTAAATTGAGCACAGTGGTTGTCTGAATAGAGCTATAGTCCAGTCTTTTTGGTCCATTATGTAGCGTAGCTTGAACCTTTTACAAAAGGCAGTGTAAAAACATGCTAGGCTCATGCTGCAAACCTAAGGCCAAGATTTCACACTTCTGGACTTGACATCATGTCCCTTAGGCTTTTGTTCAGGCATGGTGGCGTCTCCTCCTGCACTTTCATCTTAGGTTTTGTTTTTGCCGGGGTCGGTCGGGGCTGCTCAACTGCAATTATCTTCAGCACACAGAAATCATTTATCTTGTCCTGACAACTTTTAGAAGGTATTACATAACCTTTCTAGAAGGAGCCGTAAAACCAGAGTTCCTTGAAGAATATTCAGAATTATGGGAGTTGCAAGAACAAGTGAGTGTTCTTCACTTCTACAGCTTCACTGTGAACAATGGAATCTTGTGTAAAGCAATAGTTGGCAGTTGGAATTTGGCAGTTGGCAGTAGGAATTTCAAATGAGATTGTGTGTACCACGGAAAGCAAAGTATTAATCCATTAATTTTGCAGTGGTAACTAAAAGTCAATGCAAATGGGAAACAAGTATTAATGTCATTGAACAAAACTTGCAACGTACCAAGTATTTACTTTGCATGTGTCTAGGACTGTGCCATTTCAGAATGCTGATTTGGTATGAAATATTCAAATGTTTCTCCTTGGTATTAAAAAAAAAAAATTCCTTGTGTGTTGGAAACTAGCTAATCAATGGTAAGAATAGCCTAGAACCCTTTTCTGACCTGCTACCTTTCCCTAATTATGGAGTATTAAATATTCAGTTCTCTACCTGCATTCTAAAGTGGCACAGTCCTCTAAAAACTAGACCATGTGATTTTTCGGAATGTACCATCAACCCTGGGATCCAAGTAAATGAGTTTTACAGCTGAGAAGCAGGTCAAATAGACTAATTTTTGTGTTTGAATTTTTGAATTTGATCACAAATGTTTGTTTGTTTTGATTGATTTGTGAAGTTCAATCTCCTGGGTTAAAATGGCTTAAAAATCTGTCATGTTCTTTTTTAAAACAGGGCATATGTTTCATAAGGACCAGTCGCCCAGAAAATACTGTGATTTATGGCAGCAATGAGGACTTCCATATTGGACAAGCCAAGGTGAGTAGTACAATCTTGAAAGTCACCAAATTACTTAAAGAGCTGGTGTGGCGTAGTGGTTAGAGTGTTGGACTGGGACTCGGGAGATCCGGGTTCTAGTCCCTGCTCGGCCATGAAACTCACTGGGTGACTTTGGGCCAGTCACTGACTCTCAGCCTAACCTACCTCACAGGTTTGTTGTGAGGATAAAATGGAGAGGAAGAGGAGGAGGATTATGTAAGCTGCCTTGGGTTCCTTGCAGGAAAAAAGGCGGGGTATAAATATAATGATAAAACTTCAGGAATGTTGTCATTAAATATTGTGACTTCAGCTAGCTTTCGGCAACTTTTAATGTGTGCGCGCATGCATGCATGTGTGTATTATATAGGACTATCTAATTTTGGTTTAATGTTGTTATCAGGTGGTGTTCAAGAGCAAGGATGACCAGGTTACGGTTATTGGAGCAGGAGTGACCCTGCATGAGGCACTAGCTGCAGCTGAACAACTGAAGAAAGGTGATTCTACTGAACTGCCTCGGGGAGTGCATTCCAGGCATCTTGTAGGGGAAAATATTAGGGCCAATATTCTGGTTGGATGGGAATTATGGGAGTTGCAGTTGAACACAACTGGAAGACAGTAGGTTGGGGAAGGTTGTACTAAACTTTGTCCTGGAACCTGGGCAATATGAGTTCAAAACCCACTTCATCCTCAGTAATTTAGCCCTGGTGTCAGTGTAATGCTGCCAGGGTTTATAACCCTGATTAAGGCTGCCATTGCATGGCCCCTGGGAGGATTTTTTGGATCTCCTCTGAGGGCAGAGAGAAAAGGGATGTCTTCCCTCGGAGAGGGATGCCCAGCCTCACAAGCTGGTGATGAGGCTTCTCTGTCAGAACTCCAACATCCGAGAACACAAAAAGGAGGCATTTGGTGGGCTTGCCAGGAGAGGTTAGAATCATAGAAAAGTAGAGTTGGAAGGGGCCTACAAGGTCATCGAGTCCAACCCCCTGCTCAATGCAGGAATCCAGGTCAAAGCATCTCTGACAGATGTCTGTCCAGCCGCACCTTGAATGCCTCCAGACTGGGAGAGCCCACCACCTCCCTAGGTAGTTGATTCCATTGTCTTATTGCTCTGACAGTCAGGAAATTTTTCCTGATGTTTAGGTGGAATCTAGGTTCCTGTAACTTGAGCCCATTATTCCGTGTCCTGCAAACTGGGATGAACGAGAAGAGATCTTTGCCCTCCTCTGTGTGACATCCCTTCAAATACTGGAAGAGTGCTATCATATCTCCCCTCAGTCTCCTCTTCTGAAGGCTAAACATGCCCAGTTCTTTCAGTCTCTCCCCATAGGGCCTTGTTTCCAGTCCCTTTATCATCCTTGTTGCCCTCCTCTGAACCCTCTCCAGTTTGTCTATGTCCTTCTTAAAGTGAGGTGCCCAGAACTGGACGCAGTACTCAAGATGAGGCCTAACCAGTGCCGAGTAAAGGGGAATTATCACTTCCCGCGATTTGGAAGCTATACTTCTATTAATACAGCCCAAAATTGCATTTGCCTTCTTTGCAGCCACGTCGCATTGCTGGCTCATATTCAGTTTGTGATCTAACAGGACCCAAAACCCTACCACGCCCCAACATGCACCCAGAACTGGAGCTGGCATAGTTCATTTCTCTCCCCTTGGAACCAGTTGGAGGGAAACATTAAGAAAAAAGAAAGGAAACAGCAGAAAACAGCCAAATAATATATTTTTTTAAAGCCACCACCCCCACCTTCCGCCTGCCAGCATGAGCTGCCAGGGCATTGGAAAAGGCAGCTCCTCCCCTCCCATAGGATTGCTCTGTAAGAGATTGGGGACATGATATGGATTTGTGTGATCCTTCCACCTCCTCTCCCTTATGAACTTCCCCCATCCTTTTCAAGCCAAACCACAGTCCCTAAGTTACAAGGCCACCTTGGTTATCATCCGAAATAAAATTATCTGGCAAAATCATGAATCAAGCAATTCTACAACGGAAAGCCTTTTTTATATCCTCTATTTTATTCTTTACCTCATCTGTAATTTCCAATTCTGATTCCAATTTATCTATATCTGGAATTACATTCCTAAATTTAATATTATTAATCTCTACTTACTTTTTTTTTTACACGTTCAATCTCTCCCCACTAATAAACAAAGAATTAATTTCCCATTAATCGTGCCGTTACTCCCGAATCCTTAATGATTCTCAATACCTTTTTCCATAGGGTTGCGATTGTCCATCCAAAAAGATTTATTTTATCTTCTCCCTATCCCTATCCCACCTAATTTCTATCTTCTCTAAATACATTTGCTAAAATCTCCATTACCAATGCAAACAAAATAGGCGAAAGGGGACATCCTTGTCTAGTTCCTCGACCTAGGTAAATTTGCTCTGTTAAACCATCATTTACTACAACTGATGAAACATTTTTTGAATACAATTGATTAACTACTCCTCTAAATCTTTCTCCAAACCCCATAATTTTAATTAAACTTTTTAATGCTGGCCCATTCCACGCAATCAAAGGCTTTAAAAATATCTAACGCTATTACCCCTGCTCTCAATTTATTTTTCTTTATAAATATATTATATTTAAAACCCTTCTTGTTAAGTCTGCCATTTGTCTTCCTTGCATAAAACCAATTGGTCTATCCCCGACATATTTAGTAATAACTTGTTCATCCTTCTCGCTAATATTGCTGTCATCAATTTGCATCTTGATTTATTAAGGAAAATGGGTCTATAGGAACCTGGCTCCGTTAAGTCCTTCTCTGGCTTCGGGATTAAAATAATCTTAGATTGCTTCCATGAAAGAGGGGATCTCTCCCCCCCTCCAAAAAATATCATTAAATAACCTCTTTAGTCTTGGAACCAACATTTTCTTAAAGACCTTGTAGTATTCAGCCCCTAAACCATCCAGTCCAGGGGTCTGATAATATAAACTATGGAGGGAAGGGGAGAGGTAATGATCCCACAGCATGCTACTGATCACTTAACCCAGCCTTCCCCAGCCTGGTGCCCTCTAGATGCGTTGGACTTCAACTCCCATCAGCCCTAGCAAGTGTGGCCAATGGTCAGGAATGCTGGGAATTGTAGTCCCAACGCATCTGGAGGCCACCAGGCTGTCCTAACCATAGTTAGGATATCTGGAATGTTGCATCTGCATGAGGCCTTACTGATTATAGCCTTGTACAGATCAATCTGAATCTCAGTACACCATCTGAATAAGAAAAATAATGATAATTTGCGTCATGAAGGCTGAAATGTCATCTATCCTGAAACACATACGTAGATAGGATGTACTATATATCACTTTCCATCACATATCTGGCAGTAATGCATTGATTCCAATTATTACTCATTTGCTGCTTGAAACGTGTGTGCTTGCTACTCTCTTCACTATGGACCTCAGCACTCTGGTGTGTTAAGCCATGTCTGTGTCTGAATGCACTGACATTCTCCAGCGTAGCAGAAAATGACCTTTGGTAGAATAAGGAACTCGTGTCATTGAAACACCCACAAGGCAATATCCTAATTAGAAGAGATTGCAAAACATAGTACTAAGAAGGTAATGCAATTATTGCACTGGATAAATGAGTGGGCAGCTCTGGTTTAAGAAGACTGGAGCTTAATGACGACCTTGTAATATCTTGATCTTTAGATATTTCATAAGCTAGCTAGCTTAAGGTTAAATCCATTGGATCTGGATAGGTCATTTTCACACACGCCCTTAAGTTGTTATAGGATATCAGAGGTGAGAGATTCCTGGTATGGGAACTGATGGCGAAGAATTCACATATAGCATCTTGCCACTCCAAGCATAATGAAGTAAAAGCTATCCACGTAAACCTTTGGCCCCTTGGGATTGCCAAAGGCTTGCATAAAGTAGGCCATGTTTGAAATGCCTCTGCTTCTGCCCTGATGGATTATGATAGACTTTAGTCCTTTACAAATTAATGACTGTGTGGAAGCAGAATGACACAGCACTGACACCAGCCAAGCAGGCATGTAAAGCCAGAATCTATTGATTCTGCTGAGTTGTGGCTCTGGGTTGGGAAACCTAAATAACAACACAGTTGCCATGTTCGCATGACATGCTAAGCCGCCCTGTGAATAAGCTGCGCAGTGTGGATTGTACACGGAACAACCCTTGGTGCACCCAAGAGACAATTGGACTTACTGTGACTTGTTCTCCCCCTCTGTCCTCCAGTCAGGATCCCAGTGTCCTTTGTGGCAGAACCTGTCTTGTCTCCTCCTCCCTGCTCTGATCACTACCCCTTTTTGTTTGCTGCCATATTTTTTTTTATTTCTTGAAGCCTCAAAAATGGACAATTGAAGTCATTATATATATATATATATTTGGCCCCAGAAAATTGCACAATTGTGTCTGTAATTTTTTTTATTATTATTATTATTATTGTCGGTCTTTCCCAAGTGTGTAGTAGCACACTTGCTGCTGTCCAATATGTGTAGTCTTGCCTGGTCAATTTCTTTGTATTTTCAGCTGCCAAAGGGAGCTGTGAAGTGGAGTAGGTAACATACATGGAAATTAACATGTTGAGACTGCAGATAAGCAAATTTGCACACAGTTGTCGGGGACCAATTGCCTAAATCTCAGTTGAAAAGCACCAGTAAAGGGGGGAAAGCAGCAAAAGTAGGTGCACTTAAAGGGGGGATAATATCACCGCCTTAATAATATAATCTGCTTGCTTTTAACTACTGAACTGACAGTTCTCAGTGTCCTCCACCTTTTCAACACTTCGCCAAGTCTGCAGCTACTCCAGAAAGGGGAGATATTAACTCCCCCTCCCTTTCACAGCTCCTTTTTGGAGTACTTGTTGCCAAAAAATAAGCCACTCTGTGGGAAACTGTCTAGGTTCAGATGAGATAACAACCCACTATGGGTAGTTAGCCACAATGGGTTGTTGTGTCATGTAAACCCAGTCATTATGTGAAGCTAGTGTATATCTGCCCCAGACAAAACACTGTTTTGGACATGCCTTTTGTGGAAAAGGGACTGCCAACCAGTCCTTTACTCTAGACCAGAGATAAAAGGTGCAAGACTGCCAGCCTTGGCTCTGCCGTCTTGACTTGATTCTCTCAGGGCCTTGCCCTTGTCTGTACTCTGGATTTAGCGCTGAACCACAGAGGGACCACACACTCCATGTGGGGTAAAACCAGGAAAGTTTATTCAAGGTAAACAGATTACAACTAAGGGTGGGAAGGAGAGAAGGTGGGGAGACACTTTGGTATACACAGTAGAGCTATAAAACAACAAAGCTAGTTCCTTTACTATATCACTACCCAGGCCTTACTCTCTTTACCTGGGGGTTGTTTGGTCCTCTTCAGGGCTTGCCTCAGCAAAACCCTCCTCCCACAAAAGCGTGCAGACACAACAACCAAAACCAAATGCCACGGCAGGCAGTATAGATTCTTTCCCCCCCCTCCTTTCAGTAGCCCAGGTGTCTTTAGCCAATCAGGATGGACTTCATCTGGCTCAGGCAGGGGAGGGGTGGCTCATGGCTAGAGGCTTGGGCCACATTTGCATGATTTGCATGTGAATGGCTGTGGCACGAGATGGGAGCCTCTGAGGTGCCATCTAAGCCAGTGTTCTCCAACCTTGGGTCCCCAGATGTTTTTGGCCTACAACTCCCAGCATGTTGGGAGTTGTAGGCCAAAAACATCTGGGGACCCAAGGTTGGAGAACACTGATCTAAGCTATGTACATTTTGCATTTCCCAGCCCCCAGCTGGGATTATACTTGTTTACACATGAGGAGGTGTGTGTGTGTGTGTGTGTGTGGTGCAGGAAACTGAGGCTTTTTCTCCACACCTTTAGATCTGATCATAGGACTGCTGGTAATGGAGTGGGGGAAGGGGAAGGAAAGAGGGGTTGCCCACGCATGGAAATACATACCCGTATTTTTCCCGGTGTATAAGAACGCCCCATTATAAGACGCCCCCCACTGGACAGTTTTTGCAACCGTCGTTCTCTCCTCGGCTGACTTCCGTGTTAAGACGACCCTCAATTTTTAGTCTAACAATGTTAGGGAAAAGTATAGTCTTATACATGGAAAAATACTGTAATTTGGTTTGCCATTGCTTGATAACTCTACATTTCAGGACTGACTGCGTGAACTGACTCATGTGCGGAGTGTTGCCTTTGAAGTGACTCCCGGTGTAATGCCTTGTGCTTTCAGATCTCTGATTACCCATTCAGTCATTGCTGTAGTCATCAAGTGACAGACTTGTATTTGTGAGCCCATGCATTAGTAAGCCACTTCTCTGTTATACTTTCAGGCGACACCAATTGCCCCTAAGACTTTCAGGTGACTTGACACTCCAGTTCTTTCCTAGTAGGTTGGAGTAGTCATTGCAAATAATTCATAGGATCAGCACTTTCCTAAAAAATGTGTTTATGTTAAAGTGTCTGGACAAAAGCTAATAAAATACTTTGCTCTGTGGTGGTGATTAGGCTGATAATGTGGAAGTGGGAGCTGTGGGCACACTAGGGCAAGGATGGGGAAGGGTAGTCCTCCAGATGATGTTGGACAGCAGCTCCCATCATCCCTCACCATTGGCCATGCTGTCTAGGACTGATGGGAGTTGTAGTCCAACAACATCTGGAGGACCATATGTTCCCCATCCTTGCTCTAGGGAGGCTTCCAATTATTTCTGTCACCCCCCCTAGAAGAAGAACATTCGCGCCCCCGCGCTACTGTAATAGTTCATTGTCTAAAATTGTTAAAGTACTCGCATAACATGTATGATTACGTTAAGAAATAAAAAAAAAAATGTGAAATTACACAAGACTAGCTATTTGTAGCAGAAAGATTTAAGGACACGGATTTAGGAACACATATAAAAAAACTTTTCAAACGAGCCCCCTTATGAGCCTCGCGCCCCCCTGGGCCCGCCCATAGAGAAGCCCATGGGAATGAAGACGGCATACTTAATCAGTAAGTGTAAGCTTGTTTTTACCATATTCTAGCCAATCTTAGAACCAGATAATTCCAAACCCAGGGATGCTTATAGTGTGTTATGAGAATATAACCTATAGGTTGTGTCCAATGTGTCCTCACCAGTGGGAGGGAATTGCTGGTGAAATGGATTTCCCGCTCCTCCTCCCCCTGCAGCCTCCCAATCTACTCTGTAGGATTGGGGGATCCTCCAGAGCAGACTTGGGGCACGCGTGGGAGGCTGCAGGGGGGAAGACATGGATGTCCTGTCATGGTAGCGGACTTTTGCTCGCATGAGGGTCGCATCCAACCCTATGTGGGTTTTTTTTTTTAATTAGTCTTGCACTTTAATGAGCCACATGCTCTACGGCATCATGATGTTTCTACTCCTCCAGAAAAAATTCCCGTCAGAATAATTGACCCATTCACTATCAAACCTCTGGATAAGAAAACTATACTTGAAAATGCGAGAGCAACCAAAGGCAGAATTATCACTGTCGAAGACCATTACTATGAAGGTAGGCTAACGTATATTATTTTATTTATTTATTATATTGATACCCCGCCTTTTTTCCTGCAAGGAACCCAAGGCGGCTTACATAATCCTCCTCCTCTGCTCCATTTTATCCTCACAACAACCTACGGTAGGGTAGGCTGAGAGTCCGTGACTGGCCCAAAGTCACCCAGTGAGTTTCATGGCCGAGCGGGGACTCGAACCCGGATCTCCCGAGTCCCAGTCCAACACTCTCACCACTACGCCACACTGGCTCTGAAGAGTGAAGCACTTCACACTTCATACAACACCCATACAGATTGGGAGGGGTTTCTCCAATGAGTATCCTAGCTTGAGCCAGTTGTATGGCTGCTCTTGCAGTGCCTAAACATTTCTGTGTTTCTCACTGTGTTGTGTGGAGCTATCAGCAATTCTTTCTTTTTTAACAAGAAGCAAATTAATCATAAGGTCTGAGACAAAAGATGATATATATATATATATATATATATATATATATATATATGCATGCAGATAGGATAGGTTGGAGGGCCACTGAATTCTCCGACCAGTTGAGCCACAAAGTTGTCTCTTCATGCTCAGGTCCTCTGCTATCCTGTTGTCCTAGTATATGGATACTTGGAGATCATCTCTGGAAATTGGGTCTCCAAAGCATTAATCTTGTTCTTAAAAGAAAAACTCTTTAGCGAAAAGCCTCTCATGGAACAAGCAACTCCGCAACCTTCCCGATCCCTCTAAACTGTCCGATTTTTTTTCTTTTTAAATAGCTGCATTAATCTGCTTACCAAGAAACAAAGCCTGCTACTCTTGATGTATCATTTGTTGTATATCATCTTTCCTTAGGTGGCATTGGAGAAGCCGTCTCCGCTGCTGTGGTGGGAGAGCCAGGCATCACAGTCGCCCGCTTGGCTGTGTCCCGCATACCAAGAAGTGGAAAGCCAGCTGAGCTGCTCAGGATGTTTGGCATTGATAAGGATGGCATCATCGTGGCTGTGAAGGTAGCAATCTCCCAATCAAGAAACACAGAGTAGTAGTTTGCATCATATACCCACTGTGTTATGCTGGAGAGCGGTGTTCGGGTTTTTTGTTTTGTTTTGTTTTTTAAAGGAGTACTGTAACTTCCGAACACACGCTTAAAACTATATGCAGAGAGTTTTAATGAAAGAGAGTTCTAATAAAAGTAAACGTTTTGGGAGAAGAATCATGTCTGATCATTTTTGCCAACAAGGATTTTGTTCTGGTATGAAGGGACATATAGAAAGTCACATGCTGAGAAGCCAGTGGCTGAAGGCATAAAACCAATATATCCAAGTTATCGGTGTGTTTCCTCACCCCCAGATATTAAATTACCATACTTTTAATGACATAATGCAGTGTACCAAAATGCCTTATAATTCTTTTTTCTTCAAAAAAAAATTCTGGGAAAAGGAATGATTTTTCCTGTGTCAGTGCAGTAAGTTTCACCGCTGACCCGAAGCACTGAACATGGTGGTTCTTTTGCATCTGAGCCCACTTCCCATGGCACCAGAGAACTGTTTTTGAATCATTTCTGTTTTCTATTGTGAAGGAAGTGACTTTTGGCGCAATTTGGCTCCCACCTTTACCCACCTGTATTGTGTTTTGAAGAATTCATATACACCAGCTTGTCCAAAAGTATTTCCCATCTCACTGACACAGGGAAGGTTTCTCTCATGAAAATTTAAGTTCAATTTCTCCCTTCCTATTCCAGGTTCAGGTAACACAAGTCCATTTATTTTCATCCAAGAATAAGGGGTGGGGGTGTTATTTCTGCTATGGCCTGGCTTCCCACCTATGTTCCAGCCGCTTCGGCCCATGTTCAGTGGCATGGCATCCCTTTCCTATTTGCAGTCACCCTTAGCATCTCCTAAATGCTGGACCACACACACTTTCAGTGCAAATGCTGGGAGAAGCAAATGATTCTGTCTTTTGCTTTAGAAGGATCAAGGGCCACCTCTCTGATCCTGCCTGGTTGAAAATGATGCTGACTGAGATGGAATATTTGGGCATAGGCCGCAGCTCAGCCCTCATTTCAAGCACAGTAGCCACACAGAGGGTGTCCGTAAGCTTTTCTGAGTTTTATGATCTATTATTAGCCTGTTCAACCATCGATGCTTGGAGCAAGGTTGAGCGAGCAATCTCAAGTGTATGGAGAAATTGTGCAGAGGTTAAGAGAGTGGAAGGAAGACAGGAGTGTATTATTTATTCATTATATTTATATCCTGTTCTGTGTCCCAGGAGTTCAGAGGGGCTTGCATACTGTTTCCAGATGGTCTCCCATCTAGGGCCAGACCTACTTAGCTTCAGCATTTTTGTGTCTGAACATATGTGGGAGCAGCGGGGAAGGCCTAAAAGCATAGCTTCTATTGCCCTCAGTATGGTTAACCACTAGTTTTCACCAATGGCTATAAATCTGGCTTTCCTGAACCAGAATGGCTGCCTCTTGGCAAGCCCTAGGCATGGGTCTGTTTTTGTTGTTGTTGTTGACTGGACCTGGCTTTAGAACAGGAGTGGGCAACTTGTGGCCCTCCAGATGTTTTGGCTACAACTCCCATCAGCCCTCGCCAAGTGTAAGGGATAATGAAAGTTGTAGCCTTCCAGCTGTTTTGGCCTACAAGTTGCCCACTTTGCTTTAAAAGCTCATCATTTTTTCCTAGTGCAACCTGGAAAGGGGTACAAGAGAACTTTCTTTTTCCCCGACCTAAAAAGGAAGGCAAGAAACCATTTCACCATATAACAAAACTTTTTCCTCTTACCGAGATGAAATTTCAGGGCATGCCCTGTCCTATGCAATGAAACACAGTGCAGCTTGTTTACTCAGAAGCAGGGCTTTTTTTCTGGTGGAACTCACCGGAACTGAGTTCCAGCACCTTTTCTTCTATTAATTGCATTACAATTTAATCACCATCTACTCCCAAGGAAATGTAATCCAAGAGTTCCGGTACCTTTTTCTCCAGAAAAAAAGCACTGCTCAGAAGTAAGTCCCAGTGAGGGCAGCGGTGCTTACTGACAAGTAAATGTGCATAGGAGGCTGCACTAAGTGCAACTGGATAAAATGCCTTCCTGTATCTACTGCAGCCTTCTGTTCTGAACTAGACTTTTGATTCTGAAATGAGCTACGTGATACTTGAAGAGGTGGGGTCATTTAGAAACAAAATGTACATACATAATGTCTATACATAAAATCAATAAGTTGAAACATTAACATTAATAATACAATTTCATACTTTTATTAATATAGCCTTAATTCAGCTTAAAACAGACATCATGCAGCCCTCATTCTGGCCAGCAGACAAAAGAAAGAAGCCATTACCCCACATGCGAGCTGGAAATGATGGGGAGTTGCAATCCAACATACGGGGCCACTAGTTTGGGGAAGGCTGGGCCAGCCCCTTTGAGCCACAGCACACACACTACTCCTTGTGTAGCAACAAGAGCTGCCTCCTCAGTGGAACACTTTAAAGCAGTCTCCCGTCTGGTGGCCACCGTGCATAAAACCAACATTTCCTCCTGGGCAAGTGAGGGCTCGGGAATTCTAGCCACAGATGATATTAACAGCACTAACATTCGATGCCCCGTTTGTGAAGTCGGGTGCATTGTGCAGGAAGATGGTGATGGAGTTTTACTGTATTGAGCCAGATGATCACAGATACAATGATCAATGGAAGGAATGTGTTTAACAAGCATCTAACATGCTACAACGTAAGTCGTCGAGGGGAAGAAAGGAGCCACCGTAACTTAGTTTTTTGAGAAAATTCCAGATTATGGTTGAATCCAGTTGTGCTGTTCCCTTGATGGAACTGTAACAGGGCAATTCCCCCTCCCCCCCCACAGACCCCCCGCACCCTCAAAATCTGCTCCGGAGGGCTGGGGAACAGTCTGGAGCAGATTTTCTCACAGTTCAGAGAGCTGCAGGGGAAAGGAGAAAGGGAGAAAGTACCATTACACTAGCAGATTTCCACAAGCACAACATTCAATTTAAACCTTACACTTTTAAGATACTGTTTTATATTAGCCACATTCGTCCTGGAAACATCGTGTAAGTATTAACCCAATACACTAACAGGATTTATTCAGCTCTCATGAATGAAATCTTCCATTTAGTTAACCTTTTTGAAACCTACACAGTGAAAACAGAAGAGAAAAACACATGTCAGTAAGATTTTCAAACACCTGTTAATGCATGTTCATCTGTGTTTGTGGAGATACAACAAAAAATGTTGATGTCCATTTAATGGGCATTTAAGCAGAGATTTCAGAAATATGACAGTGAATGGCTTTAATTTTCAACTAGTAATCACTAACATGACAGCTAGTGCTTACATGTGCAGTGGGAGCATAAAAATAAAAAACACAGTCCATACATTTACCACTCTTCCTCCAAGGAGCTCAGGGCAGTTCAGATGGGACTCCCTCTTCCTATTTTATTCTCACAGCAACACTGTGAAGCAGGTTACACTGAGAGATAGTGACTGGTGTGAGGCCACCTTCATGGCTGAGTGAAGATTGCAGCCTGGACTTCCCTGTCCTAGTCCAAAACTATCCATGATGCCACATTTGCTATCTCTCTGATGCATTTCAGGTGTCCAAAGCACTTCACATTACATTCTTTCAAAGTTTGTCAAGGTAGGCCAATATTCGTCCTGTATTTCTAATGGGAGTAGTGGCTGGGAGAACAGTGGCCATCTAGTGAGTTTGAGAGAGGGACTTCTGAGCCCACACTCTCGCACAATGCTACATCAATTTAACCATACTAGAACGAACCGCGAACCTTTAGGGTAGAAAGCCCAGTCTTTCAGTTACATTCCACTTACATTTCCCACTGTTGCACATCAGGTGTATGGATGTGTGTATTCATGTGTGTGTGCAAGGCTACACCAGAGGTGCTTCCAGATGAGGCTTTTGTTGTGCAATTACCCCACCTCATTCACAGAATTTTATGGGTGGTCCAGACCACATTGTGCTCCATTTTTCACCCCCTCCATGTTTTCCCACCACTTCATTCTTTTTTCTAACCACAGAAAATCCACTGAAGAGGAAAATATTTACGTAATAGCTGCTCAATGCCTTTTGAATGATAGTACTAGGAGCTGGAGCTGTCTATCTTGAAGCACCCCAGATGGCCTAGGTTTTTTGTTTTGTTTTCTTGAATTAAAAGCATTTTTAAAAGGGGGAGAGATACCAAACAGTGAGCCAGCTCACACATCACAGCAACAAATTATGGGTCAATTAATCCACAGTGAGTCCCAGTATTGGGGGGAAGGCAGGTTATTTATAAATAAATAATACTATGCTGAGACACGCACTATGTGCAAGCTGCTTCTGCTTTCTGTAAACAACTTCTGATTGGTGCAATCAGAGGTTGTCAGCGTGATGGGCAAACCCAGACCAATGGCTTGTTCAAGGGTGAAACAACCCAGCGGTTAACCCAACAACAAACCATGGGTTAACTGCTGGGTTGTTTAGCTCTTACACAATCCAACAGTCCAGCTTTGCACGTCATGCTGACAACCTCCGATTGCAGCAATTGGAGGTTGCTTACAGAATCTGGAAACCCTCCTACTATACTTGCATTGTTAATTCAGGAAAATGGGAGAGGGGAAATCCTCCACTGACTATTTCTTCCCATCTGTTCCTGCTTGTCCTTCCCCTTTAGCCTATGCCACATTTACACTGGCACTCGGTGGGACCTTGGATCTGCACACATGATCTGCAGATCTGAGGATCCTAGGAGCTGCGTTGGGACACATCTGTTTAGCCCTAGCCCTTTTTCTCACGATGAGACACAAAGCTTTTCTAAAATTAATTGTAACTATACAACTATTGAATCTGTGCTCAAAAGTTTCACGGGGCTTTATACTGACACAATAAGAGTGTAGCATTACCGGGCATTTTGACTCTCTGAAGCAGGGGGATAAAACTTTCCAGGACAGCTCGAATGCGGTACACTATTGGAAAACAAAAGACATGTGGTTACGTACACAGCCACAGAAGCAAGAAAGAAGTGGGCAGGCATCACAATATCTCCATTACAAGCAAGTTGCATTTTTGAGTTATCAAACTTTTACTGCTTGATATCTTAAGACTTCACTCATATGTACACTTTCCTGGGAGTAAACCCCACTGAACACAATGCAATTTAATTTGGAGTAGCTATACATAGGAATATGATTGAACTATAAAATCTAAATATGAAGCAGTTTATTTTGCTATCTAATATGGTACACACACAAAATGATTACCTAAGCCAAAATATATTCCAGTTGTTTCTAAGGCTGCAAAGGTCATCAAGCCAATGCCAAGGGAAACTGTCCAGTCTAAAAAGAAACATATTTGCGTATTAAATTTTGTTCTCAGTTTTATCACCAATGAAATCAATACATTACACTGTTGACTTACTGTTATATTTGTAATAGCAAACTAATAAGGTTCCAATGGCAAAACAAAGAATGACAAAATGGAAGAATTCATCTGAAATGAGAAAGAAAAGAAACATCACAGAATCAAACTCAAGGGTCTAATTTCCAAATTTTCTGAACTAGTGAAGGCCTTCTGTGTTTGGAGTGCGTCTCTGTGAGAGATCTGATGATTCACATAGGTTAGACCAGTGATGGCGAACCTATGGCACGTGTGCCACAGCTGGCACTCAGGGACCTCTCTGTGGGCACTCGAGCCATTGGTCGCCAGATCGCGAAAAGACCGTCCCCTTCTGCATTCAGCGTCGGGTTTCCATAGTAACTCCTCTCCACTCATTCCTCGCTGGCCTCCACAGGCAGGCACACTCCAACATCTCCACCCCCAGAAGCGGACTGCGCAGGCACCCAGCCCTCCTTCTAACTGAACAGACAGCTCAGAAGCACAGCGTGCGCGCGCCCGAATCTTTGCGCGCCCGGTGAAGAGCCATGCCCTGAGACAGAGCGGGGCGCGATTAGCTAGTGCCCCCTCCTCCTTCCTGCCAAATTTAAGTTCTCCAACCTTGGGTCCCCAGATGTTTTTGGCCTACAACTCCCAGCATGCCCCAGCCAGCCAGAAGCTAGTACCTTTGCTAGTTGTACTCAGTATAAATAAGATATGTATATTTTCAAGGTGCATTATGCAGCTTTAGATTTGAGCAGTAAAGAACTTGAGTCAGCAACCCACATATACAGTACATTATTTAAAATTTTGGAGTGTGCCTTATATATTCAGACAGGTAGAGACACTGAGTTATGAGCATATTCAGAGATTAACTGTTAAGAGTATAGCATATTTACTGAGGGCTTTCAGTCTGGATGTCCAAGATGTGGAGTTTAACTATGATTAGTGTTGGGAAATAGGCACTCTACTCATGCTCTCATAGATCATAGAGTTGGAAGGAGCCTACAAGGCCATCGAGTCCAACCCCCTGCTCAGTGCAGGAAACTAGAGGAGGGGTCTCCCATCCAAGTAATAACCAGGCCTGACCCTGCTTAGCTTTCCACGCTCAGACAAGCTGAGCCAGCTGAGCCAAAGGCCTGCTCATCCTCATCATGTACAATTGCACTATTACTTCACAATGTAGGACTGAACCTTAGCATTTAAAACAGGTGGGTTGAATCCAGATTTAGTCATACGTAGAGCAGACCCATTGAAACCAGTGGGACTTAAGTTAGATTTCAATGGTTTCATTCTAAGTATGATTAAATCTGGAGCAAACCCAGTATCTGGGCTTGAGCCCTGGATCATATTGAGCAGGCTTAGTGATTACATTTCTTCTTAATTATCTACCTGCTCCTTGGATCTTAATGCAAGGTCAATGCAAATGGATTTTCTGCAGCCCTTTGACAGCTAAAAGATTGATATTACATATTGGAAGGACAAACAGCCACCTCCGATATTGCAATGGATTGAGGACTTAACGACACTTTCGACTTATGAACGGTTGGTCTTTAGGCGTAACCTATGAATGGATAAATACATGGATATTTGGTCTGCCTTTGTTGAAGCATATGCATAACTATGCTTATGGATAGTAGTATATCTTGCCTTATATAAAAGATAAAGGGGTGTGCATTTCATATGTATCAATTGTAATTGATCTACCCAAATTTCATGTAAGAAAACTGTAGTATTTAATTTTATTTTAATGTTTATGTTTTTTTCTGTTTTTGTTTTGATTGCATGAAAATCACAATAAAAAAATAATGAATACATTTGTGGTCACTTAAATTCTTACCATCTTTTCGTATGCCTGGTATATAGCATTTTGGGCGCTGAGTCAAGTGGTTGTCACCACCATTTTCATACACTACGGGAAATTAAACTTGAAATAAGTAATAGTCAGACAAAGATATAGTGCAGCTATCCCATCTTCCTCCTTAACAGGTACTTTTTGTAGGAAGAAAAAAGATGGAACAAGCAGTAGGAGAACATGGGAGGGTTACAAGTAGAAGACAACGTCATCTGGACTTCACATAAAATTCAATGAATGAGGCTAGTTGACTGTACAATGAATGCTTCATCTGGAAGCACGCATACAGTACTGGGTAGTTACTAACTTTGCAAGCAGATCAACCCAGGGCTGAGCACATATGCCACATACCAAGATGCCACTCTTCATCCCAATTCCAAAAGATCCTCTTTTGGCCCTTTGGGTCCTGCTTTTGTTTCAGCTCCAATATCCCAGTTACTCTCAACATATCTTTTCCCCAAGCATTAAGATGGCTGCCTTAGCCTTACTTCAGGAAAAGGAAATGGAGAAAGGGAATCGGGATTTGGCATACTGACTCTGAGATGGGAAGATAAGTGGTTGGATCCAGATTTAGTAATACTTAGAGGATCCTGGATCCAGCCCCATGTGAGAAACAATGACTAGTGCTCCACTGACTTGCTTGGAGAAAGGTGAAGGGTGTGCAGTAAGGACAAGCACTGATGGAGCATTTCTGTATTTCCTGTGGCTGCATCTGTGACCGAGGGCAAATCAGGTCCACCAGGCTGCACCAAAAATTAGCCAGTATATGAGGCACGCATGATATAATATTTTTGCTTTCATATTTGAAGTCCTTTCTGAAAGAAGAGAACAAACCAGCACATGGCGAATGGTGCAATGTTTAAGCTTTCATATCCCAGATTGATTCATAGATTTCATAGATCATACAGTTGGAAGGGGCCTACAAGGCTATCGAGTCCAACCCCCTGCTCAATGCAGGAAACTAGAGGAGGGGTCTCCCATCCAAGTAATAACCAGGCCTGACCCTGCTTAGCTTTCCACACTCAGACAAGCTGAGCCAGCGTGAGCCACAGGCGGCCTGTATGTGTTCATATAACTATCATAATACATGGAATGAGAATTAAAAGGCACAAATTATATAGGAAACCCCCCCACACACACACAAATCTTTAATCTGTCATTCATATTTACCAGCTGCAGGTGTCCCTTCTTTCCTCATAATCTCTGAAAAAAGAACAAGATTTGCATCAAGACAGACTGTCCCCCAAAGGGCTTCAGTTATACTTCTCATGTTCATTACAACACCGAGATCTGTGTGCACATGGGGAATTTCCCCCCAGAAATAAACATTTCAGCATCGTAAAAAGTTACTTTCTTCACTCACCAGGTTTTACTGACTATAACTCATTAACCCAAATAGCAGAATTACCCGTATATACTCAAGTATAGGTCGGCCCTAATATAAGTCGTGGCCCCTAATTTCACCCCCCAAAACTGGGAAAACTTATTGCCCCCAGTATAAGTCTAGGGTGGGAAATGTATGAGGGGAGACTCCCGCCGCCACCCCCAGACACCCCCCGCCACCGTACCTGCACCCGCCGCTGCCGAAGCCCCGCCACTGCCAAAGCCCCCCCAGGACCCCCGCCGCCACCCCCCCACCCCCGTACCTGCACCCGTACGCGTCACTTCTGGGGCCGGATGTGACGAGGACGGCGCCGGCAGCGCGGCAAGCCGCTGCTGACAAAGAGAAAAGTAGGGAATGGCGGAGCAGCTCCACGTGGGTCCCGGGAACGAAGCAGCATGGCAGCGCGCGAGGCGCCAGCAGAGCGAGCGGCTGCTGGTAAAGGTATGGGGGGGGAGGAAAATAATTTTAAAGAGCGAGCGGAGAGGAACAGCGGAGTGGCTCCACATGTCTCCCTGCCAGGGAGACGCAGCCCAGCCACTCGCTCTACGGGCGCCTCGCGCTGCTGTGCCACTTCCCTGCCTAGGAGCCGGCATGGCAGCGCGCAAGGCGCCAGCAGAGCGAGCCGCCGCTGACAAAGGTATGGGGGGGGAGGAAAATAATTTTAAAGAGCGAGCGGAGAGGAACAGCGTGGCGTGGGGGTGTTTGGGGGTGGCGTGGGGTGTCTGGGGAAGCTGCGGCGTGGCGCGGCTTCGGCGGGGGAGGGGCTTCGGTGGCAGCAAGGCTTCGGCGGCAGGGAGGCTTTTCCGCGGCAACGGGGCTTCGGTGGCGGGTGCAGCTAGGGTGGCGTGGGGGGGTGTCTGGGGTGGCGTGGGGGTGTCTGGGGTGGCGTGGGGGTGGCATGGGGGTGTCTGGGGGGGCTTCGGCGCGGCGGGGCTTCGGCAGGGGAGGGGCTTTGGCGGCGGCGGGTGCAGGTATGGGGGTGGAGGGGGTGCCTGGCGGTGCCGGCAGGGGTCCTGGGGGGGCGCTGACCCAGGTATAAGTCGAGGGGGCATTTTTCAGCACAAAAAATGTGCTGAAAAACTAGACTTATACTTGAGTATATACGGGCATCTTAAATATGCACACACCTTTGGTTACAGTGACCACTAGAGGGAGCAGTGAGAGACCGGAAACATCAAAAAGGCAGCAAAAGTAGATACAAAACAAAACAAAACAAAACTGAAAACCAACAGTTACAAAAAGACACGTTGAGGTCTGAGTTCGGGGGTGCTTCCAGACGAGGCTTTTATTTTGCCATCAGCCTGCCTCCTTCACGTATGTTTACGGGGCGTCCAGATGACGCTGTCATCTTCTACTTGTGACCAGCCCATCTTTTAGAGGGAATCAGTGGTGAATATGGATTTTCTGTTCTTTCTAGAATTCTCACAGCATTCAACTATGAGAGCATATGTGCATACAATATGCCCATGTGCTGCTCTTTTGCTCCCTGTATAGAACTAGTGGAGAAGAGTTGATTACTCCTCTATTGACACCTTATCCAGGGCGCCCAGTCGATTACTATGTGAATTTTCTTTTAGAGGACCGCAATAGGATCGTGACAGCAAATACAGCAAAATTCATAGCTATTGTGATCAAAATGAGGGCAGCAATTAGAGTTCAACAAAATACATAATTTTAGATAAATTTTAGATAATTTTAGATATAATTTCAGATATAATCTTAGATATAATCTTAGATATAATTTTAGATAATTTTAGATATAATTTTAGATAATATCAAGGATTTTAGCTGTGATACTGAGTTTATGCAAGCATTTGTTTTACTCTGAACATTGAATATTTATTGTGTGTTATGTGTAATTTGTTTTAAATTGCAATGGCCAATGGCTAGATGCAAATAAAGTTTGACTTTGACTTTGAGAGCATATGTGCATTTTTATTTTTATTTTTGGACAGAACTCCATAACGTTTTGTTATACATCCCCGTATGTCTGTGCCCACTTCTCTTAGGCTGCAATCCGATACTGAAGGCCTGCTGGCAGAGGGGCTCTAGGATTTGATAGAAGCCTCGCTATACTGCCACCATGACAGATACCGTCAGCACAACACCCCAGATATGCCAACGGAATGGCTGAGATGGGGTGGAGGTTAGTCCTTTCCCTACCAACGGCGCTTCTGCTGCAAACGAACTTCCCGGATGCTTTTCTCATTAAATAACAACAGCAGCGGCACTGGGACTTTGTTACAGAAGTTTTCTGAACACAGTCAGTCCTTGAGTCAATACAAGCTGCAGAGAACTGTGAAATATGTGGTGTCACAGGCTGGCATCTATTGGACACCTATTGAGACATCCACCCCAGTAGGAGGCACAATGCCGATCTCCTGGCCCTGCTATTCTTCCTCCTTGCTGTTGCTGCTTGCTCATTTGCCCTCAGTGAGCAGTGAGAGGAGCACGGAGAACAAACAGTGACCTCCTCATGCCTTGTTCTCCCTCTCTCTCTCTCAGAGGTGGTGCCAGTTTTGTCTAGAGGAGAGGTGTGAGGAAAATGGGCAGTGGCAACAGAGGGAGAAGAGGCGGGCCCACACAGAGCATCTTGCCCAAGGACCTTAAGTTACCTGTTTCATCGTACGGAATGACTTCTCTGGGTTGATCTAAAAACAATGCACAGACACAGAATAGATAAAATTACTGCTTGTTAGGTTTATCTTTCTAACTCTCTCCCATTTATGTTGGTGTAAAAGCAGGGAAGCTTTTTCAAATGAAAAACATTTGGGAAATGACAACAAGATCTTTATCTATGAAGCACCTGTTTTCCATGGTCAAAACCTGAAAAATCTTCAAAAGCGAAGTCCTCAGGAACGGAGGGGCAGAAATGTAATATAATACATTCCCTGTGGAATGCTGTTGAAGAGCTCAGCATTCCGTTTGTGGGGGCTGTTGCTAATACAGAAGGGCTAATTTGAGACCAAAAAAATGGTTCCAAAGTAGCAGCCAACTGGAGCTGCAAAGTGGCTGACCCTAGAGTAGAACTGCCAGATTCTGGGGGAGGGAGCACTGAATGTGTGCCAGGGACGTGGGCGTGTGATACCTCTGTGCCCCCTCTTGTCCCCCATCCAAATTACTGAAAAGGGTGAGTGCAATTTGCGGTGGATGGCTGGGCCAAGGTGAAATGTTTGTGAGAGCTCAGTACTGGTCTGATCTCAGCCGTTGGGGTTCTATGAAGGTAAAAATGGAGGAATGCTGCTATTTTCACAAGTGTGGGCTGCTGAGCTCTTCAGCACCAGAGGTCCAAGCCCACAATAGATGAAATGCAGCCTGCTGCTGCACCACTGTGACTTCCTCACCCACCTCTTCTTGCCCCATTGTGTGTGCACACCATAGAGATCAGCCTTCCCCATGCTGGCTGGGGATGATGGGAATTGTAGTCCAACAGATCTGGAGGGTGTTAGGTTTTGCATAGGCAGAACGAGATTACCACCTGACATCAAGATTATCACCTGACCTGGTGGGTGTCTCTTGAGTTCAAGTACACAAGGTCTTTGGTCACGAGACATAGTCTCAAGATGATATGACTCAGCAACCTTGGACAGGTTTGGAATCAACATGTTGATGAATAGGTTATACAACTGGGGTGAGTAATATCCTATTTATAGGTGCAGGGTCTATGGTATAAAGCTAACACACTTGTTGATAGCTTCACTTCTCTTCTCCTCTCATCTCGACTCGACATGTTTATTGTTCTGGACTTCACTTCATCTAGCCTTACCACTGGGGTATTGGATTTGAGTCTGCAATGATGTAGTGAGTAAGAGATGCATTGCTTGCCTTAATCCCATGTAATTGGGTCTTACAAATAAACTCCTTAATCTTTATTAACTGCTGTTATCTCCTCCTTCCGCCTGCGTGACTGGGACTGAGGGTCACTGGCTAGGGAAGCTTTTGAACCCGGGTCAGTCCAGCTCTCACAGAGGGCACTAGGTGTAAAAGGCTGATGAAGAATCAAGAAAATGTTTCTTGGGGGAGGACTCCCTTCCCCAAAGTTCCCAGAATACTGTTATCACTGGGCACTGCCCCCAGATACAGAGACTGAGCACCCATTGCACTGTGGAGCTTGCATAAATTTACGTGTCATTGACTTTCAGATTTAAAAAATCCCGCTGTTATTTTGCATACAATGTAAAAACTTGAAAGTGTGTTCCTCACTGTACGCTAGGGTTCGAGATAGTTCCCAAGTCTTGTCAGGTTGAAGACCAATTCTCTAAACCAGCCTCTCCCAACCTGGTGACCGACAGATGTTTCAGACTTCACCTCCCATCAGCCCCAGCCAGCATGGCCAATGGTCAGCAATCCTAGGAGTCATAGCCCAAAACATCTGGAGGGTACCAGATTAGGGAAGGCTGCTCTAAACCCACGCCCCTTGAAAAGTAAAGGCATAATGACCTTGTGATTGACTCTCTGTCGTAAGCTCCGCAAAAGAACTTTCATTCTCACTTCCTTCTTGGGAGTCTGATCTTTTATCTTGATTTTGTTTCCTGCCTGTTAAAAAAAACGGGGTGGGGGGGGAAATCACATCAAAGATTTACTTACTGTGTTGGCAATGAAGCAATGAAGAAGGAGGGCATTGTTTACACAACTGTACACATCTGCTAACAACAGAGCTGGTGCATGAGCCTCTAAATGCTACTGCCACAAGTTAATAACGCTGCCAGAACGTAAAATGCTGCAACTCCTATTTTGACATTGGCTGTATATATGTGGCCGTACATATCATTATCACACAGAGGTCTACTCAAAAGCAGGCTGGCAACATATGGACTTGTCCTGAACTATTTTAGGAGTCTGGTTCAGAAATAGCACCTCCCCCCCCGCTCCAAACGCTTACAGAAAAATAAGCTGAAACAAAATGGATATCTACGCCTTAAAAGATGTCACTTCGGCCAAGCCAGGCACATGATATTTGGTGGGGATGGGGGGTGTGTGTTAATTTAGCGACACAATCATTTCTGTTTCACCCAAGACAACATATTAGTTCCCTCCCCCCCCTTGCATTACCTTGCCGTTTTGCTGTAGGAACCGAAGCAGAGGAGTTTGAGTTATTCATCGCTGCGTCTGTAAAAACAAAAGGCAAAAATAGCTGTGTGGGCCCATGCGAAGAATTCTAAAATCCATAGGTGGGCAATGTTTTTGATGGGAGAAGGGACCTTTTCAAACATCATAGCCCCATGGAACTTTACTGAAGTAATTAAAGTGGGCACTATGACTCCAGAGCAGTGTTCTCCAACCTTGGGTCCCCAGATGTTTTTGGCCGACAACTCCCAGCATGCCCCAGCCAGCTACGCTGGCTGGGGCATGCTGGGAGTTGTCGGCCAAAAACATCTGGGGACCCAAGGTTGGAGAACACTGCTCCAGAGGATCCTTTCCCTTTGAAATGCGGGTGCAGGTGCAATGTCTGGGATTTGGGGCAAGCTAATGCGTGAGTGCGCGGCTTGCCCTGGCTTGTCTGAACATGTCTGGAGCTCCTTGGCTCTGCAGTCATCTTCCTGGAGTGCACCTGCTTTTTGCATGATCCATGTGGCCAGATTCTGGTGGGTGCACGGTCCTGCTTGGCACCAGGGGTTTGCACTAGGCTAGAGAAAGGTGAATAGATGTGGAAGGAGGAAGGGGGCTTCTTGCTCTTTTGTGTTCAAAAGCCACAACACTTTGTGGCACCTTAAAGACTCACAAATTTACAGCAGCATAGTAAGCTTTCATGGACAGGAGTCTACTGTACATTCTACTGTACAGAATGTTATTTTGAAAGATGTTGCTTTTCAGGTAACGGAAGAAAAATGGCACTTGCTGAAATAAAGTTACAACGGCCCTGATGATCTCTGTTGCATCTGATCCCCCTGGACTAGCTACATGGGCCTCCCTTCCCCTCCTGCTGCCTCCCTTGAATCTTTCTGCCTGAAGTTTTTTTTCTGAAATCAAATGCTCCCCCTCCCCTGTTCATACATCCCTTTTTTTACAAATAGGGGTGTCCTGCAGGGTTCTTTTAGAGACACAGCACAACAGACACAGCACAGCGCGCGCGCACACACACACACACACACACACATTGTAGAGCCTGCGGCAGCTGCCTCAAACAGGTGAGTTGGGATGTCATGAAAAAGCAGCAAGTTATTCATTATTTAATTCATTAATTATTACTGTATTTTCAGTGCCAGGAGAGGGGAGAGGTGCTTGTCGGATTTTCTGCCTCCGGGGTCAAAACAACTTGACTGGCTTTGAGTACTACTATCATCATCATCAGGCGATCACTCGTGACCGAGTAAGATTGTCTTCCAGGATAAAAGGAGGAAATTCTAAAGAAGATTGTGTAGACTCTAGCGATGGGTCCGTAAGTGACTGTGGAGGCCAATTCTAGATCCACACAGCTTCCCACAGTGAGGACACAGGTTACCAGATAGAAGATGGTCCTGTAAAGGATTCATTTGACGTGCTTTTCGCTTAGCACGTTTCTCCCTTTCACCTTGCACTCGGGCTTCTTCAAAGTCCATGGAACCTTTGTGAAAGGCCAACCTCCATTTAGATCGTTCATGGGCCAGAGCTTCCCAGTTTTCGATGTTTATATTGCATTTTTTTAGATTAGCCTTATGAACATCTTTAAACCTCTTATATTGACCACCGATATTCCGCTTTCCATCCTTGAGTTGGGAGTAAAGTAACTGCTTTGGGAGACGGCAGTCAGGCATTCGAACAACATGACCGGTCCACTGAAGTTGGCGTTCAACGCCAACTACTATGCACCTTGACTGGGATGCATGTGGGGAGGTGCCATTCGCTGCTCTACCTCAGGCAACAAAGTGTCTTGGGGCCAGCCCTGGGCATGGCTATAGAGACCTGTGGGGTAGGATAGGAAAAGGTAGTTGATATGGTTTGGGAAATTATGTGGGGTAGAGAAACAACTGGGGGTAGGGAGAGATCTGTGGATGGGGAAACATGTTCAGGATTACATCAAATGTACTAAACATGTTTACGCAAAAGTAAGTCATACTGATTCAGTGGCCTTATTTCCAGATAAGTGTATGTAGGATTGAAGTCTTACTCCTTAGTAAATGTGCTGAGAGCTGCAACCTGCCTTATCCACTCTGAAGATAATTCCAATATCTGGATCAAGAGAGAAATCTGTGGATTGATAACTTTGGTAATTTAAAAAACAAACAACCAAAAACAAAGGTAGCCATGAGGATCCATGAGAGATAAAAACCCAAAATCCACATTTGGGCAATAGCTTTATTAGGAATTAGAAACCGCCCAGAGAGCTTCAACTATTGGGTGGTATAGAAATGTAATAAACAACAATAATAAATAAATTTTGGTTGGTCCTAATAAAGGTATCCAACTATGCATTTTGGTACTTTAAGAGTTGTATGATGATGAGGTTGCTAGAAATGTAATATTGCAACATTTGTTTTTTTAGGATTTCAAGAAGTTAGAACTCAAGAACTGTTTTTTTAAAAAGTGTTCTAGAATCCCAGAAACTACCAAAATAAAGTATTTGAAATAAAAAGAGGAGCCACCTTTGGCGGCAGCCCTCTCTGCCTCCTCACCTGGTCCAGGGACCAGGAGCAGCAAAGCAACATCCTCCAGTCCTGAGGTCTTGGTCCAGTGCTGCTATGCTTGTTGGTGATGGGGGTGGAGAGCATGTGAGGATTTACTAAATCCCACTATGTTTAATGGGGGTTACTCCCTAGCAATTGTGTAAGTTTGCAGCCTAAGAGCATGGGTTATTCTAGTCCAAAATACACTCGCACACTCTGCCCTGCCAGTGTGCCACGCTCAGTTTGCAATTAATCCGTAAATGTTTAAGGTGCCATATACAGCCCTTTGCTGGTCTCAGGCACTCCTTCCTCCCCCTCTGGATTTGGGCCTGAAAGACCAAGGAAAAGTGCAGGTGTATGCAGGGTAAGTTTTAAGCAAGCACAATTTAGGACATTGCACAGTTCTGCCCTGAAAGCAAGCAAGAGGTTAGTTAGCTTGTCTTCTATAAAATTTCAATTATAAGGAATTATTTCTAATTATGCACATATATTTGCATATGTAAATTAGCATGTGCAAATTTGTGCACTTTTTTGTCCTATGGGTCTGAGCCGCAGATCTTTTAGGTACCTAGCACCGCCCCTGCTAGGAGGGGGCATAAACAGCAAGGTAAAGAGGTAGGGGAGAGAAATAGCAAGGCTAGAGGCTGGGAGTTGAGAGAAACAGCACGATAAAGGGTTGAGTGGGAGAGAAACAGCAAGGGCAGAGGCTAGGGAGAGAGAGAAAGAAGGAGGCTAGGAACAGGGAAGGGAGAGAAATAGCGAGGAAAGGGATTGGGTGGAGAAAAAAGAAAGTTATATTTTCATATATAGGCATTTCATATGTATTAATTGCTATGGATATATAATAATCCATGTATGCATATTAAAAAATACAGGAACATTAAAACACACACAAACACACACACTGCAGGTGCCCATGGGTGCCACATTGGGGACCCCTTCACAGACATCATTGGAGGACCCTGTGGGTGCCATGTTAGGGACCCCCAGGTTTACGGCTTCTTTAGACAACATCATGACCCTCTAGTTTCACTTCTGTTTTTTAAGAGCACTTTCCTGGGTTTTTTTAGAGTGGGGAAAAAGGAGTATTATTTCTGGAAGCAAAAGAAAATGTATTTTCCCACTTATGTAACTGCATTATTCTGCTATAGCATAGTGCCACCTAACGGTCATGTAGCAGAAAGCAGGAAAGCAAAGGCTGTTTGTGTAGTGCTCTGATCTGAATTCTACAATGAAACTAAAAGTAGATATAGTGGATTAATAGCCTTGTGTGGGAAAGCTAATTAAGTCTTAAGTGAGAACTTAAAGATATGTATTTTCAATCTTTGTTTATGTATCTATTCATTTGCACACTGCACTATTTTCAAAACAATAGAATTCCAGAAAAATGACACTGTTAATCTGTGTAGCAACTAATTTACTGTGCCTAAGCTTTCATGGATAAAAATCTACTTCATCAAATACACAAAGTAGGCCGTATAATTGTTGGCTATTAATATACTTGTTATATTGGATTAAATACACACTTATGTTAAAGACTTAGACCGCACTGAATTATTATTTTTCCCTATAGTTGCTTTTGTATGCAGCCGTAAATGTCTGGTGCTTTATTCATTTGACAGTGGGCAAATTAAGGCTGCAATCCTATACCCTTTTACCGGGAAGTACGCCCCACTGAATTTAATGGGCATAGACATGTATAGGATTGCACTGTTAAACAACCTTCCTTTTTTGTATTGACTTTTGTGGTCACTATATACTGGAAATCAAGTGGTCTTGGAGTGCCTGAAGGGGTCCAGTAGATTAGGGTTTCCACAGCTGATGTTTTTTGGACATGCGGAGTTACACTTTGTCCTACAAGCATTGGCTGTGGAGTCCATCATGGACTGGACCCCTTCTGATGACCTACTTCCATTCGATTCGCGGGAAGTGATAATTCCCCTTTACTCGGCACTGGTTAGGCCTCATCTTGAGTACTGCGTCCAGTTCTGGGCACCTCACTTTAAGAAGGACATAGACAAACTGGAGAGGGTTCAGAGGAGGGCAACAAGGATGATAAAGGGACTGGAAACAAGGCCCTATGAGGAGAGACTGAAAGAACTGGGCATGTTTAGCCTTCAGAAGAGGAGACTGAGGGGAGATATGATCGCACTCTTCCAGTATTTGAAGGGATGTCACACAGAGGAGGGCAAAGATCTCTTCTCGTTCATCCCAGATTGCAGGACACGGAATAATGGGCTCAAGTTACAGGAACCTAGATTCCACCTAAACATCAGGAAAAATTTCCTGACTGTCAGAGCAATAAGACAATGGAATCAACTACCTAGGGAGGTGGTGGGCTCTCCCAGTCTGGAGGCATTCAAGGTGCGGCTGGACAGACATCTGTCAGAGATGCTTTGACCTGGATTCCTGCATTGAGCAGGGGGTTGGACTCGATGGCCTTGTAGGCCCCTTCCAACTCTACTTTTCTATGATTCTATGATTCTATGATTCCCCCCATATGGTGGCTTGCAAAAAGTCATTGTGGAAAACTACTTGTCTGAAACTTCAATATGCCTTAAGCTAAGTTCTGTACCTGCAAGTAAACAACCAGTCGTCATGTGCCTGAAGTAAGACCATTACTGAAAGAAAACAATGCAGAGTAATTGGGGGACGGGCAGCAACTGACCTGTAATGTTACTATGCATGATTGACTCTTTGGTAGCTGCGTGTAAGTGCTATTCTGTTGACCTTACTGTTTCAGAGATGGACTGTGCTGCCTGAAAGACAAAAGGGAAATATGAATGGTTTATTTATTTATGTTATTATGTATTCATAATACTTATATATCACTTAATATAATAAAGTCTCTCGGCGGTTCACATGTAAATATTAAAAACCACATTTAAAATACACTATTAAAAACAATTTCAACTACAACAACAATATAAAGCAATACAAGGAACAGTTGGTGAAGTAACTTTGCCAGAGCAATGATAACTGGGCGTGTGTCTCACTCAGCATATCACTCATACAAGCTGAGTTGGGCACAGTCCAGTCCCAACCCAGTTTTAGGTAACTGAGATCAGCTTTCTCAGGCAACTTGATTTACAACAGTTAAGAGCAGTTTCAATTCATTGCAGTGTCGTTGAACAAATGAATACATCTGAGCAAAGCACGACTACTAGAGGAGAAAGGCCTTGATAGGGCCTCACGTCAACCAAAGATAACTGCACTCAAATTCAGAGGAGAAGCTGCAACTTAAGGTTCCCAGTGGAGGCTGCTAGCCAATCTGACTGGGTAGTGGTGGCGGCGGCGGTGGACGGGTCAGCAGAGGCGGAGCCAGTGGGTAAGAGGAGGTAACAGAAACAATTCTGTTAAGGTCAAGGCCATGATGGGTGTTGGATTGGGACTCGGGAGATGCGGGTTCTAGTCCCTGCTCGCTCGGCCATGAAACTCACTGGGTGACTTTGGGCCAGTCACTGACTCTCAGCCTAACCTACCTCACAGGGTTGTTGTGAGGATAAAATGGAGAGGAGGAGGAGGAGGCTTATGTAAGCCGCCTTGGGTTCCTTGCAAGAGGAAAAAAGGTGGGGTATAAATATAATAAATAAATAAATAAATAGCCACCTGTAGCGAGCTTCCTACTCTGCCCCAAATACTGAACTCACACACAACATACGCACACAGTCAACAATGTACAATAATAATGCAAAAACATTTTTCACTACATATTTTAGTGGAAATCATCTTCCATGCTTTTCTGGAAGCAAAAGACTTATATTTTCCATGGTAGAAAACTCAAATACAAACAAACACAAGCTTCCCATTTTACAGCATACAGAAAACATAAGCACACATTGATGTGCTCTCTCATATAAATGTCGTCATCATCATCATCATCATCATCATCATCAGGCGATCTCTCGTGACCGAGTAAGATTGTCTTCCAGGATAAAAATTTACAAAAAGGAAATTTTAAAAGGAGGAAATTCTAAAGAAAAATTGTGTAGACTCTAGCGATGGGTCCGTAAGTGACTGTGGAGGCCAATTCTAGATCCACACAGCTTCCCACAGTGAGGACACAGGTTACCAGATGGAAGGTGGTCCTGTAAAGGATTCGTTTGACGTGCTTTTCGCTTAGCACGTTTCTCCCTTTCACCTTGCACTCGGGCTTCTTCAAAGTCCATGGAACCTTTGTGAAAGGCCAACCTCCATTTAGATCGTTCATGGGCCAGAGCTTCCCAGTTTTCAATGTTTATATTGCCTTTTTTTTTTTATTAGCCTTAAGGACATCTTTAAACCTCATATTGACCACCGATATTCCGCTTTCCATCCTTGAGTTGGGAATAAAGTACCGTAACTGCTTTGGGAGACAGCAGTCAGGCATTCGAACAACATGACTGGTCCACTGAAGTTGGCGTTGAAGGATCATTTTTTCAACGCTAGTAGTCTTTGCTTCTTCCAGTACACTGACATTTGTTCACCTATCTTCCCAAGTAATTCGCAGGATTTTCCGGAGGCAACGTTGATGAAATCTTTCAAGGAGGTGGAAGTGACGTTTATAGATAGTCCATGTTTCGCAGGCATACAATAAAGTTGGTAATACAATGGCTTCATAAACCAGTGTTTTGGTCTTCTTACAAATATCCCGATCCTCGAACACTATGTTTCATTCGAGAAAACGCGGCACTTGCAGAGCTCAAACGATGCTGGATTTCAGTGTCAATGTTAGCTGTAACAGAGAGATAGCTGCCAAGATAGAGAAAATGATCGACATTTTCCAGTATTGCCCCGCCAAGCTGGATAGATGGAATCACCAAAGCGTTAACTTGCACTTGCTGATGAAGCACTTGCTGATTAAGTACTTTGGTTTTTTTGATGTTAAGTGAGAGACCAAGTTTTTCGTATGCTTCTGCAAAAGCATTTAGGATAGTTTGGAGATCATCCTCTGAATGTGCGGAAACCACATTATCATCAGCATACTGAAGTTCCACAACGGAGGTTGTAATTACCTTACTTTTTGCTTTCAGCCTGCTGAGATTAAAAAGCTTTCCATCTCAACAAGATAAGTTCGATATATAATTCCCACACCAGTGGGAAGCTTCCCCTCAGCAAGATGTAAAATCATGGCGATGAAAATAGCAAATAATGTTGGGGCGGTAACACATCCCTGTTTAACACCTGATCCCACTTTAAATGGAGCACCATGAGAGCCGTTGTTGTCCAAAACCGTTGCCGTCATGTTGTCATGGAGAAGTCGCAAGATATTCACAAATTTATTGGGGCATCCAATTTTCATAAGGATAGTCCAGAGAGCTGTTCGGTCTACAGTACCAAAGGCCTTAGCCAGATCAATAAATGCCATATAAAGGGGTTGATTTTGCTCCCGGCATTTTTCTTGGAGCTGACGTGCAGTAAAAATCAGTCTACTGTCCCTCTAGAGGGGCGGAAACCATATTGAGTTTCAGGGAGGATCTCTTCTGAAATAGACAGAAGATGGTTTGCGAGAATCCTAGCAAATATTTTACCTGCGGTAGCTAAGAGAGAAATGCCCCGATAGTTTCCACAGTCTGTTCTATCACCCTTCTTAAAGAGGATGATAATTATGGCATCCCTGAAGTCTTCTGGGATCTCTTCTCTTATCCAGATTTTTTGGATGAGTTTATGAAGATGTTGTACAAGTTCAGTATACACACACACACACACACACACACACACACTCAAGAAAGAGACATAGACTGCCTCATTCAGATGCAACAGCCAAACTGGACACACGCATACACAGCCAATGGTGGCCCAGGACATTTTGCTGCCTGAGGAAGACCTCCTATTTCTCATGGGATGATCTGAGCCAGTCACTACCACTCATCCTAACCTACCTCACAGGATTGTTGCAAAGGTAAAAATAGGGAGGAAAGGCAGAACATAAATGTAATAAAATGAAGTAAATAATGTTATGCTCGGAAAACATAATTGTCTTACACGATATTCATAATAAGCCTCCCTAGCATGTAAAATGGCCACGTGTGCATTGCATTACTGTGTGCACTCATTTACATGCATGTGCACTAGAGCTGAGAAGCATCCTGTACTCCACTTGGATATTTATCATATAAGAGACCCTGGGGAGGGAGCCTGAAGACTGACACCAACTCTGATAACTCGTATTAAACAGCCACACTTTGAAAAACATCCTCTTCCTTCTCATATGCACCATCTATATGCCTCCATCTCCCTATGCTTGAACATCAACGGCAAGAAACTTTATTAGTAGCAACATCAAAGGGTCTTGTGGCACCTTAAAGACTAACAAATTTATTCTGTCATAAGCTTTCGAGGACGCATTGCCCACTTCATCAGATGCATGGGGTATTGTGGGGTTTGCCGAGGGAAGGGCTCCTCTCCTATTGGATAGCTCAGGTGAAGAGCCTGCACTGAGGAAATTTCATGTATTTTTCTAAAAAAAAAACACAAACATGCCCTCAGGCAGCCTGGCAGCCTCATAAAGCTTTCCAAGGCTCTGCTTGTGTGTGCAGCGTTAGGAAAAGACATCTCAGCATGGTGGCGGCGGCAGCCACCACTTCCAAAGAAAACAAAGGCGAGCAGCCAGCCCTGCCAAGAGGGAAACCTGTGGAAGCTCAGCAAAGTTTGTGTGTGTGTGTGTGTGTGTGTGTGTGTGTTTTAAAGCAAAAAAAGGCAGTTTGGCACCTCCCCTGACCAAAGAAAGGGTCCACCACTGAAGGTTCCTGTTGGCATCATGATAAGCAAAAACAAAATAACACTTTTAAAATATATTCCTGGATTATAACTGGTTTGGGTTTATTCATTTTGAAGTTCAATTGCTCCTGGTTAAGAAGAGATTTTTAAAAATTCAGAGCAAGACCAGTGCTATAGGAAAGTTGTCACATCTCAGGTTTCACCCAAAGCTTCAGGGTGTTAGCCTCCTTCTCAGGGTCTCCAAAGAAGGTGTTAAACCTCAGGGCGAGGAAGGAACCAATAGGCAAGGGGACAAGCTATTTTGCACAGGGGCCATTTTCTTACTTTTTAAAGTTTAAGCCACCCTCTTTTCAGTGTGCTTGTCCATTCTCAGTATCTTGTTCTCGATTTCTGTGGGAGAGAATGACTGTACCAGAAACATACATTGGAAACATGTGGGAAAGGGCAATGATGCTGCCCTGGAGGCCAGTTAGAAGGCTTGCAATCATTCTGGCAAAAAATCCCCAGGGGCCACCTGGCTTTAGTCCCTGCACCAGTGACAGGACTGGCCTACCATGGCTATTGGAGAGAAGTCTTAATGAGCATCATTTGGTGTTTAGGCAGCAACTTACCTGAATTCATTATTGGCCTTTCTTCCCAGTCCCCAATTCCCTAGGAAAGTATTAGAGCACACATAAAATACTAGCCAAATCTTAAGGTCAGGAAAATAAACTTTCAGAGCAACGACTGGGAGACTAAACATCACCTCCAACACCATCCTGGAAAGCTTGTGTTTAGCAATGTAACTGAAAGACTGGAGGGATCCACAGCCCTCTCATAATAAACAATATGAGATCATCAGCCCTCGTTCTGTGTCTTAAGTAACAGGCAGACAACCTTTTTGCCGTCACGGGCCACAGGCGGTGGTGGATGGGTGGATGGAGGTCATATGCCAGTGCACATGGCAGGAGCAGATGATGGGTAGGGTCAATGTACCCCACACACTCAAATACACACACTCACGGGGAGGAGAGGGTTTCACCATCCTTCACATTGCAACTGTGCTTGTGTCCCGCCCTAGCCGACCAAACAGCTGAAATAGCTATTTCTCCTCTTCTTTCCTACCTTCCCCTACCAAGGCCATCACAAGCTGTTAACTGTCTCTTTACTTACTCTCTGCTCCAATTCACTAATCCTACAGTGTCCTAACAATAGTTTTATATCCCCCCAAGACTCAAAAGCCCTGAGGGGAAGCTAGAGGAAACCTCGGGCTGGAGACACCTGGAAGCAAGATGGGATGGCAAGTCACATTTGCATCTAGTCTTCTTAGCACCCTAAATAACTATAGATGCACATGGGACAACACATTATTGTACATCTGTTTTATGTGAAAGCTCAGGTTATACCTAGTTGTTGTTACCCTGACACAGGACTTCTCTACGTGAGGCATTTGTTGTGTGCTCATGATCCCTCACTCACGGAAGTTTATGGGGCCTTTTCATGACGTCCGTCATCCTCCAGGGCCTCTCCCATGTTTTCCAGCCATTTTTGCGGAGGTTTTTAGAGTGAGGAAAGTGCAGTATTAAATTTCAAAGCGTAACAAGAGCCTTGTGTATTGTCGCAATTCTGCTAAACTGCAGCTATACCACTGCGTCACCTTGTGGTTGGTTAATAGGATATATAGAAAGGCAGAGAAATACAACCCTCCCCCCCCACAGAAAAAAAACCCCGTGAGTAAAGGATGCACTTTTCCTCCCACAATGAAAACAGGAAAAGAAGCCTCAGCAAAGCCATGGGATCAATGTCTCCTGTAGAGAAGCCCTAAGTCTATTTCCTGATTGCAGGCCCTTAGGAGCTGGTGTGCAAGTTTATCTTCTGACTCTGCTGCCTCAGCTGTTATTGGCGTCATTGTCCAGATCATGTGGGGATATTTGGGAGGAGCAGGACTTAGAGGTGCTGGCCCAAGACAAAGTATAATGGGGCTAGAGAAAGAGGGAGAAATGTCCTTAAATTTCCTTAATTTTTTTAATTAATTAATTATCCCATTTTAAATTTGACATTTCCAAAGTGGCTTATAAACAAAACAACACGAAACCAGAGCTAAATGAAGAAAAACGTTAAAAATATGAATAAGGTCAGTGGAAAATACCATAGAACAGCAGCTCCAAAATCAATGGAAGCCTAGGCAAATAAAGGAAGTCTTAGCCTGGCATGTAAAACTACCGGTAATCAGAGCAGGCCCCAAGCAAGCTGCTCTGAACAGAGCATTTCAAAGTCCCTGGGAAGGACCTTATACTGCCTGCCACCTGCCTATCACACCAGAGGTACCCAGAAATGGGGCCTTGATGCTGAACATGGCTTTAAAGGTTATAATCAGCACTTTGAATTTTGCCCAGTCTAAATGGGAAGCCAGTCAGTGAAGCTGTTTCAACACTGGTATGATCCATCAGTACTCGTTGCTGTGTTCTGTGCCATTTGCAGTGTCCAAATAGCCTTCAAAGGCAGCCCCATGTACAACTAGCGCTATATTTCTAGCACTGAGAGCCAGTGTGGCGTAGTGGTTAGAGTGCTGGACTGGGACTCGGGAGATGCGGGTTCTAGTCCCCACTAGGCCATGAAACTCACTGGGTGACTTTGGGCCAGTCACTGACTCTCAGCCTAACCTACCTCACAGGGTTGTTGTGAGGATAACATAGAGAGGAGGAGGAGGATTATGTAAGCTGCCTTGGGTTAGTTGCAGGAAAAAAGGTGGGGTATAAATATAATAAATAAATAAAATAAATAAATATATTGAACCTTCCTGAAATCAGTGATTTGCCTAATTTGGCATGCCATTCTGTACCATTTCCCAAAATGGGGAGGGTTGGGAGCTGAAACAGTTTCACGGGTGGGAGGGGCACATACATCTATTTTTTCCCCTTCCTTTAAACCAGGGGTGAGCAATTTGTAGCCCCCAAGATGATTTGGCCTGGAACTTCCACGATCCCTAACTATTGGCTATGTTGGCTAGGGCTTATGGGAGTTGTAGCCCAAAACCTCTGAAGGGCCACAAGTCGCACACCCCTGGTTTAAACTGTTTAAAAGATGCCAGCCTTGTTGGCAGCTTCAGCAGCAGGAGTAGCGCTCTGGCCGCCGCCACCACCTGAGTGTCCCAGGAGTGGTGTCCCACTTCACACAGATCCCACATTTGGAACAGAACTTCCAAACTGCAAACCTGGTCCTTAGGGGAAGTGCAATAATGGCCAGAACAGGTTGAACACCACTTCATTAGTTGGGAACAGAGGAAGCTGCTTTACGAACTATTTCTTCATCAAGCTCAGAACAGTCTACTCTGACTCACAGTGGCTTTCCAGGGTGTCTCCAGATTGTCTTTCGCCCCACCTCCTTCCTCATCCTGACTAGAAGTGCCAGGGGTTGAACCTGGGACCTTCTGCATGCACTCGACCACTGAGCTATGATCCCTCCCAAACAAACCACATACAGAAAACACCCAGTCTTATATGGATTGAGCATCAACTGATTAGCTCTCATCTAGCCCACCATCTGTGCAGCACATCTACAACCACATCTGCATTAGATTAAAAGGAGACATAGATATGGGTGTCATCAGCATGACACGTCATGCCAATTACCCAGATGGCCTCACTCATTGGTTTCATATAGCGATTAAACAACATTTGTAGGCGGGGAGATAAGAGCACTGCAGAACCCTACGGCACAAGTGACATTGGGAAAAGAAGTAGTTCCCCAGTATCACCTTCTGGAAATGATCTGCCAGGTAGGAACAGAAGCCACTCAATTCCCATCCTGGACAGCTGGTCCAGAAGGATTCCATGGTTGACAGTATCCAAAGCTGCCGAGGGGTCCAGGAGACTTAGCAGAGTCACACACTCTCTGTCCATCCGGCAGGGCAATCAAGGCAGGTTCAGTGGCAAAACCAGGTCAGAAGCCAAATTGAAATGGATCCAGATAATCAGCATCATCTAAGAATGTCTGGAGTAGTACATCACAGCCACCACCCAAGCAAACACCTTGCCCAAAGGGGAATATTCTCACCTGCTGACTGTCCTCACAGTCTTCTAGATCCATTCAGATTGGAGGATCAAAAATTAAAATAGGAACACTTGTCTTATGACCATTACATGCTGTGTCTGCTGGACTTCTAATGAGATCCTTTTTCTTGGAGGTGATCTGCAGAGGTACCATCTACTCTGTTGAACTTTCACTCCCCTAAAACGAGGCGTCCCCCATCCCTTGGGATGATCTCTGTGGTTACTCTGTAACAGCCTTCTCCAACTTGGTGCCTTCCAGATGTGTTGGACTACAACCGCCATCATGCCCATCCAGCACTGCTCATTGGCCATGATGGCTGGGAATGATGGGAATTGCAGTCCAACTCGTCTGGAGGGCACCAGGTTGGGCTCGGCTGCTCTGTAACTACAGCAGACATCATGTAGTATGCACAGTCATGCTCTGTGTATGTGCTTCCCAAGTGGTCATAAGAATGAGAGGAACATGTTTATCCCTAAAGTGTAGACATCTGGAAAGAACCTGAATAAATATGAGGTGGCAACTGCATGTACTTGCGTATGCTCATACTCAAGCACACATGTTCATTGGATACGGATATGTTTATATGAACTGTTGAACATGTGATAACTGCATACCCATGCACAACGTTAGCTTCTAAACTATTTGAATAGCATTAGAAGTACAACAGGTTAATTTATTTGCCTAGCATATGTGGTCGATCACTAGCTTATACGTGATTAATTTGAAAGAGATAGAAACTGACAGTGTCACTGAAACTTTTTTTAAAAAACTTCCTCCTTAAAACACAGAAAACTTAACCGAAATTCGCTTCATAACACAAAAATACAGGCAACACTTCTACAGGCATGGGCACACCATGGAAAAGCAGATATGGAGGAGGGAAAGGCCACCAGGGTGGTGTAGTGGTTAGAGCGCTGGAATAGGAGTGAAGAGACCCAGGGTTTAAATCCCCATTCAGCCATGAATCACTGGGTACCTCGGAGCAGTCACCCTTTCTCAGGCTAATCTACCTTGCAGAGTTGTTGTGAGGATACAATGGAGGTGTTCATGGGAACAACCCTGTACAACACCCTGCCCCTCCTGATTTTTTATTTTACCTGTATTTATTTAGCGATTTTTTAAATTCATTAAAAGAAAACACAAAAACCACACAGGGAGGCTGACATGCTGCAAACCAAAGTGCTGGCCTCTAGCACAATCTTTATTTCCAAGAATAAAGCCCCGTGTGGCATTCTTGGTCAAGTTACTTGTTTCTGAGTCTCATCACTTTGTTCAGAAAATGGTGGTTTCAAGAGAGTGGTTTTGTGTTTTGGAGCTCAGATCCCACCTCTGCCTTGTACTGTACTTGTTCTTGGGTAAGTTTCTTTTCTTTTAGCTTTATCAGTTTGTCTTCTAGGAAACGGATGGTTTGAGACTGGCCATGCTCACCAAACTGGCCATTTTGTGAATGGTCACCCCACCCATGACAGCCATTTTGTGAGAGTGCCTATGACACATTTCCAAAATTCCAGATGTGTCCACTGACCCATAAGGTTGGGTACCCCGATCTAATGTTTCTCCTTATTGCTCAGGACCAGCTCCAGGTTAGAGGGAACCCTTTGCAAAATGCCCAGTGGTGGGTGGGTCCCTCTTATATGTGTGGCTGGCCTGCCCTCTCAGTCACCCACTTGTTCCCTCCCCTGTCTAAACCTACGGTCACTCCTTGGGCCGTAGGTTTATTTGGTGGCTCTGGCAAGCCACCTGCCATTTTAATTTCCCAAAATGATCCATGGTGACACTACTTTGGCTGCTTCAGTGGAAAATTAAGAAAAATTCAAAATGGAAGCTGGCTTCGCAGGCTAAGAGACCAGGTGCACCCAGCGTCAGCATCTGTGGACCCTGCTGCGATGCTTGGGTCCTAGAAGCTGCCTAAAGATGCTGGTGCTGCTGCAGGTCTTTTAGGTAATAACCAGCTACATTTTATTTCTGACCAGTATCCCAAAGCTACCATATCCTACCCCAGCAACTAGGGACTGACCTATTCACATGGATTTACTTCCGTCTCCTATTATTTTCCCTCCTCGGTGCTCATTTTCACCTTTAGCCTTAATTCTGCCTTCATTCCTGGCTATGGCCCAGCATGGTAGTTTGGAAAAATACATTAGAGTAATAACAGAAAGGAGATTAAACAGGGCCGGTGCAAGGCAGTTTGGTGCCCTAGGCAAGATCAGATATTTAGCGCCCCCCCCCCCTTCCCACTTGAGAGCGCTGTATTTTTTTTCCAAGGCATTTCTGGCTCCCCCTTTAGCCCTGCGCCCTAGGCAGCTGCCTAGTTGGCCTAATGGTAGCACCGGCCCTGAGATTAAAAAATAATGCCAGGAGAATTGTGGGATCAGGCCGCACGATGTCAGTTGAAGGAGATCTCAGAAGAGATGTCATCCCTTGAAATGCTCATGGCACTGTTGATTTGGGATAACTCTACACTACAAACTTAAACCAACTTACAGTGCAATGCAATCCAATGAGGCTGCCTGTAACCCTCCAAACTCGAAGGATTATATGGGCATCCTGTCGAGAGCAGGAGGAGCGCAGCAGATAGGATTGCTACCACGCTCCCCTTGTCCGCAAAAACATTTAGATGGCCAGTTTCAGCCGTCTAAATGTTTCTCCTCTCCTCATGAGGAGAAGCTGAGAGAGGCACTGCCTGGATTCTGCAGGAGATGGCAGTGCCTCGCTCGTCCCCTCCCTGCCCCCGGGGAATGCACCCACCCCCCCATGCCAGAACCAAAGTTAGTCTCCTGGCTTCAGTTCCCAACCAGCGAGGAAAAACCTGCACTGGCTGCGAGGTGGGGGGGAGGGCGCTCTGTGCCTGGACTTCCCCTGTGACCTCAGAAGAGATTTCAGAGAGGTTGCAGGGGGGGGGACTTCAAATTATCCAATGCCCCCCCCCCAGACAAGGTCGGAGCCGGAGGCCCATAGGAGTGCGTCCTTAAAGTGGTTTAGTGTCATGGCTGTCCTCTGAAACCTTAGAAATTTTAGCTTTGTGAGGGCAGTGGAAATTATGTGTTAAAAGCAGGGCTTTTTTTCTGGTGGAACTCACCGGAATTGAGTTCCAGCACCTTTTCTTCTATTAATTGCATTACAATTTAATCGCCATCTACTCCCGAGGAAATGTAATCCAAGAGTTCCGGTACCCTTTTCTCCAGAAAAAAAGCACTGGTTAAAAGATCACTGTCCCTTCTCTCCCCAGAACTACAAACCCCATGGTCCCTTGGCAGGGAGTAGTTAGCATTAAATTGATTTAAATTTTGGTTAAATTTGTAGCACAGAGATATACCATAAATGTTGCTGCTAACTTAAAAAGTGCCTGTGAAAACCATAGCAAGAAAGTTTCTACTGTGCCTTGGTTACTTTCATTAGAGACCAGCACAGATGACTTTGAAAACCTTCCTTTTAAGCAAACATTTAAAAATCATATTTCATATCTAACACAAAGTTTACTAACCCAATCACCAGATAATGGTCACCAAAGACAAAGACAGCTAGTGCTTAACAAAGAAGAATAAAAGGCTTTGGTCAAATTAGATACAGAGAGATTTCTACCCTTAATTGTGGCCTAGAAATAATTTAAAATGAATGTAAAACATATAGCACACTATCAAAGCACTTACCAGTGCAATGCCCAGACTTTCAGAGCAGTCCTGTTGTTTTTAGATAACGCACCAAGCGCTGGGCAGGAGCAAATCCACAACAAAATTAATGCTTTCCTGAAATAGCAACATAGAAGAATATAAAACTTACGGAGGCAACTCCTCACATGTATTCCCGGAAACAAGATTTTCAGGTCTGCTAAGCTGTACTCCTCCTCCAGCTGCTACAAAACATCCCATTACATTGAATGGTTACTCACAGGTTTCGTTACTAATTGCTGCAAAAGCTATATGCTAATGGCTCATGCTAATTTTATTTAAACCTAGAGGTTTCATAATAATGCATTGGTACATTCGGGTAATATTACCCTTTCCTGCCTCTGGTAAGAAGGATCTTACACAAAACAACATGACTTCCCTCAGAGTTGTACTGAGAAACTGAAAGTCATTGCTGGAGGATCTTTAGACATCTTCCTCTGAACTGGAGTTGGGGACTTGTATAGGGGGCTAATCATTCTGGTCTTTTTGGTGTCTGTAAATGCATACCCGGAGAAGATTTTGATCACGTACCTAAAATCCATCTCAGACCAGATATTTAGATGACTGTTTTAAACGTTTATTTTTGTTGAGGATAGAGATAATGCATTTCTGTGCAGCTGATATAGAATACTAGAGAGAGACCAACCTGTTTTCCTTTGGAAGCCAGGAGGAAATTTGCTTATTTAATTAAACGGGAGCCTTTGGAGCTTGCATTTCATATCAAGGAAAAGTTCTTCCTTGTCCCCTCCCTTGCAACCAGCAGAATGCTCTCGGGAAAATAGGGGGTTAAAAATGAGGATTGCGTTCTAGTTTAGCTCATAGCTCCAGGGCTTGCCGTGTTTGGTGTCACGCACATAATTACTTCTAATGCTTCGGAATTCACAGTATGCAGTTCTTTGCAACTCCAAAGCAGGGAGCAGCAAGGTACGGTAGCTAATTATCTATAGGTGTTAAGTTCATCCAACTTGCCCTTCCTGGGAATATGCCTTTTCACAGAGGAGACAAGTATTACGGATAGCCAGTGGTGGAGCTATGGCTGGACCTTGGTTGGGACCAAAGTCCAGGGCCTTGCAGCGCAGGAAGGGCCCAAATGGCCACCCAGAGATCAACATGTGATGAGGACAGCAGAAGTAAACTCCATGTTATTCCTGTAGTCGTGATGATGCTATGATTTAAGAGAATTTAACATGCAAAACTGCATATGCTCAGAATATATTATTTTTTATCAGGGTTGGCAGTTTTTATTTATTTATTTATTGTATTTGTACCCCGCCTTTTTTCCTGCAAGGAACCCAAGGCGGCTTACATAATCCTCCTCATCCTCCTCTCCATGTTATCCTCACAACAACCCTGTGAGGTAGGTTAGGCTGAGAGTCAGTGACTGGCCCAAAGTCACCCAGTGAGTTTCATGGCCGAGCGGGGACTAGAACCCGGATCTCCCGAGTCCCAGTCCAACACTCTCACCACACTGGTTTTGTTGTTCTAACATATCTGGAATGTAGAAGCAGTTTGTAAAGCATGGAATGATGATTGTGGGGGTGGGGAAGAGAAATGCTTGTTCTAAAGTGCATCCCATAAGATCATTATTTCCAGGGGCTTTGTTTTTACTCACAAGTAAGCATGTGGGGCCCCAATCTGCATTGGGGCAACTGCACATGGGTAGGGAAGGTTTAAACCTTCCATCCCAGCCACTTCTTGTTTTTTTTTAATTCCTCCCTCAGCCCTCATCAATCAGCCAGAAAACCAAGGGCCACTGGGAGGTTGCACCCCATTCCTCCCAGGAGCAACATCACAGCAAGAGGGAGACCAGCCTGGCCCCATACATCGGCCAAAGAAGGAACAGCTGCAAGGAGCTTGTTTTGCCCTTCCCTGCCAGAAAAAAAAGAAAGAAACACCTATAAGGACCTTTTAACTAAGAACTGGTGCCTGAGCTTTGCTTTTTTCCCTCCTCCCTCCCAATCCCTTTTCCTTTTGTGTCATGTCTTTTAGATCGTAAGCCTGAAGGCAGGGACTGTCTTATTATTCATCTTTGTAAGCCACTCTGGGAGCCTTTTCTGGCTGAAGAGTGGGGGTATAAATGCTGTAAATAAATAAATAAAGGAAAACACCTCCACGCCCCCCCCACCTTTTTAGCTCCTGTGCATCTAGGGGGGTAGGGGGGTTGGAAAGCAAACACCTGGAGGGGAAAGTTTAAACCATCCCCACCTGCATGTGGTGATCCCATCTGGATCAGGGTCCCCGCACACTTACTTGTGAGTCAAAAACAAAAAGAGGATCAGCTGTATGCTAAGTATTTAACATAACATGTAGTGGTTCAGTAATGTAAGGGTAGATGCAAAAAGTTCCACCACAGCCTTCCCCAACCTGGCGCCCTCCAGATGTGTTTGACTACAGCTCCCATCATCCCCAGTGAAAATGGCTTGGCTGATGATGATGATGGGAAGACATCAGGTTGGGAAAGCCTGATCTTACCAAGTAAAGGCTTATCAACATAAAAATCAGTGAGAGAATGGACCACCACGGCCAATATCCTATTTGACACTAGCACCAACGTAAATTACATTGCACCATAAGTAGGCCCTAGCCCAGTGATGGCGAACTTTTTTGAGCCTGAGTGCCCAAACTGCAACACAAAACCAACTTATTTATTTCAAAGTGCCAACACTGCAATTAAACCTGAATACCGAGGTTTTAGTTTTAGAAAAACAACTCATACAGTTGTCCAAACTAATTAACATCTTTTGTCTTAAAAGAAAAACACAATAACAGAGCTTTCAATGATACAAACAGTTTTTTGTTGGAAAAAAAATCAACTCAAAAAATTATTATAGTACTACATTGTACACATAGCCTGAAGGGAATTTATAGAAACTATTTAAATAATTAGGCACATGTATTTTTGGATAAGGGATTCTCAACTTGTAATATGATTATATGCCAGACTGAAATTGTATGGGGCAAGCTTTACTCCGGGTCCTTTCCCTGCTTATACAGGTGTCGGATTAGTAAAAGTAAAAGTCAACCTGTACTAGGATGAGCAAGATAAACAAGAAAACTAAACGTGCTTAACACATTTTAAACACTATATGTCTTGGACTGCAAACACTGCATTAGGTAAAAGTTTGCATTGGGCATGCTTTTGCACAATTAATGTGATTTTTGATATTGCATGCATGCTGATAATTGGTCAAACCTTGGCTCATACTCCGTTAGTTTGAGAGCAACACATGCGGCACTCAGGTCAACTGTTAGGGCTTTACATCCAAGCCATGCTCTGTGCATCATTCTTCAAAATCTTTTAAATGTGATAACAATGTAGAAAAGAATTCTGTAACAGGAATTCTAGAATAAAATCATTCTGTTCCACAGTGTGAGAAAGAACAAAATCATTAGTGTTTTGCAGAAGGGGACGGTCTTTTCGCGATCTGGTGACCAATGGCTCGAGTGCCCACAGAGAGGTCCCTGAGTGCCAGCTGTGGCACCCGTGCCATAGGTTCGCCATCACTGCCCTAGCCCAACGCCAATAGCGTTTGCTGGTGTGACAGGTTTTCTGCTAGAGGTTGCTTACACTAGCCCAACGTAATCGAATACTGCCCCATATACTTAAGAACAAAACTAAATTATAGTAAGTGTTACATTGGTGGCAGTGGTGGCGAAGCAAAAGAATATGATGGGCACAGAATGTTTTTTTTTTATTTATTTAAAGTATTTGTAGGCTGCCTTTCAGGGCAGGAGCCCTCCCAAATATGAACATTTCTTATACTTTCATGTAGACTTATGGAAGCAAACATCATGAATGCAGATGGCAGTAACAAACCCAAACAGGAAAAGGAGATTCTAGTTTTAAAAAGGAACAGAGACTGAGAGGACCAAAATAGAATGGCTAAAGGCAACAATGTACGGTAGCAGTTTTTCAAGGTCAGCTGGTATCGCTCAGAGACGGGAATACTTAAACTTCATGAAGCCTTCAGCAAATGAAACCTTGAAATAAACAGTTAAAAGTGGAAGATGGGAATTAGAAAGCTTAAATACAGATCTTAATAACAAGCCTTTGGCACCAACTTTGCAACTGACAATTAAGGTAGGATCCAGCATCCCTCCAGAACAGATTTGGGGATCACGAAGGAAGCCGCACAACAGAGGAGAGAACAGGGAGGTCCCGCTTTGCCAGCATTATCTGTTCTGATGGCAGAACAGCGCTGCTGGGTCCTTAATGATCTAAATTTGCCAAAATTATTTATTTGAACTGTTTGTATCTGCTTGGCTCCAGGTGACCCAGGGTGTGCTTGTTTTTATTATTTTTATTCTCTGTTTTATTATAATAGATTGTTTTATTATTGTTACTACCCCCCTGTGGGCCTAAATTTGGTAGAAAAGTGGGATGTATACATATTTTAAATAACAAAACAAATATGTAATTCCACCCAATATGCTTGATGGTTTATACTAATTAAACCCATAAAATGAATAATAACTTTAGGCAGCCTCACTGCATACATATCTACACTAAATTAAACATTACATGAACATCAACAGCACTTAACGTATTTCATCACCACTTCCCATAGTCGAGACATGAATTTGGGAGGGGATGCTAACCTGACCTGATCCCCAATGATCCACAGAGCTGCAAGGACAGGCTGTGTATTCCTTGAGCCTGGCTCTTCCGCCTGAGTTCAGGGTTGTCTAAGGGTCAGGGTGCTTGCAATACCGCACCCGCTTGGAAACCTCTGGATTTACAATCTGAATAACATTGTCAGGTTTCTGCATTCAACATCTGAGTTGTCCGTTGCTTGGGGTTAGGTGGCAAGATTCTGGCTTTTTGGCAAGTGTGTCTGTGTGAGTGCATATGTGCAGGGAGGGTGCCTGTGGTTGGATCCAAACTTAGTCATACTTAGAGTAGACACACTGAAATTTATGGGACTGGTTAGTCATAAGTAACTTAAGTGCCATCGATTTCAATAGACGTGCTCCAAGTATGACTAAGTCGGGATCCAACCCTCTAATAATTACACTGTCATTCCTCATTTCATGTCATACAAGGTGCAGCATCATGCGGGTTCACTAGATCTAATTCTGCAGATTGCATTTATGTGAGTAATAGTCTCTCATGAACTAAAGACTCCAAGATCCCATCTTGTCCTGTTGATCACATCTGCATGTTCATCACTAGATAACTGCAGCATCACTTGCTGCCTATTCACTACTGTGCCAGGTTTAAGGTTCTGGTACTAGTGTACAAAGCCATCTATCCAGCTTGGCGGGACAATACTGGAAAATGTCGATCATTTTCTCTATCTTGGCAGCTATCTTTCTGTTACAGCTAACATCGACAGTGAAATCCAGCATCGTCTGAGCTCCGCAAGTGCCGCATTTTCTCGAATGAAACATAGAGTGTTCGAGGATCGGGATATTTGTAAGAAAACCAAAACACTGGTTTATGAAGCCATTGTATTACCAACTTTATTGTATGCCTGCGAAACATGGACTATCTATAAACGTCACTTCCACCTCCTTGAAAGGTTTCATCAACGTTGCCTCCGGAAAATCCTGCGAATTACTTGGGAAGATAGGCGAACAAATGTCAGTGTACTGGAAGAAGCAAAGACTACTAGCATTGAAAAAATGATCCTTCAACGCCAACTTCAGTGGACCGGTCATGTTGTTCGAATGCCTGACTGCCGTCTCCCAAAGCAGTTACTTTACTCCCAACTCAAGGATGGAAAGCGGAATATCGGTGGTCAATATAAGAGGTTTAAAGATGTTCATTGGGCTAATCTAAAAAAATGCAATATAAACATCGAAAACTGGGAAGCTCTGGCCCATGAACGATCTAACTGGAGGTTGGCCTTTCACAAAGGTTCCATGGACTTTGAAGAAGCCCGAGTGCAAGGTGAAAGGGAGAAACGTGCTAAGCGAAAAGCACGTCAAATGAATCCTTTACAGGACCATCTTCTAGCTGGTAACCTGTGTCCTCACTGTGGGAAGCTGTGTGGATCTAGAATTGGCCTCCACAGTCACTTGCGGACCCATCGCTAGAGTCTACACAATCTTCTTTAGAATTTCCTCCTTTTATCCCGGAAGACAATCTTACTCGGTCAGGGTAAAAAGGATCCCAAGGGGCCTTAGAATTCTAAAAGAGCCTGGGGTGTTCACCAATGATGAAAAATTCAAAGATAAATGGTATGCTATCTTAAACAAATGCTCTATGGACCTCATGTTATTATTAATTGAAACATCTAACATGGAGGTACAAAAACTTAAGAGTGAGGTGGCAGTTTTGACATCAGAAATTAAGGAGACCATAGGGGAAAGAAGTTTCAATGAAAAAGCAGAAATACTTGATGAGGAATTAGAATACCAATTAGATGAATTAAGGGAGCAAAAGTTTAAAAAGTTTCAAAGAGATCTTAGGGATTATGAAGAAAATAATATATACAATTGGAAAAAGAAAATAGGAGTCATACCTAAAAGGAAATCAGTAAGTTTTGACCTGTCCTCTAATAGTAGCTGTGAAGAATCAAATTCCTTAAATACCCATAACAGGGAATTGAATTATAGGAGGGGGAATAGCAACAACAAAAAATTTAGATACAGGACAAACCGAACTAGTAGGACACCACATAACTCTGATAATTCTGATCCTGTATCAGGATTTTTTTTAGAGGAGACAGAGGAGAGAGAATATGGGAAAAGACCGAGATTAGGGGATCACAGACATACATACAGACAAAAACTCTTCAGGACACATCAGTAGTTAATCTCTCACATCAGCAGTTTTCAAAATTGGAAATTGACCTTTTGCAGAAGGGGCTATCATTTGTGCCCACGCCAAGGTGTGACCCCTTCCGCACCATGTCAGAGGTACAACAAACTTTCAGAAAAATTAGGTTAGCAGATTTCTTTAAATACCAAGATGCACAAAAAACAGAACCAATTCTCTTTAAATCCAGATCCAGCTTCAACCCGATATCTAACAATCCCCACATTCAAGTTTTTCAGGATCTAGTCACACAAGAGATCCAAGTAATGGAATGCCAAGATTCATACATCTGGCACAACCTAACAAGGGCTGAAAAAAACAGTTTGGAAAAACTTAAAACCAACAAGGATATAGTGATAAAACCAGCGGATAAAGGAGGGGCAGTTGTTATCTGGGACAGAAAGGATTACATCCAAGAAGTTAAGAGACAGTTGGGGAATAATACACACTATAGGGCATGTTTAGATAACCCCACACGAAATATAAAAAAAGAGATAGCCTACTTAATAGATGAAGCCTTCTTACTAGGATATATTTCAAAATCTACTTTTGAGTTTTTTACTGATACGGATGAAAGGATTCCACAATTCTATCTATTACCAAAAATCCATAAAGGGATTTTCCCTGTACCAGGAAGACCCATAGTCTCCGGCTGTGGATCTATCCTAGAGCCCCTAGCTGTGTATGTAAACCATTTTTTAAAACCATTTATGGAACAAATTAATTCATATATAAAGGATACAACTCACTTTTTGAATTTAATACACAAGCTACAGCTAGAATCAACTGATTCATGGCTAGTCACCTTGGATGTTAATGCCCTCTATACAAACATCCCACAAGAAGAGGCTATACTTGTTATTGAAGAGACACTAAATAAAAGAAAGGTGTTAAATCCACCGACTAACTTTATTATGGCCCTGGCTCAACTAGTCTTAAAGAAAAATTTTTTCCAGTTTGAAAATAATTTTTTTTGGCAAATATCAGGCACAGCCATGGGATGTAGATTTGCCCCAGAATTGGCTAACCTTTACATGCAAACTTTTGAAGAACAGCGTATTTTGAATAGGGATAACCCATTCAGACACCATATAACATTCTACAAACGATATCTGGATGATATTTTTGTGGTCTGGCAGGGTTCTGAAGACACTCTTCGAGATTTTGAACATTTCATTAATAATCAACATACCACTATCAAATTTGACATGAAATATGACAAGCGCCAAATTCATTTTTTGGATATATACCTAACTGTGCATGAGGGATCTCTACAAACATCTACTTATAAGAAACCAACAGATGTGAACTCCTATTTGAACTATGAAAGTCATCATACTGTCTCTTTAAAGAGAAATTTACCTTATTCACAATTCTTAAGGATTAGAAGAAACTGTAGTCAAAGCAGTGAATTCCATCTACAAGCTGGTCAATTAATGCGACAATTAGAAAACAGAGGCTACCCCCGTAGAATACTAAAACAGGCTCTTTACAAAGCCAAAACAGTAAAAAGGACAGAATTGCTAAAACCCAAAAATAGATTAACACAAAACAATAGAATGATTATCCCCATAACATTTGATGGCTCAACTGTGTATATTAAAAATATTATCCTAAAACATTGGCACCTTTTGAAAGACATCCCCAAGTGTGCACAACCACCCATGTTTGCCTACAAACGTACTGCCAGTTTAAAAGACATTTTGGTCCATTCAAGACTAAGGCACAACACGAATCAGACAACTATCTCTGGAAAAATACCTGTGGGACATTACAAATGTGGGAATTGTAGTGTTTGTGATAATTGCTTGACCCTAAAGTCTTTTAGAAACCCTACTAACAATAAAGAGTACACCCTAAAAGAATTTTCCAATTGCAACACACCAGGTGTTGTATATGCTATCCAGTGTCCCTGCCCTTTACTATACATAGGCATGACGACTAGAAAAATAAAATTAAGAATAGCTGAACACAAAAGTTGCATTAGAACCAAAAAGATTCATGCACCAATGGTCAAACATTATATGGAACAGGAGCATGATGAAAACTCTGTCAGGTTTTGGTGCTTAGAAAGAGTGCGAGGTACAGGAAAACAACTAATAGCAAAACTTAAAAACCAAGAGTCCAGATGGATATTTAATCTAAATACAGTGGCTCCATTTGGATTAAATGAGAACATAGATTGGTTATCAACTGGTTTGTAGTATACTAATTTTTGCCATGGTTTTGTTGAAATAAATTATGTATAAAGACCAACTTTAGTGTAAGTTCATTCAGAATACTAGATGTATAGCCACACTATCAGGCAACCTCTAAATGAAGATGACTACCAGGTGTGTGTAAGGGTATCACACCAGATAAATTACTCCATCTGCCAAACTCTGGAGCATTGCCTCGGGAGCTTGGTAGATGAAACCAACCTTGGTAAGTCAATATACTCCTTCTGAAAGGGTTCTCTTATATTTTTATTTTTTCTATCTTTTTAAATTTATAAAAAAATTTCTTATCAATGTATGTACTAATAAAACAAATGTATATTTTATATAGAATTTGGAGAGATACAGAGCATTAGCTTGTATATTGACCTTAGTGAAAACTACAGGGGTGAGCATGATATCATTTAATTATGTTCTATATTACTACCAATTTCTTATGAAAAACTAGCAGACTGTAGTTTGATTCATTGTGAGTTTTGTATTTTTCCTAAGCCACTGAAGAAGGCCTTTGGGCCGAAACGCGTTTGGCTTCTACACACAAGTAAAGAAAGCTTACATGCTGTGAGGACATTCTCTGGAAGCACCAAACAAAAAAAACTTTGGCACTAACAATATTTCATCTAGAGAGAGAGGTCCTCAAGTCTGAAAGGACATTTGTATCATCTTCAGCCCTTAAGACGTTGTATTTTACAGGTCTACATAATTGTTTCTGTCTTATACATGTTTTATATATATATATTTTTAAAAACATTTCTGGAAATTTTTATATTACATTATAAAATTTAATCTATTTTACTATATTTTATGGTTATTTTTTATATATACAAATTCTTGACTTTTAAGTTCTATGCTTTGTGTTTGTCAGGATTTTAAACATAGTCCCTTGTTGTATGTTTCTGGTAATACAATGGCTTCATAAACCAGTGTTTTGGTCTTCTTACAAATATCCCGATCCTCGAACACTCTATGTTTCATTCGAGAAAATGCGGCACTTGCGGAGCTCAGACGATGCTGGATTTCACTGTCGATGTTAGCTGTAACAGAAAGATAGCTGCCAAGATAGAGAAAATGATCGACATTTTCCAGTATTGTCCCGCCAAGCTGGATAGATGGCATCACCAAAGGATTGGCTTGCACTTGCTGATGAAGCACTTTGGTTTTTTTGATGTTAAGTGAGAGACCAAGTTTTTCGTATGCTTCTGCAAAAGCATTTAGGATAGTTTGGAGATCATCCTCTGAATGTGCGGAGACCACATTATCATCAGCATACTGAAGTTCCACAACGGAGGTTGTAATTACCTTACTTTTTGCTTTCAGCCTGCTGAGATTAAAAAGCTTTCTATCTGTTCGATATATAATTCCCACACCGGTGGGAAGTTTCCCCTTGACAAGATGTAAAACCATGGCGATGAAAATGGCAAATAATGTTGGGGTGATAACACATCCCTGTTTAACACCTGATCCCACTTTAAATGGAGCACCATGAGAGCCGTTGTTGTCCAAAACCGTTGCCGTCATGTTGTCATGGAGAAGTCGCAAGATATTCACAAATTTATTGGGGCATCCAATCTTCATAAGGATAGTCCAGAGAGCTGTACGGTCTACAGTATCAAAGGCCTTAGCCAAATCGATAAATGCCATATAAAGGGGTTGATTTTGCTCCCGGCATTTTTCTTGGAGCTGACGTGCAGTAAAAATCATGTCTACTGTCCCTCTAGAGGGGCGGAAACCATATTGAGTTTCAGGGAGGATCTCTTCTGAAATAGACAGAAGATGGTTTGCGAGAATCCTAGCAAATATTTTACCTGCGGTTGCTAAGAGAGAAATGCCCCGATAGTTTCCACAGTCTGTTCTATCACCCTTCTTAAAGAGGGTGATAATTATGGCATCCCTGAAGTCTTCTGGGATCTCTTCTCTTATCCAGATTTTTCGATGAGTTTATGAAGATGTTGTACAAGTTCGGGGGCCCCTTCTTTAAAGATTTCAGCAGGAATCCCATCTGGTCCACTAGCTTTGTTGTTCTTCATTTGATTAATGGCTTTTTTTACTTCATCCAAAGTGGGGAGTATTGCAAGTTCCTCTTTAATTTGTTTTTGCGGGATTTGCGAAAAAATCTCATTATCCACCTTAGATTTATGATTTAAAAGGTCATAATAATGCTCTTTCCAACGCAGTGCAATAGACTCTTTGTCTTTTAAGAGTTTGGTGCCATCTTTTGATTGTAAAGGGTTTGTACCATAGGTTTTTGGTCCATAAATGGCCCTTGTGGCCTTAAAAAAGCCCCGTGCATCATGAGATTCTGCAAGTTGTTGAATTTCTTCAGCTTTCTTTTTCCACCAAGCGTTCTTAAGTTCTCTTGTTCTTCTTTGGACCTCAGCCTTTGCGCTAGCGTAGGTTTTTTTCTTGGCAGCGCAGTTAATATCATTTTGCCATATTTGGAAGGCTTTCCTTTTTTGGTCAATTATATATTTAATCTCATTGTCATTTTCATCAAACCAATCCTGATGTTTCTTAGTTTCATATCCAATAGTTTGTTCACAAGCTGCAGTAATGGAGGTTTTCAGCTTAGACCAATGGTCCTCAATGTTGTCAGGAGGTTCCGTAGGTAGATGTTCCTTAAGAAGTGATTAAAGACGAGTTTGCTTAATAGGATCTTGAAGGACTTGGATGTTCATTTTACGCCTTGGTTTCCTTCCTTGAAGCCTACGTTGGGGAGCAATGTTGATAACCATTGTGGACCGGATTAGTCGGTGGTCTGTCCAGCAGTCGTCGGCACTCACCATGGCCCTAGTAAGAAGTACATCGCGGCGATCTCTAACACGGACAATTACATAATCCAGAAGATGCCAGTGCTTTGACCGTGGGTGCTGCCATGATGTTTTAAACTTATTCTTTTGTCGAAAGAGCGTGTTTGTGATAGTGAGATTATGCTCTGCACATATAGACAAAAGTAAGAGTCCGTTCGGGTTGCTATTACCAACTCCGTCTTTTCCAATAGTTTCTGGCCATAAATCAAAGTCACGCCCGACTCTTGCGTTAAAATCGCCCAGGAGGATAATTTTATCCTCCTTAGGTATCTCTGACAGGAGAGTGTCCAACTGGCTGTAAAAACTTTCCTTGATGTCATCATCAGCATCTAATGTTGGTGCATAAGCGCTCAAAATAGTTACCTGTTGGTTATTGGCGAGCTTTAATCGAAGAGTTATCAGGCGTTCGTTAATGCCAGTAGGAACTTCTGACAAAGAGTTCACTAGTTCATTTTTGATGGCAAAGCCTACACCATGTATTCGTCGGTCCTGCTCAGGTAGTCCTTTCCAGAAGAAGGTATAACCTCCTTTTTCTTCTTTCAGCTGTCCCTCTCCTGCCCTTCGAGTTTCTTGAAGTGCTGCTATGTCAATTTTAAACCGTCCCAGCTCCCTTGCAATAATAGCAGTCCTACGCTCAGGGCGTTCACTATCTATGTTATCCAGCAATGTCTGTATATAACATGTTCCAAAATTCAAATGTCTTTTTCGACCGCTAAAATGGTGACCCCACTGGACGCGGTAATCCAGTCAGGGGAGAAAGAGGTAGACTATGTTTAGGGCACCTTTTCTAGCCCCCTCCCCATACGGGGTGAGCAGAGTGGATCCTAAATAGGGCTGCTCAGTCATGGATACAGCTGCCGAGCTGCTCGACTACCTTGTTCCTTGAACAGGGTGACTGAGGCTGCATCCACCGCCCACGTGCTGGTCCGTGACTAGGGGCTTCCAGATTCACAGTCCTGCCCCCGTCGCCATTCGCCAGTCGCCATGGGACTTTTTTTTTTTTTTTTTTGGTTGGGTTGGGTTGGGTTGGGTTGGGTTGGATGGGTTGGGTTGGAAGATGCCTGTGCGTGAAACTGTTTTATGTGGGGAGATCGGTGCACAACAAATCACCACACAAACTTGACAGAGTACGGCAGAGATCCAATGGCACAGTTACCCTGACGATTGGAAAACCATTCTCTGCTGCAGCCTTCATCCGCCTTCACAGCCGTTGTAATTTAGGTTTAATTATCTTCCGCCTGTTCTGCCGTTGAGGACTTTATGTTTTGGATCGTTCTTTGTCTGGTTCCTCTCCCCGGACCTTACCACCATGGGTGACCCTACTGGGAGTACATAGCTCCCGACGGCATTGCTCACAGGATTCATCGGAACACGCAAGCCCACTCACCACTTCAAGGTGACGATCTGGCGAGGGGACAGACATTAGCAGGTGCTAGATTAGCAGGTGTTGATAGCTATAACACTGAGGTGCTAACCTCAATGTTGTGGAAATGCATGTGAAATTGCAGTTAAAGGCACAATAACAGGCGAGGGAGATCTTTTTCTCTGCTCAGTTGACAAGCTGAAATCAGCTGTAAGTCATAACATTGTCGCAAAGATATCTATGCAATTGTGAACCATCCCTAAAACAGCAATCCCATACTAGTGTGTTAAGATCCACTGACTTATCAGTAAACATGCTTAGGTTCATGCCATGCAACAAACAAGAAGGCAAAAGAGTAGCCAAACAGTAGAATTGTTACAAAACACAGCCAGGCCAAAAATTCTTTTAAACTTTATGAATGTATGTATGCCTCTTATCCAATGCTTACATTTGAAAACACTCTATTCACAGCTGTTTAAGCAAAGAGGAATCTGTCATCTACGGCAAATCTGCTGTCGCAATAATGCAGTTGGCAGCCGCCTAGGTTGCTAGACAGGTTGACCAGTCTAGGGATGGGAGAGAAGTTCATGGGGTTCATATTTTTTTGTGAAAATACTGAGTTCACACCTCCCTAGACCAAACACAATCTGTACATTTGCAAAACTTGCAATGAATTTTGGGGCCAGGGAGAGCAATGCGTACAAAGAAAAATTCATGTATTTGAAATGTGCAAACAAAGAATGTGTACATTAAAAAAAATGCACCCAAAACTGCTTTTCTCAATGGAAAACACACACATACATTTAAGAAATGCTTTCAGATAATGCATACATGTAGAAAAATGCTTATGGAAATATGCATGAATTTCCATGCGGAGGGAAAAAAATCACAATCCTATGGAGACCCAAGTCAGAACAAGCTTGGCAGTGGAAAAATGAGGACCTTGATGAGACCATTGTGACAGATTTGCCCATCCCAGTATTGCTGTCCAGGGCCAGTTCCAGGTTTGAGGAGGCCCTGGGCAAAGTGCTGTCTGGTGGGACCACCTAATTGAACAATCCCCAGGGTGCATGTTTCCTAACCCCTCCTCTCTACTTCTGGCCTCTCTGTGGCCAGCCCACGTGGGCGCTCTCTCTCTACTTCTCCAACCTGATAGACACATGGTCTGAGCTGGCTTCCAGCCAGTGATCTTCAATGAAGCAGACTCGTAACATCAAAGACTCTAATCAACCTATATGCAATCTGCATATATGAATAAACAGACTGTAAGCAAAACTAATAAATGTCTTTATTATTTTTAATAAACTTTGTATGGACAATCCGTTCCTTTAAAAAGCCTTTTACCAGGGTTTGGCAACCCACGTGGTGATAACCAGTTTCAATAACCAGGCTGCGCATAAGGGGGGGGAAACTCTGCTTTGTCCTAACCAGTATAGGACCAACTGCTTTCCACTTCCTCCAACAAAAAGTGGCATCCTCGGCGTTGCCAACTGCTGCGCTTTATAATTAAAGTATATATCCCTAGGAAAAGCACAATCCTATGCATGTCGACTCAGAAGTAATCTTTATCATGTCTTACTTCTCAGTATGTGTGTATAGGATTGCAGCCGAACACTTTCTTTTGTTACTTCAGAGAAAGCTACAGCTTTTATTTGATTTACTTATTTATTTAATAATTTTATTTGCGATTATAAAACAAAAAAAGGTGGGAAACATCAACACCAACAAAAAACATACCCCAAACGTGTATCTATTAACAATAACTATTCACAACACCATTAATTAAAAAAAGAGAAAATTAGACATCTGTTTCAAATATATCCATTAATATAAGCAGTCTATATATCTGAATAAGCATCCAGACGAAATTGATGACTGTATCAATTCAAATGCATCAAGAGTGGTAAGATCTTCAGACCACTGAATGATACATGGTAAATGTTTATCCTTCCAGGCTTGAAGTATGAGACTTTTTGCAACTGTTAGGGCTCTCAGAGTCCACTTTTGCGGTCCATCTGTTAATCCCCACATCACGAGAATATAATTTAAAAGCGCAGGAACATCACAATTATCACAGAATTTTCAAGAACAAAATTTATGTAGGCGGTAACTTCCAACCAGAAAGAAGCCACCACAGGGCATGCCCACATCATATGCCTCGGTGATGCCTTGTCCATGTTATAACGCCAGCATCTAGCAGAGCTTTTTAACAAGGCCCTGTGATGTCCAATATACACGAAACATCAGTTTTTATTGAATCCGTCTGAATTTTAAATTTACAGAAACAGTACATATGGAAGCTAGGGCAACCTTCCATTGCTTAGGCTTGGTTTATCGATTTATTACATTTCTATACTGCTCAATAGCCGAATTGCGCTGGCCAGTCCACAAAACAAAAATTAAAACCATAAAATTCAACAAAATAGTAAAACATAACATAAAAACCTGAAATTTAAAACATATAAATAATAGCAAAGTAAAAAACTGAAGAACTAAAATGCCTGGGAAAATAAAAAGGTCTCCACATTGACCACGCTGGCTGGGAATTATGGGAGTTGCGGTCCAACATCTGAGGAGGGCACTAGTTTGGGGAAGGCTGGGCCAGCCCCTTTGAGCCACAGCACACACTACTCCTTGTGTAGCAAGAGCTGCCTCCTCGTGGAACACTTTAAAGCAGTCTCCGTCTGGTGGCCACCGTGCATACACCAACATTTCCTCCTGGGCAAGTGAGGGCTTGGGAATTCTAGCCACAGATGATGTTAAGAGCACTTAACATTCGATGTCCTGCTTGTGAAGCCGGGGCATGATGTAAAAAGGCTGGTTTTGTTAGTAGAGAAAGAAAGATGGTGATGGGGTTTTGCTGTGTAGAGCCAGGTGACCACAGACACAATGATCAATGGAAGGAAGGGACATTTTTACACAGGGTGGGCTCGGATGACACTTTAAGCCCAGAGTGGCTCTGTGGCCACATTGGGCTTAAAGTTGCCTAGGGCCTCTGCGGTGCCCAACTAAGGATCAGACACAGAGGGGGTCCTGAGGCACCTCCCCCCCTCAGTCCACCCACAAGTACCCCAGGGGACATAGATAGCAGGAGCACTAAGGGGATGACAGCTGCTGAAAGTGTCCAATTGACACTTTCAGCGGCAGCCATCCACTTCCCTGCCCTGTGCTCCTGCCAATGCCGGGAGAGCGGGTGCCACACCGAGCAGGGGGGGGGCGCTTCTCTTGTCATCGCCAAAGCCGATCTTGCTTGGTGTGATGCCCACAGGCTACACAAGGAGTAGTGTGTGCTGTGGCTCAAAGGGGCTGGCCCAGCCTTCCCCAAACCTCTGCCCTCCTCAGATGTTGGACCGCAACTCCCATAATTCCCAGCCAGCGTGGTCAATGTGGAGACCTTTTTATTTTCCCAGGCATTTTAGTTCTTCAGTTTTTACTTTGCTATTATTTATATGTTTTAAATTTCAGGTTTTTATGTTATGTTTTACTATTTTGTTGAATTTTATGGTTTTAATTTTTGTTTTGTGGACTGGCCAGCGCAATTCGGCTATTGAGCAGTATAGAAATGTAATAAATCCTGCTGGGCAGCGCGATGGTGAGGCGATTGTGCTGCCAGGTGGGGAGGGGCGGTTGCTTTCCCCCCACAGCCTCCTCCCAGGGAGACTGCGAGGAAAAGCCCCTCCTTTCGCTTGTGCTGGGGAGCCCCTGTGCCTCCTGCCCCATTGCCCCCTCTCGTGCCCACGGGGAGGGGGAGAACAGGGGGCAGGGGTGCCAAGGTGCTCTGCTCACCTTCTTCTCAAGTGCCGCGTGGGCACTTTGGTGGCTGCCCTCAACCCTTCTTTTGCTGCTCTTGCCAAGGGGCTCTGTCGTCCTTTTGGCTTGACCGTGGTTTAGCATGTCATCCGGGTTCAGACGAAATGCTAAGCCTTCTAGGGTTTCCTAAACCCTGGAACAAAGCCACGTCTTAGCAGGGTAGTTAAGGAGATAAACTTTAACCAGCCTGACTAAGCCTTCCCGGGTTCGCATGACACTCTAGGCCACTGTGGCTTTAAAGCCGTCGTGGCTTAGCATATCATGCAAACCCAGTCACAATCCTCTCCTATGCGACAACATAAGCCATCAAGGGGGAGAAAAGGAACCCCGTGTAACATAGTTTCTTGCTCCAATGGAGAACATTTCATATTCTAGTTGAATCCCAGTTGTGTCGTTCCCCTGATGCAGTGTTTCTCAACCTTGGGTCCCCAGATGTTTGTGGCCTACAACTCCCAGCATGCCCCAGCCAGCTATGCTGGCTGGGGCATGCTGGGAGTTGTAGGCCACAAACATCTGGGGACCCAAGGTTGAGAAACACTGCCCTGATGGAAGCAGTTCCATCAGCAGGATCAGGAGGAGGCAATTCCCATACAGCCCCACTCCCCACACCCTCAAAATCTGCTCTGGAGGGCTAGGAAACAGTCTGGAGCAGATGTTCGAGTAGCGCAGAAGGCTACACAGGGAGAGGGAGAGAGGGAGAAAATACCATTACGCGAGCGGATTTCCACTAGCACGATGTTGGATTTAAGCTTTTACTGTTAACACACTGTTATTTTACATTCGCCATGCTAGTCCTGGAAACACCTTGTTAGTAGTATTAATCCAGCACACCAACCGATTTATTCGGCTTTCGTGTCATGTTCCACTGAGTTACCCTTTCTGAAACCTACACCACAAAAAGAAATATAAAAACGTGTCAGTAAGGTTTTCATACACCTGTTATCTCATGTTAATCTGTGCTTGTCAGAATGCAACCAAAATTAATGTTTAGACGTTCAGATACAGGGATTTCAGAAATATGGCAGTGAGTGGCTTTAATGGCCATCTAGCAATCACTAACATGAGAGCTACTGCTTTTGTGTGCACCGGAAGCATGAAAAGAAAAGTCCATACGCCTACCACTCTCCCTCCAAGGAGCTCAGGGCAGTTCAGATGGGACTCCCTCTTCCTATTTTATTCTCACTGCAACGCTGAGAAGCAGGTTACACTGAGAGATCGTGACTGGCCTGAGGGCACCAGTGAGCTTCATGGCTTGGCTGAGTGAAGATTTCAGCCTGGACTTCCCCAGACTTCCTAATCCAACACTAACCACAACACCACGTTTGCCATCTCTATAACACATTTCAGGTGTCCAAAGCACTTCACATTACATTCTTCCAATATTTGTCAAGGTAGGTCAATATTCTCCTTGTATTTCTGATGGCAGTGGAGGCTGGGAGAGTAGGGGCCATCTAGTCAGTTTGTCACAGGGACGTCCCAGCTCACACTCAAAGCATTTTTAGAAGGGGGAGAGTGGCCAAACACAGCCTTTTAATGTAATAATACACACACCCTGTGTTGGAAAACTGAACCGCTGGGGGGGGAAACAAAGCTAAACAACTTTGTCCCAGTGGCTGCAGAATCGTGCTGTGAAGTTAGGGTAGTGTGAGAAAACGTGTGCTAGGCCAGTAGGCAAAAAAGCAAAACGACAAGTCTGTTTCTTTTAAACACAGAGGTTTACCAAAACTAAGACTTGCAAAAACATGAACAGACACAGAGTGCTATGATACAAAAAGTGATAAGAGAATAGTATGTCAGACAAAAACATATACAGTCTGGACACACAAACAATCTCTTAACTCACAGAATGCTCTATCATCAATACTCACTAATCCAATTAAACTCCTTTTCTCCCAACAAGAACACAAAGACTTTACACACCTTATATACACTATTGTACAGTCACATGCTAAATATGAGGTAATGCCAGCTGCATCAAGGCATGATGTCACCCCAGCTGAACACAATTTAGCATGACCCTTGCTCCAGATCCCCTGGTTACAAAAAACTGTACATTTCCCTCACTGGGCCAAAGGTGATACTTTGCTCAGGCCTGACCTTGATCAGGTCTGTTGGTCCTGTAGCTTCCTTGCCTGAAGGCAATACCTGAATATGTGAACTCCATATTCTAACACCCCTCCTTGCCTGAGTGGCTAGAAGTTTTATTGTATTCACTAAACATTTCACATTAGAACAACATACCAAACCTTGTAATTGTTTCTTGGAATTTTGGCCTGGGCATTACATCTGCCAAATTCCCTTCTGATGGGCAGTACACCAGTTTGATTATACCAGTTTGTATGTGGTCTCTAACATTGCAGAATTTTACCGCTATATGTTTAGTCTGGGCTTTCAGATTTTCTGTGTTCGCCAAAGATATGCATGCAGTACTGTCACAAAAGACCTCCACCGGTAGCTTTTGACTGATTCCCATATCTTTGAGTAGTTGTATAAACCAGGTTGTCTCACCACATGCCAAAGACACTGCTGCCATTTCTGCCTGACAACTGGATGTGGCCACACTGGTTTGTTTCTTAGATACCCAGTTTACTATGGTGTTACCTAATTGCATTACCATGCCACTGACTGATTTCCGGGACAACACACAATTTCCCCAGTCGGAATCCACCCATATTTGTAAGTTTTCTGAACCATGAACCGGTAAACTTAAACAAATGTCTAGGGTGCCCTTGAGATATCTAAGTACTCTCTTCGCTGCGTTCCATGCTGGAACAGTGGGTTGTGCCGTGAACCTACACAAAACTCCCACACTGGCTGCTATATCTGGCCGTGACCATTGCGCCAGATACAGCAAACTGCCAACCAAGGATTGATATCTTTCCACCTCTTGAAACACTTTGTCTGTTGCAGTTATGGACTTTACAAAATCTGTGGTCATAGGTGTCAGAACCGGTGCACACTCTAGCATACCATACTTTTCTAGTAATGCTACCACCTTGTGTTTCTGGTTTAGACAAATGGACTCCTTTGACCTAACCACCTGAACACCTAGATACTGTGCCACTTCACCCAGAGATTTTATTTTAAACTTTTGTCCTAATTGCTGTGCAAATGTTGATATCTGGCTGCTGCTTGACCCAGCACACAAAATATCCTCTACAAACGTGATTAACACCATGAAGTTGTTTCCTGAACCCTTAATATACTGCTCCTATATGTACATTGTTAATTAGGGTGAAATAGGACAGGGAAACTCCTCCACTGGCCATTTCTTCCCATCCATGCCTTCAGCCCACTATGCCACATTTACACTGGCACTTGGTGGAACCTGGAATTTGCACACGTGCCCTGCAGATCTGATGATCCTAGGAGCTGCTTTGGGACACATCTCTTTACTCCTAGTCCTTTGTCTCAGGATGATACACTAGGCTTTTCTGAAACTAATTGGAAATATACAAGTCAAAGGTTTCACAGGGCTTTATATGGGCACAATAAGAGTGTAGCATTACCGAGCATTTTGACTCTCTGAAACAGGTAGATCAAACTTTCCAGGATACTGTGAATGCAGCGCACTATTGGAAACCAAAAGACATCTGGTTATGTACACAGCCACAGGAGCAAGAAAGAAGTGGGCAGGCATCATGATATCTCCATTACAAACACATTGCATTTTTGAGTTATCAAACTAGTACTGTTTCAGTAATACTGATACCTCAAGACTTTAATCCAATACACACTTCCCTGGAGATAAACCCCACTGAACACAATGCAACTAACTTTGGAGTAGATATACATAGGATTGAACTATAAAATGCCTGTGACACCCTAGATCTAAGTATGAAGCAACTTATTTTGCTATCTAATATGATACATACAAAACGCTTACCTAGGTTGGGATAGAGTCCAATTCTTTCAAAGGCTGCAAAGGTAATCACACCAATACCAAGGGAAGCAAACCAGTCTAAAAAGATACATATTTGTACATTAAATTTTGTTCTTTGTTTACCGAACTAATGAAATCAATACATTACAATGTTGACCTACTGTTATATTGGTAGTAGCAAACTAATACAGTTCCAATGGCCAGAGAAACAATGATAAAGTGGAAGTATGTATCTGAAATGAGGAAGAAAGGAATTATCGCAGGTTCAAACTCAAGGGTTTAATTTAGGGACTGTAATTTCCAAATGTTTCGACACCAGTGAAGGCCTTATGCTTTTGGAGTAAGGACTGTCTGTGATGTAGTGTAGATGGCAGCCAGTGGGATGAATCCAGATTTAAGCTGGATCAACTTTGTTGGCGGTAGTGGACTTTCTCGCCCTCTTTTTCCTATGGCATTCCCTCCAGCCCCTGCTGAATGGGGTGAGCTGCAGTGTGTGTGAGGAGGGCGGGATCCCAAAAAATCGTGTGGAAGGGCCTTCCACAAGTGGAGCCCTTGCTGTCATGGAAGGCAGATGCTGGATCCAACCTCCTGTGTTTACTAGCTGCTGTCGTAATCTGACTTCCCAGAGCTGGGGCAGAAGTCTAGTCAAACCTTTTTTTGCAGTAACTCCAGTAATTAGCTATAAGTTTTTACAGTCCCAGTAAAGTTAACAGATTACAACGTAGTTCCTTGACAAGAATCAGTTCATGACCATCACAACAAAAGACTCAGTCATCCCTAGGTTCAGCAAACAGAATAAGTCCAAATAAATTCACAGTTCCGGTTCAAAGCAGGAAGCTTTCCAGGTTACCAATACGTTGTTCCCAGCAAAGACTACTGCTGCTGGTGGCTCTGGTTTAAATACAGGGGAGTGGCTGCTAAAGATCACTGTCGGACATTCAATCCTGGCAGGGAAACCCGGCTCTCAGTCAGTCGCTGAGCCTCACCAGACATCGCTGCCCCACACCCTTTAGTTGACGATGCACCAAAGGAGACACCGCCGAAACACCCTCTCCTGCAGAGGCCTCCTGTCCTGCTGCTCCTTTGCTCCCCTGGAGGACATCCCTACTCAAGAAGCAGGGGCCTCTGTCAAGATCAGGTCTCCCAATTGTGGACGATAGGCTGTATGTATCAGGGTCCAATGTCTCACACCCTTCCAACTCATCAGCCAGTGGGAGGCCTGGTAGAACTGAGTTCTCAGGCATTATTCTGGCTTCCCATGGCTGGGCCTAACTCTACAGCTTCCCCTTCTGACTCAGAACTGATGTCACAGGTTATAGCTCCTCTCAGTCTGGTTCAAAGTCTCACAGCTGCACTCAGCATAAATGAGACATGTGTACTTTCCAGATGCATTATGCACCTTCAGATTTTGAGTAGTAAAGAACTTGAGTCAGTTTCGCCATATACCTTAATAAAATTTTGGAGTATCCCTTACATAATCCACAGAGGTAGAGATGCTGAGTTATGAGCATATTCAGAGATTAACGGTTAAGAAGAGTATACCATGTTTGCTGTGGGCTTTCAGTCTGGATGTCCAAGATGTGGAGTTTAACTATTATTATGTAGTGTTGGGGGAAAGGTACTCTACTCATGCTCTCACATGTACGATTTCACTGTTACTTCACAGTCTAGGACTGAACCCTGGCATTTAAAACAGGTCGGTTGGATCCAGATTTAGTCATACTTAGAGCAGACCCACTAAAATCAATGGGGCATAATTTAGTCATGAGTAACTTAAGTCCCATTGGTCTAAATGAGTCTGTTCTTGGTTGAGCCCTGGATCACACTGAGCAGGCTTTGTGGTTATGTTTGTGGTCACTTAAATTCTTACCATCTTTTGTTATGCCTGGTATGCTCCATCTTATTCTATACCCTATGGGAAATGAAATGAATTAACAGAATAGTCAGGCAAACCCCTTTATGTGAGGAATGGCCTGAAGCTGGAAAATGTCGCTTTAGCCAATGGGTTATCCCAGGGTGTTTCCAGATGGATGGCTGCTAATCACTACCAACCAAAAGTCAGTGGGTTGGATCCAGATCTGTCATTCTGTAAGTGGAAGGTTAGCACTTGCAGAACGGGACTTCCCTGTCCTCTCCTCCCAGCTGCATCCCCACCATGCCCTCCAAATCCACTCTGGAGGGTCCCCCATCCCTTTGGAGCAGATTTGGAAGGCAAACAGGTAGCTGCTGGGGGAGGGCAGAAAATAGAGAAATCCCATTCCGCAAATGGCAGAACAAGGGATCTGGATCCAACACATAGTGTGGCTATCCCCTCTTCCTCCTTAACAGGTTTTCTGTAGAAAGAAGAAAGATGGAACAAGCAGTAGGAGAACATGGGAGGCTTACAAGTAGAAGACAATGTCATCTGGACTTCACATAAAATTCCATGAATGAAGCTAGTTGACTGTACAATGAATGCTTCATCTGGAACCACGCATACAGTACTGGATAGTAACGAACTTTGCCAGCAGATCAACCCTGGGCTGAGCACAGATGTCAAACCTTACCCAATTCCAAAAGATCCCCTTATTTATTTATTTGTTTGTTACATTTATAGATCGCCCATCTGGCTGGCAACCGGCCACTCTGGGCGATGTACAACACGATAAAATAGAGAATAAAATACATTTAAAACAGTATAAATTTTTAAAATCTTAGCCCATCCCATATTCCCGCCTGAACAGCCATGTTTTTAGTGAGCGGTGGAAGCTCAGCAGAGAGGGGGCATGGCGGAGGTCACTAGGGAGAGAGTTCCACAGTATGGGGGCCGCCACAGAAAAGGCCCTCTTCCTAGTCCCCACCAGTCTAGCTGGCTCTGGCTGAAGAAGGGACAAGAAGAAAGCCGTCCATGGCAGATATTGTTGAGCAGCCTACTTGATGTTGCTAGTGGTGCTCCTTGAGATAAACTGGACCGGAGCCGTATAGGGTTTTAAAGGTCAAAACCAGCACCTTGAATTCGGCTCGGCGACCAACTGGTAGCCAGTGCAGCTCCTTGAGCACTGCAGTAATGTGATCCCACCGCCGGCTGCCTTTAACCAGGCGAGCCGCCGCGTTCTGTACCAGCTGTAGCTTCCGAACCATCTTCCAGGGTAACCCTACATAGAGCGCATTACAGTAGTCTAGGTGAGAGGAGACCAAGCCATGAACCACTGATGGGAGCAGATGATTAGGAAGGTAGGGGTGCAGCTGCCCTATCAGATGGAGTTGATACAGCGCCACCCAGCTCACAGCTGACACCTGAGCCTCCATGGACAGCTGGGAGTCTAGAATGTCCCCCAAGCTGCAAACCTGGTCCTTCAGGGGCAAATGTACCCCATTCAGCACCAGGTCAACATCCCCTAACCTCCCCTTGTCCCCCACCAGAAGTACCTCGGTCTTGTCGGGGTTCAGCTTCAGCATGTAACTGGCCCTTTGGGTCCTGCCTTTGTTTTGGCTCCAGTATCCCAGTTACCCTCTACATATCTTTTCCCCAAGCATCAAGATGGCTGCCTTGGGCTAACTTCAGGAAAGGGTAATGGAAGAAGGGAACGAGGGGAACCATGAGGATTCAGGCAGTAATTTGATATAAGAACATAAGAAGAGCTATGCTGGATCAGACCAAAGGCCTATCTAGTCCAGCATTCTGTTCACACACACTGGTGAAGCCCACAAGCAGGACAAGAGTGCAATAGCACCCTCCCACTCATGTTCCCCAGCAATGGGTATACAGATATACAGGGTATATAGTATACTCTAATACTATAAAGTCCAAATTTAGCTAGAGTAGACCCACTGAAATTGATGAGAGTTAAGTCATGTGTAACTTAAGTCCCACTGATTTCAACTGGTCTACTCTAAGTATGACTAAATCTGGATCCAACCCAATGTGTCCTCTGGTTGACCAGCTGTTCTAGTTTTATCCCAGATGCTGCTAGTTGATGAGCACTATCTTTTAGCCAGACATTGGTGGCTTCATGATAAAATTCTAAAAAATGTTGTAGCATCAAATAAACATGTAGGATGCATATGTATATACGGTATACCCAGACCCAAAGTTGCGTGCCACAACTTTATGCCTGTGTTGCAGTCACTATGACTGATGGGTGCTGCATGAATTGTCGGCTATCAAATATCCCACCTGCCCTTGGGACATCTGATACAGCCATAAGATGTAGGAGAATTCTTGTTTGGGCACTTTTGTTACCTGACCTGGACCCAAGGAACAATTGAGTTGAAGGGACAACTAAGCCGCTCCCACTGGTTTTGCTAAATTGCAGGCTCTTCCCTTTCTCAAATGTGAATAAATGGAGTGAGTAGTGATCCAATGACTTGCTTGGAGAAGGGGGAAGGGTGTGCAGTATTATTGCAGTAAGGACAAGCACTGATGGAGCATTTCTGTATTTCCTGTGGCTGCATCTGTGACCGAGGGCAAATCAGGTCCACCAGGCTGCACCAAAAATTAGCCAGTATATGAGGCACAAATGATTTTGCTTTCATATTTGAAGTCCTTTCTGAAAGAAGAGAACAAACCAGCACATGGCGAATGGTGCAATGTTTAAGCTTTCATATCCCAGATTGATAACTAGCATAATACATGGAATGAGAATTAAAAGGCACAAATTATATAGGAACCCCCCCCACACACACACAAATCTTTAATCTGTCATTCATATTTACCAGCCAGCTGCAGGTGTCCCTTCTTTCCTCATAATCTCTGAAAAAAGAACAAGATTTGCATCAAGACAGACTGTCCCTAAAAGGGCTTCAGTTATACTTCTCATGTTCATTACAACACCGAGATCTGTGTGCACGTGGGGAATTTCCCCCAGAAATAAACATTTCAGCATCGTAAAAAGTTACTTTCTTCACTCACCAGGTTTTACTGACTATAACTCATTAACCCAAATAGCAGAATTATCTTAAATATGCACACACCTTTGGTTACAGTGACCACTAGAGGGAGCAGTGAGAGACCGGAAACATCAAAAAGGCACCAAAAGCAGATACAAAACAAAACAAAACAAAACTGAAAACCAACAGTTACAAAAAGATAAGTTGAGGTCTGAGTCCGGGGGTGCTTCCAGACGAGGCTTTTATTTTGCCATCAGCCTGCCTCCTTCACGTATGTTTACGGGGCGTCCAGATGACGCTGTCATCTTCTACTTGTGACCAGCCCATCTTTTAGAGGGAACAGCTGCACAATGCCTTCCGACTGTGAACACTAAGAGCCCCCCACCTGGAAGCACAGCAGGAAAAAACAGAACCCAGGAAAGGCAGTAAAATTTTAAATCTGGCTGCTTTGTTCAAGCTTGTCTTTTCTTTAAATTGCTTGATATAACTACATCTCTTCCATTAACATATTTGGGGCCCTAACCCTTAATTCAGGGAGGCTGCACATATTATGTGGCAGCAAAAAAGTTTTTACCAACCCATGCTCATATGGCAGTGAGTCCTGGCCAATCCAAGCTCCCTGGCATATGTCTTCTTATGATACATGCATTGGTGAATGACCGGAGAATGCATGTGTCACTTTTATGTGTACATGTAAAAAATATTTTTTACATGTACATACGAAAAACCATGCTGAATCAGACCAAGGGTCCATCTAGTCCAGCACTCTGTGCCCACAGTGACCAACCAGCAACCTGTGTTCCCCAGCAAGTGGTGTACATAGGCACCACTGCCTCTGATACTGGATGTAGTATATAGCCATCATGACTAGTAGTCATTGATAGCCTTCTCCTCCATGAATTTGCCTAATCCCCTTTTAAAGCCATCCAAATTTGTGGTCATCACTACAACTTGCGGGTAATGAATTCCATAGATTTAACTACGGTATGTGTGAAAGGCATAATGACCTTGCAATTGACTGCCACAAGCTCCGCAAAATAACTTTCATTCTCACTTCCTTCTTGCGATTCTGATCTTTTATCTCGGTTTTGTTTCCCACCTGTTAAATAATAAAGAAAAAAATCACATCAAAGATTTACTTACTGTGTTGGCAATGAAGCAATCAGGAAGGAGGGCATTGTTTACACAACTATACACATCTGCTAACAACAGAGCTGGTGCATGAGCATCTAAACGCTACTGCCACAAGTTAATGCTGCCAGAATGTAAAATGCTGCAACTCCTATTTGACATTGGCTGTATATATGTGGCCGTACATATCATTAACACACAGGAGTCTGCCTAATAGAGGGCTAAGTCCCCTTATTTAACTACTCAGGATCAAGGGTCACACTGTACATCTTACAACCAGCAAGTGCAATGATGATCAACAGTGGAGTCAAACCAATGTAGAGATAGCCTTTGGTCCCACTGGGTTGTACAGATTAGATGTGTACCACCAGTGTGCACGTAAAATAAAACTGATCTGCAGATTTGCCATGTAGCTCCAGGTACATGGAAGGCAAGAGTAGCTGAAAATATGAGTGTTTAGTTTTGTCAGAGAATTGCCTACTCAGAAAGTGATTTACATTAAAATAGAAAAATACATTAATCAGGTAAAGCTGCATTTACAGAGAGTTTTAGTTGTTTCCTCACCTGTTCACAAATCCCATTCCAAGTCAAAATCAGGCTGTCAACATATGGATTTGTTGTAAACACTTAGGAGTATGATTCAAAAATAACCCCCTTCCCCAACACTTACAGAAAAATGGGTGTCGACACCTTTAAAAAAATGTCAGTTTGGTACAGCCAAGAAGACAAAATATACAAGGCCTGCTTGCCATATGGGAATGATGTTTGAGGGAGGGACAGGATTGGGGTGAGGTGAGGTGGGGCAGTTAATTCAGCAACACAAACATTTTTGTTCGATCCAAGACAACATATCAGTTTGCCCCCCCTTCCCTTTGCATTACCTTGCTGTTTTTTCTGTAGGAGGAACTAAAGCACAGGGATTTGAATTATCCATTGCTGTGTCTGTAAAAACAAAAAGCAAAAGTAGCTTTGTTGGGCCATGAGAAAAATTCCAAAATCCATGGTTGGACAAATATTTTCATTAGGCCAGCTAAGGGCCCAATCCTATGCCCGCTAGACGCTGTCTAGACGGCCACAGAAAAAGTCGGGAGTCCCAGCTCTGACCTCAGAAAAACACTCCGAGGTCACAGCTGGGACTCTGACTTTGGAGTGCCCTCCCTCCGCCCTCACAGCTGGTGTGGTTCTTTTTGCGCCGACTGCAGCTCCGAAGATGGAAGACCAGAGCCGGCGCTGGGGTGGCGGCGGCAGTTCCTCTGGCTCCTCTTCTCGTGAACCGGTGTAAAACAGTTAGTCAGCCAAAATCAGCTGTCCAAGTGTTTTGAAGGGTAAGGGAAGTGCCCTCCCACCCTCAATAGGAGATGCCAGTAATTCTCCGAGTTTGGAGAGTTTCGGACAGCTACATTGGTTTGCGCTGCCCAGGTCATAAAATAGCGTGCAAGTTTTTGAAAGTTGAAGGGAGTTTTCTTATTCTAAAGTATTGTCCCTTGTTTCCAAACATCATAGTTCCATGGAAATTTATTGAAGTAATTAAGGTAGACACTACGACTCCAGAGGATACTTTCCCTTTGAACGCTTGATCTGATACATCTCCTGTGGCCTGCAGTGCACAAAAGGAACTGATCCAATGGTTTTATACATAGAGGAGGAGCCGCTGTGAATTGTATTAACTTACAAAAATAATGTCTTTGAAACTTTACATTGTAGGTCATGAGAGCCTAAAGCTCATTTCTAACCAAACCAGAAGTAGACCTAAATAGTTATGAGAACTGTGGAGGAAGGGGGGGCTGGCTGACCCGCCACACCCCCACCCTTTCCTACCCCAAAGGACCCAAGACCCCCAGAGAGCTCAAGGTACCAGATTGCCAGCCTCAGCTGTCTGCAATCCTACCTGAATCTCTGTTCAGGGACTTGCCTTTGCCTATAACCTGGATTTAGATACTGAAGCCACAGAGCAATCCACAAACAGTACACCATGTGGGGTAAAAACCTAAGCAAGGTTTATTCAGGTAGCATTTTACAACAAAAGGTGGGAAATGAGAGAAGCACAAACTAGAGAGACACTTTAGTACACAGAAAAGCTGCAAAATAACAAAACCTGATTCCTTAATATCTCCCAGGCACACAACTCTGTTACCTGGGGGTCAGTTCTCTTCCAGGGTTAGATCCAGCACAGCCTTGCTGCCCGGGGAGGACTACTTCACCTACCCGAAGGTCCGAGATGGGTAGCCCCCCACAAGGCTTGCCTTTACCAGCGCCCTCATTCAGCTAATTTCACCAGGAGCTACCTGGGGTCGTATCCTGAGGCCACCCGAAGGCTTGGGCCTCTCCTTGGCTTACCGCCATTGCTCCAACAGCCGGCAGCCACGCGATGACCAAAGACAAAGACAAAAACCCACATGTTGGGAAATATACCTTCCCCCCCCTCCCCTCCTCTCTGTAGCTCTGCTGCCTTTTAGCCAATCATGATGCACTTCACCTGGCCAGACAGGGGGAGGGGAACTCATGACTCTTGACTTACTGGGCCTGAACTACATTTGCATTTGAAAGCCGGGTCTCGGCTTTTCAGGACTTCCAGGCGCCATTGCCTCCTCCCAGCCTTACTTGGTTTACACATGAGGAGGCGTGTGCATGTGTGTGTGTGTGCAGGAACCCTCAAAGGCTCTTTTCTCCACAAGAACAATATTTCTCCAGCACCAATTCTATGCACTTATATTATCTAGTATTTCATTATATCAAATGAGCATCCTGCAATTTTCAAATAATGTTGATACAAAACGACATACCAAGCTTTAAATAAAATACAAGCAGGTAGCTGCTTGGCAACTGTGTGAACAGAATGCTGGACTAGAAAGGCCTTTGTCTGATTCAGCATGGTAGTTTTTATGTTCTTATCAGCACTTTGAAGGCAAAAGCCTCCTGGAATAAAATGTCTCCATAGCCAGCAAAAGACAGTCAGGGAGGGGGGCTACCAGCACTTCACAGGACAAGGTATTCCACAATATTACTGCAGCCACTGAGAAGGCCCTGCCTAAATAGTAATTATCACTATTACTAATAGTAATAGTAATAGTAAAGTTTATCTCTACATTAGAAGAGATAAACTTCTAATGTAGAGAATGTAGAGTTTATCTCTACATTAGAAGAACTGGGAATAAATGATATGTGATAATGCTTATAGCGGCATATTAAATAAGCCCTGAAGACATTTTTGTTTCAATCTGCATTTGATGTGGGGGGGGGGGGGCTGGTTTAACTGTTCTCCTTTTGAAGTAATTTCGATTGGCAGCTAAGTTTATGTTGTAATGTTTGATGTATTCCATTCTTTTTTAGCTGGGAGGGTTATGGATTATTTTAAAATTGTTATTGGAGTTAATAAGTACCATAATAGGATCTTTTTAAAAAATATATTGTTTCTTATTCCTTGATTGTAAGCCACTTTGAGAAAACCTTTTTGTGAAAGACCAACCCCTGGGTCTTTTGCGTGAGTTCGGCACTTAACGGGTTAACCGCGGCTGAGATATAGCCCGTTAATGCAAGTGAAATTGACTAGAATTGACTGTGCCACAGATCCCACATGGGCAGCCAAAGATACAAAGTTTGCAAGACTTCCAAACTGTGAACCTGATCCTTAAGAGGAAGTGCAACATTGTCCAGAACAGGTTGAACACTACTCCATTAGTCAGGAACAGAGGAGGACGCTTTATATCAAGTTAGAGTATTTGATCATCAAGCCCAGAACGGTCTACTCTGACTCACAGTGGCACTCCGGGGTTTCACATCACCTCTTTCCTCATCCTGACTGGAGATGCCAGGGATTGAACCCGGGACTCTACCGCTAAGCCATATACTGACAACACCTCGGTCTTATATGGATTGATCATCAGTTTATTGGCTCTCATCCAGCCCACGGCACCAGACATCTGCTTAGAACATCTACCACTGCATCAGCATTAGATTAAAAGGAGAGATAGGGACCAAATACCCATCATGCCAAATACCCAGATGGCCGCACTCATCAGTTTCATATAGATATTAAACAATATTTGGGGGGTGGGGAGATAAGAGCCCTGCAGAACCCTGTGGCACAGGTGCCATGGGGAACAGCATAGTTCCACAGTATCATCTTCTGGAAAAGTCCTGCCAGGTAGGAAGCACCAGAGTGCAGTTATTAGCATAATCCCCAAGGATTCCATCACTGACAGTATCCAAAGGTGCTGAGGGATCCAAAAGAATAAGTAGGGTCACACACTCTCTGTCCACCTAGCATGAGCATAGCTGAGAATGAGCTAAGGTTAGCGAGGAATGCTAAAAGCAACAAAAAAGCTTTCTTCAGATACATGTACAGTAAAAGACAGAAGAAAGAACTGGTGGTTCAACTACGCATGAGGATGGCAAATTGATAACAAAGACAAAGAAAAGGCAGAAGTGTTCAATTCCTACTTCGGCTCGGTCTTCTCCCAAAAGAGGGTCTATGACCCCCCTGGCAAACCTGAAGTGCAGACTGAAGGGCAGGATTGCAGCTTGAGATTGATAGGCAAATGGTCAAGGAGCACCTGATTACTCTGAACGAGTTTAAATCTCCAGGGCCTGATGAGCTGCATCCTAGAGTAATAAAGGAACTGGCAGAAGAACTCTCAGAACCACTGTCTATTATCTTTGAGAAATCATGGAGGACAGGTGAAGTGCCAGATGACTGGAGGAGGGCAAATGTTGTTCCCATCTTCAAAAAGGGCAAGAAGGAGGAACCTGGGAACTATAGGCCAGTCAGTCTGACATCAATCCCCGGGAAAATTTTTGAGCAGATTATAAAGAAGTCAGTCTGCAAGCACCTTGAAAACAATGCAGTGATTACTAGAAGCCAGCATGGATTTGTCAAGAACAAATCCTGTCAGACTAATCTGATCTCATTTTTTGATCGGGTAACCTCCCTTGTGGACTGTGGGAATGCAGTGGACATTATATACCTGGACTTCAGCAAAGCTTTCGACAAAGTGCCTCATGATATCCTGATTAGTAAGCTAGCTAAGAGTGGGCTAGATGGAACAACTATCAGGTGGATCCACAATTGGCTACAGAATCGGACTCAAAGAGTGCTTATCAATGGTTCCTTCTCAAACTGGGGAGAGGTAACGAGCGGGGTACCACAGGGCTCGGTCCTGGGCCCGGTGCTCTTCAACATTTTTATTAATGACTTGGATGAGGAGGTACAGGGAATGCTTATCAAATTTGCAGATGACACAAAGTTGGGTGGAACAGCTAATACTCTGGAAGACAGAAACAAAATTCAAAGTGACCTCGATAGGCTGGAGCGCTGGGCCGAAAACAACAGAATGAAATTTAATAGGGATAAATGCCAAGTGCTGCACCTAGGGAGAGGAAACCAAATGCAGAGTTACAGAATGGGGGACACTTGGCTCAACAATACTACAAGTGAGAAGGATCTTGGAATTGTGGTAGATCACAAACTGAATATGAGCCAGCAATGCGATGTGGCTGCAAAGAAGGCAAATGCAATTTTGGGCTGTATTAATAGAAGTATAGCTTCCAAATCGCGGGAAGTGATAATTCCCCTTTACTCGGCACTGGTTAGGCCTCATCTTGAGTACTGCGTCCAGTTCTGGGCACCTCACTTTAAGAAGGACATAGACAAACTGGAGAGGGTTCAGAGGAGGGCAACAAGGATGATAAAGGGACTGGAAACAAGGCCCTATGAGGAGAGACTGAAAGAACTGGGCATGTTTAGCCTTCAGAAGAGGAGACTGAGGGGAGATATGATCGCACTCTTCCAGTATTTGAAGGGATGTCACACAGAGGAGGGCAAAGATCTCTTCTCGTTCATCCCAGTTTGCAGGACACGGAATAATGGGCTCAAGTTACAGGAACCTAGATTCCACCTAAACATCAGGAAAAATTTCCTGACTGTCAGAGCAATAAGACAATGGAATCAACTACCTAGGGAGGTTGTGGGCTCTCCCACTCTGGAGGCATTCAAGGTGCAGCTGGACAGACATCTGTCAGAGATGCTTTGACCTAGATTCCTGCATTGAGCAGGGGGTTGGACTCGATGGCCTTGTAGGCCCCTTCCAACTCTACTTTTCTATGATTCTATGATTCTATGATTCATCCACAAGGCAATCAAGGCAGGTTCAGTGGCAAAACCAGGTCAGAAGCCAGATTGAAATGGATCTGGATAATCAGCATCATCTAAGAATGCCTGAAGTTGTACACCACCACAGTCACTACTTACACAAACACCTTGCCCAATAGGGGAATATTCTCACCTGCTGATTGTTCTCACGGTCTTCTGGATCCATTCAGACTGGAGGATCAAGAGTTAAAATAGGAACTCTTGTCTTATGGCAATTACATGCTGTGTCTGCCGGACCTCTGATAAGATGCTTGTTCTTGGAGGTGACCTGTACAGGTACCATCTACTCTGTTGAACTTTTACTCCCCTAAAACGGAGAGTCCGCCCCCATCCATTCTTTTTCACTCCACTCTCCTAAGGGTGCTTTACTTTTCCACTTGCTCCCAAGACTCTAAGTGCTCAGGAACATGGAAATGTGCAAGCCACCCCCTTTTAAAAGGAACTGGAGTTTTGACAGCTAGCTGATCTGGGGGGTGGTGGTGAAGGGTTAGGGGGAAAAAACTGCAGCAAGCTGAAAATGGCTCATGATTGCAGCAAGGGGGGGGGACGACAAGCTGGTCATACCGTGGTGTCCCCTGGGATACCCACAAGATCACCGAGGGGGAGGGAGGGGACGAAAACCACGGTGACGCAAATTGTCAGTTGGGCGCACTGTGGGTTGTTTGCAGAACAACCAACCCAGCGTGGCTTATTGCCAGGGTGGGTTGGCGTGACATGCAAACGTGCCCATTGTCAGCAGAAAGAAAGAAGCAGATGGGGAGCAAACGACACACACACAGCAACCATGGTGGCCAAGTCTCAGCTTTCATGTGAGATTTCCTTCTGTGCACACGTTTTATTTGCAACGCAAATAGTATATCATCATTTTGCTGTTCTGCTTCCAAGAGCTGAAAATTAGCTAGATTGTTCTGCCATTCCGTATTTTAAAAGATGGCTTCCTTCTGCAGATTAATTCTTTTTTTTTTACAGCTCCGTTGGCCAGTATATAGTTTGGTTTAGATATCTTTGAGTACTGCCTTTCCCAATCTGATGCCCTCCAGATGTGTTGGACTATAGCTCCTGTCTGGTGATGATGGGAGCTGTAGTCCCAGCACATCTGGAGGGCACCATTTTGGGGAAGGCTGGTTCAGTATATAGCTTCTGTTTCCCCAAATAATCTCAGTGCTCTGCTATTTGACCCTTTAAGGCAGATCTTTTATTTGTGGCACCGTATTACGTGCGGTACTATAAGGGTCAAGCTACATTAAGTACCGGTATGTAGCATGCAGCTGAGCCTTTCATTGTTTTTTACTCATAGGTAAGCATGCAGGACCCCAAACCGAATTGGAAAGACCACATGGAGGTAGGTGAGATATAAACCTTCCACCCACAGTGCCTTGTTTTCTGAAACCCCCCTCAGCATGGTACATTAAAAAAAGGAAAATGCCTCCAAGGGTCTTTTTTTAGCCCCTGCATAGGGGGAAGACAGTGACTGGAGGGAAATCTTTAAACCTCTTCTTCTTGCATAGAGTTGTCCTGATCTGGATCAGGGACCTGCGTACATACTTGTGAGTAAAAAGCAAAGAGAGTGTTAGCAGATTAGTAAGTATTTAACATAACATGTAGTTTCATAGATCATAGAGTCGGAAGGAGCCTACAAGGCCATCGAGTCCAACCCCCTGCTCAATGCAGGAAACTAGAGGAGGGGTCTCCCATCCAAGTAATAACCAGGCCTGACCCTGCTTAGCTTTCCATGCTCAGACAAGCTGAGCCAGCATGAGCCACAGGCCTGTTTAATAATGAAATGTCAGAGGCAAATAGCTCTACTGCAGCCTTTTCCAACCTGGGGCCCTCTGGATGTTTTTAGTCCAGATGTGCCTGACTATAATTCCCAACCCCAGCCAAAATGCCCATGACTGAGGATGATGGGAGTTGTAGTTCAACACATCTGCAGGGTGCCAAATTGGGGAAGGCTGATCTAACAATAAGGGTTATTAACATAAAAATCAGTGAGAGAACCAGACTATATTTTTAAGAACAAAACTTAACGCAATTATACTAAATCTTACATGGGGCGGCGGGAGCAAATGATTATGGTAGGCACAAAATACTTAAGAACATTTCTTATACTTTCATGTAGACTACAGAAGCAAACATCATGAACACAGATGGCAGTAACAAACCCAAACAGGAAACAGAAGTTCTAGTTTAAAAGATGAACAGAGACGGGTAAGACAAAAATAGAATAGCTAAAGGCAACAATGAAGCAGTTTTTCAAGGTCAACTGGTATCACGCAGAGACTGGAATACTTAAACTTCATGAAGCCTTTAGCAAAGGAAACCTTGAAATAAACAGTTAAAAGTGGGAAATGGGAATTAGAAAGCTTAAATACAAATCTTAATAGCAAGCACAAACCTTACAACTAACAATGATCCAAGTCTGCCAAACTCATTTATTTGAACTGTTAGTATCTGCTTGCCCCAGGTGACCCAACCTTCTGAGGTGAGGTGAGTGGCTACTGGAGACAGGGTCTTTTCTGTTGTGGCACCCAGCCCTCGGAATACCCTCCCATAGTGCCCAGCCATCTTTGTTAGCTACCTACTTTGTTAATCTTTAGGCACCAGGTAAAATGCTTGGAGTGTTGTTTTTATTATTTTTATTCTCTGTTTTATAATAATAGATTATTTTACTAGCTCCCTACAATTATTTATTATCAGCTCCCTAGGAGGCTTAGATTTGGTAGGAAAGTGGGATATATACATATTTTAAATAGCAAAACCAATATATAATTCCACCCCATATGCTTGATGGTTTATACTAATTAAAACCATAAAATGAATAACAACTTTAAAAACAGATACAGTGCACCCTGTGGCAGCCTCACTGTATACATATCTACACTAAATTAAACATTGCATGAACATCAATGGCACTTATTTCACCACCACTTCCCATGAATTGTATGACCTCTGTGAGGCTATAATGTATCTAAGTAGACCTGAGGCCTAGCTTGGTTACTGTGTTGAAGGTCTGTGTAAGACTGTGTTTCTCAACCTTGGGTCCCCAGATGTTTTTGGCCTACAACTCCCAGCACTGCCCCAGCCAGCTATGCTGGCTGGGGCATGCTGGGAGTTGTAGGCCAAAAACATCTGGGGACCCAAGGTTGAGAAACACTGGTGTAAGAGTACCGCTTAGTGACAGATTCTGGAATGGGGAGAGAGAGAGAGAGAGAGAGAGAGAGGAGAGAGAGAGATGGCTTTTTAATATTTAATATTTATAGATGGGGCCTGGGTCTGTTCTCCCCCCTTTCCAATCAAAATTCAATTTGATTGGTCTGTGAAATATCAGACTCCGATTGGCTGGGGGTTCTAGCCAGGTGGAAAAGGGCAGTTGGAAAATGGCAGGGTTGACAGTCAGGTGGTAGTTAGTTAGAGTCTGTTGGTTGGTGTGTGATGTGTGAGCGGACTAGAAAAAGCTGAGAAGGTGGATAGTTGAATATTAAGCTACGGTATTTCTTCCCTGTGTGATAACCATATACATTGCTGGCGAAAATTAGAAGTATAGAGCAAATAGCTTGAGTTATGCCAGGAAGCTGCCCTGTGTTAAGATCTTTCCAGAAGAAGGTTACACAAGCAGGCATTGAAACCAGATAAACTGTCCAAGCAGCCAGTAGTACAACAGGAGGAGCTCTGTTCTGCCCCCTTTCCAATCAAAATCTCCTCCATAAGAGAAATAATCTAAGCAGGACATTTCGAGGTAAGAACGATATTCTTCAAATTGGCCGTTATCATTTGGAGCCAGGCGTCGCCTTGAAGCAGCCCACCCACCCTGTTCCTCCCACACAACTTCAAATCCTTGGCATTGTGAGGGGCCTTGCTGCTATCGGCCACTCAGAGTCCAGGAGCCTCCCTTGTCCTGTTCTCACCATGCTTCTTAGCTGACTGAGGGAGGCTTCTGCTGTTCGAAAGCTGTGATCTTCCTGCTGTTGTGACATGTAACAAAACAACAGCTGTGGCACAATTGTTTTCATTTGGAAAGGTACAGAATGACTGGAAAAACAAGTCATGTTATGTCTGCCACTTCCTGTCCTGTTCTCATGGGAAAAGTAGGTGTGAAAGAAATACGAGCTGATCACATGGTTTGTACTTTCTGATGACATTGTATGATTTGTTAGGTTTCGTTCTGTAGCCATTTTAGTAGAGAGATGGATTGCTTCTTCTTCTCTCTGATGCTCTGACTAATGCTTGCTGGACTTGCAATCATGTAACGTCAAATGCTGAAGTGGACTTGCTCCACAGGACTAATGCTTATCTGCAACATTGTAATGAAGGGATGTATACTCTGTAGTATTTACTGGCTGTAGTAATAAACAGGTAGAGAAAACCTGTGGAGTCTTTCAGAGTTATTTCCTTATTACTGGATGCTGCAAGAGGAGGCTGCGAGCTGGCTGTAATCCGAGACGCTTGGAATGCTGTATGGTGGGAGACAGGTCTGCTGTGTGGAACTTCATGGGCCGTTACACACAGGAACAGGGTCTTAAATCTTCCATCTCACGCTCTGCTTTTCCATGAGGCCGGCGGGCCTACAGGGTGGATTGGTTGAAAGCCTTCAGGGCTGAGTCATCGCCCTTTCACCTGCGACTAGTCAAAGGATTGCTGATTTGAATGTGCAAAGTCATTTGGCCATCGTAAACTAAGGGAACGATCCTATGGCCCCTAGACACAGGGCCGGCGCTACCGCTAGGCAGACCCAGGTGGCTGCCTAGGGCGCGTGGCAGAAGAGGGCGCAGAAACGCTGCGCTCCTTCCTCGCCGCCGGCGCGCTCCTGCCCCACCTCTCCGCCTCGCCGACAAAGGCACTGGTCCGCAACCACCAGGTCTGCGCAGGGGGGGGATTGCAGGCGCCGGGCGCGCTCGGCTTTCCTCTGCGCCTGGAGCTAGGCCAGGTCAGGAGCGCGCGCGGCGGCGGTGACCGGTTGGCAGCGGGGAAAGCCGCTGCTGGAGGTGGCGGTGGCGGCGGCGGGTGGGCGGGGACGGGCACTGGGCAAGCAGGCATTTCCCGGCTGCTTTGTTCCGGAGCCCTCCCCCCCGGTACGAGGGGGGGCGCTAAATATAAGCCAGCCTAGGGCGCCAAACTGCCCTGCACCGGTCCTGCCTAGACATCATCTAGGCTTGCCCGGATTCCCAGCTCTGAGGTTGGAGACAGCGCTCCAACCATGGAGGTGGGGATTGGTGGAGCTCTGATCCCCCTCCCCCTCACCGCTGGCAGGGAAAGAACTGCTGGCTGCTCTCCCAGGTCAGGAAAGTGACATCAGAGAAGGCTTGAAGGGAGTGGTTCTGGGGGGGGGGAAGGGAGGGAGGAGACTGGAGAGGCCAGGATGAGAGATATCCTGAAGCTGCTCCAGCCAGGCTCCTTTCCTCCCTCTCTGAGACACCGTTGCTAGACAGCCAAAAATGGCCATCTAGCAAAAATGCAGAGCAGGAGGAACAGGGAGGCGAAGATCGCCTCTGTTGCTCTTCCCGCCCTGTATTGGGTGAGCGTGAGCTTCTGGACATCCCGATTGGATTGCGCACTAAGGATGTAATCCTATACACACTTACATGAGAGTAAGTCTTAAGGAACTCAATAGGACTTACTCAGTGCTTTTTTTCTGGAGAAAAAGGTACCGGAACTCTTGGATTACATTTCCTCGGGAGTAGATGGCGATTAAATTGTAATGCAATTAATAGAAGAAAAGGTGCTGGAACTCAGTTCCGGTGAGTTCCACCAGAAAAAAAGCCCTGGACTTACTTCAGAGTAGACATGCATAGGATTGCAGTGTAAGCCACTTTGAGCTTTGTTCCTTTAATTTATTTTTAAAAAAATATTTTGCCTGGAGAGCTATTTGGAGTAGCAAAGGCACACCTTGGATTAAACAATGTCATGTTTGACATTTACTCTCTGTGTCGGGTACTTCATGCACTGGGCTATTCCTGTGGAACAGCTTTTGGGCAGCTTGGCCACAATCGTGCAGTGAGGATTTGGAATATATATATTTTTCATATTTACACAAAGCTGTAAATAAAAAGGCAGCATAAAACTGCTTACTGTGTTACAGTAAGCAGTTTCCAAACTCATCTGGGATGAGGGGAAATGCCTTCTAGGACAAGGGCATGACCCTTGTGGAGGCTTCCATGTCTTTATTTATTAATAATAATTAGTTTTTTAAAATCCTATTCTCTCTATGAGGAGTTCAGGAAAGCATATGTGGTTCTCTCCCTCCCTGCCATTTTATCTTTTATGTTTTCAGAAATGATGCCTAGCAGAGAGGCCGAATAATAAAAAGTGCCCAATACTTGCTTAAAGGAAGCAAAACAGAATGGCAATTTGCCCCTGTAGCACAGAGGAATTGGCTGTCTAAAGATACACGGTGCCAAGTCCAGACCTGGAATTGGTTAAAACAGCCATCCTCAACCTGATGCCCTCCAGATGTTTTGGACTACAACTCCTAGCATTCCTGGCCACTGGCTGTGCTGGCTGGGGCTGATGAGAGCTGAAGTCCAAAATATCTGGAGTGCACCAGGTTGGGCACTAGAGGCTTCGTAATTAAAGTCAATATCCCTGTATTTAAATTGATATATATTTTTTTAACTACAGAGAATGCTAGAGCTACTTCAAGTGCTTTATGGAAGGCAATCTACAGATTCCTTCAGTTTCCTTAGTGTATTCTGTTTCAATGAATTTGCGAAGTATTACCACCACCTTGTGGAATATTATTGCATGTTATATCTGCTTCCTTTTGACAACTCATAGGTTGAGTACAATATTCCTTTTAAATAAGGCTGAATGAATCCCACATGTCACTTTCTTTTTAAAACCAAAAGCATTTTCTTAGGGGCAAAATACATGTGGTGATAAGTAATCCTGTCTTTTCACATTTCTCTCTCAAACTGCAGCTGTAGGGAGACCTAATCCATATTGAAACCACAGCACAGGTGTGTGTGTGTGTGTTAACAGTTTGCCTGATGAGAATCCCCTCCTGAAGCTGCTATTTGTCCTTAAAGGAAAAATGTGTGTGTAAGCATACATGTTTTTCCAACCAGGGCAAAAAACAACTTGTGTGTGTTTGTGAGAGTAATTTTCATCAGAAAAATGGTGCCGGGGCACAATTTTCCTGAAACTACTGTCCCTGTTACAGATCAGCACACACACAGCTGCTATTTGAAGAAGAAAAAATGTAAAAACATGGAGATGCATGAACATATATCTCTGTTGCCACATCTTGTTTGGCCCTCAGACGGCTACAAGCGTAAGGCTCCTATGGTTGTAAGATTGGGGCCTGGACAACAGAAGGGCTGCTTGAGCCAGCCTGATGCCTTCTAGATGTGCTGGTCATAGAATCATAGAAAAGTAGAGTTGGAAGGGGCCTACAAGGCCATCGAGTCCAACCCCCTGCTCAATGCAGGAATCCAGGTCAAAGCACCCATCATCAGTCAGCATGGCCATTGATGAGAGTTGTAGTCCAACACATCTGGAGAGCATATTAGTGCAATACCTTTATTAGGCCAACCAAAAGATCACCCCAAAATGTATAAGCTTTCAAGATCTTCAGATCTCTTCATCAGGCAAGATGTTCTAAAAGCATGTGAGGGTGGGATAAGGGGATGGAAAAGAAATTTGACATGATGCTTAAGTCATAGTGTCTGCATGTTTAGAGTCTCAAGATGGAATGGGGGGGGGGTCTACAGACATTCAAATTAGGCTCTGCAGGTCATGTGATGGTTACAGATATGACCTGTCCCCTGTCCCTAGGGGTTACTAGGGCAGGAAAAGGAAAAAAAGTTGGCTCTCTCATTTTTGAAAATATAAAATCCAGCTGTTCTCAGAAGTGTTTTCCATCCTGGGCGAAGCACATGGGTTCCTTTTACTGGTGGACCATAGAGAGAAATAGGCAGTCCTTTATATTAAGAAAGCAAGTGATAATTTTAGATGCTGTTCTAGGTTAAAAAAAGAAAGGGAAAAAAAGTATATTGAAGCCTTATTGGGCAGCTTTACCTAGTAGTTGGAGGGGATGAACCCTCAAAGAATGAAGTCCCAGCTTCTTGGGGTATAAAATCCTCTTTCTCCAGTGTAGGGTCTCACTGTAAAACAGCTAAATTTCGTATTCCTGAAGTCTTACTGAAAAGCAAAGGTAGCCCATGTTGACCATAAGTAAAATTCCAAGTTTTTGTGGCGTTTGAGAATGTAATCTTTTGCCCACTTTCCGTAACTTAGTGGGTTCACTTCTGAGTAGGCATTTATCAGAATTGTACTGTAAGTGGAGCAGCAGCCAGGAGGGGCTGTTTCATTTTCTTTGTCCTGTCCATTTTTTTGCTCAAAATAATCCCGAAGCTGCTTTCCCCCCTATTTTGGGGAAAGATACAGATATCACTGTAAGGATATTATATTTTATTCTGAATAATGCATTTATACTTCAGTTGGGTTTGCTGTTTTACTATGTTTGTTTTTAAGAGATGGCAGCAAAAGAAATGGTACATTTCTTAGCTGTTTGTTTACTCATTTAAACCTATTTTAGGCTGCCTTTAAGGGTAGAACTCTCTGAAGTGAGCACTAGTTGTGAGTCCTAACTTTTTTTGTGCTGATAAAAGGAGCAGTTTGGCAACGTTATTTCACTAGAATTTTTCAATATCTAGTGCTGTGCTATTCGAGTGCTTTCACAAGCTGTCTCTTATTGTACTCATAGAAAAGAAACTACCGGTAATATGATCTAAATAGCATAGCTACTATTATTGTAATCTGGGTCCCAGGGTTGCTTCACATTGTTGTGTTTTATTTTAATTCACAATGCCTGGGAGTCATTGTGTACATGACTCAGAACACTTGTGAAAACTTCATCTCCCAAGTCTTTCCAGGCCTCTTTCTGCTGGCATGCTGCCAGCATATGTCAAGAGCTAACAGAAACTGACATGCAGAAGAATCAGCAAATTTCATTTCATTTCCTGCAATAGCCTTCAGAGAGTTGCTTTTTCACCTTGACCCATCCTTATCTGTAGAGCCTAATCATTCTGCTTGGGCACTTTTGCATGTCATTGATTTGCCCCAGATTAGTTTAACCTGAGGCTTCTGAGACCAATTTAATTTGTGTGGTGCGTGTGCGTGTGCGTGTGCGCGTGCGTACACACACACACACACACACACACGGCAAGACAGCGATCAAGTAGTGCGAAGGGAGGCAGCTTACTGTGGTGAAAAACACATACCTTTTGCCCTGAACTTAATTAATTCATATGCCACCACATCCTGCTCTCTCAGTGCCAATGATTAGTCCAACGCTTGTTTGATTTCTGTAGTTGGTTGTAAGAGTATTCAATTAGTGCGAATTATCACTGATATTTTAGGCTGTAATCTTATGCCTATACCTGGGAATAAGTCTCATTAAACCCAAAAGGACTTACCTCTGAGTAGGCATGCATAGGATTACACTGTTAACTTCCTAATGTTGAGGATCCAAAGGAAGTGCATATGGAAAAATGAGAAGAAGGATGTTTAATTATTTCCCCACAATTATTTTACTCATGTGTATGAGGGGCCTAAATCCTTGATCAATTACAGATTCACTGACTAGATTCCGTAAACCTTTTACCTGAACTCTAGAGCTTGTGCATGTGCAATGGAATTCTATTATTTGCTTTATTTACAAATTATTTACACCATTTGTAAATTATTTATAAAATATTTACCTTTTTATTATTTCCATATAGTTCAAGAACATTCAGTTATTCGTTCGTTCATTCATTCATGTATTTATTTTTTAAATATATAAAGGCACAATCCTATGCATATTTAGACAGAGAAAAGCCTACAACTCCCAGCTTGCCCCAGCCAGCCATGCTGACTGGGGCATGCTGGGAGTTGTAGGCCTTTTTTCCTATCTGAACATGCATAGGATTTCACCTTAAGTCACCTTTTGGTAAAATCTTCCATAGCGTCATACAGTAAAAATACAAAACAGTGAGTGAGACAGAGATTTCACTCACTGTTTACAGAGATTACAATTTCTTTTGTAATTTCTTACAAAAGAAATTAAGAGAAAACAACAGCAGAACATCTAAAAGAGCCATTTAAAAAAAAAAAATACTAATTAGTTTGGAGGTATCATTCCAGACTGCCTACCTAAATAAGGTGGTCTTCACTAACTTCTGAAAAATGCAAAGGAAAGAGCCTCCTAGGGGAGGGAGTTCCAAAGTGTGGGTGCTACAGTTGAGAAGGCCCTGCCCTAGAGGGTCAGGCCTGGTTATTACTTGGTTGGGAGACCCCTCCCCTAGTTTCCTGCATTGAGCAGGGGGTTGGACTCGATGGCCTTGTAGGCCCCTTCCAACTCTATGATCCCAAGTGTCCTCAGTGTCTCTAACATAGGTACCAGGCATACTATAGACAGTGATGGAATGCCAAGCAGGAATGCCAAGCAGGAATGGGTGGGCAGGCTCATGCAGGAGCAAGTGATCCTTTAAATAACTTGGGTAGTATCCAATGTTAGTCCTACATAGAGTATACCCATTGAAATGAATGAGATTTAAGGATGAGTAGTCTAAGATCTGTAATAGCCTTTATTAATTATCACCTTTTGACTTTCTTGTCACTGAAGTTTCAAGCCATAGATTGATGAAACTTATCATCAAAATACATTAGAAGAACCTCATCCAAAGCTATAGAATATCTTTCTCCCTTTTTCAAGGCCTACCTATGACTTTTCCTATGTACAGGAGAAGGTAACTGAAAATTAAAATAATCCAGGTATACTTCCATTTGACCCTACAATGTATAGTACAGCCTTGGAGCGCAATGGCCTTGAAAGATGACCCAAATTCCATGTGGAAATTGTGCGTGGCACACTCAGGCACATCCATTCCTTTGTTTCACTGCATAAGCATACGGTATGTGATTCCAAATTACCGTACCTTCTTCTTCTGCACCGATGCCTTGAAAGGCATGCAACAAAGGTCAATGATCATTTGATCAGACTTCAGCTGAGGAGCCAAGAGGAATCTGGCCTTTAAAGGAACTGAACTGAAAATCATGGGGCTTTGCTGTTACACAATTACATACTCCAATGCAGTATTTCAGAGTTGCCTCCATGCTCCCTAGACTGTATTAAAAATATCCTGCCCCCTCCCCAATCCACTGTCTAATCTAAAGTGACATACCTGCAGGGCTTGGGAAGCAGCCTGGCCTCCTCACACTGGTGAGCACGGAGTTATGTTACTGACACATTCATACTAAGGAGCTCACATGCCTCATCTTCCCCTTTTATCAAATTCAGTTTAAAAAAACCCTCAACCCATGCAGTAGTCCAGCCTTCCCCAGCCTGGGACCCTTCAGATGTCTTGGACTATGACTCCCAGGTTAGTATCCTATTGTGCCCATGCACTCACAGAAGTGACCGCTTAAGCAGTGGGGCTTCCATGCTTCTAAAAAATAAGCCAAAACGAGCAGAAACGCTCATTTCCAGAAGAGGGCAGGTCAGCGAAGCTCAAGTAAGGAAGCTCTACTGACCTGTCCTGATCCAGAAATGAGTGTTTTTCTACTGGTTTCTGGGGTCATTTTTAGAAGCATGAAAGCCCCATTGCACAAGCATTTGCTCCAGCAAGTGCAACAGAACCAGCGGAAGCAAAGCAGCCCCATTGGATACTGCTGTAACCACTATCTCCAGTCAGCCTGACAGATCTGTGCTGGGTGGGGGTGATGGGAGTTGTAGTTCAACACATCTGGAGGGCTCCAGGTTGAGGGAGGCTTATACTTGATTTATTTATTACATTTCTGAAGCGCCCATCTGGCCAGTTACCCGGCTACCCTGGGTGATATACAATCCAATAAAATACAATAATAAAACAGAACTAAAATACAGTTAAAACAGTATAATTTTTTTTAAAAATCCCACCCCGCCCCATATTCCCGCATGAAAAACCATGTTTTTAATGCACGGCGGAAGCTCATCAAAGAGGGGGCATGGCGAAGGTCACTGGGGAGGGAGTTCCATAACTTGGGGGCTGCCACAGAAAAGGCCCTCTTCCTTGTCCCCACCAGCCTGGCCACTCTGGCTGATGGGATAAGGATAAGGCCGTCCGTGGCAGATATTGTTGAGCAGCCTACTTGATGTTGCTAGTGGTGCTCCTTGAGATAAACTGGGCCGGAACCAGTGTAGGGTTTTAAAGGTCAAAACCAACACCTTGAATTCAGCTCGGAAAGCAACTGGTAGCCAGTGCAACTCCTTAAGCACTGGAGTGATATGATCACGCTGGCAGCTGCCCTTAACCAAGTGAGCCGCTGTGTTCTGGACCAGCTGTAACTTCCGAACCATCTTCCAGGGTAACCCCACGTAGAGCGCATTACAGTAGTCTAGGCAAGAGGAGACCAAGGCATGAACCACTGATGGGAGCAGATGATTAGGAAGGTAGGGGCGCAGCTACCATATCAGATGGAGTCGATACAGCGCCGCCCGGCTCACAGCTGACACTTGAGCTTCCATGGACAGCTGGGAGTCTAGAATGACCCCCAAGCTGCGGACCTGGTCCTTCAGGGGTAGATGTACCCCATTCAGCACCAGGTCAACATCCCCTAACCTCCCCTTGTCTCCCACCAGAAGTACCTCTGTCTTGTGGGGTTCAGTTTCAGCATGTTCCCTCCCATCCAGCCACCTACTGACTCCAGGCACTTGGACAGGGTCTCAACGGCCAACCTTGGTGAGGACTTGAAAGAGAGGTAGAGCTGCGTGTCATCTGCATATTGATGACATCGCATCCCAAACCTCCTGATGATAGCTCCCAGCGGCTCTAGGTAGATGTTAAATAACATCGGGGAGAGGATGGAACCCTGCGGCACCCCACAAGTGAGTGGAAGAGGGTCCGAAGCCTCCTCCCCAAGAACTACCCCCTGGTACCTTCCAGAGAGGAAGGACCGGAACCACTGCAATACAGTGCCTCCCATGCCCAGCCCCTCCAGGCGGTCCAGGAGGATACCGTGGTCAACGGTATCAAAAGCCGCTGAGAGATCGTGGAGGACTAGGAAAGAGCATTCACCCCTATCCAAAGCCCTTCTCATATCATCCACCAAGGCGACTGTGGAGAAACGAGCCTTTGGGGGAACACACACACACCTCATGTGTGAACCGGCTGGGGTGGGGTGTGCATAGTTAGCGTGTAGAGAAAAGAGTTTTTAGGGTTCCTGCATGCATGCATGCAGGAACAAACACACACACACACACACACACACGCCCTCCTCATGAGTAAACCAGGTGGGGGCTGGGAGGAAGCAAAAGGTGCATGGAACATGGGATGGGGCTTGGCGCCCAGAGGTCTGGAGGAGCCAGGCTGAAAGCGTTCATATGCAGAAGTAATTCAAATATTTCAAGCCATGACTCACGAGTTTCCTTTCCCTTGCCTGGCCAGGTGAAGTTCTTTCTGATTGGCTGAAGGCAGGAAAGCTACAGAAAGGGGGAGGGGGGAAGAGATATTTCCCAAAGCCTGTTTTAGTCTTGGTCTTTGTCCTGGATCGCGTGGCTACCGGCTACCCTGGCTATTGGGGATGGCGGCAAGCCAAAGAGAGGCCCCAAGCCTTTGGGGGGGGCATCAGGATCTGACCCCAGTTAGCTCCTGGTGAAATGAGCTGGATGAGGGCTCTGGTGAAAGGCGAGTCTTGTGGAGGGCTATTTATCTCGGACCTGCGGGTAGATAAAATAGTTCCCCCCGGGCGGCAAGGCTGTACTGGATCTAACCCTTGAAGAGAACACCCTCAGGTAACAGGTGTGTGTGCCTGAGAGATCTTAAGGAATCAGGTTTTATTGTTTTATAGCTTTACTGTGTACTAAAGTGTCTCTCTCTCTATTTTGTGTGCTTCTCTCATTTCCCTAATCTTGTTGTAAGATGCTACCAGAAATAAACCTTATTTTGGTTTTACCCCACATGGGTTTTGTAGTGCTCTGTGAGTTCAGTATCTAAATCCAGGTTACAGAAATGGAAGGCGAGTCCCAAGGCTTGGGGCCTCTCTTTGGCTTGCCGCCATCCCCAATAGCCAGGGTAGCCGGTAGCCACGCGATCCAGGACAAAGACCAAAACCCACGCTTTGGGAAATATACCTTCCCCCCCCTCCTCTGCTGCCTCTTAGCCAATCACCATGCACCTCACCTGGCCAGGCAGGGGGAAGGGAACTCATGACTCATGGCTTGAACTACATTTACATATGAACGCTTTCAGCCTGGCTCCTCCAGACCTCCCGGCGCCAGGCCCCATCTTATGTTTTATGTACCTTTCGCTTCCTCCCAGCCCCCTCAACTGGCCCCACTTGGTTTACACATGAGGAGGCGTGTGTGTGTGTGTGTGTGCATGCATGCAGGAACCCCCAAAGGCCCCTTTCTCCACACGCTAACTATGCACACCCCACCCCCAGCCTTTAGCCGGTTCACACATGAGTGTGTGTGTGTGTGTGTGTGTGTGTGTGTGTGTGTATGAACCCGCAAAGGCTCTTTTTCTCCACAGTTATATTTGTCAAAATTTGACATTTGCTTATATATATATATACTCTGTCACAACAAGAAGCAATTGGTGTTGTGCACCATTTGGGTGTAGTGACCTCTTGGGGAGCCAAGGCATAAACACAAAAGCATTTGTCTAAGCCTCTAAAGGCTTAAGGAGACACACTGTACATCCAAGAAGACAATACTAATATGGGCCTGTGGACATATGCCAAACACCCAGATTACCCATTAACAAAAACTCTTTAAGCGCTGGCCTCTGGGATTTCCTCAGGAAATAGAACAAGGAGGAGGGCAAGGATTATAAATGCTGATTTAAAACTTGCTTGCTACAGAAGATTTTTACTTTTTTGGTGGATAAAAATAAAATAAGCCCCATTAGCCAGAAAAGCCAACAGTAGGGGGAAAAGCATAAATGTTTAATCAGTTACAGAGGGGAGATTTTCTTCCGTCAATAATCTCTCACCCACCTTCTGCCAAATATTTCATATAGACATCTAAATTACTGCTGATACATTTCTGTTTGTGCTAATAATTACAGCACAAACATTATTCCCGCCTTGGGAGTTTGTTTTAGAGCATATAATTTATAGAAAAGGAATGAACATAAAAAAGCTTCCAGTGTTAAACTTGACCTAAAAAGGGAGGGGGGGGGGCAAAGTTTGTGTATTTCTGTTGGGTTTTACTGTTGGGCTTTCCTATTAGAGGAAAATTCTGTCTAACAGTTAACTGCCTGGGGAGAAGAAAGCTGAATTTTGCCCTGAAACTTCAGTTGGTGACTGAAAATAAAAGCTCTTTATTCGGTCAGCTGCTCTTTAGCAATTTTCAGAGTGCTTTTTCCATGCCAAAAAGGGCACTCCATAACATAAGGTACAGAATTAGGAGGAGCATGCAGGGGATGAACAGCAGGCAGATTAGAGGCAGAGAGGATTGGAACAGAAGGGAAGACTTTAGGAAAAGGGTGAAGCTTTGTTAAGGAAGCCACTGGGAACTCCTACCTGCATTCAGAGGCATTGTCTCAGAAACCAATAAAATCAGTATATGAACAACCAGTTCAAGCCAAGTTCAACATATTTGCAAGTCATCTTATGGGCCAAAGGCCTGTCTAAGCAAATATGTATTTATTTGCTAATGGAAAATTAGAGATGGGGCTAGCTGGGCCTACCATAGCAAGGAGTTCCAGAGCCTGTGAGCAGGCATATCTCATCCCACGGTAAACATTTTTCACAAGTCTCTACACATATGTCATCTATATTCTGGAATACTCCTTTCAAATGAAAGCCTGTGAATAAAGCCACATTTATACATGCTGAACAAAAGCATCACGTGCTCTGTGCTGCAACTTTTCAGAAATGCCTCTTGATTTCTTGTCATTTGCTGTTGCTGGTACAGAACAGCAAGCTGGAAAGAAACTTAGAGGAATACTACAACGTTTAAGACTTTTATGGAGCAATCTACCAATCCCCCCACCCCTGATTTCCAGAATGCCTTGTTCATAAAATGTTAGGATGGCAGAAAATCATTTTACCAGATACTAGGTACCCCGCTCGGCCATGAAACTCACTGGGTGACTTTGGGCCAGTCACTGACTCTCAACCTAACCTACCTCACAGGGTTGTTGTGAGGATAAAATGGAGAGAAGGAGGAGGATTATGTAAGCTGCCTTGGGTTAGTTGCAGGAAAAAAGGTGGGGCATAAATATAATAAATAAATAAATAAATAAATAGGCAGAGATCTTATAATCAAGTTCTCAGAATTATTTGATTATGCATTTATATTGATAGTTACAGAAACATATATACAGGTAATCTGTTGTATATTATCCCTTTTATCTTTGGGTTGAAAAGATATTATAGATAGCAATAGTGCTCCATATTTAAATCCTATTATTCATATACCAATAATACTGCCAAGATAGTTCTACATAGTTAGCATGTCTGTACCTGCTTTTGCTAAATCCATAATTATCATCCATGGGTCTGTATGTATCAGCAAAATCAAAACTAGTCAGGCCAACGTGTACATAACTGCATATTCCTTGGATTAACATGAATCAGAAATAATGTTTACTGAATAACAAATAGATTAAAGAGATTATTCTGTTTACATTGCAGGCTTATAAAAGATCTTGAATAAGATAGCTATCAAACTTTAAAGACAGCCTTTTCTTCAAAGCTTGGAAGGAAAATTTAATGTTTGACTGTTTATTGTAGGAAGGAAACTTGTGGTTGAAGCTATACAACAATACACTTTCCCTCCCTTAAAAAAAAAATACAGTGGGCTGTATCCAATGGTGGCTTTGTGCTAGCAGAAAGCATTTATTCTCATGCAAATCGGGGACTTCAGTTTTCACTGGTCTCCGCTACCCACTGCAGTCCCCAACCCCACCCCAGAAAAGCTGCTCCTGAGGGTTGGGGAGCCCTTTGGAACAATATTGGGTATGGTACAGGAACACTGAATGAATTGAATTCTTAGGCCCTTGTGGAAGGTTTCCACCAAAACACATTGGGCATGTCACCATTTTATTAAAGTTGTACATGTATTTTTTCCAGTACTCTTTTGAGACTTATTTTGCTCTCTTGTATTTAGTGCTGACACCTCCTCTCTCTCTCTCTCATCTCTCTCACACACACACACACACACACACACTCACACTCACACACAGAAAGATGTGCCTGCGACTTAATATAAAGCTCCATATGTTCATACATGATCAAACACACCACTGTATTTATAACTATGTACACAAGATAATGTTTCCGTGACTGAAGGTGTTCAGACAACAGCTGTGGAAAGGCATTAGTTTGGCATAGATAATCCACAGTGCTTAGTTGCTACTGGCTTGCACTGCTGCTAATATTATGGTGCTCCTGGAGCTGCTCTATAGTTAAAGTGTTCTTGAAGAATGGTTGAGGATAGCAATTTTTGCACTGAAGGGTAGGCATCCCTTCACATTTGCCCACTTGCAACTGGTTTTTTGTGTTTGCATAACAGAACTCTCCCCCCCCCCCTTTTGACTTTTTAGAATATGTCACAAATGATAGGATATTGTAAGGCTGTGCCTTTAGCTCATAATGGAAGTATGAGTTGCAAATTTTATAACTCATGTCCATTTGGCAGATTGACATTTCCCTGGTGGAACCTGGTTTCCCGAAAGGAAAAAGAGACATCACCAGAGTGCGCAGGCCTCAGCAGTGTGTTGGCGTCATGGGTGAGGGAAGTGGAGGAGCTGCATCTCTGTGTGTTTGAATGTAGCATGGCGCTGCATGCACTTGCGTTTGTGCGTGGTGATGTGCTGCTGAATATACTGATGCATGTGCTTGGGCACGATATGTTGCCGAGGGGGTGTTTGCGTGCAGCCCCCTCTCCTTTTCCTATATGCATTCATTTGGTTTAGGGGGAATTATGTGCATTGGTATTGAGAGGCTATGGGAGTGTGGTGGGGGAACATGGTTGATAGAAAGTGGTGCCATTAAAGCAGGGAATTGGAGCATAAGTCTAGGATTCCACAGACCCTGGTCTGGGGGGGGGTTGGGGACAAAGGCCCTGGCTTTCTACTCCCCCTGGCCATGAATTGAGCCTAGGGTGGTTGCTGGGGCCGCCAGTCTGATTTCTCACCAAAACCACTGCTTGGATCTGTAATTTTGAATTTTAAACTGTAAGCAAAGGGAACAAAGTTAAAAATCCAAACCGCCGCTCCAGGCAAATTCAGATTTAGTGAGAGATCAGATCGACAGGAGCCGTGGTCAGGCAGCTGTCTGCCATTTTCAAAGACGGAGCTGAGAGGAAGTGGGAAGGAAACTATGCTATGTGATGACGCAGTCGCAGCATAGTCCCCTTCCCGCTCGCTCTTATTAAAAAAACCAGCCAGGGTTTTTTGCTGTCAAGCTCTCATCAAAGCTGTCACAGCGGGTTGGATTTTTAAGTGCAAGCTACAGTGGGGCTGTGAGTCAGCCAGGAGGCTCTGGGGGTGAGAGGTAAGGTAGCATGTGTTGTTGACATCTGCATAGCTGTAAACCTACTGCAGTGTTTCTCAACCTTGGGTCCCCAGATGTTTTTGGCCTACAACTCCCAGGCATGCCCCAGCCAGCATAGCTGGCTGGGGCATGCCGGAAGTTGTAGGCCAAAAACATCTGGGGACCCAAGGTTGAGAAACACTGACCTACTGGAAAATGGGCCCATTGTGGGAAAATGCATGTCCCCCCCTCCCCCCCCGAGAATCAGGACTTTCAACACTAAACAGTAAAGCCAAGACAAAATCTGGCCACGTGGAAAAATCTTGACCACCACTCTGAGCTAGCTGTAGCTGTTCACACCCCTCTTGCTTTGAGAAATGTCCATTCCTGCTCTCCTTTATTCTCCCAGAGCTATTTCTTTTCTCCAGGTCTGGCCCAATGGGCTAACTTTCAGGGACCACCTTGTTTCCCATGGCCTGCCTAACCTCTGAGGCAGTGCTCAGCAGCAGTCAGTTTCTGCCGCCGCCGTTCCTGCACCCTGTTTTCTAGGGTGGCCACTTACCTATTGCCCTAAAAGAGGGTAACATGGTTTTGCATAAAATGTGCATAGGGTCATTTATATGTATACATGCACATTTAGAAATAATTGCTATATGTTAAAAAGAAAAACAATACATCTCAGCCTTGTGTACCTGCTCTGTCTGCTGCCCAGGTGCTCACTGTTGACAGGCAACTTCAAGGCGCCGCTCTCCCTTCTTAGGGTTCTTTCAACTGGACTTGGACTGGACAGCATTTCGAATTCAAATAGAGCACACCTTCAAATAGAGCACACCTTCAAATAGAGGACTGTCCTCTGTCAAATAGGGCAGATGGCCACCCTGCTGCTCGCTCAAGCAGGGCTATTAACCTCTTCTAGCTGGAGTGGGGGAGGGAGAGAAAACAGGAAGGCATGTCTTGCTGGTGCTATTCAAATTAAGCTACTGTGGGAAGAGGGGAGTGGCCAGGGTGGTGCAGGGGTCCCCTACAAGACACCTTCTCCAGGGCCCCTCAAACCTGGCAGGGCTTCTGTTTAGAGCCACAAGAATGGGAGCAGGTGGAACTGGGGGGCATGCACCTTTCCCATCATGGCATAGTATTGGCCTTTTCAACAGATTGGTCTGTTTAAAGCGAATTAATAACGTCTTTAGAATTTACAAGTCCAAAAGCCTAGTGATCTGATAATGCCTGAATAGTGACTTTTCTGGTCTTACTTTTGGTTTAACGGGCACAAAATCATGCTCTGCAGTTTAAGGCAAGCTATGCGAGAGGTTGGTTGTCAGAATTAAGAAAAATTCTTAATTTTTTTTAAAAAAGTTAAAAGCAAGTTTTTCATAACTCTGAATAAGTATTGCCCTAACCTGCAGAGAAAAAGGATTCGAGCCGAAGAAAGGACCGTGTGGGCTCATGGAGGCAAAATTGTGAGTGAGCACAAGATGGGAAACTTCAGAACAAGGGTGCAGATCCTCAGGTCTGCAGGCTAAATGCAGCCCACCTGGGGTTCCGATCCAGCCCTGTGGGGTTCCTCGAGATGGCCATGCCACCTTATTCTGGTCCCACTGCCTTTCCCCAACTGCCAGTGACGTGTTGATTTCCCAGCTTTTGTGAGTTTTTTCCACATTCTAAAAAACTGAAATGCCTCAGCCTTAGTTCCTGGCAGTAAGAGCTTTACACTAAAACTATACTGGTAGTTTTGGTATTATGGCCCCACCTGATTTTTTCCTTTGGCCTCTCCCACCACTGGAATACAGCCCTCAACAGGTGCTCAAAAGCTCAATTTGGCCCTTGGGTTGAAAGAGGTTCTGCATTCCTGTTTTAGAACATGTTAGTGTTTATGTGGTGCAGAAGTTACGGTATGCCCTCAGGCTCAGAAGAAAGCATGATACAATAAGTGGGTGGTTTTGATGAAGGCTCCATCAAAAGAGATTTTGCCAGCTGCCACCATATTTATTAGGTAACCACCATTTCATTAATGGCTTACAGTGCAGACCTAAGCGGGGTTGTGTGTGTATGGGTGTGTGGGTGGGTGTGCAAAGTGGCAGTCCAGCCATTTTGCCGCCCAAGGCAGAGAGCACTAAGCGGTGCTCCCTCCTCAATGTCAATGTGCAAAAGTCAAGGCACTTGAGTTATTTTGGCACCAGAAGCAGAGAATCCCATAAGCACCTCCCTCCTTGGTAGTAGCAACAGCAAGTGTATTTTAAAGAGAGTGCACTGGTATATTATGCTCTTCCCATCAACACAACATGCATGTTTTCACTTCATGATAATCATTGTAACTGTGAGCTCCTTTTGTATAATACAATGGGCCATAATTTCCATACAATTGGCAGTCATTAGCACAGAGTACATTAGGCACTTCCAACCAAAGAGTGCTCTTAACATTTATTTCTGGCAGTGTCATACATTTGAAGGACAGCAGCTTTGCAGTCATCACAAAGGGGACGAAGTGGTGAGTTGGACTCGAATTGCTGTTACAGATGATATATACTGGGCTTGACTCCTCTGCTACTGGAGAATTGGCTTATCTCATGTGAAAAACATGAAGAATTGGGGCCTTTTTGCACTTTCTTTTTGCATATGTGATATATTTGTATTTGTTTGTCATTGATTTCAGTATACCGGTAGTTCATACATTTATATCCTACCTGTCTCCTAAAAGGTACGCTAAGGGGATATACAGCCATATACATTTTTAAAAATGTTTCTAATCTTGTGTCCAGCCCACACATTTCCCTCCAGGCAGTGCTTTTATCAAATTGATACCTTATATTTTTATATATATAAAGCATCCAATCTGCAGTGTTCTGTATCTGGGAAAATGTGCTGCTTCCCCAAACAATACACCACTGCCTTAGTGTGGAATGTGGTTACGTGTGTAAAGAGAACCTATGTCATATTGTTTGTCCCAAAATGGGTGATGAGCCTGTATCATTTTTTGTTTTGTTTATGTTCTTTATAATTTTGTTACTGTGAATTTCAAAAAATTATAACAAAACCAAAAACAATGAAAAAATAGCTTACATTGCATAAAGGTTGAGTATGTCAGTTACAATCAGTACATAAGAAATATATGCCTATGTATTACATGCATATAAGGAAATATACTACTGTCAGTAGAAGTAGTTCATTATGTTTTAGGGTTTTGGGGGGGGTACTTTAAAAAAGAAATTCTTGGAGACTGTGTCCATCCCCCCCCCCCCCACTATTCAGCTTCTGTTTGGGAGCATGCATTTAATTAGAATATTTTAGAAGTGAAGAGGGGGGCGGGAAACAGACTAGATCTGCCACCACCCCTTAGCACAGTGCTTCTCAATTATTTTCTGTCATGCCCCCCCTAGGAAGAAGAAAACATTTCGCGCCCCCCGCGCGACTGTAAAAAGTATCATTTGTCTATAAAATTGTTATAAGTACACCTCTGCATAACACTGTATCCTTATTAACGTATAAGAAAATAAAAAAAGAAAGAAATGTGGATCAACATCCAATATGACAGTGTTTGCCGAGGTCAAACGAGCCCCCCTTTACGGAGCCTCGCGCTCCCCCTGGGGGGCCCGCCCCACTATTTGAGAAGCACTGCCTTAGCATGACCAGTACCATTTTGTGAATGTTTTGTTTAGATTTATTTTGGATGCTAACCTTTCTAAAAAATATATTTGCCAGAGGGTAGCCATGTTAGTCTGTTGCAGCAAAAACAACTAAGAGTCTTGTGGCACCTTAAAGACTAACAAATTTGTTCTGGCATAAGCTTTTGTAAACTATAGCCCACTTCATCAGATGCATGGGGTATTATGGTGAGTTTCATATGTATATACGATACATGTCAGAAGGAAATTAAATGCAAAAAGTGAGACTCACAGTATTAACAGTGGTCATTCACACGGCAGTTGTTAATGATAATTCAAACGCTCTAGCACTAAGTAAGCCAACTAACAGATGTAGTGTGAGAAAAACCCTTTATCCTGATTCAAGCCTCTGGTGATAGAATTGAACCTTATTTGGGAGCTGAGTATTCCCTCATTATGTCTCCTATGCAGGAATTCACATCTTCCCAATTTTTATAGACTAGAAGAGAAAAGGTGTGTGGGCAGGAAATAAATACAAAATTCCAGAACTTTAAAAAAATATACATTAAGGGCGCAGTGCTGTTGGGATGCCTGTGTGAGCCCCTGAACTCTGAGGCTTACAGGCATCCAGTGCAGAGTGGGAGGTGCAGTGGAAGTGATCTTTGCCTCCCCATCCACCCGCTCTGCATTTTTGCGAGACAGGCTTTTTCACCCATGTAGCTGGAGCATCTTGGAGGGGGAGGGAAGGAGGCTGGAGAAGTTGCAGGATAACTGGTATCCTGGCCTCCCCAATCTCCTCCCCTTCCCACCCCCTGAAATGCCCCATCAACCCCTCTCCGAGGTCGCTTTCCCAACCTCAGAGGGCAGCCGGTGCGGTTTTTATTTATTTATTTATTGTATTTCTAGATCACCCATCTAGCTGGTACCTGGCCAAACTGGGCGATGTACAACATACAATGAAACAAAACAGAATAAAATATACTTAAAACCATATAAAATTTTAAAATCCTAACCCACCCCATATTCCCGCCTGAAAAGCCATGTTTTGAATGAACGGCGGAAGCTCATCAAGGAGGGGGCATGGCAGAGGTCACGCGGCAGCTGCTAGAGGGTGGGGGAGAGGGAACGGAATTCCAATTCCCAGCCCTGAAGTCTAGGGGCCATAGGGTTGCTCCATAAGGATAGCTCTTTCTTTTCATACTTCATTCTAAGCCCCTCCAGATGTGAATTGCATGAAGAAACATCACAGGTAGAAAATGGTTGTGGGGCTGCACTTGCTGGACTCTCCCCAAGGTTGTGTGGCTCCTCGGCACCCGCCTCAACGTCCACACATAGACGTGGATATCTTCATGGGAAAGCCTACACACGTAGACCACTATGTTGGTAGGCTTTCCATGTGAGCTGCAGCCCTGCATGAGAAATCCACGTGCCTAGGTTTCCTCCTGTAGATGCCTGCGCCTAATGCATGGATATCAGGTGTGGGGAGAGGAGCTATGAAACTGTGAGACACAAGGCAGCAAGGCAGCCCCTTTCCACACAATATTCACACGCGAAGGGGACTCTGGTCATGGCCAACTTGCTGTAGTGATAGTGAGAACCAAAGTGTTAGTGAAGTACATCAGCCTTCCCCATGGCTGGCTGGGAGAATGCTGGGAGTTGTTCAACATATCTGGAGGACACCATGTTGAGGAAGGCTGAACTACATGGAGGGTAGTAGTTCTGGGAACACTAGCAGAGAACTGAAACTTAGGAAAGTTCATAGGTAAGAAGAGGGTGGTACAAGAGACAAAAGGATTTAAAAAGATAAAATTGTGTGTGTGTGTGTGTGTGTGTGTGTGTGTGTGTAATTAACCTGGAGGACAATTAATAGTTTTATACCACTCACACCTTTTTTTTTCTCCTTAGGAATTTTCATTTCCCAGCATCCCAAACTGCCACACTTGGTATCCATTTAACACGGTGGCTACTGATGAGAGCGGAAGCCAAAACGTTTAGCACTAAATATATTTTGAGATCACTCTGTTGTTAGTCTACCTATCTGTCATTTTTCTCCCTCATTCTCATGTACAGTCTATTGAAGTGATTTTTGATAGCATATCTTTTATTCAAAATAGAGCCCTTCAAATCGACAAAATGATCTGTCTGGTAGTGTGCTTGGAGCGATCAATGTCATGTAAAATACTGCAGGGAAGGCATCATTCAGCTGTCCGAAGCAGCGTGATTTTCAAGTGAAAATGCATACCTCTTTTCTTGAAACGCTCCACTCAGGAATCTTGAGGCTATGAGATTTTCAGCTAGAAATTTCTTCCCTCACATCAGCCGCTGAATAAAATCTCCCATGACTTCTCAGGAATGATTCTGCCTATTGTTTATTGGGTGGGGGAACACTTTTGCTTTCTTCCCTCCTATTGTGATTCTTTCTTTCTTCTATTGGTCAGTCAGTTTTAGGTTGTGAAGCTGGGAGGGCAGGGATTAGTCTTTGTAAAATAAATTGTGTACAGCACCTAGTAACTTTAGGTGGTTAACAGTACAATCCTATGCATGTCTACTAAGAAGTATGCCCATTGAGTACTATTGCAGCCTTAATAACTAAAATAACAGATCCTATTCTTCTGTTGAGATAGATTTACACCTGATCCTAAACTCACTTACTCTTTATACACAAACAGTCAAGTTTATTGATGTCAATGGCACTTATTACTATATAAAGTATACTTTTAATAAGTATACTTAGAAGAAGCCCGAGTGCAAGGTGAAAGGGAGAAACGTGCTAAGCGAAAAGCACGTCAAATGAATCCTTTACAGGACCATCTTCTATCTGGTAACCTGTGTCCTCACTGTGGGAAGCTGTGTGGATCTAGAATTGGCCTCCACAGTCACTTACGGACCCATCGCTAGAGTCTACACAATCTTCTTTAGAATTTCCTCCTTTTATCCCGGAAGACAATCTTACTCGGTCACGAGTGATCGCCTGATGAATATTGTGCCATTACACCTGCTACAGCAGGGATTTTGATTCTTGAGAGAAATTCTGTGCCTTTAACAGACAAAAGATTTTGCAACTTAGTTTTTGTTATACAAGGGCAGCAAAAGTGGTCCTGCCTTTGTATACTACGTAATTATAGTCTGAGGGCTCCTAGTGTTATAAACAAAAACTAGGCAGCCCTAATAGCATGAAAAAATGATTATATATTATTGCCTTACATCTTCAGGTGTTTCACCTTTGCTCTTTATTACGACTCAGGGGTGATGGAGGGGGGGAAGTCACATTTAGTACAATCCTATGCATTCCTAGGATAAAATGGAAAGGATTATGTCAGCTGCCTTGGGTTCCTTGCAAGAGGAAAAAGGTGGGATAAAAATGTAATAATAATAATAATAATTGTGGCGGACCGAACCTGGTCCATTGCGCGGGTTCGGCACCTTAAGGGTTAACCGGCACTGAAGTGGTGCCCTGTATGCAGCTACCAAAGACTTTATTTCTAGCAGTGAGTGATATTGACACGGAATCCCCCAGAAACACAGGGAAGCCACAACCTGGTCAATTTCAAAGAGTTTAATGGGGCAGAACTAATAGACTACAAGAATTTCACAGCATAAACATAGCAGTCAATAAAGATAGCAGAGCGGAAGTATTCAATTTGCTTACAACGTAGGCTTAGCTCGTTGCAGAGAGTTACCTCACATCAAAGAATCTGGCTCACTGATCTAGCGTAGCAGCCTGAGTAGCCGGTCTCCGGGAGGCGTACCCGGGGTTGGATTATGCTGGGTCCTGACCGGAGTCAAGGACCGGGTCCGTGCAAGCCAGCACTGTGTTTCCAACAACCACCTGGTTCCTGAGTACTTGGTTTTCAACCCTCAGCCCCCTTACCCCGCCCCTGCTAATCAGGTGGCCCATTATGTAGATGTGGCTATGCAGAGGTGGTCACATATAACCAGTCAGTTCAGACTGTGTCTCTTGCCCCCAGGTGAGGATTATGCAGAAAGGTGGGGGGGGAATGCGGGGTGTCAGCTACAGGGGAAACTAGGCAACAGTTTGCTCAACTGTGTGTGCTCTGGCTTTCTCAATAATAATAATAATAATAATAATAATAATAATAATAATAATAATAATAATAATAATTTCAATATGTTTAGGATTGCAGCCTCATTCTGCTTTCCAGCTATTGACATCTCGAACCCATATCCAAATACCTTTAAAACAGCTGCTACCGTGATCCTTTGGTTATAAGACAGAGAGGAATGAAAAGCTGAAATGTATATATCAGTGTTCAATATCACTGTTACTTGATCCTGGCTGTGGGTCCCTTTTCCTGCTTTCCCCAACTCTTAATTCATTGTAACTTTAAACTCAATAGTGAGCCCTAGGCTGAAGTTCATGGGATGAAAAATCTACATTGGAACATTGAATCATTAGGAAAGGAATTGAAATTAAAACTGGGAATAACATAATGCCTTAAACAAATCTATGATGCAAACACACTTGGAATTCTGTATACAGTTCTGATTGCCATCCCTCAAAAAGGATATTGTAGAGCTGGAAAAAACTGCAAAAAAATGGGCAAACCGAATTATCAAGAGGCTGGAGCAACCCCTCTATGAGGAAATATTATAATGTGAAAAAAGGTGAGTAAGGGGATAGAGATGTATGTGGAGAAAATAGTTTTTCTTCCTCTTCCATAGGGTCATTCCATGTAAAATCAACCCACAAAAATATAATGAAAAATTTACCTCACCATCTGTGATTTTTTTTTTTAAACTGGCATACTGGTAGACCAGCATGAGAAATGAACATACACCAAATTATAGGTCATTATACCTCACGGTTCAAAAGTACAGTGTGCTATAAAATGCCCAAAACACGATTTTTCAGCATTTGTGACTACACAAAAAGTATCATAACTTCCTTCAGAATTGACCTAGAAAGTAAATCATGGTGTCATATGAAAGCTCTCGAACTACCCTTTTATATGATATATAACATGAAGCATGCATGTGAAATAAAATATTCAAGGTCATAGTTTCTTTAATTTGAACTTGAATTCCAAAAAAACCAAATGTTTTTTTTTTTGCTGATTTTTTTCCTCAGATAACCCATGTTTACCTTGAGTATATGTACCAATTTCCAGAACGGGGTTCCGAACAGTTCAGAAGATGTGAATATTCTTATACATGCACAGTACCTCCCTACAATAACTTCACCCCCTTATACACACTTAAAACAGAATTTTTTGGAGGGAAATTAAACTTAAGCCTGCCCCCTCCCTTCCGGAGCTTCCGGGGCCTTCAGGCTGAAACCAAACCAGGCATGGGTAGGCCTCAAACCTTCACAGAGATATATCTCTTTGGATGTCTACATTAAATCAAGCTTTATTCACAGATTCCGATAAGAAAGAAAAAGGCAGGCCTGAAGCCGTGACAAGTGCTGACCCCACTTCTGCTGCAATGTGTTCATGACTTTTCAAATTGTTGAATTCCTGCACACCATTTCTACAGGTAGCATAACTAAGATCTATTATTTCCCTGATGGTGCAGCAGCACAGTATAAAAATGGTAAAAACTTCAACAACTTAAGTAAGCATAAGTCAGATTTCGGTATTCTTTGCCACATCGCATGGAAAAGGGCCTTGTGATGGTTTGGGTGGCACTGTGAAAAGGTTAGCTGCTCGAGCAAGTTTGCAGCATCTGTATGAAAAACAAATCATGACCCCTCGTCAGCTCTTTGATTGGGCAAAGGAGAACATCACACAGGTTGCATTTCAATACACCACAAGTAAAGATTATGAACTGGAAGAAAAGCTTCTGAAATGTTGCTTCGAGAATTCAAGACGATTCCTGGGACACAGAAAATTCACGCTGTAATTCCATTAACAAAACACACTGTTGTTACTAAAAGATATTCATTTCAATGCGAATCCAGAAAAGAGACAGTGACTATTAAAGAAGGAGAACTGGAATTGCAAGAAATACGAGGATTTGTTACATGCGTTTATATCTCATAATGGTGGTTAGGTTGTGTTTTACAAACAGATGATCAGAGAGCAGAAGTGTTAGTGAGCTTTCTTCATCCAGCTGGACCAGCAAAATCATTTATGTATCCAGATAAACAAGATGTCCTATGGATACCATCTTCAGATGTTTTGACAAAAGCTGATCCTTGTTGCCCAACAGGGCACTTCTATACACTAACAGACAAAGAGTGTCAAGCAGCAACTTCAAGACTAGAAACTACTGTTATGAAAAGCTCCTTAATTTAGGACTTGTTAACAAAATGTTAGCAAGTAATATTTGAACTGCATAAAATCTGATCAGCATATATAAAAGTAAAATGGAAAATCTCATCTATGCACAATAATGGTTTTTCAAGCCCACATCTAAGTAAATCAAAATAACTATGCTAGTAAGAGTCCCATTTTGAAATCAAGTACACGTTTCCAGGGATGTTAAACATTATTTAGAAAAAAATGAGTTTTTTGTCATTATTCAAGGTCAAACTTCTGTATATTTATTTGAAAAAAATAAAATGAACATGTTTTCCCCAAGCATACTGGTGAGTACCTTTTTAAAAGTACATATTTTAAACCTCATTCTTCTGAAAACAATAGGCCCTGTAACTTATTTTTTAATAAGCAGAACAAGTTCACCAAATCTTAAGCCATTTGCTTTCAGTTGGAAATATTCTTTGATTGATTTCATACCAGACTGACCACCTAGAGGAAGTATCATTATTCTACACAAAATGTCAGAAGTGTGCTATTGTGAAAAAGAATACCTAATTCAATTATGACAGGGTAGCTTGTACTTGTGCACAATATTTTATTCAAAACCTAAGTAATAATGCATATTTTCTTAAGATATGTACAGTGAGATAGCAATTCATATGAACTATGACGCATACACACAGAGCGCCCCAAAAGATGTAACTCATTTTCTGTTAAGAACCCCATTTTGAAAATTGGTACATGTATTAAGCACTGTCAGATGAAATACTAAAAGAAAAATCATGGAGAATTTTTTTTTAGTTTTTGCAGAATTCAAGGTCAAATTTTACTATATGACCTTGATATATATTTATTCCAAAAAACTATTTATGTTACATATCAAATGAAAGAGCATTTCAAAGGCTTTCCATCAACACCATGATTAACTTTCTAGGTTCTGTAGAACTGGAATTACTGTAATTTTAATGTTGTCTGACACACAAAAATTAACATTTTTCTTCATATTTTTGATTGCCATATCTCCAAAGGTTTTTGTCCCAGAAGTCTAATTTTTGGAGCAGCTTATTTTCTCAGCAGACCCAACAAGTTCACCAAGTTTTTTCAAAATCGGTGACGGTCAGGTTAATTCATTGGTTGATTTTACGTGGAATGACCCCATAATACTAGACCCCAGGGTCATCCAACAAAGCTGAATGGTGGTAGATTCAGGAAGCACTTCTTCACACAGTACATGGTTAAAACGATGGAACTTGCTTCCACAGGATGTAGTGATGGCCTTCTACTTGGAAGGCTTTTAAAGGGGATTAGACAAACTTATGGAGGATATGGCTATCAATAGCTACTAGTAGTCATGAGGGCTGTATGCTACCTCCAGGATCAGAGGCAGCATGCTTCCCTGCAGCTTGTATTCAGAAGCAACAGTGGGAGAGCGCTATTGCCTTCATATCCTGTTTGTGGGCTTCTCATATACATCTGGTTGGCCACTATGGGAAACATGATGCCAGACCACAGAGGCCTTTGATCTGATCCAACAAGGCTCATCCAACAAGGCTTATTTTAACAATCACACTTAAAACTCTAAGGATGGCTTTATAAGGGTACAGGATTAACAACGTCATTGTGGCAGGAAAAACAACAGCGAATAAATAAATGCAGCTTTCTAAAACATACCATATTCTAATTAGGCAGACTTAAGTTTCAGAAGAGAGCTTCCAACACAAGTCAACAGATGAAAAAGCAACTCCCTAGTGTTTGAGGTGAAGAGTGAGGAAGTGATTCAAGGACTGTGTGAGATCTTAAACAGAGTACTGGTCTTTTTACCCACTGGACATTCAGCAGGCATCTGACTCCAATTTAACAATCAGCGGGACAGCTGACTAGATGAAAGAAAATATGGGCAAGCTATTTACAGATATACAGCTGATGAATTACAGCTGTAGTTGTACAACTGGAGCAAAAGCCATGCACTGTTTGAGACAGTTCGCATGATCACCACAGCTTAAACAAGCTGTGATGCGTGCTGAGTGCTATTTGCCTAATTACTTACCTGGGTGTGGCTTGTGTCATCCAGACCTGGGCAGCATGGCTTGTTGGAGGGGGAAACAACATTTGAGGGTTTCCCCCCTCCAACAAGGCATGCCGGCAAGGTTGGGATGACACAACAAGCTGCGCCCGGAATGCGCCCGTAGCTTAAACAAGCCAATGTGCTGGCTTGTGCCGCAGTGATTGTGTGAACCATGTCTTTATGTTCCTTAACCATACTCCCCTCTGTCAGGTGTTGAACAAAAGGTGTGCATTCTAATCCATACCTCCAGAAAGAGGACTAGTATAATCCCAAACAATTATAAACAACTGGTGTGACTGCTTAACAGGGCAGTTGCTTTTGGATGGGTGCCCCCAACTTCTCTAAGAACTGTCCTCACCCTGGGAAAAGAAGCCAACATGACAGTGGGATGAATGGGTACTACTTTACTGGGACCTCGTAGTTAGTCTTAGAAAATACATTGCAAATCTGTATCTGATCTAACAGTTCATTTATTTGGAAAATGTATGTCCTACACGTCTATTGTCAAAACAGCACTCTGGGTGGCTTTCATCCTGTTAAAACCAAAACATATTGAATTATCACAAAGGTTGCTGATTAATTACCTTGGGCACCTGGACTGCTGGCAAGGGATGGGTTGCACCTCACAAGGACTGGGAAGTACCGTATGTGTTTGGCCACAACATGAGGAACTTCATCAGGAGGGCTTTAAACTGAATCCAGTGGGGGAGGTAGACGTAAACTCGGGTGTAACAATGGATGAAGGTCTATGCACCAAAACGGAGAGAACAGCTATAACAGCACCCAATGATAGTCTACCACAAAAACCATACTACCATACTATAAAACACATGGTCTTCAATGTCTCTATACTAATACCCAGAGTATGGGAAACAGACAGAATGAACTTGAACTCTTAATGCATGAGGGCGAATACGACTTACCGGTAATTGGTGTAACCGAAACTTGGTGGGATGACTCCCATGACTGGAACATAACAACTGAAGGATATAACTTGTTCAAAAAGAACAGAAGCAACAGAAAGGGGGGTGGAGTCGCTCTATATGTTAAAAATACGTATCTATGTACAGAAATACAGGAGGATCAGCTTGGTAGCCCCATCGAGAGCATCTGGGTTAAAATTAATGGGCCAAAGAATAAAACGAACATGGCAGTTGGAGTCCACTACCGACCACCCAATCAAGGAGAAGACGAGGATGAAACTTTTGAAAAGCAAATTGCCAGTGTTTCAAGGAGACATGATGTAGTGGTGATGGGGGACTTCAATTTCCCCAATATCTGTTGGGAGACAAATGCTGCCAAACATGGCCACTCCAAGAAATTCCTGACTTGTGTTGCTGATAACTTCCTCCTACAGAAAGAGGAGGAAGGAATTAGAGGATCTGCTATCCTTGACTTGATTCTAACCAACAGAGAGGAGTTAGTGGATAAAGTAGTAGTTATGGGAACTCTGGGGGAAAGTGACCATATTATACTTGAGTTCCTGAACCTAAAGGAAGCAAAAGCTGAGTGTAGCCAAACACATACCCTGGATTTTAAGAAAGCCAATTTTAAAAAACTCAGAACAGTGCTAAGAAAGGTCCCCTGGCAAGCGACTCTAATGAGAAAAGGAGTCCAAGATGGGTGGGAGTTTTTAAAAAAGGAAATTCTAAAGGCACAATTACAGACAATTCCCACAAGGAAAAAAGGCAGAGGGCAACAGAAGAAGCCAATGTGGCTTCACAAAAAGCTCAGAGATGACCTGAAAACAAAAAAGAACACATACAGGAAGTAGAAGGAAGGCCAGGCTACAAGGGAAGAGTACAGGCAGGCAGCACAAAGCTGTAGGAATAATGTCAGGAAGGCTAAAGCTGAGAATGAGCTGAGGCCAGCGAGGGATGCTAAAAGCAACACAAAAGCTTTCTTCAGATACGTGCATAGTAAAAGACAGAGGAAAGAAATGGTGGTTCAACTATGCAATGGGGACGGCAAAATGATAACAGATGACAAAGAAAAGGCAGAAGTGTTCAATTCCTACTTTGCCTCGGTCTTCTCCCGAAAGAGGGTCTATGTCCTCCCTGGCAAACCTGAAGTACAAGATGAAGGGGCAGGATTGTCCTGCTGGTCTATGACCGTAATAAACTGACTTGACTTGGGGCAGGATTGCAGCTTGAGATTGATAGGCAAATGAATGGTCAGGGAACACCTGATTACTTCGAATGAGTTCAAATCTCCAGGACCCGACAAACTGCATCCTAGAGTAATAAAGGAACTGGCAGAAGAACTCTCAGAACTGCTGTCTATTATCTTTGAGAAATTGTGGAGGACAGGTGAAGTGCCAGATGACTGGAGGAGGGCTAATGTTGTTCCTATCTTCAAAAAGGGCAAGAAGGAGGAACCAGGGAACTATAGAACAGTCAGTCTGATATCAATCCTGGGAAAATTTTGGAGCATATTATAAAGAAGTCAGTCTGCAAGCACCTTGAAAACAATGCAGTGATTACTAGAAGCCAACATGGATTTGTCAAGAACAAATCCTGCCAGAACAATCTGATCTCATTTTTTGATCAGGTAACCTCACTTGTGGACTGTGGGAATGCTGTGGACATCATATATCTGGACTTCAGCAAAGCTTTCGACAAAGTGCCTCATGATATCCTGATTAGTGCCTCATGATATCCTGAAAAGCTAGCTAAAAGTGGGCTGGATGGAACAACTCTCAGGTGGATCCACAATTGGCTACAGAATCGGACTCAAAGAGTGCTTATCAATGGTTCCTTCTCAAACTGGGGAGAGGTAACGAGCGGGGTACCACAGGGCTCGGTCCTGGGCCCAGTGCTCTTCAACATTTTTATTAATGATTTGGATGAGGAGGTGCAAGGAATGCCGATCAAATTTGCAGATGACACAATGGGGACGGCAAAATGATAACAGATGACAAAGAAAAGGCAGAAGTGTTCAATTCTTACTTTGTCTCGGTGGAACAGCTAATACTCTGGAAGACAGAAACAAAATTCAAAATGATCTCGATAGCACTGGGCTGAAAACAACAGAATGGAATTTAATAGGGATAAATGCCAAGTGCTGCACCTAGGAAAAAGAAACAAAATGCACAGCTACAGGATGGGGGATACTTGGCTCAAAAATACTACAAGTGAGAAGGATCTTGGAATTGTTGTAGATCACAAGCTGAATATGAGCCAGCAATGTGATGTGGCTGCAAAAAAGGCAAATGCTATTTTGGGCTGCATTAATAGAAGTATAGCTTCTAAATTGTGGGAAGTACTAGTTCCCCTCTACTCAGCACTGGTTAGGCCTCATCTTGAGTACTGTGTCCAGTTCTGGGCACCACACTTTAAGAAGGATGTAGACAAACTGGAAAGGGTTCACAGCCCAGGAGGGCAACAAATATGATTAGGGGACTGGAAACAAAGCCCTGTGAGGAGAGACTGAAAGAACTGGGCATGTTTAGCCTTCAAAAGAGAAGACTGAGGGGAGATATGATAGCGCTCTTCAAGTACTTGAAAGGTTGCCACACAGAGGAGGGCCAAGATCTCTTCTCGATCATTCCAGATTGCAGGACACAAAATAATGGGCTCAAGCTACAGGAAGCCAGATTCCGCCTGGACATCAGGAAAAATTTCCTGACTGTTAGAGCAATACGCCAATGGAACCAACTACCTAGGGAGGTTGTGGGCTCTACAACACCGGAGGCATTCAAAGTGCAGCTGGACAGGCATTTGTCAGGGACAGGGCCGGATTAAGAGCATTATGGGCCTGGTGCTGAGGATTTTGGTGGGCCTTTTTATGGAAATAAATAAAATGAAGACGCAATTTTATATTAAAACCAGGGCTTTTTTTCTGGTGGAACTCACCGGAACTGAGTTCCAGCACCTTTTCTTCTGTTAATTGCATTACAATTTAATCGCCATCTACTCCCGAGGAAATGTAATCCAAGAGTTCCGGTACCTTTTTCTCCAGAAAAAAAGCACTGATTAAAACAAATTAAATATTTTAGTCAGCAAAGAAGAACAGTCAGCAAAGAAGTTACACAGTCAACAAAGTTAAGGTCATTCACAAACTCCAAATATTGCTTTCAACTAGCAACAAGCAACCTGCATTTAGCCTTCACACCAGCAACTGGTGTACATAGGCATACTGCCTCCGATACTGGATAGCATAGAGCCATCAGGACTAGTAGCCATTGATATCCTTCTCCTCCATAAATTTGATGGGGGAAGTGTGTGTGTGTGTGTGTGTGTGTGAGAGAGAGAGAGAGAGACACACACACACACACACACACACAGAGTTAATCCAAGTCTTTTCCCTAGTCAAAATTGCACCTGAAAAAAACATGTTCATGCTCATTAGCCCCCAAGGAGAAAAAGGGCCTATGCAGGTTTAGACAGAAATAAGGCCTACAACTCCCAGAATACCTCAGCCAGCATGGCCAGCTGGTAAATGCTGAGACTTGAAGGACTTACTACTTCTGGCTAAAGATGCACAGGATTGCATTGTTATTTTTCATCCCTCATCCCTCCCTATTCCTTTTTCCTTGTGTGCTGTGTCTTTTTAGACTGTAAGCCTGCAGGCAGGGACTGTCTTCCTTTACTGATCATATGTAAGCCCCGCCAGGAGTCTATTTGACTGAGGAGCGGGATAACAATACTCTAAAATAAATTTAGTAAATAATTAGTTTGAAATAAGTCTTTAAAAAATAAAAAGATGAGCATCTATAACCGTGCACCTGCCCATACAGGTGCTCGCAGAGTATAAAATATTTTTAAAAAAATAAGGAAGAAAAGGTGCTGCAGCAACCAGCACCAACCTCAATGGGCCCCAGCCTGTCTCCTGAGCAGGATACTGCAGTGGGCTTGGGAAAGGCGTATGATTAAAGTCCCCAAGCACCCTGCCAATATTTTACTCAGAGGAAATGCTACTGCCCCACAAACACCACACCACGTCTTGCTCAGATTCTGTTTTTAAAAAACACAGCCCACAACCACCACATCTTGCTCCAAGAAATTAAAAAATGACCCACAACTCCCACATCTTGCACAGAAAACATAAGAAACGACCCCGCCTCTAAGCTCTGGGATGAGCAGAAAGAGGCCCGGAGGCCACGCGGGCCCACTTCGGGTCAGCGAAATCCTAGTTGAGTCGCACAAGCCACCACAGCTTAGATCACGCCACCTCCAAGCTGCCCCACCGCCAAAGCACCCCCCACCCCACCACCCGTGAACGCGAGTCCTTGCCTGGCGGGCTCCTCAGTGGGGGGTGGGGAGAAAAGACGGTGCTTGCTCGCTCTTGCAGCCTTCTCTTCAAAAAATAAAATAAAAATAATTTTTAAAACGCTGCTCCGCTCTGAAAAAAGAAAAGAAAAAAACCTTCTGCAGCCGCCACCGCTGTTCCTCACGGTCGGGTCCGGAGCTGGGCTCTCCTCGCCAGCAGGCCTTTCACAAAGGCGACCCACTGCTGCTGCAGAAAGGGCGCACGACTGTGATTGGCCCAGTAACCGTCACCTGACCCGTCTCCGCCCGCGGCATGGAAAGCCCTGGCTGCAACTTCGGCTGCCTGCTCTGCAAAGGAAAGACGCACAACCCCAGGAGAGATTTTAAAATAAAAATAATTTTTCAAACGCTGCTCCGCTCTGAAAAAAGAAAAGAAAAAAACCTTCTGCAGCCGCCCCCGCAGCTGCAGAAAGGGCTCGTCTTTTCACGACTTCGCGGGTCGGCCCTTCTCCGTTCTCTGGCGGCGTCTGGGCCGCGGCCGCTCTCTGCAGGCTGCGCTGCAGCAGCCCAGTTACAGCTCAGACAGAGCCTCAGCGAGCATGGGAATCAATGGCAACCGGCCACTCGGCGTGCTCGCCTCGCTCCGGGCTCCGGCAACGCCCCGCAGGACAGGTGAGCGATGCGCCGCGCGTCCCTATTGGTGGGCTTATTTTTGGGGAGGGGCCTGGAGCTGCCGCTCCAATAGCCCCTATCTTAATCCGGCCCTGGTCAGGGATGCTTTGACCTGGATTCCTGCATTGAGCAGGGGGTTGGACTCGATGGCCCTGTAGGCCCCTTCCAACTCTACTATTCTATGATTCTATGATTCTACAGCTTGTGTGCCAACGAAGATATACCGGTACATGCTATTTTAACCCTGGCTGAAAGAGATTTCCAGAAATCTATGCTCAACCCACTCATGTAACCAACCCCCCAAAATCTGAATAATATGGTATGTTTACTATCTATCCTAGCCTTCCTCAACCTGCCCATGCTGGCTTGGGATTATGGGAGTTGTATTTCAACGCGTTTGGAGGGCACCTGGTTAAGGAAGGCTGCTCTATCCCATTTCCCTAGAACTCCAAGACAAGGCCTGGAATGTTTCAGCTGAGTCAACAGCCTGGGTTATGCAGCTACGGAGTAAAAATCCATCTGTTTAAAATAATAATAATAATAATAATAATAATAATAATCTAGGACTATCGGATTTATTATGGCTTAATAGTTCATGATATGGAGCCCACTTAATCAGATCTATATTGAAACACAATACAGTAATACCTTGGATTGCAAGTAACTTGGTTTGAGAGCGTTTTGCAAGACAAGCAAATTTTTAAATATTAATTTAATTTTTTTTTTACTTGATATACAAGCACGTCTTGCAATACAAGTACTGTAGTACGGCTTAAATTAAAAATCTCTGTACAAATTTTTTTGGGGGGATTTCGTTTTGATATAAGAGTGTTTTGGATTACAAGCACGTTTCTGGAACGAATTATGCTCTCAATCCAAGGCATGACTGTATTCTGTTTTATTGTGCCCCTCCCTTTAAACGAAATAACTAAACGTAATAACAAAGCATCCTGTGGAACCTTAAAAGACTAACAAATTTATTCTGGAATAAGCTTTTATGGACAGCGTCCACTTCATCAAATACATGAAATGTGTTAACTACAAATTGGAAGATTTATGTACGCTGTGTTGTCGGAGGGAATTGGAATGCAAAAACTACATTACCTTAACAATTGCCATTCACAAAATGTCTTTGGGTGATAACACAAATATCATTGCAATGGTGAGATTAGCATATGTAGTGTGATTTTAAAAAAACAACACATTTGACCTTATTCAGACCTCAGGAAATAATACTAAATCTCTTGATGAATCATGCTTCAGCAATTTCTCATTGATATCTGTCTTACCTAGACTCGTCTTATTTGTCTAATTATTTATTTAGAAGATTTCTTTACTGTCCATCAGGGCAGTTTGATTTTAAAAATCATAATAAAACTTAACCCAGCATCCACAGTGCAATCCTATGCATGACCTCAGTGACACTGACCTCAGTGGGACTTACGGTACTCCCAGGTAAGTGTATATAAGTCCCGTTGAACTTAGTGGGGCTTACTTCTGAGTAGATATGCATAGGATTGCAATGTAAGTCTGCAATCCTAAACACACTTGCTAGGGCAGGGGTGCAGAACCTCCAGACTACCCAGCACCCCAATCTGGCCTGCGGGGCCTCTGGGGGATCTTCCAGGGGGTGGGGCTTAGGCTCTAAGCCCCACCCCTTGGAGCAATCTTCTCAGAGAGCATATCCTGCTCTTATTTCCAATGAGAGACGGTGACGATTCACCTGCTGGTGTATGCCAGCAGCGGAACCCCTGCTGTTATTTCTGATTTTAGTTTGGAGATAACAGCAGGCATGCTCAGCGGCTCGATTCGCCTGTGCTGGGGAGAGCAGCTTCTCTCCTTGGCATGGGCCAAGTCCTGCTGCTCCACATCCTCACATCTCTGCTGCTAACTCCTACCTGAGATCAGAGAGAACAGCGAGGATGGGTGTGTGGGATGGCCTGACTATGTTTCACCCACCCCTCCTCCTTACCACAATGGGGTAAGGAGGCAGGGCAGGTGTGGACAGGGCAGAGCCAACCTAGTCCCCATCGCTCTTCCATCGGAGGAGTGGTAGGGACTAGGCTGGCTTGGCTTCTCTGTGCACAGGGTTTACCTAGCCATGCCCAGTGAAGTCTGGCCTCAGCCCAAGAGCTGGATGGAAGATCCACCATGCGCTTAGGCCAAGGAGCAAATGTCAGATGGGGTGGCCACACCTACTGATGTCAGGGAAATAGCCAGCCCCACCTGATGTCATATGGCCCACAGAGGGCAGGGTGGGGTGTCATCTGGTTTCTCCACCCAAAACTAGTTCGGCAGCCCTGTACCAGGGAGTAAGCACCATTGAAGACAGTGGGACTTATTCAGAATCATAGAATTTTAGAAGTGGAAGGGACCTTGGAGGTCAGCTAGTCCAGTCTCCTCCTTTGTACATGCATCTTGCAACTGCAGCAAGCCTGACAGATGACCATCCAGCCCCTGCTTAAATACCTCCAGCGAAGGAGAGCCCACCACCTCCTGAGGCAGTCTGCTCCACTGTCAAACAGCTCTTACTATTAGGAAGCTTCTCCTACTGATTAGCTGAAATCTGCTTCATTGCAATCTCCACCCACTGGTTTTAGTCCTGCCCTCTGGAGCAATAGAGCACAAATGCGCTCCGTCTTTGTGACAGCCTTTTAGATATTTGAAGACAGCCATCACGCTGTCCCCTTAATCTTTTCTTTTAATTTCTGAGTAAACATTCATCATATTGCACTATGTTAAACCCACACAGAAATAAAAACAAGGATTAAAATCCCTGCTAAAATAAAAATGGTCCTCTTGTTCTAGCATAGGCAGAATTAATTCTATAGATCTTGTCAAGTTCTGCCTCCATATCCTCTGCAACCCAGAGAACAGCCCTCAGAAGCAAATCTGAACATGTGGGCAGGTTGGTGTGCGAGAAGACATCCCCTCTTTTCACTATTAAATGGAAGTCCTATTTACTGAGCTCCAACTGGATAGAAGTGTTGCTATCTCCTGCCATTTTTCTTTTTAATCTGTGTCTTTAACAAAATGAGAATTCAAAACAATGAAATTAGACCTGCTGTGCATTGTTTAGCAAAAATAGCCTTCTAATTAATAGAATTACCTCCAGTAATTCTTCCTTAATCTGATCAAGAAAGCTAGCTGTAGGAAACATTCTCCTTTAAACAGCAGAACAAACACAAGAGAGTATCAATCTCACACCTCCTCAAAGCAGCCAACAGGTTAATAGAGGCTGGAGAACATAAACCAGAAAGGTAATTTACAATACAAAGCAGCTTCTACTGTGGGAGAAATGCTTATGCTGGAGTTCTGTCTAAACCACTGGGGAATGATTAATCCACCCTGGGTCTCCTGGTAAATACTGTAACGGGGAAATGTAACCACATACGGTACACATGTACTCAGGACCGGTGCAGGGCAGTTTGGCGCCCCAGGCGAAAAATATTTAGCACCCCCCCCTCTCCAAAGCAAAAAAACAACAACCCTGCGCCGCCACCACCAACCTACCTTCCCCCCCCACCCTGGCTGCGGCGGCGGCGGCGGCTGCTGCGGCTGCTGCTGCGGCTGCGGCTGCGGCTGCTGCTGCTGCTCCTGAAGTGACGCGACGCGATGGGACCCCCGCGCTGTTTTTTGCCCGGGGAAACCATGGCAACAGGGCTGTTTAAGCCCTGTTGCCCTGGTTCCTCCCGCCAAAACAACGCGGGCGGGGCTCCGGAAGCGATGCGACGAAGGTAGGTGACCGGGGGGGTTGGGGGGTGGCGATGGCGGTGGGAGGCGCAGCAGCAGCGAGCGAGCGGGAGGGCGGAGGGCGGGGGGAGGCGCAGCGGCGGGCGAGCGAGCGAGCGAGCGGGTGGGCGGGGGGAGGCGCGGCGGCGGCAGGCAGGAGGGTGGGGTTAGGGGGAGGCCTGGCGGGGGAGGTGGAGGCCTGGCGGGGACGGTGCAGCGGCGGCGGAGGCCTGGCGGGGGCGGCGCAGCGGCAGCAAAGAGGAGCGCAGCGTTTCCGCGCCCTCTTCAGCCGCGCGCCCTCTTCAGCCGCGCGCCCTAGGCAACCGCCTAGTTGGCCTAGCGGTAGCGCCGGCCCTGCATGTACTGGGAAGTCATCATTATATGTATACCCCATATATAAATGGGAGGAGCAATAGTTCAGTAGTGGAGCACACGTGTTGCAAGCAAAAGACCCCAAGTTCAATCTCTGGCATCACCAGGTAGGGCTAGCAAAGAATCCTGCCTGAAACCTGAAGAACTGCTGCCAGTCAGTGTCAACAATACTGGGCTAGATGGACCAATGGTCTGATGGTCTAAGGCAGCTTCCGATGTTCCTAACATACAGATGAGGAACTAAGCAGAATTTTTTTAAGGGAGGGGCCATAGCCTCAGCAGTAGGGTGCACCACTGCCGGGGAGAAGAGCAAGCCAGGCAGGTGGGTCCAGCTCTGCTGCTGCTGCTGCTGCTGCTGCTGCCGCCGCCTGTGCGAGGCCAGCCCACCCCACCGCACCTGTGGGACTGCCGCCTGCCCCCTGCAGGCCCGGGCTCAGCCGGGAGCCGCCTTGCCCCACCTGCAGCTGCTTGGAAGGGGCCTATAAAGACCAGGCCCCAGCTGACCCGGGCATCTCCTCACCACCACTGCCGGGGAGAAGAGCAAGCCAGGCAGGTGGGTCCAGCTCTGCTGCTGCTGCTGCTGCTGCTGCCGCCGCCTGTGCGAGGCCAGCCCACCCCACCGCACCTGTGGGACTGCCGCCTGCCCCCTGCAGGCCCGGGCTCAGCCGGGAGCCGCCTTGCCCCACCTGCAGCTGCTTGGAAGGGGACTATAAAGACCAGGCCCCAGCGGGGGCAGGTCCGCCGCCGGCGGGGTCGCCACCGAAGGGGCGACACCAAAGGGGGTTGCCCCTTTGGGGGAGCCACTTCGGGGGTGGCACGAGGGCGAGGGCCTGTCCCCCTGCTGTTGGGGATATAGGTGGGGCTGGGAGTTTTAAAGAGGCCCTTCCTTTTTGAAGGCCTGGGGTTTTTTAGGGGTTGATTTTAGGGGTGGGTCTCCCGCCTGACTGGCGGAAGCGAGGGGGCATGTGTCTCTCCAGGGAGATAGTGGGGGGAGTTCTGGGGGGCAAACGGTACCAACGTTGAGCGGCAGGCGCTGGCAGAGCGCTAGGGGCAGGCCACGCCGAGTAAGGGGAACAAGGGATCGATGCTTAATATCTATCCCTTGTTCCGGGCCTGCCCAGAGCCAAGGGATAACTGGGGGATGTGTTGCTCCTCCCCCCACCCTGCGTTTGCTGTTGTGCAATGCCAGGTCCGTTACCCAAAAAACATCTCTCATCCATGACTTGATCATGGATGAGGGTGCGGACCTGGCATGTGTTACGGAAACCTGGCTGGACGAGGCCGCTGCTCCAACTCTGGCGGCCTTGTGTCCGGCCGGTTTCTCGTATGCCCAGCAGCCAAGGGTTGGGGGACGGGGAGGGGGAGTGGCTGTTATCTACCGGGAGTCCTTGGTCCTCACCAGACTCCCTCTCCGGGAGACCAAGTTTATTGAGTGCATGTACTGGAGGTTGGGTCCAAAGGGCAGCCTGGGGATTCTGCTCGTGTACCGTCCACCCCGCTGCACGACAGACTCCCTGGCCGAGGTGCTGGAGGTGGTCTCCGATGTGCGTGTGTTGTCCCCCAGGCTAGTGGTGCTGGGGGACTTCAACGTGCATTCGGGGGCTTCCCTCACTGGGGCACCTCGGGACTTTATGGAGACCATGGCTTCCTGGGAGCTGCACCCTGTATTAACTGGACCTACCCATGTAGCCGGTCATGCACTGGACTTGGTTTTTGTTTCCGGAGAGGGGGGAAATGATCTGGAGATCGGGGGTATATCCACCACCCCCTTGTCATGGTCAGATCACTATCTGGTGGGGTTGGATTTCTCGGTGCCACAACCCCTCTGCAGGGGTGAGGGACCTATTAGAATGGTCCGCCCCAGGCGTCTTATGGATCCGGATGGATTCCTGAACGCGCTTGGGGAATTGGAGCACACAAACGGTAGCTCGGTCGAGACCCTGGTGGATGACTGGAATGCTGCAATCACCAGGGCATTAGACCGAGTTGCCCCGAAGCGCCCTCTTCGCCTAAACAGAGCTCGCGCGGCGCCATGGTTCACTCCGTCGCTGCGAGCTCTGAAACAAGAGGTGAGAAGGCTAGAGCGCCGATGGCGAAATTCCCGCTCCGAAGACGATCGAACACGGGTTAGAGCTGCATCTTCAGCCTACCGGGTGGCGGTGAAGGCAGCAAAAAAGAATTTCTATGCTGCCTCCATTGCGTCTGCAGAGTGCTGCCCCAGGAGGCTGTTCCAAGTGGTCCGGAGTCTGGTCGGTCCAGTCGCTCCGGACCCACTGGAACAGTCAAAAGCCTCCTGTGAGGCTTTAGCGAAGCACTTCGCAGATAAAATCGATCGGATTAGGAGTGGGATATCGTACGTCGTGGACACAGGGAGTGAGCGGGAGGAGGCCAATGGCAGACCGGTTTTGTGGGATCGGTTTCGGCTTCTTCCTTCTGATGAAGTGGACAAGGTGCTTTCATCTGTGAGGCCGACCACCTGCTTGCTTGACCCTTGCCCATCCTGGCTCATCATGAGCTGCAGGGAGAGACTGGGTGAGGGGATCAAGGCGGTGGTGAATGCCTCCCTCGAGGAGGGAGTGATGCCATCAGCCCTCAAGGAGGCAGTAATAAGACCGCTTCTAAAGAAGCCCTCCTTGGATCCCCAGGATTTAAACAACTTTCGCCCAGTCTCCAATTTACAATTTCTGGGCAAGGTGATCGAGCGGGTGGTGGGTGCTCAGTTGAAGGCACACTTGGATGAAGCCGATTATTTGGATCCGTGCCAGTCGGGCTTCAGGTCTGGACATGGGACAGAGACGGCCTTGGTCGCCTTGGTGGATGATATGAGGAGGGCTTTGGATAGGGGCGAATGCTCCTTTCTAGTCCTCCTCGATCTCTCAGCGGCTTTTGATACCGTTGACCACGGTATCCTCCTGGACCGTCTGGAGGGGTTGGGCTTAGGAGGCACTGTATTGCAGTGGTTCCGGTCCTTCCTCTCTGGAAGGTATCAGAGGGTAGTTCTCGGGGAGGAGGCTTCGGACCCTCGGCTGCTCACTTGTGGAGTGCCGCAGGGTTCCATCCTCTCCCCGATGTTATTCAACATCTACCTCAAGCCGCTGGGAGCTATCATCAGGAGGTTTGGGGTGCAGTGTCATCAGTATGCGGATGACACGCAGCTCTACCTCTGTTTTAAGTCCTCACCGAGGTTGGCCGTTGAAACCCTGTCCAAGTGCCTGGAGTCAGTGGCTGGCTGGATGGGAAGGAATATGCTGAAGCTGAACCCCGACAAGACCGAGGTACTTCTGGTGGGGGACAAGGGAAGGTTAGGGGATGTTGACCTGGTGCTGAATGGGGTACATCTACCCCTGAAGGACCAGGTCCGCAGCTTGGGGGTCATTCTAGACTCCCAGCTGTCCATGGAGGCTCAGGTGGCAGCTGTGAGCCGGGCGGCGCTGTATCAACTCCATCTGATACGGCAGCTGCGCCCCTACCTTCCTAATCACCTGCTCCCATCAGTGGTTCATGCCTTGGTCTCCTCTCGCCTAGACTACTGTAATGCGCTCTACGTGGGGTTACCCTTGAAGACGGTCCGGAAGCTTCAGCTGGTACAGAACGCGGCGGCTCGCCTGATTAAGGGCAGCCGCCGGCGTGATCACATCATGCCAGTGCTTAAAGAGTTGCACTGGCTACCAGTTGCTTGCCGAGCCGAATTCAAGGTGTTGGTTTTGACCTTTAAAACCCTACACGGCTCCGGCCCAGCTTATCTCAAGGAGCGCCTCCAGCAACATCAAGTAGGCCGCTCAACAAGGTCTGCCACGGACGGCCTTCTCCTTATCCCATCAGCCAGAGCAGCCAGGCTGGTGGGGACTAGGAAGAGGGCCTTCTCTGTGGCGGCCCCCACATTATGGAACTCCCTCCCTAGTGACCTTCGCCATGCCCCCTCCGTGATGAGCTTCCGCCGTGCATTAAAAACATGGCTGTTCAGGCGGGAATATGGGGTGGGTTAGGTTTTTAATGAGAATTTTTTAATATTGTTTTAATTATTATATTTTATTGTGTTTTATTGTATTTTAATTGTACATCGCCCAGGGTGGCCGGGTGACCGGCCAGATGGGCGATTGATAAATGTAATAAATAAATAAATAAATAAATGTTTTAGCTCAGTGGTAGAGCACATGCAAAAAGTCCCAAGTTCAATTCCTAGCATCTTCAGGTGGGGCTGGAAAAACTCCTGCCTGAAACCCTGGAGAGCTGCTGCCAGTCAGTGTTGACAATACTGGGCTAGATGGACCAATGATCTGACTCAGTTGACCACTTCCATCTCCACACAAAGATAGGATTCAGACAGGGATGTTATTCACTAATAGAGATTGAGAAATCCTAATTATCAAGTTGTCAAAATGGCTAGAGAAAACATAGGAATTTGAAATGCTTTACATCCAAAACCACAAGCATGACCTGTGACTAGATAGTGGCATCACAGCTTAATGTGAATCCTTTCTAAGAACTACTGGAGAGCAAGAATTTGCAAAAAAGATAAAAATGAATAAATCATCACCTAATGCATCATGTCTCGCATCACTATAAGTCAGAGACAATATAAGGTAACAAATACAGGGAAGGAAATCAATACATGAATAAAGATTAAGAGTGGGATTTGGAAGGAAGGATAATTACCAATCCCTGAGTGGTTCCTTAGCTGCTTTTACACAAAAGGGCTGTTTGTAGCACTGGTGAACAGCTGAAGATTAAATATTGTCCCTCCTGCTCCATACAACTATTCCAACCCTACCCAGCCAGGGTAGTGTTTCTTGTTGAGTAAGCACACCCAGAATCTACTTTGCAATGCACACTGGCAGATGGCATGCCAGACATATTGGAATTTGGGCTCTCCCCTGTGTCTCTCCCCCTGGCAGTGAGCCAAGATACTGCCATCGAGCTAGATAGGCAGCCCTCCTTCCCCTCCCCATGTAGTGCTAGTTTCTTGAAATTCAGTAGGACCAGCCTGTCCAGGTTTTGGATTGAAATAACTTAATTCTCCGTCTGCGGCTCTTTCGGTTTATTTTTTGTTACACACATTTCTAGCATGTATGAGATGGAACCAATTCCATTCATAGCTAGATCCCAATATTCTATCACAATTCAAAAAGAGAATGCCAGAGAACAGAGTAGGGTGTGTGTGTGTGTTGGGGGAGGCAATGCATTGGGAGTGCATGGTTTCCCTCCCAATGCAGCTCCACATTTCTGGTACATCACTGCTCTGTTCTTAGGGCTGGCTTCAAGTGGGGAGCAGGGCCGGTGCTACCATTAGGCCAACTAGGCAGCTGCCTAGGGCGCAGGGCTAAAGGGGCGCCACCAGAGGGCATAGGGCTGGAGGGAGGGAGGGCTCAAGTGGGAAGGGGGCGCGCGCTAAATATCTGATCTTGCCTAGGGCACCAAACTGCCTTGCATCGGCCCTGGTGGGGAGGAAACCCTACCTGAGCCCAGCTTCTCCGGTAGGTGGGTGAGAGCATTCCTTACTTGCATCTTCAGTAACCTGTGGCCATTGGCTTGGGAGGGCCAGATCTGCAAAAGCAAGCTTGGTCCTGCTGCTTGCTCTGGTGTTCCAGCCAGTGTGGTCAATGCTCAGGAATGCTGGAAGTGCAAAACATTTGGAGATTTACTTTCTGCCCACACCTGCACTAGAGGACACACCAGTCAGGAAGCTAGACAATAATTTTATTGTCTAGCAAGAGGAAACTCTTCATTTCATCCAGATGCAACTAGACCAAGTGCCACTAGTGATTAAACCATGTAATAACACTATACACACACTCCATGGGCAGGAGTAAGAACACAAGAGGAGTCGTGTTGGGTCAGACCAAGGTCCATCTAGTCCAGCATCCTGTTCACACACAGTGGCCAACCAGCTGCCCCAATGGGAAGCCCTCAAGCAGGACATGAGTGCAACAGCACCTTCCCACCCATGTGCCCCAGCAACACATGGGCATACTGTCTTTGATACTGGACACAGGCATACTGCCTTTGATACTGGAGGTAGCATATAGCCAGTCAGGACTAGTAGCCATCGATAGCCTTCTCCTCCATGAATTTGCCCAGTCCCTTTTTAAAGCCATCCAAATTGGTGGCCATCACTGCATCTTGTGGAAGTGAATTCCATAGTTTAACTATGTGCTGTGTGAAGAAGTACTGCTTTTTATCTGTCCTGAATCTCCCACCAATCAGCTTCATGGGATGGCCCCTACTGGGTTCTAGTATTATGAGAGAGGGAGAAAAATGTCTTGGTTCTCTCCTCCCCTATTCCACTATTGCTGCAGGAGGAGAAATAGGCTGGGCCAGGAAAGCATTATCAGACCCGCCCCTGCTTTATGTTGCGGTGGTGGGAAGGGTGAGTGAAAAGGGTTGGGGTGATGAGTGGGGTAGAGAAAATTTGGGAAGTGAGCAAGCTGAATTGGAGAGGTAGAAAGAGATGAAGCAAAAGTGGTGGAAGTCAGAAGAGGCCAGGCGAGGGAGGAGGGCATGTGGGATCCAGCTTAACACCACCCATAACTTTTGTTAACTAGTTTATGGTCTTTAACTAGTAATATTTGTTGTTGTTGTTATAATAAGAATTATTAACATATCCAGCCTTTCCTCAACAGAACTCCCAAGTGGCTAATAGCAACAATTATGGCATAACAACAGTAGAATAATGGAACAGAAAATACAAGCAGCTGTAGAAAGAATTTGATCAGCAGTTCCAACCAGGGGTGGGCAGGAAGTAGCTCTCCAAATGTTTCAGACTTCAACTCCCAGCATTCCTGACCACTGGCCATGCTGGCAGGGGCTTCTGGGAGTTGAATTCCCCAAAAATATTGAGATCTTTATTATTTATTATTTATTTGCAAGTTTTACATACTGCTCTATATCCAAAAAGATTCCCGAGTGATGAACAATAAAAAGAAAGGGTGTGTGTGTAAAAATCAAAATACAGAATTAACATCTTTAAAATCAAATTATGCAGATAAAACTATGGCTGGTCAGTCAGGGAAGGCCTGTTTAAATAAAAAAAAAATGTCTCCAGCAAGTTCTGACAACAAACCAGCACTGGTGCCTGCCTGACATCAACAGATCTACCTTCTACCAACCCCTGATTTAAACAATTTAGTAAGACAGCTGGAGGGAGCAATCCTATGGCCCCTAGACAGTGTCCGAGGGGCCATAGGATAGTTCGGATTCTCCGCTCCAAGCTCGGAGACAGCTCTCTGACCTCAGAGCTGGGAACCGGAGCTCCGCCCCCTCCCTTGCCTCCTCACAGCTTGGAAAGAACTGTGCCAGCTGCTCTCCGAGGTGGGGAAAGCGACCTCGGAGAGGGGTACAGAGAGGCGTGTTGGTGGCTGGGGAGGGAAGGAGACTGGAGAGGCCAGGATACGAGCTATCCTGAGGCTTCTCCAGCCTCCTTCCCTCCCCCTCCAATGCACCCTAGCTATATGTGCAAAAAAGCCTGTCCAGTGAAAATGCAGGGCAGCTGGATGGGAAGGCAGAGATCATGTCCGCTGCTCCTCTCACTCTGCATTGGATGATCATAAGCCTCTGAGTTTGGGGGCTTATGGGCATTGCCATAGGATTGTGCCCTAAAAGTACTTGTGGCACAAACACCTTCCTATAAAGGAAAGTGTTAACCATCCCATGGAAGGCGATTAAAGAGGAGGCAAGAGGAGCCATCCTTAAGAGGGAGTCCTAGTGCAGGGGTGCAGAACCTCAGGCTGTGGGCCAAATCTGGCCCTCCCGGGGCCCCAGTCTGGCCTTCCAGAGTTTCTCAGATGCCTCCACCCCCTATCCCCCCTGGTGGATTGTTTGGCAATTGAGCCCTGTGTGTATAAAGATCAATTACACTGAACTCATATAGTAAACATGAGCATTAAGAACCTTGTCAATAAAGCCAAGCATTTCTCAGCTATTGAACAGTTGTTGTAATTGAATGTTTTGAACAGTTACCTTTTTATTCCAGGAGATACAAATATGTATCTTTCCCCAACACAGTCACATTTTACCAACAATAGCACTACAGTATCCTGCTGCTGGGGAAAATATGCCTTCCCTCTTCTTACCTCAATCTCACAAGGGAATGCAGTTTGGAACGTGGTTGTGCAAATGTAACAGGCACCTACTGACGAGCACAACCTTCCCCAACCCATGTTCCTCCAGATCACCCTTCCCCAATGTGGTGCCCTTCAGATATGTTGGACTACAACTCTCATCAACTCCGTATGGCATGGCCATGCTGGCTGGGGACAATTGGAGTTGTAGTCCAAAACATCTGGAGGACACCAGGTTGGGAGTGGCTGCTCCAGATGTTTTGGACTACAATTCCAATTAGCTAAGGCCAGCATGGCCAATGGGCAAGGATGATTGGAGCTGTAGTCCAAAACATCTGTAGGGACTCAGGTTGGGGAAGGATGGGCTGCCATCAAGTGCAGGAGTGGGCAACATGTGGTCCCCTGGCCTCTGGTGTGGCCTTTGCCACTGCCGTTCTGTCACCAAAATTCATTGGCATAGTGGCGGCAAAAAAACCCCAGTGGTTTGCTGAATTCTGTGGCAAACTGTGATGGCTCTGTTGTGGTTTGCTGCCAAAATTTGGTGGCCAGCTACGGGCTTTTTTGCTGCTGGTGCGCTGCCAAATTTCATGGCACAGGGGTGGGTGCCACAGCTAACTGGCTATAAGGTCACAGCCCACGAGTATGAGACATGAGCCAGGAGGTCCTTGGTTTAATTTCTACCTTAGCAATGAACCAAATATCCCTAGGCAAGCCATATTGATTTATTTTATTTTATTTATTGATTTATTATATTATTTATTATATTTATACCCCGCCTTTTTTCCTGCAAGGAACCCAAGGCGGCTTACATAATCCTCCTCCTCCTCCTCCTCCTCCTCCTCCTCCTCCTCCTCCTCCTCCTCCTCTCCATTTTATCCTCACAACAACAACCCTGTGAGGTAGGTTAGGCTGAGAGTCAGTGACTAGCCCAAAGTCACCCAGTGAGTTTCATGGCTGAGCGGGGAATAGAACCCGGATCTCCTGAGTCCCAGTCCAACACTCTAACCACTACGCCACACTGGCGTAAATTTTTTCATTTAATTTCTTTCTGCCCTCTCCTGCAATACAAAAATAGTACCATTTATTTATTTTAACATTTTCTATACTGTTCCTCCATCATCAAAGGTAATTCCAGGGTGGTGCACATAAAGTTATTTAAAAAACATAATACAACTGTAAAATTAAACAGTTAAATTTAAAATGAATATTAAACATTACCATAAAGGGCTCTTGTTAACGATTACTGAGATGTAAACCCCGAACATTCGAAATTCACAATATCAGCATTATGTCTCACAATATAATATCCATATTGCAGTCAGTAGATTAAAAAGAAAAAGTGGGTGGAATGCACAGGCCAGCCATTTCCTGCCTGACAAAGATAGATTTCCCAAAAGATGTGTTGGGTAATTATGCCTTGATGCAGGTGTGGTGATTCTGGACTCACGCCAGTCTCGACATCACAGTCATTACAAGGTTTTATTATGCTAATCACATAGTCTCATCCTCTCACACAAGTTCTATCTTTGGCAGTCTGCCATTTTTGAAACACAACCAGATGTGCCTCTGGAACAGCAATTCCTGCTTGCTGCTGAACATTGTCGTTCATATTTTTTAGGGAGGCTGGTATCAAAACAGATCTAGGAAGGCAAAAGCAGATCCAAAAACTCACAGGCTGCATTTGACATAACGCTAACCCATTATATGGGTTGTCATGTTGTACGAGCCCAGCCCCCAGCCATGCCAACAAACTATGGTTTGTTAACCATGGACGACCCAGAAAGAGAACCCATGGTTTGTTGTTGGGTTCTGAATTCTGGATTGTTTAAACCATGTGTGGAAGACCAGCAACCGGGTCTTCTGTGTGAGTTCGGCACTTAACGGGTTAACCGGCACTGAGATATTTATTTATTTATTATTTATTATATTTATACCTCGCCTTTTTTCCTGCAAGGAACCCAAGACGGCTTACATAGTCCTCCTCCTCTCCATGTTATCCTCACAACAACCCTGTGAGGTAGGTTAGGCTGAGAGGCAGTGACTGGCCCAAAGTCACCCAGTGAGTTTCATGGCCGAGCGGGGACTAGAACCCGGATCTCCTGAGTCCCAGTCTAACACTCTCACCACTACGCCACACTGGCCCATCGCGGTTGAGTTTTAGCAATTAAAACTCAACCGCGAGCTAAAAAGCACATGAGTCCATTCACAGTCAATAATAGACGCTTTATTTACTACAGGTTAATGGAGCGGAACTAATAAGACTTCTAGGAATACTATAACATAAACAAGACCTGGTCATGACCTCAGATATCTTGAATGAATTGGTTCCCAGGCTAGCGTACTGCAGCAATGCGTTACCTTAGACCAGAGACTCTACGACTCCCCGCTTCTAGCCTGGCTCCGAGCCGCTGTGCTCGGGGAAGAGAACTGCTTGACCCAGCCGATGCTGGCTTTTGAGGGTGTTCACCCGGCCGTGTTCCCAACAACCTCCGTGGAGAAGGCAGAGGGGTTTTCTACCCTGCACGCCCCCTCCCCGCCCCTGGGTGATCAGGTGGGCTTATTCCTGCCCCTTTACGATCAGGTGGGCTTATTCCTGCCCGGGAACAGGTGGCGCCTTTGGGCTTATCGTGCCCTCTGAGAATACTTAGCAGCTCTTTGAGACTGCCCTTCCCTTCCTGATGGTTCATGCTTCTTCTTGTGGATTCGGGTCGATGTGATGTGCCCCATTGAGGATATGTGTGTTACTTGTCTGGCCAGTCTTGCATCTCCTGTCCCCCCCGGTGGGGATTATGCAGACAGGGGTTGCCAGGGGAAAACTACGTGTGGTTACCAAGGGGAAAACTGGGGTCAGGGTTCGTGTCACTGTGTGTGTGGGTTCAGGCTTTCTCCACACCATGGTTTGTCAGTCCATGTGAACCCAGAATTGTGGGTTGTTGATGGGTTGTTTTGCCAGGCTACAGAGATGGTGGGCAAGAACGGTAAAAGACAAACAACCCAGCTGCTCTACGTGCCAGTACTACAGCACTGCAAAGGCATTTGGGATACAAGGAGAGAGTGGGCAAGGAAGGGAGAAACAAACAACCCAAGGAAACTGGTTTGTTCAATCATCTGTCAGATGAACCCTGAATATGACAACAAACCATGGTTTAAACAAATGAACCAGGTCATAAAGTCATTGATCACCCACAGGAACATTTGTTTTGGTCCCCTATGGAAATGTAGCTTCTCTGTTCCTTGGAGGTTAGTTGGCTTTGACCTATATAGCCTCCGTAGCTTCTTAAGACATAGTAGGATTTTGCTGAGCTGTTGGATAACTCTGCAGAAATCAGGATGCCTAATTTCTACATGCATATGCATGCCCAGGGTGGATTTGGCTTACACTTAATTGCCAGAAGGATTTAAAGTCTCAATTTACTTAGTTAGCATTTCAATGTTTAGAAAGCAGCCTTAGTTCTTGAGATACCTGTTTAATGTGATGTTAACCATGATAACCTGCTAAATTCAATATGACTTACAATATGACTTACGGTACTAGGGCGTAAGTATGCTTAAGTTATGACTGCAACCTTAGGCTGGATCTGCCTGGGGCAATCCCTGAGTTAATTGAACACAATCTTCATCATGCAGGAGGTCACCTGACTGTTATTTGGTGAGGAAAGAGGAAAATGTGGTATGGCACAGATAATGAAAGGCGCTGTGTGATAACTAACTTGGTGTCTACAAGATTCCTGGCTCAAGATTAAGGCCAAGTTACTATGTCTTGGCTCACTGAAGCTAATTTTAAAGGTTTGATTTGTATCTTTTCTGCTCATCTGTGCAGTATAAGCATTGCACGACTTTAAGGAGCTTTTGGACCGTCTATTTCTTATAACTGGAAAAGGCTAGAAGCACACCAATTCCATCCAAATCATATCACCAATTGCATACACTGATTGAATATCACTCTAGGCTTCTCCTGTGTAGGAGAATTCCCAGATGTCTACATTACGTAAGGATTCAGATCATTTTTTAAAAAATTCAAATGGGAAGGTCTTTGTTACTTACTTGCCTGTCTGGTTGATCCTGAATTGGCATGCAGTTTGTTCATGTTGTTTACAGGATGCAGAATAAATTATCATCAGTGTACTTTATACCAAACAATTCTATTACTGGCCTTTCCTTTGTAGAATTTAGAATGCCACGTCACAAATTATGGTAGAAATTGTTCACATTAAGGTATGAACATATGAATTCTATATATCAGCTTTGGATAATATATTATTTATTAATAATACTTGTATACCCCTTAATATAATAAAATCTCCAAGCAGTTTACATATAAAAATATAGCAGTAATGCCTTGCATTGCTGTGGTGATGGGTAACATTTCCAGCACCATCTCTTATACTCTTTATTGTAACTCAATAGTACAGTTACCACTTCATTCCAAACACAGGTATATGCTGGAATGTAGACAAAACATATTATCACTATTTATTTTGTTATGTCAATTTAATTAGTACATTTATAGCCTACCTTTCTTCTATCATGGAACTCAAAGCAGCATACATGGGGTTCCTTGGTGGTGGTCTCCTATCCAGGCAGTGACCAAATCCAGACCTGCTAAGCTTCAGCTGTGTCATGTGCATAGAGACCTTGACTACTAGGATATGCTGACTTCACAATACATTAATTTCTATTGATTATACACTTTTGGAATAGTACTATTGGATAAACTGGTCAAGTGTATAAATACAGTAAGGTGAAAAAACATGAATTATTGTTAGATTCAAATATAATTCATAATGTTAACTCACAAATATTCTACTGGAGAAACTCACTCCTGTATATTTGCTCTTGCTCAAAATCTTTGTCAGAGGTAGGACACACATGCACACTACACATGTGAAGTGGTCTACCTATTTTACAATCAGACTCAAGAGTTCTGACAAAATTCTCAGCGCACACACACAAATAAGGGGGTCCTTTCTTTCTTTTCTGGCAGTATTCCTGTGCCTTTAACAACTGCTTGGAATTCAGAAATTTGACATGGAAAAATTTGTTCACCTACTAAATTTGTGCATGTTAGAATGATAAGGCACAGGAGCCTTTCCAGGAAGAAAAAGGACTTCCCTACCTGCTATTACGGTATATCCAATTGTCTTTGTTTAAGGGTATACAGAATATATTCAGAACACCACTATAAAGAAACTGACATCTGCTAGTTTAACAACAGAACATGAAGCTTCTGATGCACAAAACAATTAATGTTATTACATTTCTCCTGTCACCTTGCAGGCAGACCTTCTCACATTAATTCACCTAATGCAGCTTCTGATAATACTTTAAGTTCTTTGTGTGCATGTATGAAATGGTGAGGATATGGTGCAACCTTTTCTCTCTGGCCTTTTCAAATAGAGTTAGGGCTGTTTCTCAGCTGAGCTAAGTTAGAATTGACTAGAGTAGAGACAACTAGATGGAGGGAAAAACATGACAGGAGAGACAAAGACCAACGTGATTGTCTCAGCTGAACTGAGAAATGTTACGAAACATTTAGCGCTTTGCTGGAACTTGAAATATGGTTTCAGCTGCTAAAGTACGGTAGGTAGTTCTTGCATAGCCTTTGTTTGGATGCAACCTGAGGGAAGATTTACTGCCTAACTTGCCACTGCATGAATGCACACATTAGAAGTTGGAATGGGATGTATCCACTGCTGTTCCAGTGCAACATGAAAAACGCTGCATAGGTTTCCATTGTTGCAGGAACAGATGCCACCACAGGTGTTTTTCATTGTAGGCAGGGCTTAATTTTTGTGCCAAGGCTATTGACACAGCTGTGCTTTAAAAGCCAGGATACAGCCAGGGCCAGATTAAGACAGGGGCTACTGGAGCCCCATAACAGAAAATAGGCCCACAATATAGGGACACGGGGAACGATTTGAGTTAGCTCTGATCATTATCATTCAGCATAATTAATGATTTTTTCAAGATTAGAAAGGTGTTCTAAGCACATCTGCATTACAGGCTTGAGGCAAGACCTAGCAAGAACTGTTGTTCTCAAATTAGCATTTCGGTAGCTTTTTGCATTTCAATCACTGTTACTACATTTCTTTGAAGCACATGGAGGGCTTGCTAGGGTCTGTAATATTCAGATTTAGAAGGGACCTCTCTCTCCAGCCTCGAGCAAAAGATCTTTCTGATTCGCAGCTCAATTGTTCAAATGCTAGTTTAACAAAAAAACAAAAACGAAACAAAGCAACAAGAACAACACAATTATTCTTGGTCAAGCAAAGCTTCCTGGCTTTTTGTTGTGGCTGCTTTTTCTTTTTTAATAAATAAATTTGGGGGAAATTGGGAAGACCCTTACTGATGAGCTGCAGGAGTTTTTGAGTTTTGGCACTTTAATGGTAATTAAAATAATTAATTTGTTTTAATATAAAATTGCGTCTTCATTTTATTTATTTCCATAAAAAGGCCCACCAAAATCCTCAGCACCAGGCCCATAATGCTCTTAATCCGGCCCTGGATACAGCCATATAGATGGCAGCCAGTTCCCAGAGTTCTCTGACTCTAGTGACATCCTGAAACTGAACCTGGCATTGGACAGTGCAGATGGGGCTGGCTTGGCTCGGCACTCAGTAGCTCCCAGCATGTTCTATGGGACAATATAAATGTATATTTATCTTATATTCGTACAGGACAAGTGAGAGGTAGCAAAAACCATCTCTCAACAAATATATCAGGGTCACCAGGGCAGGTTAGCATCACCCCATTGGTGTGGCTGAAAGCACCTCCTTACTTCCTCCCATATAACCAAATGGTTGCCATTGGCTCCTATGGGGAAACTGAAGTCTAGTTGATAAATAACAGAGTGGCTCTAGGCATGTGCAGAGCTTCATTTCCACTCATTGCTTTCAAGCTAGAGGTGCAACTTCCAGTTAGGTTCAAGTCCCAGCTTCCCTATTCAAAATTAATCACTCTGTTTTAGGTCATACAGCATAAAATCTTTGGTATATTTCATTCATAACATCTGGAAACTCTGTACCAGAATTAGGGATGTTTGTTAAAAAAGAAGAAGAAGGCATCTTTTAATGTGAACATTGCCAGTGTATAGAATGTTTAGACAAGGAAGCAGACTCTCATACAAACAATAGACAGGGTAAAACAACAACTACAAATGCAAAATAGATGGGATAACAATGACTTTATAAGCAATGGCTGGGTTTACTCACATAGGGTTTATTTCTGAGTGGCAAACCTTTCATTTTTTTTGCCATATTTGGCTTCGCTGCTTATGTGGCAGGCTTACTGCATTAATTTCAGGGAAGTTGTGCTTGTTAACTATATAAACCCACACCTTTCAGGTCAGTAATTTCTCCTGGTACCTTGTGATACACTGTGATTGTTCATAGAGGAAAGTATTGAATGTGCAGCCAGGAGGGCCACTGACAGGATTTTCTGGGTGTCCTGCATTTGTACTCAACCCTCCCCATGTCCTCCACTGCATTCTGTAGGTCTGACCCACAAGTATAGTATTCTGAGTTCTTGGGGATAAATGGAACCAAAAAAATGCAATAAGCCACAAAAGGAATGGAACCAGTGCGAGCGCTCTGACAAACATGTCAGAACAGAAGCAAACTTCAAGCCTTCTTCTGCCGCGACAGTGCAGCTACCTCACAAAGGCAAAAAAAAAATCCCAGAAATGATGTCCTGGAAGTTAAAATACAATAAAAATAAATTACATATCTAACAATTTGTTGCCCCTTTGTCTCCTCCATTTGAGGAAAGAGTCCAGAACCTGAACTGGGGGCCAAACTATACATTACTTCAAAGATGTAGCTAGCAGCAATGTCCTCCTTCTTCTTTTTCTCTAAAGTAAGCACAAGGGACCATATCTTGATTGGGACCCTAGCATGGAGGGCAATGGGTCTTTAACATTTTGCACCCTGCTGTGGTCCCAATCTAGATGGATCCTCCTGTGCCAGCAATTTATATTGCCAAAACATGACCCTTTTGTTCTACTGGATCACTTTTGGGCAACATAAATTACTGGGGAAGAGGCACTGATACAGATTGGGACCGCAGCAGATTGAAAAGGCGTAAAGATACTCTACCCTGCAAGCTAGGGTCCCAGCCCAGATTAGGTCCCCTGCAGTTACCGTAGTAGAGCAAAAAAGAAAAGAAAACGTAGATGTTAGCTACAACTTTAAAGTTACATGCACTGGAAGCTGGTGGTGGCTCCAGTGTCAGTGGGGCGGTGTATCCACTCTGGGTTTCAGCCTGAACTTTAAAGGAGCTATCCATGGCGCCGAACACCAAACAAACCCCTAGGTTTAGCACCATGGATAGCTCCTTTAAAGTTCAGGCTGAAACCCAGAGTGGATACACCGCCCCACTGACACTGGAGCCCCCCGCCACTGCCGCCAGTTCAACTGCCTGAAGCAGCCATGTCACTCTGCTTCACGATAGGGCTGAACCGGATGAGACGGGCTTCCAATCAGAACCCACACCTAAGTGATACATTGATGGGTGTGGCAGGGCAAGTCTCTTCTGATCCAGTGCAGGTTCTGGACTCTTTCCTCAAATGGAGGGTACAAAAGAAGCTATAGATGGACTTGGGGCTTGGCTAATGGTAATGAATATACCAACTTACACAACTCTTAGCGCCAAAACAGACATTACTTTAAATCCATCTCTAAAGCTTATGTCCCATCCCCCATTCTTACTCTAGAGTAGGTGCAGGGCCCCCTGATCTGGATTCTTGTGGGGGGGCAGAGGGCTTTTACGATCAGGATTGGGCCCCTGCACCTACTCTAGAGTATACATGGGGGGAAAGAAAAAGAAGATGTAGCTTCTAGATACAGTTTTAAAATAATGTCCGTTTTGGTCCTTATATCTTAGGCTGGAAGATTAGAGGTATTTGGTTGGAATTCAGCATCACATGTAATGGCTGGGGCTTGGGTGAAAACTTTTTATATTAGGAGGGCTCCCATTCACTGAGGCCCCATGTAAAATTTGTGAGACATTAGAACCAAGACCACAGAGAGTTTAATTAGATCCAAGGCACATGGGTCTGACACAAACTGTGGAAGAAATTAACTGAATACATCCTAAGGTGTTCAAGGACATATAAGTGTTTTCAGGTTTGAGCCAATTAAACCTCATTTCAGAAAACTTTTATATTTTGGTTTCAGGCAGGTGTTACCGCCATTTTGTCACATGATAAATCCAGTCTCATCGTATGCACTACATGAAAACCAGTCTCATCATATGCACAACACAAAGTACCAAGTTTGCATAAAATTCAAAATTAAAAAACAACAACCCAGGTTGGCACATGATTCTTGCAGCTAAACTTCCATTGTGCCAAGTTGGATCAAAATGATTGAAAGGCGGAAGATTAAAGTGTTTTATAATGCCCTTTGGCAGTAGGCAGGGCAAATGTTCAGTGATCTCATCCTTAGGTGTGTTCAGAATGGATCACTCTTTTTGTTTTGGTTGACACTCATCTTTTCAATAAACTACCAATTATTTCTGATGAGAAGCATAATTCTGATATGCATTTGCTCCTGCAAAATGGGTGAAGCCAGGTTACAAGAGGGATATAGAGGGAACACAATTTATCCTTCAGTCACTAGCAAGTTAACTACCGGTAACTTAAGAGACGTTACCCCCAGGACCGGTGCAAGGCAGTTTGGTGCCCTAGACAAGATCAGATATTTAGTGCCCCCCCTTCCCACTTTTAAAACTTGAGAGTGCTGTATTTTTTTTTCAAGGTGTTTCTGGCGCCCTCTTTAGCCCTGCGCCCTAGGCAGCTGCCTAGTTGGCCTAATGGTAGCACCGGCCCTGATTACGCCAGATTTACACTGGCATAACAAAGCAGAACTAGCCACAACAATTAGGTAGCTATCTGTTTTCTTTGTAATTTAATTGTACGTCCCTGCCACAGAGAAGTAACTGAATGTGATAATTTGCTTTTTCCTTACTGGCCACAAAAAAAATAAAAAATGTTTTATATTGCAAATAGCTTTAGTATTTATTGATTTTTCAATGAAAAATGATGAAAAATTTATGCAGATTGTTAGTGTAGCATTCTGTTTCCTACAGTGGCTAACCACATGCCTATGGAAGCCCGCAACAGGAAATGTAGTTGTTCCTCAGGCTCTGGTATTCAGTTAGTACATAGCCCTCATGACTAGTAGCCAAGGATAGCCTTAGCCTCTATGAATCTGTCTAATCCCCTTTTAACACCATCTAAATTGGTGGCCATCACCTCACCTTGTGGCAGTGAACTCTATAGTTTACCCGTATATACTCAAGTATAAGTGGACCCTAATATAAGTCGAGGCCCCTAATTTCACCCCCCAAAACTGGGAAAACTTATTGCCTCCAGTATAAGTGCGCTGACCCAAGTATAAGTCGAGGGGGCATTTTTCAGCACAAAAAATGTGCTGAAAAACTCGACTTATACTTGAGTATATACGGTAACTATGCGCTGTGTGAAGTACTTACTTGTCTGTCCTGAATCTCCCACCAATCAACTTCATTGGATGACCCCTTTGGATTCTAATATTATGGGAACGGGAGAAAAGCCTCTCTATCCATACCATGCATAATTTTATAAACCTCTATCAGCCCCCCCCCATCTTTTTTGTGAGTTTCTCCAGCCCCCTGGTCATTTTGCTTGGTGTTTTGTGTGTCTTTTTGAGCTTTTCCATATCCTTTTTGAGGTGTGGTGACAAGAGAACTATACACTGTATTCCAAGTGTAGCCACACCATAGACACGCATTATATTTCTTTTTTGATTCCTTTTCTAATGATCCCCAACGTGGGATTTCCCAGTCAACAGCTGCACACTGGGTTGACATTTTCATCGAGCTATTCACCATGATCCCAAGAAATGGGTTTCTAGATTCAACATCTGAACAGCCTGATCTCAGAAGTTAAGCAGGGTCAGGCCTGGTTAGTACTTGGATCAGTGAACGCCTTGGAATACCAGGTGCTGTAGGGAGGGACCACAGCTCAGTCTGATGGAGCCAGGGCTTTTTTTCTGGTGGAACTCACCGGAACAAGGAAATGTAATCCAAGAGTTCCGGTACCCTTTTCTCCAGAAAAAAAGCACTGGATAGAGCACATGCTTTGTGTTCGATCCCTGGCCTCCAGGTAGGGCTTGGAAAGAATCCTGCCTGAAACCCTGGAAAGTTGCTGCCAGTCAGTGTCGACAATACTGGGCTAGATTGAACCAATGGTCTGACCCAGTATAAGTCAGCTTCCGAAATCTCTGTTGAGCTATATGAAGCTCACTGGATTGCTTTGGGAAAGTGGTGCTCTCTCAGCCTTACTTCTCTCACAGATTTTGTGGGGCTACAATGCCGCTCTGAAGTTCTGGGAGGAAAGCTGGGTGGGATACAAACAGAACTTTACTCGCAGCAGGCCCTACGTGTATGGTGGGGCCCAGAGGCATTCTGGGAAAATGAAGATGGCAGTTGGTTGCAGCCTCCGCAGCCATTTTGCTTTTGCTTCACCACCCAGGACTGAGCGCTGTCAGACCACAGTCATACTAAAAGTTGTTACATGTAAACAGAGGTGGGCAACTTGGGCAGGGCCAGCGGCTAATCCCCCCCCCCACAACCCACCAGGGGCCGTCCTCGCTGAAATTGCTACCACCACACTGCCGATTTTGCCGCTGAAATTTGCCGGTGCAGCACCAGCAAAGGAAGTCATGATTTCCGCCATCGGGAGCAATGCATTCACCTTGTTGGGAAGTAGAAACGCTCTCCCAGGGAGCACGATTCTGCTTCCTAACAAGGTGTGGTGTTCCCTGCACAGCGCACGCCGTGCTTTAAAAGGAAAAGGGCTGCTGCTGATTGTGCTGCCGCCCACTGCTGCTTGGTAAGCTGACCAGGGGACTACCAGGACTTAATGTTGGGAGCGGTGAGGAGGGCACCCCTCGAACTTGGCGAAAGCATGAACTCTCAGGTCCCCTCCCCCCTTACAGACACACACACACACACACGCAGAATCTGCACCAGTAGAAAAAAAGTCCTTTGCACACAGCTAAGCAGGTCGATATTTGCATGCTTTGAACCTAAGTGTCTCTGGGGTTTAGTTTTAATTCATACCATATCATCATCATCAGGCGATCACTCGTGACCGAGTAAGATTGTCTTCCAGGATAAAAGGAGGAAATTCTAAAGATTGTGTAGACTCTAGCGATGGGTCCGTAAGTGACTGTGGAGGCCAATTCTAGATCCACACAGCTTCCCACAGTGAGGACACAGGTTACCAGATAGAAGATGGTCCTGTAAAGGATTCACTTGACGTGCTTTTCGCTTAGCACGTTTCTCCCTTTCACCTTGCATTCGGGCTTCTTCAAAGTCCATGGAACCTTTGTGAAAGGCCAACCTCCATTTAGATCGTTCATGGGCCAGAGCTTCCCAGTTTTCGATGTTTATATTGCATTTTTTTAGATTAGCCTTATGAACATCTTGAAACCTCTTATATTGACCACCGATATTCCGCTTTCCATCCTTGAGTTGGGAGTAAAGTAACTGCTTTGGGAGACGGCAGTCAGGCATTCGAACAACATGACCGGTCCACTGAAGTTGGCGTTGAAGGATCATTTTTATGTTTGTGGCCTACAACTCCCAGCATGCCCCAGCCAGCTACGCTGGCTGGGGCATGCTGGGAGTTGTAGGCCAAAAACATCTGGGGACCCAAGGTTGGAGAACACTGATATAGACCAACGTTTGGACCGAACGAGGGGTCTAGTAAATACAACAGAGAACCACGTTCGTTCCCGAGAAACAATGTAGCCGCACAGAACAATGAGCGTCCTTCCGGGCACGGCCTGCAGAGGGCAGTGTTCCAAGTGGGAAGCCGCCCCGCCGCCGCCGCCGCCGCCGCCACACTTTGCAACGACGACAACAACAGCGCTCGCTGCCCGGGTTCCTTCTTCCACCAAGAAATTCCTTCAAGAGGGGCGGGGTCTGCTCCCACCTGCGATCGCCCCCCCTGTGCATTGTGGGACTCGTAGTCTCTAAGGGCCAGGGAGTCGCTTTGGCCGTAGAGGAGGCAGGACTACAAGTCCTACAATGCCGCAGGGTAACTGGCTGGCCGGCCGTTCCTTTTGAATGATTTCACTGCGGTTTACATTCCCAGCGAGTTTCGCGGCGGCAGCTGCAGCAGCAAGCAGCAGCAGCAGGAATCATGGTGTAAGGAGCCTCCGGATCGCTGGCGTGTTCGGAAGGAGCCTGCCCGTTGAATGGCAGCCTGGGCAAGCTGCGCTGGGGGAGAGAGGACCATGGTAGCTCGAAGGGTGGCGTGGTTTTAAAGGCTGCAGAAGGGGGGGGGGGTTGCCTCTAGATCCACCCTCCCTCCCTCCCTGCTTGCGCTCTCGCTCGCTCGCTCTCTGCCGCATTTCCTTCCTTCGCCCCGTCTGGAAACCACCCCCACCCCCCCACCCCTCTCGCAGCCTTGCCCGCAAAAGATGTCTCTAGCCATGGAAGAGGAAGAATACACCAAGCTGGTGATGGAGTCGGAGCCCGAGTGGCTGCGCGCCGAGATCAAGCGGCTTTTTCAGGAGCTGGGCGAAACCACCCGAGAGAAGATCCAGGCGGCTGAGTACGGGCTGGTGGTGCTGGAGGAGAAGCAGCAGCTCAAGCAGCAGTACGAGGAGCTGGAGCTGGAGTACGAGACCATCCGTACCGAGATGGAGCAGCTGAAGGAGGTGAGGGAGGGAGCCACCTGGTTCGTTTTGGGGGGGGGCGGCGGCGGATCGTGCGCGGAGGACGGTGTGTGGCGGGCGACCGGGGCCGGCTGCGTTGTCTGCGTATGGCGTTGCGGGGAGGAGGGTGGTTTAAGAGGCGAAGCGCGTGCTGCGGGAGCTCGGCACCATCTCGAATTGCCGCCTGCTTTCTGCTGGGAATAAAAAAATACAGAAAGTAGGGGAGCGTGGGCTAGTGGTTAGAGCACAATCGGGATCTCGCGAGCAAGGCTCGGCTTTCTAGGCTCGTTTAATCCGTTGTGTGCGTGTTATGGGTGTGTGTGAATGCAATGCATTCCCCCCCGTCCAGTTACACGCAAGAATTCTCCAAACGTTTGCAACAGAATCCGGGGGTGGTGGTGGTGGTGACGGTAGTGGAGTGTTCTGCGGCAAGCGCCCCCCCCGCACCCCCTTCCACCCCATCGCGTCCCAAGATTTCAAAGGCCGGCAGTGTTGCGTGTCCGGGTCCTGCCTGTGTGTGTGTGTGTGTGTGTGTGTGTGTGTGTGGGTGCGTGGCGGCTGCAGCGCCTTGCAAACCCTCCCCCTGCTTGGGACGTCCTGTAGGGAGGGAGCCCCCTCCAGTCCGGAAGGCAGCTGCCGGCTGCATCATCATCCTTTGGTTTTCCATGCAGCTCGTTCGAGGCGCATCGCCCATTGCTCCGCCCTCCGCCCCCGTGCGACGCAGTGTCGGAGGAGCAACCAAGATCCGGAGCCCTCGGGCCCCCCCCCCCTTCCTTTTCTTTTGCAGGCGTAATGTCGTGCAGTCCCCTTAAAGGGGCAGCTCAGCCATTCTGTTAATGCACCGTGTCCTTCCCGTGACATCTGCTGTATCTTCTTGCAACTGCGGTGAAATGTGCAGGATAGAGGATACTTTGAGATTAATACTCTTGAGCTCGGATGACAGTCTGCCCACCGGAGATGGTCATTCTCTGTGACCTTTCCCCTTGCAGAGCTCTCATACCTGTTGAAGAGACTGCATTCCATTTGCCATTTAATGGGAGGGAACCCAGTACAGGCCTCTGCAAGAAATGTGTGTGGGCCTGTGTTTGTTCCTTGTTCCAAATTGCCTCTTTAAAATTAGGTACATGCTCTGAATTCAGTTATTTCTCTCTACCTCAGCTTACTGTTGTATTGTGTCTTCAGATGTACAATTATATTTTGGGAGCATGGATTTCCAGGACTTAACCATATTGCCTAACCTAAGGGCAAAAACAATCCTAAATTTTAAAACACAAAATCACATTTAAGGGTTCCTTTGAAAAGTTTTCTCTGCTGAAAGGTTGCAGTGTTGATATTTGACAAATGGAGATGAGGTATATTGAAAGAAACAGAATCAACTGATTAAGGATCAGTAAGTAAATTACTATCACCTTTCACAAGGCTGTAGTAACTTGACTATCTTGATTGCTCAGGATCCTAAAAATTTGATAGCAGCGATTAGTAATTTGAAATCCTAATTCAGCTTTGTACAGAGCGGTTTCCTAAGAATCTGATTTTTCTCTCTTAGCACACCATTGTGTGCTTATGTTTCTAAAATGTGTTCTTTTAACCAAATATCCCTTTATGAATGCTATTTTGAAGAGGCCTCTTGTGTAGTTCCCCTACACCAGGGGTGGGGAACCTTACTTGGACTGGACGATGTTGGGGTTGTCATAGAATCATAGAAAAGTAGAGTTGGAAGGGGCCTACAAGGCCATCGGGTCCAACCCCCTGCCCAGTGCAGGAATCCAGGTCAAATGGCTGACAGGTGTCTGTCCAGCCACACCTTGAATGCCTCCAGAGTGGGAGAGCCCACCACCTCCCTAGGTAGTTGCTTCCATTGTCTTATTGCTCTAACAGTCAGGACATTTTCCTGATGTTTAGGTGGAATCTGGGTTCCTGTAACTTGAGCCCATTATTCCGTGTCCTGCAAACTAGGATGATTGAGAAGAGATCCTGGCCCTCCTCTTTGTGACAACCCTTTAAGTACTGGAAGAGTGCTATCATATCTCCCCTCAGTCTCGTCTTCTGAAGGCTAAACATGCCCAGTTCTTTCAGTCTCTCCTCATAGGGCTTTGTTTCCAGTCCCCTAATCATATTTGTTGCCCTCCTGGGCTGTGAACCCTTTCCAGTTTGTCTACATCCTTCTTAAAGTGTGGTGCCCAGAACTGGACACAGTACTCAAGATGAGGCCTAACCAGTGCTGAGTAGAGGGGAATTATCACTTCACGCGATTTGGAAGCTATACTTCTATTAATGCAGCCCAAAACAGCATTTGCCTTCTTTGCAGCCACATCGCATTGCTGGCTCATATTCAGCTTGTGATCTACAACAATTCCAAGATCCTTCTCACTTGTAGTATTGTTGAGCCAAGTGTCCCCCATTCTGTAACTCTGCATCTGGTTTCCTTTCCCTAGGTGCAGCACTTGGCATTTATCCCTATTAAATTTCATTCTGTTGTTTTCGACCCAGCGCTCCAGCCTATCGAGGTGACTTTGAATTTTCTTTCTGTCTTCCAGAGTATTAGCTGTCCACCCAACTTTGTGTCATCTGCAAATTTGATAAGCATTCCCTGCAACTCCTCATCCAAGTCATTAATAAAAATGTTGAAGAGCACTGGGCCCAGGACCAAGCCCTGTGGTACCCCACTTGTTACCTCTCCCCAGTTTGAGAAGGAACCATTGATAAGCACTCTTTGAGTCCGATTCTGTAGCCAATTGTGGATCCACCTGATAGTTGTTCCATCCAGCCCACTTTTAGCTAGCTTGCTAATCAGGATATCATGAGGCACTTTGTCGAAAGCTTTGCTGAAGTCCAGATATATGATGTCCACAGCATTCCCACAGTCCACCAGGGGCGGTTACCCGATCAGAAAATGAAATCAGATTAGTCTGGCAGGATTTGTTCTTGACAAATCCATGCTGGCTTCTAGTAATCACTGCATTGTTTTCAAGGTGCTTGCAGACTGACTTCTTTATAATATGCTCCAAAATTTTCCCAGGGATTGATGTCAGACTGACTGGTCTATAGTTCCCTGGTTCCTCCTTCTTGCCCTTTTTGAAGATGGGAACAACATTTGCCCTCCTCCAGTCATCTGGTACTTCACCTGTCCTCCACGATTTCTCAAAGATAATAGACAGCAGTTCTGAGAGTTCTTCTGCCAGTTCCTTCATTACTCTAGGTCCAGGATGCAGCTCATCAGGCCCTGGAGATTTAAACTCGTTCAGAGTAATCAGGTGCTCCTTGACCATTTGCCTATCAATCTCAAGCTGCCATCCAATGTCTTCATGAAGTGTCAGCTGGAGCTCGTCCAGCTGGGTCTTCAGTTGGGGACCTGGGTTTGCTGCATGTGGGCTTTCCTGGCTGGGGAAAGCCCACACACACAGCAGAGCTGGGTCCTTGACTGAGGCTCTGGCTCCTCCAGCTGGCACCTTGTTCAGGGTGGCTTTGCCCTGTGCCATCGTCCCCAGTGGGGAGAACACAGGTCAGGCAAAGCACTTTGTGTGCTACTTGCCTTTCCAGTTGGGTCAGTGAGTGATACGCAAAGTGGAATTTCTGCTGTTATCTCCGATCAGGCCTACATACACAGTCCTCCATTAGTTTCTGTACGCTCACAACCTCTCTGATATAATGGAAGAGTGGGTGCTTCCTATGGTTTCTGACTATTTGGGTCTAATTTCATTAGGTGACCTCCCTATAGCACATGACTCAGTTTTGCCTTTCTAGGTTTTCTACTCCTTGACATCAGTTTTTAGCTTCTTTTGGTGGTGCTCTGACGGTTTATTGTGCAAATTAATGTAGTTCTGTTCTGCTCAGTAACATGACAAGGAGAAGAGCTTGGGAGAAGATAATGAGTCTGCATGTTGGGGGTGGCAAGATATACAGCTGCTGGCCATCTCCTTTCTTATACTGGTTGTACTGAATGGTGAATTAGGAAGTGGTAGCTAGTTATGTCTTGGGATGTGCTTCCGAGACAGCTAACACTGGAGCAAAAGAAGAGAATGGAGCATTGGAGAGAGATAAAGAACAGCTGTGCTTTTATTGTGGCATAACATGTTAGTAATTTGCTAGCCTCAGGGGGCAATTGTGCAGGCCCAACTTAAATATCTACTTAACAGTGCAAAACTTGACCCTGATTTAATTAAACACTGCTGCTGACCCAGTTTACTAATGAAACCTGTCTCATAGAAATGTGCTTAATATTGTCCGCACTGTTTAAACAAGAGAGTTTTTAGGAAGGCACCATTAATTAAAACGGTTTCTTTCAGGCCTTGTTTAAACCCATGCCAGTTTTCAATCATTGTCAGTTGCTGGAAATGAATGTCTATAGAGCAGTGTTTCTCAACCTTGGGTCCCCAGATGTTTTTGGCCTACAACTCCCAGCATGCCCCAGCCAGCTATGCTGGCTGGGGCATGCTGGGAGTTGTAGGCCAAAAACATCTGGGGACCCAAGGTTGAGAAACACTGCTATAGAGTCATGGGTATATCTGGAAATGCTACTGTAGAACCATAGGAAAAATTCCTATAGGGAATGTGGTTGCCTGTATCACCAGCAGTTTAATCCCGGTTTGCTCCTTTTTGTCTACCCCTCCTATTTCTGTACCATGTGTTAATGTAACATTTGCATCCATCAGTGTAAGCACAGATGAGAGGTCTTTTTGTGGCTTGGTTGGAGAAGGAGACTGGATTTGCAGTGATCAGACAAGGGGGTGATCCAGTGATCAGGTATCCATTCCAGAACTGCTTGTCACTTCCTATGACTACCAGAATTGGAATATGTTATGCCCTCCCAGCAAACATTTGTAGAGTTTTTCAGTCTACACAAGTAACTGAATTCATTTTTTCTTTTTTTTTGCTTGTGCAGAATTTTCTTTTATGTGAAGAGTATACACACTGTTGACACTGACTGAGTATGGGCTGGGCTTGGGAAAATTGTAGTTCTTTAAACCTTTATGATGATGTGCAGAAATCTGGACCTCATTAGGCATTTTCTAAATCTTTAACAGATGTACACTGAGCAGTCTGGAAAAAGAACTCCTTTTTAAATACAGAAACTTGGTATTTTGTAAGCTTGCTTGGAAGTCTTTCAGTCTTATCCTGTGCATGTTTAGTCAGAAGTAAGTTCACCTGAACATACTGGGGTTTACTCACTAAGCTACTTGCTCTAGCCCTGAGGAAAGTTAGCTATAGAGCTAGCAGAATATACTACAATGGCAGTTACTACAGGTATGAGTCAAGAGGACCTTTTACTTACAACTTAGAAGCAGTATCCAACCGCTGCCACTTTGTGTACACAACTGGTGTAGCACAAGCATAAGCGACTTCTAGCTCCAGCATGTGCCATTGGTGTTGCCCCAGAAGTCACGTACACTAATGTTGTGTCAGTGACATTATTTAGGCTCTGTCCACATTACATAGCATAGTGCTATGACAGAGTATAAAGAGTGGAGTAAGCAATAGGAACCAACAGCTTGCTAAGTCCAAGGAGGTGATACAGCAAGGTCTAATCCAGTGTTCTCCAACCTTGGGTCCCCAGATGTTTTTGGCCTACAACTCCCAGCATGCCCCAGCCAGCTACGCTGGCTGGGGCATGCTGGGAGTTGTAGGCCAAAAACATCTGGGGACCCAAGGTTGGAGAACACTGGTCTAATCACTCTGTATCCAATGATATCTTGTATACTGAAAATGCCTGTGGAATCAGAACCTCTGTAGGATAAACTCAGTGGGTTGAATCCAATGGTATCATTCCGCTGACTGAATAAGTGCAGGAATCCAGTCACATGCTACTACTTCTCAGTATTTTTGTTGAGACAAAGGCAAAGAAGCCTGCTGAATCTGGAGGCATGCTCTTTCTCTGTGTTGTGTCAAGTCCTCTTTAAAAGGAAAAGTAAGAATTCTTATGAGTCTTTCTGTTGAAATGATTGTAGTCCTCACATTGAATGGCTGGAATTATGAACATTTGTGGGTCTGTAAAGTAGTTCCTGACTTTTCCCCGTTCTTTCTTACCTTTAAGTTCTGAAATTTTCTTTGATCTCATTCAGTTATTAGTGGACGTAGAAACATCCCGAGAAACAGAATGCAACTCAACTGTTTGTCAGGCAGTGATTAAAAATGTGCAATTTTATTTCATTTGAGGAGGAAATGGTGTGTACAGCTACCGTGTTTGTCCTCTTTGTCATTGTTGCTCTTTACCAGTATTCTTGGGTTAAACAGTGAGATTTTAAAGGGTAACTAATAGCTATTCTGTGTAAATTTATAAGTTCAGGTTTGCATGATAGCTAAACAATGCGAACAGTGCCACATGAATGACATCATTCCAGTCCTGCCAGTGTGACCCTTTCAGGAAACAGGTGTCTGTGCAATGACCACCTTGCTGAATGTGCTGTGTGAAAGAGGCAATGTGCAGCATAAACATCTCTGGAACTACTGCCTTGATTAGGTCCATGTACACATCCCCTGATCAGCCCAGTTAGGTTTTGGTGCCTATACCGTGGTGCCCCACCATCCCATCTTCTGTCCTTTTGACAGCTGACTCATCCTTCTATTTTTGTCAGGGGGAGCCTTGCATGGGGAAACATATTCGCTGCCTACTACAGTGCATGAAGATCTGTGGATAAGGCTCATCTTTCTGTAGAGGAACTATGAAATGTGATATGCCCTCAGCTACCATTAGAAGATGACTACACTTTATAGTTGTTCCTTCCAGTTCCAGGAGATACAGAACTTTTGTGGTTATTCTCAGCTAATCTTTGTAGAAAGACTGCTCCAAATATATCACATTACATTTCCTTTCTGAAGGATCTCCTTTTTGTATTCTGTATTTTTGTAGTTCTCGATTTCTCTTTCCCCACCCCTGAATCAAAGTATTCTGCATTGAGTTGAGGGGGTTAGATCCAGACTTGCTCATACTTAGAGAGACCTATTGGAATCAATGGGACTTAAGTTTCATAGATTTCATAGATCACAGAGTTGGGTGGAGCCTACAAGGCTATCGAGTCCAACCCCCTGCTCAGTGCAGGAAACTAGAGGAGGGGGTCTCCCATCCAAGTAATAACCAGGCTTGACCCGGCTCAGCTTTCCATGCTCAGACAAGCTGAGCCAGCGTAAGCCACTTGATTTCTGTGGGTCTACTCTGACTAAATATGGATCCAACCTAGGAATTACTTTGCTTACCCCATTCAATCACTAGTGGAGATGTAAATGTCAGGTGACAAAGAATTCATTCATTCATGTATTACGTATATTTCTATACTGCCCAATAGTTAAAGTGGTTTACAAAGATTATAACCCTAAAAATACAATATGATAACATGATAAAACCATTAACATACAGAAATATAAAAATAATTTTATTTAAACAATTAACAATTTAAAAAATCCCAGGATCCATTAAAAAGCATTATCATATGTTACTGTCAATTGCCTGGGAGTAAAGGAAAGTCTTAACCTGGTGCTGAAAGGATGACAGTGTTGGTGCCAGGCCAACCTCACGGGGGGGGGGGGGAGGAGGAGGAGAGCATTCCACCACTGGGGGTCCACCACCAAGAAGACCCTCTCCCCTGTTGCCATCCTTTGAGCCTCCATTAATGGCTACAAGCACTTGACTGCCATATAGCAACTAGCAAGTGGGGAGTGGTTCTTAAGAGTGGGAAAGGGAATATATGGCCTTTCTCTTTTTCTTCCTCCTGAACCCCTCCCTTTATAGCAGCCTTTTCCAACCTGGTGCTCTTCAGATATTAGGACTACAACTCCTCTCATCCCTGACCATTGCCCATGCTTGCTTGGGCTGATGGAAGGTGGTAGTCCAGAACATCTGGAGGGTACCAAGTTGGAGAAGGCTACTGTATAGTGTGAGAAAGGGGAGTTTTTAACCTCATGATCCTCATCCCAGTGACTTTAATGCCCACCTCCAGGATACTATAAGATATTAGGGGTTCAACCAGACTGGATCTCTCCTCTTTCCCTTCCTCCCCACCCACATTTGATAACCTTGATATTCTGTAGGTTTTGGAAGTCATTGAGCATAGGTCCTAGTTGGACTAGTTTTTTTTTTTTTTTTTAAACTTTTTCTTTTAATTACGTAAAAAAAAAACATTTCAGGTATCTGAGGAGTCTCCTGAGTATTCAGAAACCACTGCCTTTTTATCTTTTTTGGGTAGGGGCATTTAGCTGTCAAGCTGGTAAGTACTGAACCACACAAGTTCAATATGAGAAAGAATGATGATGAACTAAATTGTATAATTCTGATTTCAGTATTTTTAAAAATGTATGTGCTGATATTTGTTCACTGTATTGGCAGTGACCAGAGAAGAAAGGAAGAGATTGCATTGCTGAGCGGGTGGGGGTATGGTACATTGTGGTCAGTAGCTGTAGAGGAACTTGGAATTGGAGACATTTAGGAAGTTTTGGTTTGTATCCAACATTTGTCTAACTGAAGTCCCATCCATTTCAATGGGTCTACTCTAAGTAGAACTAACATTGGATACAGCTCTCTGCAAGATGCACATGCTATTTTTCCTGGCCAATGGAAATTCTTGAGCTTTTGCTGTCTTTTCTGCATGGCCATGAGAGTTAGAAACACTGAGAGCAACCCAGAGAAATTTAGATTTCTTGGTACTGACATCTATTATCTGAAGCAGTCACCTATGAACATAGTCTGTATTATCCCCCCCCCTGTCCCCATGTGATTTAGGTGTACCTTATTTTCTCTGTCTTTCATCCATTGCTTTTGACTGGTGAAAAAAAATCTTGGATTTTCAAGAGATCAGTACTTTGCCGCAATATACACAGCCCCACCGTTTACTTCCTTGTAAGTGGTTCTATTTTAGATAGCACTCCTGTTATAAATCAGGATTACTTCTTTGAGCTTTTGCAGAGTCAGCTTTGGCTTGAAGACCAGGACTGTATGCAGAGCCTAATCACTGGCTGACTTGGTGATTTGTTGAAAAAATGAGGCCTACAGTCTCTACTTCAAAGGAGGTTATCTGCTCTGCATGGTGCTTTGATCTGTATTTGTGATGTCAGCTAGATGTATAGCTAGCTAAAAACTTAACATGAAGCTGCCTGCTGCCTGGAGCTGCTTTCTTATTGGCTGGCCAGGTCAGTGGGTGTCGTTCTCATGATTAAATTCCTTGGTGCACACAGACCTGACAATACTCTGAATTATTAATTTCTATCATGCAAGAAGTGTGCAGTAATGAAACCTATATATGTAAGATGGAATGACTGATTTATGAGGCTGGAGCCTTTAAACTTGCTTTTGAGTAGACATGTAAAGAATTGAGCTATGATTTGTATGCTTGGTAGGAAAATCCCCAAATTGGCAGGAATTTCATTTGTGAATGTGTGTCCCTAGCATGTTCTAGATGTGGCCCTCAGGGCTGAAGAGGTTGTGCACCCCTGCGTTAATGCTTTTTCAGGTACACTGTATCAAAATCCAAGTCCCTATTAACATTTTGTGATAGTTGTTCTGAGCGAAATTCCACTCAGGGGATACTACTACCAGTGGAAAGAAACTGGATCCAACCCAATGTGCAGTAAGTTCTTGCTGCTATTTTAGGTCTTATTTTGTGCTAATGCTGTTATTCATTTTAAATGATGTCTTGTTTTGTTGCTGTCTTTAAATTCTATATGTAAACTATCTTGAACATGTTTAAAATTATCAGACGGGAGAATTTCACCCCACCCCACCCCAACAAATAAATAATTAGCACTGAAATGCTCTTGCGAAGCTGTCAGGTTTGCTGAGGAAAACGTACCGGTGGTTTGTGCCCCATGAGCCAGATCTGTGTTGTGTGTGCAAATATAGTAAATCTTAAATTGTTTGCTTTTTCTTTTAATAAAAAAGGGCAAAGGGCTGGAGGAAATGTCCTGGTCTTTATATTTATGATGAATATATCTGCTTTAACATACTAGGCTCTATTTTGTTTTTTTAACCTTCTTTTCCATTGAAGGGGCTAATTCATGAATTCAAGTTTTTCTTGCGCAGGGCATTTAGAAGAACCAGTTAGACTGCATATTGTGGAAGCTTTCTTTTATTTATGCATAGGTGATATTCTCTTAGGCTTCAATTCTTCCCCTGAGAGAAGCCCTACTGAATTCAATCGGACTTATTTCTAAGTAGATATGTATAGGATTGTGCATTTAAGATGAGAAAGCCTCTTCTCTCTCTCTCTCTCTCTCTGACGGCCCTTCAACTCCACACACAGACAACATGGTTAGTTGCTTAGAGCCTGGAATCCTGAGGTGAAAGAGAGCAGTTGAGGAGCAGAAAGGGTTCTTGCAGAGGAACTGTTACTGCAATCTGAACAAAACCAAGAAGAAATATTGAGAAGCCGCAAAACATTTTACAGGTGATCTTCAGCGGAGTTTTAAGACTCAAGTTTCTTCTGTCGTCTAAAAATCCTTTGCCATCCCTGATGTTGTTGAGATATTCTTAGTGTAGCATCTACACAACTTGCCCCACATCCTCTGCTCATCTTTAAAACAGGCCCACAAAAATGGAGGCTGGAAAAATGTGCTGCCTTGAGGCAACATTGTGTTGCTGCCCCTGAATATTAAATCAGAATAACATTGCATCTTTTATCTTCAGGTATATTACCCAACAGTTGAATTCAAAGGCTCACATTTATATATTTAAAGGCTCAAATCAAATCCTTGTGATTTGAAAATGGTCTCTCTCTTAACAAAGGGGGCAGCTCACCATTTCCTCCCCCCCCAGTCTACTGTATGTGAGGTTATGACTAATCTGTTACACTGCAGGGCCATAAGGCTACTTCCAGTGGGTGATTCATTCTCCAGGCATTCATCTGTGCTTTCTCTCTCCACTTCTGGCAGAATGCGGAGACTGTATTTGCTCAGAGTTGGTAACCGAGCAACAGAAGAATATAGCATGGATTTGGAATAAGATCTAGGAAAACCTTAATGGAGAGAAGAGACACAAATAAAAGCATCTAAGTAAATTTCATAGCTTAGTATGGAAAAGAGCCCGCTCCCCCCCAATTCAGCAATGTGTGAATTTTTTTTGCATTAGCTGGGTTTCCTCTTCTCTCTTGTCCCCATACTGACTAGCTCCTTAGTAGTGAAAGACTGCTGATCCTGTTGTTAGAAACGGGAAGCGAATGTTTGCATCTCTCTAGGACGTTCTTCCTGTTGGCTTGCTTGCTTGCATGCTTGCTTTCAGATGAAGTTTTGCCAAAGGCTGATTCCTGTAGAGGTGGGGGGAGATGTCTACATTCCCTTGGGGAATAGTAATTAAACTGTTTTGCCCATACAGATGATACGGCAGAGATTACTGTATGAGAATATCACTCTGTATGAAAAGCCATTGTTGAACAAAGTCTAGGCAAATGTCCTAGGACCTAGGGGAAAGCTTCCATGTGAGCATGACTATGCCATGTTCAGTGAATGCTCCTCTGCCTTTCATTCATTGCGAAGTCCTGTCTGCTGGGGAGATAAAATGGCTCAGGATTCTCTTTTTTTATTCTTCATACATTGGTATGAAGTGCCTTATTTTCTCCTCAATGTTTTCTGAACATTTAGAATAAGTAAAATAAAGTTTGCAATGGCTGAGCTGCATGTTTTAAAAACATATTCTATAATCTAAGGCTTTTTGTTTGTGGGAATATGGTTGTGGAAGACTTTCAGCATGATCCTAAGCACCTTTACTTGAAATCCCACTGAGTTCAATGGGACATACTCCCTAGTAAGGTTTTTTTTTTAGCTATAATCCATTTTCTGTTTGTGTGTCCCTGCCCAAAATGAAAAAAAGTTATTTTGGTTGTTTATCCAATTTTGGCAGATTATGCAAACTGGTTGAACCAGAAGATATTGGAATGGCTGTTGGAAAATAATAGTAAAGATATTACTTCCCGATTATGGCTATATTTATGTATGTATTTTATTTTATTTTATTTACAGTATTTGTATACCATTCGATATCTGAGCAGATTCCAGAGCAGTGAACAATAAAAAGATAAAAACAGATAAAAGAATAAAAACATTAAAAACAAGGTAACATTGAAACCCATGGCTGGTCAGTGAGGAAGGCTTCCCGGAACAAGGATTTATTTATATTTATTTATTTATTACATTTCTACCCCGCCTTTTTTCCTGCAAGGAACTCAAGGCGGCTTACATAATCCTCCTCCTCCTCTCCATTTTATCGTCACAACAACCCTGTGAGGTAGGTTAGGCTGAGAGGCAGTGACTGGCCCAAAGTCACCCAGTGAGTTTCATGGCCGAGCGGGGACTAGAACCCGGATCTCCCGAGTCCCAGTCCAACACTCTAACCACTACGCCACACTGGCTCTCAGGATGTCTTCAGCAGGCGCTGAAAGCAACACTGTGTCGAAGCCTGACCTCCAGAGACAGGGAATTCCATAGAACTGGAGCCACCACACTGAAGGCTCTTCTACTGGTGGACTCCAATCGGGCCATAGGTCCACGTGGGACAATCCAGGAGAACGTCTGCCGATGACCTCAGTGTACAATAAATCCTATCACAGTGAGGAAGACTGTGGCCAGGTGACCTGTGTGCCTGCTCAGTCTGTGTACCTGCTTCAGGTGCCATTGATGGACAGGTTCAAGGCCCAGCTCTTCCTTCTGATGCTTCTTTATCTGTATACCATACATGGTTTGGGCAGCCCTTCAAATAGACTGGAGCAGTGTTCTCCAACCTTGGGTCCCCAGATGTTTTTGGCCTACAACTCCCAGCATGCATGCTGGGAGTTGTAGGCCAAAAACATCTGGGGACCCAAGGTTGGAGAACACTGGACTAGAGGATGATTTCAAAATAGAGGATGCCTTCAAAATAGTGGACTGTCCTCCGTAAAAGAGTGTACATGACTACCCTAGGCAGTAGTGAGAGGTCTTATGTCTGTCCCAGCTGGAGCATTAGGGTAGTGAATAACCGCCAGAGGCTTCCCCCCATTGCCACATATTAAAATATCAATGGTGAATGAGGAGTGAAAAGCACCCAGGTCTACTAGAAATAAATTGCACCCTACTTAATACATGCCATATTTTATGCCCTGCCTTGTAATCTTGCAGCACCTTCTTGTGTCTTTTTACAAATTAGGCAAGGCAAAAAACTCATGGTGTGCCCTAGGCACTGAAAGCATGAGAACCAGTTTGACAGTGTGGCACATCTTTCTGCACATTCTACAGGTGCAAGTTCAGGCATCGGGATTACATAGGCTTCTGAAATGCATTTAGTGTGACAAAATCTGTAGGATAATTCATTTCATTTGTCTCGCTTTTGGCAAATCTATACCTTGGGGAAATCTTTGTAGCCTTATATTTTCTTAGAGAATAACTCTGCTGATTTTTTCTGTTGCATTAGCATGATAAACTTTGTAATCTTAACCAGTCTTAACCACATCAGCTTTTGTCAGCCACCCTTGAGGTCTCTGATTAACAACAGGGAACTTGAATTTGTATGAATTGTGGGTTTTCAAGCTGAATGAGATCTTACGTTACATACACATGCGGTAACACGAGGAATTACCAAAATTATAAACTTTAAAATTGTACTAAAGTTGTTGTGATGGCAAATTCATCTTAGTTTTGTATAGCTAAAATTTCTGCATTTATTTCTGTATTAGCTGACTATAATAGCTTTTAATTTTGGCTATATTTATTTTTTGCTATGTTTTAAAAGCGCCCCCCGGGGGGCAACTATTTATTTATTTTAAATAAATTAACTTTATTTAAATGTATCTGAAATGAAATGTGATGAACTGGGCTAGCAGCTCTTTCTGTAGATATGGCATAGCACTTTGATTTGTGGCATCAGAAGCTCAAAGACCAGCACTATTGATACCAAATACAGTAATACCTTGGATTGCAAGTAACTTGGTCTCAGAGCGTTTTGCAAGACAAGCAATTTTTTAAAATAATTTTTGACTTGATAAACAAGCGACGTCTTGCAATACAAGGTAGAGATGTAACTGCTCGCCTCGAGCGGGCGTAGCGGGCCGAAATTGGCCCCGCTTACGCCCACCAGAGACTCGCTTTGATATAAGAGTGTTTTGGATTACAAGCACGGTTCCGGAACAAATTGTGCTTGCAATCCAAGGTATTACTGTATAGGTTTTGGTGCTATGTGCTGTTCCTTCTTATAGTGGATTTGGTGGCTCATTGCTGCCAGGATTGTAGCCAAAATGGGGCCACTGAGAAACAAGAGGGAGGTATTGGCATGCTTGGGTAAGGTGTGCAGAAGTACAAAAAAACCTTCAGGGAAAATCCTGAAGTGGGCATCCTCCCCCCCGCCCCAAAACAGCCCAATGAAGACAGAGCATACTTTGTGGCCACAGAATACTTTAATGTCGGTGCGGGGTGAACATGGAAAACTTGCATGGGAAGTGGAATAAAGTGTCCTGGAAGAATCGCTGGCTGGAACACTGACCAGGAACAATCCACACTGTAGTGTTTTGTTGCAGGTTCTGTTGCTACTAATGGCAGCTGAAATAAATTCTGTTACAACATTTTATTACGTAGTTACCCTGATCATGTAAAAAGGGTTGATTACGTACTTTCATTTGTGCTCCTTGGGTTACCTTAAAAGGCTTTGACACTGATTTTTGAATTCCCGTGTGTCCTGATCCATCTTGATGGACTGAGAATTGAGTGGAACCATTCAAGTGTCACCGTGACCTGGTTCACATGTAATGTCAGTTCCTGGGTTAAACAGCCCAGGAATTGGGTGGCCACATAGGAGCAAGCGAGCATGCTGCATCCCGCATACTTGCCACTTCCACTTTGAATCAGGTTTCCAAAACAATGCAGGAATGCCCTGTTCCTGGGTTGATGTGCAAACCCGGCACTCTAGGTTATTTAGGGTTAAACAACCCAGAGTTTTAACCCAACAACAAACCATGGGTTAAAACTCAGGGTTTGTTTAATCCTAAACAACCCAGAGTGCCAGGTTCACACGTCACAACAAGAACCCAGGAACGGGGCATTCTTGGGTTGTTTCAGAAAGCAGAAGTGGATGAGTGGGTAGGAGTCCGCATGCTCGCCCGCACTCACATACAACCCATGGTTTGTTAAGTGAGCCCATGGTTGATATCCCTCAAGATGCATCCCAGTGAGTAGTGTTCACTGAGCTTACAAATTATCACATGACGAAAAGGGGGAAACTATGGACATAGTGCTACAAAAGAAATCGCATATACTAGCAAAGTTATGATAAAACAATAGCATTTGGTAACAGCAATATTTTATTTTTATTTATTATTTATTGTATTTATACCCTGCCTTTTTTCCTGCAAGGAACCCAAGGCGGCTTACATAATCCTCCTCCTCCTCCTCTCCATTTTATCCTCACAACAACCCTGTGAGGTAGGTTAGGCTGTGAGTCAGCGACTGGCCCAAAGTCACCCAGTGAGTTTCATGGCCGAGCGGGGAATAGAACCCGGATCTCCTGAGTCCCAGTCCAACACTCTCACCACTACGCCACACTGGCTCTATAAGCAATAAGCAAATATTGCTTATAAGCAATAAGCAAATATTGCTTATTTGGGCTGATAGCATAGGTTGCATATTCATGTTTCATGGTCCTGAATAAAGCTCTGGACTAAATAACTGGCACACTCAAGGAAATATGACTAGATTCTTTAAAAGTTCCTGTGGGCTAGAGATTCTGTCCTTTACAGACAAAAGCTTGGCTTTGTACATGGTGTTGTGTCATTTAATAACGAAATGGGATAGCTTAGTGCTTTCATTTCATCAGTGTATAACTAATAAGCGCCTAAAACCTTGTTGAATCAGATGTGCATGTAAGATGATGTCAGTCATTGTGAGTATAACTTATTCAAGACTTCAGTCATAAGGCACTTTTGTAGTTCAAGCCATATTACCAAACTGATGCCTCCCATTACTTCATTGTCGGTGGTTGTATTTAGAATCAACCACCTTAAGCGATTCTTAAGGTGATTAAGAATCAATCACCAAGCGTTCTTAACTTAAGAACGCTTGGTGGAAAAAGAAAGCTGAAGAAATTCAACAACTTGCAGAATCTCATGATGCACGGGGCTTTTTTAAGGCCACAAGGGCCATTTATGGACCAAAAACCTATGGTACAAACCCTTTACAATCAAAAGATGGCACCAAACTCTTAAAAGACAAAGAGTCTATTGCACTGCGTTGGAAAGAGCACTATTATGACCTTTTAAATCGTAAATCTAAGGTGGATAATGAGATTTTTTCGCAAATCCCGCAAAAACAAATTAAAGAGGAACTTGCAATACTCCCCACTTTGGATGAAGTAAAAAAAGCCATTAATCAAATGAAGAACAACAAAGCTAGTGGACCAGATGGGATCCCTGCTGAAATCTTTAAAGAAGGGGGCCCCGAACTTGTACAACATCTTCATAAACTCATCGAAAAAATCTGGATAAGAGAAGAGATCCCAGAAGACTTCAGGGATGCCATAATTATCACCCTCTTTAAGAAGGGTGATAGAACAGACTGTGGAAACTATCGGGGCATTTCTCTCTTAGCAACCGCAGGTAAAATATTTGCTAGGATTCTCGCAAACCGTCTTCTATCTATTTCAGAAGAGATCCTCCCTGAAACTCAGTATGGTTTCCGCCCCTCTAGAGGGACAGTAGACATGATTTTTACTGCACGTCAGCTCCAAGAAAAATGCCGGGAGCAAAATCAACCCCTTTATATGGCATTTATTGATTTGGCTAAGGCCTTTGATACTGTAGACCGTACAGCTCTCTGGACTATCCTTATGAAAATTGGATGCCCCAATAAATTTGTGAATATCTTGCGACTTCTCCATGACAACATGACGGCAACGGTTTTGGACAACAACGGCTCTCATGGTGCTCCATTTAAAGTGGGATCAGGTGTTAAACAGGGATGTGTTATCGCCCCAACATTATTTGCCATTTTCATCGCCATGGTTTTACATCTTGTCAAGGGGAAACTTCCCACCGGTGTGGGAATTATATATCGAACAGATGGAAAGCTTTTTAATCTCAGCAGGCTGAAAGCAAAAAGTAAGGTAATTACAACCTCCGTTGTGGAACTTCAGTATGCTGATGATAATGTGGTCTCCGCACATTCAGAGGATGATCTCCAAACTATCCTAAATGCTTTTGCAGAAGCATACGAAAAACTTGGTCTCTCACTTAACATCAAAAAAACCAAAGTGCTTCATCAGCAAGTGCAAGCCAATCCTTTGGTGATACCGTCTATCCAGCTTGGCGGGACAATACTGGAAAATGTCGATCATTTTCTCTATCTTGGCAGCTATCTTTCTGTTACAGCTAACATCGACAGTGAAATCCAGCATCATCTGAGCTCCGCAAGTGCCGCATTTTCTCGAATGAAACATAGAGTGTTCGAGGATCGGGATATTTGTAAGAAGACCAAAACACTGGTTTATGAAGCCATTGTATTACCAACTTTATTGTATGCCTGCGAAACATGGACTATCTATAAACGTCACTTCCACCTCCTTGAAAGGTTTCATCAACGTTGCCTCCGGAAAATCCTGCAAATTACTTGGGAAGATAGGCGAACAAATGTCAGTGTACTGGAAGAAGCAAAGACTACTAGCATTGAAAAAATGATCCTTCAACGCCAACTTCAGTGGACCGGTCATGTTGTTCGAATGCCTGACTGCCGTCTCCCAAAGCAGTTACTTTACTCCCAACTCAAGGATGGAAAGCGGAATATCGGTGGTCAATATAAGAGGTTTTAAAGATGTTCATAAGGCTAATCTAAAAAAATGCAATATAAACATCGAAAACTGGGAAGCTCTGGCCCATGAACGATCTAAATGGAGGTTGGCCTTTCACAAAGGTTCCATGGACTTTGAAGAAGCCCGAGTGCAAGGTGAAAGGGAGAAACGTGCTAAGCGAAAAGCACGTCAAATGAATCCTTTACAGGACCATCTTCTATCTGGTAACCTGTGTCCTCACTGTGGGAAGCTGTGTGGATCTAGAATTGGCCTCCACAGTCACTTACGGACCCATCGCTAGAGTCTACACAATCTTCTTTAGAATTTCCTCCTTTTATCCCGGAAGACAATCTTACTCGGTCACGAGTGATCGCCTGATGATGATGATTTAGAATCAAGGTTAACTTGATGAGGTCTAGACGAATATTCCATGGGTTGTTGTGACACGTTTTGACAATGAAAGTGTGTGTGTAAAAACATAGATTTACAAAAGAATGATTTTGCATTATTTATTTATTTATTTATTCATTTATTTATTCCATTTCTGTACCACCCAATAACCGAAACTCTCTAGGTGGTTTACGGTATATGTATGAGGAGTTGTGGTGGGACTAACACTTCAGAGCTGAATCTGAACTCTGGCTAAACCTTTGGAATAGATGGGAACTTCATTGCAGGCAGTGTGGCTCTCACCTCCCACAGAATTCAAACTGTCTTTGTTTTTAACGCTTTTCTAAAAAGAACGAAAAAGGCATTGTACTCCAATTACTCACAAAATTAGAGACTTGATGGGAGTACAGACTCTGAAATCTAATGACTTGGAAGGCAGGGTTCATTTATCTTAGATTTTGGCAAATGTGGTATTCTGCCCCCAGCAGTACGCTAAAACACCCATCTCGGTAGAAAAGATGAAAAGGGCTTTATGCTTTGGCTGTTCTTAACAAAATGCTGTTTTTCAGGGTTGGATTTACGTAGTCTGTTTTCGAAGCAGAAGTTTTGTTGTTTTGGCTCTACACGTTCCCCTCTGCCTTTCAAACCATTTAGCAACATTTTATGGACAGGAAATAGGAACTTCTGGTTCATACACACAGCTGGTTTAAATAAATCTCAAAGAGAAGAGAATGTTCAGACCCTTCCCCCAACTACCGTATATCCAAAAGATATCTACCAAACTTAGATCCTTGTACAGTTCCAGTGTATCATTTGTTAAAACTGCAATCCTTGTAATGGGTATTTTTTTTAAAAAATATATCCTTCCCTTCAATTTGTCAAAATTACTACTGTGGCTTCAATACACAATACTAAAACAGCAAAATCTAAACATGTAAAAATCCCCCCCCCCCAGCATAGGCCTGTTCTTAAATCTTTGCTTTTCTTATTTTAAAATACATGTGAGCAGTGGGCCCTTGCTAGCATGAAGGGATTAGGCCAGGTGTGAGAAACCTTTTTCAGTCCAAAAGCCAAATTCCACTCTGGGAAAGACTGGGTGGTGGAGGAATGCATTTCATTGGTGGGTGGGGCCAAAGGCAAAGTGGGTGTGGCCCAAAACAGAGTGGGCAGAGCCAAAATGTGATTCTTATTGATTTTAAGCCGTCTCAAAAATAAGCAGAACACACTTCTTTCAAATAGCATCTGAAATGCTAAGCATCTGCATGTCTACTCAGAAGTAAGCAGAATAGGCTCTGCATGTTTGGTTAGAACTAAGCAGGATTGAATCACCCAGCAGCACTTTCAAATCGCATCCCAAATACCAAGCCTCTGCATGTCTACTCAGAAGTATATCAATGCACAAGTAAGCAGGGCAAGCCTCTTCATGTCTACTCAAAAGTAAGCAGGCAAACCACAGAAGTAAGCGGGAGTGAATCACTCAGCAGCTTCCTACCAAGGCGCCACCCCTTTTCCCCAACTGGAGAAAGCGCTTATCTCTGATCAGGACTGCTTCTCAATTCAATGGACTAAATCCAGCTTCTTTCCCATGGGTGGGAGCATTCCCTGAGTGGAGTTCCACTCAGAACTCTTCCACCTGCGGAAACGGGGGGGGGGGGGAGGAGAGGCAATCTTACCTGCAGCCTCCCATACCACCTCCCCCAGCAGCAGGCTTATGGGGTATAGGGGAGGCCTATAGTTAATTCAGCACTGGAAGTTATGGAATAGGAATGCATATTTGCAACACATGATCAAAGCTGCAGAGGCTGATCGCATGACTTCTTGAAGCAGTGCAGTTTATCATTTAGTTGGTAGCGAGCTGACAACTGCCTGAGAGATCAAATAGTCGCTTCCTGGAAATTTTCTCTTGCCTTCTACTCTAGAGTAGGTGCAGGGCCCCTTCCACTGGATTGGGCCTCCTGCTCTAGAGTAAATATGTCTACTCTGTTGTGCCTACTCTAGAGTAAAAATGAAGGCAAGAGAAAAAAGACACAGCTGCTACATACACATTTTAAGTCATGCCTGTTTTGGTCCTGGATTTAGAACAAGCAAGATCATAAACTGGGGCCTGTAGTTGGTTTAAGATCCTGGCTTCTTCTGAACCTGGTAACTATGGTTTCCTGGTTTGAACAAAAAGGGAAACTATGGTTATTTGGAGATTTCCAGATTGAATTGCTGTGCACCACAAAGAGAGGAAAGAAGGGGCTGTGTGTGTGGGCACAAAGCTCATTCATATCATTTGGATATACACATGCCTTGGACTGAGAGCATAATTTGTTCCGGAAACGTGCTTGTAATCCAAAACACTCTTATATCAAAACGAAATCCCCCCCCAAAAAAATTGTACAGAGATTTTTAATTTAAGCCGTACTACAGTACTTGTATTGCAAGACGTCGCTTGTATATCAAGTCACAAAAATTAAATACCGGTAAATATTTAAAAATTTGCTTGTCTTGCAAAACACTCTCAAACCAAGTTACTTGCAATCCAAGGTATTACTGTATGATTGTCCAAACCAGGCCCTTTTCTGACCTGATATAAGGCAGCATCCTCTGTTCCAGAGCATGTAATTGGGGAACACCGTGGGTCAGCCAGGCAGGAGCAATTATGTGGCCTCCTCAAGATTGCTGCTCTTAGCAACTGCACTTTAAGTGAGGAAGAGCCTGATTCACATAAACTAGGACACATGTCCAGAGCGTTGCGACTAGAGAGCTGGATTCTAATGGTTTCTACCCTGTGTAACATCTGCTCTAATGTCAACAACTGTACTGTTTTTCACATCTTTAATTATTTGCAAGAGTGCAAATTGAGGGAAACTGATTTTGGTATGTATGGCTCAGTGCTGGAGTTTAATCCTAGATTTCAACTCATTCATTTAGCTCTGTCGAGAGATTATAATATTTAGGGCGATGAATATGCAAGCAGAGGAGTGTATTTGGCAGTTGTAAAAGCCCTCATTCAGAGCAGAACTTAAATCAAGAAATTGCACAATTACGTAATACTCCCCTGATTTCCTAAACCAAAAGAAATTTGATGTGGGGGTGGGGGAGGGTGGGAGAGAGATTCCCCTCCCCCATCACACTGGTGGTACAGTGCAGGCAATTAAACCCTGAGTGGATGGGCTTAGCTAATTTAATATGACCTTGATGTGAACTACATTAAGAAATCTCTTTGAACACAATATGAAACCTACCTAATCACTTAAAAGCATCTGTCCCCATGGCACACAACTGGAAGAGAATGTCACTCTAAAATCTATGTGATGCTACTGGGGCATATGATTATATAAATAATTGGAAATGTTACAGCTGGGGAAATAACTGCTTATTTGGGAATTTTTGTTGTTGTGTTGGCAAAGTTCCTAGCATTGTGAACTCTCCCGTTAGATGTGGATTCTGACTGAATTTTCTTTTGTCTTTTTATTTAGCGTGTATGTGTGGGGCAGTGAAGGTGATAATTCAAGCCATAATTTAGTTTGTACTAAAGTTTTTTTTTAAAAAAAAATCTTTGTTTTTAAAAAGCCCCACATAGAATTATACTTAATTCTATGTGGGGCTTTTTAAAAACAAAGATTTGTTGTTTTTAATGGGACTGTAAATTTGCCTTTTGGGGAGGATCCATAGGAATAAACTTACTTTTGTAGAGGGATGACGCGGGGGCAATAACCTTTCCCTTATTTCTGATAGTTTTCATATGAATATCAATGGGTATTTCATATGAGTACCTATGGAAACGGTTAGTGTCTCTAAATTAATTTTCAGGTAAGTATGGCTGTTGGAGAAATCTGCAACAGTTTCAAGTGAGTTTGGATTCCTATGAATCCAACCTGCAGCTTCCAGAGCGACTGACTTAATTGGCACTGTTACACATTCACACAAGTGTGAATTGGCACTGATGTGCATTCGCACAACTGTGAATTGGCACTGATGTGCATTAGCACAAGTGGAATGAAATTCTCTTACATCCCTTAAAAACAACAACAAAAATTCTGTCAGGGAGTTGACCATAGAATGAAAGACACCTGACAATCTGTGAAACACAGATAGAACAAAATCTGTACATCCTTACAGGTCAATGTGCATCCTCCCTCCCAATCCCTTTTCCTTTTGTGTCATGTCTTTTAGATTGTGAGCCTGAGGGCAGGGACTGTCTTATTATTAATTTTTGTAAGCCACTCTGAGAGCCTTTTCTGGCTGAAGAGTGGAATATAAATGCAATAAATAAAATAGATAAAATAAATAATAAACAAATAATCTAATATTGACCTCTCACTATTGTGGGTGCGATGGAAAACATACAACATGTATACTAAGGACTCAAATATTCACAGCAGTACAAAGCTCTGTTTAATGTTCTTTGGATTTATTCTGCATGGGCCTATTTAGACAATGGGTGGCACAACGCCAGTGCTAATGATGATGTGCTAGCATGAACCAACAGTAGTGCAATGTCACTAGCACTTGCTAGTGCAAAGGGGGAAAAATGTGAATCACTGTCTCTGCACTAGCAAGTACTAATGGCGTTGCACCAGTGTTGGTTTATGCTAGTGCAATGTCATTAGTTTAGTGCTGCACCACCTGTGGATACTACTCAGTGCACTTGTACACCTATTTATTTTATTTTTATTTATTTATTATATTTATGAATCACCCATCTGGCCAGACATCCGGCCACTCTGAGCGATGTACAGTCTCATAAAATACAAGGGGGGACACACACACACACACACACACACACAGTATAAAACACAATTAAAAACAGTACAAAACTTAAAAATCCTAACCCACCCCATATTCCCGCCTGAAAAGCCACATTTTTAATGCCCGGCGGAAGCTAATCAAGGAAGGGGCATGGCGGAGGTCACTGGGGAGAGAGTTCCATAAATTGGGGGCTGCCACAGAAAAGGCCCTCCTCCTAGTCCCCACCAGCCTGGTTTCTCTGGCTGATTGTCATCACTGAGGGCCAAACTAGACACAATGTAGGACATCCATGATCAGGGTCTCCTGTGGGTATTGTTTGTTTGGTTTCTACTAATTAACAGCCCCATGTAGTGTGACTGCTTTGAAGATTGGAGAAGTGACATTGTTTGGTCTGGGGTATCAAGCCTTTTAGCCTGGCACTGTTTTCCTGATCTATGAACCCCCTCTCCAAAACATGGTGTTAGCTCTGGGGTGGTGGGGTGGAGGCTGAAATCCACAGGTATGTTGGGTGGAGCGGCTGATTAGAGTTTTAAAAAGCAAAAGCAGATATCCATGATCATAGATCTCCTGCATCATGTCTAGTTTGACCTGGAGACTTCGGCTCCCAACCCAGTGCAGGTGCACATAGGATGAGCTCATAGATGCTCTTACATAGCTCTCCATTAAGGAAAACATGTATCTATAACTGTGTAATCATTCCTTGAAGAAGCAATCTACGAAATGGAATTTGGACAATAATGTAATTTTGTTAATAAGCATGCCAGCTGCTTCTGTTACCCAAACATAGTTAGCTGTATACATTCTTTGTATCTTCCCATACCTAATTAGCTCCATAAAAATAGCTACAGCGTATCACTGCGTATGTAATAATGGCAGGAGATGGAAGTGTTCAGGCTGCCTGTAGGGGAAGCTGTGGAGAAAGCCCAAACACAAGTCTGCACTCTCACACACACAATTTTCCCCTAAGGGAGGGGGCGAGGGAGGAGGGATGAGATCACCGGAGAAGCAGCCAGACAGGTCATCATCCCCAACAAAGGAGGGTCTCGGTGGAGATCCACAAAAGTCCAGGAAGGACCATCAAGGACCATCAAACTATCAGGGCAGTCTCAAAGAGCTGCAAGTCCAGGAAGGACCATCAAGGACCATCAAACTATCAGGGCAGTCTCAAAGAGCTGCAAAGTACCAGTACATCACCTTCTTCCAGGGCAGGAATAAGCCCACCTGAAACGAAGGGGCAGGCATAAGCCCCCACCTGACTTGGAGGGCGGGGAGAGCGGGGACTCAGGGGTAGAAAACCCCTCTCCCTTCCGGTTTAGGGTTGTTGGGAACCAAGGGTACTTCAGGGCCAGATCCATCCTCCAAACAAGCAGCCCGAGTACGCCATTCTCATCCACGGATCGCCGACCCGGAGCTAGGCTGAAACTGACTAGGCGTATAGTCTTTGGTCTGAGGAAATCGACTAGATTCAGTCCGCTAGCCTGGGAGCCTGCTGATTGGGTAAGGCGGGGGTCAACTAAGGTTGTGTTGACAGTATAGTATTCCTGAAGAGCTGTTAGTTCCGTTCTGTGTTATTGTATAAACAAATAAAAGCCTTATTTGGGCATTTAAAGGACTGTGGTTTCCTTTTGTGTGTAAAAGCCTCGCGGGTGGTCGCTAGAGCTCGGACGGGCTGTAATTCAGTGCCGATTAACCCGTTAAGCGCTGAACTCACGCAAAGGATCCTGTTGGTGATCCTTCACAGAAGCATTTCCATGTGTTCTAAGCCTCCCTTGCAAAGACGTCTACAAAAGTTAACATGCCCCAACTATTTTTACTGGCTCCACTGCTCACAGATACATACCTGTCTTTAGTAACTTGTGATCTAACAGAAAGACGAACCAACTTCTATAAGTTTTCCTTGCTGAAAACTTGATGATATTGCTGGCACAGTCCCTGATTGATGATATTGCTGGCACAGTTGACCAGGTAAATGGCTTTAGTTTTTACAAGCCTGTTCTAACTAAGGTTGAAGTGTTTTCACATTTGGTAGTTTATTTATTTATACAGCATCATTGGTGTGCATGGAGCATTACAGAATGTAAGAGGACAGGTCCCTGCCCTGAGGATCTTATAATTTAAATTACAAAAAACCACTCCCTGGTTTGTGAGTGTTGCTTCTGATTGGAAGCCAATAGAGCAGGGGTGGGAGACATGTGGCCCTCCAGATGTTGTTGGACTGCAACTCCCATCAGTCCTACCCAGTATAGCCAATGGTAAGGAATGATGGGAGTTGCAGTCCAAAAACATCTGGGGGCCCACATTTGGCAGTATCCAATGGTGCCATTCTGCAAACTCAAACAGCACTACTGGAGCTCCATCATTCCTTCCGTTGTGCAACTGGTTGTGCGTTATGCTTGCACAACTGGTTGTGGAAGCAGTTTCACAACCAGTTGCACAAGCATACTGCACAACTGGTTGCACAATGAGTTGTGCAAGCGAAATGCACAATGGATTGCATAAGCGTAATGCAGAACTGCTTGTGCAAATGTAACTTTAGTTGGATTCTCCTTGTGTGCATAGTTTGGAACCTAGTTTCTGCTACCGCAATGTCATTCACGCTAATGGAAAGACACAGTTGGGTTCTGCCAATGTTCCCCATCCCTGCAATGGAGCATCTTGTGGGAACTGCAGCTTAAGGTGCTAGTCCAGAGGTGGGGAACCTCTTTCAGCCTGAAGGCCAAATTCAATTTCAGAGATGCTCACAGGGGTTGCCTTGCAGTGGTGGGCTGAAGGCAAAGGGGGCATGGCCAAAGGCAGACCCCAACAACAACCGAAACCAGAAGCCACAGCAGCAGTATATTCTCCCCCCCTCCTTTCAGGAGCCCAGCTGTCTTTGGCCAATCAGGATGAACTTCATCTGGGCCAAGCAGAAGGGGGTGGCTCTTTGGTCATGAATAGAATGCTTGGGCCGCATTTGCATGCAAATACCTGTGGCACAGGGGGATCAAAGAGAACTATGCATTTTCAGGAGACTCTTGGTGCCTAGAGTCTTCAGAAGAACTATGTACATTTTGCATGGGATTCCCACCTCCAACTGGGATTATACAGTCATGCCTTGGATTGAGAGCATAATTTGTATGGAAACGTGCTTGTAATCCAAAACACTCTTATATCAAAACGAAATCCCCCCAAAAAATTTGTACAGAGATTTTTAATTTAAGCCATACTACAGTACTTGTACTGCAAGACGTCGCTTGTATATCAAGTCAAAAAAAATTAAATAAATATTTAAAAATTTGCTTGTCTTGCAAAATGCTCTCAAACCAAGTTACTTGCAGTCCAAGGTATTGCTGTACTTGTTTACATGTGAGGAGGTGTGTGTGTGTGTGTGTGTGTGTGCGCGCGCGCTCAAGGAAATTGACGCTTTTTCTCTACACTAGCATATTGTAGCTTAAAGCTCTTACTGTTAGTCACTAAGCCTTAGGAGAGGTACAGTAATACCTTGGATTGCAAGTAATTTGGTTTGAGAGCGTTTTGCAAGACAAGCAAATTTTTAAATATTTATTTAATTTTTTTTACTTGATATACAAGCGACGTCTTGCAATACAAGTACTGTAGTACAGCTTAAATTAAAAATCTCTGCACAAATTTTTTTTTGGGGGGGATTTCGTTTTGATATAAGACTGTTTTGGATTACAAGCATGTTTCACTTTCCGGAACCAATTATGCTCTCAATCCAAGGCATGACTGTATTTCAACTTTTTAGAATGGGGGAAAAACTGCACAAAAGCCAGGAAACCACTGATCGATCGATGATTGAGGGGATGGGGCCATTGGGAGAACCCTAGAGGGCCAGATTGGGACCCCGAGTGGGATAGATTTGGCCTTCTGCCCCTAGCAGCAGACAGCACAGCAAAACAAGGAGCTACGGATTTACCCCAGAAGAGCCCCTGTCTCTTCCCATCCTCCTTTAAATTATTGTGTTTTCAGTTAGTTATAAATAGACAGAGCTGACTAATTCCAATCCATCTGTTCTTTGTTGAATGCTAAATTAATTTAGGATTTAATTGCTTGTAAATTCTTTGCTCAAAAATTCAAGTAGGGTAAACATACAGTACCTTGCAGAAGTCTTCACACACACCCTTTGACTTTTCCACATTTTGTCCTGTTACAACCTGGAATTGAAATGGATTTAATTGGCATTGTTACCACTTGATGTAGGGAGATACTCAACAGGTGAAGGTGCAGATATTTTTTATTGTAGCAACAAAGTTAAGTAAACAAAAACAAACTGGCCCTTGTTTGCATAAGAATTCAACTGGAAATGTCAAAAAGGGGTGTTTGAATACTTCTGGAAGGCACGTGTTATATTACAGAATATTCCGTAATATTTTGGACCGTATCATGTGAAATCAAAGCATGGAACCAGATAACCTTGCTTGACCCTTGTTGGTAATACATTCTTTATGTTGCAGCTCACAAGTATTGGACTCATTAGTAAGGAACAGAATGGATACTTGTCTGAGAAATGGAATGATCACATTCCAGATTTAAAAGATATATTGGATGATTTCAGTTTAGAAATTCTCGTTAGAAAATGTACATGACTGTTTTATGTTGATTATTTTCTTAGCTTGGCATGTTATAAAATGGTTCTCCCAATTGGCCTTAAAGTATTCAGGTTGTTTTTTTCTTCTATTACATGCATTTATTTGAACAGACTCTGTAAAAGCCTGGGAATCTTCCTTCTAGGCATTCTTAGTGCACTCAGTAGTTTTTGGAGCGCTTCATATGTGGGTTTTAATAGCAGTCCCTTACCTTGAAGCTTTTTCTTGAACTTTGTCAAACCAGCCTTGAGCTGCTGCTTTCTTTGATCTCTTAAGTAGTTTAGTAAATCTGCAAGACAGTTGCCTGAGGCAGGATTTTTGGGTTGTTACTGAATTCTGAGAAAGGACAAGGAGGGATGTGAGTGGCCAAGGTTAGTGCTTCTGGCCTTCTGCAAGTCATGAAACCGGCCTAAGGTCATCAACCAACAGAGAATCATTAGACTTTGTAACTACATATGAGCATCATAGGTTCTGGATTATTTATTCCTTGGAGCTGTTTATTGGTTGCCAAATCCTAAATTATTTTTAATGCGAGAGCTGTAGAGGAATTATACAATATGTTGAGTTGTTTTGAGAAGTCTTTTATAGCAGCCTGGCAAATATGTCTCCAGAATATACTAGCCAGCAACAATTTTACTAGATTGCCTGTCAATGCATATGGATACACATACCGTAATTTGTGGGATCATCAGTAGATTGTTCTCCTCCAATTTTAGAATAACTTGCTTACCTTGCTTGCCTAGAATCAGAACAAATGAGTAGGTGAGTGGCTATTTACATGCCTGTTTTATGGTGGGCTTAATTTGTATTTTTAAATAACCATACATAAATAAATTCTGGACTAGTTGCTTTGTATTTGTATTATAATCTGTGAGCACTGGGCATAAGGTTTTCAATTAATTAATTGCTTTGTCAGATGCTCTGAAATGTAAATGGATTGTAGGGAGACTGAACAAATGTGGTTTCTCTTCTAAAGCTCTGACAGCAAGTCTGCTAGCATAAAAATTGGTCTGACCTTCCCATTGTTGTAGCTTGCAGGGAACAGAGTAAAGCATTTGCTCCTGGTCTGCAGCTGGAGCCTCTGTTTCAGGATCTACCTGTTCTTGAGTATGTCTCTGGCAAAGCTACTACAATACTTTTAATTGAATATGACAATATTCCGCAGTGTGGTTCCCTCCAGATGTTTTGGGCTACAACTCCCATTGGTCCCAGAAACCATGGCCAGTAATGATGCGAGCTATAGCCCAAAACATCTGGAGGGTACCACACTGGGGAAGACTGGACTATGAGGTTCTTAGTTTTTGGAACTGGGAAGACAGGGAGCATTTATCAGCCCCTATAATCTAGTCCTGATTCACGCATAATGGCGGCAAATCATGGGTTAATTTGTTAATTAACCCCCTTATTTGCTGGGTTGCATGCTTGTATGCAAGCGGCTTGCTGCAGCTTTGCAAAATCACCCCCCCCCCGCTGGACATTGTTGTATAACGTGGAAAGCCGGACAGTACGGGTTGTCTGTGGGTTAATAAACTCAAAGTTAACCTACGATTAGTTTTCAGATCAACTTTGGGTTGTTTAACCCACAAATCGCTCATAGTGTCCAGGTTCATACGTCACACAACAATCTCAGATCAGGCTGATTGGAAGGTTGATTATGCTATGCAGCGGCAGCTCACGCGTAGCGTGCAACCCAGCAAATCGTGGGTTAGGAACCCACGATTTGCTGCCGTGACATGCAAACAGGGCTCTAGTCTACTCATTTTGCTGAAGAGTAGTCCTTTATCCCCCTCCTGTTTCACACCATCTCAGTCATACCCCCCCCCCCCACACACACGAAAGCATGGGATACTGTTAAGTCTTGCGTTGTATTTTATGTGCACTTCATAAAAAGAGTGCCTTTTCCTTGTCCTGTTTCTATTGTTTCCTTTTGCAGCCGGGTCACTCTCTCTTCCTTTTTGCCTTGGGCGTCAAGGCTTGCTGAGCGGAGCCATGCTGTCTTAGTTTTGTCATAGCTCTCTGGTACTGGGCATAATGTTAGCTTTTGTTTGTCAGATATGTGCCTTGCACTTCAGTAAACACTGAAAAGGGTCCATTCTCTAGAAGGCATGGAGGCAATCCAGTGTTCGGGTGATTCCCCCCCCCCCCATTGTAGCAATACTGAAAAGAACTAGAGAGCATTCCGTTTTGTAGAGATTGCCGATGCTCACCCAAAGAGGCCAAAGCTAATTGTTTGTCTGTTTAACGAACACTCTCTTGTCAGCAGTAATCAAAATTCTGAAGCTGTCCTGTTATTTTAAGATGACTTTGCCTGTCTGTGGTGACCTTGTGATATGCCATGATAATTCCAGGGTAGTAGTAATCTAATTTTATTTTATTTACTGTGTCATTTGGAGGCTATTGCAGAAAATCTCCCTCCCTCCTGTGTCTTTAAAGACAATAACCTACAAATCAGTGTTCATATTTGGAAGGCCTATAGCTAAGGCATGGCATTGAGGCAGTGCCCATGCGGTAAAATAAGAGCCTGATTGTTGCGAATGAAAACTGTCCTCTTCCTGTTGCCTTTCTTTAATGAGACCTTATCTAGCACAGTGGGCTGAAGCAGGGCCTTCACTGTATCTGTGAATGCTGCAAATTATGACCCTTGGAGTACCTACAGGTTTTTCTCAAATTCCATCTGTGCATGTGAGTCTTGCCCCTATGCAGGCACAAGGCCATGCTTCCGTGGAACAGAATTTCCCCCAGTTGTCTGCCCTCAATCTCACTGGTATTTCTCAGGCCTTGTTTTGCGATCTACTGCTGTGCTTTGTTCTTCATGGTGATTTAACACCCTGAGCCTTGGAAGGGCTAGGTATAAATGTATTTACAGTAATACCTTGGATTGCAAGTAACTTGGTTTGAGAGCGTTTTGCAAGACAAGCAAATGTTTAAATATTTATTTAATTTTTTTTGACTTGATATACAAGCGACGTCTTGCAATACAAGTACTGTAGTACGGCTTAAATTAAAAATCTCTGTACAATTTTTTTTTGGGGGGGGGGTTCGTTTTGATATAAGAGTGTTTTGGATTACAAGCACGTTTCCGGAACAAATTATGCTCTCAATCCAAGGCAGGACTGTATAAGGCTACATTCAAATGGGAAAAGTGGTGATTCACATTTTGTTCTTCTTTTCATTTGAGAACAGTGATTCTTCTTTCAAACTTCCAGTGCTGTAGAAACATTCATGGTTGTCTTCAAAAGCCAAGTAAGTGGTGGTTTTGAAGTGGGTTTCTTCCCTTCCCCCACCCTTGCCCCCGTTGATTTACATAGATGACAAACTAAGCTATGCTGATGTTGAAATAAAATGAGTTAAAATTGGTTAGAGTTCTGAAACTATTTCAGTCTGATTTTTGTAATGTTTTGCAGCATTCCTTGCGTGAACTGGGGACATTGTGTGGTGAACACATCAAACTGGCTTATATCAAGTGAAGCCATTGCTCTGCCTTGCTCTGCACTGTCTCTTATGACTGACAGTGACCAGGTTCGCATGTTCACTGCAGCTACAGGTGGGTTGCATTGTGTGTCAGTGGCAATTTTGAATTTTTCAAGCCACACCAGGCGGTCACTGTGGCTTATCGGGTCATGTGAATCCGGCGAGAGTGGGTTGTTGGAATGCTTAACAAACTAGCCAGGATCCATGGTCTGTTTTAGTCTGGCACATGCCACAATCCACGGCGATCATGCGAACCGGCCCGAGGAGTGCTCCAAGTTAAGCTAGGTTTGCCATAAGGGTCATTCCACGTAAAATCAACCAATGAATTTACCTGACCGTCACCGATTTTGAAAAAACTTGGTGAACCTGTTGGGTCTGCTGAGAAAATAAGCTGCTCCAAAAATTAGACTTCTGGGACAAAGACTTTTGGAGATAGGGCAATCAAAAATATGAAGAAAAACGTTAATTTTTGTGTGTCGGACAACATTACAATTACAGTAATTCCAGTTCTACAGAACCTAGAAAGTGAATCATGGTGTTGATGGAAAGCCTTTGAAATGCTCTTTCATTTGACATGTAACATAAGTGGGTTTTTGGAATAAATATATATTCAAGGTCAAATAGTAAAATTTGACCTTGAATTCTGCAAAAACTAAAAAAAAAATCTCCATGATTTTTGTTTCAGTATTTCATCTGACAGTGCTTAATACATGTACCAATTTTCAAAATGGGGTTCTTAACAGAAAACGAGTTACATCTTTTGGGGCGCTCTGTGTATATGCGTCATAGTTCATATGAATTGCTATCTCACTGTACGTATCTTAAGAAAATATGCATTATCACTTAGGTTTTGAATAAAACATTGTGCACAAGTACAAGCTACCCTGTCATAATTGAATTAGGTATTCTTTTTCACAATAGCACACTTCTGACATTTTGTGTAGAATAATGATACTTCCTCTAGGTGGTCATTCTGGTATGAAATCAATCAAAGAATATTTCCAACTGAAAGCAAATGGCTTAAGATTTGGTGAACTTGTTCTCCTTATTAAAAAATAAGTTGCAGGGCCTAATGTTTTCAGAAGAATGAGGTTTAAAATATGTACGTACTTTAAAAAAGGTACTCACCAGTATGCTTGGGGAAAACATGTTCATTTTATTTTTTTCAAATAAATATACAGAAGTTTGACCTTGAATAATGACAAAAAAACTCCTTTTGTTTTAAATAATGTTTAACATCCCTGGAAACATGTACTTGATTTCAAAATGGGACTCTTACTAGCATAGTTATTTTGATTTACTTAGATGTGGGCTTGAAAAACCATTATTGTGCATAGATGAGATTTTCCATTTTACTTTTATATATGCTGATCAGATTTTATGCAGTTCAAATATTACTTACTAACATTTTGTTAACAAGTCCTAAATTAAGGACCTTTTCATAACAGTAGTTTCTAGTCTTGAAGTTGCTGCTTGACACTCTTGGTCTGTTAGTGTATAGAAGTGCCCTGTTGGGCAACAAGGATCAGCTTTTGTCAAAACATCTGAAGATGGTATCCATAGGACATCTTGTTTATCTGGATACATAAATGATTTTGCTGGTCCAGCTGGATGAAGAAAGCTCACTAACACTTCTGCTCTCTGATCATCTGTTTGTAAAACACAACCTAACCACCATTGTGAGATATAAACGCATGTAACAAATCCTCGTATTTCTTGCAATTCCAGTTCTCCTTCTTTAATAGTCACTGTCTCTTTTCTGGATTCGCATTGAAATGAATATCTTTTATTAGCAACAGTGTATTTTGTTAATGGAATTACAGCATGAATTTTCTATGTCCCAGGAATTGTCTTGAATTCTCGAAGCGACATTTCAGAAGGTTTTCTTCCAGTTCATATGCAACCTGTGTGATGTTCTCCTTTGTCCTATCAAAGAGCTGACGAGGGATCATGATTTTATTTATTATATTTATACCCCACCTTTTTTCCTGCAAGGAACCCAAGGTGGATTACATAATCCTTCTCCTCGTCCTCCATTTTATCCTCACAACAACCCTGTGAGGTAGGTTAGGCGGAGAGTCAGTGACTGGCCCAAAGTCACCCAGTGAGTTTCATGGCTGAGCGGGGACTAGAACCCGGATCTCCCGAGTCCCAGTCCAACACTCTCACCACTACACCACACTGGTATGATTTGTTTTTCATACGAATGCTGCAAACGTGCTCGAATGCTGCAAACTTGCTCGAGCAGCTAACCTTTTCACAGTGCCACCCAAACCATCACAAGGCCCTTTGCCATGCGATGTGGCAAAGAAGTGCCATTCTGCATCGATACTGAAATCTGACTTATGGTTATTATTATTATTATTTATTATATTTATACCCCGCCTTTTTTCCAGCAAGGAACCCAAGGCAGCTTACATAATCCTCCTCCTCCTCTCCATTTTATCCTCACAACAACCCTGTGAGGTAGGTTAGGCTATGAGTCAGTGACTTAAGTTGTTGAAGTTTTTACCGTTTTTATACTGTGCTGCTGCACCTTCAGGGAAATAATAGATCTTAGTTATGCTACCTGTAGAAAGGGTGTGCAGGAATTCAACAATTTGAAAAGTCATGAACACATTGCAGCAGAAGTGGGGTCAGCACTTGTCACGGCTTCAGGCCTGCCTTTTTCTTTCTTATCGGAATCTGTGAATAAAGCTTGATTTAATGTAGACATCCAGAGAGATATATCTCTGTGAAGGTTTGAGGCCTACCCATGCCTGGTTTGGTTTCAGCCTGAAGGCCCCGGAAGCTCCGGAAGGGAGGGGGCAGGCTTAAGTTTAATTTCCCTCCAAAAAAATCTGTTTTAAGTGTGTATAAGGGGGTGAAGTGAAGTTATTGTAGGGAGGTACTGTGCATGTATAAGAACATTCACATCTTCTGAACTGTTCGGAACCCCGTTCTGGAAATCGGTACATATACTCAAGGTAAACATGGGTTATCTGAGGAAAAAAATCAGCAAAAAAAAAAACCATTTGTTTTTTTTGGAATTCAAGGTCAAATTAAAGAAACCATGACCTTGAATATTTTATTTCACATGCATGCTTCATGTTACATATCAAATAATAGGGTAGTTCGAGAGCTTTCATATGACACCATGATTTACTTTCTAGGTCAATTCTGAAGGAAGTTATGATACTTTTTGTGTAGTCACAAATGCTGAAAAATCGTGTTTGGGGCATTTTTTGAGCACACTGTACTTTTGAACCGTGAGGTATAATTACCTATAATTTGGTGTATGTTCATTTCTCATGCTGGTCTACCAGTATGCCAGTTTTTAAAAAAATTGCAGATGGTGAGGTAAATTTTTCATTTTTGGGGGTTGATTTTACATGGAATGACCCATAAGGTAGTGGTGGAGGTACTGCCAGTTTCTACTGTAGGACTGTTCTAAAACCAGCCCTTCATTTTCTTTAGCTCATGCAATCTTCATACACTGTGACCCAGTTCACACACGCAGCGGTTTCTGCTTTGCATAATCAACCTCCAGTTAGCCTGATCGTACAGTGTTGCGTGGTGTGTGAACCTGGACACTTTGGGTTCAGACAACACCCCGCAGCTTGTCGTGGGTTGTTTAACCTATGATGCAACAACATCTGATCAGGCTGATCAGAGGTTGATTATGCAAAGTGGAAGCGGTTAGCACCTGGCACGCAAACCAGCAAATTTTGGGTTAATTAATCCACAATTTGCTGCCATTATGTGCGAACAGGCTCATTTCCCTAGAGAATTAGTGTGTGTGAGTATGTGCTGCTGGAGAAAACGGCAATTTTATGTTCCTAATATTGAACATGTCCGTGGAAGTGGTGTTTTGGTCAGTGCCCTGCTTCTTATGCCCAACACCAAAAATGTCCCAAAATAATAGACTGCTTCTTAAGGGTCTAGCGCACTTAACAATCCATAGTTTGTGATGGGTTTTCATTCTTAAAGGACCCTAGAACAGTGAATTGCTTTATAGCAGGAATTGTATGTAGTTATATTTCACAATAGCGTTTGCCACTGCATTTTGTAGAAGTCTGCTGTCTGATTTTGCTTGGTTTGCAGAGCGAAAATCTTTGTGTGTTTAGTTCCAATAAGGCATTTCCGTTGTTTTTGCTTTCTTGTCGGTCGTCCCCCCTTAAGCTCCATTTACATCTCAAGCCTCCAGCAGCCTGGAGTTGTTCCCTGTACATTTTGACAACTTCTCTTGTCCTGCGTTCTCTTAATTTGCATGCTGATGAATGAGGAGTTTGTGCCTGAAGTGAGATAGTGATGTATATGCAAAAGAGCCAGCAGCTGTTCCTAAAGAATTCAAGTTTATTTTCCTCCCTGTGGTGTGTGTCTCCTTGCCTTGCACTTTAGGAGGTGGATGAGGACTCCATGCTGATAACAAAAGCTTTGTTGGTACTAGTTCACTTGGTTTCTCTCTTCTTCTGGCTATGCGGTTTGCCCAGCACAGAAAGATTCACTGGATAATAGCTTTTCATTGTTGCCTGTGTCTGCCAGCTTCTGTTGCAATTAAGGGGTAATCTTTTCTAAATGGTGCTAAATTAAGCTTAAATCCCTCTCTCATGCCACATAAGAGGATGAATCCCTGGTTTTCTAAAAAGAGCTTATTGTTTCAGACAGTAGCCATTCCAGTAGTACAACAATGGTCTTCAATAACTTCCTTTGTGGGTAGAGTCTCAGACTTACTGTTTTTTAAAGGAAGAAAAGCGTAAGCAATCTAACTGCTCCACCAGTACAGGCAAAAGTCTTTGACCTTGCTAAAAGATCTCATAATTTCCCCTTGTCTCTTGTTTGCATACATGAGAGAAAAAAGGTTCTGCACCATGATGACTCTGAACTGCCACAGTAACATTTATCTTCTCATGTCAAATAGATGTGGGGGGTTGTATAATATGTATCTCACCTTACTATGGGATTACCTTCTGATCTTATCTTCTGATCTAATCTTTTACTGCCTGATTGATTTGTAAAGGTGGTAGTTGGCAATTGGCAACCTTTATGCCAGATTGTGTCCATGAATGTTTGCAATCTGTCCCAAAGATAACCTACCGCCCCTCATTGCCACTTTTACCAGCCTGATGGAATATTTCCCCTCTTCCCTGTGGGTGAGTGGTAGGTGTGGGGGGTAGTACTCAGCCCTAGATTGGCCCTCTGACTCACTGACTTTGATTAATGGTGCAATAAATGAAAAAAATGAAAGAGCAGTTAAATTGTGGGTGGGATGGTCAATGAATGGCATTCCTGTTAGTTAGAAATAAAGCTGTTACAGTGTACATTTCTATATGGGATTTGACCTATGCTAATGAGTATGACACACAGGCTGCTGATTTAAACTGAGCTAAGAATCTTTTATTCCCGCACATGGTTTCCTGGAGAATGGCCCTAGACAGCTGCCTATAGTGCAAGGATGTTAGGCCCATTGGCTGCAGTTGGCAGAATGTTGAACTGTCCATTCATGGTTTGCAGCATTAATGTGATGCTTGAGCGAAAACCACTTTGGAGTTGGGCTCCAATTGGAAGCAGAAACAGCCATCCCAAACTGTTAAAGAAGGGGATGGATGACAAAAGGCTGTGGTGAAATAAATAAATTGAAAGTGTGTGTGTGTGTGCGTGTGTGTGTGCGCGCACGTGTGTGTACACACACTCTTTCTCTCCAAATAATATGGGGACATATGGCTTAAGCTAATATTAGAACAAATTTCTACCAGGCTGTAGAAATTAGTTTTATACTGTTTATTGCTGATTAGGATTTATCCTAAAGGTGAACAACTTTGATACATTTTGTAAAACTAAAATTTCAGCCTCAGTTTTTCAATGAGGGGGTTGTATTGGCAGAGAGCTTTCGCCTTGCCTGTAGCAACTCCAGTTATGCCCACTTGTCTCAGAGTAAGCCCCACTGAACTCAGTGGGACTTATTTTAAGTAGACATGTATAGGGTTGTGCTGTGTGTCGCTCCACATGGCTAAGGCCACCTTGCACCACACAGTTATCCCTATGTTCAGCAGAAATTACCACCAACATCACATAAGGGGATTATAATATGCCCCAGTGTGGATATGATTGACCCATTCAGGTATGGGAGGTGATATACCAGATGATATGGGTGACTGGGTGACTTTGGGCCAGTCACTGACTCTCAGCCTAACCTACCTCACAGGGTTGTTGTGAGGATAAAATGGAGAGGAGGATTATGTAAGCCGCCTTGGGTTCCTTGCAGGAAAAAAGGCAGGGTATAAATATAATAAATAAATAAATGATATAGATTCATAATTTTCCATGGCTTCTGTAAATTTTGTTACATTATTGGTGCTTGTGTTGCATTAGAAAATGGGCAAAAACCACTCACTACTTTTGAGTGGTTTGCTTTTATGTTATATATATATATATATATATATATAATTATCCATACATAATTTATAAGCCATAAGATGAGAAAACATTGTATACATAAAAAATTAAAATTCGAAGTGGTCAGTTGCCATAAAATATTGATGGCTGTTAGTATATATCAGTGAGATCGTTGTGCTGAGCAGTCAGGGAGGCTGACACTTCTTTAATTTTTTTTTCATCAGCTGTGGAAAAGTGAGTCTGATGGCAGTTGGAGGAGGGCATTGTGGGAGGGCAGAAACAGTGTTCATCCACACAGTGTATATGGACCATGCTGATCTGGGAAACGTTGCTCTTACTCTGAATTGGCTTTGTGACATTTTCATACAGCCAAATCAGATTGCGGGTTGTGATATCATCCTGTTCACTGCATGATCCCCAATTTACTGTGATGGCTTCTCAGGAGCAAGAAGCCCCAGTTTTGAAAACACACGCATGTGCAAACACACACACACACTAATGTGTGCTAATTTAGTGGCACACAGCCAGCAAAAGTTAAATGTGGTGGGGAATATTTCACCCTCATCCAACACTACTTTTACACCGAAAATGTTCATGGGAGAACATGTAGGATAGTTTTTACCCTGAAGCTAAATCACGGTTGATGCTGCAAAGGGAAGAAAGGTGGAATTGCTCTGAAGAGGGGCAGAAAGAAGGCAAACAAGACAGATCCCTGAGGCTGGCTCCTGAGTGAGCTGCAAACCATGGTTTGCAGGGCCCTGGCCATATGTCTGCACCAGCCCTGACACAGAACTTCTTTAATCTAGAGTATGAAATGCAAACTGAACATTCAGGAATGGAGAATATCACGCTATCTTTCAGTCTTAATTTTAGCATTCATGAAATTTTAAAAGTATACAAATATGCCATGATTACAGTTGCTGTCTGGCCCACTGGAAAATACTTGTTTCTCAGATGCCTGCAAGTGAGTTGGAATCAATAACCCTCAAGCTGTGTGTGTGTGTTAATCCTTCTACTACTACTGTAGTTAATTAAAACAAAATTGACATGTTGTTTATTTTTAATTAGACGTGCAGTCCAGCAGGCAATGAGGTCCTTAGCAGAATGCTAGGGGTCTTGGGTAAATTTAATTATAAGAAGTTTTCAATTAGTGGCTGCCATCTGTGACCAAAAAATAATAATAATCTAGTTGCACTGCACAATCACAGTCTCTCACCAATATCCTCTGCAGCCCTTTCTGAAGAACTGCCTGAATGAGACTGGCCTGCTGAAAACGATGTATCAACTGTAGGATCACAGGTTTAGCAGGGCAGTATGCTTTTAAGTGGCGTAGGCAAAAAAGTTAGCTTTACATGTGTAAATGTTTATAAAATCATGGGTTAATGCTTTGGGGGGTGGGTGGGAAATATGGTAGCAAAGAGCCAAGCATAGACACTGTTCAACTTACGGGTAGGTTTATTTCAACAAAGCTATAGGTTTGGTATAACACTGGCTTTCTGCAATAAACAGGGTGTCTTGATTACTTTTTTTATAGAAAGGCCAGGGTATAAATACTAGGGGGGAAATGAAACTGGGAACCAGCCCTTTGAAAGTGTGTTCTCTCCCCTTCTTCATCAGGTCTAGGTCCTTAGAGTGACTTTACTCGGAGGAGAGCCAGTGTGTTGTAATGGGCTGGGACTCGGGAGATCAGGGTTCTAGTCCCCACTTGGCTGTGAAGCTCAGCAGGTGACTTTGGGCCAGTCACTGACTTTCAGCCTAACCTACCTCTCAGGGTTGTTGTGAGGATAAAATGGAGAGGAAGAGGTCCATGTAAGCTGCCTTGGGTTCCTCACAAGAGGGGGGAAAAGGCAGGATATAAATGTAACAAATAAATACATTTACCCTTCTTTTCCTGGTTTTAGCGGAGTCACATTATTTATAGTGACATAAACTATGGGTAATGCATAAATGGTTCCTTTGTGAACCAGGGGACTGCAACCATAGTTAGGAGGGGACCTACTTTGCCTTAACTGTGGTTTTAATCCGTGCATATGCAATGAGCATATTAATGCCTTTATATCTGCACTGGGTCAAAGCCTAACTTAATTTGGGTAGTGGCTTGACTGTTTAATTTCACTTTGTGGGAGGCATTGAAAATACAGCATTGCATTGGTTTTATGCAAGTACAAAAAGCTTAAAAAGCTTACTGCATAGGACAAATACCCATACATACCACAGGAAAGTGGAATAATGTCCTATGTATCTGGAATTAATATATGGTAACTACAGTTTTCCAGCAAAGAACCAAATTAATAGTAAGTATAGAGAGTTCCTCCTCTACACCTGAGCTGGAATTGGTTTATTAGCTAGTAGAGCACTTATTTATTATTATTATTTAGCTAATAGAGCACTTATTTATTTCTATTATTTAAAGATGTTTATGGGCCACCTATAGGACAAAAGAGCCCTCTTAAGATGGCTTACAAAATTAATAAAACAACAATACACAGTTAAAATCCAATTAACAACTTAAATACCTAATAAAAGGCAAACATTAAAATCAGTCACACACTAACACATCAGGAAGTGTCATAAAAACATGAAATATGTTTACCCTTAGTATCTTGGAGGGCATACCTGCAAATGTTAATAGACATGATCCACCCCTTTTAAGATTTACCCATGTTTAGTGACTTGATGAATTCCTGGGAAACAACTCCAAAGTAGACAATAAAGCAATATTTACCGTACTCACTGCTGTCTCCAATAAAAGGTTTATTTTTACCGTCTCTCACCTCCCAAACAGGGGTCCATCAGGTTTCATTGTTACATTGGAATGGTCCCTTTGGTCAACCTACTACTACTTCTAATGTTTCTGTAACTGATTCCCCACCCCACCCCCAATTCATTAACCAAACTATTCCTCCCAAGTAAGTACCCTAAGTCTACTTTGATTTCAAGGTCAGCCCCTTTTTTCCATAGCCTCTCAAGAGAACATGCATTCAGTACATTGAGTTTTGCATTTGGATATGACTTGTTTTTCAGAGATAAAAAGTAGGTACGTAATAATAAGCTCTGGCCCATGAACGATCTAACTGGAGGCTGGCCTTTCACAAAGGTTCCTATGGACTTTGAAGAAGCCCGAGTGCAAGGTGAAAGGGAGAAACGTGCTAAGCGAAAAGAACGTCAAATGAATCCTTTACAGGACCATCTTCCATCTGGTAACCTGGGTCCTCACTGTGGGAAGCTGTGTGGATCTAGAATTGGCCTCCACAGTCACTTACGGTCTGATAGGCATGGAAATAAGGCTGAGCGTGCCGCCCGAGCCTTATTCCCCCCCTGCCTGCCCCGTTTTTTCGAGCCGCTCGAACAATCTCTTACCGCGTCTCGGAGGCATTCGGAGGTCCCGTCGCATCATTTCCGGGACTGGAAATGACGTGACGGGACCGAAATGGGCTTCTGCGCAGGCGCAGAACGGTCCTGTCGTGTCATTTCCTGGTCCCGGAAGTGACGGGACGGGACCGATCGAGGAGCGCGGGCGGTTCTCCGCCGGATCGAGCGGCTGGGGCGGCTCTCCGCGGAGTGTGCGAGCCGCCCCAAAGAAACGTTAAGGCCTCGCCCGGGCGTGAGCGGGGCCGTGTTCGGCCTCGTTCTGCCCCGTCGAGGCTCGATTGCACAACGCTGCTTACGGATCCATCGCTAGAGTCTACACAATTTTTCTTTAGAATTTCCTCCTTTTAAAATTTCCTTCTTGTAAATTTTTATCCTGGAAGACAATCTTACTCGGATCACGAGTGATCGCCTGATGATGATGATATATTAGCATAGCTCTCTGTATTTTAATTACTTGATTATCCATGAAGGTTGTAAGTGTTATATAAGTTGTATGAATAAGGTTTATTACAATTACCTCCCAACAACTTGACTGAGCATGTGTAGTCAGATCTGACTAAGTATTTGCAGTTACTCAGTCGTGTGGCCTGTTGTTGCTGCCATATTTGGAGTGGCCAGTGACTGTACCTCAGGTCATAAGGCCTGTTGTACAGTCCTTACGTTCTGTTGACCACGTAGTGGCTGCTAGCTAGGCATATTCTGCAAAGTTCAAGACTGCTACTGCTACACATTCTTATTTCAGCCTTCCCCAAGTTGGTGCCTCCGCAGATTTTGGATGACAACTCCCAGCATTCCTGATCATTGGCCATACTGGCTGGGGCTGGTGGAAGTTGAAGTTTGAAAGGTCTGGAGGGAAGGCTGCTCTATTATTTTGAATTATTTTGAATCTCTTGTGGGCATGGGCAAGGGGTATACAAGAGAGACGAGAATTCAAGAAGTAGTGTCTCTAGAATAAAGACCTAGAATAATACTCCTGGAACTTTTTGCATTTTAAAAAACTTAGGGCACAATCCTTAGACAGAAAAAAGGCCTACAACTCCCAGCATGCCCCTGCTCAGCTATGTTAAGATCGTATTTATTTGTGTTGTTTAGTATGTTTCTGCTTGAGGTGATTCATAATAAAACCATAAAAACAATAAAATGCAACAATTCAAAACAAATAAAAATTAAACTGATAAAATACATACACTGCAATAAAACGGTGTGGGTTTCTAATATCAGCTTTCTCCTCTTGCAGAAAAAATGAATATGTAAATTGTACATTGTAAAGCAATAATATGGTAATCTACTTGGAGCTGTGCTATGTTGTTTGATGGTTTGTAGGACTATAGAAGCTTGCTCTAAGCAGTTTTACCTCCAACCTGGGGTCCCCAGATTTCATAGTCATAAGAGTTGGAAGGAGCCTACAGCCATCGAGTCCAACCCCCTGCGCACGCATGAAAACTAGAGGAGGGGTCTCCCATCAAGTAATAACCGGCCTGACCTGCTTGCTTTCCACACTCAACAAGCTGAGCCAGCGATAAGCCCCATGATGTTTTTGGCCACAACTCCCAGCATGCCCAGCCAGCATAGCTGGCTGGGGGCAATGCTGGGAGTTGATGCCAAAAACATCTTGGGACGCCAAGGTTGGAGAACATTGCTCTAAGCAAAATCTGTATATTGTGCTCACTGAAAACTATCTAGTTGCTTTGATTACAGTCTTCCTTTGTGGGAGAGAGAGAGAGAGAGACAGAGAGAGAGACAGAGAGAGAGAGAGAGAGAGAGAGAGAACACAGTTTAGGCATTATCTGTAGAAGATGATTTCACCTTTGCATCAGCATTGGCTTCGAAGCATGGCGAAAAGCGCTTTTGTGTTTACATTAGTAAAATTGCATCAAATTAAGACTGTGAAAGAGAAGCTCTATTTATTGTGTATGTTAAGAGTTCACAGGAGCCCATAGATCTAATTTCTTCAGTGCAATGCTGATCTGAGAATTACCTCTTAATCAGACATTTACAAAGGTTTATACCAGGGCATATGTGAGATGTGAAAAGCTGTTTGACTTAAGGTAAAGTATCCCTTTAATGTACAAATTGGACTTTAAAAAATGCACACAGCAGAATGTTAACAATGTCCTTGTATGGAAGATTCCAACTCCCAAGCAATTAGAATTGTAATAGCAGCAGGGCATCTGCCTCCACAGCAGGTGAGTAAGTTTTGCTGAACTGTAATAACTTTAAAATTGCATGCCAGGCTTCTGACCTGAATCATTACTCTACGTTCTAAGAGCACGACAGACCCCTTGTTCAGCATATGCAGCTTTTAACCATTATTAGCATTACCTTCCATAGCTGGTTTGTGCCTTTGCTTTGTTTTTAAAGCCTCATTTAGCCTGTAAACTTGATCCTTGTGGCTCAGAAGTCCCCTCCTTCCATCTAAAGCTAGTGGGATGGCATAATGCTGGAAATCAGAAACGTGGGTCTATTATTAACACAGTGCTGGTCAAATTCTGTGTTTGGACAGGTACCAATACATCACAGTTCTCCATTGGCACACTGATATATGAGAGAGTTGAATGTTGATGCTGTGGAAGATTTAGTATACGTAACAGGTGTGAGGTGGAGAATGGTCTTGGGCAGAATTTGAACTAGGGTTATTGTTCAGCCCCACCTGCTGCACTGCAAGTTTGACTCTTCCTCCACAGCCCCCCTCACTGCTCCGCGCATTGCTCTTTATTGTGCTCCAGGCTCCCCATATGTGTCTCCAATCCATCACCCGCTAAGATAGCTGTGAGAGGGGCCATAGTCCAGTGGTAGAGCACATGCTTGGCATGCAGGAAGTCCCAGGTTCAATCCCCAGCATCTCGAGGTAGGGTTAGGCAAGATTCCTGCCTGAAACCCTGGAGAGCCATTGCTGCCAGTCAGTATTGATAATACAGCAATACCTTGGATTGCAAGTCACTTGGTTTGAGAACGTTTTGCACGACAAGCAAATGTTTAAATATTTATTTAAAATTTTTTGACTTGATATACAAGCGGACGTCTTGCAATACAAGTACTGTAGTACGGCTTAAATTAAAAATCTCTGTACAAATTTTTTTTGGGGGGGGGATTTTGTTTTGATATAAGAGTGTTTTGGATTACAAGCACGTTTCCGGAACGAATTATGCTCTCAATCCAAGGCATGACTGTACTTGGCTAGACGGACCTCAGTGGTTTGATTCGGTATAAGGCAGCCTCCTATGTTCTTAGCATTAATAGTAGGTAACAGATCACCAGTAGCTCGAATGCCCAGCCTCTCTTTGGGCTGCATGTGCAAGGCAAGGCTGAAGTCATTGTCTGGCTCATGCTAAACCGATGGGCCAAGATTGGTGTTATGGCCCTGGCAGAAGGAGATCTTTCGCTGTGGAGGAGGGGAAAGGGGACGGCAAACGAACTTCCAAAGGAAGGTGCTGAAAAACAAAGGGAGACAACATGGCCAACCACAGAAGGAGGTGTGGAATTATGAATTCTAAAGTGCTGTCAGTGCGACACTTCAGACCCATGGTTTGTTAGTGCTGGGAAGTAGCTACTGCAGTCTTACACTAGGAATAAAATGGTGCTGACATATTATTGTTACAACTTCTAGGACTGTTCAGCTTAGAGAAAAGGTGAATAAGGGGAGACATGTCATAGGGGTGTACAAAATTATGCATGGTGTGGAGAAAGTAGATAGGGAGACCACTATTTTTCTCCCTCTCTCATAATACTAGAACCCGGGGTCATCCCATGAAGCTGATTGGTGGGAGATTCAGGACAGATAAAATGAAGTACGGTACTTCTTCACACAGTGACGCATAGTAGTTAAACTATGGGATTCACTTCCAGAAGATGTAGTGATGGCCACCACTTTGGATGACTATAAAAGGAGATTGGACAAATTCATGGAGGATGATGCTATAAATGGCTACTAGTCCTGATCAGAGGCAAGTATGCCTATGTACACCAGTTGCTGGGGGAACATGGGTGGGAGGGTGCTGTTGCACTCATGTCCTGCTTGTGGGTTTCCCACAGACAACTGGTTGGCCACTGTGTGAACGGAACGCTGGGCTAGATGGACCCTTGGTCTGATCCAGCATGGCGCTTTTTATGTGCTGTACAGCATTGTTCTGTATTCCTCTTCTCTTACCATTGTTATTTGTATGAGAGTGATGTATAACACTTGCAACAACTGATTTGGGTTTCCAAACCTACTTGAATGAAGAGAGAGTAGACATCAGTACTGAATAGTTTCCTTGTTGTTTGTTCTCTTCCTCCCTCCTCCCAAACACATTTTTTATTCGACAGTTCAAAAATAGCTATCTGTGCTGTTAAGTAATGTACATATGATCCTGCCATTTCTTTATACTTGCATGGTTTTTTATTTCTGAAGGAGTCCTATTGGGTAAAAATAAGAGCATGTAAAGGCAACTACTCCTTCCTGTTTTCCATCTTGTAAGTAATCGTTGGCACTGCTTATTCTTGGAGACGTCTGACCAAATATATCTCCAGCAAGAATTTTCCATTTAAGTTTTGTTTGTTTCTTTGTTTAGAATGACCGTGAGTCATTATTGACTAATGACATCACCATAATGCCGGCTGCAAGTTCTCTCACAGTTGCCCTAGATATTACAGTGCTAGTGTTTACTTGGATTTATTTTAAGCCATGTTTCTTGTACTCTCAGTTGCTTCAGCACCAACCAGCACATACGGTAATAGTTTTGGGCCCTGGGGCCCACTTGTGACATGAGCCATGGGCGCTGGGTGACCTTGGGCTGACCTGGAAGCTGACAAGGGGACTGGGATAGGCTGGCAGGCAAGGATGGAGTGTGACCAAAGTGGCTTGGGCCTCTCAAAAGTCAGGCAGGAAGAAAAGAGGAATGACAGGGTTGGACCAAAGTAGAAACTGGAGTGAGGAGGCAGCAGACTGTGGCCAAGGCAGAGGGTGGAGAGAAGCTGAAGGAAGAAGAGAGTGGTAGAGTGGGATGACTGGAGAAAAAGGCAGGGAGACAGAAGGAACCTGAGAGTGTCCAGCAGAAGTGGGCAGAGGTGAGAAAATGGAATAAGAAGCAGAGAGGGGCAGGCGCAAGAGAAATGTGGCCAGGAATCGGGAGCAGCGGCAGTGGATCGAGACTCATGCTCTGTGCTTGGCTTTGGTTGGGGGATCCAGGAGAGAGCTTGGCCACTAGTGAGCCTAATGGTAATAGGGTGAGGTGACAGGCAGGCAACATGTGACAGCACCTTCCCCATAGCAAATTTATTTATTACTATTGAAACAACATTTGTATGCTGCCCCATAACATAATTTTTTCTGGGTGGCTTATGATAAATAAGTAACAAAAACCAATTTAAATAGAAATACAATATAAAACTATAATATCAAAACCAGCATAAATACAGCAACAAAGCCGAAAACTGGCAGCAACCCGAGAATTAAAGTATAGATTTTGAAACTGAGAGGCCCAGACGGCATGAGTTATTTTAAAAGGCCTGGATGAGCAAAAACATTTTCACCTGGAGCCAAAAAGCCCACAAAGATGGCACCAGGGAACCTCTCTGGGAACTGGGGCACCACTACTGAAAAAGTCCTCTCCATGATATTTACCTGTCTCCTTCATTAGGTGGAGCCACTTGGAGCGGGCCCGGGCTTCTGAAAAAGATCTTAAGGTTTGGGTAGGGACATATGGGAGAAGGCGGTCTTTCAGGTAACCTGTTCCTAAGCCATTTAAGGCCTTAAAGCAGTGTTCCCCAACCTTGGGTCCCCAGATGTTTTTGGCCTACAACTCCCAGCATGCCCCAGCCAGCTACACTGGCTGGGGCATGCTGGGAGTTGTAGGCCAAAAGCATCTGGGGACCCAAGGTTGGGGAACACTGCCTTAAAGGTTGCAGTGAGTGGGGGGCGGGATGGGACAAATGTGGCATGTGCAAGGAAGGGCAGAGATGGACATGGTGGGCGGGTGGGGGGATGGATGCAGTGGCGACAGTGGCGGGTGGTGGCAGTGGTATATGTGTGCTCTCCTGCTTCAGGCGTCAGGAGAGCTTGCATCGAAGAATATGTTCTTGTGATTGCAAATCTAGCTAACAGCTAAATTTAGCTAACGGCTAAATTTAGCTAACAGCTAAATTAAAATCTTTTTGGAAGTAGCTCAGAACAGACCAGCTTATTTATTTATTTATTTATTATATTTATGCCCCGCCTTTTTTCCTGTGAGGAACCCAAGGTGGCTTACATAATCCTCCTCCTCCTCCTCCTCCTCTCCATTTTATCCTCACAACAACCCTGTGAGGTAGGTTAGGCTGAGAGTCAGTGACTGGCCCAAAGTCACCCAGTGAGTTTCATGGCTGAGCGGGGACTAGAACCTGGATCTCCGGAGTCCCAGTCCAACACTCTCACCACTACACCACACTGGCTCTCTTCTTTAGCTTCTTTAGCAGAAGTTTGGCTTTTGGCATTGGAAATGGGAAAACTAATAAAGGATTCACCCAGTGTTGAAGTATAAAAGGATGTATAAGGTGCTCCACATGTAGCTGTCACTAGTGTATTTAACAAGCAACCTATGTAACAAACATTGAGGCAGGGGAATTCATTATTTCAGAATGTGGGCAACAGTGCCCTTTTGAATTCTTTGAGGGAGAATTATCCCTACCCCTTTAATACATGGATGTTTCTGTTATAATAAATATCATTTCTGCCATGAGAGGACATCTTTTTATGTTGCTGATGGAAAGGAGAAAAGGTGGAATGTATAGATTCTCCTGCCCCCATATCTTCCCATTCTCTGCTCACAGGACAGATGAGTGTATGTGTATGTACAGTAATACCTTGGATTGCAAGTAACTTGGTTTGAGAGCGTTTTGCAAGACAAGCAAATTTTTAAATATTTATTTAATATTTTTTTTACTTGATATACAAGTGACGTCTTGCAATACAAGTACTGTAGTACGGCTTAAATTAAAAATCCCTGTACAAATTTTTTTGGGGGGATTTCGTTTTGATATAACAGTGTTTTGGATTACAAGCACATTTCCAGAACGAATTATGCTCTTAATCCAAGGCATGACTGTATACTCTGTGAGCATTGTAATTAAAGGGTTTTTGGTGGTGGTGGTTCTAAGATTTTAAACATCAGCCCAAACATTTAAAGAACATTTTTAAAAACTGTTTTCAATGTGGACTTCTTGAGACATTTCTTTGTCGCGTTACACAAGACTTTAGTGAATTAATCTTTCAGTTTGTAGTTTCACTTCAGTACAATGATGCTGCATTTTGAGGGCAAACTTTAAAAAACAGAATTATATATGTATATTAACTGTTGACCCATCTCTCAATTTGCAGACCGTGCCTATCTTCACACATATACATGTTTTACTGCACAGTGTGGTTCTGCCCAAACTCACACAAAACTCTCTTGTGGACAGAAATTGGAGAGACGATCTACCGGTATCTTGATTTCTTTCAACTCTGCTTGGCGTAGAAAGCTAGAGCATCGTATGCATATAGAGAATAGATTTACAAAAAACAGACCTGAAGGAGAAATGGCCATATACCTCTCTTCTACCTAAACGGAAAGCCCAGGATAAGGATAGATATAAGCATTTGTACTTCTAGCCTTTCAGATTTCTTTCTGCGGCAAAGCCTGTTGTCCTGGAGACCCTGCCTTGAACGGTGAGGGCTTAAGTGTAGATGCCTGCTGCTGGCAGACTGAGAGCATTAGTTAGTTCACTGATGCATTATGATGATTCAGAAAACTGTGTTGGGGAGGGAACCTTACTTATCCTGACACATTTCTCAAAAGAATTCAAATTTACTGCTTAGTGAAGTCTCTCTCTCTCTCTCTCTCTTTCTTTCTTCTCTTCTGAATGAACCAAAAGTACTGTAATTACACCCAGCAAAATTATTTGGGGAGCCTCTAATTTTCTCCTCCTCTGCAGCTACTTTCTATTTTTTCTGATGGTTTCTGGATGCCTGCCTATTTTTTAAGCCACTTAGGACACAATCCTATGCATGTTTGGACAGGAAAAAAGTCCTACGTCTCTCAGCATTCCCCAGCCAACCATGCTGGCTGGGGAATGCTGGGAGTTGTAGGACTTCTTTCTGTCCTAACTTGCATAGGATTATGCCCTTTAAAAAACATCTCAAGCCTACTGTTGGTTCAGCAGTTTACTCCCAAGCAATCTTCAAGCTCACAAAGACAGTGCCTCCCCGCTATCATGAGTAATGTTTTGTGAACTGCCCAGAGAGCTTCAACTATCCGGTGGTTATAGAAATGTAATAAAATAAAATAATGTGGTTCCAAGGAGCAAGTCACATTTTGCCTGCCTAAGGACCATCAGTCCGATTGCCTTCCCCTTCTCCCTCTTTCTCTCCCTCCTCCCCCCAAAAATGGGGTGTAAGGAGGCACCCGGTTTCTATGGCACTAAGAAAAGAGGCGTTGAGAAACTGCCTCATTAAATGTCCAAATGTGTTTTGGCATGGAGGGTTCACTTGGCATTTGTGTAGTAAGGATCTCACTTTCAAGGCCATGAATGATGATTACAGCCTCAACTGTGTTCAACAAAACCAGATTGCTTGCCACTGAGTAGGGCAAAGGTGTTTGATTTCCTGTTTCCTGGTCAACAAGAGTTCACATTTATTTTAAGCTGGGAAAAATAAATGCTGACAGATGAAGCACCCTCCTGGCTGTGACTAACGTCCCTTGGCTTTTGATGCTTTGTAATTAATCTTAGGACCACCCGTTTCCTCACATTGGGGAAAGTGGTTGACTAATGCTTAGTTTGTCAAAGATTTCAGACATGGGAGGGAATGGAACTATGGGATTCATTTCCACAAGATGCAGTGATGGCCACCAATTTGGAGGGCTTTAATAGGGGACTGGGCAAATACGTACCTGGAAGAGAAGGCCATCAATGGCTACTAGTCCTGATTGGCTATATGCTACTTTCAGTGTCAGAGGCAGTATGCCTATGTACTCCAGTTGCTGGGGGACACGGGAGGGAGGGTGCTGTTGCATTCATGCCCTGATTTTGGGTTTCCCGCGGGCAGCTGGTTGGCCACTGCGTGAACAGAATGCTGGATTAGATGGACCTTGGTCTGATCCAGCATGGCTCTTCTGACGTTCTGGAGACAACACCCGCCACACACACACACACCCTTTCCAGTCCCATGCAAGCTTTCCGAGTGTATGAAGTTTCTTGCAGTCATCCTTGTGGCTCCTGAATTTTTCCTGCAAGGATCTGTGGTTCAAAGTGAATGTAACGTTACTTTAGATGCCCCTTTCACCATGTCATCCTACATCAGTGATGGCGAACCTTTTTGAGCCCGAGTGCCCAAACTGCAACACAAAACCAACTTCTTTTATTTCAAAGTGCCAACACTGCAATTAAACCTGAGTACCGAGGTTTTAGTTTTAGAAAAACAACTCATACAGTTGTCCGAACTAATTAACATCTTTTGTCTTTAAAGAAAAACACAATAACAGAGCTTTCAATGATACAAACAGTTTTTTGTTGAAAAAAAAATCAACTCAAAAAATTATTATAGTACTACATTGTACGCATAGCCTGAAGGGAATTTATACAAACTTTTAAAATAATTAGGCACATGTATTTTTGGATCAGGGATTCTCAACTTGTAATATGATTATATGCCAGACTGAAATTGTATGGGGCAAGCTTTACCCCGGGTCCTTTCCCTGCTTCTACAGGTGTCGGATTAGTAAAAGTAAAAGTCAACCTGTACTAGGATGAGCAAGATAAACAAGAAAACTAAAAGTGCTGAACACATTTTAAACACTCTATGTCTTGGACTGCAAACACTGCATTAGGTAAAAGTTTGCATTGGGCATGCTTTTGCACAATTAATGTGATTTTTGCTATTGCATGCATGCTGATAATTTGTCAAACCTTGGCTCATACTCCGTTAGTTTGAGAGCAACACATGCAGCACTCAGGTCAACTGTTAGGGCTTTACATCCAAGCCATGCTCTGTGCATCATCCTTCAAAATCTTTTAAATGTGATAACAATGTAGAAAAGAATTCTGTAACAGGAATTCTAGAATAAAATCATTCTGTTCCACACTGTGAGAAAGAACAAGATCATTAGTGTTTTGCAGAAGGGGACGGTCTTTTCACGATCTGGTGGCCAATGGCTCGAGTGCCCACAGAGAGGTCCCTGCGTGCCAGCTGTGGCACCCGTGCCATAGGTTCGCCATCACTGTCCTACATTGTTTTGCCTCGCTGTTGCAGACGTAATTATTGAATTACTTCTGTACCCTATAAGGAGCATATATGGTGTCGTTGCCCCCCTTTTTATCATCACAATAAACCAGTGGGCTTCCTGGCTGAGTGGGGCTTTGAACCTGTCCAACACTGTCCCCTGCACTGCAGTTGCTCTCATTCAATAAACCTTTAGGGACAGCGACTAATTATGTCTACTCCCTAGCTCAGCCTCCCCCGACCTGGTGCCTCCAGAGTTTCAGACTACAACTCCCATTACCCCTGACTATTGGCCTGCCTGATGGGCTTGATGGGAATTTAGTTTAAAACATCTGGAGGGCACCAGGTTGGTGCCGCTCTAGCTGCTGGTTGAGTGACCGCTCAGGGTCTTTGGACGATCTTAAGATTTCAAAATTTAGACCGCTCCCACATGAATATTTCATTCTAGAACCACAACTACAGAACTGCATTTAATAACTGCAGGATTAATCAGAATAAGAGAGGGAGAGGTTTGTTCTATATCACTGTGCATGACGATGAGACAACTTAAGGCTGGCCTGTGCATATTAAAGGCATGACCATGTGGAAACTGCTTTAAATTACTTCATAAACATATGGCAATTGTTATTGCATGGTAAGCCATTTATGGGCAGCAGCACATCATGTGGTTGAGGCAGTTTCGCTGTGCCGTGTTCATTTTGGACATTCGCTCTGTGTGGTGGAGGGCATCTCTGCAATTGAGCACTGAAGCCTTGCACACAAATAACTTACTATGTGAAACCAGCTGCCACGTGGAAAGGTTTTAAAGTTGCTTCTTCCTGGACTTATATCTGGACTTCAGCAAAGCTTTCGACAAAGTGCCTCATGGTATCCTGGTTAGCAAGCTAGCTAAAAGTGGGCTGGATGGAACAACTATCAGGTGGATCCACAACTGGCTACAGAACCGGACTCAAAGAGTGCTTATCAATGGTTCCTTCTCAAACTGGGGAGAGGTAACGAGCGGGGTACCACAGGGCTCGGTCCTGGGCCCGGTGCTCTTCAACATTTTTATTAATGACTTGGATCAGGAGGTACAGGGAATGCTTATCAAATTTGCAGATGACACAAAGTTGGGTGGAACAGCTAATACTCTGGAAGACAGAAACAAAATTCAAAGAGATCTCGATAGGCTGGAGCGCTGGACCGAGAACAACAGAATGAAATTTAATAGGGATAAATGCCAAGTGCTGCACCTACGGAGAGGAAACCAAATGCAGAGTTACAGAATGGGGGACACTTGGCTCAACAATACTACAAGAGAGAAGGATCTTGGAATTGTGGTAGATCACAAACTGAATATGAGCCAGCAATGCGATGTGGCTGCAAAGAAGGCAAATGCAATTTTGGGCTGCATTAATAGAAGTATAGCTTCCAAATCGCGTGAAGTGATAATTCCCCTTTACTCGGTACTGGTTAGGCCTCATCTTGAGTATTGCGTCCAGTTCTGGGCACCACACTTTCAGAAGGACATAGACAAACTGGAGAGGGTTCAGAGGAGGGCAACAAGGATGATAAAGGGACAGGAAACAAGGCCCTATGAGGAGAGACTGAAAGAACTGGGCATGTTTAGCCTTCAGAAGAGGAGACTGAGGGGAGATATGATCACACTCTTCCAGTACTTGAAGGGTTGTCACACAGAGGAGGGCCAGAATCTCTTCTTGATCATCCCAGTTTGCAGGACACGGAATAATGGGCTCAAGTTACAGGAACCCAGATTCCACCTAAATATCAGGAAAAATTTCCTGACTGTCAGAGCAATAAGACAATGGAACCAACTACCTAGAGAGGTGGTGGGCTCTCCCACTCTGGAGGCATTCAGGGTGCAGCTGGACAGCCAGTCAGGGATGCTTTGACCTGGATTCCTGCATTGAGCAGGGGATTGGACTCGATGGCCTTGTAGGCCCCTTCCAACTCTACTTTTCTATGATTCTATGATTCCTGGAGGTAGTAGCACTTAGGCCAGTCTTTAATGTCTCTTTCAAAAGCATTCCATTAAATGTTCAATTAAAAAAACTATCCTTGAAAATGTTGACCATTACAAAATTGGTGGCTGAATTCCTACTGTGTTCCACAACCTTAAGATGTTCGCTCTGCAATCTGTTCACCTACAGTGTGCAAGGTTTCTCACAAATGCATGTCAAATAAAGTCCTTTGTTACATGAGGGTTTATTTGGGAGGCAGAAGGGAGAGCAAGACATGGCTTTTGTTCTTCTGATCCTGTTTGTATTTTAGCACACAGAAATGAAACCAAGGCACAGCGGGGAAAGTTTAATGTGCTAATGTTTCTTAGTACCCACTTCCAAATCCAGCTAATGGGGGGGGGGTCATGTTTCTGGATTAATTCCTTTTTTATTTTCCCCCCTAAAGAAGAAGTTAAATTGAGGCAGTCTACTTAAATGATGGCAATGGGGATCCCCACCCCCAACTTTCTTTGGCACTGCTTTGACTGAATTACAATACTTGTCTTTTAGTGAAGGGGGGGAAATCATCTATACACATTTGTTAGCTTCCAAACACAGTCTTATTGTGAAGTGGGGTGCTGGACATGGCAATGTAAATGTAATAGGGAGAACCCAGCCAGCCCTTTGAACCTGCCCTGTGAATGAGTGAAAGCAACAGTCAATGCCTCATGTTGGTTCATCTGTTGAGTACAATTATCTTCATCTCTCAGCCTCTCACTTCAGAGAAAAGGGCAGTGTTGCATTTATTAAAGGATTGCCTTGTTTTGCTTGACATTTCAGAGCCGCATGTCGCTTGGGTGCCTCAGTCAGAGGGATGGGTGTGAGGCTGGGGGAGCAGCAGTGTTATTTGTAGGCTGGATTAAAATGGGCAATTGGCTCGGAAATGTGGAAACAAATGCAGGCAGCTCCTTTGCAGTGGTGCTGTGAGCATGGTGTGAGTCTTCCAAACGTGAACGCTTTCTCTCTCTCTTTGTGACGTGCAAAGCTTTCGAGGAACAATTTGCTAGGCGGGCCCTCCCTCTCTCTTGCCCAGCCCCCCAACTAAGCACCAGCACTCGTTCCATGGGCCCTTAATGATGCCGCTTCGCACACTTCCTGCAGAACTGTTTAATTGGCGCCTGCTGCGAGGAGAGCTCTGATTCCAGGGCACACACAGTGCGATAAAGGTCACATCATTTCAGTGCCACTCTAGACTTTGGTAACACGTCAAGCTCTCTTCCCCCCCCCCCCGCCACTCTTTATATTTTAATAACGTTTGGAAAATATTTATAATTGTATCTGTGTGGGTTTTCTCTCTTTTCAAAAATCCCTGCTCAGAATTGGTCAGTGAAATAATCTCTCCACACACGGAGGGAAAAAGTCATGTTGCTTTTCAGCGTTGTGTCAGAGTAGATGGAAAGCAAAGATAGCACACCAAACATTTCTGAACTGCAGCCTCCTCCACGTGGGGCAGCTTTGGGAGTTCTGTGCAAGCCACCTTACATTTGAATGGAGACTGCATAGCAGTAGATGTTGTGGTTTGCACCTGTTCTCTATGTGTTTTTTATAAGGAATTGAATGACAGGGAGGAAAAATGAAATGTGCGAGCTCTTTGGCATGCTAGTGGCATTCCTCCTTTACTCTCTTGAATGGCTGTTTAGAAACTGAAGCCAGGCAGCTGTGTGTGTGTGTGTGTGTGTGTGTGTGTTTTGTGTTATTTCAGAGATAATTACACATCTCAGCTGAAAAAAACTGAATTGTAAAGACTACACAAGCAGGGGTTGTTTGGCATTGCTTATCACAGCAAGAGGCATTGCATTAAATTACCAGTGGCATAATAATACATCCCCATCAATAAAGCATATGAAGCAATGAAGCTGCCTTGAGTGCCATTTTTTGGGCTATAAAGGTGGGGTTCAGATCAGATCAGATCAAATCAAATCATTATTGGATCACTTTCCCGTCTTGTCACCTTCCAGGCTTTCCCCCTGGGGATTCTTCCATGTACCGTATATATATCTTAGCTCCAGGTATTTTGGAATGCTCTGTGAGGGCTGATGAAAGTCAAGGCTAAGTTCTGCATGTCTCACAGGAGACAAAAAATAATAATATGCAGGCTGGTTTTCTCCAAGCTTTTCCTGTGGATCCGTCACCATTTCTCATTGAATTTCTGCATAAGCCACTAATTTTCTACAAATGGTACAGTATGAGGAGAGCAAGCTGCTTAAGCACGCCTTTGTGGTTCTTAATAGACTTTCATATCTGCTACTGATTCTCCAGTCATGTAGGTAGAATCTAAGGGCTTACCCAGATTACATGGCAGCAAACATAGGTTTAAGACCAAGTCTACACATGAAAGGGAGCTCCAGCCAATCCTGGCACTCTGAGTATACCTGTATGATACACATGTTTGCCTCATTCACTCATTACATTTCACTCTAAAACCTTAATGCATGAAGAGCCTCTTATGTAGATGGTTTCTATTGAGTGGCTGATAGCTATGAAAATGAGTGCTTGTAGTTCTATGCTGATTGTGATTGCCTCCTTAAGTTTGGGCTCAAGTGAATGGTGGTTCAACTCCAGGCTCTCTTGGATGCCTTATCTGATTATCTAGATTCATTTCAATCCAGTTTCGAGCCTGATTTTGGCATGAAGCAGCTTTGGTAGCCCTAATGGATGACCTCTAGCAGGAGAGAGAGAGAGGAAATAGTGCAACTTTGTGAGTTCGCCTTGCTCTCTCAGCAGCTTTTGATATCAACCATGGTATCTTCCTCTGTGCGTTGAGTGTGTGAGGCATGGTGATATGGTAGTTCTGCTTCTATATATATATCGTCTGTTCCAGAAAGCAGCACTGGATTCCTGCTCAACCCTGTGGCACTTGTGCTGTGGGGTTCTGGAGTCTTTAACATCTATTTGAAGCTGCTGGGTGAGGTCATCCAGCAGTTAGAGGAGTGAGATGCCATCCGTACGCTGATAATACCCAGTTCTATTCCTCCTTGTCATATGAGTCAGTTGAGGCTGTGGAGGTGCTGAAACGATGCATGGATACACTAATGGGCTGCATGATGTCCAGTAAATTGACGTTGGATCCTGATAAGACAGAGGTATGGAGGGTGGATGGTTCTTGGACCAGAAAATTGGTGTCTGTCCTGTTTTGGATGGGGTTGCATTCCCTTTGAAGGAGCAGGTGTCTAGCTTAAGGTTACCCCTTGATTTAGCTTTCTCAGTAGAGGTCCAAGTGGCCTCGGTGGCATAGAGTGCAATATAAAAACTGCTGAGATGTCCAATAAAACCAGCAGGGTCATCCTACAGGGTGAGCAGGGCAGTTTCTCCTCCAAAACTAGGACCTGAGGTTGGATTAAAATGGATCTAGAAAATAAGTTTCATCCAAGAGTGGCTGGGGTTGACTAGTGACCGCTCATTTGAGCAGTTCACCTAGGAAGGGAATGTTGGCAACCAGACTATAGTGTCCCCTGTGGATTAAGTTTCTTCAAGAGTGGCCTGAGCATTTCCTATTTAAATAGGCTGATATTGCTCCCTCTCTCGAAACAGGAGTTTACAACTTCCTGGCCCCCGCTGGATATCCCCTCCCTGTTAGATGTAAAACACCAAGAGGGGCACATTTTGAGCATACAAGTAGTCTGCTGAACTTGACCAAGCATCTTGTCCACATCCTCAGCAACTAAAATTTGTCCAAGATAATTGGTCCAGCTTGAGTTCTGTACAATTCCACTAGTAGAATTTTACTCACTGTGGAGACTTAAGTCATGGTGGACAAAAGCAACGTTATCTTCAAAGTGTCTCACAGACCTGCCCTACTAAGGGTGTAACCAACTCTCTCTGGGCCAGATTGTAACAGGCCCCATACCACCTGGAAAAGCTCTGCTGGAGCAACACTGTGGAGATGTGACAGAATGAAAAAGAAATCCTTCTTTGCTACCCTGACTGCAACTGAATAGGCTCAAGAATGGGCCTTTGATTGACTTTGACTTGAGTTCTCCTACACTTGTGTTATAGCTGTTGTCCCACTTGCTTCATTGCGCTCAGGTGTATATTGAAGAGCTGCATGGGTTCTGCAGAGAGGGAGAGAGCACTTATGCAGTATCATGTCAACTGCTTGTGACATCTCCATATTCTCTATCAACAGGAGAGACAATCATGCCGACAGGAAAATCTCCCAGAGTTCTCCGGAATCCATCAGAATCCATTAGCCTTGGAGATGCACCATTTACGGTACCTGTAATAGTCCTCCACCCTTGTAAGGAGGAAAAGCTGCTGAAAGTCTAAACCTCAGCAGGAAATGATCTGACCATCATAAAAGAGAATAGATACCGGTAGATGTTAAATCCCCTACCTTCAGATTGTTATCCTCCTGACTGACTGAGAGAACTTCATCCGGAGTGTGTTCTGTGTCATGTTGGAACAGTCCATGGTTGTTGATGGTCACAATGGCTATGAAGTCCTGAGCCAAAACCAGTGGCCTCAGCATGTATGTTGAGGATAATCATCCTGGAAGTTCTCAGTACCAAATCCAAGACCATTTCTGTCAGGCAGGGAGACTGATAGGCAGTAAGGTGGGGGCAATACACCAGTAGAATCCCTAATCTGTCCCAAGTGCTCAACACAAGATATAAACCATCAGTATTGTTACTCAAATGAAACGGAGATGGAATCCCCAGAGACTATAGCAATCCACCCCACCCCCACTATGGCCCTCTAATCTATGTTGGTGCTGCACTGAGTACCCGGAAGGGCAGAGCTGGGAGAAACTAGCTTCTCCCTGTTGCCCCACCCAAGTCTCAAGCATGCATACCAGGTCAGCCCCTCTTTCACAATTAAATTACAGATATGAGATGTTTTATTTTGGATTGACCTGGCATTCTACATCAACATCAATAGTCCAGAGGGCAAGTTGGTAAGGCAAACATACTTGTGCATGTTCTTAAGAATTAAGAGTTTTAGCTGTTTTATTGTTGAATTTTATGTTGTGATTTAATGGACTGTACACTGTCCTGGAATTCTAAACCGAATGAAGGGTGATATAAAATGTTTTAAATAAATAAATAGTTGGTTGAACCTATCAGGGGTAGACAGAAGGTAGATCTGGATCTAGTGATAGATCTCTGGGTGACTTGCAGCAGATCAGCAAGGATTGCTGACTCAGATTTTTAACAGCAGCAGCAACAAAATGACCCCCCTCCAAATTATGTTGCTGATAATTAAGAAAGCTTGGTGTAATCACGAGTGGATTTTTGTGTGGAAGGATTGTAAGCCCAGTCCAGTGTTGGTACTCAAAACAAATTCCCGGCTCAGAATTCTTTAATTCTATGTGTATCTCCCCCCACCCCAGATTCTAGTTGGTGGATCATGGCGTTCTAGTAAAAAAGGAAAAGATAAAGCAGATCCCACATGCCTGAAATCGGCCCACCCTAATTTAGATAGTCCTAGAGCAGTGTTCTCCAACCTTGGGTCCCCAGATGTTTTTGGCCTACAACTCCCAGCATGCCCCAGCCAGCTACACTGACTGGGGCATGCTGGGAGTTGTAGGCCAAAAACATCTGGGGACCCAAGGTTGGAGAACACTGTCCTAGAGAGTGGCTGTTTCCCAAGCACGGTGTCTCTCACCCAAGCCTTGTTGTTGCGTTGTCAAGTTGTTAGTAATGAATAGTAGAAAATATTGACCAAAGCTGTAGCGATTCTGATAGTAAGGAAATTCATTTTTTAAATTCTTTGTTCTTGACCATACTCTTTCCTGTAATTCTTATTTCTGCTCGAGATAGGAAAAGAGAGTTCCACAAGCAACCTGCCGGACTCATCCAGTGTCTACAGCAGAGTAGGATACAGTACTTTAATCAGAGACGTCTTTATTTTCATGTGGCTTGTGCCAGCAATAGCACAAGGATCTTGACTATTGTTCAGTGTCGCAACATTTACAGGAGCACTCCATGCATGCAGGTGCAGAAGTAATCCCCACTGAGTTAAATCCTGTGCACATTTTCATGGGAGTAAGTCCCACTGAACACAGTAGATATGCATAGCATTGCACAGTTAGCTGCCTTATGATTGTACAATTTTGCATATAACAAGCCAAAACAAACTTTAAATGAATTTAAATTTCTTTTTTTTTAAGAGGGTATGTTTGGTCATTCTGATAATCCAGTGTAGGAGGAATGTTTGGATGGGAATTTTCAACCAGAGGCAATGAGTGATCTGCAGATGCATGTGCATGGCATACTAAAGCCTGATTTAACAGGGATGATTCCTCTCTTGGATGTTACTGTGCCAACCCCAGATTAGTTTTCAGTTTATAGAGATGCATGTCCTCATCACGCTGCTGACCAGTCTTTGACCCCATAGCTATATCATCCTCCCTGAACCTCAGTCCTTCTGTCCTTTTGAATGTGTTACAGCAAGGTCTCTAGGGATAAGAATTAAGGTTGTTGGAAAAGAAAATGTAAAAGGCAGAATTGGCTAGAGTTGTTACTCTTTTGTGGTAAGTGCTTCCTAATTGCTGGATTCTTGGGGGAAATGTGATGTATATATGTGAGCAAGGGGGAGAGGTCCCCCTCCCCCTTTTACTGTTTTAGTAGAAATAATCCCATACCAAAGCCCTGGATCAGAGCACAAAATAATTTTGGAATCATCCCTTTTTTTAGCAAAAGTGTTTCGGAGGGGGAGGGAAGGAGGATGGAGAGGTCCCGGGAGTCATCTGATGACTCAAAACCAATGAGCCAAGCAGCATGCTGCAGGGGAAAGCAAATTCTGCAGCATAGTCAGTCAGTAAGAACTTGAGCTTTTATTTATTTATTTATTTATTTATTATATTTATACCCCGTCTTTTTTCCTGAAAGGAACCCAAGGCGGCTTACATAATCCTCCTCCTCCTCTCCATTTTATCCTCACAACAACCCTGTGAGGTAGGTTAGGCTGAGAGTCAGTGACTGGCCCAAAGTCACCCAGTGAGTTTCATGGCTGAGCGGGGATTAGAATCTGGATCTCCCGAGTCCCAGTCCAGCACTCTAACCACTACGCCACACTGGCTTGAACAAAATCTACCTGTACCGTCCTCCCAAAGGAAAAGTGGGGTGGGTTTTTTTTGTTTTGTTTTTGTTTTTTGGAGGAGGGATGCACAGCTGCAGTTATAAGGGACGCTTTAAAGCAGCCTTTCCCAATTTCATGCGCTCCAGATATTTTGGACTTCAATTCCCATCAGCCCTGGCCAGCATGGCCAATGGTCAGGAATGCTGGGAGTTGTAGTCCAAAACATCTGGAGGGCACCAGGTTGGAGAGGGCAGCTTTAAAGTAAAAGGTAAGATTTGCAATATTTGTTTATCCATCGGGTACCCGTATAAGTCTCGTATACTCCCAGCCTAGTATAGATAAGCTCCTTCGTCCTTCCACCTTTGTGTTTATATACAAACGGGGCTGGGTCTGTCTCCTTGTGCCTCACTGCTCCTAAGGCAGTTGCTTTTTTTTTGTTTGTTTGTTTAATGTGCTGCAACTAATAATACTGGACAATTCTGGAGCTTCTGCGCAATAATAGCTCAGGTCTACTTGGCCAGCAGTATCTGGTTTAACCTTAGCAAATCATGTGGAGGCAGCTATGCATTATGCATGACAGCATGACCCATTTGCTGGCAAATGTATTTGCAGGGCAGGGCAGGTCACGTGCAGTCTGTGGGATTGCATTGGCAAATAAAGCTTCTAGCCTCGGAGGTGCTCAGAGCAATGTTTGCCTTAACTGTATGTCTGTTGTTCAGTCATTAGGAAATAATTGTCATGGGGAAGGAGAGGGGAGAATACTGGAAATATTCCTTTCCAAACAAGAAAGCTGTGAAGCCTTCAAGGTATGTTCTGGTTAGGTGACATTGCTGGCTGCAGTCAGATCAGTAGCTCAAAAGCCCTGCCTTTTGATTTTAGTTTAGCTGCTTAGAACAAGAGAAACTGTTCTGTCAACATTTGCTTGTTGCAAGCTTGTGTGAAAAGGCGAAGACGACGACTAGGACGGAACTGTTCTGCTTGGGTCATTGACTTGCATACATTATATGCACATCTTAGTGCAGAGCAGTATCGGGATTGCGTAGGTCAGCGAGAGGGAAAGTGCTGCCATCACGCGTCATGTGCAGCCGTGCAGTCCTAGTATTCTGTTATCTGCCATGCGCTCATTAAAGTCTCACCAGTGTGGTCCAGAACACTGCTGCAGGGGAAGGGCAGGTGGTACAGATTCAGGCCTGGAATGAGTGCAGTAAATGATTTGTCTCCTAGGGACTCTGCATGTGTCAGGGGTAGGGAGGAATTGCAGAGGTCTGTGCTACATAGTAAATTGAGGGCAGACATATAAAAAGTCTCTTAAGGCCAAATGTTGTGTGCGTTTCTGTAACGCTACTCCCTGCACCCTCTTTGCAAGATTGCTAGCAGATCATCCTGTGCTAACTGTAATGAAGGATAGCAATAATTCTTTACAGGCTCTCTTTGAATGAAATGGGTATGTCTGTGCTCTTTTAGTGTATGGGAATAGCTTCTAATTATTGCACTAATAAGCAGAACAGGAGGGCTCAGGAAGCTGACTGTTAGTCCTATCCAGATCTGCCTGCCTTTGGTCAACCAAACGTAATTACGGTATACTTGATGGATGGCTAGTTGCCCAAGTGAGCGAAATTGATGGCTTCGGGCAAGTTGCTTGTGGACAGATGTCCACACACCACAACAAACCCTAGGGATTAAATTTAACGGCAGTCTGACCGTCTGGGTCCTCGCTGAATTCAGGTCTGGAGCACTGCCAAAAAACCTCAGCAAGCCCAAGTGATCTAATGATATAGCAGTCAGAAGATCTGGGAATCCCATTTTTTCCAATCTTCAAGCCTTTGCTTCTAGCTGTGGGAGGATGGCAGATAATCTAATTTCTACAATCACATCGTTCAGATTACCTTTCCCCCTCTATTTGCCACATGAAAATGATTAGCACTCAAAACTACACCCTGTATTGCACAGTCCTGATCATGAGCAAGATAGTGCACAGAATATAGTGTAGACCTGAAAGCAAATCCCTTTCCTTAGATTTTGAAGTCTGGTAGCCAAGGGGGGGGGGGGAATCACTACCTCTGCGATAAAATTTGTAACTACTGTACGTTCTGGAGCTACAGTGCAAAAGTGTGAACAACAACAAACCTATTCCCTTTTATTGCTAATTAATCAGCTGATGTGTATTGTCCTGATCAGTGCAATGTTGATACAGTAATACCTTGGATTGCAAGTAACTTGGTTTGAGAGCGTTTTGCAAGACAAGCAAATTTTTAAATATTTATTTAATTTTTTTTTTACTTGATATACAAGCGACGTCTTGCAATACAAGTACTGTAGTACGGCTTAAATTAAAAATCTCTGTACAGATTTTTTTTGGGGGGATTTTGTTTTGATATAAGAGTGTTTTGGATTACAAGCACGTTTCTGGAACGAATTATGCTCTCAATCCAAGGCATGACTGTAGTTAGAAACTGCTGCAAAGCTGATGAGAGCTAAATGAGGAACTTGAAACTGAACATCTTATGCTCATTGAAGAGCTGTACAGTTATGCAAATGGAATAATGTAGGCCTAGTTTATCTTTGCTTGCCTAAAAAAATTGCTTTCAAAACAAAAACCTAGGCTTTATTTCACACTTGTAATTCCACCTGGGAAAATTTGATTTTCTTTCCCAACATGTGCTAAGCAGACATTATATTTCGTTTCATTATTATTATCTACCAAATTTTTACCCTGGTTCTCAACCTTTTTTTGCCCCATGCACCCCTTTCACCATATGTCAGAATGTCATTCCCCCCCTTTCCAAGACTGACTTAATCTGTGCCATACAATAAGGTGTGATGTCCTGTAGATTATGTACAACCTGTAGAATGGTAATTTGTAGAAAAATCAGTATTCCAACAGTTTGAGTCTGTGGTCCCAATTCCCCCCCTAAACCCTAAAATCCCCCCTGGGGGGAATTCCCCCCTGGTTGAGAACCCCTGTATTAGAGTGTTCAAGTGGCTTACAATATGCTCAAAACAGAACAAAACAAAACAGATACAGTAACTTCACAATAATGCAATAATAAAACTGAACCACAGTGAAAGAAAACCATGTAACAAGGCAATATATTTGTGCCATGGCCATTGGAAACATTTCCCCCATGTTTATGCTGCTTCTTAAAGTGCGAAGTATGACTGGAAAAGGATAATGAGATTCAGGCTTGGTTCGACATAACACTAAACCATACTTTAGCATTAGGCGAATGAGCCTAGCGTGTCCCTAGCTGATGCACTTCCTCTTCCTTGTCTGGTGTGGCTGCAAGGAGTAGTTTGGAAACGTTTGCTTTTTAAAAATTTGCTGCAGGTTGTAGTGCCATCCAAACCGGGAGAAATTGTGGTAAACACAGTGGATAAACACTGGACAAACACAATGCTACAGTGTTGCATATCTGCCTCACCTGATGTTACCAGGACACATGGGAAACTTATGTGATTTGGCTGTGGCCACACGTTTCAGGTAACATCTAGTTTGACCCTAATATAGTATTTGTGCAAATATAATATTTGTGCAAAAGCACTCCTATTGTCCACGCCTTGGATATTCAGATATCATTGTTACCCACATTTCTTCCCTGTCAACATGTATAAATGAACTTTTGACGATCTGTTCTTTACATGGCGCCATCTGCTGAGGGGACCAAGTGTTATACCGTATTTACCGTATATAATGTGTATTGTAGAGAGCGCCCATTTGGAGGGGAAAATGCATTCTCCCCCCCCCCCTTTAATTTGTAAACAAAGTTTCTGTTCATGCCTAAATTGCCCTGGAGAATTAATCGGTTTTTAATGGAAGTGTTGCTGGGAAAGGGTTTATCTGTGGGAGAATGGGAAGCAGAAGTAGAATACAAAAGATATGAGATCAGGAGGGAGGATGTGTCGTCTGTCATCACTTGGTGTGCTAGTCTGAGTTTAATCTGAGAGTGATCCCCCCCCCCACAGCATAATGGAAGAAAGAAATATGCATCTTGTGAGCTCCACCTGAGTACTAGCCCTGTCAAGAAACACATCAATAACATACAAGGTCACAGCAGGATGCATAAAGTATTCCTAATTAGGCTTTAATTGCTGTGCTAGAAATCTTATTAAAATAAGCCAGTAGGAGGCAAGCAAATTGTTTAAAAAAACAAAACCAACCACCACCCCACCCCACTTAATGGTCTTAAATGCTCTTTAATTGCTATTCTCTTTATACCGTTAAACATGCTGCATGTATATAACATTTAATCTTGTGTTAACCTCCTATAGGTCTTGTAGGTTAAAAACTAGTAGTTCTTCCAACCTGGCAAGCTCTTTATGTGCCAAGCTAATTTTTGTCACCTGAAACCTAGGTACTTTAGCATTTCAGTGATTTCGGCCTGATAAAACAGTGGCATGATTATTATTGTATTCACTTGCAATGGCAGTGAAACGACTTGCCCGCAATCTGTGAAAGGTTAATGGACAGTTTGTGCAAATAATGGTCAATGCAAGGCTTCAGCATTTGCCTACTGATGATCTGAAAATGCATAGGGAAATAGCTATGTGTAAATATGATTCCTTTGTGTAGACAGGAGAATCAATGTCCCACCACCACAATTACCGGTACATATCTTTTTATTATTGTTATTATATTGCAGAAAGCAAATGCCCTAGGACAGCCTTCCCCAACACGGCGACCTCCAGATCTTTTAGACTGTAACTCCCATCAGCCACACCGGCATGGCCAATGGTCAGGGATGATGAGAGTTGTAGTCTAAAACATCTGGAGGGCACCAGGTTAGGAGAGTCTTCCCTAGCACTGTTGGTCAAAGCAGGCTTGTTCAGACATCACGGAGGCAATTCCTGGGTTGTTTAATCCAGGAATTGCTGCAGACAAAGTGCTACGCACGAGCTGCACACAAGCGACTTCCAGTTTCAGTTAACTACTCAGGAACACCCTGTTCCTGGGTTGTTTCTTGGCATCTGGACCCAGAACTCTTGGTTGTTTAAGAGTTAAACAATCAAGAGTTAACCCAACAACAAACCATGAGTAATTGTTAACTCGTGAGTTGTTTAGCCATAAACAACCGAGAGTTTTCAGGTTTGGATGTCACACTGGATCTCACACTGGAGAGCCAGTGTGGCGTAGTGGTGAGAGTGCTGGACTGGGACTCGGGAGATCCGGGTTCTAGTCCCCGCTCGGCCATGAAACTCACTGGGTGACTTTGGGCCAGTCACTGACTCTCAGCCTAACCTACCTCACAGGGTTGTTGTTGTGAGGATAACATGGAGAGGAGGATGAGGAGGATTATGTAAGCCGCCTTGGGTTCCTTTCAGGAAAAAAGGTGGGGTATAAATGAAATAAATAAATAAATGAAACCACCCAGGAATGGGGTGTTCCTGGGTTGTCAATTAAAACTGGAACTGGAAGTTCTTGGCAATTCCTGGATTAAACAACGCAGGAATTGCCACTGTGAGATGCGAACTGGGACTTAGGGGTGGGGGGAAGGATGGACAACAAGCAGAATAGCTAGTTGTCTGGCCAGCATATTTCCTGTCTGAGTGCTAGGAAAGATGAGCATACTCCAGTATTGTAATGGCGGAGGTCAGTGGGGTCGGGCAGCTTCTTTTTGAGTGATACATAAGTGGATAGGCACCACCAACAAAAAGGACGTAAGATTATACAGATCTTCCTATGCTAAGCTATATGTACATGTGCACATTTAGAAATAATGAATAGAATGTGTTTAAATGCTAAGCCAATTAGCTAGCCTAGCCAACTAATTTCCCATTCAAATCACCCCAAATAAAATTAATTATTAAATTAATTCGCTCCCCACCACCCACTCACCTCAAATCAGTAATTCCTCTTCAAGTAATTTACCCCCTATTAATTTCCCAATGAGATCCTTATTGCCCTAATAAATCAAGTTCCAAATAAAGTAGGGTGGTGTACGATCCCATGTAGCGGAGGTGGATTCTTAATCTTACTGAGATGCGGTGGCTGGCAGTTGGGTGGTGGTTTTTCATTCTTTTTTTTACTTAATTAATCGGCAAGCTGGCAGCTCACAGCTGCCACATGCCGCGAACTGAAGCATCAAATGCTCCTGGGAAACTTCCTGTTCCAGGGGCATTTGTATGGGAAAAGAAATGGCTTCACCTATGGGCGTAAAGGGGCAGGCATTTCTTGTTCTGTACAATCTCCGTAGAAATGGATGTTTCCCAGGAGCATCTGAGGCTTCAGTGTGCGCCAGTATCAGTGAGCTGCCGGCCAGCCTGATCTTTCTTTGACCTGGTTCACACAACATGCCAACCCATCGTGGGTAACTAGCCACAGTGGGTTGTCGTGTCATCTGAACTGAGACCGCTTCCTGTAGGGTGGCTTTTTTGGGGCCAACAAGCAACCTTGGGGCCAACAAGTCACCCATGGCTTGTTCTAGACCAGTGTTCTCCAACCTTGGGTCCCCAGATGTTTTTGGCCTACAACTCCCAGCATGCCCCAGCCAGCGTAGCTGGCTGGGGCATGCTGGGAGTTGTAGGCCAAAAACATCTGGGGACCCAAGGTTGGAGAACACTGGTCTAGACGATGGGCTGATGTGTCATTCAAACTTGGCAGAGCAATTTTATTGTGGGTTGCAGGGATCAGCTGCTCGGCAAGAGTGGCAAATAACCCTGCCATTCTTTGCAATCTTCCCTGTGCCGCCACCAGTGACAGTCCCTCCAATGATGCCCAAGCGGCACTTTGGGGGGCCACCTTTTTATTTGCAGACCCAGAAAATTGTGCAATTGTATTTGTTATTTTTTAAATTATTATTATCTCAGTCTTTTGCAAGTATGCAGGAGTGCACATATGGCTGTCTGATAGGAGAAGTCTTGCCTGGTCAATTTCCTTTCTGTTTCAGCTGTCAAAGGGAGAGGCACAATGCAGTAGGAAACAGATTGACAAGGTGAGACTGCATATAGGCTAATTTGTGTACAGTTGCCAAGGACCGATTCCCTAGCTGTCAAATGAACAGCATCGGTAAAGGGGGGAAAGCGGCAAAAGAAGCTGCACCCAATAATAAATACGTAAATGAATAGCAAAACAATTGCAGAATTTTCTGGGGCCGAAATAGATTTGACCCCAATTGCACTTTTTTGAGGCTCCGGGGAAAAACACACCCAGCGGCAAACGAAAAGGGGTACCGATCAAAGTGGGGAAGGGGAGACAAGATGGGTTCTGCCGCAGAGGACACTGGGATACCGGCTGGAGGACTGAGGGGGAAGGAGGGGGGAGCACAAGCCACGGTGTGCCAGATCATTTCTGCGAACAACCCCACACTGTGTTGCTTATTTGCAGGGTGGCGTAGCGTGATGTGCAAACGCGGTCACTCAGTTAAAGGGAAAAACAGCCGCCACCCACCTGACATTATAGCATAGTGTGTACGAACCTGGAAAAGAGGACACCAGCCTGGACTGTGCTGGAAATTCTGGACTGTCCAGTATGAAAGAGGACACCAGGCGAGCATAAAGCAGGGTATGATGTATGTGACTGGGGGAGGCAGACTTTGGACATGTGGTGATGTCTGGAAGAGCCCTGTGGGACTTCAGGATAGGGTAAGGCAGAGCCTAGTTTAACTTGATTCTGGCTGTAAAAGGCCTACGGATACAGGAGGCCGATGAGGCTGGACCCATCTATGCAACTCTGGCTTTTGGCCATATGAAGCTTTGGATATGCAGCTGCCAAGTTAGGGCAGCCTTCCCCAACCTGGACCTCCAGATGTGTTGGGATACAATTCCCATCATCCCCAGCCAGCATGCCCATTGGCTGCGATAACTGGGGACGATGGGAGTTGTCTGGACTAGTATCTATCAATGGCTGCTAGTCCTGATGGCTATATGCTACCTCCAGTATCAGAGGCAGTATGCCTATGGAAACCAGTTGCTGGGGAACATGGGCAGGACGGTGCTGTTGCATTCATGTCCTACTTGTGGGTTTCCACTGTGTGAACAGAATGCTGGACTAGATGGACCCTTGGTCTGATCCAGCAAGGCTTTTACGTTCCTATATCTGGAGGGTGCTAGTTTCAGGAAGGCTGGGTTAGGAACTTCAGACCAATCTGTAATGTGGAACAAATAAATAATGGTTTTTGTTCGCATCTTCCATATGTGTAGGGTCAAGTGTTTCTCCTCAAAGGCATAAAACTACTCTTGTAACTTATGTGCACTTTGCACTAATATTTTATGCACAGACCAGATACCTGCATATGCCAGTAGCATATTTTTTGTGAGCATATGCCTGCATGGTACAGAAAACAGTTGTCAATATCTACAGTTGCATAAAACAGCATGTGAAAAAATAATGACTGCATCACTGAGGTAAATCTTTGCCTGTTATTCAGAAACAGTAATAAAAATGGAAGGGTCTGTGTTCAGCAGCAATCTCAGCAAGAAATTTGAGGTGTACACCAAATACATTTGAAAGGAAGGATGGTTTGGTGAAAGACATGAGGGAACTTGCTTTGTCATGGCAACCGTGCTTTACAAGTTCAAATGGGTTGACAGAAATGAGAAAAGAAACTGGTTATGATAAGTATATGATTTATGCAATTAAAGGGATAGACAAAGGTTCAGTCAGCATGACATCTTAGAAACCAAGACCCCAGGTGCCCCTATACAAGGTAGAAATCCTTTAAACCGTATATTGATTTCATAACAAAGAATGCTAGACCTTTTCATAATGGTTTGGCAGAAATTTTTCATACATAATTATGACTGAAGGGGCTAAGAGCTCTAGGAAAAAAATGCAAACTAAAATATATTTTTTTCTAAAACAAACAAAAAACAATACATGACTGTTTTGCCACAGGTTCCCCAAAAGGGATTGGCAAAGGTTCTTTGAGGGATTTTCAGACCATAATAAATACTCCTCCAGGAAGTTAAAGCCAAACATCTTTATTGCAAAGCTGAGCATGAAATACAACAATGCTCTGCCTTCCTCCAAGTTCCCTGGTGGAACTCCCACCCCTTAGCTACACAGTCACTGTATTATTTCCAACCAACCCAAATGCTAGTTCCAGCAGCTCTCCGCCTGGGTATCAGCTTTCAGCGTTGGGGCTTCAGCAGGGCTCTCTGAACAGCTTCCTCTGCGCCTCCTTGCTCCTCCCAATTCTTCAACACTCCACCACTATACACACAACCAACCACCACCACTACCAACAACCACACCTTAGTCTGCATTTGCTAGTCTTATATACTTTTCTAGCACCAAACTCCATGGGCTGCAGACCTCATGCTTAATTGGTAGCACCTGGGCTGTTGTGCAGTGTCATTCCTCTGGCCTGCAGCCAGGTCACACGCCAGCAAGTTGCTGAAGATTGCATCAGCCTGGCTAGCAGCCAACTCACAATTTAAGCAAGGTCATGCCTTGCTATTACAGAGCAAAATACAGGGTATAATACCATACAGAGCATAATACAGAGCATAGTATCATACAAAGCATAATACAGGGCATTGAGGCAGGGCTGTTGTGCAACACTGCACTCCTCGCCATCTTCCGCAACTCCCATTACAATGACCTGTCAGATTACAACAAATAGAAATGTTGTGTGTGCGTATAAGGTTTAACTCATAGTATGTGAGGTTTAACTGATAGTATGTGTGCCGTAATGTGTGTTTGCTTTAAATATACTTATTTGTGAAAAAGTGTTTCTACTAGGTGGGAAACAAAGTCAACATTTCAAGAGTCTTTCTGTTGCAAAGTAATTGGAGATCAAAAGTAAGTGCCGTATATACTCGAGTATAAGCCGAGTTTTTCAGCACATTTTTTGTGCTGAAAAATGCCCCCTCGGCTTATACTCGGGTCAGCGCCCCCCCCCCCCAGGGACCCCCGCCGCCACCCCCAGGCACCCCCCGCCGCCACCCCCAGGCACCCCCCGCCACCCCCCACCCCCGTACCTGCACCTGCCGCCGCCGAAAAAGCCCCGCTGCCGCCGAAGCCCCGCCGCCACTGAAGCCCCCCCAGGACCCCTGCTGCCACCCCCAGAAAGCCCCCGCCACCCCCCGGCACCCCCCGCCACCGTACCTGCACCCGCCGCCGCCGAAAGAGCCCCGTTGCCGCCGAAGCCCGCTGCCGCCGCCTCGCTACCTCGCCGCCGCTCACGTCACTGCCGTTGCCGTTTCACCTCGCCGCCACCCGCTCGCAGCCACCGCCATCGCACACCACGCCGCCCGCGCCGGTCCCGTCATCACTTTCGGCGCAGCGCGCTTGGACGCTGCCGCTCTAAACAGAGCTCTAAACAGAGCTCTAAACAGCTCTACCTTGGCGAGGCGGCGAGGCGGCAGCAGCGGGGCTTTTTCAGCGGTGGCAGGTGCAGGTACGGTGGCGGGGGGTGTCTGGGGGTGCCTGGGGGTGGCGGCAGGGGTCCTGGGGGGGGCTTTGGCGGCGGCGGGGCTTTTTCGGCGGCAGCGGGTGCAGGTACGGGGGTGGCGGGGGGTGTCTGGGGGTGGCGGCGGAGGTCCTTTGGCGGTGGCGGGGCTTCGGCGGTGGCGGGGCTTCGGCGGCGGCGGGTGCAGGTATGGTGGCGGGGGGTGTCTGGGTGTGGCGGCGGGAGTCTCCCCTCGTACATTCATGGAGGACAGGTGAAGTGCCAGACGACTGGAGGAGGGCAAATGTTGTTCCCATCTTCAAAAAGGGCAAGAAGGAGGAACCTGGGAACTATAGGCCAGTCAGTCTGACATCAATCCCCGGGAAGATTTTTGAGCAGATTATAAAGAAGTCAGTCTGCAAGCACCTTGAAAACAATGCAGTGATTACTAGAAGCCAGCATGGATTTGTCAAGAACAAATCCTGTCAGACTAATCTGATCTCATTTTTTGATCGGGTAACCTCCCTTGTGGACTGTGGGAATGCTGTGGACATTATATATCTGGACTTCAGCAAAGCTTTCGACAAAGTGCCTCATGATATCCTGATTAGTAAGCTAGCTAAGAGTGGGCTAGATGGAACAACTATCAGGTGGATCCACAATTGGCTACAGAATCGGACTCAAAGAGTGCTTATCAATGGTTCCTTCTCAAACTGGGGAGAGGTAACGAGCGGGGTACCACAGGGCTCGGTCCTGGGCCCGGTGCTCTTCAACATTTTTATTAATGACTTGGATCAGGAGGTACGGGGAATGCTTATCAAATTTGCAGATGACACAAAGTTGGGTGGAACAGCTAATACTCTGGAAGACAGAAACAAAATTCAAAGTGACCTCGATAGGCTGGAGCGCTGGGCCGAAAACAACAGAATGAAATTTAATAGGGATAAATGCCAAGTGCTGCACCTAGGGAGAGGAAACCAAATGCAGAGTTACAGAATGGGGGACACTTGGCTCAACAATACTACAAGTGAGAAGGATCTTGGAATTGTGGTAGATCACAAACTGAATATGAGCCAGCAATGCGATGTGGCTGCAAAGAAGGCAAATGCAATTTTGGGCTGTATTAATAGAAGTATAGCTTCCAAATCACGGGAAGTGATAATTCCCCTTTACTCGGCACTGGTTAGGCCTCATCTTGAGTACTGCGTCCAGTTCTGGGCACCACACTTTCAGAAGGATGTAGACAAACTGGAGAGGGTTCAGAGGAGGGCAACAAAGATGATAAAGGGACTGGAAACAAGGCCCTATGAGGAGAGACTGAAAGAACTGGGCATGTTTAGCCTTCAGAAGAGGAGACTGAGGGGAGATAGGATAGCACTCTTCCAGTACTTGAAGGGTTGTCACACAGAGGAGGGCCAGGATCTCTTATTGATCATCCCAGTTTGCAGGACACGGAATAATGGGCTCAAGTTACAGGAACCTAGATTCCACCTAAACATCAGGAAAAATTTCCTGACTGTCAGAGCAATAAGACAATGGAATCAACTACCTAGGGAGGTTGTGGGCTCTCCCACTCTGGAGGCATTCAAGGTGCAGCTGGACAGCCATCTGTCAGGGATGCTTTGACCTAGATTCCTGCATTGAGCAGGGGGTTGGACTCGATGGCCTTGTAGGCCCCTTCCAACTCTACTTTTCTATGATTCTATGATTCTATGATTTCCCACCCTAGGCTTATACTCGAGGCAATAAGGTTTCCCAGTTTTTTGAGGCAAAATTAGGTGCCTCGGCTTATATTCGGGTCGGCTTATACGGGAGTATATACGGGTATTTCTGTTTTGTTTGTAATTATAATTTGTGTGTGTGTGTATGTGTGTGTGTGTGTGTGTGTGAGAGAGAGAGAGAGAGAGAGGGAAGACACAATATTTCCAAGTCTTTTACTGGGCATTGCAAGTTTGTTTGGCCCCAATAGTATGATTAGGTCCCATTCATATGTCACAGCTAGTGGTGTGGTTGCTTCTTGAGAACAAGATGTGTGTTTGCCATTCTATTTGGGAAGCTGTTCATGTGAAGCAGCTTCTCATGTGCTTTGGCCAATTTCAAGCCCTTTCCAGAATTTTGTGCTGTTTTCCTCAGGGTTTGGCTCTGGATGGCTATATACTGCCTTCCTAGGGAGCAACAGCAGGAGAGGGCTATTGCCCATGGGAAGCCCACAAGCAGGACGTGAGGGCATCTGGGTGGCCACTGTGAGAGACAGGATGTTGAACTAGGTAGGCTTTTGGTCTGATCCTGCAGGGCTCTTCCTAGTTCTCAACTGGCTGTGTTGTGTTTATGATGCAGGCTGAACTAATTGATGGCACAGCCCTTCATTTGAACTCCTTGCTGTTCTAAGGATTTGGATACAATTGGATAAAGTAGGTAATATTGGGTTGGAGCTCAACTGTCGTGTGAGCACACTTCTGCTCGTGCAATGGTAATTCCACTAGCGCAATGGGACTGCCCTGTCCTCTCCTCTCCATGCATGCCCCAAATCTACTCCCACAACCCTCCCGAGCAGTTTTGTGGGGTGCACGGGGGTCTGCAGTGGGGAGAGGAAATCCATTCTGCTAGCGGATGACCAGCGTTGGATCCGACCAATTGACCCAGTTCACATGACATGAGAGCCCATGGGTTAAACAACCCATAGGCTGTTGTGCATGAGTGGGAGAAGAGCAGGCTAGTTGTTGGGTTAACTGCTGGGTTGTTTAGACCTAAACAATGCAGTAGTCTGGGTCTGGATGACAAGCTCAGCAACTACGAAGGAGCCGATCGTGGGTTGCTGAGTATCAGACAGAGTGGCCCCTCCAAAAGAGGCTAGGAGGGTGGCTACTAGGGGAAGGGTCTTCTCAGTTGTGGCACCCCATCTATGGAATCAACTCCCCAAGGAGGTCCGCCTGGCGCCTACCCTCTATTCCTTTAGGCGCCAGGTGAAGACCTTTTTATTTACCCAATATTTTAATGGATGATTTTATTCCTTTTGTTATTTTTATTATCACCACTGTACCTCGGGATTGAATTTATTTGGCTGCTTGTTTTTACCTTGGTGTATTTTAATATGTTTATGTTTTTGCTGTTTTTATTGGTTTCTTGGTATTGTTTTTGTAAACTGCCCAGGGAGCCTTTTGGTTGATGGGCGGTAAATAAATGTTTTAAATAAATAAAAGTGGAAATGGCCAGCGTGGTGCAGGCAGCGCAGCACCCACTCTCTCCAAGTTGTCCCCGACAGCCCATGGGTTGTTTAACCCATAGGCTGTTGTTATCTGCAAACCGGCACAGTGTGTATCTTTTCTTTAACCCTCTAGTAAAAAAGTTGAGGTGTTGACTGTTCAGGTGTATGCAACTTCATGAAGGTGACTGGGTTTCTATAAAGTTTAAAGCACACTGGGTAATACTAGCCCTTTTCAGACAATATTCACAAATAAAAGAGGAAGTGGTGCCTGCTGCTGTAATCCATGTGTTTCCTCTACGTGTGTCTTATTACCTCTGGTTTAATGTCTGAAAAGCTCTACTCCAGCTACATTTCCCATGTTAAAATGGGTAATTGGGCTAAATAAATATGGACAGTACCAGTGAGAAATTCTGTGTGAATAACTGTTTGTTATCTCAAATGTATTGAGCTCTATTAGCTAAATAAATGTGTTGGGGCAATACACACCTCGTATTAAATGTTTAATTTGTATTTTAGTTCTATTTTGTGTTATAGGAAATTTCTGTCCTTTAGACACCCGGGGTGAAAGCTTGGCATCCGGAAGTGAATGCATTTTCAGTGACCCTCTTCTTAATGGAAGATTTTCATTCTCCTGAGCCACATTGAACATGAGCACCTATTGAGTGCTCTCTTGGCTTTATAAATGGCTTATTTATCCACTAGTAAGGGCCACATGCTTATGTTCTCAATATGAAATAGTACTACAACAGCTGCCACGTTTTTAAGGACTCTTTTAAAAATCATTCTTGGACACATGTTGGCTGTGATCTAGGGCCCTTATATACACGTGTTACAAATATTTATTTGTTTAGATGGACATTTACATATGTACCTATAAAAGATATACAGTTATGCCTTGGATTGAGAGCATAATTCGTTCCGGAAGCGTGCTTGTAATCCAAAACACTCTTATATCAAAACGAAACCCCCCCAAAAAAATTTGTACAGAGATTTTCAATTTAAGCCGTACTACAGTACTTGTATTGCAAGACGTCGCTTGTATATCAAGTAAAAAAAATATATTAAATAAATATTTAAAAATCTGCTTGTCTTGCAAAATGCTCTCAAACCAAGTTACTTGCAATCCAAGGTATTACTGTAAATCACAGCAAAAATTAAAAACAAATCTAACAATAAAACAAACTACTTCATAAAAAACATGGGTTGAATCAACAAAGTCATTCTGCTGATGGAAGCAGTTATGTCAGTAGAACTAAGTGGGGTTTGTGATTCCCCACCCCAGAACCCAGCACGTCCTCACAATCTGCTCCATTAAAGAGGGTGTAGTGTCAAGCAAACTAGAAACCTTAAAAGGGGCAGTCTCCTTGTGGGTGCCAATACCAGACTCCAAAAGGAATTTACTGCTGGGGATATGCTACGGTCCCCCTGACCAAAATGCTCAGGGTGATCTTGAGATGGAGAATGAAATCAGGGAGGCATCCAAATAAGGAGTTGTTGTAGTAATGGGTGAATTTGTTTGCCCTCACATAGATTGAGAAATGCATGTTCCAGTCATGACAAATAGCTTACATTTCTCAATACCCTAAATGACTGCCCTAGAACAGTTGGTTACGAAACCGACCAGAGGGGAGGTGACCCTGGATGTAATCCTAAGTGGTGCTTGTCAGGACCTAGTGTGAGATGTGAGTGTTGTTGAACCAATTGGAAACAGTGACCACATCTGTACTGGGACTGGTGGTTTTAAAAAAATGTTCATAAATGAACTGGAATTGGGAGTGAGCAGTGAGGTGGCCAAGTTTGCTGATGGCACCAAATTATTTAGGGTGGTTAAAACAAAAAGGGATTGCCAAGAACTCCAGAAGGATCCCTCCATACTGGAAGAGTGAGCATTCAAATGGCAAATGCAGTTCAATGTAAGTACGTGTAAAATGGATGTACATTGGGGCAAAAAATCCCAACTTCATGTATATGCGGATGGAATCTGAGGTGGCGGTGACTGATCAAGAAAGAGATCTTGGGGTTGTGGTGGAGAGCTCAATGAAAATGTCAGTCCAGTGTGTGGCTGCTGTGAAAAAGGCAAATTCTGTGTTGAAGATAATTAGAAAAGGAATTGAAAGTAAAATTGCTGGTATCATACTGCCCTTGTACAAATCTATGGTGTCACCATACTGTGTACAGTTCTGGTCACTGTACCTCAAAAAGGATATTGTAGAGCTGGAAAAGGTGCAGAAAAGGGCAACCAAAGTGATCAAGGGGCTCAAACAACGGCCTCTCCCCCATGAGCGCCGACGCCTGCAGCGTAGCCCCTGAGGTGCCGTCGATGACTTTGATGGCGCCGCGGGCGGTCACGGCCAGGATGGTGTTGAGCGCTGGGTGGTAACAGAGGCGGCAGAGTCCGTCGGCGTTGCAACGCAGGCAGCCGTCCTGCAGCAGCAGCCACTCGCACTGGCACCGGCGCCGAGGAACAAGACGCTCCCCCGGGCTCCTCCTCCGCCATCGCACAGGACAAGAGGCCCAGCGGAGCCACTCAGTGACGGACCCGAGAGGACCCCGCCGCCACAAGTCAGTATCCGGGTCCGGAGAAAGGGGGAGGGAAAAGGGGAGAGGGGGAACGAGAGAGAGAGAAAGGGAGAGAGCCAAGTGTCGGCAGGAAATTATGTAATTACGCCAGATGCGGAACGCCAACAAAAGAATCGGCTTCAAGCGTTGTTCAAAGCGAAAGAGTTTAAAAAAAGTCTGCTTCCGCCGATCGGCTGCCGGGCCAGATAAAAAGGCAAGGCGGGCTGGATGTGGCCTGCGGGCCATAGTTTGAGGACCCCTGGGTTACAGTGTCTGGAACTGCTTAGCTTTTAAAAAAGAGACATGGTATGGAGAAAGTGGATAGGAAGTTTTTCTTTCTCATAATACTGGAACATGGGGTCATCCTGTGAAGCTGAATGGTGGGAGATTCAGGACAGATAAAAGTACTTCTTCACACAGCCCATAGTTAAACTATGGATCACTACCACAAGGTGCAGTAATAGCCATCAACGTGGATGACTTTAAAAGGGGATTAGACAAATTCATGGAGGATAAGCCTATCAATGGCTGATAGTCATGATGGCTATATGCTACCTCCAGTATCAGAGGCAGTATGCCTCTGTATACCCATTGCCGGGAAACATGAGTGGGAGGTTATTGTTGCACTCATGTCTTCCTTGTGGGCTCCCCACAGACTCTTGGCTGGCTGCCGTGTGAACGGAACGCTGGACTTTGGTCGGAGTCAGCATGGTTCGTCTTATGTTCTTATGTACCATGCACCAATTAGCAGCCTAGCTGCAGGATTTTGCACCAGTCAAAACTTCCATACGCTCTTGTGGGGCAGCCCTATGTAGAGCACATTGCAGTAGTCTAACTGTGATACAACCAAGGCATGGATACCCTGTTGCCAGATGAGACTGATTCAGGAATGGCTGCAGTTGGGACACCAAATGTAGCTGTGCAAATGTACTCCTTGCCACTCCAACACCTGAGAATCCAGGGATAGTGTCAAATGAAGGATCATTCTGAAGCTACAAACCTGACCTTTTAGTGGGAGGGCAGCCCCTTCAAGACCAGGTTGTATCCCAACCCCCAAGCCAGGCACCTCTGTTTTGTCTGGATTGAGTTTTTAAGAGGAGCAAAAAAAACCTCCACTGGTGTGTTGAGTGTGTGTGTGTGTGTACACGCACGCACGCACGCACGCACACCTACCTTTTAACATACATAGAGATCTTGGCCATTAGGCTTTTAAGCTGCTTTGTACAGTTGAAACTCATTTGACAGCAACTTGCACAGATGGCGTTTTAGTTTTCGTCTGAAATGTGATGCTTTTTAATTTCCCTTGGGGCTTCTTTGTAAACCTGGCCAGAATGTACTCAATGGGTATTTGTCTCTGGTTTCTCTGATTTGCTTATCTGAAATCGACTTCGACTTGATAGGATCAATAAGTGGATGCCTTGAATACAAGATGGAGCAGGCATGTTCAGTCATATGTTTCAGGCCTGCTTTATTCAATAATTACTGTATCAGTAAATGCCTTCTATCTAATATACCCAAGTAATGAAATCCTGAGGCCTACTTTGTGCATGCTGGAAATAAATTTCCTCCTGTGATGACAGATATGGGCTGAAGGGCAACAACATAAATGGCTAATGGAAAACTGGACAGATAATTAAACAAGGAGGTCTGTTTTGCCCTTGACCTGATTGAAAGTGCAGCAGTTATATTAGCAATCTTTCCTTCTATGAAAACTTGTCTTTATAGGTCTGGGATGTTGAACTTATCCATTCACTTGGAGGATCCAAATCCATCTTAGAAGGCAAAAGGTTGCAAACACACATTGTCATTCAGAGATGGCATTTATTAATCTCATTGACTTCAGTCCATCTGTCAGACAGATTGTTACCAGAGTATGCCTACTCAAAATGTTAAAACTCTTTGCTTTATAAACATCTGTTGAAGAAAGCAGTTAACTGGGCTGCCTAAGAGCTAATTGCAGGTATCTGATAACACTGAGAGAGGCAGAGAATCACGTTTGCAACTTGCAGCAGATTTCAAGTTCTAGTGGCCAGGAAGAAGGATAGCTTATTCACAATAAGCAAAATAAAAAAATCCAAACAATTTACAGCAGTGCATACGAATCTCACACAGCATGTGCAGATTATACCATCTCAGTCAGTCAGGCGATCACTCGTGACCGAGTAAGATTGTCTTCCAGGATAATTTTTTTTTACAAAAAGGAGATTTTAAAAGGAGGAAAATTCTAAAGAAAATTGTGTAGACTCTAGCGATGGGTCCGTAAGTGACTGTGGAGGCCAATTCTAGATCCACACAGCTTCCCACAGTGAGGACCCAGGTTACCAGATGGAAGATGGTCCTATAAAGGATTCATTTGACGTGCTTTTCGCTTAGCACGTTTCTCCCTTTCACCTTGCACTCGGGCTTCTTCAAAGTCCATGGAACCTTTGTGAAAGGCCAGCCTCCAGTTAGTAGTCTTTGCTTCTTCCAGTACACTGACATTTGTTCGCCTATCTTCCCAAGTAATTCGCAGGATTTTCCGGAGGCAACGTTGGTGAAATCTTTCAAGGAGGTGGAAATGACGTTTATAGATAGTCCATGTTTCGCAGGCATACAATAAAGTTGGTAATACAATGGCTTCATAAACCAGTGTTTTGGTCTTCTTACAAATATCCCGATCCTCGAACACTCTATGTTTCATTTGAGAAAACGCGGCACTTGCGGAGCTCAGACGATATTGGATTTCACTGTCGATGTTAGCTGTAGCAGAAAGATAGCTGCCAAGATAGAGAAAATGATCGACATTTTCCAGTATTGTCCCGCCAAGCTGGATAGATGGCATCACCAAAGGGTTAGCTTGCACTTGCTGATGAAGCACTTTGGTTTTTTTGATGTTAAGTGAGAGACCAAGTTTTCTGTATGCTTCTGCAAAAGCATTTAGGATAGTTTGGAGATCATCCTTTGAATGTGAGGAGACCACATTATCATCAGCATACTGAAGTTCCACAACGGAGGTTGTAATTACCTTACTTTTTGCTTTCAGCCTCCTGAGATTAAAAAGCTTTCCATCTGTTCTGTTCTGAAGTTTCCCCTCAGCAAGATGTAAAATCATGGCGATGAAAATAGCAAATAATGTTGGGGCAATAACACATCCCTGTTTTACACCTGCTCCCACTTTAAATGGAGCACCATGAGAGCCGTTCTTGTCCAAGACCGTAGCCGTCATGTTGTCATGGAGAAGTCGCAAGATATTCACAATACCATCTACTGTATAAGTAAAGGGCTGTACTTCAGAGTTACACATTTGTATCAGCTGGACAATAAATCCTGTGAGCATATTTGCAGCTTAATAATAGTACTGGCATTTATAGTCAACAGTTATCATTTTAATGTTTTATCCAGAATGTTCTCCCTAGATAACAAGGGAATGTTTACATTTAGCTGTGAGTTAAATTTCATACACTTGGTAGTGATGTAGGGCATGGAACTAAAATTTTGTAAGATTTGATTTTTCGTTGTGAAAATTTCTGTTTTGGAGGGGGAAAGGTCCACGGAGCAGGGAAAACTATCTTCAATTCTTGTGCATTTTTGCATGCCTGTTTTAAAGCTATCATTGATCTGCTGCTGCTGCTTTGCCAACATTGTTATACTGGAAGGCTTCTTCACTGTGTGGTTCCAGGCAATTAGGGATCATGTAGGCCAGGAATGTGGCAATGTTCATGGCAATAAGATAACCAATCAGATTTGACTATATGACAGTATCATTAAGGACAAACAGAGACCTCCTATGCTGTCAGCCTGAATGATGGGTGGAGAGGGAACCCATTCCCATTGGCCATCACTCCCTGTCTTTCCACACTGTTCAATGGTACTGTGCTGAAAGACTTTCATTTTGCTCTAGTTCTGCTCTCACATAAGCTCCCATCACATGATTAAAGGATAGCAGGATTGTGCCAAAGGTCCAGTCCCCAATGTTTTGCCCATGTTTCTGGTTCTGTTCCCCCAACCTCCACAGGTTGACCAACGGTCTGAAAGGGGAACCTGCTGTAATTGTGGAGGCTCTGCCTCGTGAGGCAGAATTTGGATTGGGTGCACATCTGATTGCACATTCCATTGAAAGTAGTGCAGTGTAGATGAATGACTTCTACTCCCAGGTGAACATTGGTGCAGATGTTGTCCATCCACACTCATTACTCTCAACGGGATGCACATTTGGATGTGCATCCAGATGTATGTACCCATCCATATTCTGTCCTCAGCCAGTCAACAGTGTGTGACCAGATCAGAATGAGGTAGTGCTGGCCTGGTTGACTTGACAACAGAACCATGTTCCTTTTCCCTCAAAGCCTGCCCACTTACAAACAATTTTGAACCCTTTTGCAACAGTATGTGAATGTTGCCGAAAGGGAGAATATATTCCAAGGAGGAATTGTTTGCAAAATGCACCCCCGTGTTTTGATTTGGCACTAGTAGGATGTAGATTAGAATGGCAGATGTTCTAATATGAATGTGGCCAGAAGTGTACAAAATGTCGGTTATAAACTTGTGGTAGGAAACAAATGTGGATACTCTTTTGGTTCTGTTGGTTTTCATTGCGCATTTGAACATCAGGCCCACAAATCTACCTCTGATTTTGTGCAGCTTTGGGTTATCCACTGGAAGTGTTTCTGTGTATTTTTAATTCATTTGTTTGGTCCATTGTTTTTTCCTTGTCTTAACTGTATTCAATTGGCATAATTTATATTTATAAATATAATCTTAGAAAAAAAGAGGTAAAAGAAGGAGGCCTTCAAATAGTTAAATGAGTTTAGCTTAACTGACATCAACAGAAGTGTACTGATGTTATAGTCTGTGGCTTGTATCAGGGATCATTTGATTTGGTGTTTGCCTATGTGACTCTGTAACTAGTGTTACACTTGAAAGTGGGAGACGTGGGCATAAATCCCTACTCATCTAGGAAGTTAGTGCATTGGCAGTAGTGCTTTACTATATCTCCGCCTGACCTAGCTGAACAGGATGTTGTGAAGACTTAACAAGACTAAAAACTGATTGTTTTAAATCAGCCTTCTAAGAACATCAGAAGAGCCCTGCTGGATCAGACCAAGGGCCCATCTAGTCCAGCATTCTGTTCACACAATGGCCAACCAGCTGCCCACCGGAAACCCACAAGCAGGACATGAGTGCAACAGCACCTTCCTGCCCATTTCCCCCCAGCAACTGGAGTACTGTGTTAGACTAAAACTCCCATCATCCTCATGATGAGGGTTGTAGTCCAACAGGTCTGGAGGGCACCATGTTAGGGAAGGCTGATTTAAATAATTAATTGCCTTGTTTATGGTTGCCATTTTGAAAAATTCAAATTCTCTTTAGCTTAAGCAGTGCTTTACATATGATATCCCCCCCCCAACTCCCGCCACAAGGAGATAATCTCATTAGAAAATGAAAAGAACATGTATGCCATCATGTATGAAGTAGATTGCTGCCTGTTTACGGATTGGGACACAGCTTCTTAACCAGGGTATTCGCCACGCACCATAAACACTCATGCCTGTTCAGTGAAATTTTAAATGCAAATGTCTTTATCATAGATCTGATTTCTTTTTCAGGCTTTTGGTCAGGCTCACACCAACCACAAGAAAGTAGCAGCAGATGGGGAGAGCAGGGAAGAGACCTTGATTCAGGAGTCTGCCACAAAAGAAGAGTACTACATGAAAAAAGTCATGGAATTGCAGACAGAGCTAAAGCAGCTGAGGAACGTCCTTGCCAACACCCAGTCTGAAAATGAACGCTTGAATTCTGTTGCCCAGGAATTGAGAGAGGTAAGGGTGGTTCTTATGCGAGAATGCGTGAACTGAAAGAGCTCTGAAGCCATCATGTTACATTCCCTCATAAATCCATGGCTATTTATGTGGTAGATTCTTCTTAAATTAGATAGGGACTATACAAAGGCATGTCTTTGTTTACTTCTGTTTTATAATTTCCCTTTCAGTCCAGTGGGGCCCTTGAGATTGCTCCTCAAAACAACTATATTACAAATATCATCCTTGAAGTCATAAACAATAACTTGTCACACGCATAGCAAAGTTAGTTGATTTCTAGGGAAGTGCTGCAGAGGTATCTGACACTAAAGGAAGCTCTTAAGTTCTTCAGCTGTGCATCATGCACAAAACTCTTACGTTCTCTAGCCATCATAAGTTTTGAGTCTGTAATACACCTTCACTTAATTGTTCCCAGCCAATAATTTATTATATAGATTAGCACCATGCAAAGTACAGTACAATCATAACGTCATCAGTGGTAATACTGTGTGGTAAAATTAACCTTGTCAGCTACAATGAAAGCTTCAGCTCTGGTCCGGACATTTGTGAGGCCAGCACTTCTTTCTCGTGGTTGAAAATCAAGTGTATAAACTTGAGCATGTTCTCAAGATACGCGTTCATAAAAGGGTCTTTTAACGTTGACAATAGTGTGTCTTTGGCAAGACGGAACCTAGTAATCCACACACATACAAGATACAACTTCTTCAAACGATGGGGGATTTATTCAGCACAAGCAAGAAAGTAAAATGTACACTCATTACTTGGCGGAAAGTAACTTGGTAGATTGGTTGCAATTCAAATAGAAGCATACACATCAATCAGAAACTTCAGAGCCTGTGGAGAGAACCAGATTATGGGGAAATTAGTTTAGTTCTCTTGCAGACTGAATCCGAGGCTTCTGGAGCCTAAATTAGACCGTCGACATGTGCTAACAGTTCAACCTGTTATAGGATGGGCTTGTCAGTGTGAGAAGTCAAAGAGGTGGGGCTTAAGTAAATTGGAGTTCCTAACACTCTTGGGAAAGAAAAACAAAGCTTTGGGGTGAAACGGAGAGAGTGGGGATGAGGAAAAGGATTTTAGGGAGGCTGTGTTAACAAGAGACAGTGTGATCTGGCACAGTCACAATAATGAAAGAGGATGGAGGAAAGAGACTACCTAGAGCTCCAGAATATGTCCCCTCCAAATTATAGTGCTTTCTGTAAGGGTTAAGCCCAGCATCTCTGCAGAGGCACTTCAAGAAGACCTGGGACTTGATTCTGACTCAGACAAGGAGGGGAGGAGGTGGCTGAGGCAGCTGGAGTTAGGTGGTAATGTCACTGATAGCTTTGTAAGACATTCTGAAACTCTGGGAAGGCAGATACAGAGGGAGGCTGGTCAAAGCGATTTGCTGTCCAGGAGACTTCCCAAGAAAAAGATCCACCCCGAGGGCAGGGCTTGGTTAGCACGGCCAGCCTGAACAGGAGGGCTGTAACCATTTCTCAATAGTTTGGTACCAACTTTCTACTGGCTGCCTTCGATTCACAAGTTAGCTTTTCCCATTGCTAAGCAGTTGGACTCTTTCGTAGCCATTGTTTGTAACATGATCTACTGCATAGCCTTGCATAATATGGGGTGGGCTAAGATTTTAAAATTTTATACTGTTTTAATGTATTTTATCCTGTTTTTATCTTATGTACATCGCCCAGGATGGCCGGTTTGCCGGCCAGATGGGCGATAAATAAATGCAAATGCAAATAATAATAAAAGTTAATTACAGTAATACCTTGGATTGCAAGTAACTTGGTTTGAGAGCGTTTTGCAAGACAAGCAAATTTTTAAATATTTATTTAATTTATTTTTGACTTGATATACAAGTGACGTCTTGCAATACAAGTACTGTAGTACAGCTTAAATTAAAAATCTCTGTACAAATTTTTTTGGGGGAATTTCGTTTTGATATAAGAGTGTTTTGGATTACAAGCACGTTTCCGGAACGAATTATGCTCTCAATCCAAGGCATGACTGTACTTAGAATCAAGACTCAGAGACTTGTCTTTAGGGAGGGGCAGGGCGGCCACGGACAGGTTGTGTGCTTTTGAAATGATCACCTTCAACTTGACCAAATCCTCTGGAGGATTTGAACAAGTGAGGTGGGGCATGAAGAGGAAAAAGGAAGAAGCAAATAGGGTTCCCAGCTGCAATCCTTTCCACTAGCTGACCAGGAAAGTCTGCAGAAAGTGTCTGGGTCTCTGAGCGAATTCAGTTCAAAAATAGATTAAATTAGCATATATACACATGCACCATAAAAAAGGGGATGTAGGGCAAGTGTATAGAAAGAGCTCCTGAAAACAGGATAGGGTTTTACAGATTCCTCCCTCTGGATCAGTCTGAACCATTCCTGAAACTTGGGGTGAATTGAAACTCCTGAGTCTCTGTGACAAAGGGAAAATGTATCCATTTAAAAAGGGGCCTTTGCAGACCTTCACCTGTGGCGAGGTGAGAACCTAAGTGGCCTGACTAGGCTTAGTCTGGAAAGCAGAAAAAGTAGTATAGGAGTGACAGAACTGCAGTGTCCAGTACCCTTTAGGCCATTCTCTCTGGGTTTGACTGAGGGTAGCGGGTTTGTCTCTCTCCGAGAGAGATTGGCTGGAGCTGCTCCCAAAAATGTGGATGAGCCAAGAGTCTAAAGCGTCCAGTAGTGAGGGCCCAGATGTTACTAGTCCATCAACTATGGTTAGAACCGATCACAAGCTGGCACACTGAGTGCACAAAACTCAAGTTTTTATTCATTTTACACAAAAACGTTGCTGTCACAGCTATCATGACAAAGAGCACAAAAGTTGCAGGAAGTTTCTCAATACTGAAAATAACAGTTCCTGGATGAAAACAATGAAGTTGATCACTCTACCACCAGAACAATCAGTAAATACAGAAGTGGGTGATACTTGGAAAAGGGCACTCCCTCCCATGGAGCTGTGCCCTGGACAATAAAAAATTGTGAAACCTTTATAAACTGATACAATTTCTCTTTCTTACACCTTGATGGTGTTTCCTCTAATCAGGAGGGGGGAACTGCTTCAGGACTACTGATTATTTGCGCATTTGATTAAATTTGTCTCTTGTCTGCCTTGAGGCTTTTTGCATATATGCTGCTTTGATTAATTTGGTAAAGCCCGATCTAGCTTTTCATACGTGACCTCAAGCTGCTGAGTACGGTAATCTCCTCTTGTTAATGCCAGCGTCTCCCATCTTGGACTGCTAGTATCAGGGCCCTACCGCTGAGCAGCCTGCTAACAATATTGTGTGACTCATGTGGTACCCAACAGTTTTTCATTGGTGAACTGGCATATAGTCACAAGCAGCTTTGAATCTAAGGGAAAAGGGGATATTGTGGCAAGTAATGACAGGGGGGAAAAGATGACTGCAAAGTTTAGATACTGCAGGAAAATTTGGAAGGGAGAAAACTTCAAAAGTGCCTAGACAAACAACAGTGAGTGAAGTTGCATGCAAATAAAAGATCAAAGCTTAAAATAAGATGAAAACAGTATAAGATATTAAATCCAGGGCACATGGTGGCATAGCTGCCTATTGCAAATACTTATTGGTTTGCCTTTTGAAATATTCCCTATTGGGCAACAACTGAATACAGAATGATAGACAAGAGTGATCAGATTTGACCTTCTATATCTGTCTTACTCCAACTGGCTTTCCCCCTGTTAAATTTAAACTTGGACACATATTATGTATGACTAAGGCAAGCTCTTTCTCTCATCTCAGTGAATGCAGTATTTATAAGTGAAAAATATATGGCAGGGAAACTGTGATGTTGGAACGCTTAAATCTTGTTACAGTGAGACTGTCTGTAAAATTGAAGTGGCCCAGCAAATTAGAATTAGCATTTTTCAATACAAATTGCTGGGAGTAATCAAAGAGGAGTAATCGTAACTCTTCTTTGGTTTCTCAGCTGCCAGACTGCAGGGCTATTAAAACTGGAACTAAGCTGTGCTGTTTGTATTCACCAACGTGAGAAAGGAGAGCTGGTCTCTTGGAGCACTTCCTTTAACTTACTGAGCATTTTACTACTTGCCATTAAAGTTAATTAGAAATATTCCCCATTTAATTTAGCAAAGGCTGACCTGTGCAACTACCAAGCATTGTTACTGCACTTTCTTTGCTCATGGGAATGACAGAGAGACTGAGTACTGTTGAGATGAATGGAAGTTGTACTTAGTGCAACTTCTTCCAAACTTGGGTCCCCAGATGCTGTTGGACTACAACTCCCACCATCCCCAGTCAGCATGTCACTCAGCCTAACCTACCTCACAGGGTTGTTGTGAGGATAAAATGGAGAGGAGGAGGAGGATTATGTAAGCCACCTTGGGTTCCTTGCAGGAAAAAAGGTGGGGTATAAATATAATAAATAAATGGGAGTTGCAATCCAACAACATCTGGGGATCCAAGAGCCAGTGTGGCGTAGTGGTGAGAGTGTTGGGCTGGGACTCGGAGATCCGGGTTCTCGTCCCCGCTTGACCATGAAACTCACTGGGTGACTTTGGGCCAGTCACTGACTCTCAGCCTAACCTACCTCATAGGGTTGTTGTGAGGATAAAATGGAGAGGAGGAGGAGGATTATGTAAGCCGCCTTGGGTTCCTTGCAGGAAAAAAGGCGGGGTATAAATATAATGAATAAATAAATAAAAGGCTAATAGTGAATGGGAATTCACAGTGTGTGCATGGAACACTCCTTGAACTATCAAGAAGAAATATGTCTTTTGCATGGGTTGTTAAAGCAACGTCTTTCTGATAGCAACAAATAGTTTTAACTTGTTAAAAGCCTAAATGTTTTGACTTCTTAAAAATGTGTTTTAGAAACATAATTTCTGTTGTTGGTTGATTTCTCTCTCCCCTGCCCTCTGGGTTTTTTTTTTCCTTCTGTTGTATAAAAAGTGAGGCCAGAATGTTAAAATAAAGACATCTGGGCTTTCACTACCAAAACTATCCATCATCTGTGCAGCTGCCTGCTTCTGTTTCAAACTCTCAGCTTTTCTTTGAAACTGCGTGTGTGAAACATCTTTTCAGAGTCCTTTAACCCATTCAGAGTGATGTCCAAACACAGGCTATTTTTAACTTCTCATATTTCTGCTTGAACAGGTCTGAAAGTTGCAGACTTCAAAAGAGTTCTGACATAAGCCTCCCTCTGCAACATTTTCCGCTGTTAAATCACTGCTGTTTTAGTTGAATGAAACAGGGAAGAGAAGTATTGTAGGGAAGAGTGGCAGGAATAGGCCCAGCTGATTTATTTGTAGCTTTTGGTTGGAGTCAATTGTACAGCAAAAGTGCTGAAAATAAGCATTGACACTTTCTGTCAGTTAGCATTATCACTGTGGCTTAAACAAGCCACGATGGCTTGTTTAAGTTGTGGTGCATGCTGGACACCATTTTCCTAATCACCTACACAGGCATGGCTTGTCTTGTTGTCCAAACCCAGGTGGCATCAAACCCTCAAATAACCCATGGTTTGTTGTTGCATTATTTGAGGGTTATTTCTCCCTTCAACAAGCTATGCCATCCAGGTTCAGATGACATGACAAGCCCACGTGGGTGATTAGGCAAATGGCACCTGGCACACTTAAACAAGTCACCATGGATTCTTTAAGCCGCAGTGATTGTGCGAACCAGGTCAGTGGGTTGTATCTAATGTTAGTCCAACTGAAGTCCCATTCATTTCCATGGGTCTGCTCTAAGTAGGACTAACATTGGATTCAACCCACTGTGTGTAGTCTTAGCTCATCAACATCGCATATGAGGGCAGGCTGCAGATGAAGGTCTGTTATCATTATACAGACCTTCATCTGAACATAAGTCTCTCAATGGTGGGACTGCAAGGGTGAAGTCAGCAGAGCAGCTCTCAATTCACTGGCTAGAATCCACCATAGGTGTGGAGGTGAAAGTGAAGTCAGATTACGGTGGAAGCTGTTGTTCTGCTGGAGATAGGCGAATATATATAGCTTTTGGTTGGATATATATATCCTCTTCTGCAGGTGTAGAAGCAAGTCTGTGTCTGCTCAGATGTGACTTGCCAGGAGATAGTTCATTGGACACACATGTATATAATATTCATACATGTAAGCCTTTTGGCCTCCTTCCTATGGCGGAGAAGAGGAATCTGTAGTCCAAACTGGGCTTCATTTTATTTTATATTTTGATAATGCTGTTACTGAAACCATCCATTCCTTTACAAGACGGACAAGGGTGTGGGTGTGATAGTGTTCAAATAAATGTTATACAGCCATGAACATATTGGAGGTAGACAGAATGTTCTAGCCAATATTCCATTCTACCTTCAAAGTATTCTACTGCCTGATGTGGATTCAGTGCAACAATAACATTTGCACTACCTTTCAACCACATAAGTTGTCCTACTAAGGGAGATCACCTTTCCTTTGAGTATTTTTTCAGGAAGTTAAGGATTTAATAAGCAGGGACAGATTTCTCTGTAAAGAAGATGGGGATCATCAACCTGCCTTCCATGAAAATGAAGGAGGGAAAAGCTTGGAAGGTTGATTTTGCAGAGTAGGCAAAATAGCTTGAAGGTCTATTTTGCAGTGTAGGGTGACTAAGCTGTGAAAGCAAGACAAGATTGTGCAAGTGGAGCCTGAGGGAAAAGGAGCCACTAACACAACACTAGTCAGGGAGGAGTACTGCTAATGAGAAACCTCCCTTCTTTTGAAGTGTCAGAAGTCCCTTTTATGTTTGACATTAGATAGTTGGAATGCTTTCTTGGCCATAAGAAATGCCCTGCAGGATCAAACCGCAGGTTCATCTAGCCCAGCATCTTGTTGTTTCCCATAGTGGCCAACTGACGCTTCCAAGAAGTTCTCCAAAGAGAGCATGAAAGCAACCGCCCTCTCCTAGTATTCAGTGGTAGAACCAGAACTACCAGTGGTAGTTCTACCAGTGGTAGAACCAAGAACTGGCTGCCTGGGGTGAGGGATAAGATGGGCCCCTACACACACCCACAAACACATCCACACACCATTTCCACCTACAGAAGTTGTCCAGACAAGCAGTACTTCAGCACTGGTGATGGAACATCCTCTTCCACTTCACCTGAGGGCAGAAGGCTAGTTTTGGGGGTGCATCATCATCATCAGGCGATCACTCGTGACTGAGTAAGATTGTCTTCCGGGATAAAAGGAGGAAATTCTAAAGAAGATTGTGTAGACTCTAGCGATGGGTCCGTAAGTGACTGTGGAGGCCAGTTCCAGATCCACACAGCTTCCCACAGTGAGGACACAGGTTACCAGATAGAAGATGGTCCTGTAAAGGATTCATTTGACGTGCTTTTCGCTTAGCACGTTTCTCCCTTTCACCTTGCACTCGGGCTTCTTCAAAGTCCATGGAACCTTTGTGAAAGGCCAACCTCCATTTAGATCGTTCATGGGCCAGAGCTTCCCAGTTTTCGATGTTTATATTGCATTTTTTTAGATTAGCCTTATGAACATCTTTAAACCTCTTATATTGACCACCGATATTCCGCTTTCCATCCTTGAGTGGGGAGTAAAGTAACTGCTTTGGGAGACGGCAGTCAGGCATTCGAACAACATGACCGGTCCACTGAAGTTGGCGTTGAAGGATCATTTTTTCAATGCTAGTAGTCTTTGCTTCTTCCAGTACACTGACATTTGTTCGTCTATCTTCACAGCTCTGTTCTCCAACAGAAGGGAAAGGGCTGCCCCTGCCATACACTGCCCATCACCTGCTGCCTTACTCTGCCTAGTAGTAGGGTCAGTCCTGGGTTAACACACTGTGCACATCACACAGCAGCCCTCTTAACTACTCAGCCACAGCTTCAGACAGACAACAGTCCATAGGCATGGCTACCTCAGCACTAAATCATATCTGCAGGACCATTAATAAACACTAGGACATAGTTATTCTTGGTTGAGTTGTGCACACCATCCCTAAATTATGTTCTGTGACATCATATGTTACAGGTGAGGGTGTGTCTGGGAATGCGTTTTTGAGGTTGCTGCCCCTTTTATGCATGTATACTAAAGTCATCTCAATGGCTGCTGGACAGGGGAGTGTTCTCCCTCTGAGGCAGCAATGCTGTAAGGAATCAAACAGTGGGGAAACCGAACAACGCTTTCTATTATATTAATGGCTAGAAGTGTCAACCTCTGGAGAAATGTTGGGGGCATCATCATAGACTAGGTGCAGGAGCGAAGAATTCCAGCAGGTGAGGGCATCCTGGATCAAAGAGACTACAGACTACTTTACAAAGTTTATGTCAGAACATAGAAAAGGGGACTATGGACTCCAGGGTCCTTGACAGAATAGTATCTAACTTCCTGGTGGGCAACATGTGGCCTGTAAGCTGCATGCAGCCTGTTGCGTTCAATTTTGCAGCCACCTCTGTAATCCTCTTACCCATCTTGAATGTGTTTTTAGGGCTCTCTTCTGTAGCTCATGCCAGGTTTTTTTGAAACAGCTTGTTTTTTTTAGCTAGACATGCCAGTCCTCTTTGGAGATGATTATTCTGCAGCCACGTGCACATACGTATGTGCACAGAAACTATCCGCCCATTTCCAAGGACATTATGATCTTTTAATACATATGATGCAAAAGAAATAATTGCCAATGTTCTTCTTCTTCTTCCTTTTGGACAAATGTTTATTCAGTTTTCCAGTTTGTTCCTGTTAAGGCATGCTAATAGGGTGGTTACTGAAGATGAGTCTGGTTGTTGCGATGAGCTAGCTCAGCAGATTATGTTTTCTGAAACAGCGATGTACCACTAATTTCCCCTTTCCATCATTCAGCAAAGGCCATAGCTTAACTGGTAGAGCACATGATTTATATGCAACAAGTCCTAGGTTCAGTTCCCAGCATCTCCAGGTTGGGTTGGCAAAGATTCCTGCCTGAAGTCCTGCTGCAAGTCAGAGTAGAGTCTATTTTGGGGTCACTAAGGGAAAGCTTTTCCCCTACTCCAGTGACCCCAATTGGGATTGCTGTGGGATCTCAAAGTGGGTGGGGCTCCCCCAGGCTTGCGCAGGGTGCACAGAGAGTGGCAGAGGGCCGTCTGTGGCCCATGGATTGCCCACCCCTGGTGTAGACAGCACTGAGCTAGATCAGCCCCAGCCTCATGCCCTCCTGATGTTTTGGACTTCAACTCCCATCAGCCCCAGCCAGCATGAACAATGGTGAGGATTGCTGGAAGTTGCAGCCCAAAACATCTGGTGGGCACCAGGTTGGGGAAGGCTGAGCTAGATGGGCCCATGCTCTGACTAGATATAAGGCATCTTCCTATGTTTTTGTGTTCTACTTAGCAAGAGGATGGTAAACAAAACAGCACTGGTGCCTAGTGAGATTGCTGCTTCTTAAGATTAACCAGGGGGTTTCCTAGGTTCCAAAAATAATAGAACACTTCAATTTTCAGAATAAAGTGAAAAACAGAATAGTTTTGCAGTTTACACATCATATGAAACAACCAAAAGTTGCTTGAAATGTATTCGCTTTTAAAGAAAATCAAACAGCAAGGCTCTTCCTAATCTTTTGTTAAGTCATGTTTGGAAAAATAGAACTCTTGATTTATTCAGTGTTATCAGGAAGGTATGAGCAATTTCTATTCCTATTTAAAACCCTAAAAAGGGTGCAATTTCCCTGAGGCTACTTTTGAGGAAAGTTTCTTTGTTACTTTCAATCTGCATTATCACTTATCTTTACTAGGCAGGGCTGCATAAATAAACCACAAGTTAATCCACAAAATGCAGTTTTCTGATTATAGCAGTAAGGCTTCCTCTTTCCCCCCCTTCTTGCTTGGTTTACATTAGCAATCAGACTTTTATTCAGTAAAACTGTCCTGGGGCTATAAATTCACTGAGAGCTAGCTATACAAATATATTTGTGGAAGGACAACTGTTTTTGACGAGTGCATTCTGCATTTAGAAATACCAATCCCTTTCCCTTTTGCCAGATTTTAAAAAAAATATGTTTGGGGTGAGTGAAAGAAGGAACATTAGGGTGAGAGGCGACTGTACTGAGGAATTCATGTAGAGTTAGTGCTCTTCTTTGCAGCATTTCATTCCTTGCCTGTTCTAGTATGAACAAGCTTTTTAGTTTGTCTTCATTCTTCAGGCTGCAATTCCTTATATGTTTTTGGTTGGCCACTGGAGCAGGTTCCTGACCTCTAATGTTAAGTCATCTGTTCCCATTACATGTGAAGGCTAGACCACTCTTAGTGCTGGTTTTGTTTTTTTAAACACTTTGGATTGGCAGTTTTGAATCCTGCTGCATTGCCTTTCAGGACAAACAAACAGAAGCGCTTTCAAGCTGTTTCTCTGGTTCCTCTTTCCACAAAGCCCATTTGCTTCCTGTTGACATGCAGTAATTCCAACAGAGGCAATAGATTATGGCACGAATTATTGTGTAGTGACACTTTCTCAGCAATATTGCAACGGCTGGTCCTGTGTTTCTTTGCAGTCCACTTAGCTTTCACTCATATTGTGTGGGGCACTGGTGGTGTGAAGATGCCTCTTGTCCTTGGTTTTTGTTCCCCCGGCCTTTCGACCTGTATGTGCCCCTCATTTCAAATGTACATGGAGAAATGCTTCTGCTCAAGGTGGACTTACCGTAAATCATGATTTAAATGAGCAAGAAAAAAGGTTGATTTAAATCAAATTTCCCATTGAAACTTTTCATATATTTCCTGAACAATGATGCAAATCATGACCACTAAGCCATGTTAATTTACAACGAAATGAAATATTATTTGCACACTTTCATTCTTACAAGCAGGCTTTTCATCTCTTTGTCTCACTGTATATATTACGCAGGCTTTATTTTTTTTTTACCTATAAAGGGAATGTCTTTAAAATCTTCCCATATAGAATCTTTCTTATCATCAGCATCCATGACAGTTTGAAGTTAACAGCACAATCCTATAACATGTCTCCTCAGAAATAAATTTCATTGCGTTCAATGGGGCTTACTCCCAGGTAAGTGGCTATAGGATTGCAGCCTTCATCTGAGAATACAGGAAGATGCACACTGCACAATTTTGTCTTTTCTTTTTCTTTCCAGTGTTGCTTAGTCCTGCTTCACTCTGTCTTGGCCAAGCCTTGCCGGCACAAAAATCAAAGTAGCAAGCAAAATCGGAATGCCCATGACTGATAGGTCAAAGCAAGGTTTGATAGTGAATGGGCTGAAAGAAAATCCAATTTTAATTTTATTAAATCCAGTTTTTGGTTTTAGTTTAAGCATCGATTTTTATCCACTGTGCTATATTGTCTTTCTGTCTTAACTAACTGCTGTGTCATAAGCACAGAGCAACAATCCTATATATAGTAGTCAGTGTCTTTGCACGAGTGACTTTAGTTAGAGAAACCGAATGCCCAAAACCTTCAAGAAGCAAGAGCTGTTAGGCTGGACAGAGCTGTTTTCATGAGACGGAAATCTGAAATGAATGCCCATGTTTGGTTGGTAGGTAACTTCATTTTATGAGACTCTAAAGTTTAGATTTAGCGTGTTTATGATGAGATTTTATTGTAACTACATTACTTTTTAAGTTAGAGAGAAATTTAGTACATTATTTACGATGTTTTTTAAACAGACACAAACAATTTAAATTTTAAAAATCCTATTTAAAATATGGTTTTGTTTTTTAAATAATAATCTATTTTTATCCACCCTGCTTCTGCTCTCTGTATAAGATGGAGATAACATCTCTCCCCATTTTAAATCTGTAAGTTTCCTAGCTGGGGTTTCTTCAGGCTAATTCTCTAATGACTATTCAACTTGCAATTTTTAGGGCCTTCAGTTTTGCCAGTAAAAATACAAATTGAACAGAGGAAATGCATGGCTGGGGAAAAAAAATCTGGATTCTGGTCTATTCAGCAAGATTTGTTTGACTGTATATAAGGCTTCTCCCCACCCAGGCACTTTCATCTCCCCCGCCCCCAATTCAACTAGTGTGATTTCGAGCAAGTGTTTATTTTTAGGTGCCAGCACTGTCACCATAGTAGCCAGCTAAGCTTGTTGTTAGGCCCCATCTGCCTACATTGGCTCTGTCTGGTGCTCTTTTCTAAATACACAGTAGCCTAATTGTTCGAGATCTCCAAGTTCCCATAAGCACCTGCCTTTACATCATTACTGAGGGCAGAGTATTCCCAAAGTCAGGGGCACACTTCTGTTCCCAACAGGATTTATAGCTAAAATGCTGTGATTAGTCCTTTGTGTATCATTATCCTCAAACTGTTAAAGTGATCAGATAAAAAGGGCAGGACAAAAACATAGACCTTACTTTGCAACTACAGGTTTGCTAAAGCTGCACTGAGAGCCAAGTCTAAATTATGTGTTCTAAGAACATATATTTGCCTTACAAATGGTTTTTGTTTAAAAGGAATAGACAAAACACAAAGCCTCTTTACATTTATCTAATATATAGGGTGTGGCAGGTAATAACCTGGGTGAATTTGGATGTTGCTAAGGAAAAAATCTGTATAAGTGGGATGCTTGGTTCATGAAGAGCTATAGTGGTCTATTAAATGTATTAAATTAGTAAATATATATGATTTTGTTCCTTCTCATGTTAATGTTGTCACAGTGTTCGCCAAATTGAAAAACATGACTGAAAGGATGTGAACAAATCTGACTCATTCCCCTGACAGTTCAAAATAAAAGCCCACACTTGTCAAAATTGCAGCATAGCCAGATGAGGTATAAGATGCACATGAATCGTATGTGCAGTGTGTATCCTGAGTTCATAGAATTGATTTCACTCCCTATTTTAAAGATGATATCAAAAGACAATGTGCAATGCAGTAAGGAAACTGAAGCACATGCAAGAATGAAAGGGAACAAGATGAAAATAAATTCCATAGTATATACAGGTGGTGTTTGGCAGGGGGAAAAAATACCGTACTTGAGGAATCTGCCAGGAAAGTATGTGTACCCAGTGCAATGTAAGGAAAGAAGGAACAGTAGAGGTAACAACTGAAAAAATGGGAGGAAGAGGAACAGCTTTGCAGCCAAGTATAAAACATGTAGTGATTCCCACACAGAAAATGTAGTTAGCCATATGCATTTGTGTTACGGTGGGTAGGAATTGAAATTAAGATGCTGTTGGTTTAGCAGTAAAACCACGCTCTCAATCTCTGCAGCCCAAAACAAGGGACATCACCCTGGATATATGAGAAAAATTTCAGATGACAGATGTCTTCAGAACTAAATCTTGCCATGCAGTTGAAGGCATAGGCATAATGAATTTCACAACCCTAAAACCCATGTCCAGAGTGTAAAACTTAGAATTTTAGGGGATTATTTTTTTAAAAGACTAAAACTTTTGGTTCTCTTAGGAGACAACAATTCTTGTGCTGACAAGATTGATTCAGAACAGAAAAAGGAGCATGATGCAAAACTTGCCGGTAGAGTAAACACACTTCCAGCATAAATACTACAAGGTTCCTTCCCGCCCCATTAAAGTCTGTTAGAGCCAGTAGAGTTGTTACATTCCTGATTACATAACTGGTAGGAGCAGGACCCAACATCATCCCCCCCCCCCGCAAGCTACTTGCCCTAACCGGTTAAGTATTACATAAGCAGCAGTGTGAACCACAGCTGAGGATGTCAGAAATCCGTGACGGATTCAAATGGATTCAGATTTCTATGAATCTGACCTGCGGATTCCGCGGTGGGCCATCTTTTTCCAAGTTGCATGGATTCTGTGGAGTTGCTGACCATTTTTTTTACTTGGGGGGGGGGATTTGCGTGATTCGCGCTTGAGCTAATGCACATCAGGGCAAGTGTTTGGGAAGCATCCTCCAAAGCATGTTTGGCTTTTGGATGAGCACACTATAGATCAAGTGAAATCATTTAAATATTTGGGATTGGTCTACTCAGAAGCAGCTTCCTGGAACACATCAGGGCAAGTGCGCACTAGTGCAAGTGGAAAAAATTATCCTACATCCCTTAAAAATATCTGATTCTGTCATTGAGTGGGCAACAGAGCAAGACGCCCAACAATCTGCAAAAGAGAGATGGAACAGGTTTAACAAAATCTCTACATCCCTACAGGCTCAGCCAAGTAACCCGCATATCATCGTAACCTGGTTTGGAAAACAGGGCACTGTGGTTTGTTTTGAATTTTAATTAAGCTGGAACCCTGCATAGCCTGAACAGCGATTTACAGATCTAGTGTTCTACTTGTTGCATGTGGTGGAGGAGCTTATAATATGCTAAGCACATTAACAGATAAAGACTTATTTTATGAATTGGCTCTTAGTGAGTTTGAACCTGAAGTATGTGGGAGTGAGATTATGCAAGGCCTAGATACTGGGTGTCTGGAATGTGTTTGTGATAGGCCTAGGCCAGTGTTCTCCTACCTTGGGTCCCCAGATGTTTTTGGCTATGCTGGTTGGGGCATGCTGGGAGTTGTAGGCCAAAAACATCTGGGGACCCAAGGTTGGAGAACACTGGCCTAGGATGATGGCACTTCATGAAAACTTTCAGTGAAATGACGTGATGTAAAAGAGCACTCAGGATTTAGCAACAGCAATTAAGATAAATTTGAAAACAGAATGATATCAGAATGACAAGATGGGAAGCCTAAGAAGTAACTTGGACATGGTGAAAGCTATTATATGAAGGAAGAGGTACGGTACATTTTTAAAATATTCCGATTGAGTCTGTTCTCATGAGATCCCTCCCACTGCCATTGGAATACAGCTGCAGTGCATCTGTAGATTGTAGTATTGTGAGAAAGCACTTGTCTTCTTCCATAAGTACCGTACATGTGCTAATACCTCTAACATTAATTTGTAGCGAGAAGGATGCCTGCTTTGCGGGGAGTGCTCTGGAAGACTGCCACACTTAACCAACTGATGGGCCATCTCTGAACCCAGTACTTTGCCATCTTTGATGGGGGAACCCTTAAAAAAATTTTTTTTATTAAATCTACAGACTGCTATTCATAGTGCAGTGTGTCAGCTGGCTTATCTTTCACTGAAATGGGTGTGTTGCATTAATGATAGGTAAAGAAATAATAAGTGGGTAGTGAGTGAAGGAGTGATCCTCAGTGGACTACTGAGACATGTGGAGCCCTGCTGGCACACGTGGCAGGAGGTGGTGGCTGTTCTTCCTGGAGGTTTTCGTTTTTTCTGTTTTTATTTTCCCTCCTATTGAAATGGAAAGGCAAATACCTGCTCCTCAGGCCTTATGGAGTAATGGAGGTGCTTTGGATCCAGGAAATTGAAAGCTGCCCTCACCCTACCCCCAGAATGCTGTTTTAGGACCTACAGATTGCTTCTGATGGTGGTAGCTTTTTGCTTGCAGACCTTTCCACAGGCATTATGGTGACCTCCAGGGCAGACCGCCCCACCCCGCCAGTGGAGTTCCTCTCTGACGGTGGAGGGTCACCTCTGTAACATCCTAAACTTTTCCAGCCAGTGGATACAGGGTTTCTATTAGTTTCTAATATGTCTATTTTTTTCAAAATCCTTTAGAAATTATGCATTTTGTTACACTTGCATCTGTCTCTTCCTCTAAGAATCTCAAAGAGTTGTATTTCTGCCTCATAACAACCCTGTGAGGTATGTTAGGTTGAGAGAAAGTCTGAGGCCCAGCTGATAGGGATGTAAACCTGAGTTTCTTCTGAGGCATGTTTATATTGGCTGCTTGTTTTTATCGTGTTATATTTTAATATGTTTGTGTTTTTATACTATTTTTGTTGTAATTTTTGTGTTGTGTTTTGTAAACTGGCCAGGGAGCCTTTTGACTGATGGGCGGTGAATAATATATTAAATAAATAAATAAATAATAAATATATGTTTTGGTTACTTAAAGAAAAATTGCTTGAGAGGTATTTAGGTCATGATTTATCTCATGCAAGTGAAATGTCTTGTGTATTTGTGCCCCTCCCCGCCCCAACTTTGAAGCATTTATTTCAGCGCCATTAAGTAGGAACAACTGGTAGGAATGCAGAGTGGCTATGAATGAATCAGTCAAGCAAAAATGTGTGATTACGTCAAAGTTTGACAGGTGGCTCATGATTGTAATAGCTAAAGGATGAGATTGCACTAGAGAAGTTGCACAGGTAGTTTGTTCGGCTAGTAGCCTGCACAGTTTTCATGTACAACTTTCTCTTTGGAAGTTATAGTCTTGTCAAACCCAGACATTTTCACCCATTCAGCTAACAATGTGGCATTGTAAAGTCTGTAGCTGCTTTCAGAAAAAAAGATGACTGAGGTAGGGTTGGCTAGGGCAGAGTGAGGCAGCTGCCTCAGGTGGTAGATGCTGGGGGATGGGCAGAATTGAGGTGTTAGAGGACACAGCCGTGGGTGCTGTGCAGCCTGTCCTGCACCCCCTAAGCTAGCTTGCTGTCCTCAGGTGTAGTGGAGGACACTGTTCCATCAACAGTGTTGGCTTCTGCATGTGGAATGGGAGTGGGCGCCATTTTATTTTTTGCCTCAGGCAGCAAAATGTCTCAGCCTGGCCCAGGGTTGAGGGGTGGGTAGAGAGACGGACCCAGCAACTTATCTCCAAACTTCCAATGGTTTATCCTGGCCTACATATTTGATGAACCAGGCTTAGATTGGCCAGGTTGACTAAGGTTTTTTCCCAGTTTGAGGTGATGGATTTCTGTTATAAAAAGGTCTAAACTCCACTTGAGCCAGCCAAATCAGTCCTAGGGAAATGTGTATCTGTAGGTATCTGCACAGGCAGACATTCAAAGACATTCGAAGTGAGCACATGGGTGGGTGGGTGATCATGACTGCAGTGATAGTTCCCATCTCCTCAGCCTCTCCCTATGTTGGAGGGCATGTCTACATAGTGGCTCACACACAGAGACATATGCAAATAGATCTGTATACCAGAAAAATGGAGTGAACAGTTGGCATGGATGATGCCAAGATGTTAAGATGAGCTGTCCAACACACTGGAATTTGGGTGGGACCTTGTACACGTAGTGGTCTGCACAGGATTTCTATGTCTGTCACCTAGGCAGCAACTGGAGGGAACTTATCAGGCATCTCCAGAGAAGTGTCAAGAAGACACTCTATCCTTACCAGTAACTTGAATCAACATTCAGCTGATTAGCTGGAATTAGTTAAGTGGATGTGGACCTGATAAGTGTTTGGATGAGAGACCACTGGGAGGCCCATGTAATCCACTCCATGCTTTCTGAAGGAAGTGCAGGATATTATTATAATTTAAAAATACATACGTAAAGGAGAGAGCTGACTGATAGACGGAAGTGTCTTCTAAAGCTCAACCAGCCTGTGTGGTTTTAACTGTAGCAGGGGAGCTTGAAATCGGGTGTTGAAAGCTTGTCCTGAAAGGCTTCAGCCCTGTTCAGGTGTTCTGTCACCAAGGATAATCAACATGCAAGGAGGGGTAGCACAGTAGCACCCCATCCCCCACCGCCGGCATCATCGCCCTGAACCTGTGGAGGGTGACTTTCTGAAGGGAACAGCCTCCTATATCTTCAGTTCAGGATGCTGATTTCCCAGTGTTCTGGATCATGTGGCGAATCCCCCCTCTCTACAACCCTGTAGAGAGGAGGCTCTCTTCACAAAGTCGCCCTCCACATGTAGAGGGTGACAAACGTGATGACGGAGGGGGCAGAGCTAGCTCTGTAACCCTCCTTGCGTGTTGATTATCCCTGGTTATAGATTGCCTGAATAGGTCTTTCCACGCCTCCTAATGTGTGCTATCAAAGGGTTGTTTCCATTGTTAGCCTAAGTCCCATTCATTTCAATGGGTCTACTCTAATTAGGACTAATGTTAGATACAACTCAATGCTTTCTGTAAACGCAGGCTAGAGAGAAGCTTTGTGTCCTAAAGGAACTCATATCAAGTTTAGTCTGCAGGACGAGTCCTTCTACCCCAACATATTGGAAAATTAGAAAGGTCAGCACATGGTTTTTCCCCACCCCCTTTTGATTTAAGGCACCAGAAAGCATGGCAGGATAAATTGGCACAGTAATTGCCTTTCTTCTGTTAGCTTCAGGAGAATTCAGATGTAGAGAAAGTAGCCCACTGCTGGGTGTGTGGACTGCTGCAGATGGCAGCTGTTGGGCTTCCCACCTTTTATCTTTATCAAAGCTGATTTTAAACTGACAGTTTCTCTCTTTGTCTTTCCCCCCAGTAGAATAATTACGTATAAGAATTTTGTATTTCACTCAGTAAAAAGCTATAATTTATCATTTGTAGCCCTTTGAGAGCCCATGATGAAAAAAGCATCCCAAAGATGATGAATTGTAATGGAAATGCAGTCAGGACTTGCTTTGCATATTTTTAAAGGGGGCATCTGTTTCTGATTTCCTCTATTGTTGTTGTGCATTGATATATTCAGAAGAGGGATGTTAAAAAGCAGCATATCTCTTTTAAGGGTGACTGCCTAGAGTCATAGGCTCTGATTAATTCAGAAATCCAAAGATGCATTCTGATTTGAAAGGCACACCATTTTCAGAGAACATAGGTTTTAAAATAATGTATCAGTGCAAATATTGTGTTTATTTTTTTGATTTAATAAATCTGTTACCCAAATGACTTAAAGTTCCTTTTCTCAGCTGTATTCTTTTGTTTGAGAATTAATGCTCTTACCATGCATGAATGAAGATCTATCTTCATCACTTAACTTTTAATTAAATCATTATGTGACCATAAGCTCCATCCTAGTAGGAAAGGATTTGTTCTCCCCCCCCCCACACACACACACACAATTGTGGCTTGCTTTGACTTTCATTTTGACCTTCAGTCTGCTATACAATAAGCAGTATAGAAAAAGTAATCACAAGTAATAGGCGATTGCAAGTTACTTTGTGCTGATAGGGGGAGCGGTAGACGCAAGGGTACAAACAGAATCAAATGCAAAACAGCAAAAATCTGAGTGCTGGTGCTCAAATATGTTTAATGTTATTTAATGCGTGAATAACATTTAATAAAATGTTAAGTAATTCAGGGCACAATCCTGTGGCTGCTAGACAGAGACTAGGATGGCCATAGGAAAGGTTGGAGTACCAGCTCCGGCGTTGGAAACATGCTGTGAGGTGTGCTCCTCCTCAGTAATAAATATCCAATGGTGTAGTGTGTGTGTATATATATAAGCTCTTCTGTAGTGCAGAGAGGTGACGACCTAAAGGCAGTGGTCTGTTTCTCCGATAGTTAACTATTTCTGCTCTCTCTTAATTTTACCAGCTCAAATGTTAGCTTGCAGCAACTCCATATGCAAATAGAAGTAATGAATATTACTGCATATAACTGAATTATGTAACCCAGAGGCGTAGCGTGGGGGGTGCAGGGGGGCCCGGCCGCACCGGGCGCAACATCTGGGGGGGCGCGCTCGTGGGCCAGGTGAGCAGGGAGGGCTCACGGGAGGCCACGTGTCAGCCGCGGCGCGTCGGAAGCTCCCGACCCGCGAGCGCGGCTGCCGCTGCTGGGGCCGCAGGGGGACCCCGCCCTCATTCAGGGGCTTTGCTGGAGGAAGGAGAGAAGGGAGGAGCCGCCGCGCTGCCGGCCCGGGGAAGGCTCGCGCGCTGGGGCTGCGAGCGCCGCGATGCGGCAAGCTCCGAGCGAGCGCCCGCGTCGCCCCCTCGGCCCGGCCGGCACGCAGCCAGCATCCCCGGACCCCTGCGGGAAGCCGCCAGATCCTCTGGGCAGAGGTTCCTCGCCGCCGCCGTCCAGAAGCTGGGTGAGGGTCGCCGTTCCCCAGGCTGCCCTTTGCGCCCGGGAAGGGGCCCGGAGGAGCCGTCCGCGATCCCAAGCGCCGAACGGACGGAGGGGGCGGGGGGCTGCGGAGGGGCTTGTGTTGCCCCCCCGCCCCGTGAGTCGGCCAAAGCGCCCTGGAGGTAAAGAACGCCCCCCCCGCTCCGGCATCCATCTCCCCTGGAGCATGGACCCCCGCCAGGCGGAGAATATCTTCCGGCCAGTGGGGTGGTCATCAAGATGGGAGCGGAGGAGGGGAGGCAGCCGCCCGAAGGGGGAAGCTGCCTGCCCCCGCCCCACTGCAACAGGCGAGATCCCAAACTTTTGGCCGGGAGGGGCGGGCTGTCAGTGTCCAGCGGGGGAGGTGGGCTTTTACACCTTCTCGGCTTTACCCCCAGCCGGAGGGGGAGGCCGTGCCTCCCCCCCCCGCCCCGTAGCTTGGGAGCTTCCCGGGGATCCTCTTGAGAGCAAGACACTGGGCTGGAGGGACAGCGCTGGGGCTGCTCTCGCCTCTTGACACGCAGAAGAGCGTCCCCTCCGTAGCCGGCTCAGCGATGGTTGAAAATGTGGAGAATGTGTAATGCATGTTCGCACTCAATAAAGTGTTTGAAAATAAACTTGTATTTAGATGCATTTTACAGTCATGCCTTGGATTGAGAGCATAATTTGTTCCGGAAAGGTGCTTGTAATCCAAAACACTCTTATATCAAAACAAAATCCCTCCCAAAAAATTTGTACAGAGATTTTTAATCTAAGCCGTACTACAGTACTTGTCTTGCAAGACGTCGCTTGTATATCAAGTCAAAAAAATTTAAATAAATATTAAAAATTTTGCTTGTCTTGCAAAACGCTCTCAAACCAAGTTACTTGTAATCCAAGGTATTACTGTACTTTAATTACATCAGTATTTTCATAACAAACAATACATGTGCTTAGGGGGTAAGGGTTTCTTTAACTAATCTAGTGGAAGAGACTCGAGTGCTAAAATCCACGGGTTAGGGGGCGCAAATTACTTGCCTTGCCCCGGGTGCTGACAACCCACGCTACGCCACTGATGTAACCACCCAGTTCCCCTCCTCACATGACATTTCTGCAGTGATTTTCACTGTAGCATCGCAGTTTAAACAAGTCTGAAACAGTTGTTTAGTTTGCCATTGTTTTCTTTGTAAATGAAGCTAGTTACATTATTTTTCAGCAGAGATCTTGCTGGGACCACCCAAAAATATTGCTAGGACTGCATCCACAGGCCACTGCTTACCTATGACTTGACACTCATCCCTTCCTTAGAAATTACTATAGACCAGGAAAGCCGGGGTGGGGAAGAGGGACTGGCTACTTTTGTCATGCATGGCCAAGACGCTCCAGGTGTCTTAGCCATGCATGTGCCAAATAACCCTCCATCTTTTCTCCCAACTCTGGTACTGGGGAGGGGATGAGGATAGTCATGCAACCACTTGGGCAACCCCTGCACACCTTGGCAATTTCAAACTTGGGTGGGAGGACGGTCACTTATTTTGCTTGCCAGACTCCCCAACATGGGCAGAATTGTTGAAGCCTGTGCCTTTGTCTGTATCCTTTTGCCTAAGGCAGGTGGTCCATCTGGAAGCTAACTTTTTAGGTTCCCAATAAATAGCTCTGAATACATGGGAAGCTGGCAAGAGCAGAACAACAGTGGGCTGGGCTGAAAGCGCACTCCCTTTGTACTCACATAGCCCTTCAGACGAGTAACAACTGAATAGTGCTTATCACTGGTTTTCCAAACTTGTTCTGTGGAGCCCATTATTTTTCTCCAAAGTTCACTGGGGTTCCTGAAAGAGAAGGCCAGTAATAGAAGGCAAGGTTCCCTGAAAGATGGTTTTCCCATCACTACTGAACTGCCTTGCAATGTGCTGCTACAGGCAAGTATTGAGTGTGTTCCAAGATGCACTCTCAGTTTACATGCAGCCCAACAGGCCTTATGCTGATGGTTTTGAAATGCTAGGACTCTGCAGATACTCCACTGCCGACAGAACAAAAGCAGGTGAAGATAAAATGGAGGTCCTTTCTGTTTCTGAGACCCTGAACATGGACTCTACCAGCAGCAGTGGGATGAAGGAGCTGTTCAGTTCTTGTCCATTGTCCACCTAGAGCAGCCAGGTGGGTCCTGCTGCCAGAGGAAGGGGGTAGTACTCCTGCTAAACATATTCTTCAAAATCCGTTCACTCCCATTCAGATTCCATGCTTAAGAGTCTCCACACATCTACGAAACTGATAGTTGGCACAGGTTGGTGGGAAAATTAGAGTAAGTTTAGCTGGAGAGGCAGATGCAAAAGATTTGAGGAACACCGCATGGACTTGTCTTCTGGCTGATCTACTTGCTTTTAAAATGAGTGGCGTTTTTGTCAAGGAGTACTCCAGTCTTCTGCAACATTAATATAAAATAACCATAGGAATGCGTCATTCTTCGTATTGGATGTTCAGATCATTGCCATTACCATTTTACACTGCAGATACAGAAGTGACTCAAGAAAAATGCATCCTCTGTGTGCCCCATTAAAAAGTAACTCATGAAGCAGCTGTTACACATCATCATAATTGTGATTCCATAATTGTAACCTAGGGGGTAGGGAAAGAGGTCTTCCTTTGCATTTATTCGTATCATTTTCAGAAGACTACACCCTAGCATCCGTGATTCCTTCAGAGGCAGTTCTTGCTAGAAAATCTGTGCTAATTAATTGGGAGAGAAAAGAAGTCCCTTGGGAAAAAAAGAGACAGTTTGGCAGCCAAATTACCAAATCTACAATTTGTTGCGTAATAAAATCAGGGGGGGTGGTGAAAGGGGGTACCCTAAAAGATCCGGGGCTCAAGCACATAGAACAACCCCCCCCAGCACAAATTTATATATGCTAATTTACTTATGCAAATACATGTGCATAATTAGAAATAATTACTATAATTTCAGTTTTATAGAAGGTAACCTAATTAACCTCTTGCTTGCTTTCAGGACAGAACTGTGCAGTGTCCAAAAACGTATCTATCATGCACCCATACTTGCTTCCTTAAAACTTATCCATCATGCACCCATACTTAGAATCGCAGAATAGTAGAGTTGGAAGGGGCCTATAAGGCCATCGCGTCCAACCCCCTGCTCAACGCAGGAATCCAATTCAACTAATTTAAAACCATCACGACTACATATATTTATGCACTTCACGCTCTTCGGATGGGGAAGCAACAAATCACAATAAATTACTACTACCATGTCCCTGATCTTTAAATAATTTTAATTAGTTACTCTGGGATGTGCAAAGATGCGCATTAAAAAAAAAATGAAATGCCAGGAGGAAAACATGGTCTCAGACTGAGTGAGCAGGGGTCCCACAATTGCCTGGTCAGTAAGAATACAATAATAATGTATAAATTAAATTATGAATAATTTGCTGCTCTTTCATGATGTCCCAAATCAGTTGTCTGAGGCAGCTGCCTCAGGCTCTAAAATGTATGTGCATGTGTAAAGGGCCCTGTCTCCTAAGGACACCCTTATTTGTAAACAGAGGAGAGGAGCACATTTGATTTCAGAAAAAAACCTCAGGCAGAAAGATTCAAGGGAGGCAGCAAGAGTGGAAGCACATGTGCACAAAAAGCTAGCTAGTCCAGGGGGATCAGATGCCTTTATTGCAAGTGCCATTTTTCTTCAGTTACATGAAAAGCAACGTTTTTCAAAATAACTTTCTGTATGGTGGACTCCTATCCATGAAAGCTTATTATGCCACATTAAATTTGTGCATCTTTAAGGTGCCACAAGGCATTGTGGCTTTTGAACACAAAAGAGCAAGAAGCCTCTATCATCTTCCCACATCAATTCACCTTTCTCTAGCCTAGTGCAAACCCTTGATGCCAAGGAGGACCGTGCACCCACTAGAATTTGGCCACATGGATCATGCAAAAAGCAGGTGCACTCCAGGAAGATGATTGCAGAGCCAAGGAGCTCCAGACACACTCCAGCAAGCCAAGACAAGCCATATACTTATACGTTATCTTGCTCCAAATTCAGACATTGCTGCTCATTCAAACCCCTTTTGCAAGCAAACCCACTTCTGTTTTCCCCCTAGGTAAGGGACCTGGGCCAGCTTGGAGGAAGCAACATATAAGGAAGGCCACTGGCACTCCATTTGGTATGTGAGCAGCCAGTATACCTGCTCTTCTTCTTGTTAGGGGCTTGCTGCCTACAGTGGTCCAGGGCACAAGTACAATTGCCCAGTAGCAATTGGCCGGGGAGTTCTCTGTAGTCAGGCATACTTCAAGAAAGCCATATGACAGTGGTGCTGTTAGGCAATTTTGGACTCTGGACTTAATGAAAATAACAAGCAGAGTATGGAAGAAAAGGTGGCAGTCTCTAGTTTAAAAGGCTGGTGCCTTCATGCTACACTGCCTATTAGTCTGCTAAGGTAGTAAGTCCTAAGGTCTCCTAGTAACTGGAAGGCTACTGAGTTCAGAGGGAAGAAGCAGGCTTGTATTAAGGCAGATGATGGCAACTGGGGCAGCTCTAAAGATCCGGGGCACAGCTCAGAAGATCTGAGGCCCATGCCCAAGTTGGCCCTTCCTAACACCGCCTATTCTCTAAATTACACACCAGCTCAAAGGCACTGTTTGTGTCTCAAATGTGGGGAAATTGGGCAGGTTTCATCATAATGAATGTTGTGTTATATTTCATGGAATCATGAATATGTTTAGTGTCTTTTCCAACAGCAGCAACAACGTCATCATTAACAGCAACTAACTACACAGAAATAGCAGGGCAAAACTTCGTAGAAATATGCTAGCTGTCCAAATATACTCTTTAATTTTAGCTATGCTGCCTATATAGAAATATCTTCAACTTAGAGTAATAGGTGGCTTTATTGCGTTTTTTTACTTGTGGCAAGGGTTAGTCAAGTGAATGCCTGACTTGGATCCCATATCCAGAATTAAGAACGTTTCCAAATTTAGTGGTCACAGCTGTGGCTGTAACTGTGATAAACAATCTTACATGAATTAAAACTGGCAAGGTCAGTCATGTTTGTGAGGCTAATTCTGGCTCATTTGAAAAAAAAAAAAAGACGACAAAAATTGAACTTGATTACAGCACTGAAGGAGAAGGGAAGAAGACTGTGGCTCACAGAATCATAGAATACGTACAGTTGGAAGGGGGCTATAAGGCCATCGAGTCCAACCCCTTGCTCAGTGCAGGAGAACAGATGTGGGCAGTCCAGGCAGTCACCCATCCAAGCACTGACTGGGCTCATATCTGCTTAGCTTCAGCATCTGGTCTGCATTATGTGCTCTCAACTCTAGTTAGTTGCTTGTATTACTCTTCCCCTGCTTGTATTGCCAAGACACATCTGGGTGAAGCATCTCAGCTATCTCACTGAGTGTTTTTCCTGTTGGTTCCAGCCAGGTATTCTATACAGAACTGCAGAACTAGAGGTTGGGGGCAAAGTGACAGTGATTGGCGAAGAACCAATTTGGCCTATTGAAATTAATTGGTGGTTGACTTGCTTGATAAAGAATGCGTGTTCCAAGTCCTGGGATAGTCTGGAGATGCTTTTTGGTATACTTTTGGGAACTGCAATAAAATGTTGCAGTGTGTAGTGCTCTTGTTCAGAGTTCCTGCCGATCATGCCTTCTTCCAGGATACTCTATTCCATTCCCACCCCAACAGTCCACAATCTGCATCCACTGAGCATGCTTAGTTCTCATTGGGCTGTTTTTATTTCTTGCCCCTCCTCGATAGGGGTTTATCCTCCCCCCCCCTCCTCCTCCTCCTCCAAACCTTTGAATTTCCCCAAGCCTACATAACACCCCCTTGTGCATGGATGGTGCCATTTAAGGATCCCGTTTTGGAGAACTGAATTCGCTATTAGTAGGAAACTGGCCCCACTGTTCAGCAGATACCCTAAGTTAGGAGTCGGCAGAAGGTAGATTGGGATCTACTGGTAGACTCTGGGTGATTGGCAGTAGATCTCCAAGGGGTTCTGTCACCTAATGCTTTAACAATAGCAAGTAAGATTGCAAGTTAAAAAAAAATCTCTGTCATGTGCTAAATGATCATTTCTTGGCCTCAGTGTTCCTCATCTGTCAAATAGGAGTATTAATTGATTGCCTTCAACAATGGCTTCGTCTGCTCTACTGGCACTTTGAGAGTTTTGTGTTAGAATCCCTGATCTATATTTAATTTAGATAAAGATTTATATTTGTATATACCCTGTATGGTTCATGGGGTTCCGTAGATACTTTACTCTGGCTCCTGAGCCACCATTTTGTGTCTTGCCCTGGTTGGTGGATCTCAGGGTTCTAGGAAAAAACAAAATAGATTCTGCAAGCCTGAAGTTTGCCCACCCCTGCTCAAAGCCAACTTGTTTTGGAGGCATTGTTGAAGTCTCCTAGATTTGTTATGTCCAGGAACAGAAGGGGGCATTAATTTCTGCTTATCTCTACACTTCTACATCCTGTTCCAAATATTATTTATTGAAAATATCTTTATACTTCCCTTTCTCTCATGATGCCACGGTGGTGTACAAAATGTAATCAAGAATCCCAATACAATATACAATAAAAACAATAAAACAATAGCATCAGCTACAACAATAAAAGGAAGGAAATGCATAAAATAGACAGCTCACATCAACCAGTGTGGCAGTAAAATAGATTGGTTATTAAGCAGCCAATTCTGCCACAGATGTTCTCATAAATTCCTAAAACATGACCATTAGCCTTTGCTTTACATCAGTCACAGCTTTGCAGAAATTGTGAGTGAAAGAGAGTGAGTTTTTTGGTTTATCTTGCCTGTTTGACATTCTATTTGTTTGTAACAATATATATCCCTTGCACACTGAGATATGAGAATGACATTTGCCATGAACATTACTTCTAATTTTATCCTGTAGTTTTAAACTTTTATAGTGTACTAGCTGTTGCCCTCGGCTGCGCTCGTGTGGATTTTAGGATTTGGTACAATGGAAAAGATGCAGTGTCTCTGACTGAAAGTGTAATGTTTAGGCTGGGTGCTGGCAGCAGAAAACTTTTCTGACAGAAATATCTGATCTTAAAGAAAAATCAGGTTAATCCTGATAGTCTACAGGTGATGAAGAGTGACAGTGCCAAGTTTGGGGTAGTTCCGTCAAAACGTGATGGAGCCTATGTGACGATGCCCCCCACACAACAGTCATTCAGTCATTTAAAAAGTTTCCCTCCCTTTTCACCCCCTCAGAGAACATTCTAAACGGCCTAGGGGAAATTTGCATACCCACCCCTATTGGCCCCTGCAGGAATTCATATGAACAAGTATAGGCTATTTGCATAACTGCTCCTATTGGCTCCTGCAGCAATTATGAGGTGAGGCCAATTTGCATAACTGCTCCCCTGTTGTTTTGCCCATAGGAGATATGAGAGTGGGGCGATTTCACCCCCTTTTTTCACCCCCTTAGGGACAGAATTTCCAAAAATCCTTCCTTAGTGGGTGTCTACATGGTAAAAGCAATGTCCCTTCAAAATTTCACGTTCTGAGATTAAACGGTTTGAGCTGGGCGTTGATGAGTCGGTCAATCGGTCAGTCAGTCAGTCCTTCTTCTTTTATATATATAGATTTTATGTTGTATTTTATGGTTTTAATTGTTGTGAACTGCCCAGAGAGCTTTGGCTGTTTGCTGGTATAGAAATATAATAAATAAATAAAATGTTCACTTCAGGTTTGAATACCACTTGACCCCAGAGATATAAAATATCCATACATAATTTTTATAAATCATTTTGGAAGAGCAAAGGCTAGGAAGCAATATATGAACATCTTTTCTTAAACACTTTATTCATTATTATAAAAGAAAATATTTTATAATCCAAAATTGTTCAGTTTTTCAATTTGTGAGGGCAGCGGCAGAAAGCAAAAGCAGTACTTGGAGGGAAACTGGGGGAAAGATCCAGAATTTTTGGGTGTCCCCCCCCCCAGGCCTTCACATCCCTGCTTGACTCTCACGCACCCACTTTGAAATGGAAGAGGAAAATGTGAGATATAATTTAAAGCAGTATCTGTCTTGAAGATTGAGATACCTGAAGGGAAATTGATGTGCACATGACACAATTCTGTGTTGCAAGTTCAAGCCCCATCCCCAGATCTATTTTCAGAGGGGCCAGGAAAGATGTAAAATGCATTCAGCTGAGGCCAGAATAAGCCTCCCATTGACAAAAGAGTTCCTTCTATCTGCTGGAGGCTTCTGATCCAGCCATGGAATCTCAGACTGGGATAGGCAGTCCCCTTTGCCCCATGAAAAACTGCTCCAGAGGGTTGGGGTATCCTCCAGAACAGTAGGGGAGGTAATGCTGTGAACTGCAGAGGGATTCCCCCCTTCCACCCATGGGAGCATTCTGAGCGGAACTCCACTCGGGCTACTGTCACTGGCATTATAAAAAACGAGTTCTGCCCAGTGTACATTTTTCTCTGCTTGAAGAGTAAACATGGTTGAACTCCACACCCCTTTTACTGAGGGAGAGGAGGGTGATTGTGGAATGCACTATAACGCAGTATCTGAAGTGAGGCCTCTTAAATTCTGACTGTGTTCACACAACACAACAATCCATACTCAAAGGTTGAGTGTGGGTTGTTGTTGAGCTGTGGGTTGTTGTTGAACCATGGGTTCTTGTGTTGTGTGAACTGAGTCATGCTAACAAACCATGGTCTGTTAACCATGAAGAACCCGCAGTTCACAGCCCAACAACAAACCATGTGTTCTCTTTGTGGGTTGTCTTTGTTTAACAAACCATGGTTTGTTAGCAGGGCTAGGTTCATACAACACAACCATCCATGCTTCAACAACCCACATTCAACCCATATTCAACTTTGGGTTGTCATGTTGTGTGAACCCAGCAACTGTGTTTTACTAGTGTATATGTTTAACTGTGTGTAAATGAAAAACAGACATTAGTCATGGCACTCGGGTTCAAGGTAAATTTCTAGCAGGGACCCTGCATCCTGAAAAAGTCACCAACCTCTTTATTTTTTGGAGCAAGTGGGAAAACCTATTTCTTTAGGCGTGACCATTTCATAACATATTTTTGTCAAATGCAGGGCAGGAAAAGGATGTTTGGGATTCATAAACTAAGCTGTGCAAATAAATATTTAAATATCCGCTACATTTATGCAGCACTTCAAGGCAAACTGCTGTTAAACTGCTGAGTGCATGTTTTTTTAATGCATAGTTGCTTTCCTCATTTTGGAAAAACAGGCTTTCATGCACTGTATTAATACATGTCATGGAATAATGTTCTACCATGCACCAGTCATGGTGGTGGAACACTGAATCACTAAAAAAAGAAGAAGAATGGAACAGGGTGGGGGAAGAAAGAGAATGTAAATAAAACTATGATGAGGTGTATAATTGTATTGAGGAGTGAGATTAATAGAGTCAGGATTTTAAATGAGAAATATTCTTTAAAATCTATTACTTGCACCAGGTGACACCTTTAGACATAGGGAGACCTTGTTAGTCTAGTGCAGGGCTCTCCAACCTTGGGTCCCCACATGTTGCTGGACTACAGCTCCCAGAATCCCTTGCCATTAGCCATGATGACTGGGTATGCTGGGAGCTGTAGGCCAGCAACATCTGGGGGACCCAAGGTTGGAGAGCCCTGGTCTAGTGAGTCCTAGATTTAGAAGGGTACCTAAAAGTTTGTCTCCTGCCACATGAACTTGTGCGGTATTAAGATCATCCTCTGAGGCTATCCCGCTCCACCACTGTCAGATGTCAGTTGACCAGGAAAGTAGTGCCTCTCCACTTGTGGCACCCCACCTTTGGGATTCTGGCTCCAGGTAGGATTACATGCCACTGTCCATATTTTCTTTTTGGTGCTAGGTGAAGACCTTTATATTTTCCCAGGCATTTTAGATTGATTCATTTTTAAATTTATTTTTTAATGCTGGAATTTTATTTTTCTCTGCTTCGGTATTCCTCTCTTTCCATTTTTTGCTTTTGTACTTGCTTTTGTTGTTATCTTTGCTTGTATGCTTAAATGTTCATGTAAGACACCTTTGAGAGTTATTTTTGCTGAAGAACAATGAATAAGCTTTTTAAATAAATTGTGTTAGATGTATCTCTAGTGATCCAGGTTAAGCAGGTGTGCAACACAGCCCGTGGCAGCTTCTCCAGCCCTTTGCTAAAATTTCTGCTTCTCCAGAATGATGGCTTCCAGTAGTGGTAGAATTGCCTCTGCACTCTCATTCCTGAAACCATCTGAATTAGGATGGGTGGAAGCTAGAAAGTTCCCTTAGTAAATTTCAGGCCACTTCACATTGCCCAGCAGTGTCTAAGCAACAGAAGGCTTTGGGCCAGTGAACCTTCTAGCAAGAAACAGTGACTGGGTTCACACAACATGCTAAGACTCAGTAGGTTAAGTGGCAGAGTGGCTTAGCGTGTTGTCTGAACCCTGCATGGTGGTTTATAAGCCAACCTGGTATGACTTATAAACCACGCTGCTAAGCCATGGCTTGCAGTAGGGTTAAGAAAACCCTAGTAGGTTTAGCGTGTTGTCTGAACCCGGACGACAGGCTAACCCACTGAGAAGCCAAAAAGGCACAGAGCCCCTTGGCAAGAGCAGCAAAAAAGGGCTGCTGCTCTTGCCAAGGGGCTAGCAAAGGGTGCCTTACACTCCCCCCCCAACTTTAAAAAAAGAAAAGTAAAACTGTGAAGGATCAACAACTGGATCCTTTGCGTGAGTTCGGCGCTTAACGGGTTAACCAGCACTGAGTTACAGCCCGTGCAAGCACAGGAGGCCGCCTAGGAGGTCTGTACACACAAGAGGAAACTAGAGCCCTTTAAATGACCAAATAAGGCTTTATTTGTTTACACAAGATACAGAGCGGAACTAACAGCTTTCTAGGAATACTACAATGTCAACACAACCTCAGTTGACCTCTGCGTTTATCAATGAAACAGGCTCCCAGGCTAGCGCATTGGGATTAGTCAGTTACCTTAGACCAAAGACGTTACACTAGTCAATGTCAGCCTGGCTCCGGGTCGGCCGATCCTGGGATGGGAATGGCTTACTCCAGCTGCCGCTTGGAGGATGAATCTGGTTCCGAAGTACCCTGGGTTCCCAACAACCCTTTACCGGAAGGGAGAGGGGTTTTCTATCCCTGAGTTCCCGCTCTCCCCACCCTCCAGGTCAGGTGGGGGCTTATGCCTGCCCCTTCGTATCAGGTGGGCTTATTCCTGCCCGGGAAGAAGGTGACGTACTGGTTACTTTACAGCTCTTTGAGACTGCCCTGATAGTTTGATGGTTCTTGATGGTCCTTCCTTGGGTTTTGTGGAATTCCACCAAGAATCTCCATTGTTGGGGATGCCGGTCTGTCTGGCTGCTTCCCTGTAACTCAATCCCCCCTCCTCGCCCCCTTCCCTTGGGCGGAGAACAGGTGTGTGTGTTTGTGTGTGTGTAGACTCGTATCAGGCTTTCTCCACAAAAACAATAGTTAGCAGTGGACTATAAAGTTCCACTTCAGCATGGACACTTGTCTGAATGGACACAGTGTCCATGCCAAAATGTAACTTTGTAGCCCATTGCTATTTCTTTTACTTTTTTTTTTTTTTTTAAAGGTTGGGGTGTGTGGAAAGCATCCTTTGCAGCAGAATCTTTGGTTTTTTTTGGAGGCGCTCATGTCCCCCCTAGGCTGCCCTAACTTTCCCAAGTGTAGATAACCTAGAGGCACAAGCCCCCCCCAACCCAAGATCCTGCAAAAACGGGGGTGTTTTAGGGACAACCCCTCAATTCCCCCCTTCCATGCAGGATCCCCAAGGTTTTTTGGGGTGCTGGGAAGCCTCAACTGTCCCCTCAGTTTTGCCACTTACCTCAAGTTGATAGCACCTTGGGAGGTGGCAAAATCAGAGGGAATCCCCTGTGCTGGTTTTTTTTTTTTTTTAGTGCAAATGACAGCTGGGGGGGAGGGGACTCGGTGCTCCTGCAGTGTACCCTGGGATACCTGCAGGAGGACCGATGAGGGAAGAGGGCTGCAGAGATGGCCAGGGAACCCTGCTGTGCCCGATCATTAGCTGGGCACAGGCAAATTTAAGCCCATAGAGGCTTCAGAGCCTCTGTGGGCCTAAAATGTAGTGTGAACCCAGCCATTGATTGGGTTCAGACAACACGATAACCCACACTCAAGGGTTGAGTGTGGGTTGTCATTGAAGCAAGGGTTATTGTGTAATGTGAACCCAGCTGAGATAACAAACCATGGTGGACAACCCAGCAACAGAGCATGGGTTCTCTTCATGGGTTGTTTGTGGTTAACAAGCTTTGCCTTGTTAGCGCAGCTGGGTTCAGACAACACAATTACCCACGGTTCAACAACAACCCACAGTTCAGTGGCAACCCATACTCAACTCTTGAGTGTGGGTTATTGTGTTGTCTGAACCCAGTTACTGTTTCTGTGACTGGGTTCAGACAACATGATAACTCATACTCAAGGGTTGAGTATAGGTTGAGTGTGGGTTGTCGTTGAACTGTGAGTTGTTGTTGAAACATGGGTTATTGTGTTGTCTGAACTCAGCTGCGCTAACAAATCATGGTTTGTTAACCACAAACAACCCACAGTTCACAACCCAACAACAAACCATAGGTTTTCTTAATGGGTTGTTCATAGTGTCTTTTCCTTTCTCATATGAGAGCCAGTGTGGCGTAGTGGTTAGAGTGCTGGACTGGGACTCGGGATATCCGGGTTCTAGTCCCCACTCGGCCATGAAACTCACTGGGTGACTTTGGGCCAGTCACTGACTCTCAGCCCAACCTACCTCACAGTATGGGTTGCCATTGAACTGTGGGTTGTTGTTGAACCGTGGGTAATTGTGTTGTCTGAACCCAGCTGCGCTAACAAGGCAAAGGGTTGTTGTGAGGATAAAATGGAGAGGAGGATGAGGATTATGTAGGCCGCCTTGGGTTCCTTGCAGGAAAAAAGGCGGGGTATAAATATAATAAATAAATAAATAAATGTACCCATTTGATAATTGTGATGTTAGCTCATCAAGGCTGTCATTATTCACACACACAAACATAAAGAATATGTGAAGGCCCTCCTCCGGGTACCTTGCCTACTGAGATGGGTGGTGGCTGGACAGAGTCTACTCAGTGGTGCCCTGCCTGCAGAACTCCACAGAGAGGCTTGTCTGGCACTATGTGTTGTAGCGGCAGGCAAAGGCCGCCTTATTTGCTCAAGACATTTCATTAAAAAAAAAAATCATTTAGGTTTGTTATTGCTTGCCCCCTTTTAAGCCAAGTTACTCTCTTCAGTTACTGCATTGTAAATTTTTGTGTTTCATTGCTTTATCTTAAGAACATAAGAAGAGCCATGCTGGATCAGACCAAAACCCTATCTAGTCCAGCGTTATGTTTCCTACAGATGCCTATGGGAAGCTCACAAGCAGGACATGAGGGGAGTAGTCATCTCCCGCTGGTATTCGGAGGCATCTCATAACTGTGAGCCACGGAGGGGTGGGATATGAAATTCCATAAATAAAAGCTGCTGTTGCTTATGTGTTCCGATGGTACAATTTATCCTGTATATACCTTTTTTTGCATGAACTCTCCCATAACACCATGGATTTTGCCTGGCTGTTCCTTGCTTCCTTGTAGCATCAGCCCTTCCAGATGAGCAGATGTCTGTGCACTGAGGTGGTGTGAAGAAGAAAGCATTCTGAACCCATTTGTTGTTGAAGCAAGAGTGGTGTCCTCTATAAAATGCATCCTAGGGTTACCAGAGCTGGTCCTGACATGCCTAGGCATGCTAGTACAGACGCTTTAGGAGAGGGAAGATGTTGCTATAACAGTGGGGAAGAAATGCAATTTAGCAGAGGGAGGATAAAATGGAGAGGAGGAGGAGGAGGATTATGTAAGCCACCTTGGGTTCCTTTCAGGAAAAAAGGCGGGGTATAAATATATAATAAAATAAATACATACATACATACATAACTGGCAGAAGAGGACAGCGCAATAATAGGAAGGAGGGCCAGCAGAGGAAGGAGGATTGAGGTGAGTTTTAGCAAGTGCTGTAAAAGAAGGGGAGAGTTGGTCTTGAAAGTGTTGAAAGAAAGAAATGTCAGGATCTGGCAGTGGCTTGAAAGAGAAGGAAAGGAGAAGCTGAAGATTATTTCAAATTGCCATGTTTTGGAGACATGGAAAACAACAGTAACTTGGCCAGTGATGGAGAAATGCCAAAGCAATTAGGGTGTGGACAGAAGGATTAGGATCCTCATCCTTACCGTGCTGTAGTACGAGTGCTGATTTCATAGATTTCATAGATTTCATAGAGTTGGAAGGAGCCTACAAGGCTATCGAGTCCAACCCCCTGCTCAATGCAGGAAACTAGAGATAAGTATCATCTGTTTTGGAGGCATCCTGGACAGTTGCATACTTTAAAGTTGGTTTCATACAAATAGAAAGGTGGAACAGACCAGCCACTAATCCTGACAAAATGTTTGGTGAATGCATTGTTTGCTGCATACATTGCTGTAAGTGAATACGGTTGTCTTGCTATATGTTGGCTGTGCTGTTAAGTCAGTGATGGCACAGATATGGTGACACTACCATGCTTGCCAAACTACTGCAGAAATTCTCTCCCTCTGTATTCCTTTGCTTTTCAGACCTCTGTGGGAAACTGTATGTAGTTACAACTGTATTAGGCTGTTCTTTTCTGGCTGAAATTGTGTAACTGCTTCATTTTCTCTTCTTCTCTTCTCCTACCCCACAATGATGATGGCTTTTAACAGACAGCTGAAGTAAATCATGGATTCATAGGAGCATCACAGATCGTCTGCTGGCTTCTCTAGTCGTCTTAAATCGTACCTGACAGATGCTGATCTGTCATCCGCTTTGTCTTTTAGACCTCCAGGGAAAGAGAATCCATATCTTCTCTGGTCAATTTTGTTCTCTTTAAGAAATAGAGAATAACCCATTCTTGCTTTTAAAAGCATTTCCAGGTATCCATCCTAATTCTGCTTTGCCCCAGTTAAGTCGTGTTGTCTCTTCTTTATAGCAGCCTTTTAGATTCTATAAGGGCCACTTTAAAGAAATGATTAAATACGGGCTTATAGTTTTAAAACCAGCACTTGATGGTTATTGCCTTTTGAAAGGATGCCTTACAGATAAATTCAAGTCCTATCCTTTAGGTGCTGATAGCCTATGTGGTGGTTCTTTTTCTGGGCAAAGGGAGTGGGGGAAGAGGCATGGTTATTTGTGAAATATCAAATAGTTTCTTAAAATCTTTTTGACCATAAGGTCTTGTGAAAAAGACAAATAGTAGTTCATTATTATGTATCTGTTGCAGATAAACCAGAATGTAGAGATCCAGAGGGGTCGCTTGCGCGATGATATCAAAGAGTATAAATTCCGGGAAGCTCGTTTGCTGCAAGATTACACTGAACTTGAGGAGGAGAACATCTGCCTTCAGAAACAAGTGTCTGTTCTAAAACAGAATCAGGTGGGTGTTGAAATAATCCTATCTTGCTTTCAGAGGCAGAAACCTTGACGTCAGATTTGGTTGTGCATGTGGAAAGCTTCTCGCTTGCCTCCAGTGCTATGGATTTCAGTTCTGAAAATCCCATGACTGGATTTTTAATTTTTTTGTACCCATTGTGATACCACTCTTCAAGATAGGACAGCTTTCTCCAACCTGGTGCCCTCCAAATGTTCTGGACTACATTTCCCAGCATTCATGATCATTAGCTGGCTGGGGCTGATGCGAGTTAGTCCAAAATATCTGGAGGGCACCTGGTTGAGGAAGACTGCTATGGATTCATTTCTTTTTACTTCCCTTTCTGTTTGCTTGTTTATCTTGGCAACACAAGTAACCTTAATGGCAATGCAAGCAACTTACTATATTTTGTACAGGGGTAACCGTATAAGTCTATTGCAGCAAAGACAACAATGAGCCTTGTGGCACTGAGAAATGTATTATAGCAGAAGCTTTTGTGGACCAAGAAATGTTATCCTCAGCTGGCGGGTACATGTTGTTGGATGTATGGCTAGACATGTTAGTTTCATGTCAGTTTTATGCCTTATGAGGAATAGAATTTGACCTGAAATTTGATATGTGTCTGATGTTCAAAAGTGACATGTCTATAATGAGTTAATCTAAAATAAACCTGATAAAGAGGTCTTAGGTTAGGTAAGACAGGTCGTAATTAAGAGTGCAGCATCTTACAACATTGGAATGTTGGTATCTTAAGAGGAGGAGAAAGGCGAGGTAACATCCAGCCTTTTCCTGTAAAATATTTTGTTACCTCTGTGCCAGCTTCTTGCATGAACAACTCTTGACTTTCTTGGTCTCACATTCACAGGTAACATTGGAGCATTTTAGTACTTTCTCTTTACCTTTTTTTTAGTTTTGGGCATTTTAGTGATACTTTTTATGTCGTAGGTGGAATTTGAAGGGCTGAAACATGAAATCAAGAGGCTTGAAGAAGTTACAGAATTCCTCAACAGCCAGCTAGAAGATGCCATACGGTTAAAAGAGATATCTGAACGCCAGCTTGAGGAGGTCTTAGAAACCCTGAAGACAGAACGTGAACAGAAGAATAACCTTCGGAAGGAGCTGTCTCATTATATGAACATCAATGATTCCATGTATACCAGCCATTTGAACATCTCTTTGGATGGACTGAAGTTCAGCGATGAAGCCACAGAACCCAATAATGATGAAATCGTGAACGGCTTTGAACAGAACTGCCTGAGTAAAATCAACAATGGCAATAATAAAGCATCCACACCCAAGAAAAATGAGAGCTTCCCTCCAGCCCCTAGTCTTGTATCTGATCTCTTAAGTGAGCTGAATATATCTGAAATTCAGAAGCTGAAACAGCAGCTTATGCAGGTAAATGTTTGTTAACCATATGTATTCATTAGCCTCCTGAAATTAAGACTTTAGGTAAATCTATGTTACTTTTGGATTCCGTTTTGTTACAGGGAGCTTCTTATTGCTACAATGAAATAGCATCTGGAAATATTTAAATTTATCTTTGCAACATACGTATGTCTCAGGCCGATTTGTAACATTAACTCTATTTTAGAAATGACAAAGATCTCAAGTTATAAGCAAACTGACATGTTGGGGTAAAAAAAAAAGGTGGATGTAAGACAGGGAATTAATTTTAGTAATTTCCTTTGGCTGCTAGACCATTCTTGAGTACTTCCTTAGGCATGTGGGCTGATTTCCCCTCATACTGTATAGACATCTTTACAAAGTATTGTTTCAGTCACAACAAATTATAAATATTCTGTTAACATCTGAAGTCCTCTTTTTGTCCCAAGTTTTGTAGGATCCCCTGGACAGCAGTGACGTCACATGTTTTCAGATATTAAAGTTGTACAGCAATGTACACATTTCAAATAGATTATTTTTCTTCTGGTTTGACTTTTTCTATTCATAAAGTACTGTTTTAAGGAAAGAATACGTTCCTAAATTTCAGCACGTGAACCTGTGCTCTTTATGTATTTTAATTGGGTATAGGCTGTTGGAACAGAAAGGAGCCTAATTCTGTATATGCTTGTGCTAGCTACTCTATGAATGGACATAAAAGCCTGGTGTGCATGTAATAATTCATGAGTTGTTTAACTCTTGAATTGTCGGGGCTGCACATTGCCTTCTTCCTGCTTGCCGCTTCCACTTTGCATACACTTTGGGAAACAACCCATAAATGCCCCATTTCTGGGATGTTAGTTGTCTTGCCCAGAGTTTTAACCCAACAAGAAACCATGAATTAAAACTCTGGGTTGTATAACCCTCACCAATCCAGAGTGTTGGGTTCAAACATCACAACTAACAACTTTGTTTCCCAAAGTGGATGCGAAGTAGAAGTGGCAAGTGGGTGGAAGGCAGGCAGGGTGCTTGTGTGTGGCACCGACAATTCATGGATTAAACAACCCATGAATTGTCGTTACGTGTGAACCAGATCAGTGAGATTGTCTTAACCATAAAGAGGATAAGTGTCACATATTTAGCTGTTCCTTCTCCCTCCCCCCTTTTTGTGCTCAACAAACCACAGTTCCATTGGTGGGTCCCCTTAATAAATAATTTAGAAACCAGCTTTTTGTAATCATACATTTTTCAGGCTACAGTAATTTGATGTCAATTTTATATATGTGGGGATATTAATATGGAGCTGGTAGTTCAGTACAGCAGTAGTAGCTTATTATTTAGAATGTCACAAGTTTCTCAGCCATTGTAATGGGCAACAGATTTTCTTCTGACCTTCAGTTGTATTGTGGGTTGGTTTTAACTAGATGAGCAAAACACAGATAGATTTGAGGAGTCAGTATATATAGTGTTAGAGCTTACTTTCTAAAGATACTTCTTATTTCTGCTTCCATAAAGGGTGTGTGTAAGTGTACAAGCTTGTTTTGACACATTCACTATTTTCTTTTAAGAATTATAAGTTGCTGCCTAAGTGCTACTCTTGGATAGGTATTTAGGGGTGGGCAACTTGTTGCCCTCCATATAGTTTGGCCTACAGCTCCCTTCAGCTCTAGCCAACATAGCCTATGGTGAGGGATGGGAGTTGTACGCCAAAACATTTGGAGAGCCATGAGTTGTTCACCCCTGGCATAGACCCTAGATAAACCTGATGCTGCAGTTGTGTTCGAAGAATCGGTGATCAAAGTGTAATGCAGTTTGCATTAATTCTTGCAGCCAGCCACATTCTTACTGATGCACAAGCTGTGTGATCCATCATCTATGAAGAACATAGCTACCTGCAAAAATTAATGTGAATAGCATGACACCTTAGCCATCAATATTTTGTGAATGCACTTGTAGTCCCAGGTCTGAGCATGGCTAGGAATAATAGCAGTTGATCACTTTGCTCATGTGTCAATGCAGAACACAACTGGTTGAAATAATTAATGTGAATTATACTGAGTCAGAACAATGGTCAACCTATGCCAGTACTTCTCTGGAATTAGCTGACCATGGTCTTAGGCAGATATCTATCTCTACTGACCCTCTTACCCGAGATCTTTTAACTACTGTGCTCTATTAATGAGCTATGGATCCTTTACATCAGCTGTTAAATCAGATGTATGTTCAGAAAGGTAAACATTAATTTTTATTCATTATAGATGGAAAGGGAAAAAATGAATTTGTTGTCTACACTCCAAGAGTCTCAAAAACAGTTGGAGAACACACGGGGGGCACTTTCTGAGCAGCATGAGAAAGTTGGCAGGCTCACAGAGAACCTCAATGCCATGAAAAAGCTCCAGGTCAGCAAGGAACGTCAGTCAGCGCTTGACAATGAAAAGGAACGTGACAGCCATGAAGATGGAGATTATTATGAGGTTGACATCAATGGCCCAGAGATTCTGGAATGCAAGTATAAAGTGGCTGTGGCAGAGATTAGTGACTTAAAAGAAGAGCTTAAAGGCCTTAAGGTCAAATATGAAGAGTGTGACTCAAAGTACTGAAGAGGAGAAGAACAGGTATGAGACAGAGACTCAAGCTCTGACAGAAAAGATCACTTCGTTGGAAAAATCCAGTAGGCAAGATAGGGAACAAGTAGTCAGATTGGAGAAGGAACTCAAGAAAGTCAGCGATGTTGCTGGGGAAACGCAAGGCAGCCTTAGCGTAGCCCAGGATGAACTGGTCACCTTCAGCGAGGAGTTAGCCAACTTGTACCATCATGTCTGTATGTGCAACAATGAAACTCCAAACAGGGTGATGCTGGATTACTACAAAGAGGGTAAAGGAGGACGCACCAGTCCAGAGGGCAAAGGACGCAAATCCCCAATCCTGCTCTCTAAAGGCTTGTTGTCTATAGACTTAGGAAAATCAGAGAGTGGGAGTGGTGACAGTAGTCCTTCACCAGTTTCATCTCTCCCGTCACCAGTATCTGATCCCAGGAAGGAACCCATGAACATTTACAACCTGATTGCCATAATCCGTGACCAGATCAAGCATCTGCAGGCAGCTGTAGACAGAACAACAGAGCTGTCTCGGCAGCGAGTGGACTACCCAAGAACTTGGGCCAGTAGTGGACAAAGACAAAGAGGCTCTTATGGAGGAAATCCTGAAGCTGAAGTCTCTGTTAAGCACCAAGAGGGAGCAGATAGCCACTCTGAGGACTGTACTAAAGGCCAACAAACAGGTGGGCAAGTTTGTGAGTATGTGTGTGAGTGAGAGAGAGAGAGATCTGTAATTTTACACAGATCTTGCATTGTAAGCCAGAGGGATTCAGTAGATACCGTAAATGTTTGTATTAATCCAGAAATGAAAATAAATACTAGCCCACTCTATTATTATGCAAATAATATTTTTACTAGCCTATTCACATACATACTAGCTCATATATGCCGTATGTTGTATCATGCCCCAATAAATGCGAACTTTCCTATTGGTTCAGAGAATGCTGGGCTGGACATTACGTTAGATATGAGGATCATAATCCCTGTAGTACCATAGAGTTCTGCGGCCAGAAGGTCCTTGATCCTCTTCCTGGAAGTAAGTTACTCTACACATCAGCCCGTAATCCACCCTTCACTACTCTTGACTCTTGCAACTCCTTAACTCCAAGCCTATCCCTCCCCTTTCCTGGGTAGCCAGCTGTTCATTATTTCACTGGGAAAACTGCATTTTGGTAGATAACTAGGTTTGGGATCTGAAAATCCAGTAAAGGGTGCAAGTTTTATTTTTTACTTTGACCTTGCTCCTAGACCCACCAGGCTCTTATTCCCACTTTGGCTCTGCCCAGTACCCTTTCCAGGAGCTGGGAGGGCAGTATTTTTAATATCAAAAGTTGGCATCTCTACTGTTATCTCAGCTGAAAGCCCATGCTGCCTTTCAGATAAGTCACTTAGGCCTGCCCTATATAGCAGAATGAGGTGGTAGACTGCTGAGACGGTGGGATGAACTGCACCTTTTAGGCTGCAGGTGTGTGTGGGGGGAGGGGGGAGTGTCAAAGATTTGAATGCTTCCCCTATATTAGAAGCTACCTGCAAGCAGAAAACCAGCACATCAGCCACAACAGGTAGTTATTTTTCTTATTGTATGATGTTTTAATGGGTGGAAACATCTAAAAATGTTACCACCCACCTGTAGTTTAAAGAGGCACAGCCCGTTCTTCCACCTCATTCTATTGCATCTGTAGATTCTGCCTCAGTTTCTGCTGTCCCTGAGTCCTGGCTGCTGCAAACTAGATGCACAGCCTTGATCTTTGTGCGTGAAAAAGCACAAAGGGCAAACTTCTGCCCACCAGGTGGAGCCACGCCTCAGGTATTTTTCACCTTCATTCTATGCCCCTTGAATCTGCTCTCTATGGCAGCTGTGACAAAGGCAAATTCTGTGCTCGGGATCCTTTGGAAAGGAAGTGAATAAAACTGCAGTATACAAATGATAGTGTAGCCACATTTGGAATATTGTGCACAAGTTCTGGTCACCCCATCTCAAAATGGAGACCTTAGAACTAGGAAAGGTGCAGAAAAGGGCAACCAAAATGGTCAGGGAGTTGGGGCATCAAAGTGTTCGGGGTTTGTTTGTTTTTTATCTTAGAAAAAAAACAATGAAGGGATAGGGGGAATATGATAGATAAAATTATGTATGTATGGTGTGGAGAAAGTGGATAGACAGAAATGTTCTCCCTCACTCAAAATACTAGATATCAGGGTCATCCAATGATTGGCAGTATATTTAGGATGGGCCTGTGAAGGATTGAGGCTTACACAGGCTTGAGTTAGGTTGAGGCCTGAAGGCCCAAATATCTCCTGATGGGAGGGAGGCATTCCTGAGTTTCATTTTCCCCTTAATGAAGTTAAGTTTCATTTCCCCAGTTTTAGGTCACGTGATTGTAGCCTTCTAGTTCTGTGGGGGGGGGTATATAAAGAGGTGTGGAAAAGCTGCAGGGAGAGCAGAGAGAAATTGGAGAGAGAGAGACTGAATATCACAGAAAACTGCAGAACAGCCAGATCTAGGATGGAAAGGAGTCTCTACTTAAGCTTATAGGTAAAAGCGTAGCTAGGTTAGAGAAAACTGTGTTATTATTTCTTTTATTTCCATTATACATGCTTTTTGAAATCTAACAGCTCTGTGTAATTACCCTAAGTTAATGTGAATTTACCATACCAAATTTAGTAAAGTTAACGGTTATTGTTAACCTCAGATTGTCTGGAGTGTCTTTCACAACACGCCTAAGGTCTAATCCCATGTTACTGGGAAGGAAAGGCAAAAGGCAGAGACGTGGCGTTCTGATGGCAGTAGGGCTCTTAAAGAGGCAAAATATCTTTTAAGGAGCTGATCAAGGTGTCTTGGTAAAGGTGGAACCTTGACAGGGCCAAACAAAGCACTTCTTTTTGCACAGTACACAATTAATTTATGGAATTCACTGCCACAAGATTTGGTAACAGCTTTGAAAGGGTGCTAGGTAAATCCATGGTGGATAGATCTATCAGTGGCTATCAGACATGATGGCTATCTGCAAGGTTCATAGACAGTATACTATTGAACACCAGTTGCTGAAGAGCAACAGCAGGAGAGGGCTATTGCCTTTTTGTGTACTTCTGAGAGGCATCTTGGTTGGCCATGGCCTGATGTTCTTATACCTTCAATAGGCATTAATCTGAAGCAAACCATTACTGCAGTCCTCTGTTTTCAATGCCTGATGAAGCTTCAGAGTTTCATGACAAGAACTGTGTGAAGCTAGGATGCCTATTGCTTAACTTTTTGTTTTTCACTTAGATATATGTACACATATGAGAAGAGTATTCTCAAATGTAATAAGATGTGATTTATTTACCGTAATTGTCCTATGGAACTGTCGAATTCCTATGGAATTGACTCTATTGTCAAGTCATTGGTATGTGAACAGATTAAAACCCTCTTTATCCAAGTACTTCATGAAAAGTTCCATTAACTCTGAACATTTTCTTTCCCCCCCCTTTTTTGGTAAACAATAAGACGGCAGAAGTTGCACTTGCCAACTTGAAAAGCAAGTATGAAAATGAAAAGGCTATGGTTACAGAGACAATGATGAAGCTGCGCAATGAACTGAAGGCTTTAAAAGAAGATGCTGCTACCTTCTCTTCTCTGAGGGCCATGTTTGCTACAAGGTAAAATACACTGAGAATTCAATACAAGATGGTTATAGAAGAAATAAATAGAACTTACTTGCTAAAGTACCAACCTTGGAAAGTATAAAGATAATGAGTTTACTTGATAAGTGGTGTGTGTGTGTGTGTGTGTGTGTGTGTGTGTGTGTGAGTGTGAGTGAGTGAGTGAGAGGGAGAGAGCGATACTATTTTCCATAATAATATCCTTTTTTTTCCTGGTTCACACAAAATTGGTAAGACATTATCTTTAACTACATGCATTCTCTCTCTCTCACCTCAGAATCCCTAAGGGTGAGTATGTGTGTTCTTTATAGTATGTGTGTTCTTTATAACATGAAAGCAGGAATGAGTGTGACTTGGGTTTAGAATTCCCTGTGTTAAACTATAAAATATAGTGTTAAACTATAAAATGATAATTTAGAGAATTAGAGCCAGTGTGGCGTAGTGGTGAGAGTGTTGGACTGGGACTCAGGAGATCCGGGTTCTAGTCCCCACTCGGCCATGAAACTCACTGGGTGACTTTGGGCCAGTCACTGACTCTCAGCCTAACCTACCTCACAGGGTTGTTGTGAAGATAAAATGGAGAGGCGGAGGAGGATTATGTAAGCTGCCTTGGGTTCCTTGCAGGAAAAAAGGCAGGGTATAACTATAATGAATGAATGAATGAATGAATGATGAAAGTGAGGCTATAATTCAGCAATGATGAATCACAGACAAATTTGGTAATTTTAGAGACATGTGCCAAGTGTGTATAAAAAGTGAAGATATAAACAGACTTGTACCTGTCTCACCATTCAGTTTAATAGTTTAATCACTGAATCACAGTGTGTGAAGGTTTGTTTCTCTTATTCATAGATGTGGTGTTGGTGGAGGACATGGTTATATACTACATGCCATAAAAGATGGCGTGTGTTTTATCGGCACCTTGCAAATCATCACCTATCACAGGCTTCCTTTTTAAAATCAAAATTGCTGAGGACAAGTATTGTGGGAATAGGGTAGAACATTTTGTCATATGCGTTTCAGCTGAAGTCTTTGAGGAAGCTGCTGTGAGGAAATTATTCTGGAAATGCGATTAGCAACGATAGGAAATAACATGACACCTGGGACGGGAGAAGCCAATGAAGGGACTGTATTGCCAAAGGCAAGAGGGACCAGACAGATGTTAGTTATGACTATCGTTGGATAAAGCTTGATAGTCTGCATGTCTGACTCATTTTCACAAGCCACATGGGGCGGGGGGAGGAGCTGAATGATCCTTGAAGGGTATTGCTTTCATCTTTTCCTTGTCTGGCATGAACAGTTTTGAAACTGGAAGGAGATGTTGTGCCATTTGTGCAAACTTGCTATGTAAAAACAGTGGACTTTTTCCAGATCTTCTATGGGGCTATGGTTCGTCTTTACAGCATTTGGGTAGGATAAGGGTGTAGCATATGAGTAGAAGGCTATTCTGCCACTCCCTCTTAAATAGGGTCATATTTCATGAAAAGATTAGAATGCACCTCTGATTAAAACAGGAAAGGTGGCAGTCTTCAGGGAAATTTGAAGAATGTCATGTGGTCATTATGAATAGTATATTTCAGAAAAAGCAGTAGGCTACATACAGAGTGCCCTTTATTATTTATCTTTTTATGACTCTTTAATGCAGTGTAGGAAAGTGTGGCCCTCCAGATGTTGTTGGACTGCAGCTTCCATCAGCACTAGCTGCGTAGCTGATGGTGAGAGATCTTGGGAGTTGCAGTCTAACAACATCAGGAGAGCCACCACCCCCCCACACCCCTGCTTTAACATATGCTACATAGATTATCTGTAAAGCTAGATTATGTTTTTAAAATCAGTCTAAGAATTTAAGAACCCTGCTGGATCAAACCAAAGGTCTATCTAGTCCTGCATCCTGTTTCTTACAGTGGCCAACCAGATGCTCCTGGGAAGCCCATAAGCAAGACATGGGGACAATAGCCTTCTCTTGCTGTTCTATCCCAGCAACTGTTATTCAGAGGCTTCTGTTACTGGCGGTAATTCCTAGCCATCATGATCAGTAGCCATTGATAGCTGTATCCTCCATGAATTTGCCTAGTCCACTTTTCAAGCCCCCTATGTTGGTGGTCATAATCATAACTTGTGGAAGCGAATTCCAAAGGTTAACTATGTGCTCTGTGAAGAAGTACTTCCTTTTGTGTGCCCTGAATCTTCCACTTTTCAGTTGATGACACTGGGCTCTAGTACTATGAGCAAAGGAGAAAAAGATCCTATCCACTTTCTCCACGCAATGAACAATTTTATAAACGGCTACCATTCTCACTGCCCTGCCTTACTCACCTTTCTTTGTAGGCCAAAAAGCCCCATGCATTGTAACATTTTCTTTTAGGGGAGTTGTTCCCAGCCCCCTGATCATTTTGGTTGCCCTTTTCCAGCTCTGCAATAACCTTTTTGAGATGCCGTGACCGTAACTGTACACAGTATTCCAAGTATGGTCAATTCTCAGATTTGAGTTGTTGGTCTACCTCACAAAATCAAAACTTTCAATGTTGAAATAAAAAAGTCAAACTTCAGTAGCTAACATTTTTGTTTCAACTAGTTCTGTGTGAATTATTATCCACCAAGTATATGTGTGTTGATTCTCAAAATTGTGGTGACCTTTTACTTTCAGTCCAGATTAATAGTTCTTGAATATCAGATGTCCCTATTGTTGCATGTCTGCACTGACTCCCTGTCGCTTTCCTTTGGGTACAGTTTGACATGTCAGTTTAGGGCACATTTCTGTTGTTTCCTGGCGTGTTGGTCTTTGTTTTCCTTGTGCAACGTGCATTTTGAGCTATGTGCACTATGACTGGCTTATAAATGCTGGTTTATGAGGCCATTGTATTACCAACTTTATTGTATGCCTGCGAAACATGGACTATCTATAAACGTCATTTCCACCTCCTTGAAAGATTTCATCAACGTTGCCGCCGGAAAATCCTGCGAATTACTTGGGAAGATAGGCGAACAAATGTCAGTGTACTGGAAGAAGCAAAGACTACTAGCCTTGGAAAAATGATCCTTCAACGCCAACTTCAGTGGACCGGTCATGTTGTTCGAATGTCTGACTGCCGTCTCCCCAAGCAGTTACTTTACTCCCAACTCAAGGATGGAAAGCGGAATATCGGTGGTCAATATAAGAGGTTTAAAGATGTTCTTAAGGCTAATCTAAAAAAATGCAATATAAACACTGAAAACTGGGAAGCTCTGGCCCATGAACGATCTAACTGGAGGTTGGCCTTTCACAAAGGTTCTATGGACTTTGAAGAAGCCCGAGTGCAAGGTGAAAGGGAGAAACGTGCTAAGCAAAAAGCACGTCAAACGAATCCTTTACAGGACCATCTTCCATCTGGTAACCTGTGTCCTCACTGTGGGAAGCTGTGTGGATCTAGAATTTGCCTCCACAGTCACTTACGGACCCATCGCTAGAGTCTACGCAATTTTTAAAATTTCCTCTTTTTATAATTTTCTTTTTGTAATTTTATCCTGGAAGACAATCTTACTCGGTCATGAGTGATTGCCTACTGCTACTACATCACTTAGCTGCTTTCATCTTCCCTGCTTCCTGGTTTACTATCTGAATTGTTGAGGTGAACCTAAAATATTTTCTCTCTTGCTGCCCAGTGGGAATAGAACATGAATGTCTGCAATGCATTCAGTAGGGTTGTATAATCGAGCCTCGCCAGGGGCAGAACGAGGCTGAAATTGGCCCCGCTCACGCCCGGCGAGGCCTTACCTTTTCTTCGGGGTGGCTCACCCACTCCGCAGCGAGCCGCCCGCGCGTCCCGTCCCGTCACTTCCTGGACCAGAAATGACGCAACGGAACCCTGCGCAGTCATAAAAGCTACTAGCCTGATTGTTTTTTAAAATAGTCTGGTAAGAGGCTACTAACCTCTCAGCAGACTAGTAAAAAAGTGCCTTCTACCAAGCGGTTGGTGGAGGAAAGACAGATCTCCTTTCCTTGTCTACCAGCCTGCTGCATTTCCTTGCTGGCGATGGAAAAAGAGCTTGTCTTCCTGCACAGCTAGCACAGAAACCATGCAGGCTGGTGGAGGAAAGACATTCCTCATCTTCCACCCCAGTCATTCTCCTGGATGAAATTCCATGCGAATTCATGGAATTCCTTGTTGCCTCTGGCAACCCAGCGAGTAGTTAAATACATGGCTGTATTAATTTGTTTTGTCTTTGGAATCAGTAGCTGATAGTTCCATTTGAACTAAAAGGAAATCTCTTCTGAATAAACTTGTTTAGGATTGGGCTGTTAGTATTTCTAATAGAGTTTATGTGGTTGAGGTTAATGTAGTACATGGTGTCACCCAAGGATCTGCTGGTTAAGTTTATTTTTTCCAATATTGTTACACACTGTTGCTTTTAAAGAAACTGGCTTGAAAGTCACCAGTTTATAACTGATTATAAGTGAAACTACAAGGGGCTATATGGGAATAATTAATGGCAGGTGCCACTTTCAAGTAAAGATCTTGTACGATGCTATGTCATAATGAAATGCAGTCTGGAAAATATCCTGGGAATAATTAACCATTTTGCAAACGCAGTATTGAATTGCAGATTATTTTAAAAAAAGGTATGCAGAGAAGTCGTAGTGTGTGGCACTTTTAATAAGTAAAGCTGAACTGCTTTTGAAGTTGTTAGAAATATAACCACTAACAAATTAACCTCTGGCATATTTTAAAGGGAATAATACAGTCATGCCTTGGATTGAGAGCATAATTCGTTCCGGAAAGGTGCTTGTAATCCAAAACACTTTTATATCAAAACGAAATCCCCCCAAAAAAATTTGTACAGAGATTTTTAATTTAAGCCGTACTACAGTGCTTGTATTGCAAGACGACGCTTGTATATCAAGTCAAAACAAATTAAATAAATATTTAAAATTTTGCTTGTCTTGCAAAACGCTCTCAAACCAAGTTACTTGTAATCCAAGGTATTACTGTATAGCCACTACTATAGCATTTTAAAGGTTCTGAGCTTTGCCTTATCTTCAACCGTTTTTTTTTTCTTGTCCCAAAGACTTCTAATTTATTGCTGCATTTCTTATTTAAAACATGACAACTTTATGACATACATTAAATCCTGATTTTCTTGTTTTATCATTAGGGATGAGAATGTGATATCAAAGCCTTAGTGCCTTAGTAATTTGAAAAATGATTTAACAGTAGTAGCTAAGCATGCTAACCTAATGAAGGTTCGGTTATTATCTTGCATTCTGCCCCTTTAATAGTGCCACAGTTTAATAAATTGGCTTTGCTTACACCATGACAAGGAACTTTGGAGGTAAAAGCTTTCTAGCCACTGGCTGTGTCTGCAGAAAACAATAAGACAGGATTTCCATAAGCCAGGATTCCTTCCTGCTTTGTTCCTCCCCACTAGCGTGAACATTAAACTAATCCAGAAACTGAATCTTCAGCATGTAATCTGAATCAGGGATCCTGACCTGTTACTCTCTTTAAAAGCCAGAATTACAGATCAGGTTTGTTTTGGAGTGACAAGCCAGGATTATCAGTTCAGATGACAAGTCAGTATGATATCAAAATCTAAATATATGAATAGCAACTACTATACCATATACGTGCAATCATAGCATATAAGTGGGAAGAGGGGGGTTCACCATTTTTTACTGTCAGTATGGAGACTTTGCAAGCTTGCCAGAAAGTATCCCCTTTCCTCTTTTGCATCCATGAGGGAGAGATTGAAAGCTTTTTGTGGCTGATATGGTTGGCTCTCCTGTCGAAACCCTGGTTGATCTGTGGGATGCGGAAATGATCCAGGGAGTTGACATGATTGCTCCTGAACACCCTCTCCGCAGTAGAGCTCGTACGGCTCCATGGTATAACCTGGAGCTGAGAGCGATGAAACAAAATAGGAGATGGTTTGAGCGCAGATGGAAAAAAACTCCAGACGGATGCAGTTGAACACTGGTATATGCCTACGGTCAAGTATTTTCAAGGACAGTGAAGGCGGAAAAGAAATGCTCTCTCTCTGCCACTATTTAGTCCTCTATGTTGTCTGGGTCTTATTACAAACTGGACTTAAGGACAGTGTGGATCCTTCAGAGGCCTGCTGTGATATGTTTGCAAGGCACTTCTAAGACAACATCTCTTGCATCCTCCGGGACTTAGACTCCAGTGTTATAGCAGGTGAATCAGGTGAGGTATCCATAACACAGTCTTGTCCAGTTTTGTTGGATGAGTTTCAGTTGGTACAGCTTGAGGACGTTGACAAGGTGCTTAGACAGGTTCAAGCAACCACTTCCATACAGGATCCTTGCCCCTCTTGGCTTATGAGGACTGGCAGGGAGGGAACAGCTGGCTGGGTCAGGGAGGTGATTAATGTCTCCTTGCAAGAGGGAGAGGTCCTGGGCTGCCTGAAAGAGGCAGCGGTGAGACCTGAAATCCTCCCTGGACCTGGAAGATCTTAACAACTTTAGACTGGTGGCAATTGTTCCTTTCCTGGGCAAGGTCCTTGAGTGGATGGTTGCCAACCAGGTCCAGACTGGATGAGATCTTGGATGAGATTATCTGGATCTATTTCAGTCAGGATTCAGGCTGGGTTTTGGCTTGGAAGCAGCCTTGGTTGCCCTGTAAGATGACCTTTATCAGAGAGTGGGAGTGTGACCCTGATTCTCCTTGATCTCTTAGCAACTTTCAATACCATCGACTATGGTATCCTTCTGGGGTGATTGTCTGAGCTGGGAGTGGAGGGTACTGCATTGCAGTGGTTTCATTTCTACTTGGATGGTTGGTTCCAGAAGGATATTGCTCAGCCCCATGGAGTATGGGGTTCCGGAGGGGTCAGTTTTATCCCCCATTCTATTTAACATCTATATGAAGCTGTTGAGTGGGGTCATCAGGAGTTTTGGGCGTGCACTGCCATCAGTATGCTGATGACACGCAGCTCTATTTCTCCTTTTCATCTTCGTCAAGTGAGGCTGTGGATTGCTCAATCAATGCCTGGCTGTAACAATAGACTGGATGAAGACTAAAAAACTGAAGCTCAATCCAGACAAGACTTGAGATACTGTTGGTGGGTGGTTCTTCTGACCGGATGGTGGGTGATCAGCCTGTTCTGAAGGAGCAGATTCATAGCTTGGAGTTTCTCCTGGAGCCATCATGGTCACTTGAGGCTCAGGTGGCCTCCGTGACACAGAGTACATTCTACCAGCTTTCGCTGGTGGCCCCGCTACGCCCTATCTGGACAGGGATAACCTGACTTTAGTTGTCTATGCTCTGGTAACCTCCAAGTTATATTACTGTAATGTGCTCTACATGGGGCTCCTTTTGAAGATGGTTTGGAAGCGGCAGGTTGTACAAAATGCAGGGGTCAGATTGATAGAAGAGACCGGAAGATCTGAACGAATAACACCGATTCTGGCCCACACTGCCTGTGTGTTTTCGAGCCCAATTCAAGGTGCTGGTTTTGACCTATAAAGCCTTACATGGCTCAGGACCACATGGCTCAGGACCACAATACCTGACAGAGCACCTCTTCTGGTATGAACCAGCTGTTTACTACACTCATCATCTAAGGCCCTCCTCTGATGGAAGCTCGGAAGGCAACAAGGTTCCTCCCCCCCAGTTGAGGAATGCTCTCCCTAGTGAGGTCCACTTGGCACCAACATTGTCCTCTTTTTGGTGCCAGGTTAAGACTGTCCTGTAGTCCCAGGCATTTGATGGCATATGATGGGATTTTAATGTCAGTTGTAGCTGGTCCTCATATCTTATTGTAACTGTTTTTTAGCTCTTTAAAATTGTTTTTAAATTTTGTATGTTAAAGGGTTTTTTAAAATTATGTTTTTGTAATTTTTGTGAACCACCTGGAGAACTTTGGCTACTGGGAGTATAGAAATGAAATAAATGAAATGAAAATGAATGAGTTGGGAACCAGCCAAGATCTGAAACCATGATTTGATCCTGGCTTGTCCTCAAACCATTGCTTTAAAAAATCACAGTTCCCACAAGTTCAGACACCATGGGGCAGAGTTGGAGCCAGGTTTGATGGGGCCATGAGCAAGGTGCCCTTAGCACATGCTTTGTAAGCTCTCCCCCAGCCCCTAGCCTTACCGAGGGCAGATGGAGACCAGTGGTGGCAAGCGGCATGGGGCACTGATGACTATGGCAAGCATCCAGGGGACTACAACAACCCTACTCAGCCCAGTGTTGGATGTGAGGCAGCAGCCACTAACTTCCTAATTCTCAATGTCTCTGGGCCTCGTCCCCAACATACGCATCTGGGGCAACAGCCAGAGGTATTGGAAAGAGGAAAGTCATCTGCTTCCAGCACTTCTCTAGCACTGGACAATACATTTTTTAAAGGAGGCTGGCATCAGCTACAGTGGTCCCTGGTGTTTATCCGACCATGCCAGGTTCTGACACCAGGTCTGTCACCAAGAACTGCGGCTAGTTTAGACTTTCAGAGGCACAGAAGAGGAGGAGAGAGAAATGGGGAGTGGGAAATCATCCCCCCCCCCCATTATGTGTGAACAGGTCTCAGACACACTCTCAGCTGAACTACCTCACATAAAATGGATGAGGGAAGAATCATGCATGCCCCACTGGGCTCTTTGGAGGAAGGGTGGGATTGAAATGTAATAAGTAAAATAAAATATAAAAAAAATGCTCAGGGTGTAACCTGCAACTGAATAATGGCTATATCGCTGAGGGCCAAGTGGTCAGAACATGTGACATACTGTACCAGTTGCACTAGTTGCTGGTATGTTTCTGAGCCCAAAGTAAGGTGCTTGTATTGACCTTTAAAGCTTTAAATAGTTTGGTGATGCTTGGGGATAGCTGCTCCTCCAAAAAGGAGCTGCTATGTGGCGTGCCACAAGGAGCTATTCTTTCCCCAATGCTATTTAATATCTACATGAAACCGCTGGGAGAGATCATCCGGGGGCATGGGGCAGGGTGCTATCAGTATGCTGATGACACCCAAATATATTTCTCTATGCCTTCGGCAACAGTGTCAGCTAACAACAGTATGTCTCCTCTGAATGAATGCTTGGAGGCAGTAATGGGCTGGATGAGGAAAAATAAACTGAAACTGAATCCAGACAAGACGGAGGTGCTTGCTGTCAAAGGCCACAACCTGGGTTTGGAGCTCCAACTGACAGTTCCCTGGGGTGGCAGACTCTGGTCTCATCCATCGGCCAGAGAACCAAGGGCCACTGGGAGACTGCACCTCCCTGCCTCCCAGGAGTAACATCACAGCAAGGGGGAGACCAACCTGGCCCCATACATCAGCTGGAGAGGGAGCAGAGGGAGCTTGTTTTGCTGTTCCCTGCCAAAAGAAAAAGAAAAAAGAAAGAAAAACCTGTAAGAACCGTTTTAACTAAGAACTGGTGCCTGAGTTTTGCATTCTTCCTCCTCCCTCCCAATCCCTTTTCCTTTTGTGTCATGTCTTTTAGATTGTGAGCCTGAGGGCAGGGACTGTCTTTGTAAGTCACTCTTTGTAAGCCACTCTGAGAGCCTTTTCTGGCTGAAGAGCGGGGTATAAATGCAATAAATAAAAAAAATAAATTGGGACCAGATTACTTGAAAGATCACCTTCACCCCATATCGGTCTGGCCATACCCTGAGGAAAACCTCAGGGGCTACTTGTGTGTCTGCCTGTGAGATGAATTAAATTGGAGCGTATGAGGGTTGACGGGTGTCTCAGTGGTGGCCCCACGTCTGCCGAATTCTGTTCCAGTTGAAATGAGTATAGCCCCATAATTACAGTCCCTTAAGTGAACTTGAAAGACCCATGTGTTTAAAAGTGCTTTCTTGTAGAAAAGTATTTCATTAGGTTGCTCTAAGATATGGTACCACTCTAGTTTTAGCTATTTGATTTGATTCTACTTGTCTTACTGGGCTGAATGTTGTTGTGATTAGTGATATTGCTGGTTCTTGTCATTTTATTGCTATTGTTATAGGGCTTATGGTTATAACTTATTGTTGGTTATATATTTTGAATTTATATGCTGGAAACCAGAAACTGCCTTCAGAGGGTTTGATCCTAAAAGGCGGCCTATCATTATTTTAAATAATAAATACATAATTACATATGAACCCTCATGTCACCATCTTTCTTAGGAGCCAAGGCTATTTTCTAACAGTGCAGAGTTTGCAGCTGGAGAGCTGCGTGCAGTATGTCAAATACCGAAACTCAGAGCCTGATAGACCCCTGCAGCCATCTCTGAATTCTCACCTCCCATGAAGCACCATGTCCTTGCCATATCCTTGGGCTACTGGGCAGTGGACTGACATCCCAGCAGCTCTCTGCAAAGTATGTCTGAAATGTAATGCCACATGTGTGATAAATACTTACTTTTTAAAATAAGTTCCAGGGTAGAAGCCCACCTGATCTGGGTGCTCTTCCTCCTAATTTTAATTGTATGAAGCCTGGCTATGGTTACTGAGTGGTAAGGGAAATGCTCTGGTCCTACTCCAGGGTTGAAGTGAAGTACCTATGTGAAGTGTGTGTGTGTGTGTGTGTGTGTACATATGTATGTACGTGTGGGAGCCCCAACTTAAATAGATGCTGGAGGTTATGCAGAGCAATCTATCAGGTCTATAACTAGCACTGGAATGGCACTGCATGCCTTTCTCAAAGATTGTTTCTACATTACTATGTTAATGAGACCATTATAGGTACATAAAATGTATTACTGATACCTTCCTGCAAGGAAGAGCCAATAAACAGTACTGTAATTACAGTGTACTGGATGCACCAATGAAGATGAACAATGTGAGCTATATCATAGCTATGGTTTAAAAATGTTGCAACGGTAGTAATCCTTAGAACCTGAGGGCTGGACAGAAGCCACTCTGAAGCTTGATATGCAACTCAGGACAACTCACCAGTAAAGAAAACAGACATTTCAATAGTGGAATGACTGTATTAGTGGAATAGTGGAATGACTGTAAGTAACTTTCACAGTGGGATGCTTTAGTGGAAACAAATATCTGGATCTTCATAGTATAACTTTTTTTGTTGCCCCAAACTCTGCAGTTCATAACAGTCTTAAAATGGAATGTAGCAGAAGTTGTACAGACATAATTGGGTTAGCCTCACTATGTGCAAGACATAGTGCAGAATGAACTTAGGGCTACTGGGAGAAAGAAGCAAAATATAGCTGTTCCCCCATTTAAAAATATATATAAAATATAGTTGTTAGTTTGTTGTGTCTCCTGGTCCTGATCAGAACACACAGGTCCTATCTGAGGCAGAAAGCAGAAGTAAAGAGAAATATGGTAGTTTTTATATGAGCAAAGGGTGAGGAAGGGTGTGGCTCACGCTGGCTCAGCTTGTCTGAGTGTGGAAAGCTAAGCAGGATCAAGCCTGGTTATTACTTGGATGGGAGACCCCCCTCCTCTAGTTTCCTGCATTGAGCAGGGGGTTGGACTCGATGGCCTTGTAGGCTCCTTCCAACTCTATGATCTATGAAAATCTATGAAAGCTAGAGAGCAATTTTGGGTGGTGAAGTAGGTACAAAGTCAACAGAAGCCAACTTGGGTGGTATTACTTGATAGTTAGAGTGTGTGTAACTCGCAGCATTCTTAACAAGATACAGTTCATTCATGTGTGTGTGTATGGGTATGAGGTTCATCTGCTGAATGCACACTTCCGTGTAAAAGCCATGCCCCCTCTGAAAAGTTTGTACCTCCTTAAGCCAGATGGACACATCACTCTTGGAGGTGTTCAGTTTTGACTACTACTGTAGGCCTTGGAAGCCATATACTTCCGAGCCGAATTCAAGGTGCTGGTTCTAACCTATAAAGCCCTACACAGCTTAGGACCACAATACCTGACGGAATGCCTCTCCCAAACGCAATCTACCCGGACACTGCGCTCAACATCTGGGGCTCTCCTCCGACTGCCACCTCCAAGGGAGGCTCGGTTGGTGGCAACAAGGAGGAGGGCCTTTTCAGTGGTAGCCCCCCCAATTATGGAATAAGCTCCCCACTGAGGCCCGCCTGGCGCCAACCTTACTATCTTTTCGGCACCAGGTTAAGACTTCCCTCTATGCCAAGACATTCAACATTTAATCTGTTCAAAATAGCACATGGGAGGGGGCGGGGGGTGACCTGTAGACTTAGTTGTATTAACCTTTACTATTGTATATTTTAAACTGCGTTTTTAATTTTGGTTTTAAATTTTTTAATTATAATGCAGTTTTTATTGTTGGTTTTATCCTTATTTTATTGTATGAACTGTTGTGAACTGCCCCGAGAGCTTCAGCTGTGGGGCGGTATAGAAACTAAAACAAACAAACAAACAAACAAACTTGCATAATCGGTATAACATGTAAGCCAGGAGCTCATGGCTCTCAGTTATAGCAAGATCTGTTTTGCCCCTTCAGAGACCCCAGAAGCTGCTGCAGCTGAGATCGGTGTGCTCTCTTGGCATTCAAGTTTTGCTGCTCATATGAGCAGATTGCTCTTGAGAGTTTCAGAAGTGACTAAAAGTAATATGTGAACCAGCTCTTGGATGTCAGTAGTCAAAACTCTGCTGTTTAAAAGGTGCTGTTTCCATTGCAGGTGTGATGAATATGTCACCCAGCTGGATGAAATGCAACGCCAGCTTGCTGCAGCTGAAGACGAGAAGAAGACGCTGAACTCATTGCTTCGTATGGCCATTCAGCAAAAGCTGGCTTTGACCCAGCGCCTTGAGCATCTTGAGCTGGACCACGAGCAGTCCAAAAGGGTGCGCACAAAATCTGCTTCCAAACCCAAGAGTAGTAACCCCAGCGTAAGTCATATACGATCATGTGGAGACAGGTCTGAAGGGTCTGTGCTTAATAACCAGGTGTTTTGCAGTGAGAAATATAAAATCTATTGTGATTAAGAAGGCAAATGGGAGGCCATAAATATGCTTCTGATGTTTGTGCTGTTGAATGTCAGCATAAATCCCCACTATATTAATGTTGCAGTGATGAGTGGTTTGTACTAGTATGTTGTTAAACCATGTAATACAGTCTGTATTATAGTGGTCTTAACTGTAACTGATTCACAAGCATGGGGAGGGGGGATGCTGTTAACAAGTTAATAGTGGAACAGCACTTGTCTCTTTCCACAATGGGCGACTTTGGTTTTGCTGTTTATGGGTAAGTGTTAAAGGTGCGTGCCAGGTATATCGCACCTGGTGTTACTAACTGTAGCTTGTATAGCACAAATGTGATCCTTTCCCCTGGGTTACGAGCATTGTTCAAGTAATGGAGATAACTTCACTGGCAAAAGCAACTCCTTGTTTGATGTGGTTGAGAAGTGGTGAAATGCAAACTTAAAATTAGGTGTATAATATGGGTATTAAGGAACTGTGTTTAAAACCAGAACCAAACCTAAATTAAAACTGCTGTGGCAACGGGTACTGTCACTATCACCACGTACCTAATTCCAAAAGCTTTCTTATAAGCTGTAAAAGCTGGGAAGTAGTAGGAAGGATACCTTTTGAAACCCCATGGTTGCCCCCGGCTTGGCTTCAGAGGGTTAACCTGTAGAAAATTGCACACTTAAAAAAGAAAGAAAGGAGATATGCAATATTACCTGTTCTGGAATGAAACTTAATGCTAAGAGAAAACAAAATTAGGATCTCAGTGCTTCATCACAGTTATGATGTGGGACACTACCATATACTACAAAGATTTCTGTAGTGTCATGTTGTTGCTTTTATGCCAGGAAGAAGATGTATTACGGTACGCATTGGGCTTCATCTAGCCCATTACGCTCATTTTAATCCCCTTGATTTCAGTGAGAAAGTTAAACGAGTGCTTAAAATTTTCTCATTGCAGTCAGTGGGATTGTAAAGTGATTAAGGTCATGCCCATTATTACTATATCTGCACAGTATATGTATACATAATTAATAGGAGTATGTTCTAGTATTGTCAAGTTGCAATGCAGTTCTCCTTAACTGTCAGTATTAAGGCTTAATAGGATAGTATTGCAGAGCACTGAGTTTTGTTTAAGTAAAAAAAAAAATGCATTTCTTATGCAAGCACACACTTCACAGGGCTCTACATTCTAGGCACCAGAAATTAAATAATCAGTTTATTCTTGCAAATAATTATGAAGTAGGTTAGCATATACGTATTAATCTATAAAAAGATACTTTGTGCGCTATTGAACTTTTAAGGGGCCTTTTTAGCCGCTTAATTTCAATACGTCTGATGATTTTTAAAAAGTGTACTTCATAATTGGTGCCTATAGAAATGGTAATGATACAAGACTGGAGGGAAAATGTTGCTTTTAAAATTGTGGTAAATTTAAGGAGCACAATAAGGCACATTTTTTAAAAAACAAAAAGAAGAAACAAAAGAATTCAAAAGTGCCTAGCCTCAAACTTTATTTTAATGTAAAGCCCTGTTCATTTTGTACTCTTTTCAAATAACTTTGTATGCGTAGAATATTACTAAGAAGTAATGCAGGACTGCACAGCTGTGTCTGCTGACAGTAGTACAATTCTTTTTCCCCTAAAGCCATGCTAATAATAATCTTGGTGTTGTTCTGCCTCATCTCACATTTCTTTTTTAGATGATCAGCAGCTTGCTTCTTCTGTATTGCCGCTCTGCCTATAAAGTAGTTAGGAGATATAGCAATGTTACTGTAAGGTAATAAGGGGAGTGCTGCCTGCTTTCCTAGCAAAGGGAAGCTAAGTAGTGCTTGGACTTCTCAAGAGATTAGGAAGAGAAACAAACGAATAGGGAAAAACAATCTGCAAAACGAGAGTGTAAAGAAAAGTTCTCGCATCTAGAAATTAGATGATTCAAGTCATATCTGCTGATGTATAAACAATTGGGGATGGTCCAGTTTAATGTATTCCTGAAGATTCGGCAAACGTGAGAGGTATTTTTAAATAGGTTGCCTAGAGTCAGCATGGCAGGCATAGTATGCCTCACTTTATTACTGCATTTGCAGAAAACACTGTATTCTCCTGAATTTGAGCTTTAATATTGCTATTTTAGCAGGTTTTGATATTTTTAGAAGCAGAACACCTTTTAACAATGTTCAATCCTGCTTTTCTCCTCTTTGATGCACAATAATCCAAAAGGCCTTTTTAACCCCTCCCCCTTTTACAAAATGCCTTGGAAATAACCAGGCATTTAGAACACTAAGCTATTTTGCTCCATTAGAAGCAGCAATCACTTTTGCTTCCGTGTTGATGGGGAGCTGTTAATCACAATTCTAAATGTATCCTTTTCTCTGGTGGTGCTCATAACACGGAGTACTCACGAGGGGAAAGGAAAGTTTTAAGAAATCAATTGCATTGGCAAGTTTTCAAGTTAATTGAAATGAAATATGGAGGTTTCAGCATTGTGAGATGGCCATAGTGTGTCATATTGCTCAATACAGCCTATTTACAGCGTGAGAGTTTTTAACAGGCTAATAGTTTCCATTGTTGTCTCTACCGTTATTTTACACACACACAGAAAAGTCTTCAGTCCAATGACCCCTTGAACCGTTTTAAATTTGAGACATTCACAACAGCTGTGTTTAGAGGGTAGCACCCTGGAGCAGCCCGGCTGCACTTCTACATGGGTCAGTTGTATGTGTCCACTTGGTTTAAAATCCTGGTAGAAAGAGAAACTTGGGATAATCCCCAAAGGTGATTTGTTCATGTGTGTAAACTTGGATCATGTTTTGGTGGGCATGCACCTGTTGGGTTATCAGCTTCCTAAAACTAACTATATCAGTGTCTCATGTTGCTTTCATTGAGTTGGGATACAGCATGGAAAACTTCCTAAGCCATCACCTACCTCTGCAAGCAGGACTTTTCTCCTGAATGATCTGACTGTTCTCTGCATTGGCTGGCATGATACACTGACTGACCTGCATGTTTCTGGAGAGGCTACAGCTTCATTGATAACTTCTCTTGCATTCTCACTGCTGTTTACTTCTGCTTGAGCAGCATAGCTTGATTTCAGGACTTGTAAGGAACTTTTCTTCCTGCACAGCTTTTGCTAACAGACAGTGCACCAAAGCATTGTTTCAGATGCTTGAAAAGCACACATGAGCTACATTGGCTTCTTTACCTTAGAAGACTAACAGATGCCTCTCAGCTGACTAATGTGCTATGGACCTCTTGCAGCACACCTTTGTGTGTGTTTTAGGTTTTCCTTTCTTGAATTGAAGAATGACCTTTTTTTTCTTCATTTCTAATGTTTTTGTTTTTGTTTTTTACTTTCCACTTTTCAGCTGTAGAGTAGTTCCTGGAGAAGGCCATTGCAACAGTGCAACTTCGTATCTTAGCCTGTGTCGTTATGGTTAGAAGTGGTGGTAGCCCGTTGCACAAAGAATGGAAACCACTGATAATGAATCTCTCTCTTTTTTTTTCTTAAAGCAAAACCACATAATTTTCAATATGCAACCTGCGTTGTTTTTTCCTTTTTCCTTTTTGGCATATTATTATATCTGGATACAAACAAAAAAGCTTTATCCTTTACATGCTGCTGCAGGAAGAAAACTTACAAATGCTGAAGAAACCTACTTCATAATGTAATAATTGCCATGGTAGCTTATTATGGCTTATTTAGAAATATTCAGATGGGTATTTCCCCCCCTTATTTCATTATGGAGCATTCATTTTTCAAAACAAAACAAACAACGGTCTGATTGTTTAAACCTGTGCACTTTTAATATTTTGATATTTACTTTAACGTCTTTTTATTCTTTTTGTAGAAGAGTTTATATTAAAGAAAAAATCCAGTGACTTATGCTAATAGTCTCTCTCCATTCTGGGCTTGTGCTTGATGTTTTCCCATCTGCATGTGGCAGAGTTTATACTATATTGTTTTGCTCTACACTGTGTTTAGAAAAGAGCTTCGACACAAACCAGGAGTTCTGCTAAACTATATATGTGCTGTGCATCAGCAGCTTTTTTTTCTTTCTTTTTTAATTATAAAATGTTAAGCTTTATCTGTTTTAAATTACTGATTTTTGACTGCCATGTTAATTGAGAAATCCAGGGTATTCAAATTCTGGGGTTTTTTCATATTGTATTATTATTCTTAGGAATAGTTCAATGTAACAAGAAGAAAACTTGACTTTGCTCTGGTTAAAACAGTTATAGGCACTTGAAAATAAATATTAGTGTTACCTATAAATTCCAGAATGTCTGGGTTTTAGGAAAATCTTATGGCGTATGATTGGTTAACAGAATTTTATACAACTATACCACTGAAATTCCAAATTGGAATTGTTTTTGTTACTACTTTGTTTTATTGTGCCAAATTGTGGTACATTTTAGAAAGACAAATTCTAAAGTTGTCAGTGCTAGGGTGTTCTATTTCAGCGCCTTTTTGTCATTTAATTGTTGCCAGTAGTGCCTTTCATAATTTTAAAGGGAGAAGCCTAGGCTAGCTTAGTCTGTCCAAGAAGAAAGGAACCATGGTTTTGAAACCTAGTAGTGATGTGGAGCAATAAGTGCAAAGCGAACTCCCCTATCGCACATTTTTTAATGGGTAAACCTACTATAGAGATGATATATGCGCAAATTGTAAAAAATTCTGTTAGTCAATGATACTCCATCATGCAAATTCAGGGGCGTAGAAAAAAAACGAATGAACAAACAAATGTTAAAACAAAACCCGAATATACTTTGCGAACCAAAATGGACTTTATGGAACAAAATAATAAGTAAGATGTATTAACACATTTGTGGTTGCAGTACAGAGGATGTTTTGGGAATATTGGTGTTCTGGTAGCTTTGTATGGTGGTGGATCCAGTTAACCATAGTATTGTTTGCAAATGTGAAGAAGAAAAACGAGACATTTAATATTTTTCTCTTGCATGTTGTATCTAATCCATTGTGATTTCAGGAAACAGAAACTGGGATGTGCATCAACAAGATGTACCTACTGGTGCTATTTGTTGAGGCTAACTTTGAATTATTAAATTTGGTACTTCTGGGGAAGGAGAAACCACCTTCCTCTTTATTAAAAATAAAAAAGAGTAGAAATTGTAATAATAATGTCACAGGGAAAGGCTTTCTGTTTGCTGGAAGAAACTTTATTATTCCTAGAAGGTGGGGACTTATATTTTCATCTTTTTGGTTACAGTATTGATTCATAAGTGATTACATTTAAGATTACATCTCTATGTGGGTATTTATTTGAAATGTCAAAGTACTGTATTATGTTTTTATGTGCATTACCTTTTAGTGGTGGATTGGTCTCCATTTTATTGTCATATGCATGTACTCTTGCCAAGTAACCTTTACACAGACCTAGAAAAAAGAAGTTAATGTAATTAATTGCTAAAAGGAATATGTGGAAATTGGTTAAGGTACAACTATTTTGTTAAATTGATAATTTTAGGAGGTGTAGAGGACAAAAATATTAATTCTAAATTAATCCAAAGAGTGCATGTTGTGTAGGAAAGCAATCTACCTGCGTAAAGGTAGTCACATTGGCAGTATCAATAAAGGAGAAAGAAGACATTCTGGCTGGTTTGTTTTTGAATTATGTTACTTTTCTTTGCTGAAGCGTTTCGAGACCTCTTAACAGATGGTTTTACATAATATAAGCATGATCCAACCAAAGTTACATCCCATTGATTTCAATGGGAAAAAATTAAGCACATATATATATAACTCTCCCAGTGAAACCAATGAGACTTAGAAGGGATTTAACTGTGGCTGGATTGAGTCCTATATATTACAAAAGGCATCCTCCCAATAAAAATACCGCAAATATGTTGCCAAGGATAACCATAGTGGTATTCCTCCTTCTATTAATCTTTATTAATGGTCCTTATAATTTACAGAAAAAATAGCCTCCCTTCTTAAGGTATGTGCAGCAAAAAGCATTACCATTTTATTCCCAACCCACTTATTTTATGTTGCAATATTGCAATAGACCAGCCTTGCCCAGCCTGGTGCCCTCCAGATATTTTGGACTTGAACTCCCATAAGCCTCCATCCAGTATATCCATAATATGTCCAATGTTCAGGCATGTTGAGAGTTGTAGTCGAAAACATCTGGAAGGTACCAGGTTGGACAAGGCTGCAATAGACCAATGGTAGGTTAGGTATAACAGATCTCAATCAATGTAAATAAAATAATTCAGTTCAGACAACTATTCCATATCGTTCTCCAATGAATCAAAAACAATAACTATTTTGTCACAGATTTCTTTCCCTTCCTTATTTCTAATTAGGTGTGTCTGTTTTACACAAAGCAAAGCATTCCACACTCGTGTAACCCAGTCATCACTAATAACTTTGTTCCATTTAGATGCCAATTTGGTTGTAAAATGAGGACTTAGAGGTTTGCAACCTTAGGAATGGGTAGAAGCTGCAGGATGACAGATGTTACTCTACTTAATCTCAGGAAAAGGAATCTTCTAATGTAACACTTACTCCCACCTGTCGTGAACAGTTGACAATTTAATGCTGAGTGCTTGGTGCCTGGCAGTAGTGATGTCCTTGATGTCCAAAAAATGATTGGATTATGGTGTAGCCTTTTGTTATGAGAACATAATAGTTTACAACAGCCTCCTCTAACCTGGTGCCTGCCAGATGTTTTGGACAACACTTGGGGGTGGAGGGTGGGCAGCTGATTGGGGAGAGCTGCTTTTCAAGAATTAGTTGACTGATCCTTCAAGCTGTTTAGTTTTCTCATTGTTTTGTTAACTGCAGAAAGCGCTGGAATTATTTGCCTTCCTGGCACATAGCATTGTGGAATCGAGGGGAGAATATAGATTTTTTTTCGACATCACATCCCGGACTGCTAAGGAAGATGGCAGCAATGAGGCCGTCTGTTGCCTAGAAAGACACAAACATAGGATTGGTTTTGGTAACAAGCTCTACAGTTTTCTACCAAGAATTAAAGTGACTTAAGTTTCACTGCCAATATTTCTACACAGGCAACAATGTACCCAGCCACTGTGACATATCGAAGATAAAGTAATAGTTTAGGCTGTGCCACAAAGTTTGTGCAACCCAAATTAGGCAACTGCCATTCGCTTTTCCTCAAGCATCTGAAATCAGTCGTGTCACATTTCTAGAACATTTACACATAATATTATGCACAGATAACATGCATACAATGTAGGCCATTTCATTACTGTGTAACCAGTAGCCCTAATCTTGCATTCAGGTGATCACATGTGGGCTTAAAATCGGGAGGCAAGCCCAGCCCTCAACATCCCCATGTGTGCTAGCTTCACTTCCATGTCAAGAGTGTAGTTCTGAAGGGGGATTCTAAGCACATTCAGCTTAACATGCTTAGAAGCGTGGCTATGATTGGGAAGACTGGTCCAGGTGTTTTGGCCTAGAACTTCCATCATCCCTCACCATTGGCTTTGCTGGCTGATGGGAGTTGTAGGCTAAAATGTCTGGAGGGCCAGAAGCTGCCCACCTGTATTCTATAGTTTGCTCCTCACACATTTGGCTGAATACCTTAATAGTGCTGTTGAAGTCATATGCATCTGCTAGTAATTAGAATTTCTTAGGGTGGGAAACAATCTGAAACTCAAGGAATGAAGGTTTCCACCTACTTAAAACCTGTGAAGCCAGTTTTAGCTTTTAAGTTTCAGCCCTGAGTGCCTAATCTATTCTAGGTTACTGCTATTTTGGGGGGTGGGAGCTACAATTGTGGCCCGTTTTTCCTCCCAAGAAGCAGCAAATGATGTTTTTAGAGTTGCTTAAGACTACCCAAGCCTTATTCAGGGGTTATCTCCTCATGTGATTAACATTCTGTGAGGAGGAGAGCAGGGCTGTATCTTCTGGCCCCTTCCCCCATTGCCCATATATTCGGGGGGGGGGAGTCTGAAAAGGGGAGCCTACATGCTTAGACTGCACAACAAAGAAGTATATCCAGGTTGATCAATCCATTTTTCTGTTCACCTCTCCAACTCCTTTAAATAAATGACAGTCATTTTCCAATATCTCTTCAATTATGTCTAATACCATTTCTCTCTGAAGTGACTGCTACAGTGAGGAGGCAGTTTTCCTTCATAGTCATAAAGCTAACAGAAGCATAGCTGAAGGAAGAAATGAATGGAAAGGATAAATGAAGACAGATCAAGCAGCAGTCAACGAATGTAGTTTTGAGTGTTCATTTACAGAAAAAATATTCTATTTGTATTATTTGTTATAAGCTGCTTTGACTTTTGGTGAGAAAAGCAGGGTAAAAAATAGTCCAGATAAACTGATGCAAGAATTAATCCAGGTGAGTAATAATAATTATTTTTTAAAGAGAATGTCATCCATAGTATTAATGGGGTGTGATTTTTAAAAATGGGGGAAGCTTGATTCGGTTAATACAACCAAGCTTTTTTAAATGTTCGTATCCTGTTTCTGATAATGGGTAGATATCATGGATAGTAGAAGCATTAGTCAAGGCAAATGGAAGTAAGCCTATCAAGTTCAACTCCAATTTCTGAGACATCGAGATCTAGAAACCGGATGTATTACAATATTTTTCCATTTCTGTGAAGACCTAAGGTAATTTTCTTTCATGATGTCCCCTAGCTTAGGGCAAGACTGCAAGTTTTGCCTGAAATTTTAACAAAACTCCTCTGTTACGTTCCCTCATAAATACCTAGCACAGTAATGATCAAATAGAGGGTCAGAAACTACCTTTGGGTAAAGGGAGGTCTGACAGTAGATTAGCAGGAGAGAATAGGAATTGGGAATGACTTGATACAAGGAAGTATAGATACATGTGACTTCTGACTCAATAAATGTGACTATCGAGCTCTCAGGAAAGCTGTGAGAACTATTAACCTGGAGCAGTATGACATTGTAATTCACAGTCATGTTGACATGTGTATAGTCTATGCTTAGATATGCTTAAGGCAGTAATCCTAAACTACATCCATGGGCATCCGCTTATAGGGGCAAGGGGGTGTAGCTGCACCTCTCTGGATTCTAGTCATGATGTCATTCTGAAGGTGGCAAAAGCACCTGCTCGCACTGTGCCTGCCCTGTTTATACTTTGAGTTTCCAGCCACATTGGCAAGGCTCAGGGCAGGATAGTTAGGAGGTCAGTAAATTAAAAACAAAACCGGCCATCAAGTTGAATTGCAGTGCAGGGAGAGCACAGAGGCAACTTCCGCTTCTGTACTCCTCCCACCTTCCATGGGGTGCCCCATAGTCCTCCCAAGTTCAGGGGGCTACACAGGCATCCCGACTGGATTGTGCCCTAAGAGACGCAGGAAGAGGCCTAATCTACCTCAGACACATGAGTTACACAATTTAAGTATCATGGTTGCCCTTTATTTTCAAATCATTTCTCCTTTATCTCCAAATAAAAATGCATAAAAATAATATTGAAGGATAATAAACATTCTAGATATTATTTGTACTAACACTGAAATGGTGCTGACACACAAACAACATGGATTTCTCAGTGAACAACTTTTCTCGCAGCCTCTACCTATGCTTTCCGGTGCTGCTTTTCTGTAGGAACAGACAAAAATGTTTTGTCCAGCGTGCTTTTCGTTGTGCTCGTGCACGATGGCACTAGGACACCATTTGTACCTTCTCGATTTGGGCAAACCGGTTATTTTCAGTCATATTACAGGAAACATCGCTCTCCATGCTCACCAATTCTAAGAAAGATGGGCACTTGTGTGATGTAACACTATAGCCACACTCACTGCTGCCTGTTTTCGGAGGTGCAGGCCAAATTGGAACCGAAAGCCTTAATTTCAGCTGTGTATATGCAGATTTCAACAAAAAATACAACCAAAAACAAACAACCCCAGGTGAATTGCTTTCTGGAGAGAATTGAACTCTCTCTCTCTCTCTCTCTCTCTCTCTCTCTCTCTCTCTCTCTCTCTCTGAAACCCTATTATTTATATCCTGTCTCTCAGGATATAAATGCTTCCAAAATCACTTAAAGTAACAAATACTGTGGAGGAAGGGGGGGGGCTGGCTGACCTGCCACAACCCACCCTTTCCTACCCAAAGGACCCAAGACCCCCAGAGATCTCAAGGTACCAGACTGCCAGCCTCAGCTGTCTGCAATCCTACTTGAATCTCTGTTCAGGGACTTGCCTTTGTCAGTAACCTGGATTTAGTTGCTGGTACCACAGAGCAATCACAAACACCATGTGGGGTAAAAAACCAAAATAAGGTTTATTCAGGTAGCATGTTACACAAAAGTTGGGAAATGAGAGAAGTAAACAAGGCAGAGAGAGACACTTTGGTACACAGAGTAAAGCTGCAAAATAACAAAACCTGATTCCTTATATCTCCCAGGCACACAACTAGTTACCTGGGGGTAAGTTCTCTTCAGGGTTGGGTCCAGCACAGCCTTGCTGCCCGGGGAGACTACACACCTACCCGAAGGTCCGAGATGGGTAGCCCTCCACAAGGCTTGCCTTTACCAAAGCCCCCATTCAGCTAATTTCACCAGGAGCTACCTGGGGTCGGATCCTGAGGCTGCCCGAAGGCTTGGGCCTCTGCTTGGCTTGCCGCCATTGCTCCAACGCCAGCAACCATGCGACGAACCAAAGACAAAAGACTCACACTTTAGAATATAGCTCTTCCCCCCCCCTTTCTGTAGCTCTGCTGCCTCTAGCCAATCAGGATGCACTTCACCTGGCCAGGCAGGGGAGGGGGACTCATGGCATTTGCATTTGAAAGCCGGGTCTCCGGTTTTTCAGGACTTTAAGGCGCAATGCCCCACCCGATACTTTATGCACATTTCGCCTCCTCCCAGCCTTACTTGGTTTACACATGAGGAGGCGTGTGCGTGAGTGTGTGTGCAGGCATGTTAGTGTGTGTGTAGGAACCCTCAGAGGCTCTTTTTCTCCACAAATACACTATATTAAAAAAAAAAAAAAAAGCTCTTAAGTATCTTTGCCATAGGACAGTTGATAACTAATTTTGGGGGGGCCTCCACACCACAGAGGATGTATTATTGCCTCGCCATGTCCTTGTGCCATAAACCTAAACACCAGCAGAATTACAATTCACATGCTTCAAGCAGTTTATTCCTGTTAGCCTAGACAAATGTCATTATTGCCCTCTGCAAATTTATAGGCTGTTCTAGGCAGTTTGACAGAACCACTTCCTGGCATCTCTTTCTGCAACAGCTATTGATCATAGGTAATAACAGCCGGGCTGTCTGTACAGGGAATGTGATACCAAGAGCTTCCTCCTTTCCTGTCTCCCTTCCTGTGTGTCTTGTTTGCTGCTTACTCAGATTTCACATCTGGCTTGCCTTTTAGAAGATATTTTTAGGTGGAAAGAAATTTGTGTGTGTGTGTGTGTGTGAGCATTTGTACATGTATCTCTTCAGGAGTTAATATTTTTCATTTTACAAAGGGGACAAGAAACATGGGAGCCAGTGTATTGGATCTGATACAGTATTAGATGTGGTTTTTGGGAAATGCATGCTAAAAGACAGCTTCAGCTATTGGATGATATAAAAATGTAGTACATTGAAAACATAGTAAATAAAATCCTGTTTGGTAACGAATCTCACTGTGCTCCACAGGTTAAGTCAGTGTTTCCTGGCGTAACATACCTCACAGTATGATTCTGGGGATAAAATGAAATATATTGTCATCTGCTCGCACTACTCTGTGGGGCCATGCAAGAGATCTAAATATATGGAGCCATTGTAAACATACATTCGGGGTGCTCGTGTTTTTCTCAGGGCCACCCTAAGACATTTTGCTGCCTGAGGTGGAGCAATAAATCCCCCTCCCCATCACTGTGCACAGTACCCACAGCTGGCCATGTTTTTTTTGGCCACAGTACCTCTACCCCACCCTGACGATAAAAAAATGCAACAACAATAAATTAATATTCTTAATTAATATAATTAATAACAACTGGCTGCCTTTTGAGAGCCAGTGTGGCGTAGTGGTGAGAGTGTTGGACTGGGACTCGGGAGATCCGGGTTCTAGTCCCCGCTCGGCCATGAAACCCACTGGGTGACTTTGGGCCAGTCACTGACTCTCAGCCTAACCTACCTCACAGGGTTGTTGTGAGGATTAAATGGAGAGGATGAGGAGGATTATGTAAGCCGCCTTGGGTTCCTTGCAGGAAAAAAGGTGGGGTATAAATATAATAAATAAATAAAATTTTCTTAACAACTCAAATCAGTTGCCTGGGGTGGCTGCCTCACTCTTCCTAATGGTAGGGCCAGACCTGGCTTTTCTAATTATTTGCTTTAGGCAATTACTCTCAAGGAACTTTTCTCCTCCTGTTTTTAAACAAGGAGACATCAGAACAGCAGCAAGAGTAGTAATAGCGCCATGTGGCTGGAGGGAGGAGAACGAGAGTTGAGAAGGATTGGATCCAAACTTAGTCATGCTTAGGCATGACAACTTGAGTCCCATTGAGTTCAGTGGGTCTACTCTAAGCATGACGAAGTCTGGATGCAACCCATTCTATTTGGAGTCAAGCTTATTCAGGAAAACACCTCTCTGTTATCTGTAGGAAATCAAGAATGAAGACAACTTTCCACTTGTGTTCCAACCAGCAGTGGGATACCAGTTTGAAAGCAGGCATAATGCTGATTTTACATATTATTACACGTATATCTTTGCCTTCCTCCAAGGAGCTCAAGGCAGTGTCCGTGGTTCCTCCCTGCCTCATTTTATCCACACAACAACCCTGTGAGGAAGGTTTGGCTGAGAGGCAGAATGCAATAAGAGGCTCCATCAGCAGCGCACAATTCTCAGAATGTTGTTAAGGCAAGGAAGTGATTAACCTTTTCCTGGCAGACTAGGGATGTACACACATTGCAAAATTAATTCCATCTATGTTTTACAGATTGTCAGGCGCCTTTCATTCCATTGTCCACTCATTGACAGAATTGGATTTTGCGCAATTGCGTTCACATGCATTTGCACAAATTCAGAGTGCAAATTTGCACTCCCCAAAATGCATCAAATATGCAAATGTGCAATGCAAATCTCCCCCAAATGCATGGTTTTATGCTTTAGCCTATGGGGGAAATGTGCATTTTTGGTTGTTCATTTTACATTTTTTTCTATGACTAAATTTGCGTAAAATTACATAAAACAATGTTTAAAAATGGTCTGCAAGCCCTCAGAATCCGCACGACTAGGGAAAAGCCATTACACTGCAGAGTCTGTGGGTTGGATTCTTAGAAATTCAAACTCATTTGAGTCCGTTGCAGATTTCTCTGACATTCCTAGCAGGGCCAGAGGGGCTTTGACCTCCGACTGGCGGTTACTCCAGGGCAGTGTCTCTGTATTAGAAAAAGCTGTCCTGGCTGGGTTTCTGCCTCCTGCTGCAGTAGTTTAAAGGCACAGAAGGTCTATTGAAAAGAAGGTGGTGAACAGCTACTCACACTGTGGGCAGCTTTCTTCTTTGCAGAACTGCTAGAGAAAATAACGAGGGCTTCAAGCAAACCTTTCCACACAATGAATGTAATTGGGAGACATATAACAAAGCAACCACTAGATGGCAGCTCAGCATCAAATGGTGTAATAGCATCCAATGCAAGTAGGTAGAGATGTCAAGCAGCAGCAGTAGCATATACAAGAAAGATTAAATTCCTTTCTTTTTAGGGTATTTGACTTTTCTCCTACAGAATCTTTCATGTATTTTGCAGTGTTTCCTTTGCAAAAGAGTTATTATTTGCTCAAGATTTTTTAATAAATAGGTCCGTGTGAACCTCTGAGTGTGTCTCTATCAATCTGGCAGCACCCTTGATCATTTTTTAAAAGATGAGGCATTTTGTCCAACTTGAAACATTGTGTGCACCTAAGCAGATGTTGGTTTCACAAAAGAGAATCATCCACCAATTTGTAGTTCTGGGACAAATATGGCATGTTTTAAACTTACTTTTGAATAACTTCACTGTATTTAGGGCGTGTATGTTGAGGAAGAAAATCAGCTGATGAACTGGAGTTGGACTTCAAAGCTTCTGTTTTCCAGTGTGGTTAAAACCAGAAAGAAACTCTCTTCCCATCAACCAGAGAAGACTTTTTTGTTTGTTTTATGTTTTAATTCAGCACAACAAATAAAGGTCCTTTAAACAGTTATTAGTTGCTAATGTAGTGGTTAGCCTGACTTCTTAACTCCTGTATTTCTTGTCTACGACATTTAAGAGAGTGATCGGCAACTGCGCTCCTTGGACCAAATTTGAGTCTCTTAAGAGGCCACGTCTCCAGTTGCAAACCTAGAGTTTAAAAAGAGAGTGCCATCTGTGCCAACAGAACTTGGCGAGAATCCACCAACTCTCTCCTCCTCTCAAAGTAGCCAGTCAGGAAAACAAATTGCCAACCCTCATTTTAGTAAAGACATTTACAGCACAATCCAATGTGGCTGCTCATAACCCTCTGAACCTGGAGGTTTACAAGCATCCTATTGAGGGCAGGAGGAGTGTGGAAGCTGAAGGTTACCTCCATGCTTCTCCCGCCCTGCAAAACACGTAGACAGCCGATTTCAGCAGTCTTAAGTCATTTGCCCCTGCTTCGAGAGGAGTTCAGGAGGAGGAGGAGGAGGAGGAGGAGGCACCACAAGGATACATTGTATCTTGGCAGAGCCTCACTCCTTCCCTCCTTGAACGCCCACCCAGTCTTCCGACCTCAGAGCTGCAGCTGGTGTGGAAAGAACTGCAACGGAAAAAAGGAGAGAACTAGGTTCTCAGGATGCAAAAATCTGGCGACAGTGAAACAGTGGAAGACACTAGTTGTTCAAGTAATCTGCAGACTCTTTTACAACCCCTTGAGGAAGGCCTTGAAAAATACACAGGCCGAAACGCGTCGGGCTCCTTTAATAAAGATTTTTGCATCCTGAGAACCTAGTTCTCTCCTTTTTTCCGTTGCATTTGGATGCTTATCTCCTCCTGTTTCTGTCTGTGGAAAGAACTGCACCAGCCGTGAGGGTGGATGGGGGGCGCTTGGAGGCTGGGGTCTCTAGCTCCGACCTCGGAGTGCATTTCTGAGTTTGGAGGTGGGACTCCAACCTCTCCTATGGCCACCCAGACATTGCCTCGTGTCTTTGTGTCCTTATGGTGCAATCCTATGCATGTTTAGACAGAAAAAAAGTCCTGCAACTTTGGGGAATTACTGGGAGTTGCAGGACTTTTTTCTGTCTAAACATGCATAGGATTGCACCCTTAAGCTGAAACCCTAAACATTTTTACTAGGGGGATAAGCCTCCCTGAACACAGTGGGACTTATTTCTGAATAAGCATGCATAGAATTGTGCTATTATTCCCCTTTCGGTGATGAGGGATTGGGTTAGGACATGGAATTATAACACCTCAGAGTGTGGTCTGGTGCTCTGAACAGTGCCAAGAATGATGAGGCCCCCACCTGGCTTTTTCTTCTGTTGATCTTAATGGTTCAGCTGGAGGGCACTGCAAGCCATCGCCCATACGGGCCATCTCTCTCAACTGAATTATGTTTGTCTGACCACCTGCCCTTGGCCCTGAAGCAGCAGACTGGTCGGTTCACCACTGTCATTCTGAAGACCAGATGCAATAGTTGTGACAGAGGGCCACAACTATTCGCTTTGGTGATAAAGTGGTGTGGTGAGATAACAAGGGCTGCATATACACAACTATTTCCTCCCCCACCCCATGTGTTTCAAGTAAGTGTCAAGAGTAGTTAGTCAACAACAGAACAAGTGCAATCCACAAGAGAGTTCTTCATGACAAAAGGGCATTTCATACTAGTACTGTGCTGAAATTTTCTCTCACCTTTTTTTTTTTTTTGACCATTCTCATTCAGTTTGATAGAAAAGAAATAGCTTTTGAAAAGAAATTCAATAGTGAAGACATTTCAGAGAAATTCTCATGGGTTGGGTTTGGGATTCTCGTGCTTGCCTTACTCAGGAGGTGGCTGAGGAGAGTGCGCAAGTGTCCCGTCTTTCACTGTACAATAATCTCTCCAGTAGCCTCCGCAGCTTCCCACACTTCAATTAAACCCCAAGGGAAGACATCATGAGGTAATTTCTCCCACAGAGCTATTTCAGATGAAATAGCTGCAGAGCAATGGAGAGATGTTTAATACAAAAATCACACACAGCAGCACCCTCGGCCACCTCACAGTGATTTGGTAAGCTCAAAAACATCACAGAAATGAATGACAAACACCCTGAGAGTGAGGCAAAACAAAGGAAGCCCCTTTCATGGGGGAAGAAAACTTCCAGGAAATCGGAGGACAGACTTTGGCTCAGCAGTAGCTCCACCTCTTCCCTGGAGCTGGATACAACCCTGCCCCCCTCACACCTGCATGGTGATGGACAGGGATGTTGAAGAGTCCTTGGTCTCGAGTCAGGGGTCAAGTCACGAGTCTTTGGACTTTAGTCTGAGTCCAAGTCCTTGGTCCAAAATGGTCACGAGTCCCGAGTCCCTCCCAAAGCTGATTCCACGAGTCCCTATTAAAATCAATGGGGTTTTTCCCCAACAAAATAAGGCTACTTCAGATATGTGGCTTAAATAAATTCTCGGCACAAGTGTGCCTTTTTATTTCAAAACTCTGCCACTGATTTTGTCAAGAACAGACCAGGCAGACAAACCCAAAATAACCAGGCAGGCAGAGGAGGCAGGGAACCCCAAAGCAGGCAGGCAGAGGCCTTTGTCTTGGACAATTCAAACTGTGGAATTGGTCAAGAAGAGACCAGGCAGGCAGAGGAGGCAGGGAACCCCAAACAGGCAGGCAGAGGCAGCCAAACCCAAAATGTCCGAAAGGTTGCATTTTAGGAAAATGATTTTTAAAAATAACATCTTTGCCGGCGATCGTACTTCTCTCCATTCCTGGCACAGCCCAGGGATGTTGAAGAGTCCTTGGTCTCGAGTCCCAAGTCAAGTCTCGAGTCCTATTTAAAATATTGGGGACTCAGTCCGACTCACGAGTCGAGTCCTGGAGTCCGAGTCCCCATCCCTGGTGATGGATACAAAATGTGGGCCAGGCTGCCAACACAGCTGATACTGCTTGCAGCACAACAACAAAAACCTTTAGGAAAAAAGAAAGAAGCCGTGCTACAACCCCTGCCAATGGTGAGCCCAACCTGTAAGAAACTTGAGAATTTATCCTCCCCTGGAGAAATTCAGTGAAATTGTCCCCCCAATTTCTATGCCCCCAAATAGGGTGGAGAATTTCAAGAGGTCATTTGTGCACAGCTCTGCTTCATACCATCCTTGAAGAAGCAACAGCAACATCTTCACAATTGCCATAGATATTATACTATTATTGTTGTTAACTCTTAATGGGGAGTGTCAGCAAACAATCCCTCTAATATTCCAGTAATGAAAATCTAACTACTTGTGTCAGTTATAATTATAACTGCCCTTACTGTGAATGCACCGCTTATGAAATATTCACCTAATATTGGATCCGAGCGTGATACTACAGCAGTAAGAGACCTCAGCTTTGCAGTAAAGGTAGCGGTATCAGTGTGACAACAGGGTGTGATGTAATGTGTAGTGGCTCAAATTTGGACATGGAAGCCCAGATACAAATTGCTGTTTGCCTATGAAGACTACTATGTGACCTTGGGGTAATTGCTCTCTCAGAGAGCATTTTACCTCATAGAGTTGTTATGAGGCTCAACCATTGCTTTGAGCTTTTATCCTCAGAGAAAGGGTTGGATAAACATGTAATTTAAAAAAACAATACATCAGCTCTATATTGAAGAAGAGACACCAGCAAGTTCTTTGAAGCGTTTTTTAAAGAGGAGTGTTAGATTAATTTGTGGCAAGGAGACACACTTTTAACATAAGAAATCTGCTCATGGTACCTTGAGAGATTTTTTTTAAAGCAGTTGGTTCCTTCAAAGGCAATCATTTCAAAACAAAACAAGCCAGTTTGAGGGTTGTCACTGAGTCTTGTAGATCAAAAGTTTTAGTTTATTTTGAAACATTGCCACCTAGTGTTTCAAATAATACATATCAGCATTGGTTGTAATCCTGTGGATGCTGTTTTGGGAGTAAATCCCATGGAATCGTGAGGATCTGACTCCTGAATAAACATGCAGATCAGGCTGCACACACACAGCAACGGAGCCTGTTAATTAGGTAGAACAAATCTGCACACTTTGCAGTGGTTTTCGGCTATCCAGGCATTACTAATTTTTGTACTTGAAATCCAAAGCAAAATGTTTGGAACTATTAATCTGTCTCAGATGACTTTGCCTGTGGTAACATAGAATTAAAATTAAATTATCTAAAGGACTGTCGTCTCATTCCATATGAACCTGCCCACACACTGAGATCCTTATGAGAGGTCATGCTGCGTATCGAGGGGAAACTTCCCACAGTTGTGAGAATTATATATCGAACAGATGGAAAGCTTTTTAATCTCAGCAGGCTGAAAGCAAAAAGTAAGGTAATTACAACCTCCGTTGTGGAACTTCAGTATGCTGATGATAATGTGGTCTCCGCACATTCAGAGGATGATCTCCAAACTATCCTAAATGCTTTTGCAGAAGCATGCAGAAAACTTGGTCTCTCACTTAACATCAAAAAAACCAAAGTGCTTCATCAGCAAGTGCAAGCTAACCCTTTGGTGATGCCATCTATCCAGCCTGGCGGGACAATACTGGAAAATGTCGATCATTTTCTCTATCTTGGCAGCTATCTTTCTGTTATAGCTAACATCGACAGTGAAATCCAGCATCGTCTGAGCTCCGCAAGTGCCGCGTTTTCTCGAATGAAACATAAGAGTGTTCGAGGATCGGGATATTTGTAAGAAGACCAAACACACTGGTTTATGAAGGCATTGATACAACTTTTTATTGTATGTACATCTATAAAACGTCACCTCAATCCTTGAAAGAATTTCACAACGTTGCCTCCGGAAAATCCTCGCCGAAATAACTGGGAAGATAGGCGAACAAATGATCAGTGTACTGGAGAAAAAGAAGACAAAAGCCTTTATTTATTATTTTAAATACATTTTTATACCGCCCGATAAGCCGAAGCTCTATGGGGGTTTACAACAGTTAAAACCATAAAATACAATATAAAAACATATAAAACTTATTTAAAAACACCCTATTAAAAAACAACAGCAGAGCGAGCGCAGAGTTTTAAACAGCTACAAGATTAAAATAATTAAGATGATTTAAAATGATTAAAATGCCTGGAGGAATTGTAAGCTAGCTGGGGCTACTGCGGGAGTGTAGGCCAAAAACATCTGGGGACCCAAGGTTGGAGAACACTGGCCTAGGCTAAGGAACTTGCCACCCCTGGAGGTTTGGCAGACTCCCTCACCATGTGTGTTTAGGTGACAAGTATAAGTGGTTTTGTTTACGCATTTTTTCCTGTCTCTGAATCTTTTCTGGATAACATATTAATATTATTGTTGCACTGCTCTAAGTCTAGGCTATCTGGTCTGCTGCTGATTATTATTATTTTGTTTATATTGCTTACCAGCTGAAGGAATTAAAAAAAACCTAATTACTTTCTACCCTGTACTCTTGAGTACTTCAAACCCCCCTTTTCATCCCCTTAACGGGTTTTTTTTAAAGAAAGTTTTCACAACGTAGTTTTTATTAGTGATCCATCACAATAAACATGCCAAATTTCAGCTATCCAGCCTAACCGGAAATAGGAGATGAATTGATGAGTCAGGCCTCCCTTTTATATATATGGAAAAAGATTTATGTTTTAATAGGCTTATAGGTTTTGTGTATATTGATAGCCACTCTGAGGGCACTTTCTAGACTAGAGCCAAAGATGCAGGCTATAAACAAACACACTAAAGTCTTCAGTGTCTAAGCAGACTAAATGGCACCACTGCAACTTTCCCATTGGAGAACCAGCAAATATACCGTACCACTGTACAAAAGAAATAATCATCACTGTTACAACACCCTACAGTCAGTTGCCCAAAATTTACTGGCTCATATACCAAATCATATTTGTTTACCTTACATTTGTAGCCCACCCCATCTTGAAGGCTAGGGCAGGAACAACTCGCATTCATGCTTTCTACCTCTTCCCCATCTCCACTCTCCCAATCACAGCGAATGTGTTGGGATTGGGAATCATCACATTAGGAGGTCTTATGGTGAGAGAATAACATAAGCCTCACTGCCGTTTTTCTGATAATGGTACCCTGCCACTGCACGTTTTCTACTTCAGACATTATTTTAAAAATCTGTGTCTGGCAGCTACATCTTTTTTTCATTTTTACTATAAAGTAGGTGCAGGGCCCCTGATTCAGATCTTAAAACCCCTCACCCAACTCCCTACGCTAGGGTCCCAACTCTAGTCTAGAGTACTAAATAAAACAACAACAACATAGCTGCTAGACACAGATTTAAAGTAATGTCTATTTTGGCCATCAGGTAGCACTTTTGGGGGAGGAAACTTTGCCTGAGACCTGGGAAAGCTACTGTCACAGTAGACAACATTGGTTGAAATGGACCAGTATAAGGCACCTTCAACTTTAATTGCAGACTAATTTTTTTAAAAAATACCAAGGGTATCGTTATGACAATCCCCCAAAGTATTGTCCTTCAAGAAATGATCTAGTTGGTTAGCAAAAAAGTTGAGATAAATAAGGTAGTAATGTATGCAGATAAAATGTTCATCAATATGAATTATAGTGACAGAAAGAAGCATCAGTACCAGTTGTGGGCTTTAATCACATGTACAGTAATACCTTGGATTGCAAGTAACTTGGTTTGAGAGCGTTTTGCAAGACAAGCAATTTTTAAAATATTTATTTATTTATTTTTTACTTGATATACAAGCGACGTCTTGCAATACAAGTACTGTAGTACGGCTTAAATTAAAAATCTCTGTACAATTTTTTTGGGGGGGATTTCGTTTTGATATAAGAGTGTTTTGGATTACAAGCATGTTTCTGGAACGAATTATGCTCTCAATCCAAGGCATGACTGTATTCGAAATGTAGGCATACAGAGCATACAGAAGCAAATCCAAACAGGTAGCCCAGTTCCGCAGATACCAACTTTCTTGCTGAGGAATCCACTGCAAACTCCTTTGATGATATGTTCCAGATACAGCTTCATGAAACAGATCCAGTGGGGTGCTGAAGTTCCTCAACAAACAAGTGAATGCTCAAATAATCAGCTGTGTATGTGACAGGTTGCCAATCTGTACCTTGTTCCAGCAAAATGTCTCATCCATGAACTTCTAAATCATGTATGAAAAGCTAAATGCCCAGAATATCCAAAGATCCCCCCCCCCCAACATGGCATGTCAGTAACATGTCAATACGCAGAAGCTTCCATCCTATCACTGCAGAAAAACAGAAGCCTCCCTGTGAGCTTGTATCATTTGCAAGATGGCTTTCTCCACTGCAGGTCACCATGAAGCCTATTTCTCCTATGAGAAGTGGATCCAGGGATAGATCCAGGGATAGTAAGTAAAGCATGTCTTCTTAAATGAGCATATGTCTTCTTAAAACCTTTCATATGAGGAACTGGCTCTTGCCTTGGGTGCCTTGTCTTGAATTGAACTCCCCGTGTAGAGTTGTTTCTTGTGGAATCTTACCAGATACAGGTGCTGCAAAGGCAATGCCTCCCCAGGGCTCCTAATTGTCCTGAGCATGTTAACACATGGTTAATTCCTCATCTGCATGGACAGATTCTGCATCTGGATTGCAACGTTCCTGATTGGAGAGGAACAATGTACCTCGCAGCCTGCTATCTGTCATATTGGAGCTGTAGCAGCCAGGGATGGCTGGTGCCCAATGAGGCTGGTTGGGCAGAGAGCAGGGCAAATAACTGTAGGTGGAGCCAGGGTTCACAACAGGCAGAACTAACTCCAAGAGGCAAGTAAGCAGACCCACACAACAGCACAAGCAAGCACTCCTTTGGACCCAAATTTTCCTGCTCCAGCAGCAGCCCATTGCACAGAAAAGGCAAACTGAGGCAAGTAACGTCAAGATCATGAGTGCAAGCATTAAAAACCTATACATGTGTGTGCTTATGTGTGGGGACTTGTGCTTATGCGCTGCTGGCACAGGAAGCCTTCAAAATGAGTTGTTGCTGTGGTATTCTTTCAGCTGACTCCTCTAGTCCCAGCCGTATCTGTTTCCTGAGGTATAGACAATGGGTTATTATAAACTTGCACTGAAACCTACTTTTCAGTACATATTTCAGTTTTCTGCATCCAGAATAACGGTTTGATAGAGTTTGGGAGTCAGTATAGCTGTGTTTCCTATTTGTAGCATAATCACATTTTAATTCCATTACTGTTTCTGTTTTACATGTGATAGAGGCTCAGTCTGAAGAATTTCAGTAGCAAACTGCAAAAATATTTAAGGTACAACAATTTCAATTCATCTTCATGTGAAAATTCCTGTGTAAGAAAATGAGTTCTAATTTAAAAGCCTGCAATTTATAAACTGGGAGGCTTTGCACAAAGGAACTATTTTGTACATTCAGAAGAGTATCATATGATGGCAAAAGCACATGAGGGTCACTCTGAGGATTACCTCATTCAGCAGAGAATGAAATACATATCTCTTATAGGAAACATTATGTCAGGAGACACTGTCTACTTTCAAACTGTTGTAGTTTATAGTCTCTGAAGTCTCATAAAATTATGAGGAATTTATATATAGATTTATCTATCATGGACATATTTTGTGAATCTTCAGTAATGTAAACAGCAAGCACTAGGAAGAACGGAACTGTGCATAAAATGCTTTCCTTCTGAATGAATTTTAATGCATTATGGTCAGCAAAAATGAATGGTTACCGGTATATAAATTTGAGATGAACTGATCCTCCTTACCCCCTGTGTGCCAGTTGTCTTGTGGAGTTAGGAGGCAATAAAGAAAAGTTCCATATTAAAATATTTCATTTTGCACCAGAAATTTTTTTGATGCATATCTGAAAAGTAAAAACTGAATTAGAGCTGCAATCCCCATTTACTGGAAAAATTGGCACTATAGTGGAAACTTCAAATCTTGTATCAGATACCAAAGATTCTGTTATCTTAGGCAATAATTTTAAAATAGTAAAGATGGATACAGATTTCCATTTACTGAGTGGTAACATACCATAATATGCATGCAATCACTTGGTCCATTTTGGTTGTCTGTCCTCCTTTGCCATGTGCTGAGGAGAATCTGCCTAACAAAATTTCTGATGAGGTGGAAAAGCGTGATACAATTTTCCTCAGCCAAGATAGGTGACTGACTTGGTAAGCGTCTAGACGGCCATAGGATTTTTTTGGAGTCCCGACTTGCTCCGAGGTCGGAGCTGGGACTCTGAGCTTGGAGTGCCTTCCCTCTGCCGCCGAAACTGGCACGAAAAGAACTGTGCTGGCTGCTTCTCCAAGGTTGCAAACGTGACCTCGGAGATGAGGTTTTCTGGGAATTCCAGGGAAGGGGAGGAGACAGGTGCTGCCATGATATGCAGTATCCTGGCGGCACCTTAGCCTCCTTCCCTCTCCCTCCGATGCACCGCACTAAGTGCTTTGCAGGGTGGGAGAAGCACAGAGGTGATCTTCGCCTCTGTGCTCCTTCCACCCTACATAGGATGCCTGCAATCCTCCAAGTTCAGAGGGCTACAGGCATCCGGATTGGATTGCACCCTAGGTTTATCAAGGATCTGGATCAAAAACAGCTGTGTTGAACCATTATTTTTTTATTTACAAGATCTATATACTGTTCTGCAGCTAGCAGGATTCTTGAGTGGTAAATGATGAAAGAAAGAAAACAGAATCAAAATACAAAATTTAAATCAGCTGGCTGCTTGCATCCTTTCATATCTGCAGTTCTGCAAATAGGCCTCACCTCATAATTGCTGCAAGAGCCAACTTGCTGCAGGAGCCAATAACAGCAGTTATGCCAATAGCCCCCCCAAACTTGGCATGCTCACTTCATCACCTGTAGACTCAGGATTAACCTGATTTTTCTTTAATAACAGATATTTCTGTCACAAAAGATTTCTGCTGCCAGCACCCAGCCTAAACGTTACACTTTCAGTCAGAGACACTGCATCTTTTCCATACATGTTTCTTTTAAAAACAATTATACCAAATCCTAAAATCCATGCGAGCACAGCCGCAGGCAACAGCTAGTTATTCAATATAGGCAATGCAGTCATTTTGCTCATCATGCTATGGAGGGAATCCATATTTTCTGTGTCCTTTCACTGCCTTGCAATAAGGCAGTGATTTTGACTTGTAACATGTAGAAGCCAGGTTTTGCCTTTGAAGGTTGAAGAGAAAGGCACACCACTAGTAACAAGTTTAGTAATGGTGGGCACGGTGTGTCTGAAAGAGAGCTTACCCACCATTATGACTTCTTGTCCAGCAATGTACATTCACAGGGGAGTGCGTGGGCAGGTTTTAGGACACACAGTCGGCTCATGACAACTAGGTCCAGCAGAAATGTCTTGGTGGAAGTTTCACAGATTGCATATGCAATATCATGTCAATGAATGTAGCTTAGAAAGAATTACAAACTGCAAACAAGCAGTCACCAGCCAATGCTTGACACTACCTTCGGAACATCAGATGTTATAAAACTGACCCACATTAGCCAAAATTCAGAAGGACAGTAAAAAGGGCTAAGCGATATTTACAATGTAGTATGAGCTTTTGAGCAATACAGAACTCTTCTATATAAAGCTGTTTAAAAATAATATGGGGTAAATGATACTTCTGGGTGTGTGGGGATAGTTTTAAGTCTACACTTCATTTCAGTCTTAAGGTGGTGATGGAGGAAGTGCTTACAGGCAGCTGGTTGGCCACTGTGTGAACAGAATGCTGGACTAGATGGACCCTTGGTCTGATCCAGCATGGCTCTTCTTATGTTCTTAACTCCAGAAATTTGGGGGTATTGCAAACTCCGTTATTACAGGAGCAAGGACTTACCGGTAATCCATGCTATATTGGACCTTAACATACTGTAGATGAAAGCTAGGGAGTGAATGATGTATTGGGAAACATTGGGGGAAAGTGCTTGCTACTACGGTGGCCATGTGTCCTACTTTGCAGATGACAGTCCTGTATCTGAAGTGCTGTCCAGGCCAAGTATGCTTTAAGGATAAAGAACTACAGTATAAGAAGTATTAGCAGGGGTCTGGAAGTTGCCCATCAGTACTTAGCACCTGGATAGCAGCCTGAGAAGGCACACAGGTCGCCATCTTCCCTACTATGATGAGATGTATTGTATTTATATGTAAATGTTAGTAATTATTCTAAATTTATATCTATACATATAAATCAGCACAAATCTGTCTTCTTTTTTTTCTTTTTTGGTGATGCCTAAGTTGCCACCCTACTTGCTACCCCTTAGCGTCATTTTATTTATTTATTATATTTATACCCCACCTTTTTTCCTGCAAGGAACCCAAGGTGGCTTACATAATCCTCCTCCTCCTCCTCTCCATTTATCCTCACAACAACCCTGTGAGGTAGGTTAGGCTGAGAGGCAGTGGCTGGCCCAAAGTCACCCAGTGAGTATCATGGCTGAGCAGGGACTAGAACCCGGATCTCCCGAGTCCCAGCCCAACACTTTTACCACTACACCACACTACTCTGGCTCTGGTCATGGGGCCTGGCTGCTTGGCTCCCCAGAGTACCCACTCTGTCAAGATTTGTCATATTCTGCCCCTTCTTTCTCCTGGTACAGTTGAGTGGGTGCATTGGCAGGAGGCCCTGAACCTCAACATTTCTTGCAAGAGTGCAGCAGAAAGATAACAGAGTCTTGTGTCACTTTAAAGCAGCCAGCCTGGCACCCTCCACATGTTTTGTACTACAACAACCCCCAGAATTCCTGATTATGCTGGCTGGGGCTGATGACAGTTGTAGTCCAAAATATATAGAAGGCACCAGGTTGGGGAAGGTTGCCTTAGGGCGCAATCCTATGCGTGTTTAGACAGAAAAAAGTCCTACAACCGTCAGCATTGCACAGCATGGTTGGCAAATGTATAGGACAGGGATGTTGAAGAGTCCTTGATCTCGAGTCACGAGTCGAGTCACGAGTCTTTGGACCCGAGTCTCAAGTCCAAGTCCTTGGTCCAAAATGGTGACTCACAAGTCCCAAGTCACTCCCAAAACTGACTCCACGAGTCCCTATTAAAATCAATGGGGGTTTTTTCCCAACAAAATAAGGCTACTTCAGATGTGTGGCTTAAATAAATTCTAGGCACAAGTGTGCCTTTTTATTTCAAAACTCTGCAACTGATTTTGGCAAGAACAGACCAGGCAGACAAACCCAAAATAACCAGGCCTTTGTCTTGGACAATTCAAACTGTGGAACTGGTCAAGAAGAGACCAGGTAGGCAGAGGAGGCAGGGAACCCCAAACAGGCAGGCAGTGCCCTTTGTCTTGGACAATTCAACTGTTGAACTTGATCTTCGCCGGCGATCGCGCTCCTCTCCACTCCTTCTGGCACAGCCCAGGGATGTTGACGAGTCCTTGGTCTCAAGTCGAGTCTCGAGTCCCATTAAAAATATTGGGACTCGAGTCAGAGGGGGGACTCAGTCCGACTCACGAGTCGAGTCCGAGTCCCCATCCCTGGCCAGGGATGTTGACGAGTCCTTGGTCTCGAGTCGAGTCTCGAGTCCCATTAAAAATATTGGGACTCGAGTCCGAGGGGGGACTCGTGAGTCCGACTCACGAGTCGAGTCCTCGAGTCCGAGTCCCCATCCCTGGTACTATAGGATTGCGCCTTTAAAGACTATCAGAGACTTACCAAAAGATTGTTCTTCTTGCTATGACAGACTTTTAACAGGTTTACCTCTCCGGGATGAGGGTGGGGGAACCCCGAATGGTTCCTTTTTCCTGGAAAGAGACGAGGCAAGAGGCAAAGCTCTGAGGCGGCTTTCAGAGAGGCTGGGGCCCGCCGCTGGCTGCCCCCCTCGCGTGCGGCTGGGGCCTTCTTCTTACCCACAATGCCCCGGCCTCGAGTGAGGCCAAGAGCGCCTTTTCGCTTTTGGCGGTGTGGTGGGTGGGAGCCTGAGAGAGAGAGAGAGAAACCTGAACCTGAGAGACTGGCGCCTTGGCAGGCGGGCTGGGCCATGCATGTCCCTTCCCGCCGGGTCGGCCGGCCGGCTCCAACCGACGAAGCGCCTCACCATCAGCCTCGCCTGCTCGCGGCGGGGCGGGGCGGGGTGGGGAGGCTGAGGCGGCCGAGCGAGCGAGCGAGCGCCCTTTAGGGAGGGAGGCGCAGCAGCGTTGGCCTCCTCCCGGCCGGTGCCTCAAGGCGACGTGCGGCCGCCGGAAAGAAAGCGCGCGCTGGGGGCCGCTCTCCCCCGCCCCGCCGGCTTCTGAGGCCGCCTCCTTTGCAGTCGCCCAGCCTTGCGCCTCAGACCCCGCGCCGCCCTCCCCCCCCGCCGCCCCCGACCAGAGTTGCAGAGGAGCTTCTGCATCCAGAGTTAACTGCAGAGATGGAGTCGGAGGGTGAGTTCTTGAGAGGGAGGGAGGGAGGGAGGGAGAGAGGCAGCGCGTTGTACTCGGGGAGGAGGGGGACAGAGGAGTCGCTGATCTGCGCTATGCTGAAGCTCTGCTCTGCTCTGCTCGGCACCCCGCCGCCCCGTCCCCCCTTGTCCGTTTCCAAGGCTGCTTGCATGTGCTTCTCATCTCAGGAAAATCTTTCCGTGCAAGTTCCGAGTTCGGACTGCCAAATGGATGTGCGCGCCGAAGCCAAAGTCCTTCATTCTCTCTCTCTCTCTCTCTCTCTCTCTTCTCTCTCTCTCTCCCCCCCTCCCCAAACTCCCCTCTATGCTTTCCTAAAGGATGGGGGGGGGGGCGGGGAGCAGCTGCCTTGTGGTGGTGGAATGTGCTTGAGTGGCTTGGTTTTCCTTTAAAAGCGAAGACGTAGTAGAAGATTAGCTGGAAGTTGCTAGCGTTGTTGATGTTAAACCTCCACGCCAGACCTACGTTTCAAACCTTGAAACCGCCCTGGCTTGCTTGTCTCCTAATAAATCCCGCGACCCTGCATTTCACTTGATGGAGGAAAAGTGGTTGATTCTGGCTCTGCCTCGGAGGGAAACACCTTGCTTTAAATTAAAATGTTGACGTTTTAAAGCAGAGGGGGGGACTGGGCATCTCCATGTGCTGGGTTCTTGGTGTGATTAGAAACAATTGGACTGACATGCATGTTAATGATGATTGGAGATTAGATTAGGGTTTGTCTATGAAAAGACAATACTGGGAGGACCTAATCCCACCTCCCATAGTTAAGAATGGCCTTGCTGGATCAGGCCAAGTGTTTTCTAGCCTGTTCTGCTTTCAGCAGATGTACTTGGAAAGTTCTCAAGGCAGGAAATGATGGCATTTGCCACCTGTGTTTTGTTTGTTTGTTTGTTTTTTGCCACCAGCATTTAGTAATCAGGTATATTATTGGCTTTGAAGATGGAGGTTCCATTTAGCTATTCTTCATTAACTTGTTTATTCTCTTTTAAAAAACTGAACTTAAGTCAATGTCCATCACAATATCTTTGTGTTATCAAATTTCATAACTCAGGTGCATTGCGTGAAGGTGTACTTCTTCTTGCCTGTCCCGAACCAACTGCCTGTTAATTCCATTGGGTGACTTCAAATTTAGCATTATGGAAGAGAGTCTGTCCACACCATTCATAATTTTGTGAATACCTATCATGCCTTCTTATTTTTTTAAGCTAAAGAGCCTTAAACTGCCCTTCCTAATAGTGAAGATGCTCTAGTTATGTTGCTGGTTTATTAACATCTACCTCTGGTTATTAATGTTTTGCTGTTTGAACATTTTTTAATTAGGATGATTGTTGTTTTAATTGATCATTTTAAATTATTATTATGACATTTGTATTCCACCTTTTTTCCTCTTGCAAGGAACTCAAGGCAGCTTATATGGTCCTCCTCTTCTTCCTCTCCAATTTATCCTCACAACAACCCTGTGAGGTAGGCTAAATGTCACCCAGTGAGCTTCATGGCTGAATGGAGACTAGAACCCGGACCTCCTGAGTCCCAGTCCAGCGCTCTAACCACTGCACCACACTGACTCTACAAGTCTTTTTGAATATAGGAAGTTGCCTTATACCAGTGCTTCTCAATTATTTTCTGTCATGCCCCCCCTAGGAAGAAGAAAACATTTCGCGCCCCCCGCGCGACTGTAAATAGTATCATTTGTCTATAAAATTGTTATAAGTACACCTCTGCATAACACTGTATCCGTATAAGAGAATAAAAAAAGAAAGAAATGTGGATCAATTTACAACAAAGAATAGCTTTATTAACTGTAGCAGAAAAGATTTAAAGGAGCACACGATTTAAAGGAACACAATATTAAAAAAAACTTTTAACTGAGGTCAAACGAGCCCCCCTTTATGGAGCCTCGTGCCCCCCCTGGGGGGCCCGCCCCACTATTTGAGAAGCACTGCCTTATACTGAGTCAGACCACTGGTCCATCTAACTTGCTGTTGTCTACACTGGCTGGCAATGGCTCTCGAAGATTCAAACAGGGGCCTTTCCCAGCCCTGCCTGAATACTCCTGAGATTGAGGATTTGGGGCTGAAGAGCAGGATGCAAATATATCAAATAATAAAATATTCATTTTGAGATGGGGCAATCAGAATTGTACATATTATGAAATGTGGGTGACCAAAGTTGTACACAGTTAAAGCAAACTTAATATACCGTACTTTTTTTTTTTTTTTTTTAAAGTACTTTCTTGCTTCTTTTCCTATTCCTTCCTTCAGTCTGTCATCTGTTTGCTTTCTGGGGCAGAAACATTCCTGCTGTGAATTTGTGAATAGCTCCAAACATTTTGGGTGCTGATACAATTTTTCTCTCTCCCTCTTTCACATTCACATACCACCACCGTCTTTGGTGACGACCTGTAGACGAGTCCTAGTTAACAACAGGCAACCTCTGATTCCTGCTGATATCCTGCCAAGTTCATTGTGTGGTGGATTTGGCAGACTGCAGCAGCTGCTGCATTCAATTATTGTTCAGTGGAAATGTACACCAAGTGCATATTGCATCTTTTACTTTGAGGCGTCTCTGGAGTGTTTGAAGCTTGAACCAAGTGCTAAAGCTCTTGCCAGACTTGTGATGTTAAAGTTACTTTTAAAGATGAAAAGTATGTTATTCTGCTAGAATGGTCTTCAAGTACAGTGCTCAGGATGAAATTGGACCTTTTCCCTATCTAAGGTTGCTTGCTAGTTTCCATGTGCATAAGAGCAAGTTCTCTTAATAGGGCCCATACAACTGTTAACATAAAAGCACATGGTAAGGCTGTTCTTGGCTCCTGTTTATTTCAGGCAGGGATAAAAGTGTATGAGGTACAGGTTAAGAGTGTGAGAGTCAACCGTAATGCTGTATTTTTGAAGTTGTTTTTTTTAAAAAAACTAAAAACGAGAATATCTTGACATACTTAGAATCATAGAATAGTACAGTTGGAAGGGGCCTATAAGGCCATCGAGTCCAACCCCCTGCTCAATGCAGGAGAACAGATGTGGGGCATGCCCAGGCAGTCACCCATCCAAGCACTGACCCCGGCTCAGATACCTTCTTAGCTTCATCTCCTCTGCATTATGTGCCTGACTCACCTGCCATCCCAATTAGCTCAATTGAAACCGATCTTTATTATGTGTCTTTGACTATCAATAAGTACGCCCCCAAAAATATCTACAGTTAAGTACTCTTGGTATTTGCATTAACAGCAAGTTCTTATAAGGTAATTTAATTGCTGAGCCCGAGTGCCCAAACTGCAACACAAAACCAACTTATTTATTTCAAAGTGCCAACACTGCAATTAAACCTGAATACCGAGGTTTTAGTTTTAGAAAAACAACTCATACAGTTGTCCGAACTAATTAACATCTTTTGTCTTAAAAGAAAAACACAATAACAGAGCTTTCAATGATACAAACAGTTTTTTGTTGAAAAAAAAAATCAACTAAAAAAATTATTATAGTACTACATTGTACACATAGCCTGAAGGGAATTTATACAAACTTTTTAAATAATTAGGCACATGTATTTTTGGATAAGGGATTCTCAACTTGTAATATGATTATATGCCAGACTGAAATTGTATGGGGCAAGCTTTACCCCGGGTCCTTTCCCTGCTTCTACAGGTGTCAGATTAGTAAAAGTAAAAGTCAACCTGTGCTAGGGATGAGCAAGATAAACAAGAAAACTAAACGTGCTTAACACATTTTAAACACTTTATGTCTTGGACTGCAAACACTGCATTAGGTAAAAGTTTGCATTGGGCATTCTTTTGCACAATTAATGTGATTTTTGCTATTGCATGCATGCTGATAATTTGTCAAACCTTGGCTCACACTCCGTTAGTTTGAGAGCAACACATGCAGCACTCAGGTCAACTGTTAGCCATGCTCTGTGCATCATTCTTCAAAATCTTTTAAATGTGACAACAATGTAGAAAAGAATTCTGTAACAGGAATTCTAGAATAAAATCATTCTGTTCCACACTGTGAGAAAGAACAAGATCATTAGTGTTTTGCAGAAGGGGACGGTCTTTTCGCGATCTGGTGACCAATGGCTCGAGTGCCCACAGAGAGGTCCCTGCGTGCCAGCTGTGGCACCCGTGCCATAGGTTCGCCACCACTGTTATAAGGTATTATAATTGGAACGGATATTTATAATAATGAAAGAGGATGTGTGTCTGTCTGTCTCTCTGTCTGTCTGTCCATGAGCACTGTAGCTCCAAGACCGTGAAACCGGACATCTGAAACTTGGCATGTATACTAAGAGGTCTTTAGGGGCATGCATCTTGGAGTTATGTTGTTTTTAAAATTCATTAATTAATTTTAATTAATTGTAATGTGTCTTATGTGGGTGAAGCCTGCAAAGACATTTTCAGTCACTAGGAGTAGACTTCCCTAAACAGCGGATAGCTTTGCACTCGAGAGTTTGAGGCCAGGGGAGATTGTTAGGCCAAGGGAAAGAGTTATATGCCTGTCCCTCCCTCTGTTGTGGGGCAAACCCCACTTATGGGAAGTGTCCTTATGGGGTACACCATGGCAAAGGTCATGCCTAGGGGTACAAACAGGCATGCTGACACTCAGACAGGGAGGACACAATGTGTTCAACTCTGACAGCTGGTAAATTTGCTTAAAGGCTTCACTCTATCAAACTAAGGGCTATTACAACTTGTGCAAAGCCAGGTCCATTCGTGTGTGTGTGTGTTGTATGTGTGCGTGTGTATAGAGAGAGACAGAGGGGAAGGCACTTCTAAGAAACCAAATTGAGCTATTAATACAGATGTCACACTGTTTAGCTTTTTTCCATTGCTAACCACTGAGCCATTATGGTTTCTAGTATAGGCTTGTCTGTCTCTGCAAGTGCTATTATCTTGTTTTTTAAAATGATACGTTCGAGATTCATTTTTTAGAACATTTGAAGTGTCATACTTGTCACAATTTCCATTTCCTTTACTAAAAGGTGGGTTAAATACATGTTGAAGTTCAGTGTCCAACATATCACTACACTGTAAAAGTGCTGTCATCTGGCCAGATTCTACGAGGTGCTGCGCTGAGGTGACAGCACATAGGATTAGGTGCCAAGGTTCCAGCATCTCTAAGTACTGGTGCTTGCAAGGGGAGTTTTCAGGGCGTGGAAGTACGTAGGAGGAAAAGGAGCAGATCATAGTCTCCTATATGAGATCCAAGGCTGTTGGAGCAGCTTTGGATGTCCAGAACAATTCTGTAGTAGCAATGCATAGTATCGAGAGGTATTTTCCTGCCGTTTCTAAGAGTGAGTGGAGCTGCATGCCATGCTGCAGTTAAAGTCTCTCTCTAGGTGTGAAAATCTCATCTTGAAAATATTTTGCTATATTAAAAACAACTGTTTAAACAATTGTTTAAGCAACTATATTTGTATATAGGCCAGCCTTCCTCAACCTGGTGTCCTCCTGATGACTTCAAATCCTAGGATTCCTGACCATTATCTATGCTGGCAGGGGCTTCTGGGAGTTGAAGTCTAAAACTTCTGGAGAGCTCCCTTCTGCCCACCCCTGATATAGGCAATCGAGGGGATCAGAGCTTGGGGTTCATTAGGACTTGGAGAAACAAATAGGTTGTACAGGATATAACACAGTGGATCATCATCTCTTGAAGGCAGATCCTTCCTTATGTCAGGGTGGTAGTTGTGTTAGCTTAGCGCAGCTCCAGAGACTTGTGGACTTATTTGGATTCCAGACACCTTGAGGAATGACACTGAGCAACAGGCTGGTCTCATTCAATGATGCAGTTACTCCCAAGCATCCATCACCTCCCATTTTGTCAGCACAAGTTTACAGAAGATCTGAGGTGCGTGAAGCAGAAGGGAGAGTGCAGCTCTATTTGTACTGAAGCCAGCTGATTGTGTTAAAAGATACAGCTATGGCAGGGGCAGCAGCAAAAAAACCTTTCCCCATTTCTTCCTGTCACTGGCCCTGCTCACACATTGCAGTAACCCAGGGTGTTTTTTTTAAAAGCCTGGGTAGCTGAGAACAAAGAAGCTGCCCAATTGTTCCCGGTGCAAGCGGGAGCAGCCAAAGAACCCAGGGACGCTCTATCCCTGGGTTATTTGTCATGATGTGTGAACCAGGAACTCTGGCTTGTCTCTTCTCTGACGGTTTGTTGTTGGGTTATTTTTCTGGCCTGTTGCGGGAGAGGCAAGCCAGAGTTCCTGGTTCACGGTATCAGAGGCAGTATGCCTATGTACTGCAGTTGCTGGGGAACATGGGCGGAAAGGTGCTCTTGCACTCATGTCCTGCTTGTGGGATCCCATGGGCAGCTGGTTGGCCACTGTGTGAACAGAATGCTGGACTAGATGGGCCTTTGGTCTGATCCAGCAGGGCTCTTCTTATGTTCTTACATGTCACGACAAACAACCCTGCGTTGTTTAGCGGGAGCAATCAGGCAGTGTGCAGTAGCATGCTCGCTTGTTCACAACAACCCAGGGTTTAAAAATTCCCAAGACTCTTGTGACGTGTGAACCAGGCCACTGTGTTTGCTATGTGTGCCATCTAATACACAGGAGTTGTGTGCTAACCAGATTGGATAGTTAATGGCCTAGTCACTCTGAGGACACCTAATTACTACCTGTTTCCTATATTCCTGGCAGTCTGACTTTTGGCCTGGATAAGGCAGTGAGATTGTGCTTGTGGCTTTGGTTGATCTCTACTTAGAGACTGATACTAGAGGTGGTCTGCGACCTTTAAGACTGCCAGCTATGAGGTTTTAAAAATATGGCAGCAGGTCCTAGAAGCTGTTCAGGGTGACTTATTGAATGGGTTCTATTTGCTCTTAACAGAGAGATTCTAAAGGTGATGGGAGATGGTTATTTGTCATTATTTAATTAATTTATTGAGGGTATTTTTTTCCCCACCATCCAACGTTAAAAGCTTGTAAGGTGGCTTATAAAATGGAAATCCCGTAAAACTTGCATCTGTGCTGCTTTCATCAACCACCAGCAAGAAGGGGGAGGAATCACATGGCAGTTATTCATTCATTCATTCTTTCAGAGATTTGCATCTTCCTCTGCCGCCCATGGATGGGGCCTTGCTGATGTCTTTCGCTCTGATAAACGCTGGTGGAATGGCTACAGATGGACATTGTTCTTGGAGGGGAGAAGCCCAATGGCAGCTGGTCCCAGGCAGGCTTTCTATCTTGCCTCTTCTTGTGATGCCAATGGAAGGGGCCTTGCTGATGCCTCTCCCTCTGAGGACGGCAGGTAGATATTGGATATTGAACTTGGAGGGGAGCAGCCTAATGGCAGCTGGTTCCAGCAAGGGCAATGGAGGCCTAGATGCCCTCCTGCCTCATCTGCTGATCATTCGATCTGGGATTCCAACAAGGTTCCATCTTGTCTCCCACTCCTATTAAGCCTGTATTTGAGACCAAGAAGTGAGATGGTTGATAAAATGCTTAGTTGACAGCCCCTGGTGCCCAACTCTATCCCTCCTTTGTGTTGTGACATGTATCACAATCACCAGCTGCGGCACAATGTTTACAAATGAAAGGAACAGAATGGCTGGTAAACAAGTTATGTTTTGTCTCCTACTTCCTGTGTGTTTCTCATGGGAAAAGTAGGTGTGAAAGAAATACGAGCTGGTCACGTGGTTTGTATGTTCTGATGACATCTTGTTGTTTCTCTGTCTGTAGCCATTTTGGAGAGATGTTGAACTGTTCTCTCTTCTTCACTCTCTTGTCTTCTGACTAGTGCTTGCTGGACTTAATGCAATCATGTAATGTCTTAGCTGAGGTGGAGTAAACACCTTGCTCCACTGGATTAAATGCTTGCTATGCATTATACTCTGCACATGGACTGTAGCTAGGAGATGTATGCTCTGTAGAATATACTTGCTCAAGTAAATAAACAGGTAGAATAGACCTGTGGAGTTTACAGAGTTATTTCCTTACTGGAATCTGCAAACAGGAGGAAGCTGAGTTGGCTGACATCCGATATGCTGGAAGGGCTGCGCGGAGAGTGGGAGAGACAGATCTGAACTTCTGTGTGTAGATTTATGGGCGTCTGCACACGGGAATAGGATTTTAAATCTTCCATCTCACACAAGCGAGGCGCTCTGCTTTTTCCTCTCGCGCCTTCACTTTGCATCTGTTGCAGGTCTTGCAGTCTTTGTGGTTACCCAGTGTCTGGTTACTTTGTGGTTATCCAGGTTACACCCCCCATGTTGGGGACGCAGATATAGTTGCACTAATTGAGGGTCAATCTAGGCAAAGCTTAAACAAGGATGAACTCATTACTTAGGAAATAGGAATTCCAATCACAAACATTCCGCTTTCTTGGTTTACTCTGAGTCACAGTATTGAGGTATTTCTAAATTAATTGCAGTGCCTGGATCCCATCCATCCATCCCTCTCTCTCTCTCTCGCTGTCTCACACACACATGCACATACACACGCATCCTCCTCCTCCTCCTCCTCCTCCTCCTCCTCCTCCTCCTCCATCTCCATCATCATGGTTCTCTGCTGCCCTTCCCAACCCATTGTATATTGCTTGTATTTTCTCCCACTGCCCTCCCCACCCCTAATAGCTTACCAGGCAGGGGTGAGGAGGCCCTTTCTCCCCCCACTTTTTCATTTTTAGTGGGGCCCAGAGGCATTCTAAGGAAATGAAGATGCTGGGTGGCTGCAGGCCAGGCAATTTGCTTTATAAAATACTTGGCTTCCAGACTTTACTTTTAAAAAAATATTTTTTAAAAAATCCAGTTGTGGTAGGGGACCTGGTAGGTGATGAGAGTGGCTATGTATGCCACATTCAGGAACTTTCTCCTCCCCTTTGTCCTACCACAATTTTCCCGTTTCAGAGAGAGCTTCCTTAAACATGCCATCAGTCTGACAAATTGAAACAACAAAAAAAATGCTCTTGGAGGTTAACTCCTACCTCCAAAACTCTGTTATCCTGAGCTTTGCAAATCTAAAGTGTTTTTCAAAAGTGCTATGATATCTTTTTGTTTGTTCAAGAATTAAGAAGGATTGTTTTATTATTTTAAATGCTTGGTGTTAAAAATACCTATATGTTTTCTTCTTTACAACACATGATATCATAAAAAGAGCCATGCTGGAGCAGACTGAGGGTCCATCTAGTCCAGCATTCTGTTCACACAGTGGCCAACCAGCTGCCCACGGGAAACCCACAAGCTAGACATGACTGCAACAGTACCCGCCCACCCTTGTTCCCCAGCAACTGGTTCCCCAGCAATAGGCATACTGCCTCTGATACTGGAGGTAGCATATATCCAACAGGACTAGTAGCCATTGATAACCACCTCCATAAATTTGCCCAATCCCCTTTTAAAGCCATTCAAATTGGTGGTTATCACTACATCTTGTGGAAGTGAATTCCATAGTTTAACTCTGTGCTGTGTGAAGAAGTACGTCCTTTTATCTGTTCTGAATCTCCCACCAATCAGCTTCATGGGATGACCCCGGGTTCTAGTATAATGAGAGAGGGAGAAAAAGGTCAGCTAGCTTTAAAGGGGGGTTGGGGGGTTGAGATCTAGCCTTAAAAGGTTGACAGGACAACAGGTGGTTTTTGACTAGGACATATGGCTGTATATGTGCCAGTCCAAAACCACCATTGCCCGGTCAAAACCCCTTTTAAAGGGACCCAGAGTTTTGACAGCTAGCTGGCTGTCCAAACTCATTTTCCCAAGAAAAAGAGGGGGATGCACTTTTGCACTTTCCTGAGCACCTAGAGTCTTGGGAGAAAGTGCAAAATATGCACCACCCTGAGGACTGTCAGGGCAAAAAAGAAAAAAGTGAAAAAAAGTGGAGGATCTTGCCATGAAGGGGGTATAAATCACACCACACCCTTTTCGTAAGCAAAGATAACTCATGCCTTTGGTTTCTTTTGACAGTTCTCCTTTTGACAACTGTCAAGAGAAACCAAAGGGGGGGACAACGCTATTTGAAGCTTCTTTGGGGCAATGTCCAGGGTTGGCACCTTGGCAGCAGGTACTCCCCAGCACATTGACCCAGCCAAGGCTTCAAATTTCCACATGCGTGCAAGTGCACCTAAAAAACCCCAAACAAACTGAACATATTTCCGAACATTGTGTGTGCAGTTTTTAAAAAAATAAATAGTCTGACAGCCTCTGCAAGGTGCCACTTGGGCACTTTGAAGGGGCTGTCAGTGGCTGTCAAAATGGGGAACACAAAATCCAGCTGTCAAAAAAGGGTAAATGTGAAAAGGGGTCACGATTGTGGCAGGGAGGGTGGCAAGCCAGCTTGGGTACTTGTGAGGTGGCTGTCACTGGCGGGTGTCTGGGCACACTTGACAAGAGCAGCAAGGGTTTTTTGCTGCGTTCGGATGACACAACCCATCATAGGTACAACAACCCCAACTACAACCCACGGGTTGTCAGGGTGGCTTGTTGTCCTCAAACAAGGCACCCTGCAGGAATCAGTTCAGGTTTGCATGACAACCCATCGTGGGTAGCAGCCCACAATGGGTTGTCGTGTCATGCAAATCAAGTCACTGACTGGGTTCACATGATTGGGGAAGGAAAAGAAGCCATGGTGGCTTCCTTTCCCTGCCCCGTGCGTGCCAGTTGTGCGTTGTCTCATTTCCATAATTACCTGTGCCAAGTGTGGGTTGCTATGTTGTCCAAAACCGGTGAGGATGGGTGGCGGTGGTGGCTTCCAAACCACCCTGGAACTCTAGAAAAAACCATGGGTTGCAGGGTGGTTTGGAAGCCACCCCTGCTGCCCACCTTGCCAGGTTCGGATGACAGGGCAACCTGCGCCCACATGAGATGGAGCACGGCTGGCATGCGTGGAGCGGAGAAAAGAATCGTGTGAACCTGGCCTATAAGTCAAGGAAACTGCAGCACGAAGAGCCTTTGTGAAGGTGAGATGATTAAGATTGTGAAGCACTTGAACATAATGTTAATATGATATTACAACTTGTGTTACTCACACCTGGTGGTGGGTAGCAGGCAGACTTTATTCCAAGGCTTACTGCAGATCACTCTCCATGCCACTTTGTGAGAATGATATTAGAGGAAGACTACCTACAGTAATACCTTGGATTACAAGTAACTTGGTTTGAGAGCTTTTTGCAAGACAAGCAAAATTTTTAATATTTATTTATTTATTTTTTACTTGATATACAAGCGTCGTCTTGCAATACAAGTACTGTAGTACGGCTTAAATTAAAAATCTCTGCACAAATTTTTTTGGGGGATTTTGTTTTGATATAAGAGTGTTTTGGATTACAAGCACCTTTCCGGAACGAATTATGCTCTCAATCCAAGGCATGACTGTATTGCCTTCTGAGCTAAATGTAAGGTGCTGATGATGATATATAGAGTCCTAACATGAAGACAGTAGCACCCTTATGCTCACGTTTTGCAACTGGAATTCAGAGGCATTCTGCCTCTAGTATATATACTAGAAGTAATATATAGCCATTTTGACTAGTAGCCATGGATAGCCTTATCCTCCTTATCATATTCTTTTGTCAGCATAGCAGGCATGCTGCATCACTCTGGTGATATTCCTAAAAAGGCAATAAAATAAACGATTCATAATACAGGAAACAATTAGTTTCTGGGGTCTTAATTTAAGCACAGTTCAGATCCATTTATAGACAAAATATGACATCTTGGGGAATAGTTCTTAGGATATAAAGAGCAAACCTATAATGTCCAAAACTCTTTGTCAACCTTTCAAGATGACGAAATATAATAATTTAGCACTGTTACTACTTTGCTGTATGAACTTTTAATCTCAAAACTCCGTTTTAATACTTTCCCCACAACCATAAACTGATGGAGAACATTTTCTTTTAAAAAGGATGCCACCTGACACTCTATTTCTGATGCACCTTATATCTTAAACCACAGCTGCACAATATTCCAGGCAAACAGATGCTAATTCCATATGCATAATAGCAATTCTTGTAATTTTTATAACTTATCTTTCATATGTAATGGCTAAAAGTAGTAATAATATTACTACTTATAACAGCTATTATTATAAAAGCACCATTTCCATCTATAGTTAATTTTTAAAAGCTAGTTATACATCCTTATAATATTAATAGAATAAAAACAAGAATAATTAAAATGGTATTATCTTAATTAGCTTTTTTGGTACAAGTTTGATTTTAGCTGGTCCATCTGATAAAGGTTTAGATGAGCATAAGTGACCTAAATGCACTACTCCTAATAGTCCAGTTACAGATCACAAACTTGTAAAGCTTTTAGAAAATAAAATTGTAGTTTTGATAAGACTATTTTGTAAATTATTCGTAAGTACTGGCACCTTAAGCACAGAATTTGGATGTGAGGCTCATTGAATTCAACAGGACTTAATTCTCAGTAGTTGATTAGGGTTGGTTTTGAAAACATTATTCTGCAGGATAAAGGCTGGGTTGGGAGATCTAAGGCGAAGGTTGCTGCTTGCAGTTGTGCTGGCTAGGGATGGTGGGACTTGTAATCCAATACATCTGGAGGGCATCAGGTTGGGGAAGGCCGCTTTTAATGTGATCTACATCTGTACTCTTATGTGGCTAGGGGTTGGGCATCCCCATCCAGTTTGCAGTGCGGATGAGAACCTGGTATCCACATCTACTGTCTTACTGCCTTTAGTCTTATACATCATCTTATTGCACATGACCGTCATTGGATCAGAGCCAGTTAAGGCTCTGCAACCAAGAAAATAGGCAAGTTGTAAGACATTTCAAGTATCTGAATTTTTTTTAACAAAAAGATCATTTTATATACGCATTGTTTGCAAGACTGTGTTATGTCTGGACTAAGTAGACTATATTTATTGTGCAGTGCTCAAACTCCAGAACAGTGGATGGTAATTCAAACAGTTTGTCAACAGTTGCATTAACAATCTTCTGAAATTTCTGTGATTTCTAGTTGTTTTCTGTCACTTTTTGTTAAGTTAATTAAATCGCATTTTTGATAAACAATAGTTACTGTCTCCTGATTTTGTTTTCACTGCATCATTTACGGTAGCTTTAATGTGGAAACCAATGTTCCACTGGAGAGTAATTTGTGTATGTTATTATAAAGCTAATTATTCTGGTTGCTATGCTCACAGTTTTCCATTCTGAAAGTACTTAAATATTTTTAAAAAGAGCTTACCTGAGGGAGAAATGTTTAAATCCTCCTCCATCCTCCTTCAAATAAAGATGAGATTAAAGTTCTTTGTTTTCAGGCTAATGGTTGAAGACTTGTTTAAAAGTGCTCTACACTATTTTAGCTTATTCTTTTAATAGCCATTTTCACAGCCTATCTAAGTAAGACATTACACTGTGAACAGCAAATACAAAATGGCAAATGGTAGCACACATGCTTTGCATACCAAAGAACCCAGGTTCAGTCCATGGCATATCCAGCTAGGGCTGGGAAAGACCCCTGTCTGATAACCTGGAAAGCCGCTGCTAGTCAGTGTAGACGTTTCTGAGCTAGATAGACCAATGGTCTGACTTGGTATAAGGCAGTTTTCTATAGTCCTATGGTGGTGGGCATGGAATGACTTGTGTGAAGTAGCAGCAGTGACTGGGTGTCTAACTGGTCCTCTGCCTGCTACTTTCTCCCTGCGATTCCTCCTACCAGCACCCTTTCTCCCATCAAGGATTCTCAGATATGTGTTTGCCTCTTCAGGTGGAAAAAAGCAACTTGGAGAATTCCAGGAGGAACATTGGGGAGAGAAGGGTCAATGTCCCTCCCCTCCCTTCTGCTTGACACTTCTCTGCTATCAACACTTTCCTACATAGCTTTACAGCGAAGAATCAACAACTAGAGTTCCCAGGCCCAAGTTTGCTGCTGTCAGTGTATGTCCATCCAAATAGGTACGTATTGTTATGAGCTTGGGGTTGTTCAAGATGGCCCCACGGGATTATCTTGACCAACCACCAGCCCATAACAGCTTTGGATTCCTGCAGAGAGCAATGTTTGTGCTGGAACTGCGTCTGAAAAGGAGAAAGAGAGGCTGACTTTAGGGTTGTATCCAGTGGTGCCATTCTGCTGTGGAAGGGAACCGTTGGTGGATTTCCCCTTCCCTCCTTCAGTCCCCTGTGCCCTCCTAAATCTGCTCCAGAGGGCTATGCTGAGGGAGATGAGAGGGAGTCAGTGCAGGATCCATTCCACCAGCCCTGCTGAAGACCTTCCTCATGAAGGCTCTTCCTCCTTCAGCTGTCACCACCACCAGCCATTCCAGCAGACTGAGCTGAGGGAGATGAGGGGAGGATCAGGGCTATTCCACCAGCTCTGCTGAAAGAATTAATCCCCCCTTTCCCCCCCATTACTTTCCCCTTGTGTTTCATATCTTTTTAGATTGTAAACCTGCAGACAGGGACTGTCTTGTTTAACTGATTATATGTAAGCTGCTCTGGGAGTCTTTTAGTCCTGAGGAGTGGCATAAAAATATTTCAAATAAATAATGAGTGAATAAAACAAAGAAACAAGTAAGTCCACCAACACTCTGGAGTAGATTTGTGGGAGGGGGTGGAGCAGGGGCTGCAAGGGGGAGGAGGGGAATGGAAAGTTCCATTGTGCAAGTAGACCTCCCTATGCACAGCATTGAATGTAGCCCTCTAAACTGCAATATTTTAACAGTACTCCCAAGTTGCCATCCTTGGCAGCATGGTACACACACAGAGATGCCTATTTGATTATTTTTTCATAATAATTTCTTAGTTCATCAAAACCTCTCCTCTGAGTTTATCAATGTTTCTGCTACCTTCCCACAAAGATGCATATTCTCGCTGAAAGATGCCTTTGCTTATAGCTTTTGTAGTGATGGCCACAAGTTTGGACTGCTTTAAAAGGGGATTAGACAAATTCATGGAGGATAAGGCTATCAGTGGATGCCACCTGTGATTGCTATATGCTACCTCCAGTATCAAAAGTGGTATGCCCATGTATGCCAGTTGCTGGGGAACACAAGTGAGAGGGTGCTGTTGCACTCATGTCCTACTTGTGGGTTTCCCACAGGTAGCTGGCTGGCCACTGTGTGAATAGAATGCTGGACTATATAAACCCTTGGAACCAGCATGTCTTTTATATTCTTAATCTGTTACTGCCTATATAATGGCAAAATATTTCTGAAGGAGTTTTTAAATTCTTGCCTTCAGCATTTATCCCTCTCAATACAGATTTTTGGATTTTCCCCCAAATATGTTTTTAAAAATTATTTTTTTGGGTAGCTGATGAACCAGTTAATGAACAGCCTGGCAGAGCTGTTCCGTATGCTTTTTCAGGATGCATAGTGCAAAGGAGAACATTGGAGAACATTTGTACACTAAAATACTGTTAGTAGGCTGACTAAAAGTTAGTAGACTTTGAAGAAGCCCGAGTGCAAGGTGAAAGGGAGAAACGTGCTAAGCGAAAAAAAAGCACGTCAAACGAATCCTTTACAGGACCATCTTCCATCTGGTAGCCTGTGTCCTCACTGTGGGAAGCTGTGTGGATCTACAATTTGCCTCCACAGTCACTTACGGACCCATCGCTAGAGTCTACACAATTTTCTTTAGAATTTCCTCCTTTTATAATTTTATCCTGGAAGACAATCTTACTCGGTCACGAGTGATCGCCTACTAGTAGGCTGAAGGAACCTCATGCAGTTCTTAGACAATAGCTATTATATACAAGATTGTTGTGCCATGCTGTGGAGTGCAGGCAACAATTCATTCCTTACCTTAGGACAAAAGATAACCAAGAATTAGTTTATTGTGAAAACTAGACTGAAGATATGATAGGACAAAAAAAGAAAATAGCAGAATTTTGAATTTTAATTACGTATGTAATATTTTGGAATGTTATCAAAAACTTCAGGAGTATAACAGTATATTCCTTTGCATGTCTACTCAGAAGTAAGTCCCATTGAGTTCAATAGGACTTACTCCCAGGCAAGAGAGCATAGGATTGTAAGTTACTGTTTTGAAATGACAGATGGAAATGAAGTGGATGGAAAAAACATCAACGGCTCTCTGGACTATCCTTATGAAAATTGGATGCCCCAATAAATTTGTGAATATCTTGCGACTTCTCCATGACAACATGACGGCAACAGTTTTGGACAACAACGGCTCTCATGGTGCTCCATTTAAAGTGGGATCAGGTGTTAAACAGGGATGGTTATCGCCCCAACATTATTTGCTATTTTCATCACCATGATTTTACATCTTGTCGAAGGGAAACTTCCCACTGGTGTGGGAATTATATATCAAACAGATGGAAAGCTTTTTAATCTCAGTAGGCTGAAAGCAAAAAGTAAGGTAATTACAACCTCCATTGTGGAACTTTGTGGTCTCCGCACATTCAGAGGATGATCTCCAAACTATCCTAAATGCTTTTGCAGAAGCATACGAAAAACTTGGTCTCTCACTTAACATCAAAAACCCCAAAGTGCTTCATCAGCAAGTGCAAGCTAACCCTTTGGTGATGCCATCTATCCAGCTTGGCGGGGCAATACTGGAAAATGTTGATAATTTTCTCTGTCTTGGCAGCTATCTTTCTGTTACAGCTAACATTGACAGTGAAATCCAGCATCGTTTGAGCTCCGCAAGTGCCGCGTTTTCTCGAATGAAACATTGAGTGTTTGACGATCGGGATATCTGTAAGAAGACCAAAACACTGGTTTATGAAGCCATTGTATTACCAACTCTATTGTATGCCTGCGAAACATGGACTATCTATAAACGTCATTTCCACCTCCTTGAAAGATTTCATCAACGTTGCCTCCGGAAAATCCTGCGAATTACTTGGGAAGATAGGCGAACAAATGTCAGTGTACTGGAAGAAGCAAAGACTACTAGCCTTGAAAAAATGATCCTTCAATGCCAACTTCAGTGGACCGGTCATGTTGTTCGAATGTCTGACTGCCATCTCCTAAAGCAGTTACTTTATTCCCAACTCAAGGATGGAAAGTGAAATATCAGTGGTCAGTATAAGAGGTTTAAAGATGTTCTTAAGTCTAATCTAAAAAAATGCAATATAAACACTGAAAACTGGGAAGCTCTGGTCCATGAACGATCTAACTGGAGGTTGGTCTTTCACAAAGATTCTATGGACTTTGAAGAAGCCCGAGTGCAAGGTGAAAGGGAGAAACGTGCTAAGCAAAAAGCACATCAAACGAATCCTTTACAGGACCATCTTCCATCTGGTAACCTGTGTCCTCACTGTGGGAAGCTGTGTGGATCTAGAATTTGCCTCCACAGTCACTTACGGACCCATCGCTAGAGTCTACGCAATTTTTAAAATTTCCTCTTTTTATAATTTTCTTTTTGTAATTTTATCCTGGAACACAATCTTACTCGGTCATGAGTGATTGCCTACTGCTACTACATCACTTAGCTGCTTTCATCTTCCCTGCTTCCTGGTTTACTATCTGAATTGTTGAGGTGAACCTAGAATATTTTCTCTCTTGCTGCCCATGGGAATAGAACATGAATGTCTGGAATGCATTCAGCACCTTGTAGCACTGGATTCTTCATAATAAACTGCCCCATCTACACCCTGCAACTCTTTTAATTTTATCCTGGAAGACAATCTTAGTCCGTCACGACGAGTGATCGCCTACTAGATTACTAGACTGTTTTGAAATGACAGATGGAAATGAAGTGGATGGAAAAAACATTCCATTCAACTTGAGTTCTTTTATGGCAGTTCTTTTCATGACACAATGTTCAAGGCACTAGAAGACTCCAACAAAAACTGGCTACAAGCTGTTGTATCCCAATAAGGTATTGTTAAATATTTTAGGGCCTCGTGAATTTTTTTAATGTAAAAATGAATAACTTGATACTCTCAGGCCATGTTTTTCAAAATACTTATTGCATTGTAGTGAATTGTGTATTGCTTTGATGGCTTCCCCTAGGCTTAGATGGATGACTTTTCAGTTACAGAAAGTATTTTTATGCCAGACTGAGGGATGAATGAATAAAGTACTTGTAATTCTGCTGTCTCAGAGCCCTTCATAAATATTGCACAGCTGAATCATCACTGGCTTATAGTGACCTCTGGGGTGTGATGCAAATGCAGTTTTATGCCAGCCGTTGGATCTTATTTGGTGAATTGATGGTGTCTGTTTGATGCAGGAAAAAGCAGCTACACTTGTATAATTTATAGCCAATTGTTTGCTCACTGGTACACATATTTGCTGAAAAAGAATTTTGATAAGAAGTTTACTCCCTCTTTTCCAGGTCAGGAGTTCTGCCACATCCCGCAGCAGTAAGGTTGGACCCCATGTAGAGTGAGGGGCTTGGCTTGTCCTTCCTTAGTGCAAACCTGTAGTGCCCCCTTTATTCTAGTGCTGTCTTTATTCTGTGTAGGTGTTTTGACCATGTCCTCCCCCTTCTTTGGAAGTTGCCTACTGATAACCTTGCCAGTTTCTGCTAGCTTCCTCTTTGGCTCCTCTGGGTCATAATGGTCCCCTACCTCTCAAGTGGGAGACCTGGAGTCATCCTTTCCATTGCTCCTCCCAGGGATGTCTGGGAATGCCCCCCTCACCACAACTTGGTTAATAATTATTTCTTGTCACAATGTTTATAGTTACATCTGTTCAATACTAGAATCCCAGGTTCGTTCATTAAAAATGGCTACAAACAGGGCTGGTCCAAGACATTTTGCTGCCTGAAGTGAAGAATAGGATGGCGCCCCTCCTATTTCATATACAAAAGCTGACTGGACTCACAGATGAATCTGTCTTCAACATTGGTGATGGGACAGCATCCTCCACTGCACCTGAAGGCAGCAGGCTAACTTGGGGGTACAGAGCAGGTTGCATGACACACAAATCTCTCCTCCAACATCTTGCTGCCAACTCCCAGTGTCTGTCACCTGAGGTGGCTGCTTCACTCTGCCTAATGGTAGGGCCACCCCTGTGGTAACAAAGCATCATTGGCTCCCATAAGTACTCTATTTTTTTAAGCAGTCAGTCTGATGCCTAATAGTTGATACACAAACCCAACTTCAAGTTGCTATTCTAGAATCTTGTGGTCAACTTTGCGTTCTCTTTCGAGACCATGGAAAAGTTCATTTACTGGCCATCACTATAGAGTGGATACAGGATCAGGAGTTTGTGTGGTAAAGGCACTGTTTGAAGATGTCTGGCAGGATGTTGATGTAAAATTGATTTGCAAATCATGGTTTGTGCTAATTGTGGTTGAGTGGTATATCTGCACTAAGTTATCTAGTGCTAACATAATACGTACTTAAGTATGGTTAACATGAACCATCATTTGCTGCCTCAAACCTGGATAAGATCCCAAATGTGCAGCAAAACCATAGTTCACTTTGGGAGGTACAGGAAGATGCCAACGAGAACTTCTTGTTATCTTGCAAGTAGAGAGGATGGATAGATAGGGAAACTGTCTTGATTATCATTGGTGTAAATTCTGCTTCATTTTTTTGGAAAAATCATGCCTTGATTTTTTATTTTATTTTATTCTTAATATTAAACCAGTTAATCTTTAAGAATGGTTATATTTAGAAAAACTGCTTCATAATGCTTGAAGGTTAGGTCATCCAGAGGAAAATGTAAAGACTTTTCTGCTTCAGTTCTGCAAATTGGCTTGTGACAAATTTCCCTCCTATTGAAAAATAATTAATGGCCTGGATTAAGGTTTCCCATGGAGCATGAACAATTAAGCCATGTTTCAGTCTTACTTTCTAACTGCTATGGAAACTCTTTGATTCTTATTTAGAACAGAAGAAGTAAACAGAATTCTTAAAACCAAAGTGACTGCTCGCATTCTAGACAAGGACTGAATTGTAACGTCTTGTGCTTGAAAGAGTTTCAGGCCAGCAATCTGCTCTCTGAAGCTGTTGCCTTTTAGACTGTTGTGTGAGTTGCCAAGTTCTGCTTTCACATGTCACATTTTAAGCTCTTTCTGAGATCCTCAACTTGCAGTTGATGCCAAACTACCACTATTATTTATTATTTGTCACATTTGTATTTGTCTTTCCAACAAATGGTGGAATACAATATAATATAATATAATTGAATACAATAAAATACAAAGTACAAAGATAAAAAAAGAAGCAGCTTAATCCAGACAAGACAGAGGTGCTCCTGGTTGGTCAAAAAGCAGATCAGGGAACAGGGATTCAATCTGTGTTGGATGAGTTGCACTCCCCCTGAAGATTCAGACATGCAGTTTGGGGGAATTCCTGGAGCCATCTTTGAATGTGGATGCCCAGGTTTTGGTGGTGACCAGGAGTGTGTTTGCATAGCTGAGGCTAATGCACCAACTGGGCTTTTTCCTAGAGATGTCTGATCTGGCCATGGCCGTGCATGCCTTAGTTACATCCCATTTGAACTAATATAACATGCTCTGTGTGGGGGCTGCCTTTGAAAACTGTTTGGAAACTTCAGCTGGTCCAGAATGTTGCAGCCAGACTGTTGACCAGAGCCAGTTACAGGGAGTATGTGACTCCCTTGTTACAATAGCTTCACCAGTTCTGGTTTGTTTCCAGGCACAATTCAAAGTGCTGGTTATGACCTATAAAGCCCTATATAGCTTGGGACTGGGCTACCTGAAAGGCTGCCTCTCCCACATGAGCCTGCCCGGGTTTTAAGATAGTCAGGGGAGCCCTTCTCTTGGTACTGCCACCATCAGAGGTGTCCTTAGTGGGGACGCGAAAGAGGGCCTTCTCGGTGGCTGCTTCCAGGCTGTCAAACTGCTGGCTGAGAGGGGCTAGATTGGTTCCCTTTCTGTTGTCCTTCGGCTGGCAAGCAAAGTCATTTTTATTGAAGCAGGCCTGTGGTATGTAAGTTGGTCTGTTGGGTAGGGTGCTGTTTCTATTCTTTTATTGTTGTGTTTTACATTGTGTTCTAATATTCTATAATTGTTTTAATTGTTTTATTGTTGCTAGCTGCCCTGAATGCTATTTCCTGCTGGCGGAAAGTCATCAGAGAAAGGGCTAACTGGGCCTCTCTTCGCAAGATGTTCCAAATCCTGGAAGAAGCCACCAATAACTAATTCTCCCAATTATCTTAAAACCTAGGCAGGCTCATATGGGAGAATGCAGTTCCACTACCCATTTAGAACTATTTCCTCATGGTCTCATTACCACCCAAGTGTTCTGCACTAGTACTTGGAAACCCGCCAATGCACAGTAGTGGATAAAGTACACTGGCATCTATGCATTTTGTGTTCCCCCTGTACTTACATTTTGTTATTTATTTTGCCTGTATGTAACTATGAACATTTAAGAGAAGGATCTTTTTCTCTCCTTCTTAATATTGTTATACACTCTTAGTTCCTAGGCTATGCCAAATATAAATCAAAAGGAATAAAACCAGAGCCAGTTGAGGGAGAAAAAGCAGAACAATTCCTAAGGGCTGTGGTTAACAGCAGATGTAAAATGTGAGAGTTAAAAACATTAACCATGATTATATACAAACTTACCCAGCAAGTGCAACAAGCAAGAAATTCCAATTTTAAAAAAAGATGTTATGGTGCCATTGTTTCTATTTACCTCCTACGTAGAAGCCCTTCAAGCTTCCTATCGTAGTGAACTTCTCCGTAGGCTGTTTTACTGTAATTGTACCACAAGCTTATCTGTGATGTACTAAGGACTGTAATAGGTGAGTTTTCTTTTCCCCTTAATGCGTGATCTTGCTGTATCGCTATGTGTGTTCTTCCTTTTTGTTGCCTGTGGTTTGAATCCTGAGTTTCCCTTCTGTGAAAAGAAGGGCTCTTTCCATTCGCAGAAGGGACTGTGATCCAGTAGACACTTCTGCTGGTGGAAAGGGTGAGAGGTGATTCTCACCCATTTCCCTTTTGCCAGGCAGACCCCAGTCACCACTTTCCATACTGTTCTGGAAGACCCCGCAACCATCTGGAGCAGATGGGAACTGTGGGGGAAAAGGGGAATCAGCTATGATCACCTGCGTCCACTTCTGCCAGCAGGGTTATCCCATGAGTGGCGTTCTGGTTACAGAAACTTAGTAGCCAAGCCTGTATTTTCAACTCAAAATAAAATTCCATTTTAAGTAATATTTTAGTAGTTGCCTCTCAAATACATTCAAACACAAATGGCCAAGTTCATATAAATCAGGGGCCTTCAAACTAAGGCCCGCGGGCCATATCCGGCTCGCCTTGCCTTTTTATCCGGCCCACCGGCCGATTGGCGGCAGCAGACTTTTAAAAACTCTTTCGTTTCAAGCGCTGATTCTTTTAATTCTTTTCCATAATATGGAAAACTTAGTGGTGGTGTTTTACCTCTTATGTATGAGTTGATGTAGCTAAGTCAGATTTCTAATGTTTCAAAAATGCTACTTTGGATTGAAGCAGAGTATGCTCATTTGTGTGATGGCAAAAACAAAAGTATATTTGTGTTAGGCATGAAACAATTGTGCAACTATATATGTAAATACCACCAGCCCTGCCAGGAGTATTCATTAATATTCCCTCTTCTTCCCTCCCCATTCCTTTTTCCTTGTGTGTCGTGTCTTTTTAGATTGTAAGCCTGAGGGCAGGGACTGTCTTGTTAATCACTGTAAACCGCCCAGAGAGCTTCAGCTATTGGGCGGTATAAAAATGAAATAAATAAATAAAATAACTTTCCATTTAAGGAAAAAAAAAATTCACCCCTATCAAGTAAAAAAACAGGACCCGGGTCCTTTTTTTTACTTGATCTATTCGTTCATACTTTTTTTCAAACTATAGTCCAGCCCCCCAACAGTCTGAGGGACAATGAACTGGCCCCCTGTTTAAAAAGTTTGAGGACCCCTGATATACCGTAAATGAATATTCCTGGAATATTCTGTAATCCGGCAAATACTTTACCTGTGTTAGCACATCCCACTGAAGTCTATGCAAGTATTCATATCATAAAGCTATGCTGCTGCTTTGGAGATGGGGTTCCCGTTGTTCATGCTTGGCTATGTTGTGTGTGAGTTCAAACTTTAGAATGTAAGAATTCTGCATATGGCAGCCATATGCCATGGCAAATAAGTGATGAAGTTCACCATATGAAGCAGCAGTAACAGCACACAGATGTGCCTCGTGTTACAGGAATCTCCTTCCTTGGTGTTACTTAAATCCATCATCAGGACCCAACTAGTACATGAGAGTGGTACATAAGTAGGTCTTGTTGCAGATGATAGTGCAGCGTGATGGTAATGAGTGACAGACCAAGCCACCGGTTTAATCTGCAATCTAGCATATGCCAGTAGAAGGGACACAGTTTTATTTTTATTTTTGAGATGTGATTTACAAAGTAACTTAAATTTACAAATGACTCCTTGTTGAGGAAGTGTCACAAATGTGCACTAAAATGTGGATGCATTTTGTTCCTTTATAGCTGCCTTTTAATATTTTTCTTTTACTTCATTAGTCTTATTTCTTAGTGTCACCTTTGTGCAGAGTCATTTGGAAGTTCTTATTGTAAACCACTCTGTATGTTAAAGGACTGTAAAAAAAAACCCTGGAAACTTGTGAATTAGGAAACAAGAGGTATCAAAACAGCTGCAAAAATATGTAAGAAAAGAACAACAGTTAAAGCTGCTCAATGTTCAATACTCATGGCCAGAAAAAAACAAACCAACCCTCCTTTACTTGTTTGTCAAGACAACTCATCTTGAATTGGAGGTAAATTACATTGACGTTTGTGGATTGCATTGTACATCAATTAGTATTTCTGAAAACTACGAAGCTTGTTCTGGAAAATTACTATGCAACAGCATCTGAATAGTTAATGCCTGAAACTGCATTGGTGTAGAATCCTGAAAATTCCATGATCCTAACACCTTTTAAGGCTGTTCTGTACATGGAACATGAAATGATTTGGAGCTAGGAACTTGACAGTAGTCTGGGCAAGTATAGGTACAGTAATACCTTGGATTGCAAGTGACTTGGTTTGAGAGCGTTTTGCAAGACAAGCAAATTTTTAAATATTTATTTAATATTTTTTTACTTGATATACAAGCAACGACTTGCAATACAAGTACTGTAGTACGGCTTAAATTAAAAATCTCTTACAATTTTTTTGGGGGGAGGATTTCGTTTTGATATAAGAGTGTTTTGGATTACAAGCACGTTTCCGGAACGAATTATGCTCTCAATCCAAGGCATGACTGTATAATGTAATTTTTAAAAAGAAATTGAAGTCGCTGCAGGGACCTCAGTGCCTCCTGAGGTCACAGCGGGGACTCCGCCCACAGGGTGCCTGTCCTCGCAGCCAGCGTGTTTTTTTCTGTGCCAGCTGTCCTCCAAAGATGGAAGACCGTCTTCAGAGCCAGCGCTGGGGGGGGGGCATTCCCAGGGGTGAGGAGGGGAAGAGCGAAGCACCACTGTCCTCTGCGGAATCCAGGTGGTGTCTCAGCCTCTCCTCTTCGCGAGGAGCAGAAAAACATTTAGACATCCCAAACCGGCCATCTAAATGTTTTGGAGGGCAAGGGAAGCGTGGAGGCTCTTCCTGCCTTCCATTGGGTGCCCGTAATCCTCTGAGTTCAGAGAGTTATGGGCACCCACATTGGATGGGGCTGTTGGTCTGTTTCAGTAAAAACGATAAAGGAGCCTTGAAAGTGATGTGCGTTGCTATTTGTTTCATAGAAAGATTAAGCATAATGTTCATAGAGGTCTGTTGTTTTTTCCTTGCTTTACTAGACTGGGTATGAAAAGAGTTTTCCTATAGCATTAATACATTCAATTCCCCCTCCCTTCCTGCCCTGCAAAATCTTGCTCTGTTTGTTCTGCTGGTGCCATACACTTAAATAGATTAACAGGGGACAGAGAGAGATAAGACCTGGTCTGAACTATTGGGACAGACAATGCTTTCCATGATGTGCTTGCTGAGCAGATTGAGAAGCAGCGAAAGGGCACCTAGCATTTATTTATTTATTTATTTATTATATTTATACCCCACCTTTTTTCCTTCAAGGAACCCAAGGTGGCTTACATAAGCCGTCTCCTCCTCTCCATTTTATCCTCACAACAACCCTGTGAGGTAGGTTAGGCTGAGAGTCAGTGACTGGCCCAAAGTCACCCAGTGAGTTTCATGGCCGAGCGGGGACTAGAACCCGGATCTCCCAAGTCCCAGTCCAACACTCTCACCACTACGCCACACTGGCATAGATAGGGGCATAGATCCCTTTTGATCTCTCTATTGCAATAATTCAACACTTGGATGCTAACATAAATTTGTCCTTAGTACAGGCCTTCATGAGAGACATGCCTGAGCGTGGAAAGCTAAGCAGGGTCAAGCCTGGTTGTTACTTGGATGGGAGAGCCCCTCCTCTAGTTTCCTGCATTGAGCAGGGGGTTGGACTCGATAGCCTTGTAGGCTCCTTCCAACTCTATGATCTATGAATCTATGTCTAATTCAGAACAAAGTTTCTGAACCTGAAGACAGTCTTGCCTCACTTACATATGAATTTACCAGTCCTTTAAGATCTTCTTGATATCATCTTCCCTGGGCGTTCCCATTGGGGTGAGGTGAGGTATGCGGCTACCAGGGAAAGGTTCTTCATTATAGGTGACACCTCTCCTTTTGGAACAACCTTCCCAGGCAGATCCATGAGACCCCTCAGTTGGAGATCTTTAGGAACCAGGTTCAGACTTTTTCTTTTTAGTAAGGCTTTGCATTGATGATTTGTTAGTTCCTGGCTTAACTGTTTGAAGGATTACTAATGCTACTCTTTGTGTTTGTTATTAGTTTTATTATGTTTGATTATTTTAAATCACATTTTACGGACATTGCCTTGGATACCTTTGGTGGAATGGCAACTAATACCAGTAAATTATTTTTAAAAATTAAAAAGCAATTTCTCCTCATCTTGATAGTCTGCCAGTGGTGATACTAGTGCCTCTCCATCTGCCATGGAAGGAAAGATGGAGAGGAAAGACTAGCACCACCATACTAATCTGTGGAGGGAGACAGGGTAGAGCATTCTAGGCCTGTTCTGGTGCAGCGATTCCTCCATAGTAGTAGTAGTAGTAGTAGTAGTAGTAGAAGATTTGGCTGGTTAGTTCAAATTACTTTGTAAAATTACTCTCTCTTACATGTTCACTGTGTTTTCAGGGGTTCCAGGTCTATACATTCAGAGGATACTTGTAAGAATTGTATAGAAGCAAGATGTACTTTTCTTTGTAGAAAAGAGGCTATACATTAAATACACTTTAATAATTAAATTCTCCAGGCATAACAAGAGTTCCTAGTGCTTGGTGTTTTTAAGTGTGTGCGTGTTGAAATGCCATAGAATGTTTCCAATTTCTCTCCTGCCAAAGAAGTCTTCATGGTTTTTGACAAACCTATTGTGTGGATAGGATCCTATGGGTGGGGTTGATCCTTAAGGATACCTTTTTGTGCATACACCTGGTTTCCATTTCTTACAAGAGGTCAGGAAACTTCTGCATACATGTACAGTAATACCTTGGATTGCAAGTAACTTGGTTTGAGAGTGTTTTGCAAGACAAGCAAATTTTTAAATATTTATTTATTTTTTACTTGATATACAAGCGACGTCTTGCAATACAAGTACTGTAGTACAGCTTAAATTAAAAATCTCTGTACAATTTTTTTGTGCGGGATTTCGTTTTGATATAAGAGTGTTTTGGATTACAAGCACATTTCCGGAACGAATTATGCTCTCAATCCAAGGCATGACTGTATCTCTGTGGACTCTTCATATTATGGCAGCTGTCTGTTATGAATCAGTTTGCTTTCCAAAGTTGGTTGCGCATGACTAGGATCCAGATAGGTGCACATGCACTCAATCTTTTACAGAGCACAAACCTGTGAGTAAATACCTACAAACTACTGTTTAAATTCTCCCAAATTCAAAACCAGCTTGGAGATTTGGTGCAAAGATTTTTTTTAAAAAAGGGAAAATGAGGGTGTTGGGGAGAAGCATATAAAAGAGTGATGTTCTCCTTTGAAAAGCTTTGAATTGAATCTGCTTTTGGAGCTTAAGGGAGTTTAAAGAGAGGTTTGGGGATTTTCGAAAAGGCTAAGCTTGGAGAAAATTAAGCACGGTATGTGTGCCACTAGATCATGGCTCTCATATTTAGAAGCTTTGTATATTTTTTCATAAGGACAAGGAAGAGTTAATAATTTTTCTTCAACTGCTTAGTGGTACCAGTAGGAAAAACAGGATAGTGCAACCTGTTTTTCGGTTCTTTTTTTCCGTTTGCTCTTTAATTATAGGGTTGATATGGACCTCACAGTTTAGATGGCATAGTAGGTTTTAACTGTGTATTTTTAAAAAAAACAGGAACTGATAAATGAGTTGTGCTTTCTGTCAGGTTACACCCCTAGTGTTCCACTTGGAAAAATATAGTAGCAAACTTTAAACCAAAGATAAAATCCTAATTTTTTGAGAAGATCATAGGTTCATAGAGCTAAGTTAATAAGAGGATGCAGTTTTGCTAATGAATAACAGTGCTGGGTCTGGAAGGGCTGATGTTCAGGAGCATGGAAATGTAACTTAGTTTTGGCTTATAAGAGGCTCTTGATGGAGAACTGCAGCTGTGATGTGTGACATGTATTCCTTCAATCCAGACTCCAGATAGCATGTTTCCCCTTTGTGACAGCTGATCTAAAGGACTCTGCCTGGTAAGAATGCGCTGGAAAGAGAATGCAGTATAGTGACTGTAGGCTAAAGGAATTAGAGAATTCCTGTTTTACTTCACCACTTTTCAGTATTTCTATTAAATCGGATTCATTTTGAAACCCTAGACCCCGCCATATTTGCCGGTCCTGCTTGCTGCCGTCTTTCAGGGAGCCCAGGTGGTAGTGGGGTTTGCTTTGGCTCTTGAAATTGTTAGGTCAGCCTGCTAGATGAAAAGCGTGTCTGTCATCTTCGATAATCATCTTCTGCCAGCTGGTGCTCTGCAGGAAATTCCTAATTGTTAATTTTCGTAGGGATATTTTTTTTCCTTCATACTGCCATTTTGACTTACTCTAGGGCTGGCAAGCATTGCCCTAGGGCACTGTGACAGCCAAGGAAACCCTAGAAGAGAATTAAGACATCAACAAGAACAAAAGTGCATGTAGAGAACAGAGAGACATTTCTGCTTTACAAGTGTGGTGCTGCCTAGATTTCATCTTGCATTAATCAGCCTTCTGTTTTTTCACTTGCTTGAAGACCCTGCATTTCTCATGTCAGTAGGGGGAGCGGGTAGGGAGGTTGAGAAGGGATTTATATTGTAGTGGTGAATGTCTATACAGATGTTCTTTAAACTGTTGGCATGTGTGTTGATCCTTAAACATTGTTTCTAAAGTTCCCAGCTCACATTGGAATTGCTTTTTTTTAGACCAGCCTTCCCCAACCTGGTGCCCTCCAGGTGTTTTGGACTACAACTCCCAGCGTTCCTCACCAGTGGCCATGCTGGCTGGGGGTGATGGGAATTGAAGTCCAAAACATCTGGAGGGCACCAGGTTGGGGGAGACTGTTTTAGATTGTTACGGGAAAATAGAGAATTTCCCCCACCTCTTATCCCGCCCCCCTTCAACAGGAGGTGGCAGCCTTAGAGACAGCGTTTGCATGCCTCAGCAGGAATGTCAGGGTCATGCCACTTACCTGTCATTAGTTGCTTGGGTCCGTTGAATTTTTATGCACTTTGTACACTTAGGCCAGTGGTTTTCAAGCTTCCTACCTAAAAGGAACCTTTTCTGTTGGCTTCTTTGGCATGGAACCCCTGCACATCAGATGATAAAAACTCAAGAACCAAAGAAGACAGAATAGTTTTTATTGAAGATCAAACACTAAGGAGAGAAGGAACTTGGTGTCTCTCCAGTGGGAGGGAATTCCACAATGTTGGCACCAGCACTAAAAAGGTCCTGTGGTGGGTACCTACTTATCTGATATTGTGTAAGGATGGGGCCACTAAAGGAGCCTCAGATGCTTATCTTAACTGGCAGGCAAGCTCATATGGTAGCAGAGTGTCCCTGAGATAATCTTGCTCCAAGCCATGTCGGGCTTTAATGGTGAATAACAGCACTTTAAATTGAGCTCAGATATCCAGAGACTGATTTGACATATGGATATTAGAAAATGTGCAAAAAATGTTGTTTTTATCAAGCTCTCAAGGGCTGTAGCTACCTTGCTGGATTAAACTGTATGTACAAACCAGAGTAATATGCTCTGATTGCTGAGTTCCAGATTGTAGAAATGTTGTTCTGTTTTACAGATTGCAGTAACTGAGGCCACAACAATGACTTTCCAAAAACAACCACTGAGAGGTGACATTTAGGCCATGGTCCTCATCTGCTAAAACTTTTGGCTTTGTGGTAGTTTCATAAATGCTATAGGTACGCTTCACTATATTTTGACGGTTGACCTATAAAATGTTTTGAGTTTACATGTAAAGTTTTAATTGCTGAATCTGACACAACTGCATGTATCACACCGCCACCTACCAGGAATCTGGGACTGTTCCCAACAACATATACCGGTACTTTGGAGGAGAACATAGGCTTGCTTGATTGCTTGAGGTGCAAAATGGCACTGAGAAGAGTGCATAGAGTTTGCAACCAGTATGGAGGACAATTTGAATTTCCTTGGCCTGAATAGGCTAGGTCAGAGGTACAGAGCCTCAGTCCCAGGGGCTAAATCCATCCTGCTTAGGGTCCTAATCTGGCCCTTCGGGTTTCCCCAGATGTCAACACCCCTTCCCTGGCCCCACACCCTTTCCCCAACCACAGTTCGCTTGGTGTTTTCCTGACTTTTGTGCAGCCCCCCCCCCCCATTCTAAAAGGTTGAAATGTCTCTCCTAAGGCTTAGTTACTGGCAGTAAGAGCCTTAAGCTAAAATATGCAGGTATTTTTGGTGCTTTGGGCACCACCCTTTTTGCCTTTGGCCTTGCCTACCACTAGAATGCAGCCCTTGAGAGCTTGATAAAAACAACATTTTTTGCACATTTTCTAATATCCATATGTCAAATCAGTCTCTGGATACTTTAGTCTACAAAGATCTAAAATGATGCCTCCCCTACTTTGACATCTGGCTGAGTGCCTTCCATATGGCTCCCTTAAGAATCTCCTGGTTTCTGTCAAAGACTATAGAATGGTGAGAATTAGTACTGCTTTTTCACTGATGTGGGATATCCACTATTTACTGCAGTATGTTGTTAGAGAACATTAATTCAATTAGCCCGATTGAATATTTTATCTGCACTAGATTTACTCTGTGGTTTAACTGTTTTGGTGCTAACCAGCTTTGGAGACCACGCTTGTTTCCAGACAATAACACGCTTGTGAAGAGGATAACTAGTAGTTTATATGCAATATCAGCCAGAAATTACAATTTCCAGTTGCTTGTATAATGCCAGTTACAAGTTAGAACTATTAACAACTTTGGCATTGCTGCCAAAGTTGGGGTTTTAAGTTAATCTTTACTCTGTTTCAATCCACATGGTTTGTACATACAGTTTAATCCAGCAAGCTAGCTACAATTAAGTCTGGGTTGTGCTCAGTGTCTTGTATTCATGATAGAGTTTATGCTTTGCTTCCAGAAAGGGCAAAGCACACATGGACTTTATTAATTATTTTATTTTATTTAAGAAATTTCTTACCCACTTTCCATTATAAAATAATCCCAAAGTGGGGTAGAAGCAATTAAATGCAGTAATTTAATTGACAAATTAACTGACAATACAACACTAACAAAACAAAACAAAAAAACCCCAGGGAGAACAGTAACAGATAAATAACAGTTTGCTCAATGCAACAAAAAGAGTCAAATTCAGTCAAAAACTTGGGTAAGCAAATAGTTCTTTTGCTGGCACCAAAAGCTTGTAAGACTTGGCATTGCCCATATATGAGTCGGGGTGCCTGTATGGTGAACACCCTCTCTCTGGTTGCTGTGTATCAAACTCCAGGCAAAGACAGCACTGTCATGAGGTCATCCCCACTCAATTGTAATATCCAGGCAGGTACATAAGGGAGAAGGTAGCATGTAGGGCTTTATATGTCTTCAAAAGCACTTTGAACTTGGCCTTGTAGCTTATTGGCAGCCAGTGCAGCTCCTTCAGAACTGGTGTAAATTAATATGTCCCAATAGGCTGTCCCACTCAGCAGCCTAGCCATGGCATTTTGCACTAGCTCTATCATATTTATAACAGGACTTGTGTGTACTCTGTGCAAAAAAACCAAACAGAATTGAAATTTTATGTCAAGTTAATCCAAATTCTGCACCAAGAAAAGTTTAAAACCATACAAATTAAGAACATGTGCATGCTTTATTTAGTCTGCTGTTTTAAACTATTTTTTTTACTCTCATTTTGCTAGTTATAAAGGTCAGGCAGGGAGCATTGCAAGGTATTAGACCAAACCCTAATCACTGGGAAACTATTCTGGCCACCTCTTTGGCATCTGTGAGTTTAGCAGAAATTTTGAAACGTTCAGACTTTCAAGCATATCTTGGGAGCCATATGAGCAAGGAACATTATTTTTAATTTATCAATACCTGATATTCTCAAGGAGCTGAATTCTGTACCCAGAGGTAAGTCAATCACACATACAAACACACATAGCTCTGCTAGGAAGAGGAATGTCACTCACCACTGGCTGCAAGAAGCAGCCAAGGAGGCTTTTTTAAAAAAAGTTGAATGGCAGCCAAAAGCTTTAAAAAAAAGAAATCAGTCATTTGGGCCATGGGGAGACTTTTACTCTTATTGCTCAGAAAATTCTTTGCAGGTGGTAGAGGGCAGAGGAGGGTGAATGAAAGCCACTTCTCCAACAGGTGTAGCAAAATACTTAATCCCCCCCCCCCCCCATGCTTAGTTTAATTCTTATTTCTCACAAAAGTCTTTGTAGGTAGTGATCTGACAGAGGGGTCGGAGGAGGGCAGGAAAAGTTTCCCACTGGAGCTGGCAAAGGCAAAACATACCCAGCACACAAAAGCGTACCAATAGCAAAAAGGCTGCCTACAAAGCGAAGCCACAGGGGTTCCTGGGATACCTGCCGGGAGCAGCTGGGAGGACTAAGGGGGAAACAAGTCACAGCAAGCTGCAGAGTGCCTGATCATCTGTAAAGAATAACATGGGTTAGCAAACGAACAACCAACCCACCGTGGCTTATTTTCAGCATGGTTTATCATGATATGCGAACTGGCCCAATACCACATTCTGCCAGTTTTTCGTGCTCCCGGAGAATCATGGCATAAAGGCCCTATTTATAGTCTTGGTTCTATATTCATAACTTTAAATTTAAAAAAATAATAATCAGTGGTTTTAGCAGTTGTTTGATAACTAATGCAACTTTTATTCTAGAAACAATCTCTTATTAGAATCTCTTACAGCAGAACAGTTGAGCATAAAGCCTGGAAGATCCCAAAGATCCTGCAGCACCCCTATCACATTCCACACATGATTGAACCATGTTCGGCATTAGGAGGTGATTCTCTTAGTAGGGCGAAGGAGTAAACTTACCAGTGACTCTTGTTGGTTGCTATACAACATCTGCCTCTCTCCATATTCCATTTAAATTGCCTACACAAGTGTCAAGGGCCATGGATCCTGCAGCGTGCAAGCTTTTGCAGCCAAGTGGGGAAGGTGTGAATTATGGTGCTGGCCTTTGCCATTGGAAGAGGAGACTTGAATGTTGGGGGATGCTTAGGAAGCTGTTTTGGCATATGAAAGGATTTTGGTGGGTGAGCAGTGGCACATGGGAAAGAGCCTTAGATGTTGGGGAGGTGAGAGCTATAGAAAGATGCACTGGTCTGGGTGGGGGTTGACAAATGAGAGATTTAGTAGAACAAGGATGGCACATTGAGGTTGAGGTGTACTGAGTACTGGCCCCTTCCTCATAAAAATCAGTGGATTGTTTGGTGAAGGAATGTGGGTTTGTCCCCTGGGCATTTCCTAGGTGTGGTGTTTGGCCTGCAAATCCATTTGAATATAATGCTCCTGTCTTACAGTCAGTGCGCACAGATGTACTCTTAACTGCAGTTAAGAGCTGGAGAGCAGGCTGAATGGATAGCATGTTTCCGTCACTCTTGGGAGCAAAATCCTCCCACCTTAGTGTAATTAAGCACTTAGTTGGCATTTATGCTAAGGCTTACCAGGATTTCAGATCAGACCTAGATATTTCTGAATGTAGGAGGAATCCACATTTCCGTAAAGTTATTGGCAAGGCTCCCACTAATTTTAAAGGTTCAGGGTTATGCTCTATATCTGCTGAGTTTAGTTAGAACTGTACTGTAAAAATGTTTTTCTGCAAATGCAATTCTGCATCAATCCACCAGATGACACTTGATGACTAAGGTTGAAATTGACATAAATTTCCACTGGCAATTAGAGTCCTCCTCCCCATACGTTTTCCACATAACCTCTGCAATTCTAAACATGTGCACTACAAAATGCAGATGTTTTGCATTTCGATCTTTCGCTCCATGTCAGTAATTTAAAAAAGAGAATCTGTTACATGTTTACTGCTATTTAATAGGAACACTCAGTGGTTGGTGCAAGCTGAACAATGTCAAGATTTGATTTTTTGGGGGTTATAATTGGTAGTGAATGAGTTGCCTCTGGGAGAGAGAACTAGAAGTTACTAACACCACCTACCCAAGGCAGAGGCAGCAGACAAAATTGCGTGTTAACCTCTCCTAAGACGTTTCAGTCAACGATTACTAGTATCACTCCATGTGGCTCAGGTGAGAGATGCTCCTTTGAAGAGCTGGTAAGATTCAAACATCTTACCAGATGTTAGCAAACAATCTGGGGATGGGTGGAGGGTGGAGTCAAATGTAATGTTATGATGGGTTGTTTCCAATGGTGGCCTGCTGTTCATGGAAGGAGCGGGAGGGCTATTGTAGCTGATCCCCCTTTTCTCTGCAACCCCTGCCCCCAATCTGCTCAAGAAGGTTGGGGAACCCTTTGGAACACCAGGGGAAGTAGCTCAGGGCTGTAGGAGAAAGGCAGAATTTTCATGAACAGAAGGACAAGGACAGCATTGGGTTCAGCCTAGTGTAATTTCACATGTGACTTTGAAGCAAAAAGCTGCTTATTTTGGCTGTGGAAGGAAAAGAGAAGACTCCACTAAAGTGCTGTAACGTGATTTTGTCCACAGCCAAATCATGTGGAAATAAGTGAACTGCTTTATTTTACTCATTCTCCCACCCACCCCTATCTAGCATTCCTCAGAGATAAATGACTGCCATGGTTTGATTGCAACATCAAAATGTATCTAGAATTTTGGGGTGTGTTTCAGTATCTGTAAATCAAACTGTTTGAACAAAATGTTATTGCCTTTTCTAAGGCAGCCAATCATTCTTCTCTTGTTCTTGATTATTATTGCTCTACATACCGTAGCTTTTCTTTCTTTTCAACTGAACTGCTGTGCCTAATCAGTATGATCAGTCTGCACACTCTTTTCCTGGTGAGGAAGAGGAAATGTTATGCTCCAATGAGTTTGATTTGCAATACACTGCTGCAGCAGCAGCTCTAACAAAATGGGCATTATTGGAAAATATATGCTTATGGTTTACTTCCAGATATGCACTTTAAAATGTGCTACCCTGAAAAAACTCTCACATAGATAGAATTGATGTTTCTGCTGTGTATATAACTAATGACACTCTTGCACTGCTTTTTGTGTGTGTAACAAATAGCACTCCTGTTCCTATTGCTGGTCTCTTATTTTGTTATTTTTTTAAAAAAAACACAGCAAACCTCACAAAAGAGGGCGAGAAGGGTAAATGGGGAAGGGATGGGGGGATTGTAGTGGGGGAGGGGCAATGTGTGCATGTAGGTGATCACATGGTGGGGCCCCATGCCAGCAGTAGGGTGGCTCCACCCACTTTGGGAGATTGCCCCGCCCACTGTGGGTGTGTGGCCCCCAGCTTGGTTGTCCAGAATGAATTTGGCCTTTTGGCCAAAAAGGGTACCCCACCCCAAAAAGCGTTCCCCACTAGAGGATGTAGTATGTCCTCTGACAGTGGCCAGCCACATGGAATGAAGGCAGCATCTGTCTTCTCTTGGTTATCCCAGCAACTAGTAGCTGTCTGAATGTGAAAGATATGCTTGCTGCTATCATGACAGTAGCCGCCTAAAATATTATGTATTTTCAATTATAACCTGAATCTTCTTTTAAAACTTAGGTGCTAGTCACTATGCTGTGGCAATTAATCTGATGGACTAATTATGAGCTGTAGAGCATTACTCTGTGCTTCTTCATAGATTTCATAGATTTAATAAGAGTTGGAAGAAGCCTACAAGGCTATCGAATCCAACCCCCTGCTCAATGCAGGAAACTAGAGGAGGGGTCTCCCATCCAAGTAATAACCAGGCCTGACCCTGATGAGTTTTCCACATTGACACTAGTGTTCTTATTTACCTTTAAACTAAAATTGCTCCTTATTTATTTATTTATTTATTTATTATTAATATTTATTTATCGCCCATCTGGCCGGCAACCGGCCACCCTGGGCGATGTACACAGAATAAAATACATAAATGCAATAAAATACATTAAAACAATATAAAAATTTTAAAATCTTAACCCACCCCATATTCCCGCCTGAACAACCAGGTTTTTAATGAGCGACGGAAGCTCATCAGAGAGGGGGCATGGCGGAGGTCATTTGGGAGAGAGTTCCACAGTACGGGGGCCGCCACAGAAAAGGCCCTCTTCCTCGTCCCCACCAGTCTAGCTGCTCTGGCTGAAGGGACAAGGAGAAGGCCATCCGTGGCAGATCTTGTTGAGCGGCCCACTTGGTGTTGCTGGAGACGCTCCTTGAGATAAACTGGACCAGAGCCGTATAGGGTTTTAAAGGTCAAAACCAACACCTTGAATTCGGCTCGGCAAGCAACTGGTAGCCAGTGCAAATCCTTCAGCACTGGCGTGATGTGATCCCGCCGGCGGCTGCCTTTAACCAGGCGAGCCGCCGCGTTCTGTACCAGCTGCAGCTTCCGAACCGTCTTCAAGGGTAACCCCACGCAGAGCTCATTACAGTAGTCTAGGCGAGAGGAGACCAAGGCATGAACCACTGATGGGAGCAGGTGATTAGGAAGGTAGGGGCGCAGCTGCCGTATCAGATGGAGTTGATACAGCGCTGCCCGGCTCACAGCTGCCACCTGAGCCTCCATGGACAGCTGGGAGTCTAGGATGACTCCCAAGCTGCGGACCTGGTCCTTCAGGGGTAGATGTACCCCATTCAGCACCAGGTCAACATCCCCTAACCTCCCCTTGTCCCCCACCGGCAGTACCTCGGTCTTGTTGGGGTTCAGCTTCAGCATGTTCCTTCCCATCCAGCCAGCCACTGCCTCCAGGCACTTGGACAGGGTCTCAACGGCCAACCTCGGTGAGGATTTGAAACAGAGGTAGAGCTGCGTGTCATCCGCATACTGATGACACTGCACCCCAAACCTCCTGATGATAGCTCCCAGCGGCTTGAGGTAGATGTTGAATAACATCGGGGAGAGGATGGAACCCTGCGGCACTCCACAAGTGAGCAGCCGAGGGTCCGAAGCCTCCTCCCCGAGAACTACCCTCTGGTACCTTCCAGAGAGGAAGGACCGGAACCACTGCAATACAGTGCCTCCCAAGCCCAACCCCTCCAGGCGGTCCAGGAGGATACCGTGGTCAACGGTATCAAAAGCCGCCGAGAGATCGAGGAGGACTAGAAAGGAGCATTCGCCCCTATCCAAAGCCCTCCTCATATCATCCACCAAGGCGACCAAGGCCGTCTCCGTCCCATGTCCAGACCTGAAGCCCGACTGGCACGGATCTAAATCATCGGCTTCATCCAAGTGTGCCTTCAACTGAGCACCCACCACCCGCTCGATCACCTTGCCCAGAAATGGTAAATTGGAGACTGGGTGAAAGTTGTTTAAATCCTGGGGATCCAAGGAGGGCTTCTTTAGAAGCGGTCTTATTACTGCCTCCTTGAGGGCTGATGGCATCACTCCCTCCTCGAGGGAGGCATTCACCACCGCCTTGATCCCCTCACCCAGTCTCTCCCTGCAGCTCATGATGAGCCAGGACGGGCAAGGGTCAAGCAAGCAGGTGGTCGGCCTCACAGATGAAAGCACCTTGTCCACTTCATCAGAAGGAAGAAGCCGAAACCGATCCCACAAAACCGGTCTGCCATTGGCCTCCTCCCGCTCACTCCCTGTGTCCACGATGCACGATATCCCACTCCTAATCCGATCGATTTTATCTGCGAAGTGCTTCGCTAAAGCCTCACAGGAGGCTTTAGACTGTTCCAATGGGTCCGGAGCGACTGGACCGACCAGACTCCGGACCACTTGGAACAGCCTCCTGGGGCAGCACTCCGCAGACGCAATGGAGGCAGCATAGAAATTCTTTTTTGCTGCCTTCACCGCCACCCGGTAGGCTGAAGATGCAGCTCTAACCAGTGTTCGATTGTCTTCGGAGCGGGAATTACGCCATCGGTGCTCTAGCCTTCTCACCTCTTGTTTCAGAGCTCGCAGCGACGGAGTGAACCATGGCGCCGTGCGAGCTCTGTTTAGGCGAAGAGGGCAAACCTTGAGGCAAACTTGTATATTGCGGCATTTTAACATGTATGTAGCTACTATTATTGATCAGTGATATAGATATGGAAGCATGGTGCCCTCTAGTGGTTTATTCACGGAAGAGATTTTATCAACTAAAACATTTACAACTCAAGATTTATTGATCTGTATGATAAACACAGCAGCCGTGGCATCGTGACTGTGTGCAGCGCACTGAAAGTTAGCTGGCTCCTAAGATTTGTGTGGGAGGAGGGAAATTGCACCCTTGCTCCAAGCTCTTCTTTAGGGCCAGAGGTTCAGCTAGGGTTGGATTTTGGGGTTAAAGTCCAGGGCTCCCCCCCAATGACTATCCAGAAAGCAGAAGCTGATGGGGGCAGCAGCAAACAGACACTGCATCAGCATGGGTATGCTGAGACTACTTTCCTCAGCATCTTCTTATTTTTAAACATTTTAGAGTTGAGGAGCAGCCGACTGGTGATGTACATGGTTTCAGATGCTTATTTTATTATTTTTACGGTACTTTTAATATATATTATCCTTTTCTACAGCAAAATGGGGTTTATTCCCAAGTAAACGTATTTCGGAGAAGGGCAGCAGAAGCAAATTCCTTGTTAATAGGCATGATAGTGCTATGAATTAAGTGAGCTTAAAATGCAAAACTGCTCATCCTTAGAGGCTTTTAAAGAAAGCAGGGTTGGCAAACAGGTCTTTGTTTTGTTTATCAGGAATGTAGAAGCAGTTGTGAAGCATGGGATGGTGGGAGAGAGTTGAGAAGAGAAATGATAGTTGTGTGGTCACAACTGAAGTAATACGCATGGCTATCCAACCCCCCACCGCCACCCCGATCATTAAGTCTAGGGTTTAAAATTACCTAGCTGCACCACTGTTTAGGGCTGTAGTGCCGGTGCCAATGAACACACATTCCAAAGCCCCATTCCCTTCAACAGGAGATAGAGGCAAGGAAGTAAGTTGTTGTCTTAAGCATGCTACAGAACTGACCAAGTTCTTTTTAAGCATCACCAAAACCCGCAGAAAATGAGACCAAATGTTTTAGGGTAGATAAAGGCATGTGACGAAGCTAAACAGAAGAAAATAGTTGTGTCGTTTTCTTCTTCCGGTGAAGAGGTTTTTGTCTTGAATTTTCCTTGTCCCAATTTCCTGGCTCATCAAAGATTGATGAAAATTCTTTTTTTCTCTCCAAGCCCACATTGGCAGTGTTCATAAATTACGTGGCAAATCAGACCTTTCAGTCTGATCTCTGGTGGGTTTGCACAAAACATGCCTCTCATTTTTCTGCTTTCATGTTTTAAACTCTAGCCATCCTGCACTCTTGTGGTTCATTCAGCCAATACTAACTAAAAGAGCATTTTAAAATTTAATGTGCCTGTCCTTTCTTTGGCTACTGCAGTGAGCTTCTTTTTTCTTTCTTGTTTTACAACTACTATTTATAGAGATTATATTATGTCCAAAATATTTCACATACATTATCTTAATAATCTTTACTGGGAAAATAAAGAAGGTATTTGCCTGGTGCCAAAATTATAGCAATGTAGGACCAGGAAAACCTCTGTGAAGAGGGCATTCTGCAGGCTCTCACCTTGGTTACCTCTGATGGTGGGGCAGCTGGAAAAGCTTCACATGTAGATCTCAATGCACAGGCAGATTGATATGGGAGATAGTCTAACAGATACCTGGATCCCAAGCCATATTGGCCTTTAACGGTAAGCATTCTGAATTGAGCCTGGAAGCGAACAAGGAGCCAGTGAAGCTGTTTCAAAATGAGTGTGATGTGCTCCCACCACCTGATCCCTGTTAGCAGCTGCATTCTGAACTAATTGCAGCATCCAGACTGTCTTCAAAGACAGCCCTGTATAGAGTGCTTTGCATTAATTCAACCTGAAAGTTAACAGCATGGATAACTGTGGCTGAAGCTAATTTGCATAGTTCAAGGTAGCTCACGCAAAAACAACAATATAAAATCAATAACACCAATAAAAAGAAAAGCAACAACAGCAAAAACAGTGAAAAGCCTTACCTAGATCATTTAAATGCTTTCTGGAATAAATTGGTATACACCTTGTGGAGGAAGGGGGGGGGCTGGCTGGCCCGCCACACCCCCTACCCTTTCCTACTCCAAAGGAACCAAGACCCCCTGAGATCTCAGGGTACCAGATTGCCAGCCTCAGCTGTCTGCAATCCTGCTTGGATCTCTGTTGAGGGAGATCCCTCCCTTTAATTCTGTAACCTGGATTTAGTTACTGAAGCCACAGAGTACTACAGAACCCATGTGGGGTAAAACCAAGACAAGGTTTATTCTGGTAGCATTTAAACAACAAGATTAGGGGAATGAGAGAAGCACACAAAATAGAGAGACACTTTAGTACACAGTAAAGCTGCAAAACAATAAAACCTGATTCCTTAATATCTCTCAGGCACACACCTGTTACCTGAGGGTGTTCTCTTCAAGGGTTAAATCCAGCACAGCCTCGCTGCCCGAGGGAGATTACCACACCTACCCGAAGGTCCGAGATGGGTAAAACTCCCACAAGGCTTGCCTTTACTAGAGCCCTCAATCTAGCTAATTTCACCAGGAGCTGCCTGGGGTCCTTGGCTTACCGCCATTACCACAGCTGGGTAGAACAAAGACCAAAACCCACGCTTTGGGAAATATACCTTTTCCCCCCCTCCCCTCCTCTGCTGCCTCTTAGCCAATCACCATGCACCTCACCTGGCCAGGCAGGGGGAAGGGAACTCATGACTCATGGCTTGAACTATTTACATATGAAAGCCCTAGGCCAGCTTCTCCAGGCATCTAGGCGTCACCCATTCAAGAGGAACTATGCACACACCCACCCCAGCCTTCACACATGAGGGGGTGTTGTGTGTGTGCATGCATGCAGGAACCCCCAAAGGCCCCTTTCTCCACACGCTAACTATGCACACCCCACCCACCCCAGCCGGTTCACACATGAGGTGAGTGTGTTGTGTGTGTGTGAACCCCCCAAAGGCTCTTTTCTTCACACACCTCTTCTGGAAGGCGATCTGGGAAGAGCCACCTGAATTTTCCCAGGGAATTTGTTCCAATGACTTGGGGACATCAAAGCTTTGATCCTCGTGGTCAAAATTCTAATTTCATGGAGCAAGGCCAAAACACAGATAGTTCAAAGGTTCAGTTCAGAAATGGTTGCAGGCTGTGAAGGGCTTTAAAAGTAAGAATCAGCACCTTGAATGAAGCCTGGAAGCGGCCAAGAAGTGGCTACAGAACTGATTGAATGTGACTGTCGCCTTGCTGTAACAGTCAGGAAACAAGCAGCAGCATTTTTCATCAGCTGTACCTTCTGCTGGGTGGAAGCCTGGTCAGGGGAAGCGGGGGACATTCGTTGCTATAAGTAGTAGGAGAAGTCCTTTAAGGAGTAGTAGTAGAAGTCCTTTAAATCCTATAAGTAGTAGGAGAAGTCCTTTAAGTAGTCCTTTAGAGGAAGAAGAGAAAATGGAAGCTAAGTTCAGTGAACTTCATCTGCATGCCTTCTTGATGTTGGACTGATTTGGCACACATGTGCAGGACTTAATTCTATATTTCAGGTTCTACTACCAGTTTGATCCCCAAGACCAGTATTCAGTGGGGCTAGGAAAGATATGCCTAAGGAGTAACGCCTATATTGACATTGTAAAAGTCAGTTTGACTTCTGTTTGGAACAATGCCAAGAAAACTCTTCTTAAACTCTGGCTGTTGCAGATAAATTCACACTTCTGTTGTACAGGGATTTGTTACTGTTTCATATTTGGTTCTTTGGGTTGATTAGATATGATGGTTTGCGAAAGGCCTTTGCCTGCATAAGAGTTCCATAAATCTGCCTCCACATTAAAAAGATTCTGATGCTGAGAGGCTGCCCATACATTTACGCACATGCACGCCAGTATGAAACCTCGGACCTGAGAACACTAAAAGACAAATAGTACACAGGACAAAAACCTTAATGTGTTGCCATTTCAGATTATTTCAGAATAATAATCTGTGCAATTATTATTATTATTATTATTATTATTATTATTATTATTATTTATGCTGGCTCAGCTTGTCTGAGCGTGGAAAACTCATCAAGGTCAGGCCTGGTTATTACTTGGATGGGAGACCCCTCCTCTAGTTTCCTGCATTGAGCAAGGGGTTGGACTCGATAGCCTTGTAGGCTCCTTCCAACTCTATGATCTATGAAATCTACGGTATATAAAAGTATAAGAACTTTTCCATACTGGTACACTACACACATCTAAACTGACCCAGAATTTTACTGAAGTCAGTTGTTTTTCTCAGTTGCTAGCATTGCAGTATAGTTTGTTGTAGAGTGAAGTGAAGCAAGGCCTTTGATTTAACTTTCTGTTTCACATTTTCTGATTGTTTGTAACACAGTGGCTTTGAGCCAGACTACATTAGTTGAACTTAGTTCCTGCTGAAATCAGTGGAACTTGAATCATGACTAACTTATCCCATTGATTTCGATGGGAACCAAATTCAACTAACTTAATCTGGATCTAGCCCTATGTCTATGTTGATGTTGGAATTTGGTGCACATATCTAGGACCTAATTCTGTGTCTCAAGTTCTAATACCAGCTTGATTCCCAAGACCTATATTCAGTGGGGCTAGGAAAGGTGTAATAGGTACTATAATGTGATATCTCCCTTGATCATGAAACTTGGCTTGAAAATATATATATTTACACACATAAATTTACTCACATAGTAAAAATTTAAAATATATGATACAATATAAAAACACAAAATCACAGAAAAGAAACAACAGAACAAAATTAATTAAAAATACAAATCTTAGCAGCAGACAATTATTTAAAAATACAACCCAGCTGAGCATAATATAAGAATGTAATACAGTGGCAAAACAAAAAGCACAGTAGATTCAAGGGAGAGCAACCTGGAAAATACTTTCCTAAAACTTTCCTAAACATCTGTAGGGTTGAGGATGTGAGGATGTCAGTGGGCAGAGTTCCAGGGCCTGGGAGCCACTACTGCAGTGTTCTCCAACCTTCGGTCCTGAGCTGTTTTGGGCCTACAACTCCCAGCATGCCCCAGCCAGCATAGCTGGATGGGGCATCCTGGGAGTTGTAGGCTAAAAACATCTGGGGACCCCAGGTTGGAGAACACTGCACTACTGAAAAGGTCCTATCTTTTGTGACCACCAACTGAAATGATCTTACAGGCAGGCCTACAAGCAGGACCTCTCAGGCAGATCTTAATGCCTGGGAGGTTCATATGGGTGCAGGAGGTCCTGCAAGTAACCTGGTCCCAAACCCCTTAGGGCTTTATAGGTCAAGACCAGCACTTTGAAATGGGCCTGGATAAGCACTGGCAACCAGTGTGAGTGATACAGAATTGGTTTTACATGTTCTGATTGCCTGGCCCCTGCCAGCAACCGGGTGGCTGCATTGTGTACCAATTAAAGTTTCTGGACCATTTTCAAAGGCAGCCCTGCATAGAGCATATTAAACTAGGTATGACTAGAGCATGAGCCACAGCTAGCTTACCAGTTGAAGCTGGTAAAAAGCACTCCTAGCACGGATGCCATCTGGACCTCAAGAGATTGTGCTGAGTCCAAGAGAACCCCCAAGCTATGAACCTGGTCCTTCACAGGGAGTGCAACCCCAGTCGTATCCCTCCATTCAGATCAACCAGCTTCCTCATCCATAGTACCTCTGTCTTGTCTGGATTAAGTTAGAGTTCTATAGCCTCCTGGGCCAAGAGATAGAAGAGAAGTCCCCCCAACACCACCTTCTGAAACTGAACCTCTAGGAAGGACTGGAACCACCACCACACCATTATTCTAGACTTTCTGTAGAGTTATACATCTATTTCTATGATACTATGTGGCATTAGTGAGGAGCAACCCAGTTTGTCTAACTGGAAGCCCCACATCCATATTTAAAAGAATCCAACTTTTGGTAGATATATTTATTTATTATTTATTCATTTTCTATACCACTCAATAGCTGAAGCTCTCTGGGCGGTGTACAACAATAATTAAAAACAATCAATAAAATACAGTTAAAATATAAACAATAAAACATTATGAAATTTTAAAAACCAATTTTAAAAATATCTCTAAAACATATCTAATAAAAACATGACAGCTAAAAACAACTTACCACCCCACCATATACCATTTAATTATTAAAAGCCTCAACATAGAGGGCAGTCTTAACCTGGTGCCGAAAAGATAATAGAGTTAGCGCCAGGCAGGCCTCAGCGGGGAGATTGTTCCACAGTTGGGGGGGCTACCACAGAAAAGGCCCTCCCCCTTGTCGCTGCCCTCTGAGCCTCACGTGGAGGTGGCAGTCGGAGGAAGGCCACAGATGTTGAACGTAGTGTACGGGTAGATTGTGGTTGGGAGAGGCGTTCCATCAGGTATTGTAGATTAACTTTTAGCAAAAAATTGTAATGATGCTGAGCAAAGACATTATAAGTAGTGTGAGTGTGTGTGTGTGTGTGTGTGTGTGAGAGAGAGAGAGAGAGAGAGAGAACATGTGAGCATATTTTGGTTGAATTGGTTCAGATCCAGCCAGTGTGGGTATGCATGCTTTCTTGCTTGTTAGCCCACTGGAAGCAAGAGGCTGTGCTAGGATCTTTGATTCTCCCTTCTAGCCAGCCAATCTTTCTGCTTTGACGGTGAGATTCTTTTGTTCTTTATGCTCCTAGAGTATATAATTACTATATTAGGGCTGCACAGAAAAATAGAGAGGTTGCATTTGCACATGGCTGACTTTAGATTCATAGTTCTGTAAATGTATTGGCATGCATAAACAAATATTTAGAGCTTCACTTAATGTTCACCTTGTCACCCGGCATATATGCTCACTACCCTAATCCATTTCTGGGCAAGATCAGCACAGTTCAGTGTTCTGTACAGTTATAGAACACCTTTGGTTTAAAATAAGCGCAGCTATACAGTTAATGGGCTGTAAGATTTGAAACACATTATTTGTCTTGTGTGTTGATCTCTTATTCCATTTCATTATATCTAAATTCTGGAGATAAGGTGCTTTAAAGTGGTATGGAGATGATAATTTCAGAAGAAAAATTGGAGCTCCTCATCCCACTACTTAATGCTGCTAAGAAGCCTCGATCAAGCATTGTAAGCTTTCTAACTGTACACATATAATGAGCAGGAGAAGGAAGGTCAAAAGAGAGCCTTGCTACTGCTGGAAGGAACGGTCTGTTAAATTATAGACCTGTGTTGTATATCCTTGGTTTTCAGGTTAAAAATAGCAATTGCATTGGAGTAGAAATATTTCTTGGAAAAACACTGTGTGAATATTCGCATCCCCACTGCCCCTCATTTTCATTTTGTGCCATTTCTTTCCCTGTCTGGGGCTTCTTTCTTCTTCTTGAATTACGTCACATGGATTATCCTACCCAATCAAGGGTCCTGAAGTGAACAAAATGATGTTGCAATGTAGAAAAAAGATTTTGATATGTAATGATGAAACAGAGAGAGCAAGTGACCTGGTTCACACAACACGATAAGCCACGGTGGGTTGTCACCATGGGTTGTTTCAGGGTGGCTTGTTCTGATGTCCGAACCCAGAGTGTGTTTTCCAGCATGGGTTGTTTTCCTCAAGCAAGTCACCCTGAGAACTCATAGCTTGTTGTTGGGTTGTTCCGCCTTGCTTAAGTGCATTCATTCAATAGTCCTTTCCCCCTTTTTTAATCCCCCATGACAAGGGAATTTCAGCATGAAAATAGGAGGGGGCTTAATTCCCCCCTCCCAAATTGCCATGGTTCCGATTTGGAGCTGCACACATTTACCCAGAGATAAGTCAATCCTGTATACATGCATCATCATCATCATCAGGCGATCACTCGTGACCGAGTAAGATTGTCTTCCGGGATAAAAGGAGGAAATTCTAAAGAAGATTGTGTAGACTCTAGCGATGGGTCCGTAAGTGACTGTGGAGGCCAATTCTAGATCCACACAGCTTCCCACAGTGAGGACACAGGTTACCAGATGGAAGATGGTCTTGTAAAGGATTCGTTTGACGTGCTTTTCGCTTAGCACGTTTCTCCCTTTCACCTTGCACTCGGGCTTCTTCAAAGTCCATGGAACCTTTGTGAAAGGCCAACCTCCATTTAGATCGTTCATGGGCCAGAGCTTCCCAGTTTTCAGTGTTTATATTGCATTTTTTTAGATTAGCCTTATGAACATCTTTACATGCATAGCTGTGCTAATGCTTGTCCTTGGCTGTGAGGAGCAGCCAAAGAGGCTTTTTTTAAAGTGCTAAAGAAAGGAAATAAAACCCTTGGCCACCTTGTCCTGAAAAATAAGGTAAGCCCCTCCCTCTCCACTGTAAAGATTAATACAACATTGGGTGAGTTTGAACATCACGCTAAGCCACCCTGAGAATAAGCCACCGTGGGTTGCATGTTAGATGAACATCCCATGTTGCTCCTGACAGACAATTGTGGCGTGGTGGCTTGGCATGGCTTCTTTCCCCCTCAGTCCTCTCACCCACTCCTGGCACGTATCCCAGCTGCCTTAGTGGCACAACCCCTCTAGGATCTTTGTATTTTTGATGGACAATAGCTCCCCCCACGATCACTACATTGCTATCAAATCTGCAAAGTACAAAATCTTGGAGCCTCATATTCCCTACGGAGGGACCCCCCCCCATCACTACCCCTTTTCTGAGCAATTTTAACATTGGCAACCCTTTTTTCAATTTTGCAGAAATGGGACTGGGTTGTTTGTTTTGGCCCTTCAGATTTGTGCAAATGGGTTCTTTGTTGTTGTTGTTTTTTTAATTTCTTCAGGCCTTCACAACTGTGCACATGCCCAGGTCCGCAGTTTAGATACTGAAGTTGTATCAGTACTACAGCAGCTAGTGCAGTACCCAAGCTCATCAATATGCCCTCTGCATGTCTAGAAATGCAATTTGTCAAATCCCCCCTCTCATAACATCTTGAAATGCCAGCTGTCAAATTCCTCCTCCACTTTGGCACTTACCTTGACAGGAAACTACAAAAGGGGTTGCCGAACAAGATGGGAGCTTTTTGCTGTGGATGTAATTACTGTGGGAGTATGTGGAGCTTATTTTTGCTTTGCCAGTTTAACAATTCCCATTTCATGTGAATGAAATGGAAAAATATGCCTTGCTGTGGTCCTGTGAATGAATGTACACACTTACGCAGAACTGAAGATTTTTTTTTAAATCCCTGAACCCATTTGCACAATTTTAAAGTATTCCAGCAGCAGCAGCAGCAGCAGTAGAAGTAGTAGTAGTAGTAGTAATAATAATAATAATGGGCTGCCAGTGTGATAGGGATATTGCCAACTGTCAATGCAGTATCATTGAAGTGGCAGACGCTAATAGCAGAGGAGGAGGATGGATGACTGTGTCACTGGTGAGATCATGAGTGGCTGGTTTTTTTTTGCTGTTCTTGCCAGGCAGCTCTCTCGCTGTTTTAAACAACCACACTGAATCGACTCTGCCAGGTTCGGATGTCACAACCACCACCCTGAAAACAAGCCACCCTAAACAACCCTACTACATACAAGCCATGGGTTTTCAGGGTGGCTTGTTTGAGAAAAACCCACAACGGAAAAGCCGTGCTGGATTTGGAGATCATGCTAATCTGGATTAGCATGCTGGATTTGGAGATCACCTGCAGCCACCCATGGTGACAACCCACTGTGGTTTAGCATAATGTACGAACCAGGTCATTGCATTGTACCACAGTTATATATGGCATCTATATTCAGTGCAGGTGCTTTGCAAGGCAAAACATTCAATGTTTTCCTTTTTTAACCCCTTCCCTGTGGGGGGGATTTCAGCATGAAAACAGGAGGGGGGAAAGCTTAAATCCCCCCTGCCGAATCGCCACAGTCCTGAATTGAGGCTGTGCCCACTTACCCAGAGATAAGTCAATCACACATAGACGCATAACTGTGCTTGGAAGAGGAACATTGCTATATAACTGTAGCTGCTAAATCATGTTCCGGTTATATAGGAAGAGTAGCAAGGTTGCTCAGTGAAGATAAGAGAAACTTGGCTCACAAGGCGGGAGATGCCGATCGGGTGTCAAATGAAGTGCTGAACTGGAGGAGGAGGAGGAGGAGGAGGAGGAGGAGTGGAGGACACTACAAGGAGGGGTCAGGGTTATCGCTGCTCTTTTTATTTATTTATTTATTATATTTATACCCTGCCTTTTTTCCTGCAAGGAACCCAGGGCGGCTTACATAAGCCTCTTCCGCCTCTTCCATTTTATCCTCTCAACAACCCTGTGAGGTAGGTTAGGCTGAGAGTCAGTGACTGGCCCAAAGTCACCCCGTGAGTTTCATGGCTGAGCAGGGACTAGAACCCAGATCTCCCGAGTCCCAGTCCAGCACTCTCACCACTACGCCACACTAGGCCCACACTGGCTCTTGTCAGGTATCTCTGTAGACTTTCCAAACAAAGAAGCCATTGTGCCAGATTTGCATGTCATGACAAGCCACTTTGGAAACACACCATCCTGAACAATCCAATGGGCGAGTTCACACATTATGATAAACCGCCTGGAAAATAAGCCATGGTGGATTGAGTGTTCGCTCACTAACCCATGTTACTTCTGACAGATGATCAGGTGCTCTGCTGCGTACCATAGTTTGTTTCCCCCTTAGCCCTCCTGCCTGCTTCCAGCATATATCCCATGGTCCATTGCAGCACAACCGCAGCAGCCTACTCCGCTAATGACCACATTAATAGTGGTCATTAATGACCTACTCCACTAATGAGCACATTTGCGCTCATTAGCAGAGTAGAGGGGGGGTTTGTAGAATTTTTTTTCATCTTTGGGGAGGTTTGCGCAAATTTGCCTTTATTTTAACTTTTGGGGAGATTTGTGCAAATCTGCTACAGCTTAGTACTACTCTGCTTAATGCAGAGACTACTGCACTAAAGCGAAGTAGTTACTGTGCTTTGGCAGGTTTGTGCAAGTCTCCCCGAAAATGAGGGGAGGGAATCATTTTATATTTGCTCAAATCTCCCCGAGGGTGAAAAAAAATTCTACAAAAAGCCCTCTACTCCGCTAATTACCAGAAATGTGCTCATTAGCGGAGCAGGCTCTTGAGGTTGCCAGGCAGCTCTCTCGCCATTTTAAAGAATCTCTGCTGAGATGATTCTGCTGGATTCCGTCATCATGACAAGCCACCCTTAAACAACCCTACTACTAGCCATGGATTCTCAGGGTGGCTTGTTTGTGAAAAACAACCCACAATGGAAAAGCCACGCTGGCTTCGAACATCTTGCTAAGCTACCCTGCAACCACCCATGGTGACAACCCACCATGGCTTAGTGTGATTTGTGAACAACATCAGCAACAAGCTATGTGTTCTTAGGGTAGCTTGTGCATGGTTAACAAGCCTACCCTTAAGACATCATGCTGGGTTTGGACAATATGACAAGCTACTCTGAATCATACAAGGTTGACAAAGCACCATGGGTCCTGTGTCATATAAACCAGGTCAAGCCATGGGCTGTTTTAGGGTTCTGTGCGGGTTTTTAACCCTCACATAAGCAACCTTGCCAGGTTTGCATGACACAGTAAGCCACGGCTACCACCTGCTGTAGCTTGAATATTCAAAAAGGTGGCTGGTATGCGTTGCAATCCACTGTGGCTTAAATAAGCCATGATAGTGATCGTGCGAACCTGGTCAATTTCTTTTATAAGGCCCCCTTTAAAAACTATGTAGTGGCAGGGCAGGGCTGAAAGGGAGAGGGAGTGTTGCATTGCCTCCCCCTCCCCAAGATCCTGTGCGTGGATACGTGGATGATTGTGCATGCTTTAACATGCTTAATTTAAAACAAACAAACAAACATAATATCAAACCAATTTCAAAACTGCTCTGGGCATTTTTGGGTTGGTGGAAGGAGAAGAGGAATTACTCATCATGAGCCAGACATCATAATACCACAGCAGTATTAGTCATGCTGCTGGGACCTAATCTCATCTTTTCTCAGGCATGAGGTGCTTGACAAGCCTACAAAATTAGTTTGACCAAGGACCAGTGCAGGGCATTAAAATCCAAAATGTGTTCTGTGTACAATGACAGTTCCACAACTCCATCTTCAACTCTCTGAAGAACTGTTGTCTATTCATAGCCTGAATGCCTCCCACTGTGTGCTATAGTGTGTGACAGCGTTAAGTAGTAATGATGCTGACTCCCGTACCCTTTTAGTGAACTAATCAATGTTCAGTTCAGTCCCACAGGATGTTATTGATACTACAAGCCCATGTAAGTATTGTCAAAGGATATGGGGAAAGGTTCCTCCACCTCCGCTTCGGATTTCGTAGGGCAGTAGACTGCAAGATGCATCTGCTCCATCTGGTTTGGTTTTGGATTTGCTTGGTACAAAGCCCTACTTTTTTTGCCTGGTCTTTGAAAGAGGTAACGGTTGGATTTGTTTTGCATTTTGATATGTGCAGTAGAAAAGCTCTTCCCGGTGGCAGCAATCAGTGTGGAAATGATAACATCTGAATTTTTTTTTGCCAAACATGTGGGCCCAAACACATGCACCATCCTATACCAGTGACTCATTTATCTGCAGACGTGGACTTGCACACTCTGCATGGATTTGAGCTGATGTACATGGTAAGAAGATACTGAAAACATGGTCTTTAGATGCTTCCTCTTCAGTCTGGAGTAAAGGCACATGGAAGAGCTTATTTGGGCACAGTAATATTTGAGCTGCTCCTTGATGGGTTAAATATAATTTATGGCTATTGTTGTAGGAGACATTAGTTGCTATATTTGTTGTATTCATTCATTCATTGTATTTATACCCTGCCCTTTTTCCTGCAAGGAACCCAAGGCGGCTTACATAATCCTCCTCCTCTCCATTTTATCCTCACAACAGCCCTGTGAGGTAGGTTAGGCAATGATTATTTTGTATGATTATTTTTTAATCTGCCTTAAATTCATTTTTGAAAAAAAGTAGGATATATGATTTTAAAATAAATAACTATTAAGATGGTCTGAGTTGGTAGCTTCATATATTTTTAAAAAATAAAGATTCAAAGCCTCAAATAGCATAGTGGGGGCTTTCTTTATATAGTCCAACACATCTCGATGGCACCAGGTTGGGGGAGATTGCACTATAACCTCCACCATCCCTGACCATTGGACATGCTGGCAGGGGATACTGGGATTTGTAATCCAATACATCTGAAGGGCACCAGATTGGGGAAGGCTGGCATAGTGCATCCCGCTCCTTAGTTACAGACAACAAGAGACATCCAGATGGGCTTTCTCAGAACTTCCTTCCTCTGGAGGTTTACAGCTTATGCAGGTGACGTCAAATATTTTGTATAAGGGCAGATACTTTAGTGACAGGGTATAGATGCATTATTTTTTTATGGCATGGATGTTTTAACCCATTCAGAGGCTTATGGCTCTGTGTGTGTTATGTTTCTTACCCCAGGCATTTAATCAGTGCCTGCAAACTGAAATAACCAGTTTTGTTTTGTTTTTAAAGACATGTTGGGGAGATCTTGAATATGCAGTTTTCAATCCAGCATGAATGGTTTCAGCTGGTTTTTAATGGAAGCCCTGACTAGATCCAGCTTGGGCTGATGACGCTGACTATTCTGAGAACAAACCTAATGCACTGCAGTATTAGAAGCCAGCTGTTGTGGGGAGGGTGTGTGATATGCTGTTTACTCCTACTTTTCCTACTTTCCTTACTCCTACTTTTAGAAAAGACGACTTCCAAGTACACATTTGCAACTACCAGTAACAACATTTCAACTCTAAAACACATTCTTATTATGGCCCTTGATTTAAATCATCACCATGATTGTAGCTACTATCTAATTCTGCAGCAAGTTCATTCTCTCTGACACTGTTATTTCAAAATGTGATCACTGGCACAAAGACTCCTCTGTGGAAATGCAAATAAAGCACTTTTCAGGTGTCCCAGTTCTTGATGGTAAGAGATAGCAGCAGTTGGTTTAAAGACCTTCATCCCATGCTTCTGTGGCAAGTCGATATGTATTAAAAAGAAATAACACTAGTTCATCTTCATAGTGAAACAATTGGAATGTAAATCAAATGCAGGACTGATCCTGGCAGTAATAGTAAAATATTCCCTGCCTCTTTCACAGCCCCCATTCAGCTTCCCTTCAAAGCTAGTCTCTGTTCAGAAGCAGCGTTTGTCATCACAGGAGCCCCCTCCCCTTTCCACATTTATTTCCATGGTAACCCTTTTAAGGCATTCTGCAGCCTGAAAACTACTTTTGCTCTTTCATCATGCAAGCTGGCATTGTGAAGGGCTCAGTGTATTTCTACAGCTTCTGAATGAATATCAAAATAAGCAGCATTTTGGACAGACAATTTGTTCTTTTAAAAGGGACCCTAATGAAGGAACTAAAGTGGCAACCTTCATACGACCTACTGTCAGCACATTGCTTGCTAAGGAAAAGCAATCTTAATTGATTGATTAATTGATTAACTTTGTGGGTAGGTGTTATCAGAATGATCATTCCGTGAAGGCAACTGAGCAATTCCCTGAATCCACTTCCAAGGAAAAAATGGGCAGATGGCTAGCTAGGCTTTGCTGGTGAATTGCGGGTAAGCTCTTAAGCTGTGATCTATTGCAAATCTCATTTTTTTTCCTTGTAGATTTTTAAATGTATATCTAGGAATTGTTTAGAAAATGCTGTCTTAAAAGATGTCAGGTTCTTTTGTGTTATGAGTTTGTCTTTTAAAGTAAAGAAAAAAGGTATATTCACAGCTGTATTGACTGTTATCTCAGATTTTGTGTGCACAAAACAATATTTGATACTGTACATCTTTTCTCTGCTTTTCTTGCTTTAATGGTCTGGATTGACTTATTATTATTATTATTATTATTATTATTATTATTATTATTAAGATTGTGTAGGTATTGAGGCTTTTCTTCAAGCACCTAATCAATTAAAACTGTCTTTTTATGAGATGCAAAAATGGCAGAAAATGAAATTCATACAATTTTATAATTTGTGTTTTAATCATGTGTAAAATATATTCGATTGTTTTTCAAGGTCACCATGTTACAACCTTTCCATATCACAGATTGATGTGTCAGTAACTTTTCAGAAAATACTGTACCTTTGTTTGAATGTATGATTCAGTTAATTCTGTGAATGGTGTTTTATATTAATAGTTTAATAGTTAAATGCATGCATTAATAGTTTTTTGGTTTGTAAAACTGGGACAATGTGTGGTTGACTTGTGCAATGGCAATAAAAACCTAGGGGTTTTTTTGGTGTGTGTTTTAATCTGAAGTACATAACGATTGGAGAATCACCATGACAACATGGTTCCCATTTCACATTTTCTTACTATGCATTGAAAACCTTGGTGTTTTCACATGCTTTTTTTATACAGATAAATAATGGCAGTATATTGCTTCATAATATGGGAATAGCATTTTGTTCGTAACATAATTCTTACAAACCCATTATTGCATCTTTAATTGTATCGTCCTCCATACATTCTTTCCTCAGACAATCAACCCTCTTCATTTGTCCCTTTGTATAGTTTAATTGTTCTGTTATAACTGCACATTTATTCACAAACGTAAAAACGATAGCATCTCTCTCTCTCTCTCTCTCTCTCTCTCTCACACACACACACACACACACACACACACAGCAATATCTGATTTTTGTGTGTGTTGAGAATCAAGAATCTTTATATATACAACTAAACATACATCACTTAAAATAACTTTATTAAGAAGGGTCCCTGCCAACTTGAGTGGAGATGATGAAATGCTATGCTTGGGTAGACTTCCTTGAAATACTTCCTATTAGTTGCTGTGGTTTGCCTTCTGCATCCCTGTGCCCAAAGTATCATATCAGATCCCTTTAGAGCTGAGAAAAATCTGCCAGAGTAATTTGCTTCAAATGCTGCTTCTACTACGTATCCTTGTAGTGTGACCTCTCCCTTTCTGTATTCCCTACTTCCATTCAGCATGGCTTCCTGAGATGGAATTAGAACAGTCTTTTAAAATTTGCTGATAAGTATGCGTATAGTTTTGAATATGGAAGAATTCAACAGCATATAATTGTTCCCTTTAGAAATCACAGGTGGTGGTAAATAGAGATATTAAGCATAATGTTGATATATATCAGTGGTAGCCCAGCAAATCTCAGGACTTGTGGGAAGAACACAAAGGTGTTTAGAATAAAGATGTAGCAACAGCTGTACTAGTGAGCTGTTAGAAAGCATGAGGCTTGGTGGGATTACACCAGAGTTGTTATAGCATCATAGACCAATGGCTTTCATGACTGTTTAAAATGGGGTGTCAGAAATGTTTCCAGATGTGAAAGCTTGGGGTCATAAATGAAAAATATTATTTGTGGTTTCAGCTTGGCAATAGAAGGGTGTATTGTTTCTATTTGTGCTGTGTTCATGAAGTAGGTTAAGAATCCTGCCATTGTGCCATTTTTCAGGAGTAGTCCTACAGCTTAGTTTAATGCCATTGGGGCGTCAAAGGTCTGGTTCGCGTGTCACAACAACCGAGGGTTGTGCTGGTGCATGCTGCTGATCACTTTTGCTGCAAGTGGGAATGGCTAAACAACGTAAGGCAGTGTTTCTCAACCTTGGGTCCCCAGATGTTTTTGGCCTACAACTCCCAGCATGCCCCAGCCAGCTATGCTGGCTGGGGCATGCTGGGAGTTGTAGGCCAAAAACATCTGGGGACCCAAGGTTGAGAAACACTGACGTAAGGACACTCCATTCCTGGGTTGGTTAGTGTTATGTGAGAACGAGGAAATCTGGGATCCAGCTCTGGGCTATCTCTCCCCTGAGAAGGTAGAGTTCCTGGTTCTCACACAGAACACTAAACAACCCAGGGACAAAGTGTCCCTGGGTTATTTAGCCACTTGTGCTTGCAGTAGGCGTGACCAGCCAGCGTGCATCTGTATGCTTATTTGCTTGCTGACAACAACCTGGGGTTTAAAGAAGCCCTGGGTTGTCCTGATGTCTGAACTGGGCCATAGATTATAACTGCAAGTGACTCTAGCGCTCTGGATTAACATGTGGAAAGAAACAAGTGATAGTGAGTTTTTGCCTTCATGTATTTATTACCATTCTTCCCTACTGTTAGAATCTGCAGAAACTGATTTAGCATGTTTGTTTGACTCATTTTTACTCCCCAACACACATTCTCCTTCAATAAGCACACAAAATATCTCATATTTAGTAAACAGAACTAAAAATGTAATCCATGACAATTTTATGTGCAGTATAAATATATCAAAAGTTTTACCAATAGCTACAAAATATTTGAACTGAAATATTTGCTTAGGGGGAAGTTAAATTAACCACACAATATAGTTTAAATGTTCTATTCAAACACATTCAAAGCTTTATGTGGAAATTATTTTGTTGGAATATTTGTAAAAATGTAAAGACAATAGCATATTCCCTTATGGTGTTTGTTTATACAGGCAGTCCCCAAGTTAAGAACGTCCAACTTACAGACAACCCATACTTAAGAATGGACTTCTGGGTTCCCTGGCGCTACGTCGTTTACGCAGAGTACATAGCATAGTATACTACTCAACTTGCGTAATTTATGCAATTTGCGTAAATGCCGATTTTAACGTATAGAACGCTATGCTGTTCTGACTTACTTACAAATTCGATTTAAGGACATTCTTAAGAACAGAACTCGTTAGTAACCGAGGGATTGCCAGTATTTAACAAAAAATGACTACACCTGAAAGAACACGGTATTTTTAGGATACACACCCAAAGGGAGCTGTACCTGATACAGTTATGCCTTGGATTGAGAGCATAATTCGTTCCGGAAACGTGCTTGTAATCCAAACACACTCTATATCAAAACGAAATCCCCCCCAAAAAAATTTGTACAGAGATTTTTAATTTAAGCCGTACTACAGTACTTGTATTGCAAGACGTCGCTTGTATATCAAGTAAAATATATATATATATATTTTAAAATGTGCTTGTCTTGCAAAACGCTCTCCAACCAAGTTACTTGCAATGCAAGGTATTACTGTATATTTAAGCTATGGCGGTTAACTGTATTGCGTAGCAGTGAAGTGAAACTGAGAGTCTACAGATCTTCCATTATGTGTTTGCATTAAAAGGCTGCCCTTGTTGGACTGGTGTTTCACTGTTGTTTGAGTCAAACATGGTTCAGTTGTTAGTTACCGGTATATTGTGTTGTTTTGCTGCTGACTTAGTTTAGTTTTTGTTTTATTGGATTGATTATAGCTGTTTTAGTTGTTTTGATTCATTTATTGCTAAACATTTTGAAACAGTTGATGAAACCATTGCAGCATAAAAGCATTGCAAATAAAGATATGAATGGACCCTTGATGGCAAGAGGTTGACAGTCATTAGAGCTGGAGAACCCACATAGAAAGTTCTGAACATGAAGCAGAAATGGCTGCCAAACGCCAATAGTCTTGGAGCGCTGACAGTCTCAGGCATTGCCATCATATGTACATTTACTAGTTTCTTGTTCACATTAGCACTATCATACTAGTGACAGAGCTGGCATATTCCTTTGATGAGAGACTAGAAAATAGTGGCAAGTAATTTGTGCTATGGTTCCAGGAAGGATCATTCATTGCTTGGAGACAAGTTTTCACATGATGTCTACAGTGTAACAGAGTGGCCCTATCTATTTCCCTGTTGCTTTGGGAGTAATCAGGAAATTGAGAGAACAATATATATATATTTAGGAGATTGCTAGGTTCCTGTGGCATGTCTTCAGTCGTTCTTCACATTCCCCTTTGCCTGGAATAGGCCTGGTGATGACCCAAGAGCCCTTTTCAGTTGTTCTAGCAGCGCACTGCATGTTCAGGGTGGTGGTGGTGTCATGGCAGCAGACTCCACCTGGCCACGTACATTTGTGTGCCTGCCTGCAACATGTCTATGCACTACACATCTCTGCATGCAGTCCAGGGCCGGATTAAGGCCAGCTGATGCCCTAAGCACAGCCCAATAATGGTGCCCCCCTCGGCCCTTCCATTGCTTAGCTGGCAAGACATTAAGACTCAGTAAGGTGCTGAAGGTGAAATAAGACATTAAGAACTCAGTTTTCTTCAAGGCCATCTCCCATGCCAGGACACACAACTAGATTAAATATATAAACTGTTTTTTGTTATATTTATTTAACACTAAATAGAAGCCAGCAATATAAGCCCATTACTTATAACTAGGGCAACAGAAAGAAATACAAATTTTCATCACTGTTTTATGCATTTTTAAAAATAAAACTCTTATAAGGGAAAAATGCAAATGCAAAAATTTGTGGTGCTTTGGTACCCTGTGGTGCCCCCCTTCCCTTGGTGCCCTAAGTACTTGCTTATATTGCTTAACGGTTAATCCAGGGCTGATGCAGTCAGAAACCCTGCATATGCATGAAGCCTTGCAAATATGCAAATGAATGAATGTATGATGGTGTTGGAGCCTCCCACCGCCGCACATGCATTCGTTGCACACATGAAGTGCTGCCCAAATATCTGAAAAGTGTTATGGTCTTTAGTTTCAACTGGAAGAACAAAAGTGAGCAACAACTCCCTCCCCTAAAGTAACCTGGGGGAGGGGCTGTGGCTCCGTCAGAGAGCGCATGTTTTGCATACGGAAGGTCCCAGGTTCAGTCTTTGACATCTCTAGATAGGACTGGAAACTCTGGAGAGCCATTTCTGCCCATCAGTGTAAACAATACTGGGCTAGGTGGACCAATATATAAGGCAGCTTCCTGGTTTCCTAGGATTTGCTTACAGAATGCTGTCAGCAAATGTAGTTAGTAACAATTGATATTGCACTGATTAGCTGTGGATTTAGAATGCCATAGGACCATCTGAACTGAAATGTCTTACTGCACTGGGGGACTGAAATGTTTGTTGTTCAATTCCTCTTTCCAGTAACTTGTGAAGACTCTCTTTTTTGTCGGGGAGATTTGTCTTTTATTTGCTTACCTAAATACAACTCATTTTGTAACTGTGTTTCAGCTCCTGTTAGTTCATCTGCTGTGTTTTAAATTTGCAGTTTAAAAAAATCCTAATTACCTAGACCCTGGTTATATATATTGGATTTACTTCACCTCCTGCTTAAATATAGTCATTCTCTGTGGTAAGCTCATTAACTGTGGGCATAGAGAGTATGACTCATGAACCATGAGATGTCACACGCTGCTCAGCTTTAGCTTGCTGTGTAATTTGGGGACATTACTTAACAAGTTTCTCAAATATCAGAATTTCTGTATGGGCTTCGGTGGGACTATAGGAACAGCACAACCATAGCAATTGGCGGCAGGGGGCAGGAAGCATCACAAGACAGTCTAGACATGGGGCAAAAGCATCACCCGCAGAGTGCTTCTGTAGGCCAATGCTGCCTAAAATAATGTAAGAGTAAAGCTGGACTGGAAGGAAGCAATGCCTCGATTTGGTTCAGCCCATACATACCGTACATGCTTGTAATATAGTAAATGTTCCTCACTCTTGCCCAGCAAGTGCTTTTGTCTGGACTCTTTTGCAACATTAACACTTTTTTGGTACTTTGGTAGTTGGGGAAAAAAAAATCTGCAATGGGTAAGTGTATTAATTCATTTGTTTATCAACTAGGCTTAACTTGAGGCACATGGAGATACCGTAATTTATTTCACTTGACACTACGGGCTGGTTCGCACGATCAAAATAAATAAACGGTGCAGCTTGTTATGTCATCCAAACCTGGGCAACGTGGCTTGTTGGAGGGGGAAACAACCCTCCAATAACTCTACAATAGCCCGTGGGTTAAATAAGCTATGTTTTATGGATTATTTTGATCATGTCAACCAGGTCAGTGAACCCAGAACCCATGGCTTGTTTTAGTGTTGTGGGTGGCTTGTTAACAACCCCAACGACCCACCCTTGCTGGGTTGGCACGTAACAACAAGCTATGGCGTGCCCCTGCCACAGCCCAAATATTCAAAATGGCAGCTGCTGCTATGACGAGAGGCTCTGCAGGGAAATTCACCCACAGTGGCGTCTTGTTACGTGTGAAACCCAGTGAATCCAGTAGAGGAACCCGAGCTGAGTTCTGGTGTAGCATTTTCTTTTGCATGATGATTCTTTAGTCCTGTCAAATGTTAGTAATTTTCCCCTCTCCCAAGCCCCAGGATTGTATTTGAGAGAGATTGGGGTGGGTCATGGGGTCTCACACTTCTCCCATATGCAGTTCCCTCAGCGTTACCGCTTTATAGAAACAAAGGACAGTCTTCCCATTTTTAAAAAAGTTATCTGTTCGAACCCTCAGAAAAGCTTTTTTTAATTTGCTATTTAAAACAGTGCCTTAAGTGAATGTAGAGGGTAGATTTGCTAAAATCCCTGTAAGTTGTAACTTAACATATTTGTGTGGCAAAGGAGAAGTGGATAACATTACACATGTTATTGCTCTTTAATATTACTCTCCTAGGGAAAGATTTCCAAAGGAAATTCCGGCGAAGATTTTATTCTTAAATGATAATGATAAGAAAATCATTAAATTGGTATCTGATAAGGATAAACACTGAACATACAAGGTTGTTGTGTTTACTCTAGTCACCCAAAGAGTTAGGTATTTATTTGTTATTAAAAGGTTGATAAGTTAGGCTGGGAATTATCTATAATAAGATGTAATACTACCTACGTACTTTGTAGGTCGTACCATCGCCCAAAGTTTGTATAAAATGATTTCTTCCCATGTTTGTGATGACTAATGATTTTTAGCAAATAAAACTTGACTAGATTTTTTAAATTGGGGGGACAGGGAATGTCTGCTGTTCTGTGTTGTGAACTTGTTGCAAACCTCTTGGTTATATTTTTTTAAAGTGTTCTTTGCTGCAGTACATTGGAGTTGGGAGGGTTTCCTGTTTGTTCTGCCTGCCTACAGGAAAATTGCAGCTCAGTCTGAGCCTTTGCTGCCTGTTGAATTTCTTCACGTCCTACCTAGCAGCCAGAGACAAGTGACGGAAGATAGGAACTAGGAACAGTGAAGAAGGCTGATGCAGTGGCTGTCTGGGTTGATAGAGGGAGGGACTATTAAATAGCCTCCCCACTCAGGAAGGTTTCCTCTGGCAACCACAGTAAGATTCAAAGAATTACCATTTAAAAAAATAACAAGTGGGATAGACAAGGGTAGGTAACACAGCTATTTCACCAATTTACCTGCAAACTGCACATTGTGTTATTACCTCTGTGAGATGATGATGATGATGATGATGATGATGATGATGATGATGATGATGATGATGATGATGGGGATGGGGATGGGGATGGGATGGAAAGTGCAGTTGGCTTATGTGTCATGGATTGGTACTTGGCTTATATCATTAGGAGATAACCAGTCTTGGATATGTCAAACTGCTATCATAATCGTCAGTTTATTTGCATGCCACTTTTCCATAATAAAATATGTTCAACAACATCAGAAGAGCTAATTATTTCCCAAGATTTAAATCTGCCGAGACTGTTTGGAACATGCGATTTAAATCTGCCGAGACGTTTGGAGCAATTGTTGGATCTGTGTCCTTACTTGCATTTGAGAACTCTTCGAGACAGGATGCACAGTTAAAGATGGGACCGAATTCTAAGCCTGGCATGTTCATTGGACAAATGGGGCCCTTATTCCTAAATCAATTCTTGCTGTGGATAAGATACTGGGAAACCATGATACTGCTGTTCTTGCTACATAACCAGTGCTTTAAACGCTGGAATTATCACATAGCAGCGCTTTTGGTACCCGTAACAAGGTTACTTTCTGGTCCCAGGACCGGGTTCCCCAAATGATGATGATAGTGTGTGTGTGTGGGGGGGGGGGGAAGGATTATGTACAAGGGTAAACTACATTCCAGTAAACAGAAATAGTACTGTTAACTTACAGTATTGTTAACCTACAGTCCCTGGAATGTAGGATCAGCTGATGCATGATCAGTGTATCATCTAAACACCGTTACTTAGCAAGCTTGGCACAGAACCAGCTTCTGAGCTTTTCTCAATATACTAATTAGCGCAGTCTTGTGAGATGCAATATTTTCATTAATTCCTAGTGATATCAATTATACTGTGTACATTTATATATTATATATGCACATGCACCTTTTATTGTTGCTCAGTTTCAGCCTAATTATGTCTGCCATGCTAGTAATTCTGACTCAGAGCCTTGCACCATAACAGCTAAGGTGGCATCCCATGCAAACATCTGAAGCCATGTAGGTTTGCCTCACTTGCCCTTTAACTCCTGCCATCTCCAGTTTTATCATAGCAGTATTGCTTTGATTTATTATAGGGTTACTCACATCCCCTAAGGGAGATATGAACAGCCCCATGGTCAAAGTTATGCAGCTATGACAGACACCACCCAGAGGTCTGTGCTTGTCCCTGTGCAGGGGAGGGCAGGCAAATCTAACTTCCTGTGTCAGAGAGTAGTGATTCATCTAGATTAATGTGATAGTACATAAACAAATGGGTATAGTTTTAGTGCAGCATCAGGTGTCCTTCGTGTAACCTTTTCTTTTAAACTGAAAGGAGATTATGATATATCAGTTCTGTTGCGAAATTGACACAGATGTAATCTCTTAAGGGTAACATTGGTTTGAAATATGCTCTTTGATTCTACCACAATGAGTACGATGTAGATCAGCCAAAGCACAATAAATAGCCCCACCCTGTCAGGAACAGTTTTATGAGCAATTATGAAATACCTAACTTGAATGTTTTTCAATAAAAAAATACATACAAAATGCATTCCTTAGGACAGGGGTAGGCTACTGGGTGCCCTTGAAATGTTTTAGACTATCGCTCCCACGATCCCTTATCATTGGCTGTACTGGCTGGGGCTTATGGGAGTTGTAGTCCAAAACATACCGAGGGCACTGGATTGCTTATCCATGCATTAGGAAAAGTGCATACAAAAAATGCATATAATTTATGTTCATACTTGTTACCAAAAATCGCAAACTGATGTAGAAACAAGATGGATCCAACTTGTGCTTCAGGATTGTAGAAACCAAAACAGAGATTCACCCATCCCTATCTAGCGCCTGAAAAGGAAACTGGGCAACCAGAAGAAAGATAAGGTTACATACATCAGCCATTAGGAGCTGGGTAAGGTTTAGTAGTGTCCTCTTCTGAGGACATCTGCCAGGAATCTCATCACTTTCTGAGCCCATACACATGACTATTTTGTGATACATTCTACCATGCATTCTAGCACATCTCTCCCTGTGTGGCAAGACCCTCCTTTCTACTTAGCAGTGTAATACAATTGGATCTGCACTGAAATGACATAGCTTGAATTAGCTCACCCCAGATTAATTTGTTTGCTTCTATGGGCTCTGTGTTGCTCAGGCAGCAATAGCCAGGTGTGATGAACCTTTAAGAAACCCATCCACATAATATGGAACTGTATTTTTAGTAACTAGATTCTGTTGCACCAGAGAAGAAACTGATTTGGGCCCTTGGAAGCATAACTTTATTATGCACAACTTGGTCAAACCTGCACTGTTTTATATTATCCTATTTACTTTTTTGATTAGGACCTGCTGTGTGAAAATATTTCTGCTATTGTGAATGTTCAGTGTGCTTTGCATAGAAGTCACACACTGTTGTCCTTACATTTCTTGGTCTCTTGACCTCACTGTTTGCAATTTACGCCTCTTTAGACTTATGGATATATGTGTATATCTGCCAACTGATGATAACACGTGTATCTGATGAAGTGGGACTCTAGTCCATGAAAATAAATAGGTTATTCTTTAAGATGCCACAAGATACTTAAAAATATAGTTTGTAATTAAATTATTGGAATGAAGTAATTGCTTCACATTGCTGATTATAAACTAACTCTATACTGTTAGTACAGAGACTGTAGAGAAGCTGTGGATTTGTTTTATAATATTTGTTTTTTAAGTGTTTGTATCCCTTTTGTGTGCTAATGTTGTCTGCATCCCAGTTTACTTTTCTGGATACACACAGAGAACAGCAGAAGCAATGCTGCTTCTAGGCTGCCTATGTTGCTCATAACATTATTAACAGGCTGTTTCTCCCATCTCCATTATCTTCAGGTCTCCTTGGTTGTTGTTTCTTAGCTCACTCAGGAAGTAGAAAATATTTTTCTTTTTCTATTAGCTATTTTTGGTAGCTGTGCTGGTGGTTTAATCTCAAGAAGCATAATTAGTCTTTACACTGTATTGGTGCCATTACACATGGCATCATGATCCTAAAATATTGAAGTGTACCAAGAGAGTTCTCACTTGGTCTAGAACTGTCTTATTGCACAAAGGAACGATGGTGCCTGTCTCAAGTTCCCCAGTCTGGCTGATTTTGGAAGTTGTATTGATTTTCTTTCAAAACATTAGTTCCCTGCTTTAGCACACCTTAAAAGATGCCATTTAGTTTTAAAAGACGCCATTTAAAAATAACATTTGCTTCTCTTTAACATGAAATCACATTGATTTATTTTATTAAGAAAAGTTCTTCAGGGATTTAAAGTCTGGTAGATTTGTATCAGTCTTTGCTATGACAACTGTATTTCATGTTTAAACAACAACAACAACAACAACAACTAAAAGCTCAGTTCCTGTTATGTGCAAGGCAGTAGAAGAAGAAATGAGAGGACATTTTTGGGCTGGTGAAGTGGAAGATGCATTTTATTTCTGCAAACAACTGAACAAGTAAGTATTGCTTTTTCTCTCGCAGCATTAAAGATGCAACTGTAGGCCACACTAGATTGCTTTATCCCCCTCCCCCAAATAACACACAATTTTTCTGATATCTGGGTGCTCACTCTAAACTACTAGTGCTCCAAGCACCTTGAAAAATTCCTGCTAATCTAATCTTTACTAAGATTATCAAGCCATGGTAGTCAACTCACTACCAGACCCAATGGTATTTGAAAACTATCACCGAGTTGCAAATACCCCTTTCTTATGGAAGGTTCTTGAGAGGGTTGTGGCGAAGCAACTGCAGGCACTCTTGAGAGTGGGAGAGTGGGAGTGCGACCCTGTTAATTCTACTCGATCTCTCAGCGGCTTTCGATACCATTGACCATGGTGTCCTCCTGGATCGACTCCACAAGTTGGGCATTGGAGGCACTGTGTTACAGTGGTTTCGGTCCTACCTGCGGGGTCTATTTCAGAGAGAGACATTGGGTGACTATTCCTCAGACCCTTTGCAATTGCACTATGGGGTTCCGCAGGGTACCATCTTGTCCCCAATGTTGTTTAATATCTACATGAAGCTGCTGGGAGCAGTCATTAGGGGGCATGGAGCCAAGTGCCGTTAGTACGCTGATGACACACAGCTCTATATCCCTGTGACAACTGAATCAGGAGAGGCTGTGCAAGTCTTGGATCAGTTCCTGAACTCAGTGATGGGCTGGATGAGGCCCAGTAAACTGTGAGGCTGAACCCTGGCAAGACGGAAGCCCTGTGGGTGAGTGGTTCCCAAATCCGGGAGATGGGCTCATTGCCTGTTCTGGATGGGGTTGCAATCCCTTTGAAAGATCAGCTTCGTAGTCTGGGGGTACTCCTAGATCCGTCATTGTTGCTGGAGTCCTAAGTGACTGTGGCAGCTCAGAGTGCCTTTTATCATCTTCAATTGGTTCACCAGCTATGGCTTCTCCTGGACAGGGATAGCTTGGCCACTGTGATACAGGCACTAGTAACCTCAAGGCTGGATTCCTGCAATGCGCTCTATGTGGGGCTGCCCTTAAGGCTGCTCCAGAAGCTGGAGCTAGTGCAGAATGCAGTAGCTTGGCTGTTGTCGGGATCTGCCCCTTTTCGGCCTGCAACTCCTTTGCTGAAGGAACTGCACTGGCTACCTGTTTGCTACCGGGTCAGGTTTACTTGTGTACAAAGCCCGAAACAACTTGGGACCAGGTTACCTGAGAGTGCACCTCCTCCCATACCAACCTGCCCAGTCGCTGAGGTCATCAGAGGGTATGTTCCTGGTGGTTCCTCATGGACCTTTGGCCCGATTGGAGTCCACCAGGAGAAAAGCCTTCAGTGTGGTGGCTCCATTTCTGTAGAACTCCCTGCCTCTGGAGGTCAGGCAGACTCTGACATTGTGCTGCTTTCAGGGCGTGTTGAAGACCTCCTTGTTCTGGGAAGCCTTCTCTGCTCTCCAGCCACCACTGTAATTGTTACTTTGTTTTCAATGTATTGTTTTTGTTTCTTTTATCTGTTTTTGTCTTTTTACTGTTCAGTGCTCCGGAATCTACTTAGATATGGAGTGGTATACAAATACTGTAAATAATAATAATAACTCATTACATTATACTAATAAGTAATGCAAGAAACTGTTGATTCCTCTGTACAACACAGTTCTTGCCAGAAAATTAAGAACTTTTTTGTAACAACTTTTGACAGTTCCCTCTTTCTGCCTTTGCTAACTCCTGCAGTGGTAGTTACTGATATGGAGACATGTTTCAACAATAATGTGTAAGGGTCTTTCTTTCTATGGAGCATCTTTGTTTCGGTGTATTTCACATTTAAAAAACAAAAAAAAAATATTTTTTTAAATGTGTAAGGGTTATTTTTAAACATTAATTTATTGTGCAAATCAAATGGTAAGTTGAAAAGTATTACAGTATCAAGAAAGTCAAAGCTGTACTTCAGAGAAATATAGTGTCTACCTTAAATTTATAAGTAAAATAGAGTTTAGTGTAGTGCATAGCCCTAATACAGCCAGGTTGGTCTCCGGGACAGATCTTTACACTGGCTGCTGATTTGTTTCCGGGCAAAATATAAAGTGCTGGTTCTTGCCTTTAAAGCCCTACATGGTCTGGGTCCAAGGTACCTTAGGGAAAGCCTCCTCCCCTACTACCATGCCACTTAAGGTCCTCTGAGGGTCAGCTGTTGCAGCTGCCCAATGTGAGACTAGCAGCTATACGTTGAAGGACTTTTTCCTTTGCTGCCCCTCAGTTGTGGAATGATCTGCCGATCGAAATGTGTCTGCTGACTTCTTTGCATGTTTTTAAGCAGGCACTGAAGACTTTATTATTCCGGCAGGCCTTCCTTTTATAGTATTTCATCACTGTGATAGTAATGATGTAGCTGCATACTATGTATTAAAATTAACATGGAATTTGGACTTCAGTGTGTTCCTACTTTATTTATTTATTTATTATATTTGTTAATCGCCCATCTGGCCGTTCACCCAGCTTACACTTACAGCACCTTTCCTACCCCACCCCCTTCTGTGCCCAGGGCTAGCGGTAGAGTACATTACTTGTCTGCAAAAGGTTCCAGTGTTCAATTCCTGGCATTTCCAGGCAGGGTTGGGAACGAATTTGGCAGAAAACCTGGAGAACTACTATCAGTCAATGTAGAAATACTGAACTGGATAGATAGACCAATGGTGTGACTCAGTATAAGGCAGTTTCCTATGTTCCTTCCTATGTCTCCCACCTTGACCTTCCTGTGGTATTGTAGCAGTTCTGCTGAAAGTTCTGCTGTTGTAAACAGCTTCTGCTTCTTTCCTTTGTCCCTGAGCAACCATCTTTTTCTGGGTTTCTGTCCTTCTTTCCTAGGTCTCCTGCTTCCTGCACCCTCCTTCACTTTTGTCTGGCTGTCCAGAACATTCCAAAGGCCTCTTCAGAAGAAAGACTCATGCACTGATTTAACATGTGAGTGGCAGACTCGCCCGTGCTGACTAGCCCCGACCCTGATGTTGCATGTGAATGATCCACCCTCTGATATCCATGCATACAGCACGAACGTATGCAAGGATGAAGCCTTTGCACATACAGCTGTATGCACGACCTGGAATCCTGTGTGATTGGGGTTCCAGATCACATGGGTGCCTTCATGCTATATGTGCAAAGGCTTCTTCCCTGCACATGACTGCACTGTATGCATGGGCAAGCCAGCATGTAAAATATCAGGGGCGGGGCTAGTGTGTTCCCCATACATACATTGATTCATCATGTGGGTGCTTCTTCTGAATAGTGCTGAATACTGTGTCATTTCTAAAATGAAAGGTGGTGGAAATGGTTACATCTTGTAGCTTGGAAGGCATTTTCCCTAATCCCACCTGTGTGGGAGCTGGCTATAGTTACACAGTTGTGAGGGAAGGCACTTGATATATACTGAGACTCTATTTTATTACCCTATTTGTTCCAGACCTGAGTGCTAGCATTGAAAAAGAGGTTCTGGAAGCAATTTGTGTATGTGTTCATGAACATGCATGGCCCCTAGACCCCACAGCCAACACTGCGGGCCGATTCGCATGACACGGGAACTGTGGGGGAGCAGAAGCCCTCCGCGGTTCCCGTGTCGTGTGAACGTCAGCTGGGGGCAACCCCCACGGACAGTCATGCGTGGGAAGCACGCAAAGTGACCATGGGCAGTAGAGGGGTAAGCCCCTACCACGTGTGGCCACCCTGCTGTGAGAACAGCGGGCGGCCGTCCTGCGGGGGCTGCACAGAGGTGGCTGCCCAGAGTGGCCGGAGCTGCGGCCGCTCCGGCCTATAGGGGCAAACGGCCCCTCTGGGCATCCCGAGCCGCCGCCCCCTAGCGCTGGGAGGCCCGCACTGCGGTGTGGGGACTGTAGGATACGCGTGCGGGGCGCAGGTCGTCTGCAGCGCCCTGCTGGACCCCGCAGACAGCCCCGTGGTGCCTCCCCCGATGGCTGCCTGGGTCGTACGAACCAGCCCTGCATGTGGCCCTCAGGGCTGAAAAGGTTGTGCACCCCTGCATTAGAGTACAAATTCATGGAATTGAAATGGTTCCCTAAATGAAGATTTTCAGTTTTATATTTTTAATTACCTTGTTTGAACTGGACTGATGAAAAGTTTAAGGCTTTAATTAAAATTTCAACCAGGCCTAAAGAGTTGGCTTTAAGGTTTCTGTGGAGGAAGGGGGGGCTGGCTGACCCGCCACAACCCACCCTTTCCTACCTCAAAGGACCCAAGACCCCCAGAGATCTCAAGGTACCAGATTGCCAGCCTCAGCTGTCTGCAATCCTACTTGAATCTCTGTTCAGGGACTTGCCTTTCTGACTGTAACCTGGATTTAGTTACTGAACCAAGCACCATGTAGGGTAAAAACCTAAGCAAGGTTTATTCAGGTAGCATTTTACAACAAGAATAGGGAAATGAGAGAAGCACAAAATGGAGAGACACTTTGGTACACAGTAAAGCTGCAAAATAACAAAACCTGATTCCTTAATATCTCCCAGGCACACAACTCTGTTACCTGGGGGTCAGTTCTCTTCCAGGGTTAGATCCAGCACAGCCTTGCTGCCCGGGAGGACCACTTCACCTACCCGAAGGTCCGAGATGGGTAGCCCCCCACAAGACCTGCCTTTACCAGAGCCCTCATTCAGCTAATTTCACCAGGAGCTACCTGGGGTCGGATCCTGAGGCCACCCGAAGGCTTGGGCCTCTCCTTGGCTTACCGCCATTGCTCCAACAGCCGGCAGCCACGCGATGACCAAAGACAAAGACAAAACCCCACACGTTGGGAAATATACCTTCCCCCCCTCCCCTCCTTTCTGTAGCTTTGCTGCTTCTTAGCCAATCAGGATGCACTTCACCTGGCCAGACAGGGGGAGGGGAACTCATGACTCTTGACTTACTGGGCCTGAACTACATTTGCATTTGAAAGCCAGGTCACTGTAGACTTTGGGACGTCGGCATACACACACACACACCCAGCCTTTAGCCGGTTCACACATGAGGGTGTGTGTGTGTGTGTGTGTGTGTGTGCATGCATGTAGGAACCCCCAAAGGCTCCTTCCTTCACAGTTTCCATAAACGGTTTTACTCTTCTTTTATGATTTCAGACGTTCGGTTTAACCAGCAGCAGCCAAGTGAGCTGAATCCAAAAGCAATGTGCACTCCTTTTCATGGGTAATCTCCCAGAAAAGAATATGAAAATCTGAGAGAATATTGTCGTAGCTCAGGCTATGCAACATAGTGTTTGTAAATTAGCAGTTGTTTGCTGTTGTGTTACGTAGTTAAATGTGTTAGATAAGGCCAATGAGCTCTGAGTCTTAATCTTGGCTGTTATTTCCCCATGGCTGAATATCATGTTCTTACAGCAGTGGTGTCTGAATACAGTAATTACGTTGAATGGACGGATTATGTGGGGAGAGTACCATGCCACCACTGCTGGCATCCAGCATGGTGAGGTGCTAGCATCCTCATATCCCACACGACTACCTATGCCATAAGACACCCAGGTTTATATGTTACTTGTACAATGTAGGTTCCAGCTATGAGGATTAGGATGCAGAGGTAACATAAATCCCTGTGGTTCGCAAGTATTTTCAAGGGAACTGCAGCTAGTAGTATGATGTTTGAATTTGGGGCTTAAAACTAATGTTTATTTATTTTATTTATTATATTTATACTCCAGCTTTTTTCCTGCAAGGAACCCAAGGCAGTCACTGACTCTCAACCTAACCTACCTCACAGGGTTGTTGTGAGGATAAAATGGAGAGGAGGAGGAGGATTATCCTCCTCCTCCTCTCCATTTTATCCTCACAACAACCCTGTGAGGTAGGTTAGGCTGAGAGTCAGTGACTGGCCCAAAGTCACCCAGTGAGTTTCATGGCCGAGCGGGGAATAGAACCCGGATCTCCTGAGTCCCAGTCCAACATTCTCACCACTACGCAGGAATGGACTTCCTCTTTCTCTCCTCCCCACTGCAGTCACCCCCATACCTTCCATATCTGTTCTGGAGGGTCCCCCAATCCTCTGGAGCAGACCAGGGGGCACATAGGGGACTGCAGGGGAGAGGAGGAAAGTGTTCTGCCACTGACTTCTGTTCTGATGGTCAGGGTTAGGTACAACCCATTGAGATAAGATGCTTGATTCCAAAGCAAAGTAGCATCTCCTAAATGAGGAGCAAGTAAAGACAGAGCCAGCCCAAGACATCTTGCTGTCTGAGGTGAAGCAGCAAATGGCACCCTTCCTTCCCACAAGCCAAGGGGTACATAGTGCCCAAGGCAAGGTGAAGTTATTTTGGTACCTGAGGCTGCACATCCCACAAGTGTCTCTCCCTCTCCCAGTAAAAATACAATAACAACAAGCTAAACAATGAACAATTTGCTGCCTTTTCATGACACCCAAAATCCACTGCCTAAGGCAGCTGCCTCACTCTGCCTAAAGGTAGGGCCAAAGAGAAAATTGGTTGTCTGGGATATGTAGATTTACTTGCTGTTTCTCTTAGAGAGGCTGAGGGTAGTCTGTTTTCTGCTCAAGAGTTGTCTTTTAGTTTCATACAAAGCTTATAAATTGTAATCCAGAAAAAAAACATTGGATCTGAAGAACAAGAAAATATAGCAACGTTTGTAGGTGGTGATATGGAATGAAAGCAGTCTGCTATTTAAACAAAGTTTTCCTGTCCTACTTAAATCATATATTAAGCATTTTAAATGTTGTGCATTGTTTTAAATCAGTTTTTATTTTAAACTTTAATTTTATGACAACCCATACTTTCCACAGCACAATCATCACTGTATTTACTCAAAATTAAGCATTTTCAGTTGGTTTTTCTTCAATGGAAGTAGCTTAAAATTGAAATCTTTAGTATACTTTGATTAAAGTAGTTCAGGTTTACTTTGCTGTTTAACAATAGTCCCAGTCCTTAGTTTGTAATACTTAACTGGTTTTTGTAATCTATCTCAGGGAAGAAGCTCTCAGTTGCAGTATGCAAACCAAGGGTGATATCCAACATTGCACTGGTGGAAAGGAGTTCCTGGAAGCTGACTTCCCTGCCCCCTCCTTCCCCTGGCAGCCTTGTTTCAAGCTAAATTTGACTATTTGGGCATAAATATTTTTTTAGAAATGGGGGGGCAATGTGGAGTGAGGCCTCTGCAATGGGGAACAGTGGCAGCTACACAGTAGAGATCGGTGGCCATGCAATGGGGGACAGAGGAGGCCACATACAGTTTCCATGTTGTCCACCCCTGTTATAAATAAATAATAAATGGTGGTGATGTGTAAGCATAGAGGTGATACAGGATTGTGCTATATAATGTAGTTTGCATGTACATCTTTAAGGCAATTTTGTTGGATTTTTGTTTTCACTTATGACGTCGGTGTGGCCTTTGAGAAGGAAGTGACTTTGTAATAATTAACTAGACGTTCACTGAACTGTGTTCTTCATGTTATATGAGCAAGATTCTTTAGCTGATGTGAATTGATGAAGTCCATTTAAGATATACAAGCTGTTAGCTTACACTAGCTAACAAAATAATAATAAAATATGCAGCTTTATTCTGAACTCCCACCACCAACACTAATAGTACATATATTTATAATGGTACTGATCTTCTAGTATGTTAAAAAACAAACATACTGCCTAAATGGGTTCTGTTTGGATATTTTCCCTAGACATTAACTTCTTATAGTATCTAATTGGTAGCTAGAGAACAACAAAAGCAAACATTTAATGCCTATAAGTAAATTATATAATATTTTGAATGTCTCACAAGAAACTGGTTAAGACTAATATTGTAAAACCCATCCATCTATGCACAAAATAATCTATACATGAAAGTTTGAATGTGTTCTGTGCCAGGACATATAGGTGCTTAAATATTAAGCAACATTAGCTCCTCCATGTATTGCACATGTGAAGGGAGTTCACAGGACAATGTGCTGCTGGTTCCACCCTTGGAGTTGTGCAGTCAGGCTAACCTCAATGACTACTGTTGAGCATGGACATCTGAAGAAGAGTCCCTGCACATAAGCAGCTCCTCATACATAGGGGCCCCTCTTCAACTGCTCAACATGGAGGCATCAGGGATGGGGCTAGCCCCACCATGCAACACTAGGGGCAGGGTATGTAGTATGGACCCAGTCATCACATGGGCTCCCTTCACAGATGTAATATACGTAATGTGTGAAGGGGGCTACTGTCACTTGTATTTTATTTTATTTTTATAAGCATGATGACATGCTTATTATATGTCAGGCTTGTAAGCGTGATTGTCTAGTTCAAACTGCTAATTTACTGTTGACTTGAATAAAAAATTGGTGCCTTGCCTCAGTGCTGTACCCTTAAACAATACTATGGATGTTTAAAAAAAATTATATGGTTATCCCCATAGTCATTCAATGTTAGAATAATTTAGAGAATATAATAGACTGCTTGAAGAATTGATCATGAAGGACATTAGGTTAGCATTCTCTTATAAACCATCTTGTATGTAATGATGATGATCAGGATGAATATTTAAGTTGATGACTTTAGAGCAGTTGCATCACTCTTAATATCAGCTCAGCAGCTGCCAAGACTCTTCTGCTTGCTCTTTAGCAAAGGAGAAAGTAAATATTAACTCATTCCTTTATTCCAGGTTGCCCTCATTCTTCTTTTCAAATCAAATGTCACATTGACTCGAGGACAGTGTCGGAAACATGTGGTGAATTGCAGCGGGTTGATCCCATACAATGTGCTCTTCAAGCTGGAAGAAAGCCCAAAACCAAATCCCATCTGACCAAAAAACATCCTCTGTCAAAACCCCAAGGTTTGTAGTTTAGCTGTTTCAATATTAACATGATTTTAAAAATTGGGTTGAAAAATGCATAGTCCCTAGGAATGGACAAATCTGTCAAGTTTTATTCCGCTCAGTTTCTCATTTCTTCAATATTAAGTTTTTTATACACATCAGTTTGCAATTTTTTCCTAACAGCTCACATGAAAATTTGTATATATTTTTGTGTGCACTTTTACTAATGTATATACTTTTCGCAAGCAATTTCCCATAATATTATGTGTATTGTGCACACGTTTCCCTAATATTCACATTTTTGTGCATACTTTCTCCTATTACACATTTTTGTATGCATTTTTTAAATTTCCGAACTGCATTGCAAAATTTGGAAAAGTGTGGATATCATTGCATAGCTCCTTTCCAGTTTGTGTGTATGTTTGGCAGGTGTAAATTTGGTTAGTTTGTATTAAAATGCAATCCAAATGAATCTCTCACCCATCCCTAACCATCATCCCGTCAGGCATGTTGAGAGGCTGTATGACCTAATGGACCTGCATGCATGGGAAGGTGGGGATTGGACTTGTAGTTGTATAAAGGATTCATTACTTTAACTGGGTTGGCATCAAAGGAATAAAGTGTTCTGGTTTTGGTATCGCATTTTGTGCCCTTTTATAGAAGTTGATTTTGATTTACAATCTCTACTGTGAAGGATCAGCAACCGGATCCTTTGCGTGAGTTCGGCAACTCTAGGGTTAACCGGCAGAGCAATACAGCTCGTATCGGCTTTCAGTACAATAGGAAAAACCACAACCCTTTGTATGCCCAAATAAGGCTTTTTATTTGTTATACATTAATCAGATCGGAACTATCAGCTTCTAAGAACACGTTTACAGTCAACACAACCTTAGCTGACCCGCCGTCTTACCCAATGAGAGGGCTCCGTGGCTAGGAGATGGAATCTGGTAAATCCTTACATCAAAGATAATACTTCTAGTCAGTTTCAGCCAGCTCCCGATCGACGCTGCCTAGCGGAGACGGTGCACCTGGACGGCTTATGCTTAGGAGGATATGGCCCCGTGGTTCCCAACAAACTCAAACCGGGACGGGAGAGGGTTTTCTACCCCGGATTTCCCGCTCTCCCCCGCCCCCTAGGTCAGGTGGGTGCTTATGCCTGCCCCTTCGTTTAGGTGGGCTTATCCTGCCCGGGAAGAAGATGACGTGGGAAAACTTTTTGCAGCTCTTCGAGGCTGCCCCTGTTTGCTGATGGTCCTGATGGCCCTTCATGGACGTTTGTGGATCTCTGCCGAGGTCCTCCTTGTTGGGGCTGATGACTTGTCTGGCTACTCCCCGGTGACCCTCATCCCTTCTCCCCTTGCCCCCTCCTTTGGGGAAAGATGTGTGTGCGTATGTGTAACTGAGTTTCGGGCTTTCTCCACATCTACAGTGCACTTTTTGCCACTGTTCCGTATGAGATACTACGGTAATTGGCAACCATTCTGCTCCATTAAAATCTGTAGGACCATAGGCATTTCCAGATGGTAGGTAGTGCAGGGCAATCCTTCTCAACGAACATCTAAAAAAGTAGAGCTGAATTTGCACAAAATAACGTGCTAGCAGTTAAAATCCTGACTATATATACAGTAATACCTTGGATTGCAAGTAACTTGGTTTGAGAGCGTTTTGCAAGACAAGCAAATTAAATATTTATTTAATATATTTTTTTAACTTGATATACAAGCAACGTCTTGCAATACAAGTACTGTAGTACGGCTTAAATTAAAAATCTCTGTACAAATTTTTTTGGGGGATTTCGTTTTGATATAAGAGTGTTTTGGATTACAAGCACGTTTCCGGAATGAATTATGCTCTCAATCCAAGGCATGACTGTATATAAAAGAAGAAGTCCTGACTGATTGACTGACTCATCAACGCCCAGCTCAAACCGCTTAATCTGGGAACGTGAAAATTTGAAGGAACATTGCTTTTATGACGTAGACACCCACTAAGGAAGGATTTTTGGAAATTCCGTCCCTAAGGGGGTGAAAAAGGGGGGGAAATCGCCCCACTCTCATATCTGCTATGGGCAAGACAACAGGGGATCAGTTATGCAAATCGGCCTTACCTCATAATTGCTGCAGGAGCCAATAGGAGCAGTTATGCAAGTAGCCCATACGACACTTAGAACGTTCGTATGAATTCCTGCAGGGGCCAATAGGGGTGGGTATGCAAATCTCCCCTAGGCCATTTAGAATGTTCTCTAAGGGGGTGAAAAGGGAGGGAAACTTTTTAAATGACTGACTGACTGCATGACTGCTGTGTGTGGGGCGTTGTCGCATAGGCTTCATCACGTTTTGACGGATCTACCTCAAACTTGGCATGGTCACTCTTCATCACCTGTAGACTCTCAGGATTAACCTGATTTTTCTTTAAGATCAGATATTTCTGTAAAAAAAGATTTCTGCTGCCAGCACCCAGCGTAAACGTTACACTTTCAGCCAGAGACACTGTATCTTTTCCATACAGCTCTTGCAGGCCTTCAAGGAGAAAAAACCAAACAAAACCCTTTTTTTCATTTTTAAACCTGTTTTTTAATTTTTTCTTCTCCGTAAAAAAAAATTCAAAATGCAATTGAAAATGTAAATGTAAATGGTGTGATGATACCACACACAGTCGTACCACTTGTAGGCGATGGAGCGTGCCTATTCCGGGCACTATCTTTTGTTATGTATGGCAGTCAAAATCTAGGTAGGGAGGTATGTGAACAAATAGTTGATCATGTCGTTGAAAACTGGGATGAATTCTCTATAATGTCCCACGATGCATACTTTGACAACATGTCCCGACCCCATACTTATGGTGATTTGTGTGAGTTGACAGCGGGTGGACAATTGTACCAATCCTAAAATCCACACGAGCGAAGCCGCGGGCAACAGCTAGTATATAATAAATATAGAAATAGCTTTATTCCACAGATATTTCTTCTGTATTAAGACATTAAGTCTCTGAATAATGTCTTTGATCATTTCTGTATATAGAAAAGATAGGAATAGCTTAATGTAAAGGTTGGATAATGAATAATTACATAATATCCTTTCAATAAGGTACATCCTAGAAAGACAGGCCTTTCTCTCATATCCAGGTCTGACATGTTCATTCTTAGAATACAAGTTGAGAGATTGTGTCTATGCAGACAAAATAATGGAATGGAAAGAGGTTATTGGTTATCTGTAATAGGATGGGGAGGAGACTGATCTTGGATTGTAAGATTAGTTTGTAGAGGTTTGTGATGGGGTAATTAAAGCTAAGGAAGAAACTCAGATTGTACAGTTTCATTACCCCACTCACTCCCCCCAAAAACCCAATGCATTCATTGGTATAGTGTATCCAGGTATCAGTCCAGTAGAATAGAAACCTTTCCCCAGAAACACATGATCTATGGAGAAAAATTGTGTTGGGATGCGAACATCTTCAATATTTGTCACAGCTATTTTGATACATGTTATTAAATCAAGCAGGAGTTAGATACCAGTTTTTAATATTTTTATTAATAGATATTTATGCAAAGAGACAATGTAAGGCTTTTCATGAATATAGTATGCCATATATTTTTGGGAATATTCTCCCATTTTACCTTCACTCCTAGTTATTTTCATTTCTGTAACTACAGGTTGCTCGTATGTTCTGTAGTACGTACGTTCTGTAACTATAAGTTGAGGAAATGTCTCAAGCTAGGCTCATAGCAGCCAGCCTTTGCCCTCTTGGCTCCTTTGCCAGCAGGGCTGCATTCTGTCTCCCCCTGGAAATTCCTGGACATCTATTCTCATGTCCTGACTTTGCTTCTGTTAAAACTCTAAAGGATTACTGTTTTTCTTAGGAATGTGAAGCTGAGGTCATGTGATGCCCTTGTTAGTAGTAGTTACTAGGCCCTCTTTCTCAGTCAGTTGTATCAGCAGAAATTTATGCTCAGTTTGTTTGCTTGTTTGCTTAAGTTTGATAAAATAAGTGAAAAAGAGAAAGTCTCCAGAGTCCTCATTTTCAAGGAAGCTGTTCCTGCAGACATTTTGGTGCCGAAACCCTGGAAGAACATACTGCAGTTTAAGGTCAGGAACAGAATGGCTGAGGCCTTGGAGAGACTGAAACACGAACTGGCTACAGTCAGAAGCCTGACAACTAAACTGTTGCAAAAATTAGAACGTGAATTGAACAAACGTGATGCAGATGTAAATTTGCTTGAAGAAAGTTTGAGTCAGCTCACAGCAAAGGAAGATATTTTAAATGAACTTGATCAGGGCATTGAAGTTAGGATAACTGAGCTGGATGACTTAGGGAAAGAGGTGGAGGCTGCACAAAATTATAAAGATACAGTAATACCTCGGATTACGAGTAACCCGGTTTGCAAGCTTCTCGTAAGACGAGGAAAATTTTAGCATAAATTTAAATTTGAAAGATGAGCAAGTCTCGCAACACGAGCCGCTGCTGCCTGCATGTGGCTCCTGTTGCGAGACGTCTTTCAAATTTAAATTTATGCTAGCAATGCGAGGCGCCAGCCGAACGAGCGAGTGGCCGCGCCTTGCCTTGCCTCCACGGGGCTCCCTCGCGCTGCTGCGCCACCTCTCTGCCCGGCCTCGCCGTGCCTCCACACCTCCATGGCGTGCCTCACGCCATGCCTCGCCACGCCTCCACGGGACTCCCTGCCCAGGAGCCAACAAAGTGTTGCTTTGCTGGCTCCTGGGCAGGGAGCCCCGTGGAGGCGCAGCGAGGCATGGCCGCTTGCTCGGCCGACGCCTCGCGCTGTTGCGCCGGCCGGCCGAGCGAGCAGCCTTGCCTCACCGCGCCTCCACGGGGCTCCCTGCCTGGGCAGGGAGCCGCGTGGAGAGGCGTGGTGCGGCGCGGTCAGGAGTGCATTTGCACAGTTAAAGCTAGTGTGCCAGTTGCGCCCGTTCCTGGAAATGTCTGAGTTGGTCACAGTGACACATGCCTTAGTTACATGCCATTTGGATTACTGTAACGCACTCTACGTGGGGTTGCCTCTGAAGAGTGTTCGGAAACTTTACCTGGTTCAAAGAGCTGCTGCCAGACTGCTGACTGGGGCTGGCTACAGCCTACAGGGAGCATACAACTCCTCTGTTACAACAGCTTCCCTGGCTTCCAGCCTGTTTCCGGGCACAATTCAATGACCTATAAAGCCCTATACAGCTCAGGTCCAGGTTATCTGAAAGACCGTATTCTCCCTTATGAGCCTGCCCATACCCTGAGAACTTCAGGGGAGGTCCTTCACTTGGTTCCACCACCAGCACAGGCATGCCTGGCAAGAACAACATGGCAGAGGGCCTTCTTGGTGGCTGCCCCAATGCTCTGGAATTCCCTCCCCAGGGAGGCTAGAGTGGCACCCTCCTTGTTAACATTTCCGGAGGCAGGCAAAAACTTTTTTGTTCCGGCAGGTATACGGCAATTGTCTGGACCTGTGAGAATGTGATGGATTAGTGCTGTTGTTTATATTGTTGTTGCTGTTTTAATTTTGATGTTTTATATAATTTTAATATTGTAGACGATTTAATTATATTTTTAACTTTTGTATATTTCTATTTATATGTTTTAATTGTACAAATGTTAATGTTGTAAAGCCGCCTTGAGTCTCAGTACTGGGAAAAGGGTGGGATATAAATAAATACCATCATCATCATCATCATCATCATCATCATCATCATCGAAAGGCAAACTGAAACCAACACAACAATATTTAGAACAGAAGAAAGGCTGGGCTACTACCCCATCTGCAGCAGCACTGAATACAGTAGCACTGGAACCAACCTGTATATACTGCAAAGACTCTAATCACAAAGCAAAGGATTGTTGTGCATTGACTCTTCCAGAAAGATAAGAGAAGCTGAAGAAGCAAGGTAGATGTTTCATATGTCTAGCGTTAAGACATATTGCCAAATTCTGCAAAGTAAGAAGAATAGTCTGTTCGACTTGTGGAAAACAACACCATAAATCAGTTTGCTCTCAAGACCCAAACCAGAAATCTACTTCATAGAAAAGTACAGCGGGTAAACCCACCATTATGTCTGCAGCAGGGATGGGGACTCGGACTCGACGACTCGACTCGCGAGTCCGACTGTGTCCCCCCTTTGACTCGAGTCCCACTCGAGTCCCAATTTTTTCAATGGGACTCGAGACTCGACTCGGGACTCGAGCCCAATGACTCTGCCACCGCCGCCACTCACGTCACCGCCGTCGCTGTCTCCCTCGCCGCCACCCGCTCGCAGCTACCGCCGCTGCCATCGCACGCCATGCCGCCATCACGCCGCCGCCACCGCATGCAGCCGCCCGCGCCGGTCCCGTCATCACTTCCGGCGTGGCGGAAGTGATGCGCCGGGACCCTGCTCCGGCGCGCTTGGCCGCCGCCGCTTTAAACAGAGCGGCAGCGGCCAAGCGCGCCGGAGCAGGGTCCCGGTGCGGCGGAGGTGACGCGCCGGGACCCTGCTCCGGCGCGCTTGGCCGCCGCCGCTTTAAACAGAGCGGTGGCAGCCAAGCGCGCCGGAGCAGGGTCCCGGCGCGGCGGAAGTGACGCGCCGGGACCCTGCTCCGGCGTGCTTGGCCGCTGCCGCTTTAAACAGAGCGGCGGCAGCCAAGCGCGCCGGAGCAGGGTCCCGGCGCGTCACTTCCGCCACGCCGGGACCCTGCTCCGGCGCGCTTGGCTGCCGCCGCGTTAAACAGAGGCATACAGTGGCATACGATGGCGGCTGCTGCGAGTGGGTGGCGGCGAGGGAGATGGCGGTGAGTGGGAGGCGACGGCAAGGCGGCGGCGGCAACTCGAGCGGCACGGAGAACACTCTCCGCGCCGCTCAGAAGAGCGAGATCGGGCCGTGCCGCCGCCGCGGAGAACTACAAACCCAGGGAGGGCTCGTAATGCGTCCCTGGTGTGGCAGCGGCGGCGGCAGGAGCAGGGACGAGGGAAGGACCCGCCTATGGTAAGTGGGGGCGGCGGCGGCGGTGGCCCATGGAGGGAGCAGGAGGGTCTCCGTGGGAGGAAGGACAGCTCTTCTTCCTCTCGCGGAGACCCTCCCGCTCCCTCCATGGGCCGCCGCTTTGGGAGTGACTCGGGACTCGTGACTCGACTCGAGTCACCATTTTGGACCTTGGACTCGAGACTCGACTCGAGACTCGGGTCCAAAGACTCGTGACTCGACTCGTGACTCGAGGCCAAGGACTCTTCAACATCCCTGGTCTTCAGTAGCCCCACATGAGACAGGCCTAAAGCTACAGAGCACAGTACTATTGCAAACAGTGCAAGCTTTAGCACAAGGGGCAGCAGGGATGAAAGTGGTGAGTTGTCTACTAGATGGAGGAAGTCAAAGAACTTTTATTTGAGAGGACATTTCAAAGGCACTGGAACTCCAAAGCCAAGGGCAAGAATTAACCATTCAGATTGGAGGATATTATTGGTGGAAGGTGGTATCAGGCTGAGTAGAATGTTTGGGAGGTGAACTGGTAGCACTTGAGACTATTATTGGATGGGCTGTACAGGGTCCGAAAGCAACCTTTAGCTTAACAACCAGTGTTAATTAAGCTGGAATTCTGAAAATCGTAACAGATGAAGAGCCCCTCATTTCAGAACAGTTGAGAGCCTTCTGGGAATTAGAATCCATTGGCATAATGGGAGAAACAGAGGGGAAAGCAAGATGTGAGGAAGAAATATTACAAGCATTTGAAACTTCATTGAAATATAAGGAAGGGAGATACGAAATGAGGCTACCATGGAAACCATCCCAACCTGATGTACCAGATAACTTCCTAGTAGCCAGGAAAAAGTTTAATCAACTAGTTGGAAGGCTTAGAAAGGATGCAGTACTCTGTGAGAGGTACCGCAGCGTCATTGAAAAACATATCCATGAAGGCATCGCTGAAGATCTACTACCTTCCTCATCACGCAGTCATCAGAGAAGATAAGATAACCACAAAGTTGAGAGTAGTGTTTGATGCTCCATCTCATGACAGGGACTGTCCCTCACTCAATGATTGCTTAAAGACTGGACCAAATCTGAATCCAGATTTGTATGGGATCCTGATCAAATTCCGTCAACACACAGTGGCTTTCACAGCAGACACTGCAAAGGCATTTTCAGATAGCAATAGCAGAAGAGGATCAGGATGCAGTAAGTTTTTTGTGGATGAAGGAACCACTGAATTTTAATAAAGAACCAGAATTAAGAATCTTGAGGATGACTAGAGTTATTATTTGGTGCTTCTCCCAGCCCTTTTCTGCTTGCAGCCACTATAAGATATCTAACACAGTACAACTAGGATCATCCTGGTACATGCAGAATGCTAAATGAATGTCTTTATGTTGATGACTTCATATCAGGAACTGACAGTGTAGCTTACAATATTTATGTGAAGACCAAAGAAATATTGTCGACAACAGGAATGGATTTCCAGAAATGGAAAACTAATTCAGAGGAACTGCAAATGCATTGACAGGATGAAGTGGATGACTCCCACCTGAGATTGCCCAACCATGCCCTGGAACCATCACCTCTGCAGTCTTAGGTCTGAAGTGGAACATGGAAATAGATGAGTTTGCATTTGAATCTACTACATTGCTAGAATTCATGATAGGAGAAACATGAAACGTTCTGTGCGACAAACATCTGCACGCATCTTTGACCCTATTGGATTCTTGTCTCCATTTATTATCAGAGTGAAATGTCTTTTCCAGGAGCTTTGGGAGTGAGGTCTCAAATGGGATGAGGAGTTGCCAAATGATTTGGCCCAGAAGTAGAATCACTGGTGTTTGAAACTACCAAAATTTCAGGAACTGAGCACACCAAAATGGTATATTCTGGGTACAGTAATGGACAACCACTAAAACGACAGCTTCATGCATTTTGTGATGCCAATGAAAAGGTTTACAGCACAGTAGTCTATCTTAGGTATGATAAAGGAGAATGGGGGTGAGTTTGGTCACTTCAAGATCTAGAGTTGCTCCACTGAAGAGGGTGACACTTCCACAACTTGAGCTGATGGGAGCACTAATTGGAGCAAGATTAGTGAAGCATGTGAGAGCTGCTAAAAATAAAAGAGGATGAAATTTATACGTGGACTGATTCTATGATTGTCCTACACTGGATTCATAGCACAGCATGACAGTGGAAACCCTTTGTGGCTAACAGAGTAACTGAGATCCAGAATTTGACAAGTCCCTCAAGCTGGTCACACTGTGCAGAAGATGACAATCCAGCTGATCTCTCTACCCGGGAGCAATCTCATAGAATCATACAGAATCATAGAATAGTAGAGTTGGAAGGGGCCTATAAGACCATTGAGTCCAACCCCCTGATCAATGCAGGAACCCAAGTCAGAGCATCCCTGTCCAGTTGCACCTTGAATGCCTCCAGTGTGGGAGAGCCCACTACATCCCTACGTTGGTTCCATTGTCGTATTGCTCTAATAGTCAGGAAATTTTTCCTGATGTCCAGGCGGAATCTGGCTTCTTGTAACTTGAGCCCATTATTCTGTGTCCTGCAATCTGGGATGACTGAGAAGAGATCCTGGCCCTCCTCTGTGTGACAACCTTTCAAGTACCGTACTTAAGGACCTGAGAAAAGACCAGCTTTGGTGGAAAGCTCCCAGTTGGCTGTCTCAGTCAGAAAATGTATGGCCACGTCACCCATTTGAACATAGGGAACCTGTTAGAATGAACTCTGAACTTGAAACCAACTCTGAATGTTGTGCAAGCCAGCTGTAATATTGAGGAGACAACAAGGCCAGTGATGGAACTAAAGAAATACAGTAAGTTAAGCCACTTACTACAAGTAACAGTGTGGACACAGTGTTTTGTACACATCCTTCGAACTGCAGCAGGCAAACGTAAAAGTCCACTAACCGCTGATTAAATTTTTGATGCTGAAAGATATTGGATAGGAAGAACCCAGCTAGAAGCCTTCCCATCAGAAGTGAAACAGCTGAGGTCTCGGACACCTATAAAGAGAGACTCAAAATTAGCTGCGTTGAATGTCTTCCCGGACAGCCATGGGCTTATATGCATAGGGGGAAGACTACAAAAAACTAAATTCAGCCTGGACCTACAGCATCCATGGATACTATCACCAATGCACAAGTTCACTGAACTATAGATACAATGCCAACATGAAAGACTAATGCATGCTGGGCTATGTGACACTCTAGTACAGCTAAGAGAGAGGTTCTGGATTATAAGAGGGAGACAGTTGGTAAAATAGTAATTCAAAGGTACAGACTATGGAAATAGCATCAAGCACAACCAGAAGAGAAGTAGTTGCTCCCTTACCCAAAGATTGACTCCTAGAAGCGCCACCTTTTGAAGTAACTGGAGTAGACTTTGCTGGGTCCCTATATACTAGAGTGAAGAATTTATCAGAGAAAGCATATATTGTTCTCTTCACATGTGCTGTTACTAGAGTAATTCATTTAGAATTAGTTTCAAATCAAAATACGGGAAGTTTTCTGTTAGCGCTAAGAAGATTTGTTGCCAGATGTGGACTTTGTAAGATTGTATATTCTGTTAATGCCAAAACCTTCAAACGAGCTGATCAAGATTTGAAGGAATTTTGGTGGCAGAGAGATAAGCAAAAACTTCAAGAATTCTTTGGAGAAAGAGGGATTACTTGGAACTTCATTGTTGAGTGAGGAGCCTGGTGGGAAGAATATTGGGAAATACTTGTTTGATCTGTCAAGACTTGCTTAAAAAAGACACTAGGAAGAGCTGCTCTGTCATATGAAGAACGTGGAACAACCTTAACTGTGAAATAGAACCAGTACTGAACTCAAGATCAGTAACCTTTGTTTATAATGAGACAGAAGAACCATTTCTGCTGACCCGAGCTCATTTTCTTATTGAGCAGAGATTAACAACCCTACGAGTCAGGAAAATAAAAATGACACTCTTACAAATGTCACTCAAGACAAACTTTCCAAGAGCTGGAAATATTGACAAACTTTGATGAATTTATTTTGGAACAGATGGCGAAGGGAATAAATCATGGAATTAAAATCTGCACATTACAGCAATTCCCCAAAATAGAGCACTGAGTTCAAGGTGAATGACTTGAACTTGATTCATGAGGCTAAAATGCCTAAACACATGTGAAAGGTTGGAAGTATTGAAGAAACATTCCAAGGACATGATACCCAGGCACGCTCACGTTCTGTATGTCTGCCATCCCAAACAATTATCAGAAGACCTGTTGTATCCTCTGGAATTTTAAGAAGGAGATGCGCTTGAAGTGAAGTTCATCAGGCTGGAGGATGTTGAAACTCTAAAGGGTTAATGTTTTTCTTAGGAATGTGAAACTAAGGTTATGTGATGCCCTTGTTAGTAGTAGTTAGGCCTTCTCTCTCAGCAGAAATTTATGCTCAGTTTGTTTGATTATTTGCTTAAGTTTGGTAAAATAAGAGAAAAAGAGAGAGACTCCAGAGCCCTCATTTTCAAGGAAGCTGTTCTGCTAGATCTGGTCTGCAACAGCTTCCTAATACTTTGTCTATTACAGGTGGTATACTCACAGTGGGGCGATAATAGCTTTGCACTTATGGTACCAATGAGTTCTAAAACATACTAGTTTAAAGAACTTTTAAAATTGTAGCATCTTTTGTCATCCCCCTCCACCTGACCTGAGTGTCTTCAATTAATATGCTTTAGTTGAAGAACAAGTCTGGCAACTTCTTGCAAAACCTTTTCCCACACAGTTAAAATTTACATTGTAAGTTCATGTCTGTTTTGCTTATGTTTCTGTGTAAAGTGCTATATACATTGATGGCAGTATATAAAAACAGTATGTGATTATTATTTTTTGTATATGGTACCCAACTTCCACAATAGAGAGAGTTCAAAGAAATATGGACATTTAGTATTTTCCCCATTAAGCAGCCTGAACTTGTGAATGCCAGCAGCAACTGCTGAAGGATGTGTACAACTGGAGTTAATTGTCTCTAGGGGTGCAATCCTATGCAAGTTTAGACAGAAAAAAGGCTTAGAACTCCCAGCATGCTGGGAGTTGTAGGCCTTTTTTTCTGTCTTGCATAGGATTGCACCTTAAATCACATTTTTAGTATCTAGTTATAAGGGCCAGTTAAATTAAGCTGCTTTTAGCTGTAAGGAGCAGTGAGAATGCATGAACTTATTGCTATGGGTTACTGCTAGTTTGAAAGAAAAGAAAAAAACTATTTACCTGCAAGCAGTATGAGGAGCTTACATGGTTGCAGTATTTTCATAAAGACTTAGGACTAAGTGCATAGGTGTTTCATTGTTCTTCCCCCCCCCTCCCAAGAGCAGACAGCAATACATGGTACATGCTTTGTTAAAGCAATGCGTTCAGTGCAGCAACGAAAGAGGAAGGAAATTTATGCAGACTTTACCATAAAGACGTGGGGGAAGGGAACAGAAGAGAAAATGGGTTGTTTTTAATTTGCTTTCTGTATTTCCAGATGAGTGAGCATAAGACAAGATTGTAAACATCCATATTAATTATATATAGATTTTGTTCAGTGCTTTAGTGCAACAGAACTCAAGGTTGTAGGCCACTACTATCCGAAATGTTCAGCTCAGTCTTGAAGGTTGTGGTGTAGTTTTTTGCAAAATGTATTGTATCTGTGTATGCTGTGCATCCTGTTTAGCAACAAGGAAGTGGTCACATTCTGTCAGTCTTTGAAAGTTTGAACAAACTGCGAAAGGGAAGGCCAGTACTCCTTGACTTAAGACAAATTGTGTTTATATATAAAGATAATCTGGCATGATGTTGCTTCCACTGTGATAAAGCAATTCCAACTTTTTATTGGTGCAACTGGCTTTGTTGGTAATAAGGATGGAACAGTCCTTTATTTTTGTTTTTGTTTTTTAGTACCTCCTAAACCTGTTCATCTCCAGCCTGCTGGGCAGGAGAAGATTCCTCCAGCACCATCTAGGCCTTTGCCAGCAGATCCCAAGTCATCAAAAAGCCTAGTGCCTGAAGAAGAAACGACACAGACCTCAGCAGACATTAATAGGCTCATTGAAAAATTTGAAAGTATTAGGTAAGCTTTGGTGGTGGTTGTGGTGGTGGTGGTGGTGATCCTCCTCCTCCTTCTCATCTCTTCTTTATATATATATATATATTACCAAAAATACATTTTTAACAGTGAAAGTATAACAGTTCACATATACAATCTGAAGTACATAAAATGGTGTATAGGTCTATTATAATGCTGACAGTTTTACTGATAAGTCCATCTTAAAAGTGGAGAGTTTTGAAATCTGTCTGATAATGGATGATTTATTGGTGAATAGCTCAATCAAAACATGTTTTTTGAAAGTAGAGGGTTTGTTTACGCACCAGTAAAAACATGGCTTTTCAGATTTTAAATTCCATAACATTAGTGGATTGAGGCATACCATTGGACTGGCAGCCAGGAATCCAAGTGATCAAATATATCATCGTACGCTAAAAGGCTCTACACATTAAGTCCTGGAATAAGTGTGCTTGGACAACAATTGATTTATTTAAGGTTCGACAGTTTTTCTGTAGAGAAAGGTTGATTTTAGCATTGGTACACTTGTCAGAGAACTGAGAATTTACAGGTCTGTGTTATAGTATTAAAAATATCCAGGAAGTATGCTATTTTTATAATTGTGTTCCATTTGGATGTTGTGGTTTTGATGAAGATAAATATACTTGGCTAGTGTTTAACAGCCTATAAATGGTTTACTCACTATTCAGGGTAAATTCCACTGAATTCAGTGACTTCCTTAATATAGTTCCTTTAAATGTTTAAAAGGACAAATGTGTGGCTTTTATTTGTTCCGTTTCTTTAAAAATGGGATTCTATTGCTATTCAATTATTTCTTTATTTGACTACCTACTTACATTATCAATATGTATAGCAGCCATTTTGGCTGCTTATATTTTCAGAAATTCTTAAAGTTTCAGTGCCCATTTGCTGCTTTAATCCAATGAAAGCTAGAAGCTTACAGAGACAGCCAAAGACATTTTGGGGCCTGAGGCAGAAAATTTAATATGTATTTTACTTCATGGTAGTATATCGCTAGGATTGTGATCTGAAATGCATTAGTGATTAAACCAATGGTGCCTGCTTCAAAATTGGTTCAGATGCTAGTCCTGGAATCTGCCACATGATGTCAGTGACCCAGAGTCTTTGTTTGCATTTGCAGGTGCCCCATCCATGTTGTTCAAAGAAACCAGTTTAATTTAACTTTTAAGATGGAACCTGGAACAGACTCTGATAAAGAGTCTTGCCCAAGTGTGTGTGATGCGGTAGCTTCCAGTGCTGCTTCTACAAACGAAAATAAAGAGCTAGATGAGAATGAGCCTGGCATCTCTTGTAGCACTGAAATGTCTAATGTAGACATAATGAAAATTAAAGAACTAAATATAGATGATACCACAAGTCCTGAAGACTGTACTGATGCGCACGTCAGCAAAGCACCTGAGGAAGAACTTGCCTGTAAGGACTCCTCGGTTGAGCTGAACGGGAATGGCAAAATTCCCAATAGGGACAGTGGAATTGACAGCCCGTCTTGTAGTGTGGCCGGAGAGTCTTTTCTGAATGAAGATGGTGCAGAACAAAAGAAGGCAACTGTGACTGGGAATGCAGCAGAGGTGGAAACTGACAAAAAGGGTGTCAGGTTTTCTACTGGGGAGCAGAAGAGAGACTCTGCTCAGGATGAAGACAGTGACATAGATGAGGGAAGCAGTGAAGAGCAAGAAACAGCAGAGGCACCTAAGCTGGAATGTGTAGACATTAACAAGGTAAAATATTTATCTTTATATGCTACGTATACAATGGTATGCTGTGTGGAAATTTACTTTCAAAGTAGGAAGCTGCATTATAAAGAGTTATTTATTATTATATTTATACCCCACCTTTTTTCCTGCAAGGAACCCAAGGCTGCTTACATAATCTTCCTCCTCCTCTCCATTTTATCCTCACAACAACCCTGTGAGGTAGGTTAGGCTGAGAGTCAGTGACTGGCCCAGAGTTAGACAATCTATGCATAGCCCAGTAACTTAGTACTGCCTGGCAGTGGCTCTTCAAGGCATTCAGGCAGAAGTCTGTCTTCTGTATGCAAAACATTTTTCTACCACTGAGCGGGATGTTGAAGAGTCCTTGGTCTCGAGTCACGAGTCGGAGTCACGAGTCTGGACCGAGTAAGAGTCCGAGTCTGGTCCAAAAATGTTGACTCACGAGTCACGAGTCCCTCCCAAAACTGACATCCACGAGTCCCTATTAAAATCAATGGGGTTTTCCCCCAACAAAATAAGGCTACTTCAGATGTGTGGCAGGCTTAATATATTCTAGGCACAAGTGTGCCTTTTTATTCAAAACTCTGCAAGAATGATTTGGCAAGACAGAGCAGGCAACAAACCCAAAATGCCTGAACGGTTGCAGTTAGGGAAATGATTTTAAAAAATAAACTTGCTGTAACTTCCTAAAGACTACTCCATGTTGCAGTTGAGAAACAACGAGTTGGGAACACGATTCTTGGTCCTCGAGTCACCGAGGCGAGTCTCGAGTCCCAGTGAAAATAGTGGGACTCAAGGCCGAGTCGATGTCAGAGGGGGGACTCAGTCCGACTCACGAGTCGAGTCCTCGAGTCCGAGTCCCATCCCTGCCACTGAGCTATAGCCTCCCTTGTCTTAGGGCTCCAGCCTGTAATCTTTTGAAGTGTGCGTATAAATGGCTTTTTACAAAAACAGCTTTTACATCTTTTTTGGCTAAACGCCATGTAAGTGACCGTGATTCGTAAGCAAACTGTTTGCAAATTGTATGGGTTTAAAAAAAAAAAAAAAAAAGTTATATGCAGCAGTGACCAATTAAAATGTTTAGTGAGGGGAAATGTGACCTACTCAATAAAATACTTTCCTTTAGTCCTAATCTATGGTGGCTCTGTGCTTAGTTGACTGTCAGGCTCAACTTCTTTTTCCAAACAGCTCCAACTTCCTGTCAGTTTGTCATGGTTTTGTTTTCTGACAGGTGTGGTGGGCCCTTTAAATCTGCTTGGTAGCCAGAAATGTAAGTGTTCTAGTCCTTTTGAAATCAGCAGCATGGCCCAGCTTGGCAGCTAATATTTTGAACTTCCAGACATGCATAAATAAAGGGAGGGAAGATGAAGCAAATTAGTGTACTGGCTTGTGATGTTGCAACTGCTTTTTGCTCTTCATTGAAAGTCAATTACTGCTCTTTCTGGGGTGTGTGTGTGTTGTGTGTGTGTTCCTGTGGAATTTTGGGGTGTTTCTGCTGAGTTCCCATTCCTTTCATTGTTCTGGCAGTAGCTCTCCTCCCTGGTATTGAAGCAATTCAGAAGAAGTAAAGAAAATAGAAATATTTGCACATGCAGACATCTGGAACATTATTATAGAGGATGCCCCTGTACACTGACTCATGGAGTTCCTAGCAGTCCCTCCTAATCACCCAGTGTCAGCAGCTGGCACCCTTCAGCAGGTCCCACCAATATTGACACCTGCCCTGATCCCCTCCGCTACTGGATGACTGAGTCTCTTGAGTTGCCATTTTAAATTTCCTACAATGTCCCAGATGTAGCATTGCCTCCAGGGCATTGTGGAAAACTAAATTGGTGGCTTGCATCTAGCGATGTGACGGCCTGGGAACCCCCCCTCCCCAGAAAAATTAGGGGGAAACTTTGTTTTTTCCTCAGAGATTTTTGGAAAATATGGGAGGGCATTTCCCTCCCAATTTTCTGGTTTCCCCCCCAGTTTCCCCCACAAGCCTTCACATCACTACTTACATGCACCCTTCACTACCATCAGGTAAGACCATGACCAAGGGCTAACTGACTTAGTAGGGGGACATCAGAGGGCACTTTATTTATTTATTTATTTATTTATTTATTTATTTCCACTTTGCTGAGAACACCCTCAAATCTAGAGATGCTGTGGAAGTTTGCTAAAAGTTGCAGGATTCTTAAAAGGGCACCTCAGAGAGCTGATCTTTTAGCACATGCGCGTGCCCACCCACACTTTGGACTATCTCTGGTTTGGATCAGTATCTAGGCCAGAGAAGGGACCCTGGCTTCCCTTCAAACCCCCAAATTACTCCCTCCACTTTTCCTTTTACTTAGCTACAAACAAGGAGTGGTGGCAAAGGTGGTAACTACAGCTCTTCCTGCCCTGCAAAGTATCTCCGGATGATGGAGAGGGACGTGGAACAAAGGAGAGCCTGGGAGAATTTTCCCATCTCTCGAACTTCTGTGGCTTGTTAATCTCTGTTTATTTATTTGGTTTATACTCCACCTTTCTACCAAAAAATGGCACTCAAGGTGGCTCTAAGGGGCTTGTTCCTGCAATCCAGTAACGATGTTGTCCATGGCTTGTCCTGTCATTTCCACAGCTCTCCATGAGCTTTGCTCCTGGAGTCTTGATAGCCTGTTCCAGGTAATTCAAGCCTCAAACCTGAAGTCATTGAGCTCCACCTCTTTCTGTTCATATCTTGAATATTTCTTGCCTTCCTGTAGCAACAGATAACCTCTTACAATGGGATCAGTGTTCCATGTGGTAGCTTTAACAGTCAGGCTCTGTTCATAGGCTCTGGCCGCATGGCAAACTGATGACTAGGTCCTTCCCCAGTGTGAGCTTGGGGAAGCTCAGCTCACCATATTGCTGAAGTCCACAGTTGATCAGCTGCCCCAAAACGTAGAGTCACATTTTTAAGTACCTACCATAAGGTATGTGATCTTCTTTCCCACAACAGACCATTGCATGCATAATTGTTATCCAACTTTAGCAAATGTGTTTAGTCTTCTCTAATGAAAACAATGAAGGTACCACTATGCTCTTTGTTGTTTTCACCCAACAAGATGCCATTCAAAGTCAACAGTATACACTCTTAAGATAGGACAGCTCAATTCACATATGTTACTCAATCACAGACCACAAAATTCAGATTAAAAGGTCTCTAATGTACTTTTAAGCATTGAGCTGCCTGGTTCTAGACTGGTAATAAGCCAGCGGCAGCCATAGGTGTTGTGATGGTCTTGAAAATCCAAGCATCAGAACAGATGAGGCGAAGGCATCACAGAGTTGGGTTGGAGTCTGCCTTGTTTAGGAGGAGATGGCATGAGTGAGAAGTTGAACAGATGAGGACCATAAAGATTGCAGATTAATACTCCCTCATTGTCTTTGAGCATTTATTTATTTATTTATTTGGTTGATATACTATCCTTCAGCAGACTTTCTGGGGTGCTTTAAAAAAGGGTAGTTTACAGGGTGATTTAGTTAGCTAGCAGTGCTTAGGAACATTGATACAATGAGAGTTAGATTAGCCATAAATACATCACTTGATGTCTTTGCCTACCAGACATATAGTAGTAGTGCTGATTGACATGGGAATAGGCTCAGAAATTGTCTGTGTCTCTATCCATATGCATGAGCACTGAGTCTGAGACCAATTAGATTATTAATATGAGTCAAGTCAAAGGAAAGGGCAAGAAACATTGATTTTGGTGTCATTGCAACCATCAGTGGTAGAGTAATAGCGGACATTAAGGCAAAACCTAGAAGTATATTCTGAAGAATGCAGCCTTTCAGAGTGTATGTACTGACTTTGCTAGGCTATAGTATTATGATGAACAAATAAGGTCTATGATTCAATTAAATCTGTGGTGGCAAATCTCTAAATTATAGATATGGAGCTAGTTATGGCTATCTAGTGGGAGTCCAGATTCCATCATCATCATCATCATCATCATCATCATCATCATCATCATCATCATCATCATCATTATTATTTACATTTATTAATCGCCCATCTGACCGGCAACCGGCCACCCTGGGCGATGTACATAGAATAAAAACAATAAAATACATTTAAAACAGTATAAAAATTTTAAAATCTTAACCCACCCCATATTCCCGCCTGAACAGCCAGGTTTTTAATGAGCGGCGGAAGCTCAGCAGAGAGGGGGCATGGCGGAGGTCACTCGGGAGAGAGTTCCACAGTATGGGGGCCGCCACAGAAAAGGCCCTCTTCCTTGTCCCCACCAATCTAGCTGCTCTGGCTGAAGGGACAAGGAGAAGGCCGTCCGTGGCAGATCTTGCTGAGCGGCCCACTTGGTGTTGCTGGAGACGCTCCTTGAGATAGACTGGACCAGAGCTGTATAGGGTTTTAAACACCTTGAATTCGGCTCGGCAAGCAACTGGTAGCCAGTGCAACTCCTTCAGCACTGGCGTGATGTGGTCCCGCCGGCGGCTGCCTTTAACCAGGCGAGCCGCCGCGTTCTGTACCAGCTGTAGCTTCCGAACCGTCTTCAAGGGTAACCCCACGTAGAGCGCATTACAGTAGTCTAGGCGAGACTACATTACAGCATTAACCGATTGATCCGTAAGTACATACCAATATCCTTTGGATCGGTTTTGGCATTCAACTTTTGCTATTCAACTTTGCACACTTGATGACAATACGTTTTATATTCTAACATAAGGTACATTATATACGTGGTTATGTGTATGTATAATATAATACAAGACTCCTCCACCTGATTTGGGGCAATTCCCCACTCCGCCACAGTTCTGTGTGACATAGCCCATGCTGTTCAGGAGCTCCCACCTTCTAGAGTGGATTTTGACAAAAGGATATGAAACCTAATGAGAAAATGGACAATAATGTGGGTGTTTAAGAGGAGAAAAGGAAACAGAGATCAGTCTTGCTTGCTAACTTTTAAGGAAAATATTCCTCAAAGTAGGAACATTTCCAGTCAGTCCTGTAGTTGGTGCCTATATCTCCTTGTTTATTTAAACCTGCCCAGATACGTTTTTGTGAAAATGTTTTTTTCTCGGACCCAGTACTCTGGTCCTATAACTGCTCCAAAAACAGCAGTGAAGTGAAGCTAGAAGAAGCCAGTCACCCAAACTTCTCTTGGTCATACTTCATGCCTTTGGGGAAAGTAGATGTGAACTAGTGTTTCTTTCCAATAGATTTTGTAGAACTGTAGTAAATTTAAATGCCCCGTGTCGCATCCTTCCCTTTGGGATTCTTGCCTCATGCTTTACCACATCACTGTCATTGTGTATTTGTTGGAATGTGAACACATGACTGAATACTTGGGGGTCTTACCTATCTTTTGTCCAATGAAAATGACAAGAAGGACCTTGTTAGTTTTGATAATGTCTCTTCCTCTCTGAGCTGCCGCTATTTTATGATACATGTTAGCCTTGATACTTCTAAAAGAAGAAATGGCATTAAAGGCAGGCTTGGATCATTAATTTGAGCAGTTTTATAAGAGCATGCCTGACTGTGTGTGAGTTCAACTCTCTCATTCTATTTTATTTAATTATCTTTTTATTATCAATTCAGTTATGTGGGTGTGGGTGGTGAAGAGAGATATGAAAAAATTCTAGATTGGTACCAAATGGTGTGTGTGTGAGAGAGAAGCCCAATCATCGCATATAGAGATGAATGACTTCCTCACATAGATTTCATAGATCATCGAGTTGGAAGGAGCCTACAAGGCTTTCGAGTCCAACCCCCTGCTCAATGCAGGTTTCTGGGCAAGGTGATCGAGCGGGTGGTGGGTGCTCAGTTGAAGGCACAGTTGGATGAAGCCGATTATTTAGATCCGTGCCAGTCGGGCTTCAGGTCTGGACATGGGACGGAGACGGCCTTGGTCGCCTTGGTGGATGATATGAGGAGGGCTTTGGATAGGGGCGAATGCTCCTTTCTAGTCCTCCTCTATCTCTCAGCGGCTTTTGATACCGTTGACCACGGTATCCTCCTGGACCGTCTGGAGGGGTTGGGCTTGGGAGGCACTGTATTGCAGTGGTTCCGGTCCTTCCTCTCTGGAAGGTATCAGAGGGTAGTTCTCGGGGAGGAGGCTTCGGACCCTCGGCTGCTCACTTGTGGGGTGCCGCAGGGTTCCATCCTCTCCCCGATGTTATTCAACATCTACCTCAAGCCACTGGGAGCTATCATCAGGAGGTTTGGGGTGCAGTGTCATCAGTATGCGGATGACACGCAGCTCTACCTCTGTTTTAAGTCCTCACCGAGGTTGGCCGTTGAGACCCTTTCCAAGTGCCTGGAGTCAGTGGCTGGCTGGATGGGAAGGAACATGCTGAAACTGAACCCCGACAAGACCGAGGTACTTCTGGTGGGGGACAAGGGAAGGTTAGGGGATGTTGACCTGGTGCTGAATGGGGTACATCTACCCCGGAAGGACCAGGTCCGCAGCTTGGGGGTCATTCTAGACTCCCAGCTGTCCATGGAGGCTCAGGTGTCAGCTGTGAGCCGGGCGGCGCTGTATCAACTCCATCTGATACGGCAGCTGCGCCCCTACCTTCCTAATCACCTGCTCCCATCAGTGGTTCATGCCTTGGTCTCCTCTCGCCTAGACTACTGTAATGCGCTCTACGTGGGGTTACCCTTGAAGACGGTCCGGAAGCTTCAGCTGGTACAGAACGCGGCGGCTCGCCTGATTAAGGGCAGCCGCCGGCGTGATCACATCACGCCAGTGCTTAATGAGTTGCACTGGCTACCAGTTGCTTGCCGAGCCGAATTCAAGGTGTTGGTTTTGACCTTTAAAACCCTACACGGCTCCGGCCCAGCTTATCTCAAGGAGCGCCTCCAGCAACATCAAGTAGGCCGCTCAACAAGGTCTGCCATGGACGGCCTTCTCCTTATCCCATCAGCCAGAGCAGCCAGGCTGGTGGGGACTAGGAAGAGGGCCTTCTCTGTGGCGGCCCCCACATTATGGAACTCCCTCCCTAGTGACCTTCGCCATGCCCCCTCCGTGATGAGCTTCCGCCGTGCATTAAAAACATGGCTGTTCAGGCGGGAATATGGGGTGGGTTAGGTTTTTAATGAGAATTTTTTATATTGTTTTAATTATTATATTTTATTGTGTTGTTTTGTTGTATTTTAATTGTACATCGCCCAGGGTGGCCGGGTGGCCGGCCAGATGGGCGATTGATAAATATAATATAATAATAATAATAACTAGAGGAGGGGGTCTCCCATCCAAGTAATAACCAGGCCTGGCCCTGCTTAGCTTTCCACACTCAGACAAGCTGAGCCAGCATAAGCCACAGACCTGTATATGAACATTCTCTTCCCATTGAAGGCCGTTGTCCTTATGAAATGAAAAACCTGTCTTGTCATGAGTTGTGATGTGACCAAGCTATCATGGTTTAATCACAATTGTTATGTAAATAGCATGGTTGTCTGAATTTGCCACACTCTTGTTCTTGAATTCCTTTGTTCTCTCCTCTGCCTGCTGGCAAGCAGCACCATATCTTGAGAGAAAACCCCAATACAAAACAAGTAATTGTGAATGTGCTTGCATAAACTCTGAATTACGATGGGCAGAGATTAGGTTATGGGCTGGGAACTTAAGCCTGTCTCAGACCCTTGTTCCAGTCAAGTATGATGCTCTGCTATGACCATCAGCCTTTGCATCAAATGTGTTTGGCATGTGATATTGTGCTTAGCCAGTGCAAGCTGACTTAATTTGACTTAACAGAGACCTCAAAACCTTTAGGTTTAGTTCCAGAGCTATCAGTTAGAGTTTTCCATTAGAGTTATTGAGATCAGAAATCAAATAGGAAGTTTTGCAATAGATTCTGACTGTGTTGCAAAGGATAGTTTGTTTTTTTAAATCTAGCATTCTGAAAGCAGCATTTTGGAGCCTTTAAAAAAAAAAAAGTTAACGAAGGCTTCATACTTTTTGTTTGTCTATAGCAGGGGTAGACAACATGCTGTCCATGGGCCGTATGCACCCCATGGGCTTTTTTGCGTCTCCCACCGCACCACCAAATTTGCTGCTGAAATTCAGTGGGGTGGGCAGCAAAAGAGCTGTGATTCCGCAGTTAAACCAGGGGGGCAGGAAGCTTGCGCCTTACTTTAAGGCAAAATTGTGTTCACGGAGGCTTCGGGGAGTGTGTTGTTGCTTTAAAACAAGGTGCGAGCTCCTCAAGCACCTTGTTTTACAGCAAAATCACTCCCCCCCCCCGCTGCCACACCGCTGAATTTCGACAGCAAATGCGGTGGCGTGGTGGTGGCAATTTTGGGGTGGGTCCTTAGAAGGGGGAAATCGGCCACCTGACCAGCGGATGTTGCCCACCCGTGGTCTATAACATAGAATATAGCCTCTTTTTCTTCAGTGAAAAGGGATTTCATGGGTTCCATTTCCCTCCAATTGGCACAGTCGCTTTGCCAGTTTTTGTTGTGATCAATGCAGTTAAGAAACAGTTATTGTATCCTATCAGCATCATTTTATTAGTAATCTTCGGAAGAATGAAGGTTTCTGAGCAGTACTATTTTGATGAGGAGGAATCAGAATTGCTTGTAAAGCAAGAATGAGGAAGCCAAATCTTGAGTCAATAAAATGGTGACTTATTCTAGTCTATTGTAGACTAAAAACATCGCCCCGCCCCCTAGTACCTGCCTGGTCTATTAGGACATAAGCGTTTGTAGATAAGCTATGTGTAGATTGGGATGGGCAATGTGTGACCAGCAGTCTGTAAGTGGCCCCCTGGGCCCCCACCACTCTCCCCCCAAATCATAAAAAAAAATAACAAAATGGTGTCTGGATCAGATATTTTGAAGCTTTTAAAGCTGTTTTAGTGCTCTGTACTCACTGCAGGGCACCAACAAGCTAATTTTGACTGTTTTAGCCACTCTGGATGCTGTGTTTTAACATTTATTTATGTTTTTTAAAAAATAATTTTCTGGTGCTGTGGGGTGGAGGAGGTGCGGTCTGCAGAGGGGTTTGGGGGTGGGAGAAAATGGCCCCCAGCCCACCTGAAGTTGCCCAGCCCTGCTGTGGATTAATACAGTGAACCAAGAAGATGGAATTTATGTGGTTTATCCTCTAGTATACGTCAGTGTGTGTGTGTGTGTGTGTGTGTGTACGTACATTATATATATATATATATATATATATATGGTTTGCATTCTATTCCACTGTTTGCATTCTATTCCACTGTTCTATTGCATTCTACTGGCAGATGGTCAGGCTTGGATACAGCCAATATTATATATATATATATAATATTGGCTGTATCCAAGCCTGACCATCTGCCAATAGAATGCAAACCACTGACAGAATGGTCTTCCCCACAGCCACCCCCCCCTCTCTCTCTCTCACACACACACACACACACACACACACACCAGCTCCAGTGGGAAGGAGAGCAAGGGAAGTCCTGACACATGAGTGGAAGAATGCTCACACAACATTGGATTTAACTCATACTTTTTAACTTTAGCAGTCCTCATAGAACATTTGATAATTATTGCCTAATGAAATATTGCACGATGTTAACTAGTTTGTCTTTGTCCCTAAACATGTTTTCATTTTCCTTTTTGTTTCTTTGTTTCTTCTGTTGTTTTCCTTTCTGAAGGAGCAGCAATGGTTAAACCTCCTGGGTTGAGTTTGGACACGTGCTTAGAATGGCCTTCCCCTTTCTCCTCCCATTGGAATAATGGGATCATTACATTGTACTTGAGCAATGCCTTGGAGGGAATTATGTAGTTGGAATTGGCTGACAATTTGCTAAATGTACAGATTAGCTGGTTGTAAACCCACTATAAGAGGCTGCACTGTACTAATTTGTTATTAGAAAAAGAGTGAAATGTACTCCCTCCATAATCAGATGAATGAACCAGCCAAATGTGTACTTCATCAGCTAAAAAAAACAACAACAAAAAAAACACCCAGAGGAGCTCTCTTCACTGGAGAGCAGATTGAAACTTTTGCAAGAAAGTGATAAGAAAAGGATTATTTATTTCCTTGGTACTTGGAATGTTTATTTAAAATGGGCTTTGCATTTTTCATATTGTTGCAGTGTTCAGAGCCCCAAAAGCTGTTTAACATTGCAAATGAGCTTCTTCATACAGAAGAAGCTTATGTTAAAAGACTTTATCTTCTAGACCAGGTAAGTCTGTTTCTACTACATTTTGCTTTTTTGAAATATATTTTTTCTTTGTACTCTGCTTTATTATGAAGACTTGCAATTAGTCGCATTCAAATATTTTTTGTGACCGGTTAATAGCCTGCCAGGCCAGTTTCCACCATTCTAATGGTAGCTGCCTATCCAGAGTTATTGCATTTGTCTACAGCAATCCACTCTGATGGCCCACTCTGCATGAAACAACCCAACCCAGACACATGCATCATCATTTCTAATTGCATCCTCACACCAGGTAGACTGCTACAACAAATACATACAGGTAGGCTATGACTCCTCCCACACTGACCAACATAAATTTGCCCATTACTGAATGAATGAGCTGTCACTGTCAGTGGTTTGCTGAACTACAGCAGTGGCTGCTGGAAATGTGTTTCTTTCAAGGGCAACCTGATGCAAGTGATTTCTGAAAGTATCCACAGCAGTGTAGGGCAGGGGTGTTGAACCTCTTTCACTCTGAGCCAAATTCAATCTCGGAGAAGCTTTTGAGGGTCACATTCCATTGATGGATGGGAATGAAGAGAAAAGGAGCAGGGCCAAAAGCAAACCACCACCACCCCTAACAAAAATACCAGCATATTTATTACTACTTATTTTGTTATATTTATTTCATTTCCTATACTGCCCAATAGCTGAAGTTCTATTTTAGTTTAAAGTTCTTATTGACAGTAACCAAGCCTTAGGAGAGGCATTTCAGCCTTGTAGAATGAGGGGAAATGTGCAAAGCCAGGAAACTGCCAAACAAATAGTGGGTGGGGGAACGGAGGGGCAGGAGAAGAGGGCATGGCCATCGGGGCAACCCCAAAGGGCTGGATTGGGACCCCGGGTGGGCTGGATTTGGCCTGCAGGTTTGAGGTTCAACATTCCTGGTATAGGGGGAAATGCCCTCTCTTTTTATCCCATGAGGCTACATATTCATATATGAGTTAGGAATGTTATGAGATAGGCTCTTCTCCCTCAGTTTCTTCATAATAACCCACCTGGGTGGATGTGCATATTTTCTTGCAAGGACCCTTACCAGATCGTCTGCAAAGCATTCTTTCTTTCTTTCTTTCTTTCTTATATTTGTTAATCACCCATCTGGCCAGTCACCCGGCCACCCTGGGCGATGACATATATTTGCCCCACAAAGCCCAACAAAATACACATTTCACATAAGGCAAATTGTGAAACACTTACCAACCAACAACCCCTCAAAAAACACCAGGCAAAACACCTGACTCCCTGCCACCCCTCAAACCCCACAAGTTGTTCACCACCCCACTCCACTGAATTTTAGTAGCAAATCACTGCTTTTTCCCATTACCCTAGCAAGCGGCAGCACCAGTTATGTTCCACAAGCATTGGTTAACTCCAGCACAATGTCATTAGCGTTAGCACTGGGGATCAGTTGGATACCATCTATAGTCAGCGGGCAACTTGAATACTTCTTGAAGAAGGGCATCAAGGAAACCTTTCACATCCAACCCTCAGCCACCCCTACAAGGTACAGTTTGTTTCTCTGGCTTTGGCCTTCTAGGTCAGTGACTGGCCCTAAACACTTTCAACTCAGCTTGATGCTGCTATAGGGAGAATGCCACTGCATTCCCGCTTTCTATGTCAGAAACACACTGTTCCACCCTGGTGAGCTGAAGATGGCTCTAAGCAGGGCCGGTGCAAGCTCTCTCCTGCCGCCTGAGGTGGGAGCACACATGTGACCCCCCCCACTATGTCTCCCGCACCTCACCATGTGCTGTATCCCCCCCCCCCCAGTGCCACTGCTACCGCTATTGTTGCTGCTGCTCTGAAGAGCCATGTCAGCCATAAAAATGGGCTGGCATGACTCTGTAGAGAGACATTACAAGTGCTCTTCATTTGAGCAAGATGTGGCAGCATTTTGCCTCAAATGGGAGATACCCAAATTGCATTCTTTGCTATGCTCTTCTTTATGGAGTTGGGCAGATGTCCACAAATTAAGAATCTGAGTTGTCTTTCTCTTAACTTCATTGGGGAGCCTCTTATGTCATTCTCATCCCCTTGTTCCTTAAATTGCTCGCTGAGCAATCAGTTCTCCCTCATGCTCGTGGCACCAACATGATCCAGGGACCGTGTTCAATCCTGGATATGTCCGTCACAAGAGCCCTATTCAGGTGTTCTGTAGCTGTGTAGAATAAACACATGAGGAAAAGGAGTGCTTTAGCCTCACCCCATCCTCACACATTTCCATCACCCTCTATTTTTGGAGGGCGGCTTTCTGACGAGGACAGACTCCTGTACCTGTGGAGGCTCTCTACATGATTGAGAAATCAGGAATATCCTGGGAAGACGTGTGAGATGGGGGGCTAGAGTGCTCCATCTCCTCACATGTTTATTCTACACAGCTACAGAATGCTTGAGGGCCAAGGTAAGAAAGTCAGCTTCTGCATTCCAATCTGCACACCCTCCCTTGGATGATAAGAAACTGACCTTTCCTCATAATGGATTGGGTTTTTCCTTTTCCTCTTGCTGTATGATTCAAAGATTCTCAACTGCAGTAGCACTGCCACTAGAAGCACAATGTTCGGAAACCTGCTTCTCTTTTAAGGATGTGTATCTTCTCTCTGTCCTACTGGAGTGGTGCTTATTCAGCCCCATGACTTTCTATATTGGCTTTCCCAATTACTTCATCCCTTTTACCTTCAGTTCTTTCAACTGTGTTAGGTAAGGGTTGGAAGAACCCTGGGGGACAAAGCAGCCACCCTAGGTAATTTCTTTATAGATTCTATAATAAATCACAGACTGTTAAATCTCACAAGACTTCAGTTCCTGCCAGATTTTGATAGCACATTGCAGACATTCTCTTGTGAAATATCCTTCACATCTATCTCCTATGTTGGACTTCCCAGTATTATTAAGAAGGTAGAATGGGACAAAGGAAAAAGTGGGAACCCTGACTGAATTAACACATAAATGTTTATAACTCAGAAATCACAATCCCAGGTTTATGTGTGAAACAGTTGTCACTGTTTGAACACCATAGAGAGCTTTCATATCACTTGACATCAACCCAAACACAACTCATTTTCAATGGAGGCTGGTCATTCTGAATAAGCTGTGAATCAAGCACGTATATATGCACGTGTGAATTGGTTCTCACTCTTTAGAAAAGTCAGCAATTGCAAGTAAATAATGACTGTCTGCAAAGTGGGGAGAGCATAGATTGTTTATTAAAGACATGGATAGGCTTTGGAAAGCTTACAGGTTCATTATAAAGATTATTAATAGTTCTGAAGACCTTTGAGTTCTCTAAAACACTGCTGAAATGCTAATTATTGTTATTAACTCCAAAACAATGGATATAATATTGCATGGGGTATCAATCTTGCTAAACCTGTAAGAAAATAATAACTAACCATAGAAATCTCATGATGGATTTGTTAAATTGAGGTGTTTCCTGTTTCAGCTGTAGCTCACTTTCGTTTTGAACAAAGTATATCAATAGAGATGATGGTAGTTATTTTGTTCTTCAGTCCAATTTGTCTAATAGCTCACTTAAATGTCTGTTGTCCTTTAACCAATTGTGTGATATCTCATGTAGAAGTAGGGAAAATATCATTGATACACATTGTAAAGAAACTTTTCCTTGGCATGCACCTGTTTTTTATGTAGCAGAAAATTATTTAGGAAAGATATTTGAAAATATCTGTAAAGTGCATTTCGGTTTGATTTATATTTATATTTGAGGTGCTGTATTTTTATCCCTATTAAGCAATGTTGGGGGGAAAGCAAACCTTTATACTGGTTTTTACTCTAAATGACCAAAAAGTGGCTTTGAAATTAAGTAGGTGACAGATTGATTGCAAAGAGGTGTGTGTGTGTGTGTGTGTGTGTGTGTGTGACATTTTATTCAGGAATGCTTCTAATAAACTAAACATTTCTCTAGATTATGTCTTAGGAAAATATTCCAAAAATACATATTCTGCAGAGAACAGTGAGTTATCTGTCAAAATCCAGCTGTTCTAAATTAGTAGACATCATATACTTTTGTTTCTGATGTTTGTGGGATTGTTGTGTTTTTATTTTTTGGTGCAGGTTTTTTGCACTAAATTGTATGAGGCTGGGATTCCACCTGACGTGGTAACAGGAATATTTTCAAATATTTCTTCTATCTATCGCTTCCACGAACAGTTTCTCCTGCCTGAGCTCAAAACAAGGATTACAGATGAGTGGTGGGTAAACAAAGGGTTACAAACAAATGTTTCCATGTTAAGAACTTTCTAGAACTAAAAATGTCCACTTCTGTGGACATTAATAGATATACTCTTAATAGAATAATAGAATGTATCTTTATGTAACATCTTTAGGCTTGAATGTTCTATGTCTTTATTTTATGCTTGAGTGTTCCATGTCTTCATTTTGTATTACGGTATCTCATAAGACCGAAGTAATGTTTCAGATGGCCTTCCAGTAGTAGCCCCATCCCAGTAATACAGTACAACCCTCTGCAGGACACTGGTCTTTCTCATCGTCTTCAGTATTGGGCCTAGTTCTAGACTTCTATCTCCGCTGCATATCTGGAGCTAGCCTCAGGAAAGCCCACCTTTGTAAGAGCACTATTACCTATTCTAGCATACACAGCTTTGAGCTGGAGTTCTGCTCAGAATTGGGTCCATAAACACAAATATGTTAATATTTATTTATTTATTTATCTATCTATCTATTAAATATATTTATACTACCCAATTGGCAGATGCCCTCAGGCGGTTTACAACCATAAAAAGCCAAAAACAACAATAAAATAACCACCAAAACAATACAGTTTATATATGCACATTTCCCAAGGCCTGCTGGGGATTATGCCCATTTTCCAGGGAATGTGCAAAATGCAGTCTAGATACTCACATTCCCCAAGGCCTGTTGGAGATTATGCATAATGGCTGGAGAATGTGCACAATTCCTTCTTCATGAACAGATTATATGCACATTGTCAAGGAAGTGTGGTGAATGTGCACAATGGCTGGTTGTTATGCACATTAACCGTTCAACTTTTATTACCCCTAACATATACACCAGATTAATTTCTGTAGTGTATGAAAATCAATTAGATCTGGCTGTATGGAAATGGCTTGGATTCAGACTTCACTTTGCTGGCAGAAAAGAGGAGGCAACGTTTGCCAATTCTCCCTTCCTGTTGGGGAACCCACCAGAGTAATGTTGGAGGTGGCATTGGGAGCTGCAGGAGAAGAAGAAGAAGAAGTTGCCATCCAGGTTCCTTCTGCTGGATTAAAAGCCTTCCATGGATGAAAGCTAGATCCAAACATCACTTTTGCAAAAAGTGAAGTTTGGATCCAACCAAGATTATAGTTCCCAACTAATGTGAGGTTCCAGTTTCCCTGTTTAAGTCTTTAATGTGTTTGTTTTTTTTATACAGGAATACAAACCCAAGGCTAGGAGATATCCTTCAAAAACTTGCTCCATTTCTGAAGATGTATGGCGAATATGTAAAGAATTTTGACAGAGCAATGGACATGGTGAACACATGGATACAGAGATCATCTCCTTTTAAAGATGTTATTCAAAACATACAGGTATATTTAGTACATACAGGTATATATCTATACTACCTTTTGACCGTAATAAGGGCCCCCAAGGTGATTTACAAAACCCACAACTTAAAACCACAAAATTAAAACAGACCATTAAGACTAAGGAGAGCAGAGTTAAAACCTTTCATCTCAAAGTAAAAACCATTAAAAGCCAGGTGGAGATAGATAGATAGATAGATAGATAGACAGACACACACACACACACACACACACACACGTATATATATACACACACATACATACATTGCCTGCCTAGAAACCATCAGGAGTGGGGCCATTCTAATCTCCTTTGAGAAGGAATTCCATAACCAGTGTGCTGCCACAGAAAATGCCCTGTCTTGTACATAACTAAACTTCTTTTGGTCGTGGGCCATACAATAGCACCTCAAAAATCACGATAACTTATGGACAGATTCATACAGGAAGAGGAGGTTTTTTAAGTTATAAAGCTTCAGAACTTCTCACAGTCCATATCCTGTTGACGTTACATATTAGGAAGGAGTGAAACCAGAAAAAAGCCCCATCCAGCACACTTGGACTCATGGCATTATATACTTGTGTGTTGTTCTGCATATGTAGCCATATGCAAGGGTGTGTTTTACAACAGGCAGGGTTGATTCCAGTGCACAAGTGATTATGCTAGATTTTTGGCCAGTTCATTGGTTGGCCAAACTAACAAAGAATGGTGTTATGAACAATTAAATGGGCATATTTAGTAGGTATGGACGTCACAAAAAGATTTTATATCAAAAAAAGGAAGTTCCTTTTTGTCCTATATTAATAATATTGTAAAGTCTCAAATAGATGAAATATCAATGGCAACAGATACTCTTAAAATACATTGGTGTTGGAGTTTTTTCATAATTGACTTTTGAATGCATCCAGATTGTCTACAATCCAGTTTTGCAGATGAAAAGACCAGCAGTATCTTCATTAAATGGTTTAAATACATGGATATGACAGTTTTTAAAAAATCAGCCAGAACAATATTTTTTTTTCTGGATTACAGAAACAAGAAATATGTGGGAACCTGACATTACAGCATCACATGCTGGAACCTGTACAGAGAATTCCACGCTATGAGCTTCTCCTGAAGGATTATCTTAAAAAACTTCCTGGAGAGTCACCAGACAGGAAAGATGCTGAAAGTATGTACAATTTTCAGCCACATGGTTAGGAATGACCAGCTTATTTTGTAAAGTTGCATTCAAGGGTGAATGGAGACTATCCATGAAATATGTTACATGTTTTAAATGTGAGACGGAGTGGTCCCATGCCACTGGATAGAAGCGGTGGTGAGGCCACTCCTGAAGAAACCCTCTCTGGACCTAGAAGATCTTAACAACTTTAGGCTGCTGGCGAATGTTCCTTTCCTGGGCAAGGTCCTTGAGCAGGTGGTGGCCAACCAGCTCCAGGCGCTCTTGTGTGAGACTGATTATCTGGATCCATTTCAGTCGGGGTTTTGGCCTGGTTTTGGCACAGAAACAGCTTTGGTATGATGATCTATGGCGGGAGCTGGGAGAGAGACAGGGAGTGTGACCCTGTTGATACTCCTGGATCTCTTGGTGGCTTTCAGTACCATCGACCATGGTATCCTTCTGGGGCGGCTGTCTGAGGTGGGAGTGGGGGGTACTGCATTGCAGTGGTTCCGCTTCTACTTGGATGGCTGGCTCCAGAAGGTGGTGCTTGGGGAATGCTGCTCAGCCCCGTGGACTCTCCAGTATGGAGTTCCTCAGGAAGTCGGTCTTAACTCCCATGCTATTCAACCTTTATTTGAAACTGCTGAGTGGGGTCATCCGGAGTTTTGCACTGCATTGCCATCGGTACACTGATGACACGCAGCTCTATCTCTCCTTTTCATCTTTAGCAGGTGAGGCTGTGGATGTGCTAAACCGGTGCCTGACTGCGACAATGGGCTGAATGAGGGCTAACAAACTTAAGCTCAATTCAGACAGGACTGAGATGCTGTTAGTGGGTGGTTCCTCTAACTGGATGGAGGGTGTTCAACCTGTTCTGGATGGGGTTGCACTCCCCTTGAAGGAGTAGCTTCGTAGCTTGGGGGTCCTCCTTGAGCCATCTTTGTCACTTGAGGCTCAAGTGGCCTCAGTGGCACAGAATGCCTTCTACCAGTTCTGACTGGTGGCCAAGCTATGCCCCTATCTGGACAGAGATAGCCTGGTTTCAGTAATCTATACTTTGGTAATCTCTAAGCTAGACTACTGCAATGCACTCTATGTGGGGCTGCCCTTGAAGACTGTTCAGAAGCTGCAGCTTGTGCAAAACATGGCAGCCAGACTAATAACCAGGACCAGGGGGTCTGAACATATAGCACCAGTTATGGCCTGCTTGCATTGGCTGCCTATATGCTTTTGAGCCTGATTCAAGGTGCTGGTCTTAACCTATAAAGCCCTACACGTCTTAGGACTGCAATACTTGACGGAACACTCTACCTGGACACTAAGCTCAACATTTGGGGCCTTCCTCTAATTACCATCTCCCAAGGAGGCTTGGTCAGTGGCAACAAAGAGGAGGGCCTTTTCTGTGGTAGCCTCCCACTTATGGAACAAGCTCCCCACTGAGGCCTGCCTGGTGCCAACTCTCCTGTCCTTTTGGCGCCAGGTTAAGAATGTGCTCTATGCTGAGGCATTTAACAGCTCCAAATAGTATAGGGGTGGTAGTGGTTCTGTCAGCTTTTCAACAGGTCTGGTTTTGTTACCTTGTTTTTAGCTATTTACGTCATTTTTAAATTTAGTTTTTAAATTTGTAGTAGTGAAGTTTTTATGATGTTTTTATTGTTTGTATTTTATATTGTATTTTATAATTGTTGTAAACTACCCAGAGAGCTTTGGCTATTCGGTGGTATAGAAATAAAATAAATAATCATAATAATAATAATTTTAAAATCAAATCCTTCCCTCTTTTCTCATAATTTGATCTCCACAAAAGGTAACATCATGATATCAATTGATTTGGATTGTAGGCTGGTAAAACCAAAGGCAGGGTCTTGTAATTTTTTTTAATGTTCAGCACCTAGCATATATGTAGTACACGATAGTTCCTTGCATCTATATTCTATTGTGCTTATGGTAGTGACACCAGTTGGCTGAACTTGTATCGTGACATAGAACTTGCATGCTGACTTTTCAGCTGTTCAAGGGAGAGATGGGCAAATCTGTCAAGCTCAGTCTTGTTCAGGTTCTCATTTTCCCTGCACTAGGGCTTGTTCCATCCAGGGATGGGGACTCGGACTCGGGGACTCGACTCGTGAGTCCGACTGAGTCCCCCCTCTGACTCGAGTCCCACTCGAGTCCCATATTCATTATGGGAATCGAGTCGGGGCCCAGGACCCCTTTCCTCCGCCTCCGCCGCCGCTCTCGCCTCACCCAATAATTTATGTGGGACTCGAGACTCGACTCGGGACTCGAGCCCAAGGACTCCTCTTCCTCCGCCTCCGCCGCCGCTCTCGCCTCACGCCGCCAGCGCCGTCGCTCTGTTTTTCAACCACAGCAACCCCGCCAAAAACAGAGCGACGGCGCTGGCGGCGTGACGCGGCGTGCTGTGTGCTACGGCGATGGCGATGAGGTCGACGGCGGAGGAGGAGGAGGAGGAAGAGGAGGAGGTGAGGGCGGCGGCGGCAGAGGCGAGGGTGGCGGCGAGGGCGGCGGAGGTGGAGGTGAGGGCGGCGGCAGCGAGGGTAGCGGCGGCGGCGGTGGCAGAGGTGAGGTGAGGGCGGCGGCGTTGGCGAGGGGAGGGCGGCGGCAGCGGTGAGGTGAGGGTGGCGGAGGTGGAGGTGAGGGCGGCAGCGGCAGCGACCCATGGAGGGAGCAGGAGGGTCTCCGCGGGAGGAAGGGCAGCTCTTCTTCCTCTCGTGGAGACCCTCCTGCTCCCTCCATGGGCCGCCGCTTTGGGAGGGACTCGGGACTCGAGTCACCATTTTGGACCTCGGACTCTAGACTCGACTCTAGACTCGGGTCCAAAGACTCGGGACTCGACTCGGGACCAAGGACTCTTCAACATCCCTGGTTCCATCCCGGTTCTACATCAGATTTTGAACCCCCTCCCCCCCCTTTTGTGCACAGAAATTTGTGTATATTTTTCTGTGCATTTTTCAAAACATGCACATTGTTTGTACATATTTTTCTAATGTATGCATTTTTATATGCATGTCTCCAATGGCTAAAGTGTGTTTTTGTGCATCCTTCAAATGGACATATTTTTCAGGGCATGTTTTTCAAATGGGTGCATGTTTTCGAACACATTTTGTTTTGTGAAACATATCACAAGCATGGAAGTGTATGGATTTCTGACCACAAATTGAGTTCAGGTCCATGTTTGGTTCTGGGAGGTGCACATTGGGTGATCCTGCATAAAAATGTGAAACCACTGGATTTTTCACCCATCTGTAGCTCAAGAAACAAAGCTGTTTGCCACTCAACTTTTGTAAGAGAAGGGAAAGCTTCTGATTGGGTGGAATTACTACCTTACACAGATCTTCGAGATGGGGGATTTCAAGGGAAGACTGGGTACTGTGAGGATGTCCTTGCAAGTAGTGAAGTGTTTTTTCTGCTAGGAATTAGGTGAACTATTCTTGCTGTACAAAAGTTTACCGGCTAGTTCATGCATTCCCCACTCCCCTCAAACATATAGACTGCAGAGAAGCAAGGCTTCCACCACACCCTATCACATGCTCAGTCTGACTGATCTGATGTATATGACTAACTTACTCATACTCCAAGAAGGCATCAGATCCCTTGAAGTTTTCCTCCTGCTAACCAAAGTTCAGGCAAAGGGGGACTTTGTTGTGTTATACTGATCCTGGTCAACTGAAGAGAAGCATTGGCTAGAGGCAGTTTCAAAGAGGACTGGTTTGCACGTAATGCTAAACCATGGTTTGGTGCTACATAATCAAGTCCGAAAGCCTGATCAAAGCATCAGGCTCACACACTCCCCACTCTTCTCCTATGCGGCTGGGAGGAGGGCTTTGGCAGAGTTTCATTTTACTTTCCTTGAAAGCCAGCTTGTTATGTCCAAGCCAGGGATCATAGTTTAAAACAAACTCTGGTTAGTTAAACAAGCCAGCTAAACAACCCATGGTTTAAAATGGGCTTGTTTAGAAACTGTTTTAAATCACCATCTCTGGTTCATACATAACAATAAGCCAGTTTTACAGGGAAATGAGAGTAAACTCTCCACAAGGGGTGGGGGAAGGGGAGCACACAAGCCTGATGCTTCATTCAGGCTTGTTCAGGCTCATCCACGTAGCGCTAAAACCATGGTTTAGCATCACATGTGAAACAGCTCAATGAATATGTGCCAGGAAAATGTTACCAGAAAAAGCACAGAGCAAAAAGTGAAATGTAAAGCTGCAAAGAAGAATGTGAAGCTGGGGTTGCACATTGAGCAGCCTATATCAATCCTGACCGCAAATTAAGGAACAGAAATTCCTGTCCTGCAAGCATAAATAGGAAGTTGTATAAAGCTATAGGCTGTGCCTGAGCAAAATAACTGGTCATGTATAACATGCTCTACTGCTCTCAGCAATTTACTGGATCTGAGTATATACCGTAAACCTTTCTTCTCCTTTTGCCCATTGTGTACCGCTTATCAGATATATTTTTTTTAAATCTGTGGTGTATTAAATGGAATGCTTTTGCATGCACACTTGACCCTGACACGCACAGGAATATCATGCAGAAGGGTTCTTCCTTACAAAAGTCATTTGTGTGCAGCAGCAATTTTGAAGTAAAGTTGTTCACACCAGGGATATAAAAACTCTGCTATTAACTGATAACAATCTTAAGAATGTATAACTGCTGCTGCCTGTATTGCAGAATCACTGGAGCTCATTTCTACTGCGGCAAACCATTCAAATGCAGCCATCCGAAAGATGGTGAGTGGAAACTGTGTAACAGCATCATCATCTGAGCAATTAACTGAGATGCTTATTTGAACCAGTGGCTTTCTCATTACCACATAGTGTCTTAGTGTTGGTTTTTATACTGACTGAAACCTTCTGGTTCAGGTCAAGCTGAAGTATTAATCAGTCCTTTTGTATATTTAGTCTCTGTGTGTCTGCTTTTCTCGCTGCTACCTACTAATTATCAGTGACTTGTGTGGCTAGTCTCAGACATTCTTCTATAAGTGTTTTGGCATACTTTAAATTTTCAAACATTGTTCTTGCATGTTAACAGCACATCCTATGCATGGCTATTCAGAAGTAAGTCCCATTGAATTCAATGAAACTTACTTCTAGATAAGTGTGTATAGCATCATCATCAGGCGATCACTCGTGACCGAGTAAGATTGTCTTCCAGGATAAAAATTTACAAAAAGGAGATTTTAAAAGGAGGAAATTCTAAAGAAAATTGTGTAGACTCTAGCGATGGGTCCGTAAGTGAGTGTGGAGGCCAATTCTAGATCCACACAGCTTCCCACAATGAGGACACAGGTTACCAGATGGAAGATGGTCCTGTAAAGGATTCATTTGACGTGCTTTTCGCTTAGCACGTTTCTCCCTTTCACCTTGCATTCGGGCTTCTTCAAAGTCCATAGAACCTTTGTGAAAGGCCAACCTTCAGTTAGATCGTTCATGGGCCAGAGCTTCCCAGTTTTCGATGTTTATATTGCATTTTTTTAGATTAGCCTTATGAACATCTTTAAACCTCTTATATGGACCACCGATATTCCGCTTTCCATCCTTGAGTTCGCAGAGTAGCATTGCAGCCTAAATTGGCTAATTCGAGCATTTGACCCAGTGTTACAGTTACTGTCCTATGTATGGTAGAGAGCACTTGCAGGCCTGTGCCTCTGCAGTGTGCTCAAATGCCCCCATGAGAATATGATCATACATGAGCTAGGTGTTCATGTGACATAACTGTTGTCTGTGATCCTAGCATCTCTTTAGGGGGCAGGATGTAGACAAATTATCTGTTGGAATGCATGGTCCACCATGAAGCTTATTTGTATGATGGCAGGTGGACCTGTTTCTGAAGTTGACCCCCACTATGTATACTGCGAGGCAGAATGTGAGATGAACCCAAATGAAAGGTCATATGTCTGCCATTAAGAAGGCATCTTTAAGGGCAGCTTGTTCATAATTGGAGATCTTATAAATTGTGAAGAAATGTAGCACTAATGGATTAGGATTAACACTAATGATGTTTCCTTTTGTTATTAATAGAAGGAAACATCATAAGAACATAAGAAGAGCCATGCTGGATCAGACCAAAGGCCTATCTAGTCCAAAATTATACAAATCCAGTATTTACATGTTTGAGCACTAGGCTTTTCAGGAAGTGAATTATATCCGGAAATAAGCCCTGCAATTTAGCATGTGAATTTTGTGAGAATATTCTTGAATATTCTTGCACATGATTCAGAGCAAGGACAGAGAGAGCCTTGCTGAAATCAGGGAACAGACTGCTGAGGCAGAAACTCGGGAAATACTGAGGCTGTGCCGAAAAGCAGATGGCTGGGTTAGACCTTGAAGACAGAATCATATCCAATAGGCCAGGGGTGGGCAATTTGTCACCCTCCAAATGTTTTGGCCTACAAGTCCCATCAGCCGTAGCCAGATGACGGGAGTTGTAGGCCAAGACATAGGGAGGGCCACACGTTGCCCACCCCTACTTTAGGCTGTACTGGATAGGTTTTGTGCCAACTGAGACAGTGTCTGGTATCTCTTGGCGCCTTACGGAATTGTAACAGCCAACAGGAAATGGCACTTCCTGCAAAGTATTGTTCAGAGGTTTCGCAGTTGTTTTATCGGAGTGCTAGTGCTCATGAGGGCAAGCTGACGTCACCTGAGTTTGATCCAACTGTGAAAGGGTGGTTTTGACTAGCTTCTGGGAACAAAAACTAAAAGGTACCCAACTGCACCAAGAACATTTTTAAGGATTAAGGAACATTTTAAAAGATTTCCACTTTGCCACACATATGAATCACTCATAGTTAAGCCTACAGTATTATACTTAATACTAAAACATGCTAGAAAATAATACTACCCCTTGATCAGCAGTATATAATCCTATATACACATACCTGGAAGTAAGTCCCGCAGAACTCAGTGGGGCTTATTTCTGAGTAGCCCATGTACAGGATAGCTCAAGATGGAGTGCATGAAATGTTAGAGGACAATTGTATGCATGTCTTCTTAGAAGTAAGTTCAGTGGGTCTTGCTCCCATTAAATGTTTGTAGGATTGCAGCCTGAATTCGGTTAGATCATGCAGGGTACAAAATAGATTTCAGATTGCACCAAGATCTCTTAGGTCAAAGAAACAATGGCTGTTTTCTCTTTGAAAATATAAACACTAGTAGTTTTCAGTTTTGCTTGGCTTTTTAGCTCAGGGCAAGAAGACTTAGGGTAGAAGATTTATAGAACTATCCTATATATGGCTACTCAGAAATAAGCCCCACTGAGTTCAGTGGGACTTACTTCGAGGTATGTGTATATAGGATTACAGCCTGAGGATCAGAGGCTGCTACCACAAAAGAGCAGTCTTGCATTCAGTTCTCCCTTCTCTCTCTCTCTCTCATATAATGTTTAATAGGGGAAATGTGTGAAATAACATCATCATATTGTGTGTTTGTACCCTGCATAGACAGGCAAATTCACAACGATGTCATGCCATGCATTTCCAATATTAAATGTCACCAAGAGAGGAGGAGGGGGAGGGACTGGATATGTAATTACTGATTCGCCAGCAGATCCTAGATGAGCATCACCTTTAATTCTACCCTATGAATGTTCCTTTCTCTGGAAGCTCCTCTAGTTTCATAGCCAGATGCTAGCTGATTCAGAGACTCCATTGTTCTTCCTAAGTGCTGTGTAAGCATCGACTGCCCCACTCAGTGCCAGGGAAAGTTTCATGGATGCAGTGGGAATGAATGCACAGACCTTTGCTGAAACATGGATGTGTATAGGGAGCCCCTGGTTACTCAGATTTAAATGTAGACATCGGATCCCCATGAAATGTCACCTATAGCTTTCAACTCTTTACCACTGCAGTTATGAGGGCCGGTTTGCATGACACAGCAGCCTACTGTGGGTTGTGCGCCAGCCACCATTTGAATATGTAAGCTGTGGCTTGCGAAACCAGGTGTTGTGGATTATGCGAGGGTTAAATAACCCTAGAACAACCCATGGTTAATCCTCTTAAAACTCACAATTCCTGGTTTCACATGACATGACAAGTGCTTGCCTGCCTCAACTTGCATATTCAAAATGGCAGCTGGCATGCGCTGCAACCCACAGTGGCTTAAATAAGTGGGCTGTGGTGATCGTGCAAACCTGGTCTTACTCTCTCCCCTGTTAGTTTTTAGTAACAAGTTGCTGACTACTCTGTTATAAGGGACATTTTGGGATTCTCTGGCAATGCATGGTTGTACAGGCCTTACTAAGAGCTGACAAAAAAGTGAGGATACTGAAAGAAGTATTTTACTTTTCTGGAGTGTGTTCTCTTTTCTTGATTGTTGTTTTTAAGTTGGTAAAAAACACACACCAGAATTATACTGTAAGTTTCTTCTTTGATGTATTTTTGTCTCTTCCATTTTCATAAGCCACTCTGGGTACTTGATGGTAGAAGAGAAGGATATAAATATTGTATCATCATCATCCAGTAGCTGACATGACTTTTCCCATTAATTAACTGAATTATGTTTTTTTGTTAAGAGTTAATTATAAATTAATAAACAAAGTCTAGCTGGTAGCTGAGTTGTCATTTCCTCTTGTGCTTGCAGGAAAAGATGCACAAGCTGTTAGAAGTATATGAGCGGCTTGGAGGAGAAGAGGATATTGTGAATCCAGCCAATGAATTGATTAAAGAGGGGCACATTCAGAAACTGTCAGCAAAAAATGGCACAGCTCAGGATAGGTATCTATTTCTGGTGAGTTATTTGGTTTCTTTGGAGTAAAGTATTCTCTTACTTTGTAGACATGCAGTCAGTCCTACCTGGCAGTCTGTTCTATATTCAGGCACGTCTCCACTCCTTTCACACAAGCAGCCTTTTAAAGAAATGTTATTTCTGCCACTGTACTACACTTAGATGGCGTGCATTTGGTTTTTTGCATGCTTGGCACTTTTTTTTTACTCTACCTTTGGAGCATATGCTACTGAATATCCCACCAAATTAACTTTCTAAATATAACCTTCTAAATTATTGTTGACAGTCACAAGCTTCCTGAGAAGATCAATCATTGTCTGCCAGAATCAATGTATGCTAGTGATAGCACTTTGGAAATCTAAGGTCAAGCCCGTCCAGCCATTAGTTGCCGATCTTTCTACATGGTTCTCTGGATGCAAGTCCACACATAGTTTGACTCTGTTGTGAGTCTGTAACTGATTTACCAGTTTTTTTCTTTTGTCATGGTGCTAAACAGACTCTGTACAGGTAAAACATCTTCTGGAAAACGCTTTTTTGTACATTTTCTCCATTGTGGTGTAGACCAGGGTTCCCTAACCCTTTTGGACCCATGGACACATTTGGGAATTTGAGAAACTGCTGTGGGCACCACCACAAAATGGCTCCATGGAGGATCTAGCTAGTCACATAATGGCTGCTGTGGGGGCCTGGCTAGTCAAAAGACAAGTAATTCACCCAAGTAACTGAGTAGAAGCAGAGGAATGCCAAAGCCAATCCACATAGTTGACCCCACAGAGGCAAAACAAAATACCAGTTTAAGGTTGTAATCCTTTGCATGCTTACATGGAACTCAATGAGACGATAAAATGAAGGGCGCCTGAAAATATGCAAAATGCAGAAAGGATTTAATGAAGTCTGTACATCCCTAGCTGGGAGAATATGGATGGAATACTTGCAGTGATGAAGGAACATCACTGATTTATGTGTCCCAAAAGAACACAATAATTATGTTTGCAGTGAAGTCAAGAGAGACTCCCAGCTTGAAAAGGGAGAGTAAGCCCATAGGCCTCAATTCATATGATTCAGAGTCAAAATAGGGCTTTTTTCAATCTCCCCCTGAACTATCATTAGAAAAAGTCAGGTCGTGATAAATTTCCCATATCACGGTGAAAAAAGATTGCTAACAAATCAAACTATTTTTTGTTCTAGAGCACTTTTAGGAATGAACAATTTAGCGTAACTGAACTTTATAATAAGGGCTTATAAACCACCTTACCTTGTGGCTAAATATTGAACTGATTTCTGCACACCATTCATAACAAGAATTTTCTGTCAATTGCAGTTTAACAGCATGGTATTGTACTGTGTGCCAAAACTGAGATTGATAGGCCAGAAATTCAGTGTTCGAGAAAAGATCGATATTGCAGGATTACAGGTTTGTATCTTGTTTTCTTGCTTTTATGCTCATATGTGTTTCCTCCAGGATTTGTCAGTCTTGTCACAGAAGATCCCTTAGCTGAAGAACAAGCACTTTGACCACTCCCAAATGCTTAAGCAAAGTGAAATGCTGGCAGGCAGGCAGAACAGGATGGTGCTGTTGTAGGTAGAACTGCACGGAAGGGGTAGTGTGGCATGCTTTAAGGTAGCCTTTCCCAGCTTGGTGCCCTCCAGATGTATCGGACTACAATTCCCATAATCCGCAGCCAGCATGGCTAATCCTCTGGTGGCTAAGGTTGATATGAGTTGAAGTGCAATGCATCTGGTGGCACCAAGTTGGGAAAGGCTGCAAAACACAGGCAGCTGCTCTCACGCTGCAATACACTCAGTGCCAGTGGAAAGCTGCTGAACTGTTTGCATATCATCGCACATCAACATTGTATCATTGCATATTTCACCATCCTTGAAATATGGTGGAGGCCATATCCATACATTTCTCCAGGCCCAGGTTAGACACACGTACAACATAGATTAGAATTTAAGTCTCTCCTAGCAATTGCTTGCGCTTCTCACAGTTGGAGAGAGATCCTTGTTTGTACCTCATACGTCAGCAGGGATATTGTTTTGGATCCAGGCTTGGACTCAGCAGCATTCTGCTGGCATTGGAGGAATGGGGCATGGCAGCAATATTCCCCTTACTCCTGCAGTTGCCAGTGCTACCTCCCATGCTGTTCTGGAGAATGAAGGGGCCCCATCGAGCAGTGTGGAGGTGTCACTGGGGGCTCCAGAGAGAAGGTGGAATCGGAGAAAATCACCACCCCACCCTTTTCCTCCAGTAAGAAGCCTCTGCTAGATCCCACTTCCTTCCATGGATGGGAGGAGTTCTTCTGTTCTCAGAGGTGCAAGACTGGATCCAACCCACAGTTAGGGGCAAGTGTAAAAGTAATGCACCATAAAAAGGAGATCCTTGTTGTTGTTGTTGTTAATTAGTAATTAGTTCACACTCTTTGCTGCTATTCGTTTAGAGGATGCAACGTTTTGTTTGGTAGTCATAAAAGTAACTGGATTTAAATTTTTATGAATACCCAAATACTGACTTGGTTTTCTAGGTCCAGGAAATTGTCAAGCACAATGCGGCCCATACATTCTCAATAACAGGGAAAAAGAGATCCTTGGAACTACAAGCTAGGTACAGAATTTGTTCTGCATATATGTATTTATTTTGAACAAGAAGCATTTAGCGTCCCCAACCCGGATCCTTCCAGCATCAATTATATGCTGCCGTCTTTAGATTGAATGGCACATCACATTCTAGCAACAAATCATGAATTTTCATAATTTACTGTAGAGATAAATGACTGAGTGATGTTTGCTTATAAATTGCAGATATTAAAACTGCTGCTGGAAACAGTGCACTAGAAATGTCACTCTCTGTTTAATTTAATGAAATTGCAGAAAGGAAAGCAAAAGTGTCTTTGTTTCTCATTTTTTAGGACAGAAGAAGAAAAGAAAGAATGGATTCAGGTTAATATAATCATATTTTACTGAGCACTTTTGCCCATTGAATGGAAGCCATTTACTAAGCAAATGAAGTTGCATATAGGATATTCCAAGCATTTTTACTCCACCCTGCGAAAACTTTCCCAGGGAAGCTTACAATAAAAATATAAAATACAATAATGGAAAGATAATCAAAGCATTATGAAACAACAATGAAATCAGCAACACATAAAAGAGCAGCATAAAAACAGACACTGGAGATAAAAACAGAGAATAAAAAGCTCTTCCCCTGGTGCCAAAATTACATTAAAGTAAATACTCTCCTGTAGAGAATATTCTGTAATCAAGCTGCCACAACAGAAAGGGTCCTGTTCATTGTGATGGAGACCCAAAGAAGGGACCTTGAGAATGCTCTTAAGACATAGGTAATCTCATATGTCAAAGGGCAACTCAACTGATATCCTAGTCCCAAGACATGAAAAGCTTTAAAGGAAAGCACTAGCACTCTGAATTGGGCCCAGAAACAGATTAGGAGCCAGTGTAGATGCCCTGTCCTGGTTAACACTCGCAGCAGTATTTTGAACTACAGTAATACCTTGGATTGCAAGTAACTTGGTTTGAGAGCGTTTTGCAAGACAAGCAAATTTTTAAATATTTATTAATATATTTTTTGACTTGATATACAAGCAACATCTTGCAATACAAGTACTGTAGTACGGCTTAAATTAAAAATCTCTGTACAATTTTTTTGGGGGGGAATTTCGTTTTGATATACAAGTGTTTTGGATTACAAGCACGTTTCCGGAACGAATTATGCTCTCAATCCAAGGCATGACTGTAACTGCAGTTCCAAACTATCTTCAAAGGCAGCCTCACCTGTATTTGATTACTGTAATGGAAGATGGAGCTCTAATGCTATGGAGTGATGACTTCTGTGTTATAATCTTATCTGTGTTGGTGGCACAAAACCTATCACCTATCTCACCCTTCCCATTTATAAAATTCTGATAGTGTATTTGGCTAGCAGTGTGTTCCTGATACCGCAGTTCTGACAGAACATGCAGTCTCAACTTTGGTATGTCATGCTTGAAAATTTTGCATGTAGTTCCTACAAAATTCCAAATTCTGGAGGAACCACATTTTTAAGCAATGACATCTACAACTGATTCTTTTTAAAAATATATATTGAGGCTTTTGTTTTCTAAGCAAGAATTACAAAAATTGTAGGTTACTTTTACATGTATCTTTTCTTGAAATTTTATTCCAGGTCATTCAATCAACAATAGAAAAACATAAACAGAACAGTGAAACATTTAGGGCTTTTAATATCTCCTTTTCTCAAGAAGATGAGCATCTCCCAGATTCATCAGTAAGTGATGAGTGATCATAATTCCTGTGGTTCTTTGCTATACTATAGTTCAGTCTCTGCAATTGATTTAAGCTAGCTATTTTTCATTTTTTATATGCAGCCTATATTTGTAGCTTTCCTGATGATCTTTATCCCCACTTGTGTTACTTTCAAATGTATTTTAAATGATTATCTTCTTTCTCGCAAGACTATTCAACCACTGGCTTACTGTTATAGAGACACTGCAGTGTTTTGTATATAGATATGATCGCTAGCTTTTGAGCATTTTAAATATGATGCTTTTACAGCATTGTGTTAGGGATTAAAATGTTTTGTTATATGCAATGTTATGCACTATTATTGCTAGTAGGGTGTAGTAGCTAGAGTGTTTGGTTGAGTCATTTGAACCCGGGTTCAAATCCCTACTCGGATATGAAGTTCACTGGGTCTTTAGGTAATCTGATGTATCTCAGTCAAACCTAACATACAGGTTCTCCATTATGATATCTCATGACAGCTTACCAGCAAGTTCTAGCTGGGTAGAACGGGATCCACAGTGGTTGAAAAGCCTTTCAGGTATTTTATCTCACTGCTCATTTTCTCTGCCAATTCTATGCTTGCATGATAAATTTCTGCAATGCTGTTAAATAACCCTGGTATCTGGTGCCAGTGTAGTAATGCTGAGCCTCATTGCACCTTCTGGGTCAGCTTGCAAATTCAGGGACGTACCAGAGGGTATGAGGTTGCACTGACATAGCAATCGTTGTGACCCTTCCCAAATGCTCCTTAGCCAGTGCAAGGACTAATAGGACTGAATGATTAGCGAACCTGGTGTTTTATTTGGAATCTTGTGTATGTGTTTCTCCCTTGAAAGTGCTCTTCTTGGAATTAATATGACTGAGAACCCTTGAAGATAATCTCAGTACTGAAATGTTTAATTGTGGCTTTCCCCCACCAGATCGCAAGCACAAGTTCTGTGGAATCTATGCCAGGGACAGATGGAAGCAGCACATCTGGTGGGGTAAGCATTTGTGAGACTGATGCCTCATTACAGCAATGTTTAAATTCTTTGTTTTGAGGAGATAGAGAGAAAGAGAGCATGCAAAAAGAGAAAGAAACCTGTTCCAGTCACAGTCATACACTAGCCTATATTCTCTCATTAGGTTTTATTTACTAAAATAAATTTATTTGCCTTTTCCTCATTACTCCTGACCTTTTCTAGTGTAAAACCTTGGCATTTGCCTCATTTTTGGAATATAAGGCACCATGATGGCTAAATTGGATGTTCTTCCATTGAATGCTTTGGAAAAATTTTTGAGGTGCAGCCCTATGCATGTTTGGACAGTAAAAGGTCCTACAACTCCCAGCATTCCAAAGCCAGCATGGCTGGCTGGGGAATGCTGGGAGTTGTAGGACCTTTTACTGTCCAAACATGCATAGAATTGTACCTTTAAAAGGCTAGTAGGGTCCCTAAAGGCAATACAAACATAAATAAACCATTATTAGTGGGCATATCTGTTCTGTATTTCTTTAAGACTGAGTTAAAGATTAGATAGAAAGATAAGCTTGTCCTTACTATGTTTTCACTAGAAATCTTTGAATTATCAGCAGAGCCACTTTTCTTCTGACAGCTGGGAAATGGACAGTAATTCTTTCCTAATGGTTGTTTTCAGTTTAAGCAGTGCAAAATCACAGCTCGCATGCATACTACTATGCAGATGTCTTTTATTAGAAAAACTAAGCGTATTAGGGCTGGTTTAGATATCAGATGGCGCTTCTTACATGAAACACCATTGCTCTTGGCTAAACTGCTTTGTCTGATTCAGCTGTCCCATACTTAGCATTCCTTATAATTAGGACTGTCATCTGATGAAAGAAATTGTAGCCAGTTAATCATATGAGTTTCAGCTTAGTAATTGATCGGTTGATTAAATTGGTGTAAATTTGCATATGAATAAAACACTTCTTCTGAAAGGGAAGTGCTTCCCTTGTTTTTAGAGGTTGCACATGTATGTCACAAGAGGCATACATAATCTTAGAAGAGGCATTGCCTCCTTTGAGAAAGAGGAGGAGGAATGCCTCTTCTAAGGTAGTTCCTATCACCTATAGTCAGGGCTGCCTCAGGCAAGGCAGACCCACAGCCACTGTCTCCCTCCCCTATGCCCCCCCCACTTGCCCTTTTTAAAAAAAATGTCTCTGCATTACTGGTTGTAGTGCTGGTGATCCATCTCACTCCTCCATGCCACACTCCAAGGAAGGGATCCTTCCTCAGAGCAGGATGTTGTTTGAGGTGTCCCTGGAAATGCTGAGGTTGTCCATCTGCTAATGCCACAGCAGCAGAGGCAATCCCACCATCCCAGGGTAATTTTTCCCTTCAGTGCAAATGCTCACTGAATGCTCAGAGCGCAGCATTGTGGGTGAGACAGTGCCTTCACTACTTTGTTGCAGTATTTGCTGCCTTTGTGGAAAAGCAGTGGTGGCACAGGCACTCTCCATGGCCACTTGGCCATAATGCCTCACTCTGAGGAAGGACCCCCTCTGAGAGGCATGGGGCAAAGTACACTCTGGAGAGCACCAGAGGAGCACCACCAGCTGCTTTCATTGCAGTATTTGCTGCAGCAGTGAAGGTGGCAGCAGCATTCCTTGGCAGATGGGCAGCTGAGCTGCAGTAGCTGCTACTGATGTTGCCGTTGCTGGGTGGGGACATGACAACAATGGCTGGGTGCCTGGGCAGCCGGTGGGAGGTCACAATCTGCTGCCCCCCCCCCCCAGTCTTCCACCTGAGCCATGAGGCTCATTGTGGCTCATGATAGGGCTGGTCCTGCCTACAGGATTTGTAAGAACCTGTATTTAAACATTAATCTGCTGCCTGTTTGATTAGGGACACATTTTTAGTCAATCGACTAAAATTCAATATTCATCATTTAGATTAATTGTAGCTGTCCTACTTACAATTTAGACCACCACATATCATTCACACTAGTAGTATTCTCAAGCTGAGGGCTACAGTAAACAAGCATCCACTCTCAGGATTCTTATAGGTCAAGACATACTTTCAATAAAACATACCCAGGGGACTCGAGCAAAAAAGACCCGTGGAACATTATCTGCAACAAATTGTAACCAGGATAATTTCCTAGGAGATTTGGTAGCAGGAGGTCGTGTATCCCGGGCCCAATACACAATACCTTTATGCAGTGTAGTTTTATGCAGTATTGAGCTATTTCTGAGTCCACTCAACAAACTCTGGGCAAATCTGGGGTTGGGAAATGGTGTGACCTGGTTGTCATGCAGCAATTGGATGTGTTGCTGTATCAGCCTGGCCCAGTCATAAGAACCTTTTGTGGGGATTTGCAAGTGCAGTGCAGGTTATTTTCTGGCCAGGATACATTGTAACTTTTCCAGACACTCTCAGCAATCCCAGCCGTCGTTTCATGGCAGCTGGGCTAGGTGTTCAATCATCAGTATGACTGGCATTTGCTCTGCTGCTTGTGCCGGTGTGTGAGAAAGAATGATGCATAAATGCTATGGGTATCATTCTGGCTCTTTGGCTCTTGCTATAGTAATTGTTAAGATTACATTTTTAATGTAAAATATTATAAACGTCTCAGGTTTTTTGAACTATAAAACTATTAATTTTTACTAAAGCAGCTGCTTTTTACATTTTGTGTTATATATAAAAGTTCCTCTTCTTAATCTCAGTTGCATGACCTTTTTAAATCTTCATTTAAAAAAACACCACAACTGTTATTTGTTTGATAGATTTTTCTGGTGCCTTTTGCTTTTAATAGAATGGCAAAACAGCCTCTCTGCTGAAAGTAATGCTCACAGTAAAAGTACTATAATAAATTAAAAATTAAAGCTTGTATTTCCACATGTTTGTGTGCATATATAATTATTCTCCTTTACTCTACTTTGTGTCTGCCAAGCAATGGTCAACTGGCAGCTGTGAATTGTGCCATCTAAAAACTTGTACCTTAGTATAGTCCTTTTGCTTACAACTTATGCAACTAAACCACTTGGTGGTGATGAGAGTCAGCAAACTAGAAGCAGCCTTCTTAATTCTATCCAGCTTGCTAAAGAAATACTTAGCACATTGAGATATGACCAGTATTAGTTAGGAAATCTAGACCCTTTTGCTAAAATTGAAAAAAAAAATTGTAAAGAATGCAAAACACATTAATAAATAAATGCCATTCTACCATTTTTCGTTCCAAAGACTGGGTTTGCATGACACGAGGGTGGTTAATAAGCCACGGTGGCTTGTTGACCACCCCTGCCCATGCCGGCTGATTTCCCCAATTACCTTTGCCAGGCGCAGCTTGTCGTGCTGTCCGAACCTGGCGAGGGTGAGCAGCTGGCGTGATTGGTAGGCCACCCAGCAACCCTACAACAGACTGTGGGTTCTGGGTGGCTTTTTAACCACCGTCGCTGGGTTTGGATGTCACAATAACCTGCGTCTGGCAAGGGTAATTAGGGAAATCAGCTGGCATGCAACCAGCATGCGTGAGATTGGTTAACAAGCCACCTCGTGTTGTGCAAACCAGGCAAAAGACAGGGTGCTTCTAGATGAGGCTTTTATTGTGCAATTGACCTACCTCATTCACAGAATTTTATCAGGGGTCCAGATGACATCGTCTTCCACTTGTAACCCTCCCATGTTTGCCCAGCACTTCTTTCATCTTTTTTTCTTTCCACAAAAAATCCATTAAGGAGGAAAAACTGTACAATCTTTTGACTGGTAGCGCTAGGAGCTGTCTGTGTAGAAGCACCCAGAGATGTTGTATTTGCTGGTTAGCACTCTTGTATTTGCTGGTTAGCACTCTTTCTCACATTCCCCTTGTGGTGAATGACCATGTCTTCCCCATAGTTTTTATCTGTTGAATTCTTTACAGCATACAATCACTCCCTAAAATGTTATCTCCAAATGTATTCCAAAACCTATAGCATTATATGGGGTTAAACAGATGAGAATTAAATAAATTTCAGTGCAGTCTCAATAGCTGCAACAGTACTCCTTTTGGTGATGAACGGGGACTGCCCTTCTACTGCTGAAATGATCCTGGGAGACATTGAATTGGGATCTGAGGACATGTACCAGTTTGTCCCCCTTGTGATCCTTTTGGTGGTTAAGAAGGACTGAATCCCCCTTTGCTGCCCAGAGGGCTGTTGGGGAAGGTGGAAACTGGCCAGGCACTTCCACTCCATGCTTTTTGCAGGGGTCTTATAAAATTCTGCAGAGGATGCTGCACCTAACAAAATGCAGCCTGTTAGAAGCACCTACATAGTAACACAGCTGGCAGCTGATATAGTGCTAGGTCTGAACCAGGTCCCAGTGACAAGGGAAAGGTTCAAGTTGGTGTCTGTATGGCGGTCCTATGTGTTACAACAGCATAATATTGGTCGGGATGTGAGACTTCATAATTAGATTTCTTTTCAAAGCTTTTGTATACACCTGAAAGAAATGTCATTCAGAGCTACTTGTAACCATTAGTTGCTGTAATAATTAGGTGCTTCTTTACACCAAGTGCCATGCTGAAATGGTCTCTGAGCACATGGCCTGTCATAAAAGCAGCCAGGGCATGTATGTAAGAGCCTTAGGGTGCAATCCTATGCCTGTTTAGATGGGGGGGGGAAGTCCTACAACTCCCCAGCATTTCCCAGCTAGCCAGGCTGGCTGGGGAATGCTGGGGAGTTGTAGGACTTTTTTTCTGTCTAAACTGGAATAGGATTGCGCATTTAGCAACTCTGTAATGCACTCCATAAAGTTTAATCACAAGTCATATCTGTACTTCTGTCTTGCTCTTTGGGGCAAGAAAAGAATGTTAATATAAATTAAACAAATTCCCTGAAATGGGCTAAATGTTTGATTCTGGGTGGTGTTTGCAATTTGTTGCTTTGCTGGTAACTGATACTATTAAACAGTTGAAAACTTCCCAGCTTCCACATTGAGTGGTATCTTCTGTTCACTATCCCTGAAGCATTTTCAAACTGTGTCAATGGAACAAGCTGCGGTATGAGTCCCTGACAAGTAACTTACGGCGATGAATGCAGTTGGGACATAGAAGGGTCAAGGAGATACTTCTGCTTCTCCTGACAACTATCTGTACCTCACTAGGGAGCCCACATTTCAAATACCGTTGTCTCAAATTCTTCATACAAAGAGGTCTCACACCAATTAGAGACACTGAAAGACTTGCAAGCACCATACTTCTCTTGCATATATCCCACATCTTGCTAGCGCAGCAGGAAGTATCTTCTGAAGGAGAAGGCAGCTCACATATCAGAAAGGGTAAAGAGACCTTCAGCACATAAATAGACTTTAAAGAAAATCTATAATTGTTACTAAGTGGCGTTTTAGCAAGTTCAACCATTGTTAGAGGCTGTCTAATAGCTGGGCTATCCACCCTTCCAAATGTCAGGGGTCATTTGACTATGGCAGTTTTATCAGTCAAAGACTACTGGCAGAGCTTGGATCAAGGTATATCTTGCCAACCTAATGCATCTTTACTATTTGAATGTGTTAAATCTCTGCCTTACAAGTACCAGTCTCTATTTTTAAATAACAGAGTTCAAGCTGTCCTTTACTGGTTCACTATAACCTCGTTTAACTTCATTTTAATTTTATTTTCCATTCCAGCCTGAATGCTGCAGAAAATCTTCCAAATCGAAGAGAGAAAAGGAGAAGCAAGCTTGCAAAAGTTGCAGTGAAAGCTTTAACTCCATTACAAAAAGACGGCACCATTGCAAGCAATGTGGAGCGGTGAGTATTGAAGTAAAAATTCATTATTTTGTGATACATTGTTGTTATTTTGAAATAAGCTGGGTTTTCGCTACCAAATTCTGTCCAGAAAGGGATATAACCTTTTAAGCATTATCATTTATTATGGATATTTCAATAAAAATTCTCAGGACTGTCTACATAAGTAGATAGATGAGGGCTCGATATTCATGTAGGAAGATTTATCTACTATCCACAGTTTACCTTCTGTCTGTCAAGTTAATTAACAATGGGAAAGTCAGGATAAAACAATTAAAAATATGTATGGAGCTGTACAATTCTTACATACCTATTAATAAGGGGGGAAATCTCCTTCTGGAATTCACACATTTTATTTTTTAAATGAACACTTTTGGAAATAAGTTCCATTAAAATTGGTGGAATTTTAATCAAAGGTCCATTGTTTTCAGTGGGATTTATTTGTCTTCAGTTTTCTGCTATGACAGCCATTTTGCCAATGATTTATTTGAACCCTCCAAACATTAAAATGTATTTAAAGACCCAGGTTATTTTTCTTATCTGATACTACTCTCAGACACATCTTTCACTGATAATCAATCTCCAACATTTCAGATAATTCTGTTGTTTAACCATTGGCATGCTTAGATTCTTCTGTTAACTGTGGTAGTGAAGGATATTTCCCAGAAAATTCAAAGAAAGCTAATAGGACTTGCATTTTCTTCTTAGATTACATGGGTATTTCTATGCCATGTTGGCTTTTCTTCAAATTCTGTCAGTAAACCTGAAATTATCAGTACATCTAACATCAGTTGAATAGTTTGGTAGTATTAATTTAGCAGCATGTACATTAAGGGTGCACAACCAGCACCCGCCGTGGATGCCCACCACCACCTCCAAATCCCACCTCTGTACCCTCCCTTCTCCAGATGTCTTCATAAAGATCGCTCTTTTTCCACCGCTACTAGCAGCGAGGAAATAATGTTATGTATCAAGATTTCTGGGATATGTGAGTTGTGTGCTTATATGTCTGTGTGGGTACGCATATATGGCCCCCCAAGCCGGCATCTCATTGGCCCCAGGGCTGAAAAGTTTGTGCACCCCTGCTTTACATGAATGTTTATATTCATTCAGCATCAGTTGAATGGTTTGGTGCTTTTAATCCAACAGGATTTACATAGCCACCTTAGAAGCATTTGTATTCTGACAGTCAGGATATACATTATTTTAATAAATAAACAATATTTAATAAACAAAACAGCAACTTCAAACAGCTGAGTCAAAAAGGATGGTACAATACTGCAGACATTTGACAGTAAGACACAAACACAGGCTAAATAAATAAATAAGCCACATAAAAGCTAGCATGCGTCCAGACCATTACAGAAGAGTGAAGCCAGGAAATGTTTCACATCTGTCTGGTTTGATGTCTCTTTCCTTCTTGAGAAGGTGCATTCTTGAGAAGTGGATATAGCAATCTTATGAACAGTTTGATGTAACACGTTATTCATGAAGAATGCCATGTGTGAAGGACCACTGCCGGTAAAAACACAGTTAAAACTCCCTTATGCAGCTCCCAGGCTAACTGAGGCCAACCATGCTTGATTGCACTGAACCAGAAACAGCTTCCACCCTTGCAGAGTTTATTTATAACACCTTTAATTGAGCGAAGCAGGTCAGATAGATAAGGAATTTCACAGTAAACAGAAACAGTCTATAAAAATCAATGAAGCGAAGAGCTCCAATATACATTCAGCCTAGAGAAGGCTTGCGAAAGCACAGACAGTATTTCTTCGCACCAAAGAACCTGAACTTACTAGAAAGCTAAAACCGCAAGTTATTCTAACTTACAGCCGATCACCAAGCGTCCTGCTTGGGGTTGCAGGGCTTGATCTTGACTGGAGTCAAAGACCCATTCCGTGCAGTCCTGCACCTTTTCTCCCAACAACTTGATGGGGTTCGGTAGTTCCTTTTTACCCCCTCTCTTGCCTCCCCCCCCTTTCTAACAGGTTGAACTTGCTTTGCTCAGCAGGATCCTGTTGCCCCTCGGGTACTCAAAGTTGCCCCTCGGGTACTCAAAGGTACTTGGCAGCTCTTTGAGACTGCTGGGGGGGGGGGGAACCATTGGGGTGTATGCAGATGTGTCCCATTGAGGTAAATGTAAATGTAGCTCGATGTAAATATCTGCGCGGAACTGAACTATCCCTGCCCTAGGCAGAGATTATGCAGGTGGCGGTATGGGTGTGTGTCTGGTCCAGCTTTCTCTCCACACCATGAAATTGAAAATCATTAAAAAAAACAAAAAACAATATAAGATGAGATGTATGTTGCAGTGAATTCATATCCTCGTAGCTCAGATTTCACAGAAGAATCTTCAGATAAGGTATCATAGAGCATCCCATCCCCGTGTAGCAGATTTTGGGATGGGGGATGGGGAAGAGGGGGCAGGCTATTGATGGGATGAAACTGGAAAGCTCTGCAATCCTCAGTGCCTGAAATATCTATAGTTTCCTTGTCTATTTCAGCCATGTTTTAAAATCTTTGTCAGTTTCAGTCACAACCAAACTGCAAGCTTTGCTGCAAGGATGTTTGCACTCTTTTTTAAATAAATAGATAAATGTTTGTCTTCTTTCTTCAAGATTCACTTAATGAAAGAGATCAATATACAGTAATACCTTGGATTGCAAGCATAATTCATTCCGGAACCGTGTTTGTAATCCAAAACACTCTTATATCAAAGCGAGTCTCTGGCGGGTGTGAGCGGAGCCAATTTCGGCCCGCTATGCCCGCTCGAGGTGAGCGGTTACATCCCTACGACCACTTGTATTGCAAGACGTCGCTTGTTTATCAAGTCAAAATTTATTTTAAAAATTTGCTTGTCTTGCAAAACGCTCTCAAACCAAGCTACTTGCAATCCAAGGTATTACTGTATGGCTTTTCTTGTACAGGCAGTCCCCTGAGTTAAGAACGTCTGACTTACAGACAACCCATACTTAAGAATGGACTTCTGGGTTTCCCGGCGCTACGTCGTTTACATAGAGTACATAGCGTAGCATACTACGCAATTTGCATAATTTACGCAATTTGCGTAAATGCCAGTTTTAATTAATACAATGCTATGCTATTTCGACTTACATACAAATTTGACTTGAAGACATTCTTAAGAATGGAACTTGTTCGTAACCTGGGGACCCCCTGTATTTACAAGTTGTTGTTTTTTACTGGACTGTGGCCTGGAAATAAAGAACTACAGATTTGAAGTATTTACAAACTATTTATCCTCAGGAGCAACAAAAATTACCATGCAAAATATTTGCATGTTGTTCTTCCTTGATGGTTAGTTGCTCTGAATTATTGCAACTAACCATTGAGGAAGAATAACACACACAGAGAGAATCTTGCTATCTGTCTGATGTATCTTAATAACAATGGCTTGGATCCAGTGGTGTTCCACCAGCAGAACTGGCAGATTGGTTTTCTCCTCCCTCCTGCAGTCCCCCATACACCCCCCATCATCATCATCATCAGGCGATCACTCGTGACCGAGTAAGATTGTCTTCCGGGATAAAAGGAGGAGATTCTAAAGAAGATTGTGTAGACTCTAGCGATGGGTCCGTAAGTGACTGTGGAGGCCAATTCTAGATCCACACAGCTTCCCACAGTGAGGACACAGGTTACCCGATAGAAGATGGTCCTGTAAAGGATTCATTTGACGTGCTTTTCGCTTAGCACGTTTCTCCCTTTCACCTTGCACTCGGGCTTCTTCAAAGTCCATGGAACCTTTGTGAAAGGCCAACCTCCATTTAGATCGTTCATGGGCCAGAGCTTCCCAGTTTTCGATGTTTATATTGCATTTTTTTAGATTAGCCTTATGAACATCTTTAAACCTCTTATATTGACCACCGATATTCCGCTTTCCATCCTTGAGTTGGGAGTAAAGTAACTGCTTTGGGAGACGGCAGTCAGGCATTCGAACAACATGACCGGTCCACTGAAGTTGGCGTTGAAGGATCATTTTTTCAATGCTAGTAGTCTTTGCTTCTTCCAGTACACTGACATTTGTTCGCCTATCTTCCCAAGTAATTTGCAGGATTTTCCGGAGGCAACGTTGATGAAACCTTTCAAGGAGGTGGAAGTGACGTTTATAGATAGTCCATGTTTCGCAGGCATAGAATAAAGTTGGTAATACAATGGCTTCATAAACCAGTGTTTTGGTCTTCTTACAAATATCCCGATCCTCGAACACTCTATGTTTCATTCGAGAAAATGCGGCACTTGCGGAGCTCAGACGATGCTGGATTTCACTGTCGATGTTAGCTGTAACAGAAAGATAGCTGCCAAGATAGAGAAAATGATCGACATTTTCCAGTATTGTCCCGCCAAGCTGGATAGATGGCATCACCAAAGGATTGGCTTGCACTTGCTGATGAAGCACTTTGGTTTTTTTGATGTTAAGTGAGAGACCAAGTTTTTCGTATGCTTCTGCAAAAGCATTTAGGATAGTTTGGAGATCATCCTCTGAATGTGCGGAGACCACATTATCATCAGCATACTGAAGTTCCACAACGGAGGTTGTAATTACCTTACTTTTTGCTTTCAGCCTGCTGAGATTAAAAAGCTTTCCATCTGTTCGATATATAATTCCCACACCGGTGGGAAGTTTCCCCTCGACAAGATGTAAAACCATGGCGATGAAAATGGCAAATAATGTTGGGGCGATAACACATCCCTGTTTAACACCTGATCCCACTTTAAATGGAGCACCATGAGAGCCGTTGTTGTCCAAAACCGTTGCCGTCATGTTGTCATGGAGAAGTCGCAAGATATTCACAAATTTATTGGGGCATCCAATTTTCATAAGGATAGTCCAGAGAGCTGTACGGTCTACAGTATCAAAGGCCTTAGCCAAATCGATAAATGCCATATAAAGGGGTTGATTTTGCTCCCGGCATTTTTCTTGGAGCTGACGTGCAGTAAAAATCATGTCTACTGTCCCTCTAGAGGGGCGGAAACCATATTGAGTTTCAGGGAGGATCTCTTCTGAAATAGATAGAAGACGGTTTGCGAGAATCCTAGCAAATATTTTACCTGCGGTTGCTAAGAGAGAAATGCCCCGATAGTTTCCACAGTCTGTTCTATCACCCTTCTTAAAGAGGGTGATAATTATGGCATCCCTGAAGTCTTCTGGGATCTCTTCTCTTATCCAGATTTTTTCGATGAGTTTATGAAGAAGTTGTACAAGTTCGGGCCCCCCTTCTTTAAAGATTTCAGCAGGAATCCCATCTGGTCCACTAGCTTTGTTGTTCTTCATTTGATTAATGGCTTTTTTTACTTCATCCAAAGTGGGGAGTATTGCAAGTTCCTCTTTAATTTGTTTTTGCGGGATTTGCGAAAAAATCTCATTATCCACCTTAGACTTACGATTTAAAAGGTCATAATAATGCTCTTTCCAACGCAGTGCAATAGACTCTTTGTCTTTTAAGAGTTTGGTGCCATCTTTTGATTGTAAAGGGTTTGTACCATAGGTTTTTGGTCCATAAATGGCCCTTGTGGCCTTAAAAAAGCCCCGTGCATCATGAGATTCTGCAAGTTGTTGAATTTCTTCAGCTTTCTTTTTCCACCAAGCGTTCTTAGCTTTGGAGGGAGGGTCATGGAGGACTGCAGTAGTGGGGAAGGATGTGGCAGTCCCATTGCACCTGCAGAAGTTTCAAAATGCTTATCTAAATAAGGTAAAGGCCAATATGTGGCATTGCTCAAAGTGGATAGGAATAGAGGAAACTTTGTTCTACCAGGTCAGCTGGTAGACCATCTAGGCCATTACTTTGTCCATCTAGGCCATTACTTTGTGCTCCGACTGACAGGTTCTTGGTCAGAAAAAACCTTTCCCATCACCAGCTACCTGATATTTTAACTGGACAGGCGAGGGATTGAATCCAGAACCTTTTGCAGGTAAAGCATGTGCTCAATCACTGAGCTATTGCCCTCCTCCATATAATCCCCCAAAGTGGATACCTTTTGGCTGCATCCTACAAAATTGTAGCAACCAGGCATGAGGTGCTAGCTGTGCCTAGGAGCAGCAGAGAACAATACAGGGGCAATGGTGATGGAAGAGGGCTAGTGGATCTCTCATAAGGCTTAGGAGCCAACTTTCTAGGAAGAGAGTACCCTAGAGTGTGTTGCTAAACAACTGAATACTAAATGGAAAGCCCTCACATAGTGGATCACATGATCTTCTTCATAGATGTAAACCAGTTAAGGGCATCCTCACTTAACCTTCTGCACCTAAGAGATGGTACATTGTCTATCCCTTTAATTAAAATCCACTGAGCTGCTTTGGCTTGTAGCGATCCAATTACCACCTAGTTAACGGGCACACTCCATTTCTCACAGCAGATTCTCCAGAAAGTCCTCCACAAGGACTGCTGAAGCTCAAACTCAGTCTGCTTAGCATGCTCATATATCATCTGAATATATGAAACTTGAAACTTTATTACGGTCATATGACCCAAATTTTACAAATTATTATATTACACAGTACAAATCGTACCCAGGATATTACATGAGTACAGGTAAAACAATACTTCTTTTCCATGATAAAACATACTTTGAACAAAACCATTTTCACTTATTCCCTACCATAAAAGCTTTCCTTTTCATAGTAGCTAAGAGGAAGTTTGTTACTGCAGAGGTGACAGTTGGGTTTTGGTCATTTAGGCAGAAAGTGACCAGCCAGTTGTCAGGCATACCACAAAACCTCCTAAGGAAAGGCAAAATTGTGTCTTCCCTTATTTTAGAATAGAATTTACAATAAAGGAGGATGTGCCTCAGTGATTCAGGTTCCCCAGCCATACATGGACAGTGTCTCTGCTGATATGGTGTTCCTTGATACCTCCCCTGCAAGATCGCTGATGGAAGAATGTTGAATCTAGCTAGCAAAATTGCTCTGCGAGCCTGTGGGTCACTGATATTTGAGAGATATGATGCTGAAAGGCCATAGATTGGAGTTACCCCACTTGCAGTGGGGGAACAGGATCTATTTGCTAGTGAGCTTAACTCCTGTCTCTCGATATCAAACAATCTCTGTGATAACAGTCTGAGCACATGCTGTGGACCGAGGAGAAGAACAGAGTCCATGTAGATACCAATTGACCTAATTTTCCATTGCACCAAAGAGGCCCATTTACTAATATAGCTGTCCCTTAGGATATGGCATTCATAACTGTGGTCCCCTGATGTAAAGTGTAAGTGCAGCCAGAACTTAAAAGTTTAAATCCATACTTTCACTTCTAGCAGGCCTAATCCTGTATCTAAGTACATGGCTGCATAACAGACACAATTAGGAACTCCCAGAATGCGTCGTAGGAATTTAGCTTGAACTTGCTCTATCCCCACATCGACTGCACTTATCCAAATAGGTACACCATATAACAATTGGGCCGTAATTTTGGCTTTAAATACCTGTATTGCAGAAGGAACATGTTGTCCCCCCTGCGTGTAAAAGAAACGGGCAATAGCCATCGTACTCCGGATAGCCAAATTAATAGCGAGGTGTTGATGGGCAATCCAATTAGATTTATACTGAAAGTTTAAACCCAGATAACTGTATTCTTTTACTTGTTCCAAGTTAATGCCTCTAAGAGTCCAGCACATATGTTTCCAAGCCTTGGGAAAAACCATAACTTTTGATTTCCCAAGATTAATAGTCAACTCATTTGCATCACAATATGTGGCAAAGGCAACTATAAGACGTTTCAATCCCAACTGGGTTTGCAATAAAACAACGGAGTCATCTGCATAGAGTAAAAGTGGGATTTTTTGAGTACCCATTTTTGGGAAGTGACCCTCTTGTTAATGCAGAAGAGAGATCATTCATGAACAGATTAAAAGGGAGGGTGCCTTTGGTAGAATAGCTTTGATAAAAATGAAGATATTACCAAAGATAATTTTCTTATTTAGAATGATACCAAGTTGTTTATCAGAGAAGGAAATTAAGGAATGGCAAGCAATAATTAATAATTTTTGTAATGGGGGAAAAAGGCGAGGATTACTAAGAGTAAATGGTATAAACCCCAAAAAGAAGGTGGGCTTGGCCTTCCTAATATCAAGTGGTATTATATACGGTAGCTAATCAGTTAAGGTTTATAATGGACATTTTAGTTAAGAAGAATATTTTGTGGTTAGAAATAGAAACGCAGGAAATAGAAATTGGGATGGAAAAAATTTTATTTAAAAAAAAAACTAATAGTAGGGTAAAAAGAATAGAAAATCCCTTCTTGAAAAATATGGTAGGGATTTGGAATAGTAATAGACAGATTTTTATACCAGGGATATCCCCGTTAACTCCAGTGGTAGCAATGGAGGACTTTCCAGAAAATGCACAGCATTGGGAAGGTATATTTAGGGAAAATAAGGTTATCAAATTAATGGATTAGATGGGAAAAATTGAGACTAGACAACAAATATTGGAAATGATTGGGCCACGGCAGAATTTCGTGGTTAAATTTAATGCAATTAGATCAGTGGACTAAGAAATGGAAGAAGAGAAATGAGCATGAGAGGGAGCTTACTGGATTTGAAAAGAAAGTGTTGTCTAGAGAACTTATAGAAGGGAATGTTTCTTCCAGAGGGTTAACTAAGGAGATATATAAAATGTTTCAGAGGATTGAAGCGAAAAAAGATAACCTTAAGACGATATGGGAAATGGAATTTGAGGAGGAGATATCGAATGTGGGGTGGAGAAATATTTGGGGCAGACATATATTAAGAAATATGTCAGTAAGGATAAAAGAGAATTTTTAAAAAACTGTTTGGAGATGGTATCTGACTCCAGTAAGACTAAACAAAATAGATAGTAACTGTGCTTCATTGTGTTGGAGAGGATGTCAGGAACTTGGTACTTATGGTCATATGTGCTGGAGTTGCAAAAGCGTATTGGATTTTTGGAATAAAATTTTTGTAGAAAATTCAGAAATTATTGGCATTAATTTGGAGGTCTGTTCAAAATTAGCATTGTTATCAATAACGGAGAAGCTTCTGTGCTCGCAAGAGAAAAAGGAATTAATTGTAAGTTTATTAGCGGCAGGGAGATTACTGATAGCAAGGAATTGGAAAGTTCAACACCAGTACTTAATAATAGATTGGTATAAAGAGGTTTGGGATATTGCTTTAAATGATAAACTAACATGTAGTATTAAATGTAAAAAGGGACAATTAAAGAAAAATAATTTTAAGGATATATGGGGACCTTTTTTAGATTATGTTTTAGTAAAGGGAAAAGGGAGTAAGCCATGTCATGATATGATGTATTTTTGGAATATAGATTAATAATGGATTATGTGGATAGAATTTGTTTTGGCCCCGGGGTGACGGGTGCACTTGGAGTTTATGATTTGTAGATATGTGTGGGGTTTTTTTTTCTGTATTTGTGTTCATTTAAAATAAATAAAAAAGTATTTAAATAAATAATAAAAAAAGGGAGGGTGCCAAAATGCACCCCTGTCTGACCCCTTTATTGGTGTAGAACTCTTCGGTCAATTCGCCGAGAGAGCTGTATCGCACCTGGCAACTAGTGTTAGAGTTTTTGTATGAGGAACAGCAGCCTTCTATCAATGGTTGTCTTTCTTAACTTAGACCACAGTAATTCCCTTGGAATAGAGTCAAAGGCCCCTTTTAGGTCAAAAAAACCTGTAAACAATTTCTCTCCCCCCCCCCCCCAGCAGCTCTATTTCTCTGCCAAGTGTGCCACACAATTCAGTGGTCCAGAGTAGATTTATTTTTGCAGAACCCAATTTGTTCCTGGCCTAAGATATGATATTCATCGATCCAGTCTGCAAGTTTACCCAATAGATGCCTAGCATAAAGCTTGCCCACGATTGACAGCAAGCTTATTGGGCGATAGTTGTCTGGCAATTTTGGGTCCCCCTTTTTAAAGATGGGCACTATAATGGACTTTGACCAAACTGAAGGCACCCTTCCAGTAATATCTATTAAAGAAAAAAGAGTAGCTATGGGGGGATGCCCACCATTCCAAATGTTTTTTGAATAATTCGGGTGGGAATCCATCAGGACCTGGAGCCTTGCCGTCCTTTAACTGACTAATTAGTTTTTTGATCTCATTGGAGTCAACCGGTATCCACTCTGGCACGTTAGGTGGCATAGAATCTGCCAGAGAGATATCCGGAGCTGCTGGATCATAGAATATGTTTGCAAAGAACTCCCTCCACACCTGCGGAGGCACTCTGCTGTCAAGCGGGACAGATTTGTTTGAAATGGCTCCGGACACCAGGACCCAAAACTGTTTGGTGTTACTAGGCTGTGAGGCCTAAATGAACAGGTCCCATCTCCTCTTTGGCAGCTCACTCTTCTTTTTTTTAATGGTTAATTTATATATCATTTTCAGTTCATGGTATTTAGGTGGGAGAGTGTTTGTTTTACTATTGCCATGCAGTTGGTATATTGCGTGAATCTGTTTTTTCAGCAGTTGACATTCTCCATCAAACCAACTGACGGGCATTTTACGTGATCCTTTCCCACCACTGACAGGTGCCTGTTGTTGTACAGCATTTATCTTCCTAGATAGCATTTATCTTCCTAGATAGCAAAGCATAGTAAGAAAGAGCCATGTCGATGTCCTGTGCTTTATCCATCTTTTGGTTAAGAGCAACGATAGGAGCTGAGGCTAACGTCTCGTTAATAATGGTATTGACTGTGTTATTCCACCTACGTTTGTAAACGTGGAGATTAACACCAGGTGGCTTGCCACCTAGAATGGTGCATGCTACAGAAACAAATAGTGGCTGGTGGTCGCTATCGGAACGATCACCTACCGGTACTTGAAAATCATATGCTAATCTTCTCAGTCGGGGCGAGACTAGAATATAGTCGATCACACTTCTTCCCCATGAGGATCTAAACGTGAATTCGCCTGGGGTATCAAGGGGAGAGGACCCATTCAGGATAGTTTTATCGTTATTGTCTACAAATGCCCAAACAGACTCCTGCATAGTTAATTAGGTGATCCTTGGAGCATCTAACATGGGGTAACACCCCTAACCTGGACTCATCTATTTAATAACCCATGGCCTGTAACAGTGCAGGGTTCTCAGAACCAATCCTAGCATTAAGATCGCCTGCCATTAATATTTCGCCAGTAGGATATTTTACCTCTAGGCCCAGAAGATAATCATTTAGAGCCTCCCATTGTGCCAGGATCCCTGCTTTGCCCTTTTTGGGGGGTAGGTAAACAATAATCAGCAGGGAGAAAGCGGTGCCTTTAAGTAAAATGGCCATAGCTAAAGGGGGGAGATTAGGTAGTATCTTGTACTCCAGATTAGTGGCTACAGATACACTCCATTTCCCACAGCAGATTCTCCAGAAAGTCCTCCACAAGGACTGCTGAAGCTCAAACTCAGTCTGCTTAGTATGCTCATATATCATCTTAATATATATAGACCTTATTTACTAGTGAACAAGCATGCTTGGCGCCAGTAGCCACATGAAGTTTTTACAAGAGAAAGTGGTATTTGCCAATATGCCAGATGCTTTCCTGCCTAAAATTATCTTTGTGTAGTGTAGTGGTTAGAGTATTGGACTGGAACTCAGGAGACCCGAGTTCTAGTTTCCACTCAGCCATGAAACTCACCAGGTGACTTTGAGCCATTCACTGATCTCAGCCTCACCTACCTCACAGGTTTGTTGTGAGGATAAAATGGAGAGGAGGAGGACCATATAAGCCATCTTGGGTTCCTTGCAAGAGGAAAAAAGGCAGGATATAAATGTAATAATAAATGTCAAACTCTTCACTCCTTTCAAAGTATTAGCTTGAAAGGTCTCTGCTGTAATTCTTCTGATAACAGAGAATGCTTTAGAAAGGTTTGGCTCCCTCTCCTTGTCATATGGGGCTCAATGAGCATTCACTACAGTGGCTCACACCTTTATTTTATTTATTTATTTATTTATTTCATTTTTATACTGCCCAATAGCTGACGCTCTCTGGGCGGTTTACAGCAATTAACAAGACAGTCCCTGCCCGCAGGCTTACAATCTAAAAAGACACGACACACAAGGAAAAAGGAATAGGGAGGGAAGAAGGGGGAATTCCCCCCAAAGTAATTTCTCTTATCAATATAAATGGTAGGTGAAAGAAAAGGAATATACTAATAAACTATATTTGCATCTGATAACAAAATCAGGTACAATGTACAAAACCAGATCATTTGACCATAAAAAGCTATTTTAAAAGTTTAACTTTTTCCTTTAATACTCTAAACTTAGGATTGCTGTTGCACCATTGCTTTCTTGCACCATTCACTTCAAAATTGCTGAGGTACCTCACCAGCAGTGAGGTACCAGCACTGATATAATCCTCCCCTGCATGACTGCAACAATATTCGAGCTTTGGACACATATGAAGTCAATACAATTGGTTTTTGTTTGCTATTTTACCAAGTATTATGGCTTGGGCCTAGCTGCAAGACTTATATCTTGGACATAATAGGCCATTGTTGTTTCAACTGATGTTTTCATAGATTTCATAGATCATAGAGTTGGAAGGAGCCTACAAGGCTATCGAGTCCAACCCCCTGCTCAATGCAGGAAACTAGAGGAGGGGTCTCCCATCCAAGTAATAACCAGGCCTGACCCTGCTTAGCTTTCCACGCTCAGACAAGCTGAGCCAGCGTAAGCCACAGGCCTGTATCTCAATTAATGCCTTTCCAATATATGAGCTAATTAGGTCACCCACAGCTATAGTCAGCATGACTTCTGTTACTCTACCCATAATAGCAGAATCAGAATGAGTGGTTCAGTTAGCATCATGCCACTACAGTATTGATAGCTCTAAAAATCCATAACAGAAGTATCTTTTGGAGGTATTTCCTGTTTCATGCTGTTTCAAGTTCGTTCCTGTCTCAAGTTGATGTTTGTAAGAGTCCTAAGAAAGAATAGCTTGCTATTCACCCACCAGTTTGCAGGTGTAGACTCTTATGTGTGTGTATCCTTCTCTCTCACTGTTCATTTCATTGTTGATTTTTTGTTATTTTGAAGAAAATATCTTTCTATGGCAATTGTTGCAATATTACAGGGATGGGGAAATTTTTTCAGCCCGCGGGCCGCATTGCCTTGGTGGCAATGTGTTGAGGGCCACATTCCAGCAATTGGCAGGGCTGAAAGTGAGTAGTGCCAATGCTGGTAATGGGCAAGGCCAGTCCGCACTCTCTCATACATGTGCACACTCATGTACACATACACTCCCAACACCCACATACGTGCATTCACACACCCTTATGGGGATGCGTCCATGAGCACACATACTCATACATGCATGTAACACCAATGCCATCTCCCAGGTGCTGCAATTAGGCTTGGAAAGTGCCTTCTGTTGGCTTCAATGAAAGGTTTTTCACAGCCTAATTTCAGCATGGGGGGGGGAGAGAAATTTGTGGGGAGAAGCTACAACCCACCCCCACAGCAATTAGGCTTGAAGAAAGACTTCTATTGTCTTAAGTGGAAAGCTTTTTCCAAGCCTAATCAGGCCAGAGGTTGAATTGTAGTGCATGGGGCGGGTTACCAGTGGAGGCTTTTAAGAAGTCTATTCCTGCATGGGGAAGGTAGAAGGGAGGCCCTTGGCTGGCTGGAAAGTCTCACTGGGTCATATCCAGCCCACGGACCAGAGGTTTCCCCCTCCTGCTATACTGATACTGCTATACCAGAAAATGTCCAGCAAATAAATATTGATGCATTTATTGGATCAATGAAGCCACACTTCATTGTGGCTGAAGTGTGTGTGTATGTGTGATGCTAAATGCAAGATGATGCAAAAAAGGGGATGTCATATTTCTAAGACTCCAAGAAACCTTTCATGAATGGAGCTCTTTTAAATTTATATTTGGATGAGCTTCCAGAAAACCTAATAAATATTTAATCCAGTGTAATTGAGAAGATAATTATAACACTGAACAGAAAGGCAAACGCATATAGGTGTGGTTTTGCCTTTATTTCTATAGGTCTTAGAAAATCTTAGAAAATAGCACAGAACAGCAAAAAATCATTCCCTGATGCTGAGTAAGTAGGGGAAACAGAAGGGAAGTAATCTTGTCTTGGACACAGGGCCTGAAAATCCTGGATTATTACTATCATTTTCAGAAACGGAAACTAAAGTGGTTCTAATCATAAGGGGATTTTGTTTTCAATAATGACTTCAGAATGAAGTACTGTGTTTTTGATTTAGGTTATCTGTGCAAAATGCTCTGAGTTTAAAACACTTGCTGATAACAGCCGCAACAACCGGGTGTGTAAAGAATGTTTTCAATTGCTGTCTACAACCCCATGCATCTTGGGCAATGAAGGTGCAGGAGAACAAAAGAAAAGGATCGCCATGGAGGTATTTTTATCTTGTTAACCAACCCTAAAATTACTGGTTGCTTCAGCAAAAGCATGGTTTTCAGTGTTAAAATCCTTTCACGGTTTGACCTTGCAATCATTCATCATCTAGGCCACAATTCTATGGAACCTGGTGGAATGGGGTATCTGCGTAGAGTGAAGTCTGTGGGTGGAGAAGGAGGACACACACCCCCCCAAGCCTCTCCATTGTGGGTGTGGAAACCTCCACTGCTCTTGTCTCTCTGCTCTTGGTGCTTTGGCAGAAACAGTAAAAGGGGGGTATGCCAGGTGGATCTGAGTTCCCTGTTTCCCCAACGTGATCTCAGAATGGGGAGGTTTGTGTGTGGGTGGGGGAATATGCCATTCCAGAAGGGGATGAAGAATACCCAGAAAAGAAAGGGGCAAACACAGAAAAATGCCACTGCCCCACCTGCTGGCACAAGCCAGGCAGGGCTTTGTATCTGGTGCTTCCTCCACCCTGGATTATCCCGCCACCATTCCTGTTGGTTTGCTCTGTTAGTAGCTCATCGTTTGCTACATAGACCTACAAAAGGGGGCTCTTGTATGGTTGCTACTACATGGATTTTTGTTTCTCTCAAATAATTTCATTTTACATTTGCCTTCCTAACCCCCTGTGATACACATACTTCTCAGTCATTATTGCTTTTAGCATGAATGGAGTGTTGCACATTATGGGTTGGATTCAACAGTTATGTGAGTGGAAGTCCGCTTATGCAATATGACTTTCCCGTCCTCTCTTCCCCCCTGCAGCCCCTGTGCGTGCCCCAAATCTGCTCTGGAAGGTCACCCAATCCTCTGGAGCAGATTGGGGGGGAGGGGAGGTGAGGGAGGCCACATACTATTCCACTAGTGGTTTCTGTTCTGCTAGCAGATGACCCATGTTGGATCCAACCCTATGAAATAAAGCCCAATTCTCAAGAGCTGTGGATTTATAAGGATACTTTTTAAGTTATGTTAGCACATAATTATATTCTAACATTTGCACACTAGAGAATTCTGCAGTCTGAAATCTCATTCTCCTTGAAGTGTGGGTTGTGACTGAACCATAAAAGGGACAATAGCAATCGCCATGCTAAGGGCTGGTTTGGCCCAGTGGGCAAAGGGTTCTACTTGGATGTGGAACATGTGGATTTAGATCCAAGTTCAGCAGGTAGACTAATGCCAAGGTCCGTTTTCACAGTCTTTGTGTGGCAGTCACCCTTTGACTTTTAGCTATATGGCCATATGCAGAGCCAGATGTGTGAGAGCTGACACTATGTGCCCCTACCTCCACTGCCTCTGCCGCCATCTTATCCATCACCATCTTATCTGCTGCCACCCACCGCCACCCCCACTCACCTGCCCACCTGCACTCACCTCAGGAGAAAGGAAGCAGGAAACAGCAAGGAACCACCAAGTTCCTGCTTCCTTGATGCTGAGCTGAGGGCGGTGGTAGGAAGAAGCAGGGGGGGGGGAAGCGGGGGTCTTGGCGGGTGCCTATAGCTCTCACGGGCACTGGGTTGCCAACCCCTGGTTTAACCCCTGGTATGTAAGTGATGGAGGTGCAAGCAACATAAACCATCTGATCAACTGACCAACCATGTAGCCTGTATTATTTTTAATGCTACCTCTTCTTTTCTCTCCAAAATTAAAAATCTAGCCAAATTTTACTGCTTTTTCCCCTACCAAAATTGGTTCTCTAACAATATCTACTCTCATCTTAACTACTGATTGCTTGTCTCTACCCAAACTTTGCTGTTAGGATCTCCCACAAATAGCTTCCACTGCATTAACCAGATCAGACCTCCTTTCATTTCTCTTAAATGACTTGCCTACAATGGAGGAAGCATAGAGACCACCATAATCCATTTACTTAAAATTTGGTGATTTCAAAAACACAAGGCATGGGGGGGGGGGGGCGGTTATATGATCTATCAAATAGCTTTAATAAATTTTGTTTCTCTTCCACTCTGAAATATGCTTCTCTAAGTCATCGTGCTACAGGTAGTTCCTTTAGGGCACAATCCTATGCATGTTTAGACAGACAGACAGAAAAAATCCTACAACTCCCAGCATCTTTTTAGCTAGCCCTGATAACTGGGGCATGCTGTGAATTGTAGGATTATTATTTTTTGTCTAAACATGCATAGATAGATACATATATTTCTATCCCACCTTTTTTCGTCCTGCAAGGAACCCAAGGCGGCTCCTCCTCCGCCTCCTCCATTTCATCCTCACAACAACCCTGTGAGGTAGGTTAGGTTGAGAGTCAGTGACTGGCCCAAAGTCACCCAGTGAGCTACATGGCCGAGCGGAGACTAGAACAATACAGGCTATATGGCTGGTCAGTTGATCAGATGGTTTATGTTGCTTGCACCTCCATCACTTACATACCAGTTAAACCAGGGGTTGGCAACCCAGTGCCCGTGAGAGCTATGGCCTTAGTCCCAGTCCAATACTCTAACCACTATGCCACACTGGCGCTCAGTGTGAATTGCCCCTTTGTGTCCCATCATAACCCACAGAAAACTATTGTAGTAGAGGTATCTTCATACAATAGGAAAATCATCCCCCCCCCCATCCAAGTTTTTAGATTATCCTAAAAGCCATGCAAATGCTTAAAAGCCAGTGAAATATGACCTGCTCTGTAAAGTAAAGCTCCACAGTATTCAAATTCAGGAGAAATGAAGTATTTTTCCTTAATAGGGTTAGACATTTAGCTCTCTGCTAAGTCTTTGGGATTTGGGTAAAATGCACAAGGAAGATGCAAAAAATACAGCCTAATCTGGGATCCTGTTTTTTTGCTAGGAGGTAGTAATTGATTGACATCTGTGGGTTACATCCAAGCACATGCCTCTAGGATTAGGAGTTCAAGTGTTTCCCTTAAATTAATGTTTCATGAGCTCAATGTCTCTTCAGGGAGTTGCCACTTTTTCCTGATCTATTAGCAGATGTAAGACTTCTTAGAGATTTGTTATACCAAAACCTAATATAATAGGTACAGTGTTTCCATTCATAAATGCTCTTCCCTATTTTTTGTTACATGGCTCTTGCGGGAAATTATTTATCTGATTTTTCTCCCTTCTCAGTTTCATATTGCAGAGGAAGATTTCCACTTCTTGAAAACTAAGAAGTGAAATCCTTACTCCAGTAAAGTCAGTGGAAGGGCACTGAAGGCTCTGTCACGGCAGTTCGCAAAACCTTGTGCCTCTCTTATTTCTAAGGACATTTCTTCAGAGGTGTTTTCCCATCTCAGGTGTACTCATTCGGCCCAACTTTATCTCATACCTGCTCACATAGCAGATGAGAGTGTGAAAAATTCCACAAGACATTGTGCTGGGGGAGGCAGGTGGCATGCAGATTGCACTGTTTCTCACACTTCTGGCTACACATTAAGGCACAAGCTGGGAGTATCAGCAGCTCCCCATAGACATGTATCCTTAGTAGATGAGAGCCAATGTGGTGCAGTGGTCAGCGTGCTGGCCTGGGACTCGGGAAATCTGGGTTCTAGTCTCCCCTTGGTCATGAAGCTCACTGGTGATTTTACACCACTCACTGACTCTCGGCCTAACCTACCTCATAGGGTTGTTGTGTGGATAAAATGGAGAGGAGGAGGACCATGTAAGCCACCTTGGGTTCCTTGCAAGAGGAATAAAGGTGGGATATAAATGTAATGATGATGCTGATGCATTCTGGCAAGAACTGTTCCTGTGCAAGCCCCACAGGAACAAATGGGAGTTATACCATTGCATTTTGTTTGGGCAATTGTACCAATGCTAGGTTGCATTAGAGAACAGGGAATTGGTCCATTCTAGAAAAGTGTTAGCTTTCTATCATTTTTGCATTTTCTCACAGATTTATGAAAGTAATATATTATGGAGATGATGGAAATGTGCCATGATAGTACAGAGCTGGCATCTCTGTAGTATGGTTTGGCTCTGTCCAGCAGCAATGCTGTGCTTGGGAGTAGGTCCCATTGAACACTCTTCCAAATAAATATGTCTAGGAATGGGCTGGAGTTTTCATTTCATTTTCTGACTCCACTCACTTGTGCTGAAGCAGCTTTCTCATTAGCTTTCAGTCTCATCCCAACCCACTTCAAGCATAAAAGCAGCTGTGTCATCTTAATTGATATTCTCAACTTCTACTGTGGAGGTGGAATTTTTAGTTTATCCTTCCCCAAGAACAGTAGTTCAGCACCTACATCTAGTTCCTTTAATCCTGATTGTATGTAATGATTATTAAACCCCTGTATATTTTAAGACTGATTCCTTGGTTATCACACTTCTGTACACATTTCCTATGCTGTGAACAAATATTTAAACATAAACTGCTAAGGTGTATAATAAATTGTAAATGCTTTCAGCGTGAGAGCAGGAATATTTTTGCTTCTTCCTTTTTTTTTTTTTTTTTAATAGAAGCAAAGTGTTTGGGCAGTGGAAAACAGTCTTTTCAGCAGCCACCTCCTGTTCCAAGAAAAAGGGAAGACTTGGTGTAAAGTGTGGGCCACCATTCCTAAGACTGAGCCCCTCGTCTTATATCTACAAGGAGGAAATCAGGTAAACAGTTTTTGCGTGTTGCACAGCAGTTAAAAATAATTAAGCATGTCATTCTGAGAAATGGGCTGGAACAGTAATTCCCAAACTGTGCCCAAGGTGCCCTAGTTTGCTGTGAGAACTAGTTTGCTAGTTTGCGCTAGTTTGCTGCTTGCCTGACGTGGGAAACTACCGTAATTGATTAATTTGAAGCTTCTTGTGCGCCCAACGTATCTACCCAGAGGGGAGGCTGCCTGCTGTGGCTCTGCCTGGTCTGGTCTGTCCCTCCTTCAATCAGCCTCCTCTGGTAACCCTGCCCTATCTCTGTACTGAGTGTGATTGGTGCATTTAGGGCGAATTACCTGCCCTCAGAGGGGGCTGTCCATTGTGCCTTTCATTAGGAGTCTCCATCATGCGGCACCCACAGAGCCAAGCTGAGGTGCCCACCAAGCTATTTTCCCCCTGTGCAAGCGAATGGGGCAATTCCTCCATTCACTGGTAGAAGGAGGGGGGGGGGGAGTCCTCCTTGCCAAGAAATGGCTGGAGGGGGGAAAGTGCGCCCCACACCAAGGGCCCTTGGTGCAACAGGGTCCTTGGCGGCAGGTGAGCTCTCCCCCCCCCCCATTTTGAGCAGGGGGGCTTTTTTGCTCCTTATGCAAGCCTATGGAGCGATTCCTTACAGGCGTGTTTAGGAAGCAAAAAAGCCACCCTGTCAAAAAACGGTGGTTGGCAATTTCCACCCACCACCAAGGACCCTTGGGGCAACAGGGTCTTTGGGGGGGGGCAAGCTTTGCCCCCCCCCCTCCAGCTCCTTCTCCAGGTGATCCCCCCCCCTTCCCTATTCAAGCCAATGGACAAATCTTTCCATTACGGTAGCTTAAATAAGGAGATAGTCCTCTGTGCTGAAAAATGGCTGGAGGACCCTTGGGCTGGAGGACCTTTGGAGCAACAGGGTCCATGGTGGGGATGGACTTCACCCCCCCCCCCAGCTCATTTTCAGTAGGAGGACTTGTTCTCACCCCCTGCAAATCCATGGAGAAATTGCTCCACTCAGTTGCATGGGGATGGGGGGAGAGAAAGGAAGAGGAGCCAGAGAGAGAGAGAGACAGACAGACAGACAAAGATGAGCCAGAGAAGGGGTGGGATGGGGATCAGAGAGAGAGAGAAAGTAAGAACCTGGGGTGGGGTGGGGTGGGGTGGGGTGGGGGGAGAACGAAAAAGGAACGAGAGAGAGAGAGAGAGAGAGAGAGAAGGAGGAGCCAGAGATAGAAGGAAGGAAGGAAAGAAGAACAGCCAGAGAGAAGAGCCAGACAGACAGAGTGAGAAGAGCCTGAAAAAGAGAAGCCAGAATCAGTAGCACATACACAGCACACATGCACGCGCACACACACACAGAGGTAAGGGATAGAGTGGCGCCCTCCCTGGTAAGCTTCCAGAGGCAGGCCAAGACCTTCCTGTTCCTGCAGGCATTTGGAACTAGCCTGTGATGCAATGGAATGCTGTATTTTATATTATGTATATTGTATTGTTTTTAGTGTGTGTGTGTGTGTGTGTGTGTATTTAATATTATTGATAGTTTAAATCTATTTTTAACTTTTGTATTTTTCTATTTCTGTTTTAATTGTTTGAGTTTTAAAGATTGTGAGCCGTCTTGGGTCCCAGTGTTGGGAAAAAGGCGGGATACAAATACTACTACTACTACTACTACTACTACTACTAATAATAATAATAATAATAGGGTACTCCTAACATTATTGTGAGTGACCCCCCCAGTCCCCCTACAGCAGACAATTTGTGGTGGTGCTCAGGGCACTTTTTCAAAATGGCGAATGTGCCCATGGGCCCAAAATGTTGGGGACCTTCCATGTTCCACTGCTCTGTCCTTCCTACCTCCTGGTCAGGTGATATGCCCAGATCAGTGACTCCTGGGTGGGCTCCTCTGAGAACAGGTAACTCTTACACTTTCTCAGGAGAGCAGTGTGTCTCCAATTTTAATTCAGGGGAAAGTGTGTGTCCAATATCAGAAGACTGGGGAACAGTGGGCTAGAAAGAATTTGGCTTGCTTTCAACAACAGAATGACCTTGCTGTGTTCTGAACTTAGCAAACGTTCCCAGAAAACATTCTCTTCTTCAAGAATAACTTCTTACTTTTTTCACAAAGGAATAAAGTTATGATAATTATTTATTTGCCTCAATTTTAAGAGAGGTGTATTTTTCCCCCCAAAAAGCATACTTCAGAGGGTTTATTGAACTTGAAAACATCCTTGCAAATAAAAAAACCCCACAAGGCTGTTGACAGTAAGACAGCATGACTTTAAATCTTCATCTGATTTATGAAGTTCAGCTCTCTGACAGTATTAGATCTGTGCTATTGGAGAAATGCTGAGAATGTCTTTTGATAATGCATAAAACAAGTAGATTTCCTCAGCTCTGGCATACTTAGAGCTAAACCACATTCACCCAGAAACATACAGAATTAATGTAGCAATAGAAGCAATCTTTAGATCTTTCCCTGGCGTCTACACTGGAATGATAAAGAGGAACAATATGTTGACTGACGGAATGTGCAGAAAAATTGCTTTCCCTTCTCAGTTGTGGTGGAAGTCGCCATGTGTGGGCCATGTGTGGACCATTGGCCATGCTGGCTGGAGCTGATGGGAGTTGAAGTCCAAAACATGTGGAGGGCACCAGATTGGGGAAAGCTGCCATATGGAGTTGTGAGGGGACTGCGGGCCACTTCAGCTAATATAGAGTCATAACAGTAGCTGATATTGCAGTATATTTAAAGGCAGGGATGGGCAACTTGTGGCCCTCCAGATGTTTTGGTGTCCAACTCCCATGATCTATGGTGGGGGGTCATGGGAGTTGGACACCAAAACATGCTGACTAGGGCTGATGGGAGTTGTAGGCCAAAACATCTGGAGTAAGGTGACCATTTTTTTCAAATTTAAAACCAGGACATTTATTTATTTATTTATTTATTTATTTTCTATACTGCCCCACTGCCGAAGCTCTCTGGGCAGTACATAAAACAACAATAAAAACATACAAAATACAATTTAAAATACAATCCAAAAGTTAATAAAACTAAGTCTACAGGTGACAATCCAGGTGACAATCCCCCCCCCCCGTACTATTTTGAGCTCTTAACTATTGAATGCCTTGGCATAGAAGGAAGTCTTAACCTGGCGCCGAAAAGATAGTAAGGTTGGCGCCAGGCGGGTTTCGGTGGGAGCTTATTCCATAATTGGGAGGCTACCAATGAGAAGGCCCTCCTCCTTGTTGCTACCAACCGAGCCTCTCTTGGAGGTGAGCCCCAGATGTGGAGTGTAGTGTCCGGGTAGATTGCGGTTGGGAGAGACGAGACGTTCTGTCAGGTATTGTGATCCTAAACTGTGTAGGGCTTTATAGGTTAGAACCAGCACCTTGAATTAGGCTCGGAAGCATATTGGCAGCCAGTGCAAACGGGCCAGAACCGGTGTAATGTGCTCGGACCTTCCGGTCCCCGCAATAAGCCTGGCTGCCGCATTTTGCACATGCTGCAGCTTCCGAACAGTCTTCAAAGGCAGCCCCACGTAGAGTCCATTGCAGTAGTCTAGTTTAGAGATCACCAGAGCATAGATTACTGAGACCAGGCTATCCCTGTCCAGATAGGGGCATAGCTGGGCCACCAGCCGGAGCTGGTAGAAGGCACTCTTTGCCACTGAGGCCACTTGAGCCTCAAGTGACAAAGATGGCTCCAGGAGCACCCCCAAGCTACGAACCTTCTCCTTCAAGGGGAGTGCAACCCCATCCAGAACAGGTTGAACACCCTCCATCCGGTCAAAGGAACCACCCACTAACAGCATCTCAGTCTTGTCTGGATTGAGCCTCAGTTTGTTAGCCCTCATCCAGTCCATTGTCGCAGCCAGGCACCGGTTCAGCACATCCACCGCCTCACCTGCTGAAGATGAAAAGGAGAAATAGAGCTGTGTGTCATCAGCGTACTGATGGCAACGCACTCCAAAACTCTGGATGACCCCACTCAGTGGTTTCATGCAGATGTTAAATAGCATGGGGGATAAGACCGACCCCTGAGGAACCCCGTACTGGAGAGTCCATGGGGCCGAGCAACATTCCCCAAGCACCACCCTCTGGAGCCGGCTATCCAAGTAGGAGCGGAACCACTGCAATGCAGTGCCCCCCACCCCCAACTCAGACAGCCTTTCCAGAAGGATACCATGGTTGATGGTATCGAAAGCTGCCGAGAGATCCAGCAGTATCAACAGGGTCGCACTCCCCCTGTCTCTCTCCCGACATAGGTCATCATACAGAGCGACCAAAGCTGTTTCTGTGCCAAAACCAGGCCTGAACCCCGACTGAAATGGATCCAGATAATCAGTCTCATCCAAGAGCGCCTGGAGCTGGTTGGCCACCACCCGCTCAAGGACCTTGCCCAGGAAAGGAACATTAGCCACCAGCCTAAAGTTGTTGAGATCTTCCGGGTCCAGAGAGGGTTTCTTCAGGAGTAGTCTCACCACCACTGCCTGTTTCAGGTGGCATGGGACCACTCCCTCTCACAAGGAGGCATTGATCACCTCTCTGGCCCAGCCAGCCGTTCCCTCCCTGCTAGTTTTTATAAGCCAAGAGGGGCAAGGATCCAGAACAGACGTGGTTGCACGAACCCATCCAAGCACCTTGTCAACATCCTCTACTGAAACTCATCCAAAATAACTAGACCAGGCTATGCTCTGGGTACCTCTCCTGATTCTACTGCTATAACATTGGAGTCTAAGTCCTTGCGGATGCAAGAGATTTTTTCCTGGACGTGCCTAGCGAATATATTGCAGCGGGCATCAGATGGGTCGATGATGTCCCTGGGGCCAGCATACAACAGGCCCCGGACGACCCTAAAGAGCCTCCGCTGGGTGGCAAAGAGATGATTGGATAGAGGCAGTGAGGTGTTGTCTCTTTGCCACCCTCACTGCCTCTAGGTATACCTGGCTATAGGCATGTACCAGGGCTCGATTGCATCCACTAGGAGTTTTCTTCCACCTGCACTCAAGCCGTCTCTTGTTTTGCTTCATCACTCTCAGCTCTGGGGTATACCACAGAGTCGTACGAGCTCTACTACAGAGTGGGAGCTCAGGAGCGATCGTGTCAACCGCCTGGGTCATCTCTCTATTCCAGAGATCAACCAGGGATTCGACAGGACCGCCAGCCATATCAGCCGGAAACCCCCCAAGGGCCCTCTGGAAACCATCCGGATTCATCAGCCTCCGGGGGCGGACCATCTTAATAGGTCCCCCACCCTTGCAGAGGGGGAAAGCTGCCGTTAGCCTAAATATCAGCAGGTAGTGATCTGACCATGACAAGGGGACCGATTCAAAGTCCCCCACCTTCAGATCACCATCTCCATGCTCGGCTGAAAAAACCAGGTCTAGAGTGTGCCCTGCTACATGTGTTGGGACAGTCCCATGGTTGTCGTGGAGTCCATGAATTCCTGAGCCACACCAGACAAGGTGCCCTCAGCATGGATGTTAACATCCCCCAGCCAGGACCAACAGCCTGGGGGACCTCAGCATCGCCAGCAAGACCACCTCCGTCAGCTCAGCTGGGGAGTCTGTTGAGCAGCGGGGTGGGCGGTACACCAACAGAATCCCTAATCTGTCCCGCTGGCCCAAGACAAGGTGCAAACACTCCAGACCAGTAGTCAGACGGACAGGGAGCCTGGAGAGAGAGATAGAATTCCTATAGACCACGGCAACCCCCCCTCCCCGGCCCTCAGGTCTACCCTGATGCTGCATCAAGTACCCCGGTGGGCAGAGCTGGGAGAGACTAACTCCTCCCTGTTCTCCCACCCAGGTCTTGATAATGCATGCCAGATCGGCCGCCTCATCCACTATTAAATCATGGATGAGGGAGGTTTTATTTTGCACCAATCTTAGCATTTAGAAGCAGCATCCAGAGACCCGAGGGCAGGCTGATAGGGCAACCACCAAACCTGCAGTGCGAGGAGGACCGGAACAAGGCACAGCCATTAAGTGTCTGGGCTGTGTTCCCCTTACCTGGCTAGTCCTCCTCCCAATGCCATATCTCCCTCTACCCATCACTACACTAATCGGGGGGCCCACAGAACCCCCCACTTGGCCCCATGACTCCCCTCCAAGGCACATGTTCAGAACTTCAGGCCCTAGACAGGGGGGAAAAAGCAATCCCCCCCACCAAGGGCACCAAGCAACAGATAGCAGTGTTGGGGGGGTGGCCCTTGCCCTTGTGGCACCCCCAAGGTCACAAATGCCCCCTCCCATCAGGAGATATTTTGGCCTTCAGGCTTCAACCTAACTCAAGCCTGGGTAGGCCTCAATCCTTCACAGTAGTCCAACAAGATCTGGAGGGTCATAGGTTCCCCACGCTTGATCTAGCTACTTGTTGTCTACACACTGACTGGCAGTGGCTCTCCAGGGGTTTACACAGGAGTCTTTCCCAGTCTCACCTGGAGATACCAGGGATGAAATCCAGGACCTTTTGCACACAAGATGGGTGCTCTGCCATTGAGCAATGGCCCCCTCCCCTCTGATAAAGAAGCCATGGTGTAGTGGAGTGGGAACACTGGGTCCCAGAGCTCTGGCACTTTTTTCAGCTGATCCTAATAAATTAGCTAGTATGCTATGGACTTATTTTCTTTGTGGGTATCTATCTATAATGGATCAACACAGCTGCCTGCATTTTGGGTTGTCCTTGCGGTATGGTCATTGGGGCTGTAATGATGAGCGCCTGCACTTCAAAATTTAGTACTGAACTACCATTAAGTAGTACTGTACTAATAAGGAGGAAGTTATCACTGGCTACACACACAGCGCCTTTCCCTTGCCACTCTGTAACCCCACAGCTAGACTTGCACACAGCCAGAGTGGATCATGGGGACAATGGCCTAAAGACCATGGTGGGGACTGATGGTTATCTGCAATGACTGGGTTCAGGCAACATGATAACCCACACTCAGGGGTAGACTATGGGTTGAGTGTGGGTTGTTGCTGAAACGTGGGTTATCGTGTTGTCTGAACCCACCTGCACTAACAAGCCATGGGTTCTTAACCACAACCAACCCACGAAGAGAACCCATGGTTGTTATTGGACTGTGAACTGTGGGTTGTTCACCATGGTTTCTTATCTCAGCTGGGTTCAGACGACAACCCACAGTTCAACGACAACCCTTACTCAGCCCTGAGTGTGGGTTATCATGTTGTCTGAACCTAGTCAGTGTATTAATCCAGAAGGAAAGAGCACTCGGTGGCTTGCAGAGGGATCTGATAGGGGTTTGTACTGGAAAGTGACTCCCACTGGCTTCAATAGGGCTAACTAACTCCTTACTACAGCCTTCTCCAACCTAGCGCCCTTCAGAAATGTGGGACTACAACTCCCAGCATCCCCAGCCAGCTGGCTGGTTGGGGATGCTGGGAGTTGTAGTCCGACACATCCAGAGGTTGAGAACGGCTGCGCTAGCGACAAGCGTGCCTTAGCTTTGCCTGCAGTCCGATGTGCCCTGAGCTCGCCTGCTTGTCCGGCCGCCTGCCACACACTGCGCCTCCTCCTTAGTGCGAGCTGCACAGCTTCACTCTCCCCATCCAGTCTTCTTAGCGCTTTAAGAAAAGGCTGATCCTCCTAAGCCCGCCCCTAACCTCCACGGCCCGCCTCCTTCAGGTCCTGTCCTAATTGGCTGACCAGGGCATGAATATGTATGCCCTGACCTGTGTGAATGAGCCGCTGTCCCCTCCCTCGCCAGCCATGCAGAGAGGCTCAGTGTGCATGTGGGTCTCCTCTCAGCTGCCTCCGCCGTCGCAACCACTGGCAGACCCCCATCTCGCGTCCCGGCGTGATCCTGCCGCAGAGCGTGCAGGGGGTCTGTGTCCCTTCGGTGCCTGCCCGGGTCTTATGCTCCCACCCGGCGCGCTGCTGCCCGGCCTGGCCCGTCTCTGCACTGCCTCTTGCCACCCACCCATGTGTCAGCTCCGCCATCTCGCCTGCTTTCCCGGAGGTCGGCACCCACCAGAGAAATGCAGGGCCTGTCTGGCTGGATGGTGCTGCTGGCGCTCGGCAGCTGGCTCCGGCTGCTGGCGAAAGGCGCTGTGCCCCTGTCTGATTTCTACCCCTTCAGGCTTGCACAGGGGGATGCTACCCAGCAGCAAGACGACAACGGCTCCAGGCTCTGGCCCATCGCCATGAAGTTCCCTTTCTTCAGTGTGGCTCATACGGCACTCTAGACTACGTCAGTAGTCGCCCTGTCTAAGGGCTAAGGAGAGCATGGGAGCAGCTCCGCATGGGGCTTGGCTCACCCCCCCCCCCGAGGTTTCTTAACGCGGAGAGTCTTATGAGAAATAAACAAGCCACGTTCAGTTTTTTACAAAAAATAAAAACTATATATAGTTTACTAAAAATGGGACAAAATTGACATTTATATTAAAAAGAAGGGACAGTCAAGAAATATGAAAAAAACGGGATTGTCCCTTTTAAAACGGTACATATGGTCAGCCTAGTCCTGGCGAAGCAGCGAGGTGCGCCATGAAAACAGCGGAGCGAAAAGCTCGAGTAACCGAGAGAGCGTGGAGCTCTGACGGCCAGTGTCACGGTCCGAAGATGCCAGATCACTGGTGCCTGTCTTGTGCTGCGGAGGGCCTTTTATAGACCGAAGCTAACACCGAATTGGCCAATTTTGGCGGGCTCTGTGTGATGACGTCATCATCGAGTTCCCACGGTCGGGCTGTATGTACTGTGTTATCGAAGAGTCGCCGCGGCCACAATATAGCGAGAGTGCGTGTGCTGAATGCCGAGAATTGCCGAGATCCAACGACGAGAACCGTCGTGTAAAATAAAAATAAAACTAGGATAAATTAATAAAATTCATTTAGGCTGGTTTATCAAGGATTGATTTGATGTACTCAAATCTTTTGATAAATTAATAATTTTTGATTTTGTAGTCCTAAACTGTACTGGTTACATCTCATGACTAACCAGGACAATGTCCCAAAAACCAGTACTGTACTGGTAAAACCAGTACATATGGTCACCTTAATCTGGAGGGCCACAAGTTGCCCACCCCTGATTTAAAGGAATATTGCTTTCTTGGAAATACACCTCTTTGAAGAATGCTAAGTATGTGTATAGAATCAGTAGGAGATGTTATATCAGTATTGAAGGAAGGCAATCTGAGCCTCAGATATTTTCAGTTCACCTAGCTAGAAGCCGGGTAAAAGCATATTGAACAGGCAGCATTCTAACACAACTGCTCAGAACAGATTCTAGATCTGGGAGCTGCATTTTTGGCCTGGAAACCTGCTACTATTTTCTTGCCTCTTTCTAGGCTCCCTGACTAGTTTCCACTGAACAAATGCAGACTTACCCCTTCTCTCTCTCTCTCTCTCTCTCTCTCTCTCTCTCTCTCACACACACACACACACACACACACACACACACACACACCAAGGCTACCTTTCCCACACATTCCATGCACTTTCCTTTTTAGAAATTAAGCACTGTCTCCCAACTCCCTTGCAAATGTATTGTACACAATTTAAAACACAGTATCTCTCACCAAAACCAACAAAAACCTCCTCCCAAGTATTCAAAGTTTCCCCCCTCTCTCTCCCAAAAATTTAAACTGGGAGTTGCTCCTCAAGGCAGCTTTCCCTCTGCCTGCCCTGCTGAATTCCACGATAAAATAAAACCAAGTTCATTCTGGCTCTCCTCTCCTCACCAGGGTGCAGCACCAGCAGAAGGATTCTTCCAAGTAGTAATCAAAAGTAAAAGTAAAGCAGCAGCAGCAGCCCAGCAGTTAGCCTAAGCCAGTGTTTCTCAACCTTGGGTCCCCAGATGTTTTTGGCCTACAACTCCCAGCATGCCCCAGCCAGCTATGCTGGCTGGGGCATGCTGGGAGTTGTAGGCCAAAAACATCTGGGGACCCAAGGTTGAGAAACACTGGCCTAAGCCAATCTTAGCCAGCCAGCCAGCCCAAGCTCCAGCATGCTAGCTCATTGGCTAGAGGGCAGAGGCTTCTGCTACCCTTCTGAGTCCATGATTGGTCAGTGGATTCCATAAGAACCCATTGATGAGGCCTGTCCATCTTTCCTTTCCCACCCTGCCCCATTGCTCTACTTCTGAAGACCTTCGTGTACCTTTAAGTGGGGGAAATGCTGTGTGCCTGTGAGACCTTGTATGGAGGAGCTTGCCTTTTGAATTCCACAGTGACAAGACAGAGGCTGACTAAGACAAAGGCTGGCAGCCAATGTCATCCCTGGAACCTGTTGAAAATAAAGAGGCAGGCTGGAGGTGACTGGCTGGGCAGCTTGAGCCTCCTGGGGTAAGGGCCCATTTGCCACTGCCCTTCATTGTCCTGGGAGCTTTCTGCAGCAGAAGATTCCTTGGAACTGCTTCTTAAGGCAGTCCAGGGACAGAAGCTTCCCAGTCTCAGGCCCAGTTCACACGATCACCGCAGGTTAAACAAGCCACACTGGCTTGTTTAAGCCATGGCGCATACTGGCCCATGCTAGGCACCATTTGCATAATCACCCACCCAGGTGCTGCTTGTCATGTTATTCAAACCTGGGTGCCGTGGCTTGCGTGAGGGGGGAGGAACAACCCTCAAATAACCCAACACCAGTCCGTAGGTTATTTGAGGGTTGTTTCCCCCTCACACAAGCCATGTTGCCCTGGTTCAAATGACAAACAAGCTGATAATTACCAGGGCAGGTAATTAGGCAAATGGCTCCTGGCACATGCCAGCATGCTCCCACAGCTTAAAGAAGCCACCATGGACAGGCCCGGTTCGCACAATCACCGTGGCTTCATAGAATCATAGAATCATAGAAAAGTAGAGTTGGAAGGGGCCTACAAGGCCATCGAGTCCAACCCCCTGCTCAATGCAGGAATCCAGGTCAAAGCATCTCTGACAGATGTCTGTCCAGCCGCACCTTGAATGCCTCCAGACTGGGAGAGCCCACCACCTCCCTAGGTAGTTGGTTCCATTGTCTTATTGCTCTGACAGTCAGGAAATTTTTCCTGATGTTTAGGTGGAATCTAGGTTCCTGTAACTTGAGCCCATTATTCCGTGTCCTGCAAACTGGGATGAACGAGAAGAGATCTTTGCCCTCCTCTGTGTGACATCCCTTCAAATACTGGAAGAGTGCGATCATATCTCCCCTCAGTCTCCTCTTCTGAAGGCTAAACATGCCCAGTTCTTTCAGTCTCTCCTCATAGGGCCTTGTTTCCAGTCCCTTTAACATCCTTGTTGCCCTCCTCTGAACCCTCTCCAGTTTGTCTACGTCCTTGTTAAAGTGAGGTGCCCAGAACTGGACGCAGTACTCAAGATGAGGCCTAACCAGTGCCGAGTAAAGGGGAATTATCACTTCCCGCGATTTGGAAGCTATACTTCTATTAATACAGCCCAAAATTGCATTTGCCTTCTTTGCAGCCACGTCGCATTGCTGGCTCATATTCAGTTTGTGATCTACCACAATTCCAAGATCCTTCTCACTTGTAGTATTGTTGAGCCAAGTGTCCCCCATTCTGTAACTCTGCATTTGGTTTCCTCTCCCTAGGTGCAGCACTTGGCATTTATCCCTGTTAAATTTCATTCTGTTGTTTTCGGCCCAGCGCTCCAGCCTATCGAGGTCACTTTGAATTTTGTTTCTGTCTTCCAGAGTATTAGCTGTCCACCCAACTTTGTGTCATCTGCAAATTTGATAAGCATTCCCTGTACCTCCTCATCCAAGTCATTAATAAAAATGTTGAAGAGCACCGGGCCCAGGACCGAGCCCTGTGGTACCCCGCTCGTTACCTCTCCCCAGTTTGAGAAGGAACCATTGATAAGCACTCTTTGAGTCCGATTCTGTAGCCAATTGTGGATCCACCTGATAGTTGTTCCATCTAGCCCACTCTTAGCTAGCTTACTAATCAGGATATCATGAGGCACTTTGTCGAAAGCTTTGCTGAAGTCCAGGTATATAATGTCCACAGCATTCCCACAGTCCACAAGGGAGGTTACCCGATCAAAAAATGAGATCAGATTAGTCTGGCAGGATTTGTTCTTGACAAATCCATGCTGGCTTCTAGTAATCACTGCATTGTTTTCAAGGTGCTTGCAGACTGACTTCTTTATAATCTGCTCAAAAATCTTCCCGGGGATTGATGTCAGACTGACTGGCCTATAGTTCCCAGGTTCCTCCTTCTTGCCCTTTTTGAAGATGGGAACAACATTTGCCCTCCTCCAGTCGTCTGGCACTTCACCTGTCCTCCATGATTTCTCAAAGATAATAGACAGTGGTTCTGAGAGTTCTTCTGCCAGTTCCTTTATTACTCTAGGATGCAGCTCATCAGGCCCTGGAGATTTAAACTCGTTCAGAGTAATCAGGTGCTCCTTGACCATTTGCCTATCAATCTCAAGCTGCAATTCTGCCCCTTCAGTCTGCATTTCAGGTTTGCCAGGGGGGTCATAGACCCTCTTTTGGGAGGAAGACCGAGCCGAAGTAGGAATTGAACACTTCTGCCTTTTCTTTGTCTTCTGTTATCAATTTGCCATCCTCATTGCGTAGTTGAACCACCAGTTCTTTCTTCTGTCTTTACTGTGCATGTATCTGAAGAAAGCTTTTTTGTTGCTTTTAGCATTCCTCGCTAACCTTAGCTCATTCTCAGCTTTAGCCTTCCTGACACTATTCCTGCAGTTCTGTGCTACCTGCCTGTACTCTTCCCCTGTAGCCTGTCCTTCCTTCCACTTCCTATACGTGTCCTTTTTTGTTTTCAGGTCATCTTTGAGTTTATTGTGAAGCCACATTGGCTTCTTCTGTTGCCCTCTGCCTTTTTTCCTTGTGGGAATTGTTTGCAATTGTGCCTTTAAAATTTCCTTTTTTAAAAACTCCCACCCCTCCTGGGCTCCCTTTCTCGTGAGAGTCACTTGCCATGGGATCTTACTAATCATTGTTCTGAGTTTGTTAAAATTGGCTTTCCTAAAATCCAGGGTACGTGTTTGGCTACACTCAGCTTTTGCTTCTGTTAGAATCAAGAACTCAATTATAACATGGTCACTTTCCCCCAGAGTTCCCGAAACTGCCACTTTATCCACTAACTCGTCTCTGTTGGTTAGAATCAGGTCAAGGATAGCCGATCCTCTAGTTCCTTCCTCCACTTTCTGTAGGAGGAAGTTATAAGCAGCACAGCTCAGGAATTTCTTGGAGGGGCCATGTTTGGCTGAATAAGTCTCCCAACAGATATCAGGGAAATTGAAGTCTCCCATTACTACCACATCGTGCCTCCTTGAAACACTGGCAATTTGCTTTTCAAAAGTTCCATCCTCGTCTTCTCCTTGATTGGGTGGTCGGTAGTAGACTCCAACCGCCATGTTCGCTTTATTCTTTGCCCCCTTTATTTTAACCCAGATGCTCTCAATGGGGCTGCCAAGCTCCTCTTCCTGTATCTCTGTGCAGAGATACGTATTTTTAACATACAGTGCAACTCCACCTCCCTTTCTGTTGCTTCTGTTCCTTTTGAACAAGTTATACCCTTCAATTGCTGTATTCCAGTCATGGGAGTCATCCCACCAGGTTTCAGTTATCCCTATCAAGTCGTACTTGCCCTCATGTATCAAGAGTTCAAGTTCGTCTTGTTTATTGCCCATACTCTGGGCATTAGTATAGAGACATCGAAGACTATGTGCTTTATAGTCCGACTTTCCCCCTACATTTTGTGGTAGACTATCAATGGGCACCGCTGGAGCTGTTCTCTCCATTGTGGCATAGAGGCCTTCTTCCATTGGTACCCCCGAGTTTATGTCTCCCTCCCCTGTTGGATTCAGTTTAAAGCCCTCCTGATTAAGTTCCTCATGCTGTGTCCAAACACATTCTTCCCAGTCCTTGTGAGGTGCAACCCATCCTTTGCCAGCAGTCCATCTTCCAGGAAGTGTAGCCCGTGGTCCCAGAATCCAAATCCCTCACGTCGGCTCCACCTTCGTAGCCAGTCATTCACTCGGAGTATTTTTCTTTCCCTTTCTATGCCTCTTCCAAGTACTGGAAGGATGGATGAGAAAACTATCTGAGCCCCGAAGTTCTTGAGTTCCCTTTCCAGCTCTTCAAAGTCTGCCGTGATTTCTTTGTAACTCCGCTTGGCAGTATCATTTGTACCCACGTGGAAGAGAAGAAAGGGGTATGTGTCGGTGGGCTGCATGAGCCTCGGCAGCTGCTCTGTCACATCCTTAATCCGTGCCCCAGGGAGACAGCACACCTGGCGAGTCCATGGGTCTTCGCGACATACTTTGGCTTCGATCCCCCGCAGGAGGGAGTCTCCCACTACGAGTACTCTTCTCTTCCTCTTGCTGTAGGCCTTGGTTTGATTGCCTCCACTTGACTGACCCTCAGCCTCTTGCTCGCTGTCACGTTGGGTGCCCGGTAATCCGTCCTCTGCAGGCTGTCCTCTGCCCTCGTCCTCAAGTACATGGAAGCGGTTCCATAGCTCCACTGCTTCCACAGGCGCAGAGTGTCTTGTAGTTCTTCTGCTCCTAACAGTCACCCTTTTCCAGGGAGTTCCCCCTGCGTTATTTTCCCTTGCCTCTGCAGTCTCCGACTCCGCCTCATCCTGCCGTTGCCCTTCTGGCTCCTGTACTGTGCTTTGGTGCTGTAGATCCACCGTTCTGTCTAAGAACTCCTCGCTTTCTCTTATGCTCCTGAGGGTTGACACTTGCTGCTCCAGTCCTCTGACCTTTTCTTCCAACAGCGTGACCAGCTTGCACTTGTTGCACGTGTAGGCCATGTTGATCTCCGGCAGGAAAACAAACATTGCACACCCCTTGCAGGTCACCACCACTGCTGAGTCCTTTCCTTCCATAGTGCTCTGTTTCTGTCTTCCTAGAATATATATATATATATATATGTGTGTGTGTGTGTTTTGTTTTTTTTTGTTTTTAGGGACCTCCCCCTTGACCTCCCCCGCCGAACTCCGCTGCCAAACTCCTGTTTGCTCTCCCTGTTCGCTCGCTCTGTTCGCTCGCTCTCTGGGAGCCTGCTTGCCTTTTCACAGTCCCAAAAACAGCTGGAGCCTCTCTCCTGTTGTGCTCCTGCCCAGCTGGGAGTCAGGAACAGAATGAGCTCCCAGGCTTGTTTAAGCCACGGTGATTGTTCGAACCGGGCCTGTCCTTAGTGTTCCAGGACTGCTTTGATGCACAAGCATTCTGGCCCACGCCACAAGCAGTCAGTCATTATGAAAAGAAACTAACTACCTTGGTATCAATTTTTAAAAATACGTACGCTCAGTCCTATAAATCATTTTTTCCTAGAAAATTCCTGAAAGTCAGGTGAAGCAGTGGCTTCTATGCTGAAATGTTTACCCTGTTTATCTGTTATATACTGTTACGTATGCACTCATTTCCAACCTTTTTTCTTTTCTTTTCATGCCTGCTTTTGTCCTGTGTGTGTTAGGATGGACGGATTCCACGCGGTATACCCCTACCAGGATATGAAGTTGACTTACCACATCCTGGTGAGAAGTTTGAATCAAAATACGTTTTCCAACTCTGCCAATCCCATCAGACTATGTATTTCAGTGCAGAGGATGAAGACTTACAAATAAAATGGATGGATATTCTCACCAAAGCAGCTAAAGGCGAGACTTATGATTCAAGTGAAGAAGCCAATAATCCCTAATGTCTTTTTATGTGGTCCAAACTATATTTGGGAGGGGAAAACGTCACCTGAACTCGGTATTCATGGCACTTTGAAAATCTACATGGCTTTATATTTCTGTATGTCTGTATAGGAATTTTAGTAGTCCCCGCTCCCTTTTTATTGTACATTCATCACATACAGTACTGGTTACCCAGCATATATGTTGTTAGATGGAATAAGTAGGTATAGTTGTTAATGGTGTTTATGTTGATGTTAATGGCAAAGGCAAAAAAGGAGAAAGCATTAATTTTATCAAAGGTAATTGGAAAACCATCAGTTCCCTGCTATATTTCTTACCAGCTCCCCCTATATTTTTGTTCCTTTCCATTGCTGTTTGGGTGAAGGATGTGTATAGTCTGTGAGTTACATAAGTGCTGCCTTTAAGTTAAATGTTGTACAAGGCTTGTGGCTGGCCACTGACATGCTGTTCTCTGTCTTCCTTTTGGGGATTTTTTTTTAAAAAAATTGTCTCCTCTGTGCCGTTCAAGCAATGTAATAGGTTTGTTTCTTTTAGTCATACTGTCCTTTCTTGAAATGCTTTTTCCACAAGACAAATACTGTAAAATATATTTCTAAAGTCTTCTGAAAGCCATTGCAGAAGACAGCTTGAAATCTCAAATATCAAGTATTTCTGTATATATATGTATAAATATTTGTGTTTTTTTTACTTTTACCCACACTTTTCTTATTTCTTTATATAACCTTTTTAATGTATGCAAGCAAATGTTTTATACTGCAAACTGGGATGTTACCAATAAATGAACATTTTTAGTACACCCGGTAAGGTAAAAATAATTGTTTAGAACAATTAACTTTTTTGAGTAATCAAGGATTTATTTATATAATTTGTAAATACCACATATTAAGCATTTGTTTTTACACAACTGATCTGAGACTTAGTCAGATTGAGACACTTGTATAAATTGAATTTGTAATTTGTTTCCTGTGTACTTTTTTGTTTGCAAAAATATTTATGTATGCAAATAAAAATCCATGCCATTGATTCATAAGCCAGCTACTTAGGTGAATATCACAGATGTAAAACCAGTTCCTTGGATCCAGTCACTAGGTCACATTGCCTTTCTAGTACATGAGCCCTCTTGTTCTTCCTTCATCATGGCTTCACCTGGCCCGGGCCAGGCCATTCCTCAACAGCTTGCCATGCTTTACCAAACACTCTCAACACAATGTTCATCACACCTGTCTCTTAATATTAAGGGCCAGGACTACAGAACGTGGCATGTAGCCACCTTTTGCAACATGGAGTGGATAGGAAAAATTGAAAGTTTGTCTGGAATCTGATTGACTGCTGGACATCTGACACATCTACTTGAAAGAGGAACTGCAGAGGACCACACTACTTTCTACTAACCAGCGAGACAGAAGAAAGAGGAGGTGGGATTGTGGGGAACTGCAGAGGACAGTGGAGCTGATGCACTTGTCAAGTAGGTACAGGTTGTTGCTAGGACTGATGGTATACACTACACAGTCATGGTGAGTAAACTGTGAGCTCTTTCCATGCTGCAAAGCTGTTGGCCTGGCTGTTGGTGGTATAATATATTCTTAGGAAAGAGGAGGAGATGATAAGAGCCATGCTGGATCAGACCACAGTGGCCGATCAGATGCCAATGAGAAGCCCACAAGCAGGACATGGATGTAATAGCACCTTCTGCTCATGTTCCCCAGTAACTGGTATTGAGCAGCATATTGCCGCGATACTGGAGGTAATATACAGACATCATGACAAGTAGACGATAGCTTTATCCTCCATAAGGAAGCCATGCAGGTAGTGCTTCTTTGGTGACTAAGCCCAGCAGAGAACAGAACTTCTCCCACTCCTGATGGCCATAATCACAAGCATTTTGTTTGTTTAATATAAATATACACGGGAGTAATTATGTTTGATGTGACCACAAGCATATCATACAAACTTGCACATCAAAGAAATTGATGGATGCGGTCAAAAGTGTCATGATATTTTACCTTTATAAATTAGCCATTTTACCTTTTAGCCTTCTGTGTTAGCAACTAATTTTTGCCAATATTTTCCACAACTGAAACCATATAAAACCTGAGAGAACCTGAGAGGCATTTTATGATGAGTTGTGAAGAAACAGTTAATTCGTTTGGGCATATGCCCTGAATAAGTCCATAGTACTTAAAATGATTACTGATTTGAATGTTGATTTAAAAACACAAACTTTCCGCTTCATTTGTGTTTCGTGTATTGTCAGGTGTCTTTTGTTATCTGCTCATTTACAGAATTGGACTGTGTTAATCAGAATTTCATTGCACTTAAACTAATTTGCATTAGCAGATGTGTGTATTAGCATTCATACGCACTTGCACAAATGCACATTAGTGATAACATGCATTAACTAATACAGACTAGTGCATTTGCGCAAGTAATGCATTTGTGGTATTGCGCACATGTGCTAATGCAAACGAGTGCAAATCCTCCCCAAAAGTGAAAAACCAGTTTACGAGTCCACAAAATCCACATGGCTCAAAAAAAAAACAAAACCCAGTCCTCTGTGGAGTCCTCAGGTCGGATTCAGAGCATTTCGTACTCATTTGAATCCATTGCTGATTCCTCCACTCATGATAAGAGGGGCTGTTGGCTCATAACAACAACCCATCAGTTAGAAAACCAATGGGTTTGTTGTGCACAAGTGGGAAAGAGTGGGTGCGCTGCCTGCAGCACGCCCACCTCTTCTTTACAGCAGCACCACCCACGATCAGCTCCTTCATGGGTTGGGCAGCTTGAGATGCGAACCCAGACCGCTGGGTTGTTTAGGGGACTAAACAAGCCAGCGGCAGGGGAGGCTGGTGACTCCTGTGTCGGTGGGGATCCTTATCCATTGCATCCTTTTTGTTTGAGCTTTATAGGAGCTATCCATGGCACTGAACTGCACCCCCAAAATAGGTTCGCCACCATGGATAGCTCCTATAAAGTTCAAACAAAAAGGATGCAATGGATAAGGAGCCCCCACTGACACAGGAGTTATCAGCCTCCACTGCCCAGTAGTTAACCCATAGTTTGTTATTGTTGTTAACTGCTGGGTTCTTTAGCCCCTAAACAACCCAGTAGTCCCTGGTTCACACATGACACTGCACAGCCTACAAAGGATCCAATCCTGGGTTGTGCAGTAAAAGTGGAAGAGGCCCATTCGTGCATGTCAACCCAACAGGTTTTAAACCAATGGGTTGTCGTTACATGTGAACCAGGTCAGTGAAACCATATTAGACTAATAGACTCCACCTCATTTTTCTTTATCTTTCCCCCTGATATGCTTCCTTTTCTTTGCAGTTTTCTTTTTGGACAACTAACTAGCTTCAGCATAACCTTTATTAGATGGAAATTTTGGGTTTTTTTACTACTGTTTCCCCCCATCTCTTTCTTCCATCTCTTGGGGTGCTTCCAGATGGAAAATTCTAGTGCTAACAATCCAAAGGCATTGTGCTGCTATTCCATCTTTTTATTTTTTTTCCTTCAAGGATTTTCCATGGTAAACAAAATGGTGGAATTGGTGGAAAAACTATAAGGGCTATCAGTGGAAGATGACAACATCTGGACCTCCCTGTAAAATTCTGTGAATGAGGCAGGGTGGTGGCGCCAGACAAGCCTTGTCTGCAGACATACCTGGTGCTGCCATTTCTCCCTATCTCACCCCAAAGTGTCCATCACCTGGACATTGTCTTTGATTCATCCCTGTCTTCTTTCCCTGTGGTACTGCCGGCCAGATTCCCTCCCATGGATGCCCATCCCCGGGTTAAAGAGAATGGACCACAGGAGCAAAGGAGGTGGTAGAAGTAGAACTCTGTTAATCCCAGTTGCAGAGGAATGTAAGAGGTGGTGATGACCACTGTTACTATGGGAAAAGAAAAGTTTTGCTCAAGAGCCCACACACTCCATGATACTGCAATTAGACCCATTGGGTAAATCGCATAAGGACTAGGGATATGCAGACTTCGTATAATCCATTCTGTCTGTGTTTGCAGATTTTCAGGCAGTCTCGTTCCGTCGTCTGCTCATTGATGGAATCGGATTTTGCGCAAATGGGTTCATATGCATTTGTGCAAATCCACACTTCCAAAAATACACAAATCCCCCCAAAATGCATATTTTCACTCTGAGGCCTATGGGGGAAATGTGCATTTTCAGTTGGTTTTTTTAATGACTAAATTTGCATAAAATTATGGAAAGTAAAAGCAAAAAACCAGTCTGCAAATCCACAGAATCCACGCGACTTGGGAAAAGCTGGTCTGCTGTGGAATCCATGGGTTGGATTCATAGAAATTCGAACTCATCTGAGTCCATTGTGGATTTCTCTGACATCCCTAATAAGGACTCTCCCTTCCTGCAGAGCCCAAGAATTGGAATGCAGCAGTGGTGTTGGGAGGGAGGAGGAGTCCCTTACAGTGCATCCTATATAAGTATCTACTCAGAACGAAGTCCAATTTATTTCAATGGGGCTTACTCCCAGGTCAGAGGGTTTAGGATTGCAGCCTTAGGGTGCAACCTAATGCAAGTTTAGGCAGAAAAAAGGCCTACAACTCCCAGCATGCCATAGGCATGCTGCAAGTTGGAGGCCTTTTTTTCTGTCTAAACTTGTACAGGGTTGTGCCTTTAATTTCTCATTTGCTGTTGAGTGTTGGGTTGTCTGGTAAAGGTAAAACATCTTTACTCCTGCAAGGCTTAAGATCACCTTATACAATTATCAGGTAGAATGAAATAAATCACATCAGTAATCAATCACACCCTCTTTTGTTCCTGCTTGGGATCTTTTTAACATTCAGTTCTCTTAATGAAAGCATTTGAAACTTGCTTCCCTAATCAGTTTGGTCTCTCATGCCATAGAAATTCATGAAGGAAAATTAGATGGAAATCTTACGCCTTTTGACGGTGGGTAGAGAGAAATCTTCCAGTTAAGATGCTTCCAACTGAAATGATCCAGTCTAACTGTAACTGAATTTGATATTTAAGGTGGAAAAGGGAGGGGGGTTGTACGTGTGATGAGAGATAGAGTTGCTGATTGCTTATATGTAGAAGATGATTCTTGTCAGTATCCATGTAAAATAGTGGTCTTATCTCTCCTGAAACACATTATGGCAAGAAGCTAATGCCAGCAACAGAATAATAATATGCATGGAATTGCAGTATAATCAGGATTACCAAACACTGGAGTTCATGTCAATTCATGGAAAGTCAGACCATTTCTCCTTCAGGCTCATCATTGTCTACTACAGTGGTTCTCAACCTTTTTGGTCCCTATGCACCCTCTTCACCATATGTCAGAATGTCATTCCCCCCTTTCCAAGATTGTCTGACTTAATCCTGTGCCATACAATAAGGTGTGATGTCCTGTAGATTATGTACAATCTGTAGAATTGTAATTTGTAGAAAGATCAGTATTCTAACAGTTTGAGTCTGTGGTCCCAATTCCCTCCCTGAAACCCTAAAATCCCCCTCCAGGGGAATTCCCCCCTGGTTGAGAACCCGTGGTCTACTAGCTGGCAGTGGTTCTCAGTGAGAATTGCCTCCCCTCTCTTCCTCCAGTGGGAGTGTCCTGTGAGTGGAGTTCTGCTCATGGGAACCCTGGATCCAAGCCTTTTTCTTTTTACATGAATCACTCCATATAAAAGGCACACCACATGATGAGAGGCTGTATACCCATCTTGTTGCACACACACACACACCCAATCTCCTCTTGGGATTGCAAATGGCTATTGAAATAGTTATTTAAAAAAAAATTAAAAAAAAGCTTAAGCATATGCAGAGTGCTGTGTGGCTAATTTTGTAAGAGTCAGGAACAGAATCAAAGGAGGGAGGAATCTTGAGCTGTCCTGGTGGAATAGCAAGGTACCTGGAGATGAACGGTTACCCCCTCCCAGAAATACACACACAAAAAGAGCTAGTGTTGCTAGACATCTGAAGCCCAGAATAAAATCCTTACACAGCTAGCAAGCTTACTGGCAAGCCTTGGGCAGGTTGCAGTATTTGCCTAATGTACAGCGGTTTGGAGGCTAAAGCATTGCTCCGAGCAACTTGGAGGAATGAACAGGGGGAAAGCCTAATATATAAATAGCAAATAAGGCATCTACCGATAGGGATTGCAACATAGATATATGACCTGCATGCACTCAGACTGAAAATAAAAATAATTTACCTGCAGAAAAGCAGTGAAATGTTATTGTTATTAATTATTTTAGAATGTACAATCTAAAACAAGATGAGAAGAACGGGAGGAGAGAAAAGTGTAAGCAAATGCTGTCACACGTGTACTTAGGGTTTCAGCTGGGAATGAAGATTAGGGGAAAAGCCAAAGGTTAGCATCAGAGATATTTCGAGATCTAATGGCAATATATCCATTCTATATCTCATGCCTAAATATGATGGAAATGAGTAAATAAGTTTAGTATGAGAAAGGTCATTATAGATTCTAAACTGAGTGGCTCCTCACAAAGTCAACTCAAGCTGAAAAATATACATGAGTGCAAGGGTGGGCAGCCCTTTTTCTGTTGAGGGCTGCATTCCCTCAGGGCAGTGTTCCTCAACCTTGGGTCCCCAGATGTTTTTTGCCTACAACTCCCAGCTGGGGCATGCTGGGAGTTGTAGGCAAAAAACATCTGGGGACCCAAGGTTGAGGAACACTGCCTCAGGGGAATCTGTCGGGGGCCGCACGCCGTGGTGGGTGAGTGGGGTCAGAACCAGCAGTGGGCACAGTCACATCCTATAGTAGGCAAAGTCAGAGTCAACATGGATGAGGGCTGGAGCCAAAGTGGGTCAAGCTGGAGCCAAATGGTGTGTGTGTGTGTGTGTGTGTGTGTGTGTGTGTGTGCGCACAAAGTGGGCAAGGTTTCAAACTAGGCTGAGGTCCACATGTGGCCCTTGGGTTCACCGCCCGTGATCTAGTTGGACACATCCCCTTTCCAACCCTGGCCTTTAGATCGCTGTACTGGATTATTTCTGTGAAGTTGCACATGGGTATCAATTTTCTGAGTTTTCCAAATCTGTTCTTAGGTTCGTGTAGTATTGTGTGTGTGCAGGGCCAGCGTCAAAGGTTGGGCAACTGCCGAAGCCCACGCCCGAACAGGGGCCCACTGCCAAGCTCCCTGGACGTGCTGCTCCTCTTGATCATGGCAGCCCGCTGGTTCACTTGCCACGCTCTCTGGCCCGGACAACAGTGGTGGTGAGAAGGAGGAGCGGGAGATGCCCCCGCCTGCTTGCTCTCTGCCTGTCAAGCAAGGAAGTGGTAGCAACGAGGAGCGAGAAGATGAGGAGCAATAGCAGCTAGTGACCATGGTGGTAAGAAGGTAGCCTCACTGAGGGAGGGGCCCATGGAGGGTGTCTTGCCCAAGGGCCTTCAAAAACCCACAGCTGGCACTGTGTGTGTGTGTGTGTGTGTGTACGTTGCTGGTATTAGAAAAAAGTGGTCCAAAATTCAGAAAGCACAAATGGGGACACAGCATTAGAGGCAAGAGCCCTTGTTTTGTAATTAAAAATTGTGTAAATAAAAGGAAATTTAACTGGCACATATTTAAGCATGAGTCACCATGCTGAGGCTAATAAAGTTGCTCTGGTGTTGATGAGCAAAGTATCTGGGACTGTGGGTGTGAAATTTAGACTAATTTGGAGATGGTTGCTGTGTGCTTGGGTGTTTCTTAAGTTGCTCTTGCTCTCTGCCTCTGTCATTTTGGCCCCACACTCATAGGAAAGGAAGTGCCCCACCCGTATCTAGTTTAAAGTGTCAGGAAATGGGAAACCACAAAACAATATTGATCTGCCTTCAGTTAGAAAACAGAGCTGCGGTACTAACAGCTGTAAGCACAGAATTGCAAGGTGGTCTAACTCTAGCCTAGCCACTATTCTGTTCTTAACCGTGGTCAGCCAGATGTGTCTGAGGTCTCACAAGTAGGGCATGGGTGGGGGAAACATATCCAGTATATTGCACTGGATGTCACATGTATGACTGCCTGCTGCTAGGCAGAAATTGTGGGCGTGTGCTTGGTACCATGAGCCCCTGGTCTGCAGTGAGCACGTTCATCCCCTTGAAGCCAAGGTTGCAGACCTGGAGAGGCTGAGATAGGCAGAGAGGTGCGTGGATGAGATCTGATCACATGGCTGCATCCTTGTGTGTGCAGAAATTATGAGGGAACAAAAAAAATTATGAGACCGGAAAAAATTATGAGGGGGACCCCCCAAAAAGAAAGAATTTGAGCTATGAAAAAGACACTACGGGTACTATCCAATCCTGTGTGCACGGCCAGCCCCGCCGCCAATTCCATTGTGCAAGTGGCCCCACCGCTTGTGCAATGGGGATTTAGTGCTTCTGGGAGCAAGCCCCAAAATGAGTGGAAACACTCATTTCTGGAAGGGGGCAGGTCAGCGGAGCTCCTTTATGCAAGCTCCGTTGACCAGCCCCTTCCAGAAACAAGCATTTCTGCTCATGATGGGTTGCCCCCGGAGTGCTAAATCGCCATTGCGCAGGCAGTGGGGGGCACTTGTGCAACTGAATCAGTGGGGCCGACCACACAGTTGGATACTGCCCTATATGAACATTTCAGAACATTCGCAAGACTCACTTCTACCCATTTAGGCTATTTTCTAACTAATTTCTACCCATTCTAGCCCACTTACCTGTAATTTCCCTAACAGATATGTGAGGGGCACAGCTTGGCCACTGACCCTTAAGGAACATTCTCGGTCAGGATCAAGCAATTTGCCTGACGAAAGGGATGGCGGGCACACGTTTGGCCTGCATTCATCATGGTAGAAATCCTACGTACGTTGCTTAAGATTCATCCTGTGCCCCTCCCAGTCTGTTAACTTAATTTAAAATCATGCATGTTTTTGGTAATTATAATCAGCATCCTTAACAATATCACTGGTTCTCATGGTGTAACTTTTTGTCCCATGATAGATTAAGTGTTCTCAGCTCGTTCTTGCAAAACCGCATCAGAAGTGGTAAACCTGTATGGGGAGGGTACCACTTTGGACTGCAGGTGTGTGGGCCCACATTAATGGATGCTCCTCCACACAAATAAATAAGCGAATGAATGAATGAACCGTGGTCCTTGTATGTTTTAGCCTAGCCTTCATCCTGACATGTTAGTTTTCTATCTGTGGGATAAATACTTGGGTATAATATTCCATCATTCAGGGACATGGACAGCCCAGCAAGCTTATGCGATTGAAAAAGCCACTAGGAGTGTCCAAATTCTCCTGCGTTTTTATCGAACAAAAGGACAAAATTTCATCCCTGCAGCCCTTGAAGTTTTCAAAGCCAAGGCTGTAGCCCAATTATTGTTTGGGATTTCAATTTGGGCCGATTCCAATCTTAAACCACTGGAGACAGTGCAGTCCAAATTTTTAAGACAAATCTTTGCAGTTCCCAATTGTGCCCCAAATGCTGCGTTGCGACACGAGGCTGGAGTTATTTCTATACAACCGCAAGTCTGGATGAGGACACTTACGTTATGGCTGCGGCTGCATTTAACTGATACGGGTCTGCTTCCCCTGATAGTCAGAGATACTCACGAGAGTAGCTGGCAAAAAGCTATAACCAGAAAGCTAAATCTGTCTGGCTTTTCAGTTCAATATCTATTAGGCCTAGGCTTCTTTAAAGCCAAAGAAACTATAAAACTGCGCTTACTGGATATTGAAAGACAAAACAGCTGTTCCATAATGAAGAAATTGAATCCCCATCTTAATTTGACTATATGCAGTCCTACAGAAAATATAGCCGCATATTTACAACAGCTTACATACTCTAAACATAGGATAGCTTTTTCAAGAGCTCGTCTAAATGTGATTCCCACTGCGGTCCTGGAAGGCCGCTTTAGGAGAATTCCATATCAGAATCGAGTGTGCATTTGTGGAGATGGTAACATTGAAACCATCGCCCATGTGCTGCTCTTTTGCTCCCTGCATAGAACTAGCCGAGAAGAGTTGATTACTCCTCTATTGACACCTTATCCAGGGCGCCCAGTCGATTTTCTTTTAGAGGACCGCAATAGGATGGTGACAGCAAATACAGCAAAATTCATAGCTATTGTGATCAAAATGAGGGCAGCAACAAAATACATAATTTTAGATAAATTTTAGATAATTTATCTAAACAAAATACATAATTTTAGATAAATTTTAGATAATTTTAGATATAATTTTAGATATAATCTTAGATATAATCTTAGATATAATTTTAGATATAATTTTAGATATAATCTTAGATATAATTTTAGATAATATCAAGGATTTTAGCTGTGATACTGAGTTTATGCAAGCATTTGTTTTACTCTGAACATTGAATATTTATTGTGTGTTATGGGTTATTTGTAATTTGTTTTAAATTGCAATGGCCAATGGCTAGATGCCAATAAAGTTTGACTTGACTGTCTGTGGGAATAGAAATAGAATTCTGAACACTTTGGTAAATAAATAGTAGTGAAATTGTGTCCCGCACCTTTTTGGCTCAACCCTGCATGAACTTAGAACTGTTTCAGTAGCACATGCATTCAAGAGATACCCAATTCCCAAATATTTACTTGCTGTGCTGTAGCAGTATTGCTGCACCAGCACAACCTCCATGGGCTTTTCGATGATGTGACACCATCCCATCCGGGTCAAGGCTCTTCAAGGTGGTTATGGGTCCTGAGGAGAAGACCCTCTTGGATTTGAATTTTACAACCTCCCCTCTAATCTCTGCCTTAAACCATCCCTCCCCCTGCTCTTTTCTGTCCTTCCTTGTCCCCCGGTTTACTGCAAGTGCTCCCCGATAAAGCAGGCAGATATTCCTCGTGCAGGGCTAGCGTCACGGGTAGGCATGGTCAGGCACCTGCCAAGGGCTCCCACCCCAGCAGGGGCCCACTGACAAGAGCTGCTCCATCTTCACCATGGCAACCTGCTTGTGGTTCACCTGCCTCTCGCTCTGGCCCAGACAACGGTGCTGGTGAGAAAGAAGAACAGGAGATCATAGAATCATAGAATCATAGAAAAGTAGAGTTGGAAGGGGCCTACAAGGCCATCGAGTCCAACCCCCTGCTCAATGCAGGAATCCAGGTCAAAGCATCTCTGACAGATGTCTGTCCAGCCGCACCTTGAATGCCTCCAGACTGGGAGAGCCCACCACCTCCCTAGGTAGTTGATTCCATTGTCCACCTCCTATTTGCTCACCGGTTCTCTGCCTGTCAAGCACGCAAGTGGTAGCAATGATGAGAATGAGGTGGAGGAGCAACAGAAGCTGGTGAGCACTGGCAGAGGGCCCCCAGTAAGAATATGGCCCTCCTAAACCTGGAGCTGGCATTGTACTCAGGTATGGACCCTTTCCCTGTATTCACAGCTGGGGCCTGTAGCTAGGCAGGCCCTATACTGCCTCCCTGTCCTTTCATAGGCTCCGCATGCTGCTTTTGAATATCATGAAAGAAGCCAATTATAAGCTGCTTTTGTAACATATTAAAATATTTTTCCGTCTTTCCCAAGAACCAGAGCCCTCTCAAATTCAGTGAGGCATGCCACTGCTGTGAAAACATTCTCCTGAAAATAGGATGGTGAGGGATGGTGAGTATATATATATAATATACTCAAGTTGGGAGTTTTGGTTTCAAATATTTGATAACCTCAAATGTCTGTGTCTTCACTCAAAACCTAATCTCATTCTAGAATCCAGCTTTGTTCTGCAGAGGCTAGATGCTGGTGGATAATGAAATAACAGGATGTCTGTGATCGAAAAGGTGGTTTATTGGCATAGTTCATAGACTCAGCAGCGACCTGGGCCATGACTCTTGCTAGAAAGAGAAAATAAATCATTTTCCTTTCCTTCAAATCACTTCCCACCCCACCTACCAGCCTTATATATGCTATATTGAGAAATAAATAATTCTGGGAATCTTGTCGGGGCGGAGGGGGGGGGGCGGGAAGGACAACACTATTTTTTAAATGTGCAGTTAAAGCAGTGTTTCTCAACCTTGGGTCCCCAGATGTTTTGGCCTACAACTCCCAGCATGCCCCAGCCAGCTATGCTGGCTGGGGCATGCTGGGAGTTGTAGGCCAAAAACATCTGGGGACCCAAGGTTGAGAAACACTGAGTTAAAGTCAACCGTGGCATAGGCTGTTTTGAGCTCTAAATAGTCCTTAGGATTCTTTGGGGTTCTTATTAAGTAGTTATCCCAGTGATTATATTACAGCCATCAAAATGGATACTGGTGGTAGCTTGTTGTTCAGGGTACTGTCCAGTTACTAAGGCCACAATCCTCTACACATCTACCCGTGAGTACGTAAATCCCGATGAACTCAGTGGGGCTTACTTTTGAGTAGACACGCCTACATGAGGTGCATAAACATCCACTGACATCCCATTTGGGCCTGCAAGATATTTGCATTTCTCCTTTGAAAAGGAGAAGCCATTTCCAAGAAGTTGAAAAGACCTGTAACCCTTAATGTTCAGCAAAAATTGTTGATTGTTTATGTGTTGGGCCGTACATAGTAAAAGGTGTCAAGTGATCCTCCCGCTATTATTTCCAGATATATTCCTTATAATTGCCATTTGACATAGTCCTCCATCTGGTTGGTTAGCATTGTTTGCTAAGTTTGTAAGATGTACAGCTAGATCCCATACACCAGTGTTCTCCAACCTTGGGTCCCCTTGGGATCGAAAAACCACCTTTTCGATCACAGACATCCTGTTATTTCATTATCCACCAGCATCTAGCCTCTGCAGAACAAAGCTGGATTCCAGAATGAGATTAGGTTTTGAGTGAAGACACAGACATTTGAGGTTATGTTTTTGGCCTACAACTCCAAGCGTGGGAGTTGTAGGCCAAAAACATCTGGGGACCCAAGGTTGGAGAACACTGCTATACACTTTTACTTGAAGTTCCACTAAATCCAATCCATGCGATCTGCATGCCCACCTGTGGGAAGGGAATGGCTAACCAAGGGAGTAATTCAGAATGATTCCTGCATAGCAGTTGTGTTGTGTGAACTGTTTTAGGAATAAGATTACTGTGAGTTCCTGTGGGTTCCTATATTCCTGTAGTTCACTGCTATTTGACCTTTAAAACCCTATACGGCTCCGGCCCAGTTTATCTCAACGAGTGCCTCCAGCAACATCAAGTAGGCCGCTCAACAAGATCTGCCACGGACGGCCTTCTCCTTATCCCATCAGCCAGAGCAGCCAGGCTGGTGGGGACTAGGAAGAGGGCCTTCTTTGTGGCAGCCCCCAAGTTATGGAACTCCCTCCCTAGTGACCTTCGCCATGCCCCCTCCATGATGAGCTTCCGCCGCGCATTAAAAACATGGTATTTCAGACGGGAATATGGGGTGGGTTAGGATTTTAAAAGAATTTTTAATACTGTTTTAATTATCATATTTTATTGTATTGTTTTAATTGTACATCGCCCAGGGTGGCTGGATGACCGGCCAGATGGGCGATTAACAAATATAATAAATAAATAAATAAATAAATAAATCTCAATACATTGTTCAAAATAATACATAAAGACAGGAATGACCAGATGGTCAAAATGGCAATTTCTAGTAAGTGCCTTGCATGCTAAGGTTTACTTATCTACTTATTTGTTACCTTTCCGTAGGAGTTATGAAACAAACATGATTACAAAAAGAGTAGGAAATGAAAAACATAATACTAGCTCTAATTAAAGTATTAAGCGATGTTATACATTATCTTTTGAAGTTAAAGTTCTATGAACTCATCACAGTTGTGTGCTTTTGAGTGCTTTTGTATGTACTTTCAGTTGGATTGAACAAGTGACACACTTTTACTCTGAGAGTCTAATTACAGCAGTTTTATGAGTCTTTTGCATTTTTGCTCATTCTACAGGTCTCTTTCACCCTCTAGATTTGCTTTGTTTTTCAAGGTTGTTTCACTGAGTTGCAGTAAATTTAGAAGAGTAAAAATCTGTTAAAGCACTACTGAAATCACAAATATTCTGGATCAAATGGATACCTCCTGAGAATGCCGCAGGCAATCTGTTTGAAACTTCAACTGAAACCATCCATATTAATAAGAAATATTATCAGTATAATGTTAAGATTGCAGCCCAAGCATGTTTGCTTGAAATTACATCCCACTGAAATCAATGGGATGTACTCCCAGGGAAATGTGGATATGAGGGATTGGGTGTCAGTGAGATTTTATATCGAACATAAGAAATGGTATAGTGTGCTTTAAATCTAATCTACGGAGCAAAACATTCAAACAAAAAACTCAAAAATTTGTTTACTGGTTCACAAATAAATGGGTGTTCCTTTTTGTATAGTCTTTTATTTAGAGCCAGATTTTTAACATCACTTTGGCTTGGATGCAAAGATGACTTGCATGCAAGTGCCCACCGCCCTAGTCTCTGTTAATTCCTTCTTCCTGCTGCAGCCGCCCCCCCCCCGCCCAGTGCCACCTCCCACACCATTCTGGAGGATCTCCCAACCTTTATGAACAGTTTTGCAGAGGGAGCAGGAGCTGTAGTAAGAAGGGAGTGGGAAAGCCTGTGTGCGCGTGGAGTTCTGTTTGTGCTTCTGTTTGTGCAACCTAGATTCCACCTAAACATCAGGAAAAATTTCCTGACTGTCAGAGCAATAAGACAATGGAATCAACTACCTAGGGAGGTGGTGGGCTCTCCCAGTCTGGAGGCATTCAAGGTGCGGCTGGACAGACATCTGTCAGAGATGCTTTGACCTGGATTCCTGCATTGAGCAGGGGGTTGGACTCGATGGCCTTGTAGGCCCCTTCCAACTCTACTTTTCTATGATTCTATGATTCTTTGGATATAAGATTTTTAAAAATCTATTCCTTTTATTGTTTTTAGGAGAGTTAATAATCTTCTAATATCACCCTATATTCTCTCTCTCTCTCTCTCTCTCTCTCCACACACACACACACACACACACACACACTTTCTATGGGTATATGCCAATCTTCCCCAACCCAGCACCCTCCAGATGTGTTGGGCTACAACTTCCATCACCCCCAGACAGCATGGCTGATGGGAGTTGTAGTCCTACACATCTGGAGGGCCCTAGGTTGGGGAAGGTGCTTAAACCCATTCACTTCTTTAAAAGTTGTTGTTGTAATAATGCCAGCAAAGGAATTACTATTCTGAAAGAAAGACTTTAGGCCCACAGCTGTTTAGCTGGATTTGGACGGGCCTTCTCTTTTTTGTAGACATTTTTGATGGGCATAACTGGTCCAGAGAGCTGTGTAGCCATCTTGAGCTCTTCTGCTGCACTGTCCCCTTTCTTGGGGGCAGATGGTTTCCTGGGAAAGAGGACGAGCTTGGAGCGATATTCCTTCAGCCGCTGCACATTGGCCTGCAGGGCTTCTGTAGACCTGTTACGACGCCTCGGGTCCACCGAGATACCAATCGTCCAGGCAAATTTCTTGTTGATGCCGGCCATTTTCAGCTCCTCCAAGCTGAATCCTCTACCAGCATGGACTTTTGTATGGTATCGTATGGTAGGACATCTCACGATTGGTCTGATTGGTCCAGATACTGGACATGGAGCAATACGACGAGCCTTCGCCTGCCAGGCCTTCCTCCTGCGGATCTTCCGGGCAGGCTGGTTGAACCAGGTGGCCACTCGTCTTTGCCAGTCTTTGTGGAAATGGGACTTCAAGATCATGCCATTACGGCTGGGCGCCATGACCGCTCACGTCCCTCCTGGGAGAGAAAATGTCCGGCCGGAAAAAATTTAGTTTGTTAATAACGGTTATTAATGATCTGTGCCAAATTAAACATTTCCTTTCAAAGCCTGCAGTCAGATGCTAGTTTTCAAAAGTGAATTCCAATTGTAATGCTCAGGCTTTCCAAAATAAATCTGGGTCAGCCATTACTAAAAAAAATACCAGAAAGAAATGTCTTGTCAAATCACAGTTTCCCTTTCTTGTACTTGAAAGCACTGCATAAGCAAATTATCAGCTTATGCTGTGCAATATCATTCCTGATATCAAGATGAAGAAATTATTATTCATCTGATGATGGGCATTTGATTTAATTAACCAGCAACAAATCTCAACACTGGTGAGATTTCAAAGTCTGGAAACCCTTCACCGTTTCCCAAATATCACATGTGTGCATGACAAAAAGGGAGGGGTAAACTTGAATTTCCTCACACATTCTTTCAATGTGTGAGGGGATCTCAGAGTCACACTTGCCTTGTTTGCATGGCATGCTAAGCCAGCCTGCAAATAAGCTATGCAGCGGAACAACCCAGAGTGTGCCCGACAGAGAATCAGGCTCACCGTGACTTATTCTCCCCCTCTTTCCCCCTTGGTCCTTCAGCCAGTATCCCAGTGTCCTTTGCAGCAGAACCTGTCTTGTCTCCACACTCCGATCGCTACCCCTTTTTGCTCACTGCTGGGGTGGGTGGGTCCCGCAGCCTAAAAATGTGCAATTGGAGTAGGGGTTTTTTTTTCCCTAGCCCCAGGAAATTGTACAATTGTGTTCCTAATTTTTTTTTTTTTTTTTTAAAAATGGAGGTCTTTCGCAAGTGCATAAGTGCACTTTTATTATGGCTGCCCTACATGTGTAGACTTTCCTGGTCAATTTCCTTGTATGTTTCAGCTGTCAAAGGGAGCATGAAGTGGAATAGGTAACATACATGGAAAATGACACGGTGAGACTGCATATAGGCTAATTTGCGCACAGTTGCCAGGGACCAATTGCCTAGCTGTCAATTGAACAGCACCGGTAAAGCGGGGGGAAAGTGGCAAAAGAAGGTGCACCAAAGGGCAGGGGGGACAATATCTCCCAGCCATTCAATTTGCGTATTTTTCCCAGTCCAAAAATTTGCGCAAATATTCCCGACAGGTGTTTTTTTTTTTTTTTTTTTTAACACCTGATAGAGGTGGGAGCCTGGATGGAGCAATGGGGCACCAGGACCAGTGGTACTTACACCACCCGCATGGGGCCCCATTCACTCTGTCCCATTCAGCCACCTTCTCAGGGTTTCTTTTTTAAATGTCAGGGACCCGCAGTGACTGCAGCAGTAAGTGCTCCAAAAAGGAGCAGCAAAAAGTGGGGGAGCCAATATGTCTCCTTTCTGGAGTAGCTGGAAAGTCGGGGAAGTGTTGAAAAGGTGGAGGGCACTGAGAAGTGTCAGTTCAAAAGTGAGAGGATCACATTGCCAAGGAGGAGATATCCCCCCCCCCTTTTTGGTGCACCTACTTTTGCCGCTTTCCCCCTTTTACCGGTGCTTTTCAATTGACAACTTGGCAATTGGTCCCTGGCAACTGTGTGCAAATTAGACTACATGCAGTCTTTCCTTGTCAATCTGTTACCTACGCCACTTTGCTGCTCCCTTTGACAGCTGAAACATACAAGAAAATTAACAAGGCAAGACTACACATATCGGACAGCCATAAGAGCGCATTTGCAAAAGACTGACAAAAGAAAACAATAATTAAAAACACATTCGTGCAATTTTCTGGGACCAAATTTCTTTTAAAAAGAAAAAGAGACAAACCAGTGGTGGTTGCTCCAAAGTGCCACTTGGGCATTGGTGGAGGGGCTGCCACTGATGTTGACACAGGTGAGAAGAGTGGCAGAGGTTTTTTGCCACTCTTGATGAGCAGCTTGTTTGCCATCCCCGCGATGGCATGACAACTCATCGTGGATTCAACAACCCCTAGAACAAGCCATAGGTTGTCAGGGTGGCTTTCTGCTGAAAAATAAGCCACCTTGCAGGAAGCGGTCTGGGTACAGACAACACGACAACCCACCATGGCTAGTTACCCACAATGGGTTGTTGTGTCATATGAACTGAGTCAGTGGCTGGCCCCACACCACACCCACAGTACCTTCAGGCCATGCCTCTCACTGGCCGCATTTTAAAATTTTTATTTATTTATTTCCTTTCTAATCTATATTGCCCAGTAGCTGAAGCTCTCTGGGTGGATCACAACAACATTCAGAGGCTGTGTGATGGGGCCACGCGCACATACATGATATGTCCACTTAGAACTCATCAGGAGGTTTGGGGTGCAGTGTCATCAGTATGCGGATGACACGCAGCTCTACCTCTGTTTTAAGTCCTCACCGAGGTTGGCCGTTGAGACCCTGTCCAAGTGCCTGGAGTCAGTGGGGCTGGATGGGAAGGAACATGCTGAAACTGAACCCCAACAAGACTGAGGTACTTCTGGTGGGGGACAAGGAGGGGGATGTTGACCTGGTGCTGAATGGGGTACATCTACCCCTGAAGGACCAGGTCCGCAGCTTGGGGTCATTCTAGACTCCCAGCTGTCCATGGAGGCTCATGGCAGCTGTGAGCCGGGCAGCGCTGTATCAACTCCATCTGATACGGCAGCTGCGCCCCTACCTTCCTAATCACCTGCTCCCATCAGTGGTTCATGCCTTGGTCTCCTCTCGCCTAGACTACTGTAATGCGCTCTATGTGGGGTTACCCTTGAAGACGGTCCGGAAGCTTCAGCTGGTACAGAATCATAGAATCATAGAATCATAGAATCGCCTGATTAAGGGCAGCCGCCGGCGTGATCACATCACGCCAGTGCTTAATGAGTTGCACTGGCTACCAGTTGCTTGCCGAGCCGAATTCAAGGTGTTGGTTTTGACCTTTAAAACCCTACATGGCTCCGGCCCAGCTTATCTCAAGGAGCGCCTCCAGCAACATCAAGTAGGCCGCTCAACAAGGTCTGCCACGGATGGCCTTCTCCTTATCCCATCAGCCAGAGCAGCCAGGCTGGTGGGGACTAGGAAGAGGGCCTTCTCTGTGGCGGCCCCCACATTATGGAACTCCCTCCCTAGTGACCGTCGCCATGCCCCCTCCGTGTGATGAGCTTCCGCCGTGCATTAAAACAATGGCTGTTTCCAGGCGGGAGGGAATATGGGTGGGTAGGTATTTTAATAAGGATTTTTTATATTGTTTTAAATAATTATAATTTATTGTGTTCTCACTGTATTTAATTGTACATCCCCGGGTGGCCGGGTGACCGGCCAGTAGGGGCAGATTAATAATATAATAAATAAAATAAATTAGAACTAGTGGTCTCATATGATCGTTCCAACACCAAGGCCAGTAGAAATTGATTGATTATTTATTATATTTATAGCCCAGTCTTTTTTCCTTCAAGGAACCCAAGGTGGCTTACCTAAAACTCCTCCTGCTCCTCTCCATTTTATCCTCACAACACCCCTGTGAGGTAGGTTAGGTCAGTGACTGGCACAAAGTCACCCAGTGAGCTTCATGGCTGAGTGGGGACTAGAACCCAGATCTCCCGAGTTCCAGTCCAACACTCTAACCACTATGCCACACTGGCTCTGATGGTGGTCAGCCACAACAGCTGCAATGGACTGTGTGTTAAGGCAGCTTTTGGCTGACTTTTTACAATCTCCTTGGGACTGTGTAAGTAAAGCTTCCAAAGAGTTTCTAGGAATTAGCTCCTAGTAATTTTCCCATTGAATACTGTTATAATTACTTGCAGGTCTAAATATACACCATACCTCATTTACACATATTAATAAAGGAGAGCCTAGGAGAGGGACCATTTCCCCATTAACTGAGGGTAATGGAAAGGAAACTCTTTAGATCAACACATTCCAGCTACGGTCTCTGTAGGGTGCTTTGCAACCTTTCAGGCGCACTGTTCCAAATCATTTTTCCCCCTGACAAAGCATTGGTTCTCTGTCTTTCCCACTGAGTTAAGCAGGATTTCTGTTTTATACACAACTGACACAGAATTAAACTGGAGTAGAATTGATACTCTATGATCAAGAATATGGCAAACTGGAACTGATGAACTATATGCTTAACTCTTATCTCATCTGATACCTTGCAGTGACTGATCTGCTATTGCCATGGGCACAAATCTGAGGGAAAGAATGAAACATTCAATTTTCTTCTCATTTTTCCTTTGCCTTACACTGCAGTTCAAGATTAAACTTTGATTATGCATTAAAAGGAGGCATTTCCTTTTCTCTGGAAAACTGCCCCATGATGCCTGGGATCTGGCACCTGTGTGATCCCATGTGCCATATGTACTTCAAATCCCTTTTCAAAACCTACTTCTTCCATGAAGGTTTTGGCATAACCCTTCGGTCCCCATGCCCCAAAGTCCAAGTCCGTGTGACTGAAATAAATGCACACTCTCCCTCTATTTACCTCCTGCCATGCTAACCCACCCTGGCAATAAGCCACGGTGGGTGGGTTGTCATGCAAACAACCCACGGTGAGCCTGACAGACGATCGGGCTCACCATGGGCTGTTGGCCCCCTCCTCCCCCCTCAGTCCTCCCACGGGTATTCCAGGGACACTGCGAGAGGAACATGTCACACACACCCTCCCCACCACCACTGCCAGCCACTGGGCCACTTTGAAGGGGCTGCTTGTAGTAGCTGTCAAAACCGGGATCCCGAAAGCTGGCTTGACCCCATGATGGGCTGTTCTGTTGTGCAAACCCAGTCCCTGTCTCCATCTCCCCTGCATCAGATTTTTATTCAGGGCAGAGACCTTTCCTCTTATACTTTGTAAAGTGGTGTAAAAATGAATGAATGAATGAATGAATGAATAATAGAATTATTATCCCTCTTGCCGGATCGTCACCTTGAAGTGGTGAGTGGGCTTGCGTGTTCCGATGAACCCTGCGAGAAATGCCGTCGGGAGCTATGTACTCCCAGTAGGGTCACCCATGGCGGTAAGGTCCGGGGAGAGGAACCAGACAAAGAATGATCCAAAACATAAAGTCCTCAATGGCAGAACAGGTGGAAGATAATTAAACCTAAATTACAACTGCTGTGAAGGCGGATGAAGGCTGCAGCAGAGAATGGTTTTCCAATCGTCAGGGTAACCGTGCCATTGGATCATTGCCGGACTCTGTCAAGTTTGTGTGGTGATTCGTTGTGCACCGATCTCCCCACATAAAACAGTTTCACGCACAGGCGTCTTCCAACCCAACCCATCCAACCCAACCCAACCCAACCCAACCAAAAAAAAAAAAAAAAGTCCCATGGCGACTGGCGAATGGCAACGGGGGCAGGACTGTGAATCTGGAAGCCCCTAGTCATGGACCAGCACATGGGCGGTGGATGCAGACTCAGTCGCCCTGTTCAAGGAACGAGGTAGTCGAGCAGCTCAGCAGCTGTATCCATGACTGAGCAGCCCTATTTAGGATCCACTCTGCTCACCCCGATGGGGAGGGGGCTAGAAAAGGTGCCCTAAACATAGTCTACCTCTTTCTCCCCTGACTGGATTACCGCGTCCATGGGGTCACCATTTGAGCGGTCGAAAAAGACATTTGAATTTTGGAACATGGAATATACGGACACTGCTGGATAACACAGATAGTGAACGCCCTGAGCGTAGGACTGCTATTATTGCAAGGGAGCTGAAACAGTTTAAAATTGACATAGCAGCACTTCAAGAAACTCGAAGGGCAGGAGAGGGACAGTTGAAGGAAGAAAAAGGAGGTTATACCTTCTTCTGGAAAGGACTACCTGAGCAGAACCGACGAATACATGGAGTAGGCTTTGCCATCAAAAATGAGCTAGTGAACTCTTTGTCAGAAGTTCCTACTGGCATTAACGAACGCCTGATAACTCTTTGATTAAAGCTTGCCAATAACCAGCAGGTAACTATTTTGAGCACTTATGCGCCAACATTGGATGCTGATGATGACATCAAGGAAAATTTTTATACTCAGTTGGACACTCTCCTGTCAGAGATACCTAAGGAGGATAAAATTATCATCCTGGGCGATTTTAATGCAAGAGTCGGGCGTGACTTTGATTTATGGCCAGAAACTATTGGAAAAGATGGAGTTGGTAATAGCAACCCGAACGGACTCTTACTTTTGTCTATATGTGCAGAGCATAATCTCACTATTACAAACACGCTCTTTCGACAAAAGAATAAGTTTTAAAAAAACATCATGGCAGCACCCACGGTCAAAGCACTAGCATCTTCTGGATTATGTAATTGTCCGTGTTAGAGATCGCTGCGATGTACTTCTTACTAGGGCCATGGTGAGTGCCGACGACTGCTGGACAGACCACCGACTAATCCGGTCCACAATGGTTATCAACATTGCTCCCCAATGTAGGCCTCAAGGAAGGAAACCAAGGCGTAAAATGAACATCCACACCCTTCAAGATCCTATTAAGCAAACTTGTCTTCAATCACTTCTTAAGGAACATCTACCTACAGAACCTCCTGACAACATTGAGGACCATTGGTCTAAGCTGAAAACCTCCATTACTGCAGCTTGTGAACAAACTATTGGATATGAAACTAAGAAACATCAGGATTGGTTTGATGAAAATGATAATGAGATTAAATATATAATTGACCAAAAAAGGAAAGCCTTCCAAATATGGCAAAATGATATTAACTGTGCTGCCAAGAAAAAAATCTATGCTAGCGCAAAGGCTGAGGTCCAAAGAAGAACAAGAGAACTTAAGAACGCTTGGTGGAAAAAGAAAGCTGAAGAAATTCAACAACTTGCAGAATCTCATGATGCACGGGGCTTTTTTAAGGCCACAAGGGCCATTTATGGACCAAAAACCTATGGTACAAACCCTTTACAATCAAAAGATGGCACCAAACTCTTAAAAGACAAAGAGTCTATTGCACTGCGTTGGAAAGAGCATTATTATGACCTTTTAAATCGTAAATCTAAGGTGGATAATGAGATTTTTTCGCAAATCCCGCAAAAACAAATTAGAGAGGAACTTGCAATACTCCCCACTTTGGATGAAGTAAAAAAAGCCATTAATCAAATGAAGAACAACAAAGCTAGTGGACCAGATGGGATTCCTGCTGAAATCTTTAAAGAAGCCCCCCCCGAACTTGTACAACATCTTCATAAACTCATCAAAAAAAATCTGGATAAAAGAAGAGATCCCAGAAGACTTCAGAGATGCCATAATTATCACCCTCTTTAAGAAGGGTGATAGAACAGACTGTGGAAACTATCGGGGCATTTCTCTCTTAGCTACCGCAGGTAAAATATTTGCTAGGATTCTCGCAAACCCTCTTCTATCTATTTCAGAAGAGATCTCTAGAGGGACAGTAGACATTATTTTTACTGCACGTCAGCTCCAAGAAAAATGCCAGGAGCAAAATCAACCCCTTTACATGGCATTTATCGATTTGGCTAAGGCCTTTGATACTGTAGACCGTACAGCTCTCTGGACTATCCTTATGAAAATTGGATGCCCCAATAAATTTGTGAATATCTTGCGACTTCTCCATGACAACATGATGGCAACGGTTTTGGACAACAATGGCTCTCATGGTGCTCCATTTAAAGTGGGATCAGGTGTTAAACAGGGATGTGTTATCGCCCCAACATTATTTGCTATTTTCATCACCATGATTTTACATCTTGTCGAGGGGAAACTTCCCACTAGTGTGGGAATTATATTTCGAACAGATGGAAAGCTTTTTAATCTCAGCAGGCTGAAAGCAAAAAGTAAGGTAATTACAACCTCCGTTGTGGAACTTCAGTATGCTGATGATAATGTGGTCTCCACACATTCAGAGGATGATCTCCAAACTATCCTAAATGCTTTTGCAGAAGCATACAAAAAACTTGGTCTCTCACTTAACATCAAAAAAACCAAAGTGCTTCATCAGCAAGTGCAAGCTAACCCTTTGGTGATGCCATCTATCCAGCCTCGCGGGACAATACTGGAAAATGTCGATCATTTTCTCTATCTTGGCAGCTATCTTTCTGTTACAGCTAACATCGACAGTGAAATCCAGCATCGTCTGAGCTCCGCAAGTGCTGCGTTTTCTCGAATGAAACATAGAGTGTTCGAGGATCGGGATATTTGTAAGAAGACCAAAACATTGGTTTATGAAGCCATTGTATTACCAACTTTATTGTATGCCTGCGAAACATGGACTATCTATAAATGTCACTTCCACCTCCTTGAAAGATTTCATCAACGTTGCCTCCGGAAAATCCTGCGAATTACTTGGGAAGATAGGCGAACAAATGTCAGTGTACTGGAAGAAACAAAGGCTACTAGCATTGAAAAAATGATCCTTCAACGCCAACTTCAGTGGACCGGTCATGTTGTTTGAATGCCTGACTGCCGTCTCCCAAAGCAGTTACTTTATTCCCAACTCAAGGATGGAAAGCGGAATATCGGTGGTCAATATAAGAGGTTTAAAGATGTTCATAAGGCTAATCTAAAAAAATGCAATATAAACATTGAAAACTGGGAAGCCCTGGCCCATGAACGATCTAAGTGGAGGTTGGCCTTTCACAAAGGTTCTATGGACTTTGAAGAAGCCCGAGTGCAAGGTGAAAGGGAGAAACGTGCTAAGCGAAAAGCACGTCAAATGAATCCTTTACAGGACCATCTTCCATCTGGTAACCTGTGTCCTCACTGTGGGAAGCTGTGTGGATCTAGAATTGGCCTCCACAGTCACTTACGGACCCATCGCTAGAGTCTACACAATCCTCTTTAGAATTTCCTCCTTTTATCCTGGAAGATAATCTTACTCGGAGTGATCGCCTGATGATGACGATGATGACGATGATGATGATGATGATGATGATGATGATGATGATGATGATGATGATGAATAGAATTATTATTAGGTGCTGACTTTAAACAATTTCCAATATGCCAATGAAAGAAGGGAGTAAATTGGATTTGATTCCCTGCTTTATAAAGGGGAACACTTCTTCCTCTATGTTCCGCCTCAGGTCTTACAGCCCGCAGAGGATACTCTGTTATGTACCTCATTGCCTTGGCTTATCGGTTCAATGGCAGCAAGATCTATTCTAAGGCTTCTCCAGTGGCAGCACCCTGGCCTTGGCGCTGCCTGCCTTACGGTGTGGCCTTCTGCTAAAATTAGTGCTCAAGGTGGCCAAAAATATGAATAAAACAGATTAAAAGTTACATAATTAAAAGAACCACACCAGTTAAAAGGCATCAGCTAAAAACACATTAAAAACACGTAAGTTTTTAGACAATTCAATTGACAATGTCAATGGCTTAAATATGGTGTCAGTCTTTAGATCTTCTTTGGCAGGTCACAGTAGCAAAAAATCAAAGATCAGAAAAACAAGTGACTGGGGAGGCCTGTCTTGTTCCCTTGCACAAAAGCCACAAAATCAATGTATGCATTACAAAGATAGATTACTACCGTAATGAAAACAATACATTTGTTCAACATGACCTGCCAGTACAGTTGAAAAGACCTGCTAATTTTCTTGCACAGAGTGATTTAAATTGATCTCTGTTGTTCCTTTGATATGTATACACAGGATTTCTAATGAAGATCTATAAATCAAATAATTTTGGTCTGAGAACAAGCCTTTGGAAAATGTTGGTGTGTTTTTTTAAAACTTGCATTAATCCCACTCCAGCTGCTGCTAGAATGTCCTAATTGTCAACAGCTACAATGATATAGGAGCAAGTGGGCATAGCCTGTTTCTTCTTAATACTCCTTGCTTGGATGTTCTATTCTTGGAATACGTTGAGTATGTCAAGAAATGCTGTCGGAGGCCCAGCTCTCATTTGCTACAACTTTATTAATCTGTCACTGAAAGACTTGCTAAATAAATCAAGAAGAATGCCACTGATCAAAAAGAATATCTGAGCAAAGCTTTAGTAACTGAAAAAGGTTATCAAAAGTATTTCCCAGCAGGCTGGAATATTCTACCCTTCCTAGAATGAGATACAGAGAGGGGGCCAGCGGGTCCAAGCGTGCCCCAGCTAGCATGGCTGGCTGGGGCATGCTGGGAGTTGTGGGCCTTTTTTTCTGTCTGGACATGCAGGGGATCGTGCCTTAAATCATTCTGGATATTTTGAAATATTTTGGCTGAAATTGCATTGGGTTTGGATTCCTCTTTCCCTCCAAGATATCCTTTATGGCATCAGTATTATTATTCTTACTGTTGTATGAGTTACAACTACTATGAAACAAAACAAAAGGCACAAGTATCAGCATGTTGGGGGGGGGGAACCCCAAGGTTCGCAGAAACACACCGAATATTTAGTGAGGGGAAACTAAGGGGAGCCAAGACAGCCCACTGAAGACCAACCATGGCCACATACATTTGTTTATTTATTTATTATATTTATATCCCTCCTTTTTTCTTGCAAGGAACTCAAGGCGGCTTACATAATCCTCCTCCTCTCCACAACAACCCTTTGAGGTAGGTTAGGCTGAGAGTCCGTGACTGGCCCAAAGTCATCCAGTGAGCTTCATGGCTGAGTAGGGACTGGAGCCCAGATCCAGCAGCAGAGTACTAAGAGAAACAGCAGAGACTTTCGCATTGATTGCTGTGAAATAACTTGTGCTTACTGTTCTCTTCCTTCCATAGCCAAGAACTGGGACAAACCAAACATGGGATTTTGTAGATCACAGTCCTTGCTGTTTAGGGGGAAGTGAGAGGGGTGTTTGTGTTTCACAGAACTTAAGCAACAGCATTTGACATTCAGAAATTGGTCACCTGCCAATAGCACGTGCCATGATAGAATGGAGACTCAATCAAGCCCTTTAACAGCTAGCAAACCATCTTCAACCCCATCTTAGGGCCAGTACCCATGGTCAGCCATGATAGCATACACGTGATGGGTGTGAGCTCATGAGAGCACTCATAATTTAATGCATACATCAGTCCATACACACACATATCCAATTCCTGTGATCCTTCATGACTGCAAGAATAAGGCATTGGTAGAAGATATCATATGTCTAATACAAACATTACATTGGATGTGCAGTGATGGGTGTGTGAATGAGCCCAACGCTGCCCCCTTCCACATGTACACTATTTTCATAGTAAGATAAGGTTTAAAATGGGTTTGGTACTTGACCAATTACAACGGACAGAATATTTTACAAGATGATTTGTGATCCATCAAGGGGATTCGTTTATTTTCCCTTTATCCCTCTGCTGATGATAAAGAAGACTTGACACCATTATCTGTTAGTCCGTTTGTTCACGTCTGCTAGAAATCAAGCAATGTTTCAAAACAAATCTTATCTGTAAGTCATTGGCCATGCAACAAATATGCACATAGCAAGTTTTGAGATTCTCAGCACTGCTTATGTTATAGATTAAGCACTGTTTAAAACCAACACATTTCATTTACATCCTGAACTTTTCATAAATGACAATGGCTCTTGTGGCACCTTAAAGATTAACATAAGCTTTCGAAGCCTTCCGTCCACTTCATCAGATGCATGATGAAGTATCCCGAGTTGCAGGTAAGTATTGGTTTTTGGTTAGAAAGATATCTGTCTGTACCTGAGTGAGTTCCTTCATGAGATTGATAGATTTCCACTCAAGGGGCAGAATCCAACAGGGCCCTTACACCCCTGCTGATTCTCGTATGCCCCGCCAATTCTGTTGCACAACTGGCCCCTACTGCTTGTGTAAAGAAAAGCAGACCCTTCTCCACCACACACGTGTAAACAAGTGTAATCCCAGTTGGGGGCTGGGAACCTCATGCAAATGTACGTAGTTCCTCTGATGACTCTGGGCCTGGGAATCTCCTGCAAATGTACATATTTTCCTTTGATGGCCCTGTGCCGCCTCAGAGTCTCCCATGTATTCGCATGCAAATGTCCCCCAAGCACTCTAGTCATGATCAGGAGTTCACCCCTCGGACACCTAGGGAGCCACCCCTCCCCTGCCTAGCCCAGATGAAGTTCATCCTGATTGGCCAAGGACAGCCGGGCTACCGAAAGGAGGGGCAGGGGGGAAATCGATACTGCCAGCCGTGGCTTCTGGGTTTCGTTGTTGTTGTCTGGACGCAAAGGAGCGCGGAGTAGGGCTTTTGCTGAGGCAGGCCCTAAGAAGACCAACCCCCCCCCCAGGCAAAGAGTAAGTGCCTGGGTGTTTATATAGTAAAGGAACTGGTTTTGTTGTTTTGTAGCTCTACTTGTGTATACCAAAGTGTCTCCCCACCTTTCCCCCCTTCCCTCATTTCCCACCTTTTATTGTAATTGGTTTACCTTAAATAAGCTTTCCTGGTTTTACCCCACACGGTGGGTGTAGTTCCTCTGTGGTTCAGTGCTAAATTCAGTGTATAGACCAAGGGCAAAGCCCTGAGAGAATCAGTGTCAAGACGGCAGAGCCAAGGCTGGCAGTTTGGCACCTTTGATCTCTCGTCTTGAGATAAAGGACTGGTTGGCAGTCCTTCACAGCTTGCACAAAGGCAATCTAGCACTTCTGGGGCAACCTGAAACAAGCAGAAACACTCATTTCTGGAAGGAGGCAGGTTGGCGGAGCTCATGTAAGGGAACTCTGCCCACCTGCCTCCTTCCAGAAATGAGTGTTTGAACTCATTTTGAGGCTTCCCTTATGAGATGATAACTCTCCCTTGCATAAGTGGTGGATCCTGCATGCACAATGGTATCGCCGAGGCGTAAAGGAATCAGCAGGGGTGTAAGCACCCCATTGGATTCTGACTCATATGGCTACATATGGAGCCTTCCATTGTAATAATTTCCAGAGCCGCCTGTTTATGCAGAAACGCAAGTGGAGTGCTTGAGACAAGTGGGAAATCCATTTTGTTCCTGAAGGCATGGATTAACAAATCAATTAGTTAGACTTAATATTGTCACCATGCAATTTTCAGTGTGAGTGCTTTTCTATTAATTTTTCCTCTCGATGCAGCTAAATTGTGACGCTAGTGGTAGAGTTGGGGTTGGCAGAGGCAAAATATGTCAGCTAAAAATTAATGCCCAAAAAGTGCCAGTACAGCTAGGGATCATTTTCAATTATTTATATCTTTTGATAGGATGAGGGGAGGGAGCTTAGCTTGACAAGCATCTAATTCACTGCAAAATGAGGTGTATCATGATGAAGACATAGAATAAAATGGGCTAATGGCAAGAAAATTAACAAGAAAAGCTTTGCAATTGGAAGCAACTGATAATGCTTTCCTAGATTTCCAGCACCTTGTTTTGTGTTTGGGTTTTTTAAGGTCTGATCTTATTCCAAGCAATTTAAGAGAAGCTGAGCAAGTGAACATAAGAATATAAGAACACAAGAAGAGCCATGCTGGATCAGACTGAGGGTCCATCTAGTCCAGCATTCTGTTCACACGGTGGCCAGCCAGCTACCCACGGGATCCCACAAGCAGGACCTGAGTGCAACGGCACCCTCCCGCCCATGTTCCCCAGCAACTGGTGTACATAGGCATACTGCCTCTGATACTGGAAGTAGCATATAGCCAATCAGGACTAGTAGCCATTGATAGCCTTATCCTCCATGAATTTGTCCAATTCCCTTTTAAAGCTGTCCAAATTGGTGGCCATCGCTACATCTTGTGAAAGTGAATTCCATAGTTTAACTATGCGCTGTGTGAAGAAGTGCTTCCTTTTATCTGTCCTGAATCTCCCACCAGTCAGCTTCATGGGATGACCCCGGGTTCTACTATTATGAGAGAGGGAGAAAAATGTCTCCCTGCCCACTTTCTCCACACCATGCATAATTCTGTACACCTCTAGCATGTCTCCCCTTACTTGCGTTTTTTCTAAACTAAACAATCCCAGCCGCTGTAACCTTCCCTCGTGGGGGAGTTGCTTCAGCCCCTTGAACATTTTAGTTGCCCCTTTCTGCACTTTTTCCAACTCTAGAATGTCCTTCTTTAGGTGCGGTGACCAGAACTGTAAATGGTATTCCAAGTGTGGTCGCACCATAGATTTGTATAAGGGCAGCATGATACTGGCAGTTTTATTTTCAATCCCTGTCTTAATTATGCCTAACATGGAGTTTGCCTTTTTCACAGCAAGGGTCGACATTTTCATCGAGCTGTCCACCACAACCCCAAGATCTCTTTCTTGGTCAGTCACCGCCAGCTCAGATCCGATCAGATTATACTTGAAGTTGGGATTTTTTTTGCCCCAATGTGCCTGGGGGGGGCGCGCTCGCACTCACAGCTCTCTGCCCCTGCCTGGCTCACTCACTCTCTCTGCAGTGCTGGCTGTGCGAATCCGATCCGAGCCGCCGGGTCGCCGCCCACTGTGGAGGGTGTGTGTGTGCCAGGCGTGCGGTGCGGTGGGTGCGAAGAGAGAGCGAGGGAGGACCACCCACTCACCAATCTCGCCCAGCAAAGAGCCGCTGGCCATCGTCCTTTCCATAGCTACCCAGTCCAAACTACAAGTCCCAGCAGCCCCTCCCCGCCCACTGCGAGGCGCAGGAGGCGGCGCAGTTCGCAAGTCCTGGCGCGCAGCGTATCCTGCTGCGGTTGTCGTGGTTGTCGTTGGATGTCGGCGATCCAGGGACTTGGAAGCTCAGACGCGTCCGGGCAGTGCGTCGCCGCCGCCGCAGGGGCCGCTGGGAGTTGTAGTTCTCTGCGCGGCCTCTTGGTCGCCTGTTTTAGTAATGCTGCGGGGGGGGGGGGCGGGAAGCAAATGCCGAGCGCAGCAGACTCCGTTGGGCAGAACGGGGCAAAGAGGCGAGATTTTCTCTCTCTCGTGCATAGATTTCCCTTCCTTCCCAATTTCTCTCTCAAGCTGATATTCTGTCTTTCTTTCCCCCATCCATCTCTTTCTCTCTCTCTCGTACATACATTTGTCCTTCCTTCCTTCCTTCCTTCCTTTCTTCATACACATCTTCTCTCTCCTCCGTCTTATATTCTGCCCTTCTTTTCCACATTCAACCATCTTTCTGTCTTTCTCTTTCATACATTGTCCATCCTTCCCATTCCCTTCCCTCATATTCTAGCTTCTGCACCCCAAATACATTTCCCTTCCCGTTGGGGTGCAGAAGGGGTAAGGGTTTATTTAACTAATCTAGTGGAAGAGACTCGAGTGCTAAAATCCACGGGTTAGGGGGCGCAAATTACTTGCCTTGCCCCGGGTGCTGACAACCCACGCTACGCCACTGAATGTGCATTAATTTACACTTGCTTACATTGAACTGCATTTGCCATTTTGATGCCCATTCTCCCAGTTTAGAGAGATCCTTTTGGAGATCCTCACTCCCCTTTTCTTTTCAACACCCAAAATAATTTGGTGTCGTCAGCAAACTTGGCCAGTTCACTGCTCACTCCTGATCATTTATGAATAAATTGAAAAGCATTGGTTCCAATAAAGATCCCCGTGGCACCCTATTGTTTACACCCCTCCATTGTGGGTATTTACCATTTATTTCTACTCTCTGCTTTCTGTTCTTTAACCAGTTACTTATCCATAAGAGTACCTCTCCTCTTATTCCATGACTGCTAAGTTTGCTCGGGTGTCTTTGGTGAGGGACCTTGTCAAAAGCCTTTTGAAAGTCCAGGGAAACAATGTCTACCAGATCACCCCTGTCCACATGTTTATTGACACTCTCAAAGAACTCTAAAAGGTTAGTGGGACCTAAAAGGTTAGTGAGACTTAAAAGGTTAGGTAAAAGGTTTGCGGGAAGCCATGTTGATTCTTTCTCAGCAGGGCTTGTTTGTCCTTCTGTTTGCTTACTGATTTTACAAGTAGCTCATTGTGAATATGAAACAGCAAGTAAATGCAACAGAGTAGTCAATTTATTCATAGTCTTCTATATGAGGGGCTAGGCTTATTAAGGGCAAGTGTCTTCTTGTTGATGGTCATTGTCCTCTATGGGCTGCTTTGCATGTTATTTATGGTTGCTGCCACCTTTGTGGTTGCTACTCCCATGTTCTGTAAGGAGGTGCATTGCCAGCATCTTACATAATAATGTGCAGCTGAATTGTGCCACTCCAGAGAATGAGTAAAACTAGTCCTAAGTTTTGACTAATACAATTTCCCCCCCTGCAAATGAATGAGCCCTTTTAACATTATAAGCGACTCGTGAAGTCTTAAAATGTGAGGGTGTAAAAGTATTTGTTGTGGGGGTGGGTTGAACAAAAGCATTTATTTATTCATTTAGAATATTTTTGGGTTCCCCCATCCACTCAATGAACACTCAAGACAATGTACAATAAAAATTCAAAGATTAACAGTGTCATCCTATCCATGTCTACTTAGACATAAGCCCCATGCGTACTCTTGGGTAAATATGTATAGACAGGGGGTCCCCAATGTGGCACCCATGGGCATCCCCAGGTACCTCTAACAGCGCACATGAAGCTTTCCTCTCCCTGCCCTCTTAAAAAAAATATTGTTTTAATAAAACCCTTGGAAAATGTTAGGGCAGTCTTCTTTCTCTCCCCTCTACCCCTTTGCTTTGCTATTTCCCTCTCCCTCCCTCCCAACCTCTAGCCCAGTGTTCTCCAACCTGCAGTCCCCAGATGTTTTTGGCCTACAGCTCCCAGCTACGCTGGCTGGGGCATGCTGGGAGTTGTAGGCCAAAAACATCCGAGGACCCCAGGTTGGAGAACACTGCACTAGCCTCACTATTTCACCCCCACCTCTTTAGCTCATGCTTTCTTCCGCACCTAGCCTCTGGCCTTGCTCTTTCTCTACCCCTTTGCCTTGCTCTTTCTCTCTCCCTCCTAACCTCTAGCCTCCCTATTTCTCTCCCCCTGCCCCACCACCTCTTTAGCTCACTTTTGACGAGCCAAGCCCCAGCGACAGCCATTATGTGACTAGCCCGCACATATCCCGCATGGCAGCCATTTTGTGGTGGTCCCCACAGCAGTTTTTTTCTCAAATTCCCAAATGTGCCCACAAATGGTCCAAAAAGGTTGGGGTCTCCTGGTGTATGGGACTGCAGCCTAAAATACATAACAATATAAAACCCTAAAACGTATTTTAAAATTATTTTAAATTTGACATTGTTAATTAATGGCGAAACATAGAGCGGCATTAAGAGTTAAAAGTTCAGCAGAACGATATTGTCTTCACCAGCTTTCTAAAGGATGCTCAGGAGGAGACTAGCCTAACCTCCCTGGGGAGCGCGTTCCACAATTGAGGCACTGCTACGCAAAAGACCCTGTTATGAGGACCCACCAACCTCACCTCTAGGAGGCAGGACATACAACAGGGCTTCAGATGACGACCGCAATCTTCATGGAGGCTCATATGGGAAGAGGCAGTCTTTCAGATACCCTGACTCTAAGCCATTGTTATTAACTTCACCATGAGCCTGACACAGGTCATCTAAGGCAGTCTCCAAAAACCAGAATAATGTGGGAAGCTCTCTGGAGTACCTCCTTATGCAGTTGCAGTGATCTCAGCTCTGCCACCACAGCCCCCTCCTCTTCAGGACTGTACATTTGTTTGATAATACTCCACTCACACCTGAGACATCAGCCGAGCTGGTTCACTCTCTCCACTGAAAAGCATCGTATTCAAGACGATGTCAGGTGACTGTGGAAGCTGTCAGTGGCGCTTGATCTGTGATAGGCATTTCACTCATTCAAGTCATCACTTAAAGTGACACTCGTAGCATATGCCTGCCATACACGAAGACTGGGGTGCTTGAATTCCCGAAACAAGCGTTACAGTCAGAAGTGCCAGAAGGAATTCCTCTCTTCCTATCTTCTGCAAAAGGGCTTCCAGTTCCCAGATCTGATCTCATCTTCTGGCAGGAAGAAACAGATGATCTATTTGTCCAGGGCCCTAAGGAAGGAGCATGGTCAGCAGGTGGGTGCTGAGCTATGGTTGGACCCTTTGTCCATAGACCTATCAGGCTTAGGCATACACCTTTATACTATCAGAAAAATGAAGGCTACACAGTAGGCCTAAAGTAGGAAAGCTGTCATCTCAAATCCTCCAAACCAAATTCCCTAGAACAGAGGAAGCAACATACAAATACTAACAGTGCAGTCCTGTTCCTGCTTACTGTATTCAGCAGGAATGAGTTCAACAGCTCCCAGATAAGTGGATACAGGATACCAGCCTAAAGCTGAGTTTGCTGGGGAAGGAGAAAATGGGGGCACAGAAGACCAAGGAGTCTCTGGCCTTTCGAATGGAAAAGAAAAACATGATTAATAATATCAGATGAGATCAAAGTGATATCAAAGGGAATGAGTAAAACGTACAAAATGGAATGATTAGCAGAACGCAAAATCCAATTGGTTTCATGCTGAAATGAGCTGTTCAAGAGGGGAATGTTTGGTTTCAAAGACGTTTCGGTTCCTAAACATGGCTGTGTAGCTCGTGCAAAAGGTAGCATAATGTAAGAACATAAAAAGAGCCCTACTGGAACAGACTTCTCCCATCCAGCATCCTGTTTCTCACAGTGGCCAACCAAATGCCCTCATGTCCTGTTTGTGGGCTTCCCACAGGCAAAAGCCCTGCTGTTTTCTCCCAGCAATTGGTATACCTCTGATCCTGGAGGTTAGTATATGTATTGTATTGTATTGTACTTTATTGTAGTGTGTGTGTGTGTGTGTGTGTGTGTGTGTGTGTATGACTAATATAGCCATTGATAGCCTTCTCCTCCGTGAATTTGACTAATCCCCTTTTAAAGCCATTTAAGTTGGTGGCCATCACCACATTCTGTGATAGTGAATTCCGTACTTTAACTATGCACTGTGTGAAGAAGAGGTACTTCCTTTTATCTGTCCTGAACTTCCCATCATTCGACTTCATTGAATGACCCCAGATTCTGATTTTATGAGGAAAGGAGAAAAACTCTCCACTTTGTCCACATGATGCATAATCTTATAAACCTCTATTGGGTCCCTGTCCCACCGTTTCCTTGCCTTTTCCCTAAACTAAAAGGCAACAAATATTGTAACCTTTCTTTGCATGGTAGTTGCTCAACCCCTCTCTTCATTTTTGTTGTTCTTTTCTGCACCTTCTCCACCTCTACAGTATGCTTTTTGAGATGCAGCAAACAGAACTATACACGGTATTCAGAGGTATGGTTGCAACATAGATTTATATAAAGGCATTATGATATTGGCAGTTTTGTTTTTGATCCCTTTCCCAATGCTCCCTAGCATGGAATTTGCCTTTTTCACAGCTGCTGGACACTGGATCAATATTTTCACTGAGCTATCCACCATGACCCCAAGATCTCTTTCCTGGTAAGCCACTGCCAGCTCAAACCCCATCAGTGTATAGGTATGTGAAGTTAGGACTTCCCCCCCCCCCCCCAATATGGTTGTCAAGCAACTCCAGGCATTCTTGGGTGAAGCTGGTTTTCTTGGATAAAGTTAGTTTCCTTGGATGAAGCTGATTTTAGTCCAGCTTTAGGCCTGGTTTGGGGACAGAAACTGCCTTGGTCAAACTGTGGGACGATGCTTGTCAAGAGAGAGGTGGGAGGCAGAGTGTGACTCTGTTGATTCTCCCAGACCTCTCAGCAGCTTTCAGTATGGCTGACCATGGTATCCTTCTGGATCCGCTGCCTGAGTTGGGGACAGTGTTTTACAATGGTTCCATTTCTACTTGGTTCCATTTCTACTTGGATACTTGGATGGTCATTTCCAGAAGGAGTGTTGTTCTGTGGCAATTATGTTATGGAGTTAAGCAGGGCTCAATTTTCTTTCCCATACTATTCAATATCTACAAACTTCAGCTAGTTCAAAATAGAGCTGATGGCTACTAACCGGAATTGGCCGATATGATCATGTGACACCGGTGCTTTGTCAACTGCACTGCTTTCCAGGCCATTTTCAAGCTCAATTCAAAGTGGTGGTGTTGATCTTTAAAGGCTTGGGACCAGAGTATCTAAAGGAACGTCTGCTCCCACATTACCTGCTTGGATGCTCTTTGGAGGCCCTTCTTTGGGTGACCCCGCTGAAGGAAGCTAGGCAGGTGGCTACAAGAGAGAGCACTTTCTCAGTTGTGGTGGCTTGTTTATGAAATGCCCTAGGTTTTTGGTGCCAGGCATTTTCTTTTCTTTTCTCCCAGGCATTTCAGAGTCTTTGTTTTTAGATTTTATGGCTGTTCTTATAGATTATATTTATCGGTTCCTGTGTTGTTTTTTATTGTACTTTATTTTTTTAACTATTTGTATTTATTTTTTAACTGTTTGTAATCCTTCCAGAGAACATTTGTTATTGGGCAGGTTAAAAATATAATAAATAAATAAGCATCACTTTACACTTAGTCTTACACTGAATTGTATTTGCCATTTGTTTGCCTGTTCACCCAGTTCGGAGCGATCACTTTTACCACTCTAAATAATTTGGTGTCATCAGCAATCATTGCTACCTCATTGCTTACCCCTAACTCCAGATCATTTAGAACAAGTTTTAAAAGCACATCTCATTACAGATGCTTGGGGAACCCCACTTCTTATACCTCTCAGCTGTGAGAGCTGTCCATTTTTACCAGTTCTTTAACCTGTTACCAATCCACAAAAGGTCCTGTCCTCTTATCACATGGCTGTCATGTTTGCTATCTATCTAAAATTATTTCTAGGCTGCCTTTAAAGGTGGAACCCTCTCAGGAGTGTTTGCTCAGGAACCTTTGGTGATGTACTTTGTCAAAAGCTGTTTTGGGAAGTCTAAGTAAATAATGTACACTGGACCATCCCTATCCACAGGGTGGCATCAAGGATAGGCAAAGTTGGGGACCTGCTGAGGGTCCACATCCCAGCAGGGGTCCACTGACAATAGCCCCCTGGACTTGCTCCTCTTCACCAGTGCAACCTGTTTGTTCACCTGCCACTCACTCTGGTCTGGCTAATGGCGGTGGTGAGAAGGAGGAACAGTAGATACCGCTGCTCACTGGCCCTGTGATTGTCAAGCAATCAAGTCATAGTAATGATGGAGAAGGAGGAGCCGTAGCAGCTGGTGACAATGGTATTGAGGGGTGAGAAAGACTCGCTGAGGGAGGGGGCCCATTGAGGGTGTTTTGCCCAAGGACCCTCAGAAACCTGAAGCTGGCACTGCCTATCCACATGCTTTTTGAAACTCTCAAAGAACACTAAAGATGTTAGTGATACAGGAGTTACCTTTGCAAAAGCCATGTTGGTTCTTCTTCAGCAAGACTTGTCCTTCTATATGCTTGGTGATTTTATCTTTATTAATGCTTTCCACAAATTTAATGCTCTTAGGTAATTTGCCTGTAATTTCCTGGACCCCCCCCCCCCATGTAGTCCATTTCTTCATCATTTCCAGGGAGCTTTGAAAGATGGAGAAGCCTGAATTATAATGGCTTTTTTTTTTTTTTATCCTGCAGGGAATGATTACATTTGGTTCTTCCTCAACAGCAAGCAAGGAATATAGAAAATTTACTCTATAGCTTTGCAAGAGTTCTGTGAAAGCCCAGTCCTACTTGTAGCTTTTATAACTGATATTAATAGTGTGGTCAAAAAACAGGACATCTATGGGCCCTCTTTCTTTCTTTCTTTCTTTCTTTCTATAGCTTGTGACACAAAGCAGTTATACATAATGCAGTATGGAATGATTGGTAAATCACCTTGTTATTTTCTCTGTTCAACTTGTTCAACTTTGAGAAAGCAATGTTAACCATGCAACATTGACTGAGCACTTACGAATCTCATCTTACACCGGTATTGTTCTTTAGATTTCCATTCTTCTACACTGCAACAGCCCCTGTTACTTATTCTTCCAATGTTGCCACCTTGTAAGGAATATTTGTGTGGGCATGCAGTGTTTCCAACCAGCTAGACCAACCGAAAATGTATCCTATGAAATAAAGAGCCGGCGAGGTTAAACAAAAATGGTTGAATGCACAATGTGAGGGCTGCTTGAATCATATCAAGGAAATGGAGATTCATTATCAAGAGAAACAATTTTTTTTTAAAAAAAAGTAATGGGCTTTATCCTTAGCTAGTATTTGCTTTCAGAATAAAAGCATTTATTCAGTATTTGCAGAATAAAATCCAGTTCTTTGCCTTTTATCCAATGAGGTAGGGAGCTTCCCAACAAAAGGCTCCTAGACTAGTGCTACTGATCAAAAGACAGTCGAAGGGACTGCCTGTCTCGCTATGAATCCAGCCTAGTATTAAGATCTGCAGCAGAGGTCCTTTTGAGTGCACCATGACCCGCAGAGGCCTGCTTGCCAGCCACAAATGGAAAGGCTTTCTCCTGTATTGCCTCCAAACAATGAAATATGCTCCCTCAAGCTTTTCAGTTTCGCCTTTTAAAATATGTACTCTTTAATGTTTTAAAGTTTTTACTGTTTTTAATGGGGTTTTTTTTAAATTATTATTGTGGCAAGGTTTTATGGTTTTCTATTATTGTACACCACTTTGATGGCTTTCTAGCACATAAGGTGGTACCGAAATGTTAATAAATAAATAATTCTGCTGCTATTTCTGCTTTTCCTCCATACCGGATTTTTTTGTGGAAAGAAAAAAGATAGAAGAAGCGATGGGAAAACATGGGTTACATATGGCAGATGAGGTCATTTGGGACCCCCCTCCCCAGGACTCTAATGGCTGTTGGCATAGCGCTGCCGATCAGCCCCCACCATGCTCCCCACCGCTGAAGCCCCCTGTCTCCCTGCCTGCCCGCCCACTGAGGCTGCCCACCTGCGCTCTCTGTCTGCCCAGCTGCCCGCCCACCTGCACCCCACCCATTCCCCCTGCCAGCTGAAGTCCTCTGCCTGCCAACCCTAGATGCCTAGATGGGCATGGGACTGCTACAGGGCAAGAAGACGGGGAGTTGCCATTGTTCTGCTTAGCTGCCTTTCAAGTGGAGGTCTTGTCCTTGTCCCATCTGGATGAAGGCCGAAAGTGAAGGCTTCACGGGAGGAGCCACACTTTGAACTGCAATGCTCCGCCCACTCTTTGCTTGACACACACACTGGTGGTGGGTGGGTTGCAGCCTGTTGCTCTTATTGCTCTCCTGGAGCTAGATGCAAAAAAAAAATCACGCCAGCTACCAGCACAGTGGGGAGCAGGGAAATTGTTGGCATTATGTTTCGTTAAGGGATAAAGGCAAATGATTGCTGTTCTCCCTCCCCTCAGTTCTAAAACTATCAATACAGGTATTCTTTTTAGGAAATTACAATTCAGGGGTAGCCAAGTGGGTGCCCTCCAGATGTTTTGGATTACAACTCCCATAAACTCTGACCATTGGCTGTGCTGGTTGGGGCTTATGGAAGTTGTAGTCCAAAACATCTAGAGGCCACCAGCTTGCCTACCCCTGCAAAAAGGGAAGATAGCACCTTGGGTGGATTCAGAAGAATAAAATTTGAACACGAAAAGCCACTGGGCCTGCGGCCTTCTTGCCTTTGCATGGAAATAAGGATTAAAATGGCCAATAATTACATCTACAGGACGCCACGATATAATTTTGAACTCACTTGAACATATATGTTGGAACCAACGTTTTTTCCCCCTTTGCTGATCAGTCGTATGTCCCTGGATTACTGCCACACCCTCCAACACAGACCACATGTGCCAGTGCCACAAGTTAAACACCCAAGCACCCAAAGACTGCTCACAGGTCTTATCTACCGGAGCCTGCTGTAATGCAGAATCTGTGGGATAGCGCAGTGGTTTTGCTGCTTGGTAGGAGTGCTAGGGAAGCGAGGTGTGTGTAACGTGATCAGTCCCCTTTGTGTCTTGCCCTTCCTCCAAGAGTAGCTATGTGTCCTCTTTTACAGCGGGCACAACTTTATTTGCAGGGCTGTCCAGTCCAAGTCTTGTTTAAAGATAAAGAACCATCCGAAGGAAGAGCCCAGGGGCCTTGAAGCTGCCCACCCACAGCACCTGGACGGCAGGCTGAGGAGGCAGGCACACAGGTCAGCTGGTCACAGTCTTCCATGCGATGGTGAGATGGACTGTGTGTCTGTTTAAATGATCATAACTGTTGCTACATTTGCATGTGTACATATACAGGCAGTCCCCAGGTTACGAACGAGTTCCGTTCTTAAGAATGTCTTTAAGTCGAATTTGTATGCAAGTCGGAACAGCATAGCGATCTATACGTTAAAATCGGCATTTACGCAAATTGTGTAAATAAATTATGCAAATTGCGTAGTATACTACGCTATGTACTCTACGTAAACGACGTCGCGCCAGGGAACCCAGAAGTCCGTTCTTAAGTATGGGTTGTCTGTAAGTCGGACGTTCTTAACTCGGGGGCTGCCTGTACATCAGCATATGCCATTTGGTGTCTGCAGTTTTGGGTGATTCATAAGTGGCCACCCTACTTCCTCCAAGGGCCTCCGGTTGCCTATATGCGGTTGTTTCCATTTTATCCTCAAAACAACCCTGTGAGGTTGTGGATTAGGTTGAGGCGTACTGCCTGGCCCAGTATGCTTCCTAGCTGAGCAGGTTTTTGTAATCAAGCCTCCCCAGTCCCTGTCCAGTAGTCTAGCCACTACATCACACCGGCTCTCCTTCACTTCAGGCACACCTCTGCTTATATGTCAGTCATTTCATGCAGTTTAATTGGATTGCCCATCTTTGTCATCATTTGAACACCGAGTAGTCTTTCTCTCTCTGCTGCCTCCCAGACAAAAATATGATGCATTCATTCACTCAAGCATGCCACGCTGACTCCACTGGCAGAGAAATGGGAAAAGCCGTTACGAGAGGCGAATGAGCTGCAGCCATCCGCTTCATTGCTCAGCAACCTGCTTGTGTTTCTCCGCGCTGGAAGCTGCATTGTGTGGCACAGGATTCAGCATGTCGAGAAAATGTACAAGGAAGAAGTCCTTCATGTGCTGGAAAGTATTCCTTCATTAGCAGCATTCTTCAGCGAAGGAAAACTGTTTAAAAGACCTGCGCTTAGACTCTGGACAGGGTAGCTGGCTTTTATAGCTTACAAATATAAACACACATCAGCTTTCATGGGAAAGTGTGTGTGTGTGTGTGAACTACCGAAGAGATGAGAAAAATAGAGGACCATCCTCTATATCAATTTGGCCCTCAGGCCTGGTGGCCAAATCCAGCCCTCCTGGGGTCTCATCTGGCCCTCTGGGGCTCCCCAGATGTTCCGCCCCTTTCCCTCCACTACTGATTTGCTTTCTGGTTTCCCGGCTTCTGTGCAGTTTTTTCCCCATTCTAAAAGGTTGAAATGCCTCTCCGAAGGCTTAGTTACTGCCAGTAAGAGGTTTAAGCTGTATTTTTGGCCACACACCCCACCGGAATGCAGGCCCCAAGAGCTTCTCCAAAATTGAATTTGGCCCTCTGGCTGAAAGTGTTTCGATACCCTTGCTCCATTTGAAGGGCTGTCCATTCCAAGTCCAGTTTAGAGAGCCCTAAGAAGGGAGAGCAGGCGGGGCCTGGAAGTTGCCCATCAGCAGTTAACACCTGGACAGTAGACTGAGCAGTCACACAGGTCACCCAGTAAGGATGGGAGAGCCATTTGTTTGGTCTTCATTATAATGCAATCCTACCCAAATTTGCACTTCTTGAACCAACAGGTGGACCAAAACAGCTTTCCTTCAGCATTTGCACTGCATCAAATGCTGTGATGCAGTTCTCCAAAAATGCATACAGAAGTGCATACATTAGTGAAAATAATGTCCAAATATACATTTTACAATGAAAATTGCTTGCAAAAAACCAACCAAACAAAAAATGTCAGACAAAATGACACACAAAAATTAGGAGAAATGCACAACCCCCCCCTGCATATTTATTTATTAGATTCCTATACTGCCCAACTGGTAAATGCACTTTATAATAATAAAACCAAACAACAAAAATACAGCAACAAGAGTATCAAAATAATGCAATATTAAGCATTTAAAATTTTGAAAACATGGAGGAGCCAGCAATCAAGTTCATAATCAAGTAACAGATTAAAGATTCAATGCCTGCTTAAAGAGGCAGGTCTTAACCTGGAAGCTAAATGTATGCATTGAAAACTGGATACACAGAACTGCATAGAACTGGGCACCGAGGTCTCAATGCCGGCACAAGTCCATCTCCTGAGCCCTCGGAGTCGGACATGGCAGACGGTGGGCCTTTGGAGGGCATCTTGAAGTTATGGAGGCTCAGATAACCAGCACCTGCCTTGGATGCTAGAAAGCTTTGTACTAAAATTGTGTTTGGCAGGGAGTCAAACCTCTGTTGATAGACATGGGTTGCCATGGCATTTGTAGCAGTGCAAACTGCTAGGAAAGCTAGCTGTTCGCACTGGAGCGAGAAAAAGAGGATGTATACTCCACTAGGATGGCCAGGTGTCCTCTGCTACAGAAGACAGCCCTCTGTTTGAAGGGCTGTCCCGTCCAACCAGAAAGGTTGCCCATCACCACCTAGTACCCGGACAGCAGACTGAACAGGAAGGCACATAGGTCTTCCACAGTGTGGTGAGATGTACCATGTTACTATTTTAAATTATAATAATTATTTCTAAATTTGCCTAAGAACATAAGAGAGCCAGTGTGGTGCAGTGGTTACGGTGTTGGACTGGGACTCGGGAGATCCGGGTTCAAGTCCCCGCTCGGCCATGAAGCTCACTGGGCGACTTTGGGCCAGTTACTGACTCTCAGCCTAGCCTACCTCACAGGGTTGTTGTGAGGATAAAATGGAGAGGAGGAGGATTATGTAAGCCACCTTGGGTTCCTTGCAAAAGGAAAAAAGTGGGATATAAATGTAATAAATAAATAAATAAATAAATAAGAACATAAGAAGAGCCATGCTGGATCAGACCGAGGGTCTATCTAATCCAGCATTCTGTTCACACAGTGGCCAACCAACCAGCTACCCATGGAAAACCCACAAGGAGGACATGAGTGCAACAGCACCTTCCTGCCCATGTTCCCCAGCAACTGGTGTACATAGGCATACTGCCTCTGATACTGTACCTATACATATACTGCATTTATATATACATATGATGTTACATCTATACATATAAATTAGTATATGCAAATGTTATGCAGATCACTGTCCTCTTGGGTCCTCTTTTTTCTTTGGTGATGCACTTCTTTTTTCTTTGGTGATTCGTAAGTAGCCACCCTACACTCAGAACGTTTACAATCTTGTCTCTTCCCATCTCTGGCACACATCACATCACCGGTGCCCCCCGGACTATTCTGATGTCTGCCAACAAACCTGAGATGGGTCTGATCTGAAGCCCCTTGACCCTTATCGACTGGTGCACTTAATCCAGTGTTTCTCAACCTTGGGTCCCCAGATGTTTTTGGCCTACAACTCCCAGCATGCCCCAGCCAGCTATGCTGGCTGGGGCATGCTGGGAGTTGTAGGCCAAAAACATCTGGGGACCCAAGGTTGAGAAACACTGACTTAATCAAATGCCAGCTAACTTTAACTTGAAGTCGAAATGTGCGGGGGAATAAAGTGTCATCATCGTAAACTCTCCCTCTCGCTCATGGGCAATCAATGGAGTCCCTGCGCATACCCTGTTGTTAAACATATTAAATTACGGGAGTCGTTATGCAAGCCATTCTTTGGAAGCCCTGATCCTGACACATAAAAATCAGAATGGTTAATCATCATGGGAGGCAGCTGCATTCTGTGACAGGGTTCCTGCCACGACAAGATGACAGCTTTCCCATCTTTCCCTCCCATGAAAAATACCGTATTTTTCTGTCTATAAGACGCCCCCATGTATAAGACGCCCCCCACTGGGCAGTTTTGCAACCGTGCGGTTCTCTCCTCGGCTTACTTCCGTGTATAAGACGACCCTCAATTTTTAGGCTAGCGATTTTAGGAAAAAGTATAGTCTTATACATGGAAAAATACTGTACTCTCTCACTGCACTTTAGTGTGGAAGGCTGGCGAGCAGGGTGGCTACAGGTCATCCGCATTTGCATTGGCTCTACAACAGTCTTTTAAGAGTTCTTGTCTTAATAGAGAAGGTGGCGGAAAACGGAGACACCTTCTTGCCGAAGGTTCAAAGAGCACCCTGTTATTCAAGACAATTTGCAAGGCGATTATCGATCCCTGCTGCGAAAATGCAGAGTGAACATCAATTAAAGCAGTACATACATCAGTCAGCTGGTCATTTTCAAGCGATTAATATGAGTGGGTTTTGCTTCTCGGGGATGCGGACAGCCAAGGAGACAACGGCAGCTTGGCAAAGAGGAATTCAGAGGCTGCTCTTTGCACTCCTCGTGCTTCGGAAGCAGCATAGCTTGGTATACCCATTTATAAGAGAGACAAAATTAATTTGATTTGCTGTCAAGCTATCACTGAACTCGGCTTTAATTATAAACCACTAGAGATATGATAAAGATCCTCCTCAAATGACTTGGCAAATACTACTTTGAAAATAAAATCTAAAGGTACTGGTAGGGTTGCCACAGAATTCTGCATAAAATGGGATAAAATGGAAATGTGGGTCTCTAGTGCAGGCTCTCCCAACCTGGTACCCGCCAGAGATGTAGTGGATTACAACTTTCATCATTCCCCCAGCCAACATGGCTGTGGTTTTCATTGGTCATGCTGGGATGATGGGGATTGTAGTCCCAACACATCTGGAGGGTACCAGCTTGGGAAAGCCTGCTCCAGTGTGTCAGACAGACCAGCATCCTGAACCAACTGCCTAACCTGTCAGAGCTCATAAATCTGACAAAAATCTGACAAATTTGGGTGGGTTATGGAGGATTATGCTACAGAACACAAGCAGTATGTTTCATTTCCCTAGGGACAAGTATATTGGTTAAAATGGAGAGACTGACTAATTAGAGATGCTCTAAGGGATAGTATCTACAAAGCGGAAGCAATCCAAGCCAGTTCTACAGCTTGTGTACCGTGGCAACGCTCCACCGAAATCAACAGAGATGATTCATACTCGCTAAGGTTCTGGGCCAAATGGTGTATACATAGATCAAAGCAGCACATCTGAAGATTGTGAATCAACACCCTTGACAGAACCTTGGCACAGGAATTGTTGGAATTCAGCACAACCAACTTCAGAGCAGTCTGATTAAGCTATTTGACGGGGGGCACATAGAAGCTATAAACCCATCAAGATATGTGGCTGTGGTATCCACATTCAGGAAAGTAATCAATGCAGGTATTCTTTTTTGGGGTTGACTTTTCAATCTCATGTCTTGACTTGATGTCATCCGTATTTAATGTCTTTCCCCAAACCTAACCCCCAAAAAATTCTGCAGCTATGTTTTTATGGTGTTTATTTTTTATTTGTAGTATTGTGCTGATTGTGGTTTATATTGATTTGGGTGCGTCCCGTCCCCCCCGTTAGATTAATTATGGATTTCTGTATTTGTATGTGTAAGTTGCTTTGAGGCTCCTTTTTGTGGTAGGAAGCAACACATAAATTTAGATGATGACGACGACGACGACGACAACAACAACTACTACTGATATGGCGGAAAGAATAATTCCCGCATCAATGGAGAAAAATCATATTAGGGTGCAATCCTATGGCTGCTAGATGCTGTCTAGATGGCCACAGGAAAATTTGGAGTCCCAGCTCTGACCTCGGAAAAGCGCTCCGAGGTTGGTGCTGGGACTCTGAGTCCGGAGTGCTCTCCCTCCGCCCCCGCAGCTGGCACAGTTCTTTCCATGCCAGCTGTGGCTCCGAGCTCAGGAGACTGAGCTCGGAGGCGGCCCCGGGTGGGCGCTCCGGGGGTGGGAAGGGAAGGAGTGATGCTCTGCCAGGATACAACGTATGCAAGTCTAAGTGTTTTGCAAGGCAGGGGAAGTGTGGCGGCAACCTTCGCCTCCGCACTCCTTCTGTCCCTGATAGGATGCCCGTACTCCGAGTTCGGAGGGTTACGGGCAGCCACATTGGATGGTGCTGTTGAAATATGAATGCAAAAAACGGGGAGAAGAGGTTCTCAGGATGCAAATTCTTTATTATTTGTAGTCAGGTGGAGGAGCCCGATGCATTTCAGCCTGATTTTTTTTTTTTTTTTTAAAGGCCTTCCTCAGGGGGGCTGTAAATATTTAAAATGCATCTTATAAATACATATGTTTAGAGTACAGAGTTATTAGGGTACAATGAGAATGCATTTGCATTATGTGTTGCCCCCACCGTGTTTTATAACATGTATTTACTCTGTAAAGCTCAGAATAAAAGCTGAAATGGATATGGAGCCGCACTGGCATAGGAGTCACCAGCGTCTCCTGCTTTCAGGGGTGTCTTTGGTGATGGCATGAGACGCGGCCTTCCTGGCGGCCGCTCCCTGGATGTGGAACTCCCTCTCTGTTGTCCTTCTGCCAGCAGGCAAAGCCCTTTTTATGCAAGCAGGCCTTTGGTATGTAAGTGGGTCGGTTGGGCTGGATGCTGTCTTTATTCTGATATTGTTGTGTTTTTAATCGTGTTTTAATGCATTTTTCTTATTATTGCTTTAGGGCGCAACCCTATGCCCCCCCCCAACCTTGCCTGGGTGTGTGTGTCATAGGATAGGTCAGAGTCCCCCCTGCGAACTCGCCCACAATGTGCCCTCCCCCACACCTCGTAGCCGGTGCGGTTCTTTCCGAGCCATCTGGGAACCGAAGATGGAAGACCGGAAGCCGGGAGGGGAGGAGTGAGGGAGAAAACATGTAGACAGCCAAAATTGGCCTTCTAAATGTTTTGGAGTGTGAGGAGGCATGGCAGCAATCCTATCCGCTGCGGTGCTCCCGCATCCAATCCTTCCATTGGATGCCCGTAATCCTCTGAGTTCGGAAGGTTACAGGCAGCCACATTGGATGGGGCTGCCCATCAAGTTGTATTTATGGTTGTGTAAACAACCTTGAGTGCCATTTTTCTTGGTAGAAAGGTGGGGTACACAAGTCAATCAATCAATCAATCAGTCAAATCACAATAAAATCAACAATATAAAACTAACAAATGTGCCAACACAGCATAAAAACCTGATATACGAGGTGAAACCACACTGCAGGGACTAGGATAATAAAACACAAAAATACTAAAATATTTAAAAAAATACTTTAAAAGACTAAACGTTTTTAAAAGCCCAGGAGAACAGGAAAATCTTAGCTGAAAAGATAGCAGTGTGGGCGCCCTTGGGAGAGTATTCCAGAGCTGGGGGCGGGGGTCACCACCAAAAAAAAGCCCTCTCTCTTGTTGCCACCTTCTGAGTCTCAGAATGAGAAGACACTTGAATGACGGCTTCTGTGGCTGACCTTAATGTATGGGCAGGTACATATGGGAGGGAGTGTTCCATCACATACCAAGTTTCCAAGCCACGTACAGCTTGGTAAAGTCAAAACCAGGATTGTGAATTGGACCTGGAAACAAATTGGGAACCAGTGCAAGGTGGGGGGGAAGGGAAAGCGTCCATTTAGGTGAATTCAAGCCCTTGGGCATGCCTAGAATAGCCCTTTGAATTCTGGCCAAAGCTGACAAGTAAACTTTCATAAAACATTTTAGAATTGTCCCCTTAAACACATTTCCCTCCTAAAACAATAAAATAAATGTGAATATTCCCTTGTTTTCAATATTTGAATTTTGTCAATTACTCTCCAGTCAAATTCATTTCCTCCGATTCAACCTCAAAACCAACAGTCCTCGTTTCCAACTGAGAGAAAACTTAAGTACTGTATGTGCGGCTGCTTTTTTATTTTATTATTTTTAATTGATTACAGGCGAAATCCTGTGCATGTTTAGACGGGGGTGGGTGGGGAGTCCTACGACTCCCATGCTGGCTGGGGAATGCTGGGAGCTGTAGGACTTTTTTCTGGTCTAAACATGCAGAGGACTGCGCCGTCACGCGAATACGACTGTCTGTTTCCCGGCAAAACCTTTTCCAAGGTCACAGCGCTGTGGCGTGCCCGCTCCCCCACCTTGTAGCCGGCACAGTTCTTTTCGCGCGGGCAGGGAACTGAAGACAGCCTTCCGTCTTCGGTTCCCCCGTGAGGAGTCATTCCTGGGGGAGGAGCGAGGAATCCAGGTGGCATCTCGGCCTCTCCTCCTCGCAAGGAGAGGAAGAACATCTGGACGGCCAAACCATCCCATCCGCCACGCTCCTCCCGCGCTGCAGAGGACGCCCGCAATCCTCCGGGTTCGGACGGTTGCGGGCACCCTCATAGGATTGCGCTGTAAGAGGCCAGAGGCTGCTTCAGACTCCATGGAAGTCTGTTATCATGGAAGTCTCCCTGTTATCACTGACCCACCTGCAGTGTTCTGGGGATGACGGGGCCATGACGGGGATGTGCCAGGGGTGCATCAGGGAAAGCCATAGATAGGAACACAGGGAGCTGCCTTATACTGAGCCAGACCCTTATTCCATCTAGCCCAGTGCTTCTCAAATAGTGGGGCGGGCCCCCCAGGGGGGGCGCGAGGCTCTGTAAAGGGGGGCTCGTTTGACCTCAGTTAAAAGTTTTTTTTAATATTGTGTTCCTTTAAATCCTGTGCTCCTTTAAATCTTTTCTGCTACAGTTAATAAAGCTATTCTTTGTTGTAAATTGATCCACATTTCTTTCTTTTTTTTATTCTCTTATACGTTAATAAGGATACAGTGTTATGCAGAGGTGTACTTATAACAATTTTATAGACAAATGATACTATTTACAGTCGCGCGGGGGGCGCGAAATGTTTTCTTCTTCCTAGGGGGGGCATGACAGAAAATAATTGAGAAGCACTGATCTAGCCCAACACATCTGCACTGAGTGGCAGTGGCTCTCCGGTATTCTGGACAGGAGTTTTTCCAGCCCTACCCGGGCATGCCGGGGATTGAACCTGGGACCTTCTGCATGCAAAGCAGGTGCTCTGCCGCCGAGCCACAGCCCTTCCGCCTGAGATCTGTGGGAACCTGAGCCATCGCATTCCCCCAACACGCCTCCAAGCAGGCCCTGAAACTGCGCCAGCCCTCGACCGGGTGTTGTTAATCTCCCCCCCCCCCTGGTTTCAGTGGGAGAGAACAGTTTTTTTGTTTTGTTTTTAAAGAAAATGCTGGTAAAGAAACCAGTAAAAAAAAAACACACACAACAAAACCAACCAACAACCCTGCCCCCACACCTCCTGCCCTAGCAGCTGTGAGCTGGCGGGTTCTGGGTGCAGCAGTGACTCCACCCGCTGCAGACCTACTCCCCACCCCTGGTACTTAGGGTTGCTCTTTAAAAGGCTAAAACACCTGAGCAAATAGAAAAGGTCTCTGCTAAAAAATAACATCAGGAAGTTGCTAGGCAAAACAAGGCTCCCTGGGGATGTCGTCCCCAAAGGCAGGGTGCCACCACTGAAAAGGCTCTCTGGCTATGCACTTCTCCTGTTGGTCTTGACTCTGTCTGTCAGCAGAGTCTCCCTCCCCCTGTGTCAGAATTTAGACTGTGAACTCCTCAGGGCTTCTGTGTGTGTCACCCCTCCCCCAGCCCCAAGATAATGTGTAAAGGACCATGTACAATAACTCTAGATAATAATGTAACCTTGGAATTAATGGTAAATCAACACAGAATGTCTCAAAGTTCATGCACCATCTTATATATGCTCTCCCTGTGAAATTGTATTCTGACCACTTTGGAAACCAGCTGCCAACTGAAATATCTCCTCCTCCTCCTCCTCCTCCTCCTCCTCCTCCTCGATATCCATAGTGCTCATTTATTCATGGGAGGCAACTTGAATAATTGTGGAGACCTTCAGGCCACGCCAGAACTCTTTGCTTCTCACAAGGCAGACTATCTATAATTGCCAGCAAAGCAGATGCGGACGGTAAAGCGCTTTTGAAAGACGATCAAACCCCTCAGCGGAATGCCGGGATGTCCAACGTAAATCAGGCCCCTGCCTGCGGAGCATCGCCAGCCATCTACGAGGGGAAGAGAGTGAAAAGCATTCAGCTTCGTCTGGGATTTGGAGGCACCAGAAAAGGTTCTGAGCCTGATGTTCGCTAATTGTCTCTGGTCTCTTTTCTTCTCACCTGGAGACCCCTGTGAGCCCCAGGCAGCTGCTTTGGAATATAAATGGCTTTCTAAAAATATTTTACATGATCTTACCATTCCCGACTCAGATCTTGTTCCATACTGTGGCTGCATTTTTTTAGGCTATTTTTTTTTTTTTTTAAATGTAACACAGCTTTACTTTTTAACCATGGGTTGGATGTTTGGATCCGATGCTGATTATCTGCCAGTACAGGGGTCCCCAACCTTTTTGCACTTGTGGGCACATTTGGGAATTTGAGAAACTGCTGTGGGCATCGCCACAAAATGGCTCCCACGGAGGATATGGCTACCATACAGGCCTGGCTAGTCAAAAGTGAGCTAAAGAGGTGGGGGCGGGGGCAGAGAAAAGTTGGAGGATATGGAAAGGCGTCGGTCCTATACTGGTTAGGACGAAGCAGAGTCTTCCCCCTTATGCACAGCCTGGTTATTGGAACCAGTTATCACCACGTGGGTTGCTAAACCCTTGCTAAAAGGCTCTTTAAAGGAACAGTTTGTCCATACAAGGTTTAAAACTAATAAAGGCATTTATTAGCTTTACTTACAGTCTGTTTATTCATATATGCAGGATGCATATAGGTGTCTTAGGTGTTACGAGTCTGTTTCATTGGAGTTCACTGGCTGGAAGCCAGCTCAGACCGTGTGTCCATCAGGTTCAGGGGGGGGGGGAGAGAGAGGGGGGGCAGAAGTAGGGAGGAGGGGTCACAAAACATGCGCCCTGGGGATGGTTCAATTAACCCTTTCCTCCCAGTGTAACTAGTGGTTACATTACCTCATTGATTTAAGCGGGCAACATTACAATTTCGAAGAAGAAATAGGGAGGCTAGAGGCTGGGAGTGGGGAGGAAATAGCAAGGCAAAGGGGTAGAGGGGAGAGAAAGAGCAAGGGGAGAGGCTAGAAAAGGAGAGAAAGAAGACTACCTTAACATTTCCCAAGGGTTTTATTTTAAAAATGTTTTTTTTGTTTTTTTTGAAGGGGACAGGGAGTGGAGAGCTTCATGGGTGCCATTGGAAGCCCCCATGGGGCATTACAGTGCCAGTCAGTCAGTCAGTCAGGCGATCACTCGTGACCGAGTAAGATGGTCTTCCAGGATAAAAAAGAAAATTTACAAAAAGGAGATTTTAAAAGGAGGAAAATTCTAAAGAAAATTGTGTAGACTCTAGCGATGGGTCCGTAAGTGACTGTGGAGGCCAATTCTAGATCCACACAGCTTCCCACAGTGAGGACACAGGTTACCAGATGGAAGATGGTCTTGTAAAGGATTCATTTGACGTGCTTTTCGCTTAGCACGTTTCTCCCTTTCACCTTGCACTCGGGCTTCTTCAAAGTCCATGGAACCTTTGTGAAAGGCCAGCCTCCAGTTAGATCGTTCATGGGCCAGAGCTTCCCAGTTTTCGATGTTTATATTGCATTTTTTAGATTAGCCTTAAGAACATCTTTAAACCTCTTATATTGACCGCTTTCCGCTTTCCGCTTTCCATCCTTGAGTTGGGAATAAAGTAACTGCTTTGGGAGACGGCAGTCAGGCATTCAAACAACATGACCGGTCCACTGAAGTTGGCGTTGAAGGATCATTTTTTCAATGCTAGTAGTCTTTGCTTCTTCCAGTACACTGACATTTGTTCGCCTATCTTCCCAAGTAATTCGCAGGATTTTCCGGAGGTTGATGAAATCTTTCAAGGAGTTGGAGGTGACGTTTATAGATAGTCCATGTTTCGCAGGCATACAATAAAGTTGGTAATACAATGGCTTCATAAACCAGTGTTTTGGTCTTCTTACAAATATCCCGATCCTCGAACACTCTATGTTTCATTCGAGAAAACGCAGCACTTGCAGAGCTCAGACGATGCTGGATTTCACTGTCGATGTTAGCTGTAACAGAAAGATAGATGCCAAGATAGAGAAAATGATTGACATTTTCCAGTATTGTCCCGCCAAGCTGGATAGATGGCATCACCAAAGGGTTAGCTTGCACTTGCTGATGAAGCACTTTGGTTTTTTTGATGTTAAGTGAGAGACCAAGTTTTTTGTATGCTTCTGCAAAAGCATTTAGGATAGTTTGGAGATCATCCTCTGAATGTGCGGAGACCACATTATCATCAGCATACTGAAGTTCCACAACGGAGGTTGTAATTACCTTACTTTTTGCTTTCAGCCTGCTGAGATTAAAAAGCTTTCCATCTGTTCGATATATAATTCCCACACCGGTGGGAAGTTTCCCCTTGACAAGATGTAAAATCATGGCGATGAAAATAGCAAATAACGTTGGGGCGATAACACATCCCTGTTTAACACCTGATCCCACTTTAAATGGAGCACCATGAGAGCCATTGTTGTCCAAAACCGTTGCCGTCATGTAGCCATGGAGAAGTCGCAAGATATTCACAAATTTATTGGGGCATCCAATTTTCATAAGGATAGTCCAGAGAGCTGTACGGTCTACAGTATCAAAGGCCTTAGCCAAATCGATAAATGCCATATAAAGGGGTTGATTTTGCTCCCGGCATTTTTCTTGGACAATCAGGGCCAAAACAGACATTTCGGGCACAATCCTGTGGAGATGAGCATAAGGCCCCCCAACTCGGAGGCTCATACTCATCCAATGCAGAGCGGGAGGAGCAGTGGAGGTGATCTTCACCTCGCTCCTCCCACTCTGCATTTTCACTCAACGGCCATGTTCAGCGATGTCGCTGGAACACCTCAGAGTGGGAGGGAAGAAGGCTGGAGCAGCTTCAGGATGCCTCATATCCTGGCTGCTCCAGTCTCCCCTCCTCCTCCCTGCCGCTCAAAACACACACACCCCAGGTTGCTTTCCTGACCTCAGAGCGCAGCTGCGCAGTGCTTTTCACGCTGGCTGCGAGGGCTGGGGGAGGGTGGTCGGCGCTCCGATTCCCGAGCTCCGAGGTTGGAACGCTGCCTGTGACCTCAGATCTGGGAGTCTGAAAAATCTGATGGCCCATCAGACAATGTCTAGGGGCCATAGGATTGCTCCTTTATTTATTCATTTGTTACATTTCTGTGCCGCCTATTATTATTATTATTATTATTATTATTATTATTATTAATTCAATTTATATCCTGCCTATATACCACTACTCTAGGCGGTGTACAAAATAACAATCAAACAAACAGACAAGTATACAACAAAAACATCTGTCAAACACAAAAATAGCATAAAAATTCCACTAAAATTCCATAAAAACAGTATTAAAATTCCATTAAAACTCCATAAAAACAATAAAATTCCATAGTAATATGACAGAATGTTATAAAAGGAAGGCCTGCTGAAATAACACAGTCTTCAGTGCCTGCTTAAAGACATTCAAAGAAGTCAGCAGGCGTATTTCAAGTGGCAGGCCATTCCACAATTGAGGGGCAGCAAAAGAGAAGGACCCCCGCTCCGACGAGTAGCTGCCAGTCTCACATTAGGCAGCTGCAGCAGGTGGCCCTCCGAAGACCTTAAGTGGCGGGGTGGAAGATAGGGGAGGAGGCGCTCCCTAAGGTACCTTGGGCCTAGACCATGTAGGGCTTTAAAGGTAAGAACCAGCACTTTATACTTTGCCCGGAAGCAAATTGGCAGCCAGTGTAAAGATCTTAAGACCGGTGTTATATGGTCTCCACGGGTCTCCATAGCTGAAGCTCTCCGGGTGGTTCACAACGATTAAAATCACAAAATACCACATGATAACAGGGATGTTGAAGAGTCCTTGATCTCGAGTCACGAGTCGAGTCACGAGTCTTTGGACCCGAGTCTCGAGTCCGAGTCCGAGTCCTTGGTCCAAAATGGTGACTCACGAGTCAAGAGTCCCAAGTCACTCCCAAAACTGACTCCACGAGTCCCTATTAAAATCAATGGGGGTTTTTCCCACCAAAATAAGGCTACTTCAGATGTGTGGCTTAAATAAATTCTAGGCACAAGTGTGCCTTTTTATCTCAAAACTCTGCCACTGATTTTGGCAAGAACAGACCAGGCAGACAAACCCAAAATAACCAGACAGGCAGAGGAGGCAGGGAACCCCAAAGCAGGCAGGCAGAGGCCTTTGTCTTGGACAATTCAAACTGTGGAACTGGTCAAGAAGAGACCAGGAAGGCAGAGGAGGCAGGGAACCCCAAACAGGCAGGCAGGCAGTGCCCTTTGTCTTGGACAATTCAACTGTTGAACTTGATCTTCGCCGGCGATCGCGCTCCTCTCCACTCCTTCTGGCACAGCCCAGGGATGTTGACGAGTCCTTGGCCTCGAGTCCCGAGTCGAGTCTCGAGTCCCATTAAAAATATTGGGACTCGAGTCCGACTCGAGTCAGAGGGGGGACTCAGTCCGACTCACGAGTCGAGTCCTCGAGTCCGAGTCCCCATCCCTGCATGATAAAATATAATATAAATGTTTAAAAGTGTGGCGTAGTGGTGAGAGTGCTGGACTGGGACTCGGGAGATCCGGGTTCTATTCCCCGCTTTCTCGGCCATGAAACTCACTGGGTGACTTTGGGCCAGTCACTGCCTCTCAGCCTAACCTACCTCACAGGGTTGTTGTGTGGATAAAACGGAGAGGAGGAGGACGATTATGTAAGCCGCCTTGAGTTCCTTGCAGGAAAAAGGCGGGGTATAAATGCAATAAATAAATAAATAAATAAAACCACAGTATAAAATAAAATAAAAAAAAACAAAAAAAAAAATCAAGCGGCAGTGCAAACTTTTAAAATACATGGGCAGCAGCATCCAATGTGGCTGCCTGTAACGCTCTGAACTCAGAGGACTGCGGGCATCCAACCGAGGAGGGAAGGAGCGTGGAGGCAGAAGTTACTTCCGTGCTCATCCTGCCCTGCAGAATACTTAAGATGGCCGATTTTGGCTGTCTCAGTGTTTTGCCCCTGCTCGCGAGGAGGAGGGGCTGAGGCCCCACCAGGAGACGTCATATCCTGGTTGAGCCTCACTCACTCACGCCTCCCTTCCCCACCGCCCAGAACGCCCACCCAGCATTGGCTTTGAAGCCAGTCTCCTGATTTTGGAACTGTAGCCAGCGTGAAGAGAACCACGCCGGCTGCAAGGGCGGAGGGAGGGCGCTCCAAAGTCAGAGTTCCGGCTCCGACCTCGGAACGCAGCTCCAACGCCGGAGCTGGAACTCTGACCTTTCCTGTGGCCCTGTAGACAGTGTCCAGTGGCCATAGGATTGCACTGTGGCTGGTTTAAAACAACAGAAACTGAATGAGTAAAATGCCAGGGGAAATAAGAAGTTTTTTTGGCCTGGCACTGAACAGTTTTGAATGCAAGTAGCATATACATTTTTTTGTTAGGCAAATAGCAGCCATGGTGAAGCCTGAGCTGCCTTGGGACCCTGAGGGGTTGGGAATGTGGCTCACGCTGGCTCGGCTTGTCTGAGCGTGGAAAGCGAAGCAGGGTCAGGCCTGGTTGTTACTTGGATGGGAGACCCCTCCTCTAGTTTCCTGCATTGAGCAGGGGGTTGGACTTGATAGCCTTGTAGGCTCCTTCCAACTCTATGATCTATGAAATCTATGTTCAATGTTGCCTCTCCCTGACACAGTCCTGGCAAAAATTAATCACCCCTCTGAAGTTTCTATTTGCATGTCAAGGAAACCTCCATTGGTGCCACTGGGAACTTCCCTTGACATGCAAATAGGACTTCAGAGAAGCAATTTTTGTCTGGACTGTGGCAGGGAGAGAGAGGATTTCCCCTCTTCTCCCTCCTGCAATACCACAGTTTCTCAGGCCTCCCCATGGCTGCTATTTATATAACAAAAAATGTGTACATTAATTGCATCCTCCCGATTAACATCATGCGTGGTTCGGCCCTCAATAAGCAGCCTGAAGGGGTTTTGCACAAACCCCCTGCTTTTTCCTGGAAATATTCCATCTATCTCAGTCCAGCCCTTCAACACATCTTTATTCTCATGCCTACCTGATCTGCCAATTACATTTTATTGCTGTAATTTGGAAGCAAGTCCCTTTGATATTTCATATTCGGTACAGTGCAATGTTACCCTGATGCCGTCGCTTAGAGAGAGGAGAGGAAAAAATGACTGCTGGGACATCATAATATATCTGCTACGCTTGGACCAAATCCAGATGCCACTGATGTGACGTCTGATGTGGCCTTTCATAGGAGTTGGCTTGGGGCCTATAACAGAAGGCTATGAGGTTCGTTGTTGTCGTTGTCGTTGTTTAAAGCAAATAATAGCTTTGGTTCTGTTGTCCTCTCACACATGGCTTCCTGTATGTAACTTGAAATCAATACAAATTCTTTGGAGAGTGCAAATGATGATGACTCATCACGGTACAGTAGTGATGTAGCGTTTATGGCAAATGGAGCATTCCTGCTGTTATACACCAGAGGTACCTTGTAGAACTGAGCCCTAACACACTGAACTTAGTCCAGTGATGCATTTAAGCATCTACCTTGAATCCAGCAGAAGTGATGAACTCATAATTTTATTTATTTATTTATTTATTATATTTATAACCCCACCTTTTTTCCTTCAAGGAACCCAAGGCGGCTTACATAAGCCTCCTCCTCCTCCTCCTCCTCCTCCATCTCCATTTTATCCTCACAACAACCCTGTGAGGTAGGTTAGGCTGAGAGGCAGTGACTGGCCCAAAGTCACCCAGTGAGCTACATGGCTGAGCGGGGACTAGAACCCGGGATCTCCCAAGTCCCAGTCCAACACTCTCACCACTACGCCACACTGGCTCTGCGTATGGGGCGCTGCGTAGCTGTTCAACTCCTGAATGCTTTAACATAACACAACTCCAACCTGACTCAAAAGCACCAAGGAGACACTCGCATTTCACATCTGCCTGCTAACCGTGTTATATTTCCCTAATTTTTGTTAAGCTCATGTTCCAAGAGCCTTGTTGGAAGATGGCCACCTAGAGCTGCTTTCACAAGATCACTTTATCATGTGAAAATTGTGAGGAATACTTGCGTCAGGGTAATGGTTTATGTACAGCTCAAAAAAATGTGGAGACGCGGTTGTGACTTGTGGGCCAGGAGTTTGGGAAGCATCGATTCACGCTTTCATCGAAATCTCTTTCCTTAGGGAGGTGTTCAGGCGGATCCTATTCATGCCTATGCAGAAGTGAGTTCTGTTGGGCTCAATGGGGCTTACTGTGAAGTAAGTGGGAGAAGGTTGTAGCCTTACAATAACAAAAGTTTGAGAACTCCCACTGGGCCTGCTCTTGGAGGAGAAGGTTTGGAGAACATGAATTAGTTGAGGAAGAGAGAGTATTCAGTAAATGTATCCTAAAATGCAGAGACCTATGAAGCCTTTTGCTATTTATTTATTACCGTATGTTCTTCAAAAGTACTTCTACACTTGGTGTTTACTCTGGAGTCGCCACACTTCGTTCAGTAATTCTTTATAGGGCTTATACATGACACTCTCATCAAACAATTGTTCTCCTGCATTTTCCCCATGATTCTTTCTTCTCTTTTCAGACCGCAGAATAGCCCACTTTAGGGTAGGAGCAGAAATGGAACAGAAGCACATTCTCCATAGGTATAGATTGCTTCAGTGCAGGGCTGGAGAACCTCAGGCATGGGGTCCCAATCTGGGGTGCCAGTCCAGATGGCCACGCCCCCTTCCCCTGGCCCACATCCCTTACTTCCAACCACTGATCCTTTGGTGGTTTCCTGGTTTTTCTGCAGGTTTTTTTTTTTTTTTACCCATTCTAGAAGGCTGGCATGCCTCTCCTTAGGCTTAGTTACTGGCAGTAAGAGCTTTAAGCTAACATATGCTAGTGTTTGGGGGTATTTTGGACCCCACCCATTTTGCCTTTGGCCCTGCCCCTTTTGTCTTTGGTCCCACCCACCACTGGAACGTGGCCCCCGAGAGCTTCTCCAAAATGGAATTCAGCCCTTGGGCTGGAAGAGGTTCTGCACCCCTGCTTCAGTGTGGCTCTCCCTTCAAATTTAAGGGATGTGCTTTGATGTGCATGAAATGACGTATCAGGAGATTTAGCTTATTGGCACACATCTACTTCACTACACCTTCACCTTACCTGTCGGTGCTGTTTTATTAGCATATTTATTTTTAATTGATCTTTTAATTAAAAATAAACACCCTTTTACAAACACCCTTTCACATACACACACACACTCACATACACACACACACACACACACACACACACACACACACAATAAGCATTTTGGTGCAATTTAAAGGCCTGATTTAATTTTTAAAAAACTACACTGCCTTTCTAGTCAACTCCATTTTAGTAGTGTTAAGTTTGTAAGGGGCAAATCTTTAAATTAGTACTAAAACACTTAAAAAAAAAAAAAGCTATGGTAGTAATCATGGAAGAGCCCCTAAATAAAAAACTTTTCAGCACAAAAAAATTGATTCATTCGAAATATTGTTATTTTAATATTCTTCTTCTCTAAAGGGGGTTCACATATTCCATCTGTGATTAAAGTATTTCAGGGTAAGGTGATGGCCCAATTACTGTACGGCTCCCAGATATGTATTTATAATGATTTTCACCCTTTAGAGGTAATAATGTCAAAATTTCTTAGATCCATACTAGGTACCCCTTGGGGTACTCCAAATGCTTTACTCAGATTAGAAGTGGGTCTGGTTTTCTTCGAAGCACGAGTATGGATAAATGAAATCAATTTTTGGCTAAAATTAAATTCTAGCCCATGGGGTTTAGCCCCTTTGATTTTGGTGGACAAGCTTTTTGGTGGTTGGGCAGATATAGTTGAAGAAAAATTACAATATTATGGGTTTTCTCCCCTGGCCCTGCTACAGTTGGGACCTATAAAGGCTACCGAATCTTAGGGATGTTGCTCTACAAATAGATAGAGCCCAGGCTGCATGCTATATGCCTTCTTTGATCTATAACAACAATTTCTCTCCTGAAAATTATCTCCAAGTTTTTAGTGATCCCGAAATATCATAGAGCCTTTACTTTGGTGCGTTTTAACTCCTCACCATCGACCCTATTGGAATGGAGGGGAAATACCTACGTATTCCTTATTCTCAACGCACCTGCCCATGTCAATCACTCATGTTTTATTATACTGTACATATTATAGGGATATCCGCTCTCGTTACATCACCCCAAATTTAAAAAATCTATTAAGCAGATCTAATGCATTTTATACTTCCTTCCTTCTCTCAGGCTCAAGGGAGGAGATAACTTTTAAAGTTGCAAAATTCTGTGCCTTGGCCTGTACTATTAGAAAGCAGATGATAAGTGTATTTTAACTTCTGGTAATTTAGATTACCATTTCACTGGTTTTTAATTATGTAAACTGTTTATATGCTAAATTATCCTTGTAATATAATCTTGTGATGTATAAAAAATTGTTTTGATTGGTCTGTGACCGTAATTAAATAAATTGAATTGAATTGTTAGGGGGGGAAATTATTTTTAAAAAGGGTGACTCAGAATTGTTCCTTCCTCTCCCATATATCTGCATCACACCTACTAGAGGGAACGCAGAGTGATGTGCGTGCGCACACAAAGAGTCCTTTACTGCCCCTGAAGTGTGCAAAGTCAACTGCAATTCCTCTTGTCTCTTACTGAGGAAGAGTAAGTAAAGACTGGGGAACACTAGGCCAGTCCAGAAGCACCCTAGCTCAACCAGTGAACCTCCCATCCATGGATCCACATACTCAAGTACTACAAGTACTTTCTTGTAGTACTTGACTTAACGCTGCTTTGAATATTACAAGAATTGGCATGACAGGATGTGTGAGAGAATTACTCCGCTTGCTGTCACATGGGGGAGATGCATGGTTCCCAGCACAGCTGAAGCATGAAAAGAAGAAGCACGCCTCACTTTTAAGGTTTCTTCAAAGTTTTAGTCCTGCTGGAAATCTCAGCCACGCTCGTCTGCAGTGAAAATAGCATGAATTTTAGCTCTGTTGAGCTTGCTTTAGTGAGCTAGTGGTGGTAACCGGAAACAAGCAGTCAGAAAATAAATGTGAAAGGTTTATTCAATGACAAACGATGACAACGTGCAGAGTCGGCGAGGAGATATGAGAGCAGTGTATAAATCAGGGGAGGGCGACCTCTGACCCGCAGGCCTAATCCGGCCTGTGGAGGTGCCCAATCCAGCACTGTCTGCAGCCCCCTCCACCTCCCCAAACCCTGCCCCCTGGCCTGGGGAAAGGAATCCTGATGTTATCTCCTCCTCTGCTCCGCGTTGCAGTGCGCCCCCCTCCCAAATCTGCACCAGAGGTTGCCTCAACCCTTCAGAGCACATTCAGAGGGCATGCTGGGGGCTGTGGGAGGGGTCATCACCCCTCCCCATTTTGCAGGGATGGGGACTCGGACTCGACTCGTGAGTCGGACTGAGTCCCCCCTCTGACTCGACTCGGACTCGAGTCCCAATATTTTTAATGGGACTCGAGACTCGACTCGGGACTCAAGACCAAGGACTCTTCAACATCCTTGGGCTGTGCCAGAAGGAGTGGAGAGGAGCGTGATTGCCGGCGAAGAGCGCATGGAAGCGAGGTGTGCCGCTGCTCGACCACGGCTACCAGGAGTGCAGCCCCAACAGTGTGTCAAGATTTATTTTGATTGATGTGTTGCGTACTTGGGAGAGGCAGAAGAAGGACCTGAGATTACTCTGTGTGGCTGCTCTGAGTGTGTTTCTGGTTCCAGCAAGTTCATCACCAGTGGAGCGGGTGTTCAGTGAGGGTGGAATTGTGATGAGATCTCACCGTTCCAGAATGGGGGCCAAACATTTAGAAAAAATCATGTTCCTCAAATGCAACATGGATAAGTTTTAGGAAGTACAGCAAGTTTATTTTTTTAAATCATTTTTCTAAAATGCAACCTTTCAGACATTTTGGGTTTGGCTGCCTCTGCCTGCCTGTCTGGGGTTCCCAGCCTCCTCTGCCTGCCTGGTCTCTTCTTGACCTGTTCAGCAGTTGAATTGTCCAAGACAAAGGCCTCTGCCTGCCTGCTTTGGGGTTCCCTGCCTCCTCTGCCTGCCTGGTTATTTTGGGTTTGTCTGCCTGGTCTGTTCTTGCCAAAATCAGTTGCAGAGTTTTGAAATAAAAAGGCACACTTGTGCCTAGAATTTATTTAAACCACACATCTGAAGTAGCCTTATTTTGTTGGGGAAACACCCCATTGATTTTAATAGGGACTCGTGGAGTCAGCTTTGGGAGTGACTCGTGACTTGCGACTCGTGAGTCACCATTTTGGACCAAGGACTCGGACTCGGACTCGGACTCGTGACTTGGGTCCAAAGACTCGTGACTCGACTCCTGACTCGAGACCAAGGACTCTTCAACATCCCTGCCATTTTGCTGGCAGAAGCCATTCTATTGATGGGAGGGGCTTATTAGATGCTGATGCTGCTATCTTAGCTAACACCAAAGACAATCATCTGAGCAGGGCTTTTTTTCTGGTGGAACTCACCAGAACTGAGTTCCAGCACCTTTTCTTCTATGAATTGCATTACAATTTAATCGCCATCTACTCCCGAGGAAATGTAATCCAAGAGTTCCGGTACCTTTTTCTCCAGAAAAAAAGCACTGCATCTGAGTGAACAGGGCATCAAATGGATTTCATCAGGTTTTTGAGATGAAAATACTCCGTGCATTTGTTTCCTATATTTTATTCTCATCTTGATTCCCCCCCCCTCCACAGACACACACTATTTGAAACATTGATCGAAGGAGCATAAGCAGTCATGCTTTAAAAACCACCATCGAGCACATACATCTTTAATATTTACACTTGATGTTTAATAAAGCAGATAAAAGATAATGATCCTGTTTTCTTGAATTTTAGGGGAAATAATGGGGCTAAGCTACTATATCAATAATACATTGCAAAAAGCGCTGTTTGCTTTGAAAATGTTGGTTTACAATCCGTCCTCATCGGTACTAAGGATTTGTTGCGCAGCTATTTCTGATTCTAGCTATAAGTAATAGATAGGTATATGTGCAGTGGATTTCTAGCAGCCCCGAGCAGGGCACATTGTGAGGCCGCTACGCGGTCTGATTGCCAGTGGTGTAGTGGTAGATGTCGAAGTGCACGTGCTTATCACCAAAGCCACACTCCCAAGGAGAGTGGGGGAAAAAAAAATGCAGGTAGCTGTGCTGATCCACATCTAGACATGTGTATGTGTGTTACATGTGTGTGCTTGGGATAGTTGACAACAATATATTGTTGCTGGGAAAATCACCCCACCCCCAGCTGCTGTGAGGATTGCCGCTAAGCTCAGAGGGAACAGGGAAGTATAGGGGGTGGGGGCCAGATAATGGCATTGTCCCTGCTAAGCAAGAAGTCCTGGTGCTTCGGCCCTGTGAACCCGGGTTTCACTACACCACTGTTCCTGGCTGGCTGAAGTGTGTGTGTGTGTGTGTGTGTGTGTGTGTGTGTGTCTCCCACCTACTCCGCCTGCATTTGGCTTGGAGCAATGGCCGGAGCTCAGCATTGGCAACATATTCCAGGTATTGTGTTTAAGGCAGTGGCGCAGAAGTTGTGTGTGTGTGTGTGTGTGTGTGTGTGTGGGCGGGCAGAATAAGGGAGGAGGAAGACCCTCTGCGGGAGAGGGGTTGGAGGAGCATGAGGCTGGGGTGTTGAAGCTCCACCCACCTACAAATGGAGCAGGCATCGTACTAGTCTTGGCACAATATTTATTTATTTATTTATTTATTTAATATATTTATTCACCGCCCATCAGCCAAAAGGCTCCCTGGGCGGTCTACAAAACAAAGCAACACAAAAATATCAACTAAAATAATATAAAAACACAAACATGCTAAAATATAACATGATTAAAAACAAGCAGCCAAAATAAATTCAACCCAGAGGTACAGTGGCTTATCGCCTACTAAAAGTAGTGATAATGAAAGAATAAAATTAACCATTAAAATATTGAACAAATAAAAAGGTCTTCACCTGGCGCCTGAAGGAATAGAGGGTAGGCACCAGGCGCACCTCCTTGAGGAGCTGATTCCATAGATGGGGTGCCACAACTGAGAAGGCCCTTCCCCATGTCTCTTAATAGCTAATAGCAACGAGTAAGTTGTATAGATGGAAGGTATACAGGTAGGGAAGGTACATAAAGGGAAGGTCTCATGATGTCCAGCATGCAACTCTTGCTGAATGAAGTTCACTGGCTGCCTATTTGCTACTGGGCCATGTTTAAGGTTCTGGAACTAGTGTACAACTTGGGATACTTGAGAGGGCGCCTTCTCCCTTACCAACCTGCCTGGTCACTGAGGTCATTGGAGGACATTCCCCTGGTGTTTCCACATGGACCTTTGGCCTGATTGGAGTCCACCAGGAATAGATCCTTCAGTGTGGCGGCTCCACTTCTATGGAACTCCCTGCCTCTGGAGGTCAGGCAGTCTCTGACACTGTGTTGTTTTCGGCACCTGCAGAAGACACCTTTGTTTCGGGAAGCCTTCCTTGATGACCAGCCACAGTTTTAATGTTATTCTGTTTTTGAATACATTGTTTCTATTCTTTTATCTGTTTTATCTTTTTATTGTTCACCGCTCTGGAATCAGTCTAGATATGGAGCAGTATACAAATGCTGTAAATAATAAATAAATAAATAAATAAATAAATATCCCATTGATTTTGACCAGCTCAGCTTCAGCTACCTGTGACCATATCACCTTGCAAAATTCACTCACTGGCACTGCTACCTCCAAAGGAACTGAAACGTTCTGTACTGACATTGTTACATAACAGGACTTCCTTAGGTAAATTGAGATGGCTGCATTTCATTTGTACTGGGACTAAGAGATTTCTTTCAGATGGCCCATTTATGGGAAAGAAACAGAAAAGGGCATCTCTCCCCCACCCCCAGGGGGAAGTTAACATGATAAAAGTTTCTTTGATTACCTCCCAAACACAGAAATGAAAGGTGCAGTTTCAACTCAATCTGTGGACTTCCTCATTCGTTTATAGTTTTGAAAGAAAAGAAAAGGGGGGGGGGGACACCCTGGTCAGCTGTACTTTTGCCCTCTGCAGTTGCTAATTTAGGTTACTTTGTGCACATTCTTGAACCCACCAGAGTCAGAATTCCACTTTAACAGGATGAAGCAACATCACTATTTGTGCATGAGCTGGGAAGACAGGTGTGTGTGTGTGTGTGTCTCAAACAGTTACTGTTGCATTTTTAGAAGTATTTGGAAAATATATGCATAGGGCACAATCCTATGCATGTTTAGACAGAAAAAAGTCCTACAACTCCCAGCATTCCCCAGCCAGCCACAGCTGGCTGGGAGTTGTAGGACTTTTTTCTGTCTAAACATGCATAGGATTATGCCCTTATTGATTTTTGAATCTTTATTTAAATCAGGCATGGAGAACCTCTGGCTCATGTGCCTAATGCAGCTTGCCCCTGTCTCCACCCTTCTTCCCTGCCCCCATCCCCAGCCACCCCCTCTGTCCCCACAACCAAAATCTCTTATCCGATCTCTGCAGAGATCAGAGATAACAGATTTCCCCTGCTTTCACCCCCACTGTGCTGTCTTTAGGCTACATTTACATTTTAAATGCACGTTTATTAGGGAGCAGGGCCTAGTCATATTATTTTGCCAAGAATTATGCCTGTTTGCTTCGGTATAGAACTGAGGAACAACCCAGGCAATTTTCTGTGCTGGTGCTGTTCCACAGGTGACTACAGCTGGGAGGTACTCTTTAACCATGGTTTGGTGCGTTGCCTGGCTCAAGCCATGCCAGAGTGTGACATCCTTTGACGTGCTCTTGCTCGCTCCTCTCCGTACCTTGGCACTCCAGGTAGTCACTTGGTAAACCAGATTAGACGGGTGTCCGGTTGTTCCAGCTTCGCCATGGCTGCCACTTCATCTGCCCTAAAATACCCAGAGAATAAGTAGCTGCCAGCACTTACTGGGTAAAAGAGCAGTAGGGCTCTTCTAGATTAAAGGACAGAGGTCTAACTAGGGTGGAACCGAGTTTCAACTCTGCTAGTTTCCTGCCTCTAACCACCAACTCCCCAAGAACGATAGCACAGATTTACTCCGTATTTATTTATTTTCAGTATTTTAGGCTAACACAGAAAGGAGGCTCACAACTTATAAAAACATAACATTCATTGCAACATAATACAGTGTGTATAAAGACACAACCTATACAACAATGCTGGGAGAAGACCAAGGCACCAGGGATGTTGAAGAGTCCTTGGTTTCGAGTCACGAGTCGAGTCACGAGTCTTTGGACCCGAGTCTCGAGTCCGAGTCCGAGTCCTTGGTCCAAAATGGTGACTCACGAGTCATTCCCAAAGCTGACTCCACGAGTCCCTATTAAAATCAATGGGTTCCCCCCCCCAACAAAATAAGGCTATTTCAGATGTGTGGCTTAAATAACTTCTAGGCACAAGTGTGCCTTTTTATTTCAAAACTCTGCAACTGATTTTGGCAAGAACAGACCAGGCAGACAAACCCAAAATAACCAGGCAGGCAGAGGAGGCAGGGAACCCCAAAGCAGGCAGGCAGAGGCCTTTGTCTTGGACAATTCAAACTGTGGAACTGGTCAAGAAGAGACCAGGCAGGCAGAAGAGGCTGGGAACCCCAAACAGGCAGGCAGAGGCAGCCAAACCCAAAATGTCTGAAAGGTTGCATTCTAGGAAAATGATTTTAAAAAATAAACTTGCTGTACTTCCTAGTAAAACCTATCCATGTTGCATTTGAGGAACACGATTTTGGAACACGAGTCCTTGGTCCTGAGTCCCGAGTCGAGTCTTGAGTCCCATTAAAAATATTGGGACTCGAGTCCGACTCGAGTCAGAGGGGGGACTCAGTCCGACTCACGAGTCGAGTCCTGGAGTCCGAGTCCCCATCCCTGCCAAGCACTAACATGCCTTGAGATAAGATTAGTTAGAAAACCCTACAAATCAGAACTCACCATTTTAATCAAAAAGTTAGCTGAACACAAAATTTCAGTCAAAATGCAGCAAAATGTTGTTTCTAGCAGGCGGGTAGTAGATTGCATCTTGTGTGGCCAGAAAGCAGGGGTGTGGAACCCCGTGGCCCTCCCCATGTTGCTGGACGGCAACTTCCATTCATTCGTCATCCCTCACTATTGTCTGCGCTGGCCCCAACCCTGCTGTGAAGGATCCACAACCACAATAAAAAGCGGTAGCACTGAACTGGACATAAAATGTGCCCCTCTGCCCTCCTGGCAAAAGATGCAGTGTGGAATTCAGGGAGAACGGCTTCTGCCAACTCCAGAGTGTCTCACTTCTTTTTGTTCAGGTTTCTGCAGCATTTTGGCTAGAACATGCCTTTTTTTCTTTTTTTGGGTGATGCGTTTCCTCTTTTTTGGTGATTCCTAAATGGACACTGTACTTCTTTTATATCAGGGGTGCGGTGCCTTAGACCTGGCCCTGTTGAAGTCCCAATCCAGCCCTATGGGGTTCCCCGGATGGCTGCCCCTGGCCATGCCCCCTTTCCCCCAACCGCCGATCATTCGCTGGTTTCCCAGCTTTTGTGCAGTTTCTTCCCCATTCTAAAAGGTTGAAATGCCTCTCCTAGGACTTCGTTATTGGCAGTAAGAGCTTTCAGCTACAATACGCTGGCTCCTCCCCTTTTGCCTTTGACCCCGCCCACCACTGGAATGCAGCCCCCAAGAGCTTCTCCAAAATTGAACTCAGCCCTTGGGCTGAAGGAGATTCCCCATCCCTGCTTTATATGCTCAGGAACCAAAGATGGGAGATGTTCGGGCTAATTCTGTGTCTGTTGTGTGTATGTGTGTGTGTGTGTGTGTGGGATGCCTGTTTTATTTATGGCTCCTAAAAATTAAACCTACTATCTGATGTTGCTCTCTGTGATTTAGGACAGTAGACACGGTTGTGTCTTGTGAGGAGAGCCCTTGGTGAATGAAGCTATTCCGGAATGAAGCCATACCAAGCCATTATGATGAGTCAGACTCCAGAAGTATATTCTCTTCATACACTTGTCAGCTGGCAGGATTGGGTCAGGATGATTGCTTTTTCCTTCTGAGTGAGGTGGAATATTTCAACATTAAATCAAGTGGACAGGAGACCATGTTGCTTAACAGCCCTTGTTAATATGATTTAAGAGCCAAAGGGTTCTAATGACAAAGCATACGCTCATAACAGATTTGCAATTCAGGCCAAATATTTAAATGACATCCACCCCAACACCCACTTCTCCCCCCATACCCCGGTATATGAAAGGTTCTAATAAATAGCCATTACTGAAAACGGCCTGCATGAAGTAGCCTCAGTGAAGTGCAACTGTATTTTATTTGGAGTAATAAACTTGAAAGAAATGGGATTGGGATCCATTTAACCTCTCCAGCCACTAGCAAAAGTGTAGGCTGCACTTTCAAAAGTTGCTGATGTGTCAATTCACCACTAGAGCCAGAATATGTTTCTTTCTTCAGAGGCTGTCATTAGCAAGAACCGTATGATTTTGCAGGGCATCAAGGTATCATAAAAGATGAGTAGTTTTAAAGTGACTAACAATTTTGGGATGGATGGATCTCAGCACTCTGTGGCATGCTGCCAAACTACACAGGGCGGGTTTGCAGAGCTGAGAAGTTGGGGTTTGGTTTGTGGTGGGAACAGAAGATAGCATAAACATCCCACTAATTACTTTCCTTGTGTATTAAATTGTACTGGCGGGTCTCGTGGGGGAAAATAACTTGTTTGGAAAGGTCTTTTGGAAGGTGATTATCACTGCTTGGTTTTGCTGACACAAATCTGAACTTTCAAGGATATGGTGCATTTCCCTCAGCATTTTATAATTGTTCTATGTGACTGAAAAGCCAGTGGAACTCCTGAGTCATTAAAAGGGGGTGGGGACCTCAGGGAAATGGAGAAATATATTATCTTGGTCTCTGTTTTGAAATCAGTTCTGTGCAAAATCCTCCTTTATCCCTAGGTTAGGTCTCGACTAGAAAGTTTGGACATCCCATTGGATGGGATAGGATTTGTTCAAGAACATCGCAGTCTACTTGCCTCACTAGGGTTGTCTCTACTGTCAGGGGGTGGGTAATAGATAAAGTCAGAAGCTGGTCTTTCAATGGTGCATCAAGACTTTTTAAAGTGTTGGCACTAGCAAGGTGTCTCCAATAAATAAATAAATAAATAAATAAATGAATAAGGCTCTGCTTCAAGCAGCAAAATGAGACCAGCACTATGTCCAAGCTTATTTCAATGATATTGGCGTAGGGGTGTTGAATGTGAGGCCTTCCACAGGTTGTTGGACTCAGCTCCTGCCATTCCTCACCATTGACTCTGCTGGCCTGGCTAGGGCTGATGGGATCTGCAGTCCAACAACATCCAGAGGGACACATGCTCCCCATCCTTGGTGTAGACAACATTTCTGGGGATTGCACCTGTTATGATCAAAGGGGTTACCAACTGCTAGACCAGGGCTCTCCAACCTTGGGTCCCCAGATGTTGCTGGCCTACAGCTCCCAGCATACCCAGCCAGCATGGGTAATGGCAAGGGATTCTGGGAGCTGTAGGCCAGCAACATCTGGGGACCCAAGGTTGGAGATCCCTGTGCTAGATGTATCAAATAGGGGGAACTGTAGATCTGTGTTTCCACATTCCCAGTTCAACTTCAGCTTCCACACTAGTCCTTGAATGCAAGAAGCTCCAAGCTGAGTTCCTGGCATCTCTTCTTGAAAGATCACAGACAGTACGAATGGCCAGACCTCCCCTGAAACTTTGGAGAGCTGCTGGACATCAGAATAGAAAATAGCAGGCTATACGGATTTGTCTGACTCACTATATGGAAGCTTATTATATGCTATATTTTGTCTGTTTTAAGATTAAAGTGACCCAAGAGTAATCTAGGTTGACTGCACTGTATCAACTGTTTTGGGATTTTAAAAGTCCAGAAAGAAAAAGGTATTACATTGTATCTAATGGTGTCCTGTCCGCCAGCAGAATGGACATAATCGGCAGAATATATTCCCCTTCCCCTGCAGTGCCCCCCATCATCTCTGGAGGATTGTGGGACCCGCTAGAGTTTGGGGTATGTGTGGTGGGGCAAGGGGAGGAGAAGGGGAAATCCCATTGTGCATGTGAAAATCTGCTCATGTGATGTTGGATGTAGTCCAACACATTTTAGTCAATCTGTAGTATACATTGTAGTCTGTGTACTTTGTAGAACAGCCTTCCCCGGATATGTTGGACTACAACTCCTAGCATCCCCATCCAGCATGGGGAAGGCTGGTGTAGAACATGACATTTTGATGAACTAGTTTTGACTAATTATGATGCGCTTCCCTCAGCAGCATTTCCATCTTAAGTTCTTTACTTCCCTTACGTTTTCTTCCCCATATGAAAGGAAGTTAATTTTGGAGAACTCTTGATACAAGAGACTTCTTCCCTGCATTGCTTCTTTTTTGCCACCTCCCCTCCCTCCCTGTAAAGGATCTCTCTCATTGCTGCAAGCTTCAAAACACAGAAGCTCAGCACATTGCTGGCAATTGATTAAGAAAGTTACCTGGCCTCAAGGTCATGACGATTTCCTCTGTCTATTTTTTTTTTTAAATTTTTTTAATTTTTATTTTTTTGGCTGGCTCCCAGTGGAGTATTCTCTGTGAGAAACAAATCCTCTTGATCGTTTAGAAGTAGAATCTCCTAACTTGCTAATAATACTAGTATATAGAGAATATTGGATTTCTTAAGGAAGCTCTTGAGGTTGTGTTCTCTGAGCTTTATAGGTAATTGAGTTTCCAAGAGACAGAGTTCTTGGGCTGTCCCAGTTTGTATTTACTATGATTTTTTGTAACATTTATTGAGGGCTTTTGGGGAGGAGGTTTTACAGACTACAGAGGAGGTGGAAAAGGGAAAAAATAGGGTCATATCAGACATGACAGTAGGTGTTGCAAGAACTCCAAGGGGCAACAGGAGATATGGGAAGGAGGATGTACCTATTGTACATTGAAAGGAAGCATATTGATTAATGATGGTGCCAAACAAAATAATTACTAGGTTTGGAATACTAATTTGATCCATTCATAATGGCACTTGTCTTCTTAACTGGACCCATTCCTCCAATGGTTTTTCTCCAGCTCAGGTTGCAGTCCAAGTCAGAGATGACTTACTTGGTAGTCAAGTCAGTCACGCGGTGTGCCAAAAATTAGGGACTCTGGGACATGCACTTTTGCTAGGGCACCTGATGTCCACGCAGGGGACAAGTGCCTTGACAAGATTACGCTTCCCAGGGTCCCTGGCAACTGCAATACGGCCATAGTAGGGAGTGGGAAGAGGAGGCAGAGAGGGAGCCTCACTCCTTCCCACCACCAATGATGGAGCTGCCACTTCATCCTCTGCCACCAGCTGTCTGGGAATGATGGGAGTTGCAGTCCAACACATGTGGTGGGCAACAGGTTGAGGAAGACTGATCTACACAGTGCCTAAAACTCAGCTCATCACCAAGAACAGGGCTGTTGTAATGATCACTCAGATAATTAGTGAGAGCCAGTGCTTTGATCATTTGAAATGTGATTTGTAAATGCTAAGTAACAGTGCTATGAAAAGGTGAACTGGCTCCGATTAACAGCAATTATTTTGACGTAGGGAGTCTGGTCCGTCTAGCAGAGCAGGCAAAAAGTAGACTATTGTGGGTGGAGGCAAAATGGTGGAGGGTGGTCTGTGCTGTGCTATGATGAAGGAGACTTCATCTTGAGATGTTATGTTCTCATTCTTAATTCAGCAGTTGCTTATCTGCAGGATCCAGTGACAGGCTTATAAACAATTAATTATAAAGGCATTTTAAAAAATAATCTTGTGTTTACTTTTATTTATTTATTTATTTATTTGATTGGCTGTCTTCGGAGCCGTTAGGATATGGTGGTGATGTGTTTTAATCTTTTCATTCTTAAACCTAAAGGCTGAATACATGCATTTTCAAATAAAGCAACAAAACAACAACAGCAACTTCTAATACCCTTCAAGTCCTCCCATGTTAGGATCTGAGAAAACTTCAAATACCATGTAAGTGAAAGAAAAGCCAAACCAGCATTTAGATATTCAAAGCTAGAATTGCCACGCTCTTCAGTTAATTTCACTCCCTTCAGGTTACCAGATACAAAGCAAATACTGCTTTAGAAAGAAAGAAACAAATACAGTTAGATACTCTATGTTTGTTTGTTTTTATCAAGGAGCTGAGAACACGTTAAAACCTTGATGTTCTTCAGGCGCTGAATCTGAAGGCAAGCACCTCTGCTGGAAGCTATACAGACTTGGCGCAGTGTGCCTATGGATGCTGCTTTAAGGGATCACACCAAAGAATCCAACCGCATTGTAGAGGAAGTAATACAGATGGCCACATGGGACACTGTGAGTGTTGGTCTTGCATAATGCACCATGCGCCACCAGGCTCCTTATGGTTAATTGGATTACTCAGAAGAAAAGTTGTTTGTATTGCCATAACATAAGCACAAGATAACTTCTATCCCTGAGATATATAGGAAAGGTTAAAATCCTTCATAAAGCAAACCTATTACTGTTTGGGAAAACTCCATGTCTTACTCATTACTGTAATCTTTTTTGGAAACTGTTGTAGCAAGGCTACCACAATGAGAGACATTTAATTCCTGGATAATGCCTACATCATCAGATAATTTTCTATAATAAAAAAGAAACAAAGAAATCTGGAACTGATCCAATCTTCCTTCCCCCCCCCTCAGTGTTTCATAACTGTTATCCCCCTGTGTAATCATTCCTCGAGCAGCCCCAATTCTAGAAGAGGAGACCCACAGATTTAGGGTGTTTCCAGATAGATGGCTCCTAGTGCTACCAATCAAAAGACATTGTGCAGCTATTCCATCTTTCCCTCCGTAATGGATTTTCCATGATAACAAAAAAGATGGAAGAAAAAAGTGTGGTAGAAAAACTGGGGGTACAAATGGAAGACAATGTTGTCTAGAAGCCCCGCCCACCGTAAAATTCCATGAATGAAGCAAGCCAATAAAAGCTTCCTCTGGAAGCGACCATAGTGGCAAGATCAGCAGGGAAGATGGAGGCTTAAAGAACACACTAGACAGGAAGGTATACAAGAACTTTACTGTCTCTCTTAAACAGGAACAGAACAGCAGCAGGAAACGCCTGACTCTATCCACTGACTCCTGACTAAGTCCAGTGCCACCTAGTGACTAAGCCATATAATGACACTATGCACACTCTGACCGGGTTCACACATAACGGCAACCCATTGGTTTAAGAACAGGGAGCGAGCGGGCGCACTGCAGCGTGCCCACCTCTTCCACTTTTACTCAAGAACCTACGATCAGCTGAGCAACCCACAATCGGCTCCTGCTGAGTGTGATGTCTGAACCCAGACCACACTGGGTTGTTCCAGTGGAGGCTGGTGACGCCTGTTTCAGTGGGGCTCCTAATCCATTGCAGGTTTTATTGTGAGCTGTATAGGAGCTATCCATGGTGCTCCATTGTGGTGAACCTGTTTTGGGGGTGGGGGGGGGTTCAGCACCACAGGATAGCTCCTACAAAGTTCCAAATAGAACCTGCAATGGATTAGGAGCCCCGCCGAAATGGGGCTCACCACCAGCCTCCCCTGGAAACAACCCAGTGCAGTGGTGAACTCATAGTTTGTTGTTGGGTTAACTGCTGGGTTGTTTAGCCCCTAAGCATTGCAACCAGTGGTCTAGGTTCGGACGTCACACTTAGCAGGAGCTGATTGGGGGTCGCTGAGCCGCTTGTGGGTTGTGGAATAAAGCAGAAGAGGCAGGTGCGCTGCTGACAGCGCACCCTCATGTCCCCATGACAACCCATCGGTTTTTAAACTGACGGGTTGTCATTACGTGCGAACAGCCCAGTGCCGAAAGACTGTGCTGCGCTCAGCAACTGCATTGTATACCATCCAGGAAACAATAGACAGAGAACGTGGGTGAGGGGAGACCCCAGCCATGTGCCTGTAGTCTCCCCTTTCCCTCTGTCACTCTGAAATCCAATCTGGGAGCGGGGAAGGAAGATGTGAAAGGAAGGAGGAGGCATGGAGAATCGCGGATCTGTTCCCACCTGCCTGACTGCACAATGGAGGCTGCATTCCATTGGGCAGGGACTCATCCTGGCAGTGCTCTGTCACACCCGATGCCTCCCTGAGAGCAAGAGACACGTTAAATAATGCACCACAGGGTTTATCATATTTCTTTTTCTTGTTAAAAGTGAGTTGAGAACCTGACAGGTACCCTGAAGCTCATTCTAACCGTTTCAAACCAGTATTAACGAGCCAAAGGAAAGAGCTGCTTTTATTTATGTGCATAAATAAATAAAATAATGATGCGGAAAAAATGGTTCGTTAGCTCTTCGGATATACACATCCAGGCAGTGAATTGGTGCAACAGATCGGTATCAGTTCAAGGTTAAAAGGGGAAGGAAAGCATGACTGGTTTTTTTTAGCATTCAGGCTTTGCCAAGCAGGAAACGTCACCCCTTTTGGGGAGACCCTAAGCTTGCAATTTATCTCTGACAACCCCCACAATGCTAAGAACTCTCACTGGGTTTAGGCCAGTGTTTCTCAACCTTGGGTCCCCAGATGTTTTTGGCCTACAACTCCCAGCATGCCCCAGCCAGCATAGCTGGCTGGGGCACGCTGGGAGTTGTAGGCCAAAAACATCTGGGGACCCAAGGTTGAGAAACACTGCGCTAATCACACAGCCAGTCCAACTACGGTAAATCTGGTGAGATTTGCCAGAGTTGTAGAGTTTGCCTCAAATAAGCTTGGATGCATCCCCTGTGGCTGCTCTCTCCTCATGGTGTGCTCGGCAGCTTAATAAAACTCAAATGATCTCAGAAGCTCCCACTGGCGGTACACTTTAATGACTGTTCCATATTCTAAGCAGTTGCTCGGCTGTCTTAAGAGATCAGGCAAAGGACGGAGTTCAGTTTCAGAGCTGGCTTGATAAGCCTGCTGTATTTCTAGCTGGGATGCTAATTGTAACCCTGTTTCCTTCTCCTTTAAAACTGGCAGAACAGTGCCATTACAATGATAAAGCAGGAAGAGACAAGCCAAATAGCGGCTGCATATCTGCCTTCCTGAGTGTAGAGAGAGGCCCTTTTCAAAATTGGTAGATATTGGGCTTGTGTACTATTAAGGATCCCCCCCCCCCGCTTATTTATGAGTTAGTTGCTTCTAGTGAATATTCGAGTTCACATGGAGTGCTCATCATTTATTTATCTATTTATACGGCACCATGAGTGTATAAGCGACAAAGGTGCTAGGCTTAGCTTAGCTAGTCTAAGCAATGGCCTGGCTATGTTGCAGCACACTGGTAGCCATTGTGGGTATGGTGTTTGGGCTGCCCCTACCAAGCAAGCAACTTGCTTCAGGCGGCACTATCATGGTGCTGGTGAAAGACGGAGGCAGGAATTGGTGTCTGATGTAGCAAGCCTTTTCAAGTGTGGACTGTTCAGTGGTGGCCCCGATTGTGGAATGCCCTCCCCAGTGAGGCCTGCCCGGTGCCGACATTGTCATCTTTGTGGGGCCAGCAAAGACTTTCCTCTATTCCCAGACATTTGCTGGTAGATGTGGGCTCTTCAATGCATCCGTTGAATTGTTTACGGTGGTCACTGATGTTTTAGTTGTCTTATGAGGGGTAATATTGTAGTGGATAATTTCTTCTAGCTGTTTTAAATTTTCTATGCTTTAATTTTGTTGGCGGTCGCTGTGCGTCTTTTTTGAGAAAGGCATCTAAGAAATCTAAATAATGATGATGATGATGATGATGATGATGATGATGATGATGATGGGCAGCGGCATTGGCCCTAGCAGGTGAAGAAGGGGGAATGCATTTGGGCTCCGCTTAGGACAGCAAAAATGCCTTGGGTCAGCACTGCATCATGTGCCCGAAATTGGGATTAGGGTGGAGGGATCGGTGCCCTGTAGCTACAGGAGGCACTGCACACACTGCTCCTTCTGTACAGGGTGCAGGACTGCTGCATGATAACGTCCAAGCTATGTCTCAAGGAGAATGTACCTAGTGTAACCTATTCTGCACTGATTGATGTAGTACAGTGCCCTTGGCCTCTTTTAGGGTTGCCAGGTGGTTTGTTAACCACCTCGACTACCCACTCGTGCCAGGTTCGGATGTCACAACAAGCTGCACTAGCAAGGATAACTGTGTTAATCTGGCCGGCACGCAACCGGCACACTCAGGATGGTCAACAAATCACCATGGCTTATTAACCATCCTGTGACTGTGCAAACCAGGTCATTGTGTTAGATTTGGATGGGAGAAACCTACATCCAAATCCTTTCTCAGTTATAAAGTTCTATCTATCTATCTATCTATCTATCTTATCCTGCTTTCTGTTGTTATGCCCCACTTGTCTAAGTGGTGAGAATTTCGCACAAGGTAGAAAGTCCTTTAGCTTTAGATTGCTTCACAATCATTTTCTCAATAGCCAAGCCAACACTGCAGGATATGTTATTTTCCCCATTTTACAAAAGGGGGCGGGAAGAGAAAAGAAACTGAGTGACAGTGATTTATTCACGAGCCCGCTACTGACACTGGGTGCAATTCTGCAATGTTTGTGCATGGTGAAAAGGGTGCAGAGTGCTTCCTAGATTTCCAGTACAACCTTCACTCCTACTCCCCACTATGTGGTATATGAAAAGACGTAGAGTTGTGTCAAGGGTCCTGGAGAAAAGCAGCACTGGATTCTAGAGAGGGACAAGTAGAAGGACTTTCTCGGGCAGGCAGGCAATGGCCTGGCTATGTTGCAGCACACTGGTAGCCATTGTGGGTATGGTGTTTGGGCTGCCCCTACCAAGCAAGCAACTTGCTTCAGGCGGCACTATCATGGTGCTGGTGAAAGACGGAGGCAGGAATTGGTGTCTGATGTAGCAAGCCTTTTCAAGTGTGGACTGTTCAGTGGTGGCCCCGATTGTGGAATGCCCTCCCCAGTGAGGCCTGCCCGGTGCCGACATTGTCATCTTTGTGGGGCCAGCAAAGACTTTCCTCTATTCCCAGACATTTGCTGGTAGATGTGGGCTCTTCAATGCATCCGTTGAATTGTTTACGGTGGTCACTGATGTTTTAGTTGTCTTATGAGGGGCGGTAATATTGTAGTGGATAATTTCTTCTAGCTGTTTTAAATTTTCTATGCTTTAATTTTGTTGGCGGTCGCTGTGCGTCTTTTTTGAGAAAGGCATCTAAGAAATCTAAATAATAATGATGATGATGATGATGATGATGATGATGATGATGATGATGGTGGTGGCAGCGGCATTGGCCCTAGCAGGTGAAGAAGGGGGAATGCATTTGGGCTCCGCTTAGGACAGCAAAAATGCCTTGGGTCAGCACTGCATCATGTGCCCGAAATTGGGATTAGGGTGGAGGGATCGGTGCCCTGTAGCTACAGGAGGCACTGCACACACTGCTCCTTCTGTACAGGGTGCAGGACTGCTGCATGAACGGTGTACAGACCTGCAAAACGTACTTTGGAGTGCCGTCATTCCCAAGTATATCAGGAAGTGAATCCTGTGTACACAGCACTTTCATACAAAGTACTTCTATGCAGTCTAAGGCACGCGATGTACAACTCAATCGTAGATAACAATTTCAGTTATTGATTTTGATTTTATTTTTGCAGAGTAAACCGATGTAAGTAAACAGTGTGGTATTTTTAGGCTTGGATCAAACATACCTACGTACTTATCTCATAGGACAAAATATTTCTTTCAAGTGAAGGTTAAAAAAGGGAATGTTTCTAGAGGGATATTGGACTTAGCATGAAGGTTTTCAAAGCTGCTTTTTAATTACGTAGCCTACAGGAGGGGATTTGCTCAGTTCTCCTAAAAGCCCAGTAACAGTACAACATGTAGGACTGCCCCCCCAACATACACAAATGGCTATGGCAGGCCACATGTGGCCAACACGTTGCCTACCCCTTCTATACATGTATAATCAGAAGTAAGCCCCACTGATTTCCATGGAACTTACTTCCAGGAAAGTGTGAATAAGACTTCAAAGAATTTTTAATATGATATTTAGGATGATTAAGGTGGTGGTGGTGGTGGTGGTGTGGTGATGATGATGATGATGATGATGATGATGATGATGATGATGATTATTTCACTGTTATTTCAAAGGAGAAAAAAGAAATTTTCCTGAAGGATCACACAGGAAATGATAATACAATTCGTAATAATAATAAATAAAAGAACAGAAAACTGGGTGAAATTAGCTTATTGATCATGTCGACTGTGAGGTGATTTTTGCCTTCTTCATAGTCTCCTAGCAGCTGCTCATGCTGTGTGTACACTGTAATAAGTATGCAATGGGCTATGACCCCTGAACATCCTTGACACAACCTTTTGAGTGATGGATCCACATAGATAGAGGACCCCAGAGAGCCCTCGCTTATTCGTGGGCTAGAGTAGCAAAGGGTCAGAACTGTGAACATTTGTCTTCTTTATACACAGAGCACCAATTAATTCCATTTCTACATTACCAGAGAGAATCATTTGCACGCAAGTGATAAGAAATCACATATAGTGACAGAATCACACACTCATTTCTAGAGAGGTGTTCTCCTCCATCTTAGAAAAGAAGCAGACAAAATTCAACACCGGGGAAAATCAAGGGGCAAACTTAACGGACCTGGACAGATCACCTTTCCACCAAGTAAAAATGCAGGGATCCTTCATTGCATTGTGGTTCCAAAAGAGAAGACCTTGTGCTGAAAAGTGTATAAAATGTCCAGCTATTCAATACTATACAATTAAGACACAGAATATCAAATCAATGATGAATAAATAGATAGATGATAGATAGATTGGTAGACACACAGACACACAGACAGACACACAGCCCAGGCAAATGGGATCTTTGGTTTGCTTTTAGCAGTTGTGTTATAGGAAGCTGCCTTGGACTGGGTCAGACCATGATGGGTCTGTCAAGCCCAATGTTCTGCTCGTCCCAACTTCCCCAAGCAGGAAGAGGTTCCAGGGGTTGCAATACTTACCAGGGTTTGGTTTCCTTGGGAATGTCACTGGTGGCTTATTATTGATGCTCTGTAATATTTACAGATATACAGATTGAGCATAGGTGGAGATACACAGCTTAAACCAGGCTTCCACAACCTGAGATAACTCCGTTGGACTGCAAATCCTGGCTGTGGATGATGGGACTTGCAGATGCTGGCTGTGGATGATGGGATTTGTAGTCCAACACATCTGGAGGGCACAAGGTTGGGGAAGGCTGGTTCCACTTCACTTCAACAACAAATTCCACTGCCCCACACCAGATCTCCAGAGAGGAGCAGCCAACACCCCAAATGCCTCCAGACGTTCCAGAGCCCCAAAACTTAATTCTCTCCCTCCCCTGCTCTGATTCTCAGTCAGTTTTCCAAAATGCATCTATTTTCTACTCGCAACTAGCTTGCTCCTTTCCTCTGGCTGGAGTTGGCGGAGGAAGAAGGGAGAGTCATCTTCTCCAACTATCTCCTAATAGGGATGTATGAGAAATTTGTTTCCAGTACATTTAGGCCAGGATTTACCCAGTTCACACCTCCCAGATTCTAACAAAGACTCGAACGCCATCTGTGGTTGAAGTCCAAACATTTCCGAGCCTGCGATGCAATTCGCGGAGCAAAGGAAAATGCGTTCGAAAATGAATACAGTTGAACAAGATGCATGAAAAAGTGCGTACTTTTGAAAAATGTGCTCAAAAAAACATGCTTTAACCAATGGGAGAAAATACATACTTTTAAAAAATGTGCACAATCGATCTGTACATTTGGGGAAATGTGGACCAAAATCCAAACGAACGTTCGTGCAAACAAAAGGTTGCAATCTGATATGGACCCGAGTTGGAATGACTGTCGAGGAGAAATTCTGAGAACCTCAACAAGTTCAAGTTTTGCTGATTTGCATATCACTGCACCTAGTTTTCCTGGGCCATCTACCTACAATTTCCCTGACAGAAGATGTACCTGGCAACTGTGCCACTGACCACTAAGGAACCTTTGCAGTCATTCTAGCCTCATTAACCCTCACTTGCCTCAGCCCGAGTATCTCACCACATCAGCATCATTCACTTTGAAGGGAAGTCGCACTCTGGGGGATCTGGCATCAGGTCTTCCCAGCTTTGCTACCCAGTTTGGCCTGGAAATAGTGGAGGTTCAAACTTTCTGCATCCAAAACAGATGTTCTGCTACTTACCTATGACACCTCCCCTGACAAAGTTGTTTGCTACCGAGTGAGACCACTGGTTCCTCTAGCCCAGTGTTTCTCAACCTTGGGTCCCCAGATGTTTTTGACCTACAACTCCCAGCATGCCCCAGCCAGCATGCTGGGAGTTGTAGGCCAAAAACATCTGGGGACCCAAGGTTGAGAAACACTGCTCTAGCCCCATCTTGGCCCCTACCAAGGTGCTCTACCCCTCCCACTTAAAAACAACAACAACAACACAGTTTCTTACTGGCAACAGGGATTGCTGTGAAATAGGTTTCTGTTGGAGCTGAAAATTGTGGGTTCAAAGGAGTCTTTCAGTGTGTTGGGGCTCAGACCCCACCTCTGCCTTGTACTCAGTCTTTTGGACAGATTACTTGTCCATTGTGACTAGCCACATGGCCCATGGCAGCCATTTTGCAGTGGTGCCCAGGACAGTTTATCAAGTTGCCAAATGTGCCCACGAGCCGGAAAGGTTGCTTAGCCCTCCTCTAGCCCAATACAGTCTTCTCTGACCTCTCCAAAATCTCAGGTAGAAGTTGTCTTCCTCTCAGCCACTGCATATTACTAACCCTTTTTTCCTTCAAAGGCAAAAGAGCATGTCACGCAGTCTCAGATGACGAGGGCTCATCTAGTTTTCTGCTTCATGCTGTTTTCTGTACTGCCAGAGTTCTTTGAAGACCCAAGGTAGCAATCCCACTATGGAAATCTAGGGAGGACGACAGAATTTAGGATGAATACTTTACCATTCAAGATGTGATGAGAGAGTCAAAAACTGAATGCAGAAGGACTCCCTCTAGGAAATTAGAGAGGGGAACAGAGCTGAAGCTAGAGTGTAGCTGAATTTTTCCCTTTTATCCTTGACAAGGTTCCCAAATGAATAAGGTAAGTATAAAGGACTTTGGATCTCTTTCTTGGATCTCATAATTTTTCAGAAAAACAAACAAGACATGCTTATATTAATCCTCACAACAGCCCTGTGAGGTAGATTAGGTTGAGAGGTACTTATTATCCCAGGGTCATGCAGCAAGCTTTGTGGTTGAACAGAGGGACTTAAAACTCCCTGGTTCTGGTGAGCCACTCTCGTTATCAGCAGAAAAGGAACATTATGACAGTAATAAGAATGACAGCAGCATTAAATTTCCTAGTCCCCTCAAAGGCGTACAAGTGTAAGATAATTGACAGAGCAATCCTATCCACGTCTATTCAGAAATAAGGCCCATTGTGTTCAATGGAGCTTGCTCTCAGGTAAGTATGGATCGTATAACAACCACAATATTGTCCCCTATGTATTGGTTAAACCAATCTTGTTTCTCAACACCTGCATAAAGATATGAGAGCCCAGTTTGGGAATCACTGTGTGAGAAGAAGAAATGGGTACTTCCTCAAATCTTTGGATTTACATGTGAAAGAACAAACCTTTGATCAGTTGGCTAGTGTAGTCTCACATTGTTCTATGAAGAAAAGAAGAAGAAAGGAAAGGCAGCCACTTTTATATTGCTGACAGCAGCTGATAAAATGACACTGATCCTCCAAGAATGCTTGATATTTAAAATGTCACTGTTCTTTGGTAGGGAAAAAAGACAACACCAGTCCTTGAAATTGTGCAGAATTGTATCATTGTAAGTTAAAACTGTACTCATCAGAAATTCAGAACTTGAGCAAGATGGCAAACAGCACAATCCTATACACATCTACTTAGAAGTAAATCCCATTGAGTTAAGTGGGACTTACTCCCAGGTAAGTGTTGTAGGATTGTAGCCTAAATCACTGTTTCTAACAGCAGTATTATTTACAACCGTGGTATTTAATTACACTGGTACCAGGGCCGGTGCAAGGCAGTTTGGTGCAGTTTGGTGCCCTAGGCAAGATCAGATATTTAGCGCCCCCCTTCCCACTTGAGCCCTCCCTCCCTATTTCTGGCGCCCCCTTTAGCCCTACGCCCTAGGCAGCTGCCTAGTTGGCCTAATGGTAGCACCGGCCCTGACTGGTACTAACTCAGCATTTCACAGGTACCATTTCATCAATGCCTGTTCACCACTTACAATTCAATCCAAAGGGGATAATAATCACACATCATCAGAGTTCCTTCAAATTAATGTAATGCATAGTTTGACCCTAAAAGTTTCTTCTTGTCAAATGAATAAGAATTCCCACCCAGCCATAACCATACATGCCTGGTCAAAGACATATTGCTGCATGATGCCTCATAGTCAACACAAGGCTCATTCTGGACACCTTGAAAAAGCCCTTTGAGAAGTATGGCGACATTCTTGGTAGAATTATGAGAATCGTTGTAGCAAAGCACAGTTATTTGTAAAGCACAGTTTTAACTCTTATGAGTATTAAGACAGGTTTTATACGCTCCAGTTCTAGAAGGTTCATCTGATCTTCTTAATCTTCATATTTCAAAGAACCATCTCATGTATCTGGACTCGTGTCTTTGAGTTTGGCAATTCCCGAACTTATGTCAGCTATCCAGAGAAGAAATCATGTGTTACATTTCCAATATGCTGATTGCCATACTTTCCAACTAAGCTAAAATATACACATTGCAAACAGGGCCGGTGCTACCATTAGGCCAACTAGGCGGCTGCCTAGGGCGCAGGGCTAAAGGGGGCGCCGTTTCTGACTGAGTCGCGATGGCGGAACAGCCGCCGCCACAGCAGCTCAGCCAGAAACGGTGAGTTCAATGGTTCTGAAACTCCTTTAATAGTCTCCATCACCCTGGCCGCCAAAACCTAAAGCCTCCCTAAAAGAGCAAAACAAAACAAACTCGCTAACAACAGCAGTGTCGTTCTTTCGGGTTTTGAGCGATCTTTTTAAGTAAGAGCAGACCTTAGAAGCTGGGTGTACGATGAGAGAGAAAGGAAAGAGGCTGCTGGATTAAAAACCTGTTCTGGTAAAGATCTCGCAGCCGCCTTAGCAAAAGCGGCCAGAAAGGAAGTCGAATGAAAGAAAATAAAAACTCCCCCCCCCCGCAGCTCGTTTGCCGGTCGAGGAGAACGGGGGGAGGAGCGAGAGCACGGGGAGGAGGTTTGTGTGGGCGTGGGTTGTGAGCAGGCATCGCGCCTAAACGGGCAGCTTTCCCGTCTGGAGCTTCGCCCTGGTGGTTGTGCTTCTTTTTGTGTTGTGCCGGGGAACAGGGGCAAGGGGCGGGATGAAGCAAGCCGTCCTTGCAGGCAACTTGCCTGAGGCAAGGAAACTCGTCAGGAAAGGAGCTCCTCGCCTCAGCGGGAGAGGGGAGCACCCTCGGCGGCGACATGAACGCGTCCCAAGAGCCGGCTTGGTTTGCCCCCTCACCTGGCCCTCTCACAGCAGCCGCAGCAGCGAGGGGAACAGAGAGGAGAGGAGCCCTCCTCTTCGGCTGCATAGTCCAGGAGCAGCAGGGGGAGGAGACTGAGGAGAAGCGGCCTGAACTCCTTCTTATGTCTACGCGCGGAGCTGCAGCGGCCCCGGGGATCCTTTCTATGGGTGGTGGTGGTGGTGGTGGTGGTGGTGGCGACGACGACGACAACAACAACAACAATAATATTCTTTTTGTGCTTCTCAGAAAAGCACTTAGGTGCACCGGGATCTGCCTTGCCCTGAGTAAGACACCCCCCTCCCCCGTCCATCTAGCCCAGCATTGTCGACACGGACGGGCAGCAGCAGCTCTCCAGGCTTTCAGGCAGGATCCCTTCCAAGCCCTGCTGGAGATGCGGGGGGGGGCACTGAACCTGGGACCTTCTGCATGCAAAGCGGGGGCTCTACCCATGAGCCATGCCCCCCCTACATGAAGCGAGGGAGCACAGAGGGTGGAGGGGGATGAGCTCCTCTCACCGGCCCACTCCTTTCTGTGTATAAATAAATAATAATTGACCCTTTTGGGTGGGCGGGGCAGTCATGTGCATAAATCTGGCTGGGTGACTGGCCAGATGGGCGATTAACGGGGGGGGGGGGGGCTAAATATCTGATCTTGCCTAGGGCACCAAACTGCTTTGCACTGGCCCTGATTGCAAAACAGAGTAAGTTTTCACTATGGACCTTAGTGCTGAAAAAATTATCCATTCTTGTATTTCTAAAATGCGTACATACATCACGCACGCACGCACGCACGCACGCACGCACACACACCACACCACACCACACCAATGTTCTGGGCAAACATCAAGGCAGTTTAGGGTGCAATCCTATGATGGAGATGAGCGTACGCTCCTGAACTCAGAGGTTCATGCTCCTCCAATGCAGAGCAGGAGGAGTGGCAGAGGCGATCTTTGCCTCCCTGCTCCTCCCACTCTACATTTTCACTAGAGACGGCCATTTTCAGCCACCCAGCGATGGTGTTTCAGAGGGGGAGGGAAGGAGGCTGGCCTGGAGCAGCTTCAGGATAGCTTGTATCCTGCCTTCTCCAGTGTCCACCCCTCCCTGCCCCTGAAAACGCCCCCTTCCCCCCCTTTCCCGACCTTGGAGAGCAGCCAGTGCATTTTTTTCTTCACTGGCTGTGAGGGGGGTGGGGTCAGAGCTCTGCTTCCCTGTCTCCGACCTCGGACCTGTCTGGGAATCCAAAGTATCCTCTGGCTCCCTCGGACACTGTCTAGGGGGCCATAGGATCGCTCCCTTACAATGTTTAAAATGTAAATGATATGAAACATTTACTGCCTACAATAAAATAGCAGCAACCATTTAAAATTAATAAACTAGACCAGCATTAGTCAATGAAAAGCAATTTCAATTCAAGGCAGTTCCTCCGCATTTTGATTCATTTCATTTAGAAGCAGATTCTTCGGGACCTGTCTAAAAGCGTTCAACGGGGCTGCCCTGATGCACTTCCTGAGGGGAGTTCCGAAATGATGTGGCCACCACTGAAAAGGCCACCAACTGGATAGATCTTAATGGTGGGCCTGGAAACAGCACTGCGGTGGCTGATCTTAGAGCCCAGGCTGCTCCATTTGGGGTGCATGCGGATAAATGCCACGCCAACCCCGGAAGTGCAGACAGAACCCTGGCACTTGTGAGTGGGGAACTACCCTCTTTATCTATTGATTGGCACTTGCATTTTGCTACTGCAGCCTCGTGTACTACAAGTCTTCCAAATGGCTTCCATGCTGCCAAAGTAACTTGTGAACGGACTGAGAAACAAGTTGAAGTGAAGGAAGAGCAGGAACACTATCTGCTCCTGTCAACTGTAAAGGACTAGTGCAGGGGTATCGAACCTATTTCAGCCTGAGGGCTGACTTCCATTTCTGAGAACCTCTAAGGGGCAGCATTCCAGTATTCTAAGTGCAGTCGCACTATAGAATGGTGTACGGGCAGTATAATCTTGGCAGTTTTATTTTCAACCCCTGTCCTAATTATGCCTAACATGGGGTTTGCCTTTTTCACAGCCGCTGCACACTGGGTCGACATTTTCATCGAGCTGTCCACCACAACCCCAAGATCTCTTTCTTGGTCAGTCACTGCTAGCTCAGATCCCATCAGCTTATACTTGAAGTTGGGGTTTTTTTTGCTCCAGCGTGCATTAATTTACCCTTACTTACATTGAACTGCATTTGCCATTTTGATGCCCATTCTCCCAATTTGGAAAGATCCTTTGGAGCTCTTCACAATCCCTTTTTGTTTTCACCACCCAAAATAATTTGGTGTCATCTGCAAACTTGGCCACTTCACTGCTCACTCCTGATTCCTGATCATTTATGAATAAGTTGAAAAGCATTGATCCCAGTGCAGATCCCTGTGGGACCCCGCTGTTTACATCCCTCCATTGGGAGAATTTACCATTTATTCCTACCCTCTGCTTCCTGTTCTTTAACCAGTTACGGATCCATAAGAGGAGCTCCCCTCTTATTCCATGACTGCTAAGTTTACTCAGGAGCCTTTGGTGAGGGACTTCGTCAAAAGCCTTTTGGAAATCCAAGTAAACAATGTCTACCAGATCACCCCATCCACATGTTTATTGACATGCTCAAAGAACTCTAAAAGGTTAGTGAGACAGGACTTACCTTTGCGGAAGCCATGTTGATTCTTTCTCAGCAGGGCTTGTCCTTCCATAGTATATGCTGTTTAAGCCCTGTTGCCCTGGTTTCCCTGCCAAAAACATAGCGCGGGGTCCCGTCGCGTCATTTCCAGCATGCCGGAAGTGACGCGATGGGACCAGCGCGGGCGGCGTGCCGTGGAGAGGCAAGCTGCCACAGCAAGTTAGGCCAGTGTGAGCCTTGCGTGGGCGTGAGCGAGGCCGATTTCGGCCCGCTAAGCCCGGACAAGCCTAGGTGAGAGGACAAAAGTGAATGGGTTGTTGGAGAAGACAATAGGACAATAGTGAATGGGTTGTTTGGAGTAGACAACAGACAAAGAGTAGGTGATTTGGGAAGGGATGTGGTTTGGGAGTTCCTTTTTGTGTGTTTTTTAAAACTAAGTACCTAATAAGCTGACCTCTCAAACTTGGGATGACTATTTCTGAGCTCTAGTTTATAAGCTCCTCTATAAGACGTAAATACCTGAGTGTACACTGAGTCCAAACTGAAGCTGGGCTTCCCTTTTTTGTTTATAAGTAGACTTTTCCACTAGTAGGCCTGCAGAGTGGCTCTTGTCCATAGAGCTATTGCCTTTATTTTCCCTTTCTAAGCTTGGGTTTAGTTTAAATGTGGATTCCCTGTCTGGGCAAGGCTGCAAGAACTGTAAGTTCCTGCTGGATTTCTGCCCTGGGATTTAGCTTCCAAATGTAAGTTTGTAAAGGGTTGCCCTCCTGGGATTTAGCAACCTTTGCTGGGCCCTTGTTTTTGCTTCAGCTGATAATATATGAGTTTTAGCTGATTACCTGGGGTGATTAAATATATAAAGAAGTAGATAAGGAAATAGCACTTACCTTCTTGCACAGTTGCTTATTTGCTGATGCTTTGTCACTGGGGCTGAGACATTTCATCACTGGGGCTCCTCGTGCTCAGAGATCTTTTTATATCTAAAAAGGATTTTTAAATCCCTAAGGGTGCAAGCCTATGTATGTTTAGACAGAAAAAAAAGGCCTCCAGCTTCCCCGGCCAGAATGCTGGGACTTGGAGGACTTTTTTTCCTGTGTAAACATGATAGGGTTGTGCCCTTAGTAGCCTTTGGGTTTACAGGCCATTTCTTGCCCTATTTTTCCTCTATACAGACCTCTTCACTGTATCATCCATAGGCCACACCCATATGACAATGAGAGGCATTCTGCATAAGGATGATCTGTCTCTGCCAAAATCTGATTGTCACATCACAAAAGCTATGATCAAATTTCAGATACCAGGTTCATAGGCATCTATCAAGATTCACAAATCACCTAAGCCCCCATACTTTGCTTAAATCCAAATACAAACCCAATCATATTTGGTTCACAGCCATAATGGATTTACGGTGAATACACTCAGGCACACGCACACACAGGGCTTTTCTACGCCAGGCATTTATCGTAATTCATTCCCTACTCGTGGTTGTTTATGGGTTCATTAGATGACGTTGTGACCCTCCAGTTTCGCTTCTGTGTCTAACCAGCACTTCTGCTGAATTGTTTTAGAGAAGGAAAAATGAGGCATTTCATTGTTAAAGTGAAAGAAAGCACGATTTCCTCTTCTGTATTTGTGCTATTCTGCTGTACCACAGTGCCTCCTAGAGGGTATGTAGTGGAAAAGCAGGAAAGGAAACACTTAATGTAGTGCTCGGATCTCAATTGTGCCATGAAAGCGAAAGCAGATTAACAATCTCATGTAGAACACAGAAGGTTGGATCCTGATTTAAGCTGGATCAACTGTGCTGGCGGAAGCGACTCCCCTGCGCCCTCATTCCTACGGCAGTACCCTCGAGCACACAGAGAGTCAGGAGACCCTACTGATGGGCTGAACTGTGATACCCAAACATCAGGCAGAGGGACCTTCCACAAGCAGAGCTTTTCCTCTTGTGGAAGTTCCCTTACTTTTATGGTAGGCAGATTCTGGATCCAACCTACTGCCTTTGTGTTTCTGCCTAGGTGTGCTGGTTTCCCCTTAAATGTGCATTCCTTCCCCCACTTTTCTTCTGTCTCATTTTTTGCTGATTCTGAGGAAGCCATTTCCGCTCCAAAATTAACCCATGCTCTCTGTAAATCACGCTATGGTAATATAAACAGATGGCGCTGCCCAGACTTAGCCCATCCTAGATCAGCTTACGGTAGTTTTCTGCAGCCTGTCAGCTAGTCAAGTGGTGGTGAAAGCCACTAGGAGGGGATTATGTTATCATTTCCAAGACCAGGGATTAATAATGACAAATTCATTAAGAGTTCACTCACCTCTTTTAACCCTCCAATGCTGCCTACAATCAAAGCCACTCTTGTGTATCCTCCATGTATGTCATGTTTCTCTAGAAATAAATGCGAGATTTGGCACGATCCTGTGCACAGTTACTTAGAAGTAAGCCCCACTGAGAACACTGCTGCTTATTTCCAGGTAAATGTGCATTTGGATGGCAGCTTGGCCAGCCCTTCATCCAGCTTTCCCCGATGCCAAAGAGCATAATTCATTCACAATTCCTCGTATGCAGGAACAATTCAGTTAGCGGAAGGATTTGTGTCTGATGGATCCCTTTACTGGATTTGCTTTAGACACTTTATTGAATGGGGCAAAAATCTTGTCTGCAGTGGAAAACAATACAAGAGCGCTGATGAGCTCAATTTTAATTCATGCAGTAACTCAAACTTACTCTGACTGATTTGCTATGAAGTGATGATTTTATTTCTTCAGACTCAAGGTTGTAGATTGCTAAAGAGAAGTACATATTCTGTACTGACCGGGGAGGCTAAACAGCCACGATGACTGCAGTTGCTTCCATAGTATGCATTTTTACAATTAAAAGGTTTCCTCTCTGCAATCATGAAAACTAGAAACTTAGCACAACACTTCATGCATCTGATCTGATCAAGTGGACTCCAGTCCATGAACACTTATGCCAACTATACATTAGTTTGCCTTGTCTTCAAGGTGCCAGGATTGTGTTGTGTTGGGGTTTTGTTGTTTTTTTTGAAAGATGCTGTCCACCTTGCCATGAGCATGTTCAGACGTAGTGGTGTGAATTTCCTGAATGAAGGGTAGGCATTATGGCAGGGCTCTCGAACCTTGGGTCCCCAGATGTTGCTGGCCTACAGCTCCCAGCATACCCAGCCAGCATGGCTAATGGCAAGGGATTCTGGGAGCTGCAGTCCAGCAACATCTGGGGACCCAAGGTCGGAGCACCCTGCATTATGGGTTGCATCCAATGATAGTCCTACTTAGAGTAGATCCATTGAAATGAATGGGACTTAAGTCCCATTCATTTCAGTGGATCTACTCTAAGTAGGACTAATATTGGATACAACCTGATGGCAGGTTTATATCAAGAGTCAAACCTTCTGCTCCATTGGATGTCAAGGGAAAGATAGGTGATGGCTACCACATATTTTCTCCTTGTTGGTTCTTGGTTTCTTTTCTGTTGTTTTCATTGCCATTGAATCACTTGATGTGTATTGTTTTCCTACACAAAGGTAATAGGTGTAATAGAGGAATTTTGTAGGGTGCGAACAGCTGCAAATGCATGGACCTCAGGACACTTCAGCCATTGTATTTTTAGACATGCATGAAATATGTTTTTTTTTAACTAAAATATAAAGTATAAATGCAAATGTATAGATACAAAGTATAAATGTGTGAATTGCATTTGCAAACATGCAGGCATAGGACTGGATCCAGATTTAATCATAGAGTAGACCCATTGAAATCAATGGGATTTAAGTTATTCATGACTAACTTAAGTTCCATTGATTTCAATGGGCCTACTCTACCTATGACTAAATCTGGTTCCAACCTATAGTCTTCAGAGACCTGTATCCCCGTTTAGTGTACACTGTTTAATGTGTGAAATGGCCCTCGGTTGTTCATTTACATACATCTTTTTCTCAGAAAGAAACAACCTGCGTGCGCAGCGGTGCAGTTCGGGAAATTTTAGGCTTAATGGTCCTACACCCTCCCCACGTTTAGTCGGTAACGTGTTTTACTTCACCGACTGCAAAATGCGTTTACTTCACCGACTGCAAAAGCCAGCCGTGCTGCGATTGGGGGGGGGGTCCTTCTACTTATGATCCTGCTGAGTTTGGGGGCGGGGGCAGCAATCCTGCCCCAAAGTCCAGCCCCGACGGCACCACCGCCACTGCATCCCACACAGGTCTGTATTTTTTTACCAGATCCGTCGCGAAGAACCCCACTCTGGGTTCGCTCCATCGAGCAACAGAGACACTTGTATCCGCCCAGAGAACATTAGTTATTGGGCGGATTAGAAATGTACTAAATAAATAAATAAATTCACCCCTACGATGGTACGCAGCAGCAGCAGCAGCAGCAGCAGCGTTAAGGGGAAAATCAGATGGGACAGCGACCCCCCCCTCTCTGCCAGGCCCGCTTGCAACAATCTAGGGTGGGTGGAAGGCGGCGGATCTTTTCCACGGCCCCTGGAGTGGACGCGGGTTGGCGGCGTGGCTGAACTAGAAAAAGCCGAGCCGAGCTTCTGCAGCTCAGTGCTGCTGATCTAGCTAAGGAGGTGGGGGCGGAGGGCGGGGTCTTCAGGTGCTCAGCACCGTCCTTTCCCTCTCCCCCCCCCCCCCCGCCGCTTGCTGCTAGACGCCGGAGGAGCGGAGGCGGAGGGGCAGAAGAGTGGCGAAGAAGTGCGCGCCAATCGAAGACGGGGAAGTAAGAGTGCGGCGAGGGAGCGAGCCCAGAGAGGAGGGGGCCGGTCGGGTCAGGATCAGGACCACGCCAGGCGAGACCCCATCCGGGAGTCTTCCCTGGGCAGCGGAGAGCAGCAGGAGAAGGAGGCGGCGGCAGCGAAGGCGGCGGCAGCAGCAGCAGCAGCAACCACAACGCGCGACATCCGCCCTCGGGATTTCCTGCATGCAGGGAGAGGTTTGCTGGAGCTCCTGGATCGCTCAGCCGCCGGAGACCGAAGGCAGCGAGGAGGAGGAGGAGGAGGAAGGGCACCCTCCCCCCTTTCTCCCCCCCCCTACCCGCGGAGGAGCGGCGGCTGCGCCCACCCCCTGCCACCTCCCACCCAACCACCCCCGCCACCTCTGGGTTAGGCGCCCTAAGGGTCGCGCGCAGGGGCCAGAGAGGGAGGGAGCCATGCAAACGGCGACCGCCTCGATCCTCGACGTCTCAAGGACGGTGGTGATCCGCGAGGACGCCAGGCCGTGGCCAGAATAACTACACGGGTAAGAAAGCGTCTCGGCGAGACCGGCGCGGGGTCAGCTGCGGGGGGTGGGGGGTGGGTGTCGCCGCTGGGGATCGGCGCAGCGGGAAACGGGGGCGGGGTGGAAATGGGGCGGGAGGGAGTTCTTGATGTGTTCAGACGAAAAAGCCCCAGCAGGTTTGGGTTGTGGGATAGTGTTGGCAGGTGCAGCGGAAGGGGTGGGGGTGGGGGCGCTAGCCCTAGTGGTGAAAGCTTCTCCCCTCAGTATACTTGCCCTCCCCTCGCATGGATTCATTGCTTCGTTTTTTGAAGAGAGGTACTGGGGCTCATTTGGAAGTTTTTTCTTTAATTTGCGAATCTTACAACGACAAACAAAAACAAAAGGAGGGGGGGAGCCACAAAAGAAGAAGAGGAAGAACATACCATAAAACATATCCATACACAATAATCATTTACATCACCCTTAATAAAAGAAGAAAAACAGGGAAAAAGAAGGATTTGACACTTCTATTTCAAATACATATGTTAATATAAGCAGCATTTGAAAGTCTTGACTTTGTGCAGTCACAGGAATGCGACTGGCACTCTGTAGACTCCCTGAAGCACTCTCCTTTGGATTATTGCTGGCTATCCTCTGAGCCTGGCACTGCAATAGGTTCGGCTGCTGAGCTCAGCTAAGCTCTGGGCCCCCGATAGGAGCCATAGCTCAGCAGCCCAGTACATGCTCCGAATGAAGGAGGCTCCTAGTCTGATTACTGGCATCTCCTCTGAAAAGATCCGAGGTACCTGGGCTGGGAAAAGAGGCCTTGGGGAGCTGCTGCCAGTCAATACACAGGACTGGGCTGGATCAGACCAGTGGCCTGACTAGCAGCTTGATACAGCCTGGCCAATGTACAGCTAGAGCTCTCAAAAACCCTACGGGTCTTTTCTGCTCAAAACCGACCTATTGGGTTTTCTATTTATTTTTTCCCCCCAGTTCTGTAGCATCTTTGACGAGCAAAGTGCTTTCCAGTTGCTATCTCAGCTTGTGAGATACAGTACACAGGTCTCTGCTCACGCTCTGAGGGCAGATCATGCAGCCATCTTGATGAAGTTCAGCAAGGCTGTGGGTCTGGTCAGTGTTCAACATGCAACCCATGGGGCCCCTCAGGTTGTGCCATAGCACGGTTGATATAGTTGGTAAAATAAGATACGGGTCTGCCTGTGCTGTAGCTTTCCCGGCCCAACTACCTGGTGTAGAGCTATAAGTAGTTCTGAATGTAAATTCTGATTTAAAGAGGTTTGCTTTAGGACCAGACATATTATGTGGGATATCCATGACTGGATCTCCCTTATAGTATTCGCTCCCCACCCCACCACAAGCCCAGTGGAGGGAGGAAAAACTGGTACATGGTTCCCCACATGGGGTCAGCATCAGCTGAGGGGAGTACAATTGAGAAAAAGTTGTGGGGAGAGAGTTAACTACAGCCTTGCCACTGCCCCAGTCAAATTTGGACACACGCTCCCACAGTTGCTTGGCCGTAAAAACAAAGATGTTGGGAGATCTCATCATATATCTTCCATGTAAGGTGTAGCTTGGTCTTTAGTCTATCCAGAAAGGATTTTCATCATCATCATCATCATCATCATCATCATCATCATCATCGGAAGTAGCCCAACTTGGAGACTCTTCATAATATAGATATATTCGGGATAAGTATGTCATTACCATGCTTGTAGCCAAATATGTATGATGTGCCTGATGCTAAACACACCAGGAATGATCCAACCAAAATTAAGGGCTTTAAAATCCCATCAAGTTTGACAGGAGGGAGTTAGGCATATGTTTAACGCTCCCACTGGAGTACATGTGAGCTGAAGGTGCCTGCCTTTGGCTGGATCGTGCCCATTATTTGGAATTAAATTCCAGTGAAGAATGTGTTTGGCAAACAGTGCTGCAGTGGTAAATTTTGAAGTGCAGGTGCTCATCATGACCGTCTCCATGGCCACGCCGCCAAGGAGAATCCAAAAATCCAGGCAGCTGTGTTGATCCATATGAGCAGACCATTTCTAGCAGCTTTCATCCCTACCAGGAACAGGTCTGTTATAAAGCTATTGGATCTTAATTCCCCATTCAAGACCAATCCACCCCAAAATACTTTCTATTACAACAGGGAACAACATATTGTCGTTGGAAAAATTCATTTCCCTCCAGCTACTGTAGGATTGCCGCTAAACACAGAGAAAACAGGAAAGTCCTGGGGGGGGGGGGCGGGGGCGGCTGGGGCTGGCTGTTGGGTGGCCGAAGATATCCGTGTCCCTGCTAATGAAAAAGTGCCGGTCCTGCATCCCTGAGAGCCGTGACGCCACTGCACCGCGGTTGGCGAGTAACCACTGAGGGGCAAACTACATGTGACGCTTGTCAGGGTTTAAAAAACCTAAATAAATAAATAAATAAATATTTAACCATTTTCATTGGGACTGCAGCATGTGGAGAGGGGGATGTTTAACCCTTCTGACCTGAGCAGCGATTCTGTTGAAAATCCTCCATGGCTATTAGCCTTAGGGGGAGCCCCCCCCTCCCATTGGCTCATTTTCCTGGTGAAAATTGCACCCCACCCATGCCTGCTTGCTGCTACATTTTTAAAAACCTGACATGCTTCCAAGTGGCGAGCTTAGTGACACGTGTATTTTAGCCCCAAGTTAACTTCTCTGCTAAGCCTGTTAACGGTCTAGAACAGATGCCGTCTGGTATGTTTTAACAGAGGGGCAAATAAAGAGCAGCCTATTCTGGCTTGCTGATTCCTCCACCTGCCTTTGAACAGAGCTGAGTGTGCATCCTTTTGAATAGGCTAAAATGGTACTCTTAACTTCCCTCTTGCTGCTGTGCCGCGCACATTTTGCTTTCTTTAGAATCCTTACCATAAAGAGGGAAGTGATGTCAGCTGGGGTCATGCAGTAAGCTGGCCTCCTGCGGTGAGAGGATGTGCTTGGAGAGGGCACTTGCCGTGTTCGTTAATGGGATGTGCTTGCAGACACACCGTGCTATAGCGAGCAGGACAATGGTATATACTGAAAGTCAATAATGAGTTCCTTCATACCTAGGAGAAAATTAAAGTGGCACTGTGGTGTAGCTCTCTTGAGAAGTCCTCCATTTGTGGCAATAAACATTATGTCCTATACCCAGTAGCTAAAATAGAGGATTCATTTCACTCTCAAAAGTCCGTAGCTGGAAGGAAAACCCTGCTCTGCAGTTCACTGTGAGTTTGATTTAAAAAAAAAAAGACAGATATCCTATCTGGAGCTCCAAGTGAAATGCCAAGCTTGCACCATGCCTCAAAACCAAGGGTATAGGATAGGGAAGATTCAATTCACCAGTCTTCTTGTTTTTAACAGCAACCATTGTAACATTTTCAGCTAAAATGACATAGTTTAAGGTTAAAGAGGCAAATCTTTTGCAAATGACACCGTCCTTGATTAAACTTCAGTTCTGCGGCAATCATCTATGTGCTAATACTGTAACTGCACCACTCATGCACAAGAGCGTGAGAAAACCCTAAGGGGTGGGGGGAACCCTCCAAAACCTCCCAATGAAGACTGAGTGTGCTTAGTGCCCGTTGGAATGCTGACTGGCTTTGGAGAAGAAAAAAATAGGAACAAGGTGGGAGGAGGAACGCTGTCTGAGCGTGGAAAGCTAAGCAGGGTCAAGCCTGGTTATTACTTGGATGGGAGACCCTTCTTCTGGTTTCTTGCATTGAGCAGGGGGTTGGACTCGATAGCCTTGTTGGCTCCTTCCAACGCTATATCTATGATATCTATGACTGAGTGGCTGGAACAGGAGGATAGAAGAAGAGACATAGATATTGAAAGTGCAGAGCAGTGGTTTCCAACCTTGGGTCCCCGAGATGTTGCTGGACTACAGCTCCCAGCATCCCTTGCCATTAGCCATGCTGGCTGGGTATGCTGGGAGCTGTAGGCCAGCAACATCTGGGGACCCAAGGTTGGGAACCACTGGTGTAGAGAGAACCATCTCATTGTCTGGATAGGTAATTGCTTGGTTCAGACTGAGAAGCTGTTTTTAAATGTCCCCAGGGACATAAGTGAGAGCTGCCATAGAAATCAGTGGAGAAATCCAAAATTTTAATGTAGCTTGGATTGCACACTAGTGCGTCTACTCTCTGCTCCTCAAACAGCCTGTTGAGGACTGAGCATTCTCAGTGGTCATGGAACACTACTCGACTGTTGGGGAACAAAAACATAAAACTGGGCAAAGAGATGGGGAAATAGAATGGAGTAGCTGGAACCCTGAAGAGAAGCACTCCACAGTGCAATATTTTGTTGCAGGGACCCGCTTGTTCCCTCTTTTTCTGATGTTTGGAGGTGAGTGCCATTGTTTTTGTAGCCAAAATAGCACCCTCCATGCACAAGACAAGAGAAAGATATCATCAGGCTCCGAGAAACTGCAAGGGTCACAGAAGTACAAGTATTATTTAGGAGAAAAAATCCTAAGTGGGGAGGGATCAAAACCAGCCCAATGAGCACTGAGCATGCTCTGTGACTGGAATACAGATGGACTATTGGGGATGGAAAATCAAAGAAAACCAGGTGGAAGAATGGAATGGTCAAGGTTCCACCTGTACCAGGACACCTTGATCAGCTCCTTAAAGATATTTTGCCTCTTTAAGAGCCCCTCCTGTATCAGGATGTCAATTCTCTGCCTTTTTCCCTTCTCTTCCCAGTAAGTGGGATTAGGCTTTAGGCGTGGTGCAAAAGACACTCCAAACTACTTGAAGTTAACAATAACTGTTTACGTTAGTAATTTTTGGTATAATAGATTCACAATAACTTAATGTAATTAAACAAATAGAGCTGTATACTTTCAAAAAGCAGGTATAATAGAAATAAAAGAAATAATAATGCAGACAGTTCTCTCTAATCTAGCTACTCTTTCACCTGTAACCTTAATAGAGATTCCTTGCTTCTCAGCCTAGCCCTGGCTGTTCTGCATTCTTCAGTGATATTCACTCTCTGCTTCTCTGTCTGTCTTTGCCTTGGTGCCTGCACTTTCCCTGCTCTCTCTCTCCAATTTTGCTCTCTCACCTCTTTATACATCCACCCACAGAACTAGAAGGTTACAATCATGTGACCCAAAACTGGGGAAATGAAACTTAACTCTATTAAGGGGGAAAGGAGACTTCTCTCAATGAAAAGAAAACTTTAACTCCAAGATGGGAAAATGAAACTCACGAATGCCCCCTTCCCACCAGGAGATGTTTGGGCCTAAAGGCTTCAACCTAACTCAAGCCTGTGTAGGCCTCAATCCTTCACAGGAGTATAATAAATTAGGGCATTGTTGACTGACTGGAACACTGACCAGGCACATTCCACACTGCAACATTTTTTTGCATGTTCCACTTGTCATTTCATAATAGCTTTTTAGTGGCTGACTTTTGTAACTGATGGCTGAAAGGTTTCATTTGTGTTGGTATAATTGTATTGAAAAGCTGTCAAGATGAAAAGCTATGGAAAAAGAAGGGCTCGATCAACATAATTTAGTTAGGAAAATGACTGCAGATGGCTTAGGACTTGTAAAGTACCTTTGCTAGCCATGCATTTTTGCAAAGCCACAGCTGTGTTTTCTCTAAAATTGTGTGTGTGTGTATTTGCAGGAAGAATTCACCAGAGCCTGATTATACAAAAAGAAAATGCTCTCTAGATCTTTCTAAATTATTTTTGCAACCCTGGTGAATATGAAGGGCAAGGTAGTCTTCGGTTCTACATTTACAGCCCAAACATACATACCGGGAGCAGATGTTGCCCCTCTAAGCACATTGGTCTCAGAGCAGCTTCAGCTTGTCTTTTAACACCTTCTTTGCTGTAGTATGCTTTGTTGTCGCACCATTAGAAATGTAATCTACTTTACTTGCATAAAGCCTGATTCTGTGGGCTTTGCTCGACTATTTATGGTACAGTAATGGACCACCCCCAAGGGAGTCATGCACTAAGAACTGTCTGTTCAAGGTTGGCTGAACCCATCCAGATTGTCAGGAAAGGGTAACAGTTGGACCAGCCAAATGACATGTTTGGCAAGCTGCATGTGCCTTGATCCACTCTCTCTGTTCTACCTGCATTCAAGAAACGGTTTGAATGGGAGTGTACAGTGGGCACCCTTCCCTTGTCCAACTAATGCCGCACACCTTAAATCTATCATGGCTTATAGCTGTTTTCCCCGACCTGGCTCCCTCCAGGCGTGTTGGACTGCACCTCCCATCATACCCAGCCATCAGGGCCAGTGCCTGCAGTGGTTTTGCTCTTCCTGCCAGGTGTTTGAAACTTCCTCTAAGAAAAAGCTGTTCCTCTGCTGTCAAGTGCTGCAGTAGTCTACACCAGCCTTCCTGCTCATCTGTGTCTGTGTCTCTTGGAGTGACTCCACCTGAGCCGTGCATCAGACTTGCTTAGAAGGAACTGCTACTTGCCCTGGGCAAGTAGCCCCTGCTGCAGGGCTGTGACAATAGTTATTGTGCTATAATGGTATGTTCACTCTCTTTCTCTGAATGGTAAGAACCTCAGTGGACTCAGTGCTTATCTGGGTTTGGTTCTCTTTGGAAGGAGGTCACTTGAGGCTTATGGCCTTTTATATCTATCTATCTATCTATCTATCTATCTATCTATCTATCAGTTTATAGACAAATATACAGGTTAAGCATAGGTGGAGGCACAGCTTAAATACTCCCAACAGCCAAATCTACTGTCCCCCAGTCAGGTCTTGCCACAGAAAGAAGCAGCCAGCATCCCAAAAAGTGCTATTAGTTTACAAAATCCCCCAAGCTCCTCTCTCTCCCCCCTCCTTTTCTCTCTTCCTCTCCAAAAGAGAAACTGCAATGTGCCCCCTTTGTTCCCTTTCACAGACCTAGATGACATCATTCTTAGCTAGTGGCAAAGGTATGCCCCATCTCCTTCCTGATTAGATTTTCCCTATTCAGAACATCCAGAGTAGACTTGTATCAAGAAGCAATTCCCATTAAGAAACAATTCCCATTAAGAGACATCACCTGAATATCCTGGGCTATTAACACTCAAGTAGTCCAAGATTCTGGCCAGGTTTTCCTTTAGGCTTAAGACAACCCACAGTGATAGTCCTATTTACAGTCATCTGGTAGCAAAACCTATAACAATAAGTTATTATGAAGAATGTTAAGGAACAGTTGTGGTGGAGGCAGTAGGCCTTGGCCCTCTGTTTTCTCTTTCCAAAGACAGTTTATGGTACCACAGTGGCCCAGTCCAGATAACTAGCAGAATGGGTATTCCAATCTTTTTGTCGTAAAATAGTGGAAGAGATAATCACAGGAGAGAGATGGTGTGTGAGAGCAGTCTTTCCGCTTTTCTTTGCTCAGGGACCTGGTGAACAGATAGCTTATCTTGGAGTTGACTTATTATTTGAAAAGACCTGCTGGAGCCAGAAAAATCTGTTTGTGTGTCCCTGAAGTGACTGCCTCGGGCTTTTCTGTAAGCACTGTCTCCTGTTGTTTTTTCCCCTTTACTTGGGCAGCATTCATTAGTGACATGGGAGGGAACAAGGTGGGAGATTGAATAAACTAGTGAATATAATATGATCTACATCTATTGATTTTATAGCCAAGCGACAAAAGCTGTATTCCTAATATGTTTGTAGTGTTTCCAGCTTGTGGTTGTCTCTGCATTTTTCTTCTTCAGCTTCTGTTTTATTTTTTTTCTGGAAAAGAAAACAGATGCTTGACTTTTCTGGATTTTCCATCCTAGTTCAAAGATCCTTGCAAAAATATCCTGAGCCTGGCACAATATTACCGTACCTATACGAGAGAAGGCTAATGATGTTCTCAGGTTCTTCTCTGTTCTGCACACAGTGGTCTAGGTGCTGAGTCTACTTTGCTGTAGGAATGGTCCCCCTTTATAATATTGGCACTTTCTAGCAGTCAGGGGCATCACAGTTATGGAACATATGTGCTCAGCCATATCATGACTTACAAATGTTTCCTGCATTGAGCAGGGGATTGGACTCGATAGCCTCGTAGGCTCCTTCCAACTCTATAATCTATGAAATCTATGAAATATGTACATTTACACATTACATGTGTGTTATACACAACATCCAAAAGTGGGGTGGAACATTAAGATGCAAAATAAGTCTTTCTATTTCTTACATCTTGAAAACACTCCTTCTTCTTAAGAGTGAAGCTTTTTACCATACCTTGATGAAAATTTGGTCCTAGGGGTCAGATATGGCCAGTTGGTTCATTCCTGATTTATATGCCACCCAATCCTGCCACAGCCTCTAGGGCTAATGTTCTGTTTCTCTAAAAGAGTTCTCACAATACTACTCCACTGTATGGGAAGGCACACACACATTTTCTTTCATCTTTCATGACACAAGACTGCTCATCTAATCATTTTTTTTAAACTTATAAGCCCTATTAACACCTTTAATTTATGAGGAGGAATTTTCACAGGGTATTACAGAGCTTGCAGTAGATAATTTCACAGAAGTCATGATCATGAAATACCATTTGTGCTACCACTGGCATATGGGGATTTTTTTTTAAAAAAAAGAAGCAATGCTTGAACTAAAAGAAATGTTTTTTTCAGGCATAAAAAATACTGTTCTGGGAATGTCATGGATCAGAAGGTTGTCCTTAGTTCCAGATCACTGGAGCTGCTTTGGTTGTCCTTGGCGAATCCGCCAAGGGAGACCTGAGGGCAAGGTTCCTTAAGTCTTGTGCTGCATGGGGTTTTCTTGGAGCCCTGACTGAACTGGGTACAAAATAATGAAAGAAGTTGGGAAGGACAACTGGGGAGAAAGGTAGGAGGGTGAGCAAAGCTAATTTAGGGCATGGTCTGAAGCAGTGCTTTTTTTCTGGAGAAAAGGGTACCGGAACTCTTGGATTACATTTCCTCGGGAGTAGATGGCGATTAAATTGTAATGCAATTAATAGAAGAAAAGGTGCTGAAACTCAGTTCCGGTGAGTTCCACCAGAAAAAAAGCCCTGGTCTGAAGGCACATAGGGCAGTAGCTTGATGAAGATAAGCAGGGCTGGGTCTGGTTAGTGCTTGGAGGGGAGACCACTGGGGAAGCACATGTAGTAGCCACCTTGAGTTCCATGATGAAAGAAAGATGGCATATAAATGTACAGTCATGCCTTGGATTGAGAGCATAATTCGTTCCGGAAACGTGCTTGTAATCCAAAACACTCTTATATCAAAACGAAATCACCCCCAAAAAATTTGTACAGAGATTTTTAATTTAAGCCGTACTACAGTACTTGTATTGCAAGACGTCGCTTGTATATCAAGTAAATAAATAAATAAATAAATATTTAAAAATGTGCTTGTCTTGCAAAACGCTCTCAAACCAAGTTACTTGCAATCCAAGGTATTACTGTACTAAATAAGCAACCCAAACTTTTTAAAACCTTCATTTTGTGTGTGTGTGTGTGTGTGTGCGTGTTGGGGATTCCCCTTTGCTCAAAAGCGGGATGAGGAGCATGTAAACAATGAGGAAGAATTTGGTTTTCCCTCATTGGATTGGATTTAGTGCAGAAGGGGGTTGTGTGCATATTTGGGTCTAGATCCCTAACCTTGATGGATGCTAATGTGTACACATGTGTTTACTGGTAGTGGCAGTGCCTTTGGCTGGGAGCTTTCCTTGCTAAGACTCTAGGATGGCCAGTGAGATGGGTTTATCTAGTAGATGACTTGATTGCATTAGGAACCAAGCAGGGAGGAAGGCATCTGCATATGTAGGAAGTCTCACATTCCTTGCATAGTAGGGTGAGAGCTATTCTTACATAGGGACATAGGAAGCTGCCTTACACTGAGTCAGACCATTGGTCCAACTAGCCCAGTATTGTCGACACTGACCGGCAGCAATGGCTCTCCGGGGTTTCAGGCAGGAGTCTTTCTTAGCCCTACCTGGAGATGCCGGGGATTGAACCTGGGACCTCCTGCATGCAGAGCAGGTGCTCAACCACTGAGCTACATGTCCTTTTGCTCTTCTGGCCTCTGCTCTTGTGAGTTATGTTAATAAAGGATAGCCAGTCTAGAGTGTGACTTTGCTCTCTTTTCTTGGTAGCCCAAGTCCTAACTTAGTTCACCTTTCCAGACAAAATGGAGATTTGGGAGTCACTTCATGTGGCCATGAGCCTTGATAATAACACACTCACTGTACAACCCTCCAGACTACAGTAATACCTTGGATTGCAAGTAACTTGGTTTGAGAGCATTTTGCAAGACAAGCACATTTTTAAATATTTATTTAATTTATTTTTTACTTGATATACAAGCGACGTCTTGCAGTACAAGTACTGTAGTATGGCTTAAATTAAAAATCTCTGTACAAATTTTTTTGGGGGGGATTTTGTTTTGATATAAGAGTGTTTTGGATTACATACACATTTCCGGAACGAATTATGCTCTCAATCCAAGGCATGACTGTACATGAAAAGGGCTTCTGTCACAGTTATTTAGCAATGGGTTGCTATTGTGATGAAATCTCCTGAGGAAGAGCAGCTGTAGTAGCTGCTCTTCCGAAAGCAAGCACTTTATCATGCACAGATATTCCAGCAATGGTCACAGTGGAGACACTAGACCTAGTCTGGTCATTTCTCACCTTAAAGCAAAAAGCTTTTATCTTATGCTTGGCACTGCAGCCAAAAAACCAAATACTGTTCCACTGCAAAACCATGGCTGACGCCCCCCCCCCCCAATTAAAAACACACAAAACTCTAAATAACATTCCCTCTGCCCCTGAGATCATGAGCCATTTAACTGGAGAAATCACAGTAAGAAGCAAAGTCCCAGTTACCAGGACTCCATTTCACCATCACTAAAAGACACAATATTCCTTTATCAGGGAGCTGGCCTGATTTAGTGGACTTCTGATTTTACTCATCTCCGACCATGGAGTGACCAAAAAACCATGAGCATTAACAGAATCGAAGTCTCAATCCATCTTTAACTCTAGGGTTATGCAGTCACCACTGATTATTTTTAATTCTTACTCAGGCAGACCAGAGATCTGAGGTAGAAGTGAGGTAACTAATCCGGCTAGAAAACTATTCATTATTCTCAGGAGGTGACACAACCAACTTAGAGAAAATACTAATGATCACTGGAGTCTTCATTTAAGAACATAAACAGAGCCCTGCTGGATCAAACCAAAATACTTTCTAGTCTAGCATCTTGTTTCCCACAGTGGCCAACCAGTTGCCTCAATGGGAGGCCCATAACCATGGACAGGAGGGCAGTTGGTCCCTCTCAGGTAGTGGTATTCAGAGGCATGCTCATGACTAGCCGCCATGGATAGCCTTCTCCTCCATGAATTTGTCTAATTTATTTATTTATTACATTTATACCCTGCCTTTTTTCCTGCAAGGAACTCAAGGCAGCTTACATAATCCTCCTTCTCCTTTCCATTTTATCCTCACAACAACCCTGTGAGGTAAATTAGGCTGAGAGGCAGTGACTGGCCCAAAGTCACCCAGTGAGTTTCATGGCCGAGTGGGGACTAGAACCCGGATCTCCTGAGTCCCAGTCCAACACTCTCACGCCACACTAATCCCCTTTTAAAGCCATCCAGGTTGGTGCCCACCACCACATTCTGTGGCACCCGTTTCCAAAGCTCTGCAGTGCTGCTCGTGGGAACATAGGTGAAGGGAACAAATGCGGTGGGGTTTTTTTTTTTTTTTAAATGCAGCAAAGATGGCTCTCCCTAGAGCTATAGACCACTTTGGGCAAGTTGGTTCCACAGAATCAGAGCCACAGCCAAGAAGACTGTACTGCACCTTCTCACCAGCCTTATAGATCAGGTCCTAAAAGGCCTCCCTCCCCTAGAGATGTGAAGGCCCAGAAAAAAACCTGGAAAGTGACACGAGTCAGGTCCAAAAAAAATTAAAAGGATCTTGCCACAAAGGGGGTGATCTAGTGGCCACCCCATTTTCGTGACCTGGAAAAATTCGGGGGGGGGATAATTTCCCCCCGGAAAAAAACAAAATGTCCCCAATTTTTTTTGGGGGGGGGAAATGGGAAAACCTCTTTTTTTCCTGAATTTTTCCTTTTTTCCCTTCTTCTTCTGGGCCTTCACATCTCTACCCTCCCCACCACCCAGGTGTGCCTTAACAATCAGGTGCATTCATAGGTGTGTTCCTGGTAGAGTATCCAGGAAAAGGCCATTCAGTGGCACTGGCAATAATAATTCACATAGGCGGTGGGCCTCTTCACGGAAAGAGAATAAAGTGGTTTGGCCAGCTATTCTGAGTTAATATGTTAAGGATAAAGAACTGTGCTATCTATCTGTCTTCCCTAACTGCCTGTAAATGATTTGAATCCAGAAGCGTGCCTTAAGGGGGATACTCTTAGGAGATAAAGGGGAGTAAATCTCCACTTTGTATGACAGGGGTGCTGCTGAACCATTTTTGGGCGGGAAGCCAAGTTGTCCCCACCAGGCCCCCCTAGCATGGAAAGGGACACAACAGGTGCTGGGAGCTTCTCAGCAGCACTGGCTTCTCCCTCAGCACTAGCCCAGTCCCCAGCCGTGTACAGCTTGCGTCGTCCCCATGGGGCGGCACGCTGCATGGAAGGACTTGGCCGATGCTGGGGGAGAGCCAGCACCGGCCACTTGCTGCCCGCATCATTGATCTGAGATAACAGGAGCCCAGGGAGGCTCCGCGGGCTGCATGTGGAACCTCCGTGATTAGGGCCCACGGGCCGGAGGCTTCCCATCCCTGCTGCGTGGCCTTTGCAACGTGTTTGTTTACCTTTCCCATCTGATCGGGCCTAAGTTAAGTGACTTGTGAATTCTCTTTTTTGGATAAGTTAGCCATCTCCACAAGCAGTGATCCTCAAAAGACACACTTTTGGAAAGACGGCCTGCTTTTCAGCCATGAAAAGGTCAAGGTATTGCTAGCAGTGTCCTTCCACCACTTACCGAGTGAAGAGATCAAAGCCTGGTTCTGAGTAATGTACTACCTAAGGTGTAAAATGTGGGCGCACTGTATTATATGCTGTGCATCCTTGCTTTGGCTAGAACCTGCCATGAAGGATTGTTAGCTACATGGAAGGTAATGGAGAACTCAATTCTGTGAGTGCTGATTGGAGCCAAAACAGCGCCATCCATGCCCAAGAGGGAGGTAACAGCAGGGTTGGGGGAACCTTGCGGTTTGCACAAATGCAAAAAAAGAAAAGAAAAAAGAAGTAAGATTAAAAACCCTTAAGGGAGAACACCCCACACACACACACAGCCCAGTGAAGACCGAGTACATACTCAGTGGCCATGGACTGCTGGCTGATGGTTGGAGAGGGTAAAAATGAAAAACTGTGTGTGTGTGTGTGTGTGTGTGTGTGTGTAGAATGGGGTGCCCTGGAAGAGGCCGGGTGGCCATTTTGCATCCCCCCAAAAGAGGAAATGTGTCACCAATAAAGGTCACCAGTTTGCATAACATTTACATGCGCTAATTTATATGTATAATGCAGATTTAGAAATAACTATAATTTAAATAGAAACACAATAATCTCACCATAATGGGAATACTGCTGTGTCCAGGTGGCATGTGTGCCTGTGCCTGTGCGCCATCCAGGTGCTAACTCCTGCTCTCCCGTCCGTATGGTTCTTTGACAGCCCTTCAAATAGAGGGAACCTTCAAAAGAGAGGACAGTCCTCTGACAGCTCTTCAAATAGAGGAGTATTCTCTGTAAAGAAGGACACCTGGCCACCCTAGGAAGAGAACTGGTTGGAGCCCTGACAGGAACACTCCACTGCAGGCCCCACTTGTACTTAAAAAAAGCGGGGGGGGGCATTTATGGCCTGCCCAATTCCTGCTCCTCAAAACTCCTGTTTGCATTCCTTTGTTACTCTTAGTCTTACCTTCCTTTGGGAACTGGAAATGGAGGGATCTTTGTGGGGTTGGTTTGACAGAGGAAGCTGCGTGCTTTACCATTTTTACTTGCAGCCTTACCACTTTGGGGAGGGGGGTAAGCTGCAGAAGCCCTGGGTTGCTTCTATAACAGGATGGATTTGGCTAACAAAAGTACAAAGAGAACAGATCCAGATTATTCATCCATTTTATTATTATTAGTGGAACCTGAGGAATTTTAGGATATTTTAAAAAGTTCTTAAGAATGTTTTAATATGTTTTAACCAGTTTATGTATTTCATATTTATTGTTGTTCCCCGCCTCGATCCAAGTGGAGAGGCGGGTAAGAAATAATAATAATAATAATAATAATAATAATAATAATAATAATACTTATTATTATTATTATTATTATTATTATTATTATTAATTGCGGGATTTTTTCACACTGTCTGGTTTTAAGGAGGATATCTAAGATTTTTTTTAAAGTACACACCAAAAGAAATGTAATATGAATGTAATATACAGAAGTGTTTGAAAACACATAGGTCATACATGCATCAGAGAGCTGGGACTGGCTGTGATTTGCTGTTGGGCATACACTCAGGGACAAACCCAAGTTTGTTGCTGTTGTAATATGTGGAATAACCCCAGATTGTTTTGTTGTGAAGAGCCTATTCCCATTAAAAATAAGAGTTATGCTCAGGGTTTGTTCTTAAAGTTGTTGAAATTCTGCAAGTGGAAAGCCTACATTCTGTGATCAAAATACATTACCAAATAAATTACATGTTTCATCATTTTTCTAATATATTTAGAGTTCTTCATCAGGCTAGGTGGTATAAAAGGCAAGAAATGGGGGAAGAAACAGAAACGTTCAACAATGAGGCCAGATCTTATGGCCATGAGTAAAGGCTCAGTTTCAAAATGGTAACTGCAGACTGAATGAGTCACTTGTTGAATGTGCTTGTCACAACAACCCACCTTGCGAATAAGCTGTTCATGAAACAACCTATGGTGCACCTGACAGACAGTCAGGCTCACCGTGGGTCCTGCTGTAGGTATCCCAGGGGATCCCGTGGCAGGACCTGATTTGTCTGCCCTCCCTGCCGTGATTGTGAGCCTTTTTGTGTTCGCCGCTGCTTTCCCCCCTCTTCCCCCCAGAGATCACAAAAAGCGATCTCCAATTGTGCTCAAGTGGCACATTGGAGGGGCTGTCACTGGTTTGTCACACCTTTAAAAATATGTATATTGAAGGACAAATGTTTTGCAATTTTCAAGCAGTTTTTAAAAATTATATTTTTTAGTTGGAATTGTGCACTCATGTGTGCACTTGCATGGGTCCGAAATGGCAAGCCTTGTGCGGGCAATGTCCTGGGGGTTGTCTGCATTGACCCAGAGAGGCTACAAATAGCTTTATTTTTCACTTTGCTTTCTCTTTACAGCTGTCAAAAGGTGAGCTGTCAAGAGAAGCCAAAGCCGTTAGTGATCTTTGCTCACGAAAATGGTGTGGCCACTAGATCACCCCCTTTGTGGCAAGATCCTTTTATATATATATTTTTTGGACCTGACTCGTGTCACTTTCCTCATACTTTTCCACCCTTTCCTGAGACTCTAGCTGCTCAGGAAAGTGGAGAAGTGTGAGACACCCCCCCTTTTATTGGAATATGGAGCTTTGACAGCTAGCTGTCATAGAATCATAGAAAAGTAATGCTGGAAGGGGCCTACAAGACCATGGATTCCAACCCCCTGCTCAATGCAGGAATCCAGGTCAAAGCATCCCCGATAGATGGCTGTCCAGCTTCACCCTGAATGCCTCCAATGTGGGAGAGCCCACCACCTCCCTAGGTAGTTGGTAGTTGGTTCCATTGTCTTGTCAAAACTCCAGTTCCATTTAAAGGGGTTTTGTTGTTGTTGTTGTTTTGACAAGGCTCCCCATGGTTTTTTGATAGGGACATATGCAGGCATATGATTTTGAAGTGACATTAGATGTGTTCTGTCATGTCCTGTTTGTGCTTAGGGATGTGACAAAGGAAATCTCCCTGAATGAGTGCTTGTGAGTAGGATGCAGGGCAGATACATCCCTGCTCGCAAGGCGATGATTATCCCAATACTGCAAGCTGCCTTTGCCACTGACTCCCTTCTCTCCTTTCCCGAGGCCCCAGAAACTTACGTCGGGGCAGGAGAAGGCAGGTATGGTGGAGGTCCTGGCAGAATACCTTTTCTCACTGGACTGGGACTACAACTTCTCTGTGTGTCTTCTCAGTGGAAGTCATAGGTAGAACACCATTTCCCACTGGGAATGTTAGGACATGTAGACCCAGTCTAGTTGCTTTGTGGACCTTTTCCTTAGAGGGAATTACACACCGGGCATTATTTTTCATTTCTGCCAGGGACTGGACCATGCCCGGGAGTGCCCAGAATCCCAGCCTCTGCCCCCGCCGTTCCCCTGTTTGTTTCTGGAACTTGGGCAAGGGACAGCAAGAGGCAGGAGCTACCGCTATGGGCTCTTTATGAGCATTTGCACTGAATGCCCACAAAAAGCCGCAGGCTGTTGCGAATGTTTGCTTGGAATGTTTCCAAAGGCTTGATCCCTTTTAGGGTGAGTGGAGGGATGCTCGTGCATTCCTAGTTTGTGTTGGCTCCCTTACATAAGCAATTCATCCCTTGATGTTGTAATCACTGAGTGATGATCAGCATGTTTGTGTGAACCAGCCCAAGGTGACTCATGACAGAATGGTTGATTTTACTTCACCAAAAAGAAACAGAAAAAAGCACGGTGCTTGAGGTGATGTAAGGGTTTTTTTGGAAGCAGCCCCGTTTTGGTGCTTGACCTGTGATGGTCCATCCACATGTGGAAGTTGCATGCTGCAGTTGTCAAGTGATAAATGCGTATGTGTGAACAAGTGGATGACCAAGGGCCAGCAAAGGTGTGTGGCTGAAAACCCTGGAACTCTTTGTACATGGAGAGGAAGGATAATAACCCTGTGATGACCGTCTGAATTTTGTCTGTATAAAGCACCTAGAAAAGGCATGGGCATAAATTCATCACCCCTTGGATTTTTTTCAGATGGATTCCAGGGAGGAGCAGCTGTGTTAGTCTATTGCAGCAAAAATAACAAAGAGTCTTCTGGCACCTTGCAGGCTAACAAATTTATTCAAATTTATTCTAGCATAAGCTTTCATGGACTGTAATCCACTTCAGCTTTCCCTAACCGGGCCCCCTGAAGATGTTTTGGATTGCAACTCCCATCATCCCTGACTGTTGGTTGTGCAGGCTGGGGCTGATGGGAGTTGTAGTTCAGTACATCTGGAGAGCACCAGGTGGGAAGGCTGGTCCACTGCATCAGATGTGGACTATAGTCTACAAAAGCTTTTGCCAGAAAGTGCCACCAGATTCGTTGCTGTTGTTGTTTTTGCAGATGAAATTAGCCATGTTTGAAGTTAAACATGAGTTTTGCATTTCTACCGAGCGACTAATCAAATATGATTCTAGCTTGTCTCTCCTGTTTCCTAGGCAGATGTGCTTCTGTTGATTAAAAAGGTCAGGGGCAGCTCTGCTTCGCTACAGTAAATCAAGACAGGAGGAAGTCTATTAGAACTAATCTGTAGCATTTCACTTTGCCTTCCTTTTCATTACAGTGATAAATAAGCTTAACCTGCTCTTGATACCTGTCATCTTCCCCTAATTCCCCACAACCAGCGGAGCAAAAGCTTGCATCCTGCTCTTTAATCATTTGTAGAATGTGTGAAAACTTCCCAGGTATTTTTGTGAATATTTCTGCCTTGCCAAACAGTGGCATTGCATGTGTTTATCTGCAAAGGGAGATACCGTATGTGATTTTTCACCAGGATAGGATTTTCTGAATGGTTTTTTTTTCATATTATTTTGGACCCTGGTATAATTTTGCATGTCTTCCATTTAAAGGCATTAACGTCTGACTTACCGGTAATTGTTTATGGTTGCAGATTTAAAGCACAGACCTAGCTTAATTAAACATTCCGATTGGGATGTAAGGGGCTGATTTCTGTTTTGTTTTTTGGTTTTTTTAAAAAAATCTTTATACAGGTGCCATCCCCTGATATATGTTTCTCTCTCCAAAAACAAACACACACCATCTGTGGATGGGACGTGGGATGAAAGCTGCTTAACTGTGCAAGATTCCCCCTTGAAAAATGCAAACCTGGCTTAAGTGTATCTTATTATCACAGTGATTGAGTGCACAAAGATGTCGGGGAGTGGAAGCGCATGGTCTCCCCAGCCCACCTACACATGGTTAGCACCTAATGGCAACCCAGAGTATGGGTTGTCGTTGAATCATGGGTTGTCGTTGAATCATGGGTTGTCGTTGAATCATGGGTTGTTGTTGCATCGTGGGTTGTTGTTGCGTGTGAACCCTGCACTATGGTTTAACGGGTTCACAACCCGACAACAAACCATGGGTTCTCTTCCTGGGTTGTTTTGTGGTTAACAACCCATAGTTAAACCATAGTGCAGAGTTTGTACATAATGATAACCCATGATTCAATAACAACCCACGATTCAGCTATAACCTATACTCAACCCATGCGCAACCAGAATCGTGGGTTGTTGTTATGTGCAAACCAGGCCATTGTAGGCATAGTTGTTTTGTGAATAGTGTTAAAAAGAAAAAAAAAATAGTGTTAAAAAGAAAGGGAAAAAAAGTAGGCCTTTTTCTTTTTTAAAGAAGGTGCATGTATGCCTGTGCCAGTCACCATCTCTCAGCCTAGCCTACCTCACCAGGTCGTTGTGGAGATAAATAGAAGAAGAACGTCTGTGAGAAATATACGTACAGCACCCTCAGCAACTTGGAGGAAGGGCATATAAATATAAAAAGGGGATATAAATGTCATAATAGATAAATATGTGCACATTCTTATTCAAAACTCAGGGGGAATACTTGACTACTTGCGCATGGCTCCTCATTCCTAAGCAGAGACCCAGCTCTTGCACATCATCATACTTCATTCAAAAGAATTCTCTCTCCTGCTGTTTAGGTGGTGTGAAAATGAACTGATGATCCGCTTCTGTGCTTCCGCTATTTTTAATGACTTTTTAGTATAGGAATTCCAGTGGTCCCCTCGGGGCTAAGTACCGTAGTGTCTTTTGTCCATTCTGACAGTTCTGGAATGGAGATCAGAATGGTGGAAGAAGGATTAGTCTTGCTTACTCTGGAGCTGGGACAACTTGAAAATTAGGATGGCCTGTCCCAGGAGGGGTCAGACTACAGATACAGATACCATCATCCCCAGCCAGCGTGCCCATTCTGCCTGAGGATGATGGGGTTTGTAGTCCAACACATCTGGAGGGGAAGGTTGGCTTGCATCCTCCATCAGAGAATCACTTCTGAAATAAATCTTCTTGGTTTCATTCCTGGGGAAAGCGGGGCCACAAGCAGTGTGTGACTTACCATGTGAATGTCTCCTCTAAAAGACTTCCTGATTAAATCGAGGCATTTGTTCAATCTTGTATGAATGCTATCAGCAAGCTGTTAGTGACTAGACTGTTTCATTGCCTTGGCAAGACCCAGAAACACATTCACGTCTTTCTAACATCGCCATGGTCATGTTTTTATCTGAGATTCTGTGGATGCATCCCAGGAATCATTTGGGAAGTCTCCACGGAAGAGCATTCGGTTATAAGAACTTATATGTTATAAAAAAGTTGAAAGAAAAAAAGCCCTGTGGAAACCATTCCTTTGAAAGTTAGCTTGTAAGATTTATATGTCTCTTGAAAAGGAAGAAGCTAAGCTGCTGAGATGAGGATTTTCTTTTATTTTCACATCATAAGTCTTTTGCAGCCTAGGAACTGGAGGTTAAATGAACCATCAAAACCAATGAGAAAAATTAGAAACGTCGGTACTTTGTTGCAGCAACCTATTACTGTTCAATTTCCCACCGTGTCTATTCAGACAGTAGTTTCTGTTCTCCCCACTCCCCCCGTACCTTAAATCAGGACATACCTTAAAACAGCTTTCCCCCACCTGGTGCCGTCCAGATACATTGGCCTGCAACTCCCATCATGCCCATCCAGTGTGGCCATGCTGGCTGGGAACAATGGGAGTTGTAGTTCAACACACCTGGAGGACACCAGGGTCTGATTCTCTGATGGCTCTAACTGGCACAGGGGATTAATAAATCCGTTCATTTATTATTTGTGTTTCCTAGAGAGAGAATTCATCCATTTGGGATGAATAATACATTGCTTGTATTATATACCCGTTCCCTTTCCGGCTTGCCTTCTTTCCATAGGTGAGGTTTAGTTTTAAGTGCAGGATGCTGGCAACAAAAGATGGTCTCTTGCAGGGCAACTGCAGTGGATGGATTGGGCAGCTGTTTGGAGGTTATGCCAAAACTGTGAGAAAATAGATTTGTTTGTGTGGGTGTGTAGTGGGTGGGTGGGATCAAATCTTCTAGACCACCGCAGGCGGTGCATATTGAGTGGATTATCTGACTAAACCATGCTTTGGTTTGAAATGCTGGATAACTTAGGATGGCAATCTCCACTTGAAGTAGGAAGGGTAAAAGGGCAGGCAGCTCTATACAGATTTCTGGGGCTCCCTGCTTTTAGAGTTCTGAGGGGAGAGGCTGAAGTAGTGTTACACGTAGGGTTAGGAGAACCAGCGATTTTTGAGCCCTACTAAATTCTCCGGAAATCACTTTGAAGCTCGTTTCGGCTCGCTTCCATTTTTGTTTTCAACCTGCTTTTTGGCTCGATCAAACAGGGAAGGTGTGCATTACAAATGGGGAAACTGCATTTCTGTGTATTTTTTCAAAAGTGCGTACTTTCCCTTTATTGACTAAAAGCATGAAAATGTGTTGTTTTTTAAATGCAAATTGCAAATTTGGGAATTTGCAAACATTTCTCTAATTAAACACTTGCATTCACATTCGGGAACAAATCATGTTCGCATGATTTGCAAACAGAAATGAAATTCTTGTGCATCCTTATGACTTCACATTCAAATTCCAGTCATGCAAAGCGTAGAATCATAGAGAATCATAGAAAAGTAGAGTTGGAAGGGGCCTACAAGGCCATCGAGTCCAACCCCCTGCTCAATGCAGGAATCCAGGTCAAAGCATCCCCGACAGATGGCTGTCCAGCCGCACCTTGAGTGCTTCCATAGTGGGAGAGCCCACCACTTCCCTAAGTACCGTAGTTGGTTCCATTGTCTTATTGCTCTGACAGTCAGGAAATTTTCCCTGATGTTTAGGTGGAATCTGGGTTCCTGTAACTTGAGTCCCATTATTCCGTGTCCTGCAAACTGGGATGATCGAGAAGAGATCCTGGCCCTCCTCTGTGTGACATCCCTTCAAGTACTGGTATATGTGTAAAGAGCAGTAAGTCCTCCAGGGGAAAGCTACTACAATGCTGCCTTGGACCCTTTATTAATTTCTCATTGTGTTTATATCCCGCCTTGCAAGGAACCCAAAGCAGCTCACATGGTCCTTCTCCTCTCCGATTGATCCTCACAACAACCCTGTGAGTTAGGTTAGGCTGAGAGCCACTGACTGGCCCAAAGTCACCCAGTGAGCTTCATGTCTGAGTGGGGACTAGAATCTGGGTCTCCTGAGTCCCAGTCCAACACTCTAACCACTACACCACACTGCCTCCTTTATGCCAGAGGTGCACAACCTTTTCAGCTCCGAGGGCCACATGTGATGTTGGTCTGGGGGTCAGACACTGCACACATACACAGAAATACATATCTGCACACATGTACACATGCACACATGCATGCATACACTCCAAAAATCCTGATGCAGATACGTCTTTCCTCATTGCTTGCAGAAGTGGGAAATGAGCGTTCTGTATGAGGAAATCAGTGGGGGTGGGATTTGGCAGTGGTGGAAGGTTCACGAGGGGCACAGTTATGGCCTTGGTGGCCCTCGTGCGGCCTGCAGCCCGGTGGGTTGTGCACTCCTGCTTTATTCCAGTTCTAACCCTATTTGATAACTAGAAGTTGACCAGTCCACGAGTCCATTCCGAGGTTTCCCTGCATCCTTCTTGGGTGACCTGTTTTATGCTCTGCCTCAGACCCTCGGCCTCCTTGGGCTGTGACTTGACTCTAACTTTTACACCATGGTTTCAAGTTATTCAGGTCTGTGGCTTACACTGGCTCAGCTTGTCTGAGTGTGGAAAGCTAAGCAGGGTCAGGCCTGGTTGTTACTTGGATGGGAGACCCCTCCTCTAGTTTCCTGCATTGAGCAGGGGGTTGGACTCGATAGCCTTGTAGGCCCCTTCCAACTCTATTAAATCTAAGAATCTAAGTTGATGATGGTTTGGGCTTCCTTTACTGGGAAAAGGTACTTCCATTTCCTGGTGAAAATCTGCTATGATTCTTTTAAAACAGGGATAGGAAACCTCTGGCCTCTGGACTGGAAATGGGCATTTCTCATCCCATGGGCATTTCTCATCCTGCCCACCAGCTTCTTCCCCAGGCGCTGCACCCGCTCCTAGCAAGGAAAAGCTCTTTTCTCTGATCAGCGGTAGATCAGCTTTTCCCTGGAGCAACCTATTGAGCGATTCAGTCCTGCTGACTTCTGCGGCTGCTTACTCGTGAGTAGACATGCAGAGGCTCGGTGCTTGGGATGCTATTTGAAACTGCTGCTGAGTGATTCAGTCCTGTTTACTTCTGGTAGACATGCAGAAGCCTTGTCCTGCCTGCTTCTGAGTAGACTTAAAATCGGCACTAATAATAACATTTTTGGTGCTGCCCACTCCACCTGTGGCCCCACCCATAGATGGAATGCAGCTCCTGGGACCTTTCCTGGACTGGAATAATGGCTGAAAATGTTTCCCTGCCCCTGCTGTAAAATGAGGCTCTGATTACTGGAAATGATGCCTAGAGCAGTATTGGAGGTACGTGAAAAATGCATGGACTTCGAGATGGCAAAGAAGGAGGAGACTGCAATGCTAGGCCTGCCATTTTTAAACAGAAGGGCTGTGGCGCATGTGGCAGGGCACACACTTTGCATGTGAAAGGTGCTGGGCTCAATCCCTGGCATCTCCCGGTAGGGCTGGGAAAGACATTTATCTGGGACCCCTGATTGCTGCTGGCAGGGCTGAACTTGATGGAACAAGAATAGTTTGATTTTATATAAGTCAATCTCCTATGTTCCTACAATTTGTGCTTTGCCCTCTGGGTGCTCCATAGTGTGCCTATATACATGGTCGGCCCTACCACTAGGTAGAGTGATTCAGTCACCTCAGGCAGCAGATGCTGGGAGGTGGCAGCAAAGTGATGAAGGAGAGAGTTGTGGGCCACATGGCCTGCCCTATGCCCCCTAAGCTTGCCTGCTGCCTTCTGGTGCGGTGGAGGATGCTGTCCCATCACCAGTGCTGATGAAAGGTTCCACGGCCAGGCCAGTCAGCTTTGTACGTAGGAGGGGGCGCCATCTGGTCCTTCGTCTCAGGCAGCAAAATGTCTTGGGCCAGCCCCACCTATATATTTTCTGTGCAGGAAGCAATGGCACAGTGGAGGGTGAATGCAGGGGAGGGTAACTTTTTTCCTGGAGCAGGAGTGAAGACACCAACTGCCAGAGCACCAGGATAATTGATGGACCCTCCTTGCTCTGGGGAACTGGATGAGGTGATAACAAGGCTTTTAAGTTTTTACTGTTGTTTGTGACAGACTAGCATAGAGAAAGTCACAGGAGGAGGAAAATAATCAAGTAGAGGCCAGATCTTCTTTTTCTTTTATGCGGTTCCTGCTTCAGCTAAGAGGTAACACTCCCAAGAAACTATGCAGACAGACCTGTGGCTTATGCTGGCTCAGTTTGTCTGAGCGTGGAAAGCTAAGCAGGGTCAGGCCTGGTGATTACTTGGATGGGAGACCCCTCCTCTAGTTTCCTGCATCGATAGCCTTGTAGGCTCCTTCCAACTCTGATCTATGAAATCTATGAATCTATAAGATGGCAGCCATGCCCTATAAACTTAATTGTGTGGTTTTGTTGGTGGTTTGCTGGTTAGGATGTCTGTGTTTTATGGTGCAGTTGTTAACCAGAATTTACCACTGCACCACTTGCAGGAAATGCAGGTTTTTCTGTAAAACAAGTTAAGGGTGTGTGCTTCTTTCCTTATCAAACCGTTTTAGTCCGTATTCTTCATACTTTTTTTTGGTGAGCTGATAAGTTGTAGGTCTGTGTAATATTTATCCGTTTATTTATTGCACATGCAAACCATTGCACATGGTTTGGCAGGTTAGCTTGCTGGGGATGTACCAGAACTGTCACCTCTCTTTGGAGCGTTAACGTTTTAAGGCTGCAATCCTGTGCACACTTGCTAGGAGAGGGGGCGGGGAGTCCTCCTTTAACTCAGTGGGTCATATTTCTGAGCAAATATGCATAGGTCAAAACAGTAGCTGAAGTTAAACACTTGTTTATTTCAGTGGGAGAGATTCCAGTCTATGCTTACGTAATTCTTTCATCAAAATTAATGGGAACTTAGCGTTTTATTGTAGTTGGAGCGTGCCCTGCTTTGTTGTTTGTTAGCTGGTGGCTTCCTGCAGAATTAAATCACATATTCCATAATAATAAAAGCGTGACTTAATTTTATGATATATACAGCAGAAGAGGAAGACATATTTAACAATAGGACCATCATGAGTGGATTTCGGCCATTCTTACATTCTAGGCACACAAACCAAAACCTAATGAGGGATTCACTGCAAAAATATATACCGTATCTTTTTTTCTCTATTGAGGCTTGATTCATAGATCAGCAAGATGTTTAGATGGAAGATGACATTAGAATTTTAATGAGAAAGTTATAGATGCCTTAGAAATGCAGAGGGGGTTTGTTTGGGTTCTTTTTTCTTTTTTGCATTGGAGTGCTTTGACACTTTTCATGGAGCTCTTTTATGATTGTCGAAAATGTTGAACATTATTTGAACATTATCCCCAGATAATATGTCAGCTTTACTATGGGCATGGGAAAGTTAACTTTTCTGTTCATTGCTGCTCCATTAGAAAATATGGCTTCTAGTTAATGGGTCCCATGTACTGTCTGGCGGTGTCTGCAGAAGTACCATGGTTGGCTGCACACATTTAACAAATGAGAGGTTATTCATGAGTACTGGTAGAGAATAATGATTAGGGCTGAGCCAAAGGTTCTCTCTGTTTGCTTTTTGTTTTAGGAGCAGAGGTTTGGGATGTGTGACACCATTTGCCCTGAAAACCACATAATCCTATGCTGTTGTTTTTTAATGGCTGCTTGCAGCACCTGTTTCCATTCACTGCTGCTGCTTCAGTGCCATATTTCCTGATTTTGTTCCTCCTTGACTGATCCCATCCAATCAGGGATCATATACTGGATATGATAGTATCCTGATGCTACAAATCCAATCAGATTTGGCTATGTGCAGATGTCTCTAAGAACAAATGACCATCATTTAGACTAGGGGTCCCCAACCTTTTTGGACCCATGGGCACATTTGGGAATTTGAGAAACTGCTGTGGGTGTTGGAGCTTGTCTGGTGCTGGGAGATTTATAATCCAATCTGTGTGCTAACAGAATCCCACACACAGACCTTAACAGATCCTCACCCCCCTTGTGCAGCGTCAGATCCAGCTTCACCAGCCCGGCCTGCCCTTGTAACGACACTTGCTTCCAGCTTCCCCTGTTGCAGATTAATCCATGGAGTCAGGAAACACTCTGGAACACCGCAGGTTCTAATACTACCTGTTTATTTACTTATCAAGTAAAGTTCTACAGAGTATACATTTCCTAGTTACAGTCCTATGTGCCAGAGTATAAATGCATAGCAAGCATTAAGTCCAGTGGACTCCACCTCAGCAAAGGTGTTACATTGTTGCAGGAACAAAGGAAAAGAACAAAGGAGAAGAAATCCTTCCCCTTAAAATGGCTTCTGACTGAAGAAGTTAGAACGTCATCAGAACAAACAAACCATGTGACTAGCGCGTTCCTTTCCCACAGTTCTGACTCTCATGCCTGAGAATAGATTCTGTGGCCTAGACATAATAAACCTGTTTACAGAGCCACACTGTACCTTCCATGTGTAAACAATTGTGCTGCAGCTGGTAAAGTGATACATATCACAACAGTGGGCATCACCACAAAATGCCTAATCAGGGGATCGCTACTTTCGGCGTCTACCTGTCGTGTCTGTGGATCTCAGGCTGCGTCTTATTCAGCAAAAACTTTTGTTTTATGTCTGTTGGACGCTGCAACATCTCTTTAATAAAGGATTGTCTAATTTGGCATGAGGTTTGGCAACGTCCAGTAGTTGCTTCTTTTTGGGGAGAGGTTATTACACAGATAAATTTTGTACTGGAACAGTCTTTAGTATTCACTGGTGTGCACTCTCTTTTAAATTATTTACCTGCTTCATGGAAATTAAAAATGGAAGGGGAAATGGATTCTCTGCACCCTTTTGACAGCTAAAAAACTGATCTTACAACATTATTTATTTATTATTAATATTTATTTATTGCCCATCTGGCCGGCAACCGGCCACCCTGGGCTGATGTACACAGAATAAAAGCAATAAAATACATTTAAACAATATAAAAATTTTAAAATCTTAACCCACCCCACATTGGAAAGATAAACCTCCTATAATGCAATGGATTGAGGACCTTGCAACGCTTTCAATTGAATGGGTGCCGTGTAGACGCCACCTTCAAACGAATACTTATTGGGATATTTAGTCTGCTTTTGTCGAAGCCTACGTATAATTGCTAGAAAGCTGTATGCATTTCATGCAGATCCATGTAAATCCATGTATACATATTTTTAAAAATGGAAAAAATAAAAATAATTAAAAATTAGGGTGCCTGTGGGGACCCCTTCATGGGTGCCATGGTACCTGCAGGCACCATGTTGGGGACCCCTGATTTAGACGGAGGGAAATACTTCTTATACTGGCTATATAGGCAGTGTTAGCCAACCAGGGATCACTCTAACAACTGGACACTTTCATAGCCTTTCCCATCACCTGCAACCTGGTCCTTTTATCTGGAGATGGCTGGGGTTGAACTTGGGAACTTGTGCATACAAAACTTGTGCTCTGGCACTGACCCATACTCCCTTCCCTCTTTGGCGTGACTCTAATTATGATGAAAGGGTTTAAAAAATAATAATTCTAGGTATAAAACTGTAGATTTCATGAGGCCTTTCACTGATAAGGACTAACACGCCAAAGCTAGTCCCATTAAGTGGGGAAATGGTTATACGCTCTCATCATCAAACAGGGAGTCAGTGAGATCAAGATCAGTTGCACAGGAAAAGGAGAGGAATTAAATGCAAAAAAAGAGCAAGTCTTCTAGCGACATTTTAGACACTTTTTTTTTTTTTTTTTGCTCTGTGCATATTCTATTACGGTACTTATTTCTGTTATTCATTTCACATTCTGTTACACATTTTAGGCAGGGTTAGTCATAAAAAAGAACAAAGGGAACTTATTCAGCCACACACTAAGACCCTCTCCCCCTTCCTACCCCCCCCCCCCCCGAATTGGCTGTCCTTTTCTAGAGCAAAACCTTCGGCACTAAAGGCAACATTAGAAAGAGAGAAAACACGTTGATAGTCGGAGGCAATTTTATTGGAAGGCATTAATACAATTTGTACATTTTCTGGTAGATGAAAAGCAAAATCCGTTGTGCTTATGGGACTTATTCCACAGTGTTCTTAGGCCTGATTTAGTAATGTCACTGGGGGAACAGGCTGGGTTCTATATAGTCAGCACACCCCTGTCCATGCTGCATGCCAGTGTGGCATGGCATCCAGGTGGGCTCTGTATCCTAGGCATGCTACCTGTGCTGTGCAAGGGGGGAGGATTTCTATTTGAACATGATGGCAGCATGGATCCCCAAGCAAGTGAGGTTTCTTGGCACACCAGCATCACTTCAGTGATTAAACCTTAAGTCAGACTTCCTCAGCTTGCTGCCCTGCAGATATTTTGGGCCACAACTCCCAGCATTCCTGACTATTGGTCATGCTGACTGGGGCTGATGGGTGTAGAAGTTCAAAACATCTGGAGGGCGACAGGTTGGGGAAGGCTGCCTTTAAATGATCAAAACATTTAAATGGTTAAGGGCACAATCCTGGCTGGGGAATGCTGGGAGTTGTAGGACTTTTCCCCGTCTAAACATGCATAGGATTGTGCCTCTTAAGCTCAGAAATTATGGAATAGTATTTGCAGCTGTCAGATTTGGAAATAAAATTCAAAATTTTATAGATGTGCATTTTAACAGCCCCAGCCAGATTAGTGACTGGTGGTCAGGAGAGGTTTGTACAGGAGCTGCCAGCGAAACCTCCTTGACAGCCTGATCTTAAGGGCTGTTGTGCAGAGGTGGCAGTTCGTGGTACAGAGGGTACCAGTCCCCCAGTGCCCCAGTGTTGCAAAGCTGTTACTCATCCCCCTGCATGGTACTGCAGCCGTCTTGTGCTGCATAAGGGATGTTGATGGTCTTATAACAGTTTCAGAAGCCACATGCTACTAAACGGCTATTATTAGACATGTTGCCAGGAGCATCAAAGGGGTACGCTGAGGTTTATAAGTTAAAAGGCAGTGCAAAGCAGGACCTGTTTGATTAACCAGAGGCTGAAGATAAATGATGGAGGATGGCAGTTCCTATTTATTCCGTGTTAGTATGCTTTGCAGAAGCATGTCGCTGGTTAGAAACAAAAGGGCTGGATTGTTTCTTGGCCTGATCGAGCAAGGCGGTTGTCTTAGCGGGATGACTGTGCCCCATTTGCCAGGTTAGGATCTAGCGTAGTTGTCGAATGCAGGCCTGTGGCTCACGCTGGCTCAGCTTGTCTGAGCGTGGAAAGCTAAGCAGGGTCAGGCCTGGTGATTACTTGGATGGGAGACCCCCTCCTCTAGTTTCCTGCATTGAGCAGGGGGGTTGGACTCGATGGCCTTGTAGGCCCCTTCCAACTCTATAGATCTATGGAATCTATGTTCCAGCACAAAACTGCTACTCACAGTAGTCACATGCAGGCAACTAAAATATGGGGAGGGAAGCAGGAGTCTGCCTGCTGACCCTGCTCCTTACTTTATTCAGTTCTTCCATACAGGTTCCCATGTGTGGACTCAAACCCTACGTACACACAGCTTGTGTGCCTGGAGCACAAGTTACGTTCAGTGCACTGAGGTTGGTCTACCGTGGTCTACCACGGCCATCCCGAGCCCCCCTCCACATGCTGACTATATACAGTGTTTTAAGTCAGGGGTGCAGAACTGCTCTCAGTCCGAGGACTGAATTCCATTTCAGAGGAGCTCTCGGCACGAATCCCAGCGCTGTGTGGGGCAGGACGCAAAGCGGGCAGGGCCAAAGGCAAAGGGCAGAATACTCAAAACACCTGCATACTTTAGCGGAAAGCTTTTGCTGCCAGTAAATAAAACCTTCAATCTTCTAGAATGGAGAAGAGACTGCATCAGGAGACTACCAAATGATCGGTGGTTGGGGGAAAGGGGGCAGGGGCGTGGCCGTCTGGGGAGGGCCGAGTTTGGCCCCCAGGCCTGAGGTTCTGCACCCCTGGTTTAAGCTATGTGCCCATCAGCTAAAAGTGATCTGTAGGACTGGGATGGGACAGATACCTCAGCCCCATAATCATTTACCTCTTATTAGAACCATGGAAAGGAAGCAATATTTTTGTGTCTTAAAAATTGTAAAACTTGCTTTCCATTTGATCCTCTTTAGACTCCTTTGACCTTAAACATAGAAATTAAGTGATTCATTAAATACTTGGCCTCTCTTCTCCCTATTTACCTTTCAGTAGAATGATAGAAAGTATACACAACCTGATTAAATTGTCCCCAGTGGCTAAGGGAGAAAAATCAGACTTCGCAACACTGTGATACATGTTAATTAAAAAAAGAAACGAATGAGAGAGAGAACGGTTTGCATCTCTTCCATGATGAGTAAAACAAATTTGCAAATGGCAGGCTTATGAGGACAATTTTTCTGGCCATATCCGTTGTTGCCTATTTTTAGCTAGAAAATAACAGTCAAGATGCAACTATATAACACCTTTGGTTTGTGGATCTACTTTAATTAGAGCATCATTATATTTATCTGAGGTGTTATAAGTCAGTTTTTCCAGTGCTGTTGGCAAATGTGTTGATATAGTCAAAGGTTTTCTCATTTTCTATAAATAGGCCATCATTTTAATTCAGTTAATTTTTCTCAAATTGTTGTTTTCAGAGGAAAATGATACAAAAAGACTCAGTATCTTTGCTGATCCATGGGTGAGATCAACAGTTTATTTAATGAAATCTAGCTTTGATGTGAATGAGAAAATGTAGCAGCTGGAACAAATTGTCTCCTTGTCAGAAAGTAACATAAAAGTCGCAGTAAAGAATCTCCTTGCAAAGATTCCATATCTTTGATTCATATGTCTCTCTTTGAGTCAGAATACATGGGATTTTCTTAACAGATGTTTTGCTCAAAATAAGCCTAAGTCACAGGAGATAGATTTTGGTTGAACATTAGGAGAAACTTCTTGATCGTAGAAGAAATTCAGTTATGGAACCAATTACCTAAAGGAGTGCTGGGCTGTCCCTGGTTGGAGAACAAGCTGGGCATCTATCTTTTGGGGATGTTCTAGCTCTAGATCTCCAGCATCCAGCAGAGGGTTGGACTAGAGGGCCTACAACAAAGGTGGGCATAAAGTAGGTCTCCAGATGTTCCAGACTTCAGCTCTCAGCATTGGCCATGCTAGTAGGGGCTTCTGGGAGTTGAATTCCAAAACACCTGGAGATCTACCTTCTGCCCACCCCATCATCCAACTCTATGATAATATGTTGTGAATGTCAAATTAAGATTGTCCCAAGGTAGTAAATTGTCTAGAGCATAACTTTAAAAAATTGCTTAGATTTATATTCTATCCAGCACATAAGGGTAGATAACATTTCTTTATAAGAATCCTTGAAGTGACTTCAGGATTATCTGTTTGGACACAAATTTATTTACTATAATCAAGATATAGACCTGGTTTGCATTGCACAACAACTCACCTGCCCCTAAAGCTCCTTCTCTCCTGCGGCTGCCAGCCACTTTTGGTTCCCCCTGTCCCTTTGTGCTGGTCACTTCCCTCCACTGCTCTCCATTGCTAGCTGTCACATATACATACGTATATGTATGGCTTACAGAATAGTGAGCAGCATTGCTAGACATATGCAAATGTCATGGCAAAGCAGCAAAACGGAGGGGGAAACTGCCCACATTTCAAGGCAGAGCAATAAAACGGAGGGGGAAATCATGCAGATTTCCTAGCAGCAGATATTCATTCCTGCACACTTGCACAGGACCAATTTTTTTTATTTTTTTAAATTGTGAACATGTTTGGGACATTCTCTGGTGTCAAAAGGATGAGGGAGGATGGCAGAGGCACTAGCAAAATTGCAAGGACCAACAAGGGTTTTTGCTGCTCTTGCCGGGCGGCTCTCTAGCATTCCCAGCAGCCCGTGATGAAGTCACCCTACCAGGTTCAGACGTCACAAAAAACCACCATGGGTTTGAAGAACCGAACAACAAGCCATGGGTTCTCAGAGTGGCTTGTTGATGAAAAATAAGCCATCCTGTGGAGCTGCACAGGGTTTCCACAACCTGACAAGCCGCCATGGCTGATCAGGGGCGGGTGTTCTTACTTCAGTAGAACATGAAGCAGCCTTTAAAAAAAGGTGTTCGCCAGCAAGGGAAGCCCAGAAGTGGGAGGATGAAGTTGACAAGGATATTGACAATCAAGAGGGACATTGGTATGCTTGGCTCAAGACCCCCCAATTAAAGCCTTCTAAAAAGGTTGCAAATGTGTTACCAGGTTCATAAGGCTCAGGAGATTACAGTAATACCTTGGATTGCAAGTAAGTTGGTTTGAGAGCATTTTGCAAGACAAGCAAATTTTTAAATATTTATTTAATTTTTTTTTACTTGATATACAAAGCAACGTCTTGCAATACAAGTACTGTAGTACGGCTTAAATTAATAATCTCTGTACAAATTTTTTTGGGGGGGATTTCGTTTTGATATAAGAGTGTTTTGGATTACAAGCACGTTTCCGGAACGCATTATGCTCTCAATCCAAGACATGACTGTAATTCCATTCAGCGATCTGATGTGGGGAGGCAGTTTCCCATGGGAGCTGGCAACCCCAGCAGACCAATTACAGAGGGGTGTAGATGCAGAAAAACAAGGAAATTAGGAGTTCTGCTGCAAAGGCGCGTGGGATATGCCAGAAGTATGCCAGAAGCCAGTGGGGGAAATGAGGCGGGAAGCAAGCCACGTCAAGCCACAGAACACCCTAGCCAGCTAACAACCAGCACATGGTGGCTTATTCTCAGGGTGGCTTAGCGTGATATCTTAGGAGATATGATCACACTCTTCCAGTATTTGAAGGGATGTCACACAGAGGAGGGCAAAGATCTCTTCTCGTTCATCCCAGTTTGCAGGACACGGAATAATGGGCTCAAGTTACAGGAACCTAGATTCCACCTAAACATCAGGAAAAATTTCCTGACTGTCAGAGCAATAAGACAATGGAATCAACTACCTAGGGAGGTGGTGGGCTCTCCCACTCTGGAGGCATTCAAGGTGCGGCTGGACAGACATCTGTCAGAGATGCTTTGACCTGGATTCCTGCATTGAGCAGGGGGTTGGACTCGATGGCCTTGTAGGCCCCTTCCAACTCTACTTTTCTATGATTCTATGATTCTATGATGTGCAAACCCAGCCAATGGGTTGGATCCAGACTTAGAGGTTGACTTAGGATCCAGACAGACTTGTCCCATTGTCAGGGCTCCACCTGTACCAGGACACCTTGATCAGCTCCTTCAAGATATTCTGCCTCTTTAAGAGCCCCTCCTGTATCAGGATGCCAGTTCTCTGCCTTTTACCTTCTCTTCCCAGTAACGTGGGATTAGGCTTTAGGCGTGGTGCAAAAGACACTCCAACAACTGAATGGTAACAATAACTGTTTACTTTAGTAAATTTTGGTATAGTAGATTCACAATAACTTAAGGTAATTACACAAATAGAGCTGTATACTTTTCAAAAAGCAGGTATAATAGAAATAAAAGAAACAATAACACAGTTCTCTCTAACCTAGCTACTCTTTCACCTGTATGCCTCAGTTAAGAGATTCCTTTCCCTGCCTAGCCCTGGCTTTTCTGCATTCTTCAGTGATATTCAGACTCTGCTTCTCTGTCCACCTAAACATCAGAAAAAAATTCCTGACTGTCAGAGCAATAAGACAATGGAACCAACTACCTAGGGAGGTGGTGGACTTTCCCACTCTGGAGGCATTTAAGGTGCAGCTGGACAGCCATCTGTCAGGGATGCTTTGAACTGGATTCCTGCATTGAGCAGGGGGTTGGACTCGATGGCCTCGTAGGCCCCTTCCAACTCTACTTTTCTATGATTCTATGAATGACAGCGCTAGCCACTTGCACACCAAAGAACGACAAAGTTACTGTTCCCAAAGGCATAAAATAGGGACAAAATTAGGACACTGATTTGCATGGGAACAGAAAATCAAGACCGCCCCTGATAAACAGGGACAGTTTGGAATGTACATCTCCAACCAAGCCTCAGGGAAGAAATACTGGCTCTGATCTAGGAAGATGTCAAGCTTAGTTTCAAGATCAGGGAGTTGAGTAGCTGGAATACATTTCACAGAGGCATCTGAACGTCGGGGAGCTCTTTTGAACTCGGGTATTGAATCTGGGGCATTACATCCTTTATGGCAGGGATGGGGAACACATGGGCCCTTCAACTCCCATCATCCCTCACCATTGGCTATGCCGGCTAGGGATGATGGGAGTTGCAGTCGAACAGTTGGAGGGCCACACATTTATTTAATTATTTATTTATTTTTATTTATTATATTTATACCCTGCCTTTTTTCCTGAAAGGAACCCAAGGCGGCTTACATAATCCTCCTCCTCCTCTCCATTTTATCCTCACAACAACCCTGTGAGGTAGGTTAGGCTGAGAGTCAGTGACTGGCCCAAAGTCACCCAGTGAGTTTCATGGCCGAGCGGGGACTAGAACCCGGATCTCCCGAGTCCCAGCCCAACACTCTCACCACTACGCCACACTGGCTCTTACGGCAGTGACAGTTTTTCAGAACTTCCCCACAAGTACAAATGGTGATGACATCAGACTATTAGGGAGAGAAGGGCACACCGGGGGAAGCGCATGCAGCTTAAGAGGCCGTCAGCTGACTAGCCTTAAGCACTCTTTGAAGGGGTCAAGTGAAGGGGATGTTTGAAAATACATGGCTCAAGAAGAAAAGCCGACAAGCTCAGGACTTTTTAATTACGGTACTCTACAAATACGATTGCAGGCAAGGGACAACTGATAAAAATTCAAACACGCTCCCTCGTGTGCACCACACAGAGAGAGGGGCTGGCGGGGCTGGCCGTATGCCCTACTTTACAGAAGGCAGTCCTCACTTTGAAGGCATCCTCTCTTCAGGGGGCTGCCTAGTTGAATTGCTGGTTTAAAGATAAAGAACCGTAAGGAAGGGGAGCAGGACGGGCCTTGCAGTTGCCTGTCAGCACAACAGACTGAGCAGGCACACAAGTCACCTGGTCACAGGCTTCCCCCACCACGGTGAGATGTACTATTGTATTTCTATTCAAATTATAGGTATCGGGTTAGATCCGGATTTAGGCAACTGGGCTGGAGGAAACGGACCCACACCCCCTTCTCCCCTTAGCAGTGCCTCCTCCCCGTAGTAGCTGCTCCAGCTGCCTGAAAATGGGGGGGGGGGGCTGCTGAATGGGCTGAGCTGTGATGCAGAAGGGAAGGGGGGATCCCTGAAAATTGAGCGGAGGCCTCTTCGGCGAGCATCTTTCACCCACGGGAGGCAGGTGCTGGAGCCAACCCCTCATTCCTCAGTTTGCATCTAAACATATACGGTAACATTAGCATGTGCAAATTTTATGCAAGTCTGTGTCCTCTTTTTTTGGTGATGTATATGTGGCCATGCTGTCTATCTACCTGTCTATTCCCCCTGCCTTTAGTGTTGTCTTCTTGGCTCTGGTTATTTGAATTGCTTGCTACATGACTGTTGCTCTTGCTTCTCTCATCATAGATCATATCTTGCCAGCACTATGACTGTCACAACCTCACCTGTGATTGAAGGCCCTTCCCTGGGCTAATGGACTTGATCTAGAAGAAACCTATACAACCCTGCAACCCCTGTGGAACCTGACACTATGTGTACATTTGAACATATTTTTTTTTTTCTAATCATTGTATACCATGGCCTTGATTGAACATAGGAGGATTAGATTCCATCAAAATACAGTATGATTACCTTTCAGAAATAGGGCAGAGCAATCATATGATCATTCGGAGAGCATCTCAGGGACCATGGGATGTAGTGGATTAGACATTCCTACGGCCTCAGGAAGGGCAATCTGAGGTTGAGCTGTTCCCCCTCCCCCTCGCAGGTGCCGTGGAAAGCACCAGAGTGGCTGCTCTTCCGCGGTCAAAACAGCTTGGAGAGGTCAAGAAGGAGGCGTTCCGGTGGGTGGGGAAGGGAGAGGCATGGATCCGCCAGATCCTACAGCCTTTCCATCACTGTCACCGCCCTCTGCTGGTAAGTGAGCCAGATGGGCTCAGAGGGCCCTCTAGCTGGATTTTGTTTGAGGAAGAGGAAGGGCATGGGATAGATGGAGGGCTCCAATCCCAGATTGCTCCATCTATTGGGAGTGCGGTCCTAGAGGATGTTCTTTATAGCCCAGCCCTACAGAGTGACTTTTTCTGTAGCAGTGTAAACAGTAATTTGCTGTGCTGGCAGGTTATGTCCGGGGGTCCTTCAACTGAAGTATTTGTTGCCACTGCTGCCAGCCGTGTGCTCACTCACTCGCGATGTAGAGGTGGAAGGGCTCCAGTGGGTAGCAGTGCTGGTGCAAACTGGCTCGTAGGAGGAGGGTATTTCTAACCGGTGCTTCATTTTAGATGCACTGCACTGTCCTGATCGATTTTCCCAATGAGCATCCTCCTCTTGTTAAATGGGGGTGGGAAGATTGTTGGTTGTTTAAATTTGGGAAGAAGTCAGAAGTAACTGAACACTCGCAATTTCTAACACCCGAAATGGCTTCCCTGCACCAGTCTTCCGTTTTTATTTGTCTGTGTTGAAGTCATTATTGCTACAACTGGGGACTTAGACAGGACTGAGTCTGAATAGTGTTGAGCCACAGTCATTAAAATTCAGACCTGCTATGCTGAAAAAGAGGGATTACTATTCAGGTCAATCCCAAATCTAGGGAAATGCCATAGTACTGCTGAGTCCTTTAAAATTAAGAATGTCTATTTTTACATTACATTACAGTAATACCTTGGATTGCAAGTATAACTTGGTTTGAGAGCGTCTTGCAAGACAAGCCAATTTTTAAATATTTATTTAATTTATTTTTGACTCGACATACAAGCGACGTCTTGCAATGCAAGTGCCGTAGTACGGCTTAAATTAAAAATCTCTGTACAAATATTTTTTTGGGGGGGGGATTTCGTTTGGATAGAAGAGTGTTTTGGATTACAAGCACGTTTCCGGAACGAATTGTGCTCTCAATCCAAGGCATGACTGTACTGCATTTTTAAAATCCAGGATACCCTATAATTAAATGAATTACAGTTGAACCCTATGCATGATAATGCAGAAGTGTGTCCCTCTGTGCTAAGTGGGACTCATTCCCAGGAGTGTGAGTAGGATTGCAGCTTGAATTATTCCACAGTATTTTAAAGGCAAGAGCAGGAAATATCATATCTGTGTCTGTATTGCTTTGTTGTATACTTAGAATAGAATAGAATAGAATAGATCATAGAGTCGGAAGGGGCCTGCAAGGCCATCGAGTCCAACCCGCTGCTCGATGCAGGAAACTAGAGGAGGGGTCTCCCATCCAAGTCACAACCAGGCCTGACCCTGCTTAGCTTTCCATGCTCAGACAAGCCGAGCCAGCCTGAGCCACAGGCCTGAGTATACTTTTTAGCCATAGTGCATGACAAAGTGAAGTGTTTAAACTATTTTGTGTTTGAACATACTTCTAGAAATGAAGTCTTAAGTCATTCAGATATGGAAATATTTGGCCTAATGCAACTGGCTTTGGTTTCAAAATGAGATATGGGGCCAGACATCCAGTTGATGGAGAGGAAAGAATATTTATGTCTTTGGGATTGTCAAAGTCTGGCAGCGCCACACTTGCAATCCAGTTAGCTTGTTTACTCTTCATAGCGTAGATCCAGATCATGTAAATCTTCTTCCCCATCTCTGATATTCTAATGCCACTGCTTAGCATTTATATAGCACATTTCAAGCATGTAAAACAGTCCATACGCATACTCTGAATAATATTTATGTCAGCTCTGTAATGTAGGCCAACACAATTACCCCTTACTGCAGGAGTGGGCAGACGTCAGGCTTGTGGGATCTACTTGTTGTTGTTGTTTTTACCAGAACCCCAAGTGCAAAAAGACATACACGTGGTGCAAAAAGACATACACTTAGCATTAAAGAATTCCGAGCCCAGGAATTCGTTCTGAATACTAGAACTGAATGGAGCTCACGGTCCTTCTACACAAAGATCTACTCCTGTTTATCCCAAGCTTTCTTCATTTTAGCAGCATAATTTAGGGAGAGGGAAATAATTTTGTTGCTGCAGCTAACAACTGGGAATCAGAAATCCTTGCAGATCTATCCTTGCAGTTACTGGTAGGCAGTATATCTAGTTCTCCCTCCTGCCCTGTTGCAAATGGGGAAACAGAAACTGAGAGGCTAGCCTAGGACTACCTAGTGAGTGTAGCTGAGCTGAGACTGGAAGCCAAGAATTCCAGGGTCACAGTTTACACTCTTAGCCAGTATGCTACACCAGTTATAATATCATCCATTCATGACAATTCTAATCTTATGGTAATAACAAGAAGGGTTAATGCTAAAGATGTTTCAGCTTATAGGTCTTCTGAAAGAATATGTTGATATAAGTAAAGCAACTGGTCCCTCCTTTTTTAATAGGGCAATGCAGCCAAATATTTCCACCTCACCTTGGCACATCGCAGATAATCCATGGCAATGGTACCAGCGTTGGCACAGTAATAACATTTCGGTGTTCTGCAGAACACCAGCTGATTGGACAAGGAGTTGTCACATGCATTTGGAAAGGAAATGGTACACAGTGGACAGCAGACATTCCTTCGTGTAAACGTAAGTATTTTTTATTTACGTATCTTTTTGCAACTAATTTGCATAATTCTTCACCGCATCTCTCTCCTGACATATAGATTATCCATAGCTAGGGGTGGGCGATCCGCCAAACCCGACCCGTCTCTGGCTCGGTGGCGGCGGCAGTGCTGCCTGCCGAAAGCTGGTGCACGCTGTGCCGCTTGTCGGACTTTCGGGTTCCCAGAGGGTGGCTGTTTACATAGAAAATCCCTTAAGGTACATCAAAAGTGGCCACAATTTGCGGAAATGGTGGCCGCTTTAGGCATATTTTAAGGCATTTTCTACGTAAACAGCGGCCTGCCAGGAATCCAGAAGTCATTTCCCCGGCTTGACTCCAGTACTACATGAATTGAGCCGGGGAAGAGGTAAGCGGGACGGAGTTGGGGGGGTCGAGCCCTGCTAGACCGCCGGATTTCCACCCCCTGAATGAAAATCCTCACACATCCCTATCCATAGCATTGGCAACGCTGGTTATGACAGATGCAAAGGGAGGAGCAGAGTATATATGCATTGAAGTCATCACTGAAATCTAGACTAAGCTAGTCACATTCTGACATCAGTGGCTACCATCAAAGAAAGGCTTTTGGACAGCTTCATGCCGGATATAAATGCCACTGATTTTAATAAAGTTACTCGTGGACTTGTTTCGTTTTTTTGTAACTGTAAAACATGCTCGATGCAATTTCTCAGAAAATTGCTGGTCAGACCAATAAGTCTGCTTCTTTTATATAATATGCCTGTGAACGGCTTGCTTTATTTATTTATTTATTTATTTAATGTTAAGCTTTTGAAAAATGATTGATTTCCTAAGAATGTGGTGGATTTTGAGAAGTTCAATTAGGCTATTGCCTCTGGATAGCAGAAAGAAGCAACGATCGTATTGACAAATAGGGCTTGAGTGGCAACAATATTACGGTAGCTCCTTTTTCACTTTGTGCGTTTTCTTATTTATTACACTGATGATAAGAATCAAACTGGGGAAGAAAACCTGAAGCCAAGCCCCAGGATCCCAGAACTATAAATCCTTGGTAGATCTGAAGTGGATCCCTATCTAATTTTAAAATGACGAGCAACTGAGTGACTTTCCTGCTCACCTGAACGTGCTTGCCATACTGAACCATAGTTGTGTATCCAGGTTAATGGTATTTCCCATCCCAGAAAGCAGCTGGCAGCAGTCTTTGGAACCTAACACAAGAGGCATCTTATTAGAACATTACCTAGCCTTGTGTCAAGGTCCTGACATCCAGTTATGCGATATGCAGTTGACACTCAGCTCAATTTCTCCTTTTCATTACACCCAGGTGGAGCTGCAGATACCCTGCAGTCTGGAGGCAGGAAGGGGCTGGATGAGAGCTGACAAACTGAAGCTCAATCCAGATAACACAGAGGTGCTGTAGGTGAATGGCCTGTCGACCTAGGGAAGTGATATTAGTTCTGCCTGTCCTGGGTGGGGTCGCACTCCACTTTAAGGACTGGGGATTGGCAGTGGGGCCCCTATCAGAACACTGGGCCTTGGCAGGGTGGCTGGCAATGCCAACCGCTGATGTCAACTGTGTCACAAGTTGCACAATTCTGTTGCACTGAGATTGTTCCCCCCTCCCTTCCTTCTTATCTGCACAGCACTGGATTAATTGCCACACCAACTTGTGAGGATTTCATTGCTCACGTATAAATAGGACACTTTTAAATAGTCTGCTCCGAGATGTTCCCAGATTGGAACGAAGCCAAAGCACTCCCAACTGTCAATAGCGTGCTAAAGTGAGGGGTTTATTACCAGGCGTGGGAAGGAGGTAGAGCTATCGATGCAGATGTCAGTCTATGATTGTGTTTGCTTTATTCCAGCCATATCCAAATATGAAACCTTTGGATTTAAAGTTGCAGTGATTGCCTCCATTGTGAGCTGTGCCATTATTCTGCTGATGTCTATGGCCTTTTTAACCTGCTGTCTTGTCAAATGTGTTAAGAAAAGTGAGAGAAGAAGAGCTCAAAGGTATGTTGTGTTTGAGAGGGGAAGTCATTTTAAGCCTAAGGTTTTACGGCAGGGCTGGGGAACCTCAGGCCTGGGGGGCCAAATCCAGCCCTCCTGAGGTCCCAATCCAGTCCTCTGGGATTTCCCAGAAGGCCATGCCACTTCTTTCCCAACACCTTCCCCCAACTGCCGGCTTTTGGACAGCCCCCCTCCCATTCTAAAAGGATAAAATGTCTCTCCTAAGGCCTAGTTACTGGTATTAAGAGCATTCCAGCTACAATATGCTGGTATTTTTGGCCACATCCCATTTGCCTTTGCCCCCGACCCCTTTCCATCCGGCCCCACCCACCACTAGAATATGGCCCCTGAGAGTTTCTCCAAAATTGAATTCAGCCATTGGGGTAAAAGAGGTTCCCTACCCTTATTTTAAGATAATAATTGAAATATCAACTAGAAGATAGAACATTATTGCCCTACCTCTGCTTTTTCCTTTGCTGTACATTTATTTCTTGTTCAGTTATAGAAGGGCTAATTGGAAGATTCCCGTAGTTCGCCATGTCCCCTTTCACAGTGCCTGAACATTTATTTAGGTTATTTATTTATTACATTTATACCCCGCCTTTTTCCCTGCAAGGAACTCAAGGCGGCTTACATAATCCTCCTCCCCCCCTCCATTTTATCCTCACAACAACCCTGTGAGGTAGGTTAGGCTGAGAGTCAGTGACTGGCCCAAAGTCACCTACTGAGCTTCATGGCCAAGTGGGGACTAGAACCCGGGTCTCCCGAGTCCCGGTCCAGCACTCTAACCACTATGCCACACTGGTAGAATTCACAGAAACTCGTTGGAGGTGGAAGAATCACCACACAATAACTCCCCCCCCCCAATACCTGGGTCTTGTGAAAGTGTTCCCCAATTCTGGCAAAATTCAGGGCCTGCTCTACCATTAGACAGAGCGAGGTGGCCACTTCAAGCAGCCAATGTTGGGGGTTAGTTATTTGGTGGCCTGCCATGGGCTTCCTAAATTAGCCTCCTGACCTGGCCTCTGGTGGGGTGGAGGACGCTGTCCCATCGCCAGTGCTGAAGTAAGATTCCAGTCAGTTTTTGTATGTGGAATGGGGGGCCAGGCATGTTTCCAAATGTGGTAATTTGTCATCTTTCCCTATGTGGCATTTTCACAAGGCCACTTTACCACCAGGATGTTGAGGGAGGAAGCCATCATGAAGTGACCCCTTCAGTCTCCCAAATGGGTTGTGTGAACCTGTTAACAGGCTCATAGACCTGCTAACAGGCTATTCCTCTTAACTACTCAACACTGCAAATTTCCTTTTGGGAGGAAACAAAAAAAGCCATTTGAGATTGCCCGTATCACATGCAGTCACATACATTTTGGCTCTGCGAAACCTAGATGACAGATGATGAAAGAAGTGTTAAAAACATATGTGTTTGACAGAATCAAAGGTTAATTTGAGTGTTGCTACTCCAGAGTTCCTTGTAACATTCCCATATTTGAGATAGCAGGGAGAGCCAGACATCTAGGAAGTTACTGATGTTCTGCTTTGCATCTCTGCCTGCCCTACCAACCCTCCTTCTCCTGCTGTTATCTTGTAATCAATGCCTAAATCATTCATTCTGGTACAGAACAGGTTCAGTACCAGCACCTGGTACGATTGGACAAATGCTGGAGCCCAAAGGCTCCGGAAGGCTCACTGAGGCGGATGTTGGTTGCCAGCATCCCTGTAAAAGATATTAGTTTAGGTCAGTGTTCCTCAACCTTGGGTCCCCAGATGTTTTTGGCCTACAACTCCCAGCATGCCCCAGCCAGCATAGCTGTTGTAGGCCAAAAACATCTGGGGACCCAAGGTTGAGGAACACTGGTTTAGGTCAATGGTGCTCAGCCAGCACTGTGAAGAGAAGTCTGGGTGAGGCAGCTGCAGCCATTTTGTGGGTTCCAGGGGCATTCTGGGGAATGAGGACGATTGTGGCGTCTGTAGCCACTTTGCCTAGTGCTTCTCTTCACAGCGCTGGGCTGAGCACTGCTGCCCATCTCCAGTGCCTCCCCTCCCAGACCCCAGTGAGCTGACACCCAACCTTACAAGCCTCCTCCATGATGCTGTGGAAAGATCTTAAGTCAGAGAGGGTCTCAAGGAGGTGTCCAGTTCCTCCAACATGCCCCCAGAATGGGAAAAACTGCAGGCAGACATACGCTGCCACTTCCCATGTTTAGGCTATGTTTGATGTCCCATCACGTTTGGAGATACACCTTAGATGTCTGCTGCGGAAGGGTAAGATGCTGCCTGTTTTGACAGGGATATGCAGCTGTGGTACCAGCTCAGGAGTGAAGAACTGGAAAACATGCAAGCGGCTTACTTTGGTTTTAAAGGCAGAAATAACAACAATAATAAAAATATCAAGCCTGTATTGGATGATGGTAATAGCATGGCATATGACAACCAAGGCTTCTGCAGGTAAGAGAGCTACTATTATGGTGCGTTTCTGAACAGCTTTTACACCGTTGCTTGTCATGAAAGAAGCACATGGTTTAAAAATGCTAGTCATTGGCAAATGATGGAAAACTCTGATCTTCACACAAACCTATTCACTCTCCTATCATACACACACACACACACACACACGCCCGCGCGCTCACATACACATACAGTTTAACGGTGCAGGTTCTATCCTGCAGAGTGCTAAATGCCTCTGTCATTCAAAGCATTGCTAAATGTTCTGTTTTCAGTCCAAAAACCATGTTCCAAAATGAAACCCTTTGATCATTCTCAGTGTTGCTCCTCCAGGCTCTGTCTACATGTAGTGATTCACTGGTTTAATTTAACGTATACCACCTTAGTATATGTGTTGGAGTCTTCTTTAGGATGATGCTACATAAAACACAACAGTTAAACTACAGCCCCAATTCTGTATGCGTTGGAGATAACGACGCACCAAGTTACACATTACGCTTAACACATAACATCCATCTTCCATTTTTCTTTAGGTAATAGCCCATTCTTCCAGGAATGGAAGAAGAGGATTGTAACAGGCATAGTAACAACCCAGTTACTTAGTATTCTGTGGAGATAGCCTGGTGGCTGGTCAGTGCTCCTGCAGGGCACACAAGCATGGAACAGGGAGATGTCCCAGGTGTCTCAAAGGTGTGCCTCCATGGCACCAGACAGATATAGACAAAGGTAGCAAATTCCAGCAGATTCACCACTGGAAAGCGAAAAAGCCAGCTGAGATTCTCAGTATTAATGGGAACTGTTCAACAATGTTCCTAGTTGTGCGGTGGTGGTGGAGGGTGATTTTTCAGGAGGGAGTAGCTGGGGAGGGATAAATCTCCTCTCTTAACATGCTGCACTCCCCGCAATCACCGCATGTCCCATAATTACTTAAAGAAAACCAGAAGGCAAAGCTCCATCCTCTGCATTAAGCATAACATGTAGCTTGGCCCTAAGCAAAGCTGATTGGCGACTCCAAGTAGCACGGGAAAGTGCAACCTTATCACCTTTTGCAACTGTTTAAAAATCTGATGCTGTATACACATTTGATCCTGCATAGACATCAGTTTTTGCTTCGCCTGTCCCCTAGACCACAGAGTACACATAATCCATCAGATGCAGGGTCTAGAAGAGGTGGATATTGTGATGGAATCTTTCATCTGTATCCTTCTCCTTGTCCAGGGGATCAAAATCCGGTAGGGTTAGAGCACTCTTACAGCCTTTCACTTTTACTCTTCTCTGATCTGGAGAATACAAAATCTGACAAAGCAAACTCTGCTGGAATTTGCATCTGTTTGTCTATACCAGTCTGGTATCACAGGAACAAACTTTTCCAGGCACCTGGGACATCTTGTTCCATGCTTGTGTGCCCTGCAGGAGCACAAACCACCCAACTGGCTGTCTCTGCAGAATAGTAAGCAACTGGGTTTTTACTATGCCAGCCACCAAAGCCGGCCCTCTCAAGAAGCAGAGTGAAGCCTCTGCTTCAAGCGGCACGTTGGGGCCGGGTTTGCCGCCACCCTTCTGTCCCAACTGCTGCAAAATGTGGGGATGCCAAGCTGCTGCTGCTGCTCCTTTGCTGCTTCCGCTTTGTTCCACCGCCCATCTGTGTGGCTTCCTGTGCCCTTCGTCTTGCAGGCCAGCTGCCAAGCCGCCGCCTCCAGTTGTAGACTGCCCTGCCCTTATGAGGAAGTCACTGCTGGGTAATGAGAGTTGTGTGTGTGCTCCTCTGCTCTCTCATCACTCAAGAGCCGCTGCACTTGGTCGCCACACGTTCTGATTGAGACCGAAGCATGCTGTGGGAGAGAAAGTAGATCAAAAACAATCGCGATCCCATCCTGCACCTCTCAGCTGATGAGAGAGGAGAGCCAGCAAACAAAAAAAAAAACAACAGAAAGGAGCAGAGTCAAAGAGGGAGGAGTTTTTGCTGTCTAGTCTCCATTCCCACTTCCGTTCAGCACTACTTTTCAAATCAGCAGAACCGTCAAGGAGGTTGTGGCGGCTTTGGGGCAGCTCAGTTTTAATGCCTGTGAACGACCCACCCTCCCTACTTCAGCTGGAGAGTAAGTAAATGAGTTTACTTACATGATGCAGGAGTTAGAATTGGGAAGGTGAGTGCTGGAATTCCGGAGTGATCTCCTAGTGTTAGAAGACAAATGGCAGCTGGGGCTTATTCTCTCCTTACTGCAGTGTTTCTCAACCTTGGGTCCCCAGATGTTTTTGGCCTACAACTCCCAGCATGCCCCAGCCAGCTATGCTGCTGGCTGGGGCATGCTGGGAGTTGTAGGCCAAAAACATCTGGGGACCCAAGGTTGAGAAACACTGCCTTACTGAAAGCTCTCTCTTGTTTGCTTGCTGTTGCCCTTGCTGCAAATAGGAGCCACCAGTGATTTCAGGGCAGAGGTGCTCCACCGGAGGAGGAGGAGGAGGAGCAGGAGGAGGAGGCGAAAGCAGCACCTTTCTGCATCCAGGGAAAAGGGGGTAGCTTCAGGCTTGCAAGGTCACAGGTTGCTTGGCACGCCGGCAGGAGCACTGAAATTCTTCTCCACCCCTGCTTGTTTTAAGAGTGTTTCTCCCCCTTTCATTCAAGCAAACAGAGGGGTGGGGGGAGTCCTCACAAGCTGAGTTACAGTGCAACTTGTAGGCATGTCAGCTCGGGAGCAAGTCCCACTGAGTACGATGGGAATTTATCTAAGGTAAATGTGCATAGGATTGCTGCCGTTGGCGTTTCCCCCTGAAATCAGATGTCCTCCTTACCCTGTCCATACATCCCTTTTTACATATGAAGGTGTCCTTTAGAGATAGGGCCCCCTAAAAACACACACACACACATGCACACACACACGCACATTTTATAGCCCGAGGCAGCTCTTCAAACAGCTGATTTTGGGTGTCATGAAAAAGCAGTAAATTATTCATTATTTAATTTAATAGTCCCTATTTTCTGCAAGTCATCCCTGGTAAATCACTGCCTCAGTTTTGCCTCCATGTTTGTCTTGTGGAGAGATGTCTTGTTAAAATGTTTTTAGTACGTTTCTGTGAAGTGGTTGTTCTCCAAGGTTCAGCCCTCTCCTTAGGGTCTCTAGAAGTTCAATCTCCAATTGGGGAGTGGATATGTCTTGCTTCTAATGCATATTCATAAACCCTAAAGTGCCATGTAGTGAATCAGTCAGCGAGAGCTGCCCAAGGACGGCTTTGGCCCATTAACCAGGCACATCAAACACATTTCGATACAAGCCCGCACTTCCATTGACTTCAGTGGATTCTTGTATGGGGGTCTATATGGATGGAATGACGCATGGCAATTGGTCCAGTGCATTATGTGGCAAACGAACCTTGAAGCTGACAAATGAGATGCCAGCTTTGTATGTCACTTAAGGGATATTTGTTGGATAATGAATTAGACAGAGTCAAATCTTTTTCATTATCCCCCAACACATAAATTGCTGTTAACAGCAAGGCAGTAAAGAGGAATTACTAGACTGAGTGCCATCTGAAGAAGCCCTATAATACATTATATAACAAATGAAACTGGAAGACAACAAATGAAGTGTCATCTTTGCACATTGCTTCCAAGGTTTCTATCCTTGCATAACTATCACATCTTATTTTGTAGGGATGGGAGAACCCAGGGATGCTTGAGCTTGACAAAATTTTCCGAACTTCACTTCTAAGCTCGGTTCAGCTTGCTCCCATTCTCATTTGTGAACTATTTTTCGGTTTGTTGGGATGTGCATATTGAACGTGAAAAGTCCGCATCTTTCAAAAGTGCACACTTTCTTCCCATTGATTAAAGCATGAAAATGCGAAATTTTTAAAATAAGTGTGCATTTTTAAGAGAAAGTGTGCATTTCTTAATGTGTGCATTTTTTTTAAAGTGCACATTTTGCCAGTTTGAATGCAAGTTCGAGAATTTGCAGACATTTTAGGAGATCGTGATCGGGGGTTGTGAATGGGGCATTTTTGAGTGATGTGTGAACTGAAACAAGTTTCTCATATATCCCTAAATTTTCTACCACGTGGTTGTGCCTCTGAAAGCTTGGACATTTGTGCAAAGTAGCCAAATGTTCTGGACAACTCTGCTGCATGTGTGTTCACCAAAGGTGACTCCTTCGTGGTGGCTGGCCCTATCCTGAAAAGGAAGGAGCTGCCAACTTTGAAAGCCAGTCTTTCTCCTGGCATTTATCCTAGTTTTCCTTGACAAATGGATACACTTGTACCTTGCCCACTGTTTGGAAGCTGCTGTTCTTTTTGTTACCCTGTGAAGTGATTTTTGGGGGGACACGTGGAGCAAACACTAACGAGAACCTAAAGAAAATGTTTTGCATTTGAAATCCTGCCTGTTCAGTAAAGAATAGGGTGACCATGGGTCTTATTTTACAGAGGGCAGTCCTCTATGATGTGGCTGCAAAAAAGGCAAATGCTATTTTGGGCTGCATTAATAGAAGTATAGCTTCCAAATCGCGTGAAGTGATAATTCCCCTCTAGTCAGCACTGGTTAGGCCTCACCTTGAGTAATGCATCCAGTTCTGGGCACCACACTTTCAGAAGGACGTAGACAAAGTGGAAAAGTTTCAGAGGAGGGCAACAAGGATGATTAGGGCACTGGAAACAAAGCCCTATGAGGAGAGACTGAAGGAACTGGGCATGTTTAGCCTTCAGAAGAGAAACCTGAGGGGAGATATGATAGCACTCTTCCAGTACTTGAAGGGTTGTCACACAGAGGAGGGCCAGGATCTCTTCTCGATCATCCCAGATTGTAGGACACAGAATAATGAGCTCAAGTTACAGGAAGCCAGATTCCATCTGGACATCAAGAAAAATGTGTTCTGACTGTTAGAGCAATACGCTAATGGAACCAACTACCTAGGGAGGTAGTGGGCTCTCCCACATTGGAGGCATTCAAGGTGCAGCTGGACAGCCATCTGTCAGGGATGCTTTGACTTGGGTTCCTGCACTGAGCAGGGGGTTGGACTCGATGGCCTTATGGGCCCCCTCCAACTACTATTCTATGATTCTGTTTGAAGGGCTGCCAGAGGATAGTTCCCTATTTGAAGGCAACCTCTATTGAAAGGGCTGCCCATATTTGGTTTAAAGATAAAGAACCCTAAGAAGGGAGAGCAGGGAGTTGCCTGTCAACAATTAGCACCTGGACAGAAGTCTGAGCAGGCCCTATAGCAGTGGAGGCTGGTGTCCCCTATGTCAGTGGGGCTCCTTATCTGTTACAACTTTTTGCTTGAGCTTTATAGGAGCTAACCATGGTGGTGAACCTATTTTGGGGATGGAGTACAGCACCATGGATAGTTCCTATAAAGCTCAGAATAAAAGCTGCAACGGATAAGGAGCCCCACTGACACAGGAGTCACCAGCCACCCCCTGCCCTACAGGTAACTTGGTCACAGTTTCCCCCACTATGGTTAGATGCAGCACATTTCTATTTAAATTCTACTAATTATTTCTAAATGCGCATCGATCACTAAAAATCAGCACATGCAAATTTTATGCAAATCTGTGTGCATTTTGGTTCATGAGTTTCCCCTTTTTTGAGAGTGCATAAGTGGCCACCCTCGTAGAGAAATGTATCTTTCAGGGCCAAACTAGATGTGATATGATGATGATGATGATGATGATGATGATGATTTATTTCTTACCCGCCTCTCCACTCAGATCGAGTGGGGAACAACCATAAATATAAAATACATAACTAGTTAAAAACATAGTAAATATTATTAAAATATTCTTAAAAACCTTTAAAAGTATCTTAAAAACTCTTAAAATTACACTGGGTAGGCCTGTCGGAAGAGGTCAGTCTTTATGGCCTTTTTAAAAGCCAAGAGACTATCTAGTTGACGAGTCTCCTCCGAGAGGCCGTTCCACAGTCTGGGAGCAGCAGAAGAGAAGGCCCTCTGGGTAGTACCTCGCCAGCCTAGTCTTGGCTGACTGGAGTAGATGATGTGGGAGATCCCTGATCAGATGCCATGATTTCTTTTTCTTTGGCTAAAGCAACCACTGAGAGTGTGTGATTTGGGTTTTAACCCTTTCCCTCCATGCTTGTTTCCCCAGTGGCGATTGTGCCCCTCTCAAAGTGTTTATTAGCTGCAGAGAGGGGAAAAGTCAGGTACCCCAATCCACAGTCCTCTCTCCATGGCTGCTTTTAACAAAAGGAGAAGATGTTAGGGGAAGGGCCATAGCAAACTGGTAGAGCAGATGGAGTGGACAGTCCAGAGCTAGATGGATCAGTCCAGAGCTAGTCTGGCTCAGGGTGCAATCCTATGCGTGTTTCGACAGAATAAAAGTCCTACAACTTCCAGCATGCCCCAGCCAGCCAAGGCTGGCTGGGGCATGCTGGGAGTTGTAGGACTTTTATTCTGTCGAAACACGCATAGGATTGCATCCTTAGTATACATTTGTGTATGATTATGAAATGTTGAGAGATCTAGATTGGCCTTCAGAGTTACAACAGCTGAGCATTATTTGCCAGCACGGTTGTTTTCAAAGGAAATGCTGTTTAAAAATAATTAAAAACAAAACAAAACTGCACGTTGCTTTCAGAAAGGCAAATAAGGAATATTTTCATTTTGCCACTGATGTTTTATCCTGGCTGAAATGCTAATGGGGAACTGTCACTGGTGGTTAGCTGAGCTAATTGCTGGGTGAACTGTAAAAAGCCCTGTGCATTTGGCTAGGTGTGCGAGGCCGTCTCTTGCACGTTTGCTGCGGCAGCTGCACATATTACCATGAAAAACCTCCTTTGCAGGGCTGCTAATTGGTGCACTCCCACAGAACTCTTTGCAGGGTATTTTTAGATGTTGCCTCTGAAGGACTTGAGATACTAGATACGGTGGCTTTTCTGAAATGTTAAATCAGAATGCTTTAGCAATCTGGGTATTGAGCAAAAAAAACCCCCAAAACCTAACAGGCAAATGGCCCATTTAATGAAAACGAGCAAAGTGAGCATCCAGAAAAACAACAATCTCTTGGTAGTAATTGGAAGGAAAGGAATAAAAATTATATGCAGATGAGGTGGGCTGTTGCCTATGGGAGCTTATTATAACAAAAGAAGTAATCCAGTATAGGGCCGGTGCTACCATTAGGCCAACTAGGCAGCTGCCGGGCTAAAGGGGGCGCCAGGAGCATAGGGCTGGAGGGAGGGAGGGCTCACGTGGGAAGGGGGGGCGCTAAATATCTGAACTTGCCTAGGGCACCGAACTGCCTTGCACCAGCCCTGATCCAGTATCAGGGGCAGCTTGCCTGTGCACACCAGTTGCTGGGGAACATGGGCAGGAGGGTGCTGTCGCACTCCTGTCCTGCTTGTGGGTTTCCCACAAGCAGCTGGTCGGCCACTGTGTGAACAGAATGCTGGACTAGATGGACCCTTGGTCTGCTCCAGCATGGCTCTTCTTGCGTTCTTATCTTCTAGGCTGCAATACTATCCACTGAACTCAATGGGCAGAATCCAACGGGATGCTTACATCCACACTGATTCCTTTCTGTCCCACAAGCAGTGGGTCCCTTATGCAAACTCCGCTGACCTGCCTCCTTCCAGAAGTGAGTGTTTCCCCTTGTTTCGGTTGCCCCAGAAGCACTAAATTGAGGTTGCACAAGTGGTGGAGGCCGCTTGAGTAACAGAATTGGCGGGGCGTAAGAAAATTGGCAAGGGCTTAAACACCCCATTGGATTCTGCCCAGGTGGTGTTTTTTTTTATCTGAGTAGGCATGCATAGGATTGTGTTGCTAGCCTCTTAATGTGCTACAGTTTATTTTCTGTCACTGATTAACATGGCAACACGTCTGGAAAACAAAGTGCTAATTCCAAATTAATACATTTGTCTTCCCGTTTGTATCTGATGAAGAGGGCTCCTGTACACAAACACCTAAGTCACAATAAATTGGTTGGACTTTAAGGTTCCTCAGGTCTCTTGGTTGTTTTTGTTACCACAGACTAACACAGTACCACTCTGGAATTGAATCCTATTCAGGGCTATGATAAAGCAACTGAAGGAGTTTACAAACCGAATAACATCTTGACTATGGGAATAAAATAATGCATGGTTCACCGAAGCTTAAATCTCACAGCTTTCGTCTCTCAGTCAGAAAGTTATATGGCACAATTGTCTCATTTTAGGGAAGAAAAATCAAAACCAACACTGGCATTATCAAAGCAACACTTGTAAATTTAATTTGTGATTACCAGGACTGACCCTACTATGAGGTAGTATGAGGCAGTTGCGTCAGGCAGAAGGTGCTGGTGAGTGAGGCAGTTGTGGCAGACCCCCCCTGGCCTGCCCTGCACCCCCGAAGCTAATATGTTGCCCCCAGGCATGATGGAGGATGATGTCCAATCACCAACATTGAAGTAAGGTTTCAACTGCCAGTCTGGTTTGAGTCTGTTCATGGAATGGGGGAGGGCACCATTATGTTCCTTGCCTCAGGCAGCAATATGTCTTGGGCTGGCCATGGTGGTTACAAATATCACAGGACATTGAAACCTTCTCTTTTGAGGGTATGTCCCAAAATGCAGGCCACTGCCTAGCACTACCGGTCAAAAGGCATTGTGCACCTGTTTAGTCTTTTCCTCCTTAACAGATTTCTTTTTCTGGTTAGGGAAATGAGGGAAGAAGCGGTGAGAAAATGTGGGAGGGAAAACACACATTGAAGAGGACAATGTCTGTAGCCCCTGTACGATTCTGTGCATGAGGCAGGGCGATCGATTGTACAATAAATGCCTCATCTAGAAGCATGGCTAGTCATATTTGTCATGATGTAGTTATATTGCCCTTGTTGTATTATCATCCTGTTGCAAACATTATGCTCTGGATGTACACTTTTTCACAAAGAAGCCATGATTGTTTCAATAATAGCTACATTATTACCACTGAAAATGTTATGCATTAAAAAAAAAAAGGACAAGATTTCTGCCCACCCCTCTTTCAGAAGAAATTCCCTTGCAAAGCAATTTTCAACATCAGTCAGGAAATAGACAAGCATAGTTATAAGGTCTTACTGTGCTGCAGTAAGGTCTTATTGCAAGTCCTATTAGCATTAGTATCCCTTCTGGCTAGGAACAACACAAAGGAGAATTAAGGTGATTTTTCTGAAGTCCGTTGGTGCTCATTTGTCTTTTCCTATCTTTTTTAAAAATAATGGATGGAGACATGCAAACTGAGTTCAAAGCTACAGAGAGCAATACAACTATCAGAGAATATTAGACATGTACTTTTCTTAAAAGTCTTACAGGGTTTAAAAATAATAACAAATGAAAGAAGAGACCATTGAGTGCAAATAATAGATTACATATTGCACTTTAACTGAGCTTTATCTCCGAGATGGGCTTTTTAAATTTGAGAGTGCCTTTCCAGAACCAACATCCAAGGTTGCAGCGATCTAGGAGCACAGGGATCACCAATCTCATGGGTGATAAACTGAAACTATGTTTTACTGGTCACCAGGTTTGGCTGTATTTCTCAACCCTGTTGATTCATATGTCAGTTTCTCTAATAATTATACATCCCATAGATCTGGGGTCTCCAACAGTTATGCCCGCGGACACTTTCCTTGGCATCTACCAGGCTTCCTGTCCCTCCTGGTGTTAATTTTATTTCTTCAGATTTTTTAAAAATCAATATTTTTTTAACTGGGAGGTTGCCACGCTGCAAAGCAAAGTGCTGCCTTCTAACACCATCTTTATTTGGATTCAAAGGAGTGGTTTTGTGTTTTAGAGCTCAGCCCCCACCTCTGCCTTGTACATGGGTTCCTGGGCAAGTTACTTTTTTTTTTAGTCTCCCTTCTGGGAAATGAGTGTTTTGTGACTGGCCATGCCCGCAGTGGCAGCCATTTTGTGAGAGTGCCCATGGCGCTCCCTCAAAATTCCACATTTGCCCACTGACCCAAAAAGGTTGGGGACCCCTGCCTTACATGGATGTACTATCCCTCTAAAGGGCCAACACTGGAGTCCTTCCAATCTGTGAAGATGGGACTTGGCGGAGGCTAAGCTAAGTTCCCCCTTCCCCTGCCTCTGATTGATTTTGAATTCTTTCACCCTTGTTCTCTTGCTCTTCCTTGGAATGTGTTGGAGTCCTTGGGTAGCGTGAGCTAGTTAGTGGCACCTGGGAGATAGCAAGTATCTGCAGAGCTGTGTAGCAAGGCCAGACATTAATTGGGATGAAATCATGGGAAAGTGCCCGCAGCTTCCTTCAGAAGGCAAGAAGATGGGATTGGTGGAGGCTGGGCGGGAAAACGGACCCTGGCTTTGGATAAAGGAGTTGGGTGGGGAAGGCACGGGGTACTTCCTTCGGGCCTGGACGCTGTGGAAGTTTCATCTTGGGCAAATATGCCACTTTTGCAGGACAGCTGGGGAAGCTAGGCCTGGTTTGGCTCAAGAAGTTCTGTGCAGACTTTTGGGGTTTGTTTTAGATATCCTTTTAGAGTCCCTTTTTATTCCCATTCCCCTTTCCTCACAACAACCTACCTCACCCCCTTTTCCCTACCCTCTTTTAGCCCTTTCTTATAAGGGATTATTTTTTATGTATTGGACGATTGGAGACCCTATACTGCTTAATTCTTAATTTTTGTTTTAATAAAGTCTCCATCTTAAAGTTGGTGTGTGTTCCTTTTTGGTCTGTAAGGCTGGGCTGCTACACCAAATTGGTGTAAGGGAACCAGGGAGGTGGGCGGCACTCCGGGGGTAAACTGGTGCTGTGGCCTACCTTGTAGGGCGGGCATAAGCAGCCGTCCTTCACACAGTCTTGCACAACCTCTATGGGAAAAGCTGCCTCCCTGAAGAAGAGGATCAGGCCTTTACGAAGAAGATCTTCATGCTCGTCAGTGAATAACATTTAACAGCACTAGCCTGGCTGGCATTAGGCTTGGAAAATGCTCATTTTAAAAATGTGAATGGGGATTTACATCCAGGGCCAACAGATGTTAATGTGTGAATAGTTAAGTCTGCAGTGGAAATCATGTGTCCAGCCTGACAGTTGGCTCTGTTGATTTCTAACAGTTACTGGGAAGTTCTGATGGAAATGAAGAATTTGGTCAGGCAATTCCCTTTAGACTATCCATTGATTTCAGTGCAATGTGAGTGCATATAATTGTACACCATATTGTGTGCACTGCTTTTAACAGCATTCCTAGAGAAAACCGAAACGACGGGGATTCAGTGACGATTCCAGTTAAGCAAACCTTTTGTGTGTGTACATGGTGGAGTCAACGACGTGGTTTGCGCGACACGACGACCCAACGTGGTGGGTTGTTGCGTCGTGCAAACCCAGCACGGTTTCTGCAGGGTGGCTTATTTTTCACGAACAAGCCACCCTGAGTACCCATGGCTTGTTTTAGGTTTGTGCATACCCAAGGTGGCTTGTTGCCCTGCCCCAACACAGCAAGGCAATTTTATCACGGGTTGCCGGGAATGGCTAGAGAGCTGCCCGGCTGGAGCGGCAAAACTCCCTGCCGTTGCTCGCAATCTTGCTCATGTTGCTGCCCTTCCCCCTTATCCCTTCTTAGCACCTTCCATCCCATGCCCTTGAAATGAAAACTGTGGAGAAAGGACACCAAGAGTGTCCCGAATGTGTTTGCAACTCCCCCCGGTTCTGCACAAATGAGCAAATGCCTTAATATTTCCGCAGTTTCCCCCTTCATGGTACAGCCTTGTCATGACCTTTGTGTATGTTTCCCGATTGCGCTCACTGCTCTGTAACCCATATCAAGCAACAGAGGGAAGTGACAAGTAGGAAGGTCGGGGTGGGGGGAAGCCGAAAGCGGCTGGGGAGAAGGCGCTTTGCCAGCGGGTGTTCTTACTTTGGGAGTGGGTGTGCTTGCTTGAGTGTAATGTGAAGCAGCCTTTTTTAAAAAAATGGTGTTCGCCAGCTAGCAATGTAAGCGCCAAAGTGGAAGAGTGGAATGCTTAACTAAATATCAGAGAGGCAGAGTTGCGCTCTTGCACAACAGTGAAAGCCCCCTGCCCCCCTCCCAAAGCTGGCGAATGCATTTCTGTGTTCATAAGGGCTCAGAAAATGAATTCCATTTGGCAAGCTGATGCGGGGTGGGGGAGTTTCCCTCGGTAGCCGGCAAACCCAGCAGACCAGTTGCAGAAAGGGTGATGACCGAGGGACCGAGGCAACAAGGACTTCTGCTGTAAAGGCGCCTGGGTTATATACAGGCCTGTGGCTCACGCTGGCTCAGCTTGTCTGAGCGTGGAAAGCTAAGTAGGGTCAGGCCTGGTTATGACTTGGATGGGAGACCCCTCCTCTAGCTTCCTGCAGTGAGCAGGGGGTTGGACTCGATAGCCTTGTAGGCTCCTTCCAACTCTATGATCTATTATCTATGCCGGAGCCCACAGGAAGGAATGACGGGGGGAACCCTCCATGGCCAGCCAGATCGTCTTGTCAGGAGTACCGTGGGTTGTTCAGCGAACAACCAGCTCATGGTGGCTTATTTCCAGGGTGGCATGATGTGTGTGACCCTGCCCAACATCTGTGGGGAAATGGTGCTTTCCTGCATCTCAGTCTCCAGCACCTCTAGTAGGTAATGACTTCACAAATCATGCTGAATCAAGTCATTCCAATTTGAGCCAATTAGAATTTATCGGGGCATTAGGATCTAGTCTTTTGTGGCATTTACTCACTATCCAGCCATATTCTGAGGGCAACATTGAACTATCTAGATATAGTTTGCTTTCTGTTACACCGTCCAAAAGACTCTTGGTGCTGCTGCTGCTCTGATATTAAAACTGCAAGGAATAATGTCACTCTGGGATCAATGATAGAAGTTGGAAAGCAAGCTCAATGTAAGGAGGATGGAACTTTTTTCTTTATAGGCATCTTTCTGAGAGGGCTTTTCTTTTGTGTCACAACTGTCTGCTGACAGAGACATTGAAAATGAAAATGGTCTTTATGCATCATCCAGCATCTAGCAGTCAGATATAAATTTAGCAGAGAGCCACACCTTTCCCCTCAAGTAATTTGTATCTTCCTGGCTCTTTTCCCCCTTCGTTGCTATTTCAGTTTGACTTTTGATTTATACCGTAACCACTTTTAATATTACCTCAAGAAAACTAAATTGGGTGTGTGTGACACAGTCCGAGAAGCATGTGCCTTTGGCAACACATATGGAGTTCGGTGAAATGTTAGCTGTAACTGTTGTAGGTTCCAGCTTTCCCCACTGACGCCTCAGAAGCTCCTGTCTGTAAGTCAAAAAGTAGAAGTCAATAAATTTTTACACTAGATGCAAGTTTCCAGCGCTTGATTAGAAAATCTTTACTCTTTGATTTTTCTGCAGCTTGCTTTTGAACCATATATTTTACAATGTATTGTCCTTGAATAGCTAAGCAATCTGCCCGCCTCCAACGCACTTCCTGTTGAAATATATTGATTTCCTCTTTAGCTATGCTAAGCTAATTTAAGAAACAGGTGGATGTGGCTTCTGAGAAATGGCTTTATCTCTGAGATGCTACAAAGATCTTGTGTAACATTGTTCCAGCAGGTTGCAGGACACACACTAGTTCAAAAAAAGACGGTTCATGTCAATCATATTGCATTACATTTTTTATATTGTTGTACTTACCTAGTACTTTGCTTGGAGAGAGAGAGAGAGAGAGAGAGTCTAAAAATATGTGAAGTTTTTAGAAGGGTATCACATTCTGACCTGGTTTGCACGTAATGACAACCCAGAGTATGGGTTGTTGCCTTACCCAGAGTTTACCTATGTTTTGTCTGCCAGATGGTCATGCAAAACACAGGTTGTTTTTTCAATTCCTGGATTGTTTTATTCTCTCCTCCTTTGCCCACTCCCTCCCTGTATCCCAAATTCCCTTGTGGCGCTGTAGTACTGGCATGTACAGTGGCTGTTTTTCAAAGCCTACTTCACTATTAATCTGGCTAATTTTTTAGTGTTGAGTATGGCTTGGCTTTATGCCATTGCAGGGAATTAGAGCAGATGATTTTAAGCACCCTCACACCCCAACAATTTATTTTATTATTTTTACTCTTCTTCTGAGTTCCTGTATCTGCTACCAACTGTAGAAGCACCTAGTGCATACTTTGGATCTAAATCAGGGGAAGGCAACAGGTGGTCCTCCATATGCTTGTTGGACTGCATCTCCCATCAGCCCAAACCAGCACAGCCAGTGGTGAGGAATTATGGGAGCTGCAGTGCAACATCTGGAGGGCCAGAAGTTGCCCATCTCTGTGGTAAATTAATATTAAATACAAATAAGAGCACTATTGGTTGTGTATTCTAGATTCTGTTGGAGGGTATGGAAAGGAGTTGGTCCTATACCGGTTAGGACGAAGCAGAATTTCCCCCCTTATGTGCAGCCTGGTTATTGAAACTGGTTATCACCATGTGGGTTGCTAAACCCTGGTAAAAGGCTCTTTAAATGAACAGATTGTCCATACAAGGTTTAAAATGAATAAAGACGTTTATTAGTTTAACTTACAGTCCATTCATTCATATATGCAGGATGCATATAGGCAGGTAAGAGTCTGTTTCATTGGAGATCACTGACTGAGAGCCAGCTCAGACCGCAAGTCCATCAGGTTGGAGAGGGAGAGGGAGAGAGAGAGAGAGAGAGAGAGAGAGAGAGAGAGCTGGCCACAGAGAGGCCGGAAGTAGGGAGGAGTGGTTACAAAATATGCACCCTGGGGATTGTTCAATTAACTCTTTCCTCCCACTCTAACTAGTGGTTATGTTACCTCGTTGATTTAAGCAGGCAATATTACAGTTTCCATCAGATTCTTGTTGGCTGTGCTATCTAATGTCATTCAGTGGCTACAAGAGGTCAAGGCTATAGTTTTTCTAAATTTAGAAAAACAAAAGTTTTTCTAAATTTAAACAAAAGTTTAAATTTAAACAAAATTTAAACAAAAGTTCCTTTTTTGTTTTGTTTTACAGTTTCCACGAAGAATGGACTGGAGACATCTCAGAAACTGGCTGTTGCAGAGAAAATGATATACCAAGCAAATTAACCAAAGCCAGCAGTGCACTTGGTAAACAGCTAGTACCAGGACATAATATTGCCATACATACCATCAGCACGATACATGTTGTAGAGGTTTATGGACATGAAAAGGATATGCATGGGACAGGGGATACCCGTTTACCTGGATAAACAACCTCAGAAACGCAATTCAGGATTTGCTGGACCAAAGCGAAATGTGAATACAGATACCTGCTGAACGTGCCTTAAAGACTGCATAGGAATAAAGGACTTGATTGTTCTGTGTCTCTGTTACAGTGAATGTCAGAATTTATCTACAAATTTAAGAGATCTAAAAAAAAAATGTTATTTGAAAATGAATTCCGGTTTGATTTAAATACAACAATGCATTCTTATACTTAACAGTAAGCTGCCATTTCCACAATTTGCTAAAAAAAAGAAAGAAGAAAAAAAAAGTAACCACATTTGGAAAATAATGGTCTACTGTCCTGGTATATGTTTCTGCATATCAGTTCTTAACTGTTCGTCCCTTTGCTGCCTGTGAAGTGCAGCAAAACAACAAGGACAAATGCACATGACTGCAAACTTATTTTATCCTCTGTTTTTATAAACCTATAAGAAATAAATAAAATGTATTTTTTCACAATAGTATAAGGGAATTACAATAAAGTTTTTTTTTTAATTATGAAAATTGTCAAATGCACATGTGGCTTCATTGTTCAGATTGTAAGGCATTTCTGATAACTCAGTGAACCCTTGTTAAAGGGTATATAGTTATTTACTTATAAGACTTATATCCTGCCTTTGCATTAAATAAATGTACAAGGCGGCTTATGTAAAAAAAAAAAAAAAGTTTGAGAACAGAAATCAAACAAAACATAAACAAGCCGGTATCAATCAAAGCTGCAACATCACTGCGGATAAAACAAACTATCCATAAATGGAAACCCATTAAATATTTTGGTAAATCAGCTTTTAGAGGATGCTTAAAAGATATTAAAGTGGGCACAAAGTGCACATATGTGGGGAAGCTATTCCACAACCTGGGTGCCACAACAGAACAGGCCCTGTCCCTAGTAGTCGGCAATTTAATCTCTGAACACAAGGGCACCTCGAGCAAGAATGCTACTGAGGAGCTTAATATAAGAAGATTCATACCGACATATGTTGTTATATAATGAGGGTTACCACATCCTGACAAGTCCCCTCAGAATAACTACCTGAGAAAACAACCTCTGATTCTTGAAAGTGCAAGCTTTGGTGCTGATAGTGGATCATGCAAGACATAGAACTGATACACAGTCCTACCTCCATAGCTTACAGTAATATTGCATAGCAGCAGGACCGGTGCAGGGCAGTTTGGCGCCCTAGGCGATATTATATTTAGCGTCCCCCCCTCTCGTGCCGTGGGGGGGGGTTCTGGAGCAAAGCAGCCCTGCTCTGCAAACCCCCCCGCAGCCGCCGGACCCCTGTCACCCCCTGCCACCTACCTTCCCCCCGCCCTGACCGCCTCCTCCTCCTCCGAGGAAGTGACGCGACGGGACCCCCGCGCTCTGTTTTTGGCCGGGGAAACCAGGGCAACAGGGCTGTTTTAAGCCCTGTTGCCCTGGTTCCTCCTGCCAAAACAGCGCGGACGGGGCTCTGGAAGCGGCGCGGAGAAGGTAGGTGGCGGGGGGGCGGCCCGGGGCGGCAGCGGCGGGGCGGCAGCGAAGAGGAGCACAGCCTTTCTGCGCCCTCTTCAGCCACGCGCCCTAGGCAACCGCCTAGTTTGCCTAGCGGTAGCGCCGGCCCTGCATAGCAGGCATGTAGTGCTTTATAGCATTCAAAGTACTCCATATACAATATCTCAGTAATGCTTGCAACATCCCTGTGAGGTATATCAGTATTATTATCTCCATATTGCAGATGAGGGAGGCGGAAAAGGTAGAGACAAGAAAGGACAAAGAGGGAGCAGCTTGCCCAAGGCCATCTAGTGAGTTTGCAACTGAGGCAGGGTAGACAAGCTGATGCTCTCCAGATATTCTGGACTATAAAATTTCCCATAATCCCTGACCACTGGCCATGCTGGGAGTTTGGAGGGCCCCAGGTTGCCTACCCCGTTGGACCATTAACTTCCTGGTTTATGGCTCGGCCTCATAGCATGGCAGGTTTTCTCCATGTAGCAAACAGGGAAAGCTGAGGACCAGGATGAGGAAGAGGCCAGGGTCTGACAAAAGGGCGATGGCCATAGAACAGAGGCGAGTCCAGAGGAGGTGCAAGTACAGGGAAGCTCATGATGACTTGCTGAACAAATGGAATTTAGAGAAAGCCATAGACGGGGGGGGATGCACTCTTCCCCTCGCCCCACTGCTTCCCCTGTTTACCAATCGTTCTGCGGTGGTTTCCCAGCTTTTGTGCAGTTTTTTCCCCATTCTAAAAAGTTGAAATGCTTCTCCTAAGGCTTAGTTGCTGGCAGTAACAGCTTTATGCTAAAAATACGCTGGTATGTTCTGTATTTTTGTCCCTGCCCCGTTGCCCCTTCAAGAGGTCCCACGCTTCTGTTGCAGATGAAAAATCCAAAATGGAAATACAGGCAGTCCCCAGGCTACGAACGAGTTCCGTTCTTAAGACTGTCTTTAAGTCAAATTTGTATGTAAGTCGGAACAGCATAGCGTTCTATGCGTTAAAATCGGCATTTACGCAAATTGCGTAGTATACTACACTATGTACTCTATGTAAACGACGTAGTGCCGGGGAACCCAGAAGTCCGTTCTTAAGTATGGGTTGTCTGTAAGTCGGACGTTCTTAACTCGGGGACTGCCTGTAACTCATCAGGAACAAATGCAGAAAATATAACTAACCAGGTGGTAATAATTATAATTATAATTATAATAATAAATAAATTCACAGCCATGGGAAGCAATAGAGAAGGCAGGTAGATTTACAGAACTGACATTAGTAGAACACTTTTGATTTATTTAAGCAATCTGATTGTATAAGCCGTGGAGTTATAACTACATAAAGAAATTGCACTCGCATAACGTGATGCTTGTGGTTCCGTTTCCCCTGTGAATATTCTTTGTTTAGGATAACTATACCCCCTGGAGCTTTCTTTATTGCTCATGTAAAAATTATGTATGATCAGAAAAAAGTGCACGAGAAAGATGAAAGCAGTCGAGACGATTATTAAGCAAACACATAACAGACCAGGTTTATTACATTAACCTCTTCCAGTGTTTAGCAGCTAATGATCTGGGACAGGCTGATCCACTTCTGACGCAGCAGCACAAAACAGCACACGGTCCTGGGCAAATCGTCCTTCCAGAAAACTCCCCATCTCTAAGCCCCCGCTACATGAGCAGCACAGGGTTGTGCCGGCTTTCACTTGGTCCTAGCAAGGCTATCCATGCCTCTTCCTGTAGGTCAGTGTTTCTCAACCTTGGGTCCCCGGATGTTTTTGGCCTACAACTCCCAGCATGCCCCAGCCAGCTATGCTGGCTGGGGCATGCTGGGAGTTGTAGGCCAAAAACATCCGGGGACCCAAGGTTGAGAAACACTGACTGTAGGTACACACTTGTGGATGCTTTTTTGCATGGTATAGCATGGCCACACGGCAGAGACAGAGGGTGATCACGCATGAGACCATATTATTGGCAGCTCACTGCTGGCGTAAGGGCCCCAGTTTGTGGGGAAACCTTATAGATTTCATAGATCATAGAGTTGGGAGGAGCCTACAAGGCCATCGAGTCCAACCCCCTGCTCAGTGCAGGAAACTAGAGGAGGGGTCTCCCATCCAAGTAATAACCAGGCCTGACCTGCTTAGCTTTCCACGCTCAGGCAAGCTGAGCCAGCATAAGCCACATGCCTGAGGGCATTTCCTGAGGGCAGGAAACTAGAGGAGGGGTCTCCCATCCAAGTAATAACCAGGCCTGACCTGCTTAGCTTTCCACGCTCAGGCAAGCTGAGCCAGCATAAGCCACATGCCTTATCTATATAAAGCCCACCTGGACTGTTTTAGTATCAGACAGACGCAGGTTGTGTTGTTTCTGTATTTGCACATCACAGCTTAGCCATGGATTTGTGATGGCTCATCAGCAAGAAAGTCCCAGTCACAACCATGGGTTCTTTATCTGTAAAGCAGTCACCAACTTCACACAATTGTTGTGAGGATGAGCATCTCAGAGCGCTTTTCCTGAAGTAATTTGTTATTATCATCGACTAGGGCTGAACCCCAAATAAAGGGTTTTAAGGAAGGGATTTGCACCTGGGTCCAGGAGGCTGTGAATGCCTCCTTGAAGGAGGGGGTGGTGCCAGCCACGTTGAAAGAGGCTGTGATTAAGCCACGCTTTTAAAAAAAAACCAAATCTGGACCCAGAAGACCTGAACAACTATAGACCTGTTGCTAATATCCCTTTCCTGGGCAAGGTGTTTGAGCGTGTGGTGGCCGAGCAGCTCCAAGTTCTCTTGGAGGAAACAGATTATCTAGATCCATTTCAATTCGGCTTCAGGCCTGGTTTTGGAACAGAAACTGCCTTGGTCGCCCTGTGGGATGACCTTTACCGGGAGAGAGATGGGGAGTGCGGCCCTGTTGATTCTCCTGGATCTCTCAGCAGTTTTCGATACCATCGACCATGGTATCCTTCTGGATAGGCTGGTGGGTTTGGGAGTTGGAGGCACTGCTTTGCAGTGGTTTCACTCCTACTTGGCTGGCCAGTTCCAGAGGGTGGTGCTGGGGGATTATTGCTCTGTGCCGTGGCACTTATGCCATGGAGTACCGTAGGGTTCCATTTTATCCCCCATGCTTTTTAACATCTTCATGAAACCGCTGGGAGAGGTCATCTGAAGGTTTGGGCTGAAGTGTCACCAATATGTGGATGACACTCAGCTCTACTTCTCTTTTTCATCAAATTCAGGTGAGCCAGTGGCTGTTTTGAATCAGTGTCTGGGCCTGGTAATGGACTGGATGAGGGCCAATAAATTAAGGCTCAGTCCAGACGAGACGGAGGTGCTGTTTGTGAGCAGATCATCTGTCCGGCGGGATAATACTCAACCTGTCCTAGCCGGGGTTGCACTCCCCCTAAAGGACAGGGTTTGTAGTTTCGGGGTGCTCCTAGTCTCCAAACTGTCACTGGCGTCACAAGTGGACTCGGTGACAAGGAGCTCCTTTTATCAACTTAGGTTGATTTACCAACTATGACCCTATCTGGACAGGCAGAGCCTAGCAACAGTAATCCATGCTCTGGTAACCTCTCGTTTGGACCACCGTAACACACTCTACATTATAGTGGTCCAAACTGTACTTTGAGAACGGTCCGGGCTGCCTTTGAAAATGGTCCAGAGACTTCAATTGGTTCAAAACAGGGCAGCGAGGCTGCTAACGGGAACTGGCCTAGGGATGTAACTGCTCGGCTTGGGGGGGGGGCGAAATCGGCCCCGCTCACGCCCGCCCAAGACTCGCAGGCCTTACCGGGTCCCGGCCCTGCTCGCCTCTCCGTGACGAGCCGCCCGCGCCTGCCGCGACAGTCCCGTCGCATCACTTCCAGCCGTTTTAAGCCCTGATGCCCTGGTTTCTACGGAAAAGACACAGCACAGGGTCCCGTCGTGCTGGCGCAGGGTCCCGTCACATCACTTCTGGCCAGCCGTTGCGGCAGGCGTGGGTGGCTCAAGCGGCACGGAGAATTGCTCCACGCCACTGAGAATCGAGCAGCGGGGGGCCCCAGCGTGGCGAGGCGCCTCCCCAAGGTACGTGATGCATCCCTAATTACTGGCTGACAAGAACATGTTACGCCAGTCCTCTATGATTTACATTGGTTACCAATTGACGTCCGAGCCCAATTCAAAGTGCTTACATTAACATTTGAAGCCCTAAACGGTTTGGGGCCAGGTTATGTGAAGGAACGCCTTGTCCCATACGTGCCTGCCCGGACCCTGAGATCTTCGGAGGCCCTTCTCAGAGTGCTCCCTCCAAAAGAGGCTAGAAGGGTGGCTACTAGGGGAAGGGCCTTCTCAGTTGTGGCACCCCATCTTTGGAATCAGCTCCCCAAAGGGGTGCGCCTGGCGCCTACCCTCTATTCTTTCAGGCGCCAGGTGAAGACCTTTTTATTTGCCCAACATTTTAATGGTCGATGATGTTATTCATTTTATTATCGCCACTGTACCTCTGGATTGAATTTATTTTGGCTGCTTCGTTTTATCATGTTACATTTCAATATGTCTGTTTTTATATTATTATTGTTGATGTTTTTGTTTTAGGGTTGCTTTGTTTTGTGACCCGCCCAGGGAGCCTTTCAGCTGATGGGCGGTGAATAAATAAATCAAATAAAGAAATAGATAGATATGATTGATAGATAGATAGATAGATAGATAGTAAGGCACTGAGGGAGATGCTGAGGGCCTCCAGTGGCCAGCTCCTTATCTCTTGTGCCACCAGTGCTCTAAGACTTCACCCACCCAGACAGGTAGGTTCTTTAGCAGGGGTACTGAACAGGGCTGGTGCTACCATTAGGCCAACTAGGCAGCTGCCTAGGGCGCAGGACTAAAGGGGGCGCCAGAAACACCTTGGAAAAAAAATACAGCGCTCTCAAGTGGGAAGGGGGGCACTAAATATCTGATCTTGCCTAGGGCACCAAACTGCCTTGCACCGGTCCTGGTACTGAACCTCTTTCAGCTCAAGGGCCGATTCCATTTTGGAGGAGCTCTCGAGGGTTGCATTCCAGTGGTGGGAAGGGCCGAAGGCAAAAGGGGTGGGGCCAAGGGAGCAGGGCCAAAATATGAGCTTAGTTATATATTTACTATATTTATATCCCTTCATTTTTCTTTCAAGGAACCCAAGGTGGCTTACATAATCCTCCTTCTGTCCATTTTATCCTCACAACAACCCTGTGAGGTAGGTTAGGCTGAGAGTCAGTGACTGGCCCAAAGTCACCCAGGGAGCTTCATGGCCAAGTAGGGACTAGAACCCGGGATCTCCCAAGTCCCAGTCCAACACTCTCACCACTACGCCACACTGGCTGAAAACTCCTACTGCCAAGGTTGGCCCCAGGCATGATATACATTTACAGTACAGTCCTCTACTGTACTTTGTTGAAGTGTTGAAGAAATGGCAGGTATCTCACTGCTTGGGAATTAAAGGACAAATAAATACAATCGGGTGACATTGACTTTTCCTCCGCATGTGAAGTGAGCGGGCAGTCTCTTATTTCTCAAGGGCACACAATGAAGACCTCTGCTGGCCAAAGCCTTAAGGTGGCTCTGGGATTTTACTTTCACTTTCCCCCAAACTCGTCACTAAACTTCAGTTCCTGATAGCAACTTGAGGGGACAATTTTCCAACTTGCCAGATTTCATGGGATTCTTTCAACCATGTCTACTCAGAAGGAAATGGCATTTACCAGGGGACCCCTGGGGCAGGAGTGCCATCCTTCCAGAGGAGTAGCATTCAGTGACCCCTCAGCTGGCCTTTGGCTGGGGCTTGGATGGATTGCTTTGCCAATCAGTCATACAGGTTTCTGCTGGTTAATATAAATTAATCTATTAATTAAATTTGCCTTTGGGTAAAACAATATTTCTGAAGCAAGATGCATACTTTGTTTAATTTCGGATGATGTGCACTGTGTTGTGGTGGGCGTATTCTTATAAGACACATTCCCTCTTTGTGAGATAAAAGTGGGATTTTTTTTTTAAATATGGTGCTTGTCATCTTCAGTTTGAATCAGTACTTGTATTAACTTTTTTTTAAAAAAAAAAAGTTCTGCAAACGGCACCTTTTTAGTTGATTTAAAAAAATTAAATTCAGTAATATAAACGTGGAGTAATATTAAGCACTGCAGCCTTGGTATGGATATGAATGGAACTATGCCATGGAAATATTTTAAAACATTTCCCATCTATAATAATAAAAGAATATGTGCCTGTCTGTCTGTGTCACAGTACCAAGACGGTGAATCCTAGACACCTGAAACTTGGCCAGCCTACTAAGGAGACCCTAGGGGTGTGAACCTCAGGGTTATTTGGTTTTAAAAACACATTAATTTTAATTAATTTTAATGTGCCTGTGTGTTTGAAGCCTGCAGTACCATCTTCAGTCATGAGGTGGCAGACTTTCTGAACCAATACATAGCTTTGCAGTCAATACCATTTGAAGCTAGAGGGGAAGAGGTCTAATGGGCAGAGTTATACAACTGCCACCTGCCCGGTGTTGTGGGGCAGCCCACCCTCAGGAGAATGGAGAGGATAGATCAGTTTCTCAGGGGGCATAATAGGGTTGCACCATGGCAGGGGCCATGCCCAGGGGTGACAGTGGGCTTCATTGTATCAAACTAAGGGCTATTCCAAAATGTGTGAAGCTGGGTCTGTTTGTGTGTGTGTGTGAAATCTTCACTGTTGGTATAACAATATTAATAGTGTGACAACACGCCTGTCAGTATATCCGATTTTAAGTATTTATGCTGCGGTGGAACAAATGTTAGCACAGGCTCGAAAAGTTCAAGAGAAATTATTATATTTACATACATATTTGATAGCTTTGTTGAAGTGTTGAAGAAATTGCAGGCATCTCACTGCTTGGGAATTAAAGGACAAATAAATACAATCGGGTGACATTGACTTTTCCTCCGCATGTGAACTGAGCGGGCAGTCGCTTATTTCTCAAGGGCACACAATGAAGACCTCTGCTGGCCAAAGCCTTAAGGTGGCTCTGGGATTTTACTTTCACTTTCCCCCAAACTCGTCACTAAACTTCCGTTCCTGACAGCAACTTGAGGGGACAATTTTCCAACTTGCCAGATTTCATGGGAGTCTTTCAACCATAGCAGGAAATGCTGTCAAATCCATGGACAATGCTCTTCAGAAAATGTAAGTACTACATTCTTTTCCTGAAGGATGTGTTCACAAACTGAGCTTCTCAAATAGATTTTTTTTTTTTAAGGCAACAACTAAAGCTTTGCTGAAGTAACAAGAGAGGCTGTAAATGGCTTTGTGGGGGGAAAGGGAGTGGCTGCAAGCTTGATTCACCCCAAGACTTTCTTTTTGTGAATCTGTTTTGCAATTTTGTTGCTAGGAAATTTCACTCTTCCTGTTTTATCATCTTTAACAAAGAAATATGTCCGTATTGCAAGGATGATGGGGAAACAGTGTCCAAATCGACTACCAACCCTTTTCAATTGAAAATAATCTTACTTGAGGATTTATTCTTCAGTGTAAAGCTTCCCCCCCCCTTAGTTTCTGGGTTTGACAATATAATAATTTAGTATATAAACAACTACATGAAATGAAACAATAAGCTTATTTCCAATAGTTTTAAATTTGCCAATCAAATACTTTCTCCCAGAATTGTTACTGTGGCTGATGCCATAAAAAGGCGGGGTGCGGGTGTGTGGAGAGGGAAACATTGAGAATTATTTGGACTGGTGTGTGTGTGTGTGTGTGTGTGTGTTTCATTCTGGAAGTGAAAGCAGTGAATAGTAGCTCTAGGAAAAAAGTGTACTTTCCACAGACATTAGTACTTCAATTTGTGAAAGGGTTTGGGGCCACTCCTTAAATACATGGCAATCTTTAAAGGCGTGTTTCTATAATCTTCTCAAATACAGAGGCTGGATCAGATGTTGCTAGTCCATGGTCGATATTTCCAGTGAACAACCGTATCGTAGATTTGTTTACCAGGACGGGAATCGTATGATTAGTTTGCCACAACTTCTTGCTTGCTGCTATAACGATTTTCCACATTTGCTAGTGAACCATGTCTCCTGAGCGTTTGCAATTGTTTTGCTTCTAGACGCTGTTTTGCCAACACGCTGGGTGGTAAAATGAGAGAGCTGCTATACTAGCCCCACCCGCAGTCAATACATTTGCAAAGGCAGACAACTCCAGAATGACTGAATCATGCATGCCTAGCCTTCTCCCATTCTTTCCACCGCCTTCCCACATCCGTACTGATTTATGGCCACATCAGTGACATTAAGAACTCAGCACGGAGACTGCACAGGGCCCTACCACGCTGCTCTGAGAATATCTGCGAGATGTGGGCATGACAGAAGTCTATTTGCTCGCAGAGCTGTGGGCTGGGCAACATCTTACACATAATTTTCAAACGGACTTTTGAATTGTGATCTGCACTCCCGTCAGTCTATCTGAGATACTAAACCTGGCATTGTTCACATGGTCAGTTACCCCAAGGCTGAAGAACAAATAAAGAACAAACTCCTGAGTAGTAAGGCTCTTGTCCTTGCCTCATTTCGTTTTCTGCATGTTTAACAAACATTCAAGAGCAAAATGAGTTAAGGGGCTGTTTTCTCAGGTTAAGTGAGGCTGATCAGGTATTTAGCACAAAATGCACGGTTTCTTTTAATGTATACAGTTCTAGCATCGTATTTGCTTATATTTGAAAACAGCACATTCAGCGCTGTGCAGCTGTGACTGTGTTGTGTTTGGGTATGGGAACCTGAGGTTCAAATCTGCATTCTGAGCCCGGTCATGCTTTATGATGGCAGTGACAGTCGCTGCATTTACACCAGTATAAAGAAGAGATGCATGTCTCCAAACAAAAGTGCGGTGCAGTGGACCAAGATGGGGAAGACCCAGGTTCAAATTCCCACTCAGCCATGACACTCACTGACCTAGGGCCACCCATACTCGTTCAGCCTCACCTACCTCACATGCTTGTTGTGAGTACAACGTGTGTGTGTGTGTGTGTGTGTGTGAGAGAGAGAGAGAGAGAGAAAACCATGTATGCCGCCTTGAGCTCCTTGGAGGAAAGCCAGGATATAAGTGTAGTAAGTTAGTAAACTGGGGGGGACATACACCACCAGGGAGCCTGCCATGTTAAAGTGGATAGGCCATTTTGGCTTGACAAAACGCAGATCTGACTGATACCTGTTCAATACATGGTTTTTATATATTAAGTTTTTATTAACTGAATCTCAGTTATGCACCCCCCCCAAATTGTTGTATTCCAGCTAGGGTCCGTAAGTGTGGAGAAGTATGCTTGCCTCTAGTTCAGGGATGTATACCTGAGGCCCCCAAGGCTTTTCTTGTGGCACCCCAAAGGTGCCCTGACTGCCAGCCACACTATTGTCGAATTCCCCGCCATATGTGTACTCTCTAATCCCTCCCACAAAGATCCTAATACAGATTGGTGGAGTGGGTGTGCACGTGTACACACACACACACACACACACACACACCTGTTTGGCCCCTGACCCCAGAGCCAACATCACACCCTCAGGGCCAAAAGGTTGTGCACCCCTGCTTCAGTTGGACAAGTACTTGTCAGGGCCGGTGCTACCATTAGGCCAACTAGGCAGCTGCCTAGGGCGCAGGGCTAAAGAGGGCGCCAGGAACACCTTGGAAAAAAAATACAGCGCTCTCAAGTGGGAAGGGGGGCGCTAAATATCTGATCTTGCCTAGGGCACCAAACTGCCTTGCACCGGTCCTGGTACTTGTGCATACAAATGGCCTGGGTGCTACACATGTGAGTTTGGCCATGCTAGCTGGGAATGATGGGACTTGCAGTCCAACACATCTAGAGGGCACTCGGTTAGGGAAAGCTGGTCTAGGGTTCTCAAGCTGTCTGATTAACAGTGTCTTAAGGATTTCTCTGTGATGAAAGAACACACAGCAGAGATTTCAGATGGTAAATTTGGTTAGTTTATTCAGAGGATTCAATCTTGAAGCATGAAGATTTTATTTTATTTATTTATTTCGCCCAATAGCCGAAGATGAAGAAAGATTAACCATTTCTTACAGAAGTATTTAACTCATGTCATCACAAAACCACACAAATCAGCTTTTCAAACTGCAAAACCTTTTGATCCATAGCTAATAAAATATCTGACATGTTCACCTGAAGCAAACTTGCTACAGTCCCTAGCAGACATTCAGTATGATCCTATACATATCTATACTGAAGGCCCATTGGGTTCAATGGGACTTACTCCCAAGCTAATGAATATAGGATTGCAGCCTTAGTTACTCCAGATAAACCCTTAGTATGAAAAGTTTTCATCCTTTTACACACTTGTAGGATTGTAGACTTGTTTTCCACACCTTGCTGAGCAGTTGAGAATCTAGAACCCAGGATAGGGAACTTGTGGTTATTCAGATATTGTTGGACTACACCTCCCACCATCCCTGATCATTGGCCATGCTGGCTGGGGATGATCTAAGTGGGAGTCCAACAACATCTAGAGGGCCACATAGGCTGACCACCCCTGATCTAGAGAGTATTCTGTGGTGCGGAAGACATTACTATTAGATCGTAAATGCATTTACTTGTACATGGCATTGGTTCCAACAGAGTTTACTTTGAAGTGTGCATAGGATTACAGCCTCAAAGCTTAGGTAGGTCAGTATTTATTTTAGACTACAAAAAACTACCTGTCAAAAATGTATTAAATCTCCTAGTTTCACACAGATGGATGAGTTCATTTCTAATTGTGCTACTAAACTAAATAGTGCATGCAAATAATAAATTACATATGCAAATTAGGAGAAATGCAGAAAAAATAACTTGACAGACTTAAATTATGTGAAAAATGAATTACTATGTTATTCGGAGTTGCCCCGAAGCGCCCTCTTCGCCTAAACAGAGCTCGCGCGGCGCCATGGTTCACTCCGTCGCTGCGAGCTCTGAAACAAGAGGTGAGAAGGCTAGAGCGCCGATGGCGAAATTCCCGCTCCGAAGACGATCGAACACGGGTTAGAGCTGCATCTTCAGCCTACCGGGTGGCGGTGAAGGCAGCAAAAAAGAATTTCTATGCTGCCTCCATTGCGTCTGCAGAGTGCTGCCCCAGGAGGGTGTTCCAAGTGGTCCGGAGTCTGGTCGGTCCAGTCGCTCCGGACCCACTGGAACAGTCAAAAGCCTCCTGTGAGGCTTTAGCGAAGCACTTCGCAGATAAAATCGATTGGATTAGGAGTGGGATATCGTACGTCGTGGACACAGGGAGTGAGCGGGAGGAGGCCAATGGCAGACCGGTTTTGTGGGATCGGTTTCGGCTTCTTCCTTCTGATGAAGTGGACAAGGTGCTTTCATCTGTGAGGCCGACCACCTGCTTGCTTGACCCTTGCCCATCCTGGCTCATCATGAGCTGCAGGGAGAGACTGGGTGAGGGGATCAAGGCGGTGGTGAATGCCTCCCTCGAGGAGGGAGTGATGCCATCAGCCCTCAAGGAGGCAGTATTAAGACCGCTTCTAAAGAAGCCCTCCTTGGATCCCCAGGATTTAAACAACTTTCGCCCAGTCTCCAATTTACCATTTCTGGGCAAGGTGATCGAGCGGGTGGTGGGTGCTCAGTTGAAGGCACACTTGGATGAAGCCGATTATTTGGATCCGTGCCAGTCGGGCTTCAGGTCTGGACATGGGACGGAGACGGCCTTGGTCGCCTTGGTGGATGATATGAGGAGGGCTTTGGATAGGGGCGAATGCTCCTTTCTAGTCCTCCTCGATCTCTCAGCGGCTTTTGATACCGTTGACCACGGTATCCTCCTGGACAGTCTGGAGGGGTTGGGCTTAGGAGGCACTGTATTGCAGTGGTTCCGGTCCTTCCTCTCTGGAAGGTATCAGAGGGTAGTTCTCGGGGAGGAGGCTTCGGACCCTCGGCTGCTCACTTGTGGAGTGCCGCAGGGTTCCATCCTCTCCCCGATGTTATTCAACATCTACCTCAAGCCGCTGGGAGCTATCATCAGGAGGTTTGGGGTGCAGTGTCATCAGTATGCGGATGACACGCAGCTCTACCTCTGTTTTAAGTCCTCACCGAGGTTGGCCGTTGAAACCCTGTCCAAGTGCCTGGAGTCAGTGGCTGGCTGGATGGGAAGGAATATGCTGAAGCTGAACCCCGACAAGACCGAGGTACTTCTGGTGTGGGACAAGGGAGGGTTAGGGGATGTTGACCTGGTGCTGAATGGGGTACATCTACCCCTGAAGGACCAGGTCCGCAGCTTGGGGGTCATTCTAGACTCCCAGCTGTCCATGGAGGCTCAGGTGGCAGCTGTGAGCCGGGCGGCGCTGTATCAACTCCATCTGATACGGCAGCTGCGCCCCTACCTTCCTAATCACCTGCTCCCATCAGTGGTTCATGCCTTGGTCTCCTCTCGCCTAGACTACTGTAATGCGCTCTACGTGGGGTTACCCTTGAAGACGGTCCGGAAGCTTCAGCTGGTACAGAACGCGGCGGCTCGCCTGATTAAGGGCAGCCGCCGGCGTGATCACATCACGCCAGTGCTTAAAGAGTTGCACTGGCTACCAGTTGCTTGCCGAGCCGAATTCAAGGTGTTGGTTTTGACCTTTAAAACCCTACACGGCTCCGGCCCAGCTTATCTCAAGGAGCGCCTCCAGCAACATCAAGTAGGCCGCTCAACAAGGTCTGCCACGGACGGCCTTCTCCTTATCCCATCAGCCAGAGCAGCCAGGCTGGTGGGGACTAGGAAGAGGGCCTTCTCTGTGGCGGCCCCCACATTATGGAACTCCCTCCCTAGTGACCTTCGCCATGCCCCCTCCGTGATGAGCTTCCGCCGTGCATTAAAAACATGGCTGTTCAGGCGGGAATATGGGGTGGGTTAGGTTTTTAATGAGAATTTTTTAATATTGTTTTAATTATTATATTTTATTGTGTTTTATTGTATTTTAATTGTACATCACCCAGGGTGGCCGGGTGACCGGCCAGATGGGCGATTGATAAATGTAATAAATAAATAAATAAATAAATTAGAAATTGTACAATTAATTGTTTCCAAAAGTGGCAATTAATTTTATAAGTCTAAATTTATATTCACTGTTCAAACTACACAACAAATCAAGTTTGCCAGAGACTTTTATTTATAGTCCTGAATTAGAATTATGAATTAGAATATTTCAGTTCAAAGGACAATAAAGGGAACTGAAAATGCTCATAGAAACAATATCAAACGAAAGGACAAAATTCTATCTAAACACTTCAAATTAATTACCAGTACTTTGCAAATGTCACCCATTCCAGCTTGAACAATGACTTCTGAAAATGTGTTTTGCTATACAATCCTATGCAATATCTTCTCAGAAGTAAGTCCTTCAATGAGATTTACCCCCTGTGTATCCTATTCACCAGGGGTGCAGAACCCCTTTCAGCCTGAAGGCCAAATTCAATTTCAGAGAAGTTCTCGGGGGTGCATTCGGGTGGGAGGGGCCAAAAGCAAAAGGGACTAGCTTAAAAGCTCATAGGCCAGATTAAAGCTCTTATTGCCAGTAACTAAGCCTTAGTAGAAGCATTTGAATATTTCAAAATAGAGGGGGGGAAACTGCACAAAAGCTGGGAAACCAGCAAATGGTCTGTGGTTGGGAAAAAGGGGTGGTGCCAGGGGAAGGAGGCATGACCTGCTGAGGAATCCCAAAGGTCAGGATTTGGCCCCTGGGCCTAAGGTTCTACACCTCTGCTATACACTGTGTATCCCAAATGTGTATCCTGTACACTGATTGCAGCCTACGTAATCATAGTATGCTAGCTGGTGGTGAACAGAATACAGCAGTAACTATTCAGTCACGCTCCAGTACAGCCTTCTCCAACCCTGTACCCTCCAAATGGACTCCATTTGGACTACAACTCCTAGCATTCCTGACCATTGGCCATTCTGGCTGGGGCTGACAGAGGAGTTGGAAGTCCAAAACATCTGGAGGGCAGATGAAGGCTGCTTTAGTATGATCAAGAAATGGAATCCAAGCCAGAACTGTGCAGGCAGGGGCTGATGTGGTTATAAATGGCACCCACTGAGTTCTATGGGACAAGAATTAACTCCCCTATATTTTGTCTTATATATCATCCAGACTTCCTGTGCTAGGAGCACCCCTTTCACTTGAGATGGAATGTTCTTCCATGGTGTGACATCTAATAACTATCCATATGATGAAGCTGAATTTACCATGCCCTAGTGCACTACCCCATTTCTATGTGGAAGTAGGGATGCAGTTTACGCTTGGGTTCAGCACACAGACAACTGTTCTGATTCTGTGGCCCTCAGAGTGGTACTAGAGAGTCATGGTAAAAGACACCCGTTCTGCTCTGTGGGAGTTGTCCTATTACAGGATCTTGCACACCTCCATCTTGTTCCCAATGGTTTTTAACATTTATATGCAGCTGCTGAGGGCAATTGCCCAGCCATTTTGAATGTGGTGGTGTCATCCCTGTTCTGACATCCAGGTCTTTTTCATCATATCCAGACACAGTAACTGGGTTTGGACAACATACCGTGGCTCATCGTGGGTTATTTAACCCACAATGACCAGTGGGTGCCAGGTTGCATATGTAAACATCATGCGGGGGTTGTCACGTGTGTGAACCCAGTGAGCATGGGTTATGTGAGGGTTAAACAGCCCTCGCATAACTCTAAAACAGACCAAGGTTGTTTAACCCTTGAATAACCCACAGACGCCAGGTTTGCATGACACAACCCCCAAGCAGGGGTTGCATATTCAAAATGGTGGCCACAGTGCTTGGATGGGTGACTGCCTGGGCTGCCCACATCTGTTCTCCTGCACTGAGCAGGGGGTTGGGCTTGATGGCCTTGTAGGCCCCTTCCAACTCTACTATTCTATGATTCTAGTCATGTACCCCACATGCACCACAGCCTCACTGTGGGTTTAAATAACCCAGTGTGCTGCCATGTCATGCAAACATCCCCAGTGATGGAGACCGTGAGTCTGTGCCTAGACCCTAGTATTTCTTTACAATTCACCGCATTTATATCCCATCTTTTAGTCTCCTATCCAGATGCTGACCTCAGCTGGCCCTACTTAGCCTGAGTAAGGTTGCTACATCAAGTGCCTTTCAGACCATGGCTTGGGATAGTACATTATTGACTGAAAGAGGGTGAACAGACTGAAGCTAAATCCAGATCATAAATACGTGATGATTAGAGATAAGTGGAACCACTTCTGCTCCAAAAAAAAAGAGTTTGGCAGAGAGCAGAACGATTCTATCCCGCTCCACCCAAGGAGTCACAATCTAGTCTAGGCATGGGGAGAATCACCACTTATAGGGTTAGTCTAGCTTAAGTCCCATTAATTTCAACAGATCTTCTCTAAGTAGGACTAACATTGGAGACAACCAATGTAGGACATATTGTGCCATTTACAGGGCAACATTAAAACCACCATTAATACTTTGGTTAAATACTACTATTATTACTTAGCTTAAATAGAAGGAAGTTGTGAGGCTTTGATAGCAGAGTCAAATTATGCTTCTACAGCAGTGGTGCAACTAGGGTTGGTTTTGGGAACAAAGTCCAGGTCCCCACCACAGCCCAGGTCCCCCCAAATGTCTATCCAGAGAGTGGCAGGTGACGAGGCATCAAGGCAGAAGAAACAAACTCCATTTGATTCCTGAAGTCATGATGGTGCTATGATTTAAGTGAGTTAAGGTGCAATCCTATGTGTGACTAGACTGGGAAAAAAGGGCCTAAACATGCTGGCTGGGGAATGCTTGGAGTTGTAGGACTTTTTTCTGTTTAAACATGCATAGGACTGTGTCCTTAAAAATGCAAAACTACAGATAAGAGTATTAATTTTTTAAAATAAGGGTTGGCAGACAGCTTTATTGTTGTAATGTATCAGGAATGTAGAAGCAGTTTTAAAGCATGGAATGGTGCTTGGGGTGGTGGTGAAGGAAAACGTGCTTCACAACTGAAGTATTATACACATGTTGAGTCCTCACTGGGCTGTTTGGTTGAGGTTTTGCTCCCTTAGGTTTCCCTCCATAAAGATTCCCCCAGGCTTGCTGATACTTCTTGTCTTGTTTCTCGATGGCCCCATTTAGGCGATATCAGGGATGGGGACTCGGACTCGACTCGTGAGTCGGACTGAGTCCCCCCTCTGACTCGACTCGGACTCGAGTCCCAATATTTTTAATGGGACTCGAGACTCGACACCAAGGACTCGTCAACATCCCTGGGCTGTTGATGAGTCTTCTGGCTGTGCCAGAAGGAGCGCGATCACCGGTGAAGAGCGCATGGAAGCGAGGCGCGCCGCTGCTCGGCCACTATGGACAGCTACCAGGAGCGCAGCCCCAACGATGTGTCGAGATTTATTTTGATTGATGTGTTGTTGTGGGGGGGTTTGGGTTAGGGTCAGACATTTTGGGTTTGGCTGCCTCTGCCTGCCTGTTTGGGGTTCCCTGCCTCCTCTGCCTGCCTGGTTATTTTGGGTTTGTCTGCCTGGTCTGTTCTTGCCAAAATCAGTTGCAGAGTTTTGAAATAAAAAGGCACACTTGTGCCTAGAATTTATTTAAGCCACACATCTGAAGTAGCCTTATTTTGTTGGGGGGAAACCCCATTGATTTTAATAGGGACTCGTGGAGTCAGTTTTGGGAGTGACTCAGGACTCGTGACTCACCATTTTGGACCAAGGACTCGGACTCGGGTTCAAAGACTCGTGACTCGAGACCAAGGACTCTTCAACATCCCTGGGCTATATAGTCCCGTTGGCACTCACTTCCCTATTTGAAGGAGTGATGAAGGTCATGCATCACAAGGGACAACAGAATTTCAGGCTGGCTGGGGCATGCTGGGAGTTGTGGGCCTTTCCTCTGTCTAAATGTGCATAGGATGGTGCCCGAAGGCTGTTAAACCCAGGGTCTCAAATTATCTCGCTCGCACCGGTGTATATGAAGCTCCCGATATTGGCACTTCGAATCCAATGGGTTGCAGTCAGAGCAGCTCCTCCAGCGTGGAGAGGAGAGTTTGGACGCAACCGTGTCTGTGGCTTACGCTGGCTCAGCCTGTCTGAGCGTGGAAAGCTAAGCAGGGTCAGGCCTGGTTATTACTTGGATGGGAGACCCCTCCTCTAATTTCCTGCACTGAGCAGGGGGTTGGACTCGATAGCCTTGTAGGCTCCTTCCAACTCTATGATCTATGAGATCTATGCTGCTGTTCCCCAGGCAATTGCGAAGGCAACCACCCGCGCGAAACTTTTGTCAAGGGTTAAGTTCGGGGGAGCTGCTAGCCCGCCGGGGGACGGCTCCTGCTTCTGGCAGGCTTGCTGGAGAGCCGCGTGGACGGCGAGGGCGAGGGCGAGGGCGAGGCCCGCCTGTAACTTGATCCGCGCAGCCGGAGCGCCTCCTGCGTCCTGCCCGCGAAGGAGCAAGGCAAGGCAGGCCCGTCCGAGCTCGCAGGGGCGGGGCCGGCAGCTGCGGCGCCAGGGAGTTCCCATCCCAAACGTCGCCAGAGGCCGAGACGCCTCCCCGCTTGCCGCCATGATGATGCCAGGTTAGTGCGCTGCGCTCGTCTCCCAGCGGGACGAAAGGAGGGTCGGCAGGGACGGCGGGCCACGCCAAGTCCTGGCTGCAGGGGGCGCGTAGAGCCGGGCGCCAGCAACTGCCCGGCCCGCGGCAGGAAAGCAGGGGAAGCCCCGGCACGGATCGGAGCGCCCGCGCGCGCGCCCGCCTCTCCCCCGCTCAGCTCCCGAGGCTTGTCCTCTTGGCGTGGATAGGAGGAGCCGGGGCTTCCTCTTCTGATTGTTCGTGTGTCCTCGGAAGTCAGTCCCGTGGAGTTTGTAGGGCTTATTACCCAGCATTAAGCGCTCAAAGGATTGCAAACGTGCGTCGCCATCCTCCGTGCCTGTGTTGGGAGTAAGTTCCCATTGAGTTCTACAGGACTTCCAGGCAAGCGGGAGCATTGCCGGGTCCCTTTCTTTTGTTATCTAAACCAGTATTTTACTGTTGTTTGCATTTGTTACACATTTGGTCACGTTTTATATGTTTTTCAGTGTGCGCGCGCGCGCGCGAGAGAGAGATGCATACTCGCTTTTCATCCACTTTAAAAACTTTTGAGTTCTCTTACAATTAACATAACACAGTGGATCATCACCATCGTCAAAATGATGATGATAATAGAGCAGGCCACTTTAAGTGCTCCAGTTTTATAAGATGGAATTAATTATGTCAAGTGAGGACGTTTGTGTGAGTCATTGGTAGCAGTCCCTTTTCAGTGTAGTACTGTATAACCTAATACTTTATTGTAAACACTACTTGGGGCAACTATTAATATAGGAATACTATGCATTGCAATAAAAAGGTCTTATCCTGCAAAGAATTAAAATGTGTCTTCTCCTTGGCCTTTTATTTAGTGTTGCTTTAACTGGAACTTACTAATCATACGCTCCATCCCAACCCAGGATGAACTTCAACAAATATTTCTCTTTGAAGTGCCTGACCAGAACTGGGAGGCACAACTTAAGTCTCTCCAAGGGCCCCTCTTCCATTTTTATTAACCCTCAGGAAAAGATTCGAGGCTCTTGCCTACAGGGCAAAAAAAGAAGAGGCACAAATTTGCATATGCTAATTTACATATGCTCTAAAGTCTCTCTCTGTGTGTGTGTCTTTAAAGGACACTTTTTCCTAAGGACACCCCTATTTATAAAAAAGGGTGTGTAGACAGGGAAGATGGGGGCATTTGATTTCAGGGATTTCCTGTAAACTGGGGCAACGATGGCATGATTGGGAAGAACCTTAGTATTTATTTATTTATTATTTATTATATTTTGTATGGGCTTCTTTGGTTACCTTGGCAGTGCAGGAAGGAGCTGTGCTGCAGTGTATAGTGACAGTATAAAGTGTATAGTGTATAGTGACAGTATAAAGAAGGGGGAAGGGCTTATATGTTCCCACAAAGAGGTGAGAATGGACCTCAAACAGTGGGTATTCTGAGGCTCTCCTTCAGGTGCCAAATGAAACTAGGTGGATGGCTACAAGACTGGTGGCACCCTGTTTGTAGAATGTTCTCCCCAGAGAAACTCAGCTGGTGCCTACATTATGGTATTTCCAGTCCAAGGTGAAGACCATTTCTATTTATTATACTGGTTTTAATTTGGTTTTATGGTATTGTAAAAGTTTTATTCTTTGTTGCAAGTTTTATCTTGCTTTTTTGAGCTGTTTTTTTTGTTGTTGTAATGTGTGTACTAACATGTATTGTACACCGCCCAGAGAATTTTGGTTGGGGATTTAAAAGTACAGTAAATAAATACATTAATACATATATGCTCTCATGAGGATGGAATTGTAACAGTTTTGGCAAGCACAGCAGGTCATGGCACTGTATTGCAAGAATAGCTACACCCGTCAAAATTCCCACTGGTATGCAACTTTTAAATTACACCTGCAACGGGACATACTATTCAGGCTCAGTCTGTAGAGCAATACATTCCTGGGTTGCAAGTTTTCAGTTGAGCCAGAGCTGAAGAGATTAGTATTCGCAGGATCAGGAGGCTCTGCATGAAATTATGTCTTGTATTCATTAATTTCTGCTGTACTACTTACATAGCTAGTAGTTATAATGCAACCAGAGAGATACCACTGGTTCTACAGAGTTGATCTTGTAAACTAGCATAGCAAGTCACTAGGTTGTGCGCCTTTAAAGTTCAAAACAGCAGTATCTGTACTTAACAGCGCTGAACAACTTTTACTATTGGCCAGGTTAATATAATAGACAATCTCTGAACTACTTTTCTCAAAAAGCGGTGCTATTTGTGTTGTTCGTGCAGGAGAATTCAGACATAACATGCTTCAGATGGAAACATTTATTTTAACACTTGTATGAAACTGATACAAAACTTACCGGTAAGTAGAGATAAAACAGCAGTTACTCCAGTACAGAGCAGAGTCAAGTGCTTTTGAATGTTATTCTGAAGTGATTGACTGCTTTTGTTACGTATAGAAATCATTTGCTGATTTTTGCTACCCATGTATAGCTTTTTATTTCTAAAGAGCCACAATTTGCTTGGTCTTCAGAGCCACAATTTGCTTGAGTGAATGCCTGCATGATTCATGTGGCTGGTTGCCAGACCTGGAGCCTTTCACTTTTAGGCCAAATCCAGCTTAGATCACTGGAGACTAAAATTTATCAGCATTTGCCAGCTGTTTCTTGATGCGAAGGAATTCTGAGGTCTCTGTATCTCTGAGGACAGATTTCTGCTATTTTTAAAAAAGCCTCATGGTAAGGAGTCAATGAAAGTTGCAAAGCCACATTGCACCCCTATGCTTTCTTTCGCTCAGGTGTTTCCCCTGAACACTTACCCTGATCATTGCATGAGAGGACTGTAAAAAGGGAGTCACTACTGCCTGATACTTGTGGAAAATCACACGTTTCAGTCTCAAAGACCCAAGGGGGGGATCTACACTAGAGCCCCTTCCGTGTATCAGGGAGCAGTGTCACGATATTCATACAAAACACATTTACCACTGTCGAGGCACATGCTAATGAATAAAGCACAGTTTCCACTGTGTTGAAAACTTGATCATGTGTCACAAGTGCAATTGCTGGAGAAGTTGGAGGAGTCGGAAAGGTGATGTGTGCAGAGAAATGGCCCTTTAAGTTTCACTTGTTTGTTTGTTTGTTTTTAGATCCATTAAGAATATGCAAAGGTCCCCTTGTGTGAAGGAGTGGAGATTTTTTTAAAAAGTAATTCACAGCACCTTCCTAAGAGCCAAAGCAAACCCCCCTCTCCCATGCTGACTTTTGCAGGAGAAAGCGCCATTGAAGGCAATGTAATTTACTTCTGAGTAGACATATATCGGCGCATTTTCAGCTACAGTCCCTCTCCTGTGTTGACTTTCACGGGAGTGCACACCAGTTCTCTGGGCGGTGTACATTAAAAAATAAAAAAAATAAAATCAGTGCACGATAAAACCAAGTTTTAAAAAAGCACATACAACTAAATTAAAACCAGCAGCAGAATAAAGCACTAAAAGCACTAAAAACTGTTGTTTAAATGCCTGTGAGAAGGATAAAGTTCTTCACCTAGCACTGGAAAGACCATTATGTAGGCTCCAGGCGAGTCTCTCTGGGGAGTAGTTTCACATTGCTCCCTGGCCTGAGAAATGTCTGTGCCTTATTTTTAAATGTTGTTTTTTTTTAAAAAAGAAAAGAAATATATGTCTAGCTTTCACAAATATAAGAGCTGCTTGTGCTGGATCAGAACACATGTCAATCTCAGCCAGCAGTCTGTCTAGAATTGGATGCCCCAGGGAAGCTCCCAAGTGGTGCACGGCAGAGATGGCTTGTCCTCACTGCTTGCCTCCACTGTCTGGTGATCAGAGAGACTGTAGAAAAGCATGCACATGGAACAACTATGTGTCCTCAAGGGTCAGAAATGAGGGGGTGCGGAAGAGCACTCCCCCGTCTCCAAATCTATATCTGGAAAACAGTCCGATTTTTAATAGCTTTGTAACTTCTTTCTTTCCTATAATGATGCCCGTATAACGATACCCTCGTATGCTATGTGGCCAGCAGCAATCAAATTCTCAATCTGTTTGCAGAGTCTGCAACAAACTATGGATTCATTTGATTCTTTCCAAGAACTGAATGAAGGGGGGAGGGGGGAAGCTTTAAACCATCTGCAGTTATCATAATAACCTGGTCATTCAGCAATCATTGTTAGTACTATAATTGCCTGCTTTCTGAGGAGAGTGCTGTTTTGTCATTTTATGTTCTGCGGCCGCCCAGAGGCCAAACCGATGAGGATTTTGCTTTGTTAGCATTACTTGTTGTTCGGTGCCCTAAAATACCTGCTTTATTGTTTTCCATATTGCCGGATTGCTTGGCAACGTAATCTATGGGGATGTGGTTTGTTTTGGGACAGGCTTTTGATTAAATATTGGATGAGATATGTTCTTTTTCATATGTTCTTTTTTTTTTTTAATTGGTAAAGCTGCAGTTATGTAAGTGTAATGTGTTTTTTTTAAATTTCCAAATATAACAAACCAAAAAGGAGGAGAAAAACAGCAATGAAAAAGAAAGAAAGAACATGACATAAAAGCATATTCATTCATAGTAATCATTCACAACTCCATTAATAAAAAGAAAAAGAAAAAAGGGTTCGATAATTCAGTTTCAATTATATAATTAATATAAGCATCTAAGTATGCTTATTTAGATATATAAGTATCTAAATAAGCATCCAGATGAAATTGATGACTGTAGGATATACATTCAAATGCATCGAAAGCAGTAAGATCTTCAGACCACTGAATGATGGGTGGTGGGTGTTTATCCTTTCAAGCTTGATGTATAAATCTCTTTGCAATTGTAAGGGTGCTCAAAGTCCACTTTTTCTGTCCATCTGTTAATCCCCACGCCACAGGAATATAATTTAAAAGCACATGAACATCCACAGTTATCACAGATTTTTCAAGACAAAATTCATATGAACAATGACTTCCAACCAGAAAGAAGCCACCACAGGGCATTCCCACATCATATGTCTCAGCGAGGCATTGTCTGCATTACATGACCAGCATCTAATAGAACTAGCCAGCTTCTTTCTAACAAGCCTCTGTGGTGCCCAGTGTTCATTCAAAACGTCATTTTTTGTTGTTGAATCAGCCTCAATTTTAAATCTACAGAACGGGTAAATATGGAAGTGAGGGCAACTTTCCATTGATTAGGCTGTATAGACCACTCTAATTCCCTAGTCCATTCCTCTCTAACATTCTGAACATCTACTTTATTACATTCCAAAAGACATTTATAAACAGCTATTGTAGCTTTCTGTAGAGAACCAATTAGGTAATTCCTCCAACGATATAGGAAGTGCTGAAGCACTCATCGCTGATGGCCCACATATAGACTCCAGCAGATGCTGTAATTGAATATATTGCCACCCAGCACTAGACAGTAAGTGATATCTAAGCCGCAATACCGAAAATAGTAAAAACTCATCATTTGATCCTATTAACTGATCTAAAGTATAGATTCCACTGTAAATCTAGTTCCTCCACATAAAGGTCCGCTTCCCTATGTTCAAAACTGGTTTCTCCCATAAAGTGAATTTAGTGTGAGAATATGTGTCAAACTGCAGTCGATTAGACATTGTCTCTCTAGCTGCTGAAATTGCAAGTGGAGCCATTCTTTTCTTTTTAATATACGGTACCTAGATCCTAATGCCATCTAGCCAGAAAGAGGTGTCAAATAAGTTGATTCCAAAACAATCCATGAAGGCGTATTAAGGGGAAAAAAATAGTTACCAATCATTTGTACGAGTTAACAAATTATTATATTTTATTGTGTTTTATTGTATTTTAATTGTACATCGCCCAGGGTGGCCGGGTGACCGGCCAGATGGGCGATTGATAAATATAATAAATAAATAAATAAATAAATAAATAAATAATAAATCTTATGATGTAAACGAAGATCTGTAAAACTAAATTCTCCCTCCCTAATTGGCAACTGCATCCTCTTAAGTGAAAAAACGGGGAGGATACTCTCCCGAAATAAACTTCTGAAAAGCTGCATAAAGTTTTTGAAAATATGTTTGGGGAATATATGAAGGCGTATTATGCAGTACATAGATTACCCATGGCAAAACATGCGTCTTGACTATGTTAAGCTTATCCCAAGTGCTTAAGTGATGTAGGTGTAATGTTAATGCATACAACACATAATTGTATGTGAGTATCTTGTATGGGATGGGGAGGGGCTTGGGGAGGGGGCAGGGCCTCTGGAGGGAGCCCAAGTCTCCGCGGGCCAGATGGGCAGCCTCCACGGGCTGGACGTTGCCCTCCCCTGATATGCACACACTTCCTTTTTGACATAATTGGCAGAGGATCACTGGGCATGTTAAGCATTAAGCATTCCCAATGTGAGCCTCTTCTTGAGGCCCAGAGCAATGACTCAGTTTGCAGCAGCATTGATCCCTCCATTCCCTGGGCCCAGTGCTGGCATTCTCCTGCCTCTTTTTGGAGCAGGGGTGGGGAACCTCAGGCCCAGGGGCCAAGTCCAGGCCAACTGGGGTCCCAGTCTGGCCCTCTGGGGTTCCCCAGAGGACCACACCCCCTACCCCCGGCCCCGTTCTCTTTCCTTTCACCACTGATTGTTTGGTGGTTTCCCAGCTTTTGTGCAGTCCCCCCCCCCCCATTCTAATGGGTTGAACTGCCTCTCCTTAGGCTTCATTACTGGCAGCAAGGCCTTTACGCTACAATATGCCAGAATTTTTGGGCCCACCCGCTTCAGCTCTGCCCCCACCGGAATGTGGCCCCCGAGAGTTTTTCTGAAACAGAATTTGGCCCTTTGGCTGAAAGAGGTTCCCCACCCCTGTCATAGAGCCTGATTGGGCAAACCTGGAGCCCCCTGTAGCAGATGGACGAGTAATACAAATGAATGAAGCGCTGAGTATTATGACAAATACTTGTGAACCGCCCAGAGAGCTTCGGCTGTCGGGCAGTATAGAAATTAAATAAATAAATGACACAGCTCCCCCATAGCAACTGCAGGCATGAACCCCAGGTCTATAGATAGCAACCCTATAAGCATTCCTTGCACATGAAACTTGTTAGGCTGTATGCGTCTCTCCATTCCATTGAAACACTGAGGAGTTCTTAGATTTATTTCCCCAGGTGTATGTTTTTAAATTAAAAAAATGTGTTCTTTTAATCTGATAAAATACCAGTGCCTTTTAAAATTCTTGTCAGTCAGTTTCATTGAAATATCTCTAGTCCACCTCGCAGATCTGTTTCCATAGTGGAGCCTAAGATAAGGCTGAATTCATTTCAGCATCTAGTGATTCCAAAGTCTATGAGCTGCCATAGCAATCGCTTCGTGAAGGAATAAAGCTTGGGCTGGATTACAAGATTATGCCCTGGATTTTATTTATTTTTTTAAGCATCCTGTTAATGTTGATAGAGAAGTTGTCAAAGCAAAAATATTGAAAAATAAATAGTTGATCCACAGTGATGTTTAAGAATGAAATATTTTCTCTCTTTCTAGCTGTTGGCATGGAGCTGTACACAGATGTCCCATTCAGACAATGTCGTGCAATGGCGTCCTATGTAGGATTCTGTGTTCTATGCTATCGTAATTATAATAATAATTATAATCATGATTAGGATGCAATCCAATGCTCTCCACCCTCAATGCACGTAAACCTCCAAACACAGAGGCTGATGCAAGGTGTGGAGCCATGGAGGCAGTGCTCTCTGTCACCGCTGCACCTTGCACCCTGCATTTCATCTAGACGGCCGTTGTTTTTTTTTGCCCTCTAGATCAGTGTTCTCCAACCTTGGGTCCCCAGATGTTTTTGGCCTACCACTCCCAGCATGCCCCAGCCAGCGTAGCATGAGCCATTGGCCCTAGCCGCCTCTTCTCCCTGCCATGCCCCTTTTCCTCCTCTCCAACCCCGATTTGCGACCTCGGGGAAGCAGCTGGCGCGGTTCTTTCCACGCCAGCTGCAAGGGGGATGGGGGCTCGGCGTTTTGAGTCCCAGCTCTGAGCTTGCAGGACCTCAGAACTGGGGCTCCGGATAACCCTATGCCCCCCCAGACAATGTCAGGAGGCCATAGGATTGCACCCTCAATCATCCATGTGTTGTATGCATGGCATTATTTGACCATTGTTTTGTTTGTTGTGATGTGCATCTCAATGAAGTCAATGGCAAAAACGTGACCTTAATGGAGGCAGTTGCACCCTCACACCCATTTCTGTGAAGCTAAGATAGATGCATTTGGATGGGGATGGGAGTGACCTTGGTTGGAAACATTAATACAGTGTTTTACAAATTGTGTTCTGGGGAATGTAGAGTTCCTTGGATGTTTAAAAGGGGTTCCTCAATGAGAAGAAGATCAGTAATGGCGCACAAGTTTCCCTGAAAGACAGCTTGCCTACTGCCATCAATCTTTCCCTAAAAGATGCAGCCACAGGGCGTGTTCTCAGCCATACTCTGTGTCCAAGTAGGGCAACTACGAGGCCCAATAGGACTAGGCAGTGTTCTCCTTGAACTGTGTGTCCTAGAACATGTTGCATTATTATTTTTTAACATTTATAAGCCGCCTTTTAGAGTAAACCTTTGCAAGGCTGTGTACAAAATTTATAAACACAAAACACAAGTAAAACAATCATACAATTTTTTTTTTTGAAAGAATAATAAAATTAAAATTGGCCATTAAAACCAGATAACACCATATATGCAATGGCATCCAATGGTGCTGACTTAATTGTAGGCCAAAGATAAGACTTTAGGGCTGCTTGAAAGTCTGTAATGATGGGGCCTGGCAGACATAAATTGAAACAATGTTCCACAAGCAGGGGGCCACGACTGAGAAGGCCCTATCCCTTGTGCCTGTCTGTTTTGGTAGGTGGGCACACAAGCATGACTTCCAATGTTTATCTCAGAGTCCGGGCAGGTTGGTATGGGTAAAGGTGGCCCTTCAAGTAATCTGGACCTCAAGCTATTTAGAGCAGGGGTGGGCAACTTGTATGGCCCCGAAATAACTGCATGTGGCATTGGGTGGCCAGCTGGGAGCACACACATATACACACAAACTCTTCCCCCCCCCCCCGCTCCTGAGCCAGATCTCTGGGAGGAGGGAGAGGCTTTAACTTTGTTCTCCTGCCGGCGATCCTGCTATGGAGTAAGATGGGGGATCGTGTTCATGATGAGTCTTCTGCCATGAATTGCATTCTAAGTAGAAGATTGCATCCTGTCATTTTATTGTCCTCAGAATATGACGGAGCCGACACGGCTCTAAAACTGGGTAGAGGACATTGTATCAATCACCTGGGTCATCCCCTCAATCCAGGTGATCAGACCTCAGAAAACCATCAGCCCTGCAGAGGTGACATGTAGCCCAAAGGTCCAACATGATCAGGTAATGATCCATCCATGGCAATCAGAGAGATGAAATCCTTGTAGACCAGGGCTACCCCACCCTTCCTGCCCCCCAAGTCGAGCTTGATGCTGTACGAGTTAACCAGGAAGACACACTTGGGGAGAGGTTAACACCTCCGTCTTCATCCAACTAGGTTTCGGTGATGCAAGCCAGGTCAGTATGGTCTTCTGCGATCAGGTCAGAGACAGACCATCCCTTTCCATTAGCCAATCTGGCATTCATTAACGCCACGTCCATAATTGAAAGGACTGCCTCCACAGTTACTCAGGCTTGGGGTGGGAACAGGGGGTGAAGTGGAAAGGAGAATAGCACAAAGATGTCTAACCTGGCTGCCTATTTCCTACTGGGCCAGGTTTAAGGTTCTGGTCCTAGTGTACAAAGCCCTAAACAACTTGGGACCAGGATACCTGAGGGGGTGCCTTCTCCCGTACCAACCTGCCTGGTGATCATTGGAGGACATTCTCCTAGTGGTTCCACGTGGACCTATGGCCTTCTTCACCAGGAGAAGAGCCTTCAGTGCGGTGGCTCCACTTCTGTGGAACTCCTTGCCTCTGAAGGCCAGGTAGGCTCTGACACTGTGTTGTTTTTGGCACCTGCTGAAGATGTCTTTGTTCTGGGAAGGCTTCCTTGCTGACCAGCCTGAGTTTTAATGTTACCCTGTTTTTAATGCATTGTTTTTATTCTTTTATCTGTTTTATCTTTTCATTGCTCGCTGCTCCAGAATCTGCCTAGATGTGGAGCGGCATACAAATACTGTAAATAAATAAATAACTTGCTCTCTCGGCAACCGATATTGACACCCCCACTGCCATAATACCCTCTGCCCTGCAATACTCTTATAGTGGCCCACTTTCTTCCTGGCCCCGCAACACACACACACACACACACACACACACACACACACACAAGATCCAGGCCGTAGCCCCGGGTCCTCCCCAAAGGGATGCCCCCGCTTTGGTGTTGCCCCTTTGGAGGGGACCTGGCCAGCAGTGACTTGCTGCCCCAGTCTGCATTCTTCTGTATGCGCCTGATCCAGAAGATGACGCAATGCTGCAGGGGCTGATTTTCACGCTTGGGCCTGTCTAGGCAGGAGGCAGAGCTCTCTAGCCAGCGGTGCTTCTAGCTGGCTTACCCGTGAAGAGAAGGCAGCAGAGAAGCAAGTGGAAAAAGCTCACCCACATTCTTCCTGCGCAGAATCTTTATGATGCACAGAGTAAACCCCAATTGTGGCATTCTTCTCTCCGTGCTATTAAAACTGTGTGTGTGTGAGAGAGAGAGGCTGTGCAGACTTCCCCTCTGCAGACACTAATCTCTCCATGGTGTGGAGAGAAGAATGACTGAACAGGGCTCCAGTCAATATGGAAAGGGTTCCCAGAAGGTAGAAAGCTTCCAGCAACACTACTTATTGTGGTGTAGTGGTTAGAGAGACAGATTAGGATCGGGGAGACTCACGTTCAAGTTCCCATTCAACCCTGGTGGCCTTGAGCTGGCACCCTCTCCTAGCCTAGCCCACCTCACAGGGTTGTTGGGAAAATAAAATGTGAGTGAGGGAGGACCATGTACGTACACTTGCTCTGGGCTCCTTGGAGGAAGGCAGGATAAAAATGTAATACATAATATTAGGAGTGATGTCTTTGCCACATTCAAATTGAGATGTTGGCAAGATCTCCAGGAGTATGTACTGGTGAAATAAAGATAGAAGTTAGAGCAGAATGTGTATGGGGAAGAGGTTAAAAAAAAGGAAAAGTAGATGTTGATGTCAGTGCTGTAAAGGTGGTAGCAGAAGCATCAAGAATGAATGAATGCGATCCCACCGGAATAAAGAGTACGTGTGTTAATCATCCAATAAAAATGCATACAGGAAAGGCCTTTGGATCTGAGAATGCAAGGTGGCGTCGAGAGCACACAATGCAGACCGGATGCTGAAGCTAAGCAGGTATGAGCCGGGTCAGTGCTTGGACGGGTGACTGCCTGGGCTGCCCACATCTGTTCTCCTGCACTGAGCAGCGGGTTGGACTCGATGGCCTTATAGGCCCCTTCCAACTCTACGATTCTATGATCTGGATAAACATAATACATGACTTTAATTGTGTTTTGTGTACAGTAAGTACCCAGGCCAGCTCTTTTTCGTAATATACCTTTATGTTACAAGGATAAAATTAACACTTTTAAATTGTGCTTGTCAGGATTTTGAGCTGACTGAATTTACAGCAGAGGAGGGTGTATGTGTGGTGGCGGCGGCAATGTGGGGGGCGGCAGGGGGAAAGAAATAATATATGGGGGGGAGGGGGATGGAGGAATTTTGCCATTACTGTACATAATGTTATCTTGCATTTGCGGTTGATTGAAGAAAATAAAGAAGGACCTCATCTGAAATCCCAGCAGAAGCTTACATCGCATAATTATCTGTGCTGCCTAAAATACAGGATCTTTATGGGTCAGCACAAAGCTTCAGATAATGATAGCAGTTGTTTGGAGGCATAATTTAAAGAGCAGCAGTTATAGGCATGATTCCAGTTTTCCGAAATGTGATTTTATGAAAAGGCTAACTGATGTAGGTAACTTCTCTTCATTGCTAATACGCTATTGTATGTTGCATCTGGGACTTGCAGCAGTGGATGTTGAGAGAGAGCAAAGCGAGTGCCTGGTATTTTTATACACTATTCCTCTACATCTGCAGTGCAAGCCTATGCATGTTTCCTCAGAAGTATGTCCCGCTGTGCTCAATGGAGTATACAGGTAAGCTTTCCTAGGATTGCCACCCTAGGCTTAGATCTAAAGAAGAATGCAACTAGTTAAGAACATGGGAAGAGCCCTGCTGGATCAGGCCAAAGATCCATCTAATCCAGCTTTCTGTTCTCACAGTGGTCAACCAGATGCCTAACGGAAGCCCACAGGCAGGACCTGAGTGCAGTATGAAATCAGGGAGGCATCCAAAGGAGAAAGTGCTATCGCAATGGGTGACTTCAGTTACCCTCACATAGATCCCAGATAACTTTGTTTTCCAGTCACGACAAAGAGATGCAGTTGCTGTTGACATTGTTTACTTGGAATTCCAAAAGGCTTTTTTGACAGAGTCCCCCACCAAAGACACCTGAGCAAACTTAGCAGTTATGAGGAGAGGTCCTCTTATGGAAAGGTAACTAGTTAAAGAAGAGGAAGCAGAGAGTAGGAATAAATGGTCAGTTCTTGCAATGGAAAGATGTAAACAGTGGAGATGCCCAAGAAGCTGTATTGGAACCGGTTCTTTTTAATGTATTCATAAATGATCTGGAGTTAGGGGTGAGCAGTGAGGTGGCCAAGTTGGCTGATGACACCAGATTATTTAGGGTGGTTAAAAGGGGCAGTGAAGAGCTTTTTTTAGCCCCTCCACCCTCCTTGAGTGCTTTTTTCGCTACACAGGCCTCTGACCCCGTCTAGCTGAGTTGCGTTGCTGGGGCTGGGGACTGTGGCCAAGAGGCCTTTGGATCCACAGTTCCGTGGCCTCTCCTCTCCCTTGCCCACCAGCATGCCCCCTCCTTCTCCATCCTCTTCCCAAGGCCGGAGCTCAGACCTCGGGGGAGGAGCCACCACGGAGCTTTCTGAAGTAGCCGAGAGGGGTGGGGTGGGGTGGGGTAAATCTGAGCGGGGATTTCCCCCTTTGAGGTCATAGCTCTATCTACGGCCTCAGAGGGGGGACGTCCACGGTATCCTGTGGCCACTCAGACACTGTCTATCATTGATTTATTTAAAATAGTTCTAGGCCGCCTTTCAGGGCAGGAGCCCTCCCAAGGCGGCTTACACAATAAAATAGACCGACACAGTCATAAAGCAGTATAAATTTCATCAAAACAACAAACACAGCAATAAAAACATTTGGCCTAGGAACAGTACTAAAAGTCTACGACAAAACTTCAGGGTCTTCAGGTAAAAGCCTGCAATAATGGGGCCTGACGTATCCCCGCCAGCATGTTTTCCAGAAGTGTGGGGCCGCTGCGGAAAAGGCCCTCTCTCGTGTACTTGCCCACTGAAATGCCCTCAAAAGGTGGACAAGTGAGAAGGGCCCCTCTTACTGATTTAAAGTGTAGGCTGGTTGATATGGGTGAAGGTGGTCCTTCGAGTAATTTGGTCCCAAACCATTTAAAATATTAAGGGTCAAAAACAGCACTTTAAATTGGGCCTGGAAATGCAGCCCTAACCAGTGCCGCTGGCACAGTATAGGCATGATATGATCTGACCGCCTCATCCCCACCAATGCTTGGGTGGCCACATTCTGCGTCAGCTGAAGTCCCTGAGCTATCTTTAAAGGCAGCCCCACATACAACACATTGGAGTAGTCCAGCCTGGATGTCACTAGTGCATGAATAACTGAGTCAGGGTCCATCCTCTCCAGATAGGGCTGCAGCTGTCATACGGTACCAGCCTAAGCTGGTAAAACACACTCCTGGACATTGAAGCCACCTGGGCGTCCCCAGTTAGTGCAGAGTCCAGGAGGACTCCCAGACTGTGCACTTGGTCTTTTAAAGGAACTGCAAGCCCATCTAAGACCAGCTGTAAACCTCCATCCATAAGAACATAAGAAGAGCCCTGCTGGATCAGACCAAGGGCCCATCCAGTCCATCATTCTGTTCACACAATGGCCAACCAGCTGCCATGGGATCCCACAAGCAAGACATGAGTGCAACAGCACGCCAGAGACTGGGGAACATAGGCATACTGCCTCTGATACTGCAGGTAGCCAATCAGGTCTAGAAGACATTGATAGCCTTCTACTCCATCAAATTTGTCCAATCCCCTTTTAAAGCCATCCAGATTGGTGGCCATCACTACATCTTGTGGAAGTGATATCCATAGTTTAACTACCGTATGTGCTGTATGAAGTACTTCCTTTTATCTGTCCTGAACCTCCCACCAGTCAGCTTCATGGGATGACCCCTACTGGGTTCTACTATTATGAGAGAGGGAGAAAAATGTCTCCCTATCCACTTTCTCCACATCATGCATAATTTTGTACACCTCTATCATGTCTCCCAGATTAGTTGGTTTCCCAGCCCACAGTACCTCCGTCTTGTCTGGAAAAAGTCTTCGCTTGTTCACCCTTATCAACACCAAAACAGCCTCCAGGCACCGTTTCAAAAACCCCACAGGCTCCCTGGGTTATGTGGATGGAAACATGAAGCAGAGTATCATCCACATAGTGATGATGACACTTCAGCCCATACCTCCTGATGACTTCCCCCAGGGGTTCCAGTTGAGTCTACGGATCTGCAAAACTTGTGCAGTTTCAGAAAATAGTTTGTTTCATTTTAATGAGCATGACTCAGGCTCTCAAAGAGCCATTACTTATTACAATTATTGTGGGAGGTTTTTTATGAATACTTTTTTGGATCCTATTGAAAATCACACTGAAAGAAAAGATGTAGAATCTGAAGGCAATGAAATGTTGAAAGCAGAACAGCAAAACCTTTCTCTGTTAAGGCCATGCCACATTCTTTTTCTTGCAAGAATCTCTGGATTTTGAAGCACTGATTAGGAAACAATCTCACAGTTGACTATGCAGCAATAAAAGCACCAAATTGAAACTGTTCTGAGGTCAGATTCGATCATGGTTTCCTTTTAGTGGATAGGATTTGAAGGTAGAGATATAGAATTTGAGCACTCCAACATTTTTAAAGATATATTTTCACCCAAACACAGTCCAGATGTAAGATTGCTCAATTTCCTAAGCATGAATAGGAGCTCAGGAGTAGCCAGCCTTCCTCTTGCATCTTTCCCCTTCAGCTCATATGCACTGTCCCCTCCTCTACCCCTCTTAGGTGCAGCTCCTTGGCATCTTTTCATTTTTCAAAGGGTTAGTTGGTGTTAGTGTTTCGAAGGGTTAGTGTTACATCTGCTTTGGTGTTTTTTCTAACCACTGTTATTAGTAGTTCAACCCCACACTCTGCAAACGCACTTCTAACCATGGTTGCAGATCCTAACCATGGTTGGCTCTGAAAAGAGAAGGAAGGAATTAGTTCACATGTCAGAGTTCGGGGTGGGGTGGAAGTATTGGGCCTTAACATTGGAACTTTAATACATTTTGATTGTATTTCAAAATGTCAAATGTTACACCAGCACATTAGTCACTGTGCTTCAATTTTGTCAATGTGAAATGTCAAAGTTTTACACACACACACACACACACAATTTCCATCAACATTTTGAAGATTTAAACACTAGGGATGTATGCATTTTTTTTTCTTGCAAAACATGCAAGCATGCCCTGTTTGAAGCGCTGAACTATGTGTTTGCATTCATCTCAATCCTGATGAGATGAATATTTATGAAAATATTCGTAAATTGTTGAACATGTGTTTGCATTCATCTCAATCCTGATTCCCAGTTTGACTTGCGCAAATTTCCTAATTTGCACAAATGTTCTCCATGACTGAATCAGCCCCACTTTAGTCCGCAGAGGAAAGTTGTGCAGATTTTGGGAAACTTATGCAAATCTCCCGTTCAATTCCTGTTCAATTTGCACAAGGTTTCTGTTTGCGCAGGGCAAGGAGTGATCGTGAATGGGAATTGGGCGTGAGACAAGCGGCAAGACAATGTTAGGAGAAATCCTGGTGGTCTTCTCAAACATCACTCTTTCGCTCGTTCCTATTAAACATAAGTATGGACATCTGATGAGAAATGCAACAACTTCATTGTTTAAAGTAAAAGTGCAAACCTTATACCTGCCATTTTCGCATACTTTTATTTTTATTGAATAAGATATGGGGTGGAGAAGTTGTAGACATTGTCTCTGCTATCTACCAGCATTGGATAGTTACTATCTTCCTTTGAAATCTTTCTCTCCATAATGATTATGCACATATGAGTGTGTTGTCTTTTGGCTTTCAACCAGTTGGTTCGTCCAGGAGCCAAGCACATTCCCCTTGCTGTGCAATCCTATACATGTCTACTCATAAATAATACCCATTGAGTTCAGTGGGGCTTACTCACTGAACAGCGCACCGTACTCCCAGATAAATGTGCATACTCTAGGATTGCAGCCTGGATGTACAGCTGAGGCAAAGACAGTGGGCGGATCAGTATGCTGCATAACCAAGACAAAAAGGAATGGTTTAAAAGTACATGCATGAACTAAATATATGATTTTATTTATTTTTTGTTAGGGGCTTCTTCTAAAAACCCATGGTTTGATCTAGACCAGGGGTGCAGAGCCTCAGGCTCAGGGCTGGTATGTGTGTGTCTCTCTCTCCTAACCCCCCCCCCCCCTTTCCAGCCAGAACGTCAAACGCAGCTCACGGGTTTCTTTGTAGAGTTTTATTAAGCAAAAGCAGGGCAACTCAGGTGGTTGCAGAAAAGTGTTACACCAAAGTAAAGAAAGTGATTCAAGAACCTTTATCCCCTCAATGGGAGGCCAGGGAGGTTCAACAAGTTGATTCTGCACTGAGGTGTTTCGCGCTTCCTCACCCTCAAACTAGAGAACCGACTCCGCCCCATAGGCGGGTCAAAAGCCTTGTGAGCCAACCGAGCTGGTCGACGGAGAGACGTCAGCTGTTCTTGCCTACGTAATTTACGCCGCTCTTGGGCACCAGTTACCGAGGCTGGTTTCCCCCCCTTCCCCTGCCTCTGCCTTCCCTGTTCCCAGAGATTCCCCCCTTCCACGGCCTCCTAGCTCTGGTTATCTGCACAGAGAGGCATCTCTGCAGGCCTCCTCTTCCCCCTTCCCCTCCCTGTCTGTTCCAGAGTCCATTCCCACGGAATCTGTGACCAGTGCTGTTTTGGAGTTAGGGAATCAGAACTGGAGCAGCTAGGAGAGCTAGCCCTGACAAGGGCCCTCCTGGAGTTGCAGTCCGGCCTTCCTCGGCCAATCCAGCCCTCTGGGGTTGCCCAGATGGCCCCACACCTTCCACTGGCCCTGCCCCCTTTCCCTGGCCCCACCCTCTTCGTCCCCCAACCACCAATCATTTCTTGGCTTTTGTTCAATCCCCCCCCCCCCCCATTCTAAAAGGTTGGAATGCCTCTCCTAAGGCTTAGTTACCAGCAGTAAGAGCTAACATATGCTTGGAGTTTTTGGTAATTTGGCCCTGTCCTTTTGCCTTTGGCCCCGCCCACCGCTGGAATGCGGCCCCCGAAAACTCCCAAAATGGAATTCTGTCTTTGGGCTGAAAGAGGTTCAACACCCCTGCTGTAGACTGAAGTCCAAAGTAAACATGTCTGATTGTTGTTCTTTAAGTAGCAGCCACCGGGGAAGGGGAGAAAGGATGGGAACAGGGGCTTTAATCCTTCTCCCCCCACTCTGTGGCCTTGCTGTAAATCACCCCCCTCCGCCAAAGCCCCAGGAGGCCAGCTTCTATTGGTCTTCTGGGGAATCATCTCTCCTCCCCACCAGTGCTATTTTGGCCCTGAGAAGCCTGCGTCTATGTGCCTTAGTGGGGATTTCAAAACATCTGTTCTAGCACTGTAGCTTTACCTCCACTGCACCATAAGCCACTTGTGGCCAGGATGAGGGAGGGGCTACTATGTTGGAACCAATAGAAAAAGCCCAGTTACACATACACACGGACACATAATGGTCCTCCTGGATCACCATCTATGAGAGTTGGTGTAGCGTAGTGGTTCAGAGTGTGAGCTCCGAAGCTTATTTCAACCTTGACATTCTTAGGTCGCCATTGACAGGTACAGTCATGCCTTGGATTGAGAGCGTAATTCGTTCCGGAAACGTGCTTGTAATCCAAAACACTCTTATATCAAAACGAAATTCCCCCAAAAAAATTTGTACAGAGATTTTTAATTTAAGCTGTACTACAGTACTTGTATTGCAAGACATCGCTTGTATATCAAGTTAAAAAAATATATTAAATATTTTAAAAATTGCTTGTCTTGCAAAACGCTCTCAAACCAAGTTACTTGTAATCCAAGGTATTACTGTAAAAGGTTTGCATCCTTAGCCTCCATCTCCAATCTGGGGATGATGATCTAGTGTGGTGTGGCTAAAAGTGTCAGGTGAAAAGAGTGACAGGTCATCTGGGTTCAGATTTCCACTCAGCTGTAAAGCTCATTGAGTGACCTTGGGCTACTCAGCATCTCCCAGCCTCACTTACCTCACAGGGTTGTTGTGAGTATAAAAATAGTGTGGGGAGAACTGTGTACACCACACTGAGCTGTTTGGAGACAGGTGTGGGATAAAGTGTAATAAATAAAATAATAATACAGATCTTCCTTGCAATGGATTGCATTGTATGTTCAGCACTCCGAACCTGTGAAATACACTGTATGAATGCTAAGTATTTGTTAGCATCTGTCTTCTTCTTACAGGCGTGTCAGCCACTCTAAGGCTTGCATTTACAGTGTTCTCAGGATGTGTCTGAAGTTTGACAATGCGTAGGAAGCCGTGTCCTAGTGTGAAAGCTTCAGTGCCGAAAGTGAATTATTTAGCACTTACCTTGAGTCATGTCTTGTGATAACGGTGGCTTGTTTTTAAGAGTGTCGCTTCTGTTTTGTAGATCAGACTTACTGTGATCGTTTACGGCAGGACACGGCTTTTCTAACGAGCAATGGCAGACTGAGTGAGCAGCTGGTTGACAAAATTATCCTTCAGCTAAACAGAGTTTACCCCCAAATTCTCACCAATAAAGAAGCTGAAAAGGTAATTAGAAGCTATTGATTATGTGCTCTAGGTAGCTCATTTAACATGACTAGGGTTGCCAGTTTTTAAAGATTCTATTACCAGTTCGGGATAGTGGAGCCTGGGAGATCCAGAGGCACTTCTGGGGAGTGGAGAGCAGTAAATTCTGGCGGATCTGAGGGTGAAGACCAGAGCAAAACCTTCCTCTGTTCAGCTAAGGTGTACATCTATTGTCCCTTGTTAAAATCCTGCCTGCACCTCACCCATGGTTTTGCTTAACAAAATCAAGACTAAAACTGTGTTGCTATCAGGACCCGATAAATGCAACCAGAACAGATAAGAAGGTGAACCGTGTTGCGAAGTATAGTTTAGATCCCTCGTGTAGTATATACTACTTAAAGAACGGAGCATGTAGAAGACCTAGAAAAAGTTTTGTCCCATTTTACAAATGCAGGATGTTGAGGCGGAGACTTCTCCCAAACATAATCAGCGCAGCCACAGCAGAGAATTTTAAACTCAAGAGCCCTGCTACTGTATCACTTGTGCAGTCCTATCCTAGTCAAGTCCCACTAAGTCCAGTTGGTTCTATGCCCAAATAAGTTTGCATAGGACATCTGAAAACAAGACAGGCAATTTTATGCAGAGGATGAGAAAACCTAAATCACAGATCCTTACTATTGCACCTTAACTAAAGTTATTTTACTTTGTCAGGAAAAACATCAGTGTTTATATAAATAGTCCCAAGCCTCAAACCGCTGTGAACATAACACCCACAGTATTTGTTCTGAAACTGCAATGAACAATTCCATGCATTCAATTAATATTCATGTAGAACTGCGAGGCGGCATTGCCCTCTGTTTGCAACCCAAACATCTGGTTAGGAGCAAAATCTTGCCTATCTTACTAGATACAATTAACCCTTGTTTACACTCACACACACGAATACATTTTTTCACACTAATGAAATAACTACTGTATTCCCAAATAGAACTTCTATTCCCAAATAGAACTGTTGCCCACACAGTTAAATCTTTTTGCACTTCCAAGTTTCAGTGCTTATGACTCATGCATTGGGAGTGAGTTTTAAATTCTTGTTTGTGAGCAAGTCCAATGAATATCCAGTTAGGTTGATCTTTATGTATCTGGGAATTTTTGGGAAGTCATGAGGTAAGGAAGGTGTAGCGCAAGAATACAAAGCCCTTTTGAGGTCGGAGGCCAGACTGCCACCCCACCAGGAGCTGGATGACATCAATGGGTGTGGCCACACCTACTGATGTCATGTCAGGGGGCGTGGCCACACTCACTGACATCATCTCTCTCCCTCCCAACTCCCAACATAGAGAAAGGGTCTCAGCTAGCAACAGGAAGAGAAGAAACTCCTCACGGTGCCAGCCAAGTCCCTGGTTTCACATGGCACCCCACAAAACTACTCAGCCCATGCCAGGAAGAGCAGCTGCTCTTCCTGGCATGGGCTGAGTTCCTGGCGTTGCACGGCTCCCAGCACCACATCCCAAGTCCCCACTGTCCGCATCCCCACTGTTATCTCCGATTGGAGATTGGAGATAACAGCAGGGATTGGCCCTGCTGGTGTGCCTGTGCGCGGAGGAATCCCATTAGTTTGCCCCTATGGCGAGAGCATGAAAAGGACTCATGTTTAGTGCTGGTTGGTTGGTTGTTGTTGTTTTTTTGCCTAGTAGTTATTTATTAATACATGCACTTAACGATTGGTCACTGCTGCTTGTTTTTCCTATGGTGTGTGTACTGGTCCCTGTTAGATAATGGAGAAAACCTGTTATTTACTCTCCCTTGGCAACAACTTCCTGTCATGTCAGTAAAACACCCCAAATGGTTTGTGCAGAATCCTATGCTCTGCCTTAGGTATGTTTGAACAAACTACAAAGCTGGCTTTGTACTCTTTCACGTGCTGTAGAAGTGTGACATTTAAAGTCGTTTTTATTGCTGGATTTAATCAGTGCTTTTCCCCCTGGCAGTTTCGGAATCCCAAAACTTCTCTTCATAGTCGGTTGTCAAACCTTATAGCCCACTTGCAGAAGCAAGGTGACAAACCATGTCAAGAATTTTACCGTGCTTTACAGATCAATGCCGAAAAGCTGTATAACAACTTGCCAAGCAGGAGAATTTTAAGTAAGTTGGAGCATTAGCAGCTTTCTTCAGTCACTCTCTTATGATGTTGCCTCTTTCTTACAAACACTCAAAGCTGCCTAAGTAATCTGGCAGCCAAGTGTTTATTTATATCTGTTAGAGTTGTAGTTGCACACCGATTTGGCAGTTTTCAAATCTAACAGCGTTGGGCCCTTTACAGATATTTAGTGTTCCCTTTTATGAGTGTCAAAGGTGGGGCTCTGGACTAAGTTCGTGGAGTTGCCCAGGAAAAGATATCCAGTGCCTGGCTTTGTGTGTTGCACAGAATCCAAACAAGACTGTTTTGAGCCTAGATTGGTTCTGAGTTGATTACATAGAAAAACACGGTGGACGATTTGCCTTCTGTAAGGGAAGAGTATCAGATATTTCCAAGTTCTATTTTTTTTTTAAAGGCAAATGCATTTGCAAAGATGATTGGATCAGTCAGCCACTTATTTGAAGATTTATACTATTTCAACTTGATTTCCAGTTGCAATCAGTTTTTCATCTCTGAGAGTCATTGGTAAAACTTATATTGGTAAAGGTGGTTATATTTAAATACGTAGTCCTGTGTAATTCTTGTTAACAAACTGCTCAACAGAAAGCTAAGCGTGAAAAGTGTTCTGTTCATCTGACCAAACAGGATAAACGGTTATGGCCTAGACTAGAGCGATTTAATTCTATGAGCAGTCTCTTTTGGTTTAGAAGATGTTCTCATTTTTAGAGTATTTCCCAGTTAATCCCACTGGTTGAACTCTTGAGAGAGGTTGTGTAGTGGAGCAGAGTTTCTGTTCATCTCACTTAGGATATCGTAGCTCTAACTGCACGAAGTCATGTGTAGTTTCTGGTAATGTAACTTCCATAACTTCCAGGGAAACAATGTGTGTGGTGTTAACGGTGAGCTTACCACATTGCTGGAGTCCGCATGTGATACATACTTACAGCACACTTTTAAAGTAATAATTTGAACCTCCCTCACCACCCTTATTTGCAGCTCACAGTGCTTTCTGCTATGTCTGGTTTTATAACTATTTCACTTCCTGCATAACAGCTGGCTTACTTTGACATAACGGCCTCTGCCTTATAGCTATGACACAAACTAACAAAATTGGACCCAGTCTTAAGTTAGTCATGACTGCTGATGCTGCTGAAACTTGAAATCAATCATAATCATCTAGTAGGTTTGTAATTCTCAAAATTCTCAAATGCATATTGGGCCCTGACTTTGTTACAATTATTCATTATTTTTGTAGTTCGAGATTGATTCTGAGTTCATTTATATTTTCTGCACATGCGTTTTCTGCATGACTACGCATCCAAACTCCACCATCTTTGCGCATGTACCTCCTTGACAACATCTGTGTCAGCAACATGTCAGCTCCTCCTGTGCTGCAAAGCAGTGGCAATAGCCTCTGCCCATGGCTCCTCCGCCATCTTGATCTACTAGTTTACTACTGTAAGTAAAGCAGTAGGGCTGGGGAATGCTGGGAGTTGTGTAACTTTTTTCTTTTTAAATATGCATAGGATTGTACCCTTAAGCATGGTTAAGGATTGTGTCGGCCAGTCCGGTTCCCTCCTAAACCTGCTTTGCAAACCGGTTTCAAATCCTGGTCACAATGAGACCTCTGGTTAAGGTCAAGGCAGATGGAAGTTTTCAGCCAGTGTCACTTTTGAGCTGTATCCAGAGGAAGGAACATCATCATGTTTCTCAGTTCACAATATCCCATTTGTTGGTATAGAGAGGAAAATCCACGCTGATTTCAAGGTAGGATTGTTCTAATAAACACATTGCAGGTAGCAGAGATGAGTCATAGATAGACGATTTTCTCCTTATAATTTATGAGTGTTCAGTTTAGGCAGCAGATTAGTGACAACATAGGCATTATCTGTGTTCTGTTGATTTCGTACAGTGTGATAAAGCCCAAATCAGATAGACTTCATTCTTGGCACATCGTCTTCGCTGAAACAGCATCAAGGACAGTAGCACCAGGTCACTCTTCTGAGATGCCAGAAGCACAATAGAAAAAGTCTTTGCTTGCTCATTTATTCCCCTTTAGTGTGTTTTGTGGAAGTTCGGTACTTTCTGCAGTCTAGGATACAGTGAGCATATGAGGCTTGTGTAGCTGGTGAGCAAATGACAACATTCTGGAACTACTCTGACATTCTGATCCACTGAAACATGTTGAATGGATTTAGGATCAAATTTTAATCATCAAATTTGTATCCTGTCTTCTTTTTTTCAAGGAATTCAGTGGAGCAAAAATTGTGGGGCAGGCAGGGTTGAGAGAGAGAGAGAGACTAGGTTCAGACAACATGATAACACACACTCAAGGGTAGAGTATGGGTTGAGTGTGTCATTGAAACATGGGTTATCGTGTTGTCTCAATCCAGCTGAGATAACAAACCATGGTGGACAGCCCACAGTTCCTAACCAACAACAAACCATGGGTTTTCTTCATGGGTTGTTCGTGGTTTACAAGCCATGGCTTGTTAGTGCAGCTGGGTTCAGACAACACGATAACCCACATTTCAACAGCAACCCACAGTTCAACGACAACTCACACTCAACTCTTGAGTGTGGGTTATCGTATTGTCTGAACCTGGTAGGTGACTTGCCCAAGTCTATCCAGTGAGCTGTGGGCCATTCCACACATTATATATGGCAGCAAACTCAGGTTTCTGTGACTAAGCAGAGGCTTGACAGCTGTCTGATAAGTACATTTGGCTGATAGATGTATTTCCAAACGTGAGTATCTCCCATTCATAGATTTACATTTTGAGCTGCAGTCTTAAAATAAGAAGGTGTACACACAAAAATATAATGCAGAGAAGAGGAATCCCTGAGCAGAGATCTGAAGCTGAGTTTCTCTTGTTCCAGGCCGACTCTCAGCCTAGTCGTTATACCAGACTAGTCTTTTCACTGCTGGCTGCCTTGCTTGTCATCCTTGACACTGGCCCTTTGTTTGTGGAACTCTGTGAACCAGGGGTGGGGAACCTCCGACCCAGGGGCCAAATCTGGCTCTCTTGGGGATTCCCCAGAGAGCCCCACCCCTTTCTCACATTCCCCTGATCGTTGGGTGGCTTCCTGGCTTTTGCGCAGTTTTCCCCCCCCATTCTGAAAGATTGAAATCCCTCTCGTGAGGCTTCGTTACCGGTAGTAACTGCCGGTATTGGGGCTCCATCCCCTTTGCCTTCAGCCCCGCCCACCACTCGAAGGAGGCCCCTGAAAGCTTCTCCAAAATGGAGTGCAGCCTTTGGGTTGAAAGGGGTTCTGCAACCCTCGCACACTGATGTTACTATGAGGCTGCAATACTTGGAACATTTACCTGGGAGTAAGCCCCACTGAACACAGTGGAACCTATGTCCCAGTAAACCTGCAGAAGAGTGCATTGTTAGGTTACAGCAACTTCCCCCAACCTGGTGCGCTCCAGATGTGGTGGACTACAACTCCCAGTATCCCCCCAGCCATCCTGGGGGGGGGCTCTGGGAGCTGTAGTCCAACACATCTGGAGGGCACCAGGTTGTGGAAGGCTGGGCTACAGTCTTATGCACACTTACCTGCGAGTAAGCCCCACTGAACTCGATGGAGTATATTGAGAGCACATAGATTTCATAGATTTTTCATAGATCACAGAGTTGGAAGGGGCCTACAAGGCCATCGAGTCCAACCCCCTGCTCAATGCAGGAAACTAGAGGAGGGGTCTCCCATCCAAGTAATCACCAGGCCTGACCCTGCTTAGCTTTCCACGCTCGGACAAGCTGAGCCAGCGTAAGCTACAGGCCATAATGCAGGACCGGATGCTGAAGCTAAGCAGGTATGAGCTGGGTCAGTGCTTGGACGGGTGACTGCCTGGGCTGCCCACATCTGTTCTCCTGCATTGAGCAGGGGGTTGGACTTGATGGCCTTATAGGCCCCTTCCACTCTACGATTCGATGGTCCTATGAACTTACTTCTGAGTGACTTGCATAGGATTGCACTGTGAATAAAATTATAACTTTATAACAATGCAGTATTGTTGGGACAGAATAGTCATCAGCGTTGTCATTTGTGGCAGTAAAATATAGTTCCTTTCACCTAATATATTTCTTTGTGTTATGGGAAAGATTAATATAGGAACTAGCAATATGTTTAGTATGGCAAGCCCATATTAGAAATATATCAGGGTCTGGATGGGGTCAGCTAATTTGAATCTATGACTCAATATATTATCAAGCCAGTTTGCAAATAAAAGGCCACAGGCAGTGGTCAATAGAAGTGTTTCTTCCATGATATCTTTGTGCAAGTTCTATGTTGCCGAGAGAGCCAAATGTAAGAGTGTGTGTGTGTCTTCAAAAGCCTGCATAGTTTCCAGAACTCTTTTTCCAGACTTTCATAACCATGCAGTAATTAATCCCATCTGTAGCTATTGTTCAGCATGCTTAAATAACAAAGCAGAAGGATCAGTTGGCCACAGATGCTTTGGGCTGCCTTTTAAAGCTGAAGCAACTTCACCCTAAACTCGAGCTTTAGCCTTTTTAATTTAATTTATTTTTTTTTTACTTGTGCCAAATTACTATAACTTTACATGGTGAGTTGGAGCAAACTACATGTTGCGCTGCTGCTGTCTGTGTGTGCCGTGAAGTCCCGAGGACTCCCTCTCAATTGCACAGTGCCTGTGGCAGGCCTCGCCAGGCTGGTGCCCTCCGGATGTTGTGGGATTCAACTCAAATCGGCCCCAGCCAGCACAGCCATTGGTCAAAGATCCTGGGAGTTGCAGTCCAAAGTATCTGGTGGGCACCCGGTTGCGGAAGGGTTCCCTGTGGGTTTGGAGGGAGCAACTTGTACAGGAAAAGAGGCAGGAAGCAAGGGCGTAGTTAACTCTTCCCCTCTTAGGTTACTGCAGTGTTTCTCAACCTTGGGTCCCCAGATGTTTTTGGCCTACAACTCCCAGCATGCCCCAGCCAGCTATGCTGGCTGGGGCATGCTGGGAGTTGTAGGCCAAAAACATCTGGGGACCCAAGGTTGAGAAACACTGGGTTACTGTAACCTTTTACCCTTGCCAGAGGTCCAAACCCATATTTACCGGGCAAATGTGGATCTGGAACACGGCATGGCTAAAGCAAAATTCACCCTAAACACCAGGCCTCTGTCCTGCCGTACATCTTCCACATTTGATGTGCATGCCTCAGAGTATTACATTTTTGAGACCTGCACACTGTGTATGAGTTTATTGAAAGTGGAAAGAAAATGGGGTTTTGCATTATGGCAACTGTGAATTCATCTTTTGCCATGCTAGGTAATCTACTTCTCCAGCTACTGCAAATGGAGGCTGAAAAGTCTGTTCAAAGGTGAGGGGATCCCTTCTGCCTGACTTTCAGAAATGGGGAAGTTCTGCTCTGTGTGATCAGGGGTGCTGCTGAGAGTTGCATGCAGGTTCATCTGCCGGTACCACTGAGGATAACAAGTCCATGGAAAATGCCATGCGCGGTGAATTGGCTCTAAAGATAAATATTATTTGTTTAAACAATGACATCTTCTGCAATTAAAGCCCTTTTTCGAGTGGAAGGGTAAAATGGATTGGTGGCTTTAAGCCTAGACAGTTGTGAAAGCATTTTTTCTTCTAATTCCTTGCATTACCAACTTCGTATAGGAAGTTCCACGAAGGCGATAAACTGGTTGCATTTTGCCCCACAAATCTTTGACCTGGATGAAGCTGGAGGCCATCAGTATCCCCACTGCTTTTTGCTGATAATGTCTGAGGGGCTGATTATGCCAGTAGGATTCACACTGTGTTCAGGCAGGGGGCCCTGTGATGATTCCTCACAAGCATATCAACGGTACCTGATGAGAAGATCAATAATAGTGAACAAGGTTTTCTGGAAGGTGACACGTTCTCTATCCTGCCAGTGCACAGCTGCAGGGATGCGTTGGCTGTGCTCTGGGTATGCGCTCCACTCGCACAAAGCAACAGGCCTCACCAGAAGGTACCCACCATGTGATCAGTGTGAGCCTAGAACAGGGGTGCGGGACCTCAGGCCTGCGGGCCAAATCCAGCCCACCTGGGGCCCCAGTCAGGCCCCGCCCCTTCCCCCTGACCACCAGTCGTGTGGTGGTTTCCCAGGTTTTCGCATTCTAAAAGGTTGAGATGCCTCTCTGAAGGCTTCGTTACTGACAGTAACTAGGAACCTGAAGCTAAGATAGGGGATTTTTGGCATTTTGGCCCATTGCCTTTGGCCCTGCCCACCCCTAGGATGTGACCCACAAGAACATTGCTGACATTGAATCTGGCCCTCGGACTGAAACACCCCCGCCCTAGCACACTCCTCTGCTCTCACAGTCCTCTGCCACACGTGGGGGCTGCTTCCATAATAGATGTCCAGGGGACCCCCGGCACAGTGCAGTGTGCTGTGGGCTCCCTGAAGGTAGAATGCTTTAAAACCTCAGAATTATGTGATTTCAGCGATAAAACGGCGGTCAAGTGTGTTGGCTCCTTCCTTCCACCCGGATGATTGGCCATTTTCTGAATATAATGGTGCTTGTACACACTTACACGCATATTCAGTGAGATGTAGAAGGCTAAGCTATATTTTGCCTTTGATCCCTATTTATTTAGTAATTTTGTTTATTTGATCAAACCACCAGGAGAGCATAGCACGGTGGCAGGCCTCCGAACCTTTTGTGTTGTTGGCCCCTTCAGCTATTGTTTTTTTTTAAGGCTTCTGATAGAAAGGAATGATTTAGCTAAAATTGGGGTGGGGTGGTGGAAACAGGGCTTAGGGCTTGTGGATTTCATTAAGGGCCCCCCTACCTACCTTCCTTTCATAGTCTGAGCACTGACATAGCATAATGCTGAGGGGTGGGAGAAAATAATGGCCATTTTATGTCACGTTATATTACTTTGAAAACTGGTAATGCCTTTCCTTCCACTTTGCATGACTTGCTTCAGCAGTGTCCTGGACTGAATACAACACTAACTCTTGGTGTGTTGCTTTTGTTTCTAGAAACCTCAGATCCACAGGGATAAACCCTGAGAAGGAGAAATATATTCTAAATGACAGGGGTAAATAACACGTGTAAAGTATTGTTGGCTAAATCAATATTGGACAGTAAGGTTAACAAGGGGGAAAAATATGTTACTATAATTTATTTTCATGACATTAATTTTAAATGTGTTTGCTGTGAACACCTGCTTTGATTTTAATAGATTAAAGATGTATATGAATAATCAAGATTTTTTTTAAAAAATAGTAATTTCTGGGTTGTTCAAACCGATCATCTGATGTCGTGAATTCCAAGCTATCCTAGGCGTCGAGGGCGGATCAGCTTAGGATACAAACCAGCTGCGCCAGCACCACTGAAATCAATAGGTGCTGTGGCAAAGCGTGTTAATACCATTCATTTCAGTGGGGCTTGCACAGGAGAACTGCCACGGGACTGTGCCCTGACCGGCAAAGTACTCACAACAGGGGGACTCCAGATTCAAAGTCTACTAGGCCATATCTGCATTGGCATTTTTGAGCATTTGCATACGTTTTAATACGTTTCTGACTTCACGTGGAAACCTTTAAGTTAATGTTAAGCCAATCTCCCCCTCTCCCCAATTATTCTCAGCTACTGGGTGTGTTTGCGGCGCTTTGGGGCTTTCAAATAATCTTGAAACATTTAGATAATTTTGAAACAGCTCTGCAAATACTATTTGAGGTGCCTGCTCAACTCAGCTGAGCTCCGCCACCTTCCCGCACACTCTTGCTCTCCCATTTATTTATTTATTTATTTAATTTATTACATTTATATCCCGCCTTTTTTCCTGCAAGGAACCCAAGGCGGCTTACATAATCCCCCTCCTCCTCCTCTCCATTTTATCCTCACAACTGCCCTGTGAGGTAGGTTAGGCTGAGAGTCAGTGACTGGCCCAAAGTCACCCAGGGAGCTTCATGGCCAAGTGGGGACTTGAACCCGGGTCTCCCGAGTCCCAGTCCAATACTGTAACCATTACGTCTTGCTGGCTCCCTTTGGCTCCTGTTCTGCATCTTTGAAACCTGAAGGCAGGGAGTGGACCAGGCACACAAGCCGCCATTAGTGCTGTATCATGGAAATACCGCACATTGCTAAGGAACCTGTGACTACCTGAAAGCTGTGCACTTAGCCCCATCTCTGTTCTAGTCTATGATCCCCAATTATTATTATTATTTTTTTTAAAAAAAACCCGTTCATTTGGGCACAGTCAGGGTTGCATCCACCAATCTGTCGTCCATGTGTTCATTGGAGCTGTTTTCATGGAGCCTACACATGTACATTCAAACATTCAGAGGTTCCTGTACACGTGATCCGGGACCCTAGAAAACACGGGGTCCTGGATTGCATATACAGAAGCCTATGTATAGGTGGGCGCATGGGCAAAGGCTCCATGCAAATGAACACAGGGAGGGTGGGTGTGGTGCTAGGAGGTTGGCTCTGACCATTTGTACACAAATAACACATGAATAGGGCTGGGGGTCCTTAGACCAGAAGAGAGAAGCCTCTTAGAGCAGCCTCTGCACCAGGGGTGTTGAACCTCCATCAGCCCGAGGGCCAAATTCCATTGTGGAGAAGCTCTTGGGGGCTGCATTCCAGTGGTGGGCGGGACCAAAGGCAAAAGGGGTGTGGCCAAAATACCAGCAAATTTTAGCTTAAAGTTCTTGCTGCTAGTAGCTAAGCCTCCGGAGAGGCATTTCAGCATTTCAGAATGGGCAAAAAGCAGTGCAAAAACTGGGAAACCGCCAAATGATCTGCACTTGTGGGGGAGCCGGGGGAAGGGGGCCTGGCATTCTGGGGAACCCCGGAGGGCCAGATTTGAACCCCAGGCAGGCCAGATTTGGGGCGCTGGCCTGAGATTCAACACCCCTGCGCTACATGGATGCTTTATTTCATAGATTTCATAGATCATCGAGTTGAAAGGGGCCTACAAGGCCATCGAGTCCAACCCCCTGCTCAATGCAGGAAACTAGAGGAGGGGTCTCCCATCCAAGTAATAACCAGGCCTGACCCTGCTTAGCTTTCCACACTCAGACAAGCTGAGCCAGCGTAAGCCACAGGCCTGTATTTATGGAGGTTGCACACACCGCTGGTGAGGCCTAACTTCTAACCTTAACTAATCCAGGATGGAAAATGAAAGAACCACAAGTACAATCAGCATGGAGACGCCCCAGATTGGCACCTGGCATTTCTGAGGCTGGTTGCTTGTATAATTTTATATTCAAGCAAGTAGCTAATGACAAGCCAGATTTATTTCATAGACTTTAACTAGCTAAAAGTCTCAGGAAACATTCCGTTTTGTTTTGCAAGTTTTTAATGAGGGTGAAGTAAGAGATTGGCGAGTTACAAGGAATAGAAGCAGTCACCATCATAACAATAATAATGGCAGCACAACATAATAGCTCTGGGAAATAGTGATTGCATATTATAGTACATGAAGCACAACACAAACATAATTATTCCAGTTGCATTCAGATCAATGTAGTTATGCATGGTAACAAGAATAACAGCCAATGAACCATTAATTTGAAAACATAATTTTAATCCTTCTCTGCTGTTTTAATGAGTGGCTGATTTGTCTTTTCTTCTCTAGGTCCTATATTCTTTCTTGCCTGCTTCAGTGTTGCTGCAGGTTTAGCATTCTTCATGTATAGCTACAACCCAGGTAATTAATGCTATGAGATTTTTCTTTCTGAGAGGATAGTTTTAGTAGGTGGGCGTATAATCGTATTTATCTTGGCATAAAACTTATTTTGGAAGGATTATAATATATGGATAAAAATGGAACTTCTCAGATGTGACTGATCTGTGAGGCCCCAATGACATAATTCATAGTCACACATTTTGGCAGGGCTGGCAAGTTCTTCATAAGTCATCTGGAGGCTGGAAATATAAACAGAGTGAGGAAGAACTCTTCTCAGATGGAATCCTTCCATAATAGGGCTGTGTGAATCAACAAAACTCAAACTCGCTGAAATTCTCCAAATTCCATCCCGAAGCTCGTTCTGAGAGCTTTTTTTCTTTTCACACAAAAATCCGCCCACATCTTAGTGCATATTTTTCCAAGTGTATGCATCAGCTGTGCACATTTTTGAAATGTACTCATTCTCCTCCCACTGATTAAAACATATTTGTGTGCATTTTTCAAAAGTATGTATTTTTTCAAGCGAATTTTTCAAACATGCGCATGCTGTTAAACATTGTTTTTCAGGTCCGCGGATCACATTGCAAACTAGGAAATGTACTTTCTTCAACCACAGATTGCGTCCAAGTCTGGGTTTGCTCCAGAAGGTGTGAACTGGATAAAATCCCAATCCAAACTGAACTGAAACTAATTTCTCATACATTCCTATCCATATAGCACCGATGGTCATAGAAGTGGAAGCCAACAGGTCCACTCAAATGTCTTTGGGGGTTCCAATGACTTGCCCTGTGGTGACTAGCTTCATCAGAGCATTTCTGAAAGCAGGCACAGGATCCATCTATATTATGCTTTGTTGACATTTTCCCTTTACAGTTGGTATGAAAGAGAGAAACTACCTGACCTCATATTATTTCATATTATATTATTATAGTTATTTCATATTCTAGTACAGCATTTCCCAACCTGTTAGTTCAGTATTTCATGAAATACTTCCCAGTTATAGTTATTCCATACTATATGTTATTTCATATTCTAGTACAGCCTTCCCCAACCTGCCCGCCCTCCAGATGTGTTTGGCTAGGGATGATAGGAGTTGTAGTCTGACATATCTGGAGGGCGCTGGGTTGGGGGAGGCTGTTCTAGCATGTTAGGCAAGAGCAGAGGGAGTTGGCATTGAAGAGAGAGGCCAACTCAAGTGACCCTGGGGCAAAAAGGTTTAATGCCACATTGAGGGACATGGGTGCATTGCTTGGACTTTCTCCTGGCCAATGTGCTATCTGTTCAAAATGTTTCTCTGCCAGGTATTTTTTCAGGGTATTTTGTTCTATGCTTTCTACACCGCAATCTTCCATTACGGGTGATAGTAATGGAATTCATAGGTATTTCTTTGCGCTCTGCTATAAACTGCATTTGTGATATTACTTAGGGAGAGATTGGGATAATCTAGTTTCCCCTGACCTCAGTTCAGTTCATTTCAACTGGTCACTTATTGGAATATTATCCTAAGTGTTCTGTTCCTTTTAACTGAGACATTGTGGTTTGAGATGTGCTGACATTTTCTTGTTACACGCTGTGTGTGTATCACTGTTATTAGAAGTGCAGTTTTTTGTATCCCATCACCCAGTGATTATTTTGGCATGGAATGATTCATATATTAGCATTCTTGGAAACCACCTTTTGTTGTGTGTTTGGTAATGTTGAAAATGAACCATTTCTTGTGTGCAACCTGGAAAGGAAAGACCACTGGGAAAGATATAGATACATGAAAAAAAATTCTATCGTGATGCCCTACAATTTGCTTGTTAGAGCTCTATAGTTAATTTATAGTTCACTGTGGATTTAAGTAGAAGAGGTGATTTTGAATAAATAATCCATTCATGACAAAAATAATTGCTCACTCAAAATTAGGTTAAGAACTCTTCTTTACAAATCACAGTTCCTTCTGTAGCTTAATCTACAAGGCATTGAATAGAGACGCTTTCTCCAAGCTGGTGCATTGGCCATGCTGGCCAGGAATGATGGGAGTTGTAGTCCAACACATCTGGAGGGCACCAGATGAGGGGAGGCTGAACTAGAGCAATTCTCCTTGGAATTCTTTGGGGGAGGGGGGGGCAATCTGTTGTTTGTCAAAGATCATGTGTTATTTTGGTTATGGTTACGGTTGCAGATCTGACTCACTTCAAGAAATGTTCCATCCCATTCCTGTTCTTTGCTTCATCCTAGATTCAAAAGTCCTGGGAGGAGCCAAGAAGGTGCTGGGATTTTCCCCAATCATCATAGGAAGACATGTTAGGAACATTTGTATGTTATACATGGAAGACTCATCAAGGAAACAATAAGATGGAACTGGCTCTGCTGGCCGGCATCCAATGTCCCTGCCAATGGAAAGGATGCATTGCAAAAAGATATGCTATTTTCTCATACCAAAGATATAACTAAGTGGCTTTAGCAGTGTATATATACAGCTTCAAAGGGCTTTCAAAATGTCAGCTATATATGCCTTTTCCTGTGGGAGTGGATCTTTTTATTTTTGTACAAACTTATTTTAAACTATTTATCATGTGGGAAAGATGTGTGTGTGTGTGTGTGTGTGTGTGTGTGTGTGTGTGCGCGCGCGTGTGCGCGCACACACACACACATTTTAACATTGCCCTAAGCTGTTGCAAAGTCTTAAATGTATTTGATTCTGGTCTAGAGGATACACAAAGTGGTCTCAATTCCAAGGTGGAGAGTGTTGTTTCTGAAGCTTGTGCTGAATGTTGGTGCCCTGCTGTTTGTGTTTATGCGGGGAGGGGGATCTTTATCACAACAATTCCACATGGAAGCCCTCTTGAACTTCTCTGTTTGATGGAGAACAAACAGAAGGGGTGATATCCATCGCTGCCCATGTGCCTTCACTCATTCGGTTGTACCCGCCAGAGCAACAGGAAACGAGTGTTTCCTGAAAAAAACCCTGGAAATGAGCCAAAATACTTGTTTCCAGAACAGAACAGGACAGATCGGTGGAGCTTCCTTCTCTGTGCTCTGCTCCGTTCTGGAAATTAGCGTTTCAGCTCATTTCCAGCTGCTTTAGGAAGCTCTAGCATGACATTGTGCTAGCGGCAGGTCCCCCTGGTGCATGGGTCACATTGAATGCCGCCCAAGGATTCCACTGAATGAGTGTAAAATTTGTGTTACTGCTGACGGAAGTACCTGCAGAAGACATCTTTCTTGGTGCATCAGCTAATCGGTTAGCAACTGTGCGGGATCCTCTGTGCAAATAGCAAACACATTTAGCTGTAGACAAGAAACATTTTTTTTGAGCAACACTTGAAACTTATCAGCAACACTTGAAAGAAATCCGCCCAAAGCCTTTTAAGCAACACTTGAAACAAATGAACCCAAAGCCTTATTAAGACATGGAGTATGTAGTTTAACTTTTAAAGGTCAGGACTGTATGTTCTCTTTCTGTTCCTTGCACACTCCAAGAGCTCAGAATAATCCAGGGAAAAGAAAAACTGTCATAGATTTGTTTGCTATCCTGAGTGTGCAAGGTGTCTTGTCATTTCTTATCCCAGGTTCCGGGAGCACTGTTTTAAGTGTGTGGGAAGGAATTTAGCAAGGTCCAGAGCCCTGGCTGGCTCATGTATTCATGATGAAATCGGGGGAAGGGGGGTTGTATATTTTTAGGAGCATTTGTTTTTATACCTTACGATACCTGTAGCAGTGTTAATAATATAAGACCAAAAACAAAACAAAAAACCTCCCCCTTTTTTGGAACCAAATGCACTTTTGCCTTCAGCATGCATACCTGTTATATAGGTCCATTTAAGGCGCAATCCTATGCAAGTTTAGACAGGAAAAAAAGGCCTACAACTCAGCTGGCCATGCTGGGAGTTGTAGGCCTTTTTTCTGTCTAAACTTGCATAGGATTGCGCCCTTAATTGTTGATAAGATGCCATTCATATAAACCCAGTGAGTTGGCTATACTAGAGAGGCCCCTGAAGCAATGCTTGGAGTCTGAAACATGCACATGTGTATGCCTCAAGTTTAGTGCTGTGTGTTATAGGCACACGCCTTGGATTTGTGTGCACTCTTCTCTTCCTCTGGCGCACAAAGAGAAGATCAGAAGCTTTTGCTTCTGTTTTCAGTTAACCAAAGTTTATTGTTATGTCCAAATCCTAAACTGTGGTTAATCTTTACTATGGTTTAGGCCAGGGGTGGCCGTCCAGATTTTTTGGCCTGCAACTCCCATCAGAACAAACTTACTTCATAAATCATAGTTTGAACTTGAATTGTTTCAATAATCTATAGTTAAGAGTCTAAACTTAAGACTAACCCTGGTTTGTCCGGGTTTGGACATAACAGTAAACTGCAGTTAGTTAAAAATGGAAGGTATCCAATCTCCTTGGGGCTGTGCCAGAGGAGGAGAGGAGAAGGGTGAACTGATGAGCCGGAGACTCATTTATGTAATGAATGAAGCCATAAACCAGCCTTCCCCAACCTGGCATGGCCATTCTGGTTTAGGATTGTGAGAGTTGTAGTCCAGCGTGTCTGGAAGGCACCAAGTTGGGGAAGGCTACCATAGACTATAGTCCAGTGTTTCTCAACCTTGGGTCCCCAGATGTTTTTGGCCTACAACTCCCAGCATGCCCCAGCCAGCATAGCTGGCTGGGGCATGCTGGGAGTTGTAGGCCAAAAACATCTGGGGACCCAAGGTTGAGAAACACTGGACTATAGGAAGCCACGGAATGGGCACGAGCCTAGGCTTTTCATGCTGTTTTTGTAAAGTAATTCAGAACTCTGTGCATAGGTACAAAGAACTTGCTACTTATTTCGTTTCATTTTTGTTGTCAGAAAAGTTAATTTTGGTGCACTTTCTAGAGATGGTGTGGAAAACATTAAAGCTGCATGAGGTTTTTTTTATTTGCCTGCACTGGTGATGGCTTATGAAACATCTCCACTGCTGTTTAACTTGAGCAGGGCTTTGACTTTTGTTTATAACTATAGCATCTTGTCAGGGACCTTAGAGGACGATTAAACTTAAGGTGACATCGTCAGTCTGATCTAAAAGCTCTACTAAAAGGTCCCCCGCCCCCCCCCGCCACAACTTCATCAACGTGTGCTACCTAGAATCACCACACGATGGCGAAAGAACACCACAACCTGTGTGAGAGTAACTTTTTTCATTCAACTACTCAGTGCTCTTTCTTTCTTTCTTTTGCACATGTTGCATGAGGATTAGTATAGCAATTTTAGGTTATGAGTTCAGTCTTACTCCTAGCTTGCCTACTAGCAGCCTTATTGTGCCTGCATTTTGGGGGATCCTAATTAGACGTGCTCATTTTGTTGAATATACATTCTAGGACTTTCTGCAGTGCATAGAACAAAGCATTGAGATTTCAGATGTCTGCACAGAGTTGAACCTGAATTTAATTGTAGAGAATACCATATACAATAAGCAGATAAAGCAAGTGAAGCAAGATATCAGATACTTAGGAGTGGGCATTTCTCCATGGAAGAGTTAAAAAAACAATCTGCTCTTACTTCATGAAAAGGGACCTTATAAAGTAAAGTAAAGGGACCTGTCAGCTGAGTTGTGTCTCTGATTATTGTTACCTGGATTTTCCTATTTAATCAGGGGCTCCGGTTTCTAAAATAATATTATTGCATTGTATTTATATCCTGGCTTTTTTCCTCTTGCAAGGAACCCAAGGCAGCTTACAAGGTCCTTCTCCTCTCCATTTTATCCTCACAACAAACCTGTGAGGTAGGTCAGGCTGAGAGTAAGTGACTGGCCCAAGTTTGGCCCAGTGACTGGGCCAATCAGTGAGCTTTATGGCTAAGTGGGGACTAGAACCTGGATCTCCCAAGTCCCAGTCCAACACTATAGCCACTACACCAAAATGGCTTTCCAGTGTTTTTAAAATCAAGGTGTCAGCCACTTCTTTCCAACAGAACAGGCAAATTTCATAGCCACTACTCAACAAGGCCCTGTTAATTTTATAGTCACCCATCAGGTCTGGGATAGCAGCATCCTATTTCTTAGTATATGGAGGAATTACTTTCTCCAGTTGCCTTTTGAAAATAGGGGATTCATTTAGAAAATGAATATTATTTACTTGTGCTTCAGGGCATCCTATAATGGAAGCAGTGGCAGGGCACTGTACTCCTAAGAATTCCTAGCAACTTTGGGCAGCTTCAAAGCTTCCGTATAAGATCAAAGTTAAGGGCAAATAAGTCAGGTTTGAAATGTAAGCTATTATTCCAGTCAAGTTAGAAAGTAGCTTTGAACCTGTCGCGCTGGCTATGCGACCAATACATCAAGTGGCTCCAAAGAAAACAAAGAACTCATATTATCAAGCTAGAGGCATCTAAAAAGAGAAATTGCACTTCCCCTCTCTGAGCTACGCTCACAGGAGGTAATAACAGGTGGGGCTGTGAAAGTTTCTCTTGCTACTTCTAATTGCAATGCAGGGGGAAAGAGATAAAGGCCCTCTTCCGTCTGGAGCATTCTGATGTTACATTATACACAACCCACGTACATACAGACGTTAAATGTCAGTGTTTATGTAGTGTGGTGGATAGAGGTTTATGTAACATGCTATTTCTGCAGCATACTTGCTACTAAGATGTCAAACTGCACTGTTAGCTGTTTGGCGGAGGTGGCGCCAAGCATCAGTCTGACTCGAACCACATCAGCAGTCATTGGCCCGAAACCTTGGATATACATACGTGTGTGTGTTTGTGTGTGTGTGTGTATGTGTATCTATTTATAATATTTACAAATGTCTTTTCAGTTTGAAAGGAGTTTACTCAAGAACAAGTGCTACTCAATTACTCTTTTATGGTTTGGAAATTTCCTATGGTCCATGTTTATGTCAAGCCGTGTGAGTGAGCTCCTTGGAATGTACAGATTATGTAGCTTTGTCATAATCATGCACTAAATATTGATTTTGACCAACATGTTCTTCAGTTATTCCATCCATTTATAAAAGAAAACAGCCCTCCCAAGAATGGGACAGAGAGCCCTTGACATTTAGGCTCCAGCCCCAAGGAGGCTTCTGCCTTCATATGAGGATTGGAATATAGTAATGATGGCTGTATCCTAACATAGGATCTTGCTCTATCTTCTCCATTCTTTTCAGAAGAGTTGCATGGTTTCTACACAGCTAATGCCTTTTTTTGAATCTATGCCAAGATTCCAGTAGAGATGGCCATGGTTTCTCCTTGACATTATAAATCTTGAGATGCACTCAATGATCTCCATTGTCCCTATCCAATGACATTGGGTAAATTATGAACAAGATGCACTTTTCACTGTCGCCTTCCTAGGAGGATTGTCACCTGCATGGTAGTATACAATGTCGCCAGATTTTAGGCACTCGCCATGACCAGTTTTCACCTGAATCCTCGGTTGGGGGGGGGGAATTTTTTGTTCCAGCCAGTGTAACGTGTTGGAATAAATTGTAAAATGTTTATAACAAAAACTGATTGAGGGAAGCAGGTTTGAGTGCCCATACCGAGCTTTCTTTCTGAAAACTGAGAAGAACCCATACCAAAAAAATAACCCAAGAAATCTATTGATATTTTCCCTTGGGATGCTTTTTTTGTCCCAGCCAATTTAATTGATTAAGGGCAAAATCCTATGCATGTATAGACAGAAAGAAGTCCTACAATTCCTATGCTGGCTGGGGAATGCTGGGAGTTGTAGGACTTTTTTCTGTCTAAAAATGCATAGAATTGCACCCTAAGATACATTTGAATGAGGCGTGGGATACCCTCCCAAACCATTTATGTCAGTTTCCTTGTTTCTGTTTATAAAGTTTTGCACGCTTGTTGTGTCTCAACTTGCAGTGTTGGCATAATATCATATTGTGTGGTAATTGCACTCATTTGCTGATGTGTATTTCGTTTGTGTATTTTATTTCCTTAAGGAAAATGGTGCTTCCCTTCCCCATGCCCTTCCTAAGTGGTGACCTCTGGAATGGCATTGGGTGGGGGGCATGAAGGAAGGGCTATTTGTTTGCCAACCTGTGGAAAATGATGTAAGAATTCACCCAAGTGGAGATCACACACACACACTCTACACGGACACTGCTAAAACTGACCTTGCATGAGAATGTAGAAATCTCCTCAGCTATGCTGGCTGGGGCATGCTGGGAGTTGTAGGCCAAAAACATCTGGGGACCCAAGGTTGGAGAACACTGCCTTGCATGTTCCTGGTGGAGTAGCACTTCCACTGACTCATTTTCATGGTCATGTGTGTGTGTGCGTGTGTGAGCACACACAGGCAGGGTAACAGTATTCCAACCAATTTGTTTATCATATTGGCCTTGGATGAATCTTAGATTATTGAAATAAACCCTGTGATGTACATTGAATACTAGCAATGTTCTCTATAATACTATATATTATTAGTGTAATAACAGCTGAACTGTCTCTAATTGCTTTAGAGTTACTCTTCTTCTTCTGATTAACCCATTTTCAAAGGAATAGGATGATAGCTTCTAATCAAGTCCTTTAGAGCAGGGTTGGGCAGAAAGTAGATCTCCAGATGTGTTGTACTTCAGTTCCCAGAATTCCTAACCATTGGCCATGGTGGCAGAGGTTTCTGGGAGCTGAAGTCCAAAACCCCACTGAATGGCTGACATGATTGTGTGTAATTCCTTTAACAGCTTATAACTCCACCCATATTTACCACACTGTCGGAAAGCTGCTCAAGGGGAATTGGAAGGGGTAGTGGGTGAAAACAGTTATAATATGAAAACGAAAACAGAGTTCATAGCAAATGCTTTCATTGCTCTGCAAAGACAGCTTTGCAGCAAAATGACAGAAGTGCATGCCAGCTAATCAAATCCTGGCACAGCCTTTATACTTGACCCTTCCCTCAGGCAAACTGTGCACCTTTCTATTTTCAGAAGCAGCACACAAATGTCCATGCCTTTATCTGTTCATGCATCACCTTATTAATAAAAAAGGAAACTTTTTGGCTTCTTAAAGTGCAACATAGCTCCAGGGATTCGGGGTGTTCTTGATAGTATCACAGTTGCTAGCCAATCAGCACTGTACTTCTGCTTGAAATTTGCAGAGCTATTTCCCCTCCCCAAAAGCTTGGGCCTAGAGAAGCCTTCCCCAACCTCAGGGGTACGGAACCTGATGCCATCCAGGTGTTTTAGCATACAATACCCATCAGCCCCAGCTAGCATGGCTAATGGTCAGGGATTATGGGAGTTGTGGCACAAAACATTTGGAGGGCGCCAGGTTGCTTACACCTGCCTAACCTGATGCCTTCCAGATGTGTTGGACTACAACTCCCATCACTCAGCCAGCCAGCATGGCCATTGTAGTGGGAGTTGTAGTCCAACACATCTGGAGGGCACCAGGTTAGGGAAGGCTGCCTTAGAGAGAAGCAGCTATATTTGAAGTACAAGTAGTGAGGGAGTTTACGGGCCAGCCTTACTGCTCCGGATATGTTACCTACATCTTCACCCTCTGATTCCAGTTCACTCAGGGCTGCTGTGCTACCTGCAGCATTTGACTTGATGTAGGGCTCAGGTTCCACTTAATACAATGAATCCCAGGGCGTTGTCTATTGAAAAGGGAAATGTTAGATGTAAATTATCACTTATACAGCATTTTTGGTCTCTTGTGTGTATAAAGTATGTATCAATATCTGAAACATTAAAGCATATTTGACACTTTAAGAATCTGCTGTTTCTGATGTGACATTCTTCTTAAATATATGGCCAGTATGATCAGTGGGAAAGAAGAAGCTTTGTTGAAAGTGTAATATGTGCTATAAAATAATAGCCCTCTTCTCCTTTTAAAACAACATTTAATGTCCATGGTTGTATGACATTAAGGGTGCAATCCTATGCACGTTTAAACAGGAAAAGTCCTACAACTCCCAGCATTCCCCAGCCAGCATGGCTGACTGGGGCATGCTGGGAGTTGTAGGACTTTGTTCTGTCCAAACATGCATAGGATTGCGCCCTACGAAAACTTGTCTAAAAACAAAACAAAAGTAATCAATTCAAGCTGGAAAAAAGTCTCATGGATGGAAACAGCTCTTGAGTAGGAAGAATGTTCGCGTCCTCTTTGTCTTTTATCATTAGCATTGAGCTCAGGTAAGTAGGCAGCAAGCTCTTCCGAGCAGGACTCAGTTTGCATGCAAACTGGATGCAGGGAAAGAAGGCCCATTCCTCTAGGCCAGGGGTGAGCAACTTGTGGCCCTCCAGACGTTTTGGCCTACAACTCCCATGATCCCCCACCATTGGCTATGCTGGCTAGGGCTGATGCAGTGTTTCTCAACCTTGGGTCCCCAGATGTTTTTGGCCTACAACTCCCAGCATGCCCCAGCCAGCTATGCTGGCTGGGGCATGCTGGGAGTTGTAGGCCAAAAACATCTGGGGACCCAAGGTTGAGAAACACTGGGCTGATGGGAGTTGTAGGCCAAAACATCTGGAGTTGTCAACAAGTTGCCAACCCCCGCTCTAGGCAAAAGGCTGTGGGTGCACAGGGAATACAAACTCAATCCTGTGGGGCGTGTTATGTTTCAGATAATCTCTTGGGTCTAAAAGACCGCATCAGTACGTTACCACACCCTTAGGAACAATGGATGAGTGTTTGCTGCCTGTTTGCTGCTGCTAGTAAATAGGGATTTACCATCAGCAACTTTGCATCTGTTCTTCTTGCATGTTCTGTACGTACTAGTAATGCCCCAAGGAGAATTACAGAGCTTAGAAGGGCCAGGCCCCTTGCGCGAATAGGGTGATTTCAAAGGTAACCAGTCCAATACACACACCTATTGCATCTTGCACGATCAAAAGGGAGTTTAGTGCAATATCTAAAACCAGGGAACAATGGAACGACTACAAAAGGTGGTGTTGGCGGTGAGGCACAAGGGATGGAAACAAGCTTGTTCAGCCAAAGCACCTGCCTCAATAACAGGAGGGGATCTTGGACTGAATTCCCAGTGGTGCTTTTGTGACAGTGCCTCTTTGAAGTGGGTGTTTTCAGGCTGCTGTTTTTGCATCTGCACGCGCGAAAGGCCTTCCTGACAGATGAGAGAGTCCCCGATTCCTGTCCACTGGTCTGATTGCACAGAGCCAGCATCAACTCGCCTTCCCCCCCGCCAAGAAATGGCTCACAGAGTTGATCTAAGCCTTAGTTTCTGAGGCAACAAATAAATATGTGTTTTTACAGGCAAGGAACACTGAGGCTAGGATATGTGAGAGACAGGCCGTTGAATCCATGGCAGAGTTTTTGTTTTGCAGTGTTTTTGTTTTGCTGCTTTGTTTTCTGCCATTTCTAAGAGGGTGTGTCAGCATTCTTAATGGTAAAGCACCATTTTAGAACTAGGGCACACAGGCTCAGTGATATGCAGTTGACCAGGCAAGGAATTGTGCATAAAACTGTATATATGAGCCCATTTTTAGCCCTGCCACTTCAGTAAGAAAAACAGATTTACACTGCAATCGTATTCACATCTTCTCAGAAGCAAGCCCCACTGAGTTCAATGGAACTCACTCACTCCCTGGCAAGTGTCCTGGATCGCAGCCTACCAGCCGGATCCCGTGTATTTTAGGAACTGCAGACGATTGCAGCTTTAGAATAGAAAAGCCCATTACAATGCGTGTAAGGCTGACTCAAATACTAAACGTACGTTGCTATCACTACAACACATCGCAATCTTATTTTGTTGAATGTTACTTGGGGTTTGGTTTGTATTTTTTTTTAAAAATGGAAGACCTGCCGGAATGGGTGCAGGCTATATTATTTCTCCACCTTTGGGACAGTAATAAAGTTTGGTCAATTTGAAGGGCAGGAGAAGGAAACAGTCTTCAGAAAGATCTTCAGAAAAATACTCCCCCCACCCAACTCTTCTTTCACCCTCTCCCTTTCCTGTCGCACACAAGACAAGACACACATTTAAAATTAAAAATTTAAAAAGGCTGGTCTAGTTGGCCAGTGCTGCTGCCGACACCTGCTACTATTTTAATTTCCCCATAATGCTTCTGTCCCCACCCCCTTGTAGCATCTCTGGCGGGAGTGACAGTATGTCGGGCACTCCCCAGGGGCACGGTGGGGGAATTAAAGCAGCAGGCGGAAGTTACAGCTACCTTTCCAGCAGGACAGTTTGGCGCCCTAGGCAAGTTCAGGTATTTAGCGCCCCCCTCCCACTTGAGCCCTCCCTCCCTCCAGCCCTATGCCCAAGAAAGCCCGCGGCCCACGCGGGGAGGAAGCGCTCAGCGCACCGGCAGGAGGAGTCCCAGCCCGGCTCCTGCTGTGGAGCGAGATGCGCGGGCCTCCGCAAGCGGCTGCCCTTCTTGGAGGGCAAGATCCAGGAGCTCGCCGTGCCCACCGCCGTCTTCTTCCGAGCCTCGCTGTTGCCAGCCCGGCCTCCTCCTCCTCCTGCTCAACCCGCAGTAGTTCCGGGGCGGTGGATCGGCTCTCCCCCCACTGCGAAGGGTGCAGAGGAGGAAGAGGAGCGTCCCCACCCCTAGGGAGGACTAGGAAGTCCGGATCCATCCGCCAGCTGGTGCTGGTGTTTGGCAGGCGCGCGCCCAGGGAGCTGGAGAGGAGCCACCGCGGGAAGCGGCGGCAGATTCCGCCCGGCTGCCGGTGGGCTGGCTGCGCCCCCTTTAGCCCACGCGCCCTAGGCAGCCGCCTAGTCCGCCTAATGGAAGCACCGGCCCTGCTTTCCAGATTCATAGATTTCATAGATCATAGAGCTGGAAGGGGCCTACAAGGCCATCGAGTCCAACCCCCTGCTCAGTGCGGGAAACTAGAGGAGGCAGGTCTCCCATCCAAGTAACTAACCAGGCCTGACCCTGCTTAGCTTTCCACGCTCAGACAAGCTGGGCAAAGGAAAACCAGCGGCCACCCAGTACTGAGAAGAGTGCGATTATTTCCCAGGTGGGCTGTGGGCCCTCTTGAGGGCTTGGGCCATCGGCAACTGCCTGGTGGTGCCGTCCCATGACCGGTCTGCTGCGGAGTTTCTGGGAAGTGCTGACATTTCATGGAGCCGTCCCCGGAGGGCTGCTATGAACATGTGGAAGTGTTGGCGTTGCCAATGGGAGAATTGCCTCTCCAGCTGGGAGGCAGGGATGAGAGGCTGGAGCAGCGAGCCTGGATGAGCGCCTGTGTCTTTACTCACCAGTCCTGGTTCAGGAAGACGTTCCAGTGGGTCCCTCCGGCACAGGCAGCTGGCACTCTTGAGCATCCTTTTCTCTTCTGTATTTGCGAGTAAAACACCATAATAATAGAAGAGGATTCGTTTATGAAGGATTTTCTGCAACACATTTCAAGCTCGCTTTTCACGACTTAGACATAAAATGGGGCGAGGGACGAGGGGAAATCCATGACTGATTGAACTGGAAACACGTTGGTGGAAAAGAGGTCAGTGAGCCAGGTCTGAGGCTGGCCCACCCCAATCTCCATTAGCTCCCACTTTTAAGTTTGGAAAGTGGAGGTGGTGGCTCATCAGTGACAGGGAGGTCTTGGCCTACACTACTCAAAGGGGGGCTGTGGCATTCCTCCTCTGCAGGACCGGTGCAGGGCAGTTTGGCGCCCTAGGCTAAACTATATTTAGCGCCCCCCCTCTCGTGCCGTGTGGGGGGGCTCCGGAAAGCAGCCCTGCTCTGCAACCTCCCGCCCCCCCGCCGCCACCGGACCCCCCCACACACACGCTGCCGCTGCCGCTGCCGCCCCCCACCTACCTTCCCACGCCTCCTCCGAAAAGGGACCCCCGCACTCTGTTTTTGGCCGGGGGAAACCAGAGCAACAGGGCTGTTTAAGCCCTGTTGCCCTGGTTCTTCCCGCCAAAACAGAGCGCAGGCGGGGCTCCGGAAACAGCACGGAGAAGGTAGGTGTCGGGGGGGGGAGGCAGCGCGGAGTAGAGGCGAGGCGAAGCGAGGCGAGGCGAGGCGAGGGGGGGAAGCGAAGCGAGGTGAGGGGGGGAAGCGAAGCGAGGCGGGGGGAAGCGGCGCGGGGGGAAGGCGAAGCGAGGTGAAGCGAGGCGAAGTGGGGGGGAGGCGGTGCAGAGGCGAGGCGAAGCGAGGTGAGGTGGGGGGGAGGCGGTGTGTGGGGGGGAGGCGGCGCAGAGGCGAGGCGAAACGAAGCGAGGTGGGGGGGAGGCGGCGCGGGGGGGAGGCGGCGCAGAGGCGGCGCGGAGGCGAGGCAAGGTGGGGGGGAGGCGCCCAGGCTCGGCCCCACCACTACTCGGGGCGCACTTACCTGGCTTTCTCGGAGAGGAGGGCGGGCGGGCAGGGCAGGAGCGCGCCGGCAGCGAAGAGGAGCGCAGCGTTCTGCGCCCTCTTACGCTACGCGCCCTAGGCAACAGCCTAGTTGGCCTAGCGGTAGCGCCGGCCCTGCTCCTCTGGCCACCATAGCTGAGCTGGCTAAAGCACCTGTCTCGTAAACAGGAGGCCCTGGGTTCAAATCCCAGTGGGGTCTTTGTGTGAGTTGCTCTTTGGAAGTCTGGATTCCCTCGGGCTGCTTTTTAATGTGCGGTTTTGTTTGTGTTTTCCTGCAAGATCCCAAGCAAAGCAGCCTGCACCCACATACGCACCCACACATGCCTGGGGAAATTTGCGAGAGCCAAAGCCCTGGGCCCCATGGCTTAGATGGCAAAGTGTCTGTCTAGTAAACAGGAGGCCCTGGGTTCAACTCCCAGGGGTGCCTGGCTGTGTCTCCTTTTGGAAGCGTGCAAGCCTTCAGGATACTTTAAAGCCCTCAGTCTCTGAGGCATGGGCCCCTCTGGCAAGCAGGGCAAAAAGAAGGCTTTTCTCCCTTCCTGGGCAAATGTTTGGCATATGGAATAGGTGCCCAAATTCCTGGCTTGCTGCTTTGACTACATATTGCAGAAAGGGTACTATAGCGGGTCCCATGGTGTAACGGCCAGCACTCTGGACTCTGAATCCAGCAATCCGAGTTCGAGTCTCCGTGGGACCTGTTTTTCTGCGTGTAAATTAGGGATGGGGACTATTTTATACAAAGTCCATCTTTACTATGCAGCATAGAGTAGTGGGAGGCACAGAGCTGCCTACAAGCAGGTGTTTCCATTGCGCCAGTGGTGTAGAGGCAACGTGTGAGATTTCCAGTCTCATGAGCTGGGTTCGAGTCCCAGCTGGCGCACAAACCCTTTTTTTTTTTTTTTTTTTAAGAGAGGAGGCAGTAGTCTCTCCTCAGTGACTGTTCTCGATGAAGAGGTCTCCCCCTTGCCTATTTTATTTATTTCTTACATTTATTATTAATCGCCCATCTGGCTGGCCACCCTGGCCACCCCGGGCGATGCACAACCAAAATACAACAAAACAATACAACAAAATACAACAATAATTAAAACAATATAAAAAGTTCTTTTAAAAACCTAACCCACCCCATATTCCCGCCTGAACAGCCATGTTTTTAATGCACGGCGGAAGCTCATCACGGAGGGGGCATGGCGAAGGTCACTAGGGAGGGAGTTCCATAATGTGGGGGCCGCCACAGAGAAGGCCCTCTTCCTAGTCCCCACCAGCCTGGCTGCTCTGGCTGATGGGATAAGGAGAAGGCCGTCCGTGGCAGACTGAGCTATGTAAAGGTAGCTCAGTGGGCTTAGGGGGCACGTCTCCAGGTGCGGTGGCTGAGCCTGCCAAAGCTCCTGTCTTGTCAGCAAAAGATCCCGGGCTCCAACCCCAGTTGTGCTTTCGCCTGCGTGACTCTTTGGAGGTGTGGATTCCCTGGGGCTGCTTTTTGTTAGTGTGTGTGTTGTTTGTTTCCTTGCACCGCTACCAGATTCAAGCCATGTTGGCAGAGGCACAGCTGATGGCTGGAGGAAGAGGCCTGCTCACTCACCCTCATGCACAAATGGACATGTGGGAACATTTGCAAGGGCAAGAAGGCTTTGCACCATGGCTCAGGTAGGCCAAGCACATGTTTGGTGAACAGGCGCTCCTGGGTTCAGTTCCCAGTCGTGCCTGTTTGCGTTCCCTTTTGCAACTGAGCAAAAGGACACTTTTCAGCCCTCAGTCTCCTTAGGTGGGGTGGGGAACTCGCTCCGGCCTCTCTTCCCTATCAGCCTGGCATGAAGGGCAAAAGAAGGGCCTTCTTCCTTCCTGGGCCAATGTTTGGCATATGGAATATGTGCTAAAATTCCTGGTTTGCTGCTTTGATTGCATACTGCAGAAAGCCCCTCCTAGCAGGTCCCATGGTGTAATGGCCAGCACTCTGGACTCTGAATCCAGCAATCCGAGTTCGAATCTCGCTGGGACCTATATTTCTGCCAGCGCCCTGCCCTTTTTCCGTGGGGGGGGGGGAGGAGAGGTCTTCTTTATATACAGCACATCCTTGCCATGCAGCATAGAGTGGCAGGAGGCAGAGGTCACAGCAAATGGGTGCTTCTGTTGCGCAAGTGATGTAGAGGCATCATGCGAGACCGGAAACTTTGCCTAAGCTGGGTTTGAGTCCTGACTGGTGCAGAACCGTCTAATCGTTCCTTTAAAAAAAAAAAAAAAGATTACGAAAAGGGAAGCAGTGGCTCTTCGGTTACCCAGGGGGCATTAAAGATGGAAGATGCCAGATGACAGTAGAGAATCAGAACCAATAAAAAAAAGGGGGAATTATGCCACACCTGGAAGGCTAATGAAAAGGGCTAGGCTGATGGAAAAACAAAAAAGCTAGTATGATTTAAAAACTGGCAATTCATCCTTCTATTCTCTCCCTTTATTGTACCAATTACAGCAGGCATGAAATTTGAATAACATAGTTACTCCTCAAAGGCAAAAGCTATCAAATATGTTCCTGCCCCGGAAGCCAATTTCTCTGTGAAGGAAATCCTGCAGGCCATTAGATGCTTCCGTGTGGAGCTCCCAGTCAGCAACGTCAGCTCCTGCACAGACTCTGAGCAGATCTGACAGGCTGTTCTCTTTCTTCCTTTTTAACTGGATGTGTTGGCCAGTGGGCTACTTGGGAGGCTCATCTTCTAGCTGAGGAAGAAGAAATTATGCTGTGAAGAGAGGTGACACTGACAAGGCAAGACAAGATGAGACGAGAAAAACAGATGAGAGAAATGGTGATGGAATACTTCCTATGTGGTTAATCCTTGCTCCTTACCATCAGCAATGGTCAGGGTTTCTCTTCCTGGTTCTCATTTCTTTGCAAGCTCCGGCACCCAGATTGATGGAAGACATTTCTCTTACCCCGCTTTCCCCAAATGTATTTCAGACATTACGTACCCGCTTAATCCCAAAGCAGGGCACAAGCAATAAAACACAGTAAAATAATACAACATTGACCAAAAACAATTAATCAAATAAGGGAGAGCAGTAATAGGTAAATAACGGTGTACACAGCAAAAGGAAAGAGAGGACAATTCAATCAAAAGCTTGGGTGAACAAATAGGACTTCAGCTGGCGCTGAAAGGCTGTAAGACTTGGCGCCGCCCCTATCTGTGTGGGGAGGGCGTCCCACATTCGGGGTGCCTGTATGGGGAACGCCCTCTCTTGGGTTGCTGCATTTCAGACTCCAAGCAGAGGCAGCACCGTCAAGAGGGTCTCCCCATTTCCCTCCCCCTCTCTCTTTTTCGGCAATGTGTCAGCATCCACCATGCCAGTGGGTGGTTCCTTTGGATCCACAGCAAGATTTCATTTGCTTCTTGTGGCACGTTAGCAGTACCTCTGCAGCAGCACCTCGTTTGCCAGTCACTGCTTCAGGCGTGTGCAGAGACATAGAAAAGTGGTCATTTTGTGGCAGAGGCAGAACCGCCTATACAGGCTACCCCCCCAGAATAACCACGAAGGATGGTGTGCAGTCAGTTGCTCGTGTTTTTAATTACTGACTCTTCCTAAGAACAGGCAACTTTTAGCCAAAAACACACTGATCATTCCAGCCATTTTTATAGTGCATTCAGCTCCAAGCTACGTTAATAGCACAGTTAAGAGATCTCTACCCATAAAATGGCTTTTCATTCCAGTAAAATGCAGCCTGTCATATGCTTAAGGGAATTAAAACCAACTCACGATGAGAGCGCCACCATAAAAGAGTAGTTGGGACTTCGGGGGCTAATAAAGATCACTGCAGCAAGCAACAGCCATCATCCCTTGTTCTAATCCACCCACTTCTACAGAGCTGTGTGAGGCACCGTAATGAACTGTGGTCCCAGGATGGCCAATAAAAGCTCAAGTTGCTTTATTATTTAGGATGGTTTCTCTATTGAAACTTTTGCCCAGTGTACTTCGCTCTTAGCGTATGTCAGTCAGTACCACTACAGTCAGTACCACTCTAACATGATCCCATGTTCACAGCTTTTAGCTGTGAAAGACTATGAGATCAGGCTTCTGGTAGAGGTGGAATTAATGTTTTGAGGGGGACAGGGAGAACCTCAGACAAATACCCTAATACAAACTGACTTCTAAAAGGGAGCATGCGCAAAACGTATGGCCAGCTGCAATCTTCCTCCTAGCAGGAACAATTTTTACTTCAGAGAACTCCCACTGATGAATCAATCAATCAATCAGTCAATCAATCAATCTATCTATCATCATATATATATATATATATATATATATATATAGGGCTTTTTTTCTGGTGGAACTCACCGGAACTGAGTTCCAGCACCTTTTCTTCTATTAATTACATTACAATTTAATCGCCATCTACTCCCGAGGAAATGTAACCCAAGAGTTCCGGTACCCTTTTCTCCAGAAAAAAGCACTGTGTGTATGTATATATATATATATATATATATATATATGAATTTATATCCCATCTTTTTTCCTCTTGCAAGGAACCCAAGGCAGCTTACAAGGTTGTTGTCTTCTCCATTTTATCCTCACAACAACCCTGTGAGGTAGGTTAGGCTGAGAGTCCTTGACTGGCCCAAAGTCACCCAGTGAGATTCATGGCCAAGTGGGGACTAGAACCCGGGTCTCCCAGTTCAATTCTCTAACCCAGCCTTCCACAACCTGGTGCTGGCTGGGGAATTCCTGGCAGTTGTAGTTCTGGAGGGCACTAGGTTGGAGAAGGTTGCACTAACCACATTGACTTTAATGTTATAACATTAAAGGCTGCCATTTTCTCCCAGAGCCTTGGAACAATGTTGATGTAACCACTCAAAGTGGAGTTCTGCATAATAAAAATAGCAACTACCAGCCATCAGTTCTTGGGAGTTCTGCTGCCACCACTGTAAAACTGGAAGTAGTGGTAAAAAAGGTGAACTGGGAACATGCAGTCTAGGGCATTTATGTATAGGCGAGATATAAATTGAATAGATAAATAAATAAATAAAATGATGGGGTCTCATGAGCCCAATGTCCCCTTTCTAAAACCACTGACAGTGACACAAAGGTCTTGCTCCCTTCTTCCTCCTCTGGAAAAAGGTGCAATGCTGCTCTGGGTAGGAGTATTTTTTATTTCACAGCTGAGGACACTTTACCCAGACCCTGCTTTAGACGAGTGTCGAGTCCCTAAGAATACAAACCTCACCCCACAGAAGAAGTCTGGGTGATTGGTTCTTGATCTCTTTCCCCCGCGGCCTCCTCCCAGGGAGACCATGGGGGAAAGTCGCTCCTCTCCCCTCTGCCGGGCGGGAAGGACCCGCCGTACTTCCCTTACTGGCTTTTGCTAAGGGGCTCGGTGCCTTTTGGGCTTGCAAGAGGGTTAGCGTGTCATCCAGGTTTGGATGACACACTATTTTATTTTATTTATTTATTTATTTATTTATTTATTTTATACCCCGCCTTTTTTCCTGCAAGGAACCCAAGGCAGCTTACATAATCCTCCTCCTCCTCCTCTCCATTTTATCCTCACAACAACCCTGTGAGGTAGGTTAGGTTGAGAGTCAGCGACTGACCCAAAGTCACCCAGCGAGTTTCATGGCCGAGTGGGGACTAGAACCCGGATCTCCCGAGTCCCAGTCCAACCAACACTCTCACCACTACGCCACACTGGCTCTCTACGCTAAACCTACTAGGGTTACCTTAACCCTAGTGCAAGCCATGGCTTAGGCAGGGTGGTTTAGATCCACACCAGGTTGGTTTCTAAAGCACCCTGCGGGGGGTCAGATGACACGCTGAACCTCAGCAGCACTTAACCCACTGAGCTTTAGGATGTCATGTAAACCCAGTCATTGTATGCTTGTATATAAGGTTTTATGTACCTCTGTTCTTCATGTGGCAGCACCCAAGCCACTGGGAGCCCTGTGAGAAGTGCAAAGCATTCAGACATGCAAAGCTCAGTTTGCTTTTCCCAAAGAATTTGGTGCTTGGGAGGCTGCAGGAAAGGTGCTAGGTACCGAAAAGATCCGGAGCTCTTTCCCACAGGGGAAGAAGAAGAAGAAGAAGAAGAAGAAGAAGAAGAAGAAGAAGAAGAAGAAGAAGAAGAAGAAGAAGAAGAAGAAGAAGAAGATGATGGGGTGGGTTAAGATTTTAAAATTTTTATATTGTTTTAATGTATTTTATTGTATTTATGTATTTTATTGTGTGTACATCGCCCAGGGTGGCCGGTGGCTGGCCAGATGGGCGATAAATAAATATTAATAATAAATAAATAAATAAAGAAGAAGAAGAAGAAATTTGCACGTGCTAATTTACATATGATCTAAAGTCTGTGTGTGCCTTTAAAGGAGCCTGTGTCCTAAGGATGCCCCTATTTGTAAAAAAAAGGCATGTGTGGACAGGGGAGAAGAGGGCATTTGATTTCAGAGAGAAAAAACTTCAGGCAGAAAGATTCGGGGGGGGGGGGAGACAGCAGGAGGTGATGCACTTGTGGGCAAAAAGCCAGCTAATCCAGGGGGTACAGCTGCAACAGAGATCACCCTGTACCTTTCTCTCAGCAAGTGCCCATGGACAGCAGGGTGGCGGGGCAGATGGCCTCCCAGAGATTTGGGGCTCCAAATGAAAGATTCAGGGCTCCAGCCCTAATGGGCTGCCCCCTAACACCGCCTCTGGGAGGCTGTCATGCCGGCATCTACTTCCACTGCCAATAGCACCAAGCCATCTAAGCGGGAAGGTGGGCTTGCTTCGCAGTGAAGACCAACATTACGAGTTGCTGATCTTCATATGACAAAGCAGGAAGTTACAAGCTTCAGCGACATCACTGGTGCTTGTGCCCCACTACATTTCCTGCCGGTGGCCTCCTTCCATTGTACCTCGTTGAACTCTTTCGGCACCTGTTGAAGACTTCCTTGTTCCGGGAAGCTTTCCTTGCTGACCAGCCACAGTTTTGATGATGCCTTGTTTTCTGTGCATGATTTTTATTCTTTGTCTGTTTTTTTATCTTTTTATTATTCACTGCTCCAAAATCTGCTTAGATACGGAACGGTATAGAAATGCTGTAAATACATAAATAAATGTGAAAGAAACAGGATCCAAGGAACCATGCTGCTCAGTCTGCATAATGAAGGCACTTGTGTTACTGGAACAACAACTTACTCTTCTCCGCTGAAAGCTACTTCTGAAACTGAGGGGCCTTTCAAGAGGAAAAAAAAGAAAAAGCTTGTGATAGAATTCAGCAGTATGTGGTTGAAATGTTGAAAAGCAAGCAGCCTCATTGGATTCAACAAAGCTTTTAGGCAAGTCTAAAGGGTTTATCTGGATCTTGGACATAGTTTGGTAAGTTGGATGGAACCAGATAATTCTGGCTCAGTTCTCGGGGATGTTGAAGGGTCCATTAGAAAACTAATGTTTGCACTATTGCAGCTAAAGTGAATTGCACTCTACCCTCTACCGACACTTTTAGGAGCAATTCTACTTTCTTTGTATCTCTCCCCTTGGCAAACTGACCCCCAAATGTTCATCTTTGCCCTTCTTCAGATGTACCACTTATTGTTTCTTACTTTCTAGTTTAATTGTTTTGGTGTCTGCCCGATTTTATTCTCTCACCTTGTGAATCTGTACAGTCATGTCTTGGATAGAGAGCATAATTTGTTCTGGAAAGCTCTATAGAGCAGCAACCAGGGCCGCTCCATCGACATTCATCAAGCATTGTAATCCAAAACACTCTTATATCAAAACGAAATCCCCCCCAAAAAAATTTGTACAGAGATTTTTTTATTTAAGCCGTACTACAGTACTTGTATTGCAAGACGACGCTTGAATAGCAAGTAAACAAAAATTAAATAAATATTTAAAAATTTGCTTGTCTTGCAAAACGCTCTCAAACGAAGTTATTTGCAATCCAAGGTATTACTGTATATTGTAAGACTCGCAGGCCAGGGAAGCTGGTGGCTCCTATTTGGTGGGGCTGCTTTTCCATTGCAGGTTTTGTGGCTTTTATTTGGAATTACATGGGAGCTGTCCATGGTGCTGAACGCCACTCCCAAAATAGGTTCACCACCATGGAGCACCATGGATAGCTGCTAGGAAGCTCCAAATAAAAGCTGCAAAGCCTGTAATGGAAAAGGAGCCCCACCGAAATAGGAGTCACCAACTTCCCTGGCTCACAGGAATGCTGATGGCAGCGATATATGTGTGCTTCCTCTTCAGTCTCTGTATATGTTTTCAGCTTCAATGGACAAAATCATGTGTGATGATGTGCTCATCAAAGACTGTGTACGCAATGAGAATATGCTCACATTAATGGATATCTCATAGCTGAAACTAAGCTAGAGACGCTTTTGAATGCTGTGCTCTTTGCAGACCACCATGTCTTTAAAAAGAAAATACACTGCACATCTACAATGGTCATTTCTTCACATGAAAAATATTGCTTTTGATATGGGAAGGCTTATTCCAAAAGGAAGCACACTGAATATCACCGTATAACGTCCTCCTAACAACTTTGAAAATTAGATCATATATTTAGGAAGGCATATTTTCCAAAGCGGAACCATCACAGGCAAGCGAACTTTTGAAGATCCAGAAATGTGTGGGTGGTTTTTTTAATTGTATACCGCCCCATTTCCCTCAAAAGTGGGTTCCAGAGCGGTGTACAAAGATAATATAACACATCAAAAATAAAATACAGTAAAACATCAATCCAAAACTGAGAGGGATTAGAAACGATTCATTAACCAGCTAAAACTATACGTTAAAAATGAATTAAAATGTCCAAATAAATAAAAAACATTTTAACTTAATTTTTGGAATAATGAATCATTATAGATTATAGAGATAGAATGTATTATATGATCCCGCGGTGACGGGAGCACTATATAAGTTGTATGTCTGTTATTTAGTTATTCTATGTATTGTTTGAAAAAAATTAAAATATTTTTTTTTAAAAAAAAACATTTTAACTTGGTGCCCAGCAGATTACAGCATTGGTGCCAGGTTGTGCCAGGCAACATCTGATGATCAGGCAGATCCCTTTCAAGACAAGGCTGAGATGTAACTAATTTTCATTCATTTTCTGTACAGGACGTTTTTGACTTGTCAAGTAGTCACCTAGTTGTTAAATATGTATTCTTTATGCCTTATCTCAGTATTTTAGTATTGTATGCTGAAGACACACCACTCTATTTCTCCTTTCCCTTACATTCTGACCAGGTATCTGGATTTAATAGTTGGCTGGATAAGGGACAACCAACTGAAGCACAACCCCAGATAACACTGAGGTACTGTTTGTGGATGTAGCAGTTGACTGGGAAAGGCCTATTCTGGCTGGGGTTGCATGCCCACTAAAGGCTGTTATATCTGGCCTGGATGGATGCTCAGGTATTCTCTGTTGCCTGTAATACCTTGAACCACCTTCAGTTGGTACGCCAGCTATGGCTCTGGGGCAGGGCTGTGGGGCAAACAGGAACTAGTAAAAATTATCCCTACTACGAGAACACCTGGGGTTGGATCCTGATTTATGTTGCATCAACTGCACTGGTGGATTATTAATTAAGTGGACTTCCCCAATCCTTTTTTCCCCACAGTAGCACCCTGAAAATGCTATATAGAGTCATGAGACGCTGACGAATGGGGTGAGCTGTGGGGTGGAGGGGATCTTCCCTGCCCCCTCCTTCCCATGGCAGCCCCTCCAGCCCCCTGAAAATGCCACACGGAGGGTCAGCAGACCCTGCTGAATGGGGTGAACTGTGGTGTGTGTGGGGTGTGTGTGTGTGGGGATTCCCCAAAATTGGGGAAAACAGAGCTCTTCCTCTCATGGAAGGCAGATTCTGGATCCAAGCCCCGGAATGAATTACTGCGATGCACTTTTCATGGGGCTGCCTCCGAAGGCTGTTTGGAAACTTCTGTTAGTTCGGAATAGAGTTGCGAGGGAGTCAAGCGGTACTGACAGTAGGAAACGTATCATGCTAGACCAGCGCTTAAAAGAGCTCAACTGGATTCGTATTTATTTCTAGGCCCAGTCCAACTTTGACCTAGAAAGCACCAAATTTGAAGGCCTGCCGACTCCATATGAGCCCTCCTGGCTATTAAAGAGACACCCTGACTCAACATCCCCTTGAGTGAGATGGCTGCTGGCAAAGAGGGCCACGGCCATTTCAATTGCAGTACCCCATTTGTGGTACCCCATTTGTGGTACCTCCCTTTTTATCCCGGAAGACAATCTTACTCGGTCACGAGTGATCGCCTGATGATGATGATGACCTCCCATGAGTTCATTCACTTAGTACTCTCCTTTGGTGGCTTTTAGAGGCCAGTTAAAAACTGTTAGCTTTAATCAGCTTTCCCTGAACCTGGTGCCCTCCAGATGTGTTGGAATACAGCTATGCTGGCTGGGGGATTGTGGGAATTGTAGTCCAACACATCTCTGTTGTAGTCACTTTTCTATTACTTCATAACAACCAGCGATATGCATGCTTCTCACCAATAATCACTGGTGAGCTGAAACACCACGGGTGGAGTGGGAAATGCCTTAAAATGGCACCTCTGGTACCACCACTTGCTTTTTCTGGAATTTAGTTGAGGGAGATAGAAGGAGGAGTCTATAGGTTCCTGCTGAAGGAAGGAGTCAGAAGGATCACAATTCATTTTGAAAAAATGTCCACGGAAGCAACTGTTTCCTCATGCTTAGAATCTTGTTGTAACTGGGCTCAGAAAACCAGCCAAAGGAAATGGAAAGAACTCAATGGGAAATGCTGGCCAGATATAGGGAAATGGAACAGAAGAGATAGGCAAAGTGAGGTATAACTGAGCAAATGTGGAAATACAGATAATGCAGAGAGCAGAGCAAAAAAAAAAAAAATGCTGGAAAAATAAGTAGGGGGGAAATGCAACAAAACAGTGGGGTTAGGCATACACAGAGGCTCAGGGACCATTTGTCATTTAAGACTTGAAGATTCCAGTAAAACAGTGATTCCCGAGTAGTCTTACAGAAGCATACTGGGGGGCTTTCAGTGGCACTAATTCATAATGCTAGAACCTGGGGTCATCCCATGAAGCTGAATGGTGGGGGATTCAGAAAAGGAAGTACTTCTTCACACAGCACAGAGTTAAACTATGGAATTTGCAGTGATGCAGTGATGGCCACCAATTTGGACGGCTTTAAAAGGGGATTGTACAAATTCTTGGAGAAGGCTATCAATGGCTACTACTCGTCCTGATGGCTCTATGCTACCTCTAGTATCAGAGGCAGTATGCCTATGTACATGATTTGCTAGGGAACATGGGTGGGAGGGTGCTATGCACTCATGTCCTATTTGGGGGTTTCCCCACAGGCAGCTGGTTGGCCACTGTGTGAACAGAATGCTGAACCCTTGGTCTGATCCAGCTCGGCTTTTCTTATCTTCTTAAATCCTATAATTTTGGTCACCCTCGGTTGTCCATATCGAATCAGAGTTGGAGGGGGGACTTGTTGTAGGTCAACTAGAGCAACTCCCTGCTCAATGCAGCAAGATTTCACACACTTTCCCTTATTGTTGCTTCAATAGTTCTCCGGTGCATGCATGTCTTTTATGCCCTTCTCCCAGGTAAATATAGTGAGAGATGAAGGATGAGATAGCAGCATGTTTGGCAGCTGGCCACTGCCTGTCCCAGCTGCCTAGTCCATCTCTGGCAAGAATAAATCAATAAAGGTCAGTCTGGGGCAGTGTTCCTCAACCTTGGGTCCCCAGATGTTTTTGGCCTACAACTCCCAGCATGCCCCAGCCAGCTATGCTGGCTGGGGCATGCTGGGAGTTGTAGGCCAAAAACATCTGGGGACCCAAGGTTGAGGAACACTGGTCTGGGGACTGAATTGGGGCAGTAGTACCTGTGATGACACTATGGACATTCAAGCCAGTATATTGTGACACAGCCCTAGCAGCGGGGGAGCTGAGAACTGGGTTGCCAACTTTTCAACTGGCCCCTATAGCTATGCATTTACCAGTGACTTGATTTGCAGAAATTAGGAGTATATTATGAAGATATTTTTTTTTTAAAAAAAAAACCCTAACCCACTGTGACTCACTCACTGCTGTAGATCAAGCTGCTGTGAAGGCACAGCAGCATGGGCATGTTGGAAAGATGGCAACATTAGCTGAGAAGGGAATATAGGAGGGGTCGGTGGCATGCTTTTATGAGCTACATTACCTGTAAAATGTGACATGAGCTAAAAGATTTGGGAACCCCTGTTCTAGTAGCCAGTTTTTGGTGTTGTCCTGGGGTAGGGAGCAAGTTAGAGAGGTTTTTATAGGCAATGTAAGAATTCATTGGAGTGGCCAATTGAGCACTTTGCCGCTTTGTTTATATATCTCCCTCCCTGTAAATGTGTTTCTTTGTTACAGGCAGTGGCTGGTTGTTGGTGACCAATGAGTGGGGCAGAGGGCAGGTCATCAGAGGCATAACCCCGGGGGCCACCAGCACCATAAATCCGATTTATAAAAATGCCCAAGCACTTACTTCCAAGCATTGTAAATTGATTTAAAAAATAATAATACCCACAACACAGGCACCAGAAATGGGCTTTCACCAGGACACATCTTTAAAGCAGCAACATTAATGGCAGGCTCTTGAGAGGTGAGTGGGTGGGAGACAAGGCTCAGGTGCATATCTGCCAGATTGCACACTCTCAGTTGCCAAACCGCGGGTCCCGGGGTCCAGCAGTTTTCCCCCTGGTCCTGCAGTGGCAACGCAGCAGCAGCCGCAGCCAGTGCACGAAACCATGCTGCAGCCAAATAAAAAGTTTAAGCTATTTACTTGTGTTTTTTTCAGGGGTGCCGAACGCCCTGCCCTCTGATTAGCAGCACGGCAGGCCCGTTCCGTGGGGAGAAAACAAATTGGGACACTGCCAAATCCCAAGGCCTGGCTGAGTACCAGTAAGCCTAATGTGGCCAATAGAAACAAAGATGATGGAAACAAAACTGCACTTACACCACGTATGTTTTTTTAAAGACTACAAATGAAACAGACGCTGGAGCATAAATGAAAAATACGTACATGAAAAAAATAATCAAATAGTTGATATACACAACTAGCAAAAATGTTTTAATTAGCAATAACAGAAGGAAAATTCATTTTCAAAATTAAAGCTGCGGCAACATAATGACAATTAAAAAAAAACCCTCTAAGGATCCCAACCTGAGTAAAAGGATCAGAACCATTCCAGATCCTGCCTCCAGCAATGGGCATTTTGTAGGCTATACAGACTTTTTGAAGGCACTCAAGAAGATATAAATGTCTAGTCCTCATGATTCGGAGGTCTCTCGAGATCAGTTCATAGCACTACAAATATACAACTGTCAATCATTTGTTGTGAAGAAGCCACTAATCTCTGCTGAAGGCAGAGCTTCTGTTAGAAGGATACTACATTTCTTTGCTGTTTGTGTGTCACAGGCATCAATGGCCACTAGCGACAAGTGACATAATCCATCCGCACACCTCTTTTTTCTTCATAGGCTGAGGCCTCCTCTGCTTTATGACATATAGGAGCACTGATGTAACACTATTTTTTAAAGTACTGAACACAAGCAAGGGTACATACTTACCGCACCCACAGCAATTCCCTGCCAGTTTGTGAACCTTTTGTTCACTACCACCCCCGCCCGCCATACACACATTTTGGAAAAATTGGTTTGATGGACATGTGCTCTACCCACTTCAGTGCTGAAACCTTCCCTAATTTAATCCAATATAGAGCTATGCACACTTACGGTAAGTCCATGGAGGTCAATGGGCACAAATGCATTTAACTCCACATAAGATTGTAAACTTGAACGCTGAAGCCAAATCTATATTCAATTGCACCTGTTTGCTCACAAATTTTAACTAAATATTAAAAACTAAAAGTAAAAGTAAAAGTTATTTACTAAAAGTAAATAACTAAAAAGTATTTACTTTTTAGAAGCTTTTTTTAAAACCCCGTAAAATAAATTTTATACATTCTACTCTAAAAAAAAACTTCGCTCAAATCTTTACTGCCTCTAGGTCATAGTGGAGCATTATATTTTAAAGTGAAAAATCTACCGTAATTTTACCACACAATTCACTGTGACAAAGAGTTGAATATTTTACTAAGTTAACGAAGAATTAGTTGAATATTGTGCTGCAGTTGTATTCAGCTTTATGCAGTCGTAATTAAAGAGAAAGTACAATAGCTGATAACCGAATCAGTCCTTAATTCTGTAGCCCTTTGAACATTTACCTCTGAACAAGAAACTTACTTCTGCATCATGTCTCACAACACATTGAGTTGAATCCAGACTTAATTTTACTTATAGTACACCCACAGGGTTGGATCCAGGATCTGCCTTCTGCAAAAGGAAGGGCTCTGCTCATAGAAGGCCCCTTCACCTGATTTTGGGGGACCCCCCCGCTCCTCACACAGCACACCCCATTCAACAGGGTCTCCTGACTCTCTGTGTAGCATTTTTAGGAGGTTGGAGGAGGTAAGGAAGGGGTGGAGAAATCTACTTCTGTCAGCGCAGTTGATCTAGTGTAAATCTGGATCCAACCCACTGAAATAAATGATGCTTAAGTAAAGAATGGGACTTAATATTTATTTATTCATTTATTCATTTACAAGATTTATATACTGCTCCATTTTCCGGCATGGAGATTTTGGAGTGGTGAACAATAAAAGATAAAACAGATAAAAGAATAAAAACAATGCATTAAAAACAAGATAACCTTAAAACCATGGCTGGTCAGCAAGGAAGGCCTCCCAAAACAAAGACTTCTTCAGCAGGCGTCGAAAAGAACACAGTGTTGGAGCCGCTCTGACCTTCAGAGGCAGGGAGTTCCATAGAAATGGGAGCCACCACACTGAAAGCTCTTCTCCTGGTGGACTCCAATCGGGCCATAGGTCCATGTGGAACCACCAGGAGAATGTCCTCCCGATGACCTCAGTGACTGGGCAGACTGGTAAGGGAGAAGGCACCCTCTCAGGTATCCTTGTCCCAAGTTGTTTAGGGCATTATACACTAGTACCAAAACCTGGCCTGGTAGCAATTTCAATGAGTCTAATGTGGCTAATTCTGGATCCAACCCAATGTTTTTTATAAGTAATTTTTTAAAATTGGTCAAAATCCAACAATTTTCACTGAACTGTCAAGATTCTTCTATGCTCTTGTTCTCTATTTTCCTACTAGCAAAACAGAAAATTATATTAAAAATCTTGAAAATCTGTTGTTCTTATAATCAGTGGAAAAACTTGGCAAATGAAATGGTAAATGAAAATGCTACAATCATCTCTGACTACCAACCATAATGTCCTATGTACATTTAATTTTTTTATACTTAATAAATGAAAATGAAAAAGGAATATAATAATTATACATGTATATCTATAAGGAAGTTAAAATAGAAGGCAGCTTATTTTAACATTAGATAAATTAGAAACAAAATGCTTTATATATTTTCTTAAGAGTATTTGTGATACATACAATCGCCAGCAACAGTATGTACTCTGAATAATTTATTTGCTGACCCAAGTCTGTTCATCAAAGTTGATTCTTTTTTAAATGATCCTTTCCCAAATCGAAAAATGAAAGTACACTCGGGGGGAAATGGTCACAATCCAGCAAAGTGTGAAAAATTGTATTTTAGATTGCGGTGCTCCTATATTTCCTATGGAAGATGATGACTAACCACCGGAGAATCAGAAAGAGACCTGCATTGGGCCTTTCTTATTCGGAGTCTGGGAACAAGAAGCCAGTGGTCTTTTTCACCGAAGCACTAAAATATGGATAGGCAATTTGTGCCCTCTAGATGTTGCTGGACCGCAACTCCCACCAGCCCCAGCTAGCATAGTCAATGGTGAGGGAAGATGGGAGTTGCACTCCAAAAATCTGGAAGACCACAAGCTGCTCATCTTTAAGGCTCTCCCGATAAAACTCTTGGCTAGTCCTCTACAAAAACTACCGCACAAGGAGCATAAGAAAAACTCTGCAAAAGGGTAGAGGACCTTGTAGTAGAAAGATAATGCTGACAAAAATAGAAAGTCAACTTTGTGGATGTACCACGAGAGGACTGATTGCAGAGGTTTTCCAAGGAAAGGAAGAATTAGGGCCATTTCACATATAACATTTATGTGAGTACGTATGGAGAGGAGTTGAGAACTATGGTTTACTTTTCTTTTTTTTTTGCCCCCTATTCCCCTCCTTTTTCTCTCTCCCTCTGGATTTCATCATCTGTTTTTATTGGCAGTGTTTACAGAACACGGACCAATGGCCACCCAAGCCCTCAAAATGGATGAAATATAAATCCAAATAAAGATCCCCCCCTACACAGGTGTACAAAATCACGTGTATTCATGATGGGAAGGAGTGGTTGGCCACAGGTTCCCGCTGACTGTATATGCAGAAAAACAGGCATATACATTCTTCACACACAACAGTCCACAAGGATGTACACATTTCTTTCAACACATGGATATACACATGCAATGTGTGAGGTGATCCTTAGATCGATCACGAACTGAGGAAAGTCTGTAGTTAGGCTGGGGATATCTTTTTAAAGTTTTGGTCAGGCAAGTATGTTGCTACTATTGTCAGAAGGAAAAGACAAGCCTGTTAAACAACTGATCAAAAGCTGTGATCACTAGGTAATCATTAGGAATCTGAACAAAAATAAAACTGCATAATGCCTCTATACAGATATATGGTGTGACCACCCTTGGAATACTGTGAAAAATTCTGATCACACCTCAAAAAGGATATTGTAGAGCTGGAAAAGGTGTAGAAAAGGGCAACCAAAAGTATCTGGAGATGCTGGAGAAACTTTCCTCCTTTAAGGAAAGGTTATAACATTTGTGGCTTTTTAGTTTATAAAAAAGGAAAGTGGGGGGCATGATAGAAATGTATAAAATTATGCATAGCGTGGAGAAAGTAGATAGTGAGTTTTTTCTTCATCTTTCATAAGACTAGGACCCAGGCTCATTCCATGTAGCTGAATGGTGGGAGATTCAGGACAGAGAAAAAGGAAGTGTTTATTCACACAGTGCATAGTTTAACTATGGAATTTGCTGCCACAAAAAGGCCACCAACTGAAATGGCTTGAAAAGGGGATTATACAAATTAATAGTAGATAAGGCTATCAAGGGATAGTAGGCATGATGGCTATAGGCTACCTCCTGGAACAGAAGCAGCATGCCTCAGAATACCTGCTACTGGGGAACAATAGTGGAATCATCATGTCCTGTTTGTGGGTTTCCCATAGGTACCTGGTTGGCCACTGTGAGTTGCTGGACTAGATAGGCCTTTGGTCTGATCCAGCAGGGCTTTTCTTAGATCTTTAAGTGTGCTATGGACTGCATTTTAAGATACTGGTCCCAAACCAGTCCAGTTTTCACCAGCTCTTCCCAAGCAGACTATGGCCCCAGTAAACTCACACAAAAGGACAAATAATTATTTTTAACAAGAACAAAACTTATTTCTAACAAGAAAAAACTTAAAGGATGGACCCTGGGACTCTTTGGAACACTTGGATTGAGAGGGTTAAACTATGAAGGAGCATGCATTCTAGTCAAGTGGCCTCCTCAGAACAGAAATGTGACTGTCCCCATGCTTCCATCACATTGATTGCATGCACTTTATACTTTACAAATAAAAGTCTTCCAAATATGAGACAAATCCATTTGGAATGATATAAATAAACAAACAAAAAATACATACAGGGCCATTAGGTAGAGTGAGGCAGCTGGCTCAGGCAGGCAGATTTTGAGTGTCATGAAAGGGGAACAAATGGTTAGTTACAGGCAGTCCCCGGGTTACAAACGTCTGACTTATGGACAACGCGTACTTACGAACGCCAGACTTCCTGGTTCCCCAGCTCTACGTCATTTACGTAGAGTATAGTGTAATGGCCGCAATTTGTGTAAACGTATACTATGCTATACTGTTCCGACTTACGTACAAATTCAACTTAAAGACAGACATAGGAATGGAACTTGTTCATAACCTGGGGACTGCCTGTATTTAATTTGCTATTATTACATTTTTACTGACAGGAAATGGTGAGAGGTGCTTGTGGGATTTTCTGCATCATGTGCCAAAAGACGTACCTGGCTTTGGATACTATGCGTGCTGACTTGTGGGGGGGTGCCATTTGCTACTCTGCCTCAAACAGCAAAATGTTGGGCTGGCCCTGATTACATAGATACTTTAATTAGTTTAAAACTTTGGGATTACAGACTTTTGAGAGTCTTGACTGGCAAATTTGCCCTCCTTTAGTGCAGAATTTACAAGGGCCTATGTGATGCCCATCCTTTCAAGTGTAGAAAGTGCCTCTTTCTCTGTCCAGCATCTCTCAAGAAGGCATGGAGAGTCAGGAATTCCGAGCTGCCGATGGAGTGAAGGAGTAACCATCTCTGGAGAAAGGATTTACCGTATTTTTCCGTCTATAAGACGCCCCCATGTATAAGACGCCCCCCACTGGGCAGTTTCGCAACCGCGCGGTTCTCCCCTTGGCTTACTTCCGTGTATAAGACGACCCTCAATTTTTAGTCTAACAACTTTAAGAAAAAGTATACATGGAAAAATACTGTACACAGCAGTCTTCTCTAAAGCAATACTGACATGTTGATGCTAGTATCCTTGAATGCAATCTCTTGCACTACAGCATCAAATTCCATTGTCCCAACAATAATAGTTCATCATCCTTATGTCGTTAAGAGTTGAAACAGAATTATCCACCTGGTAAATAGTTCAATTGAAAGAGAGAGAGAGAGAAATGCTTGTTTGAATTGCTTTAGGTTCTTCACGTTTTCCATCCAAGAGAAACTGGCTCAAGGTGTAGAAACCACCTACAGAATTCAAAAGCTCAGGTCTCTGCGGGTGGGGGGAAGAAAAAGGAGAAAGTAGTTAAAAGGATCCATACATAAAAATAGGCACTCTGTTTTAAGTCTCTTCAACATTCCACCTCAGAATACCCAAATGACGACTCCTATAATTCTATGGAGTATGTCAAATATACAATGTTTATTGTATATGTTTTACATGTCCCGCCCTTTGGTGTAAGGGGCGTTAGAAATAAATGTTTCTATGAAACCACCAATCTTCAGTGGGCGAGTCTTGAGCCACAACTGAGTCAAGCCCCGATCTCAGGTGGATCGCACCACCAGCAGCACCATGTTTGCTAAACCATAAATGACCATAGCATTTTACAAAGTATAAGGTCCCTGCCTGAGGAGCTTATACTCTAAACTTCCCAGAGGAGGCAACAGAGAAAGGGGAGGGAAAACGAGGGAGTGGAAAACAAGGGGAGAATATGCATTTATTTCACTTATACATACTTTCAGCCCAGTCCTATCCATGTTTACCCAGAGCTAAGTCATGCTGTGTTCAACTGAGTTTATTACATTTATCACTTTTCTGTCCACCAGAGCCCACAAAGTGATGTACAATTTAAAACAATACAATAATCAACCAAATAAAAGGAGAAACAGGCCAAAACAATATTAAAATCTATCAAAGGTCTGGCAAAACGGCCCAGTTTTTACTGCCCATCTAAAACTCAGAAGGAATGGAGCTAATTTGACCTCCCTTGGGAAATAGTTTCACAGTCGGAGTGTGGTTACACACTCACACATAATGCTAACCTATGGTTTATTGAACCCATGTTGTTGAATTATGATGTGCAGTGATGAGCGAAACCAGTCGCACTAACAAACCAATGGTTTGTTAATCACAAATAACCTAGAAAAAGAACCCATGGCTTGTTGTTGGGTTGTAAACTCTGGGTTGTTTAAATCATGGTTTGTCATTACATGTGAACCCAAAACTGTGGGTTGTTCATGGATTGTTTTGCCAGGCTATAGAGGCAGTTGGCAAAAGTGGTCAAAAAACCCACCTGCTCTACATGGCAGTACTACAGTGCCACAAAGGCATTTGGGATACAAGGAGGAAGCAGGAAACAGACAACCCAGGGATTGAGAAAACAAACTGTGGTTTATCTGCCAAACAAACCCTGGGTAGGGCAACAAAGCATGGGTTAAATAAACCATGGGTTAGCATTATGTGTGAACCATTTCCCTGTCTTATGTGCCTATCAAAGTAGCCTTTCTTGGTGTTGAGGCATAGAACAGTATCTCTGATGAAGATTGCAGATTACAGGCAGATCCATGCAGAAGGAAGTGGTCTTATTATCAGGTAAGTGTTCAAAGGTTTGCTTGCTGTCTTATGCTTAGTTAAGGGCAGGATATATGGACTAATGGAGGTCTATCAAAGGCTCCAAAGAAAAGGTGACTAAGCAATTATGTGTTTCTTCCTTACTTGCTCTAAAGTAAGCAAAGGGGACACAATCCAGATTAGGACCCTAGGTAGGGGTGGGGGGCCTTTAACCCTTTGCCTCCCTACTATGGTGCCAATCCAGATCACCCCCATGCCTGTAATTTTCATTGCCAAAAGATGTTTCACTTGTTTTAAATGGATCACTTTTCAGCAAAAATGAACACACCCTCTACGACAAGGGGAGCAAAAAGTGGTGCCTGTAAGACTGCAAGGAATTCTTCTTTTTGGCATTCCAAATTTTCACCTTCTTCCTGACTCATTGGCTTCATTTTGGATGGAATGCTAGCTACACCATAGGTTAATGTTGCGTGAATGAACTTGCGACTCATACGCTTCCGTTCCCTTCTCCTCCTCTGGCACGGCCATGAGAAGGAAACTGGAAGCTTTTGCTTCTGTTTTCAATTTACCACAATTTGTTATTATGTGCACACCTGGACAAACGGTGGTTAGTCTTAACTACCATTTAGGGAAACAAGCCAATTTCAAACTGTGGTTTCTGATCCTGACTTGTTTCCCTAAATCATAGTCAAGGCTAGTGCTGTGCCAAAAATTTATTCCACATTTTATTTTATTTTTTACTATTCTCATTCAATTTGAGAGAAATTGTTTCTGAAAAAAATGTTTGAAGAAGAAAATATCAGAGAAATATTCATGGGTAGGATACAGGATTCTTGTGCTTACCTTAGTCATGAGGTGGCAGCGGCGTGTGTGTGAGCGTCCTGTCTTTCATTGTACAATCATCTCTCTGGCAGCCTCCCTGGCTTCCTGCACTTCAGTTAAAGCCCAGGAGAAGACACCATCAAGTACCTCCCCCCATGGGGCTTTTTCAGATCAGAAAGCATGGGTAGCCAGGGAGGCTGCAGAGTGATGGAGAGATGTGTAACAGAAAGGAAAAGCACACACAGCAACCTCAGCAGTGGCAGTACAAAAACAAACCCTTAGGAAAAAAGAAAGAAGCTGTGCCTACAACCCCTGCCAGCGGTGAGCATTACCTTTGAGAAACTGTGGGAGAATTTCTCCTTCTCCTGGAGAAATTCAGTGAAATTCACCCCGCCCCCAATTTCTCTACTCACAAATAGGGAGGAGAATTTCGAGAGGCCATTTGTGCACAACTATAGTTAAGGCTAACCACAGTGTGTCAGGTTCACACACACACACGTAACAACAAGCCATGGTTAGCTGAAGCTGTGCCAAAGAAGAGGGGAGGGGGAGTTAAAAGCACAGTGTACCATTACATCAGAACTCAGCTAATGGCATGATTGTGCTCCATAATATATAAAAATGAGGAGTTTCATTAACCTTTTCCATGTATAAGGAAATGGTAGGACTAGAAGCATATATGCTGTCATTGAAAAATAGTCCTGTTATAGGATTGCAAATAGTCCTGTTCTAGGATATTATGGATTGCAACTCACCTTTCTATGACTTACTTTGTGGAAGCGATGGCTTCTGAACCCCAAAAGCAGTAATAAAGATATTCACAACTACTATAATAAACACCAGTCCAGTTGCAACGTTATTGAGGAAGTCCAGCTTGGCATGTTTTGCAGGGTTATTAAGGTCATATTTGACTGCAAGGGAAAAAAATATTGAGTGAAAGAGATGCTTTTACCACTGAGGAGCAATTAAGTCATATAGTAGAGATGTATTATTGTTTGAATTCTGTAATAACTGCTTCAGAAGAAACAATGTCAGCATGAAGAAGTAACATTTGAAAACCATGTGCCAAAAGTTCTCATGAGAGAAATCCCAACAACTATTTGGACTGTAGAGAACTAAAAACATTTCTCCTAGATACTTTTCACTGCCTCTATTGATGAAGCATTTGCAAACATGGGCCAAATTTTGAAGCAGTGCAGGGGAAGGAATAATTTCGAATGAGGAAATAATTACTTTATGTATCCATACAAATGGCTATATGGAGCAAAGACTCTATAATGTAGAATCTGCAGAGTTTTCCTAATTTTACATGGTATTTTGTCATTGTTTTATTTTATCCAGTCTTGCTACCTCTTTATCAGAAACTGTGCAATTAAGACATACTGTAGCTTTTGATTATGACAATATCTCTACCATCATTTCCCTGCTATTCATCCCTACCTTAGAATTCCTAATCAACTCACTGCAACCCATTATTTCCTAGTTGTTTTCATTTTTAAAACTAGGAAATTTTACATTTGTTCAACCAGATGGCATATGTCAAAGGCTTGCAAGTGATGCTTACTGTTATTCAAAGGTTTGGTTGTGTAAAACACCTTCTGTTTGCTTGCATTTTCTCTTTGTCTGAATTGCTGAAGGGCAAAGGGAGTTGGATGAAAAGAGATGAAGCTCACATCAGGTTATTTTTACTTCCACATCTTGAAAAATGTATAAATGGGTTATATTAAATATGCATCCCCTTGCATGGAATTGCACAGTCTGGAGGAACTGCTCCACATTAGGAGAGAACTAAGGCTCTCCTCAAACAACCTTCCATGGGCTCAGTTGCCATAAGGCAGGGGACAGCCAAGACAGTTTTGAGTCCAACTTGTTTTTGTTTTGATTTTTTCCTACCACGAAAATGAACGAGCCTGAAACTACTGCCAGGGCTCTATCCATTAGCAGACTCTTATCCCCGCAGCCTCCTCTCATTTCCATTCGTTTAAGGTGGCTTGTGCAAAATAAGAAAACCATAAGAGGAAGAAGCTTAGAGCTACGCCCACTTCCTGTTCAGGCTGTTAATAATTCAATGAGTACCTTCTAGGAAAACCACCCTAGAAGGTATCAGTGATCTTAACCATTTCACCCAATTACCTGGTGAAACATGAGTCATAGGTTTTGACTGCAATTTTAATTATCCAACACCTATTATAACAGGGGCCACTTAGTGTTAACCACTAGTGGAAGCGAAACTAAACCCATATCCTTGATGGGGTGGGGGGAAAGGAAACCACTAAGGGAAGTACAGTACAACAAGTAAACATTTCCCCTAAGCTAAATAAAGAGCAGATGTGGCAAGTTAAAGCCATGCTGTGGGAATACCAAGCAATATTCTCCAATGTACCCAGGAGAACTAATTTGTCACAACATAAAATCAACAAAGGGGCCACAAGTAGATTGAAGCCTTACCTGTGGGGGCGAAAATTCACATTATGCACAGACCATTCCCCCCTGAGATGGCTTAACCACTACCAGGTAAAGAGTACAAATAGTAAGCTTGTACGGTGGAGTCTGCAACTCCAGGATTTCAATTTTGACATAGTACATGTTAGTGAGAAGGAAAATGTAATGGCACATGCACTCTCCAGAATAATGTGAGCTGGTGGAGATTTCATAGATTTCATAGATCATAGAGTTGGAAGGAGCCTACAAGGCTATCGAGTCCAACCCCCTGCTCAATGCAGGAAACTAGAGGAGGGGTCTCCCATCCAAGTAATAACCAGGCCTGACCCTGCTTAGCTTTCCACGCTCAGACAAGCTGAGATGCAGTACAGGATACCACATGAAATGTTTTTTTTTTAAATAAAAGTGTATGGTTTTAAAAGTTAATGTTATATAGATAAGTCAAATGTTTGCATTTCATTATATATTATTGTAACTATGTTATTGTATGTATTTCAGGATAAACACCTAGTCCTACATGATCCTTCATTGATCAGGCAAGGTCTGAAAAACCTCACCTTTTGCAATGACTTTAAGGGTGGGACATGTGACAGGCAGAAGCCCGGGGAGGGCCAACCTGAGCATTCCAGAGGCTCTGATTGGTTTAAGCGGAGAGCATAGAACCCCAGGAGGTTGTGAGTTGGGTTGGAGTGGGTTGGAGTGAGAGAGGGAGTGGGAGGTTTCTTAGAGTAGGTAGGGAAAAGGTGGTACTGAAGAAAAGAGTTCAGACAAGAAAAACTAGTAACTAAGTTGTGAGAAAGCAAACATGAAGGAGTTAGTGAAGAACACTTCACAGGAGTCTCCGCTTAGGGAGTGAAGGACCTTCTGTATGAGGAAGGAAGGTGAAGCTCTGGACTAGCGAGAAGGATAGCTAAGTTCCCTGGTCTTCTGATACTGTAACTTCAAGTAACCAAGCCAAGTTGATACAGAAAAGCACTGTATAACATCTGCCTACCTTTAACCTGAACTTAAGTAAAGAACAAGTTAGAACTTAACCGGTGGAAATCCAAGTTATCTGTTCCTGCGCTGAATATCAGTTTAGAGACTTTGTTAGAACAATAAATCAATTGTTTTATTCAAAGTTCTAAGTCTCCAGAGTCTGACTGGTGGACAGGAAAGTAAGAAATGAATTAACGGAGGGGCACCCTACTTCAAGAAATCAAATAAAACAAAGTGTTCTTAATAAAGACAAACAAACGTGGGTGAACAGCTACATATAAGTCCTAAGACATATAATCGGCTAACGCAAGAAGACGGAGCTCTCACCAGCAGTCTAGAGACACACATTTAGCTGTGTGAGAAAAGAAGACAACTTAAAGTCTGAAGTGACCAATACAAGGTGGCACTTAGTGAGAGTGAAGTACAATTAAGGGTGTGAGGTTTGGAGGAGGGGTCTCGTCCGCTACAACTAGTCTCACGGATTCTGGCCATAAGCACCTTCTTCCTCTATTCCCTGAAACCACAAGTACTAGAAAATTAAAGCAAGCTGCTTGATTCCAAGAAATGCAAACAGTGCAGAATGACCCATATGACGTAATGCCAATTGGCAGGGGCTGACACAGCAGTCAGATTACAGGCATAAGGGGTATTTTTCATGAGCTGGGCTGCTGGTAGGAAAGAAACCAGTAGCTGGCTCATGGTGTGTAGTTCTCCGATGTATGTATTCCAAAGTCATCCTGTTGTAGAGCTGACATTATGTAATGATTCACCAGCACTGGGGGTGTGGAAGATGGTAAAAAAAAAGAAAAAAGTGCAGCTTTGTCTATTAAGAAAGCCAGGTTCTGAGCTTTCAGAGGGAATTACAGTAATCCTATTTCACTATTATAGTACTACACAATAGAGCTAAACTGGAAACTATTCTTAAGTACAGGTATTGTTAAGCATTTTATTATAGTAATTCAATCCCACACTGTCATCTCGTGTAGACTAATCTATTTCGATCCTTTTCACTCTTAAAAAAGAAATGAACAAGCTCTTATGATTAATACAGGGTCTTCTATAGGATGAATGATGAATGTCTAGTGCCCTAAGAGGTCCTTCCACATGTTTACAACTCAAATGACAGCATTTTCATTCAGAGCCTTCTCTCTTTCTTTCTTTTAAAAAAAACCAAAGTTGTAATCTGGGCAGGAGGTCCTGGCATTTTCTAACAGGCTAATCGTTCATCTTAGCTCACTTCACAGTTCAACTTCGATCCAGGAAAGTGAGTTTTCTGTACTTGTTTTTCAATATAACAAGATGCTGTCAGAGACGAGGGATGGGAGGGAGGATGAAGGACTTAAACTGCTCCTGGCCCTCACAATCTAAAAAGACAGAAGAGGGGCAGGGAGAGTCACACTGCAAAAATATGGGGTTGGAATTTGGTAACAGGAAGTTGCTCTGAGAGCCAGGGCAAAGGGTGTACAAAAGGCCTCTCTGACTGCTGAGCTGACCGTTTCCTTCCCTTTCTTACTCACAAGCCACTGTCCTCTGGGAAAGAGAGCTGCCACTATATCCTAAAGGCCTCTCCAAGTGTAGGGGAAAGAGTGGTCAACCATTTGGACCTGCACTACCCTGAATCAAGAAAGATCGTTCCTTTTACCTTCCTACAAAGGTGAGCATGAAGCTGCCAATGTCAACCATGTGAGAAGACATCACCAGCTGTGCTGATGGCTTTCCATTCCCAGGCTCAACCTTCTTCTCTTGTGCCAGGAACTGGGTGGGGGTGCCCTCTCAGGGCACATTTGTTTGCACCTGTTTTTCCACCAGGAAAAGCTGGTGCTGTTCACACCAAAGTCCAGTTGGAGCCACTGCTTACTTCCACACAAAGTCCCCCAACTTGTCTGAGAAACATTACCCCCTTCCCGTCTGCGGGGCCTCCTGACAAGCAGGGAGGCTATATCTTAAGCCAGTGTTCTCCAACCTTGGGTCCCCAGATGTTTTTGGCCTACAACTCCCAACATGCCCCAGCCAGCATAGCTGGCTGGGGCATGCTGGGAGTTGTAGGCCAAAAACAACTGGGGACCCAAGGTTGGAGAACACTGTCTTAAGCCTTCCTTGGAAACTGACCCCCCCATGGATGGAGTGGTGGGACTGCCTCACCTTCACACACTGTATAAACAGATCGACAGGAAGATGTGATAACTGACTGATGTCTGTTGTGGCAAAAACAGGCATTTCATCATGTAGCATTCCAAAAGTGCCTTGGAATGGTCTGCTATAGAAAATTGTTTGGTACTGATCCCATCAAATGAACACTACAAAATAATTAAGATGCCGAAGGGACTTATATGTGATTGTGTGTGTGTGTGTGTGTGTGTGAGAGAGAGAGAGTGAGAGAGAGAGAGAGAGAGAGAATGAATCCATTTTGGTTTATCCTTTTCAAACCTTGGATGAGTATACCTTCCAAAGTGTTTACTTTGATTTCCTAATAAGAGAATCAAGAGTGCTGGGCTCTTTTTAATGCTGTAACTCAGAGGAATACTATTTATATATGTGCAAAATGACAGAGTAGTTAAAATAGTCAGCATGACCTTCCTGGTAGAAGAAAAGTATAATTCAGCCTATAAATTCTGGGGTTGAAATGACCGTTTTTATATACTTCCTGAGCTAAAAATTACTCCTCAGAAACAAAAGTGACAAACGAATGATCTTTCAGTACCTCTTTCCCACAACAAATGAATGGTAGTGTGGAGGAAGGGGGGCTGGCTGGCCCGCCAGAACCCACCCTTACCTACCCACAAGACCCCCAGAGATCTCAAGGTGCCAGACTGCCAGCCTCAGCAGTGCAATCCAACTTGAATCTCTGTTCAGGGACTTGCCCTTGACTATAACCTGGATTTAGCTGAATCACAGAGCAACCACAAACACCATGTGGGGTAAAAACCAAGAAGGTTTATTCAGGTAGCATATTACAACAAAAGTTGGGAAACGAGGGAAGTAGCCAAAATAGAGAGACGCTTTGGTACATACAGTAAAGCTGCAAAACAATCAAACTGATTCCTTACATCTCCCAGGCACACACTAGTTACCTGGGGGCCGGTTCTCTTCAGGGTTGGTTTCAGCACAGCCTTGCCACCCGAGGAGACTACCACACCCACCCTAAGGTCTGAGATGGGTAGCCCTCCTCCGGGCTTGCCTTTGCCATAGCCCTCCTTCAGCTAATTTCACCAGGAGCTACCTGGGGCCAGCCCGAAGGCTTGGACCTCTGCGTAGCTTGCTGCCATGATCCACAGCAACCACACAACGACGACGACCAGACAAAAGCCGTTGGCAATATATCTTTTCCCCCCTCCCCTCCTCCCTTCTGTAGCTCCGCTGCCTCTAGCCAATCAGGATGGAAATATAATACCTTTATGCTGCAATCCTGTATCCACTTACCTGGGAGTAAGCCCCACTGAACTCAATTGGACTTACACTTCTGACTAGGCATGTATAGGATTGCACTTTTAGTATCTTATTTTAGTAAATATTTTATGTTAATATCTCCATGCTCAGATAAGGCAATAAATGTAGCTATAGCACGTGCCTGGATATTCACACACACACGCACACACACACCAATCTACCTGCCCACACACACATTTGTAGCCTTAAAGGAATTGTGAAGTTTCCTTGCTTGGTCACCTAGAAGCAATTCTTACCTCAGTTGACCAGGTGAGTGGCTATTTACATGCCCGGATCAGGACCACAGAAGTTCTACTTTGATCACATGAACATTAAACCACTGTCCACAAATCTAGAACACTTTTTGTGTAAAAATACGCCAAAATAATACTATTATTTAGTGAAACTTCAAAATAAGAAAGGACAAGATCTAGAACAGTGGTAGAGCACATGCTTTGCAAGGAGGAAGGCATAGGTCTGATCCCCAGCATTTCCATTTTTGTTTTTTAAAAAGGTCTTGGTTTGCAGGGCTGCAAAAAACCAATCTCTGCCCAAGACCCTGGAGAAGTCAGAGCAGGACACTACAAGGTAGATAGGCTAATGATCAGTATATGGCAGCTATATATGCTGAAATGGAAGTAGTTTGATTTAAGAGCAAAAATTCTCCATGACATTATTTATTATATGACATTGTTGCTATCAAAAATCCTAGATTATGGCCATTATTCCAGAAATCCCTTTACAAGAGAAGCTTCCCCACTTCACCCTCACAGCTCCCCACAACTTTAGATCAGGGAATGGTCTGATGATGCACATGATATGCAACCTTATTGAAGCTAAGCAGGTCCAGGTCTGGTTAGTTACAGATATGAGACCACTTCTCGTACACGGCCTTGATTTCCACCACAGAAGAAAGATGGGATAGAAATGTAACAAATGAACAAATGAATAAACAAAATATCGCAGACCACTTCTGAAACTCCACTGAGCTTCAAATGTGCCTTGTCAGATAACAAAGAAATGGGGCTGCTGTTAGGTGGGGTGGGTGGGATCAGAAGACCCACCATGTTTACAGAGCTCTGTGCAGTGTTGAACCCCTTTCAGCTCGGGGGTGGGGGCAGATGGAATTTTGGAGACGCTCTCTCTAGTGGTGATTGCTCAGGATTCCAAATCATGGAGAGCCTAATGTGCTATGTGTGTACAGCAGTCTTTCCTTTACAGACGTTCACTGCAACTCATGGGATGGTGCCCATGGGGGACAGAAGGGTGGGGCCGGCAGGCACAGTCCCCTCCCCCTCCACACAATCACAATCACATGGAGAGGAACACATGAAAAGGACTACTGAGTAATCCCCCCCCCCGCTAAAAAAAGAACCAATCTCATAGAAAGGAAGGTAGTTGTAAAAGTAGAATACTGTATAACAATTATTAAAACATAAATAATGCTGGCTCAGATTGTTTGAGCGTGGAAAGCTAAGCAGGGTCAAGCCTTGTTATTACTTGGATGGGAGACCCCTCCTCTAGTTTCCTGCATTGAGCAGGGGGTTGGACTCGATAGCCTTGTAGGCTCCTTCCAACTCTATTATGAAATCTATAAATCAGCATGCCTCTTTCAAAGTAGAAAAACGAGTATCAAACAGTACTACTATGGCACAAAATCAGCAATAATCCATTTCACTATACATACCAAGGAATATTAGAAGCACACCTACTCCAATCTGGAGCACAAGTGAGATGCTGATGAGGATAATAAGTGGAACATAGAATGAGAAGGAAGGTCCCTGTTCCATTACTGCTTTGAGCTGGGACGCATTGGCCATAAGCAAAGCAATGTCCAACATGCTCTCTGCTGCACTCTTCTTATTGGCGTAATGGTTCATGTTAATTGGTCCATTTCTCTGTAGCCATTGTCTTCGAGGCTGAAAGGCAAAATATTTCAAATACATCAAAGGGTAATGATTTAGATAGCATAAGAAACATGATCAGAGTGGGATGACCAAAACCCTGTTAAAAATCAGCTACCTACATCCTTATATAAAAATAGATTGCAAGATGGAAAGCAAGTTGCCACAGTCTGAAGGCATATAATACATTTCATTGGGAAAACCACCTGCGGACCACATATAAACCACTAGGTATACTTTAGAAGAGTGTGAAATAAATAATGTAGAATCCCACCTGGACACAGCTATACCAGGTGGCTCTCCTTGGCTATTTTTATTTTCAAATATGCCAATCATGGTCCATGACAGTCACAGTCATAAATCCTATTTTGAGAAGTCATATGAAACTTTGCTACCACTATGTCTTACAGTAAGGTAATGAACTTTGTCCTTTCAGAGCTCTGATGAAATCTTCCATTAAGAAAAAAAGAAGAAAAAACACCAGATTTCGTAAGAGCGGAGGTTTCCGAGGTGTCAAACATGGTTCTGCTTAGAATTGGGATGTTGGGTGAGAGTAAACTTGTACCAGAAAAATAGTCACATCATACAGTTCTGTTGAGATTGAAGCACTTTAGGTAGCAGTTTGTATGACTGGGGGGGACGGACGACACCCTTCCTGTGCACTGCCACCCCCTGAAAATTGCACCCTCACCTGCTAATTGGTCTGGGAAAAAAAGGTCGCACTTGTGTTAATGAGGCCTTTTTTTTATATAGCAATAGAAAATGAGATAGAGAATATTGCTTTGGCTCTACTCATGAAAAACGAGAGAATGTTGAACTGCCCACTCCCTTTTAGCTTTGGCCATGCCTATGTTTGGCTTTGCCCACTCCTGGCATGCAGCACCTGGAAGGCTTCACAGGAGCATACATGTCCTTCTCAGACTGAAAAAGATTCCCCTTACCTGGAATAAAACCAACGCCTGCACAACTGTGAGCTTGCTGTGTGACTGACTAGAAACCCTGCCTGTTCAAGGCTCCTGCCTACAGTTATAGGTGCATAATTATATTCTGACTTAAAATGAATGCATAGAGCTCAGGAGTAGGGGCAGGCGCTCAAAAGCAGGGGGAGCTCAGGACAGTGCGATCAATACCAATCCATCCCCCACTTCTCTATGAAAAGCTCTATGACCAGATGATAAGGAGCAATCTACAGAATTTTGACATAGGTTACTTGGGCAGGGGTGGTCTGACTATATTCATCCAGATCCTGTCTTATTCTATAACTTTTGCGTAATGTAGCCATCACATAATGTGATATGTGTGGTACATGTGTGAGATCCTGGGCCAGACTGCGTGTTTCTTGATATCTATGCATGTTCAGAGTTAAGGAGGACCAACCATATACCAACCTAAGTATAGGGCATTGTCATTACCGTCTTTATTTCTACAAAAGATTTTTCTTTTCCAGTAGGTAACTCTACATACTTTTTTAAATTTTTTTATTTTAAAGATTATGCTTTTGTTACAGAAATTAATGTAATAATATTTGGGAAATTATAGAAAAAGTGTTCATGATTTCAGGCCTCAGTGGAATTTTTTCACTTTTTACTTCATAAATAATTTCTTTTATTTGTGGGGAAAGTATTTCTCTTTCCTAAGAGGGCTGAAGAGGGATGGGTGGGTAATGGAACAAGCAGAACATCCCCTTCCCCAATCATACTCTTCAATGGCATGGATCAAAACAGTCAGACTTCATATTTCCACGCTGGTTTGGTCACTAGACATCAGGTGCTTACGCAGTTCCTTTCAAAGCACAAACATTCCAGGCCAGTAAACATTTTCTGCTGTGATAAATAACTTTCCAGTGTCTTCCAGGACAGCAAGCTTCCAAAACCTGACCTAAGTCTTTGCAACTGAACCATAAATTAAATTAAATATTTTACTGAGAAGAGAAAATGTCACAAAGCAGCAGCGATTTTTCCTATACTGAAAATAAAACCAAGTAACTCTTCTAACTCAGGCAGTGGACCTTGTTTAGCTTTTCTCTCAACGGCACATGCTGCATCAGAAAGATTAACACTGTTTCATTTTGAATTTCAGGGGGCAAAATACACCTCTCCAGTTCAGTGCCAGTTCACTCGCAGGACGTCTCCTTTCCTGAAAATCTAAACAGAAAGTACTGAATAACTCTGAAAATGCTGCTCTGTTGGCTGTTGGAGATCAATTTTTTGATCGGGTAACCTCCCTTGTGGACTGTGGGAATGCTGTGGACATTATATACCTGGACTTCAGCAAAGCTTCCGACAAAGTGCCTCATGATATCCTGATTAGTAAGCTAGCTAAGAGTGGGCTAGATGGAACAACTATCAGGTGGATCCACAATTGGCTAAAGAATCGGACTCAAAGAGTGCTTATCAATGGTTCCTTCTCAAACTGGGGAGAGGTAACGAGCGGGGTACCACAGGGCTCGGTCCTGGGCCCGGTGCTCTTCAACATTTTTATTAATGACTTGGATGAGGAGGTACAGGGAATGCTTATCAAATTTGCAGATGACACAAAGTTGGGTGGAACAGCTAATACTCTGGAAGACAGAAACAAAATCCAAAGTGACCTCGATAGGCTGGAGCGCTGGGCCGAAAACAACAGGATGAAATTTAATAGGGATAAATGCCAAGTGCTGCACCTAGGGAGAGGAAACCAAATGCAGAGTTACAGAATGGGGGACACTTGGCTCAACAATACTACAAGTGAGAAGGATCTTGGAATTGTGGTAGATCACAAACTGAATATGAGCCAGCAATGCGATGTGGCTGCAAAGAAGGCAAATGCAATTTTGGGCTGTATTAATAGAAGTATAGCTTCCAAATCGCGGGAAGTGATAATTCCCCTTTACTCGGCACTGGTTAGGCCTCATCTTGAGTACTGCGTCCAGTTCTGGGCACCTCACTTTAAGAAGGACATAGACAAACTGGAGAGGGTTCAGAGGAGGGCAACAAGGATGATAAAGGGACTGGAAACAAGGCCCTATGAGGAGAGACTGAAAGAACTGGGCATGTTTAGCCTTCAGAAGAGGAGACTGAGGGGAGATATGATCGCACTCTTCCAGTATTTGAAGGGATGTCACACAGAGGAGGGCAAAGATCTCTTCTCGGTCATCCCAGTTTGCAGGACACGGAATAATGGGCTCAAGTTACAGGAACCTAGATTCCACCTAAACATCAGGAAAAATTTCCTGACTGTCAGAGCAATAAGACAATGGAATCAACTACCTAGGGAGGTTGTGGGCTCTCCCACTCTGGAGGCATTCAAGGTGCAGCTGGACAGACATCTGTCAGAGATGCTTTGACCTAGATTCCTGCATTGAGCAGGGGGTTGGACTCGATGGCCTTGTAGGCCCCTTCCAACTCTACTTTTCTATGATTCTATGATTCTATGATCAGGAGTTTGGCCAACCCAAGGCATGGGCCATCAGTGGGTCCCTTTAACCACCAAGGTGTTGGTTTGCCAAGCAAAGAACATAAAGTGCCTTTGCTTAAATCAGCCTTCCCCAAGGCTGGTGGGTGACCTCTAGTTGTGTTGGCCTACAATTCCATTATCCTCAGCCAGTATGGCCATGTTGGCTGAGGATGATGGGAGTTGTCGTGCAACACATCTGAGGGCGCCAGGTTGGGTAAGTAAACTTTTTGTCCAGCTCCTTCTGACCACCTCAGTGGGTCCCCTATTGGCCTCTGGGCCCCCGCATCTGCCCTGCCTTGCTGCTTCCTGGTACCAGCCATGTCAGCTGCCCCCCCTTGCCTGCAACTGTTCTAGATCCTGGGGGATTCTTTCCCTATCCCAGTGCCTTGACATTTGTTTTGAAGAAACTGCAGTCTGGGTCTCATACGTACGCTAATGATTAATGTGGTTAATAAGTTTTGCAACAGGGTGGAATTAAAATCTGGTTAAATTAGGCTTCCTGCCTGAAGGTTGGTGCCAAATGAAAAAGGTTGGCCAGATGCTACTGCTCACATGTCATTACTCCCCCCCGACCACCACCACATCGACAGCTGTGAGTGTCTTTCCTGGTTCCTTCAATACAATTTGAGGGTGGAAAGAAAAAGAACAGCAGAGCTTTACATGTTTACATGTTTTGTTGCTTCTTAAAGACAGCAGTTACGTGACAGCCTGCTTCAAGGGATATTGTGGTGGGCCTCACCAGCACATGGCCACCCACCCGGAGGACTGCTGTTCCCCCGCTGGTGGCATCGTGGTAGATGCTCACAGGAAATGGATTTGCCTTGGCAAATACAGACGGCCATTTACTAAATGCAAATTTAACACAGCGTGCATGTGATGTAACCATCTGGTAAGCTGCTTATCTCTGCCATCCTGACAACCAGAAAGGATTTTTTTAAAAAAAAACCATATATAAGGTGTTGATTTGTATTAAAATGTGTGGTAAAATGTAGTTGGCTTGGCATATCCTCCTACTGAGATTTTGCATGACAGCACAAATCAGCTTGGTATCCTCTCTACTGATTCACAGCATGCCTTTCTTGTTACATTTCTTTCAAACTCTAAATTGAAAAACACACACAGCTGCCCCCCCCCCCATATAACTTACTTGAAGTGCAGCAACAGTGTCATGTCTAGCAAGAAGATATTTTGAAATCATATAGCATGACTCATGATTTTCGGTGTTTAGGAGCTTCCTTTTTCCACAGAAAGTATTCAGCCAGTTACAAAACATGGGCAGCCCCATCCTATATGGGTGCCTGTAACCTTCTGAACCCGGAGGACTACCGTCATCCTATTGAGCACAGGAGGAGCGCAACCATCTGGATTTCTTGGGAACCAGCAGTGCCTTGCTCCTCCCCTTCCTGCCCCCAGGAACGCCCCCTCCCATGCTGGAATTGAAGTCGGTCTTCCGGCTTCTGTTCCCAGCTGGCACAGAAAGAACCATGTTGGCTGCGAGATGGGGAGCGCTCTGCAGGCGGACTGTGCACTGCGACCTTGGAAGGGATTTCTGAGGTTGCGCAGCAGCGACTATGCCCTATCCTATGGCCTCCCCAGGCAAGGTCATAGGGCCATAGGATTACGCCCTAAAGCAGTCAATGTCACATACTAGAAAAAAATGATGATACAAATGAGGGGGGGAAAGACACTTTTTTTGGAACATATATATTCCGTATAAAGCTTAAACAACTGACTGATCAAGTAAATGAGTGAGAAAACAAGTCCAGCAAAATAATTATGGGGTGTTCTGGATGGTTCTGAGGGAAAGTAATGTATTACCTTTATTGAATCCTGGACTAGATGAATTTATTGGAATTGCCAAAACTGAAAATGCTTTGATCTGCAATTGAAATATCAAAGCCCAGAACTATTCTTACATACCAGCAAGATACCAACAAAATATGGTGGGTACACTCAACTCACAATAATCTATAAAACATTAGCCATAGATCTGCAGAATGTCATTTAACATTTCAAGACTGAAGAACTTCTGGGGGAAATAGTGCTTGATTCGTAATGCAGCTGAGGATTATGAGCTACAAATTCGGATGTCTTCTTAACTGCATAGGAAAAGGATGCGTAAATTCTTGTGACTCATCATTGTCTCTGGTCAAACAGATTTGGCAGGGTTTCGAAGCATCTCAAAAATGTGTAAAAACCAGTGAACAGATATGGCAGTTGGGTGACTGTGCATACTCCGGACAGCAATGCCTCTACTGTGCCACTTTTAATTTTCCTGGGGGGAAAAAAATCTACTGTCTGTCTCCGGAAAACACACACAAATATTAGCAATGGGACAATAGATGAAATAAAATGAAATGTTACAAGGAACACAGTCTGGTACAACCATACTCCTATTAGGAAGCGCAGCACACCTGGACATCCCCCTTAAGCCCATTTCTTAGAAAAGGAAAATGCTTTCATTTCTGATATATCAGCTTGCATCAAAACTGCTGAAGCAGCGGGGGGACGATGACGACTCAGGAGTCTTTAGGGAAACAGGTTATAGCAAAGATGGTGGCTCCCTTTACCTCCAATGCATCAGCCAATTTTATCTGGGGAAAAAAATCTTTCCCACTCTGTAATTTCAGGCTCTATGTCACCATCCCAAATTATAAGCCTAAAATTAGGAAACATATTGGGTAATATCCAACTATGCACCAGCGCAAGCACTAATGATATTGCACTAGCGTGAAACCAACATTTACACAACATAGCTAGTGCTTGCTAGGGCAGGGGGGAAAAGCAGTCATTTGCCACCGAACTTCAGCAACAAATTGCCACTTTTCCACTATTGCCCTACAAAGTTCTAGTTACATTGCACACGTGTCAGTTTATGCTAGTGTAACATCATTAGCACTAGAACTGGGGCACAGTTGGATTCTACCGCCTATTTAATAGTTGTGTTTGATAGTTTGTGTAGCTTTTCATTCATAACATTTTAAAATGAATATCTGTATAGAATTATTTTACTAGTTTTGAAACTATGGTCAGTGTTGCTTAGCTCTTCCTTGTCCTCTTATGAACTGCATTTTTCTCCTAGAAGTTTCGCAAGTTCTGTTTTAATTATGTTAAAACAGTATTTTAATGTTGGCATGTGGCTAGGCATTGTTCTGGTTAGCATCTTATACTCCATTCCGATCAGACATAAATCAAATCTTTATTACGGTCCAAGACCAGCAGCCGATCAGACATATGTTTTCTAAGAGGATAGAATTAAAATCATGCTAATCTTAGAAAATTAGCGTCTGATCCTTCAAAAACCTAAATGAAATGCATTCATTGGAGTTCACAGGATTGTTTCTATGATAAAGACTTTATTTCTTAGAACCTGTGTAGAAAGCAGTTTTCTTGTTTTGTTTTGTAAATTACAATTAAAAATATGAGAAACATGACTGTTGGAAGGTAGGGATTTTTGTTTGAGGGGGATTTTTTTTCCCCCTTCCTCCCCACAAATTCCACTACCTTCTAGTACTTCCAAAATTCCGCCCACCCTTTTCTCAATACTTCTGCCAGGAAAATCCTTTAAATGTAGGTAAAGAAGCAAGAGGGAGTACGGGACTTGTTTATTTAATATCTTCAATTAGGTGGAGTCCTTGGTGCTACACTACACTGAGAGCCTTGTTCATTTAGCCAGTGACTAGGAGGAATGCAGCCTTATTACTGTCATGCTAACCTGTTTCTTATTAGCTTTCCCTAGACTTTGATTGTTTAAGAGCTAAGGCAGTGTTCTACACTGTTTGGATGTGATCTTATAACATCACTCCTGAAGGGCTCAATCCTATGCATAACGGTGGGAGTTGTGAGACAGGAAAAAAAGTCTCACAACTCCTACCGTTCCCCAGCCAGCATGGGAGTTGTAGGACTTTTTTTCCTGTCTAAATATGCAAAGGATTGTGCCTTAAGTCTTAAAGTTCATGATGGAGATGGTTGCATGCCACTAAATAAGTACTGTGGAGTCGAATATTGGCCATCTGTAAATGAAGCCTTGGCTTACATAAGGTCAAGAGCAGAAACAAGAGTCTTTTTATGTTGTCTAGTTGAACTCTTAGCTATGGTGCATTTTGCCTGTTTCAGAAGCCAAAGTGTCATTTTGCAAAAAAGCAAAATGATTCCTTCATTCCAAATCCCAGAAGAAAATAAGACAAATGTATTAAATTAAAAATAATGAAAATTGGAAATCTCAATAATTTAATCACCACAATGAATTGCTTCCCAGAATACCTTTAATATCCACATTCCTTTTAGATATTTTTACATACCGCACTGGTGTTTAATGGCTCCTGTTAGGAATTAGCATTAGGGAAGCTATTAAGCCTGTGCTGAAATATGATTTAAGAGCTGCAGTGAAGAGGCTTTTATTTATCTAAGAATCCCATTAAAGGTATGTAGACCAGAATCTACTCTATGATGTAGATGTCTTCAGCCTTAGTGTCTTCTAGTCACTAAGGCCAGTGTGGTACACCAGAAGCTTTAAAACTTTACAAAGCCAAGTCTGAGGGCTTGTCTGCACAACTGCTTCATCACAAAGAGGAAGTTGGAAGTGGCCTTCACATGATGAGTTGTTCACACCAGAACCGTAACATGAATCACAGCTATTATATGATTCTTCTACATGGCATGGAGTTCTTATGCCAGAACCACTTCATGGTGCCTGGTGCTGACAAAGAAACTCTCCACACCAGGTATAAGAATTACAGTTGGTAGTACACATCACATGGAGGCCATGTCCAGCTTCCTTGTTGTGAAGGAAGGCAACATGTGCTATGAACCCAAGTTCAGCCTGTGTAACCTCATGAAAGAAAATGTAAACTGCAAACTTGCTTTATTATTTATTATTATATTTATACCCCGCCTTTTTTCCTGCAAGGAACCCAAGGCGGCTTACATAATCCTCCTCCTCTCCATTTTATCCTCACAACAACCCTGTGAGGTAGGTTAGGCTAAGAGTCAGTGACTGGCCCAAAGTCACCCAGTGAGTTTCATGGCAGAGCGGGGACTAGAACCCGGATCTCCCAAGTCCCAGTCCAACACTCTCACCACTACGCCACACTGGCTCTCACACACCAGGCTGCAACTGGCCTTCAAATGCCAAGCTCAGTTGTATTTTAGACTAACCCCATCCTATTATAATGTATATTTGATTCAATATACTTGGGATTGGAGTTGATGTATTTATCATCAATGCATCATCCAGTTAAAAAAGAAAAACCTATTTATTAGAAATGTTGTTTCAATTAACAACATGCACACACACACACGATTTTATTTTAGAAAACAATGATATAACAATCAATCAATCAATCAATGTTTATTTGGTCCATAGACCTTTTCCACACAACAAAATTAAAAAACAAGCATTAAGACAACCATTGTTAAAAGTTATTATTAAAACAGTGAGTTTTATACCAGTTTTATGGGGTAGTTTTATACCATCTGGCTGAGAAATATTCAAAGCATCAAAAAGGGAAACTATATGCTGCGTTTGTGGACCTTAAATCAGCATTTGATTCCATTTCGAGAGGGCAGTTATGGGAAAAACTGGAAGCAACCTCTATGGATAGGAGACTACTTTTTCTGATGAAAAAATTATACACCAATACTTCTTTGAAGGTTCATTGTAGTCCAGAAGGGGATTTATCAAATGCAGTCCCAATGACAAGAGGGGCGCAGCAAGGGTGTGTGTTAGCACCACAGTTGTTCAATCTATATATAAATAATCTGGCTCCCAGTTTATACTCACCAGATTATCATCTCCCAAAATTGTCTGGAAAAGAAATTCCGATATTGCAGTATGCAGATGATGCAGTATTGCTATCCCGGACAAAAATTGGGTTACAAAGGTTAATGATACAGTTTTCCAAATACTGCCTGAATGAGTCTGATGATAAACTATCAAAAGACTAAGGTAGTAGTGTTCTCCGGGGGACATAAAAAGTATAATTGGTTTATGAATGGCCAGCGTATTGAGCAAGTGAACAGTTATAGCTATTTAGGTATCACTTTTCAAGCATCTCTTAACTGGGCAAGACAGAGAGATCTCTCGGTACAAAGTGCAGCAGCAACTATATCAGCTGCAGTGGTTCGGGTTTTTTTCACTAAAGGGGGGAGCCATGTACCCTCAGTGATGCAAGTGTACAAAGCCAAGGTAGTAACAAAACTAGTATATGGTATCCAATTGTGGTATATGGGCATGAATCAGGAGATGGAACGTGGCCAATCCAAATTCTTGAGGAAAATTCTCTGTCTCCCCCGTTGTGTAAGGAATGCAGCATTGAGACTGGAGCTGGAGTCCCTTCTATAGAAACCTTAACTTGGATACATACATTTAACTTTTGGGTCCGTGTACACATCTGCCTAATCCCCACAAACTATCGCATTGATGTTGACTGACAATTACACCTGTCTATGGCTGAAGAAATTAAATGGTAAAGCCAGTCAAATTGGATTATCTTTAATCCAGGTAAAACAATATCATTTTATAGAGGTGAGGCGACAAATTAAGAACAGACTTTTGGACATTGACTTTCATCTAGCACGGTCAGAGGCAAACTGTGAGTGCTCACCACTAAAGTGGGGTATTGAGTCAAGACCAGACTATGTATCAACGAACTACCTTCAGGTTTTATCCATAGCTAAATTCAGGAAAGCGTACACATGCTGCTCGTTTTAACTGTCTTCCATCAGCAGTTATGGAAGGACGTTTTAAAAAACTTCCACTTGAATTAAGACTGTGTCCTTGTCAATCAGGACAGGACAAAACAGTGGAACATATTTTACTGGACTGTAGTTTTTATAATGATGTTAGGGCCCATTTTATAACCCCATTACTTATTTTGCTGCCTGGAAGGTCAAATGTATTTACATTTCATATCTTCTGGCTGGCACAAATAGGGTTGAAATTGAACAAACAGCAAAATATTTTACTGCAGTTATTAAGAAAAGGTCACAAATAATTAATGGCTGTTAGCAACACTTTGGAAAACAAACTGTATGGGCACAGGTTTTATGTTGTGTATATTAATTATTTTAACAAGTACCCATATTGTTTTGCTGTTTTAATTTACAATCCTATTTTATTGTTTTAAAAACAACTTTAACAATAATTGTTTTCAAGTATTATTCACAGTTTTAATAATAACTTTTTAACAATGGTTGTCTTAATGCTTGTTTTTGAATATTGTTGTGTGGAAAAGGTCTATGGACCAAATAAACACTGATTGATATAACAACAAAAACATCAACACATGCAGCCTGTTTTACATGATTTATTAATTTCTATACATATTTTAGGATCCTTGTCGCTGAACATGCACTTGTTGTATACATTTTAAGCTCTGTTGCAGCCACAAAATGATAACTTTTCAATTATTAGCCTTGCTAGTTATTACGCCCTTCCAAAAATAGGACTGCATATTTGGTGGCTGCTAGTCTATTTTAAAATATCCAGAGATGGAGAATTGCAGAAATAGTGTTCCTTGAAGCTGTTGTAACAAAAGGTGGGAAAGGGGTGGCAGGAATATTTCTGCTTGAAGGAATCTCACCTTCAGACACTTGTGTGCCCCCCCCCCCCCGCCGCCTTAGAGTAGATTTGCATGTGAAAACATACCCATGCGTGGATCACTGCTGATCAGGTGACGGGCCAGAATATGAAGGCAATTTCACAAAATATGCCCTATTGATTGATTGATTTTATTTCTATACCACCTTTCTGAGACCAAGGCAATTTATAAAAAATTCAAGACATAAAAGACAGCTTCACATAAAAACATAGTAAAACATTAAAAACCAACATTAATATCCCATCTATATATCATAGAATCATAGAAAAGTAGAGTTGGAAGGGGCCTACAAGGCCATCGAGTCCAACCCCCTGCTCAATGCAGGAATCCAGGTCAAAGAATCCCTGACAGATGTCTGTCCAGCTGCACCTTGAATGCCTCCAGACTGGGAGAGCCCACCACCTCCCTAGGTAGTTGATTCCATTGTCTTATTGCTCTGACAGTCAGGAAATTTTTCCTGGTGTTTAGGTGGAATCTAGGTTCCTGTAACTTGAGCCCATTATTCCGTGTCCTGCAAACTGGGATGACCGAGAAGAGATCTTTGCCCTCCTCTGTGTGACATCCCATATATATACCAGGGGTGAGCAACTTGTGGCCCTCCAGATGTTTTGGGTATGCAGTTCCACAGCATAGCCAGCGGTGAGGGATGCTGAGAGTTGCAGTCCATCAACATCTGGAAGGCCACAAGTTGCCCACCCCTTATATATGCCTTCATCTACTCAGGAATATTTTCTTGGAAGATATTCCAAAAAGCTCTATCCTGCTGGCTCCTGCTGTGGCTTGCAGAAGTGCTCCTGCCTGCACATGGAACTACATTTGGATGAGAAGATAAACAAGGATTTGAGTCATAGGATTAATGCTATGACACATAGGCATTTTCTAATGTCTTCAGCTTAGCAGAGTAATTAGCTCAGAGACAAATTATTCCCTGCACTATCACTTGCGAGCTTTTTTCTATTTCTGTCCTGCTACTGATTGCGTTCATACAACTGAGAATCACTGAACTGTGCGCAGCTCCCTTATGAGGATTTACAGAACAAAAACTGAAGCTTAGCTAGTAGGCCTCAGTGGTTAATTCTGCATGATAAGTTTGGTATTCAAATATGCATTTCTTGTCTAACTAAAATTCCCACTGGCCCCCTTCAGAACACACTGCAAGAATGCAAAATGGAGCCTCCCGTGAATAGGTTATTTAATTTACTTAGATGTTTAGCCCATCATCTTATCTATCATGTTCAGAGGCAAAAAAATATTTTCAAAATATTTTAAAGCAGTAACATAAATTAAAGGCACAACATTTAGATTTTAAAATGTTAGAAAATAACAAGCATTACCAAAGATGTCTCCACTCAGCTGAATACTTTGTCCAGATGAAAAGTTATTTTGCTGCTTGCAGAGAATACCTAGGTCTGCACTCCGATGAAGCTCTACAAGTTATTTCACATCTGGACAGAAGCTGCTGAAAAAACTCATGAAGCTGTGGACAGGGTCCCTCAAGTGGTGCAGCCTACCACATAAGCTTCACTCTTGCCCTTTGTGGCTGATTCAAGCTATTTTTATTTATTTATTATTATATTATAAGCAAGATGAAGGGGACTGACTGGCTGGATCCAAGATATAGTTAATGCTTCTCTGAAGGAGTGGGGTTGTTCCAGCCACATTGAAAGAGGCAGTCATGACTCCACTTCTGAAGAAGCCCTCTCTGGACCCAGATAACTATCACCCAGTATCTTGATAAAAGTGATCTCCCTTTTGGGGAGGGTGGTAGCCATTCAGATTCAGGCATTCTTGGATGACACTGATTTTCTGGACCTGTTTCTATCTAGTTTTTGGCCACATTTTGGGAGTTTGTGAGAGAAACAGGAGAGTGCATCCTTACTGACTTTTTTCAGTCGTTCAGACTTTTCTTTTCTTTTCTTTTCTTTTCTTTTGGTATTTTAAGTTGTAAACCACCATGAGTACCTTGGCAGAAAAACTGAATATACTTGTGATTAATATTAATGTTAATATAATTAATATAAATTATTATATTAAGTGTGTGTGTGTATAAATATATATAATAGGAATGTACAGCTCTTACTTCAGTTGTTTTGGTGATAAACATAAACCTCTATTTGAAAACAGATTGGTGGCAGCTACATTGGATTATGCATTAATATGAAATTTGTTGGTTTAATCTTCCTTAAGTGTTACAAATGTGATAAGCACAGTGGCTCAATTAGATCAGCCCTGAATTTATAGGTTGCTTCTCACCTATGTGTGCAACAGAGTTACATTTACCACTTAATGTATCACAAGGATAAAAACACCATGACACCAAAAATAGCCATGGCTCTCTGGTGTAAGTACATGTGGTGGTAAACCCTTGTTTGCCACTGCATAGTGCAGTCCTAAAAGATTTCATAGATTTCATAGATCATAGAGTTGGAAGGAGCCTACAAGGCCATCGAGTCCACCCCCCTGCTCAATGCAGGAAACTAGAGGAGGGGTCTCCCATCCAAGTAACAACCAGGCTTGACCCTGCTTAGCTTTCCACGCTCAGACAAGCTGAGCCAGCTGATACTGCTGCATGGACCACATCATCAAACAGTACTGCCAGAACTGTGCCCTGGAAGCCCCATGCCTGGGAAAAGGAAACCAACAAACACATTGTTCTATGTTTGCCAGAAGTCATGTGAAAGGATATCCTCACATTTCATGTGGAAAAGTCCACTTCTCTATTTGTGGTGGCCTTCTTCCCCTTCTCCACAGTTTCCCAGTGGGGAGGGTTGAATGGGTTCCTAACCAGCCTGAAGTTGAAAACATGTAGTAGCCTTTACAGTGATTAGAACCAAAGATTCAGGTTAAGTAGCTAATGCAATCTCTCTAGTGTCAACTTTAGGGGTTGGATCTAGGATCCACCTTCCACAAGAGAAAGGGCTCTGCTTGCAGAAGGTCCCTCCACCTGATTTTTGGGGATCCCCCCTCCTCCACAGACTACACAGAAGAACCCCATTCAGCAGGGGTTCTTCTGTGTAGCATTTTCAAGGGGCTGGGCGGGCTGTTGTGGGAAGGAGAAGTGGGGAAGTCCACTTCTGCCGGCGCAGTTGACCCAGCTTAAATCTGGATCCAACCCTATCTATGCAAATAGAGTGACTCAACAGCAAAACATTAACAGTTGGAATCTATACATAAGTAGAATGTGGTCCTGATTTCCTTAAAAAAAAAAAGAAATAAAAATATACAGTGATGGTATTTCAAGCAGGCCATCATCCTTCCCTGATCTTACTACATGGGAGGTCCTATACTGGATAGGACAGGATACGTTTTGTGGTTCCAGATGCTGAAGGGATTTAAAGATCAAGAAGAGCACCTTGAACTGCACTGGGAGGCAAACTGGAAGCCAGTGCCAATGCTTCTGAGCAGCTGCCGAGTGTTCCTGGTGGCCTAACCTTTTAAAGAGGCAAGCTGATGCATTTTGCCTCTGCTCAAACTACATGTTACTTTAAAGTTGTAGCTAGTAACTATGTATTCTCTCTCCTTACTCAAAAGTAAGTATGGGGGAACCAATCTGGGCTGGGTCCCTAGTCCAGGGGATAAGGGTCTTTAATCCTTTGCCCCCTGCTGTGGTCCTGATCTGAATTGGGACACCCACGCCTGCAATTTGCATTACCAATAAAGGATCTATGGATCCTTTTTTGGCAATGCAAACTGCAGGTGTGTGTGTGTGTGTGTGTGTGTAAGTAAGTGGGGTAGGAGTAAAGCCTCCATGCCTCACAAACTAGGATCCAGATACAGGCTAAGCCCCCCACACTTATTTTTGATTAATGAAAAAAGCAGGGATGGGGACTCGGACTCCAGGACTTGACTTGTGAGTCGGACTGAGTCCCCCCTCTGACTCGAGTCCCAATATTTTTAATGGGACTCGAGACCCGACTCCTGACTCGAGACCAAGGACTTTTCAACATCCCTGGAAAAAAGCTAGCTACATCTTTAAAATAATGTTTAGTTGATCAGGAAGCTGCTGAAGGCTTGCTTTCAAGGGCAGCTGCACAAAGACCTGATTTGCAGGTGTGGAGAGAAAGCCTTACAGGACACACACTTTGCCGCACATTCAGCTGCATAACCCCTGCCTGTGGCAGGAGAGCTCAGTCCGTGCGACACATCTGCATACCCGTTTTCCCCAAGCACCCTCAATTGCCCTTCCAAGCACCGTTGATGGGCCATGGGCAAGGTGGCGCCCGAAACCTCTGCACCCCCTCCTGCCTGGCTGGACCGGTTCGTCCTGTCAGCAGAGGGAGGGATCAGGAAATCGAGAGGGGGGCAAGCGAGGGGGTAAAAGAAGCAGCCAAGGCTTCTGGCAGTTGTTGGAAGCAAGGTGCTAAGGAGAACAGAGCGGGTCACTGGCTCAGGCCAGCCCAGACACTCAACCCCCAAGCAGACTGCCTGGGTACACTGCCGTAAGTCCATTACAGTTGCTAGTATTAGGCTAGGTTAGATTCTTCAGTGTTAGCTGAGAATAGCTTAGATTCTTTGTTGTTTTATAATTCTGCTTCCCTGTAACAAGCATTACTTACTCTTGTCAATTTCACTTCCTTATCTCCCTCTTCAATTTGTGTGTTCACTATTACCAATAAACTTGCTTTGGCTTGTGACTGAAGCGTAGTTTCACTTTGATTCGGTGCTAGAATCGAGTGTTCATGACCCGAATTGACCTGGGTATCATAAGCTGGAGTCCTGAGCTGTCAAAAATAGCCATGGCGCTCCCGTTCTTGCGGAAAAGGACCGATGGCGGTCCTTCACAGCACATAATGCCAATTCATGGGCTGTTTAACCCATGAATTGGTGGGCCACGCCAGAGTGAGTGCACTGCCTCCCGCATACTTTCCGCTTCTGCTTTGCATTCACTTTCATAAACAACCCAGGAATGTTTCTGGGTTGTTTGATGTGATGTGTAAACCTGGAACTCTGGGCTGCTGAGGGATAACCCTCCCCCCCCTGCCGTGTTTTAACCCAATAACAAACCATGGGTTAAAACTCTGGGTTGTTTATCCCTCAATTCTGGGTTTGCAAATAGCATCAAATCACCCAGGAATGTTCCTAGGTTGTTTATGAAAGCTGATGCAAAGCAGAAGTGGTGAGCAGGTGGGAGGAAGCACATATGCTCACTGCCACACAGCCCAAACTAACTATGGGTTATTTAACCCATAGTTAGTCGTTGCATGCAAACTGGGTCTTTGAGTGCATTACAGCTGATTAGTCCAAGAGTTTACATTAGTCCAAGAGTTTACAAGAACATGGATATCTCTTTCTACATCCTTAATAGGCAAAGTCTGCATATTGATAGGCAATGTCTGCATATTGATTGTAGTTCGAAAAAGGAATTATGAGCATAGGTGACCTATGTAACCTAAGATATCATATCTAATAGGACACTCTTGCGTATCAAATTTGCAGATGACACAAAATTAGGTGGAACAGCTAATACTCTGGAAGAGAGGAACAAAATTCAAAGTGATCTCGATAGACTGGAGCACTGGGCTGAAAACAACAGAATTAAATTTAATAGGGATTAATGCCAAGTGCTGCACCTAGGAAAAAGAAACCAAATCCACAGTTACAGGATGGATACTTGGCTCAACAATACTACAAGTGAATTGTTGTAGATCACAAGGTAGTGGGCTCTCCCACATTCAAGGCATTCAAGCTGCAGCTGGACAGCCATCTGTCAGGGATGCTTTTACTTGGACACCTGCATTGAGCAGGGGGTTGGACTCGATGGCCTTATAGGCCCCTTCCAACTCTACTTCTATGATTCACCACTGGGGCTACTATTCTAGTGATCACCAAAAGACTCCCCTGGATTCCAGATGCCTCTAAACATAGTAATCACATCTAGTTCTGCTTTGTTTGAATTCAGTCTCAACTTATTTGCCATCATCCAACTCATGATGGCCTCTAAATCCTATTCTAAGCGCTTAGATTGCTGCTCCTGGATCTGAGAAAAATACAGCTAGGTTTCATAAGAATGCTGTTAACAATGCATTCTGAAACAGCTTCATACATATGTTTAAAAGTAGCAGGGATGAAATGGGTCCTTGTGGAGATAGTTACACAAGGAACTAGAATAACACTCTGCCCAAGTTATTTCAGGAACTGTCCTGTCAGAAAGGAGTGGAACAGTTAAAAGCAGTCTCCTAGTCCTAACTCTTCCTAGATCTCTTAGGTAATCCAAGAGAATACTGTGGTCTTTGATATGAATAAAAAATGTTGTAAAATCAATACAATTTTACTACCCCACAATCTCCAAGCCAGTGCTTGTTCCTCAGGGCAATGAACAATAAAGCAATCTCAGTTCCACAGCCAGGCCAGAAACAAGACTGAAGCCTATCAAAGAAATGTGTACTCTCTAAGCTACTTGCAGTTATAAAGTAAACTACGTATGTTCAGTCATGTATGTTCCCAGAAAGGGGAGCTGAGCAATGAGTCAAAAATTAGAAGGCTTGCTGCCCCTTTCCCTCCAGCAACAAAGCACTGATGATCTCCCTCAATAACAGATTCATGCTTATTTTCTAGACAAAGGAAAGCCTATCTGGAAACACCACAATTTCTGAACTAAAGGACTTTCCTCTGAATCCCGGTATGTGGGGACTTACTCAGTTGTAATTGAAATGTATTCTGTGCCTGCTTAAGAGGCATTTTCAGGCGTCCACAAATCTACTCACCAGGGACCTTTTGGTTGGGCAAAAAGCTCCTGGCCTTTTGGAGGAAAGGGCACCCAGCTGCACACACCCCCTCCCCTGAGATCTCACATGCTGAGATTTGGATATGAAGCAGTGCAAGAAGAGGGTTGTTTCATACCTCCCCTGAACCACAGTGCAAATGAGAGAAAATCCCGGGTCTCCCACAAGCTCTCTGGCAAATGTGGATTATTTCTCTTACATTGAGGTTTGCATAAAATAAGAAACAGCAGGCACCTCTCTAGTTATTTTTTTCACTTTCTCTATAACCCAATACAAATGAGAGAAACCCCCACCTCTCTCCCATATTCTCTGTGTGTGCCAGAAGAACTGGGTGAGGGGAAGCAGTTGGTGGTGGGCAAAGAGGCTGACTAGTATGCCAAAGCAGTATTTCTGTGCCCAAGGCATTGGATCTATTCTTACTCTGTGCTGTCCTATTTTCAGCCCTGGCATTGAAAATAAGACACCAGGCCTGAGCCCCAGTGAATATTAAGAAACAGGGCTCCCTGCCCCCTTCAGCCAGGCAAACAGGTCCAAAGTGCATGTGGCTGTCTGCTACCCATCCAGCAGTACCTCACATCAGAGGGAGAAAGCGGCTTGAAAGTAGATCTAAGGAATTTTGACAAAAGGCAGAGGATGACACTTCTGCCAGAAGCTTTTGTATGGAATTCAAAATAAAAACAAAACAGGCAGAGCAGTGCAAATTATGGAATGCAGCACATCCTTGCAAGATTTCCATCCACATTTCAAAGAATTTGGATGCACTCTTAGTCTGAAGTCAATAAAGGTGAACATCTGTTTTCCGATAAACTGAACTATCAGGCCAAGTTAAGATCGTAATCAGGAACTCTTTCCCTACAGGGCCACTTTAAGAAGCAAATGGGGGTGGCTGGGCTAGTGGCCCTCCATAGGCACCCTGAAAACTGGCCCACCATCAAGTTCTGTTGCCACTTTCTTCACACATCTTGTACCTTTTATCAGTTGGAATCCACGTTAGTGCGTGGCAGGGCCTCCAGCGGGTAACCACCTAGCTTAGGGTCATGAATGTCCCCCATTTCCCCTGATTTATTCTGAAGGGCACACGCCACCTGGCCACTTGTTGACATTCTTTTGTAGCTCAGTAACAAGGCTCCTGCCCTAGCCTCTCCCTTTCTTTTTATTTGCCACACTGTGCCCGCTCACCGTGAAGGCGTTGGGCAAAAAAGCAGGCTACGGGGGAGGGGGGGGGGGAAATATATCGTTCGTCTCTGCGAAGAAGGCGGAGGCCCACTCCTTTCGCGCGAAGTAGGCAGCCTTTACTGTTTACACACCCAGCCTTGCCGGCCTGGATGCATTTCCCAAGCCAGTCGTAGCCTGAGAGGGGCCGAGAGATTTGCTGGAAATCCCCGCCCAGAAGAAGAAGCCAGGCTGGCACCAAGGAGCTCCTTGTTTTCCCTGAGCGCTTTTGCCGGGAAAAACAGCCCCCGCGCCGCGCCGCCGGCCGGAATGCTCGCCCCCTCCTCCCCCCCGAGCGATCAGAGGACCTCTGCCCGCTGCCCGGCGAAACCAGGCCCGCCGGAGAGCGCGCAGGTCCCCGCAGAATGCCATGCCCAGCCGGCAGCCGGCAAGAAATGTGCCCGGCGGCGGCACGGAATCCGGAGCCTCAAGGCGGCTTCTTCTGCGCCCGCCCGCCCAGTTTCCCTCCCGGCAACGCCTCCGGACTAGCGGCGAAGGTCTCTCGGATGATATCCGGACTGGCTGAAAAGCGCTCCGAGGCAGCAACTGAGCGCGCGCGCGCCTTGGGTCCTCCTTCTGCCTCCACACACACACACACACACACACACACACACACCACCCCAGCCAGGCGAGGGTGTTTCTTACCTCGTCAGGAGGCCTCGTGTCCCCGTTGCCGCTCCCCGCTTTGTCCCCGGTGCCGCTTCCCGCCACCAGCCCGTTCATCTCGTGGGTTTCTGTGGTCGAGCCCATGTCGCCGCGCTCGCTGCCTGCAGGCGGTGGGGCCTCTTCGCTTCCTGCCAGCCCGGAGCGAAAGCAGCGGGGAGGAAAGGGTGGCAAAGGGACCCACCAGCAGCCAAGGAGGTCGGCCGGCCGGCTTGTGCGCGGAGCCGCTTTTTAAGGACGGCGCTTTCGCGTTCTCCTCCCGGCTCGCGGCGAGAAATGATCAGCGTCGCAGCGGACTGGGCAGGGGGAAGAAGTCCAGCCCCGCCTTGGACTGGCAGGGGCGGGGGCTGCCGCCGCGGATGTGTAGTAGTAGCGGGCCGTAGTAGAACTTCCCTCCGGACAGCTGCTTCGGTCTGCAAAAAGGGCAGGCTTCGGATGCTGCTGCCGTTTGCGCCACCTGGGCCTTAACGTGTGCGTGCCAGGCTCTGTCAGGGCGCGCCTCGAGCTGGCGCGATGCCTTTCCCCCCCAGGAAAGTGGGAATCGGCTTTCGCTCCTTGCCAGCAGAGAGGTGACATTTAACCGCGACAGGAGAGCGGGCGAAGGCAATGGCTAGCTAGAGCTAGGCCTATAAATATCCTACTGGATCTTACCTGCTGTTCTCGTTAACCATCCATGTAGCCATCCCGACGTCAAAATTAAATGCTCCGCGTCAGTAAAAAAAAAAATAAAAAAAAATTTCTAGGACCGACCAGTGTCCACAGTGCACTATGTGAGCTTTTGGCTTAGACAGAAATCTTTTTCAGCCTGCGAGTTAAAGAAGATATTGGGGGTGGGGGGAGACGACGACCCAGATGTTTTTTTTTTTCACGGTGGGAATGTATTACATCTTGCTTATTTTCATCTGAATATTTCATTTTAGGGGCAACCCAACCCACACCTTTACACACAGTTGTGCATTTACGGTATTTATTTTTTTGCTCCCTTCTGTTATTATTTATTTGAGAAGTTCCCTCGGAGCAGAAGCAGCAGCAAGGGGATGAGCAGCTTAACCCTTCCCCTTCCTGCCATTTGTCCACTCAAAACTTGCCCCCCCCACACACACTTACTCTCCTGGGGGAAAGATAGGGGTACTCATATCTTTGTCCCTGCAGGGAGAAAGCTTGAGTAGGATGAGTTTGGACACATGGCAGGAAGGGAAAGGGTTAACATCTCTCCCCCGCCCGTCTCATTTAACTTGTGGAGGAAGGGGGGGCTGGCTGGCCCGCCACACCCCCACCCTTTCCTACCCCAAAGGAACCAAGACCCCCTGAGATCTCAAGGTACCAGATTGCCAGCCTCAGCTGTCTGCAACCCTACTTGAATCTCTGTTCAGGGACTCGCCTTCAATTTCTGTAACCTGGATTTAGATACTGAACTCACAGAGTACTACAAAACCCATGTTTACCCATGTGGGGTAAAACCACGACAAGGTTTATTCTGGTAGCATTTAAAGAACAAGATTAGGGAAATGAGAGAAGCACACAAAATAAAGAGAGAGACACTTTAGTACACAGTAAAGCTGCAAAACAATAAAACCTGATTCCTTAAGATCTCTCAGGCACACACCTGTTACCTGAGGGTGTTCTCTTCAAGGGTTAAATCCAGCACAGCCTCGCTGAGGGAGATTACCACACCTACCCGAAGGTCTGAGATGGGTAAAACTCCCACAAGGCTTGCCTTTACTAGAGCCCTCAATCCAGCTAATTTCACCAGGAGCTGCCTGGGGTCCTTGGCTTACCGCCATTACCACAGCCGGGTAGAACAAAGACAAAGACCAAAAAATCACGCTTTGGGAAATATACCTTTCCCCCCCCCTGCCCTCCTCTGCTGCCTCTTAGCCAATTAGATTGAACTTCACCTGGCCAGTCAGGATGAGGGAGGCTCATGAGTCATACCTCATGGCTTGAACTATTTACATATGAAAGCCCTATCCGAGGCTTTCGTTTCCTCCCAGCCCCCTCAACTGGCCCCACTTGGCTTACATGAGGAGGCGTGTGTGTGTGTGTGTGTGTGTGTGTGTGTGTATGCATGCAGGAACCCCCAAGGGCCTTTTCTCCACACGCTAACTATGCACACCCCACCCCCAGCCTTTAGCCGGTTCACACATGAGGGTGTGTGTGTGTGTGTGTGTGTGTGTGTGTGTATGAACCCACAAAGGCTCTTTTTCTCCACATAACTCCTTAGAAAAAAAACAAAAACTGCCAGGAGAAAGAAGCAAGGCAAACTGCATGTAACAAGTGGCTTTCAATGTAGTTGCCTTTTTTTTGCACTTTTTCCAACTCTACGAATGTCCCTTTTTAGCTGCGGTAACTAGAACTGTACACAGTATTCTAAGTACAGTCGCACTATAGAATGGTGTACGGGCAGTATAATCTTGGCAGTTTTATTTTCAATTCCTGTCCTAATTATGCCTAACATGGGGTTTGCCTTTTTCACAGCAGCTGCACACTGCGTCAACAAGCTGTCCACCACAACCCCAAGATCTCTTTCTTGGTCAGTCACTAGCTCTGATCCCATCAGCTTATACTTGAAGTTGGGATTTTTTGCCCCAACAAGTATCACTTCTTTACACTTGCTTACATTGAACCACATTTGCCATTTTGATATGCCCATTCTCCCAGTTTGGCAAGATCCTTTTGGAGCTCCTGACAATCCCTTGTTTTCACCACCTGAAATAATTTGGTGTCATCAGCAAACTTGGCTACTTTGCTGCTCACCCCTGATTCCAGATCATTTCATCATCAGGCGATCACTCGTGACCGAGTAAGATTAGTCTTCCAGGATAAAAATTTACAAAAAGGAAATTTTAAAAGGAGGAAAATTCTAAAGAAAAATTGTGTAGACTCTAGCGATGGGTCCGTAAGTGACTGTGGAGGCCAATTCTAGATCCACACAGCTTCCCACAATGAGGACACAGGTTACCAGATGGAAGATGGTCCTGTAAAGGATTCGTTTGACATGCTTTTCGCTTAGCACGTTTCTCCCTTTCACCTTGCACTCGGGCTTCTTCAAAGTCCATAGAACCTTTGTGAAAGGCCAACCTCCAGTTAGATCCATGGGCCAGAGCTTCCCAGTTTTCGATGTTTATATTGCATTTTTTTTTAGATTAGCCTTAAGAACATCTTTAAACCTCTTATATTGACCACCGATATTCCACTTTCCATCCTTGAGTTGGGAATAAAGTAACTGCTTTGGGAGATGGCAGTCAGGCATTCGAACAACATGACCGGTCCACTGAAGTTGGCGTTGAAAGATCATTTTTCCAACGCTAGTAGTCTTTGCTTCTTCCAGTACACTGACATTTGTTCGCCTATCTTCCCAAGTAATTCGCAGGATTTTCCGGAGGCAACGTTGATGAAATCTTTCAAGGAGGTGGAAGTGACATTTATAGATAGTCCATGTTTCGCAGGCATACAATAAAGTTGGCAATACAATGGCTTCATAAACCAGTGTTTTGGTCTTCTTACAAATATCCCGATCCTCGAACACTCTATGTTTCATTCGGGAAAACGCGGCACTTGCGGAGCTCAAACGATGCTGGATTTCACTGTCGATGTTAGCTGTAACAGAAAGATAGCTGCCAAGATAGAGAAAATGATCGACATTTTCCAGTGTTGTCCCGCCAAGCTGGATAGATGGCATCATCAAAGGGTTAGCTTGCACTTGCTGATGAAGCACTTTGGTTTTTTTGATGTTAAGTGAGAGACCAAGTTTTTCGTATGCTTCTGCAAAAGCATTTAGGATAGTTTGGAGATCATCCTCTGAATGTGCGGAGACCACATTATCATCAGCATACTGAAGTTCGGTGCACAGATCACCACACAAACTTGACAGAGTACGGCAATGATCCAATGGCATGGTCACCATGACGATTGGAAAACCATTCTCTGCTGCAGCCTTCATCCGCCTTCGCAGCCGTTGTAATTTAGGTTTAAATTATCTTCCGCCTGTTCTGCCGTTGAAGACTTTTTGTTTTGGATCGTTCTTTGTCTGGTTCCTCTCCCCGGACCTTACCACCATGGGTGACCCTACTGGGAGTATATAGCTCCCGACGGCATTGCTCACAGGGTTCATCGGAACACGCAAGTAGAGTTGTAAATCGAGCCTCCGCCGGGGCAGAACGAGGCCGAGCATGGCCCCGCTCACGCCCCGGCAAGGCCTTACCTCCTCTTCGGGGCGGCTTGCACGCTCCGCAGAGAGCCGCCCCAGCCGCCCGATCCAGCGGAGAACCGCCTGCTCTGCTCGATCGGTCCCGTCGCCTGCACAGAGGCCCATTTCCCAGCCCGAATGCGGAGAGCCAGGTAAGTGGCTCGTTCGAGCCACTTTTTTTTTTCGTTTTCGCTCGTTTTTTTCGAGCGCTGTGCACCGCTCGAAAAAACGGGGCGGGGGGCGAAATAAGGCTCGGGCAGCGCACCCAGCCTTATTTCCACATCTACACACAAGCCCACTCACCACTTCAAGGTGAAGATCTGGCGAGAGGGTCCAGATCATTTATGAATAAGTTGAAAAGTATTGGTCCCGATACAGATCCCTGTGGAACCCTGCTGATTACATCTCTCCTTTGGAAGAATTTACCATTTATTCCTACCTCTGCTTCCTGTTCTTTAACCAGTTATGGATCCATAAGAGGATCTCCCCTCTTATTCCATGAGTGCTAAGTTTGCTCAGGAGTCTTTGGTGAGGGGCTTTGTCAAAAGCCTTTTGGAAGTCCAGGTAAGCAATGTCTACCGGATCACCCCTGTCCACATATTTATTGACACAATCAAAGAACTCTAAAAGGTTAGTGAGATAGGACTTGCGGAAGCCATGTTGATTCTTTCTCAGAAGGGCTTGTCCTGCTGAGAAAGAATCAACATGGCTTCCGCAAGTATATGCTTACTGGTCAGTATATGCTTACTGATTTTATCTTCAGTTTCTCTGCTTTCAACCAATTTAACCTGGAACAGACGTTAAGCTAACCAGTCTGTAATTTCCCAGATCCCCCCTGGATTCTTTTTTAAAAATCGGTGTTACATTGGCTGTTCTCCAGTTCTCTGGTACAGAGACTGATCTTAGGGACATGTTACATTTTTTTGTTAGAAGATCAGCAATTTCATATCTGAGTTCTTTAAGAACTCTAGGATGGATACCATCTGGGCCCAGTGATTTACTGACTTTCAATTTGTCAATAAGGTTGGGAACTTCATCTTTTGTCACCACTATTTGCCTTAATTCCTCAGACTCCCCTCCTGAAAACAGTTCAGGCACAGGCATCTATCCTGTATCTGCTGCAGGGAAGACAGATGAAAAGAATTCATTCAGCTTCTCTGCAATCGCCTTATCCTCCTTCAACTCCATTAACGTCCAGTGGTCCAACTGCCTCCCTAGCTGGTTTCCTGCTTCTGAAATATTTAAAGAATGCTTTATTGTTGGTTGTGGTGTTGTCAGCAATATGCTCCTCAAAATGCTTTTTTGCATCTCTGTTGCTTGCATCTCCTTTGTGCAAGCTTGTGCTCCCTTTTGTTTTCCTCAGCTGGGCAAGACTTCCATTTTCTGAAGGAAGCCTTCTTATCTCTGATACACAGCTCTACCTCTCTTTTAAATCCTCACCTGAGGTTGGCCGTTGAGACCCTGTCCAAGTGCCTGGAGTCAGTGGGTGGCTGGATGGGAAGGAATATGCTGAAGCTGAACCCCGACAAGACCGAGGTACTTCTGGTGGGGGACAAGGGGAGGTTAGGGGATGTTGACCTGGTGCTGAATGGGGTACATTTACCCCTGAAGGACCAGGTCTGCAGCTTGGGGGTCATTCTAGACTCCCAGCTGTCCATGGAGGCTCAGGTGTCAGCTGTGAGCCGGGCAGCGCTGTATCAACTCCATCTGATACGGCAGCTGCGCCCCTACCTTCCTAATAATCTGCTCCCTTCAGTGGTTCATGCCTTGGTCTCCTCTCGCCTAGACTACTGTAATGCGCTCTACGTGGGGTTACCCTTGAAGACGGTTTGGAAGCTACAGCTGGTACAGAACGCAGCGGCTCGCCTGGTTAAAGGCAGCCGCTGGCGGGATCACATCACGCCAGTGCTCAAGGAGCTACACTGGCTACCAGTTGCTTGCCGAGCTGAATTCAAGGTGTTGGCTTTGACCTTTAAAACCCTATACGGCTCCGGTCCAGTCTATCTCAAGGAGCGTCTCCAGTAACACCAAGTGGGCCGCTCAACAAGATCTGCCACAGACGGCCTTCTCCTTGTCCCTTCAGCCAGAGCAGCTAAACTGGTCGGGACGAGGAAGAGGGCCTTCTCTGTGGCAGCCCCCGTACTATGGAACTCTCTCCCAAGTGACTTCCGCCATGCCCCCTCTGCTGAGCTTCCGCCGCTCATTAAAAACTTGGTTATTCAGGCGGGAATATGGAGTGGGCTAAGATTTTAAAACTTTATACTGTTTTAATGTATTTTAATGGAGAAAAATGTTATAATGTATTTTATTCTGTTTTATTTTCTGTACATCGCCCAGGGTGGCCGGTTTGCCGGCCAGATGGGCGATAAATAAATGCAAATAATAAATAAATAATAATAAATAAATAAATAATAGCTTCCTTAACACTGCTTGTTAACCATGCTGGTGACCTCCTGGACTTGGTACTACCTTTCCTAACCTGTGATATACATCCTATCTGAGCTTCTGTTATTGTGGTTTTGAGAAATTTCCAGGCATCTTGAAGGGATTTAACCCTCTTGACCCCCTTTCACTTCCTTTTTACCAGTTTCCTCATTTTGGAGAAGTTTCATTTTGGAGAAGATTACATTGGTAGTCAAATGTGACTGTGTTGGAATTCCTTGACAATCTTCCATTTAAATATATATTAAATTTGTGGTCACTATTTCCAAGTGGTTCAACAACATTTACACCTCATACTAGGACCTGGGCAACACCATTTAGGATTAAATGCCTAACCTACCTCACAGGGTTGTTGTGAGGATAAAATGGAGAGAAGGAGGAGGATTATGTAAGCCGCCTTGGGTTCCTTGCAGGAAAAAAGGTGGGGTATAAACATAATAAATAAATAAATAAATCCAGGATTGCCTCCCCTCTGGTCAGTTTCATGTTCTAGGGCACAGTCATTTAGGACATCGAGAAAATTAACCTCTTTGCCATGATTGGAGCATACATTTATCCAGTCAATGTGGGTGTAATTGAAGTCACCCATTATTACAACACTTGGACCAGTCACTGTCAACCAAAAATACATCACAGCACAGGGTAAAATGGGATCATCCCCATGTATGCCACCCTGAGTTCCTTGGAGAAATGGCAGAATGCAAAGGTGAAAATAAAATATGATAGCAAAATAGATACATTACAACTTTAACCTGTTAGGATCTTGTCGTGTGCTAGGATCTCAGGTTACCTAACAACATGCTTGTATATAGTTTCAACCTCCCAACTGTTGCTAAAACTATACTTTTATCTTTCCAGTGCTTTCTTTGTTGATTGTCACACACACTCTTCAAAAGAAGAAATAGAGTTGGCCTAGAGTTTTCTCCTCCTTTGAGAATTTCCAGCTGCCTGGATCCATTGATTTGGTGTGGAGATTTTGTATCAGGCAGAAATAAGTCATAACAAATGAATAGCAAATGAAACAAGAATATCATTTAACACAGGAATGACCGGCTCGTGACCGTCCTATTGGCTGCCTTTTTACATTGCCACACTGGCTTTGCAATGATCCACTTCTCATTTGGTAGGTGTTCCTCCAAGCAGGAAATCAGAGGCCATCTTTCATTGCCCTGTCAGGTCAGAAGAGGCACCTTGCATACTTCTTTTTGCCTGGCCAGTGCTACTCCCCAAGCAAGTTTGCCCAGAAGCAGCTCTGGCCAGACCAAATGGAACCTGAGAAATCTTGCTTCTTCCCTGGCTGGTGGGCATTGTTCCCATCTGGAAACTGCGATCACCGCAGATGGCATTGCAGACACTTGTGAGGAAATCAACCATTCTCCTCTGGGAGGGGCACTGCCCAGCAAAGGAAGAAGGGGACTGCCAAGTGGTTCCACCAGTAGGGTGGGAGGGCAGACTCTGCCCACCCAAGCTTCAGAGGCAGGGCAATGATGTCACTTCCGGGGCCTCTGGCCCTTGAGCAGCTTGACTGGATAGAATCCCCACCTCTGCCTCAAGACGTTGGACACCCCTGACCCAATCTATTAACTAAACTGTAGCAAAATAAACTCCAAGGAAAATAAACTCCAAGGAAATTAAATTACAAAAATTCAGTTAGTACAGAACTAAAGTCTAAGTTACCAATAAAGCAGCTACAGTGTTTGAGACGCCTTGCTGGATATTTCATTTTACTGTATTTTGGGTTTCTCTCATTCCTCCCATGGCCGGATTAAGATAGGGGCTGTGGGAGCGGCCGCTCCAGGCCCTTAACAGATAATCGGCCCGCAATTATAGGGACACGCAGCGATTTTTCCCCCTTTGGAGTTAGCTCTGATCGTTATCATTCAGCATAATTAATGATTTTTTCAAGATTAGAAAGGTGTTCTAAGCACATCTGCATTACAGGCTTGAGGCAAGACCTAGCAAGAACTGTTGTTCTCAAATTAGCATTTCAGTATCTTTGCATTTCAATCACTGTTACTACATTTCTTTGTGAGAACTCTAGCACATGGGGGGGCTTGCTAGGGTCTGTAATATTCAGATTTAGAAGGGACCTCTCTCTCCAGCCTCGAGCAAAAGATCTTTCTGATTCGCAGCTCAATTGTCCAAATGCTAGTTTAACACACACACACACACAAAAGCAACAAGAACAACACAATTATTCTTGGTCAAGCAAAGCTTCCTGCCTTTTTGTTGTGGCTGCTTTTTTTTTTTTTAATAAATAATTTGGGGGAAATTGGGAAGACCCTTACTGATGAGCTGCAGGAGTTTTTGAGTTTTTGCTCCGGCTGGTCCTGATGGCCCTCCTCTGCACAGGTAAGGTTCAAAAGTTTGACTCTTTTGATCTGCAAGTTCTCCTTCTCCTTCTCCTTCTTTTCTGTAAAAGGGCTTTCCCTCTTTTGTGAGCCAAACTGAACGTAAGGGCTGTGTGTTTGTGGGTGTGGGTGTCTGCCTTTTGGGGGTGTTGATCCTCCTGCTGCCTGCAAAATGTCACCTGCTTGGCTAATACTGTGTGTGTGTGTGTGTGTGTGTGCACACGTGCGCTTTCATGGGGAATTGTGTGGCATTTTTTTAAGTTTTATTTTGAAAAACCCCAGAGAACAGAGTTCACCAAATATCCCTCTTGGATATTTTGGACTACAGTTCTCATTTGCCTCAGGCAGCATGGCCAGTGGCTGGGGAAGATGGGAGCTGTGGCCCCAAACATTTGGAAGGGCCCCGGTTGGGGAAGACTGCCCTAGAGGTTAAAAAACGTGGAGGTACTTATCATCAACGATATGTGTGATGAATGGTTTTATTGAGTTAACAAGCTTATTGTTTACAAAAAAAGAAATATTTTCAATATGTTTCTGTTTTGGCACTTTAATGGTAATTAAAATATTTAATTTGTCTTAATATAAAATTGCGTCTTCATTTTACAAGTTGTAACTGTGTACACAGAAATGACAAGAGGGGAAGGCACATGAGTCATGAAACGAGAGAAAGTTCTCAGGTGCCTGAAGAAAATATTTATTCTTCCCAACACAGAAAAAATATATCCTTTTTCTTCCTCAAGGGCTGCTCATCTTTCTGTGGAGACATTCTGTGGAATGTCTCTTCTTGTGTTGAAATGTTCCAAATTCAAAAAAAGATCCCCCCCCCCCAACGCATTGGGCAGAAGAATAAATATCTTCTTCAGGCAAACAGACACACACTTTGAAAATAGCCTCGGACTGAACTCACATTCAGATTTGAAATGTAAAACTCTGCTCTCTACACGTGTGTCACATTTCATTCTGATACTGAATCAGAGTTACCACATTATAAATAAACTAACCTACAAAGAAATGGAGTACAAAATGGGTGAGTTAAACCAAAAGTCTCACCTCACTCAGCCAAGTTTTATTTAAAGCAAGAAAACAGAAAATTGAAGAATTTCTGAGGCTCGCTGCATCACACTAATCTTAAAAATGGCTCACTACCCAAGATGGAAAAGAGAACAGAGACTTATGCAGATCTGCAACTACTATCTGGACACCTCCATTAAGGCTTCAGTCCTAAGCATACCTTCATGCTGGCTCAGCTTAGTCTGAGTGTGGAAAGCTAAGCAGGGTCAGGCCTGGTTGTTACTTGGATGGGAGACCCCTCCTCTAGTTTCCTGCACTGAGCTGGGGGTTGGACTCGATAGCCTTGTAGGCCCCTTCCAACTCTATGATCTATGATCTATGAGGCTGGTGACTCCTATTTCGGTGGGGACTCCTTTTCCATTGCAAGTTTTTCAGGTTTTATTTGGTGCTTCATGGGAGCTATCCATGGTGCTGAACTCCACCCCCAAAACAGAGTCACTACCACAGAGCACCATGGACAGCTCCATGAAGCTCCACAGAAAGCTTGCAAAACGTGTAATGGAAAAGGAGCCCCACTGAAATAGGAATCACCAGTCTGTTGGGAGTAAGTGGTGTTGAACTCAGTGAGACAGTAACTGTTCACTCAGAATTACATTCCTCCGTGTTCAATGGAGCATACTCCCTAGTGTATTTGGAATTGTGCCCTTAGACCCAGTTTCAGCACGATGTGATGCCACCATGCCAAAAGCACTGATCGGTGTTGGTAGTGTACACCTAGTTTACTTTTGGGGTTGTTTTGCCACAGGTTCCTCAAAAGGGATTGGCAAAGGTTCTTTGAAGGATTTTCAGACCATAATAAATACTCCTCCAGGAAGTTAAAGCCAACCTACCTCACAGGGTTGTTGTGAGGATAAAATGGAGGAGGAGGAGGATTATGTAAGCCACCTTGGGGTTCCTTGCAGGAAAAAAGGCGGGGTATAAATATAATAAATAAATAATAAATAAATACATCTTTATTGCAAAGCTGAGCATGAAATACAACAATGCTATGCCTTCCTCCAAGTTCCCTGGTGGAAATCCCACCCCTTAGCTACACAGTCACTGTATTATTTCCAACCAACCCAAATGCTAGTTCCAGCAGCTCTCCGCCTGGGTATCAGCTTTCAGCATTGGGGCTTCAGCAGGGCTCTCTGAGCAGCTTCCTCTGCTCCTCCTTGCTCCTTCCAATTCTTGAGCACTCCACCACTACACACACACACACACACACCTAACTAACTAACCAACCAACCACCGCTACCAACCACCACACTTCAGTCTGCATTTGCTAGTCTTATATACAATTCTAGCACCAAACTCCATGGGCTGCAGACCTTGTGCTTAAATGATGGCACCTGTGCTGTTGTGCAGTGTCATTCTTCTGGCCAGCAGCCAGGTCACATGGAGATTGCATCAGCCTGGCTAGCAGCCAACTCACATGCTAGCAATTCAAGCAAGGCGGAGCTCAAACGATGCTGGATTTCAGTGTCAATGTTGGCTGTAACAGAAAGATAGCTGCCAAGATAGAGAAAATGATCGACATTTTCCAGTATTGCCCCGCCAAGCTGGATAGATGGCATCACCAAAGGGTTAACTTGCACTTGCTGATGAAGCACTTGCTGATGAAGCACTTTGGTTTTTTTGATGTTAAGTGAGAGACCGAGTTTTTCGTATGCTTCTGCAAAAGCATTTAGGATAGTTTGGAGATCATCCTCTGAATGTGCGGAGACCACATTATCATCAGCATACTGAAGTTCCACAACGGAGGTTGTAATTACCTTACTTTTTGCTTTCAGCCTGCTGAGATTAAAAAGCTTTCCATCTGTTCGATATATAATTCCCACACCAGTGGGAAGTTTCCCCTCAACAAGATGTAAAATCATGGCGATGAAAATAGCAAATAATGTTGGGGCAATAACACATCCCTGTTTAACACCTGATCCCACTTTAAATGGAGCACCATGAGAGCCGTTGTTGTCCAAAACCGTTGCCGTCATGTTGTCATGGAGAAGTCGCAAGGTATAAATGTAGGTATAAATGTACCTACATTTACATTGTATAAATGTAGGTATAAATGTACCTACATTTACATTGTATAAATGTAGGTATAAATGTACATAGGTTGAGATGCAGAGAAGGAAAAGTAAGGTAAGAAGGGGTCAGTTAAAGGCTGCAGAAATGCCATGAACACATCGCAATGGCAAGAAAACAGTGTAAATAATGTATATCAATACACCTTGTTAATTGTGGTTATGGCCACACCAGACTTCAGTTTATGTGCAAATGCATTATTTTGCCCATGTGCATCATGCATCTAGTGAAGTAGGCCATGTTATAACAAACAATAATGGTATAATAAACTAAAATCGCAATGCTATACTCACTTACTTGGGAGTAAGTCCCATTGAACTCTGGGATTTACATCTGAGTCACATGCTAGCAATTCAAGCAAGGCGGAGCTCAAACGATGCTGGATTTCAGTGTCAATGTTGGCTGTAACAGAAAGATAGCTGCCTATAGATATATAGGATCGCACTGCAATTAGCCTTTAATGTATTAAGGTGCCATAGGACTCCTTGGATGGGAGCTTCCACATCCACATGGGAGTTTTTGAGGCCCTCAGTTCTGTGTTGTTCACAAAGCTGCTCTCAAAGGGTGGCCAGTCCTCTGAAGAGGCATTTGACACAACATAAGGAGTTACAGTTAGAAGAGGAAATTGTGGGAAACCTCAGTGGTGGAAACAGCAGCACTTGGGTCTTTTTTTTTCTTTTTCTTCTTGTCCTTTTTGCTGCAATAGAGGGCTGGCTACCTCACACTTTATAATTTTCCTGCACAGAAAGTACTTCCATTAGGAAATCACACAAAGGGTGGCCACGTGTAGCTCATCATATCTGATGACTGCATGTTGGGTTTCTTTGCTGCGTGTGCTGGGTGGGGATGGGGTGAGACAACAACTGGCAATTCACACAAAGTAATGGATATATACAGACAACTAAAATGGTGTTTGTGGAGTCATCACATGTGATACTGTACTTATCTTTCACATATTTCTCCACACAAAAATGTCTACTATATTACAAAACAAAAAAAAAAAAAAAAAGTCTTGTGAATCAGCCCTGATTCAGTTATTCCTCTGGAATTCATCCCATTGTCCTGTACATAAACTGGTTTGGTGAGGAGGAGATTCCAATTAAGCAAATGGTAATCATGAAAGGGAAGTGAATGGCAGTAGTTTCTGCGCTGTAGTAATGAAGTTCTTTAATCATCCTTTTTGAAAAGTCAAGTTCGTTCTTTTTATCTAGTAATGTATTCATTTATTTTTAAAATCACCCTTGTTTGTGACTACAGAAATTATCCAAAGAGATTCCTATAATAAAAATGACATGGTTGAGTGTTCGCCATTATAAAAGCATGTTATGCAAGCCGGCTATTCCAAGCAAGTGCACAAGTTTAAACAAACTTGACGTGATACAGTATTCACTTTCACTAGGTAAAATGGTTGTCATTCATTCATGCACAACAGAAACAAAGCGAAAGATATACAAAGGAGGTTGGAGGGGGCATTGATTCACATGGGAACAGAGGTTACAAATCCAACACTTGGGGTCAGTAATAGCTGCAGTTTCTTCAAGACTTTCTCCCTTTCTCTGAAATTTATTGCTCCTGCTAGGTTGTGCTATATATCCTGGGGCTGTAACAGTATGAATACAAATTGCTTTAATGGATTTCCTGTCATGCCTCTGTGTGCTTCCCTTGATTTAGTACTTTATGGCTATTTTTTGTTTTTGTTATTCTTCAGGAAGAATGCATTGTGACACTTCTTAGCAAAGGCCAATTAGTGTTGGTCAACAAACCTTCTCTTCCTTTCTCTCTCTTCTTGACAATTTGGTTTCCTGCTGTTGCTTAAGACAAACTTCTATAAAGTTAAATCTTCTTTCCTCCTATTCTTTTGTAGTGGAATCAGTAAATGGAATCTATCTACAGTATCTATATAAAAGGTGTCTTGAACAGAAGTACAAGCAGAGAACTTAAGAGAGTTGCAGGCAGAGGTAGCCTGAGTATTTTTGTCCTTTCTATTTTTGGATTTTCAGTATAAGGGCTAAAGGTAAAAATTGTGCATCCCTGATAAGAGACATGAGCTATCCCTAATCTCAACATGGGAGAGAAAAAACCAAGTTCCCTTTGGCTGTTATACAGCAAGCATGAACAGTGGATGTGCAAGTCACTCATGTTTTTTGCTACTTCCTGTAATGTGTGAAACAGCTCTGAGTGAATTAAATACAATGACATTGTTAATATAATGACAATGTACTCAGGGTGCTTCCAAACAAGGCTTTTTTCATGCAATCACCATGCCTCATCCATGGAATTTCATGGCGTGTGTGTGTCCAGGCAATATTGCCTTCAATTTGTAACCCTCCCATGTTTTTCCACTACTAGTTCTATATTTTTTCTTATCTCCTGTTAAGGGGGAAAAGACGGAATAGCTGCACAATGCCTTTTGATTAGGGGCCCTCTGTTTGGAAACAACCTCAACACTTGGTAGAGTGACCATAATAAATAGGAGACTGTAATATCAGCAGGGTTCAGACATTTAGCACACCAGCAAGGATCGACATGAGGTGGATGAGGGGGCACCCAGTGCCAAGCATCATTTCATTGGGCCCAGAACAAACTTGTAACATGCCCCCTACCCTTTCTCTCCACAAAAGACATTGGGTTGAATCCGGGCTCTGCTTTCTGGAAGAGGAAGGGCTCTGCAGGAGGATCCCCCTCCCCGCAACACACACAATGGCCCACCCCATTCAGTAGGGTCTCCTGACTCGGTGTAGCATTTTCAGGGGGCTGGAGGGACTGCCCTGGGAAGGAGAGGTGGAGAAGTCCACTTCTGCCAGCACAGCTTAAATCTGGATCCAACCCAACTCACTTACTGGGTTCAGACAACACGATAACCCACACTCAAGGGCTGAGTGTGGGTTGTCATTGAACCATGGGTTGTTGTTGGAACGTGGGTCATTGTGTTGTCTGAACCCAGCTGTGCTAACAAGCCATGGCTTGTTAACCATGAACTACCCATGAAGAGAACCCACGGTTTGCTGTTGGGTTATGGACTATGGGTTGTTCACTATAGTTTGTTATCTCAACTGGGTTCAGACAATATAATAACCCACAGTTCAACAACAACCCACAGTTCAACAACAACCCACACTCAGTCCTTGAGTGCGGGTTATCGTGTTGTCTGAACCCAGTCATTGTGTATTTTGAAAAATTGGAGGATTTATTGGTAGCTTTTAGTTTCTTTAGTTCTCTTTGGTTAAGCTCCTTACATTTCTGGGCCTGGCTGGCTAATTTGTATTGGCAGTCATGGCTCTCTCTCTCTCTCTCTCTGTATGATGAATGTGTAATACAGAGAGAGAGAGAGAGAGAGAGAGAGAGAGAGCTGTAAGCCTGGGGGTGATGTGTTGCCATGGAAGTTAACATCATAGCCCAAGAAGGCTAGGTGTAGGTGATGGTCAGAGATGACTCATGACATGGTGTCTATGTGTGAAAAGAACAGACTCCCATTTGATTTAGACACAGATGAAGATAAAGGCACAGGGAGCTAGTCTTTTAGGCTCTGAAAGGCTCCTCCACTGCCTACCAAGGCCTCCTACCTCTCCTCATCACATATCTTTTAAATGTTGGAATTAAAAAAATAATTACACTAATACCTTGGATTGCAAGTAACTTGGTTTGAGAGCGTTTTGCAAGACAAGCAAATTTTTAAATATTTATTTTTTAAAAAATGACTTGATATACAAGCAACGTCTTGCAAGACAAGTACTGTAGTATGGCTTAAATTAAAAATCTCTGTACAAATTTTTTTTGGGGGGGATTTCGTTTTGATATAAGAGTGTTTTGGATTACAAGCACGTTTCCGGAACGGATTATGCTCTCAATCCAAGGCATGACTGTACCTTGGGCAGCTGGAAAGCAGCAGAGCTCTGCTCTCCAGCCGCCCCACCCTCCTCCTTTCCCTGGCCCAGAATCCCTCTGGGCCATACATAGACCCAGAACCTGCTTCAGAGAAAAAGGAGTAGGGCGGGGCTATCCGCTGCAGGCTCTGCTTTTTCCCAGCCCACCCACCCAAACTGAAATGAAAGAAAGTGGGGGAGCCTGGGGCACAGGGGAGGACAGCAGGGAGTGACCCCAGGGGCCAAGGGAACAACCTAGGGGGTGCTAGTTTCCTGTACACACAATCTCCCCCTCCCCCGCTCTCACACACAGCTTTTGATTGCTCCAGCAAAAGAAAAAGAAATAAAATGCTGTTTCTCATACCCTTCAAAAGCCACTCTGGAGGAGCTCAGACAAATATAGGAGAAAGAGAACTAACTTGCCTGTTACCTACATAAGCATAACCACCCACCCATTGCGAACGTAGGAGGAAAATGAAGAGTCGAGACAATTTGCTGGTGTTTAACTGGGCCACATTTATTTACATACAACGAACTGCAAAGGGATGGAGTGCGGGTTATTCTAATCCGTCCGCGCGCCCTGCCCCCCGGGCTGATAACATTGTGAAATTGGGCGGAGCATCCAAAACCGGGAGGTGGCGATGATGCCGCCGCCACCACCCCATTTCCACTTTCCAGTGTTGGGACCCTTTGTTGCGTCTCCTCCTCTCGGAGTCCCAAGACAACAAGCTCGGCGAGAACAAAGGCATCACAGGCGTTCCTGATCCTCAGCTGTCTGAGCCTGAGGACCCACCCAGCAACATGAGGCATCCTGAAACCGCCTGTCACCTGAATGGTGCTAGGGATGCTCACCGTACCCTTATCAATACCCTAACCCGCACTTACCCGCCACAGAGAGGGACAAGCGCCCGCTTAGTCAGCTCTCCCCCACCTGCCCGGAACAAGTTCCAGCAGGGCCCTTTGCAGGTCCTTGAGAAACACGTCGTTGCCATTATCGGACAAATGGACTCCACCTGAGCGGTACAGCAGCTCCCTCTGTGCCAACACAATCTCCGGATGGGGTACAGAATAACCCTCCCCACCCAGCCATTTAACAATTTCCCTGTTAACCCTTCTGGCGGCTCTGTCCATTATCCTGGGGCTCGCACTGCCCCTCCAACAGTAGTGTGGCAGGATGTGGGACCAGACAATCCGGACTGCAGGCCATCTTTCCTTGATGGTCCAAAAGTCTGCAAACGCTTGCAGGATCAAGGCCTTGCTCTTGAGTAAGCCAAGATCATCCCCCCCCCCCACATGTAGCACCAGCAGGTGCGGGAGTCGCTCGTTGAAGCCCGACCGTCCGGAACAAGGTGGTCAGTAGGTTCTGCCACAACATGCAAAGAGGGTGTGGGTGGGGCTACCAAGCCTAGTATTAGCTCCTATAGCCCCACCCCCTTCCTGACGTGATACCTGCGTCGACAGGTAAGTCTCAACTCCTTCCCCCGCGCTCGCAAAACTCTCCCCCGCCCAACAGCGGCTGGCGTGTTTGTCCGGTGAAGTCCTCTTCTAAGAAGAAGCTCTGCAATTCCTGGTTAAAAGTTATTAGAGATATCTTTATGGCGGAAATGCGGCTGAAACACACTTGAGGGGGTTGGTATATCTATTAATTCTAAGCATAATAGTATTACATTTGATTTTATATATAACAAAGAAAGCATACCTTTCCTGCATTTTGATGGGATCAAGATTCTAGGTGGAAGGAGCCTACAGCTATCGACAACCCTCTCAAAATGAAGGGTCTCCACAGTAATAACACCTGACCTGCTTAGCTTTCCACGCCTGACAACACCCGCGTAGCACGATTTCTCCACGATGCATTGGCAACTCAGGCAAATGCATCCAGACATTCAAATATGCATTTAATAATGCTATTCTTTTGTGCATTAATTCGCAGATGCATTGACTCAGAACTGCATTTAGGTCAACTGTTTGTCCAGATTTAGAAGGTCTGGGGAGTGGAGGATTTTCCATTACAAGTAAGTTTAAAGAAACATGTGGTGAATTTCCATATGCAGCCCAACCCGTAGTATTTCACAGAGGGAGGCACTGCAAGTAAGACTTCGTATACAGAGCAATGAAAAGGTAATATTTCTATTTTAAGAACATCACTCCTGATTTATGCAAGCCTGAATCTGATTCTACTGTGGAGCAGCTAATCCACTTAATTAATTTATATGCCACTGAAGAAGACTGTAAAGTTGAAACTGCACCTCTCAATTGGCATTGGTGATTGAATTACTGTCTGTCTTCCAAGAAGGATATGATTTTGTAATCAATGTGTTGATTTTTAAAAAAGTTTTGTTTTGACTTGTTTGATTATGTATAAACAATAGTAAACTGAGTAAAATTTTGTTGCATTAAATTGTTACTGACTTTTATATTGTTTCTTACTTATGTTTGTTCAGCGATTACGTATTTCCCTTGGCTGCCTTGGCTAAATATAAGGGTGATCAAATTGTGTTGCGAACATATAAAAAGAGCTGCAACACAAACCTTCAAACTGTGTCAAGTATCGTACACAACTGCTGGAAACAAAGGGCAATGTCTGAATAGCACAGAATGGATGTCTTCCCTTTTCATTTTTCAAACCTGGCTCCTGGTCCCATGAAAAGAGGAATAATGGATCAATGCCCCCTACATTCCAACAATACCCAGATATTTTATTACATAACAAGTCATTTGTGTCAAACACCCCTCCCACCCCACACACAAATGAGTAGGATTCCACCCCACTCCTCTGAAGATGGGTGTTCTGACTGAAACAGATCCAGGGAAGCCTTGATTTCCCCCGATTTCTTTTCCATAATACCCCCAGCAATATTAGTCCTTCAGCTTGCCTTGGATCAATGCCATCTACATAGCAATCCATGCATAAAGCAAATGAAGTGTTAGAACCAGATTCAGTCCGTCAATATAACTGTCCTGGGCTGAGAGATGCGTGTGGTAAAGCTGATGAAGGCAGGAATTCCATCTTGGCAACATTCTCTTTTTGATTTATTTAAGAGGACACTATAATGCAATCTGTTCTCCGACACACACAGAAAGAGAGGAGAGCGAGGGAGGGAGGGAGAAGAAAGCAGCCCTTGGCAGAGGAAAGTTGTCCTTGTGTGAACTTGTATTCTTGCAAACATTAGTGCTTGCTTCGCCAGTCTGCGTCCCCTGGGCTTGCTCTCCTTTAATCAGTAGCATGTTTCTCTAATGGTCATCATGTTGATAGTGCATCTATAAAAATAGCCATCCACAGCAGCCTTTTGACTGCTCTGTATTTTTAGAGATGAAGAAATGCATACAAAAGGAGGCACTTGACAGGGCTAAAGATGGGCCCGCCACCACATAACACAGGGAGGCAGAGTTTCAGAGAGAAATTATCAGCTGGTTTTCAGCCTCTCTCTGAAAGGAGAGGGAGAGCGCACGCTCATCCAAGCCTTCGTTAGTTTCAAAGAAAAGGCCTCTTTCAAAATCCTGCCAACAGCCACTTCATGTCAACAAAATGTGAGGGAGGAGAGAAAAATGTCCGGTCAGAGAACAATGGCGCTAGAAGGCAAACAAGGGCTGCATTTGTGCAGCCCTGGTAAATGTCTTCAATCGGAGGTGCTCTTTATTTACAAACTGGCATTATAATGGACAGGTCATGCGTGGTTGGAAGCCCTATATATTTGTGGGAACCCCTGCAGGTGCCATTCTGCACCCCGTGGGATACCAGTCAGCGGCAGCTGGGCAGGGAAGTTTCGGGCCCTTTGCAGCACTGTTCTTAAGTGCAGAATTTTACTTTTCATAATAGGAAAGGATGATGGCAGTCTGGTAGACATTTACTTACATGTGAGTGAGGGGAACACTTAGGGGACACTGGTGAGGCGGGAGAAAACCTGCCCCTGGTGACTTACTGGCTGGGACACGGGGCAAGTTTTGCCCCTCCCCAAATGGAGTCCCAAATTGCAGTCTATTTACAGTCATATCTGTATAGTCCCACTCCAGGTTCTGTTTCCTGGTTACACTAGAGCAGGAGTGTCGAACCTTTTTCAACTCGAGGGCCAAATTCCATTACACTGAAGCTCTTGGGGGCTGCATTCCAGTGGTGGGTGGGGCTGAAGGCGAAAGGGGCGGGTCCAAAATTTAAAAAAAACCACCAGCATATTTTATCTTAAAGGTCTTACTGCCAGTAACTAAGCCTTAGGAGAGGCATTTCAATCTTTTTGAATGCTGGGGGGGGGGGGACCTGCACAAAAGCTAGGAAACCACGAAATAATTAGTGATTGGGGGAAAGTGGTTGGGGCCTTCTGGGAAAGACTGGATTTGGCCCCCAGATGGGCCAGATTTGCCCCCCAGGCTTCCCCAAGCAATGGGAAGTCCAGGGGTAATACTACACAGGCTTTATTCTCCTTTGAATGTGTTCTTTTTTCTTTCCTTCTTCTTTTTTGGGGTGTGTGTGTGTGTGTGTGTGTTTCCACTCACTATTGAATCCAAAGGGAGGAATTTTCTTTCTGTCAGCTTTCAACAGGGGCATGTTTGGTGTCTGAGAGTGGGGGATATGGGATACAGTGCTTGTCTAGGCCTCTCCTGTCCTGCGCATGTCTTGCCCACATCTCTGGCCCATTTTGCCTGCCTCACGGTGTTGTGTTAGCTTATCCAAGTAGTTCTTCCAGTGTAGCAGGCCACCGTCATGTGTGTGGCCAGGGTCCAAAGGGGTATCAATTTGGCATATGTTTGCTCCTTCCCTGTCTCACCAACACTTTTCCTGTCCACTCTACTCTACTGGTTACTCTACTGAAAGAGCTGGACCGGTGGACACTTGCACAGTGTTATGCCTGCATATTCCATCAGTTCTACTGGCATTTTCCCATGGTGGGTATGTATCTCACTGTGAAGGACCAGCACCCGGGTCCTATGCGTGAGTTCGGCGCTTAACGGGTTAACCGGCACTGAGTTACAGCCCGTACAAGCAAGTGAAACCGACTAGGAGGTTTGCGTACACAAGAGGAAACTAGAGCCCTTTAAATGACCAAATAAGGCTTTATTTATTTGGAACTAACAAGAGCGGAACTAACAGCTTTCTAGGAATACTATAATGTCAACACACAACCTGAGGTGACCTCTACTTTTATCAATGAAACAGTCTCCCAGGCTAGCGCATTGGGATTAGTCAGTTACCTTAGACTAAAGACTTTACGCTAGTCAATTTCAGCCTGGCTCCGGGTCGGCCGATCCGGGGATGAGAACAGCTTACTCCAGCCGCCGCTTGGAGGATGAACCTTGTTCCAAAGCACCCTGTGTTCCCAACAACCCCGCACAGGAAGGGAGAGGGGGTTTCTACCCCTGAGTTTCCCACTCTCCCCACCCTCCAGGTCAGGTGGGGGCTTATGCCTGCCCCTTCGTGTCAGGTGGGCTTATTCCTGCCCGGGAAGAAGGTGACGTACTGGGTACTTTACAGCTCTTTGAGACTGCCCTGATAGTTTGATGGTCTTGATGGTCCTTTCTTGGGTTTTGTGGAATTCAACCGAGACTCTCCATTGTTGGGGATGCCGGTCTGTCTGGCTGCTTCCCTGTAACTCAATCCCCCCTCCTCGCCCCCCTCCCCTGGACGGAGGCTGTGTGTGTGTGTGTGTGTGTGTGTGTGTGTGTGTGCATGCATACTCGTGTCAGGCTTTCTCCACACTCACATTCTAGCAGGGCTTCTGTCATATCTGATAACCCCTCAGCCAGCATGCCTTGAGAACAGAATTGCATCCTATGTCCGTATAATTCTTCCTGCAGTCCATCTTCAGATGGTTACAAGCTGCTTCGCAGCTTTGCCATCATGCCTAGCAATCTCTCTCCTCCATCCTGGTTGTTTTGCTCAACATCCAGCTTGGAGAAGAATTCTGGAGAACTCAGAAGCCTTCTCACTACTTGTGACAGTGACAGTGACAGTGTCGTCACTCAGAAGCTTGTGACGGAGTTGTTGCTCCTAAAAGCCACCTCACTGTGGCTTTTTAGTCAGATTTATTTCTAAGATTTAAGCCTGAAGAACAGAAGTGTAAATATTTGCAGGTGCTGAACAACATGAAGCTTTTAGGAAGTTGCAGCACTCCAGGAAAAAAGAGAAAAAGAAAAGAAAAAGCAGTCCCATACACATACATACTCTATGCATCACTAGCCTTTAGCACTGTCTGTTCTTTTCTGCATTGCTGTTGAGAATCTGAAGATTGAGTTCTGCTGATTTTATTGACAAATTGTTAGGTTCAGTATTAACTTGGTGTTTCCTGAGAAAAACCAGTCACTACGGCCTGTAACTATACTATTGGCAGAACGAGAAAAATAGTTTCCCTTTTAATTTTGTATAAAACATCCTGCGTTCCTTTTAATTAAAAACCAAAAAAACCAAAACACTTTTGCAGAGGTTTTTTTTGCTGTGCTAGTAAAACAGCTTAAAGGCTATAGCGCCCTCTAGCTTGTCTGATGCACTGTTAACTTAATCAGTGGAAGTGAAAACGTGGAGCTGCGTTAATATCTGAGTTCTGAGAAGCATTTCAGGGCACCAGCGATGGCATGGAAGAAGCCTTCCGCAAGGCTGTGCCAATGCTTCCCTCTAGCCCTTGCAAGATGCAAGGTCAGCGCAGGGAGAGGATGGTGCCTACAAGAGCCCCTGTCTGCACGCATCATCTGGAGTGACCTGAGCTTTGCAGTGTTGGTGCTGCATTATACCTACTTGAGATAAGTTTACTCCCCAGCAGCTAATGCGGCCCTTTTTTCTCACAAGGCAAGGCTAAAGCATCTGGGGCTTTTTTTTTTTATAGCTTAGACAAAAGGTAGATGCGGCAGAGGTTTATGAAAGGATGCATGCTGTGGCTAGAGCAGTGTTTCTCAACCTTGGGTCCCCAGATGTTTTTGGCCTACAACTCCCAGCATGCCCCAGCCAGCTATGCTGGCTGGGGCATGCTGGGAGTTGTAGGCCAAAAACATCTGGGGACCCAAGGTTGAGAAGCACTGGGCTAGAGAGAAGTGTTGCTCCCGCGGCATGCTAGAATTCCAATGACATTGATTGGCAGTGGGTTTAGGATGGACAAAAGCACTCCTACTGTAGTACCGTGTCTCTGTGTTTTCCTCTCCGTGGCTAATAGCACTTTCAGGCTGTGATTCGGACCTTTTCCTCCCCAAACACCATGGTCCCCATCCAAATCAGAGCCCCCCACCCGCTGCTCCTCTTAGCAAAAGAGAAAAAGGCCTCGGGGTATCCATTCACCTGCCATTTGAAGCTGTGCCCCCCCCCCCATTGTTGAGCTACAGCTCCCATCATCCATGACCATTGGCCAGGCCAGCTGGGGCTGATGGAGTTGGAGTCCCCCTGCTTTTAAATTCCATTGCATCAGTCATGTTTCCCAGAAAGGGGAGCTGAGCAATCAGTCAAAAATTAGAAGGCTTGCTGCCCCTTTCCCTCCAGCAACAAAGCACTGATGGTGATGATCTCCCCCAATAACAGATTCATGCTTATTTTCTAGACAAAGGGAAGCCCATCTGGAAACACCACAATTTCTGAACTAAAGGACTGTTCTGGGAATTGCGGAAGATGGCGAGGAGTACAGGAGTGTTGTACAGAGCTCTGCCTCTATGCTCTGGGTTTGCTTTAAGGAAGTGGGTTTGCTTTAAGAATCAGCAAATGGCCTTGGCTACTTGGCTGCTTGCCAAGCTGATGCAACATGCAATCAAGAGCAACTCACCTGTGCGCGCGTGATCTGGCTGCTGGCCAGAGGGATGACACTGCAAACAGCACAGGTGCTGACAATGGAGCACGAGATCTGCAATCCAAGGAACCTGGTGCTATTTAAGAAGAGCAAGTGCAGACGGAGAGGGTTGTTGTTGGTTGTTGTTGGTGGTCGTTAAGCGGTGGTCACCTGTGGAGAACTGGAAGGAGCGAGGAGCAGCAGCAGCGGACGCTGTGCAGAGAGTCTTGCAGAAGCCCAACGTGGAAACCCAATACCCAGGCGGAGAGCTGCTGGACTTAGCATTCGGGTTGGTTGAACAGTGACTGTGCTGCTAAGGCAGTGTTTCTCAACCTTGGGTCCCCAGATGTTTTTGGCCTACAACTCCCAGCATGCCCCAGCCAGCTATGCTGGCTGGGGCATGCTGGGAGTTGTAGGCCAAAAACATCTGGGGACCCAAGGTTGAGAAACACTGTGCTAAGGGGTGGGATTTCCACCAGGGAACGGGGAGGGGAGCATTGTTGTACTTAAGGCTCGGCTTTACAATGAACATGTTTGGCTTTGACTTCCTGGAGGAGTATTTATTATGGTCAGAAAATCTCTCAAAGAACCTTTGCCAATCCCTTTTGGGGATCCTGTGGCAAAACAAGGACTTTCCTCCGAATCCCTGATATGCGGGGACTTACTCAGTTGTTGTTTTTTTTTGTTTTTTTTTAAATTATGTTTTATTAAATTTTCCCCCAGTCTTACAACTACTAATGAATACAACAAAAATACAACATAAACACACACACACCCCACCTCTTGGGACCAAGTTATATTTCTCCCCCCCAATATATATATATATCTATATATATATATATCTCAGATATTATTCTATATTCCAAAAATGTCACAAATCTTGACAAGGTCCGTTCCCTTCACCAACACATAATCCAAAAATTTATCCCCTCAGTTGTAATAGAAAAGTATTCTGTGCACCTGCTTAGAGGCATTTTCAGGTGTCCACAAATCTGCTCACCAGCTCACCAGGGCCATTCCATCAACCCTGCCGAAAGACCTGCTCCGTCAGGCTTCTCTTCTCCCCAGTGCCGCCAGGATCAACAGGAACCGCTTAGGTGTCCCCACCCCACAGGACTCCCTGACTGCACCTCTTCACTATCTCTAATATAAATGAATGTTTGCGATAGAGCACTGCGCTGTTAGCGACAACAAAGCCTGCCCTTGTCCCTAACCAGGGCCGGCATGAGGGGTAGACATGGTGGGGCTCCTGCCGAGGGGCCCCACCCCAGCAGGGCCCCACTGACAAGAGCCCCCTGGACTTGCTGCTCCTCTTCTCCATTGCAATCTGCTTGTTCACCGGCCTCTCGCTCTGGCCCAGACAACGGCCGGCGGTGGTGAGATGGAGGAGCCTTAGATGCTGCCTGCTTGCTTGCTTGCTCGCTCACTGACTGGTTCCCTGCCCGTCAAACAAGCCAGTGGTAGCGAGGAGGAGGAGGAGAAACTGATTGGTGGGGCTGAGGTCAAGTCGCTGGAGGCGGAGCCAAGGGGGTCATCGGAGATGGAGCCAAGTGAGTCACTGGAGATGGAGCAGTCTTTTGAACCCCCAACAGCCAGCAACCTATACCACACACAAAAAAAGGAAAACTGAGGCACATGGACTTTAAGATCATACGTCCAAAGGAAGGAGGGAGGAAATCACATAGCCACACAAAACTCTCCTTTGGACCCACACACTCCTGTTCCAGTAACAACAACTTCCATTTCACAGAGAATCAAGTGACTTTAAGATCACAAGTGCACTGTGTGGTGGTGGTGGTGGTGGTGGTGAGAATTCACACAACTCCATGATGTTGCCATGCTAATGATGATATCCTCAGAACTCCACAGCAACAGGGACGGATCAAGGCCATGATGGGCCCCAGGGCTAGCCATCTGTAATGGGCCCCCTATTCTTCCCCCAATACTGAACTCACACATGACATTTGTGCGTGCACGCGCGCACACACACACAGAGTCAACAATGACTCTGTGTGTGTCAATGAGTCAACATGCAAAAACATGTTTTAGTGAAAAAATCTTCCATACTTTTCTGGAAGCAAAAGAATAAGATCTCTTCCATGGTATAGAATTCAAATACAAACACAAGCTTCCGCTTTTACAGCATGATACAGCACACAGACACAGAAAACATAAACACACATTGAAGTGTGTGCGCACACATAAACACACACGAAAGTGATACAGACTGACTAATTCAGACACAACAGCCAAACTGGACACACGCATACACAACCAGTGCTGGCCCAGGACATTTTGGTGCCTGAGGAGGACCAGCAAATGCCTCCGATTTCTCATGGGATGATCTGAGCCAATCACTACCACTCAGCCTAACCTACCTCGCAGGATTGTTGTGAGAGTAAGAATGGGGAGATAGTTCCTGGAGGAAAGGCAAAGCATAAATAAAGTAAATAATTCTATACCAGAAAAACAGAATTGTCTTACACTATGTTCATAATACGCCTCCCTAGCATGTAAAATTGCTACCTGTGCATTGCACTACTGTGTGCACTCATTTACATGCATGTGCAGTAGAGACAAGATGCATCAAATACCCAACTTGGAAATGTATTTTATAGAGACCCTGGAGAGGGAGCCTGAAGACTGACACCAATTCTTATATCTCATATTAAACATTAAAAATTAGAAAAACATCCTCTTGCTTCTCATATGTACCACACCTGCACCTCCATCTCCTGCATGAACATCAACTGAATGCATAAGCATTCATGGACTAAAGCCCCCACTTCATCAGATGAATGGAGTACTATGGGGATTTTCAGGTTTATATACAGTATGTAGTCATAGAATCATAGAATCATAGAAAAGTAGAGTTGGAAGGGGCCTACAAGGCCATCGAGTCCAACCCCCTGCTCAATGCAGGAATCCAGGTCAAAGCATCCCTGACAGATGTCTGTCCAGCTGCACCTTGAATGCCTCCAGAGTGGGAGAGCCCACCACCTCCCTAGGTAGTTGATTCCATTGTCTTATTGCTCTGACTGTCAGGAAATTTTTCCTGATGTTTAGGTGGAATCTGGGTTCCTGTAACTTGAGCCCATTATTCCGTGTCCTGCAAACTGGGATGATCGAGAAGAAAGCATCCCTTGCAACACAGCAGTTAGTTCTCAGAACATCTCAAACTCCGTCCTTTTGTAACAATGAGAACAGCAGTAGCAGGATTAATTCACACTAAAGCACTCCTTTGAACCACCTTTTTGTTGTTCCTGGAACAAGCCACATTGCAGGGAGAAGGAAATTGAATGAATTGATTTTAAAATCATGAGTGCCAAGTGTGTGGGGAGTGGGGAGACTTCCGGGTCCCGGGCTCTACGGCGTTTACGTAGAAAATGATGTAGTATATGTTAAAAATGGCTGCAATGTGTGTAAATTGCACTTCTTTAGACCCACATTCTCCTGCTCCAGCAGCAACTCCCATTGCACAGAGAATCAAGTGACCAATATTAATACTAATACCAATAATATTTCCTCAGAAATCCACAGAAAAGCACCCCTTGGAACACAGCGGCAGTTTTCTTAGAACATCCCAAAATCCACCCGTTTGCATATCCACAAGTATGCCGCAAAACCTGCATGCCTACTCAGAAGTAAGTAACAGCGGTGGTGAGAAGCAGTACAATACAGAAATCCAGCTTGCATATATACTTCTGGTGATCAGCAGAAGAAAAATTTTAAAGAGCGCACTGCAAATGCAACGCAGAAAGAAATAAGGGCATGCATGCATGCATATTATCTCTCTCTCTCTCTCTCTCTCTCTCTCTTCTCTCTCATGCAATCACACATGGTACCTCACTCACTAACTATCCTCCTCCTCCTCCTCCTCCTCCAAATAATTTACCAGGCAGCCCCTAAATATATCACTCAGTCTCCTGGTGCTCCGCTCCTCTTTTTGTGCTCCTCTTTCTGTGTGTCTCCGTCAGCCAGATTCTTGCTCTGCAGCTAGCAGACCGGATGACCTACTACTGCTGTGCAGCTGCAGGGTGGTTTTGTTTGTTTCTAGAAGTGTCATTGTTATTGTCTGCTCTACTGATGGGCGGCCAGCCAGCCAGCCAGTCAGGGTGCCCCACACGCCAATGCTCAAGAGCACTCAATGGTTCAGTGGCTCCTCCTCCTCCATAGGTAGAGAGAGCCTCTTTAATTATTTATTAAAAGCTGTAGGGGATTGTTCCCTGAAGGTGCCCTACACGGACATCCCACCCCACATTGCAGGGGAACCATCTGAGCATATGCGATTGGCACACACGCTCCGTTTGCAAACCAAAGCCAGGGCCAGGCTTTGGAAGGATCAGGATGGCCAGAGACACAGACGGCCTTAAAAACCTGGAGCTGGCAGCAACCCTAACCTGGGATGGGATGGTCATAGCAGAAACCCTGCAAGGAACTGTGCTGCCCAAGAGTCCCTGCAATATACAACGCCATTCAGTATAAGGGCCCTGGCCTTGCATTGGTTACCGTTACATTTGCCGCCTGCCAGGGCTGCGATGCTTGCTTTGCCTCCCCTTGTGAAATGGATTAAAAAGTGTAATATAGAAGAGATCATCACAAGGATCGAATAAGCCAGCAAGAGGGAGGCAAAGCAGCATAACGGAGAAATATAGTGTGCACACGCTCTTTGGGTATATTAACATTTTTGGTAGGATTTAAAATCAGCTGATATAAAGGTGCCTGGTGTGGGTAATTTAATTAGGTGTTTCTGGAGGGTTTTTTACAGTTTACTTTATAAGAGCTTTAAGAAAATGAATAGCCTGGACCAAAGTGGATTAAACTGGTGGATTAAAAACAGGCATAAGAGACAGCAGAGGTGAAAGGGGACAAGCTCCAGGAGAAGGGTGCACGGAGCCGAGGCTGGATCTTGCTGACTGCACAACCGGGCGAAAATATTGTTATGCTCACTCTTCTTTTCTGAGTGGTGGGAACTTCCAGTGGTGCAGTCAGTGTTTCCCCAGGTTTGGTTTCCTTTTGAAAGAGATCACTGGAGGCTCATTGGCCTTGTGTCATGTTTGCATTTATTTACAAGCATACAGGTTGAGCAGGGTTGGCCCACAGCCCATCAGGGGCCCGCTGGCAAGAGCCCCTTGGATTTGCTCTCCTCTTCAGCACTGCAACCTGCTTGTTTGCAGGGATGTTGAAGAGTCCTTGGTTTCGAGTCACGAGTCGAGTCACGAGTCTTTGGACCCGAGTCTCGAGTCCGAGTCAGCGTCCTTAGTCCAAAATGGTGACTCATGAGTCACGAGTCACGAGTCACTCCCAAAGCTGACTCCACGAGTCCCTATTAAAATCAATGGGGGTTTTCCCCAACAAAATAAGGCTATTTCTGATGTGTGGCTTAAATAAATTCTAGGCACAAGTGTGCCTTTTTATCTAAAAACTCTGCAACTGATTTTGGCAAGAACAGACCAGGCAGACAAACCCAAAATAACCAGACAGGCAGAGGAGGCAGGGAACCCCAAACAGGCAGGCAGAGGCAGCCAAACCCAAAATGTCTGAAAGGTTGCATTTTAGGAAAATGATTTTAAAAAATAAACTTGCTGTACTTCCTAAAAAATAAAACCTATCCATGTTGCATTTGAGGAACACGATTTTGGAACACGAGTCCTTGGTCTCGAGTCCCAAGTCGAGTCTCGAGTCCCATTAAAAATATTGGGACTCGAGTCTGACTTGAGTCAGAGGGAGGACTCAGTCCGACTCACGAGTCGAGTCCTGGAGTCCGAGTCCCCATCCCTGCTTGTTTGCTTACCTCTGGTGCCGGCCCAGACAATGGTAGTGATGAGAAGGGGGAGCCGTAGATGCCCCTGCCTCCTTGTTCACTGGCTTTCTGCCTGAAGTAGACAAGTGATGGCAAGGATGAGAAAGAGGTTAATAAGGATGGGCGATAGCGGCTAGTGACCATGGTGGTGGCAAGGTAGACTCACGGATGGAGGAGTCTATATGTGGAAGAGAAGGTCTGAAAAGACCCTAGGACCAAATCATGTTATGTTCAATGCACTTTTTTAATGCACTTAAAAAAAAAAAAAAGCTTGCTTCAATTGGCCACTTTTATTTAGAAGGAAAATGAGCTGCATGGGGCCCTGGTTCAGACTGCAGTCCTGTGGAGAAACGAGCCTTTGGGGGTACACACACACACCTCATGTGTGAACCGGCTGGGGTGGGGTGTGCATAGTTAGCGTGTAGAGAAAAGAGTTTTTAGGGTTCATGCATGCATGCATGCAGGAACACACACACACACACACACACACACACACACACACACGCCTCTTCATGAGTAAACCAGGTGGGGGCTGGGAGGAAGCAAAAGGTGCATGGAACATGAGATGGGGCCTGGCATCTAGAAGTCTAGAAGAGCCAGGCTGAGGGCATTCATATGCAGATAGTTCAAGCCATGACTCACAGTTCCCTCCCCCCTGCCTGGCCAGGTGAAGTTCAAATTGATTGGCTGAAGCAAGAAGGTTACAGAAAAGGGGAGGGGGATGAGCTATTTCCCCACGTGTAAGCCTTTGTTCTTGGTCAGTCCTTTTTGGTAGCGTGCCCGGCATGGCAGCGCGCCAGCGAGGGGCCCGAGCCTTTAGGGGACCCCCCCCTCAAGAATCGACCCCAGGCAGCCTCTGGTAAAATTGGCTGGTTTGAAGGCACTGGTGAAAGCCAGCCTTGTGGGAGTTTGCCCATCTTGGACCTTCGGGTAGGTGTGGTAATTCTCCATCGGGCGGCAAGGCTGTGCTGGATCTAACTCTTTGAAGAAGACACCCTCAGGTAACAGGTGTGTGCTTGAGAGATTTTAAGGAATCAGGTTTTGTTATTTTGCAGCTTTACTATGTACTAAAGTGTCTCTCTATTTTGTGTGCTTCTCTCATTTCCCTAATCTTGTTGTAAATTGCTACCAGAAATAAACCTTGTCATGGTTTACCCCACATGGGTTTTGTAGTACTCTGTTGGTTCAGTATCTAAATCCAGGTTACAGAATTAAAGGCGAGTCCCTGAACAGAGATTCAAGTAGGGTTGCAGACAGCTGAGGCTGGCAATCTGGTACCTTGAGATCTATGGGGGTCTTGGTTCCTTTGCCAGTAGGCAAGGGTGGGGTGGTGGCGGGTCAGCCAGCCCCCCCTTCCGGGCCACATGGTGGCAAGTGCTGGGTTTTCCGTTGAAGGAGGAAAGGGTGGAGGTCTGGCGGGCCAGCCAGCCCCCCCCTTCCTCCACAAGTCCTGATCCAGACTGGGACCCCGCACCAAAATGCCCCTCGCAGCTATTTGCCCCCTGGAGGTGCTGTTTGCCGTATGCAACACCTTTGGGGGGCAATAAGCAGGTGGGGTCATTTCTGATGGAGGAACAGCATGGGACTCTGATCTGGATCAGCCGATTTTTCTTTGAAAATAGAACGCCCTGGTAGATTGTGCCATCAAACCGTTCTTTTCTGCCAGCTGAGGCATTATTTTTTTTGGGGGGGGGTGCCTTACATGTCTTGTACAACAAGTGCTGTAGCTCTGGCAGAACAGGATCAGGTTCCAAAACAAGGCCCTGATACCCCCGCTTTGAAGGAGGAGAACAAGGAACAAGAGGCGCCATGCAGAGCTTGCCTCACCACAGGGTCTATTGTGCGCCAATGGACTGCAGTAACAAGCACAAAGGACCGCTTTGATGCAGGGTTTATCTGATATACTCTGACACTACTGCTCTGATGGAGAGACTGTGATGGTAGTAAAACAAGAGGTCTGTACACATATCTCCTCCTGGGAGAAAAGGGGGAAGCCAAACATGGAGATCCTGAATACAGTGAATATTTGAGTGTGGAGGAGACCTAGGGTGGCCATGTGTCCTGTTACTTTACAGGGGACAGTTCTCTGTTTGAAGGTATCCTCTATTTGAACAGCTGTTCAGGCCAAATCCACTTAAAAAAATAAAGAACGAGGCCCATAAGAAGAGAGAAAAGTTCACCTCCTAGGGCGAACCTACACTAGAATTCCTTTCGGTAATCGGGGAATTCTGTCGTGGTGCTTATGCAAAACGCATTTACCGCTTCTTGGGGCACATGCTAATGAATACAGCGTGTTGAAAAGGGGATCTTGTGTCACTCACAAATGCAATTGTGGAAGAAGTAGAAGGCGTTCGAAAGGTGATGTGTGCAAGGAAATGGCCCTTTAAAAAAAAAAAGTTGGTGGTGTTTGTTTGTGTTGTTTTTGGTTCATCTATGCACAGCTGTAAAGGAGGGAACCAGTGGAGATCATTTTACAAAAGAGGGGGAGGGACTGAAAGCTCCTCCTGCCCCTCACAAAAAAAATCAAGAAGGGGATGGGAAGAGATGAGGGGGAAGCTGTGGTGCTGCCGCCGTCCCCTCACCCGTGCCCCCCATGGGGTGAAGCGAGCAGGATGAGTACCTCCATTCCCATCTGCCCAAAAGCAATTCCCCCCCCGCCCCAAAAGTGCAGCCCCTCTCCTGTGCTGACTTTCCCAAGAATAAGCACCACTGAAATGTGTAGTGTAGTGATTTACTTCTGAGTAAGGCCCTTGAAGAGAATGTGGTTTACTTCTGAGTAGACACACATTTCAGCTCGTTTGCAGCTAGTTGGCTCCTTGAAGCAAGGGGCCCTTCCAACCTTTTTTTTTTTTTTTCCTCCTTTGGGAGGGGGGGGCGGAAGCAGCACTGCATTTACTGTCCAGTCCACTGGGCAAGTTATCTAGAGAGAGAGAAGCCGTGGGAGCGGGGTGGGCGAGGGAGGCAGGAAAGCAACTGAAAGGACTACTCAAAATTGCTGCTATTTGCTGAAGCCCGATAGGACACTTCCTCTCCTCTCCGCCCCCAGCACACGGAAGCCACTCCTCCTGGCCCCAGAACAGCACCTCAAGTTTAGGACACGCTGGTACATATACTGGGAGAAAACGCAACATATAAAGAAGTCGGGATGTGACTGGTCTGAAGAAATCTGGGATATAATGGAAGAAATAGCGCGAGAAGGACGGACTTTGGGGTGAGCATAATGCAGTGTTTCTCAACCTTGGGTCCCCAGATGCTGGCTGGGGCATGCTGGGAGTTGTAGGCCAAAAACATCTGGGGACCCAAGGTTGAGAAACACTGGCATAATGCAACATGCCAGTGAGTCGGGCATTACAATTCCAGTAAAAATGCCTAGTGTACATTCACCCACAGACACACATTCACAACACACACACACACACACACACACACAAGATTGCTAAGGGAGGGGGAAGAGAGACATTAACCTCGTGTCCCCAGCAATCATAGAATCATAGAAGAGTTGGAAGGGACCTACCAGGCCATCGAGTCCAACCCCCTGCTCAATGCAGGAACCCAAGTCAAAGCATCCCTGACAGATGGCTGTCCAGCTGCACCTTGAATGCCTCCAGAGTGGGAGAGCCCACCACCTCCCTAAATAGTTGGTTCCATTGTCTTATTGCTCTGACAGTCAGGAAAATTTTTCTGATGTTTAGGTGGAATCTAGGTTCCTGTAACTTGAGCCCATTATTCCGTGTCCTGCAAACTAGGATGATTGAGAAGAGATCCTGGCCCTCCTCTTTGTGACAACCCTTCAAGTACTGCGTCCAGTTCTGGGCACCTCACTTTAAGAAGGACATAGACAAACTGGAGAGGGTTCAGAGGAGGGCAACAAGGATGATAAAGGGACTGGAAACAAGGCCCTATGAGGAGAGACTGAAAGAACTGGGCATGTTTAGCCTTCAGAAGAGGAGACTGAGGGGAGATATGATCGCACTCTTCCAGTATTTGAAGGGATGTCACACAGAGGAGGGCAAAGATCTCTTCTCGTTCATCCCAGTTTGCAGGACACGGAATAATGGGCTCAAGTTACAGGAACCTAGATTCCACCTAAACATCAGGAAAAATTTCCTGACTGTCAGAGCAATAAGACAATGGAATCAACTACCTAGGGAGGTGGTGGGCTCTCCCAGTCTGGAAGCATTCAAGGTGCGGCTGGACAGACATCTGTCAGAGATGCTTTGACCTGGATTCCTGCATTGAGCAGGGGGTTGGACTCGATGGCCTTGTAGGCCCCTTCCAACTCTACTTTTCTATGATTCTATAAGAGTGTGATCATATCTCCCCTCAGTCTCCTCTTCTGAAGGCTAAACATGCCCAGTTCTTTCAGTCTCTCCTCATAGGGCCTTGTTTCCAGTCCTTTTATCATCCTTAATCAGGAGTGCTCTTTCCCTGCTGCACCTCTCAGCAATCAAGCGATCTTGATGCCCCCACACAGAGAGTCACAACCCCCCTGCCTGCCCTGTGCCCAGGAAAATTGGGCTGCAGACCACCTGCCCAAACAGCCCAGCTGGATAAACAATGAATAAAAACTGTCAAAGGGGGACAGGCAGCGCCCAGGTTATGAACATCCTGACTTACAGACAACTCATACTTAAGAATGGACCGCCATATATGTAAAAATCCGAGTTAAATACAATGATTCGTACTTATGAACGCCCACACTATACTTTGCGACACCTTGCAACCAGGGCCAGTGCAAGGCAGTTTGGTGCAGTTTGGTGCCCTAGGCAAGATCAGATATTTAGCGCCCCCCCTTCCCACTTGAGCCCTCCCTCCCTATTTCTGGCGCCCCTTTAGCCCTGCGCCCTAGGCAGCTGCCTAGTTGGCCTAGTGGTAGCGCCGGCCCTGCTTGCAACACTTTGAAAACATTGTGCGGCTTCTGCTCCGACTTACGTACACATCTGGAAACCTCGGGGTTCCCCGGAATCAGTTGTTACTGTTCATGCATGGGTGCTGTCATTTTGTTCTACATCATTGATGACACTTGAAGAATTAAACTGGAATTACATAATGTATAATCTTTATAGTGTCAGATGGGAGTTATCTGGAATGGTTTTTGAGGTGAGGAGGAAGTTATTACACAACACTAGAACTATGAGGTCGGAACCTCTTGCCTGTATTAGAATAAGAACACATAAGTTTCTAGAGTCATTAGTAAAGGGAAGAAGAAACTGGACAGCAGGGATGTGGAATCTCTTTCAGCCTGAGGGTCAAATTCAATTCCAGAGAAGCTCTCAGGGGCCACATTCCAGTGGTGGGCAGGGCTGAAGGCAAAGGGGGCAGGGCCAAAGGCAGAAGGGGTGGGGCCAAAAATACCAAAAAAAAACCCAACCACCCCTGAACATTAAAGCTCTGATTGCCTGTAATTCAGCCCCGGGAGAGGCGGCGCAACCTTTTAGAATGGGTGAAAAAATGCACCAAAGCTGGGAAACTACCAAGCAATTAGTGGTCAGGGGAAAGGGGTGGGGCCAGGGAAGAGGGTGTGGCCACCTAGAGAACCCCCCCGCCGCCGCCCAGGGCTGGATTGGGAGCCCAGGAGGGCTGGACCTGCCCCTGGGCCTGAGGTTCCCCAGCCCTGCTCTATAGCCTCCTTCAAGTAGACATCGCATGAAAGGGTCACACCTAAAATGGGGCTGAAGGGCTGCCACGCTGGCCCCGCCCCCAAATTCCCATGGCAGCATGGTCCCCGCCCCACTGTCCATGTGTTTGGCATGGATTGTCTGCAAAGGAGAGCCTGGGCATGTAGACCTCTCTCTGCGTAGGCCAGCCTTTCCCAACCTGGCGCCCTCCAGGTGTTTTGGACTACATCCCCCATCATCCCTGACCACTGGCCATGCTAGCTTAGTATGATGGGAGTTGTGGTCCAAAGCATCTGGAGGGCAGCCGGTTGGGGAAGACTGACATTGGGCTTTCCACACATTCTGAAAACCTTGGTTTGCAAGGTTTACAGAACTTGCAGACATCCTACGCTCACAGAGGTCTGTGCGCAAGGGTTTTCCTTTGCAGATGTCCATGATTAATGTGTGGACGCTGGTGGCGACCTGTACCATGCACAATGTGGCCCCACAGTCCCATTCTGCACGTGCTGCCTCTTTATAAGATGCATGTGTCAAGAGGGCGAACGTTCTTCTAGCATTCCAATTCTGTTCCCTGAAAAATCCAGATTCTGTGACTGAAATAAACTATGTACATTGGATAAATCTGTATACATTTATTTAGTTTGCCCATTGGCTTCTCAACAGCTTCTCGGGGCAGTGTTGAAAAAGTCCTTTAAGTTAATGCACTGGGGCCTTTCTCCTCCTCCTCCTCCTCCTCTTTTCCTGACTGCAACTTCTTGGACAGCTGCATTAGAGATTACTCTTAAAGAGTCCACGAATTTGGGGGGTTACTTGTCAGACAGGCAACGGCAGTCAGAAGGAAGCTTCAGAAGCTCTACTGCACATGTGGAGCTCCTCACATGGCCTTTTGCCATCTGCAGTTGTTATACGTACTTGTTGTATATAAAAATAGTGTTGGCTCCAGATTTAGTCATACTTAGAATGACTAATTTAAGTTCTGTTGATTTCAATGGGCCTACTCTAAATATGACTAAATCTGGATCCAACCCATATAGTTTATAAACAATTTAAAAACCCTGATCAATTAATTGGAAACACCACTGTAGTCAGTTAAAAATGTCTTGAATTGACCAATCTGATCAGTCAATTGATCAATTAATCAACTAACTTATCATTCCAGCCCAAAAGTAAATGCATTTCATAATAACAACTTTCCCCCTTAGATGTATAAACTTCTGTTTTAAAATAAACTGAGACTATCAGGTTGCTGAACAAGTGACAGAATTCTGTGTTAATGCTGCAGTCCTACGCAAGCTTACCTATGAACAAGATCCCTTGAATATTGCAGGACTTACGTACTTCTGAGTTAACATGCATTGGATTTTGCTCTAAGAGTGCAATATTAAACATATTTACAGTGCAATCCTATACATGTCTGTTCAAAAGTAAGCTCCATTGAGTTCAGTGGGACTTACTGGATATAGGGTTGCAGACTTACTAGGGGGTAAGCCACATTTAACACTGAGGGACTTGCTTCAGAGTAAAACATACATAGGACTGAGTTGTAAAGGTCTTATTACGGTACATGCCCCACTTCACCATTCAGAATCCTTTCCCATTTGAGGGAAAGGGAGGGGGAAAGAGATCTAAATCCTCTCGTTCATTATTCTCTTTTTATGGCAATATGATCAAGCATGTGAATTGATTCATTCTAGCTGCCTGAGTTGTCCCTGTGCTTGTCATTGTTTTGGTTGCTCCATTGTTCTATCAATTTTGTCTCCAATGTGCTAACAACTCCATAATCCTTTGTAGCCTATTCCACAGCTGTTTTATCTGTGGAGAGTGAACAATACTGTTGCAGTCTCTGTGCATATGTTTTTGTCACAACTTGTGTGTGTGTGTGTGTATTTGTGTATGTGGGTGCTTTGTTAACTGACGAAAACAGACTCCTCTGTTACTTAGAAATATACTTATCCCTTGAAGGTAATAATCCATGAATAAAAATGAAAAACACACAATTTCATACTGATTGCATCATAGGACTTTGGGTCACCACTATCGCTAAAAAATAGCGAAGCAGCACATCACATGTCTGTTTGTTTTTAATAGCAGCATCAAGAGCTGTATTTTCATATGAACTATGAAAAAGGACTCATTGTACCAAAAAAGAGAGAATCAAAGCTCTCTCAGTCAAAGAAGGCAAATCCACACTGCCAACCCATATATCATATTTAGACTGCTGAGTCTAAGAAGCCATATAAATTGGAGCTGTGCACACATGGCCTACGGAAATTCTCCACCCTATTTGTGGGTTGAGAAATTGGGCAGAGACAATTTCACTGAATTTCTTTAACTGGAGGAGAAATTCTCCAACAGTTTCTCACAAGTAGGGCTCATCATTGGCCGGGAGCAGTCCACTAGGGCTGGAGCCCCGACTCTTTCATTTGGAGCCCCAAATCTCCGGGAGGCTACCACCTCAGCCCCACCACCTTGCTGTCCACGGGCACTTGCTGAAATGAAGGTACAGGGGCCCTGATGATCTCGGTTGCATCTGGTCCCCCTGGATTAGCTGGCTTGTTGGCCACACATGTGCTTCAGCTTCACCTCCAGCTGCCTCCTGCCCTGAATCTTTCTGCTGGAGGTTTTTTTCCCCCCTGAAATCAAATGCCCTCCTCTCCACTGTTCATATATCCCATTTTACAAATCGGGATGTCCTTAGGAGACCGGGTCCTTTAAAGACACACACATACTGTACACAGAGACTTTAGAGCATATGTAAATTAGCATATGCAAATTTGTGGATTTTTTTTTGTGTGTCCTGTGGGCCTGGGCCCCGGATCTTTTCAGTGCCTAGCACTGCCCCTGCCATCTTCTAGCATGATGGCTTCTAGCGCAGCTGCCTGTGCTTCCTGTTTTGAAAAAGCCCTATGGGATGAATTACCTCATGATGTCTTCCCTTGGGGTTTAATTGAAGTGCGGGAAGCCAAGGAGTTGTACAGGCTGCCGGAGAGATAATTGTACAGTGAAAGGCAGGATGCCCGCACACACTCCTCGGCCACCTCATAAGTAAGCACAAGAACTCTGAACCCTACCCATGATGATTTCCCTGAAATTTTCATCTCCTTTGAATTTCTTTTCAAAAGCAATTTCTTTTCTATCAAATTGAATGAGAATGGTGGGGTGGGGGGGAGATGTGGGATAAATTTTCAGCACAGCACTAACATAAATGAACTGTCATATTCTGATGAAAGCGGATTGCATCTGTTCTTTGACGGAAAGACGCTCATTAAATTCTGCCAGAAACAAATATTGTCGCCTTCTGCAGTGTAGCTGTCCACTTTACTTTACTTTATGTTACTTCCCCCCAGCATGTACATTGTACAAGATTTACATAACTCCCAACATGAGCTCAGGCAAAAGTTGTATTTTTGAGATCAACATTTGGAGGTCTGAAAAAGGCAAGTACAGTTGGAAGGGGACTGCAGCTTGCGTTTATCAGCACAGAAAATAGGGAGCAAGACATTAGGTATTGGATGAGTGTGCATGTTCTGAAACAAGAATTGCAGCCTAGGCATTGACTGACTCTGCCTGGTCATTGTTAACTGTGCATTTTGCCATTGATTTCAGCAAGTTAGATATATAGAAAATAAATCACACAACTATTGAGAGGGAAACAATGGCTGGAAAGCTAGAATTACAGCAGACAACTTCAAGCTACACCACCAGTCTGATTCGGGGGAGGGGGCGGCATTCAAAGAGCAGCCAAACCCACCATGAACAAACTGCTTGGTTTGTCTCCACCCTGATGTCAGGTAACTGAAAGTATCTCATTCCCACAATTTACCTCTCTTTGTGTTTTGTTTTGTGTTTTGGTATCTCTTCCCATTGCTCCTGCTTTCATTCTGCAGAAAGCAGGTTGTGGGACCAAAGTGCATTGCGGAAGAGTGTATGAAAAACAAACCAGTTCCAGCTCTGCTGTTCCCAGTGCAGGCAGTGGCAGGATGATCCCATTCTCAGCAATTGTGCTGGTCTGCTCTCTGGCTCTCCCGCTGGTCCACAGTCTCCCAAGATGTTGTGATATCTGGAATCCCTGGGAGGACTTCAGGGAAATGGTTCTATGTAGCCACGGGGGAGGATTTTGTTTGGTTTTGCCTTTTGATCAGAACTCACCAAATCTGCACTTCCTGAATCAATATGTGGACCAGAACACGGTTCTTCTCCGGTGTTTGCACTTTTTTGCAATGCAGTTCTACGAACTCTCCAAAACACATAACAAAAAAAGCATATATCTGGGGAAATTGTGCACAAAAACAGATATCATCATCATCATCATCATCATCATCATCATCATCATCATCTCTATACCACCAAATAGCCAAAGCGCTCTGGGTGATTCACAACAATTCACAAAAAACGCAGACCACAAAAAATACAATAAAGACAGCATAAAATTCTAATGTATAAAATTTAAAACAGAATTTAAAACTATTTGAGCAGCTAAAACAATTTCAATACAGCACAGCTCGACCAACATAAATGCCCCCCCCCCCCATGCCATTGAATGCCTTGGAGAAGAGGACAGTCTTAACTTGGTGCTGAAAGGATAACAGAGTTGGCACCAGGCGGGCCTCAGTGAGGAGAGCATTCCATAATCAGGTCAGGAGATTACCATTGACAAGGGCCCTCCCACTTGTTGCCACCCTTCAATCCTCCAATCTAACTTGGAGATTACCAGAGCATAGATACTGAAACCAGGTTATCCCTGACCAGATAGGAGCATAGCTGGGCCACTAGCCAAAGCTGTCTGTGCCACTGAGGCCACCTGAGCCTCAACTGACAAAGATGGCTCTAGGAGGACCCCCAAGTTATGGACCTGTTCCTTCAAGGGGAGTGCAACCTTATCCAGAACAGGTTGAGCACCCTCCATCTGGTCAGAAGAACCACCTCTTAACAGCATCTCAGTCTTGTCTGGATTGAGCTTCAGTTTGTTAGCCCTCTTCCAGTCCATTGTTACAGCCAGGCACTGATTTAGAACATCCACAGCCTCACCTAATGGAGAGGAAAAAGATCAGCATATTGGCCGAAACACATTCTAAAACTCCAGATGACTCCACTCAGTGGTTTCATTTTGATTAGCATAGGGGACAAAACTGACCCCTGCTGGAGAATCCATGGGGCTAAGCAATATTCCCCAAGAACCCCCTGTGAAGGATTGAGGCCTACACAGGCTTGAGTTAGTTTGAAGCCTGTAGGCCCAAACATCTCCTGATGGGAGGGGGGCATTTATGAGTTTCATTTCCCCCTCATGGAGTTAAAGTTTCCTTTTCAGTAAGAGAAGTCTCCTTTTCCCCCTAATGGAGTTAAGTTTCATTTCCTCACTTTGAGGTCACAGGTTTGTAACCTTCTAGTTCTGTGGCAGTGTATATAAAGGGGAGGCAGAAGCAGCCGAAGGAGGAGAGAGCGAAATTGGAGAGAGAGAGAGAGAGAGAGAGAGAGAGAGAGAGAGAGAGAGAGAGGAAATGTTCTGCAGGCACCAAGAAGCAGAGAGCAGAGCAGACAGAGAAGCAGAGTCTGAATATCACTGAAGAATGCAGAACAGCCAGAGCTAGGCTGAGAAAGAATCTCTTAACTGAGGCTTACAGGTGAAAGAGTAGCTAGGTTAGAGAGAAGTGCGTTATTATTTCTTTTATTTCTATTATACCTGCTTTTTGAAAGTATACAGCTCTATTTGTGTAATTACCTTAAGTTATTGTGAATCTAATATACCAAAATCTACTAAAGTAAACAGTTATTGTTAACATTCAGTTGTTGGAGTGTCCTTTGCACCATACCTAAGGCCTAATCCCACATTACTGGGAAGAGAAAGTAAAAGGCAGAGAATTGGCATCCTGATACAGGAGGGGCTCTTAAAGAGGCAGATATCTTTAAGGAGCTGATCAAGGTGTCCTGGTACAGGTGGAACCTTGACACACACACCCAGCTCAGACAGTCTCCCCAGAAGGATACCATGGTTGATGGTATCGAAAGCTGCCAAGAGATCCAGGAGTGTCAACAGGGTCACACTCCCCCTGTCTCTCCCCCAACATAGGTCATCATACAGGGTGACCAAAGCTGTTTCTGTGCCAAAACCTGGCCTGAAACCCAGCTGAAATGGATCCAGATAATGTCTCATCCAAGAGTGTCTGGAGCTACTTGGCAACCACCCACTCAAGGACCATTTGCCACCGGCCTAAAGTTTTTAAGATCTTCCGGGTCCAGAGAGGATTTCTTCAGGAGTGGTCTCACTGCCACCTCTTTCAGATGGCCTGAGACCACTCCTTCTTGCAAGGAGGCATTGATCACCTCCCTGGACCAGCCAGCTGTTCCCTCCCTGCTAGTTTTTATAAGCCAAGAGGGGCAAGGATCCAGTACAGGAGTGGTTGCACAAATGTGTCCAAGCACCTTCTCAGCTGTACCAATTGAAACTGATCCATGCTCTGGGTACCTCAGCTGATTCAACTGCTATAACACTGGAGTCTAAGTCCCGGCAGATGCAAGAGATTTTATCCTGGAAGTGCCTAGCAAATATGTTACACCAGGCCTCAGGTGAGTCTACAGTGTCCTTTGGACCAGTATGTAATCAGTCAGTCAGGCAATCACTCGTGACCGAGTAAGGTTGTCTTCCAGGATAATTTTTTTTTTTTTTTTACAAAAAGGAGATTTTAAAAGGAGGAAAATTCTAAAGAAAATTGTGTAGACTCTAGCGATGGGTCCGTAAGTGACTGTGGAGGCCAATTCTAGATCCACACAGCTTCCCACAGTGAGGACACAGGTTACCAGATGGAAGATGGTCCTGTAAAGGATTCATTTGACGTGCTTTTCGCTTAGCACGTTTCTCCCTTTCACCTTGCACTCGGGCTTCTTCAAAGTAGAACCTTTGTGAAAGGCCAACCTCCAGTTAGATCGTTCATGGGCCAGAGCTTCCCAGTTTTTGATGTTTATATTGCATTTTTTTAGATTAGCCTTAAGAACATCTTTAAACCTCTTATATTGACCACTGATATTCCGCTTTCCATCCTTGAGTTGGGAATAAAGTAACTGCTTTGAGAGACGGCAGTCAGGCATTCGAACAACATGACCGGTCCACTGAAGTTGGCGTTGAAGGATCATTTTTTCAATGCTAGTAGTCTTTGCTTCTTCCAGTACACTGACATTTGTTCGCCTATCTTCCCAAGTAATTCGCAGGATTTTCCGGAGGCAACGTTGATGAAATCTTTCAAGGAGTTGGAGGTGACGTTTATAGATAGTCCATGTTTCGCAGGCATACAATAAAGTTGGTAATACAATGGCTTCATAAACCAGTGTTTTGGTCTTCTTACAAATATCCCGATCCTCGAACACTCTATGTTTCATTCGAGAAAACGCGGCACTTGCGGAGCTCAGACGATGCTGGATTTCACTGTCGATGTTAGCTGTAACAGAAAGATAGCTGCCAAGATAGAGAAAATGATCGACATTTTCCAGTATTGTCCCGCCAAGCTGGATAGACGGCATCACCAAAGGGTTAGCTTGCACTTGCTGATGAAGCAGTTTGGGTTTTTTTTAATGTTAAGTGAGAGACCAAGTTTTTCGTATGCTTCTGCAAAAGCATTTAGGATAGTTTGGAGATCATCCTCTGAATGTGCGGAGACCACATTATCATCAGCATACTGAAGTTCCACAACGGAGGTTGTAATTCCCTTACAGCATGTAATAGGCCCTGGATGACCCTAAAAAGCTCCGCTGGCCAGCAGATAGAAGATTGAATAGAGTCAGTAAGATGTTGTTTCTTTGCTGCCCTCACTTCCCCATGTATACCTAATTAGAGGCGCATACCAGAGTTCAACTGCATCCACTAGGAGTTTTCCCTCCATCTACATTCGAGCAGTCTCCTGTTTTGTTTCATCGCTCTCAGCTCCGGGGTGTACCACGGAGCCATGGGAACTCTACTACAGAGAGGGCGCTCAGGAGCAATCGTGTCAACTGCCATCATCTCTGCATTCTACAGATCGACCAGGGTTGGTTAGTCGGGCTGGGATGGGGGAAATGTACAAAACTGTTCTCAACGAAAGCCACCTGCAAAAAGGGTGTACATTAGGCAACCTTGTATACAAAAATGGGTATATTATGAGAAACGTGCATGAAAATGTATACACATTTTTCTGCAGACTTAAAAACAAAAATTGCAGACTGATGCAGGAATCCGATGGAATGAATATAATAATGGAAAAATTAGAAACGGAAAGAAACCAAAATTGACAAATTCGTCCATCCCTAGCTGTATGTGGCAGCCCCCCTTTTCTCTTTCTTTCTTTCTTTTGCTGCTTCTTACACCTTGGACTGCCACCCTGCCCCCGGTTCCCGCTCTTTCGTCAAATTCCTCTTCATCACCCTCTTCTCCTGCAGTGCCCCTGTCTAGCTTTCATTCCTGCCCACTGCTGCTAACAAAAACAGCATGCAGTCACCTAATCCTATCCAACCACCTGCCTAAAACCAGGGGAAGAAATTAGCATGGTTTTCTTTGATATAATTGTACGCATGTAACCTTTTCAGGTTTTAAAACCTTCATGTTGCTGCATGCAAGTGATGCACTGAACTTGCCAGTGGAAGATCTAGCAGTGGTTCCAAGGATCCTAAGGGAATAACCCTTGAAGAGATGGATTCTGGGAAGTGGCCCGGAATCAACCAGTAGCAATGGACCCACTGGAATGGAATGCTACCCAGCAGGGCTAGCCTACCAAGCAGAGGAGCAGGTAGGGAATTGGTCATATGGATTGCCAGGTGGAGGGGTGCCCCCAAAATGCATCTCTTCCCTTAATTGGCTCAGACAGGCCTGAGCATAGGAGCTCCACCCCCCACCTATCTGAGTGAGAGATTGTATCTTGGATTTGAACCTGGGACCACCTGCATGTGAAAGCTGAGCTGTTCCACCAGGGTAGGGCGCCTTCTCCCACCCACGTAATCCTGGCTGAATGTGACTTGGTGGGATCTTCATGCTGGCGGCTGGAGGAAGACAAACTCTCCATGATGTCTCCATTTCCTGCTTGCTGGTGTGGCTGCAGGGTCGGTGCAAGGCAGTTTGGTGCCCTAGGCAAGATCAGATATTTAGCGCCCCTCTCTTCCCACTTGAGCCCTCCCTCCCTCCAGCCCTATAGCTCCTGGCGCCCCCTTTAGCCCGGCGCCCTAGGCAGCCGCCTAGTTGGCCTAATGGTAGCACCGGCCCTGTGTGGCTGAGTGGGAAGGAACTGCCCTGTGGTGTTTGCTGTGTGGGTTTGAGTCCTGGGTGCGCCTCCTCTTTTGTTTAGTTATACACTCATTTTTTTTAAGTCACTTTTTGGTCTAAAAAGGGCCCAAAGCTGACTTAGAACACATTTCTTTAAAAAAAAAAACAAAAAAAAACACCACAGCAACAACTTTTACAGGACACCGTAACACAGCAATGTTGTGACGTGCCTCTCTGACATGGCTGTTGCTGACTAGGCATGCCAAAGGTGAGCAGGGCCATATTCTGCCCCTCCCCCAACTCCTCACGGTGGGGTTTGAACTGCCATCTCCTGCTTCCCAGCACTGTGCCTCGTGCACAGTCAGCCATTGGGAGCTGCAGCTGTCAACGTGCCGTCGTGGCTTCCCTTGTGGCCTGGCTTGATCATTCCCTCTCCCTGCTCGACAAAAGGCATTTCCCCTCCCTCAGTGGGACTTGAACCCTTGTCCCAAGTAGGGCTGTGTGTGCCCTCTTGACAGGCCTCCTTCCAAAGGAGCCATCCGCATGCTGCAGTATATGCAGTTCTTTCCCTTTGTGTGCTGTAATCCAAAGCTGTACTTGAAAGCCGTGTGTGGTATTAAGCATCCATGGGCAGGAATGCCTGAACTTCTTTGTTACTGGTGGTGGCTCACATGCTAGAACAGTGATGGCGAACCTATGGCACGCGTGCCACAGCTGGCACGCAGGGACCTCTCTGTGGGCACTCGAGCCATTGGTCGCCAGATCGCGAAAAGACCGTCCCCTTCTGCATTCAGCGTCGGGTTTCCATAGTAACTCCTCTCCACTCATTCCTCGCTGGCCTCCACAGGCAGGCACACTCCAGCATCTCCACCCCCAGAAGCGGACTGCGCAGGCACCCAGCCCTCCTTCTAACTGAACAGACAGCTCAGAAGCACAGCGCGCGCACGCCCGAATCTTTGCGCGCCTGGTGAAGAGCCACGCCCTGAGACAGAGCGGGGCGCGATTAGCTAGTGCCCCCTCCTCCTCCTTGCCAAATTTAAGGCACTTTGAAATAAATAAGTTGGTTTTGTGTTGCAGTTTGGGCACTCGGGCTCAAAAAGTTTCGCCATCACTGTGCTAGAAGGTGCTGTGACATCATTGCAGGGCTTTTTTTTCTGGTGGAACTCACCGGAACTGAGTTCCAGCACCTTTTCTTCTATTAATTGCATTACAATTTAATCGCCATCTACTCCCGAGGAAATGTAATCCAAGAGTTCCGGTACCCTTTTCTCCAGAAAAAAAGCACTGCATCATTGTATCTGGCAGTCTGTGTGTTATTGGTGGGGGCGGAGGACACAATGGAGGCATCTCCCTGTCACTGTGAATGGATTGGCTCCTCCCACATCTGGCTGAGCTGGAGGCGTCGCCATGCCATCTCCAGGACATTGCCATACTGACCCGTGATTCGTGGACACTACCACTGTTGCCATGGAAGCTGGGTGTGTGGCTGCCATAGTTTCACCCCTCCTGTTCTGGGCTGAGAGCATATTGGATATGGCAGATGTGCTGCCAGTGTGGTGGAGTAATGGGAGTTCAGGATTGCTCTGTAAATGGCTGTGGGAGGACAGAACTAATATAACTACCACTTTCCTAGAAAAAATTGCATCCTTCTATTAGATTGTAGAATAGCATTAGATGACAAGAAAATGTTAGACAAGAAATCTTGCTGATGATGATATATGGTTACCATGTTTGTCAAAAAGCCATAATCTCTGTTTTAGAGGCTTCACTATATAAAAAATATTTCAGTATATGGAATACATAGATATGTATATTCAGATACTTAGAAAACATATTGTTGGAGTGCGGAGGTGTACTTTATTGCTTTCCCCCTAACAAGTGCTCTTACAGTAAATGCTTATTTTCAACTTAATTTTGAATACAGTAATACCTTGGATTGCAAGTAACTTCGTTTGAGAGCGTTTTGCAAGACAAGCAAATTTTTAAATATTTATTTAATTTTTTTTTACTTGATATACAAGCGACGTCTTGCAATGCAAGTACTGTAGTGCGGCTTAAATTAGAAATCTCTGTACAATTTTTTTTTGGGGGGGGATTTCGTTTTGATCTAAGAGTGTTTTGGATTACAAGCACGTTTCCGGAGCGAATTATGCTCTCAGTCCAAGGCATGATGACCGTATATCCAAAAGTAGGTCTCGAAGGGCACAATCCTATGTCACACCAACCTTGTGTTGGGGGGCGGGGGGGGCATAGGATTATTTGGAGTCCCAGCTCCGAGGTCTTGCGAGCCCCCTCCGCTCCCCCCTCGCATCCGGCACAGAAAGAACTGCGCCGACTGCCTCCCCGAGGTCACAAATCGGCCTCGGAGAGAAGGAAAAGGGGTGTGCCGGGGGGAGGGGAGCAGGCTGGGGCCGATGGCTTACACCATATCCAATCGGCGCCCCAGCCTCCTTCCCTCTCCCGCTGAAGAGCTTCATCTAGACAGCTGAAAACGGACGTCTAGATGGAATGCAGGGCGCGAGGCATGGCGGCGGTGAAGGTTTCCGCCGCCGCACCTCGTGTCATGTGCACTGGATGCACGTAAGCCTCTGAGTTCGGAGACTTCCATGCAACGAGGGCAGGGCTGAGAGGATCGCGCTCTAAACCTTGCCCAGCTGCTGAATTTCTTCACTATCCCTCAAAAGCTTCCGAAGTGGTGGTACCTCTGCCCAAGTGTATGTAAAATTGTAGAGCAGCAAATAAAGAGAGGGAAGGTATAAAACAGTTTGATGGAAACTGCCTGGCATTGTAGCTGTATTACTAGGGAGATTTGCAAGAAGCCTTCAGAGACAGGGGCATAATGCATACCAAAATCTATATATATAAAAGAAGAAGTCCTGACTGACTGACTGACTGACTCATCAACGCCCAGCTCAAACCGTTTAATCTAGGAATGTGAAATTTTGAAGGAACATCGTTTTTATGATGTAGACACCCACTAAGGAAAGATTTTTGGAAATTCTGTCCCTAAGTGGGTGAAAAAGGTGGGGGGAATCGCCCCACTCTCAAATCTCCTATGGGCAAAACAACAGGGGAGCAGTTATGCAAATCAGCCTCACCTCATAATTGCTGCAGGAGCCAATAGGAGTAGTTATGCAAATAGCTCATATGACACTTAGAATGTTCATATGAATTCCTGCAGGGGCCAATAGGAGTGGGTATACAAATCTCCCCTAGGCCATTTAGAATGTTCTCTAAGGAGGTGAAAAGGGAAGGGAAACTTTTTAAATGACTGACTGACTGAATGACTGTTGTGTGTGGGGCGTCATCGCATAGGCTCCATCACGTTTTGATGGATCTACCCCAAACCTGGCACGTATATTACGGAAAGTTGCATGTATTGGGGAAATCTGCTGCATTTAAAATGCCAGTGGAAAATTGCGTATGAAAATAAATGCGAATTTTCATCCAGTTTTTCTTTTAATTTGCAGACTGATGCTGAAATTGGACAGAACAGACTTATGACTGAATTAATGCCAAATTGGCATGGGCCAGAAATAGACTGGTGGTTCGTCCACCCCTACCAACTGTCTGCTACCACCTACTATCCTTCCTGCCTCTGTTCCTGATATCCTTGCTCCCACTATATGCTTGCAACTATCTTGAAGTTTGTACTATACCAAGAAAGAGGAGGGCCACAGCTCACTGGCAGAGCACCTGCTTTGCATGCAAAAGGTTGCAGGTTCAATCCCTGGCACCTCCCTTAAGGCTGGGTAAGGCTGCCTTTCTGAATCTCTGGAGAGATCTGCCAGTCAGTGTAGACACTACTGAGTGAGATGGACATGGACTAATGGCCTAAGATTAGTATGATGGGATTTTTAAACCTATATTTATATAACGTACCTGTGCATTTACTGTTTCTAAATGCAACGGATTTAAAATACTACTTTCTCTGGATGTTTGGTATTATGGACATTTACCATAGACCAAATGCAGAGCAGTAAAAAAATAGCACAGTATTGAACCGTTTTTGAAATGATTGATGACTTAATAGAGGATTAGGTCATTAATACAGCATTGTGATTTAGCTAAGACAGCACAAATAAAAAAAAATGTTACAAACTACCTATGATCTTCCTTATGAGCATTGACTGCCTTTCATTTCCAGCACTGTCATCAGCAGTGGTGGGAACTCTAAGGAGGAGGAAAGACTTTTGTAATCCTTGTTGTTAATGAAACTGTCATTCTTCAGAGTATCCGGCACCAAGAGGGCTGGTTGCTAGGCAAAGGCACAAATGAGCTCTACAGTTGTGTTTCCTGCATGACTCTGTAAATTTGAACTGAAGAATGCTTCTGAATTAAATCAAAGAAGGAATGTGAAACATACACTGCTGATTTTAACACTCACCTGATTTGCACATGACGGCAACCCAGAATACAGGCTGAATATGGGTTGTTGTTGAATCATGGGTTGTCATTATGTGTGAACACTGCACTATGGTTTAACTATATGGGTTGTTAACCATGAACAACCCAGAGTTCACAACCCAACAAGAAACCATGGGTTCTCTTCCTGGGCTGTTCATGGTTTACAACCCATAGTTAAACCATAGTGCAGTGTTCACATGTAACAACAACCCATGATTCAACAACAACCCACGATTCTAAGACAACCCATACTCTGGGTTGTCATTATGTGCAGACCAGGCACATAATGTCTTTTAAGGACACAATCCAGCAAAAGTTAAGCCCTAATCAGGTGTTATCCACTCACTCACACAATTTAACATCACATGAGCCGGGAGAGCCGGGCCATGTAGATCAGTGTTTCTCAACCTTGGGTCCCCAGATGTTTTTGGCCTACAACTCCCAGCATGCCCCAGCCAGCATAGCTGGCTGGGGCATGCTGGGAGTTGTAGGCCAAAAACATCTGGGGACCCAAGGTTGAGAAACACTGATGTAGATCATGCCGGTTCCACATCACAGAGGGAGCCTGGGTGCATAGAGCAGTCTCCTCACCTCAGTCCCCCCTCCCCATGTGTGTATGACAAGGAAGCCAGGCTGGTGGGGGCAGCCCTGATCTCCCACTCATGTGATGTTAATTGGGTGAGGAGATAATGCCCGAATAAGGCTTAGCTGCGCCACGTTCAGACTGAAACCGATAGAAGTTACATTAGCTGTAATTGAGCCCCATGCCATTGCTTACAAAGGAGGGGGCCTTTTCTGTGGTGGTGCCCCAAGTTTGGAATGCCCTCCCAAAGGAGATACTTCGTTTTCTTTTCAGTGCCAAATTAAAACATCTTTCATTGCCAAAGCATTAACCTTTCAATATTCTAGAATTTTATTTTTTTAACTGAATCGATGGTTGTGTTTTTATTTACCTTGCTGGTCTGAATAGTTGCTGTTTCCATTGGTCTTTTAATGTGTAAGTGTATGGGGTTGTTTTTTTTAATGTTGGATTTGTTTACTTTTAATGTTGTGTACACACTGCCCTAGGATCCCTTGTGGATGAAGGGTGGTTTATAAGTTTTAGAAACCAATGATAAATATACATTGTTTGCAATGACCCCCCACTCCAAAGGTGCATGCCAAGCCCGGCTGCCAAGCATGAGCTGCAGTTCCACTGAAGAGGTGGGTTGCGGCCAGGATGTTGCCGCTAATCTGTCAGGTCTATGTGTGCACACTCCTAGCTGCTGGATCAGGCTGGGGATTCATAGACACACTTTCCATTTTGCATGCAGTTTCCCATACTGCGACGGGGACACGTTGTCTGTTATCGGGGACATCAAGAAACTGAGGTGTCAGAATATTACTTCCATGGAGGGAACTGGGGTGAAGGTCATTCAACTGTTGGAGCAGGCTATGAGTTTCCCCACAGGCATGCAGCAAAATTATCCAGCCACCATCATAGCTCACGTGGGCTCTCTGCCTGTCCTGGAGGATATCAGTTTGATCACTGTGATCTCCGGAGAAACAAGTAGCACAATAAAATCAGCTTAAAAATTGGATGGAGGTGGTTTGCCTATATATCTGGCAGGGATGTTGAAGAGTCCTTGGTCTCGAGTCACGAGTCGAGTCACGAGTCTTTGGACCCGAGTCCCGAGTCCAAGTCCGAGTCCTTGGTCCAAAATGGTGACTCACGAGTCACGAGTCACAAGCCACTCCCAAAGCTGACTCCACGAGTCCCTATTAAAATCAATGGGGGTTTTTTCCCAACAAAATAAGGCTACTTCAGATGTGTGGTTTAAATAAATTCTAGGCACAAGTGTGCCTTTTTATTTCAAAACTCTGCCACTGATTTTGGCAAGAACAGACCAGGCAGAAAAACCCAAAATAACCAGGCAGGCAGAGGAGGCAGGGAACCCCAAAACAGGCAGGCAGAGGCCTTTGTCTTGGACAATTCAACTGTTGAACTGGTCAAGAAGAGACCAGGCAGGCAGAGGAGGCTGGGAACCCCAGATAGGCAGGCAGAGGCAGCCAAACCCAAAATGTCTGAAAGGTTGCATTTTAGAAAAATGATTTTAAAAAAGAAACTTGCTGTACTTCCTAAAACTTATCCATGTTGCATTTGAGGAACATGATTTTTTCTAAATGTTTGGCCCCCATTCTGGAACGGTGAGATCTCATCACAATTCCACCCTCACTGAACACCCGCTCCACTGGTGATGAACTTGCTGGAACCAGAAACACACTCAGAGCAGCCACACAGAGTAATCTCAGGTCCTTCTTCTGCCTCTCCCAAGTACGCAACACATCAATCAAAATAAATCTTGACACACTGTTGGGGCTGCACTCCTGGTAGCCGTCCATAGTGGCCGAGCAGCGGCACACCTCGTTTCCATGCGCTCTTCGCCGGCAATCACACTCCTCTCCACTCCTTCTGGCACAGCCCAGGGATGTTGAAGAGTCCTTGGTCTCGAGTCCCGAGTCGAGTCTCGAGTCCCATTAAAAATATTGGGACTCGAGTCCGAGTCGAGTCAGAGGGGGGACTCAGTCCGACTCACGAGTCGAGTCCTCGAGTCCGAGTCCCCATCCCTGATATCTGGTCATCTCACTAGCCCTGTTTGGACTTTAGATGAATGTATAGTGATCAAGGCCAGCCCAAGACATTCTTCCACCTGAAGCAAAGGGCAAGATGGTTTCCCACTCTCATTCTATGTACAAAAGCCAACTGAACTGGCTGCTGAATCTCTCATCTTCAACACTGATTATGGGATAGCATCCCACATCACATGTCAAGGCAGCAGGCTAGCTGAGGGGGCACAGGGCAGGACCTGCTGTGGCACACAATTCTGTCTTCCAGCACCTTGCTGCTGTCTTCCAGCATTCGCTGCCTGAGGCAGTCTGCTTCACTTTGCTTAATGGTAAGGCCGGCCCTGATCTCACATGCCCAACTTCCACACATTCTTTATAAGGTCTGAAAGAGGCCCTGTGGGTATAACTGCATGCATGGAGCGCTGTATGCATCCAGTGAAGTTGGTTGCTGCCTGGAAAAGCTTATTCCATAATAAACGTGTTATTATTATTTGCATTTATCTATCGCCCATCTGACCGGCAAACCGGCCACCCTGGGCGATGTACAGAAAATAAAACAGAACAAAATACATTAAAACATTTTTCTCCATTAAAATACATTAAAACAGTATAAAATTTTAAAATCTTAGCCCACCCCATATTCCCGTGTTAGGCTTTAAGGTGCTGCAAGGCCCTCTGTTGTTTTTGCTGCCACAGGCTAACATGGCTACTCCTCCAGAAACTGCTAAATTAGAATTCTAATCTTTCATATTCTGTATGCCGACACTTATCCAAGCCCAGAGATTTGGCATTCATGGCATAATTTTACTCTTACTGGGCACTCTAGCAAAAAAGGACATCATGTGTTCTGGCCTTGACCTTTATTAAAGCAAAAGCAGAGCAAAAAGTGTCATCTTAAGTAGGAAGAACAGCTGAAAAATTATTTCCGTTTAAAGCAGAGTCCAATTATACCAAAAGCTTATGAAAAAATTTGGAACTCTGGCAGCTTCTGAGTCTTTCCAGATCCATAGTTTACTGCAAAACAATTACATTTTGCTTCAACCAGTATCTAAGCAATTTCCCCTATTTGAAACTCTGTTGTTTCAGTGTTTTATCTGTAGATAAAATGAGCCTTATTTCTACGATTTACAGTATCTTATTTTACCATACAACTGAAAGGGGGGGGGGGGACAAGCTATGTGTTTCAATGGGAAACTACTTTTTGTTCCGATCTGATGGAAAAGGAATGGACAGAAGCTTGTACTAATACTACAAACGTTTCCTTGTGAACTATAAAGAAAATGCTGAGAAATCCCTTACTTTTTGGTACTTTACCCTCGAAGGAGTAAAGTACATCTATAGTAAAAATAAAGGGCTTTCTTGGGGTGCTTCTAGATGAAGCGTTTATTGTGAATTGCCCTGCCTCATTCACGGAATTTATTGTGGGTCCAGGCATCATCATATTCCATTTGTAACCCTCCCATGTTTTCCCATGCTTCTTCCATGCTTCTTTTCCCCCCCTTACCACATAAAATCTCTTAATGAGGGACAGATGGAATAGCTGCACAAGGCCTTTTGATTGGTAGCACTAGGAGCCATTCATGTGGAAGCACCCTTGGGGAGGGTGCATGGTAATCCACATGTGACTAGATTGTCCCTTAGTTAAGAATTTCTGGGCAGAAGTTTAAGTGCTTTCCTACATGAGGCTGTTAATCCGCTGTATCTACTTTTGGTTTTGTTGCAGAATTGAGATCTGAGCACCACACGAGGAGCATTTCCTTTCCTGCTTTTCCATTACATAACCTCTAGGTGGCACTGTGGTATAGTGGAATAGCACAAATACACAAGTGAAAAAGCATTTTTTCGCTTTTACAAATAAATACCGCATTTTCCCTGCTCTAAAAAACACTCACCAAAAGCGCTCTTTAGACACAGAAGTGAAACTGGAGAGTCATGACATTGTCTAAAGAACCTGAAACAACTGTGAGTATGGAATGAGGTGCACACAGTAAATGTCTCATGTAGAAAAGCTCTTAAAGTGATCAAGGATGTAATTGGTGTTACGTCAGTTGTTGAATGGGGGATCCTTTTTTACTAAATTTAGTAGAAAAGAATGATAACTTCTGCCCACATAAGTGTCTTATCCTATACTTTCTAGCAGCTGGTAGGATGATTATCGTATCATAATGAAACCAACTAACTCTGCTCTGTCTTGCCCAATTGCTTTCCAAGTTCTGGGTTGTGGCTCTGATGGGGAAACTCACGTATCAGTTACAAGTCTGACAAAAATTAAATAAAATGTTTTTCCCCCCTTCAAAAGTGGTTATCCTCCTTGAATTATACTGAAAAGACTCCATCTCATAATAGACCTCATTAGTGTGACATCTTATTTACATACCAGGTTGATTGTATTTTATTTTAGATTATGTATAATAATGACGGGCAAACCTACACCAACAGAAATCATAATTTGCTAATCAAGTTATGATTCTCTCTGTCTAATCTAGGATGAATGTTTTCCATTTTTCTGAGATCTCGTTGTGTATTTACAAATTGTTCTGCATACGCATCAACAAAGCGGTGCTGAGGGAGGAGAGTTTAACCCTTCCCCCATCCTTTTCCTTAACCAACCCCCCCGCTCCCCTGCCCCCCGCCAGTCACTATTAGCCCTGCCTGGGGAAAAATACAGGTGCATCTGGGGTAATAGGTTCAGGAGGGGGGGGCACCGTTTAGACCAGGGCTCTCCAACCTTGGGTCCCCATATTTAGACTGTGGAAATGGAGAGCAGGTAGATGGACTAAACAACCGCTCTCAAGCACTGCTGCTCTGACACAATTAGAGCCTCACAGCTGCCATGACTATTTCATGTAACACAGGGCTCTCCAACCTGGGGTCCCCAGATGTTGCTGGCCTACAGCTCCCAGCATACCCAGCCAGCATGGCTAATGGCAAGGGATTCTGGGAGCTGTCGTCCAGCAACATCTGGGGACCCAAGGTTGGAGAGCCCCGATGTAACACGTAGGTTGGCTCTCAGACACCCTAACATAAGGGATATTTTCTGTAGTGGCACCCACCTTATGGAGCACCCTACAAAATGAGATCCATTAGACCCCAACACTTGATGGTTTCAGGTGGCTGGTAAAAGCATGGATGTTTAAGAAGACCTCTGGCCGAGCTCCTTTGGCGAATCTTGTTCAGTGCTGTGCCTCTGCGATTGCCTGTTCTCAGGTTTGATTATTTCTCCAGTCTGGGTTTTATCATTATTTTCTCAGCATTGCTGCTCTTATGAGTGTTGATTATTAGTTGTGATTTTAGATATTGTATGATGGAAGCTGCCTTGAATTATTATTATATTTCTGGGGAAAGGTAAAGTATCAGTTTCTTAAATAAATAAATCTTTGACATTACAATTTGATTATTAGACTAAACACCCCATTTAAATCAATGGCGGCTTTGCAGCCCCTCTCCCACCTTCCCTGGGGCTATTTAAGACCTGTGTGCTCCGAGGGAAGGCAGAAGAAAAGCCCAGGCCAGGGAGATTGTGCCATCAGCTCCAGAAGAAACTTTCAGTTGCCCAGAGAGAACTGGTGTTTGTTTGGTTGGGGGAGGGGAGGTAACATTTGTTTGTCTGAGTATTTAAACATTGTAAACCGCTTTGGGTGCCTTAGCAGAAAGGCGGTATAGAAATGTATTAAATAAATAAATAAATAAATAAATAGGATTTGGCTCTGCTCAACGTTTTGCGTTGCTTTTCTTCTCCCGTCTTCACCCTTCACGATTAAAAACTTTGTAGCAATCCTTCTGTGGGAGTCCCCAGTTGGGAGGGAGGTGGAATTGGAGGAAGTGTGGCTGGTTACCAGGGAGACAGGAGAAAAATCCTCTCAACTTATATCATCTGGAGTGGGCAGTTGAGGAAGAGAAAGGAAAAGTGATTCAAGGAAATGGGAGCTTGACTAGCACTGTTCAGGCATTACTGTATATTTAAGAGGAAGTCTATAACACGGAAGTGGAAACGGGGGCCATGCCATGTAGCTCTATCACCAACATAGCACATGCTGAGTAGCCCTTCCACGTGTGTACAGGGCAAATATCGCACGCATAGCTGTATACACGAAGGCTTCGATCTGATGTCATCGAACGCTGTGCTATAGGAGTTCCAGGTCACATGGAGGCCTTGCGCAAAGGCTTGACCCTGCGGAGATGTGTGCCAGTGGGAGGGGCTACTCAGGATGCACAATGTTGGGGGTGGAGTTACTTGGTGCAGCCCCAATCACATGTTGGACTCCCTCTTAAAAATGACACCTCAGTAGAGCTAGAATTAATTCTACATTGGGCATATGAGTTATTTATGCGGCCATTGTTATACTGAGTTCTTTTGTTATCCCCCGTTCACCCAAATTCATGTTATTTGTAAAATAAGCCCTACACCATGTTTATGCCGAGAGTCCTGGAGTGTACTGTTTTCTAGTTTGAACCCACAGTGATAGGATTTGAACAACCTTTTGATTTAGTGAGTTTGCTTACCCCAGCCAGTATTGGTTTCATTTCCATCCACAGCTGATATCAGCTGACTTTAGTACAATGGGGGTGACTAGGAAATGGAAACAACCTTTGTTGTATAAATCCTTTATTCTGTACAAAAGAATATTTGCATGGCCTGCTGGGACATACTTGAAACCACTGAAGGTGAATTAAAAGAGGGGTAAAAAAATGTAACCAAGGCAGGAATGACAGGAATGCCATCATATCTAGCCAGTTTCATGAACACATTTCTGATGCGATGTTGCTTAGAAACAATACACAAGTGCAGTGAAAGTTAGGCAAGGGGAAAATGTTTCACGAGGAGTGCAGTTTTCACGTAAGGATACTTTCATAGATTTCATAGATCATAGAGTTGGAAGGAGCCTACAAGGCTATCGAGTCCAACCCCCTGCTCAATGCAGGAAACTAGAGGAGGGGTCTCCCATCCAAGTAATAACCAGGCTTGACCCTGCTTAGCTTTCCACGCTCAGACAAGCTGAGCCAGCGTAAGCCATGATGCTTTCAAAGAAGCAAGAGTGACCCTATCACAGCATTTCCTGTATATTTGAATTGGCTCATAGGTTTTGGGGAAACAGTGGCCTTGATCCACCAAAAGTTGACGGCACCTACTTCTTACTGAAATCAATGGGAGCTAAATTGTTGGGACCAATTCTCACAGAATTTTATGGAAGGTCCATACACCATTGCCTTCAGCTTGTAGCCTTCCCATGTTTACCCAACCACTTCTTTCGCCTTTGTTCTTAACAGAAGAGGTCTGTTAAGGAAGAAATGAGGTAATAGCTGCATAGTGCCTTTTGACTGTTAACATAAGGAGCCCTCCATCAGGAAGCACCCTACGTTGCTCCATTATTTTTAATAGGAGTTATGTGCCCGCACCTTTTCTGGATCTGGCTCACTATTAATTAGCCCTGAGGAATGAATAATCAGGGAATTGTTCTAGAAAAACACATCTTGTAGAGAGGGGCTGTTGCATGCAGCATCCACATTTGTTACAAATGTTACATTTGTGTCTGATACAGTTCAGTCCGTATTCCAGTTTTTGTGGAATTCTGAATTTGCTGAGCAGATGTTTTACATATAGAAAATGCTATATTCTAGCAAAATATTTTGACCATACCTGACAGCATGTCATGACTATGTGCATACTCTCTCATCCATCCCCCTCTTTGAATCTGAACCTGGCATTTTAAGTAACAATTGTTTTCATATTAGTTTGTAAGCTGCTTTTGATTGTCTTTTCATGAGGTTTCTCAGAAAGCCTAACGCGATGAGTCTTTGGCTTATGACTAGTGTTCCAGGTGAAACTTCAGTTCAGATAACAGTAATACTTCTGAAATGCTGCAAACAGAAGTTTGTATTGAAAGAGCAGTCTTTGGAAGAAAAAAAGAACTGCAGTGCATATTTCAAGAATTTGCACAGACGTAGATTCTGTATCAGCAGGGTATGCTGCCCAAATAAACAGAGTCGGGATAAACTATTTCTTCGGGTTTCTTGGCCCCTTAGAAGTAACATTAAAAATATTGGTGTTGGCAAAGCAGGCATAACATAACTTTCTTGGAGGCTAAAAAACAGGGAGAGGAATACTAAAGAAACAACAGTTCTTAAAAGCATTTTTTCTTTATTTATTTGTTCAAAGAAATGAAGACGATGGCAAATCAGTAATCATTATATGTTTTTCGAGCGATCACAGAAACAAAGAGCAAGGATAGCATTTCTGCACTTGAGGTTCTGACGAGATCACAAGGAAAATAATCAGTGTTGTATTTTTATTTTATTTATTTAATTAATGTATTTATATCCCACCTTTCTGCCAAAAAAAAAAAAAAAAGGTTGTAGATTAGGATTGGGCAACTTCAGAGGGTTTGGGTGCCATTTTCCAGCCCTAGAACTCACTGCAGGCCCCACCCACTACAGGCTGCAAAAAAAGCGCCACATTTTCATTTTAAAACAAGGTGCACGGGGAGCATGTGCCTTGCTTGAATACATGCATGCACACCCGGAAGCCCCAGGGGAGCATGAATTTGCATTAAAACAAGGTGTACACTCCCCGCCCCACACTTTGCTTTAAAGTGAAAATGTGGCTCCCCCCCCCCGCCATACTGCCAATATTCCACAGCAATTCAATGGCAGCTGTGACTCAGGGGAGGTGAGGACTGCTAAAAAAGGTGGGGGCGGCACACATGGCCTGCAGGCCAAATGTTGTCCATCCATGTTGTAGATCATGAGAACTGAGATGAAGAGAGCAATGGCCTGCCCTAGGCCTAGTGACTTTCTGGTGAGTGGAAATTTTTCACTAGTAAATCTGAGCTCTCAAATCACACCATTGCCCACTATACTATCCCATTTTACAAAAGTAAGGGTCATGTGAAAAGAAAGAAAATTGTGAGAGGATCTCCAACAGTTTTTGGTAGACTTCAAACAGTATGTGGAAGTTATTGCATACATAGATGCTGTTTCTATTCTTTGAGAATTCTTAGAGAACAGGGACGGTGCCAGAAGACTGGGCATGGGCAAGTGTTGTTCATCCCTTTTATAAATGACTTGGATGAGGGCACAGAGGGGGTGCTTGTCAAATTTGCAGATGACACAAAGCTGGGAGGGGTAGCTAACACTATAGAAGACAGAATCAAGATTTAAAATTATCTTGAGAGGCTGGAACACTGGCCCGAAACGAATAAGTTGAAATTCAGCAGAGATAAAGTCCTGCGTTTAGGTACAAAGAATCAAAGGCACAAGTATAGGATGGGGAGAGACCTGGCTTGGCAGTAGTAAATGTGAGAAGGTTCTAGGGGGTCTTAGTTGATCATAGTAAGCTGAACATGAGCCAGCAGTACAATGTGACTGCTAAAACAGGCAATGCAGTTTTAGGCTGTATAAACAAATAGATAGTTTCCAGATCATGAGAAATAATACTTCCACTGTGTTCTGTGCTGATCAGGCCACATCTGAAGTACTGTGTCCAGTTTGGGGTGCCACATTTTAAGAAGGATGTTGACAAACTGGAGCATGTCCAGAGGAGGGAGCCCGGGACAGTGAAACTGTCTGAAAATCAAGTCCTATGAGTAATGATTGAAAAAGCTGGGTATGTTTAGGCTGGAGAAGAGAAGGCTAAGAGGAGACATGACAGTGGTCTTCAAATATCTGAAAGGCTTCCATGCAGGAAGTGGAGCAGGCACCACTGGAAGTGGTGGGCTCCCCCTTGCTGGAGGTGTTTAAGTGGAGGCTGGATGGCCATCCGTTCGGTCAGGAATTCTGTAGTTCAGCCTTGCCTTACCTGGTACCTTCCATGTGTTTTGGATTTCAACTCCCATCATCACCTCCAGCCAGTATGGCCAATGATCAGGAATTCTGGGAGTTGTAGTCCAAAACAGTAGGCTGGTGAAGGCTGCTTGGAGTCGCATCCTACATTGCAGATCTTGTATTGAATGAGGAGTTGGACTTGGTGACCTCGAAGATCCTTTCCAACTCTGATCCTATGGGAGACAATATAGAACCTACATTGTCCCCTATTTTTAGGGGAAGGGCTTCGCTCAGTGGTGGAGCACATACTCTGAAGGCAGAAGGTTCCAGGTTCAATCTCTAGCATCTCCGGAAAAGCCAGGAAAAACTCTAGTCTGAAGCAATGAACAGTTACTACCAGTCAGTATGGACAATACTGGGCTAGACCACTAGGTGAACCGATGGCCAGACTCCGTATAAGTGAACTTCCTATGAATTTTGCGGAACACCATAGCAATAATCAATGTAGCTGGACCTCTCAGTGTTAAAATTGGTGTGTTTAATTTGGGGCTTCTGTGAGTTTTGTTTTGTTCTTGTATTGTACAGTCATGCCTTGGATTGAGGGCATAATTCATTCCGGAAAGGTGCTTGTATCCAAAACACTCTTATATCAAAAAAATTGTACAGGGATTTTAAATTTAGGCTGTACTACAGTACTTGTATTGCAAGACGATGCTTGTATATCAAGTAAAAAAAAAAATTAAATAAATATTTAAAAATTTGCTTGTCTTGCAAAACGCTCTCAAACCAAGTTACTTGCAATCCAAGGTATTACTGTATATTGCTTTTTATTGAATGGTTTTATGTTCTATTTTGTATTTAAATTATTTTAATGTTCAGTTATTGTAAGCCGCCCAAAGAACTTTATGTTATGGAGTGGCATACAAGTGTTGCCAATAAATAAATAAAATTAAGTTGCAGAAAAATAATTAAATAAAATTAAGTTGCAGAAAAATAATTACGGTAAATAAAATCAAGTTGCATAAAAAATAATTAAATAAACTTAAGTTTCAAAAAAAATAATTATAGCCCTGTGCAAGTGTTAGCCATCCCCGTGAAGGGCATAGAAGGGGAGGAGGACCACACCTTTTGACCCTGCTCCTGATGTCCCCACAGCCACTCGGCTCCACCCTTCTGACTTCTGCGCATTTAGCAAAAGTCTGAATGAGAGCTGGCTGTACTCACACAGGGTCCTGCATGCAGTCAGGAATCTTGGGTAACCAGCACTTATATATTTATTTATTACATTTCTATACCGCCGCCCAATAGCCATAGCTGTCTGGGTGGCTCACAACAATTAGAACCATAAAATACAACATAACATGCAATATAAAAGTTTAAAACTACAGTATAAAATAAGAAGATTTAAAATGCAGTAATAGATTTAAAACGACAGAACCTGAAAGACTCAATTGCCTGGGAAAATAGGAAGGTCTTCACCTGGTGCTGGAAAGAGCACAGCAAAGGCACCAGGTGAGCCTCTCTAGGAAGCTCATTCCACAACTGGGGTGCCACAACAGAAAAGGCCCTCTTCTTAGTAGCCACCCACCTACTCCAGGGGTAGGCAGCATGGTGCTCCCAGAAACCAATGTGCCCTCAGACACTTTTCGTGGCACCCACCAAGATGCCTCCCACTCCTCCCACTTTTTCATTTAAAAAATTAGCCCCTTTTTCAAACTGGCAGCTGGGATCACTGTAAAATATGGGGGTTGGTGCTGAAAACTGTGGGTTCAAAGTTGTTGCTTAGTGTGTTGGAGTCAGACTCCTCTCTGCCTTGTACACAATCTTTTGGGCAGATTAGTGGTCTTTCGTCACACCTCCCATGGCAGCCATTTTCTAGTAGTGCCCAGGACACTTTCTCACACTCTCAAAGGTGTCCACGGGCTGCAAAAAGGTTGCCTAGCTTTGTATTACTGTCAAGAGCCTACAGGGCTCCTGCGTGTGGTGACTGGTGAGCCACTGAATTGCACATTGCAGCATCTGCCCGTCCTCCAAACATTTTGGATTACAGCTCCCATCAGCCCCAGCCAGCATGGCCAATGGCCAGGAATGATGGATGTTGTTGTTGAAAACATCGGGGTGGCACCAGGTTGCCTACCCCTAAGCTAGATAGTTTAGTAACCCCAGGCCTGTAAGGAGCCACAGTCCAGTCCTGATAATTACTTGTTTCTCCCCTGATAAAGCTGATGGTGGTGGTCTGTGACATGATGCTTCCACTTATCCCGTGTAATTTCTGTCTTATTGAATCACCAGCACATGGATCTGAATTTAGATTGTTTTTTGCCACCACACGGTCTTTGATATTGACTGTGAGGCTGATCTTTGCAGTCCTCTGATTTTACCTTTATTTCGTGTTATTAGCTTTCCTTGGCCAAGCTAATCTTGTCTATTTATATGTATTAGCTCAAAATCAACTATGAACTAATCCCCTTTCCGCTCAATTTTATACCGTTTTACTCACATTTGTGTGAGAAATATACCATGCCATTTTCTTCATCCTCTCATTCCATGGCAAAGATAATCCTAGGAACATCGGAAGCTGCCTTATACTGAGTCAGGCCCTCGGTCCATTTAGCCCAGTATTGTCAACACTGACTGGCAGCAATGGCTCTCCTGGTTTCAGGCAGGATTCTTTCCTAGCCCTACCTGGAGATGCCGGGGATGCTATTTTTCTTGCCTTTGCTTATTTTTTGCTTTTTGCCTATGATTAATCATGGTCATTTTAAAGTGCAGTACCATATTGTGTTCTATAATGTGTTCTTCGGGGGGGGGGGGGGGGGAAACCTGTCCTACAGGTTTCTATGAGCATGCTTATATATTGTTGTTATATGAGATGTTTATAGGTCATATAAAAATAGTGGGTTTTACCAATAGAATAAGAAGAGGTGACGAAAGGAGGGTGTATGTGTTGCATCTTCCAGACAAGCTAGAAATTTAGAGCGAGAAACTGCCCAAACAAAACTGAAAAAGCAAAGGGCATTTCCCTCCCAGAAATCTCAACCATTACGAAATTACCCCCCTGAAGGAGGAGAAAGCAAGACTACATACAGTCATGCCTTGGATTGAGAGCATAATTCGTTCCGGAAACGTGCTTGTAATCCAAAACACTCTTATATCAAAACGAAATCCCCCCAAAAAAAATTGTACAGAGATTTTTAATTTAAGCCGCACTACAGTACTTGTATTGCAAGACATCGCTTGTATATCAAGTAAAAAAAAAATTAAATAAATATTTAAAATTTTGCTTGTCTTGCAAAATGCTCTCAAACCAAGTTACTTGCAATCCAAGGTATTACTGTATATTTATATCTTTAGATCTATGGTGGACTGGAATTCTTAAAACCCAGGTACCAAGTCATCAAAATCCTGCTGCAATGGTCAATCCGGTCATCATGGCCATTCTAGGAAGCATTTCTGGATGGTCAATAGCCTTCTCCTGTTGCCTGGATAGCTGTAATCAGAACATTTTAAAAGGAGCAACATGCTTATCTCTCACCCAGCTACCAGTATAGTTTAACGCCCTGATTAATGGCAGCACCAATATTTTCCTGGTGTTTTGAGGCATTTAAATTGAAAGTGTGTGTGGGGGGGGGATCCTTGCACAGCAAAAACAAAACATCTTGCCTTGCTGCTAAATTCAGTCTCCCTTGGTAGGGAACGTATGGATAAATATAAGCAGAAATATGCTCAACTACAAGCAGAGCCATCTGGCTGCCTTGTATTAAACTCCCACAGCGAATGACAACCAATTGAGTAGGTGTGGCGTGTACTTGATTAAAGGTCTTGCAGAACCATCGCTGACCTATATTCTCTTATTCTAGAGACTGGATCTCTCCACACACGTGCAGACTGATAGATAAACAGGGAGAGTCAGGTGGATATCCCCCCCAGAACACACACACACACACACACACACACAGCACCACACACACACACACACACACACACACGCACACACACACAATCAGGCATCTTTTTTTGTCCTAATAATGCAGGACAAACTAGCACTAAAGATTGAAAAGACAGTCCTCCCTATCCTCGGTCCAAGATCCATCTGGATTTCCCCCAGAAATTTCTATTAAGAAAAAAAAAATTGCACTTCAGAACACCCTGCTCACACACACACAGGGCCGGTGCTACCATTAGGCCAACTAGGCAGCTGCCTAGGGCGCAGGGCTAAAGAGGGCGCCAGAAACGCCTTGAAAAATAAATACAGCGCTCTCAAGTGGGAAGGGGGGGGCGCCAAATATCTGATCTTGCCTAGGGCACCAAACGGCCTTGCACCGGTCCTGCACGCACACACACACCAGCTCTATAAACTCCTCAGCTATTATAATATACTATTATATATATCAGGGCCAGCCTTCCCACGAGGCAGGGTAATTTAAATTCCCTGCTCAGGTGACAAACTGGGAGGGGTGACAGAATGCACACACCCCTCCCAGCCAGTGGGGGCCCTGCGGGAACTGCTGCCACACGAGCCCGACGCCTGCTGCAGCAAATACCATAGCAGGGCAGCAGCAAACAGGGCTCCTTGGAGCAGCGGCCAGTGCCACCATCTCTCCGTCTGAGCCCTCTCCCAAATGAGAGATCACTCAGGCGGGCAAGCTGTCCAGAGAGGCCTCCCAACTGGTCTCTTGCTTTGGAAAAAAGGCTCAGAGCGAGAGATCAGATGGGCGGCTCTGAAGAAAGGCCGCCCACCTCCCAGCCTGCCAAATGAGAGATCGGGCGGGTGAGTGGGACACTCCAGAGAGCTGCATGCATCAGCAGCTAAACAAAGAGGCTGACGTGCCTCTCCAGAGAGGCTGCCCCCCCCCCCGATCTCTCATTTGGGGGACTCTCCCGGAATGAGAGATCAGCAGTCTCCAGGGACACCTCACAATGTGTGCTTTGAGGAAGGGCCACTCAGAGCATGGCATTCAGGCCTGGGCACCTCTCCAGAGAGGCCACCTGCCCGATCTCTCACCCAGAGAGGAGGAGGCAGAGGTTGGCAGCAGTGGCATGCATCCTGCCACCTCAGGTGGTGGGACATCTTGTGCCGCTGCTGATGTATACATGTTGCTTTACACAGCGGAATAACCAAAATGAGAGGTCTCTGCCCCAAGGATCTTACAATCTACATTTTGATTAAGGCAGAGATGGAAACAAAGGGAAGGAGGGAATGGGATGAAAGGAAAGGCATGGGTAATGAATGAAAGTGAGCAAGTGCAATTGTACAAACTTAACCTTCATTTCAGTTACACATAGAGATGCACCAACAAGAAGCATTTTGGGAATTGAAAAACTGTTCAAAGTTAAAAATCAAGAAACGATGGCTAAATTTATGTTATGGATTAAAGAAAATGTGGTTATGTTCATTGTGCACTGGATTATTTGAAATTGTATGGCTAAAAGGGTTGAAATTTTACTTTTAAAGAGAATGTTCCTAAGATGATGTATGATTGATATGTAAACATTTTATTTTATGTTGGGATGTGCAACAAAGCCAGGAAGGATGGATAAGAAGAAAGGCTGGTGAATGCTGGATGATGTATGGAAAAAAAGAAAGAAAGAAAGAGGTAATAATAAGTAATACCAATTGAAATCAGATTTTTTTCCTTCTGAGATTAATGGATAATTAGTTAGAAAGAAGTAATGGAAACTTATTATTAATATATGTGAGTGATATGCACATTATCCTTTATAATAGAAGAACATTTAGTAAAGATGTTGGATAAACTTTTGTCAATATTTAGAGAATACTTGATATTTTTGTTTAAGGTCAAATGGAAACCTCTAATAGTCTTTTTGTAGAAATTAAAAAATGATTTGTGTTCTTTGTGGGTTTGATGAATAAGAAGAAAATTTTGGTACAATAGAAAAAAGAGAAATTTCTTTGTAATTATAGGGTAAGAGAAACTATTGTTACTTATGTCTGTTGTGGAGAAAATCGGAAGTCATTTTAGTTTAGTCTTGTTGTTTGTTTGTTTTTTGTAACTCTGTTTTTTGTAGTGTTTGTATTTTCAATAAAATTTAAAATTGAGGGGGGAAGGGGGAAAAAGAAAAAAAGAAAAGCAATGCACATTGATAGCATTTTCTCTTTGGACTAGTGATGTATTGAATGTTCACATACAAATATTTTTGATGTGAATATAAGAGTTCCCAAGTCCCAGCCTTGCTCACTCTTTTCGTCTTTGTTCGAGGGTCGTTAGCTCCTCCATCAGAAGCTCCTCTGGCACCATTTTTTCTTGCTTAAACTTCTTAGCCTTGAAGTCCCAGCTAATCAAGGATCATGGTGACATCTTGCTCTCATGATACTGGAACATAGCCAGTCAGGGGTCTGGCTAAGGGATAATACCACAAAGCCAATTCAGAGTGAGAACAATGCTTCCGGACCTACCCTCATTATGAACAGTCATCGTGATGACACCATGTAGCCCATCCAACTTCGTGATGACATCATGGAGCCAATTTACATTGAAGTCAGGAAGCATCCTCTTCACAATGAATGGGCAAGTAATTTTATTTTTCTTCCCCCAATACACTGATATTGGGGTTAAATAAGGGGCTAATGGGGGTTTTGGAGAGTTAATTTGTTCATGAATGATGCCTCCTATTTCAGATCAGCACTGCTTTCGATTGCTCTCATGCCTAATCCCCAAACTTAAAAAAACCAGACATTGAGTTTAAACATAAGTGTGAAGGATCACCAACAGGATCCTTTGCGTGAGTTCGGCGCTTAACGGGTTAATCGGCACTGAAATACAGCCCATCTGAGCTCTAGCGACCACCCGCGAGGCTCTCGTACACAAAAGGAAACCGCAGCCCTTTAAATGCCCAAATAAGGCTTTTATTTGTTTATACAATAACACAGAACGGAACTAACAGCTCTTCAGGAATACTATGCTGTCAACACAACCTTAGTTGACCCCCGCCTTACCCAATCAGCAGGCTCCCAGGCTAGCGGACTGACTCTAGTCGATTTCCTCAGACCAAAGACTCTAGCCTAGTCAGTTTCAGCCTAGCTCCGAGACGGCGATCCGTGGATGAGAGAATGGCGTACTCGGGCTGCTTGTTTGGAGGATGGATCTGGCCCCGTAGTACCCTTGGTTCCCAACAACCCTAAAACCGGAAGGGAGAGGGGTTTTCTACCCCTGAGTCCCCGCTCTCCCCACCCTCCAAGTCAGGTGGGGCTTATGCCTGCCCCTTCGTTTCAGGTGGGCTTATTCCTGCCCGGGAAGAAGGTGACGTACTGGGTACTTTACAGCTCTTTGAGACTGCCCTGCTAGTTTGATGGTCCTTGATGGTCCTTCCTGGACTTTTGTGGATCTCCACCGAGACCCTCCTTTGTTGGGGATGATGACCTGTCTGGCTGCTTCTCCGGTGATCTCATCCCTCCTCCCTCGCCCCCTCCCTTAGGGGAAATTTGTGTGTGTGTGAGTGCAGACTTGTGTTTGGGCTTTCTCCACAATAAGTTTGGGAATTCTGTGGTGCAGTTTCTAACTAGATATATGACCACTGCTCTCATCATGTGATTACAAAATAGCCATAGTCAGTTTTCTGAGCTGATGCAGAGAGTAGAATAGTCAAACTCTCAGCACAGAAGTACTGACAGAGAATTATACTGCTGACTTCCTACTCTGTCACTTATGTAGAGCCCGAAAACAGTAAGAATAAATTGTTCTGATTTGCTGTTATGGTATTAAGCCGGATATGAAGGTCCCCTCTACAAAGGATTATGTTTTTAATACTAATGAAGCTAGTCAGAGAGTAGTGATGTACTTGGGGAGCTCTATGTGACTAGACAGGTGGTGTGGGCTTAAGAGAGGAAAGGGATGAATAATTCAGCACTGAATAGAAATTCTGTCTCCATTCTTGGCTGAGGAATGTTTGAACAGATTGTGATGTATTTGCTTAGATTTTATCTGCTCAGTTCTCAGCTAGGTGATCTATCCCTCAGTCTCCAGTCTGCGATATGGGGATAATCATGGGAGTGTATCTTATGCACAGATTCCTGGGAGAATACATAGGAAGCATTTTGAACACATCTCTGAAACACCTTAGCCATGTTCAGGAACTATGCCCAAATAGAGTATATAATGCATATAAAGGGCACCGGGCTGTGTGTGTTGGCCCCCCACCCCCAAAGTCCCTGCATGCACCAGTCCCTCCACCTCGGGCCCCAGCCTCTCCCCACATTGGGCAGGGAGGTTGAAGGGGGCTTATACTTGAGTTTGCTTGAACACCAGCAGAACCCCCTCCCCCGGTACAGTCGGGAACCTTAATAACGCAGGTCCCCTGATCACTCGGATTGTTCAACTCATGTTCAAATCCTGCTTCTGGGTTTCCCATGGGCAGCTGGTTGGCCAATATGTGAACAGAATGCTGGGCTAGAGGGACCCTTGGCCTGGTCCAGCATGGCCTTTCTTATGTTCTTCTGTACGTGGGTACAACCCCTCTTCAGAGCTTGCCACTCAGCCTGGCAAGGTCAGGAACAGGGAGAGTGGGGCCAATGGCCATGCTGGCTGGGAAGGATGGGAGTTGCAGTCCAACACATCTAGAGGGTGCCAGGTTAGGAGAGGCTGATTGTGGCGTAACCCCACAATTCAGTTCCCCGGTGTATGTCTGCATTAGTATGTTTAATGTGTCTAGAATGTTGAACCGAGTGGGTGTGGTTTGTGACGTCTTGGAAAGGGTGGGGGGGAGGAGTATATAAGCAGTGTTTGAGTGATGTCAGAGTTAGTTGAGTGGAGTGTTGGTTGAGTGTGTTGGGAGTGTTAGAGAGTTGGGGAGTTAGGTTAGTTGGGTTATTTGTGTCTTGTCAGGAGTTTTAAGAGGAATCAGTGCTTGTTAGAGGAGTGAAAGTATTTAGAGTTATAGGGACTTAGGTTAATTATAAAATGTTTGGTGTAGGCAAGTTTCAAGTTATTTTTGAGAATTAAAATAAACTTATTTTTATTTTGTTTGCTACCCAAATCCTACGTGTCAGCTTGGTGTTATTAACCTGCATTACTTTCAAATCTACACACACACACACACACACACACACCTTTGTACCCACAGTATCATAAATTTAAGCTAGATCCTTAATAACCAGTATTAATCTTTTCCCTCATTAGTAGGGGAAAGGTTTCATTTTACCCTCCCCTCAGGTTTTTAAGTGTTGATGCTTAGCCTGAGAAGAGTTTCTGTGCCTGGTCGTAAAGTGTAAGGGACCGTGTCATCGCACTGATACACCCTATTTGGGCAGGGCTGTTGTTGCTGAGAGAAGATCAGCTGGCTCCCTCCCTCCTGTGTCCAGCAGGTCGATGAAGACCTTCCTTTTTTTTAAAAAAAAAGATGGCTTTGTCTGACTTGCCTGTTTTACTGGAACTAATGGTTTTTATACTTTGTACCATTATTTTTTATCTCGTTTTCTTTCCCCTGGTTTCCTTATTTTGCTTTGCCTCACAATCCGACCATACTTTTTTCTTTCTTTTTTTTTGGGCAGAAGACTGACTCCCTAGCAAGTATGATTAACTGTTGCATACCATACTGTATGATCTATGAATCTATGTCCTGTATGCAGATTTAAATTGTCCTGAAACAGTTAATTTAGTCATACAGTAAACGGTGATCTTTGTACAATGCTCTAGGACAGTGTTCTCCAACCTTGGGTCCCCAGATGTTTTGGCCTACAACTCCCAGCATGCCCCAGCCAGCGTAGCATGCTGGGAGTTGTAGGCCAAAAACATCTGGGGACCCAAGGTTGGAGAACACTGCTCAAGGAGCCCTTTTCAGCTGTAAAGTATGTGTGCAGCATGTATGTGTGGGGATGCTGTAAGTAAATAAATAAGTAAAGTAAAACTGTGGAGTTTACTTCACACAGCCTTACAATGCTTTGAAACTGTTCGCCTGGCAGTGCCTCCGTCAGGGAGCTGCCTTCGCTCTGGGCTCTCCCTGGCTAGGGAAAGACCAGGCAGAGCTAAGCACGGACGAGGTGCTTGGCTTCCCTGCTCCCTTGCCTTCCCCAGGCAGGGGAGGCGACAGAGCAGTGAAGCGCCTGACCACTGCCTCACCCCCTCTCTCCTCTGAGGGGGTGGGGCTTTGAGGCGGGGCCTCACCGGAGGCCCCGGAGGCCGGATGGGCTGGCATGGCGCACCAAATTTGGCGTGGAGTTTCCCCATTCCTGGCTTAAATCTTTAGTTACTTCCTGGAGGTGGCTAACGCAACAGCGTCCACAGACCTAGCAGTTGTCTGAGCAGTAGCTCTCTTGCTCAGCGTTAGGCCCTTTGACTGCTGACGCATTTGGAGAGTGTCCCGTCCTGGTTCGGAAGGCCAGAGTGGGACACTGCGCCGAGTGGAACTCAGTCGGGGCGATGCTGAGAAGAAAAGCAGCCAGTGGGGAGCGCACACCTCTCCCCTGCACAATAATGTCACGCTCCGGTGGCTGTAATCCTCAGCCTTCCTTGGCCTTCCTTGGACACAGTAAGACTTACTTCTGACCCCAAAAAACAGGCTGTACTGAGGGAGATGAGAGGAGGGAAGCATGGCCATTCCACCGGCTGAAAGAATTAATGTCTCCCCTCTTCCATCCCCGTTCCTTTTTCCTTGTGTGTTGTGCCGTTTTGAATTGTAACTCTCCAGGCGGGGGGGCTGTCTTGGTTACGGTTGATATGGAAGCTGCTCCAGGAGCCTTTTTGGCTGAGGAGTAGGATAAAAATATTTCAGATAATAAATAAAGACGATGGCACAACTGCAGGTGCTTCACCTGGTGCAGGTGCTTCTCTTTCCAGGGCCAGGCTGAGGGCATACCGGGCAGCTACAGTGGCACTGCTTTAAATGCCACTGCCTGTCCGCCACTGCTGCCCTACGACTCCCATCACTTCTAACCCCTGCTAAGCTTTGGAGGGGCCAGCCAAGGGGAAGGCACTACTCTTCTTGCCACAAACCTGGCACTAGCCTCGTCTCCCTGTATCAATCCCACCCATGCCTGATGGCTCAGTGCCCACAAGAACAACTAAACCAGGAAGAATGAATGAATGGCATCCTTCTTCCAGAGAAGTAAAGTGAATTGTAAAGTGCAGAGAAGCAAGGTGCATTTAGAACCACATTTAGGCTGGATCTGGGCATGAATCTACCGTCTCCAAAGCATGTTGTTTTCATTTAGTTTATTTATACATCCGTGAATCGCCTTTCAGACGAAACAGAGTCCCTGAGGTGACTTACAACCAAGACTTAAAAACAATTTAAAAGCTTTAAAAATGTTTTTTTTTTTTAAGTATTATGTTAGCCCGTAATATTCACAGACACATATCTCCACGCTGCAATATATTTGGATACCAATAAGAACACCAAAAATCACAGATAAGGAAGCTTTCCAATGGGTGCCACAAGGCATTTAGGCTGCAGTCCTATATACACTTACGGTACCTGCGAATAAGACCCATTGAACATAGGGGACTTACTTCTGAAGAAACATGTATAGGATCGCACTGTTAGACATATATTAACATACACATTTATACATGCAATGGATTAACTCAGAGAAGTAAGTGAGATAAAAGCTTTAGCATAAAAAGTGCACGTTCATATCCACTATTTTATTTTGTTTTGTTTCATTTCACAGACAAGCAGAGTGGTGCAGCCATGCTTTCAATGTTCCTAGCATGTTGCGGACCACAAGTGTTGTCAAAACCAATGCTTTTTCACACATGTACTAAAAAAAGAAACCAGTCTGTGAAGGGGGAATAAGAGGATACACATAAACCAGATTAATTGGCTCAATGCCTACCACACTGAAGGACGCGACACAATCGGATTTTCTTCTAGATAATCCTTAGTTAGATCATTAGAGCTTAAATGCAACCCTCGTGTGTTCATAAGATGGACTCTCCCTTTATTCTAATGCTCTGAACCCTGAGAGGCTGTAACAGAGAGAGCACAGTCGGCAGCTTTCACAAGCCAAAAATTCGCTGGCATTCGTTGTCAATTATGTCATTTTGCCGCTGACAAGTTATTGCTTCCTGAATAAACTGAGAAGAATAAGTGAGTGAAGAGGGTTTGCTCAGACGTATTTATTTGGACTGGGATTATTAAGTCCACGGACAGAAGGGGGAAAAGTCCTCTCTTTTCTGCTCAACCCAATCTCTACGCCATCTTAACCAAACGTGGTTCATATGCCAGTTAGACTGTATTTGGACAGGACAGTGAAAGTCAATATAGCAGTGTAACAAAGGCAAATCCTGCATCGATCTACGGGGCTATAAAAGACTCTCATTTCTTATTTATGTCTCCCTTTCGTCCGAGGAGCGGAAGGTGGCATATATGCCCAGCTTTACCCTCATGACAATAAGTTAGGCTAAGAGACAGTGACCAGTTCAAAATCCCACAGTGAACTTCATGGAAGAATGGGGATTTGAACCTGGGTTTCCCCAGCCCTGGTCCAGTGCTCTAACCCAGGGGTGTCAAACCAATTTCGGCCCGAAGGGTCAACTTCAATTATGGAGAAGCTCTTGGGAGGGGGGAGTTTGCATTCCAGTAGTGGGCAGGGTCAAAGACAGAAGAGGTAGGGCCAAACTACCAGCATATTTTAGCTTAAGGCTCCTTCTGCCATTAATGAACCCCTTAGGAAAGGCATTTCAAACTTTTAGAATGGGGGTGGGGTGGAAATACAGAAAAGCCAGGAAACCACCAATCAGTGGTAGGCCCATCTGGGGAACTGAATTTGGGCCCCATGCCTGTGGTTCTGTACCCCTGCTCTAATCACTATACCACACTGGCAGGTAGGTGGGCCTTTGGTGGTGAGGGTCGCCAGTATTCTGCTGTGATGCATATTCATCAACATGTGCCTCTGGTTTCGGCCACTCCTCTTTTGGCTTTTAGGCCACATCTTTGGCCAATCAGGATCAGCATCAAGCTTGCCCTCACTCCACCAAAAGTCCACATTTTTCAGGCATATGTGCTTCTCCCGCCCTCTAAAAGTAGCCATGGGAGTGCTTTTGTGTCAGATCTGATTTTAGGCCTGTTCATGGGCAACGGTGCTTTGAACGCACTCTTGTGTGTAAGGGAGGAGAAGAGAGCAAATCAAGGAGTCCCAGGAGTTTTCTTTCCCACCCATCTCTTCTGAAGTAAGTGAAGAGTGGGGTGAAGTAAGTGAGAGTGTGGACCACCTTTTTCATGAGGCAAGCAGTAGTGCAACTAAGGCTGGACCTTGGGGCCAAAGTCCAGGGTCCCACAGCCCTGAGGGCACCCCCAAATGACCAGCCAGAGAGCAGCAGGTAATGGGGACAGCAGAAGCCAACTCCCATTTTACATCTCTACTCATGACAGTGCTGTGTTTTAAGCGAGTCTAAAATGCAAGACTGCACATGCTTCTTCAGAGTAAATTTTTTTAATCAGGCTTGGCAAACAGTTTTCTTGTTGTTATTTGAACGTATCAGGAATGTAGAAACAGTTGAAAAAGAATGGAATGGCAGGGTTTCATAGATTTCATAGATCATAGAGTTGGAAGGAGCCTACAAGGTCATCGAGTCCAACCCCCTGCTCAATGCAGGAAACTAGAGGAGGGGTCTCCCATCCAAGTAATTACCAGGCCTGACCCTGCTTAGCTTTCCTGTGTGGGAGAAGATGAATGTTAGTTGTGTGCTTCACAACTAGAGTAATGTACATGGTCGTCTAAAGGGGGACCCCCATAAGATCATTTAGGGCATAATTCTATGCAAGTTTAGACATATGAAAGTCAACGTCTTACAACTCCCAGCATGCCCCAGCATGCTGCGGCATGCTGGGGGTTGTAGGACATTTTTTCTGTCTCAACTTGCATAGGATTGCACCTTAAGTCCAGCATCTAAAATTACCTGGCTACACCTCTGAAGGCAAGTGCAGGAGGGACCCCGCAAGTGGATGTTCTTCACAGCTGCTGGTACAGATGTGTCTGGGTGCAATCCAAAGAGACGCCGGTATACTCATTCGACTGAAATCAATGAGATTTCAGCACACTTTAACTGTCTGCAAGTAGTGCCCCATGAGATTTAAAACACACACACACACACACACAATTCCAGAAACAGGGCTGTGCAGCTGTCTGCTTGAGTATTTGTATTTGCCTCTTCCTAAGACCTGAAATCACCAGCCTCAACAAAAGCCACGCTTCCCCGCCCTCCACTTCTCCTGCTACATTTTGAACTTAGGACTTTCTTCTTCAAGTTACTGCCAGAAGCTACCATTTAATTACTAGGCTAGGGACATCTGAGAATGGCAACACCTTCCAGTGAAAGCTGCCAACCGTCCTTCGCATCCTCTATTATTAAGATTAATAATTCATTAAATTCAATAGCAAGGAGCGAAATGCAGCGAGGCAACAATTAATCTCTCCGTTTATTCAACTCACCCGGCCTGGCTGGATTGAGAGCGGGGCAGTGACGGGGGTGGACGGGGGTGGGTGGGAAGAGCCTTCTTAAAAACAAACATGCTGCCATGGCCTGCTTTTTAGTAATTAAAAAAGACGACATCAGCTTTTAAATCAATTACCTTTAGCAAGTCTTAATTGGCTTCCGACACAATGCTCTGCTGTTGAAGACAGAAAGAACTTCCAATGGCCCCTATGTGGAAACAGGGAGAAGGCTTGCGCGTGGGGGAGGAGAGAGGAGGCAGGCACCTGGTCTGGTAGGTCACGGGAAGAGCCAATGGCTCAGAAGGGCGGGGACCCAGGTAAGAGCTTATTTAAGCTCCTGGGTTCCCACCTTCAGCCTCTTTGCTCCTGTGTTTTTCCAGCTGAATCACATCGTCCTCCTCCTCGATCGTCATCTGGTATCGTTCCTTTGTGTGTGTGTGTGTGTGTGTGTGCATGGGTGCTTTGGGAAGGATCGGGTGTGTTTGTTGGCTGAAAGAGTGCTGAATAGTGGAGATACTGGGGATTTATAAGTAAAGTTTTGTTCTTACTGCTTTTGTTCCTACTGTTGCTGTAAGGTTGTTTTGTGTGGGAGGGGGTGATACTGTTGCAGCGCCACGTGCTCCGCCGCCTGGCTTCGGCACAGCCCTTTACTTTTATTTTATTGCCCTTCACCTTTAGTTTACTTGCCTTATAGTCTTTTAGTTGCTTTTGCCTTGCTTGCCTGAAAGTTCTTTCAGTTGTTTTAATCACTTTACCGATCAGCTGTTACAGAGGCTTAGCTTTAGAACAGCAGCAGGCCGCAGTAGATTATCGGCGTTGCTTAGCAACGGAATTTGTTTATTTCCTTCTACTACGGAACCCACGTGGCCAGCTGCATATCAGCTGTTCACAGCAGCTTATGTGTGTTTGCAGTAGCACGCCGCAGTAGATTATCGGCGTTGCTTAGCAACGGAATTTGTTTATTTCCTTCTACAGAACAGCTGGTCCCTGGTGCCTCTCCCTTACGGTGCTTAGCTGCCTTTTGTTTTGAGAAGGGCTGCTGCTCCATTGTGTTTAGCAAGAAGCTAATCAATTTAGTCATAAACAATTTAAATCAACATTTAATTAATAAACAGATCCTGTAGCTTATGCTGGCTCAGCTTGTCTGAGCGTGGAAAGCTAAGCAGGGTCAAGCCTGGTTATAATCAATTTAATCAATTTTTGGATTCATTTATGTAAACTTTAATCAGTTTGATCAGTCTATTAAATCAATTGATTTACTACTCCCCCCCAAAATAAAAATTAAAAAAAATAATAATAATAATTAAAAAAAAATAATTTTTTTTCTCCCCCTTTCTTTTTCTTTCCCTGCTACTCAAATAAACTGAATCAATCTGATCAACTAGCTGAATTAATTTATTTGATTCTTCCTCCCTAATTTACTGTGCGCTGCGCTGCTGGCACAGCTGGTCTGGGCGTGGAATTAAATAAGTATTTTACTTTAATCTTGTTATTCATCAATTTCTGTTAGTGTTTCAGTTGAGGTTCCGCTCCAGATGCCTCCCAAGAAAAATCAGGGTGGCAAGAAGGGCAAAGGACGTGCTCCTAGGCAACCAGCAAAACGTCCGCCACCGGCTCGTGTTTCCTCGTCAGATGAAGAGGACCTTGATGCTTCAAGGGTTGCCAAGAAAGGGCGGGCAGGGCAGGGCAGGGCAGGGCCTCTCTATGCGTGGCAGATCAAAGGATAATGTTCTGCATTCTTTTTCAGCTCAATTAGAAGAAATGGCAGCCACTATTAATGCCATGGCCCCGTCAAAGCCCAGCACGAGCCGTTTTTCTAGGGAGCATGCAGTGGAATCACCTCCACGTGCGTGGGACCAAGAATTTGATGAAACAGATGCACCAGAGAGGGGTGAGTATTACCCACACAATGGCAGGGCATCATGGCCGTATAGGCACACAAGTCCACCACGTGGATTCAACCATTATTATCAAGGCCCAGCTGTGCCACCCCCACCGGGGTGGCCATATTATTGGGGTCAGCCGCCTTCTTCACCTACAAGATCCCCCTCACATTCCAGAAGAGCACCAAAGAATCATCATGCATGCAGGGTAGATAGTGACGGGGAGTCTTCTCAGGTGAAGAAGGCATGTGTAAAGGTGTGGTCTGGCCCGCGGGGCCATACTGTGACCGAGTCTAAAATGCACTCCACAGTTGATATGGTAGATCATTACCCTCGCGTAGGAGCGGGCGCCATGCCCTCTGGCGCCCCCTCCTTTCCGTTGGGATACCATTTGGCCCCTGCAACCAAGGAGAAAATAATCCGTGGTGAATATGTTGATATTTTCTCCCTCCTGACAAGAGAAAATGAAACTGCTGATAATGATAAAACCAGTGAAAAAGACCAAGAGGCAGTAAAGCGCAAAAAACCAGCCCGCAATTGGGCCAATTGGTTGCCAGGGTTTATCATTTATATGGGCATCATTCAGCAGCAGTTTCCCGATCGAGCAGCTACCATTACCAAATACCTAGATATAATTTATCGGGCTTATTCTGGCTTTGAGGGTGGCGCTTGGTTAGCATACGATGAAGGGTTTAGGAAAAAGGCTGCCTTTCATGATGACATAAGATGGGACAAGAAAGATCATGATTTGTGGTTAGAATACATGATCCCTGCCAGGCCTATTTCAGGTGAGAGGTCTGAGAGTGGTCATGTTTTGTCCAAGGGAGCGCCTGCCTTCAACCCCCGTGCTTCCACAGGGCAGGCGGTTCAACCCCGCCAGGCGTGCTGGGATTATGCCTACAAAGGGCACTGTGGGCACACGGAGTGCCCATACAAGCATGCATGTGCAGTCTGTGGAGGCTCCCACACGTCAGTATCCTGTTTTCGTTTGCGGGGCTCAAGGGGTGGTTTCAAGGGTGCAGGGCCCAAGCGGCAACACGGGACTGGCCAACACCCTTCGACAAAAGGGCCCCAGCCCAATTAGATTACATACGCTAGCTGCATTACTGTCTACGTACCCCAACAAGCCTGATGCCAATTACTTGCTAAGTGGTTTCAGATATGGTTTCAGAATTCCATATCAAGGTCCTCATGTGCACATGATGTCCCGTAATCAAAAATCAGTTATTGAGGCAGAGTACATAGTCCAAACCAAAATTGATAAAGAAGTGCGTGCGGGGAGGGTGTTGGGCCCATTTTCTTCGTTACCCATGCCCTCCCTACGCATATCGCCTTTGGGAATAGTTCCTAAGAAGGCCCCGGGTGAGTTTCGCATGATTCATAACTTGTCCTTTCCCATGGGTGCCTCAGTGAATGATGCTATACCGGAACACCTTTGTTCTGTCCGGTATGCGTCATTTGATTCCGCAGTTGATATGATTCGTTCCTGCGGTACTGGAGCCCTCATGGGAAAGTGCGATATTAAATCAGCATTTAGATTGCTGCCTGTCCACCCCGATGATTTTGACCTTCTTGGGTTTTGTTTCCAAAGAAAATTTTACTTCGATAGAGCCATGCCAATGGGCTGCTCCATATCGTGCTCTGCCTTTGAACGTTTTAGCTCTTTTCTTGATTGGGCCTTGAAGAACAGGACAGGCCTCGAACAGGTTGTCCACTATTTGGACGATTTTTTGTTCGCAGGCCCAGCCTGCTCTGAGCAATGTGCATTCTTGATGGACCAGTTAATAACTTGGCCTCTGAGCTGGGTGTTCCGTTGGCAGTCGAGAAGACTGAGGGTCCCGTTTCCACACTCAGTTTTCTTGGAATAGAATTAGATTCAGTGCAGCAGTGTTCCCGCCTCCCAAGAGAAAAACTAGTCGATATAATTGAGCGCATTTCCGTTGTATTGCAACATTCAAAAATTATGTTATGCAATTTACAGAGCATTGTTGGTCATCTCAATTTTGCATGCAGAGTGGTCGCTCCAGGGCGGGCATTTTTACGCCGTTTATGTGCAGCCATGCGGGGTCTGAAACGCCCATTCCACAGAATTCGTGTATCGGCTGCAATGCGAGATGATCTTCATGTTTGGTTACAATTTTTAACTCAATTCAATGGTGTTTCTTTTTGGAGGCGAGAGCTGTTGCTCCAGGCAAATTTTCAGGTTCAGTCAGATGCTTCCGGTGCTATGGGATTCGGAGTTATTTTTCAAGATCAGTGGTGCGCAGCGCCATGGCCCGGGGCATGGCTGGGTTCCGGGTTATGTAAAGACATTACTTTTCTAGAGCTGTTTCCAATTTACGTGGCCGTCCATCTATGGGCAGACCTTTGGGGTAACTCAGTTGTACATTTTTGGTGTGACAATCAAGCTACAGTGCAGATATTGAACACTATGTCTTCAAAGAACCCCAGAGTTATGTCTTTAGTCAGAGCACTTATACTGCATACTTTGAAGTGCAATATTTTGCTCAGGGCACGACACACACCCGGCCTCGACAATGGCATTGCAGACGCCTTGTCCAGGAACCAGATGCAGAGATTTCGGGCCCTTGCCCCATGGGCCCAGCAGTCCCCCGTCTTGATGCCAGATTATCTTTGGCAGATTGGCGAACAGCTGCTTCACAAGCAATTTGGTGTTCAATAGCCCCAAGCACGCAGGAGGCCTATATGCGTTCAGGTAGGGATTTCGCTGCCTTTAGAGCGGCTGTCTGCCTCCCAATGTTGTGGCCGGTGCCAGTCGAACACCTTATGCAGTTCTGCATTTCCAAATTGCAGAGTGGGTCATCAGTTAAGACTGTTCGAGGGAAATTAGCTGCCTTGTCCTTTTTGGCCAAGACACAGGGTATTCAAGATAACTCAAATGATTTTAGGGTAAAAAGAATCCTGGCAGGATGGTCCAGGGTGTGCCCTCGTCCACCTGACTCGAGGACCCCGGTGTCACCCGAGGTTTTACTCAAGCTCCATGAACAATGGCCTACAGTCTGCCGTTCTCCTTATGAGGCGGTTTTATTTCATGCAACAGCCTTGACGGCTTTTTTCGGCGCTCTTCGCATCTCTGAATTGGTGGTGCAATCCCGCTTGGATGGATCTGCACGCGCCCTACAATTTTTGGACCTTTCCCTACACGCCTTGTGGGCGACAATAAAAGTGAGAAGATCCAAGACTGACCAGTTGGATAAAGGGTCTATCATATTGCTACACGCAGGATCAATGACAGAGCTGTGTCCTGTTAAGGCCCTACATGCATTTGTGGCTATACGGGGTATTGCTGATGGCAGTTTGTTTTGCCATCAAGATGGTGCGCCATTAACCAAGTTTCAATTTTGGTCAGTAACGAAGTCCGCCCTGGCGGCGGCAGGTTGGGCCCATTTGCACTTTGGAACCCACTCCTTCCGGATCGGTGCTGCATCTACTGCAGCAGAATTGGGGTTTTCTCAGGAAAAGGTTCAAGCAATGGGTCGTTGGAGGTCCCGGTCTTACCGGGCCTATGTGCGAGAGTTGCCTTGAAGGTACTGCTGTGGGCTGTGTTTTTCTTCCAGGTCACCGGAGTGGAGGCAGGACTGTCCGTGTGCTGATTTGCGGGCACAGTATGGTGTACTGGGCAGCAAAACGAGCCGCCAATACGGGCTTTGGGTCTCACCTGGCGGTCGAGCGTTCGGCGGACGTCCATTGGATGGGTCGCCGAGGCATGAGATGGCAGCACCTCCTCCACAGTTTGTTCCGGACTGACCAGTTTTCGTCCCCCCCAGATGTCCTGGTACTGCATTTGGGGGGGAATGACTTGGGCTTGCTGAAAGGCAAGGCCCTGATTCTCCAGGTGCTATGCGACATAGCATCCATCCGACACCGGTGGCCGGGGGTTCGGATATTATGGTCGTTCATCATACCGCGCCTCAGTTGGCCTAAGGCCTTGAATAGGGCGGTTAGGAAGGTGAACGGCGAAATTTGTAGGGCCATAGGTGGGATTGGGTTTTGTATTCCCCATCCCAATATAACCTTGGCCCGGAGGGAGCTGTATCGGCCGGATGGGGTTCACCTATCCGATATTGGCAATGATATATTTATTGGAGATCTGCGAAGGGCCCTGCTCGCTCTTTTATCGTGCAGGTGGGGGAGATTCGACTAAGCGATAGCTTGTCTCTCCCTGTGGCGGGAAGTGCGGGTTTAGGCAGGAACAATTAGAGTTATGGTGATCATCCAGTGGCACCTTTCAAGGTGACTGACGTTTACCCAAGGCTGCCCTCGCCAACGCCAGGAGGCTTGGCACGAGGGAGATTGGGACGCCTTTGGGGTTTTACCTTTCTCACCTATTTTGGGAGCCTGGAGGCGCCAAAGTAAGGTGACGATGGTAAGGCCCTCCAGCTCCACATGGAGGGCAACTGGCCGGTGGCGGGCAATCCCGCCTCCAGTTCAGTTAGGATGCATTCGCCAAATATTGGTCTTTTTTCCCGGCCAAGGGCCGGGCTAGGTTAGAACCGCACTTCACCCTTCACAGATCTTCAATTCAATAAATGTGGCCCTGATTTGAAACCATATACCCTGTGTCTGCCTCTTCTTTATCTCGCCCTTACACGCGCAAGCAATGGCAGCCCTGTGGCAACAAAAAAAAGAAACATGTATTTTTTGACTTTTTTGCAAGGTATAAGGAAAATGGGGCGATGATGATGATGATGATGATGATGATGATGATGATGATGATGATTCCTAAGGCTTAAACTACACCAACATATGTAACAGACACCTGTCAGCTCATGTAGGTTAGGAAAAGAGGCTTCTGCAATTAGAAGTGAAGAATTTTTGTGGTGGTGGGTGGGGGAGGGCAGAACCCTTTCTTCACCATCATTTCACGACTCCAAATCAGCCCCTCCCCAGCACCTTTTATTCCTGCAAGGTTTTATTTATTATTTGATTTATTTGATTTCTACCCTGCCTTTCTACCAAAAATGGCACTCGAGGCACACATAATAATATTTTCTAAATTTGCCTTGATCCATATAAATCAACATGTGCAAATTTGATGCAAACCCCATGTCCTCTTTTGTCCTCTTGTTTTGCTGATAAATTTCCTCTCTCTCTCTCTCTCTCTCTCTCTCTCTGTGATTCATAAGTTGCTACCCCATTCAAACCCCAGAGGGGAAACTGATGGAGGAGCTTTAGATATGAAAGATGGTGGGTGAAAAGGGGGTTACCTGCCTCTCACCACTCCCAGTTGCCCCCACCTGAAGTGGATTTTCCTGGATCGAAACAGGATGCAAGAGTCTACCATTACATGTGTTTATGCAGGACTGGTGCAAGGCAGTTTGGTGCCCTAGGCAAGATCAGATATTTAGCGCCCCCCCCTTCCCACTTGAGAGCACTGTATTTTTCCCCCCAAGGCGTTTCTGGCGCCCCCTTTAGCCCTGCGCCCTAGGCAGCTGCCTAGTTGGCCTAATGGTAGCACCGGCCCTGTGTTTATGTATAATATATTGTTTGAGTCTAAATGTCCACCTTGTAATTAGCTGGGACTGGGAAGTCTTTCTCAAATATTTTGTAGTAAGAGCTTGGAGACAAATTCGTAATCAACATTTCAAAATTCTCAGCAAGTCCGTAGACACAAAGCACTGTTGACTGCGCATATTGGCTACAGCGTTAAACGCACTTCTCATCAGGCTGGGCAGATATTTTTAATAAGGGACGGAGCGATCCCATGGCCCCTGGACAGTGTCTAGAGAGCCATAGGATCGTTTAGAGTCTCAGCTCTGAGGTTGGAAGACAGCTCCAACCTCAGAAAACAGCTCTGACCTCGGAGTTGGGGATACACGCTTGGAGCACACACACACACACACCCATCGCAGCTGGCATGGAAAGAACAATGCCAGCTGCTTCTCCGAGGGTGTAAGAGCAAACTCAGGGAAGAGGTTTAGGGCGTGGGAGGGGGGCAGGAAAGGGAGGGGAGGAGACAGGCTCCACCAAGATACGATGTATCCCAGCAGTGCCTCGGCTTCCTTCCCTCCTGCTCCGAAGCACTGCACTTAAACAGCTGAAATCAGCCATCACATTCTTTGCGGGGCGGGAGGAACAGGGCCGACCTTTGCCTTCGCCCGTAATCCACTGAGTTCAGAGGGCAGCCTCTTTGGGTTGTGTCCTAAAGCAAACAAGCATCACTTCTTATGTGAGTGCATATAAACATTTCCAGCAATCGGATCAGTAGGGTGGCCGTGTGCCCTACTTGACAGAGGACAGCTCTCTCTTTGAATTGCTGCCCTGACCAAGCTGATGTGTGTGACAGTTGGGGTGGCTACGTGGCATGGTTTCTGAATAGGGCTCTAGTCTTTTGGAGAAGTAGGTTCCCTGTGCCAGGATTCAAATCATCAGTTTCCAGTTTCCAGTTGGAGCTAGCTAGCCATGCTCTCCGATGCACATGCTGCTGATCTGCCAGAAGGGTAGAGAGAAGCATTTGGTTTTGGATTCTACTATTGCTTCTTAGAATCAGTGGTGCAAGTTGCAAGTTTTGTAGTGGACGTGCTCATCATGACAGCCCCCATAACCACGCCCCCCCCGAAGAGTCCAAACATTAAGAAAAACCGTGTGGATCTGTATCAACAAAACGGTTCTAGCAGTTTTCATCTCCACCAGGAGCAGGTCTTTTGCAAAGCTAATGGGTCTTAATTGCCCATTGGAGACCAAGCCAGCCCAAAATACTTTGTATCACACAACAGTGAACATTATATTGTCGGTGGGAAGTGCCAGCATCGCAGCCCTGCAAGCTCTGGCTCCACACCACGGCTTAGAATGGTCAAGGGGGACCTACGGCAACATGTTGCAATGTGAAGTGCTACTGCTCAGGGTCCCAGCCAGCCAACGGTGCCCTTTTCCAGGACACTCCATTTCATTCCCACTTCCTGTTCCGTCCCCCCAGCAACCACCCGTCAGCATTCTGTAGTCACTGAGCCTGCTCAGTCCTCCTCCTTGGGCTGCTTTTGGGTCCCTTCACTCTTAGGATTTTAAAAGAGATTTTGTGTACTTCTGCAAACCTTGGGGTTTTCCCAAGCCTGCTGATACCTCCATATTGCTGAGTGGATGGTGCTGTTTGACTACATAATAATCCACACTCCGAGAATGAGTTCACCAGGATATAGCATCTTTTGTAGCACGTAAGAAAGGAAAACACCCGCCTATTAAGCCAGCTAGGGCATGTTGGAAGTTAGAAGAAACCATTCCTTATTTATTTAATTGACCACACTGTTGCTTTTCTGTGGGGAATGATTAATAAATCCAGTTATTTGGTTAAAGCAATTTATTGTGTTCTGATCTGGGTAGATTCTGCACCATTGTATTTCATGCCACATTATTTCCTTGGGCTTCTCAGCCAAACTATTGAACATACTGGCATATGTTAACCCTTTAGAGGACTTGGATGGGCAGAGACTGGGAGTTGGCAGTCACTTGGTACTCCATTCAGATCTCTTCACTCCCCCACCCACAAGATATGAGTCCTACTGCTCTGTTAATTCAGTAGGTGTTGGCAGTTACTCATTTACTGGGAGGTTTTAGGGTAGATTTAGTCCCAGTGGTAAACCTGGGACACTTAGAAAGCCACTTAACCTGCGGTGCCAGGTTAAGGGCAGGGGTGAGAACTCTCTGAAGGACTCCCTGGGATGATGTGCCATCCCAACCAAACCATCTTGCTGCCTGCCTGAAGGTCTGGCATAGTCAGTGGTGCAGTTAGGTGATTTTAGACTCTCAGATGAATGGTTTTACAGGGGACCCGCTCTTTGGATGGCCATCTGTATTCTTTCACTTATACTTCAAAATGTGATAAGCCAGGCCTGGTGTATCTAGGGGCCCTCCTGCTCATTCAGCTGAAATGGGACCCTGGACATCTGCCCTGAAGTCCTGACCTGACAGCACCACTGGGCACAACTGTTGCTGAGGGACAGGGCACCCAGGGCTGCTTCTCAGTAGGGAGAGGCCAGCCCAGCAGGCTTTTTTGTTTGTTTGTTTGTTTGTTTTTACCTCAAAGGGAACTTGCACAGCAGCAGCCCCATATAACTGTGAGAGCTGGACTGACCCGGGTTCAAAAGCTCCCCTAGACAATGACCCTCAGTCCCAGTCACGCAGGCGGAAGGAGGAGATAACAGCAGTTAATAAAGATTAAAGAGTTTATTTGTAAGACCCAATTACATGGGATTAAGGCAAGCAATGCATCTCTACTCACTACATCATTGCAGACTCAAATCCACTACCCCAGTGGTAAGGCTAGATGAAGTGAAGTCCAAGAACAATACACATGTCGAGACGAGAGTGTGAAGAGGAATGACGGAAGGAAGCTATCAGCAAGTGTGCTAGCTTATATACCGCAGACCCTGCACCTATAAATAGGATATTACTCACCCCAGTTGTATAACCTATTCATCAACATGTTTACGGCTAAACCTGTTCAAGGCTGCTGAGTCACATCACCTCGAGACTATGTCTCGTGACCAAAGGCCTTGTGTACTTGAACTCAAGAGACACTCACCAGGTCAGGTGATAATCTCGATGTCAGAGTCAGGTGGTAATCTCGTTCTGCCTATGGAAAACCCAACAATAACTAGAGCAGTGTTCTCCAACCTTGGGTCCCCAGATGTGTTTGGCCTACAACTCCCAGCATGCCCCAGCCAGCGTAGCTGGCTGGGGCATGCTGGGAGTTGTAGGCCAAACACATCTGGGGACCCAAGGTTGGAGAACACCGAACTAGAGACAGAAGTTGCAGGTGCAGATCACGTGGCAGGAGCAGGAAGCAGCATGGACCAAGTTTGACTGCTCTCTCCTTTTGTGCTTTCATCTAATACCCTGCAACTGGGGCACAGTTTAAAGTTTGCCTTTGTTGGCTGCAATTCAAAGATGCATGCATGAGAGCTTTTCTGAAAACTTCCTCCTCAGGATCTGCCTCCCAAGAACACCTATATTGGCTTTTAAAATCCCCCCACGCTAAAAGAAAAGATTCTACTTAATTAGGACTCCTCCACACCTTCAACTTTCCCTTTCAGCAAATCTCATACCTAACATCTGAGCTGCTTTTTGAACTTGAGGTGGGCTGTGGATTATTTATTTTATTAGTTACGCATCTATCTATCTATCTATCTATCTGGGTATAATACACACACACACACGCACGCACACAGCAGCTTACCAAAAAATATATATCTCCCATCCCACAGAAATATATGGTCTGTATTATTAAAATGAATCAAAATACGAAGAAAACTAGTTCAGCTGTCCTGGGAGAGGCAACTGCATAAAAAGTAACTCCCAGACAAAGTTTGGTGGGGATTTAATTATTTAGTTATTTATTTATACCACTTAATATAATAAAATTTCTAAACCAGGGGTGGGCATGCACACACCCCTGACCTTTCTTGCAGCTCCACCCCACCCCAAACACCGCCACCAAAAGAGCAATAGTTTTCCATTGAAATTTGGCACCACAGTGGCAAAAAAGGCCCCTTTCCCCATGGTTTGTTTTTTTTTAAAAGCACAAGTAGCAGTTTGCCCCTAAAATTTGGCTGGGCGGCTGCAGAAAAAGAGCTGCTTTTAATGAAAATTCAGCAAATTCAGCAGTGCAGCAGCAGAGGGGGCCAGGAGGTTTCTAGGGGCTAAATTGGTCCCCGAACTCCCGGTAGCTGCCCACCCATGCTCTAAATGGTTCACACAAAAATGCATACTATAATACAATGTAAAAAGACTATAAAATAATAAAGAATTGAAAACATTACTGCAAAGACAAGAATAAAACAGGGCAGTATGGTGTGAACATGATCTTTTTGATTGCCACCTTTAGCTATATGTGGAATGCTGCCTTGTCTTTATCTATCTACCCAACACATTTGTATCCTTCCCTTCCTCCCGTGTACATGGAGTTTTTTAATCTTGTCTTCCCATTAAATCTGGAAGCTAGTGCTGTGCCAAGGCCACCCACTGAGCTTTCTGCCCATGAGTAGTGACCTGAACCTGGGTTTCCCACATTCATGGCTGGCGTCCTGCCCGCCGCTGTGTTACCCTGGTTTTCCAAGATAGTCAGGTCACTTTAGCTTATGGGTTTTTTTAAAGGGTTTTTGCTCTCAGGCTATCAGTGTCATAGCCAATTACTTTAATATTCGGGGAACTGTAGAATATTATGGATTATTTATTAAGAATCTTTATATACTACCTTTCCACAAATGTCAGCAAAGCAATGTACAATGTACATTGTACAATTTACTATAATTCTGATGAGGATGATGGTGATTTGTATACCACCCTACTGGCAAATGCCCTTAGAACCAAACAACAACAACAACAACAACAACAATTCAAATAAATAATTGAAATTTTAAAAATTACATAAAATAGTAATACATAAACAATTCAAATAATAACAATAACACATAAAAATAAAGCCACATTAAAATATTAAAATAGCATGGAAGCAACTTTTAAACCACAGCCTACAGTTTAAAAGGCTACATTAAAGAAACACCGTATGTCTTAACTCCTTTCTGAAAAGCCAGGAGAGTAGCAAGCAGTTGTAGCCCTGAAGGGAAAGCTGTCCAGGCTTTGGGAGCACTGCAGGAGAAAGTCCTTTCATGCTTACCCATCAAAGGGGCCTCTGTGACTGATTGTGTCCTCAAACGGCCTCTCCTGCAGATCTGAATAACTGGACAGAATACATGTTGCACGTGTGCATTTGAAAAGTATTGGAACTTCATGTAACTTTAGCAAGTACCATTTCTCTGCAATCATTTGAATCAACCGTATCTTTAGCTTGAGCCTATTAAATCTTTATTTCCTTATCAAAGAGTACTCATTAACTATTGTGCCACACCTAAGCTATTTCTTTCCTACCTTTAGCATGAGAATGAGATGGCCTTTGCCTACTCTTTTTATGTCTGTAAAACCTTTTGATAAAAGATGTCCAGTGAGGAAAGAACCGATTACATGACTGCTAATTGCAAAGAATGAAGAAGTGGGGAGAAATACAAATACAAGGTGTATTGAACGTTCAACAGAGAAAGGGAATATAAAGCAAGATGGGGGGGGGAAATTAAAACAAAAAGGCCATAAAATAAAATGAGATGTGGTTTGGAAATGTAGTGTAGGGAGACAGGAGCTAACATGCTTCCCGTGTAAACAGGTAAGTCTACTCATATCTATCATCTTGCAGGTAAACAATGAACAGTTATCATGATGGAGATGCTGTTCATCTAAAAACACAATGTTCTGTAAATGAGGACCAATTGCTTATGTCAACTAAACATCCTATGCATGTTTAGACAGAGAAAAGTCCTACAGCTCCCAGCGTTCCCCAGCCAGCCATGCGTAGGATGGCGCTCTAAGCCTGAGTGATGGTTAAGATACATAGGGGGTGGCATCAGGAGAGCCGACTATGAGTCTGGAAGCAGAGGGGAGATGAGCCAGGATGGAATCCCAGAGAGGAGGACGGGGGGCGGGGGGAAATCAGGACCGGTGCAAGGCAGTTTGGTGCCCTAGGCAAGATCAGATATTTAGCGCCCCCCCCTTCCCACTTGAGAGCGCTGTATTTTTTTTCAAGGCGTTTCTGGTGCCCTCTTTAGCCCTGCGCCCTAGGCAGCTGCCTAGTTGGCCTAATGGTAGCACCGGCCCTGGGGGAAATGAAGTTGGAGCTGGGGGCAGGGGAGGAGTGGACCTTGGCATGAAAGAGGTTCACCACCTGTGTGCTAGATGTTTGCCGAATTTTACAGAGAGTTCAGATGACGATATATTCAACTTATAAGCCTTCCCCCACTTTTTTTTTTTTTTTTTTTTTTTTACCACCACCACATCTTCTGGGGTTTTTTTTTTCTTTCCATAAAGAATTCATTACGGAAGAAAAGTTGCAATGGGAAGAAAAGTTGCAATAGTATACAGGCCTGTGGCTCACGCTGGCTCAGCTTGTCTGAGCGTGGAAAGCTAAGCAGGGTCAGGCCTGGTTATTACTTGGATGGGAGACGCTTCCTCTAGTTTCCTGCATTGAGCAGGGGGTTGGACTCGATGGCCTTGTAGGCCCCTTCCAACTCTATGATCTATGAAATCTATGAATCTAGTTACATAATGTCTTTTGATTTGTAGCGCTAGGAGCCCCCCCCCCATCTGGAAGCACCCCAGTTCGCTTATCCATAAATAGGATTTACATTCCTCACAAATGAAATAAATGTCTGGGTATGTTTTTATAGCAAAGATAGTGTGTTTCAAATTATAAACTCCCTTTAGAGACTAGTTACTAATTAACCTCACAAACAGAACAAAAGCAGTGGCAGAAAGATAGATAAAGGCAAGTAAATTAGAGCTTTTCAGACTGGCTCTTTTAAAATGAACTTTAGTTTGGAGAGAAAGATCACACTTCTTTCTAGCTTTCTGGAAAAGATTATCCTATGCTAAAAGAACATTTCGTTGTTCATGGAGTCCCACAACTATGACTGCACTTTGGAGTGGGGTGGGCTTCATGGTGTGATGACACCTTTTTCGGTGGATAAAAGTACAAAGTCTGTTAATGAAATCTTAGTATTGTCTAGGATGACTGGTAAAGAAAGCTGCAGAATATGGTGGCATCTGAAGAATAGGGCTTCTGCTTTCTTGCCCCCACCCCGGGGACAATTGCTTTAAGAGTTACCTCTGTAGTACACTGCCCGTGCCTCCCTCTGTCTCTAGGTAGTGGTAATCAAGAGACAAGAGCGGGTAATGGAGAAGGGAGAAGCCGAGCAGCTCGGCTAGGGTGGCCACTTACTTACGCATCGCTTAAAAAGAGGAAGTGTGCCATCAACAAAGAGGACAGAAGAGGACACAGATCTGCATTAAAATTGCAAATGCGCATTTGTATATATAGAGGAACGATTTGGAAATAATTTCTAGAATTGAAATAGAAATACAGTATATATCTTAGCGTCGTGGGGAAGACTGTGACCAGGTGACCTGCATGCCTGCTCAGTCTGCTGTCCAGGTGCTCACTGTTCATGGTCACTTCAAGGCTGTCCCTTCTAATGGTTTTTTTTTATTTTTAAACTGGACTTGGACTGGACAGCTCTTCAAATAGAGCGCACCTTCAAACAGAGGGCTGTCTTCTATAAGGGAGGGCGTGTGGCCACCTACGGTCAGCTCTTGTTTCATCTCCAGCAGTACTGGAGGCCCCTGCACAATGCTGTCCTAGAAATGGGTAGACCAGGTTCTCCCTTTCCTCAACTACTCTGTCTGTCTGTCTATCTATCTATCTGTCTGTCTATCTATCTATCTATCTATCTATCTATCAATCATCTAAAATTATTTCTAGGTGCCTTTAAGGGTGGGACCCTCTCAAGGCAGCATGCACGATAAAAGCCACACAAAGTGGATACAATTTTTTAAAACTCCATTAAAACATGTTTCAATAAAATCCATAAAAACAGATTGCCAATTAAAATCAATAAAAACTAAACTTACCAGTAAAAACTAATGGCTCTGACTTAAGGGAAGGCCAGCAAAAACAGGTGGGTCCTCAGAGTTTTCCTGAAGGCCTACAAAGAAGGGTACTGATGAACCTCAGATGGAAGTTTATTGCAGAGATATGGGGCCACCACTGAGAAGACCCTCTCCCTTTTACTCACCAGCCTAACTGCCCTTGGTGGTGGGCAGGTGAGAAGGTCCTCTCTTGGTGACCTCAGCATATGAATAGGCTGGTACAGGAGAAGGTGGTCCTTCAAGTACGTTGGGACCAAATCATTTAAGACTTTAGAAGTTTAAACCAGCACTTTAAACTGGGCTTGGAAACGCACTGACAACCAGTGCAGTAGGTGGTGCAGTGTTGGTGTCACATGAGCTGCCCGCCCAGCCCCCTCCAACATCCAGGTGGACGTCTTCTGCACCACCAGCTGAAGCTTCTGAACTGTCTTCAAAGGCAGCCCCACTTACAGTGCATTACAGTAGTCCAGCCTGGATGTCACCAGAGCATGAATATCCCCTCTCCTTATCACCTCTCTCAATGATCTCTAGGTGGGTGGCAGGAAGTCGGCATAGTTATTGGCAGATATAGCTCTTAACTAGTAGCACCTCCTACCTCTGGACCAGAGTAGCCAGGTTCCGGCTAGATGGGTGATCTAGAAATACAATAAATAAATAAATAAATAAATAAATAAATGGGCACAACTGCAACTGCTAAGCATGACTAAGAACAATTAACAGGACTTTAAAACAACAACAAAAACCACAACCCCACCAAATGTGAAAATATTATGAACAGCGACAGCAGCGTCTGTAAATCATAGTTAGTGAAAGATCTTGTAGGCCATCAGTAAGACTAAACACATGCAAACCTTAATGGTGGACATGATCCATCCAATATAGCAGAATGCCCATTATACAGCTTTCTAATCTGAAACACTGGTTTGACAGATGGCGTCATGCAGCCACGTGAAGGCATGCCGCTATGTAATAAATGCTTCTGTTTATCCAGCCGAGTAATTAGATTTGCATAAATGGGATTGCACAGAGAATTGCTAAACACACACGCACACACAATCACACAGGAAGAAGAATGAGATTGCTTTATTCTAAACTAAGCACCACTGTGAAATATAAAAGTACTCCTGTGCTGCTACGCTTGTCCCAATGAAGCCCCTCCCCGCCCTTGATTAAAAGCATGCTATCATGGTGTACGTTACTGCTGTGCCCTCTCCTTTACTCTCAGACTTTGATCCAAAGATCCCTGCTACTATTTTCTCGTGCGCAACGGGGCACTGGGCTTGTGTTTCTCGAATAGCACCTCCATACCATAAACTGGATCCCTGAGATGCCCTTCTCTAAAAGGCTCAGCTCACAGAAGGTGCCTGCCTGCACTCAATATTCAGGCAACCCCTGCTTCTTCCTGTACTGCAGCAGAATCCACCGACACTTTGTGTTGCATGGGGGTGGGAGAGCTGGATGGTTTGCTGTGGAGAGGAGAGGGTGGGGAAACAGCCGTGCATTAAAAACATGGCTGTTCAGGCGGGAATATGGGGTGGGTTAGGATTTTAAAAGAAATTTTATACTGTTTTAATTATTATATTTTGTTGTATTGTTTTACTGTGTTATTTTGGTTGTACATCGCCCAGGGTGGCCGGGTGACCAGCCAGATGGGCGATTAATAAATATAATAAATAATAAATAAATAAATATCCGCTTCCGTCCAGTTGCCTGTGTCTAAGTCTGGATCCAGCCCAGCACGTCAAACCACTTTTGAAATTGAACAAGACTTTCAAAAGCAATTTGTGACATGGTGGGTGCAGGAGTGGGGAAGCCCCTCTTCAAAGAAAAAAAAATATTTTTTTTTTTAAAGATTCCACTGGACATGCCAAGGCCTTTGACCTTCCCTAAAGTAATCTATGGATCCTGGCTGCTGTTTTGTACAGGTGATTTTTTTCTGTAAAGCACACACAAGAAACAATTCAGAAAATACATGTAGAAACAAATCGAAGGAAATGCAGTACAAGTCAACAAAATTCTTGGGAAATGCTTGTAGAAACAATTCAGAGAATAGTAGAGCTGTAAAAGGTATGCCATACAAAAATATATAATTAAGGTTCCAAATGCTAGGCACACTTACTTAGGAGTAAGCCCATTGAATTCAGTGAGACTTACTTCTTAGTAAACATGCACAGGGAAATTAATTTAATTGGAAAATCATGGATGCATATAGAAGAAGAGGTACACTTTAAATTCTGTTTTCACAATATAAGATCCAAGGACAGTTAGTGAAATTGAAAAGTATCCAATTTAATTGAAAGGAGAAACTCTTGCAAAATGTATAATTAATTTATGGAACTCATTAATGTCTTAGAGGCCTGCTTGTGTTCCACATCAGTTGTCATGAAATGAACCTCCTGTTGATTCCTTAGTTTTGTAGGAGGAAAAGCTTACTATTGAACTGATAGATAATCATGTTTCTAATGTCTACATTTAAAAAGCTGCCCTGAGTGGAAATTTCCCTAGACCAGCCTAAGCAAACCTGGTGCCCTCCAGATGTTTTGGACTACAGCTCCCATCATCCCCTATCAGCTTGACCAATGAGCAGGAATGCTGGCAGTTGTAGTCCAATCCAAAACATCTGGAAGGCACCAGGTTGGGGAAGGCTGCTCTAGACCCTTTCTTATGACATATAAGTCCAAAATATTGCAGAAAAAGGTGAACAGACAATGTGGGGAAATACCACCTTCATAACGGAGATAAAACTATAGATTTATTTAACAGTCAAACTAACTTAATACTTGGCTCATTGTTCAATCCCATGTACGTATGTTTACTCAGAATTAAATTCTTCTCAGTTTTTCTTCTCAGGGATTTACTCCCAAGTAAGTGCTCTTACCCTATGAGCCTTCAGATGCAGTTGTTGACAAGCTGACGCACCAAGCAAGACAAAATTATTTTGTACATCTTACAAACTACATGTCATCTAGCTACAGACACATTTTTCTTTTTTAAGCTTGTGGTTTCCCTAATTTTATAGATCCATTGGAGAAATGACACACGTACAAACCTTTCCTAAGTCTACCATCCTGAACATGCTTTAAGTCCCATTGCTTTGGGATGTACTTCCAGGAAAACATGTCTAGGACTGGCCTGTATAATGCATCTCTCTCTCTCTCTCTCTCTCTCTCTCTCTCTCTCTCGTGAAACTTAGAATGCTGTATATAACTTTAGTCAGCCTTGAGCAAGATATGTCAACGGGGTCGTCGCACTTGCACACAGTATTGTTCCTATTGCCAATTTACTACCAGCCGTCCAGTATTCTTATGCTTGTAACAATAAAAGATCTAAGCCTATGAACAAAAAAAGAAGCCCTTGTAAGTGGCTATCTTTACCCCAGCTCCTCAGTGCCAATTTCTCTTTATTCTGGACATGCAAACAAAACGCTGCTCTCTTCTCTCTTTGATGTTTTGACTGTGTCAGCAATGAGAGCACTCCCTCTCTCCCCCCCTCCCTTCCTGCCCTCCACAATACAGTTCAATCCCCTTTCATGTGCAGAAAGGCAGAGCAGCCTGGCTGGCACCATCACAAAAGGTAGAATTCCGAGACACTCTGCCTAGCCAATCAGCTTCGGAGGCAGCAGGGCTCGCTCACCCATTGGGAATATGGAACATTTGCTCCAGGCACTGGTTTCCCAGTGAGAGCTGGGAGCTGCCCCTGCTGTTTCCAGATGCCTCGGCTGACTACAGCTCTTTCCATGCCATACTTCAGAGCAGCCTTCCCCAACTGGGCATCCTCCAGACGTGTTGGACTGCAGTGCCCATCATCCATAGCCAGAATGCCGATGTGTCATGCTGACTGCGGCTGATGGGAGTTGGCGTCCTGTTGGGGGAAGGCTACTCTAGAGACCATTGTGCGAGAGTATGGGTGCATATGTGGTCGCTAAGCATAGACCCAAGCTTTCCTTTCTCCCCCTAAATCCTTTCTGAGCCTGGTCCAGTTGGTCCTCTACTGAAGATACGTAGATGAACATGGATTTCTTTGCCAATTTCTGTTCTTCTGCTGATGTAAGTGGGGAAGTCCTGTACATTCTTTCTGTCTAGAGTGGCATCTCTAGGAAGGATGTGTGCCCAGGCATTCCTGCTCTCTTCTATGAAACATAGGAAAGACACTGGAGGAGGCATCATTATGTATTTGAACATCCACAGTAGGAGAGCAATTTTGGCTTGTCATCCAGATGCTTTACTGCAGGCAGTGCTTTGTTTGTCTTTACATCTGGAGGATGTGTGCGCATGTGTGTGTGTGTGTGTGTATGCGTGCGCGTGCGTGCATGTACGTGTGCGTGTGTATTGTTCATTTTAATAAACAGCTACCCTAGAAGGATATCAGCAAGCTAGAAAAGCAATACAGATACTGCATACTTTTGTGTAAACATGTTATCTAAGCCATCAAACCAGTCACAAAGAAAACTGCATGCCTTTGGTGGAGACATTTCCAGATAGGATAACCAGCAATATTTCAATATCCTGTATTTATTAGACAGTTATATTGACTTTCCCTGTATGTGTGTTAGTCATCACTTTGCTGCAGGAACAGCCAACAGGAAGACAAAAGCCTAACTTCAGATACTGGACAGCGCTGGCTGCATTCAAAGAAGTATCTTTATACCTTTATGGCTGATATATCAGGTGTGCATACACATTTTGAAGAAATGTCTTCTATCATTCAGTATATAGAGATACAATTACTTAATTGAGCTGACAGTTGTTGATAGAACCTCCTAAGAAAATGCATGATTATTTTTGAGATTATGTTACATGTTCTGCAACAAGATTCACTTCTGAAGATCAGAGACAATAGTTAGCTATCTATAGTTTGTGTTTGCCTTCCAAACCAGCATTAGAAACCATGGGGTTGTATCCAATTGGTGTCACTCCACTGAGGGAATGTTCTCTGATCCAGCAGAGGCTTCTAGCAGCAGAATGGGGAGAGAGGCAATTTTTTGTCATTTCCCCTTCCCTGAAGCACCCCTACACCTTCAAAAACTGCTCCAGGGGGTTGGAGAACCCCTTGGAGCAGCGTGGAAGGTGGCACTGGGGAATTTCTGAAAATTGCATCCTGCTGATGGAAGCCTCTGCTGGATCAAAGACCATTCCATCTCTGGAGGGATGCCAAATGGATACAACCCCATGGTTTTTGAAGTGGGTTTCTGATACCGGTTTGGAGGTCAACTGATGCTAACCATAATTTGTTAGCTCACTCATGGCTGTCAAACTATGGTTAGTGCTAAACAGGTAAGGTAACGAAGAGGAAAGCCATAAAAGAGAGGGAAGGAGGAGACAGGGGAGAAGGGAGTGTGCGAGTCTGTAGCTCATTCACATTCCTTCAAACCAGTGGTGTCGGGAAATTTCTGAATGCCAGTGTCAAAGTGCATGCAGTTCTGGAGCATGGTAGCTCAGCAGTGCAGAACCTCTTTCAATCCAAAGCGCCGGATTCCATTTCTTGGGGGCTGCATTCCAGAGGTGGGTGGGGCCGAAAACACCAACAAGACCAGCATATTTTTTATCTTAAAGCTCTTACTGTCAGTAACTAAGCCTTAGGAGAGACATTTCAACCTTTTAGAATGGGGAAAGAAAATGCACAAAAGCTGGGAAAACACCAGACTATTTCTGGTTGGGAGAAAGGGGGTGAGGCAAGGAGAAGAGGGTCAGATTGGGATCCACAGAAGGCCAGATTTGGCCCTCAGGCCTGAGGTTCTATACCCCTGTTATAGCTGATGAGCAAAAATGCTAAGAATAAAAGGCTTGCAGCTTAATGATTGCACAAGTGAACATAGGTCATTTTTTAAAAAAACTTGCAGCTGGAAATCTGTACAGCATCTCAGTGTTATTCTTACATTCCTCATGTGTAAAACTCTGCTATTAAAATATTTCTGAAAATACTTTTCAAGCATGGAAGCCCTGCTTTGAAATGCAGTCGTGAATGTTCCCTGACCGGTGATCAGAGGCTGGCAACAAATAATAGTCAAGACTCAGCTCTTTCTGCTGTGACAAACGTGACTGATTTGTGGACTGGTGGACGTTCCGCTACCTTTCTGTGTCTAATGAGGGACTCAGAACTTCTGCAATGTGCCCTTATTAACAGCCATGCATAAGAGAAAGTTCCAAGTGAAGAAAACAAAGGGAGCTATTTAGAAAGTGAAAACCTGAGTTCATTTAGGGTGCAATTGTATGCATGTTTAGACAGAAAAAAAGTCCTACAATTCCCAGCATGCCCCAGCCAGCAATGCTGGCTGGGGCATGCTGGGAGTTGTAGGACTTTTTTTCCGTCTAAACATGCATACGATTGTGCCCTTAGAGCCCTTAAGAACTACAAATGACTGCTAACAATTCTTCTTCCTCTAGAGTACAACTACAAAACTTCATTTTAAAAAGCCCATCTATTATATGAGGGGAAAGAATGGACGGCCAGAGGTAATGGGAAATCAGATTTCCACCTACTACACCTATCCTCCTCATCTTTATCTTCGGATGGAAGCCAGTTTAGACATAATACCTGCATAGCTCTTTTGATGCATGATATTAGATATGGTAAGCATGTTTGGCTAAGATTAGATGATACACATTAGAGGCCTTAGCTATCGTTGACTTAATTGAGATCTTTAATGTTTTACTGGACTGAGCCTTCATTTCCTTGAAATTGTCATGTATTGCAATGGAAATGCAATCATAAATTATCTGAACATTCCTGTAAATGGGTAATTTGCAGGCGTCCTGGATGAACACAGGAAGCTGCCTTTTACCAAGTCAGACACTGATCCATCTAGTCCAGGATCGTTTACCCAGATAGCCTGGCAGTAGCTCTCCAGAGTCTAGGCAGACGTTTCCCCATCACCTGCGACCTGATCTTTTTAACTGGAGATCTTGGGGATGGCAGCAGGAATCTTCTGTATGCAAAGCATGTGCGCTACCATTGAGCTATGGTCTCTGCACTGGGCAAGGACATACACCCCAACTGTGATTATTCCTCAGAGGCGTGGTTAGTCACTGGAACCGCAAATCTGGGGTGAGCAACACACAGCAATTAAGTTTCCAGGACACTCCAGGGTTAGCTAGGGAGTCCCTACTCGGCAGTGCATCACCACAAGGGATTTCACCACCTCTCTGAAAGCAGCCACTCTGAAACGGGCCCCCTCATGCTGGCTCTCCTTGGAGGTAGGTTTCCAGAATGTCGAAAATCCTTTCTTTTTTAACTTAGATGGGCCGCCAAGGAGAATGTTCTGTTCAGGGTGTCATTTTACATTGTTTTATACAGATGTTTTAACTCGTCGTGGGGATTTTTGGTGCTATATTGTGCTGTTTTATAACCCCTAACATATATATTGATTATAAATGGTTATTCTGTTTTTTTAATAAAAAACTGTGCAAGCTGTTTTGTGAGCCCACTATATATGTAAAATAAATAATCATGAAAGTAAGTCCCAGCTGGGCAGCAACCTTTTGTCCTCTAAAGTCTGTCAAGATGGACAGAGATGGGAAATCAGAACCCAGGGAATATCCTCTGCCTATTTTTAACCATCTCTCTCTCTCTCTGTGTGTGTGTATGGGAGTAGCATGGGTATATCATGATGAATGCTAAAGGATACGGTCCAACCCCCAGTAAGTACTGATGAACTCCCAGTTCGGTGGTAGCTTATGATCCAATGTTACTTGTCCAACACTCAATGACTGGGTTCACACAACACGATAAGCCATGGTGGCTTATAAGCCATGTTTGTTTCAGAGTGGCTTGTCGTGTTGTCTGAACCCAGCAGCATGGTTTGTTAACCATGCACAAGCCACTCTGACTGGATTCACACAACACAATAAACCACTCTGAAACACACAATAAGCCACCATGGCTTATTGTGTTGTGTGAACCCAGTGAATCTCTCATGTCTGTCTTCTACACATGGCTATTTTGTATCCAAGGGAGAATTCATTTGCCTATTACTTTCCCCATATATTATTTTCAGTCGCATCATCATGATGGATACACACATGTGCATCCCAAGCATGTGAATGGTTAAAACCATGCTCAAAATACAGGGCAGCTTACATTAAGGAGTTTTCAGAAACCAAGACATTCAAAGATGTGTAAGCCCGTGCTTTGAATACGTGTCAGACCATTCACAAGACTGTTATGAATATACACCCAAGGTAACCAAAAGAGTTCACTTTGTGGTAGGAAGTAAATCCTGATCTAGTTATGTGAATCCATCCAATTCTTTTCAAAGTCCTATTTTACAGCTTAAGGAGCTTTCCTTTAACCAGTACTGGTAAATATAAGAGGTTTAAAGATGTTCTTAAGGCTAATCTAAAAAAATGCAATATAAACATCAAAAACTGGGAAGTTCTGGCCCATGAACGATCTGGAGGTTGGCCTTTCACAAAGGTTCTATGGACTTTGAAGAAGCTCGAGTGCAAGGTGAAAGGGAGAAACATGCTAAGTGAAAAACACGTCAAATGAATCCTTTACAGGACCATCTTCCATCTGGTAACCTGTGTCCTCACTGTGGGAAGCTGTGTGGATCTAGAATTGGCCTCCACAGTCACTTACGGACCCATCGCTAGAGTCTACACAATTTTCTTTAGAATTTTCCTCCTTTTAAAAATCTCCTTTTTGTAAATTTTCTTTTTTATCCTGGAAGACAATCTTACTCGGTCATGAGTGATCACCTGACTGACTGACTACTTTTCATTTAAAAACATAATGATTCTTTTAATCTTGAGCTCAATGGCCACTTATATCTCCATAATAACTAATTAAACCACTTCCCAGAGCTTAAAATGTAGCTGAAGTATTATGAAACCCAGTACGGTTGATTGCCCTGTTAATTTCATGATTTCCAGCAGATTTTTGTAACTATGCTATATGTCTGTTCTTCCGGACAATTCGTATGTGGCTCTAGGGCCTAAAAATGTCAGCATCTTTTTAAAGTACATGTACTTGTACACATTGAATTCCACCAGCTTCTCCTTAATTTTCAATGAGAAATGGATTCTTCCTGAAAATGTTGTCGAAAAGCTAGGATTTTATGTGGAAGTCACTTTTGTATATTATTCCGTAACATTTCCTTTTCGCATATGTTCTCTCCGTGAGATCCAGTTCATTAACGAATCCATTTGTATCTAAAATGACATAATCTAGGAACGAGCCACCAGTACAGCAATAATTTATTATTTTTTGCCCTGATAGCTTTGTAACAGTGACACTGAGATGATTTGTTCTCTTGGATTCTGAATCTGCAAACACAGACATTTTCAACTTGGGCTGCGGACAATCTCATTGACACAGAACTAAGCCTGTGTTGTGTTTGCAGAACAAGAGCCCAAACAGGTTTTCTCTCCATGAAAGGTCACTCACCTTTGCCCTTTGATTGGGGACAAGGGGAGTACTGGGGCTAGGATATATTTTCTCTGTCTCTTGGAAGGGGCACACTCGCATATCCAATGAATGATAAATTCTGTGCACATCATTTGAAATAATCAATGACTGCAACCCAGCCTGTCCAAGGCTGATGTATTCACAAACCAGTGAGCTCTCATTCAATATGCAATGATAAGTTTCCCTTTTCCTCTTCAGTGCTAGGGTCATATCCATGGTTAATATTAATGGCTTGATTTCACACCAACTTGGAGAGTTTTAATTCTCGAGATATTTTCACATTGGAAAAGAGCTACCGTAGGTATCATTTGACAAAATTCCAGGGTCTTGGCTTGGCTTTGTATCAATCTGTGCATTAGGGGAGGAAATAACACAAAAAGCCAAATTCCTATCAGTAGAATTATATCATAAATCAATTCAGTACCTGCTTAATGAAGCTTGTTAAAAATCCAAGAAACAATAAAAAAAATGAAGCTACCACATTCAAGCTGAAGAATATAACGTTTTGGTTTAAACACAAGGCAATCTTTCTGCCATTCCTGCCAAATTCATAGTTTCATGAATTAATTCATTCTGAGATCTCCTCTGTGCTGGTCTTATTCTTGCATATGGAATCCTGTATTAGAATTCTATTCATATAGTCTTTCACTTATATTAACTTGTTTACCCTGCATGACCTTTTCACTAATCTGACAGTTGGTGAACTCTCTATTCTTGCTGCTTCCCCTGTGTAGGAGCTTCTTGCTCCTTTAATGCTCCACAGGGGGGGGGGGGGAATGACTACATTAAGGCTTCAATCCTAAACCCACTTACCTAGAAGCAAGTGCCACTGAACTCAGTGGGTCTTACTTCGGAGTAGTCCTGTATAGGGCTGCACCTAAGGAAAATTCAGGCTATTAAATTAATTGGCATCTCAAGTAGTTGCATTTATTCCTTCCTTCCCTACCACCTTCCAATTCTTTCAAGAGTTGCTCAGGGTGCCTTACAAGAAAATTAGGGGGGGGGGGGAGAACATTAAACAAGAAAGGAAAAAAGGAAAGGAAATCATCACATAAGGTACAATTATAAACATAAAAGCATTCTTTTGCCTACCAAATACAGACTGAACTTTCCACATTACTAAAAGGCCTGTTTGTTTTAAGATGGTGAATTAATTTAAGTCAACTATATTGATACAACAGATTCATTTTAGAGATTCTCCTTTGATAACATCCCCTCTGAATTGGGGATGTTATCAAAGGATAACACCCCCAATTTTCTAATTGTCGCCATCTGGCTTAGCGTCCTGTGATGTGTAAGAGGGAAAGGTGCCCATGGGGAATTTCCAGGTGGCCTGATCAGGTTGGGGTTTGGAAGTGCAAGGTTGCTCTTCGTGGCGTAAAAGTACATGATAGCATAATGAGGATTGCTCCTTCCTTCCTAATTGCAGATATGGACCACCAGCCACCAGAGTTAATGAAAACCAGTGATGGTCTAAATTGACAGCACAGTCATTGGAGCCCTCATTTGCTTCCATGAATACATCAACACATCACTGGCTTCGCTTGGAGCTGCTGTGAGCTGGGAAGTCCCTAGCTCAATCACATCTCACCTCAGCCATGAACTCTGTGACTGTAGCTCAGTGGACTGGTAGCGGCGCACCTGTTTTGCATGCAAAATGTCCAAGATTCAATACCTGGCATCTCCAGGGAGGGCTAGGAAAGTCTCCTGCCGGAAACCCTGGAGAGCCCAATGCTGCCAGTCGATGTCGACAATACAGGGCTAGATGGACCAAAGGTCAGACTCAATATAAGGCAGCTTCCTATGTTCCTAACTCATCAAGTAAGCTTTTGCATCCATTGCAATATGGGGATTGCAGGATGATGATGATGATGATGATGATGATGATGATGATGATGATGATGATAGTATGAACCTATGTTACAGATATGTTCAAAGGATTTCTGAGATAATATGTGAAGTGGTTTGAACACCTGCATAATGCTCATGCTTATAGTGCTGTATAGTGCTGTAATATTGCTCATTATGAGGGAGACATAAAATCAACAGGTGGCATTTATGTTTGTGTGACCATTTCTTTTTTGTACAACACTTTGCAAATTAAAGCAATGCACTATGGGAGAGAATCAGCATTCATATAATACCCTTTCCCTTTCGCGAAGCAGATTATCTTAGAACACTACGTAATTCATTAGGACCAACTCCTTACTTTTACCATGCTATAATTAACTAGAGATGCTGGAAAAAGCATTGCTAGATATGTGACTATTCCCATAATTTCCTTGCTGTTCAAGCCTAAGGTTCTTCAATACCTAAAGTCCTTCAACAACAGTTGAGCGCTGAAATTCTGCCACTCAAAAGTCAGATCTGCTGTAGCTCCAGAAAGGATATATTCATTTCCCACAAGAGTGAACAGCACCCTTTTACAGACTTCCTTATCTGTGTATCAAATGCCATGTTGCAGAATGAACATCAGTGCTAGCTAGCTAGCATATCTTTCAGTCTTACTCATAATCAAGTGAAAGGATACTGTGCCATCTTTCTGTTCATTGGCAGTACCAAAAGGAAAACAAAGCAAGACTTTATGAAGCAAAGAACTGCAGGTCTGTTGTGGAAATATCTGTGATAAGAATGTGAAATTGAATAAATGAATTCTGCTCTTATTCCCAAATTGCCCAGTATGGGTAATTTGATCAGGGACATGAACCAAGGGCATAATGTACAATCTACAAAGCTAAATATGAGCCCAAACTCTGAAGTTCTTAGATAACTAAGTAGGGTTTGAATAGATAAAACTATGGTCCCATTAAAAAGGAATCATAATTGGTCCCAGAGGATGGCTAAAGCAGTAGTCTTCAGTCTCCCCAGACATGGATTTGGGGACTTACTTCTTCTTATCATTTTACCATATATTTGTGTAGTGGTTGTGCTGGTGTTGTGATCCATTTGGTAATGCTGCAACCCAGTAGTGGGTACCAACCTACCAGTTGAAGTCCAACATTCAAAAGGCACAGGATGCAGCAACCTTGGCTGAAGTTAAGCAAATCTGAGTTTGGTCAGTTTCTGAATAGGAAACTGTCTGGGAACCTTAACTATACCACCTTCAGTTATACCATGTGAGAAAGGTTTCATAGATTTCATAGAGTTGGGTGGAGCCTACAAGGCCATCGAGTCCAACCCCCTGCTCAATGCAGGAAACTAGAGAAGGGGTCTCCCATCCAAGTAATAACCAGGCTTGACCCTGCTTAGCTTTCCACGCTCAGACAAGCTGAGCCAGCGTAAGTGAGGTATATGTATATGTGTAATATATATTTGAGTAACCATTCCATCCAGCTGCAGTGAGGGAAGATGGGAAGCAGGGCCACCATCAGATCTGCTGAGAAACTACTTCCATCAGGCTCCTCCCTCCATCATCTGGCAGCAGCCATTCCATCAGGCTGCAGCAGAGGGAGAGGAGAGAAGGAGAGCCATTCCATCAGCTCTTCTGAAGGAGCAGCTCCATTGGAGTCTTCCCTGCATCAGCTGTCACCTGGCTGTAGCAAATGGAGAGATGGGACTACAGGGCCACCCCATTGGTTCTCAGCCTCCCCATTGGTTCTGCTGAGAGACCAGCAACGTTTGGCTCCTCCTCTCCTTGAACTGTATGGATTCTAGCTGGTCATTATAAGAACTTGTAACTAAAAACTAGTGCCTGGGTTTGCTTTTTTTTCTCCTCCCTCCCAAAACCCTTTTTTTCTTTTATGTTGTATCTTTTTAGATTGCAAACCTGAGAATAGGGACTGCCGGAAGATAGCGGTTATTGATCTTTGTAAGCTGCTCTTGAAGCCTTTTTTTTCTTGTCTGAAAGATTTCAAATAAAATATTTCAAATGAAAATTAATAAATAAATTAAGTCATATGGCCATTGAAGTTTTTAGGGATGTTGTCTGCTTTAAATGTCTTGGATGGAGAGTTGTTTTTTTTATGGGTAACATTTTTGTTGGTTTGTTTTATGTATGTACATTTTTTATGTATGTACATTTTATCTTTTTGTGCGTGCAGCTTCATTCCTTAATGCCTAAGCACATTTTTTGTGACCTTTTGTTTGACATAATAAAGGTATTATACTAATATGGGTTTTGTAGGTTTCGTAGATGTGTGGTTTAGTTTTGTTCACTGTTATGCAAAGTGTACTAGCCTTTTTAAGGGTGTTTCTGGGTGTTTGGCTGCTTGTCTATCCTGGCACATGGCAGGAATGTTCTGTTGCTGCCTGGGAGATCATGAGCATGAACTAGGCATTGGTGCCAATCATTCAGCAAGACTAGTGCTGCAGCTGTAGAAAGCCTGTGAGGCCAAGGGGTAATCAGGAATAATCATCAGAGCCAAGGGGAAACAGACATTGAAGGAAATCCATGTACTCAACTTCGGTAGTGAGGGGGTGGGGCAAGAATCCCACAGCCAGGAAATGAGTGTTTGTGTATCAAAGATTTGGATCATGATGACGTCTGAGGGGTTCAGACCCTATGCTTTCCTGGTCACTAGCTGTACTTATTGTAACAGGCACCAAATTTTACCCATGCTCACCTTTCAGGCTAGGTGAGAGGTGTGCGGATTTTGTACTGAATTATCGGTATCAGTACGCAAAGTGTAATGTACAAATTGTGCCAAGACTGAAAGCAGTTTTACTTTTGACCTAGCTTTCAGAAATGTATATAAACAATACTGCTTGCCTTATGGTGCTGAAACGGCTTCTGGAAAATATTTTAAGAGAACAAATGAACTAAGTACTTTGTATATAAGGAACTGTGTTCAGACTGGATCAATAAAATATTTCTGGTATTTTAATTAGGACTTGCTATTAGGATTTCCGATTACTCTCCCGTTTAATTTAAAATCTAAATCCTACATGCTGGGTGAAAATTGCAAATGGAAATAAGCTGTACACAATGTGCCTATTATTTTAGTTTCTAAACAGAAAAGAGTATTTGAGGCTTAAATTAAATATTTGAGGCTTAAACCATCATCATCATCATCATCATCATCATCAGTATTTGAGGCTTACATTATTTTAGTTTCTGTATACAGATGCTTCCAATATTTACTAACCTGAAGCTTTTGTGGAATTATTATTATTATTATTATTATTATTATTATTATTATTATCATCATCATCATCATCATCATCATCATCATCATCATTTATTTATCGCCCATCTGGCCAGCAACCGGCCACCCTGGGCGATGTACATAGGATAAAAACAAGCCTTAAAATGTTAGAAATGACCAGGCCATGCCTGATGGCTGCTGTAGACATTTAATGTTCAAGCTACGGTTCCAGCTATATATAGTTCACAAGCCCATGTGCAACAGACAGTACACTGAGTGGCTGATTCCATGGCACTTATGTCATTCATTGAAGTAAACAGGACTATAGTAGCATAAATTGTCGTTATTCTCAGAGGGGTAGACTTGTTAGTCTACTGCAGCAAAAACAACAAAGAATCTTGTGGCACCTTAAAGACTAACACATTTATTCTGGCATAAGCTTTCATGGACTACGGCTGACTCCATCACATTGCTTTCTGTTTCCCGTTCTTCCATCTCCACTGTAACTGATGATATTGCCATAAATCTTTGGAAACTCAAACACCAGATGAAGTGGGCTAGTCCATGAAAGCTTATACCAGGAAAAAAAAAATTGTTAGTCTTTAAGGTTCCACAAGCAACTGAAGTCTGCAGCAGCCAACACCAGCACCTGGACATGGTCACTCTCAGGAGAGGAAGGTGAGAAGACCTGGGCTGCCTTCTTCTCACCCTGCCAGCCTTTCTACCATCCTGCCAGCTGCCTTACCACCTCATCAGCCTTCTGCCTTGGCTGGCGCTACTGGCTGGATTGGGGCCCCTTTCCTGGGAGAAGCTCCACGGCCAGCAGGAGGAGGGCGACTCCCCCAGGCCTGCCTGATTAGGGCGCCTGCCACCTGGGCTGCTTGACGCTCTGCAGGCCTTTATCTGCCGGCCCGGAGCAGGGTGCCACAAGGGCAAGGGCCACCCCCCCTAACACTGCTATTTGTTTGCTCGGTGCCCTTGGTGGGGGGGACGGACTGTTTTTCCCTGTCTAGGGCCTGAAGTTCTGAACATGTGCCTTGGAGGGGAGTCATGGGGCCAAGTGGGGGGTTCTGTGGGCCCCCCGATTAGTGTAGTGATGGGTAGAGGGAGATATGGCATTGGGAGGAGGACTAGCCAGGTAAGGGGAACATGGCCCAGACACTTAATGGCTGTGCCATGTTCCGGTCCTCCTCACACCTGCAGGTTTGGTGGTTGCCCTATCAGCCTGCCCTCGGGTCTCTGGACGCTGCTTCTAAATGCCAGATCAGTCCAAAATAAAACCTCCCTCCCTCATCCACAATTTAATAGTGGATGAGGCTGGCCGAACAGGCATGTATTACCGAGACCTGGGTGGGTGAACAGGGAGGAGTTTGTGAGAGTAAACTAGAGTAAAAGCTTTGCCCGCTTAACTCTTAGTATTACGCACGGAAGGAAGAAAGCAAAAGCAATGTATTGATAGTAAAGTGTTTATTCAGTTGTAAGACTCTTACGAGATTAAGGCGTGTCACACGCAGAAGAGAGGTTCTTTGAAGATGGTAGCACAACACCGTGCTCACCCCTACTTTATAGTATTTAACTATAAACAATAGGAGGGTTATACAACGGTTACGCAATAATTACATAACTTGTTGACTTGCAAACTTGTTATCTTGCATGTGTCACCAGACCGTGACGTATAGTCACCTTGAATCTAAGTCAGGAGATGTTTTGCACTCCATTCACTTCTGCACCCCACACTAAACCCAACATCCCCCTGCGTTTAGTGTAGGTGCAGAACGTGGTATCCATCTAATACAACAGCAACAGTTTTGTCAGCTTCTGGTGCTGTTCCTTTCCAATTGGCTTTGACAAGAGATCTGCTGGGATATCTCTACCAGCCAGGAATTGAACTCGCATCAGACCACTTCTGATGTATTCCTTTGCATGACTCAATTTTATCTGCAAATACTTTGTTCTTTGTTTATTGCTATCTGTTTTCAAAATAGCAATACTGGCTTGGTTGTCCTGAAAAACTGTGATTGGTTTTTCAACATCAATTCCAACATCTTTAAACAATTGCAATAACCATTCAAGATTTACAATGGCATAATTCAATGCATTCAGTTCAGCTTCAGTTGAACTCAAACTTACAGTAGATTGTTTCTTGCAAGCCCAATCAAACAATGCATTATTATAACAATAACAAACTCCAGAGGTGCTTTTGTTGTCCTTACTATCACTACCAAGTTACAGGAACCTAGATTCCACCTAAACATCAGGAAAAATTTCCTGACTGTCAGAGCAATAAGACAATGGAATCAACTACCTAGGGAGGTCGTGGGCTCTCCCACTCTGGAGGCATTCAAGGTGCAGCTGGACAGACATCTGTCAGAGATGCTTTGACCTGGATTCCTGCATTGAGCAGGGGGTTGGACTCGATGGCCTTGTAGGCCCCTTCCAACTCTACTTTTCTATGATTCTATGATTCTATGAAAACTGGCATCTGCATGAATCTGTAAGCCACCTGTGCTTTGAGATGTGAAACGTAGTCTGAAGTGTAATGTTCCCTTCAGATAACGCACAACTCTTTTCAGAGCTTTCCAAGCATGTTCTGTGGGGTTAACAGTTTGCCTACTCAATAGGTTCACACTGACAGCAATATCAGGCCTTGTTGCATGTGCAATGAAACTTAGCTGTCCCAATATGCTTCTGTACAGTGTTGCATCCTCAAACTGTTTTCCATCAGCATGTGCTTGAAAATCAACAACCATTGGAGTATCTACCGAGTTAGCATGCTCCAAATGCAGCTTTTCAATCACATCCATGATTTTCCTGGTTTGATGAAGCAAAATACTGCCTTCTTTATCCCTTTCCACTTCAATTGAGAGATAGTTGGTCACATTGCCAAGCAATTTCAATTCAAAATGAGATTTCAAATCCAGTATCAGTTTATCATATTGCTTTTTGTCTTCCCAGAAAAGCAGCAAATCATCAACATAACGAAGTACATACAGTTTATGTCCCTGTTCCTGTTTAACAAACAAACATTGATCTGCCACTCCCTGTGCAAATCCCAAATCCAGCAGTGTTTTAGTTAAAACAGAATTCCAGCACCTTGCTGATTGTTTAAGTCCATACAAAGACTTCTGTAAATGACAAACCACGTCTTTTTTCACAGCAACACCATCCGGTGGTTGCATGTAAATGTCCTCAGACAATTGACCATACAAGAACGCTGTGGTAACATCCAAATGTGAAATATTCAGATTTCTCTCAGCAGCAATCTTAAACATCAGTCTGATTGTTTCAAAGCGAATTGTAGGTGCAAATACCTCGTGGTAATCCAAACCCTCAATTTGCGCAAAACCACGTGCAACTAATCTCGCTTTGTGACGTGCCACCTTTCCGGTGTGGTCAGTTTTCACTTTAAAAATCCATCTGCTATCAATTATTTTCATGGATGGCTGTTTCTTTACCAGCTTCCATGTTTTGTTCTTATCCAAAGAATTTAACTCAGCTTGCATAGCCTGAAGCCATGGTGTAGCTTCCTTAGCAGATAATTTCTCTACCTCCTTGTAACTCTGAGGTTCAAAAATGGCTTTTCCTGCAAATTCATCCTGATATCTCACAGGTTGTTTAGTAGGACGTTTTGATCTACGCAACCTTTTCCTTTCCTCATCAGAACTATCAGTTTCCTGTTTCAATGAACTTGCACCAATGGTGAACAATGGTTTCTGTTCAGTTTCATCCTCTGAACCATGTGGTGTTTCAGTATCAGAGGAGTCAGATTCACCTGACTGTCTTGGAGTACTCTTAATGCTTTTGTATTCTGATTCTGTATCTGAATCTGACTCTGAACCTGAATCCTCAGGATCAGTAGTGCCTACAGAATAGGGTTGAAAAATCCCAACCTTTTCCCAATTAGCATTATACTCAACACTTCTAGACAATCTTATAGTCTGGGTGTCAGACATGAGAACACGATATGCACCTTTCTCATATCCTAGAAAAATCCCATGCAAGCCTCTTTTTCCTAGCTTCTGACTCTGAGGTGTGTGCACCCACATATCAGACCCAAAAATCTTGAAGTGTTTCACAGTAGGTTTCTTGTTATACAGCTTCTCATAAGGTGTACAATTCAACAATTCAACTGAAACTTCTATTGTGTACATAATTGAAACAATTCAGTGCTTCTGCCCAAAACACATCATCCAAATTAGCATCAGTTAAAAGACATTTCAATCCATGTAACAGTGTCTGATTTTTTCTTTCACACAATCCATTTTGCCATGGCGAGCGTGGACTGGCAACCATGTGTTCAATACCACGTTTAGTTAGAAATGCGTCAAATTGCGCTGAATTGAACTCCCCTCCCATATCTGTAAAGAAACAGGTGACATGGGTATTATGCTTGTTTTCCACCCAAGCACAATATTCCTGGAATCTGTTCAATGCTTCAGCTTTATTTGCTAGCATGTAAACAAACGTGTATCTCGTGTATTGATCAACCAACACCATGAAGTAGCGTGCCCCTCCTCTGGAAACTGTCAGAGGACCCACTAGATCACCATGAACAAACTGAAATGGTTTTTCCAGCTTGTCTTCCAGTTTGCTTACCTTTAGGTGCTTGCTTTACCTTGTGTTGCGCACAAGAAATACATTTCATGTGAAAATTACACTTTTGCAAATGCATACCTTCAACCATTGTCTGCATTTTCTTCACAGCCTGAAAATTCAAATGGCCATACATTCTATGATAGGCATGTATGCATTTATCGTGTATTGGAGCATTGACCTTTGAAGCAGAAACTTTACTCCCTTCTATTTCTTTTACATCATTACAAACCCTGTATGATAAAAGAAACAAACCATTTTGTAGCTTTCCAAACAAAAATACTTTCCCATCTTTCAGTATTTCACATTTAGCTACAGAGAATTTTACAATAAACCCTTGATTAGTCAGTTGAGAAATGCTCAGTAAATTTTCTGATAAGTCAGGGGCAAATAACACATTCTTGATTGTTGTGTTTAAACTCTCAAGAAACACAGTTCCAAAACCATGACTGTCAAATACCTGACCATTGGCAAGATGAATCTTCCCCTTTTGTTTAGTAAAAGTTGTAAACAAATTTCTATCTCTGCACATGTGTCGGGTAGCGCCGCTGTCAAAAACAAAGTAAGAAGTTCCCTTTGTTTTGCCTGTTTCAATCAACAATGCTTTCGCCCCAGAGGTCGGCTTGGAAGCCCCCTGCTGTTTTCCAGCTTTCTTTTTCTTTTTACAATCTTTTTAAAAATGTCCCATTTTCCCGCAAGAAAAGCATCGTTTTGCTTTTAAAGCTGCCGCTGATTCTTCAGCTGAAATCACGCCCCTGCTGATTGGTACAGCTTTCTGTTCCTCTCCATGGTAACTGGCAGCGACACGGCGATCCACTTCTGCCATAAGCCTCGCCTGAATCAGTTCCACGGTCAGCTGTGCTGCTGGGATGGCTGCCAGCTGAGAAGCGATGCCTTCAAAGGAAACATCCAAACTGCTGAGAACAACATAACAGAATTGTAAATCCGGTATCTAGACTCCTCGAGATAACAATTCGTCACGCAGCAACCTCAGATGCCGTAAATGAGCACATACGTCACCATCCTTGGTTAGCTCAGCCCGATATAGCTTCTTAAAGAAAACAACTGTAGATCCAGTCTCCCACCGGAGATAAATAGCTCGTAGTGCCTCCCACTTGAGTTTAGCAGTTCGTGGTGCTCGAACATTCACCAGTTGCTCATCAGAGACACCCATAGTTATTAGAGCACTTGCTTTTTGATCAGCAGTTGTCCATGCAGCCGTCACTTGCGCTGGTGGATCATCTGTTACAGCATGCCATATATTGTCCATGCGTAGCTGTGCTTCCATTCGCTGAGACCATATTGAGAAATTATGATCTGTCAGCTGTGGAAAAGTGAAGCCTCTGTCTTTGCGTTCTTCTGCCATTCTGCTGTACTTTCAGTCAAAGAAGTGCTGTAATCCGAGCCGCTGTTATCAAAGCTCTAGCATTCCAAACTGCACAAGCAGCATTCAGCAATCATAAACATTTACTATAAACATTGCCTTTCTTATCCTATCCTGGGCCCATAACCGATGTGAGAGTAAACTAGAGTAAAAGCTTTGCCCGCTTAACTCTTAGTATTACGCACGGAAGGAAGAAAGCAAAAGCAATGTATTGATAGTAAAGTGTTTATTCAGTTGTAAGACTCTTACGAGATTAAGGCGTGTCACACGCAGAAGAGAGGTTCTTTGAAGATGGTAGCACAACACCGTGCTCACCCCTACTTTATAGTATTTAACTATAAACAATAGGAGGGTTATACAACGGTTACGCAATAATTACATAACTTGTTGACTTGCAAACTTGTTATCTTGCATGTGTCACCAGACTGTGACGTATAGTCACCTTGAATCTAAGTCAGGAGATGTTTTGCACTCCATTCACTTCTGCACCCCACACTAAACCCAACAGAGTTAGTATCTCCCAGCTCTGCCCACCGGGGTACTTGGTGCAGCATCAGGGTAGATCTGAGGGCCGGGGAGGGGGGGTTGCCATGGTCTATAGGAATTCTCTCTCTCTCTCCAGGCTCCCCGTCCATCTGACTACTGGTCTGGAGTGTTTGCACCTTGTCTTGGGCCAGCGGGACAGATTAGGGATTCTGTTGGTGTACCGCCCACCCCGCTGCTCAACAGACTCCCTGGCTGAGCTGACGGAGGTGGTCTTGCTGGCGATGCTGAGGTCCCCCAGGCTGTTGGTCCTGGCTGGGGGATGTTAACATCCATGCTGAGGGCACTTTGTCTGGTGTGGCTTAAGAATTCATGGACTCCATGACAACCATGGGACTGTCCCAACATGTCATCGGCCCAACACATGTCACAGGGCACACTCTGGACTTGGTTTTTTCAGCCGAGCATGGAGATGGTGATCTGAAGGTGGGGGACTTTGAATCGGTCCCCTTGTCATGGTCAGATCACTACCTGCTGAGATTTAGACTAACGGCAGCTTTTCCCCTCTGCAAGGGTAGGGGACCTATTAAGATGGTCCGCCCCCGGAGGCTGATGGATCTGGATGGTTTCCAGAGGGCCCTTGGGGGGTTTCCGGCTGATATGGCTGGCGGTCCTGTCGAGTCCCTGGTTGATCTCTGGAATAGAGAGATGGCCTGGGCATTGTCCATTGTCTTGAGCTCCCTCTCTGTAGTAGAGCTCGTACGGCTCCGTGGTATACCCCAGAGCTGAGAGTGATGAAACAAAACAGGAGACAGCTTGAGTGCAGGTGGAGGAAAACTCCTAGCAGATGCAATTGAGCCCTGGTATGTGCCTATAGCCAGGTATATCTAGAGGCAGTGAGGGTGACAAAGCGACAACATCTCACTGCCTCTATCCAATCATCTCTTTGCCACCCAGCTGAGCTCTTTAGGGTCATCCGGGGCCTGTTATACGCTGGCCCCAGGGACATTATTGACCCATCAATGCCCGCTGCAATATATTTGCTAGGCACTTCCAGAAATCCTCTCTGGACCCGGAAGATCTTAACAACTTTTGGCCGGTGGCAAATGTTCTGGGCAAGGTCCTTGAGCGGGTGGTGGCCAACCAGATCCAGGCGCTATTGGATGAGACTGATTATCTAGATCCATTTCAGTTGGGGTTCAGGCCTGGTTTTGGCACGGAAACATCTTTGGTCGCCCTGTATGATAACCTATGCTGGGAGAGAGACAGGGGAAGTGCGACCCTGTTGATACTCCTGGATCTCTTGGCGGCTTTCGATACCATTGACCATGGTATCCTTCTGGGGAGGCTGTCTGAGTTGGGGGTGGGGGGGCACTGCATTGGAGTGGTTCCACTCCTACTTGGATGACCGGCTCCAGAAGGTGGTGCTTGGGGAATGTTGCTCGACCCCATGGACTCTCCAGTACGGGGTTCCTCAGGGGTCGGTCTTATCCCCCATGCTATTTAATATCTACATGAAACTACTGAGTGGGGTCATCTGGAGTTTTGGAGTGCGTTGCCATCAGTATGCTGATGACACGCAGCTCTATTTCTCCTTTTCATCTTCAGCAGGTGCCTGGCTGCGACAATGGACTGGATGAAGGCTAACAAACTGAGGCTCAATCCAGACAAGGCAGATGCTGTTAGTGGGTGGTTCCTTTGACCGGATGGAGGGTGTTCAACCTGTTCTGAATGGGGTTGTACTCCCCTTGAAGGAGAAGGTTCATAGCTTGGGGGTGCTCCTGGAGCCATCTTTGTCACTTGAGGCTCAAGTGGCCTCAGTGGCAAGGAGTGCCTTCTACCAGCTCCAGCTGGTGGCCAGCTACACCCCTATCTGGACAGGGATAGCCTGGTCTCAGTAATCTACGCTCTGGTAATCTCTAAACTAGACTACTGCAATGCACTCTACATGGGGCTGCCTTTGAAGACTGTTCGGAAGCTGCAGCTTGTGCAAAATGCGGCAGCCAGGCTTATTGCAGGGATTGGAATGTCCGAGCACATTACACCAGTTCTGGCCCATTTGCACTGGCTGCCAATATGCTTCCGAGCCGAATTCAAGGTGCTGGTTCTAACCTATAAAGCCCTACACGGCTTAGGACCACAATACCTGATGGAACGTCTCTCCCAACCGCAATCTACCCGGACACTGTGCTCAACATGTGGGGCCTTTCTCCGATTGCCACCTCCAAGAGAGGCTCGGTTAGTGGCAACAAGGAGGAGGGCCTTCTCAGTGGTAGCCCCCCAATTATGGAATAAGCTCCGCAGTGAGACCCACCTCGCGCCAATCTTACTATCTTTTTGGCGCCAGGTTAAGACTCTATGCCAAGGCATTCAACAGTTAAGGGCTCAAAATAGCACATGGGGGCGGGCGGGCGGGAATTGTCACCTGTAGGCTTAGTTTTATTAACTTTTGTATTGTCATTTTAAACTGTGCTTTTAAATTTGGTTTTTAATGTTTTAAACTATACAGTATTGTATGTTTTTTTGTCGTTTTTATGTCTAAATTGTGTACCGCCCAGAGAGCTTCGGCTGTGGGGCGGTATAGAAATGAAATAAATGAAATGAAATGAAGACTCCTCATTGTCTTAAATTGTCATTTGTTTTCCTCCTATAAATCTTGGCTGTTATTTTAAATAGACAAAAATATTTTAAGGGTGAGCCCGTAAACTCTGTTACAGCTGCTAAGGGCTCCAAAGTGAAAGAGTACCTGGGTAAGGCAGCAACCTTCAGACACAACTTTTGGACCATGACTTGGGTAGGCAATCTTTGTGGGCTGTGGGAATATTTGGCATGTTGTCCTGGGCACCACCACAAAATGGCTGTCATAGGAAATGTGGCAAAGGACAAGTAATCTGCCCAAAACACTGAGTGCAAGGCAGAGATGGGGTCTGAGCCCCAACACACTAAACAATACCTTTGAACCTACAGTTTTCAAGACCCAACAGAATGTGAGAGCTGGACTGACTCGGGTTCAAAAGCTTACCTAGCCAGTGACCCTCAGTCCTAGTCACGCAGACGGAAGGAGGAGATAACAGCAGTTAATAAAGATTAAAGAGTTTATTTGTAAGACCCAATTACATGGGATTAAGGCAAGCAATGCATCTCTTACTCACTACATGATTGCAGATTCAAATCCAAGACCCCAGTGGTAAGGCTGAGATGAAGTGAAGTGACTGACCTGAAGTAGAAGTCCAGAACAAGAGTCAAATGAGGGGATGTGTGTCTTACCCCAACTTATATAGTAAGACCCTATTTACAGTATCTATAAATAGGATATTACTCACCAGTTATATAACCTATTCTTCACAACATGTTTACTGCAACTGTCCCATGAGTCTGAGTCATAGACCTTGACATTATGTCTGGTGACAGAAGACCTTGTGTACTTCACCTCAAGAGACATCCACCATGTCAGGTGACAATCCTGATGTCAGGTGACAATTCTCATTCTGCCCATGCAAAACCTAACACAGAAATCTATGTCACAGCAATCCCAACTGCTGGTAAGAAAAATTGTTATTAAAAAAAAAAAAAAGAGCATGGGATTGGACACCTTGATGGGCACCAAGAAATGTGTCTGGGGTTAAGAACAGATAGTACACTTGATCTTAGCCAAAAGGCTGAGAAGTTGCTGGGGTTGCACTGGCGCCCGTGGCGTAGGCACCATGTTGGCCTTCCCCATCCTAATCCTTCTGTTTCTTGCTTGTTGTACTTTCTGTTTCTCATTCCTCCATTTCCACGATGACGGATGACATTGCCACAAATCCCTCCAAATCTGTGGAAATTCAACCACAGGATAGTTACAAACATTTTCTTAATTTTATTAATCCACCAAGGCACCAAATTTGAATGTTTCTGGGTGAGGAATACACCCCACTGGCTTGCTCTGCGAAAAGCAGAGAGAGTCGAGACCAAACAGTGATCCACAGTTTGCTAAGTTTGGGGAAGGGGTCATAGCTCAGTGGTAGAGCACCTGCTTCGCATGCAAAGTGCCTAAGATTCAGTGCTTGGCATCTCCAGGTAGGGCTACGAAAGACTCCTGACTGAAACCCTGAAGAGCTGCTGCCAGTCAGTGTGAACAATATTGAGCTCGATGGGCCAATGCTTTGACTCAGTATAAGGCAGCCAGGGCCGGCGCTACCATTAGGCCAACTAGGCAGCTGCCTAGGGCGCAGGGCTAAAGGGGGCGCCAGAAATAGGGAGGGAGGGCTCAAGTGGGAAGGGGGGGCGCTAAATATCTGATCTTGCCTAGGGCACCAAACTACACCAAACTGCCTTGCACCGGCCTGAAGGCAGCTTTCTCTGTTCCTAACTCACCAAGTAAGCCTCTGCCTTCATTGCAATATGGTAATAATAGTAGTAGTAGAAGCAGTAGAGGTAACAACAACAACAACAACAGATTTAAGGCTGGCATACTTGCAACAGAGTCAAGCAATTGTGCATGCATATCTTTCTTTGGCAGTTTTACAAAAAGAAGGCATAAAGAATGCACGGATGTGACCAGATTGTTTTGCAATCCAAATAAAAGCTCATTTTAACGTTTCCAACCCCTCCCACCTATGTATGCTCAAATGCTCACTACAAAAGGTTACGTACTTGATGTCATCTGCAGTCATTTCTTTCCATTTATAATGAGAGAAAAATGAGCTGTCTTTTTAGTACAGATGATGCTCAAAGTTGTGGATTTCAACCAAAGGAAACGAGACATTTCCATGGAGCGACCAGCAACCCTTTCTCTTGGGAGCATTATACAAACGTATACATTGCATTTGGAGGTGCATCCATGATACTATATACACACTATAGTTATCATGAATTTGGAACTGATTTTGTTGTGAAATAATGAGGAAGTCTTTGGATGCTGACAAACACTTAGAATTCTGAAAGATTTAGTTCTCAAAATTGGATGGATTTAGGTCAGTGATGCCCATATTCTATGACCACCGTAATTGCCTCATGGAAATGATATGTGTTGCTCTCCAAGCTGCAAGGAGTAAGAACGGCAGGAGGAACTAATAAAGGCTGTTTTTTCCCCACCAGATAATTGGGTGGATCCAACAAATCCTATTCTTGAGAAGTCTGGAAAGCACTGCTTTAAGTTCAGATTTCAAGGAGGAAAGCACTACCTATCTTTGCTTCATAAAACAGAGAATAAGAAGAAAACCTACTGAATAGGCCACTATCTTCTAGTCAGAAACAAAGACAGCGTACCACAATTAAGTAGCAGAGTGAACAAATTGCCTCCTCTTACGTGTTCTCAGAAACTATTGAGTGGGCTTACCCTCCTGTTAGTTTTCTCTGCAGACAATTGACTCCTTCACAGTGACATCTTGCAAAATACATTTTCTTACTGGGCTGCAATTATTAAGTGTGCTAGTGAATAAACAGGCATTTAAAACTCTGCAGCAACAGCTACGTGATTTCCCGCTTTATACTTTCATGTAGTCTGCAGTTCTTTACTTTTGTTTTAACTACCAGGCATTTCTTAGTGTCGACCTGCTTTACGGATCTTCTGCAAGGGGATCAGAATGTTCCGATGGCATCTGTTGATTTTCAAGCACAGTTCAACTCTTAATGATTTAAAGTTTTTCACATTCCATTCAGCTTCATGAATTCTGGAGCAGAACACAGCGATGGCGACTGGAGATGTCTCACTGAATAACCCACATTCGAGCGTGCATATAGCTAAATATATGACCATTGTGGAATAACACTTTCAAATGTGTTTCCTTTTAAAACAAACTTTCCTTTATTTAGCAAGGATGTCCTAGGTGGGAAAACAGAAGGTTTCTGTATGGGAAGGGAGCTATTAGATTGAAGAGCCAGGAGATTTAAAAGCTTTGCTCTCACAGCTGCATTCATTCAGCTAGATTATGTGTACGCTGCTCTGCATAAAAACACCTATATTAAAATTAATCTCAGAAAGTTTGCCTGGTCTAAGTTGTTTCATCAGCATTATTATTTGTAACCTAGATCTAAATAACTACACTGCATTACAGCTTAATCAATATATTGATGTTACCTAATATTTGGCATGTAATAAGATAGGCTTCATTGGTATGTCCTATATTGTTTTGATGGTATAGCCGGCCTGCACAATGTTACACAAATGCCAAATGCAGCCATCAAGCATCAGCTATTTATTGTGGCCTGCAAGGTGGTTGATAACTTCCTGTTTTTGTATACCAAGATAGGAAGCAAAAACAAGGAGTTGTATCCAGTGGCATCAATCCACTAGCGCAAAGCTTGCAGAAACCCTATTTTCTTTCTTTTTAAAAATAAATTTTATTTAATTATTATAAACTACATACAAAACTGTAAAACACAAACATACAACTAAAATAAACCATAAGGTGCACCCCCCACCCACCTAGGGACCAACTAATATACTTCCATCCCCTTGATCAATTAAATTCCACATTCCAAAAATATAACATATCCTGACAAGGCATGCTCCCCTTCCCTTTTATTAATACAGAGTCTAATAATTGATTCCATATATCCATAAAATTATTCTTCTTTAACTGTCCCTTTTTGCATTTGATACTACAAGTTAGTTTATCATTTAGGGCTATATCCCAAACTTCCTTATACCAGTCAGTTATTAGGAAAACATGTACTTTCCATTTCCTCTCTATCATTAACCTAGCCGCAGTTAACAAGTTTACAATTAGTTCCTTCGTATTTTGGGCACACGTGACTTTATCAGTTATTGATAACAAAGCAAGTTTAGGACAGACCTCTAGATTAATACCAATAATTTCCAATATTTCTGTAAAAACCTCTCTCCAAAATTCCAGAACATTTTTACAACTCCACCACATATGAGCATATATACCTATTTCCTGACATCCTCTCCAACAAAGTGTGGAGCAATTGTTATCTATTCTATTTAATCTTACTGGAGTTAGGTACCATCTCCATATTATTTTATAGAAATTCTCCTTTATCCTAGTTGACATAACTTTCACAATCCGTCTATCCCATATATTGTTCCCACCCACCTTCGAGGTCACCTCTTCAAATTCGTTATCCCATACTGTCTTTAGATGGTCATCTTGTTCTTCTTCTAGAAACCCTATTTTCATCCTTGTGCACACCTCCAATCCAGTAGTTTGATTCCACTTGCGCAAGTCATTGTGCAAGCCATTCCTCAAGCCATTGCACCAGAGGTTGCACAAGTTGTTCTGCAAGGCATCCTGTGATATGTTCCACAAGGCATTTCACAAGGCATTGCACTACTTGTGGCACAGTGGTTAGAATGTTGGACTGGGACTCAAGAGATCCGGGTTCTAGTCCCCACTCAGCTATGAAATTCACTGGATGACTTTGGGCCAGTCACTGACTCTCAGCCTAACCTACCTCATAGGGTTGTTGTGAGGATAAAATGGATTATGATTATTATTATTATTATTATTATTATTATGATTATTATGAAAGCTGCCTTGGGTTCCCTGCAGGAAAAATGTGGGATATAAATATAGTAAATAAATGATTACATTGCCATTAGGATAGGTGTTACTTTCTCTACTAGTTCTGCTGGTTGCTCTGCTAGAGATTGTGCAACCGCTAGCGGAACAAAACCAACTCTAGTACTATTCCCACTAGCATAATGTTAGATATAACCCAAGGGATTTATTGATACCGTGTAATGTGGTTTCAATTGTATAAGGCAACATGTGAGCAAAATGCCTGAGTAGGGCTTCTCCAGCTGAATATTAATATTCCACTCTCAGGTAATTTAATTCTGGAAATTATTCACTGTGAAGGAAGGTAAGCAATTAGGTGTTCACTTCACTTGCCTAACTACCCAGCCAGCCCAAAGCAGAAAGGGGCCATAACTCAGTTATGGCGCCTTATCATATCATGTATATGCTTCACATGTATGAAATACCTGGTTTAGTCCCTGGGCACTCCAGTTAAAAGGATTTCATGTAGCAAGGCTGGGAAAGAAAGACCTTTGCCTAACAGCTGTTGCCAGTCATTGAAGACAATCCTGGCCTAGATGGGTCATTGTTATGGCTCTGGATAAAGGCATCTCCTTATATCTGCCTGTTGACACTGCAAAACCCAAACAGTAGCTAAAAGGAAAGCCAACCACAAGGCTTGCCTCTGTCTCATATTCAAAACTAGTATACTGGACAAAGTTATAGATCAACAGTTCAACTCAACAGGATTAATTTCCACATGTACTGACTGACTTTACTGATTGATTTGTTCAATATCCCAACTCTATCCCATGGACTCAGAGTGGGTTACAGTAGTTTTTCCTAAATGTTAATAGCCCTGTCCCTTAGGAGTTCATCATCTAAGGCAACCAAATAGTTTGGGAGATAAAAGAGGATAAATTAAATGAAAGCTGACATTGTAAACATAAACATCTATTTAAAAACAATGACAAAAGGCCCATATCATACCATAAGTAACCAGTGCAAAAAGCCACCCAAAGCACAATGCTTTTTTTTTGCAGACGACTACCTGCTAAATGACAACTTGGCTACTTATTAAACAGGTGCTGCAAAGTTACGCGGGATTGGTGATGGCTTCTCTGGAACTCTGCCAAGGGGCAGATGGATCTTCACTCCTAAGACCTGGGATGCTCCACCTGTCCAGCAGTAGCAACCTCAGGAGCACTTAAGTTAGACTAACATTGGATTCAACCCATTGGATACAACCCTATGTAGTTTTCCATGCAAAGAATTATTGTCAATATTGACCCTAAAAAATTTAGCACTGGACACAAAACATCCAAGTGGTTGTAGTAATAAATACCTAATGATGATGATGGATGATGATGATGATGATGATGATGATGATGATGATTTGCCATCCTTTACACAGCATCTGCTGCTGAGGCAAGAGTTTCATAGGAGGGCCAGCCCTGATTATCTCAAAAGTGGGAGTATTCAATAACCAGTAGACATGGTCAGGAAACATATTCATGTAGGCAAACACATTTTGTATATATAGGTATGGTTATTGCTTAGAAATAGCTTGAGAATCCCCTGAGTAACCTTTACTGGACCTCTTCCCTTCCAAACGAGCTAAGAGAGAATAAATACTGATCTGCTGCTGTATATTGTTATAAAACAGGATACAAGAGAGTGCAGATTAGTTCCGTTAGAGGAAAAACACAGATTGTTTCTTTTCTTTCTATGCTGTATTTTCCTGCAAGGGACTCCCTTGACAGTGCAAGCAATGCCTTTCATGTTTTATTGTCATGTCATAACAGTCTTTGTGCTTCAAGAAACTCCACCAGTTCCTTCTGCATTTTTTTTAGTCATACCCCTAAGCCAGAAGGAAAATGGCTTGACAAAGCTTCTGTCCCTTTTGTTCCATGGAATGCTTGAGCCTGTTCCATAAGAAACCTGATGAATGCTCCCAGTGTTAGTTACAAAGTACACTGGACACACGCCTGATTCTGCAGGCCTTGATCCATTCTCAGTAGCTTTAGTATTTTACTCCATTTTCACATTGCTGCATACATGTAAACATGAATGTAAGAACACAAGAATATGAGAAGAGCCCTGCCGGTTCAGAACAAGGCCTATCTAGTCCAGCATCCTGTTAACCCAGGCATCTACAACCTTTTGGGGCTAGTGGCCACATTTGGAATTTTGAGGGAGTGCCATGGGCGTACTTATAAAATGGCTGCCATAGGTGGGGGGGCTTGTCCAGTCACAAAATGGCTGCCATAGTGGGTGTGGACCAGTCCCAAAACACCAGTTTCCCAGATGGTAAGCTGTTGTGACTAAAAGGAAGGTAACTTGGCCAAGAAACTGAGTACAAGGCAGAGGTGGGGTCTGAGCCACAAATGCCAAATTTCAAATTTGTTAAAGACTCTCATGACATCCCTCTCCTGCTGTTTCCCTCCAGCAACTGGTATTCAGAGTCATGCTGTTTCTGGTCCTGGAGGTAGTGTATAGCCATCATGACTAGTAGCCATTGATTGCTACTAGTACTTGTATGTGTACAATAGGCCTTTCTTGAGCTCATCTACATACTCTTCTAATGTGCCATGCTTCTTTAAACAAAGCTAGTTGAAAGATAATGGAGACTCATCACTGTACCAGACTATGGGGCCTAACATGTGATGTAGGAGGCAAGAATGTTGGTCTTCCAGTTTGGTCTTTTGTATTCACATACAAAACTGAGACTCACTTACTTCTGGCTATTCCATGCTGCCCTACCCCAGTAACCTTCTGTGGTACAAAAAGCAGTGCCTGCGCCTTATGCAAGCTCTGTTGCCAGAATTCAAAATTTCCCCGTGCAGGGAACATCACCACTGTTAAGGGAACAAGCAACCACCATGTTCTGAGGTGCTATGAATTTTAAGGAAGCCCAGTGCAAGGTCAGAATGGGCAACTTCTTCATATCAATAAACTTCCAGAGAATGGCAGCAGGAGACACCATTTTGAATTGGACCTTACTTGCTGTAGCTGTGGCTTTCAAATGAAGAGGTGTGTCTCTTTGTCAAAATGTGGGCAGATGACATTGGAGATGCAAGGTCCTTCTGATGCTTCTCACTGCATGCCTTGCAAGAGCCATGAGGCAGTGTTAACTAAGTACCACACCTTCAAATCAGTGGATGATACTGATGGTGAACTGTATGTCCCACTTCTTGTGTTCATTGTCAATGCAGAGGATACAATCCACTGCTTTTAACAAGTCTTTCCCGAGGCCTCCCATGGACATCTTCTGGCTAACATGGCGCTGTCCTATTACCTTTAATCCCACTGAAGCCAGGCTGAAGAAAAAAGTGAGATCTACAAAGTGGCTGCCGGGTTTGTTTCATTACTTTGTTGTAAAATTTATATAATTTATAATGTAGCTAACATTAAGCATACAATTCAAGCTCAAGTTGACTTACGATAATTTAAAACAAAACCATATAACAACAAAATCAATTAAAATACAAGAAAAATACAGAGAGTAAAACAATAAAACCACAGAAGCAGTAAAAACAAAACAAAGCTAAACTAAACATATCCTAACTAAACATTGCCTGCTGAAGAAAAACTAGCAAAAAGCATTTACTCATGTGCAAGGTGATGCATCTGATTTTTGCTGATCCCCCTTACCTATTACTGCTATATCCCATACTGTTCTGGAGGGTCCCCCAATCAGAATCTGTCAGAACCAGCTTTTCAGTGGTGTGGGGGCTGCAGTGGGTAAGGGAAGACTGAGAAAAATTGAATATCCCAGCTTGCATGAGTATGAATGCTTTCTGCTAGCACAAAGCTACTAATGTGCTTTGGTAACACCCCATTATTACCAATTTGACCCTCAGCGGGACACACTTTGCTGACACTTTTCTAAACTTTAAAAATTCTTCATGAGTACCATATTCCATACCTCTGATCTTTTGCCTCTCTACGTACATTTTACATTTTACCCACTAATAGAAATATGGATGAACCATTGAGCAATATATGGAGATGATATGATATGATATGATGTTCCTCCTTCCCCAAGCAGGGAACAGGTCAGCTTTTAATGAGTGAATTTCCTTTGGAAGATTGAGCACTGGAGATTCAAGGTGTCACTGTAATTACCTGCCTTTTTATTTACAAATGTGCAGGTTCAGCAAGCATAATGAGATGCGGAAGCAACAAGCAAGCAATGTCCAAAGCAACACCAGCATCCTGGGCTATGAAGACCTTTCCAGAAAAGTTTATGAGAAGCCGTATGGCTTAAATGAGCAAAGACTGTCTGCAGGAACTGCAGATGGAGATTCAGCAAGGAACGTGTGGACTGATAAGGCTTGATAAAATCCCCAGCCTTGATGGCTCATAATCCACCCTGTAGGCCCGTCTGCCTACGTGGATTCAGCAGAGCGTGAGATGGAAGATACAGCCTCTGTCTCATGTGTGTAACTGGCCCATGTAGCTCACATAGAGATTCACTGTCTCCCATACGCAGCACATTCCAAGCGTCTCGGGTTACAGCCTCTGCTCCAGCTTGCCGCTTGCTCCAGCTCAGCTGTAATTAGGAATTGCCATAGAATCCACCACAGGGTTTTTCTACCTGTTTATTCTATATCAGAGTAAATACAATTTCCTAAGTACAGTCTACATTGCATAGCATAGTCCAGTGGACAAAGTCCACCCTAGCATTCAGAGCATTAGAGAGAAGACAAGAAGATGCATACAGAAAGCAATCCCTCTCTCTATTACAAAGTTACAGGAACCGAAACTTAACAATCATACTACGTCATCAGAAAGTACAAACCATGTGATCAGCTCATATATCTTTCCAGCCCACTTTTCCCATGAGAAGAGAATAGCAGTCTCAGACTAAATAAGATTGTTATTCTAGCCATCCTGTACCTTTCCAAATGAAAACACTTGTGGCACAGCTGTTGTTGTGTTACATGTCCCAACATGGACGGTATTTGCTTTCCCAGACCCAGACTAGAATGACAGATAATGAAAAAGTGGAGTGCGTGCAAAGGAGCACCAGTGCCAGCTCCAGGTTTTTGAAGGCCTTTGGACAAGACACCAGCAGTGGGGGGGGGGCACTCACTGAGTCGACCGTCTCACCATCATTGCCACCAGCTGCTATTGCTTGCTCCTCATCCTCTTTCTCATCACTGCTGCCACTTGCTTGCTTGACAGGCAGAGAACCAGTGAGCAGGTAGGCAGGGGCATCTACTGCTCCTCCTTTTCACCACCACCGTTGCCTGGGCCAAAGCAAGAGGCAGGTGAACAAGCAGGCCGCAATGGTGAGGAGGAGGAGGAACAACCCTGGGAGCTCTTGTCTTGTCAGTGCCCCCCTGCTGGGGTGTGGGCCATTGGCAGGTGCCCAACCATGCTTACTCTTGATGCCAGCCCTGATTTTGGTATGGAGAAAGCGGAAGAAGGTGGGTGGCGATCATAAGCACCTGAAAGCCAATGGGGCTTATTTCTCAGTTAACATGGAGAGGATCAGGCTGTAAAATGTGTAAATCGTACAGACTCCCATAAAATTTTTATAGGAAGCAGCCTTGCACCAGCTTGGTCTCTCTGTCCATCTTAGCCCAGTATTGGCTACTCCAACTGGCAGTGGCTTGCTAGCCTTTCAGACAAGGGTCCTTTGAACCCTACCTGCAGATGCTGGGGATTGAACCTGGGACCTTCTGCATGCAGAGCAGGTGCTCTAGCACTGAGTGTGTTTCTTCCCCCCCCCCCCAATGATATTGACATTGCCACCAAAACTTGCATAAACTGTGAGAAGGGAGCAAGTGTTGCTATGGAAACTTTATATGACAAAGCATTTATCTCAACATTTTTATACATCAAAACATGGAGATAGCATAGTGACATTATTGCCATTCCCCTCAGTTATTTAGACAAGAAATATGCCCAAATAAGAAAACAAAATAGGCTGCATTGTCCTCCATGGTGATTAAAATCTGAGCATAATACTTTGCCTTTTGTTATGGGTTTAACTTTGCTGCATAGTAATTTTGTCTGGTCAGTCAACAGATGAATGAGAAAAAAATAACACTTTGGTTGTTCAGAGACTTTGTGTCATGAGAAAAACAAAAACAAAACTGCAACTTCCAGAAGTTGTTTTTTAGTGTAACCAAAAGAGAATATTTGGGCCTGTGGGGAGGTCTGTAAACAGCCAATCAGAGTGCCTGATATTTCATAGGGCATTCATCCTATCTGTTCTGTTATACTCACAACAACATTTTAGCATGTGTGTTTGTGTATACACACAGACTGGCACTAGATCTATCGTCATGAAACCCAGGGGAGGGTGTGTTACTAACTTCAGTTAACCCCCAATATTTTAAATTAGATCTTGTGAAAATAAGCTTCTCTCACAACCTCCCTATATTCTCTTAGTTAGTGCTTCAGTAAGAAATAAGCCTTTAAGCAACATAATGATGCATCTATTTACCACTGTTGGCAGTAAGATATAGCTGTGATCCTATGCGCACATATTTGGAAGTGCATCCCATTGAACCCAGAGGGATTTGCTTTCCAGTAAACAGGCATAGGATTGTATTGCATGTCTGCTATCTTATGCATATTTCTTTGGGAGAAAGTCCTATTAAAATCCACAGTTCAGACATTACAAGAAGCTCTGTCAAGTTGTGCGTGATTTCTTAGTACTTCCACTTGTTGCATTCCCACTACACAGTCTGAGAAGCAGACAATGCAGGGTGATGCACAGAATTCTATTTTCAGTCGGATGTTATTCATCCAAGATAAAAATCAGTGGAACATGGCTTTTCTTTGAGACAACATTAGCAAGCAGTATAAGCACTAAAAATACAATAAACATTATGGATAAAATCCAATGTAAAGTTCTACTTGGAGTAGACCCATGGAAATGAATGGGAGCTGTGCTAGTCATGACTAAGTTGTGTCCCATTCATTTCAATGGCTCTACTATGTTGGATTTTCCCAATAAGCTTTTTAAAAAGAAAGCTGTAAGTTGATGAGGGTGGGGTAGTGCTAGGAGCCCTCAGTCTGGAAGGACCCCCTGGTATCTTGGTTGCAAGGATGGGTGGGTTCACACATCACACTACACCACCTTGCAAATAAGCCACAGTGGGTTGGTTGTTCGCTGAACAACCCACGGTGCACCGAACAGATGATAGGGCTTACCGTGGGTTGCTCTTCTTCCCCTCCTTCCCCCTCAGTCCTCCAGCCAGCTCTGGCTGCACATATCTCAGTATCCTTCATGGCAGAACCCATCTTTTTTAAAAAAAGAAATTATATTTTCCCCAAACAAAATATGACAAAATATAACAAAAATCAACCATAACACAAAATTTGAACGAAAACAGCATACAATAAATCATACAGTTCACCCCCCACCCTCCTAGGGACCAGTTGATATGCGTCCATCCCATTAAACAATTACTATTCCGTATTCCAAAAATATAACATATCCTGATAAGGCATACTGCATTTCCCCTTTATTAACACATAATCTAGAAACGGACCCCAAATATCCTTAAAATTATTTATCTTTAGCTGTCCCTTTTTACATTTAATACTACAAGTCAATTTATCATTAAGAGCTATATCCTTATACCAGTCTCCTTATGCCAGTCAGTAATTAGAAATCCATGCTGAACCTTCCATTTCCTCGCAATCATTAACCTAGCCACTGTTGACAAATTTACAATTAATTCCTTCGTATTTTGAGAACACGAAAATTTCTCCGTTATTGATAACAGTGCTAATTTTGGACAGACCTCCAAATTAATACCAATAATTTCCAAGATTTCAAAAAAAGCCCTTTTGCCATAATTCCACTATTCCAGTATGTTTTTACAACTCCACCACATATGAGCATATGTACCTATTTCTTGACATCCTCTCCAATATGGAGCAATTCTTGTCTGTTCGGTTTAATCTTACTGGAGTTAAATACCATCTCCAAATCAATTTTAAAAAGTTTTCCTTTATCTTTATTGACATAACTCTCAAAATACGTCTATCCCAAATACTCTTCCAACCCTCCTTCGAAATCTCCTCCTCAAATTCAATGTCCCAAACTGTCTTAAGGCAGAACCCATCTTGTCTCCCCTTCCCCACCCCAATTGATACCCTTTTTCATTCGCCACCATATTTATTTTTTTTTGAAGCCACAAAAAATCACAATTTATTTTTATTTTTTTGCCTCTGAAAGTTGTGCATTTAAAAATAAATAAATTGATGGTCCTTCACAGGTGCCCAAGTGTGCACTTACAGCTATCCAATATGTGTAGTCTTCCTGTCCCAATTCCCTTGTCTGTTTCAGCTGTCAAAGGGAGGACAAGGTGAGACTGCATATAGGCTAATTTCATTTGCGGACAGTTGCCAGCTGTCATTTGCCTAGCTGTCAATTGAAAAGCACTGGTAAATGGGTGTGTGTGGGGGGGGAAAGTAGGTGCACCAAAAGGGGGTGGCAGCAAATTACCCACTTAGCAATGTAGCAATGTAATTTTAATTGTTGAACTGAGTCTCCAGCTACTCCCCTGAGTCTCCAGCTACTCCAGAAAGGGGAGACACCCCCCCCCATTTATGCGGCTCCTTTTCGGAGCACTTACTGCTGCAGTTACTGCAATTCCCTGTCAGTTCTAAACCAACCCCCCCTGAAATATATGCAAATTTAATGGCTTGGAAGTAAATGAAGGGGAAATTTGTGCTAATTTAAGGGCTGGGAAGTAAATGGAGGGGAAATTTGCACACCTGCAGTAACTACTCTGAAAAGTGTGGGGAGTTAATATGTCCCCTTTCTGGAGTAGCCGCAGACTCCGGGAAGTGTTGAAAAGGTGGAGGGCACTCGCAACTGTCAGTTCAACACTTGAAATTGAATTACATTGCCAAGGGGGTGATAATGTCCCCACCCCCTTTTGGTGCACCTTCTTTCTCCGCTTTTTTGCCCTTTACTGGTGCTTTTCCATTAAGAGCTAGGTACTTGGTCTCTGGCAACTGTGTGCAAATTAACCTATATGCAGTCTCACCTTGTATTGGATAGCTGTAAGTGTGCACTTGTGCACCTGTGAAGGATCCACAATTTATTTTATTTTTTTAAATGCACAATTTTCAGGGGCCAAAAAAATAAAATAAAAATATGACCCCAATTGCACTTTTTGATGCTCTGAATTTTATATATATATATATATATATATATATATATATAGCTGAGGAACAAGTGGCTGTCCTTCCAAAGTGCTGTTTCAGCATCGGTGGAAAGGCAATGACTGGCGAGATTGTGAAAGTGAGCAGCAGGGTTTTTTTTGTTGCTCTTGTAAAGCGGCTCCATAGCTATTCCCAACAACCCACAATAAAATCGTCCTCCTGGGTTCAGACGACACAACAACCCAGCATAGGGGGCGGAGCCAGCCACCGTGGCGGACTAGACGTTTGTTGGAAACCTCCCAAAGAGATTGAATTAGAAGTACCGATTTCATCCAGCATATGATTTAACTCTGGTAAGAGTGTTCTAATTATCTTTTGCAGAATGTTCTAATTATCTTTTGCTGAACTCCGATGAGAGGCTTAGACTGATTTACAGCTTTTATGGCGCAGATTATTGGGAGGTGAAGAATATATATTGGAATATAACATGTATGCACCAAATGAAAATCAAGAAGAAAATCAAGAATCAAAAAGTGATTAAGGAAATGGGGGAGCCACAAAAGGGTTTGGTAATTATGGCTGGGGATTTTAATATGGTGATGGATAAAAATATTGATAAATCAAATCCGACAGGACAAGAGAAGAGAAATAATTTAACGGTATTAAATAAAATAATTAATAAGGAAGGACTGGTTGATGTTTGGAGGGGGGTAACGGGACTGGAAAGAGGGTATACATATTATTCACCAGCCATGAAGAACTTCTCTAGGATAGATTATATTTTTGTTTCTAAGACCCTGATGTCAAGAGTGAGGAGTTCAGAAATAGGTGTTATAAAAGTTTCGGATCATGCTTTAGTTAATATGGATATTAAAATAAAGAAGGATTATAGAGAAGCAAGGAGCTGGAGATTGAATTGTAAGATTTTACAGCATAAATATATTATAGCAAAGATAGAAAAGGAAATGAGAGAGATTTGGTTGCTTAATGATACAGGAGTTTGTACTGAAGCTGTTGTTTGGGACACAATGAAGGCTGTGATGAGAGGGATAAGTATTAGGGAGGGTGTGATATTAAGGGAAAAACAAGAACAGTTTACTAAAAAGTTAGAAGGGGAGATTAGGAATTTGGAAATTAAGTTTTTGAAGGAAAGGGAGAACAAGGTCTTTGCTGAATTACAAGCTAAAAGGAAAGAGCTGGAAAAGAAAGATTTGGAAAAAGTTCAGAGAAACTTGATTTATTTGAAAAGAGAGTTTTTTGAAAATAGTAATAAGAATTCTAAAATGTTAGCAAGATCCACACAAAAAAAGAAAGAAAAAGGTATAGTTGGAGCAATTAAAGATAAAAAAGGGAAAGGACATAATTTAATGCAGGATACATTAAAAATATTTCATGAATTTTATTCAGAATTGTATAAGGCTGGATGGTACGGAAGAGAGGATTAATGAGTATATAGGAAAGCATCTTAAAATTAGATTAGTGGGTGAAGATAGAGAAATTATGGAACAACCTTTTTCAGAATTGGAAATAGAATATGTGCAATAAATAAACTGAAAGAGGGTAAGACCCCTGGACTAGATGGTTTAGGGGCTGAATACTACAAGGTTTTAAAGAAAATGTTGGTTCCAAGATTAAAAAGGTTATTTAATAATATTTTTTTTGAGGGGGGAGAGATCCCCTCTTCATGGAAGCAATCTAAGATTATTCTAATCCCGAAGCCAGAGAAGGACTTAACGGAGCCAGGTTCCTATAGACCCATTTCCTTAATAAACCAAGATGCAAAATTGATGACAGCAATATTAGCAAGAAGGATGAACAAGTTTATTACTAAATATGTTGGGATAGACCAGTGTGGTTTTATGCAAGGAAGACAAATGGCAGATTTAACAAGAAGAGTATTAAATATAATATATTTAATAAAGAAAAATAAATTGAGAGCAGGGGTAATAGCGTTAGATATTTTCAAAACCTTTGATTGTGTGGAATGGCCAGCATTAAAAAGTTTAATTAAAACTATGGGGTTTGGAGAAAGATTTAGAGGAGTAGTTAATCAATTATATTCAAAAAATGTTGCGTCAGTTGTAGTAAATGATGGTTTAACAGAGCAAATTTACCTAGGTTGAGGAACTAGACAAGGCTGTCCCCTTTCGCCTATTTTGTTTGCATTGGTAATGGAGATTTTAGCAAATGTATTTAGAGAAGATAGGAATTTAGGTGGGATAGGGATAAGAGAGAAGATAAAAATAAATCTTTTTGCAGATGATACTCTTTTGACAATCGAAAACCCTATGGAAAATATGGATAGAGTGGAGAATCATTTAAAGGAGTTCGGGGAAGTAACGGGGCTACAGATTAATTGGGACAAATCTAAATTTTTGTTGTTTAATTATAGTAAAAGAGAAGAGATTGAAATGTGTAAAAAAAAAGTAATTATAAGATTAATAATGTAATTAAATATTTAGGAATAGTAATTCCAAAAGATATAGATAAATTGGGAGACCAGAATTATAGGAAATTAAAGAATGAGGTAAAGAATAAAATAGAGGAGTATAAAAAAAATTGGACTTTCCTGGTTTGGTAGAATTGCTTTGATTAAAATGAAGATTTTGCCAAAGATAAATTTTTATTTCGGATGATACCAAGTGCGATATCAGATAAGGAATTTAAAGATTGGCAAACAATTATTAACACATATTGTAATGGAGGGGGAAAAATCTAGGATTACTAAAATAAGATGGTATACAGCGCAAAATGTAGGGAGTTTGGGTTTGCCGAATTTAAAATGGTATTATATAGCGAATCAATTAAGACATATAGTGGATATTATAGCACGACCTAAAGAAATAATGTGGTTGGAGTTAGAAACATTTGAATTACGTAATACTCTGGAGAATATTTTTTTTCAAAAAAATAATAATAAATTGATAAAAAATATAGACAATCCTTTTCTAAGAAATTTGTTAGTGATTTGGGGTACTATGAAGAGCATATTTATACCAGGGATATCTCCATTAACTCTGGAGGTGGCTCTAAACGATTTCCCCGAAAATTTAAGAACAGAGCTTGAGGGTAAACTAAGAGAAGTTAGGGTTATTCGATTGTCCGATTGGGTGGAAAAGATGGGGACTAGAGACCAAATAATGGAAATTGTTGGGAGAAGAAGATTGTCGTGGTTAAATTTCTTACAGTTAGAAGAGTGGTCGAAGAAATGGAAAAGGAAAACTGAGTATGAGAGAGATTTAACTAAATTTGAAAAGATGGTTATGTCTAGAGATGGCCTACCAGGTAATGCATCAACAAGAAGTATAACAAGGGATTTATATAGATTGATTCAAAAAGCAGAAGAACAAGAGGATCAGCTAAAGGCAGTATGGGATAATGAATTTGAAGAGGTGACCTCGAAGGTGGGGTGGAACAATATATGGGATAGACGGATTGTGAAAGTGATGTCAACTAGGATAAAGGAAAATTTTTATAAACTAATTTGGAGATGGTATTTAACTCCAGTAAGATTAAATAGAATAGATAATAATTGTTCTGCATTTTGTTGGAGAGGATGTCAGGAAAAAGGGACATATGCTCATATGTGGTGGAGTTGTAAAAATGTATTGGCGTTTTGGCGAGAGGTTTTTACAGAAATATCGAAAATTATTGGTATTAATTTAGAGGTCTGTCCAAAATTAGCGTTGTTATCAATAACGGAGAAGCTTATTTGTGACCAAAATACGAAGGAGTTAATTGTAAACTTGTTAACTGCAGCCAGGCTAATGATAGTGAGAAACTAGAAAGTACAACATGTTTTCCTAATAACAGACTGGTATAAGGAAGTTTGGGACATAGCCCTAAATGATAAACTAACTAGTAGTATCAAATGCAAAAAAGGATTGCTAAAGAAGAATAATTTTATGGATATATGGAATCAATTACTAGATTATGTATTAATAAAGGGGAAGGGGAACATGCCTTGTCAGAATATGTTATATTTTTGGAATTTAGACTTCATTTGATCAAGAGGATGGAAGTATATTAATTGGTCCCTTGGAGGGTGGGTGGGTGCACTTTATGATTTATTGTATGTTGTTTAGGTTATATTTTTGTGATATTCTTGTATTCTGTTATATTTTTTGTTATAATTTGTTTTGAAAAGTAAATAAAATATTTTAAAACAAAACAAAACAACAACCCAGCATGGGTTGAACCACCCCTAGAACAAGCTGTTGGTTCACAGGATGGCTTATTTGTGAAAAATAAGCCACCCTGCCTTCAGAAACCACACCCGGGTCAGATGACACAACAACCCACCATGGCTGGATACCATGGTGGCTTGTTGTGTTGTGCGAACCAGGTCAATGTGTCTGTGACTCTCCTACAGTCCCTAGAAGAAATACACCTATTCTGGAACTCAGACAGGTGGAAGTGCATCCAGGGCATTGTGAAGAGAGCAAAGAGAATGTATCTGTGACTGCAAACTTTCTCAAGGATGTGCTCCTGTTTCAGGGATATTGCATGTTCCCAGTACTTGAACTGCCAGTGTAAATTGAATTATTTCCTAGCAAGTGGAGCGATTGTATTCCAAGGTGCATTCTGGACTGTGTGGGTGTAGTCTAAGTGTCTTTGTCCCTCTTGGCGTTTGCGTGTGTGTCATCACTGGTGGTCTCCAGCACAACCCTCCCCACTTACAACCCCTCATCAGGTTGTGATTCTAATTCTGAGCTCAAAAAAGAATGCGCAGCTGGAAGCTGAAACTGACTAGTCTCGAGGCGAAGTGTGAAGAGGCATCCTGTCAGTTTCCACAGATCTGTGTGGGGCGTGTATGTGCTTGGATCCGGGTTCTGCCTTCCGCACGAGGAGGGGATCTGCTGGCAGAACATCCCTTTGCATGATTTCGGGGGATCCTCCTCCCCCATACACTACAGCTCACCCCATGATACAGGAGGTTCTCCTGACTCTCTGTATAGCATTTTCAGGGGGCTGGAGGGGGGATGCCGTGGGGAGGAGGAGGCCGGGAAGCCTACTTCTGCCATTGCAGTTGACCCAGCTTAAATCTGGATCCAACCAGTGAGACTTCAGACTGTGCCTTGACCCTTTAGCTGATCTTGCTGCTGCTGCTGCTGCTGCTGCTGAATATCTTGTTGTTGTTGTTGTTGTTGTTGTTGTTGGGTTTGCTTAGTTTTTGTGAGCCCCATTTCTGCTTATTCCAGTCCACACACACACACACACACACTGCACCCCCAAATATCTGCTATACGTTATCTAGGATAACATTTGAGAAAGAGTTCCAGGACAACAGGATAACTTTAAAAATGCCTAATGTTGCTGTTTTATGAAAATGATTATAAGGAAAGGCAAATGTTACATCACTTATGCCTTCAAGATCCTTGATGTATGTAGCTCTCAGCTGAGGTTTCTTCAAGTCCCACTTCCAGATCGCCTTCTAATCTGAAATACCAAGGATTGAATTTGGAACCTTACATGCACCAAGCTTGTGCTCTACCACTGTCAAGGTATCAGGGTGTCTGATTGCTTTATCAGGTTATTAAAATGCTATTTTCTATTATTTGCCAAAGGGAGGGGGGAAAGGAATACTAGTGCTGCATATTCTCAACTTTTTGTGAAGTATTATAAAGAACACACACTATATGGACCATTTCTGTTTAAGGGCTGTTTATTTTTAAATGATGTTTTTAAAGATATGGGTCATGTTCAAGGTTATATTAAACCTTTTACATAACATAATCAGTTTTAATCAACCGAGCACACAGTTTAGTGTCCACCACGTGCTGGACTGCAGTCAATTGCCTCAGTTGAAGTTTGGGTGCTCTTGTGCAGACACAGAAACCCATAAGAGTATCCCATTCATTTCAATGAAGGGTACAGCTCTGTGTGCCTATCCCTTTGAGCAATGAGAATTGCCCCTTTTATATGAATAGAATGTATAGTTAGTTACATGGAAGTAGACACCATTGCAGGAGAGCCGCAATGGCGTAGTGGTTAGAGTGTTAGACTGGGACTCAGGAGATCCGGGTTCTAGTCCCCGCTCCGGCCATGAAACTCACTGGGTGACTTTGGGCCAGTCACTGACTCTCAGCCTAACCTACCTCACAGGGTTGTTGTGAGGACTGAGGATAACATGGAGAGGAGGAGGACTATGTAAGCCGCCTTGGGTTCCTTGCAGGAAAAAAGGCGGGGTATAAATATAATAAATAAATAAAGCTCACAGGTTAATCACTGGCATGAAAATGAATATTGGATAGGAGGGCTCAAAAGATCCTGTCTGTGGCTTATGCTGGCTCAGCTTGTCTGAGCGTGGAAAGCTAAGCATGGTCAAGCCTGGTTGTTACTTGGATGGGAGACCCCTCCTCTAGTTTCCTGCATTGAGCAGGGGATTGGACTCGATAGCCTTGTAGGCTCCTTCCAACTCTATGAAACAGCAGAGTAGGCTGTACTGAGTTGGATGGACTAATGATGTGACTCACTATACAGCGGTTCCTTATCAGCATTCACATGTGGCCCCGGGTTAAGGTGACTAATAATTTATTAACAGATAACCAGCTTCCATAGGCCTTGGGCTAGTCACGTACCAGATTGGTTACAAGCCACAAATCACAATCTTTTGGAATCATCTATGCACCTCTGTGGGTCTATTCCAGAGTAAGTAGCACATGAATTGCAGTTTGTGTTATATCCATCTATTAAATGATTTATTAGCATCTAATAAGCATACTATCCCCTAATAGGATTTAACTTTTACTGCATCCATACAGATACTACAGATATATTTTCCAGTGGCTGTTTCTATTTCAGGAGATTTTACTCTGATACACAGGGGCATATGTCCAGGAAACTGCCTTACAGGGTGTTAAACATCTGTTAACTGATGACAGCTAAAACCCAATTTAAAAGATAACTGTGAAGCATGCAAAAACAAAGATGACTTCCCAATTAAAAATATAAATACTACTTTAATTTAAATGATCAGAGCCCCAACTATTCATTGACTGGTTGATTACAGAAATTTATACCTCACCCTTCAAATTAATTTCCAGGGCACCTTACAATACAAGAAAAAACAAGCTGAAATGAGGAGGTGTTGGTTTTTTCCCCCGGGGAGAAGGAAAAGTCCCCCTCCCCATTTCAGTTACAGTTATTGTCCAAGGGGTGAAGAATAAGAGCTGAAATTGCTACTTTAAAGGAGCCAATCTGCAGTGCAGTCCCTATCCATTGGCAAAGCACTTGGGCAAAGAGGCAGGAATTGCACTGTGGATCACATGGCAGCTCTCCATTTTCATTGCATATGTTATTTTTTCACTGAGGGTAGCTTGGCATTTGGTAGGAGATATAAGTAGGAGATTCACCCTCTGAAACATCAGATTTTATTCAGAAAACTGAACCGTCTGAGCACTCAGCTGTTTGAAGGACCTAATGCCATATACAGCTAAAGCCTAACCTGTTGCTAAGTTTAAAAAGAACATGTTCATTGCTAACAGCTTAATGGTATTGTGTGTGCACAAGCAAAGATATACTTTTATTTTGTCACCAGTGTTCAGAAAAATAGCAACACTTTATTGTCTTTCTCCAGCAAAGACATTAGCAAAGCATTGCTTTAAAAACAAACACTTAGCACATATAACCCCCCACACACAAATACACCAGACAAGACTCGTACAATGACTCGTGACTCGAGACCAAGGACTCTTCAACATCCCTGGTGAAAGGCCACAGAATTGGGCCAGTCACTGACTCTCAGCCTAACCTACCTCACAGGGTTCTTGTGAAGATAAAATAGAGGAGGATTATGTAAGCCGCCTAGGGTTCCCTTGCAGGAAAAAAGGTGGGGTATAAAAAATATAATAAATAAATAAATAGCAGCCAGCCATACAAGAACCCCCCCAGTTTAGCATAAAGCATTCCATGTGCTCTTTTAAGCAGGCAAGGAAAAGAAAAGAATAGTTCAGGGGCTCAAAAAATAAGAAAACCCCCCACATTCAATTATTTTTAAAGATGTGGATTTGAAAAAATCAGACACAATTTGGTTACAATCCTATATCCAGTTACCTGAGAGTAAACCTGATTGAACTCAATGGACTTAATTCTGATCTATGGGGATTGCAAATCTCTTGGCGAAAGCCAAGACCAGAAAATATTTCCACTGATTACAAATATAATAGAATGCCTTAATGCCATTAACCACATTACAAGAAGTTTGTTAAAGTAGAGGTGGCTTAAGCAGGGTCTGAGTGTCACTCTTTAATTCTAACTAGAGAGATGTCTGCCTTTTGGGGAGGATGTGGAAGGAAGTGTGTGGCCTAGGAACAGGTGAGTTCTTCAGTAAGCAACAGAATTACCTGTTTTTCAGGCCTGTTGCATTTCCATGTACCATCCCCCCTGGACAGAAGCTGTGTGACACTGTGAGGCTGCAGTGGACAGCTGCCAATTTGAGCAAGACTGTTGTTCAAGAGTAGCAGATATTGGTACTGTGCCAAAAATTTATCCCACCATTTAAAAAAAAAAAAACTATTCTCATTCAATATGATAGAAAAGAAATAGCTTTTGAAAAGAAATGCAAAGGAAAAGAAAATTTCGGAGAAATTCTCATGGGTTGGTTTTGGGGTTCTTGTACTTACCTTACTTACGACATGGCCATGGAGTGTGCACTGAGTGTCCTGTCTTTCATTGCACAATCATCTCTCTGGCAGCCTGTATAGCCTCCTTGGCTTCCTGCACTTCAATTAAAGCCCAGGGGAAGACATCATGAGGTAATTCCTCCCATCCGGCTATTTCAGATCAGGAAGCGCAGGCAGCCTGGTGGTTAGGTAAGCTCAAAAACACCACCAAAATAAATTCAAAATGAATTATAAAATGCCCTGAGAATGAGGCAGAACAATTCAAGCCTCTTTCATAGGGGAAGAACACTCTCCGGAAATTGGAGGACAGATTTTGGCACAGCACTAGCTCCACCTCTTCCCTGGAGCTAGACTCAACAGCCCACCCCACACACCTGCTGCGCTACAGGGCTTTCAGGGAAGTAGCGGTATGATAAGCATTTGCACTAGAAATAAAAGGCCACTTTGCAGAATTTTCTCCAAATTTCCTTCACCGGGTTTTTTATGTGGTGGTCACCTTCCCTCTCCCCACAACAGACTCTAGATATGGGCCATTGCAGAGGATGCAAAATGGGGGCCAGGCTGCCAATACAGTTGCTGCTGGTGCCAAGTGCGATGGCAGCACAAAGGCACAAAACTCCTCAGGAAAAAAGAAAGAGGCCGTGCTCCAACCCCTGCCAATGGTGAGCCCTACCTGTGAGGAACTGTTGCAGAATTTCTCCTCCCCGTGGAGCAATTCAGTGAAATTATCCCTCCAATTTCTCTGCCCACAAATAAGGTAGAGAATTTCATTTCATTTCATCTGTATGCCACTTTCCCATAAAATGTGCCCAAAGTGGCTCACAACACAAGAGCGATACAAAAACAAGAATGTGTACCAATATATCAATTGCAATACATTATTTTATTTATTTATTATATTCATACCCCGCCTTTTGTCCTGCAAAGAACCCAAGGCGGCTTACATAATCCCCCTCCTTCTCTCCATTTTATCCTCACAACAACCCTGTGAGGTAGGTTAGGCTGAGAGTCAGTGACTGGCCCAAAGTCATCCAGTGAGCTTATGGCCGAGCGGGGACTAGAACCTGGATCTCCCGAGTCCCAGTCCAGCACTCTCAGCACTACCCAAATAATTCATTTCACTAATGTACTAACATTATAACATTTAAAATTAATGATGAAATAAGAAATATCACCTATTACAACACAGTATTCAATTATTAGTTACCAGTAAAGTGTAAGCCAGAGCCAAATCAGCCATACCAATGCATTGAGGCATGAACAAACAATACATCCTGCAAGCAGCTACCCCAAAAGTACCAAGTGCAGGAAACAGCAAACAGATTTCTTATAGCCTGCAGCACCTGATCACTTTCTCATTGTGGTGCAGTTCTCAAGGTTCCAACAGGGTCAAGGGTGGACTGGTGGTGTTTAGTCTCTTCTGTGCTCTGGATGTTTCTGCTGCTTCTTAAGTGGCCAGTTGTACACAGCTGTAGCAGGTATCAATGAAAAAGAAAGACAGAGGAGTTTCATCATTAATAGAATTTGTCTTTCTTTATTGCTATCTGCTGCCCTTGGCAGTGGTGCAGCTAGGTCATGGACCTGGACTTAAATGGTCTTATGGGACCATTTAAGGGAATGGTTTTTAAGGGGAAAAGGGACATATGCTCATATGTGGTGGAGTTGTAAAAATGTATTGGTGTTTTGGCGAGAGGTTTTTACAGAAATATCGAAAATTATTGGTACTAATTTAGAGGTCTGTCCAAAATTAGCATTGTTATCAATAACTGAGAAGCTTATTTGTGATCAAAATACGAAGGAGTTAATTGTAAACTTGTTAACTGCGGCCAGGCTAATGATAGCGAGAAATTGGAAAGTACAACATGTTTTCCTAATAACAGACTGGTATAAGGAAGTTTGGGACATAGCCCTAAATGATAAACTAACTAGTAGTATCAAATGCAAAAAAGGATTGCTAAAGAAGAATAATTTTATGGAGATATGGAATCAATTACTAGACTATGTATTAATAAAGGGGGAGGGTAACATGCCTTGTCAGGATATGTTATATTTTTGGAATTTAGACTTTATTTGATCAAGAGGATAGAAGTATATTAATTGGTCCCTTGGAGGGTGGGGGGGAGCACTTTATGATTTATTGTATGTTGATTATGTTATATTTGTGTGATAATTTTGTATTTTGCTAAATATATTTTCTGTGTTATAATTTGTTTTGAAAAATAAATAAAATATTAAAAAAAAATTAAATGGTCTTATGGGGGGAGGGGGTGTCCTTTAGATCACCATATGTATCGCTTCAGCTGTGAAGAGCACACAATTAACCTTCCTCTTTGCCCCCATGCTTTACAATTGCTTCTACATTCCTGATATGACAAACAAATGAAAGACAGTTTGCTAACCATGATAATAATAAAAAAAAGAAAACTCTTTGGGGACAATCCCATGCATGTTTCGGCAGAAAGAAGTCCTACAGTTCCCATCCAGCAGTGGGGAATTGTAGGACTTTTTTTTCCTGCCTAAACATGCATGGGATTGTACGCTTACACTCATGATAGCATCATCATGACTACAGGAATAACATGGAGTTTGCGTTTGTTGCCTTAATGCCCTCATCACATGCTGCTCTCTGAGTGGTCATTTGGGAAGCCCCTGGGCTGTGGAGCCCGGCACTTTGGCATGAAGGCGCAGCCCTAGCCACGCCACTGGCCCTTGCACAGCCTGGCTCTACTTTGCAGCTTTCCACCCCAGCTTAATAGGCATAAAACAACACACACATATCTACCATTGTCCCATTCCAGCTCCACATGGTCCCACAACTGATCTCTACTATCATTCTGTATTTATCCTGTTCATGTGCATTGCACCCACAGGTTTACTAATTCCCTTGGCCCATATTCACTGGTTGCCTCTTTTCTTTCCTTGACTCCTGCAAAGAGAGTATAGAGCAATAAGCTGTCATGAGCTTATAGGATATTTGGTACCATTTAATATATTTGCATAATTCAATTCCTTGTCCAGTTTTGGTACTATTTCTTTCGAGATGCTGGGAGTGGCCTGTTATGACTTTCCCATTATAGTACGTTACAAATGATGATCATTGTTCCTTCGAGCCTGTTACATGTGAAATCAGACAGCAGAATTCTCATGCAGTTTAAATAGCCATCTGTTTGATTTCATTTCAGTCATTTCATTTTCTAAATTTTTTATTCCCCCCCTCCCCCGTGGTTGCCTTGGTAATGGCTTTCTTCATTTTCAGAAAACACGCTCAGTGGATTGTTACCTTTCATTTTCTTTTAAACTGAGAATGAATATCCTCACTGTCACTGCATAGCAGAAACCATGTGTGTCCTCCCCCAGCCAGGAACAGTAGCTGTTTCACTCCTAATTGAACTAGAGTGGTCCAGATATTTTTACTATTACTTAAAAAAAAACACCCACAAACTTTTATACCATGACAGGTAGTGCCTCAAGCGGTATACAATCACAATAAATAATTACAATAAATCAATACGAATAATTACGTTTAGAGGACTGGATCCTTCTAGTGGATCACTTATTTCATTTAGATGGATATATTGCTAAAACTCTGGACATGTCACAACTTTTCCTTATCATCTAATCTTCATTAAAACCCAGTAGGTATTATTCCATTTTGCAGAGGGGGAACTGAGAATGGGAGATGATGACCTTTTATCGCAGCCATCCGGAGAGGCAATGAATGAATGAATAAGGATTTCAACTGAGACTTTCCCCAGTGTACCCGACCACCAGCTGGAAAGGTGGTTTACTCTGGAATGTGTCTATTGCACATTCCATCTTTCAGCTTCCAACCACAGTTGTGTGTTTTTTAAACTCTAGAGCAGGGCTCTCCAACCTTGGGTCCCTAGATGTTGCTGGACTACAGCTCCCAGAATCCCTTGCCATTCACCATGCTGGCTGGGTATGCTGGGAGCTGTAGGCCAGCAACATCTGGGGACCCAAGGTTGGAGAGCCCTGCTCTAGAGCAGCCATTCCCAGCCTGGCACCCTCCGGATGTTTGGACTACAACTCCCAGCATTCCTGACCATTGGCCATGCTAGCTGGGGGCCTGGGGCTGATGAGAATTGTAGTCCAAAACATCTGGAGATTGGGGAAGGCTGCTCTAGAGCAATCCTGTTAGCATAAATGGAACTCAAGAGTGTTTTATTTGTGAACTGGTTCCCCTGAGTTTCAAGACTGATTCTGACATCGTTGGGGTAAAAACAAGCACCTCATCTCCCGTAAGCACCTGACTCGAATGACGGCCTATTATGTCACACGTTTTGCAGGGCTCTCCAACCTTGGGTCCCCAGATGTTGCTGGACTACAGCTCCCAGAATCCCTTGCCATTAGCCATGCTGGCTGGGTATGCTGGGAGCTGTAGGCCAGCAACATCTGGGGACCCAAGGTTGGAGAGCCCTGCATTATTATTCTATGCAAGACTAACAGTGCAATTCTATGCATGTGTCTACTCAGAACTAAACCAACTGAATTTAATGGAACTTACTCCCAGGTAAATGTGGATAGTATTGCAGCAGCCTTAATCTAAAGATTGGGAGGGGGAGCCTTCCTTTTTAGTCATAACATTTGTTAAAAAATAATCCCCAACGACCGCTGAGGAGGAGGTCTTAAAACCACAGCGGGATCTGTAAAGTCACCCTCCCTCTCTCCACACGCACGCACAGAGTGGTGCAATACATAAGAAGTTATGGGTGACCCAGTAGAATTGGATAGTGTCCCCCCCTGAAAATCTAGTGCAGATGAAATAATAATAATAATAATAATAATAATAATAATAATAATAATGGTGGTAGCAGCAGCAGCAGCAATAAAAGAAAAGATCTGGCGAAGCTGCAGGTGGTTTAAAAATGTTTGTTAGGGATAAAAAGGTTCCATCAAGAAAACTGTAAAGAAGGCTGAGTCTAACCAAGTCCCTGGAGAAGAGCCGGTGTAGGCTTGCATCAGACAGTGGGAATTGTCGCAGCCGCCTCCAGGAAGTGCAAAAATAAGATAAAGTCCAAACAAACAGCCCCCGTTGCCCCCTTTTCCAGTCTACTCCCACGCCCCATTCCCGATGCCTTTCTGTACGTGGGGATAACTCCATGCCATCCATGCTCCGCCCCGCCCCCCGCAATATCGCCTCCTCCCGTGCCGGCCGGGATGTTCCCGCGGCCCGTCCCAAGACCCCCTGCGCATCCTTCGCCTCCCTGCTGTCTCTCCTCAGAGCAGGCACCCCCGTCCCCCGGTCCCCGCGTCACCCCCCTAGCCGGAGCCACGGGAGGGCATAGGCTGCGGCTCGAACAGAGGGCATGCGCAAACCTTTGGCACAAGCTTATCACAGTCACAGTGGGAAACTGGAAGCGAAGCAAGAAGAGCCATTGTACGGCTCCAAACACCCACCCCGCCTGTAGAGGGAGGGAGAGGGGGCGGGGGACACGCGCTCTTAGAAACTGAGGAGGGGCAGCCGGCACTCTCCTCGCGCACCAGTGACAAGGGGCGGGTCTAGCGGGGGGGGGCACCTCCTCCAAGCCCTTCTCATTGGCTGATTAGAGATGCCCGGGGCTCCTGGCCCGTCCGTTAAATGGGACGGTCATTGGAGAGCACTTCCATTGACCCAAGCGTCGAAGGGGGGAAGCGAGGGAGAGAGCGAGCTCGAGGGGCGCAGCCAGGGGGAAGCGCGGGCTGCCGAGGCTCCCGGCACGCGGACTGACTGACTGGGGAGGGGGCGGCGACGGAGAGGCGCGCCTTTCCTCTTCGCCCGAGGTGGATTACTTCTTTTCCAGCGCCCTCGGGCCGGAGAGCGCCGCGTGCTGCAGGCAGCTCCTGCTGCTGCTGAGGGGAGAGGCGCCCCGCCGCGCAGGGCTGGAAGAAGGACGAGGCTGAGACTGCGACGCAGCGGAGACGGACTGTGGGGAGGCGGCGGCGGCTGCTGCTGCTGCTGCTGCCGCCGCTGCCGAGCCCGGGCCTGTGAGGGTGGGGGAGGGGGGGATCGATGATTGGAGACGGAAGAGCTGACCCGCTGCTCTGCCACCCTCGTGCCCCCAACCTCCGCCGGTGGCTCTGAATATGGGTGGCCCCGCTGCTCCGCGTAAGTAACGGTCAAGGGCGGGCGGGCGGCTGTCTGTCTGTATTGCGCCGCCTTTTCCTTCGCCCGGGCTGCAGGTGAGCTGCTTGCTCCATTGTGTGTGTGGAGCACCTGGACCCGCTCTGTTTGTCGCCCGTCCGCTCGCTCGCCCGCCCGCCCGCCTTCTCTCCACCAGCGGCCGCCACCCTTGGGGCTGTTGCGTGGGGACGGGAGCGTATGACGAAGGCTCCTCCGGGCCACTTTGCGGCCGCCTGCTTGCTCCCTCCCTCCGGTTTTACGAGGGACGCAGCAGCAGCCGCCCGTCGCCGCCTCCTCCGCCTGCCGGGCTTCGTTGCGGATGCCTCGGTGGCGGCGTGCCGTGCCTGCCTGCCTGCCTGCCTGCCTGCGTCGCACGCTATGATCTAAGCAGGGGTTTTCGGTACGAGGGAAAGTCGCACCGAGCTGGGAACATATAATAATAATTTTAAAAATAATACTTTATTACCTGCCTGTCTCGTATGCCCAGAGCTGAGGGGTGGGGGACGTGCGTGCCCAGTAGTCAGTATTCTTCTTCGCTCCAATCCCTCCCTGCCGGTTTTCCAGCCTCAATATGGCTTTCCATGGAGGAGCTGCACTGCAGTATGACTGAAGTGGGTAAAGGGGGCGGGGGAGACGCCAGCCCAGGCAGGGCGCTTGTTGGAAGTGGACTGAAGAGGACGGAGCGCAGGAGCCGGGTCTGAGGGGGCGGCGGGGGCGGGGGGCGGGGGGGTGTCTTCCTTTCCGAGCTGGCTGATTGCGCGTGTTGCGGGGAACCAGGGGGCGGCAGCGGCGGCCAAGGGAGAGACCACGCCGGCGGGGCGTCCGAGGGCATTCGTCGTCGTCGTCATCCTTGTAAAAGGACCTGGCGGAGAAGAAGGGAGACGGGCGAGAGGGAGTGTAGGGGGGCGGGGATGCTGTGGGAGCCGGAGCCGCGCTCTTTAAAGGGACGTGCGCTTGTATAGAGGGGGGCGGGGTGTTTCCCTCTGAGTGGCTTGTGGCTGGAGGGCACTGGCCAAGATTGGGGGGGGGGGGTGGCATCGGAATTGGAAGAAGGCTAAAAAGGGGTGGGGGTGTGTAATTAATTGGAGTTCAACCATTTGTTGCCGGCGGGGCTCCGGGGACGACATGCAGTTAGAAGCTGCTTCACTTCTCTCGAAGAGATTCCCTCGGCTTCCACCATTTGGGAAGGAACAGGGGCTTTATTTTATGTCCATTTCCTTTCCTTCTCCTCCCCCCCCCTCTCCCCTCATACCGGCAAGGGGAAAATACGCTATAGGGATAGCTTGTGAGGAGATCGGGAGTGATCCTGTCCAGCGCTTAGAAATCTTTGGCGTGCGCCTCTCGGAGTGTGCGCGCGCGCGGGGTGGGGTGGGGGGGGGAGCCCTCCTGCAAGCAGGTGGTCTCCGCCGCGGCTTTCCACCAGGTGGAGTTGAGCAGCATCCCTAGCCCCTGCTTTTGCTTTTTTGTTTTGCCTCGCAGGTGCCTCAGCGGACTTTCTGCCCAAGGATGCACCGTGATGACTCCCTCAGAGCGGGGACAGTATCCCGGGCGGCGGCACCACCACCACCACCTCCACCTCCACCTTCTCCCGCGGAGGCGGACGCAGCAGCTGAAAGCTCAGCTGTAATGGAAACTGGGGGCGATGCCAGGACGGCACCTCCGCTGGGGGCAGGCGGCGGCGGCGAGCTTCCCGCTGCCGGTGCGGCAGAACCCGCCGTTTTCCAAGCGGCGGCCGCGTTTGCTCCTGCGGGTAGGAAGGGCCTGCATATTGATGGGCCTGGCGGCGTGGCCCCTGCTGCTGCTGCTGCTGCTGCGATGGCGAGAGGAGGCAGAGCCGCGGCCCCCGCCCCTTTCCCCCGCGTGCCTTACGCCAAGGATCCCAAAGCAGTCCACCAGCGCTTCCTGCGGAGGAGTGTGGTGGATTCCGACCAGGAGGAGCCCACCTTCGAGCCCTCGGAGCCGGAGCCGCCGCCGCCGCCGCCGCAGAAGAAGATCATTCTCATCTCCAAAACCAGGAGGATCATTGCGGAGCGGGTGAAGGCCGGGCACAAGCCGGTAGTGGAAGAGGCGCGGCTCGGGGAAGAGCCCGCGGCCCCGGCGAAAGGGGTGGCCCCCGAGAGCCTCTTGGTAGTAGTAGCAGCAGCAGCAGCAGCAGCAGCAGCAGCGGGGGACGAGCCGAAGGAGAGCAGCGGCAAGGAGGATGCCGAGAAAAAAGAGGCGCCCGAGTTTCCCAAGGATCAGGGCAAGTCCAAGAAAGAGGAGGCCGAGGACGAGGAGGAAGAAGCCGATATGAAAGCCGTGGCCACCTCCCCCGACGGCAGGTTTCTAAAGTTTGATATTGAACTTGGAAGAGGGTCTTTCAAAACAGTCTATAAGGGGCTAGACACGGAAACTTGGGTTGAAGTGGCTTGGTGTGAACTTCAGGTAAGCCGCAGGACCTATTTTAATGTCTTGCCTATGCTTAAATGACCTAGCAGCTAAGGACAAAGTGCATGTGTCATGTATAAAAGCTTGGCTAGAATAGTTTCTATAGCTTATCCTACCGGGGCTAACTATAGCTCAGTAGTTTCATTGGTTCCTCTGACCCTTCCCCCGGATCATGTGCACACACATGCTCCTCCTAGTTTAACTGGCTTAGTCCTGCGGTTTACCAAGGGCAAGGTGATTGTCAGGTAAACCAGGATTTAAAAAGTAAATAAATAAATGGTTCATGCTATGTGTATGCTCAGCAAACGGCAGGAGGAGCTTCCAAAGAGTTGGGACTTTTAGTAGCATACGGCAGAGCCTGTTTCAAAGGTCCAGACACCCTTAGGAAGCCCCAAAACACTAAATTGTCAGCAAAATGTGATGGTGAATCACAAAAAAAAAGTATATTTCTTTTGGGTACACATGCTACAATATGTTTGTTGGTGCTAATACTCTGTCTTGTTTTTATAATGACAGGCTCCATCTTACTTTAATTGTAGAAAATGCTACAAAACTATGCGTGTTTACTCAGAAGTCCCTCTAAGGTCGATAGGGCTTACTCTGAACTGAATGAGCATAGGATTGCAGTTGTGCAGAGTAATCCTATGCATGTTTACTCAGAAGTAAATCGCATTGAGTCCAACAGGACTTACTCCAAAGTAAGTTTCCATAAGTGCACACTTACATGGGAGTAAATGCCCTGAATGCAGTGGAACTTGTTTAGACTCTTAAAGTTTATGGCCTGAATGAATGAAGTGGAAAATTGAAATGTTATTAATATTACTTAGGTTCGATATAAGTATAGCGCTAAATGAAGGAACTGCTTTGTCATTTTTCTCTGAACATAGTAGTGTCCTCCCCTCCTATTTTAAAAAAGGCTTTCTTGTTTAACATGTAAAGGGAATTGATCTGTTCAATCTCTGACAACATTGAAAAGCCTACCTCAGTGCCATGGTGTTTCATGTTTTTAAAGTCTCATAGCTGTGAGATTTCATAGATCATAGAGTTGGAAGGGGCCCTACAATGACATCGAGTCCAACCCCCTGCTCAATGCAGGAAACTAGAGGAGGGGTCTCCCATCCAAGTAATAACCAGGCTTGACCCTGCTTAGCTTTCCACGCTCAGACAAGCTGAGCCAGCATAGACCACAGGAAGCTAACATTTGACTATATGTTACATAAATTATATGATAGGTTGCTGGAATGATTTTCTGAGCCTCATTCACCTTTTAAAGAAACATGGACCCCTTTTTGAGACTATTTTTAATAGGTCTGGTTCTTCCATAGCTCACACTCAAATGCAAAAAAAGATTATGAGATCCTTTCAATCAACTTCTCCTTTTTCTTGTCTACAGTAATACCTTGGATTGCAAGTAACTTGGTCTGAGAGCGTTTTGCAAGACAAAAAATATTTTTTTTTACTTGATAAACGAGCAAGGTCTTGCAAGACAAGTAGTCACTACTTGTCTTGCAAGACCGTGCTCGTTTATCAAGTCAAAAGATGTAACCGCTCGCCTCGAGCGGGCGTAGTGGGCCGAAATCGGCCCCGCTCACGCCCCTGCCAGAGACTCGCTTTGATATAAGAGTGTTTTGGATTACAAGCACGTTTCCGGAACGAATTACCGGTATGCTCTCAATCCAAGGTATTACTGTATTTTTTGTTGCATATTACAGTATTTTTAGATGTGATTGTAGATCTTTGTCTTTTGATTTGTGCAGCCAGTTTTTGCAGATATGTAGATTTAGTCCTCATGATGCCTGGGAACAATGATTAATGAATAGACGCTTCAAATACCTTTGCAAAGTTTGCATTCAACAAATAATGCATACTTTTCATTCCAATCTGACAGGATGATGACTGGATGCATATCTTCCTAATCGCTTATTGAATACAGTCTTCCGTGACCTGTCATGCAGCATGCATGCAATGCTAAATTATAAATTCTGTATTGGCAAGACAGTATACCTTCAGATCAGAATGAGTCTTTAAAAATAAATTTAAAAATAATTGAATCTGGAATTATCCTGCTACGTTTACAGGGGTTAAACTGTAAAGCGAGCCAAAAGTGTGATGTGCTCTATCATTAGAATTAGGTAACTTAAAATGGAACAAGGTGCGGGTTTTGTGAAACTAGAGACTAATAGCAGTGTTAGTAGCACATGCATTAGTAATAGAAGTAGATGGCAGTGTACAAAGAAAGCTACATCAATTTATTTGTAGATTTTTAAAGCCTCAAGCCGATGTCCAGAATATATTTTTGGATTATGCTTGAGAGGTGGTAGCGGTGGGGGAATATTATATCTAATTCATTTTAGCAATTAATCATTCCAGTTACAAATCTGAGTGTTTTAATGCAATCTGGCTTAAGTTAACAAACTACTTTGTTAATTTAATAAAATCATCTGCTTAAAAAATCTTGTGCAGCGGGTTGTATTTCTATAAATATTTAAACCAACTGCCGGTCAATTTCACTGATTGGAACAAAGTTGCAGTGTTAAGAGATACTTTTTAATCTTTTCTCGTGTCATTTTCCCCTAGACTAAAAGGCCCAATTTTAAGACTTTCTCTGTAAATAATATGTTCAGTCTCCCATATCAGTTGGGTCACCCTTTCTGTACCTGTTCTAGCTCTACAAATGTTAGGCAACTGATATCTTGGGGCCTGCCTGCATCTGTCAGTCTAATTTCATGTGGCCCTTGGCCTAATTTCGAAACCCCTCAGCAAGCAATCAGTTCAGACCTCTGACAAGAGCCATCTGTCCTTCCCTGACAACTTGTTAGGCAGAGTGTGACCTGGTTTGCATGTAATGACAACCCAGAATACGGGTTAAGTATGGGTTGTCATTGAATTGTGGGTTGTTGTTAAGTGCGAACTCTGCATTATGGTTTAGCTGTGGGTTGTTAACCATGAAAAACCCAGAGTTCACAACCCAGCAACAAACCATGGGTTTTCTTCCTGGGCTGTTCATGGTTAAGCCCAGAGTTAAGCCATACTGCAGGGGTCGCATGTAACAACAATCCACGATTCATAGATTTCATAATAGAGTTGGAAAGAGCCTACAAGGCTATCGAGTCCAACCCCCTGCTCAATGCAAGAAACTAGAGGAGGGGGTTTCCCATCCAAGTAATAACCAGGCCTAACCCTGCTTAGCTTTCCACACTCACAAGCCATGCTTCAGTGATAACCCATACTTGGCCTATACTCTGGGTTGTTGTTATGTGCGAACCAGTCGTGTGTGTATGTGTTGGTGTGTGTTTGTGTGTGTGTGTGCGAGAGAGGGGAGAGAGAGAAATGAGTGGCAGAAGGAGAGACGAAAGATGTAGCCCCATCTGCTTTTGGCTTTGCCCCCTCCCCACTGTTGGGTTTGGTCCCACCCAAATGTGGCCCCCAACAGATTACTCCCAGTGAAGTACAGCCCTTGATAGAAAAATGGTTTCCCAACCCTGAGGGTACTACCATATGAGGCTTTTATCAGGCCATTGCCCTACCTCATTCACATGATGACACCTTCCACTTGTAACTCTCCTGTGTTTTCCTACTGCTTCTTCTGTCTTTTTACTTACTGTGGAAAATTTGTTCAGGGAAAAAAATACATATTTATTTATTTATTACATTTACTTTTTCTTCCAAGGAGCCCGAGGCAGTGTGCATTATTCTCCTCCTCTTCTTTTTATCCTCATGATAACACTGTGAGGTAGGTTAGGCTGAGAGTCAGTGACTGGCCCAAAGTCACCAATAAATAAATAAAAATGGCTGAGTGGGGACTTGAACTTGAGTCTCCCAGTCCCAGTCCAAAACTAACCACTGCACCATAGTGGCTCTCACTGCACCGCACTGGCTCTTGATTGTTACACAGTTGTTGCACTATGGTTGCACAATTCCTTCTGACTGTTAGTGCTAGACTAGTACACCTGCAGTCACCCTTAGAAGTTCAAATCCAGCCTCCAGGTACTCCACATTGTCCTTTCATATACCAGTGTGGCATAGTGGTGAGAGTGTTGGAATGGGAATCGGGAGATCCGGGTTCTAGTCCTCACGTGACCATGAAGCTCACTGGGTGACTTTGGGCCAGTCACCTGCAAGGCTCAGCCCTCATGCCTAATTGGTTAAGACTGCCATGCCTCCAAAGCATCTTTCTGAGAAAAAGATGCCTGATAATTTCATCCTTTGGAATGCTGTCTGTATGTGGAATCTTAATCTAATAACTTTCTGGCCTCATTTTGATGTAATGCTAAACCATACTTGAGTGCTCTTGGAATGATCCTGGGTGAGCCTTGGGCTCATGTGCTCCTCCCTTTTCTCTTCCATCATCATCATCATCATCATCATCATCATCATCATCAATATTTATATATGGCTTCTCATGGAACAAATAGATGAGGAGGAGCTTGAAAGCATCTGCTTCTATGTTCAACTAACTGTGGTTTGTCATTATGTCAAAACCAGGAACTGCCATTAGATTTAACCATGGTTTATCCAAACAAGTCAGGATCATTTTTCCCCCAGCCTACCTGGAGATGCCAGGATATTGTAAACCATGATTCTCCGCTGTAATGAGAAGGGAGGTACAGAAGCCTGAGGCCCACCCAGACTTGTTCCTGGAATGCTAAACGATGGTATAAAATCGTGTAAGAAATTCAGCCTCTAAGTCTTAGAGCCAGCTAAATAAACTTTCATTAACGCAGAGCCAGAGTAGAGAATGCATCTTTTGGTTTCTTGTCTAAATTGCTTGTAATTTTTAATGCCTTTTTCTCTGTGTTTACTAATAAAAATGCTTAAGCAAAATAAATATTCTAAACTGGTGCAGTTCACTAAGGGTGCAATCCTTTGCATGCGTAGACAGAAAAAAGTTCTACGACTCCCAGCATTCCCCAACCAGCCATACTAAACATGTATAGGATTTTATCCTAAACTAAATAAAAAAAACAAACCCATGCCTAGACAGTAGAGCAACATTACTTGTTGAAGTATTAGATGAGGTTGGAAAGTCAGTGTGGGGGTGGGAAGGTCATCAGTCGGCAGCAAGGGTCTACTCTCTTATGCAGTTCCTCTAAAGGGGATCTCTACTTTGGAGGAGAAATAGCCAGTGGGGTCTGGTGGCAGTGAACTCACTGCAGTGAATCCCCAAATAGGAGCTTTAGTCAGTCCTTGCAGGAAAGGAGGTGGTCAACCCTAACTAGATAAGAAAGTTCCTGACAATGGCTTGGTTCAGAGCTGCAGCAAACCTCAGCTTCATATTCTCCCCTTCTTCTCTTTTGCGCATATGAGGAGACATTTTAAAGCTAGTCACAGTTCCTCATGACATACAAACTCAGGGAGCTGTGCTTTGTTTAAACTATGATTTGAGAACAAGCTAGGATCAGAAACCACATTTTGATCCTGCCTTGTTCTCACCACTTTTTAAACAAGCTCCTTTTCCCTTAGTTTCAGATGTCATAAAGAACTGTGGTTAGTTTATAATCAAAAGCAGAAGCTTTCAATCTCCTCACAGGTTCAAAAGGGGAGGAGAGAGAAGTAGGGAGCACATGGGCCTGAGGTTCACCACAGCTTGTTCTCATAGTAGGAAACCATGGTTTTCCATAATATCTCAACAAAGCCACTGTGCATTGCTAGAGGTGCACAAATTTGGCTGGCCTTGGTAGCCATTATTTGTGTCTAGAAACACGCTGGTGACTTGAGAGAGCGGAGAAGACAGGCTAGATTTTGGAGATACTTGGACCTCTCCAAAGCTTGGTGTGACACCTCCTGTTCCCAATGTTCTCTACACATGCCAGAGGACTTGGGAGAGTGGCAAAGTCTGTCATTCTACCCAGCACAAAGTGAATGTCCATCCTATTCTGCAGTGTGCAGACAACTTGGATAAAGGGAAGGGTCTCTCACTGACTTGGTTCGCCAGTTGCCAGAAAGAGGTTTGTAGGTGGATACTGGCCACTTTCAACTACTTCTGTAGATCCCTGTGTATCTCAGAACCACATGGATGGGACTAACAGTGTGGTATCTTCCCATGGAAATGTGATCTTAAGATAAGAAGAGACAACGCCATTAGTTTTGTTCATGTCATTTTGATATACACAAATTATGGAAGCTGAATTGGAAGAATCTATAGAGAAGCTTTCTGCATCCTTTTATGGTAAACTGTGAACTACACAATCCGAGGTGTCTGTCATAAATGTGGCACAAAATAATTCATTTGTGTAAACACATTGCTGTTTTACAGAGCCATGTGATTTTCTTTCTTCAAGTATCTGAAGAAATGTAATGTGTGAAGAGACTTTTAGATCTCCATCAACTAATGAAATGTAGTTGAAACAACAGCAGGGCTGTAAAGAGTGTGCTTCTTGGCTTGAACTCGTCATGTCAGAAATATCTCCTACTATTTGTTTGAAATAAATAGCAACCTCCATTTAGATGGGATTCTGTGTAAAGTTGAGTTATGTAATCTTAAGGGCATGTTCAAAATGATGATTGTAAAAGGACAGAGCTGTATTCTTTCTTTGGCTGGCATTTTTATCATCTCTGTTTAGAATAGTTGGAACCTTTCACTATGTATCTTGCAAATTGTTTAAAAATTTTCTTGCTAGAAGAACATGCTCTGTTGCCAGTAAAAAAAAAGGGAAAAAAAGAAAAAAGTCTCATACTGACTTCCCTTCTGTTATACATAGAAAGCTATTTCATTTATTTAAGCATAAAGACTTTACCACAGAAATCTGTTTATGTTGCTGCTCTAAAATGTTGCCTTTTCTTATTGTGACATTCTTGGAGGAAGGTTGGGATTTAGTGTAACAAAGATTTCTAAAGATGTGAAAGGGCATCTCAGGCCATCTCAGGGACCACTTAAAAGAGTGGAGATCTCTCTCTCTCTCTCTCTCTCTCTCTGAGGGAGATCTATCTCCAGAGATGGAGGTGCACTCTCATAAGCCTCCCTATTGTGAACACAGAAACCTCCACAGCCCTCTGCAAAAGCTTTCTGTGTCAGTGAGGGTAAAAGAGGGTGCATACTGGGAGTGGATCAGGAGAAGGCTTGAATCCACAGGATCCAAAGCCTTCCCATTCTCCCAACATACCCCTAAACTGGCAGCAAAAATTTATCAGTCCTAGAGGTAGCCTAGTAAATTGCCCTCCTGCTGGAATCAATGGGAGAGGAGTGGGAAAAGGAAACCCGAAGAGGGAACTGAAGGGGGGGGGGGACTTAAAAAATTCTCCCCGTCTCAACCTTCTGTGCTGCTGTGTCCACAGGACACAGGAGAAGGCAGTTTGTCCACCTTGATTCTTCCTCCCTCATGCTGTAGGATTGCTCTGTAAACTTGAATGGCAGAGAAACCCAAATGATAGAGATGCTCAGTGGCATTGAAAAATATGAGAAGCTAGGCTAGCTGGCAGGAATCTGCTCGGTAGTGATACAGGGCAGCTAGGTTAGGTCAGTGGGATTTATACAACATCTGTTTAGGGGTAAGGCAAGTGAAAACAGGTGTTGCAGTCCAAGGAGGCATTTCTGTAATGAGGCTATGAAAGAAAGGACTGGCAGGTGGGGGTGTTGTGAGGACCTAGCTAGCATAAGATGGATCAAAGGAGCAGATGGGGGTACTGTGGCACCATAGATACCTGTAACCTAGCAGATGACATGGCAGATGAATTTTGTTTATGGAATCTTGAACAGAATTACAGAAAGTGAGTCTCTGTTGTGCAATTCACAAGGCCGTGAAAACCACAAGTGCTTGCCCGTGTGTTTTGATAGGGATCAAGTGCTTCACATCTCTTGAAGCTGTAATGTATGCAGATAAAAAGATATCAGTTCTGTGCCATGAAGATGCTATTGCAGAAGAACACTTCCAAGTGGATGAAGAAAATGACACAGACTATGGCACTGATTATTAAACTTCTTCCTTGCTATGGAAGAAAGAACTGGCAGCGTAGGGATGTTGTGAATTCTTTATCCATATGAAAGTTTTCTTCTGCATAGTCATCTTCATAGCTTGGAATTTAACTTTCTTCATCTTCATACATTATACCTTCAAAACATAGAGGCACTTGATCCCCATCAAACCACTTAGGCATGCAATTGTGTTTTTTTTAATATCCCATCCGTCTTGTGGCTTAAACAACAAAAGCTCGATGCATTCACACATTGTGATATGCCAGAATTCCAGAGAATCCTGGCTCATCTTTCATGAGCAGTGTGCTAGTGCACACTGCCTGATTGCTTCTGCTTGGATCCTCCCACCAGCAGGAGTGGCTTATTTATTTATTTAAAATATTTTTTATGCTGCTTTTTGAGAGAAAGCCCCTTGAGAGAAAGCTTATCAATGGTTCCTTCTCAAACTGGGGAGAGGTAACGAGCGGGGTACCACAGGGCTCGGTCCTGGGCCCAGTGCTCTTCAACATTTTTATTAATGACTTGGATGAGGAGGTACAGGGAATGCTTATCAAATTTGCAGATGACACAAAGTTGGGTAGAACAGCTAATACTCTGGAAGACAGAAACAAAATTCAAAGCGACCTCGATAGGCTGGAGCGCTGGGCCGAAAACAACAGAATGAAATTTAATAGGGATAAATGCCAAGTGCTGCACCTACGGAAAGGAAACCAAATGCAGAGTTACAGAATGGGGGACACTTGGCTCAACAATACCACAAGTGAGAAGGATCTTGGAATTGTGGTAGATCACAAACTGAATATGAGCCAGCAATGCGATGTGGCTGCAAAGAAGGCAAATGCAATTTTGGGCTGCATTAATAGAAGTATAGCTTCCAAATCGCGTGAAGTGATAATTCCCCTTTACTCGGCACTGGTTAGGCCTCATCTTGAGTACTGCGTCCAGTTCTGGGCACCACATTTTAAGAAGGACGGAGACAAACTGGAGAGGGTTCAGAGGAGGGCAACAAGGATGATAAAGCAACTGGAAACAAGGCCCTATGAGGAGAGACTGAAAGAACTGGGCATGTTTAGCCTTCAGAAGAGGAGACTGAGGGGAGATATGATAGCACTCTTCTAGTACTTAAAGAGTTATCACACAGAGGAGGGCCAGGATCTCTTCTCGACCATCCCAGAGAGTGCAGGACACGGAATAATGGGCTCAAGTTACAGGAACCTAGATTCCACCTAAACATCAGGAAAAAATTCCTTACTGTCAGAGCAATAAGACAATGGAATCAACTACCTAGGGAGGTGGTGGGCTCTCCCACTCTGGAGGCATTCAAGGTACAGCTGGACAGCCATCTGTCAGGGATGCTTTGACCTGGATTCCTGCATTGAGCAGGGGGTTGAACTCAATGGCCTTGTAGGCCCCTTCCAACTCTACTATTCTATGATTCAGGGTGGTTTACAAGTTAAATTTTTAAAACTATAATATATAAAATGCAATTAACTAAAACAACATCATAAAACAGGGGTCCTCAAACTTTTTAAACAGGGGGCCAGTTCATTGTCCCTCAGACTATTGGGGGGCCGGACTATAGTTTGAAAAAAATATGAATGAATGGATCAAGTTAAAAAAAAGGGACCCGGGTCCCTTTTTTTTTTACTTGATAGGGGTGAATTTCCCCCCACTTAAATAGAAAGTTATTTTATTTATTTATTTATTTATTTCATTTCATTTCATTTCATTTTTATACCGCCCAATAGCTGAATCTTACACAGGCTTACAATCTAAAAAGACACGACACACAAGGAAAAAGGAATGGGGAAGGAAGAAGGGGGAATATTAATGAATACTCCTGGCAGGGCTGGTGGTATTTACATATATAGTTGCACAATTGGTTCATGCTTAACACGAATATACTTTTGTTTTTGCCATCACACAAATGAGCATACTCGACAAAAGAATCAGTGCTTGAAGCGAAAGAGTTAAAAAAAAGTCTGCTTCTGCCAATCGGCCGCCGGGCCAGATAAAAAGGCAAGGCGGGCCGGATGTGGCCCGCGGGCCTTAGTTTGAAGACCCCTGTCATAAAACATTTAAAATAACAATAGTAAGTTCAAGTTTATGAGATATAACTGGGTATGCAATTGTTTAAAAGCAGACGAACATCCAGGTCTTTAAGATCTGCTTAAAAACAGTCAGGGAGGAAGCCATGTGTTTGTTCCATGGTAGGGCAATCCACAAGGATGGGGCCACCACAGAAAAGACCCTATCTCTTGTGGCCACCAACATAGTAGGTCTTACTAGTATGCATGTGAGCACGGCCTCTGTGGCTGAACTTGGGGCCCAGGCACAAATAGAGACACACATAGGTGAAGGAGGTGATCACCAGCACTTTAAACTGGGCCCAGAAGCACACTGGCCACCAGTACAGCTGATACTAAATTGGTGTTAAATTCTCTACTAGCCCCCACAAGCAGCCGAACAGCTTCATTGAGCACAAGCTGAAGCTTCCAAAGTTCCAAACCATCTTTAAAGGCAGCCCCATGTCGTTCAAGTTACAATAGTCTAGTCTAGCTATAGTAAGCAGAAACCAGGAGGCAAAAGCTTTTGCATTAAAACCGAACTGGTACTCCTGGCTTGTTGCTAACAAGCCAGGAATTTGAAACCAACTACAAACCCTGGCTACAGATTCTGGCTTGTTAAGGGAATGACAAACCAGGAATCCTGGTTTGGATGTGAAGTTAAGCTTTTGTTTTTTCCAGATTAGTTTCTGGCTACTTTAGTCACTCCCACAGGTGGGATGAGCCAAGTGAGAGCAATCAGGCAGCATGCACCAGCACACATGCTATACCAGGGTTATCCCAGCATTCTGGCTTATCGTTATGTGCAAACATGGTGTTGGTGTAGCTCAGTTCAAAATTTGTCAGGGGACAAGGCTTACATCATGGCATAGTACTCCCATCTGCTCCTTTTCGATCATGGTTAGGGGAGACCCATCTTTTGTTTTGTACATATCCATGATAAGAACTTAACCCAACGTTTCCCCTTCCTCTTTCTCAGCATTCTATGGCCCTTCCTTTCACCTGTCACAGGTTTCTGTAACTTCATAGGAAAACAGGAGTAGGCATTCCAGTACTCCTGCCTAAATCTAAGTTAGCACCAGAAGCAAGAGGCACTAATTGCCTTTAGCCTTCTGGTACTAGGAGCATAAGCAATTGCTTTAGCTATGATATGAAATGCCAACTGTGTATAATGTAATTCTGTTCAATGAACAGAAACTGTTTTAAACTGCCCTAGTAAACTGCTGTGGTACTGACCACATTATGTAGTCTGATTTGGGAATAGGTCCCATGTAACATAGTCAGTTTGAATATTTCATGACAAAGATAGACGATCTCTACAAACTAGTACCAGTTTCATAGTGTTCCTTATGAGATAAATATTGGTTCCACAGTATTGCAATGTATAGGGGCTGCTATCCCTTAATGCCACATAAGACTGGCAGCTTTGTATATGCCACAGTATTTGTAAGATATGTAAATAGCCGAAAGTTTCTATTATGAGAAAGTTATCTGGGCATAGGCTCTTGTACTCTCATTGCCAGCATGACTTCTCTCTGGTCTGGATAAAACCAGGTGTGTGTTTGGGCATGGAGCACTTAGAGGTTGGAAAGAACTACAGGAATTGGGACCTTCAGAAAACTGGTATCAAGAAGCAAAAGTGCTTGGCTAAAAGTGACAGGCAAAACTGCCTATCAAGGAGCTGCACCAGAATTTCAACTATTGATCTAGTGATAGATGCCAGGCCTAGGTGCATCCAAGGTTCCTAAATCAGTTCCTGCAGCTTTATGGCTGTTTTGTTTGCCAAAGATTTGTGGAGGGTGGAAGCACAGCAAACTGATAAAGACTGCTTTCCCTATCCGAATCACCGACACAACCACAATCGTGTCCTGTCCTCAGCCAAGCACAGCATGCATTTTCAAGCCCATAACAAACATTCTGAGCTCCAGAGAACAGGAAGCTTAAAATACAAAGCTGTGCAATTTCTCGATGTCTATAATTATAACGTATCATTTTCAGGCAGTGAGACGATGTATTAAATATAGTGCAGAAATTCTAATTAGTTGTAAATAAACATGTTTAGTAATATTGCTATTTTGGTAAAGTGAAGTGTATGCGGGAAGAGTAGGCTTGTGTATGCTGTGAACCAGGGTTGGCTCTACCATGCAAGTTAACCAGGCTGCTTCAGTTGGCACAATTTAGGAGTGGGGTGGTAGATGAAGGTAGGAATTGATGTCTGAATATTGCAGCAAATCTTCTTAAAATGTTGGCCCTAGCATGGAGGAAGTTTCCCGCTTTTGGTTCCTGCTTCAGGTAGCAAAATGTCTTGGGCCAGCACCAAGGATTCAAGGATTCTATCTGATGATAAGGACAGAACTAAATAGCGTGATCTCTGTTTTTTTGTCCACCTAGAGCAGTGGTAGGCAACTGGTGCCCTCCAGATGTTTTGGACTACAACTTCCATCATTCTGACCACTGGGTGTGTTGCCTGGGTATTATGGGACTTGTAGTCCAAAACATCTGGAGGGCACCAGGTTGCCTATCCCTGACCTATACTCGTTGGCATCTTTTTTTTTAATGGGAAGTCATACATACTTTGAGTTAGTTTGGTTAGATTGGTCTTAAAATAATGAAGCAAATAAGTCTTTTTATCAAAGTAAACTAATTCCATGAGAGGTTTAAGCTAATGCCATGCAGGTTTTGGAAAACAAGATGGAGGAAGGTCAAAATGTCAACTTTTTCCTAATAGGCTTTTCTGACTCGTAATGTTAAATAACTCTTGCACCTGCTTAATAGATGCTTTAACTGCGGGGAGTCAAACCAAGCCCAGGCTTGAAAACCAGAGCAACTCCTTTTTTCCTGAACCATAACAGAACCTGAATCAGTACTGTGGCTACAGGGGGCCAGACCCTCAAGGAATATTTCATGCTTTCTCTTTAATTCTCAGCTGTACTCTTAAAAAGTATTTTTCTAATCCTTAAACATATGGAGAGATAAGGAAAAAAGTGTTGGTGGTTTCACTCAATTTGTCAATAAGATGTTCCACTTTCCCCCTGAACTGAAACTGAACTGGAAGTTTAGGTGTGCCAGACTAATTATTGAATATTTATTGACCTGCATTGGAGACAAACCAGAACAATTTTAGTCACAGCTGGAAGCATATAGTAATATAAAGCACAATCCTATGCATGTTTAGACAGAAAAAAATCCTACAACTCCCAACATCCCCCAGTCAGCAGCAGAGGAATGCTGGGAGTTGTAGGACATCCCCCCCCCATCTAAACATGCATAGGATTGGGCCCTGGCAGCGCAGTCCTTTAAGGCTGCACATAACCCTCTGAACTCAGAGAATTACGGGCATCCAGTTGAGGGCAGGAGGAGCACAGAAGATAGGATATCCTGCTCCTTCCTCCCTCAAAAGCAATCTGGATGGCTGATTTCAGCCATATATTTTTTTAAAAAATTATTTATTACATTTATATCCCGCCTTTTTTCCTCCTGCAAGGAACCCAAGGCAGCTTACATGATCCTCCTATAACGGCATATATATTCAAGAATGGGGCAGTGGTTGAAGAGTTATGGCACCTGACTTGGTTTCTGAAAGGTGCATCTTCACATTTTTTCCTGGGTCTTGCATCAGATGCTCCCCCTGCCTAATTTCACCCAGCTGTTAATGACATCCTAACTAAAGCCAGACAGAACTGGCCCATGTTCCACAGCCTGGTACTACAAATGAACCACAGAGGGCTGCTGGGGCCAAAAAGCTAAGGACATTATTGTGGTTTTTGAAATCACCACCATACTTGCTCCAATTTATGAAAAATACATGCTGATCAGGACCTTGCCTGAGGCTGAAAAGGAAATAACCTGAGTAGTTCTTGTCACCTATTTTCTTTCCTGCTGAGGATTCATTTCATTATCACTCACTTGCTGTCATCATTCATGCCTAAGCCAACTACAAAGCAACTCCTTCGTTTCTCTCTGCCCCCTCTCCCCCCACCTGCCAAAAGGTAGCCAACAACATCTCCTAATAACTAGGCGCTACAGCTACCACAGAGGTAATTGGCTCTTACAACTGGCCTCTATGCCACCTGCAGGTTTAGAGAGCTATGACTATCATGGACAGGTAAGCAACTTTTAACTTTACAGTCTTGGAGGTGGATTAAATCAGTTACAGCTGTCAACAGACCACTCCTCAGCTTGATGTTTTCCCTCTCCTCACGAGGAGGAGAGGCTGGCGCCACCTGGATTCCTCAGAATCTGGCAGAGTCTTGCTCCTCCTCTCCTCACCCCCAGGGATGCCCCCTCTACCACGGTCTTCTGTGCTTGGTTTCCCTTCCGGTGCGGAAAGAACCACTCTGGTTATGAGGTGTTGGACAGCTGCTCCGAGAGATTACAGAAGAGATTTCCAAGGTCACAGCACCATCTATGGCAAATCCTATGTCCCTCCAGACAAAGTCAGAGGGACATAGGATTGTGCCCTGAGTAACTTCGAATGGGTTGAGGCTATGATAAATTCTTTATGGCTCTACAGTTTGAAATAAGAAAATAATTTTTAGGATATTATATCCATGGAGATCAACAAATCTAAAATGTTCACAGGAAAGCTCTTATAAAGAACATAGGCTAAAATCTGGCCCTTGACATTCCCCCCACCAGCCTATTAGATGAGCATCTGTGATGCCCATGGAATGTTCATAAACATTCCTGGTCCTTGGAGTATAGCTTCAGTGAAGAAATTAAAAGCCCATTGACTTGGAAAACTTCAGATAGGTCCTAGGAATAGGGAGGATGTGCAGACAGCAAAGCTAATAGGAAGGTAGGAAATAGGAAGAGGATTCAGGAGATAAGGGGAGCGTAATGACAGGACTCAGAGGTGGGGCAAGTTAAAGTAGGCAGTGGGCTAAGTAGAAAAAATCAGAATGAAAATTGGGTGGGGAATGATCAGCTGAGGAACAGAGGAGCAGAGTAAACATTGTTGTGTGTCCTAATGGAAAAAGTCATCCAGAACCGAAGGACAGGATGGAGTATGTACTGTTGGGGAGTACATAAACAAGGGAACTGAAGGAAGCAAGGGACTCTTGGCCAGTGCAAAGTTACCTTAGAGGTGGGCAGTGGAAGAGCTGCCTTTTCCCACTATTGGAAATAACCAGCCAAAATCTTTGGCTTCTGTCTTTAATAGCAATTACTAGTCTTGTAGCTTCTCAGAATATCAGACATCTCCACTCAGCACTGATGACTCCAAACTGTACCCATTATTTCTATAGGCATAGTAATAGTTTCTTGATCATATGACACCTAAGTTTCTTGAGCAATGCAGTCATTACATCTTAAACATTTAGAGCTTCATCACTAAATGCATTAGCTCTGTTGACCTGAGTGAGACTTGTAAGTATATGAAGTTGTAGCTTCAGCAATATTACAAAGAGCTGTGGACAGGGCTTTTTTTTTGAAATTTTTTTTTTTTAGTGAAATTGTTGGGGTTAAAAATCTTAACAACAAGGAAGAGATGCTAGGTGAGTAATGGCTTCCAAGATTTCAGTAGGCATTAACACACCATTTTAAGCATATCTTGAAGCCATAATGGGTAACTTCTGGTGGTCAGGTGGTGGCATTGCTTCCTGGGAGCTGCACTCCTGTCTTCTGCTGCTGAATGTGCTTCTGAAATTTGGTGGTAGAGTGGCAAAATCCCCTGCAATTTTGTTTTAAAAACCTGTGATTTTACTTCTGGGAGTGCAATTTTGCTTGAAAACAAGGTGCACACTCCACACGCACCTTGTTAAACAGCAAAATTGTCACTTTTTTTGGTCACCACTGCTGTGCCACTGAATTATGGTAGCTAATTCAGTGGTGCAGCAATGCTGGTGGGGGCGGGTGGGGGCCACAGAAAGGCCAGGGAGCCCATGCAGCCCATGGAATGTGTGTAGCCCACCCCTGCCATAAGGGTTAGAATCTCAGCTTTTAAAAGCTGAGTTCTCAGGAACTTGAATTCTGTGCCTAGTATCACATTCTGCACCTTGTCCATTCTCTTATGGAAATAGACCTATAAAGAGGCCTGAGTAAACTGGTTTCTTGAAAATACTTGTATATTATTATTACTTGCCCCTCCATCTAACAATCTGTGTCCTAAAAATAGCAGCCTTTGACTCTTACATTTTCATTTTGATTGCCATGGACTTCAGCAAAATGAAGGTTTTCCTGATTTTGTAGGAGTATTTCCAAAACTGACCAATGTCTTTCACGTGATGTAGAAGACGGAAGAATCTGAAGGACTCTCTGGAGTGGTGTTGTAATTCCAGATGCATCTGAACTGGAGCACGATTCCTTGTTGTTCAGATCCCTTGTTATTCAGATTCCAGTTACCGGAAGGTGTTGTGCTTTCTGCAACATTTGGAGGTGTCTTTATAATATGAATGAATTTCCCCCCCCCCATCCCAACGTTTCTACATTGAACATAGCAATTATATGCAGTATAACGTGCCATACAATCTTTTGCATCCTCACAAAAAGTCACTGTATTTATTTTACAAATTTGTAACTGAGGCTAGGGGACAAATTGTTTCATGCACAAAAGGTCTATGGAATTAAACCCAAACCTTCTCTTGTCTGGCACTCTGTCTACTGGATCACCTTTGACTCTATCCATTCCCTAGAAAGGATGTCTCACACTAAAGTGACTTGGCCAGTTTGCACATCATGGCAAGCCAGAATTGCTGGAAATTCTTGCTTATTGTGAATGAGCAAGTGTGCTCGTGTGTGCTACTCAATTGCTCTCACTTGGTTCCTCCTGCCTGCGGAAGTGGCTGACCAAACCAGGCAACTTCTATCCATGGTTTGTTTAGCATTATGTCTGAAGCAGGATTCCAGACTTGTTGCTCTCCTAAGAAGCCAGAACCATAAATCAATACGTGTTAGGTTGGTCCTTTACATGGTATAGTCTCTTTATCCACAGAATTATTTGATTAGAATTCCTTCCAATTCTATCTCAAGGAAGAAAGCTTGCCCTAAGGGAGATAAACTTTATCCTGATAATAACAACACTAGATGTAGGTTTGGTGCCACTCAGACAAGGTGTTAACATGGATTTGAACTTCAGTCTTCACATACTAGACACTGTGCCATCTGGGTTTCCATGACTTAGCATCAAAACCAGAGGCATTATTACAGAGTACCAATAAGGGCATATACAATTACAAAAAGACATATACAATGATAGACAAATACAATTAGAAAAAGGATTCAAGCATATGAAACTGGGAGAAATGATCTAAGTGTGTACTTAATACTCATGGTTACAGAAAGGGCATTGACTTGGGAATGTACATCCCTATGGCTTCTCTAAGTAGTGGTTGGTTGTAATACAATTATCATCTGATGCTGGCATTTTCTTATGTGCAGAGCTGAGAGCATGCCTGTATCTTATTTCTACTAATTATGTGAGCGTAGCATTTTTAATACATTAGGATGAAGAAAAAGTACAAATCAAAGAAGCCAGTGATGTAGTTCCAGTTAGGATTGAATGTTACTTTTATTATATGGAATTGTTATAGAAATAGTAACATGGATGCATCTGATCTCTGATTATTAATATTCTTGGAGTGTATGTTATCTATTTGGATTCTTTAAACATTGAAAGCAATATCCATTTTTCTTCAATCGGTGGCCTGGTTTGCACATAAAGCTAACCCATGTCATGCGTTGTTGAATTCTGGTTTATTGTTATGTGTGTAAGTGGCCACACTAACAAACCATTGTTTGTTAACCACAAACAACCCAGAAAGAGAACCCCATAATTTGTTGTTGGGTTGTGAATTTAGGGTTGTTTAAACCATGGGTTGCCATTATGTGCGAACTCAAAACCACGGGTTGTTCATGAGTTGTTTTGCCAGGCTACTGAGGTGGCGAGCAAGAGTGGTAAAAAACACACCCCAGGTGCTCTGCATGCTAATACTACAGCTCTGCAAGGGCATTTGGGATCCAGGTTGAAGGAAACAAGCAAGCCAGGGACTGAGAAAATAAACCATGGTTTGATCATCTGGCAGACAGACCCTGGGTAGGTCAACATAAACGTTAACTTTTGTTATTAGATAAACATAGCATAGAAATGTGAAACAGACAATTGTAAAGAACTTATGAGTAGCAAGCTAAGTAGGTATGCTGGTGTTCAGTGAAAGTAAATAAATATTGCATGTATGTGTACATATGTGTGAGATGCTGACATAAGTGTGTTATCTAGGAGTGGGTAGAGTTGCAGATATAGAAATATAACTTAGCATCTTTAACAGTGATATTTATTTTACCTTCCTGAAAAGATAGTTCTACTCCTTCTTCACTATATTCCATTTGCACAGGAACTCTTTTCATTAAGTACCTAGGTGAAAACTGGTCGTTCCCTTCCTTGTACCAATATAAACCAGTCATCAACTTTAGATCTGTTGACAATAGTATTAAAATAAAATTCACTTTTACTTGTTTTAATGAAGCACTGACTGGACTTGGGCTATCTGTGTTTATCAGAATACTTATAAGGATTCTTTCAGGAAGGAAGAGTGGAAAATTGTGAAACTTTAGGATTAGACCTGCACTTTGTGAGTTTTATTTATTATTGCCATCAAATTGGAGTTGGACATTAAGATGGCAGTAATTCAACTGTTATTAAAAGCCTTGTGAATGGTGCTTTAGGGAATTGTGGGATAAAGATGTGAGTTTCTAAACTCAATAAAATGGGGCATATGTGGGAAGTTGAAATGTCAAAAATAAAATGCAGTTCATTGTGTGTTTTCTGATTTAGAATGTGAATATGCTATAATTGGTTGCTGCTTACATAGAAAATGAAGTCTAAGTTTAATGTTGACATTGTGTTCATTGTGCCCTTTCCCAACGCAGAGATTATGTAGACTAGTGAATGGTAGAAGGTGAAGTCTGTCTATATTACTACAAGGTTGTGGAGTGAGTGTATCTGTACTCCCACTTTCCTCCTTTGCAATAGCCAAGATAGTGGTGAAGGATAGTGAAGCTGTCTAAAGAGCAGCAGTGAAGGGGACAAAAAGGCATTGAGTATAGGAGAGCCTCTTAAGTTCCCGATAGTTCTATTCCAGCCCCAAACACCTTCCTATCTGACAAGGTATCCAGGGTTCACATATCCTAGTGTAGCTTCAGCACACACTGGAATTCAGTGAGGCCCAGGCTTCCTCATGATCACCTAACTCTTGGGAACTGGAGGGTTTCTGAGACAGTCCCACATAATGCTGAGGAGTCTGTGTGGCATGCTGCAAAAGGGAAGAAGGGAAGCTCTATATGGAGAACTTGCCTCCCCCAGTACAGTACGTCAGAAATCCCTGAAGCTTTTCCTAGGAGTGCTCAAGCTGAGTCTACTGTACCCTTACTTTTTGTTGTTGTTTCTTTGAGAGCATATTGAAACAGAATGGGAAGAAAGGCCAGAACCCAAGTCCTAACCATGTATTTTAAACAAACAAACTTTACATGGATCTTCTCTCAGCATCCAATATTGTGGATGTCCTTAAGGTACTAATGGCTGATGCACCTATCACTAGGCTGAGCAAGTAGCATCCACGCCTAGCCATCAGGATGGATGCTACAACCATGGAGTGAGCAATGTCCCTGCTCGCAGAGTTATCCCTTGGACATAGGGATACTATAAAACTGGTCTCAATAATGTGACCTTAATTGCTAAATTTGTGGCTGGTTCATCAGTGTAAAGAAAGCATACCGCTCTCTGCTAGAGCTGTGTTGGATTTTTAGCTAGGACAGGAGGAATCTCAGGCAAAGCCTAGGCTTGCCATTTAGCTACTCGTGACCGAGTAAATCTTCAGGCAAACGCGACTAGAGCTTGCCACCGGGGCTTTGTGAAAGGCCAACCTCCATTTAGATCGTTCATGGGCCAGAGCTTCCCAGTTTTCGATGTTTATATTGCATTTTTTTAGATTAGCCTTATGAACATCTTTAAACCTCTTATATTGACCACCGATATTCCGCTTTCCATCCTTGAGTTGGGAGTAAAGTAACTGCTTTGGGAGACGGCAGTCAGGCATTCGAACAACATGACCGGTCCACTGAAGTTGGCGTTGAAGGATCATTTTTTCAATGCTAGTAGTCTTTGCTTCTTCCAGTACACTGACATTTGTTCGCCTATCTTCCCAAGTAATTTGCAGGATTTTCCGGAGGCAACGTTGATGAAACCTTTCAAGGAGGTGGAAGTGACGTTTATAGATAGTCCATGTTTCGCAGGCATACAATAAAGTTGGTAATACAATGGCTTCATAAACCAGTGTTTTGGTCTTCTTACAAATATCCCGATCCTCGAACACTCTATGTTTCATTCGAGAAAATGCGGCACTTGCGGAGCTCAGACGATGCTGGATTTCACTGTCGATGTTAGCTGTAACAGAAAGATAGCTGCCAAGATAGAGGAAATGATCGACATTTTCCAGTATTGTCCCGCCAAGCTGGATAGATGGCATCACCAAAGGATTGGATTGCACTTGCTGATGAAGCACTTTGGTTTTTTTGATGTTAAGTGAGAGACCAAGTTTTTCGTATGCTTCTGCAAAAGCATTTAGGATAGTTTGGAGATCATCCTCTGAATGTGCGGAGACCACATTATCATCAGCATACTGAAGTTCCACAACGGAGGTTGTAATTACCTTACTTTTTGCTTTCAGCCTGCTGAGATTAAAAAGCTTTCCATCTGTTCGATATATAATTCCCACACCGGTGGGAAGTTTCCCCTTGACAAGATGTAAAACCATGGCGATGAAAATGGCAAATAATGTTGGGGCGATAACACATCCCTGTTTAACACCTGATCCCACTTTAAATGGAGCACCATGAGAGCCGTTGTTGTCCAAAACCGTTGCCGTCATGTTGTCATGGAGAAGTCGCAAGATTTACAATTTATTGGGGCATCCAATTTTCATAAGGATAGTCCAGAGAGCTGTACGGTCTACAGTATCAAAGGCCTTAGCCAAATCGATAAATGCCATATAAAGGGGTTGATTTTGCTCCCGGCATTTTTCTTGGAGCTGGCGTGCAGTAAAAATCATGTCTACTGTCCCTCTAGAGGGGCGGAAACCATATTGAGTCTCAGGGAGGATCTCTTCTGAAATAGATAGAAGACGGTTTGCGAGAATCCTAGCAAATCCTTGCCACCTCATGGAGAATGCTACGAACTTGCCACTGTGCCAGATTACAGGGCAAAATTTCGGGTCATGTCTGGAGTCTTGGTTGAGACCAGGAAGAAAAGATCCTTGTCAGCGTCATCCAAGAAGAAGACGTGCAGAGCTTATAAAGACAGTGGGCTGGGTGTGGGGTGGGGGTGGAGGTAGAGACTCACTAGTCAGCGAAGCTGTGGTTTTCCAGCATCGCAGGTGGACCCAGTCTGGCTTTGAGTCCATTACATTTAGTGGAAGCAAAATGGTAATACAGAGGTAATAATGCAGGAGATGTATGAAATAATGCAGGAGATCCACCAAGGAGGTCTGTGAGGTCATACAGAAGTTTTAGGTACTGCAAACACAAGGGATTTATAGCAGTAGTACCCTCAGCTAAAGTTCTCAGATTCATGCTGTGCAGTCTCAGTGAGGTTCTGAGCCCCAGCACCATCAGAAGATAAGACAACCCTGGTTTGTTAACCACGAACAGCCCATGAAGAGAACCCATGGTTTGTTTTTGGGTTGTGAGCTGTGGGCTGTTCACCATGGTTTGTTATCTCGGCTGGGTTCAGACAACACGATAACCCATGGTTCAACAACAAGCCACGGTTCAACAACAAGCCACACTCAACCCATACTCAACTCTTGAGTGTGGCGTAGCATGCTGTGTGAACCCAGCCCATATCAAATGCCTTCTTGAATGGTAAAGTGGTACTAAGCTTAGTGCAGCCATTCATGTTTACTGTGAACTCCATGTTCCAATGTAGTAAGCAACACACTTTGCCAACGCTTTCCCCCAAACCATATCAACATAGGAAATGGGAGTGGCATACGTTTGACAATACAGAACCCTCTGAGTATACATCAAAATCTCAGGGGCTTACAAAAGATCTGAAACTTTATTTGTCTCATACAAGCTAGGTCTGCAGGGACCGTGGGTAACTGATCTATATTCTGCAGATGAGTTTGGCAATGCATCTGTCTGGCTCATGAGTCTAGGAGACTTTATCTCCCCAAAGGGATAAGTGCTTACTCCGGGAGGCAAACAGATTCAGTTTGCTTCTCCACTAATGCATTTCTGGAAGGTGCTGGGCTGTTCTATCCACCTTTATGCAGATAACAATAAAAAACCATTCAATTACACTGTATTGAAAGCTAATGCAGTATAGTGGCTAAGAGACTGAGCTGTGAACCAGCAAATATCCAGTTCAAATTTAATCTCTGCTGTGAACTCAATGGCTGGCCCTATGAAAGCCACTTGCTCTCAGCCCTACATACACAATCTGGGTTATTACCTCCCTATCTTACAGGTTAAGACTGTTATTTAATGCTGTATTATCACTAACATAATTGAATAAACAGGGATTCAAACCCAGACTTCTAAGAGCTAAGCACTCAAGGATGGACAAATCTGTCCGTTTCTCCCACATTTGATTCTTTTTATGGCAAGTTCTTTTTGTCCTGAATATGGACTACTTTGCCAATTTTGGTACATTCTTATCAAAACTGAACTGAAATGAAATTGCAACCCCCTTTTTTTCTGACAGGATCTTCATCTTTAACAGCTGCATGGCAGGGAGGTACAACACAGTTCTCTCCATGCTGAGAATAGCTGTACCGATTGAATTTGGCTGGTGCAGATGGGTGAGAACTTTGTTTCAGTACATTTTTGAGAAGAATTTACCAACATTTGCAAAGTTCTTGAGAGAAAGAACTTGAGATTTTAAGAATTCAATGCAGGAGAAAACAAAACTGACAGATTGGCCTATTCCTACTCTTACCTACCTTACGGGGCTGTTTAAGGATTAACTAGGTAATGTATGTGCAGTGCTTTGAACATTCTAAAGTGATGTAAATGCTATTAGTGTAATTATGCCCCATTTGGTAGGAGGGCATTGCCCAAAGCACCATAATTCCGTCATGTGAAATCTTCTATTTGGCAAGTTCTGCTCTGTGATCTGGGTACTGCTCTTGGACATTCTGTTCCTGTCTACTTTCCTACCAGCTGAACGAGGAACAGAAGTTGTACTTTCCTTAATAATGTTCCTTTCTGTTCAGCAGGTAGAAGTGCATGCAGTCCTACCCTGTGCGAATGTATCTGTGATTGTAGCAGCATGAATTCTTGCCTCATGAGTTATGTTTCCGAATCTAGTAGGGCCTACTGAAGATGGGCATTTTTTCCCACTCTACCAACATTCTCTCTGTTGTACTTCTGTTCTGTTTGTATAGAACAGGGTTGTACAAGCTGTGGCTCTCCATATGTTTTGGCCTACAACTCCCATCATTCCTCACCATTGGCTATGCTGGCTAGGGCTAATGGGAGTTGTAGGCCAAAACATATGGAAGGCCACAAGTTGCCTATCCCTGTTATAGATGTTTTGCTGGCAGTATTGTTGTGTTCTCTATTTAGTAGTTATTCTCAAACTTTAATCTAGTTGGGGGGACTTCTGGGAGGTTTGCTGCAAAAGTTTAATGCTGTGATTAATTTTCATGAAGTTTTATTTTTGCTTCAAAAATTGATTTTGCGGGGAGTATGAAACTATTTTCAGAAGACCACTACCGTCTTCTCTTTTACATATTGTATTTGCCTGTACTGTATATGTTTGCAGGTGTTTCCCCAATCTGCTTGGGTGGAAAGATGCATTCCCTTTCCTGACATAAGTTGGCCAATGCTTTCTCTCACTGGGATATAGATCCAAACCCACATCCCATTGAAAGTAATGCAGGACAGAGAAGCAATATCAATATTCAGTTGTGCATCCAAATGCATATTGCAACACTGAAGTCATTCCTGTACATTGCATTACTGTCAGTGGGATGCACATTTGGATGTGTTTCCCAGTGCAAGTGGAGAGCCCAGTTGTCTGGCTATAGAGATGCATTACTATGCCACTTGCAAAGCTGGGGGGGGGGCACTAGGGACACCTGATCTCCCTGAAAGAAACCAGGGGATCGTGCTGCGAAAAGTGGGGGAAAGAGCCCCTTTTTGCAAACTGTGAGCTCCCAGGGCTTTGCAAGGAACTGACTGGTCTAGAACTGTCAAACCTGTCAGTTCTTTGCAGCCTGGGGTAGGCACTGATGCCTGCTGGATTTGGCCAGCAAGCACCCAGCCTAGCCAGTACCTAGCCCAGGGACCCCCTTGCGCTAACCCGCCCTGTCCAAATTGCACAAATTGGGCAAGTCGGCTTATAACCCAAAAATAAGCCACCCTGACAAACTCGTACCTGGTTAAGATGACATGACAGCCCACCGAGGCTTATAAGTCGTGTCATGCAAACCCAGTCTCAGTGTTCAAAGAAGCTCATATTGAAGCTCCTATCTTGACACCCCCCCCCCAAATGCCTTTCAGTACTTGTGTAGTTTTAAACCATGTAATAAAACCATTATTTAATGTAATGTAACCTATGAATTCTTTTAACTTGGGGTTATTTTTGAATGGTGGTCAGGGAAATTAACAAAAATTGGTATGGGAAAGTCAGGGAAATGGAAAATGAAATTTTAGTGGCAACCCTGTTGTTATGTGCGAACCCTGCACTATGGTTTAACTATGGATTGTTAACCATGAACAGCCCAGGAAGAGAACCCATGGTTTGTTGTTGGGTTGTGAGCTTTCGGTTGTTCATGGTTTATTATAGTTAAACCATAGTGCAGGATTCACACATACCAACAATCCATGATTCAACAACAATCCACAATTCAACGACAACCCATACTCAACCCGTACTCTGTGTTGTTATTACATGCAAATCAGGTCATTCGAGAGCCAGTGTAGCGTAGTGGTGAGAGTGTTGGACTGGGACTCTGGAGATTCGGGTTCTAGTCTCCGCTTAGCCGTGAAGCTCACTGGGTGACTTTGGGCCAGTCACTGACTCTCAGCCGAACCTACCTCACAGGCTTGTTGTGAGGATAAAATGGAGAGGAGGAGGATTATGTAAGCCCCCTTGGGTTCCTTGCAGGAAAAAAGGTGGGGTATAAATATAATTAATAAATAATAAATAATAAATTATCTTATACTGATTCAGAATCTCATGAGTTCATTCTACATACAAATTACATAGGTGCAGCCAATGCAGGCAGGAGAAGTCTGAGTGGCAAAGGAAAGTCTCTTCTCTTTAGGTAATCCACATGCCTTTGCAGAACTCTTGCACAGTGAGGTGTTTGCATATTAGTGTAGGCTGAGTACCCTGGAGAGGCCTTTACATGTGAACCACATCTTTGATTACAATTAGACAAAGGCAGTCTTTTTTTTTGTGTCAATGGGGCCAGCAACCACTACAGCACAGATTGAAACCCTTTTGGTCTTAGGACACACTTTATGGCCTGTCTTGAAGTAGCAAATAGCTCTAATTACAACCTGGCATTGCACGCCTCTGGTGACCCATGTTTGAATCTGCGCCTGTACTTTACAAAATACAGAGAGCAGAAAACACCGAGCTAGCTTTTTTGCCTGGGCAATATAGCAGTGTGTTTTGGAATTGAGGGCAGTTGCACCGAATAAACAACTGCTCAACAGATCCTAAATGCCACGATTGACATGTTTTGGCATGCGTTTGCCCGAACTATTCTGAGGAACCCAAGTCTTATGCAATATATTTCTAAGTACATTTTGCTTTCCTGTGGAGTCTATGGTGGAGAGTTGGTATGAAATTTGTTTTCCTGACTTTTTACTCACTGGCTGCAGAGAGAGTTTAGAAATGCAAGTTACCCAGAAGAAATGACATATGAAACTTTCATGTCTTTTTAATGCTGGACTAGATTGGTAGAAATTAACAGTTTCCTGCTCAAATGCTTTGTGGCCAAGGTGGGAAAACTGCAATCTGTTTCAGCAAATTCAAAATATGTAGCCCTAGCCAGGCCCTAGCAGCAACTTGGTGTACCTGACTTTGTCTTTTTCAAATGGTCTTCTGGGTACTTAAATCTGTAGGCCTCAATCAAGGCACCCAAATACGTCCTGCATGCTAGGTCTCAGACTTTCCATAGATTTCATAAATCATAGAGTTGGAAGGAGCCTACAAGACTATCGAGTCCAGCCCCCTGCTCAATTGAGGAAACTAGAGGAGGGGTCTCCCATCCAAGTAATAACCAGGCCTGACCCTGCTTAGCTTTCCACGCTCAGACAAGCTGAGCCAGCGTGAGTCACAGGCGAACTGTCCAGAAAGCTTCAGCTAATGGACAGTACAGAAATGTCATACATACATACATACAAATGTATTTACTATTAAAGTAGAAATAATAAAATTTGCATCTGTAACCATCCATATGCCCAGTTGCCAGCCCGCTCATACTGGACCTGTTCACATATCATGTTAAGCCACTGTGGGTTAATTCACCTCCGAGATGTATGTTGGCCACCATTTTGTTACCTGTGCACTGGACCTCATTGACTATTCAATTCTCTTAGGGTGTAATCCTATGCAGGTTTAGACAGGAAAAAAGTGCTACAACTTTGAGCATTCCCCCAGCCAGCTATGCTGGCTGGGGAATGCTGGGAGTTGTAGGACTTTTTTTCTGTCTAAACCTGCATAGCATTGCACCCTTAATGGCCTAATGCAAAAGATCCAGTGCCAGTTCTATGACTCATAATCATGCTACCCCTAAAGCTTCACTACACCCATTTCCCTAGTTTCTTCAGTGCAGAATCATAATATCATCAAGCAGGCAGTAACATGTCACCACTGGTTGCCTTAGCAAGCACATGGTAACAGCATGTGTGCCATCAAGCTAGAAGGTATTGTTGCTGTAGTGTTTCTATGCACCTAAGTCTGAGGCATGAAAGGAGAAAGTCTGCAGACAACTGCCTTTGAACTTTGCTTTTAAGGTGTGGTTCAGTATGGTTCATTTGACTTTCTGTTCAGTGCTGGAGGAAAGTGCCTCTTTTGGAATATACTGAGCCTTATACTGAGTCAGACCATTTGGTCCATCTAACCTGCTATTGCCTACTCTAATTAACAACAGCTTTGCAAGACCTCAGGGCATCCTTTTACTAGATTTACAGACTAAAAGAATAAGCAGCAAAGCAATACACTGTTTTACGGTTTCAGAAACCCTCTGTAGCTTCTGTCTTTCTGTTTCAGCTTCGTTGTCTTGGATCTAATATGGCCATTGATGTACAACACATATTTCCATATTGTTATTCTGTAGCAGGGACAAGGAACCTCTTTCAGCTTTGGGGAGAGGCCAGACCTGTTTCCACTCCATGCATTAATAATATTACACTAGTAAATACCAATCTCAACACCACCTGAGGCATCTTGATTGTCTGCTTTTGATGGTTCAATTCCAGCTTGTTCAGCCTGAGATTGTGGATAAGTTGTTTGAAGGAGTAAGGCCAACCACTTGCTTATTAGACCCATTTCCTTCCTGGCTGATTAAAAACTGCCAAAGGGGGACTGGCCAGGTGGGTGGGGCTGATTATAAATGCTTCCTGTTGGTTCTGCTGGTTCAGTTCAGTGTCATTCTTTACCGTCAACTGTGGTATCCTCTATGGTATAGGGCTGATGGGCACTGTATTATGATGTTTTTATCTTACTTGGCTGAACATTCCTAGAAGTTGGTGTTGTTGGCCTGTGGGGATCCTTGGACTCTATTTTGCATTCCATGCTGTTTATGAAGCCACTGGGAGAGGTCATCTGGAGTTTTTGAGTTGGGTGCCATCAGTATACTGATGACACACAACTTTCCCTCTCTTTTCAAATAATGACAAGGAGACTGTAGAAGCTCTTAAGCAGGGCCGGTGCTACCATTAGGCCAACTAGGCAGCTGCCTAGGGCGCAGAGCTAAAAGGGGCGCCAGAAACGCCTTGAAAAAAAATACAGCACTCTCAAGTGGGGGGGGGCGCTAAATATCTGATCTTGCCTAGGGCACCAAACTGCCTTGCACCGGTCCTGCTCTTAAGTGTTTCCTGGATGCAGTAATGGATTGGATGTGGGCAAACAAGCTGAAGCTCAATCCAGACATGACAGAGGTACTTAGGGTCATTAGACAAGCTGATCTGGAATTGGCAGTATAACCTGTTCTGGGTGGGGTGACACTTCCTCTAGTTGATCAGATTTGCAGTTTGGGGGTGCTCCCAGTTCTGGCACTGCTTCTGGGTGCCCAGGCAGGTGCTGTGACCAGGAGTGCCTTTGCTCAGTTCCAGTAGGCACACCAGCTGCACCCCTTCCTGGGGACAATAGATCTGACTGCACATTAGATTACTGCAATGTGGGGCTTCCCTTGAAGAATGTTTGAAAATTGCAGGTAGTGCAAAATGCAGCCGCGACGATAGTTTCTGATGTACACTTTTCAGACCATATTATGCCAGTCTTGCATTGATTGCACTGACTTCTAATTTATTTGGGCACAATTTAGGGTGCTAGTTAGTACCTATAAGCCCTAAATGGTTTCAGATATCTGAAAGACCACCTCCTCTTATATCAACATATCGGTAGGTTACAGGGATGTTGAAGAGTCCTTGGTCTCAAGTCACGAGTCGAGTCACGAGTCTTTGGACCCGAGTCTCGAGTCCGAGTCCAAGTCCTTGCTCCAAAATGGTGACTCACGAGTCCCGAGTCCCAAGTCACTCCCAAAGCTGACTCCACGAGTCCCTATTAAAATCAATGGGGTTTTTCCCCAACAAAATAAGGCTACTTCAGATGTGTGGCTTAAATAAATTCTAGGCACAAGTGTGCCTTTTTATCTCAAAACTCTGCCACTGATTTTGACAAGAACAGACCAGGCAGACAAACCCAAAATAACCAGGCAGGCAGAGGAGGCGGGGAACCCCAAAGCAGGCAGGCAGAGGCATTTGTCTTGGACAATTCAAACTGTGGAACTAGTTAAGAAGAGACCAGGCAGGCGGAGGAGGCAGGGAACCCCAAACAGGCAGGCAGAGGCAGCCAAACCCAAAATGTCTGAAAGGTTGCATTAGGAAAATGATTTTAAAAATAAACTTGGATTGTTACTGCAACTGGGTCCAGGCAGCACCTGCAGGTGGCATCAAGCAGGGATGTTGACGAGTCCTTGGTCTCGAGTCCCGAGTCGAGTCTCGAGTCCCATTAAAAATATTGGGACTCGAGTCCGAGTCGAGTCAGAGGGGGGACTCAGTCCGACTCACGAGTCGAGTCCTCGAGTCCGAGTCCCCATCCCTGGTAGGTTATGATCACTGTCAGAGGCCCTGCCTTTTGTCCCAACACCTAAAGAGGTTTGGTTGATGGGAACTCAAGACAGGGCCTTCTCTGTAGCAGCCGCCTAGTTGTGCAATTCCCTCCTGAAAGATAGGAAAGAAAGACTGGCCCCACCCCTGACGGTTTCTAGGCAGTCAGTAAAGACATTTTTATTTTGACTGGCTATGAAGAGTGTCTAGAATATTGGCATTTTAATTTCTCCACACTCTACTTTGCTTTTAATTTTTGCTCTTCATAGAGTCATAGATTATAGAGTTGGAAGGGGGCCTACTAGGCCATTGAATCCAACCCCCTGCTCAATGCAGGAAACTAGAGGAGGGGTCTCCCATCCAAGTAATAACCAGGCCTGACCCTGCTTAGCTTTCCACACTCACTGAGCCAGCTTAAATGTTGCTTATGACATTTTAAATTGTTTAATGGTTTTATTGTTTTAGTGTATTGTAAAATGCTCCAGGGGCCCTTTTTTAGGGCTGAAAATTGGTCAAGAAATGCTGTTACAAATAAAATAAATAAAAATAAGCACCTTATTTACTTTAAGGTACTTCTTTACTTTATAGTAAAATAAAACAAATGTATAATCTTGGATGCCTTGGCTACTAAATTATAATGTGTATCAGAGAAAATGACCCCACTGAAACTATGAATCATGTTGTAGCACAGAAAGCAGATGCCATGTAGAGAACATACATAACTTACCTTTTATGGTGGGCATTGTAAACTGCTCACATTTCACATGACAGGAAAGGAGTTACCAAATTCCTCTTGCAAGACTATTTAAAGTATTAGTGCCATGCAGAATGTTTCATTAGGATTTTAATATGGGTTTGGGGTCAAATGTATAGTTCTTAAAAGTAAATGACCCCATAGATATTAGCAATTTTTGCTAATATTAAATATTAAAATCCATGGTAAATTTGCTGCCATTTTAAAATCCTGATGTGTATCATTTTAATTATAAAATAAAGGCAATTAAATCCTTTTCCCCTTTAGGATATTGTTCAGGACAACCAAGGCATTGCCTAATAAAGTTAACAGGGCCTCTTTTAAAAAAATCCCTCTATAGGAATGTAAGGTTATTGTGAAGCTTTTAATTTTGGATCATGCCCAAGCATAGATAATAGTTGGTCCGTTATTATTTTTTTGCTGCTGTGACCAATACATAAAAGTAATGATCAACACCAAAGACAACCAGCATCCTTTAAAATCTAATATAGAATCTTCTAAATTAAAACATTGGCTCTTTAAGTCAAGGTTAATGGCTTGCATGAAAATAAAACACACTTTTGTTGGAGGATGACAAGATATGAATTCACAGTATGCAAGCAATAATCACAATACTGAACCTGTCAAATAAAGGATTAAAACCTGTCACTTCTTAATGCACTGCTTTCCTAATCCCTACTGGTAACCTTGCAGAGCACCAGCAAAATATTGTCTTTAGCAGCCAAGTCACTGAAAAACAAAACCTGTTTCCATATGTTCTCTTCCTATTGTTTTTCATTTCTGCCAAATGCTTTGGCTCAGTCCTGGTTTCACCTTCATGCAGGGACAAATTCTTGTGGACTGTTCAAATTTAAGACTGCTGAAACTACTAATTAGATTGCCTTGATGGCTTTAGTCCTGAACCATAAATTCAGTGTGCACAATAAGTCATTTTTTTAAATGGCTAAGCCCTGGAACCTGTGTATATCAAGTGATAATAAGGAAAAGTGCCTATGGTGTGTGCGTGTGTGTGTATGTGTATGTATGTTGGCCCTTCACCACTTTGTAATTATAGACAACCACAAACACCTGGTATTGGGGAAGTACTTTCTGGGTAGAGGACATGCCTCCAAGGCATTTCTGAGCCTCAGCATCACTCTTTCTGGAAATTTAACCTAGGGGTGTGTGTGTGCTATGAAGTGAACCATGTCACCTTTGCTTAACTCTACTATATCTCATTTTTTTAAAGGTGTGTTCTCCAAAATGCATGTTGTTTAAAGATATTTTGATTGACTGCTTAACTTTAAAAACAGTACTCAACTAATGATCCTTGGAGTATGAACATGCTGAGTATCGAGTTTTAAAGTTAAGACTAGAGGTAGATGATCACTCGCGAGGCGTTTACTCACGCTACAGCTGAGTATAGCATTTAGCAAGTTGTATGAGGTGGTGAAGTAATCAATTGTAGAGGCTCCCATTCCCCCAAAAAAGGTAAATTCACCATCTCTATCGCCTTTGATACTTCCATTTAAAACTACCAAATCAAATCTATTTACCAATTGCATTAAATAAAGGCCAGCACAATTGCAGCCCTTATCTCTTGACTGTCTAGTTGGTATAGCATGTGCCTCCTCTTGTTCCGATGGATTTTGATGGAAATGTGAATACAGCATGGAATCCGTTTGCCCTGTTCTGGCATTGAAATCTCCTGCCATGATGATGCAAGATTCAGGATACATCATACAGGGATGTTAGTTCAGAAATGTATTCTTCTAGTTTTAACCAGTTATTTAATTTGTTGTTTGAGGCGCATGGGGGGGAGGTATACGTTGATTATCAATAGGCTGATTGACTTAAGATTTATGACCAGAGCAGATGCTAGGTTTAATAAAGAAGTAAGTCTAACAATATTTGCCCGAATACTAGTCGAGATCAACACAGCCAGGCCTCCTTTTGGGCGTCCCCCCCCCCCCCAGAGGCTGGGTTTTGCATCTAAGGAGTACGCAGAGAAGCCGTTCATAACCAGACTCTCTTTGGCCCAGGTCTCTTGTAGCAATACGATGTCATGCTTATTTAGAAAATCTTGGAAAGTTGAATCCTCAGCTTTGCATTGCCAACTAGCTATATTCCATGACAGAAGCGTCAATGTTTGTTTTTGTTGGCATAATTTTTCTGGGCATATTTTTTGTCATGTCAGGGCAGGTGGATACTCTATGTCCATTGAGGGTCTCAAATGATTTGGAATCACTTTCTCATCTTGTAGAATCATATTTTGAGTTACCGTATGTGATTCATTTTTTGGCTATAGTGCCCATCTGTATTTTGCAATGCATGGTCCAAATCTCCCTGCTGCTTGATGAATTTTTGGAGGGCCTTATCATTAGTTCTCACTAATTCTTCCAGGTGCATGATTTTTTCCACATCTGGGCTTGGTCTGCTGACATTTGAGATTACTTTGGTTGTTTGCTTTATTTGACAATCAGCAGATGCAGTTTGTTTCGCTTCATTTTCCTCTAGGAACCTCATATCAAGCCAAGTGATGGGATCCTTTTCTATAGGGTTATCAGTTCTTGTCGTATAGATTATATTGTTCCTGGACTGATTTTCATTTACTAATGGATTGAGTTCAGCTATAGTTGTTACCTTTATACCGCCCTTGTGCTCCATAGATGTCTCTTGGGCTTGGAGAAAAAACTCTTTTCTTGGTGGTATTTGAACTAAAAGGTAAACACCCTCTGCTGGGCTAGAATGCAGGTTCATAAGACCTGTAATTTAGAGCGCAGGCTAAATGACTATAGACCTAGGTCTCATACCTTAACTTTCACTCTTGAGTCACTGACATTGTCCTGGATTTCCTCAGTTGCCCAGACTATACAGTTCTACATAGGAAGCATCCATAATTAACTTAGGGCATCCCAAGTGTCAGCAACCAATAACTTAGAATTTGTTAGTAGGATTGTTCTTTCCCTTTGAATGGTGCAATACCTTCATGCTCCAGTCTCAGTCCTTCCTCCCAGAATTTAAGATCCTCTGGGAAACATTTTCCTAAACAGCCTCTGTCTTGCTGTTTGACCACATCTTGACCTTGTGTTTTGACCATGGCTACATATTTTCCCATCCTTGGTTTTCATGGACGTGATCCTGAACTGTTGTGTTCAACTCTTACTTGCATATAATTTTCCTCCTGGGTTTTGCTCTGTCTAGCTCTGAGATTTCATCAGATGGCTTCCTTACTATAGTTTTAGCTTTCCTAGAATAGCAACATATGATCCTGCCTGCCTCTCTTTCTGAAAAACAGGCATGATCCAGTCCAATAGTAAGCATTTTAAAATTTCATTTATTTTCATGGAAGATTTTTATCCATGTGTGTAAAAGTGCAATGCTACTTGGAAGTAAATCCCACTGTGTTCCCTGGGGCTTACTCCCTAGTAAGTGTGTTTAGGATTGCACCCTAAGGATGCAATCCTATACAGAGTATAGTATACAGTAATACTTTGGATTGCAAGTTACTTGGTTTGAGAGCGTTTTGCAAGACAAGCAAATTTTTAAATATTTATTTTTAAAAAATTGACTTGATATACAAGCGACGTCTTGCAATACAAGTACTGTAGTACAGCTTAAATTAAAAATCCCTGTAAATTTTGGGGGAATTTCGTTTTGATATAAGAGTGTTTTGGATTACAAGCACGTTTCCGGAATGAATTATGCTCTCAATCCAAGGCACGACTGTACACACTTACTTTGGAGTATGTCCCATTGAATTCAATGGGGCTTAATTCTGAGCAGATATGTATAGGATTGCACTGTAAATCTCCTATTGGAATAAATGAAATGTAACTGCTTAACTTTGGCTGGATCATATATCTTGGCTTTGCGAGTGTATGGGTCAGATAAAGAAGAGTCAGACACAGAGTATATGGTTTCAAATCAGGGCCACATTTATTGAATTGAAGATCTGTGAAGGGCGAAGTGCGGTACTAATCTAGCCCGGCCATTGGCCGGGAAAAAACCAATATTTGGGCGAATACATCTTAACCGCATCGGAGGCGGGTTGGTCCGCCCCCGGCCAGTTGCCCTCCATGTGGAGCTGGAGGGCTTTACCATCGTCGCCTTACTTTGACGCCTCCAGGCACCCAATGTAGGCGAGAAAAGCAAAACCCCAAAGACGTCCCAATCTCCCTCCTGGCAAGCCTCAGGGCATTAGCGAGGGCAGCCTTGGGTAAACGTCAGTCACCTTGAAAGGTGCCACTGGATGATCACCATAAGCTTAAGCCATACTGCCTAATCCCGCACTTCCCGCCACAGAGAGAGACAAGCTATCGCTTAGTCGAATCTCCCCCACCTGCCCGATAAACAAGCGAGAGGAGCCTACACTGCTAACAGGGCGGGATGGGAGGGAGCCGGAAAACAGCAGCAAAAGAGGCTGTGGGCGGGAACCCAGGTGCCTAAATAAGCCCTTTCCTGAGTCCCCGCCCTAGTTGAGCCATTGGCTCAGTACCTGTGACCAACCTGACCTGTTACCTAACTCCTCTCTCCTCCCCCACTCGCAAATCTTCTCCCCGGCCCCAGATGAGGGGCCAGTGGAAGTCTGTTCTGTTAACAGCCCCTTTACCTTACACCCTATCATCTTATGGCTCCGCTCTATTCAAATCAGTATCGTCTTCTGAGTTCTCTGGAGACTGTACCAGTTCAGAATGCATCGGGAGGAATCACTCCCAGATTAAAAAAACAAAAGCTCTGCATGTGGAAGGTAGCACGTTATTTATGAGGTTATCATATCATTGCTGCTACCTTAGTTGCCAGTGCATATAAACATACCAGGGCCGGTGCAAGGCAGTTTGGTGCCCTAGGCAAGATCAGATATTTAGCGCCCCCCCTTCCCACTTGAGCCCTCCCTCCCTCCAGCCCTCTGCCCTCTGGCACCCCGTTAGCCCTGCGCCCTAGGCGGCTGCCTAGTTGGCCTAATGGTAGCACCGGCCCTGAAACATACTTGCTGTTATATATGTTGTGTGACATATCCAAACTATGAAAAACAACAAATGTGGTGGTGGGAGGGTGTGTTTCACCACTTCACGTACTAATTCCTACCTTACAAGTCCCTCCTGATTTTTCTTCTGAACGCGTTTGATTAGCAGAACATTTGTTTGGTAAGATGCCAGTTCCAAATGAAAGACTCTGCAATCATGCTTGCTTGTCAAGAGAGGACAAACTTTGGCCACTGAACCTTGACAGTGTTTCTTTAACCAAAAATAGGCTTCTGTGGCTCTTGTGTAATCAGATAATGTGTATGGTGGTATTTAACACATGCATAAATCATTCCCACACTATATTTCTCTGGAGAATAATTTGCTGTCAGCATCAGCTTTAATTGTTCCTTTATCCGTGAAAGCAGATGGCGGAGTTAAGCCAAATAAGGGTGTATCTGATATTCTGCTGTTTGGCTTACTAACCATAAACAATCATATAAGATAGGTGAGGAAAATTATGGTGACACTAAATCCCTATTCAACCTTTATGTCCAAATGGGATATCAATGCATGTAATGGGCAAGAGACTGTGCATGTAGTCCTCCTCAGTCTTCAACCGTCATGTGTTGAGAAGGGAGGTCTGAAGGGGGCTTCCACTCATGTTCACCTAAATGCAACAAGTAGCAGCCTTTCTGAGATTGGAAACCCTAAGATGTTTTGGTTGCAGGGAGGCTTCTACCCACATTCAAGTGAACATACGTAGGAGTGTGCCACAATAATCTCCCTGGCTTCCTCTTTAGTACAAATGCTTTGAATATACAGGCAGTCCCTGAGTTAAGAACATCCAACTTACAGACAACCCATACTTAAGAACGGACTTCTGGGTTCCCTGGCGCTACATCGTTTATGTAGAGTACACAGCATAGTATACTATGTAATTTGCGTAATTTACGCAATTTGCAGTAAATGCCAATTTTAACATATAGAATGCTATGCTGTTCTGACTTACATACAAATTCGACTTAAAGACATTCTTAAGAACGGAACTCGTTCGTAACCTGGAGACAGGCAAGCTATGGTATGCACTATGCGGGAACTCAGGAAGGTAACTGGAACATGCAGTGGGAGGAAGAACTCTTTGGGCGTGTCTCTAAAATTTACTCGGGGATATGTGTAGTAGTGTACCAGCTAACAATGACTGGGTTTGCATGACGTGACAGCCCGTCATGGGTGATAAGCCATGACCCATGGGTGGGTTGTTGTGTTGTGCAAACCTGGACCAATTCCCACATGGTGGCTTGTTCATGGGCAACAAGCCACCCAAACAATCCATGGCTTGTTGTTGGACCCACGATGGGTTGTCATGTCATCCGACCCCAGGCAACTGACCCCATTGTGGGCTGAGGGAAGTGGCTAGGGAGCTGCTCGTCACCCCTTTCTTCTTCTTTTTTTTTAAATTTAGCACAAGAAATTTGCGCAAATGTTTTTGATCTTTTAATTATTTTTTTAGTCAGATTTGCACAAGTGCAGTTATGAAATAGCAAGTCTTGCCTGGACAATGTCCTGAGGGGTGCCTGCTGTCTAAGTGCAACAGGCACCCACTATGGGCATTGACCTAGAGAGGCTGCAGATAGCTTTATTTTTCACATTACTTTCTCTTGACAGCTGTTAAAAGGCAAACTGTCAAGCTGCTAGTGATCTTCGCTCAAGAAAGGGGCTGACCAGTAGATCATCCCCTTTGTGGCAAGGTCCTCTAGGGTTTTTTTTTTTAGGGGGACCTGACTCTTCTCAGGTTCCTCACACTTTTCCACCTTTTCCTAAGATTCTAGGTGCTTGGGAAAGTGGGAAAGTGTGAGCCCCACCCCCTTTTATGGAAGCACGGAGCTTTGATAGCTAGCTGTCAAAACTCCAGTTCGTTTTAAAGGTTTTTTTTTTTTGTTTGTTTTGGACAGGGCTCTCCATGGCATTTTGACAGGGACATAGGCAGGTAGTTTATTCACAGGATGGGTTGTCGTGACATGCAAACCCGCCGAATATGTTCCCCCCATACAAGCCTGCCTGCCTATTCAGATCATCTTCAGAGGCCTTTTGTATGTCCCCCAAACCCTAGTGGTATGCTTAGTTGGGATTAGGTAGAGAGCCTTTTCAATGGCTGTGCTTAGGTTCTGGAACTACCTTCCAAAGGAGACCTGTCTAACTTCCTCATTAATGACCTTCCCGAAGCTGGGGCAGACCTTCCCTTTTAGGAAGAAGGTATTTAATATGTAATTTTTAACCTGTTATTTGTCTCCTTTTTCTTTTACTATTTTAAATACACTAACTGCTGCTACTGTTTTATCTTCAGCCGCTATTTTCATGCTTACTGTTTTGTTTTGGTTTGGTTTTAAATTGTAAAGGATATCTTTAATTGTTCAATTTATTATTCTTGTTGCCAGCTGCCTTGAGCTTTTCCCAGGAAGAAAAGCAAGATATAAGTGCTTTAAAATAAATAAATACATAAATAAAATTTTACCAAGATTAGGTAGAGGGCCTTTGCAGTGGCAGTGGCAGTGGCAGTTTGTCAAGGCCCAAGATGTGTTCCCTCCAGATCACATCAAATTTCTCATTTCTGTTATTGAGCTTTTGAGAAATCTAAAATGGCCTTTGGTCTAATTTTAAAGTAACTTTCACTATGCATTATATCAGCCTTCCCCAGCCTGGTGCTTATCCAGATGTGTTGTACTACAATTCTCATCATCCCCAGTCAGGATTGCGATATGTATTTCTTGCACATTTGGAGGGCAACTGGTTGAGGAAGGCTGCATTATATATACATTTTTTATTATTTTTTTGTAAATTAAAAATTAAATTGGAGAATTAGTAGATTTGTGTTTCTTTCTTCCACATTCTGGTTCTCTGAATGTCTTGTCAGATTTTAGATGAATACATCATATCTCCTGCGTTCCTTCTGAATCTTCACTCTTTACCACATTCTTGTCTTTCAAAACTAATTGCAAAACTCTAAAAGGACCCTACTTTGCTCCCCTTTAAAACTTGCACTTTGTGTTGTATCTAAAGCATTTTACACTTTGCAGCTAACTGGCTTTGATGGTAAAAAAAAAAATTCTTACATTTTTATAATGCCTATTCATCTTCTGTACAGACATGCTTACAAAATATCACTTTCTATGTGTTTTTATGGCAATGTGAAGTCTTCATGTGGATAGCATAAATATTACTGCAGAGTGAATTGAAATGAGTTAATTGAGATTCTGCATGATGAAATGACACTGGCATACTAAAGAGCTGCAATTACCGGTAAATGTAACTGTTGCAATCAGTCACTGTGGGCTAGTCAACGTTTAACCAAGTTAGAGTGATTTATCTTCTTTCAAACTGGCTAACTGAGTTGATGGTGATGAAGAAGCCTTGTCACAATCCTTCACCTAGTTATATGTGTCTAAGACCATTGTCTTTGGTGGGATTAAGTGATGTAATTGGCTGCATTGGGAGATCTTTCAAAGCAGACTTGAGGGAGTGCAGGGGGCTGCAGGGAAGAAAGGGAATTGTCAAAAACCACCCCCCTCCTTGTTCCACTGACAGGAACCTTCTCTCAGCAGAGGGACACTAGTAGGTTACCACCCTAGATATTCTACAAAATGCAATATTGGTTTCAACATTTGAACCTTTAATAGTATTTTCTGAGGAGATAACTTGTCCAGACTTTTTTATGTTCCAAAGGAATTTTCAGGGGAAATATCATTATTTTGGGTTCATTCAGTGAAATCCAGTTGTGTCCATGATCCATCTTCTAATGGAAGAACATCCTCCAGTGGAAGAGATTTCCCCTCTTCCTGCACCCCCCCTCCCCATCAATCTGCTCTGGAGACTTGAGAGACCCTCTAGAGCAGATGTATCAGGTATGTGGTGGGCTGCAGTGGAGTGAAGATGACAGGAAAGGTCTGATGCATGAGCGGAAGTGTGCTCGCATGACTTTGGATGTAGCCCATATGGAGAAGGATTTTGGCTTGAATCCCTGTTGTCATTGTTTTTTAAGTTCTACGGATCGGGATAGAGGCCTGTACTGTCTTACAATAGCAGGTGCAGGGATGTTGCCAGGCTAGTGAAAGCAAATACACATTTTGGGAATCATTCAAGCACGTGCAGCGTTCCACCACAGCAGATCACCTTGCAAGGAGTTATTTCTAGCACTGACACTGCAAGTGTGTGCAAGGGCTCTCCAAATTTGTTGGCAGTGTGCGTGAGGAAACTATTCCAGGGTGGGGGAATGTGGGTCAAACTTGGCATTGGCCTCTGGGAACACTTTGAAGCTCAATCTGGGCTAGAGCAGGTGAGATGAACTTCGGCTTCTGAGAGCAAGATGGGTTTTATTATAAAACAGGTGCTATTCTGAAAAGCTATGGAACATTTCCAAGCAAACACAGTGTGTCTAATTTTGACACACTGGTAGAAGAAAGCTTGGGGGGAAAGCATATTTTAAAATATGATACTTACGAGAAAGGGGGAAGAGTCAGATTCAGAGGTCTATGTTAAGCACACACGCATGCACGCACATGAGATTGTTTGGCAATCCTGTGTGATAAACTTAGCATATGTTGCCACTCCAATTAATATAGATTGTAATGTTTTATAAAGGATAGCCTATCTGCTGTTGGTATCAAAATAAACTGTGTGATCCATCGTACACCCAGAAAGGCAAATATTGGTATATGGCAAAATATACTCTAACTCAGGGCTCTCCAACCTTGGGCCCCAGATGTTGCTGGCCTACAGCTCCCAGCATACCCAACCAGCATGGCTAATGGCAAGGGATTCTGGGACCTGTAGTCCAGCAACATCTGGGGACCCAAGGTTGGAGAGCCCTGCAACTGGATACTTTTAAGCGTAAGGCTGTTCATTTCATCATATGGTGTGATGTGAGTTGGTTTATCCTCACTCCTATATATTTTCTGTTTCATTCATTTGTGGCATGTCTGTTTGACCAAAGTAGATTTTTATAGCCCATTTGTCATTTCCCTTCTTGCAAGAGCTCATGGAAAAGTCAAACTGGTTTTACAAAAGACCCTCCCCTCTCACCTTTGTGGCCCTGAAGAAAGGCCAGTTTATTTTAGTATATTGCAAAGGGATTCTGTGAGCAGCAACAGTTGTTTTAACTAGAACGCTGTTACTTTATTTTCATTAGTGCTGCTTCCCATTTTATCTATAAGAATGTTAATTGCACATTAACTGCATGTCTCACAGTAAACAAGCGTGTTTGTAGCATATGAACCATATCCTTACCTGGAAAAAATATTTTTTAGATGTGAAAATATGCCTAAAGTTAAAGTGCTCGATGTTAATTAGAAATTTGTCTTAATATTTGTGATTAATACAGGTGATGAATCAAACTGCCTTAACAGAAGTAATTTTGTTCTGAATAAGTATTCCACCCTATCCCAAGAAGCAACTTCCTAATGTAATTCCTAGTGTATATCATGCTATAAATGTCATGATTTGGATTATATAAAACAGAAGAAATTGCCTCTGGTGAAGGCCAACTCTAACATTAAAAAGCTACAGTATTTTGCTAATTTATTGTTCTTAGTTTATCTTAGGTGGGGAAACCTCACTGCATAAGTAAACTCTGACATGAAAACAAGAATTGTTGTTTGTTTCCTTGTACACTATCAAGCAATTATAATCTTCAAGGCAATATACAAACTACAATTATGTTTGGGGCATGCAGTGAGTGTCAGGATCTGCTTAGCTTGTGCAATGCTGCAGCTCCACCTGGCGGCCTGATGGAGAAGGCAGGCAAGTCCACATGCAAATACTTGCAGGACTAGCACTGGACTTGTAGGTGCTCACAGGGTTAGACCAGTCCACTCATGAAGACCAGCTGGGAGCCAGAAAGCCCTATAAAAGGCTTCCTGTTCCTGCTCAGCTCTGCCACAGCAACATGAGTCTTTGTGGTGGCAGTGTCATGCTTGTGCCTTGGCTCTTGCTTCCAGTCTTGCTATGCCTTGCTGGTATATAACCCCCTGCCTGTCCTTGACATTGCCTTTGCCTGTGGTCCTGCTATGCCTTCTTGATACTTGATATCTTCCCTGTCCTTAACACTACCTTTGCCTCTGGTTCTGCTACGCCTTTCTGATACCCAGCCTCTTGCCTGTCCTTGATGCTGCCTTTGCCTTTGGTCCTGTCATGCCTTGCCTGTTCCTGCCACTGCCTTGCTTCTGGTCTCACCATGCCTCACTGACACTCAGCACTTGCCTGAATAAACCTTGGGTCTCCATCTACCTCCATCACTCCTGGCCCCGTTGTTCCAGTCCAAGACACCAGCCACTCACGTCCCAGACCTGACAGTGAGAATACATTACACATGACTCTCGGCAAAGTGAAGGGCAAGTTTTCTGTTATCTGAAATAAAAGTTTTTGTGCTTGGGTATAAAATCCCTCCCAGATGACCTGTCCTGCTTCTTTCATCCAAATATCTACCTGTTTTACTGAAAGTGCAGCATTAATGCAACTTCTTATGCCCAAGTATTAGCCCAGAATGTGGTTGGAGAGCAAATAGTTCTAATTTAATGTAGGTGTATGTGCATGCATTTATAATATGAAATCACTTTTTCCTTTATATTTCGTTTTAATAAATTCACAGAAACATATTAGAATATAGACATATGAAGAAATATTGAATAGAATTCGTGTTTAATAATGGTAGATGTAAAATCTAAACAATAGGAATAAACATTTGTAGGTTCCATCCAATGTTGTTGCTTGCAAGGGACTTCCCCAAGCCTCTGGAGCAGATTTGGGGGCATGCGGGAAGCTGCAGAGGTGGGAGGGGAATCTGTTCTGCCAGTGGTATATGTTCCACTTGTGGAAAGACACAGTTGGATACAACCCATATTCATTTGTTTTCTAAGATTCATTGACTGTTACATGTTGAAGGGGAACCACCTGTTGTTTCCTTAGGAAGTTTATATATGTATTTATGTATAACTTGGTTTATTTTTTCCCATCTTTTTTTTTTAAATCAAAGATAAAAGCTTTTTGTGGTGTACCTCTAATTGTTAGTAGTTGTGGTGTAAGAGAGCGAGAAGTTGCAATCTTTTATCATTTCCCGCTATAAAAAGTCTCAACTAAATAACTCTCTTGCCCAACTTTGCTAAATTTATTCTGTTGAAATGAATTTATTTCTTATTCTCCTGCAACATCATTGAACTTTTAAAGGTTAAAGTTTATTTTAGACACATTGGCTGTCTGTGCTAGTAATGAAAGGCTTTCATTTATTTTAAAAGAATTTATATGGTGCATCTCTCAGTTCCAAGATTTCATCCCAGTAAAGATAAAAACCAAACTGAACAGAGCTAAAAGCCTGGCCTGCCTTATAAGGGGATGAAAAATGTAACAGTTTACGTAACATTTGTGTTCTCATAGAAACATGTTATGCAAGGGTTTTTTTCTTCTTCTTCTCCTTATAATGTTTGAGTACAAACCTATATGGCATTTTCAGGCTCTACCATTCTACTAAACGGTAGAAATTCAGTCTGACTGCTCTGTCATTCAATAAATTGTGGTTGGCAGAGCAGTTGATTAACAGCCCCTGGACATCTTTTAAGCATAGGAAAACTTGGTCTGTTGTGCTAGAACCTAGAAGCAATGGTGTGATTTATAGCCAAAATTCTTCCACCTAATGATGGATGTTGGTACACAACTTATCAAAAACATTGCTGAAAAAAGCATGGCCATGATTTTGGAAATAGCTGCTGGCTCATGTTCGTGCTAGCCCAGTTTATGCTAGCCTTTCTTCACAGGGCCATGTGCACAATTATGCTGGGGAATTCAGCAGTGTGGATTGGCCCATGTACAAAGGACTTTAATAAAATTGGTAATGAATAATATAACATTTGGAGTGGGGGGGGGATTTTGAGCTAGAGGCATTCAGTCATAATCCCACAGATAGTAGCTTTGCTCCATTGGCCTCTGAGCCAAGCACAAGCAACTTTCGAACCCAGTCACATGACATGACAACCCATCGTGGGTTGCTAACCATGATGGTGATAATTTATTTCATTCATATACTACCCAATAGCTGAAGCTCTCTGGGCAGTTAACAACAATTTATTTTTTAAAAAACACCAGTAAAATACAATACAAATACAGTAAAACAGTAAAACAGGCCTCAGTGGGGAATATTGTTCCAAAGCCAGGGGGCTACCACAGGAAAGGCACTCGGAAGAAGGCCCCAGATGTTGATTGTAGTGTCCGGGTAGATTGTGATTGGGAGAGGTGTTCCAACAAGTATGCTGGTATTGTGGTCCCAAGCTGCTTGGGCACCCTGAGGGGACTGTCAGTGGCTGTCAAAATGGAGACCACAAAAAAAGGAGAAAGGGGGAAAAAAGCCACGGGCAGCTGAAATCAGCTTGTGATCACAGCGGGGGGGGGAAGACAAGTTGGTCCTGCTGTGGGGTTCCCTGGGATTCCGAGAGGAGGACCGAGGGGGAAGGAGGGGAGGGGCTGAACAGCCCATGGTGAGCCTGATCGTCTCTCGGGTGCACCGTGGGTTCTTCGCAGAACAACCAACCCACCGTGGCTTATTGCCAGGGTGGGTTGTCGTGTTGTGAGAAGTCTCCCACTATGTATTTCAAAAGATGATAGAACTGTTCAGCCAAATTGATGAGCAGGCTATTTTTGATCAGGCAGCATAGCCAATCATCAGAGATTATAGGAGCTGTACTGAAACACATTTTGGACTACTCTAGTTGGGGAAGGCTGCTATAGGCACTCCCCCTCCCTGAGCTCCTGCAACTGTTGCCTCTCAGCCTCACATTTCCCATTTCTTTTCTTCTTTTTCAAAGTTCTCAGGCTGTTTGTTTAATCCCAATATAGCAAAAGTTTAGATTTTTTGCAAAAGTTAAAATGGAATAGTTTAATAAAAGAATGCACAAAAGTTTTGTGCAGAATGGTCCACTCCGTGCTCATTCCTTCAATGGATCTGTCACTGAAGAAATGGCCTAATACCCTGAAGGATATTAGCTGTGGCTTTGGATTTTTTTTTGTAAGTAGCAGCATAACATTTCTTGGGCTTTAGATTTAAAATGTAAAATAATCAGCTGATATTTGTAGCTTATCACCTCACTATCTGTCTAAATTATTTGTTCATGTGACCTGCATGGTTACACACTGAAAACGTTTGTGGTCATGTTGGCTTATTGTTTGTGGTTGCTTTGGCTTGCTCTTTTTAGTGAGTCTCTCAGCTAAAAAACACAATTAGGTGGAGTTGCTTTGTGTCACATAGGAGCTGAACTCTTAAGCCTCTTAGAAAGGGCTTGGGCTTTGGCCAGCTTTCAGTGTCATATTCACCCTTGGCATGTTTATACAGTCTGAATATGAAACTTGGCAAGGGCATTAGGCCAGAAGTAATCTATAAATATACATTCTGTGACTGGGACACCATAGCCTGAAACAGCATTTTGTTTACCCTCACTTCTCAAATAGTGATTTTTGTGGTTCTCAAAATGTTCCTAGCTGCCTGATGCATAGTGCATTATGAGGTGGTGATTTCTGTGTATAGCATTTGTAACAACAAAGGCAAAATATCACACACAATCAACAAAATATTTTTATTTGGAAGAATAGTAGAGGTATATAGGATTCATTCTGTTCTACTAGTCTTCCTGTATCATTCATTGTTTTATTAAATATTTCCTAACGCATTTTAGAATAACTTTTCTAAAGCCTTTTGGAGTTTTCAATAGATCCTGCATCCATGTAAGCTCTATCAGGTACTAACTTTAAAGAAAAAACTAAGGATGCCATGGTGGCCATAAGAAAAATCCCATTCTGTATAGTGTAAGGGAAGGCAATGTGGTGCGTGCAGACACTAATGTGTACCTGGACACCTTTCTTGATGCCCACCAATGTGCCCTACCCCTCCTACTTTAAAAAAATTAACATATTTTCTTATTGGCAACTGGGATCACTGTGAAATAGGTTTCTGTTGGTGCTGAAAACTGTGGGTTCAAAGGAGTTCTTTAGTGTGCTGGGGCTCAGACCCCACCTCTGCCCTGTACTCAGTCTTTTGGGCAGGTGACGTCCTTTGCCCTGCCTCCCGTGGCAACCATTTTGTGGTGGTGCCCAGGACAGTTTCTCAATTGCCAAAGGTGCCCACAGCTCAGAAAGGTTGCCTACCCCTGATATAGTGTAATACCTTTATTAGGCCAATAAAGCTTGGCCTATTGGAGCTTGCACCAAAAATGTGCAAGCTTCCAAGATCTTGAGATCTCTTCATCAGGCAAGATGTTACAAAAATCAGGTTGGCGGTGGAGCGGAGGGTTACTAGGCTAACTAGATGTAACTTTTAAGAGAAATTGAGGGTAAGTGTTACAGTGTCATATATACTGAATGGCTTATTTTATTGTCCCTGTTCTCTTCCAACATTGCTTGCTTCTACCAGTGTCTTCCCTTCACATACATGGGGATTGCTTCAGCTTCTCTTTGAATAGGTGTGCAAGGAACTGATGTAATCAACATGGCTTAAATTAAAAAGAAACATGGAGTGCATGTTTCTGAGTGCATGGAGTTTTGCCGCATTGTCAGAATCTTTATGTTATGTAGAAAAGGAGCAGAGAGGGTGTTTTGTTACTGACTGAAATCACTGTGGTTGATGACATCCTGTCATGAGTAATGATGCTGCGAGCACAAACTGCAGCAATCTAGCCTTGACTCATTACAAGAGATATATGCCCCCCCAAGATGCAAACAGCTGCCCTGATAGAGGGGGTTGCCATGGTTGCTCTAGGCAACCCTGGCTTGAATTGTTGTTCCAGTTTTGCTTGTTGAAAACCTTCAGAAAAATAAACACTGCACACAGTAGCAGTGGTGCCACATTTTGGACCATCACTCTCAGTGACCTTTGACAAATGGACAGACATTCCCCCCCCGCTCCACACCCCACTAGCAAAATTAGAACATCTACCAAGTTTCAGCTCAGGCCTGTAATCTTCAAAAAACCCTGATAATATACTGGTAGCACTCTGAGCCATATGAAGAATCTTTAGCTTATGAGCACTTTACACTACTGATGATAGGAGATGCTTTGTATATCCTCCTGTGAGATATAAGGCAATGAAAAATTCACTGCATAGATATTTTTGTATAGGCATTTTTTGTAGCTGAATATATTGGTAAGATAAAAAGGTCTGTCTTTTAATGTTTCTCATTGATCTGTCAAAGGTTTTAAAATACCTGTTATACCACTCTGTCTTTTAATAGGATTTGGCATATTGAGGTGATACTAGTCTAAATACTTATCCAAAAGAATAATCTCAATGTTTAGCTGAAGAAATAAACTATGTGGGTAGGTATTTTTTATTTTTTATTTTTATTTGCAATTATAACAGCAACAAAAGAAAGAAAGGGGTGAAAGCAACAAACAACAAAAAGAACATAGCAAAAAAAAACAATAAAATATATCCATTCACAGTTAGCATTCACAACACTATTAATAAAAAGGAAAAAGAATAATCACCTCTATTTCAAATATAATATAATATAAGCAGTCCATATATCTAAATAAGCATCCAGATGAAACTGATGACTGTAGGATATATGTTCAAATGCAGCAAGAGCAGATCTTCAGACTACTGAAAGATAGGTGGTGGGTATATATTTATCTTCAGACTACTGAAAGATAGGTGGTGGGTATTTATCTTTCTAAGCTTGATGTATGATATTCTCTGGAACTGTTAGGGCTCTCAAAGGCCACTTTTGCTGCCCATCTGTTGATCCCCACATCACAGGAACATAATTTCAATGTGCATGAACATCTGCAATTATCAAAGATTTTTCAAGAACAAAATTTATATGAGAAATGATTTCCAACCAGAAAGAAGCCACCACAGGGCATACCCACATCATATAGGTACCTCAACAAGGCATTGTTCGCATTGCGCCAGCATCTAGCAGAGCCAGCTTCTTTTCAACAAGCCACTGTGGCGTCCGATATAATTTTTTGTTGAATCAGTCTTGATTTCAAATCTATAGAAATAGTACATATGGAAGCTAGGATAACTTTCCATTGATTAGGCTGCATAGACTAGAGCATTCTAATTGTCTATTTCTTTCCTCTCTAACATACTGAACATCTGTTTTATTACATTCCAAAAGACTCTTATAAACAGCTATTGTAGGCTTAGCTTTCTGTAAAGAACCATTTAATTCCTGCAACAATATAGAAGGTGCTGAAACACTCATTGCTGATGGCCCGTATATAGACACCAAAAGTGCTGTAGTTGAATATATTGCCACCCAGCACTAGATGCTAAGTGATATTTAAGCTGCAGTACTGAAAAGCTCTTCATTCAATCCTATTAACTGATCTAAAGTATAGATTCCACTATTAACCCAATTCCTCCACAAAATAGACCGCCTATCTATTTTCAAATCAGGATTTCCACATAAAATTACTTTAGCATGAGAATATGGATCAAACTGCAGGTAACGAGACATTATATGCCATTTCTCTCTAGCCACTGAGGTGTTAATCAAACTTCCAGAAGGATATAATGATTTATTGAGTCCAATGGCCCGCTGATCTAGGGACTGTCAATCTTGACTGGCAGATGTTTTTGAATCCAAATATCCAGGTTCTTGAGCAAATGTCTTTCTTTGTTCTACCCAAGATTTATTAACTGGAGATAATAGAAACTGTTATACAAATATTTTGATATAGATTTCATAGATCATAGAGTTGGAAGGAGCCTACAAGGCTATCAAGTCCAACCCCCTGCTCAATGCAGGAAACTAGAGGAGGGGTCTCCCATCCAAGTAATAACCAGGCTTGACCCTGCTTAGCTTTCCACACTCAGACAAGCTGAGCCAGCTTAAGCTCAACAGATGTGTTTCTGCTGCAGTACATTTACAGCAGAATCCTGTGGCTGCTAGATAGCGCCTAGATGGCTATAGGGATTTTTGGGAGACCCAGCTATGGGGTCAGACAATCACTCTGATCTCATAGCTGGATCTCCGCGCTCGGAGCTCCCTCCCCCCCTCGCAGGCAGTGCGGAAAGAACCGCACTAGCTTTTTCTCTGAGGTCATACAAGCGACCTCAGAGAAGGGCTTTGGGGGGCGTTTCTGGGGGCAGGGAGGGGAAGAGACTGGTGCTGCCATGTATGAGGTATCCTGGCGGCACATCAGCCTCCTTCCCTCCCACTCTGAAGTGCCACACTTAGACGGCCAACCATCTAAGTGTCTTATAGGGCAGGAGGAACACAGAAGTGACCTTCACAATACACTTGTGAATCCTTCATAGGATCCTTCATAGGATGCCCGTAATCCTCTGAGTTTGGAGGGTTACAGGCATCCTGATTGGATTGTGCCCTTAGCTTCTTTTAAAACTAGGATTCTGGTATAGCGTCATCTCTATAATGAAAATTGAACTTCTTGATTAGACAACCTTCATACTTGGTTTAGACATGGTCCATATATTACAGATAAAGGAAGCATTAGTTAAAGAGTAGAAACATGTCGTCAGAGAGGTTAGTGCAAATAAATAATGTGAAATTCTATTCCCACCATAGTCACCACTGCATTTTGGCTGCTGTTGTCCCCTTAGAATTGCAGGTCACAATGCTGCAATGACAATAGAAACTACCTGGAAGGATTAATTTAAACTACCCCTTTTTTATTTGCCCCTTGTGGCTTTGATTCCCTGTCTCTTCTGCCCTTTCCCTCAAATGTTTTTCTCCTTTTTACCCTTCCATTAGTTTCCTCTTTTTCACTTCGTTTCTGGTTCCCTGCCACATAGCTTCAGTACCTCCTGAGACTTCTTGTCACTCCCCAGCCTTTCTTAAAAAGCAATACAAAAAGACTCTTGTCCTTAGTGCCCATTGAAAGTTTATCCCAGCCAAATGCACAACTTTTCCTTTCCTCACAGAACTAAGCTACAAATATTCTGACAGCTTGATTTCTGCATAGCAGGAATGTGTACCATAGCAGGAATGTGTGCCAACTTAAGCCATTGTGTGCCATCATTCCACAAATAGATCATAGAGTTGGAAGGGGCCTATAAGGCTATCGAGTCCAACCCCCTGCTCAATGCAGGAAACTAGAGGAGGGGTCTCCCATCCAAGTAATAACCAGGCCTGACCCTGTTTAGCTTTCTACACTCAGACAAGCTGAGCCAGCGTGAGCCACAGGCCTGTGTATAGATTAAATATCCATGAGTTCTAATGAACATGTTAAATCTTTAGCAGAATTATATGTTCCTCGGACATGTTGAATAAATTAAACTTGAGAAGGAAGCAAGAAATATTTGCATGCTAATCTTGCCCCATTACTTTTAATTAGTATAATGAGAGAGAGAGAAAGAGACTTGTGCAAATATGAAACTATATAATGGGAAGAAGAAGAGTTGAAACATGGTGTAAAATATGCTAAAAACAAACAAACCTAGCATTGGGGCAGAGCAAGATAAGGCTTTGTTGATGCATGCCAAATTTAAATATTTCCAGCTGTATCCAGGCAGAGGTCTGAGATAGCGAAACTATTAAGACGAGACATACAAGTGGCCTGTAGGGATATATTTTAGTGATATATTTTAGTTCTTTGAAGTTAGACTCATAAAGGTAGTACAGTATCTCTGCTGTTAATCATATGTTGTTATGCTAGTTGAGAAATTGTAAAATATTAAGATTATCAGGTACTGTTTCATTATTATAACTCTGCCTTTGAATTTACGTAGTTTAGATGCAGCTATGTTAGTTTTGACTAGATTAGAAATCAGAGTCTCCTTTTGATAGACATTTATATTCATATTATTCAGCTCTTTGCTCTTGTATTAAGCCAGGAGGCCTGTAATCATGGTTGACCTTTATAGAAATATTTGCATTAACTTCTTTTTACCTGATTTATAGATGGTAAAGATAATGGCTTAGAGTTCCAAAGATCCTATGTGTAAGAGAAAGGTACTTCCACTTGCACAGGGCGTGTTACAGATATTTTCATCCCATCTGTGTCCCCATACACCCCTGAACAACAAATCCAGAGGGTCAGTAGAGCCTCTAGAGCAGCTGTTTGGGAGCCACAGGGGGATGTATGGGCAAAATTGGTAACCGCCTTCCTCCCCTGCACCCCTATGTAATGGAAAGTGTCTTCCACTGGTACTGTGGGATCTTTGGATCCAAGCCAGTTTTCTCAAGTTGACTACTAAGAAGCAATATCTTCTGAACTGCAGGACCGAAAGCTGACGAAAGTGGAAAGGCAGAGGTTTAAAGAGGAAGCAGAGATGTTGAAAGGTCTTCAGCACCCGAACATTGTTAGGTTTTATGACTTTTGGGAATCGTGTTTAAAAGGAAAGAAGTGTATTGTACTGGTTACAGAACTGATGACTTCTGGAACTCTGAAAACGTACGTATTGGACTAATTATGCAGAGAATGTATTAGGACAAAGCACTTGCTTCATCTGAGAAGTTTCCATTGTTAAGTACTGAAGTCCCCTTTCCTTATAATAGCTGGTCTGTCTGTCTTTGAACTTAATTGAGCTGAAAACTGGATTTCTAGTCTGCTGTTTACTTATATGTAAGCACCAGTAGTTCTGTCCTTATTTTCCCCTCCTCTCTTCTGCTTTGCACAAGACACTTTGAATCTATTGGTTCATCTTTCACACAGTCTATTATTAAGCCACAATAAAATAAACCTTCACTGATGAGAGAGGAGGGAAAGAAGCATTTGGCTCATTGAAAACAAACTGACATGTTTTATTAATCTGAATCGTACTAATTAATGTTTTATAATGCTGATAATCTTGTTAAGCATGATGATGGCATCAGCAGAACAACATTTTCATTGCTCACAAAAATACTGTGCATGATTGTGCTGCAGTATGTGAATACATCACTGCACATTTCCAGTGCATAGCACTACTTCTTAATTACTTGATTTCTAGTTAATATCAAACATGACATCGATAAAATTATAGTACAGACTAGCAGCCAATGTATACCTCTGCAAGCACTTTCTGTCCCCCCCGATCCGCCAGAATACACGTGGAATCTCAAAGCACACATGGAACATTGCATGAAGAGGGAGCTCCATAGAATTTGAATTAATGGCTATTGTTGTTTTTAGCATTGATCATCCATGGTATGACTACCATCCTATAACTCAAAATTAGCTTGATACAAATATTAACTTTCACTATATGAAGTTATATAAATTCCATAATATTATTAAATGTTTAATTTCACCATTATTTTGTTGTATGAAATTATGAATGTAGCATTGATTCCATTTGGTCTCTTTTAACTTTAGGTATTTGAAGAGATTTAAAGTGATGAAACCAAAAGTCCTACGTAGCTGGTGCCGGCAAATCCTGAAGGGCCTCCTTTTCTTGCACACGAGAACTCCACCAATCATTCACAGAGACTTAAAATGTGACAATATTTTTATAACTGGACCAACTGGATCTGTGAAGATAGGAGACTTAGGTCTGGCAACTCTCAAAAGAGCTTCATTTGCTAAAAGTGTAATAGGTAAGCCTTCTATAACATAGGAATGCAACAATGGACCCTCAGAATAAAAAAGCCAACACTTTTTATGATTTCTCTGGAAATTATGTTGAAGTGATAAATCCATGCCTTAAAACTTCTTTAAAAATTATCTTCATACCACAATGGTAACATATTTCCTAACTTTTGTTGTAACCGGTTGGATATCCTACATACACAAAAGTAGATGAAATAATTTTCTTTGTTTTAGAAGAAACTCAGTTTTAATGTGGACTTAAGTAAGGCATGCTCTTATTAGCATTGTTTCATTTCCCATGATTGCTTAGTATAACCAAATCACAGTGTACCTTTTATGTACTTCAGCCACAATGTAGCTAAGACTATATTTTTTTCTCACACTAACATTTGTTGATAAATAGCAAGATTTCAAGTCTAGAAAACATCTTCAGGGAGCTTACTGATCCTTCCCCCCTCCCCAATAATTTGATTTAATATATGACATTATAATAGTATGTTGTCTTAGTGGTGAGAGTGTTGGACTGGGACTCGGGAGATCCAGGTTCTAGTCCCCGTTCAGCCATGAAACTCACTGGGTGACTTTGGGCCAGTCACTGACTCTCAGCCTAACCTACCTCACAGGGTTGTTGTGAGGATAAGATGGAGAGGAGGAGGAGGATTATGTAAGCCACCTTCGGTTCCTTGCAGGAAAAAAGGTGGGGTATAAATATAATAAAAAAATAAAATAAATAAAACTAGTTGCATTTAAATCCCATTAAAATCAATGGAATTTGAGAAACAACCATCTTGTTGTTAGAAAGAGGGACAAGATAGGGATGGCCCCTTTCACTACCACTGATTATTCGCTGTATTTAGATATTGGCAATTGCTGTAAGATCAAATAAACATATACAAAGGATGGCAACTTTAATGATAACTTGACTATGTATGCTGGTGAGGTAGGTGTTAATGTTTCAGATCTAATTAAAGAAGTGTTGTGAACAATTAAATATTTTGTGCAAGCTTCAGGTTATAAATGCAATTAAGATGAAGCAGAGATCCATGGCCTTAATATTAGTGACTATTCTTGTACCCTGATTACTTTCTATTGTAGTATACATTATTTAATATCTTGGGAGTCGAGATGATTTTTGATATAAATTATTTGTCAGTGATCCAAAAGATTAATAATGATCTTCGGAAATGGCAGAAATTTAATTAATGCAGTCAGCCCGAATTGTGGCAGCCAAAGGGTACTTCCAGATGGAGGGCGCCTAGTGCTACCAATTAGAAGACATCATGCAGCTATTCTGTCTTTTTTCCTTAATGGAAAAAAGAAGGGGAAAAAAGACAGAAGCAGCAGTGGGAAAACATGGGAAAGTGGAAGATGGTGACCCTTGGTAAAATTCCATGAATGAGGCAGGATAATAAAAGCTTCATCTGGAAACGCCCAAAATGTCACGTCTTTCTATACTTCTATTTCTTTTTCTTACTTTGCCATTGTTTATCCTTATGTATATTTTACAATGATGGGAGAAATGTTTAAATAAATTATAAATAATAGGAAATGATCAAGGATCTCATTGCATCAGAAGGAGGAGATGATGGGATGTATGAATATATCTGTAACAATTGCAAATTGGCTTATAAACAGAACACTCTCCATAACTGTCATGCAGACCTGCCCAGAGCAGTTAAGTTGTTAACCCCATGGAAGATCTCCTGGGAGAATCCTGGTCACTGCTGCTGGACATGGTGTGGGTCTCCATCATGGTCTCCACACAACAGGGCACAGAACAAGGTCTGGGATGGATCCTGTATCTGTAGGAGATTTATTTATTTATTTATTTATTATTTAATTTATTTAAAATATTTCTAGGCTGTCTTTTAGGGAAGATGTCCTCCTGCAGTGGCTTACAACAATAAAATTAAAATAACCTCCCTCCCTGATGTGATAATAAAAACAGTACACATTCGAAAACAACACAACAAACACCATTTTCATTTCATTTATTACATTTATAAATCGCCTATCTGGCTGGCCACCCAGCCACCCTGGGCGATGTACAATTAAAACAAAGCAATAATAAAACAAACATAACAATTAAAACAGTATTAAAAAAATCTTTTAAAATCTTAACCCACCCCATATTCCCGCCTGAAAAATTTCAGATCCTTCCCCCCTCCCCAATAATTTGATTTAATATATGGCATTATCATAGTATGTTGTCTTTTTTACCGGAGCCAAAATAGCAGTAACTGTTATACTGCAGCATAAGACAAAACATACAACAGCTGCAGCTACAGTCTGATAAAACATAATTAGGGGAAAGCCAGAGTAAACAAGTAAGTCTTCAGGGCCTTCCTAAAAAGCCTGGAATGGTGGGGGCTGGCAGACCCCTGATGGCAAAGCATTCCAGAGGTGTAGGGCCACTGTGGAAAAGGCCTGTGGAGAGCACGGGGAGACACAAACAAAGGGCAATGTTCAGCAGCTGGACCATATGGTTCCTGATCTTGGATGCACAGTAGGTGTTTTTGAGGGAGGAGGGCGGGAGGAGAAGAGGGAGTGCAGGGGAAGAATAAGTGGTGCCACCTGAATACTCAGTACTCAAGTCTCAGCCTCCCCTGCCCCATGGGGAGGAGTGGGAGACTGCAGTGACTGAGAGTATATGTACCCCCCCTCCCCTTTGGGCATTATACTGGAATTCCATGACCCATGAATTGCTAGCATACAGCAGGAATGAGCAAGCACACTGTCTACCGTGTGCTTGTTGCTTCCGCTTTACATCTGGCTTTGTAAACAACCCAGGATTGTTGGGTCAAAACAGAGTGCTGGGTTCACACATCATGACAACAAACCAGGAATGGGGCATTCCTGGGTTGTTTACAGAGTTGGACGTAAAACAGAAGCGATGGGCACATGGGATGGGCAGCATTGTTTAACCCATAGTTAGTCATGATGTGTTAGTCACTAGGTCTGTGGTGTGTATACAGCTTAGTTGCCACCACACATCTGGGCTGTGATCCTGCAAGGCCAAAGTGCTCATGAGTGTTTGGCCAGCAGTGACAATGGTTGGAGTGGAGTACCTGGACTTTGCTATCAGAAACCTTACCTGCATGTTGGGATGAGTTGTGTGCAGAGGACACTGCTCCTGGCTTTTGAGGCAGGGGAAGAGTGTTAGAGGAATAAAGTTCAGACAAGGCACAGTAATCGCATATAACTGTAGGAAGGGTGGGGGAAGACATGGCAGCAGTTGTAATTTGTAGTGTAGTTGCCCCTTCCTTTTTAAAAAAATAAATTTCATTTAGTTATTATAAACTACATACAGTACTGTAAAACAAAAACATACAACTACAATAAATCATAAAGTGCACCCCCCCCACCCGCCTAGGGACCAACTAATATACTTCCACCCCCTTAATCAATTGAATTCCACATTCCAAAAATATAACACATCCTGACAAGGCATACTCCCCTTCCCCTTTATTAATACATAGTCTAATAATTGATTCCATATATCCATAAAATTCTTCTTCTTTAACTGTCCCTTTTTGCATTTGCTACTACAAGTTAGTTTATCATTTAGGGCTATATTCCAAACTTCCTTATACCAATCAGTTATTAGAAAAACATGTTGTACTTTCCATTTCCTCGCTATCATTAACCTATCATTAACCTCGCTATCATTAACCAATTAGTTCCTTCGTATTTTGGGCACACGTGACTTTATCAGTTATTGATAACAAAGCAAGTTTAGGACAGACCTCTAGATTAATACCAATAATTTCCAATATTTCTGTAAAAACCTTTCGCCAAAATTCCAGAACATTTTTACAACTCCACCACATATCAGCATATATACCTATTTCCTGACATCCTCCCCAACAGAGTGTGGAGCAATTGTTATCTATTCTATTTAATCTTACTGGAGTTAGGTACCATCTCCATATTATTTTATAGAAATTCTCCTTTATCCTAGTTGACACAACTTGCACAATCCGTCTATCCCATATATTGTTCCAGCCCGCCTTCGAGATCACCTCTTCAAATTCATTATCCCATACTGTCTTTAGCTGGTCATCTTGTTCTTCTGCTTTTTGAATCAATCTGTATAAATCCCTTGTTATACCTCTTGTTGACGCGCTCCCTTCTAAGTAGTTGCCCCTTCCATTGCTTACCTGTGTGGTACTCTGTTCTGGCAACCTCAGATGTTGGAGCAAAGTGGAGTTTGGTGTTTGTCTGAAGTCCCAAGGCAATGGTACCTCTAGGACAGTGATGGCGAACCTTTTTGAGCCCGAGTGCCCAAACTGCAACACAAAACCAACTTATTTATTTCAAAGTGCCAATACTGCAATTAAACCTGAATACCGAGGTTTTAGTTTTAGAAAAACAACTCATACAGTTGTCCGAACTAATTAACATCTTTTGTCTTAAAAGAAAAACACAGTAACAGAGCTTTCAATGATACAAACAGTTTTTTGTTGAAAAAAAATCAACTCAAAAAATTATTATAGTACTACATTGTACACATAGCCTGAAGGGAATTTATACAAACTTTTTAAATAATTAGGCACATGTATTTTTGGATAAGGGATTCTCAACTTGTAATATGATTATATGCCAGACTGAAATTGTATGGGGCAAGCTTTACTCCGGGTCCTTTCCCTGCTTCTACAGGTGTCGGATTAGTAAAAGTAAAAGTCAACCTGTACTAGGATGAGCAAGATAAACAAGAAAACTAAACGTGCTTAACACATTTTAAACACTTTATGTCTTGGACTGCAAACACTGCATTAAGTAAAAGTTTACATTGGGCATGCTTTTGCACAATTAATGTGATTTTTGCTATTGCATGCATGCTGATAATTTGTCAAACCTTGGCTCATACTCCGTTAGTTTGAGAGCAACACATGCAGCATTCAGGTCAACTGTTAGGGCTTTACATCCATGTGATAACAATGTAGAAAAGAATTCTGTAACAGGAATTCTAGAATAAAATCATTCTGTTCCACACTGTGAGAAAGAACAAGATCATTAGTGTTTTGCAGAAGGGGACAGTCCTTTCGCGATCTGGTGAGCAATGGCTCGAGTGCCCACAGAGAGGTCCTTGCGTGCCAGCTGTGGCACCCGTGCCATGGGTTCGCCATCACTGCTCTAGGATGAGAATTAAGTCTGTCTAACTTTAGTTGGAGTCAAGGTTCTCAAAATATGTAGTGGATCTCCCTATAGAGTTTGTGAGAAATTGCCACTTAGGGAGGCTTTAGATCGGAGGGGGGGGGGATTGTGGCTCTTCCAGATGTTTTGGCCTACAACTCCCATCATCTCTAGCCAGCAGTGCTGATGGTGAAGGCTGATGGGAGTTGTTTGGGCCAAAACACCTGGAGGGCCACAAGTTGCCCACCCCTGCTTTAGTTTGTTCCATCTAAATACTAAGGTAAAGGTTTCCTAAGGCTATAATCCTATACACATTTACCTGGGAGTAAGTTCCATCAACATCAGTAGGGCTTACTTCTCAGTAGATGTGCATAGGGTTATGCTGTTAGAATATGGAATAATATTAAAACTGAGCCCTATAAATCATATGCATTTTTAAAGCATTCTAAAGTTGCTTGTCTTTTTGAATAACACGTAGTGATGGTGTTTTAGAGGTCCAGTAATTAGGTAAATAATTATTACAAAATAATACTTAGCAACAAAAAAGCAAGGATTCCTGTTATATCTTCTTGGTAAGTTTTCTTAGGAGTTTTCTTTCTTTGAGGAAATACATCCGTACTGCGGAGTTTTTAATAGTTCTTATCTCTTTCCCAATGTCTTAAGAAAAAAATAATACATACATAAACAATGTTTTAAAGCTTATTTCATGTGTGTGCACACATGTCTGTCTTTTTATAAAAGAAAACTGTATGCACAGTTACCGTACTTTAGTTTATAACACCATTAGTCCAAGTATTATAGACTCTCACTTACCCAGCTCCTTCCATGTGCTAGACACATTTTGCATCATCTTTTACAATTTGCCAAATGTGCTTTGCCTTGCAATGTCCTGGATACTTCTTTATGGACACGTCACTATCGTTGATGGATTGCATGCCTCCAAGGAAGAATATGTTATTCTGTTAATTGCCTATTTGACAAAATGGGCTGTGTCTAAATTACCAAGTCCCTGTTATCTTTATGAATAAAATTTATGCTGTACTGGTTGATTTCTGTTTCCTTTGTGGTTTTTTTGCTTCTTTGTACATAAAGGAAATTTATGTACGCTTGTAAATGACTTTTCAGATTTTGAAACAATAATGAAAGTACCGTATCTCTTTTTTCACATTGACTCAGATTTTTGACCAGCAGTAGTATACAGTTTGTGTAGTGATCCCGAGTTCACTTACAAGATGGGCAAGGGGGATGGTGCCACATCATTGTGTCAGAATGACATAACTACGATGTAATGTGATTGCTACCACAGACAGCGCACCTTTGAAGGTGATGGGCGAGAACCCGAGCCTCACAAATGTCGTTGCCTTGTGGCTCAATTTGTGAGAGGTAGGGTCGCCTTTGGGGTCTACCCATCTCACCCTCCTCGGTTGTCCCGTGGCACCGGGGGGCGGTGACCCTGGGTAGATCCCCCAGCACCCCGTGTGCGGAATTCGAGGGTGGCGAGTCACTGCGCCGCCCTCGAGTTTGGGATGCTTTCGCCCGGACATGCTCCACTGGCCTTTTGGCTGGCCTTAATCCCGCACTTCTCCCCTCTCAGATCTTCGATTGAATAAATGTGGCCCTGATTTTATACCATAACTGCTGTCTCGTCTCTTCATTTCCTCCTTTACCCACGCAATGACATAACTACGATGTAATGTGATTGCTACCACAGACAGCCAGCATGGTGCATTGGCTATAGTATTAGACTTCAGCATGGTAAAACATGCATTTTAAATGCTTCTTATTCTTTGTAATTTCTTTATTTTTTATTTTTATTTTTTTATTTAATGAATACAACAATAACAAAAAATACAACATAAACATTGTGCACCCCCCCACCTCTTGGGACCAAGTTATATTTCTCACCCCAATTTTTTTTTTTTTTTTGTATATATACAAGATATTATTCTATATTCCAAAAATATAACAAATCTTGACAAGGTTTGTTCCCCCTCCCCTTTACCAACACATAATCCAAAAATTTACCCCAAATGTTCACAAAGGTGTCTTTCTCCAATTGTCCTTTTTGACACTTAATATTACAAGTTAATTTATCATTTAACGCGATATCCCATACCTCTGCATACCATTCATTAATTGAAAACACATGTTGAACCTTCCAATTCCTAGCTATCATTAATTTTGCTGCTGTTAACAAATTCACAATCAATTCTTTTGTATTTTTTAAACAAACTAACTTTTCTGTAATTGTTAACAATGCTAATTTTGGGCAGACTTCTAATTCCATTCCAATTATTTCTGATATTTCTGCAAATACTTTCTGCCAAAATTCCAGAACATTTTTACAGCTCCACCACATGTGGGCATACGTGCCTTTTACATTACATCCTCTCCAACACAATGCGGAGCAATTTTTATCTATCCGATTTAATCTTACTGGAGTTAAATACCCTCTCCATACCACTTTATAAAAATTCTCTTTTATCCTAGTTGACATAACTCTTACAATACGTCTATCCCAAATATTTTTCCAACTTTGTTTCGATATTTCCTCATCAAATTCATTATCCCATAACACTTTAAGAGAATCTTTATGCTCTTCTTCTTTTTGTAACATCGTATATAAAGCCTTTGTTATGCCTCTTGTTGAAACATTACCTTCTATAGCTTCTCTAGTCAAAACTATCTTTTCAAAATTGGTTAGTTCTCTTTCGCTGTCCATTCTTATCCTCCACTTCTTTAACCACAGTTCCAATTGCATTGCATTTAACCATGATATTCTCTCTCTTCCTACTATTTCTATTATATGTTCTCTAGTCTTCAGTTTTTCCACCCAATCCATTAATTTAATCACCTTTTTTCTCCTTAATATAGCTTCTAAATGTCTTACATTTTCTGGGAAGTCCTCCATGGCCACTACCGGAGTTAACGGGGATACCTCTGGTATAAAAAAATTTCTCGTGTTATTCCAACTCTCTAACATACTCCTCAAAAAGGGATTTTCTAGTCCTTTTATAATATTATTTATATTTTTCTTAAATAATATATTCACCATCATGTTTCCTAATTCTCGTGCTTCTAGTTCCAACCACATTTTGTCTTTCCCCGCTATAATGTCCAAAATATGTCTTACTTGGTTGGCTAAATAATACCACTTTATATTAGGAAGACCTAAACCACCTATTTTTGCGCTTTATATCAACTATATTTATTAATCCTTGATTTCTTTTTCTAAGTAAACACTCTTTTGATTATTGGGATTGAAGTGTTGCTTAGTTTAGTGATGAGGAACTGGGTTCAGTTAGTCAACCTTGGGGAGCTCCATTCTTTACCGAAGTGTTGTTCCTATTCTAATGTACCACAACAGATCCTGGGTTTGGGTTGGGCACAGGTGCAGCTTCTTTTGGAAATAAAGGCCAAGCCAGTAAAAACCTGAATGGAGCTTGCTTGTGCATTAGAGCAGCTGGGATTGGAAGTCTGAGGCACAGAGAAGGGCATGTGGAAATTTGGGCATGATAGCTTGTGAAGCAACGCCTACCTAGACTTGGGGTGTAACAGTCATGTGACAAGTAGCACATGTCCTAATTTACTCACAAGGTTGTTGGCTAAGATGGCATTTTGAGGCCCTTGGAGCAAGGGTGAGATACAAATGTTACTGTTGATTGTTTTAACATTGTTATACTTTTGTATGTTGTCCTTATATTGTGTATTTTTAGGATTTTAACCTTTGTAAACCATCCAGAGAGCTTTGGTTATTGGGTGCTATATAAGTGTAATAATTGAAATGAAATAATAAATGAAATAAATAAATGAATAAAACTATACCATGTTTCTAAAAACAACTTGCATACAAGTGAAATATAGTAGGTTCTATCCAAGAACCATGAGCAGTAGGCAAATGGCTACTAGCAGTGTTCTGCAAACGCTTGTGCAAGAATTTGAATATGGGTTCACACAATGCTGTAATATATGTAGGTTCTGCAGCAGTTCTCATGCTTCTGCTTGTGTAGCTGTGCAAGCAGGAGAACATCTTTGGATCTTAGGTTTCTCTTTTCTTATGCAACACTGTAGCATTAGCACTTCTGTTATTGGAACTTCTCTTCTGCATGCAAAATGGCATCTTTGGACCCAACCCAATACTTATGATCCTCTATCTCAGTGTTCGCCAACCTTGGGTCCCCAGATGTTTTTGGCCTACAATTCCCAGCATGCCCCAGCCACTGGGAGTTGTAGGCCAAAAACATCTGGGGACCCAAGGTTGGAGAACACTGCTCTATCTTATTAACATCAACTTAAAAAATGCAGAACTTTATTTTATTTTCATATTCCTATACAGGATGTTCTCATTCAGATTTACCATTCTAGCATGCAATTGTGATATTTGAAAATATAGAAGCAAAGGACTTGAGGATGTTCTGTGCACACAAGTCAGTTTTCTAAGCCAAATGTGTTTTTGTTTGTGTTTAGGTACTCCAGAATTTATGGCTCCAGAAATGTATGAAGAGCACTATGATGAATCGGTGGATGTATATGCTTTTGGAATGTGTATGTTGGAAATGGCTACCTCAGAATATCCATATTCAGAATGCCAGAATGCTGCTCAGATTTACAGGAAAGTAACCTGTGTAAGTGGGTTGTTTTTTTTAATATGGTCATTTTCTTATTTAATTTGTGGTGTGTTTCTGATTGACTCTTTAATACAATATTTTTATATAATACAACAAGCACAAAGAACTGAAATAAAAGTATTTTTAAGAAAAGCCTTAATACCCTGATATCATGTTGTTGCTGATATTATCAGTGTCCTATTTAAGTTTTCCTCATTACTGGCATGCAGAGGTGATTTCTTATTAAGGGTGGGGGGCGTGATGACAATGACCTTCTCCCATTCATTCCCGTCTCTTCCCCATACTCCACCCACAACATGACAATGCAAATGCGCTATGTGTATATGATAATGCCTGTGTGTGTGTGTGTGTGTGTGACAGAGAGAGAGAGAGAGAGAGAGTTTCCCTGTCTGCCTTTGCCCCTGGTCCTGCTTATTACCATTAGCTCCACCCATTTCCCATGGCTCCTCCTACCATTGACTGCCCTGCCCTTTGCTCCCTCCACCAGCTACAATTAACACCAGCCACCGATGCTAGCATGTAATTCAGGGGACATGGTTTGTTTTTGTTTTATCTTGGTGAATAGGAAACCAAAGTAAAAAAGAAACCATTCCTTCTTGAGCTTGGGCACAGCTCATATAAAAGTTGAATGGGTTGGATCCAGAGTAAGTTAGTTGCACTTAAGTTCCATTAATTTCAGTGGGAACTAAGTCATGATGACTAATGTGTCCCATTGATTTTAGTGGAACTAACTTAGTCTGGATTCAGTTCATTATATCCTCTCTAGGTAAATAAATAGTGATATGGAAAACAGTGACGTGGAACAGGTTCTGCTTAGATTTCTGTATGCACTACATAGCACCACACTGGGCCTTTTACTTCTTTTGCATACAAAATGGAAGATAAGGAAAGTATTCATCCCATACTATACTGTTGTATAAAAGGTTGAATATAGATTACACGGCTGTACTTAAGGCAAGTATAAACTGATGGCAGAAATAGCTGTTTGGAATCAGTGTCGTTTCCAGTGAGTGAAAAACTGAAGTCTACTTGAAGGCAAATTTACACATCTTTTCAAATGGTGGGGATAAATACTGGGTTTCAAGATCTTGTAACTCAGTACCGGTATATACTGAAACAATTGTTTGTTGCAGTTTGGGTCCATAGTAAATAGCTATATCTTTTCTTCATGGGTGAAAAAGCTTATGGGAGTGGTCAATGTATTCAGAAAAAGGCCCAAGGGGAAAGGATTAAGTACTCCCTAACTCTCTGTTGCTCTTATTATCAAATTTGCAGCCCCTTGCAGCTGCTTTTCATTTAAAAAATAGATTAGGAGACTATGTGTGTGTGCCAGCTAACATCTACTTTGTGCTGTAGTCTCAGCCTTTGTCTGTAATACAGTCATAATAATATTTGCCTACCGTACAGAACTGTTGTAGGGATTACTGAAGCAAAGTAATGTGAAATTCTAATACTTTTAAAGTGAAATCCAACTGTGTTCACCCGCGAGTGGAATGGACACCATTAATGGAACGAATTCCTTCTTCCCTCTACTTTAAATCTGCTCCAGAGGGTTGGGGGCACACAGAGGGCTGTAGAGAAGAGAAGAGGGAGAGAAAGTCTTGTTGCACAAGTGGAAGTCTGCTCGCAGAATGTTGGATGTTGCCCTGAGGTCTTACGAAAGCAGCACTATGTACATTCTAACTATTATCGTTAGTATTTCTCTTTCATATGACAAAATGTTGGGAACATTTTGTCAGCATTATTTAGTTACAGTTATGCCAGATTCTTGTTAATGCCCTTTGTAATGCCCAGAATGGATCTCTTTCATTAAGTGATTTAATCTGCATGAAACAAAGTATGCTTTCAAAGCTTCAAATAACTGTGTTCTAAGTCTGTCCACGGTGGAAAATTTAGTGCTCCAAACTTTGAATGTAGATTTGAATGTTCTTTTGATGAAGAAATGTAGATGTTTGGTAAAGTCAGTCTGTCTAGTAAAAAGACATGTGATATGATATTCATTACCCTATCCTGATTATCAGAGTCATATATGCACATTCATGTCTTGCTTGCATATGGGGTTAGCAAGAGAATGCACAAGGCACTGGCAATATTTCTCACTAATCATGTTGTATTATATGTCCAAATTCCTATTTTCACAAGAAATAACTTCTGTTATTCAACACATAAAATGTAGCAATTTAAGATCCTTGGATACATTTATCTGAATTATACATCCTGAACTACTAAAAAAAAATAGTTAATGAGAACAGTTCGAGTATATTGATCCAAGGATCTTAGAAAGGTAGTGAAATTTGATGTGCAAGTCAACTTTTTAAATACTGTCAGCCAATTAAAAATAAGCTAAAAAAATAGTTCATTAATTATCTGCCTTTTGACTAATTAATTGATTAACTTTTGCATGTCATATAAAGCTTAAATTAAGTGTCTTATTGCAATAGTGGCGAAATTAGTAAGTAAGTTATCAGTCATTGCTAGGAGGAAACTATTCTTTTCTTTTTCATTCCGTATAACAGTAATACAAAGGAATTGAAATATTCTCCAAAAAAGTGTGACCTTAACACTCATCCTTACTGACTGAAATTGCCTCCCCCACTATATCTCTAATTAACCAATCTGCCAATTAAATTGATTTAAGTGTTCAGCTCTGAAGTGTTCACAATAGCTCAAAGATCCTGAGCTGTTGAAGTTCTTGAAGCACTGGAAAACCACATATCCTTACTATATTTTAAAGGACCACAAAATTGAAAGGTTTTCTAAATTATGAGTCTGGGTTCAGGATTAATAGTCCAACTGGTACTTATAAGAGTGGTATGATATCTACTCCAACTAAGATGTTTTAAAAGAAAATTTAGGCTGATAGTGCTATACCCACTTACATGGAACACAATGAGACACATTGAACACAATGGGACTTTTTCCCCCCTGAGTAAACCTGTATAGGGATTGCACTGCTAGTAATGAAAAGTAAGGTGTGCTAGTGTTCTGGTGTGCCTCTTTAAGAAAAAATAATTCTGGTTGTGAGTCAGTGGCACAGACCCCAGGAGAATTGCCCAAGTCGCACCACAGAACCCTAATATGAGTGCTTGGAGTATATGTTAAAAGGATAAGATTTTTCCCCCTTCAGGATGCTCAGTGGTGTGTTCTTATTTTCATGTTCAAGTTGTAACCCTCTACCTAACAGAATGTTCTTTTAACTGCCATCTCAGTAGTAGTAGTAGTAGTAGTAGATGATGATGATGATGATGATGATGATGATGATGATGATAATAATAATTTTGTGAAGGACTGCAACCGGTCCTTTATCTCAAGACAAGAGATCAAAGGTACAAAACTGCTAGCCTTGGCTTTGCTGGCTTGACACTGATTCTCTCAGGGCTTTGCCCTTGGTCTATACACTGGATTTAGCCCTGAACCACAGAGGAACCACACACACCGTGTGGGGTAAAACCAGGAAAGTTTATTTAAGGTAAACTGATTGCAATAAAAGATGGGGAATGAGGGAAGGGGGAAAAGGTGGGGAGACACCTTGGTATACACAAGTAGTTCCTTTACTATATAAACACCCAGGCACTTACTCTTTGCCTGGGGGGTTGGTCTTCTTAGGGCCTGCCTCAGCAAAAGCCCTACTCTGCGCTCCTTTGTGTCCAGACAACAACAAAACCCAAAAGCCACGGCTGGCAGTATCTATTTCCCCCCGCCCCTCCTTTCGGTAGCCCGGCTGTCCTTGGCCAATCAGGATGAACTTCATCTGGGCTAGGCAGGGGAGGGGTGGCTCCTAGGTGTTCGAGGGGTGAACTCCTGATCATGACTAGAGTGCTTGGGGAACATTTGCATGCGAATACATGGGAGACTCTGAGGCAGCACAGGGCCATCAGAGGAACTATGTACGTTTGCATGAGGTTCCCAGCCTCCAGCTGGGATTACACTTGTTTACACGTGTGTGGTGGTGAAGGGTCTGCTTTTCTTCACAATTTTATACTGCCTTTCCACAGAAGTCACCAAGGTGGTATACAACAAGTCAAAATAAAACAATAATAATACCACAAAAACATAAAAAATCAACAATAAAAACATTAAAACTACTAAAAGCTATTTTAAAGGCCAGATTGAAAAGTTGTGTCTTAACACGTTTTTTAAAAACTAAGAAAGCGGAGGCCAGTTGTAACTCTGAAGGGAGAGCATTCCACTGTTTGGGAGCAATACTGAGGAAAGCCTTTCCACCTCTGCAAGTGATGGTATCCTCGGACTCCTCCAACAGATCTTAATAACTGGACAGGTTTATAAAGTGTGGATTTTTCAATATTGAAGTAGCATGATCTTGATGCTGTGCACCAGTTGGCAGCCTAGCTGCCGCGTTTTACTCAAACTAAAGCTTCTGGCTGCTCTTCAAGGGTAGCCCTACATAGAGTACATTGCAATAGTCTAACTGTGTTGTAACTGAGGCATTGGTAAATGTTGCCGGATCTGACTGCTTCAGGAATGGTTCCAGCTGATGCATGAAATGTAGTTGTGCAAACACTTTCCCTGGTTTACACCACCACCCTGAAAACCAGGGAAAGTGTAGATCAAGGAGCACCCTCAAGCCACAAACCTGTCCTTTCAGGGAGAGTGCAGCCCTGTCACAAAGAATGGGTTCTTATTAATCCCTTCAGCCTGATTTGGTGAGAATGAAATGTAGTAAAAATTTATGTTTCTCTATCTCACCAGGAATTAATCTCAAATAATACTGTGTAATCTAATTTTTTTTCATGATAGTCTTGAAAATTGTGGCATAGCATGGTCTTGAGGCTACAGAGTTCCTTCTTGTTTTACACTTGTGCAGCACAATTCTAAGTATTTTTACTTAGAAGCCCCACTGAGTTTGAAGGAGCATATTCTGTATTAAGTATGTATGGAACTGCAGCCTTAAATATCTTCTTCCCCCTTGGGGTTGCAAATTTGTGATTATGGACCGCAAGAACATAAAAACTAGACTGCAACTTGTAGTTGACAGGAAATCCACAGCTGAGGAAATAATTTCTTCCCAAGACTTTTCATCATGCTTTGTATGAGGTATGCAGCTTGTAAAGAGGACTAGGCTACCTTACACAGAGCCAACTTTTGGTTCACTGTCCTTTTTAATCTTCATTTTTCTCAGAATACACAATAGCTATCTAGCCTGTCAGGGTCATATGTGTGCTGTTACCTTGAGAGCTTTGTGGGCAAAGATGGCAGGCAGTATTTATTTTACAATACATTAGTCATATCTGATTTTAAAGGGAAGCTTCACAGGGACACAACAAAATAATGAAAGCATAATGAAAAGGGACTAGTTAATTTTAGTCAATTTGCTAAAAAAAAATTTTTTTAAAAAAAACCCTTAAAATTCCTTTAACACATTTCAACTTTTCTCATTTACATGAAAGTAATATTTTCTTTTTTAGGATTCTGTATCTGTGAAGTACCCCCTAAGCAGGTATTCGGGGGGGGGGGCAATCCTATGGCCCCTAGACGACATCTGGCAGGCCATAGGATACTTTGGATTCCCAGTTCCAAGGTTGGAAACAGAGCTCTAACTTCGGAGGTGGGAATCTACACTCCTCCCCCACTCACATCTAGTTTGGGCAGAACCACACCAGCTGCCTCTGTGAGGTCAGGAACTCGACCTCGGAGAGGGGGTAAAGGGGGTGTTCCAGTAGGCAGGGGGGAGGAGACTGCAGAGGCCAAGATATGACATATCCTGTGTCTTCTGCACCCTCCTTTCTTCTCCCTCAGAAGTGCTGTCTAGCAAAAATGCAGATCGGAGGAGTGGGGCGGTGCAGATTGCCTCTGCTGTTCCTCCCACTCTGCATTGGATGCCCATATAAGCCTCCAAGTTTGGAGGCTTATGGGCATCCTGATTGAATATCTGTGAAGATGCTCCAGACTTTTCTCAGGCCCATACAATGTAGCCAGGATGTAGGGATGGGGTGTATGTGCACTGCAGCATCATGCATGCCCTTCCACTAGCCCTTTTAAAACAGCAAACTGAGACTCCCAAACGGGGCCTTCCAGCCATCCGGCTTTCATGATTTACCTCCTGCTCTGTTCCTTCTGAAAGCCTGAGCTTTGGATTTCAAGGGTGCCCTCTAAGTTGCAGTACCAACCCCCGCCCCCTCAGCAGCCAGCCAGCTAGCTATCCTAAAGGGCTCACTGTAGCACATTGGACCCTATAAAGCCCTGGCCTCAGAGCTAGCTGCTTAGGCTCAAACTGCATGTTATGTAAAGTACATTGTGTGCACGTGATCCAGATTGGGATCATCACATTTAGGGAGGGAATGTTTAATCCTTCCTTCCCCAACAGCACCCCATTCCCCAACAGTGCAGCAATTTTTTAAAAAAGGACCAAAACACACACACCTTCCACTGGCACAAACTGAGGATTTTTTTTCCTTTTTCACTGCCATGTGGAGGGGGGATATCAGGAGAGAACCAGCTGGGGAGGGAAGGATGAACACACACACACTCATCCCCATGTGTCATGGGTCCAATCTGGATTGGGGGCCATGCACTTACTTGGAAGTAAATAAAAAGTATAGGCTGCAGCTGGGCAATACGCAATTAATGTAATGTGTGATCTGACCCTCAATCTGAGCCATTTGCCTCTAGCATAAGGATTTTGCCCAGTTCTTGCACCCTTTTCCTGATTGTTGTCTTGGATTTTGACCTCTTCCTGACTTTGAACATACCTTGTTTCAGGCCCCTCTGGTCCTAGTTTGCTGCTCTGGAACGCATTGCCTGTTTTGAATCATGCAGCTGCTTCTGGTCCTCTTGGACAGATGGACAATTCCCACTGTCCTAGAAACTGACTACCCTAGTCAGTAGTCAGTAGCAGACCCTAGTGCCTGAGTCTGCTGAGGCCTGACAACCCACCCCTCCCATGCACAACCTGCTTACCCAACTTTAATCAAGATTCTCAATGTGAAATCATATCCAGATTCATTTTAACCTGGGGTGGTGACAGGCTCACAATGCTAAACCTAGGTTGAGTGGAGCAGTGGGAGGACTGTATGACCTGATTCTGGTCCTTAAACTCTGATTATTTTGTATGTTTATGATGAACTTCAGAAAATACATACACTAGTAACATCCTAAAATGACTGAAGATTAAAATAATGGTTAAGATTAGAAAATAAGACTTTTCTTCTCCTTAGTGTTTTCGCTAATTTTCCTAAACTGCTATTTAATTTTGGTTTGGATCTAAAGGAGATGGTTGGATCCAAAGCTGCCCTTCTTCTCGTTGAAGACTCCTTCCATGAGTGTTAGGACACCTTTTAGATCTGAAACAACAAAGAGTCTTGTTGTACCTTAAAGACAAACAAATTTATTCTGGCATAAACTTTCATGGACTAGAATCCACTTCATCAGATGCAGTGGATTATAGTCCACAAACATTTATGTCAGAATAAAGCTGCCACAAAACTGTTGTTTTCTCTGCAATAGACTAACCTCTGGAAGTTATATTGTACAGGCAGTCCCCAAGTTAAGAACGTCCAACTTACAGACAACCCATACTTTTAAGAACAGATGACTTCTGGGTTCCCCGGCACTATGTCGTTTACGTAGAGTACATAGCGTAGTATACTATGCAATTGGCGTAATTTATGCAATTTGTGCATAATGTATAGAACGCTATGCTGTTCCGACTTACATACAAATTCAACTTCAATACATTCTTAAGAACGGAACTTGTTCGTAACCTGGGGACTGCCTGTATTTGACCGTCTCCTACGGATCCAGGCCTCTCGTATAAATCCAAAGCTCTACGTATAAACATACGATGATTTCAGAAGATCTCATAACTCATATATAGATGTTCCTGACATTGCAGTGAGAAGAGAAGCCAATTTATGCTCCTTGGGCCACCTGCAGAGCTATAGAACAAGAACCTAATCTTCTACCATTAAAGTGCTAATTTGGCTTTAGCTTGATTACAGCAGATATCACACAGCAATCCTAAGTAGGCTTACTAGCTTTCAGTCCCATTGGACTCAAATCTATTATGAATAGACCTGTTTAGGAGAAGGATTACAGAGAAGCTTATTTTGTCTTTTTTTTTTCCCCCTTGCAGGGTGTCAAACCAGCAAGTTTTGATAAAGTTACTGACCCTGAAATAAAGGAGATAATTGGAGAGTGCATTTGCAAAAATAAAGAAGAGAGGTTTGTTTCAAATAGTACATTTCTGTTATATTTAAAACCATATCATAAAAGTTGCTGAGGAAATTTTAAGTTGACTTCTGGTGAGCGGGGGGGGGGGGGCGGTGGGGCGGGGCTGACAGGAGCTGTGGAGCATCTAGTCTAAATTGATGCACTTCTGGAGATCTGGGGGCCATTTTTGCCTCCTGGTGCAGGGTGCCACAGCCCAAGCCAAAATTGCTGGTTTGCCACTGAAATTCAGTAGCAAAGCACTCTGTAGCATCGCAAAGTGCTATAATGGTTAACAGAGCAATCCTATGGCCATAGGATTGTTCAGATCCTCAGCTCCAAGGTTGGAAAAGAGCTCCAACCTTGGAGCTGGGGATCCGCACTTTGATCCTGCCCCCACTTGCAGCCGGCATGGAAAGAACTGCGCAAGCTGCTTCTCCAAGGTCACAAAAGCGACCTCGGAGAAGGGGTTTGGTGGGTGCTCTGGGGGCTGGGCAGGAGACCAGTGCTGCCAAGATACCACATATCCTGGCAGCACCTCAGCCTCCTTCCCTTCCCTTCTGAAGCGCCGCAGTTAACTTGGCCATCTAGCTGTTTTGCAGAGCAGGAGGAGCACAGAGGCACCACTCTGCATAGGATGCCTATAATCCTCTGAGTTCGGAAGGTTACAGGCATCCCCATAGGATTGCACCCTAAATTAATAAATATTTAATTATATAATATATTAAATATTATATAATTATTATTAAACCACACACACACACACACACACACACACACACGTGTGTGTGTGGTTTGATGATGATGATGATGATGGTTATTGTTATTTAGCTTCTTTTCAAGATAAATTGAACTCTTTATGTACTCCATAGTAGCTACAGAGTTCCCAAAGGGTCAAATGTAGCTTGCAAACAAGCTAAATTTTGCGGTTTGGGTTCTTCACAGCCACTATGGCCACCATTTGCCCCACTCCCAAAATTTAAAAATGGGGAGGCAACAGAGCAGTGGAGTGGTGGTGGCCACAGCAGGGGCTGCATGAGGCCTGTGGGCTACATGTTGGCCAGCCCTCCATTAGGGATTTCCTACAGGCTTTCCTGGATGAAACTAATTATATGGTTCCCTTTTAGTATGGTTTCTGCTGATTTTGGGACAGAAACTACCCTGGTGAATAATCTATACCAAAAACTGGATAGGGCAAGTTTGCTTTTGATCCCATAAGGCAGGGTATCCTTCTGGATTACCTAGTCAGAATGGATGGGGGGCACCAGTTTGCAGTAGTTTCAGTCCTTCCTGGGGGAAAGTTCCAGAAGTTGGCACCATGGGCCATTGACTTATTATGGTGTCTCACAAGCTTCTATCTCAAATCCCATGCTGCTTAACATCTATGTGAAACAGCTGGAGGTGATCATTTAGGGATTGCTCCCAGCTTGTTACCTTTTCCATCAAATTCTAGAGAGGCTGTGGTGGTCCTGAATCAACTCTGGGATCAGTGAAAGTCTGGATATAGGCCAGCCTTCCCCAACTTGGTGCTGACTACTGTAGATGTGGCGTTGTTGTTGTTATTTCATTCCTATATTGCCCAATAGCCAAAGCTCTCTGGGTGCTTCACAACAATTCATAAAATTACAAACCACAAATAATAAAATACCACATAACATTTCAATATACAAAATTTAGAACAATTTAAACAGCTAAAAAGAATTTAAATAAAAAAGAATAGATGTGTTAAAAAGACAGCTGACATAAATATTGGATTACAGCTCCCAAAATCCTCAGCCAGCAACCTCAGGATCGTGGGAGTTGTAGTCCCAGCAAATCTGGATGGCACCAGGTTGGAGAAGGTTGATGTAGGTAGGTGATCAAATTAAAGCTCAATCCAGACAAGACAGAGGTGCTCTTGGGCAGAATGCAAATCAAGGAATAGGGTTATTGCCTGTTTTGGATCGGGTTGCTGTCTCCCTTAAAAATCAGACTCATAGTTTGAAGGTGCTCTTGACTCAGCTGTAGATGTGCAGGTGGTGGCTGAAACTAGGAGTGCCTGCCTAGCTTAGGCTAGTTCACAAAGTGCACCTGTTCCTAAAGAAAGCAGATCTGGCTATGGTGATACACACATGCCTTAGTTCTCTCATTTGGCCTATGATGGGACTCTGCATGGGACTGCCCTTGAAAAGCATTCAGAAACTGTCGCTGGTTAGAAATGCCACTGGGGAAAAAATCTGATCAGTGCTAGTCCTCTGGATCATGGGACTCTTTTATTGCCCTAGTTGCATCTGTTACCAATTTCCAGTCACAATTCAAGGTGCTGGTTATTACCTTTAAAGCTCCAAGTGGGTTGGGACAGGAATATCTAAAGGACCATCTTCTCCCTCTCCTAGAAAGCCTTTTTGCATGTCCTGCCTTATCTAAGGCGTGTTTGATAGAAACAGGCCTTCTGGGTGGTTGAGTCCAGGTTGAGGGATTCCTTGCCCTTGGAGATCCATCTGGCACTCGCCTTGCTGGTTTTCTTTTTTTTTTTTCTGTTTTGGCTGGTGTCTAACTGAATTGTTTAGCTGTTTTATATTTTGTCTGTAGTCTTTTTGCATATAAATTATTCATTTTAATTGATTCCTTTGGAATAGGTTTTTGGATTTTATACAGTTAACCTCCTTGGATGTGTCTGTATAGAAAGGTAGTGTATAAATCAACTTGAATGAATGAATGAATGAATAAATAAAGTAATTAACTTATGTAATTAGATCCTTAGACTTAACCTTATTTTTAAAGGATATTAAACAAATTCATGGAGTATAGGTCTATCAGTTTATATTAGTCATGATAGCTTAATGGGACCTCCATGTTCAGAGGAATCTCAGTTGCGGGGAGCAACCCATGAGGACGGGTGTTGCCTTTGTACTCTGCTTATGGGCGTCCATCTGGCTGGATACTGTTGAAAACAGGATGCTGGGCTAGATGGGCTCTTGGTCTGATCCAGCAGGGCTCTTCTTATATTCTTAACATAAAAACCTGATTTTCTCAAATGTCTCATGTACATCTGAGAACTCTGTTAGAGTCTAGAGATAACTGGTAGATTTCTGCCCCAGGCTCCTTTCTTGAAATTGCCTCCTCTGGTTGTGCTGGTATGTAAGAGGATTCTGGAGAATTCTGACTTACCATGAATGAGCTGTGTGCTGGTGCAAACTAACCCTAATTTGCAACCCTGGCTTGTAAGGGGCTCAACAAGCCAGGAATCCCCATTTAGACAATACACTATGCTTTTGGTTTTGGCTAGCTTATCCATTCCCACTGTTGGAAAGAGCCAAGCAGGAACAAACAGGTTACATGCACCAGTATGCAGCTCATTCACAGTAAGCCAGGATTCTTCAGAATTCTGGGTTAACTGTGTGTGAATGGGGCCTTTTTGTCATCTATTAGGGTCCTTATGTTATTGGTTTAATAAGGAGTAGTACAAGTCACAAGCCCTCTAAAGGCTTCTCTGTTCATTTTTACAGGCTATCCAGTAAAAATAGTCTTAAAATCTGCTGTGCTATTAATATGCTTTTGCAATTTGCCCTTCTTCCAGATATGAAATTAAAGATTTACTAAGCCATGCCTTTTTTGCTGAAGATACTGGGGTAAGAGTGGAACTTGCAGAAGAAGATGATGGTAGGAAATCCTCTATTGCCTTAAGACTCTGGGTAGAAGATCCTAAGAAACTGAAAGGAAAACCCAAAGATAATGGAGCCATTGAGTTTACTTTTGATCTGGAGAAGGAAACTCCTGATGATGTTGCACAAGAAATGGTAAAATAAACTTCACCTGACCAAAAAAAAAAAAAGTATATAAGTAGTACATAAATTTCAAAGGAACCCGAAGCAAATGGAAAGTAATGGCAACTAATTTCCATTCAAAAGATTCAACACAGAGTGTTTTAGAAAGCAATAAATAATACTGAATCTGGAAAACTGAGGAAGGTTGATGTTCCTGTACTTGGTTTATATATACATTTAAAATCCATTTCTTTAAAATTAGAAAGAAATTTCTCAAAGCTTGATATAAATTTGTATTGGCACCTGAATCTAGTTGGATGACTTCAAAACTTTCACAGGTTATGTATATGTAAGCAGTCAGAATAGAGTCTTCTCTCTCTTCCTGCAATTAGATGAGATATATCCAAATTAATTTCACAGTAAAAATGACGAAATGATGAACATGGCTTTGCAAGGTTTGACACTAATCCTGGTGATTAGACATATCTTTAAGAGAAACTTTTTCATGTTTGCTGCTGAGTTGTTTTATACACTGAATAGATACCTATTGTTATAACATGAATAGTATGTCATAATTTTTTCTTTACTTTCCCTCCATCCAAGATTCATAAAAAATAATAGCTCAGATTTTTCAAAAACTGATTAAGAAGGAGCATACAACAAAGAGCAATCTAATGCGAATATAGGTGTTCCTTTTTCCAACGCAGATTAATATCAGTGTCAGAAGAAATGGGTTCCTTTGTAATGTTGGGAAGGCAATGTGAATGTCTTTTCTGCTTTAGGTATAGGGACTGAGCAGCCAGTATATAAAATGACTAGAAGCAACTCTGAGTGAATAGCCATTAGTCTGGACTTTCTGCATTTCTCACACTCTATTCATATTCACCAGCCTTTCCTGACCTTGGGTCCTCTGATGTTGGACTACAATTCCAATCATTTCAGGTCATTGACCTTGCTGGCTTGGGACAATGGGGGTTGTAGTCAAACACCATCTGGGAACCCAAGGTTGAGAGAGGCCACCTGTACACATTTACCTGGGAGTAGGTGCCATTAAACCAAATAAGGCCTTCTTAGTAGACATGTACAGGTTTGTGCTTTTAAGCTGCATAATTTTGTTCAGTACAGCTAGACCTGCTTCAGATGGTAAGGCAAAAGCACTGCTGCTTCTGTCTCACTGAGTATACAGTCATGCCTTGGATTGAGAGCATAATTCGTTCTGGAAACGTGCTTGTAATCCAAAACACTCTTATATCAAAACGAAATCCCCCCCAAAAAAAATTGTACAGAGATTTTTAATTTAAGCCGTACTACAGGCAAGACGTTGCTTGTATATCAAGTCAAAAAAATTAAATATTTAAAAATTTGCTTCTCTTGCAAAACGCTCTCAAACCAAGTTACTTGCAATCCAAGGTATTACTGTATTCTCAATGTATTTATTTTTCCCTAATATGTATATGAAAAAGCACAACGTTCTATTGCTTACATTCAGATGATATGTAACATGGGAACCTAATCTGAAAATTTGTGCTAGGATTGGCTTGAGCCTTTGGCATAATGTTGCTGTAATGCCCGTGGGCTGGACCGGTGCAAGGCAGTTTGGTGCCCTAGGCAAGATCAGATATTTAGCGCCCCCCCTTCCCACTTGAGAGCACTGTATTTTTTTTCAAGGCTTTTCTAGCGCCCCCTTTAGCCCTGCGCCCTAGGCAGCTGCCTAGTTGGCCTAATAGCACCGGTCCTGCCTGTGGGATCTTCTAATCTTAGGGATGAGTTGTTGGGGTTCAGTCTCCTACAGCTTATTCCAGAATAGTCCTAGTAACTTTATCAGCATTCAAATGCATCTGGAACCATAAGTGAAAAACAATAATAGTTTCTTCAAATGAAAGATTTTTCAAGACCTTTCCCAAGTGGTTCCAGTACAATAATTTCCAGATTATTGTTATAGAGGCTCTCGTATAGAGACTCACCAACATGGAATTAATTTGTCTGGTATATCAAAAGCTCTCAAGTGGATCACAAAGTTGCTATGTTAGCAGCTGTCTCAATGAAATTGCCAGTGGAAAATATGGATTAAGACACTGGTAAATCAGTTCTCCATGTAGGAACAAGGGAGCTCTGTGGACCTGTTCAGAACTGTGCAAAAAGTGATCTGTACTCTTCTGTCTAATCCATCAAGGTGTCTGTCATGAAAGCAGGCCAGTTTCTCTAAGTCAGGAGCTGGTAGCTAGCCAAAAACGTATTGTTTATTTTGAGCAGTAAGTGTTATTTTTGCAATATACTTGTTTTTTCTTGATCCACCAGTTTTTAAATTGGTGCACATATATTTTAGGAGGCTTAGGGCACAACCCTATGACTGCTAGATGCTGTCTAGATGGCCCTAGGAAAGGTCCGAGTTCGAGCTCCAACCTCAGAAATGTGTTCCGAGGTTGGAGCAGGGACTCCCAACTTATTTATTTTATTTATTTATTTATTATATTTATCAATCGCCCATCTGGCCGGTCACCTGGCCACCCTGGGCGATGTACAATTAAAATACAACAAAACAACACAATAAAACATAATAATTAAAACAATATAAAAAATTCTCATTAAAAACCTAACCCACCCCATATTCCCGCCTGAACAGCCATGTTTTTAATGCACGGCGGAAGCTCATCACGGAGGGGGCATGGCGAAGGTCACTAGGGAGGGAGTTCCATAATGTGGGGGCCGCCACAGAGAAGGCCCTCTTCCTAGTCCCCACCAGCCTGGCTGCTCTAGGTGATCCCTAGAGAGGGTGATCCCTCTGTCCTTGCAGTTGGCGCAGTTTTTTCCATGCTGGCTGCAGCTCTGAAGTTGGAAGACTGACTTCAGAGCCAGTGCTGGAGGGGTGGACAGGGGGGTGGGCAGGGGAGGAGCAATGCACCACCACCCTACAAGGAATCTTGGTGGTGCCTCTGGTTCCTCTCTTTGCGAGCTGGTGTAAAACACTTAGATGACCAATCAGCCGTCTAAGTGTTTTGGAGGGCGAGAGACAATCCTTGCCTCTGCACTCCTCCCGCCTTCCATTGGATGCCTGTAATTCTCTGAGTTTGGAGGGTTACGGGCCGCCACACTGGATGGCGCTGCCCATTAGAATCTCCAAATAATTAATTCTGAGTACTTTTGATTTAAATCTTTCTGTTCCAACTGAAGCAAATCTAGCTAAATATGCTTAAATCAGGTATTTCAGTTTAACTTGGCCATGGGTGGATTAGTAATTTTCAGGGAAGTATAATGTCCCATTATGGACCTTGCCACGGCTTAAATCTCAAAGTTCAAATTACTGCCAGGAGAGCTCTTGAAATGGTGTCATATGAATATGCTTACGTGGCCATTACTGTGACCTGGGATTACTACCTTACACATTACAATTTCCTGCATAAAGGATTCCTATGTTGATTGGTAAACCTGTATTTGTAGCAGCTGCCCAGTTGATATATTCACAGGAGGGAAAGCACTTGTTTTATGCTTCATCCATTAGGATATGCATTCTGTTTCACAGACAGAGATTAATCTGCATAGAAGAAATTGTAATTGGTAAAATAGATGTCAGATGCAAGATGGCATAAAACGAGTGGTCATCTTAAACATTGCAACTTGAATGTGCCTCAGATATTTGGACTAGGTGCCTATTTATTGTCATTTATAAAAGACAATTATGCACTTTGATCTTACTGGTAAATTTGAAACCTCTGTGGGATTTTCATATTAAAAAGTTGTCTTCTCAGGCTGCGTTGCGATTTGGAAATTTCGTATGCTGGCTATTCATGAAGCAGACACCTAAGATTATGTGAACTGCATGAATGCCAAATATGATGGCAGTGTGCCCTGGTTTTAATTATTCCTAAAAAATGTCCACTCTTTTTCGGCTGTTATGCTTTGACTGAAAAAATAATTCCCACTAACAACTAATCTTATGTGGAACTCCAATGATCTTTAAATTAGAATTGTTAGCTTACATATGTTTAAATAGAATAATAATTGCTTATCTCAAATGATCCCTTATGAAAAATTACATTTATGCTGCTTGACCCAATGTTGGTTTTACAACTGTGTCTTTGTTTTGTGAGCAACAACAATTATGGCACACATTATAACCCATCCTAAATCTCTTCTAAAAAATACTGTCAATGAATGAACACTCTAATGCATGAAAATACTCTAATGAATGTGGATTTGTGCCTGAAATTCTATCATGGCTTCCTTTCAGATTGATGCTGGATTTTTTAATGAGAGTGATGTCAAAATAGTTGCAAAGTCAATACGTGACCGAGTTGCATTAATACAGTGGAGAAGAGAGAGGATTTGGCCAATGTTGCAATCAGAGGATCATCGGGATCCTGAGAGTTTAGAAAAACCGAAGGCCCCACAAGCACAACCAGTTCAGGTTACGTACCTTTCTCACACTGGTCATCACATCCTGTCAGAACCAGAAGAGCCTGAAGCTGACCAGCATCTTTCTCAACAGAATCTACCCACAAGCATTACTTCACTTGCATGTAAGTCTTGTATTGGTTTTGTGTGGTGTCAGTAGTTCCAATTGCCCAAGTAACTGAGAGTACATTACAATACAATGATAGTGAAGAATGCATGTACACTAATTAAAGTCAAATATAGAACCATGTAGGCTCTTTTACTGTGCCAGCATATTTGTGGATAGTATGATACAGTTATGCTGGAGAGCATAACTGCCAGCGTAAGTTATGCTAATTGCCCAAGTAACAGACAGTGAGGGGGAAAAGATTAGGAGATGTTATCTAGTTCTACAAGCTCCAATATTTGTGAACAAAATGAAGAGATCACTAAATAAATGTATACTCAAGAATCTACAGTAAACAATTTCTGACTGATTCTAATATCTCGATCTAACAGATCAGCTTAACCTAAAGCAGTGCAGGTTGTGATTTGCACTGTTGCTGCTGGAGCTGCAACACTCCATCTTCAGTGCAGTATGCAACCTGCACTTTATGTTTTAGAACCAGTAGAGAGCCAGTTGGTTTTGCCCAATTCTCAGAAACACTTGCTTTTCCATTAATTTTGGCCAAGGCAGTATTGCTCCCCCTGAAAAATAAGAAAAGAAAGTCCCATGGAGTCTGTACAAGGGGGCAGGTAGATGCTATACAGCAGGGGTGGGCAACTGCAGGAGGTCCAGGGCCCAGTTTTGCCCCGTGGACCCTCTCCCTGCCATGGGCCATGCTGGGATGGGGAAGAATGATTTTTTTAAAAAAAAATTGCAGGTTTGCCATCAAAATTTGGTGGAAAACCACTCTATTGTGCTGAGTAGTGCTTAAATGGACAAATGTAGCTTGTTTAGAAACTAAATTTGGCCATTTTAGCATTCCATAGCTGTCACAGAGAGCCATTTTGTTGGGTTTTTTTTTTTTTTTAATAATAATTTCAGGGTATGTCAGGGGACCGTGGAGGCTGCACCAGGGGGCAGCAGGAGGTGTATGTGGCACATGTGTTGCCCACCCCTCCTGTATACCTTAACACAACATGCTGGCTCTAGTCTAGTGTATCTTAGCTGTGCCAAGCCATGGATTGGGTCAGGATTGTATCCCCTCACCAGCCCAAGAGAATTATGCCAGTTCCTCTGCACCACTCTATCAGCACTGAGACTTGTAAGATTGGGCATATATATATATATATATATAATGTGCCAAAATGTTTTTGACTTATGAAAAAGTATTCTAGATTGAATTGTAATGGACAGCTATAATTTTATGTTTTAATAAAACATATTTAAATTGGTTAATGTTCTGAGAACTATAGCTCAAAGATACATTTTTAACTAAATTAGTGAAAAACTCTAGCTATATTCTTTGTTTCACTAAGGCACGGTGGATAATTTACTTCAGCTGTTTACAAAACATAAATGTGTATTTATAAATAAAATGGTGTCTAATCCCACTACTTCCAATATTTTCTTGCTGTACTTTAGAACTTCAGTATCATATGCTGTTTGGATGCTTGCATAGTGCTTTTGTGTCTAAAAGCCCTATAAATAATTTCCTTTATGCTGCCTGTGATATTCAAAGAGGGCAAAGACATAGATAAATAATTTAGTATCTCTGTACAACATGATGAGCCATAAAAAAATCCAGGCTTGGCTTCCAACTGCTGATTTAGCTCTGTATAGTTACACTCCATTTTCCTTTGTGGTTACACATAATTTCTATAATGAGATTAAATTTACCTATGCTATAACCATCTCTACATTATTAAATATCGAAAGTCTTGCTATAAACTAAGAGATGAGCAAAACTGGAAGTCCAGAATAAGATCTCACTCATCCATGTTTTAATTGTGGATACTGGAGCTGACCTGGTGTGTATAACTGAGACCTGGGTGGGCAAACAGGGGTGTACACAGTACTTGGTATTGCACCAGCATGGATTTGAAGGTCAACAAAGGGGGATTGCTGTGGTCCGTAGGGATTCCATCACTAGGCACCATTTTTGAATGTTTGTATCTTTGCTGGAAATCTGGGACATTTTAGGAATTCTGCTGGTGTACCGCTCGCCATACTGCCCAGCACTCTCCCTGTCTGAACAGACAGAGATGCTCTTGGACTTGTTGCTGAGGACTCCTAGGATTATTTCCTGAGGATCTTCAACATTCATGCCATGGCTGTCCAATCTAGTGCAGCTCTGGACTAAATGGATGTCCATGACAACCATGGGACTATCCCAACATATTATTGGCCCAACACATGTAGCAGGTCATGCTCTGGATTTGGTTTTCTTGGTTGGGCAAGAAGATGGTGATCCAAAAGTGGGGGGTTTAACACCTACCCCTTTGACATGGTGAGATCACTACTTGTTGAGGTTTAGAATTTCAAAGCTTTTCTCCTCCGCAAGGGTGGGTGACCCCTGAGATTGGTCCACCCCCCAGGGACTAAAGGATCCTAGTGGAATCCAAAGGGCGTGGGGGGATGTTCCAGCTGGTGTGACTGGTGTTCATGTCAAAACTCTTTGGGACACAGAGTTGACCAGGGTGGTTGACATGCCCATGCCCCCTCTCCCTGTAGGCAGAGCCAAATTAGCGCTTTCATGCACCTTGGAGCTGTGGACAATGAAGCAAGAGGGATGTTGGATGGAACACAAGTGGAGACAGACTAATGTTGAATCCAACAGAACATGGGTTAGAGCTCATTATTGAGTCTACTCTGCAGTGGTGAGGGTGGCAAAGAAGCTGCTGTTCTCATTCATTCATTCATTTATTACGTTTCGATGCTGCCCACTAGCCAAAGCTCTCTGGGCACTTCACAAAGATGAAAACCCTTTAAAAAATACATTTTTTTCATAATATAAGACCTGTACATACAAACATATAAACAGACAGTGGACAGTAGCAGCTGGTGGCTTCAAGGTCAGTGGGGCGATGTATCCACTCTGGGTTTCAGTCTGAGCTTTAAAGGAGCTATCCATGGTGCTGAGCCTATTTTGGGGATAGAGGTCAGCACCATGAACAGCTGCTTAAAAGTTCAGACTAAAACCCGGAGTGGATACACCGCCCCACTGACATTAGAGCCACCAGCCTCTACACACACATATCTAAACAATTTTTAACAATCAACAAGAAATCCAGGAGCTGGATTTTAAAAAAATTTCATATACTGCCAAATACCTAAGAGTAGAGGAAGGTCTTAACCTGTCACCAAAAAGATAATGCTGGTGCCAGGCAGGCCTCACTGGGGAGATTGTTCCATAATTGGGGGGTTACCACCAATAATGCCTTCTTCCTTGTTGCCATCCTCTGAGCCTCACTCAGAGGAGGGCCTTAGTTGATGGGCATAGTATATGGGTAGGTTCATGCATGGGAGAAGCACTCCATCAGGCATTGTGGTCCTGGGCCATATAAGGCTTTGTAGGTCAAAACCAGAAGCTAGAATTGGGTTCAGAAACATACAGCCAGCCAGTGCAAGCAGGCCAGAATCACTGTTATATGTTTGGGCTTTCTCGTCCCTGTTATCAATCTGGCCACCGCATTTTGCACAAGCTGCAGCGTCTGAACCATCTTCAAAGGCAGCCCTACGTAGAGCACATTGCAGTAATCTAACTTGGAGGTTGCCAGAGAATAGACGACTGAAGCCAGGTTATCCCTGTCCAGATAGGGGTGTCAGCTGGGCCACCAGCCAGAGCTGGTAGAAGGCACTCCGTGCCACTGAGGCCACCTGAGCCTCAAGCGACAAAGATGGCTCCAGGAGAACCCCCAAGCTATGAACCTGCTCCTTCAGGGGGAGTGCAACCCCATTCAGAACAGGTTGAGCAGCCTCCATCTGGTCAGAAAAGCCGCCCACTAACAGCATCAAGGTCTTATCTGGATTGAGCTTCACTTTATTAGCCCTTATCTAGTCCATTGTTGCAGCCAGGCACCAATCTAGCACACCCACAGATGAAAAAGAGAAATAGAGCTGCATGTGATCAGCATACTGATAACAACCCACTCCAAAACTCCAAATGACAGCACTCACTGTTTTCATGTAGATGTTAAATAGCCTGGTGAACAAAACCAAACTCTGTGAAACCCCATACTGGAGAATCCATAGGGCTGAGCAATATTTCCCAAGCACTACCTTCTGGAGCTGACTATCCAAGTGGAGTGAAACCACTGCAATGCAGTACCTCCCACTCCCAATTGTCCCAGAAGGATACCATGGTACTGAAAGCCACCAAGAGATCCAGGAGTATCAACAGGGTTACACTCCCCCTGTGTCTCTCCCAACATAGGTCATCATACAACCAAAGCTGTTTCCATGCCAAAACCTGGCCTGAACCCTGACTGAAATGGATCTAGATAATAGGTCTCATCCAAGAGCATTTGGTGCTGGTTGGCAACCACCTGTTCAAGGACCTTGGTCAGGAAAGGAACATTTGCAACCCGCCTGTAGGTACTACGTTTTTCCAGGTCCAGGGAGGACTTCTTCAGGAGTGGTCTCACCATCGCCTCTTTAGGGGGCCAGGACCACTCCCTCTCACAAGGAGGCACTGATCACCTCCCTGACCTACCCAGCTGTTCCCTCCCTGGCATTTTTATAAGCCAAGAGGTGCAAGGATCCAATACAGAAGTTGTTGCACAAACCTGCCCAAGCACCTTGACAATGTCCTCAAGCTGTACCAACTGAAACTCACCCAAGGAAACTGGACAAGGTTGAGCTCTGGAGTCTTGAGTTCTGGTGAATGCAAGAGATTTTATCTTGGAAGTGCCTAGCAAGTGTATTACCATGGGCCTCAAACAGATACTGCGGACCTTAGGGCTAGCATGTAAGAGGTCCCAGATGACCCTGAAAAACTCCACTGGGTGGCACATAGAGGATTTTCATCTCTACTGAACCTTTACAGTGTTGCCCAGCAGAGCTGTTTCGGGTGGTGATTACAGTCTGACTTTGATTTAGTCACACCCTCAATGGCTCGCTGTGATAAATTCACAAATCATGTTGAAGGTAAAATCACTTACATCAGCATGACTTGAACTCCATGATTAGCGCAGTTCCATTAATGAAGGTATCCAGAGCAATGAGCATCTTCTGGTCCAGCTGTAGTGGATGAGTCTCAGTTGTTGAAGCACAAGGATACAGACAAGCTGCTTGGACCGACCACTTGTGCTCTCGACCCTTGCCCATCTTGGCTTGTTACATCTTAAAAGGAACAGATGGCCGGTTGGGTCCAGGAAGTTGTAAATTCCTCCTTGAGAGAGGAGGTGGTGGTACCAGCCTCCTAAAGAGAGGCAGTAATCTGGCCTCTCTTGAAGAAACCTAACCTAGACCCAGAAGTGGAGGACAACTATAGATTGGTTGCTAACATTCCCTTCTTGGGCAAGGTGCTCTAGTGCGTTGTTGCTGATCAACTCCACCCTGCAAATCAGCTAGACGGCTGATTTTGGCCATCTATGTGCAACACCTCAGATGGGGAGGAAAGCAGGTGGGAGTGCCACTGGGATACATCCCCGCCCCCTGGAATGGCCCATTTAGCTCTGCACTGCTCCCACACTGTGTAGGATGCCTGTAATCCTCCAATCCCCATTGGATTGCACCCTAAATAAATAAATGAAATAATTGGTCCTTGATGAATTTTCATCAGATAAGTGTTCCATTTGTTTCAAGTCTGTGAGATCCTGAATGGAATCTCCCAAATTCAGAAGAAATTAACTTCTCAAATATATAGATACCATAGATAGATTTCCTATGCTTAACTTGAGTTTGGCTCCTCATGAGGTCTGCTTCTTAGGAAGTGCATAGTATATGTTTTTGTTTGTGTTGTTGTTGTTTTAAAAACACTTTATTTTAAAATAGTATAGTTTTCTGAACAAACTCAGAGATACTATACTGTTAATCTCAACTCTGTTGCAACATAGCATAGTTAAACATAGCGCATAATAAAGCTAGAATTTTGCTACCACAAGATGTGGTAGGACCGGGAGAACCAGTGATTTTCGAGCTCACCAAAATTATCTGAAATTTACTTTGAAGTTCATTTTAAGTTGCTCCTGTTTTTGTTTTAGACCTGGTTTTTTGGCTTGTTTGAATGGGGAAAGTATTCTTTGTGTATTTTTCGCCCCATTGACTAAAGCATGAATATTTGTATTTTTGGTGGAAACTGCATTTCAAAATACACATATTAAAAAAAATACACATTTTTCAAACACAATCCCAAATTTGGGAACATTTCCCCAAAAAAGTGCTCCTGCTTGCGTTCATGACTGGGACATGTTCGTGTGATTTGTGAACAGAAACTGAATTCTCATACTATCTCCAGCATCAGAGGTAGCATGACTCTGAATAGTAGTTGCTGGGAAACAACAGTAGGAGAGGGCTACTGCCATTGTGTCCTGATTGTGGGCTTCCCAAAGACATTTGGCTGGCTACTGTGAGAAACAAGATGCTGGACTGAATAGATCTTTGTTCTGCTCCAGTAGGGCTCTTTATGTTCTTATGTACAGTTTGTCTACCATGAATGTCTTTCTCATAAATAATGGCTACAGCTAAAAAACAAATTGTGTAGATTCACGTATGTTACAGGGTTCAATAAACTTCAGTAAATGTCCTGCTTTAAATATTAAACATAATGTTTATAAGCTTTGTTTCAAATTGAAAGAAGATACTGGTTTTCTGTTAGATTACTAGTTTAACTTAACTGTATTCCAATGAAGAAGTTACAAAGCTGTGAATTGTTCTCCAAGTCATAAACATCTTGGGTCAAAATGCCTCATCGCATAATGCCTTTTCCCACTTGCTTTAGAGTTGGGGTTAAGTATGCTGAAGTTCTCTTTGTGTAAATAAAGTTACTGGAGCAGGAAGCATTTATATAAAGGATATATGTTTCTTTACCATCAGACTTCAGTATAACCATAGAGCAAGTTTCATTTGACTTTAATTCTTAATTTCCTTCAGCAATAAATAATAACAATAGAACAAAGTACTTTTTGTACTACTATTGGACAGAAATGAATATACCCAAATTACTTTAGTTAGTGCCATTTTTTGCATACATTTGTCATCTAACTTTACTAAAAGTATATAAAATAAAAGTGTCTTCATTGATAAGCATTAGTAAACTGAAACAATATTATCTAGTCACACTTTCTACATGCAGGCTATATTTCACTGGCTCTGACGCACTTTGTTGTTCTCTCCTGTGAGCAATGAAAAGATACTCAGAACCACATACATCCATGTTCATTCAAAGCATTGATCTTTATATAAAAGAACTGGCAGTGTCAGCATGAACAGGGCTTTGGACTGCACTAATAAATATCTGCTGAAAAGAAGTCACATAGTAACATAAAGTAACCAGATGTGATGGTGATACCGACTGTCTGCTAGAATGTAGGTCATGATGGATTTCTATAAAGTGGAGGAGTAATGGCAATTTAGGGTGTAATCCTATGCATATTTAGACAGGGGGGGGAAAAAGGCCTACAACTCCTACCATGCGTCAGTCAGCCATGATGGCTGGGGCATGCTGGGAGTTGTAGACCTTTTTTCTGTCTAAACATGCATAGGATTGTGCCTTTAAAGTGCTGAAAGGGTATAGAGACAGGGGACACTGAGAAATTTCCCCCACCCCTCTTTCTGTTTCGGAATTGGCAGCAACCCAATTCTAGCACACAGCATTTAGCCCCTTGGAATTTGCAATATCAACACTGGAAATCCAGCAAATTTTGATCTACCATGTAGATATTTAAAAGGCGAAACATCGTAGCCTCAAAAGGAAACCTTCAATGTGGATACTTCTGGATGTATGTGGAAATGAGAAAATTGACAGAGGAGGTAAACAAAGAGAAATTCCTTTCCCAAACTATCATTTTATTTATAATGAGTATAGTAGAGGTGACCAGCAGCCCAAATCTGGGTCATGTTGTGCAAGCTAATGAATGCATAAGAAGAGAACTGGCTGCTGCACTGGTGCACAAATGATGTTACACAGGCATTGCAAAAACTTTATTCAAATGTTGCAGACTGGCTGGTATATCAGTGCAAATCAGTTTATATCTGTTATATAAACCCATTGATGTTAAATTAAGGTTTGGTTGCTTTGATTTTTATGGTACCCCTAAAAAAATTTAAATTATGTTTCAGCTGATAGCACATTTGACAGTGGTCAGGGATCAACTGTATATTCAGACTCCCAGAGCAGCCAGCAAAGTGTCATCTACTCATCTATGCCTGATGCAATGCCTCCTGCTATTCAGCGAGTTTATAGCCCACCTCTCAGTGAAAGTCAGACTTTGCCCCATGGTCTTCAGCAACTGGGACCCTACCAGCAGCCTCCATTAGTAAGTATAATGGTTTCCCTAAAATATTTGACACTTACGGGCCTTCACTAATCACTTTTTAATAAATAAATAAATAAATAAATCCATTTTCAGACCCCAGGCTCTAAGTATGTACTGCCTTCTAGTTTTTCTCAAATTTATGAACTGGTGCCATAAAACACACATGCTTATGTACTACAAGTACATTTGAGTTTGTTGTTGTTGTTGTTGTTGTTGTTTACATAATCTGACAAACAATACATTTAAGTTAACCCAAATGAGTCTATTAGTTTAGCTGTGACTAGATTAAAATTTCTACATGTATTTGTTTTAAGAATTATTCAGCTGTTGTGTTTTCTTACTGTCTATATAGCCATGTATTATTATTCCTTCATTTGTTCAAGAAGAATTTGGGGTCAGATATTTCTTCCAGCTGTGCTAAAGGCCAAGCATCTGTTCAGTACCTTTGTAGCGCTTTCTCGGGATTGAATACCTACTTCACAGAGGCGAAGAAGCATTTCTGCTGTAGAAGCTCCAAAATCTAACAGCCAGTACCTAGGAACGCATTCACACTTGCTCTCATGTTCCTATTACAATGACCTTGGCCAGCAAAAATTAATGGAACTGTCACTGGAAGAAGAATTGCAAGCAGTTGAACATAAACCTTTTGGTTTTTCTAATGACAATGCTGGTACAGAGCTTATATGTGCCTCCTCAGAGACTACTGGGATTCAGTTTTCATGTGCTAACCACTATTTGTTACCTGTGATGCAAAGCAGTTCCTGTAGCTGCCGTCGCCATAGTGATTCAGCGGTGGCTTTGACACCGAATGTAATGCCTCTTGCAGGAGAAGTGCTGAGATCAAACCTAAAACCATTGCCGGAGAAAGAAAATGAATCAAGTGAATCACAATCGCTAGGATTATACAAGTCTTCAAGTTCTACTGAGTTTATGCTCATTAAACCCACCTGTCAGGAGTGCTTGGCCCATCTGCTCCATTCTGGAGCAGATCTGAACAAAACTAAATTATTAATGCCTTTTAAATATGCCATACATATTCCTTCCTTCCTCTGTAATAATCCAAAAATCAGCTCTGTTTCTCAATCACTTCATGAAGCTAGTAAGCTTTATGGCAAAATTTCAGATCTACCTTTATTAAATAAATCTTTGCAGTGCATAATTAACCCACAATCCAGCCCTGCTCCAGTGAGAAACAGCAAATGCCACAGAAAAAGCTCTGTGTTCAGAGTTTATTTCTGAACATGGCAACATGCCTGAATGTACCCAGTCCTGTTACAAACTTAGTCCAGATCAGACTTCATTGATACAGAATGGCTACGTGACTCAAGCTGTACAGAGCAATGGGAACAGCTTAGCTAAAAAGATGGCAGTGATGTGGTAGGTGGAATACCTCATTGCTTCCTTATTTGACTTAGAAGACAGAGCAATTCCAAGAATGATATTGAATGCATCCTGCTTGACCCAGAATGACTTTCATTCTGTTAGAAAAGTTATGTTTGCCCTACATTTCCCTATTGTTTCCAATACCTGTAATGTAACCTAAGCTGTATTTAGTGTGACTAGTCCCATGAATTCTATGACAGCGTCACTTTCTTAATCCAAAAGAGAAAAAAATGCTGGCTTTGGTGTTTGTACTAGGGTCCCTCTGTTGTTGGAACCATTCTTCATATAAATATACTACACTGTGGATTTTAGTCTTAAAACTTTCCACTTTACATTATTTATTTATTATATTTATATTTATACCCTGCCCTTTTTTCCTGAAAGGAACCCAAGGCGGCTTACATAATCCTCCTCCTCCTCCTCTCCATTTTATCCTCACAACAACCCTTGTGAGGTAGGTTAGGCTGAGAGTCAGTGACTGGCCCAAAGTCATCCAGTGAGTTTCATGGCTGAGCGGCGACTAGAACCCGGATCTCCCGAGTCCCAGTCCAACACTCTCACCACTACGCCACACTGGCTTTCTAGATTTGACTGAGTATAACAACCCAACACTGTGAGCTTCAGTGCCAACCCAATCCTTACTGGTTTCACTGACTTGATTCTCAGTTGTAAAGTATTAATATGGCATGCATGATAGTTTTAAAATTAAAAGATTTATTCATAAAATATGTAGTTTGCTTAATGTTTAGTCCTCAAAACAACCATTTTAATGAATCATAGCTTGGTTTTATTTTTTCTTAATCATTTTACTTCAATAGAATGTTTCAACAGATGGCATTGTGAGATGTCTTATTGAAGCCTTATTGCCATATTTCAATAATAACACATTGAATTAATCACCTTCCATAGAAAAGTACCAGCAAGTCATTATTTTGTAGCTGTAGAATCTTCTTTTACTCCTCACTTTTTCATTTAGCATCCCACCATTTTCTGCCTGTAATTTTGCAGTGTTCTTGCCTTTCTGCAAAATGCTATTATCAACTCATAATGATAACATAGATGTGTGTTTTTTAAATCTTTCATAAAAATGTAGGAGAAAAATCTTCATACATATAGGCTTATTCACTTCTCCCATTCCTAATGTGTTATAGATCAGAGAGTGCATGCTTGTGGTTGGGAAAAAACAGTTTATTAGCAGCTTTTGCTTGCTTACCTGCCTTTCCTAAAATTTTAAATGATATTTAATGCCTTTCCTTTCTTTGTGAACATATTCTTTTTATTATTATTTGTTTGTGATTGTGTGAGCTAGACTTCCCCAACCTGGTGCCCTCCAGATGTGTTGAGACTACAACTCCAATCATCCCCATGCTGACTGGGAATGATGGGATGTATGGTACAACACACCAGGTTGAGGAAGCCTGATGTAAGTCATTGAGTAGTGAGGTCCATTGGATGATTAATATTTTTCTAAAGCATCTATGCCTTAGAACCTGTGAAGCTAGAGTGGGAATAATCATTGGGCACCCATCAATTCATGAGATGGTTCTTTAGCTTACTTTTCAGTATCCAGGAGAGAATGTTCAGCATGATTTTAGCATACATTTGGGATTAGGAAAAGAATTTTCAGATAAGGTTGAGTCTCTAGCACCTCTCATTTTTAAAATTAAGGACTGTGCTTTAATCAAGCTGATGCATGGATTTCGTAGTCTTTATCATGGACCAGGTCCCCAAACCCTCATCCTCAGAGGATCCTGACCCCTTGTCCTCAGAAGAAGAAGCTCCAGAGTTAATGGGATAGGACTCAGCCACAGAACCCATGGCTTGTTCTAGGAGTTGTTGGACCCACGATGCATTGTTGTGTGGTCCGAACATGACAGGGTGTTTTTATTGTGGGTTGTTGGGATTAGCTACAGAGCCGTTCGGGAAGAGTGGCAAACTCCCCTGCTGCTTGCTTTCACAATCTCACCAGTAACTACCCTTCTACCAGTGCTGAAATGGCACTTCGGAAGGACCATCACTCATTTCTCAGCTTAAAAAAAAAAAAAAAATTATTTTTCAGAGCCTGAAAAAAGCGCAGTTTGGGTCATGGGATAGACCCTGAAAAGTGTGCATTTTAAAAATTATTATTATTGTTGGTCCTTTGCACATGTGCAATTGCACGCTTATGACTATCCAATGCAAGGTGAGACTGCATATGTGCTAATTTGTGCACAGTTGCCAGGGACCAAGTGCCTAGGTGTCAATGGAAAAGCACCAGTAAAGGGCAAAAAAGCAGCGAAAGAAGGTGCACCAAAAGGGGTTGGGACATTATCACCCTCTTGGCAATGTAATCCTCTCGATTTTAAGTGTTGAACTGACAATTCTCAGTGCCCTCCACCTTTTCAAGTCTTCCCCAAGTCTGGAGCTACTCCAGAAAGGGGAGATTTTAACCCTACCCCCTTTTTCGGAGCAGTTACTGTGGGTGCACAAATTTCCCCTTAATTTTCTTCCCAGCCATTAATTTGCACATATTTCTGCAGTTTTTTTAGAATGGTCAGAGGACCACATTAACCGCAGCAGTAAGTGCTCCGAAAAGGAGCTGTGTAAAGTGGGGGGGGGGAGGGTTAGTATTTCCTCTTTCTGGAGTAGCTGGGGACTCAGGGAAGTGCTGAAAAGGTGGAGGGCACTGAGAACGGTCAGTTCAACCATTAAAATTGTGAGGATTACATTACCAGGTGGGTTATATTGCCTCCACCCCCTTTTGGTGCACCTATTTCCCCGTTTTCATTTTCTCATTTACCTGCTTTCAATTGACGCTAGCAAAGATGTGGCAGCTTGCGAGCAAATTATATTGCTTTGCCTACCAACCTGCACCTAGGAATTTACCCCATTGCCTTTTAACAGCTGAAATAGACGAGGGAATTGACCAGGCAAGACTACACATATCAGATAGCCATAAGTGCATATGAAGGACCAACAATGATGATACTTTTTAAAATGTACAGTTTTCAGGAGTAAAAAAAATTATGACCCCAATTGCTCATTTAAACTGCTAGGCCACGCCTCCATAGTGACTGAGGCTTTGCAATTGCATTTTTTTTTTCATTTTTGAATTTTTCATTTTTGAAAAGTGAAAACCAAACAAAACAACAGTGAATGAAAAAGGGTAGTGAACATAGTGGGGAGGGGGAGACAAGACGGGTTCTGCTGCAAAGTGCACTGGGATACCAGCTTGGGGACCGATGGGGAAGGACGGGGGGGGGGGAGAACAACCCATGGTGAGCCCGATTGTCTGTCGGGTGCACCATGGGTTGTTCAGTCAACAACTAACCCACTGTGGCTTATTCGCAGGGTGGCTTAGCATGACGTGTGAACCCACCCAAAGCCTCAGTCACTATGGAGGCGTGGCCTAGCAGTGTAAATGCAACTGCACCCCTATTTAAGGCTCAGTCTTGCTCTGCTCCTTGTTGGAGCAACATACAGACAAGCCTATATGGCTTCCAGGCCCATTCAGAGCTTTCCATTCCTGAAACCTGACATTGCTGAAAAACCCAATCCATCGGGGAGCCTGCAACCCAGGCCTTACGAGCATCTAAATGGGGTTAAGCCCTCATCTTTTTAAAGAACAATCATTGGGAGAAGACAAATGTAAATCTGGACAATGGGTTGGATCCAGGAACTGCCTTCCACATACAGAAAGGGGCTCATGGAAGGGGCTAACATAATTTTTTGAGGATCCCCCCCCAGCAGCTCACCCCATTCAGCAGGGTCCCCTGGCCCCTATGTAGTATTTTCAGGCGGGCTTGAGGGTCTGCTATGTGGAGGAGGGAGCAGGGAACTCCGCTTTTACCACTCCAGTTGCACATGCTTAAATCTGGATCCAACTGCATATGTTTAAACCATACATTTTCTCCAGTAGTGGGGGAGGGGAGAGGAGATTTTAGCTCTGCAGGGAACAGGAAATTGGCATGGGTGATGTGTTAAACACCCACCCCCACCCCCATAAATGGTCCTACTCAAAGTGTATGTATACAGACATACACACCTTGGCTGTTTTTTTTTTTAAACGAAGTATCGGGAGATCTAATAACATCCCTTGTGTTGCATCTAGCTTGGCCCTTACACTCATTCTGATAATCCAAGTAATAAAAATAGTATCCAAGAAATAAATAATACTTACTGTAGTAAATATGTTGCCCACTTTTCACTATGGAACACAAGAGTGCAGAGAGATGAGGACAAATTGTCCTAGAGCCCCCAAGGCTGAGGACCCTCAACATATTGGTCCATATTTCCTAACAATATGGACAAATCAAGCTGCATGTATCTGATCTTCACTGCAGTAGTTTTCAAAGTCAAATAGGAAAACTGTTATCAAAATTCCCTGTTGGTGAGCTCGAGTGCTTTTGGAGTCAAACTGTTGAAGTAGTCTTTTTAAACACCTGTGGGTTTTGTGCTGTGTAGTGTGCCCTTGTTTGTGAACACAGCAAGGTGTGTCAGTTATCAGTCCTTCTGTGCTTCTCCCATCAACAAGCTTCCTTTGGCTCTCCTAACACGCAAGAATTTTTGTATGATTTAGGTTTTTTTTTTTTAAGTAATACATGTTTCTTTTCTTTTCTTTTCTTCAGCCTGGACTTGCAGTGGTTCAGGCTCCACCTGCTGTTGTTTCTCAGCGACCACAACATTATCAAGAACCAGCAATCCCATTCCCTGTTGTCCATCCCACCTCAGTTGCCCCCGTGCCGATGAGACAACCTCAGCCTGTGTTAGCCAGCCAGCAGGCAAGTACTTGCATTTTCTGAACAGAAGAAGAGCTGTGCTGGATCAGACCAAGGTCCAGCTAGTCCAGCATTCTATTCACACAGTGGCCAACCAGCTGCCCACGGGAAACCCACAAGCAGAACATGAGTGCAACAGCACCCTCCCACCCATATTCCCCAGCAACTGGTGTACATAGGCATACTGCCTCTGATACTGGAGGTACCACAGAGCCATCAAGGCCAGTAGCCACGGATAGCCTTCTCCTCCATGAATTTGTCCAGTCCCCTTTTAAAGTCATTCAAATTGGTGGCCATCACGACATCTTGCGCCTTTGGGGCAGATGCTCAATTAACATAAGAGCACTTTCTTAACTTGTACCACAGGCCTGCTTGTGCATCAGTGTGCTGACAGCTTGCTGAGGGTGCAATCCTATGGGGATGCCCATAACCCTATGAACTCGGAGGATTGCAGGCATCCAATGCAGGGCAGGAGGACTGCGGAGGCGAAGGTTGCCTCCACGCTCCTCCTGCCCCACAAAGCAGCTAGAGCAGTGTTCTCCAACCTTGGGTCCCCAGATGTTTTTGGCCTACAACTCCCAGCATGCTCCAGCCAGCTCTGCTGGCTGGGGCATGCTGGGAGTTGTAGGCCAAAAACATCTGGGGACCCAAGGTTGGAGAACACTGAGCTAGAGGGCCTGTTTCTGCTGTCTAACTGCTGCGCTTCAGAGGAGAAGGGAAGGAGGCTGAGGCGCTGCCAGGATACCCCCATATTTTGGTGGCGCCTGTCTCCTCCCCTCCCTGCCCCCCCAGAACGCCCACTAAATTGGCTGAGTTGACTTTTCCGAAGTATAGGAAGGCTTTTACGTTAGCCAGATTTGATGTCTTGCCCTCTATGCTCTTGGAGGGGAGATATCAGGGAATACCATTTCACGATCGTCTCTGTCCCTGTACGAATGGGGAAGTTGAAACTGTGGGTCATGTACTTTTATACTGCCCCTTCTACCGGGATCTTCGTAAAGATCTTATTTTACCTATTTTATATACCTGCCCGGGCAGAACTGAAAAATTTTACGTTTCCTTGCTACTCTCTGATAAGGTTCCACAGATGACTAATAAAGCGGCTAAATTTTGTGCATATGCTATAACTTGCCGCACCTTCTTAGCCTCTGACTGATATAATTTTGATGTAAAATTGTGAACCCTATACACTTCAGAGTATGTTGGTGTACAGCAGTTATGTTTGTAGCATGGATTGTTTTTCTGTTATAATGTTTTTTTTGCTGGTTCTGGTCAATGACCGTAATAAACATTCATTCATTCAACCTTGGGTCCCCAGATGTTTTTGGCCTACAACTCCCAGCATCTGGCTGGGGCATGCTGGGAGTTGTAGGCCAAAAACATCTGGGGACCCAAGGTTGGAGAACACTGAGCTAGAGGGCCTGTTTCTGCTGTCTAACTGCTACGCTTTGGAGGGGAAGGGAAGGAGGCTGAGGCGCTGCCAGGATACCCCCATATTTTGGTGGCACCTGTTTCCTCCCTTCCCTGCCCCCCAGAACGCCCACTAAACCCCTTCTTTGAGGTGACTTTTGTTTTCTAATGTCGGAGCTGGGACTCTGAAAAATCCTATGGCCCTCTCGACACTGTCTAGGGTCCATAGGAATGTGCTGTTAATAACTCTTTAAAAATGCAGTGCTTGAATGTAAATCAAGTTATTATTTATGAGTTAAAATACAACTAATGGGCCAGAGAGACAGAGAGCTCTCTCTCTCTCTCTCTCTCTCTCTCTAAAATGTTAAATTTGTTTTCATGACCACTGGTAGGAAGGTTTGCCTCACTATTTGGAGATTGAAAAGGAAGTTTTCTCCTGTCATACATTTCAGTGACCAGACCATAGAAGCCATCCCCCTCCACCCCTTTCTCCTGCCTGCTCCTGTCTTGCTTTCATTATTACGACTTGTATTCTGAGCTGAGCACATCTCTATCATCTTTCTTTCTAGCTAGCTCGCTCGCTTGCTCACTCTATCTGTCTTCCTTTGTTTCTTTTACAAATTACCCCACTCTTCACCTGAAAAGGCTCCCAGAGTTGCTTACATAAGATCAATAACATGAAGACAGGGCGGCAGGCCTGCAGTTGCAGGAGGGAAGAGTCCAATGGAGGTGGTCTCTCAGCAGAGCCAATGGGGTGTGTCTCTGCTTCCCTTCTCTCCCTGTGCTCAGCTGGATGGAGTGGCCGCTGACAGGGGAAGGCAAAGTGATTCTGCAGTTGCACAAAGCCCCATCAATCTTCCCCATCATTTCTCTTTCCCCTTCCAGCTCTGTCCTCTTAAGCACAGGTGAGGACAGGGCGAGGAAAATAAATCTGCGGGGAAGTGTGATGAAGCTCTGTGTGTTCTGCCAACGGAACTGTGTGCACGGGCAAAAGGCTTGTTCCTGTCGTGGCTTATTGTATCATCCAAACCAGGCCACTAAGATGGGACTCAGTCAGAATGTGTGCAGAGGATAGCTTTTTTCAGACATTGAAGCTGGCATGTAGAGCAGGCATTGCCCAGACTGTGCTCATTCTTTTTCCCCCTCATTCTTTTTTCCCTTTCCTTTCTTCCCCCCCGCCCCCACTTTTTCTTTTTTGTTTCTTGCCATGATCTCAGATCAAGCCAGTTTGGCAGGCTTTCATAGCACTATAACCAGTACCCAGAAAATACATGTTTTGCTGTGACTTTACGTCCTATTCTGATGTTTCAAAGTATGTAGGCTCTATATGCGAGGGGGAGAAGCAGGGATGAGCGCACACACACACACACACACCCTCCCCTCTTCCATCATTGTTTTTGTCATCTTCCACATGTAGTTGACTGTCTGCAGCGGAGAGCTTTCTCTATCCATGGAGGCTGTCCTCATTACTTAGAACCTTGGAAAATCAGGGTTCTAAATCACACAAAGAGTCTCCCCAAATAAAGCAGGATCTCAACTGCAGACTCTCCACTTCTTGCCCTACTTGTGGAGGGTGACAAGAATGATGGCGCAGGAGGGCAGAGCTAGCATGCTTGTCTCCACTCCTCCTCCCCACACCTAGTGACTGCATGCTTTAAAACAGTGTTTCTCAACCTTGGGTCCCCAGATGTTTTTGGCCTACAACTCCCAGCATGCCCCAGCCAGCTATGCTGGCTGGGGCATGCTGGGAGTTGTAGGCCAAAAACATCTGGGGACCCAAGGTTGAGAAACACTGCTTTAAAATGACTGAATAGAGCTGTTCACTGGCATCTGTGTTGAGCTATTAGATAGCGCCTATGACAAATAAGTCATTCCCTTGTCTTGTCTTCCCCCTCCTCCCATGCTCAGGGCACTTTAGGATCTTAAGTGCATTTCTATTTCTTCTACCAGCAACCCATCCCATCTCCAGCTCCTCTGCAGCAAGTTCTTGCCAACCAGCCGATTTGCTCAGTGCAGCAGCAGCCTGCACCTCAGCTGTTACCCCAGTATCAAACTCCCAGCTCTCAGGTGGCAGGTACCAGTATACCACTGGCACCTCTACAGATTCCCCCTGTGCAGCAACTTCCAGCAGTTCCACCTGGCCAGGTAAGTTGACCATAGACTTCAATAAAGCTTCTTTCATTTTGTCACAGATAATTCATGTTGGTGGAGGCTTCGTAGCTAATAGCTGGTATGGCAGACTTTGCGATTATCGTGTGGCTTCTGTGCATTTGCATATGGTTAGGACTCTAGAAATTTATTATTATTATTTATTAGTATAATGCCTAAAATAAATCAGGGACTTCACAAAAGTTAAAGGAGATATGTCACTGCCTCAGGGCTTACAATCTAGATGTTGATGCAAAAGGGAATCTATCGATCTATCTGTCTATCTTATAAAGCATGGCAAGTTGATGGAAGTTTCTTTTTTTCTCTATATCTTTTTTAAAAAGACAGGAAAATCAAGTAGAAAGGTTAGGCCTTAATTTTAAATATGTAGCTTATATTAGAACTAAAGGTTGGTTCAAAGGCCAGGAGGACCTTCTTTCTATTAGCCCTATTGACATGGGCCCTGTCCGGAAGAGCTGGAACTCCAGTTTGTCTAATTGCGGAAATGCTGTGCTACTCTCACAGAACAAATAGATTAATTAAGTAGGATTAAATTATTTAAAGGTACAATTACATGAAAAACAGTATGCTCACTTTGCATGCAAATGGTTCCAGTTTCAATCTTTGGCATCTCCAGATAGGACCAGGAAAGAATTCTGTCTGAAACCCTGGAGAGTTGCTGGGTTGCCTGAAAGGTGACCACGTTAAAGCATGGTTTAACCAGGGGTAGGCAACTTGTGGCCCTCCAGATGTTTTGGCCTACAATCCCCATCATTCCTTACCATTGGCTATGCTGGCTAGCGCTGTTGAGAGTTGTAAGCCAAAACATCTGGAGGACCCCAAGTTGCCCACCCTGAACTAAACCATGGTTTAGCATTACAAGAACGAGGTACAGTGAGCCTGCACAAGCCCAAGGCCTACTGTAATTCGTTCTTGAAATGTTACATTATGATTTAGGATGACATCTGAACCAGACCAAAGTCTAGGTGTGTTAGTGTGCAGACAAGTTTGTGTGGACATGGGTAATTATTTAAGTCAGGACTGGAGAACCTTTTTCTTCCTGAGGTCCAAAACATGCACATACACACTCTTCCCCTGCCCCACTTCATCTATCCATCCGTACACACACCCATGCAGCACACATAAAGAGGCATTCACTGCTTCCTTGACCCTGCCAATCAATCCCTTCTTGCTAGATATTATTAAGTAAAGGCATATGGAGTTGGGCAGTCAGGTGGTAGGCCACACACTTTTCCAAGCAGCTTGTTCATGTCCTCAAGCCACAACTGAAACTCATCCAACAAAACAGGAGAGCTCTGGATGCTTCTGTAGACTGAACTGCTGAACTAATGGAATCCCAGCTGAGATGAATGCCAGTGTTTTTATCCTCCAAACTAGGGGACCCCAACCTTTTTGGACCCGTGGGCACATCTGGGATTTTGAGAAACTGCTGTGGACACCACCACAAAATGGCTCCCACGGAGGATGTGACTAGTCACATAATGGCTTTTGTGGGGGCCTGGCTAGTCAAAAGCAAGCTAAAGAGGTGGAGGGGAGAGAAATAGTGAGGCTAGAGGCTGAGAAGGAGGGAGAAATAGCAAGGCAAAGGGGTAGAGGGGAGAGAAAGAGCAAGGGTAGAGGCTAGGAGGGGAGAAAGAGTGAGCTAAAGAGGTGGGAAATAGCAAGGCTAGTGGCTGGGAGGGAAGGGATAAAGCAAGGCAAAGGGGTAGAGGGGAGAGAAAAAGCAAGGGTAGAGGCGGCGGCGGGGGGGGGAGAAACAGCAAGGGAAAGAGTTGGGGAGAGAAATAGCGAAGCCAGAAGCTGGGAGGGAGGGGAAACAGTAAGGCAAAGGGTTACAGGGGAGAGAAAGAGCAAGGGTAGGTAGAGGCTAGACAGGGAGAGAAAGAAGACTAGCCTAACACTTCCCAAGGTTTTTATTTAAAAAAATTCTTTTGAAGGAGGCATGGAGTGGAGAGCTTTGTGGGTGCCTTTGGAGGTTCCCTCAGATGCCCTGTTGGGTACTCCTACTCTAAACATCTGCTAAATATGTTACAGTGTCCTTTCAGATCCCCTATGTGCCAGTTGCTGCCTAATATCCTGAATATTCCTGTCCAAAGAGTGATCTCTGCAAAGATGCTGGCGAACAGGACCCGCTAGATGGTTGATTTAACTCAGGAACTCAGTCTAAGCAGTGGTATGACCAAGACAGCAATAGCAACAGCAGCAGCTTTTTCACTGTTCAGAAGACAGCTCAGTTCTAGCAAATGACCAAAGATAGCAGTGGCAGCTCCTTCTTCACCTCATGAGAATAATCTCACACTCCGTTCTGATAGCCATAGATTTTAGAGAAAAGACCTAGCTCTAAACAACAACTAATATCCCTATGAAACCGTGTAAAAGAATCTCTCGCCATTAGATACAGTTCTTTTAGAGAACCTTTCAGCCCCATATTCATACTACTATTCAAGGTTAGGGTGAGAGGTGCCAATAGTAAACAATTTATTTCTTTGATATCTGTGTATGTAACTGTATATATACTTGGGTAAAGAGAAAAGAAATGTAAGCAATAGGGGCCAAAGGACATGAAATGCAAGAAGTCACAGACTGTACACAGATGCATTTCATAGCATCTTTACTGTTTACATGTTGTTGTTTTCCTCACTTGGTATGTGTGTGTGTGTGCTTGTGCCCATTCATAAATTGATTAAGAATGTTTCACCTAAGCTAACAAAATCATATAATAGCTTTAACAATAAATACCAATAAGGGAAGATAATGTTCTAGCCTCATTGCATAAATTATATTTATTTTCCTTGCTCTCCATTAGCTTTTAGTTTGCCTGAATTGTCTTGTTGCAAGCTGGTGTGGACCGCAGTTACTACTAAAAGCTCTGCATTTTATTTCTCTGCACGAGGGACAGATTATGACTCCACCCCCATCTTGTTTTTATCTTGAGTTCTCACTTGCTTTCATCATCTGCTTCCCCATTTCTTATTCTAGTTCTCTGGTGATTACTTCCTTCAGCAATAGCAGAAACATGGATTATTTTAATTGACTTGTAGTAGAAGAGTTCTTATATGAACTATATGTGTAGGTAGAGAAAGTATATTTGCTCTTTTTCTGACTATACCAAAACAGGGAAAAAAAATGGATTGTATCAGAACAGAAAATGCCTATTGAGAGCAAGGTCTTTGGATCTGATTTGACTTTTCTGTTATTTGTTCCCCACATTAAATCTACATGCTAATTAATAGGTGATACTATTAAGTAACGCCTCTTTACTGCACACACTGCCGCACAATAGGACACAATTATGCACTCTAGAGCGTGCTCGGTCATCTTCGCTTTGAGTCTTACGCCATTTGCGCTCTAGCCGACGTCCAGCCTGTTTCATCGACCGCAGTCCCTCAGTATACCAAGGAGCAGAGTGGGCTCTACAGAGCTGGAGAGGGCATTCGGGAGCGATCGATTCGATGGCCCTCCGCATCTCACTGTTCCACAGTAAGACCAGGGCCTCGGCTGGATCACCAGCTCTATCCACTGAAAAATCCCCAAGAGCATTCAGAAATCCTTTGGATTCCATCAGTCTCCTGGGGCGGACCATCCGAAAGGGCTTCCCACACCTGCAGGAGGGAAGTGCACCCTTTACTCGGCACTGGTTAGGCCTCATCTTGAGTACTGCGTCCAGTTCTGGGCACCTCACTTTAACAAGGACATAGACAAACTGGAGAGGGTTCAGAGGAGGGCAACAAGGATGATAAAGGGACTGGAAACAAGGCCCTATGAGGAGAGACTGAAAGAACTGGGCATGTTTAGCCTTCAGAAGAGGAGACTGAGGGGAGATATGATCACACTCTTCCAGTATTTGAAGGGATGTCACACAGAGGAGGGCAAAGATCTCTTCTCGTTCATCCCAGTTTGCAGGACACGGAATAATGGGCTCAAGTTACAGGAACCTAGATTCCACCTAAACATCAGGAAAAATTTCCTGACTGTCAGAGCAATAAGACAATGGAATCAACTACCTAGGGAGGTGGTGGGCTCTCCCAGTCTGGAGGCATTCAAGGTGCGGCTGGACAGACATCTGTCAGAGATGCTTTGACCTGGATTCCTGCATTGAGCAGGGGGTTGGACTCGATGGCCTTGTAGGCCCCTTCCAACTCTACTTTTCTATGATTCTATGATTCTATAAGTAATGGCGTGAGTACACACCTCACCAGGAAATGGTCTGACCATGACAATCGGGTTACTTGGACCCACCCACCCCATTTCCAGACTACCCATCTCACAGCCTGGAGCAAAGACCAAGTCAAGGGTATGCCCCGCTTCATGTGTTGGGCCGATGACAAACTGAGAAAGCCCCATGGTATGCCCCATGTCATCTGAACCTGGCACGTTCCCTGCAGGGTGGCTCAATTAAATTTCCCCAAACAAGCCACCCTGGGAATTCATGGCATTTTGTAGGGTTGTTCATACCCATGGTGGGTGGTCATGTTGTCCGAACCCAGGAGAGCAATTTTATCATGGGTTGCTGGGCGAGCGGCTACAGAGCCACTTGGCAAGAGCAGAAAAAAAAGCCAGTGCTGCTGCTCTTTGCAGTCTCACCAGTGCCACCTCCAGCCTCCCTTGCTGCCCCTCCACCGATGCTCAAATGACACTTTGGAGGGACCATCACTCATTCACCACCAGTTTTTTAAAAAATTTTTTGTGCTTTAGGATTATGCAAATGTATTGGTATTTTTTATTATTATTGCCCCCCCCCCAGTTCTATTGCAAGTGCTCAAGAGTGCACTTTTGCCTGTCCGATATGTCTGGTCTTTCCTGGTCAATGTCCTTGTATGTTTCAGCTGTCAACGGGAGCACCAAAGTGGGGTAGGTAACATACAAGGAAATTGACAAGAAGAGGCTGCATGTAGGGCTAGGGATGTGTGAGGAATCCAATAGGGGGGTGAAAATGCAATGGATTTTCACAATTCAGTTCCCCTGGATTCCAGTTCGCCAGCACTGTGCTGGCACCGACTTGCTATGGTGCAAGTCGAGCCAACTTGTGGACTTTTGCCTCTAAGACAGGCCGTGATTTGTTCAGTTTAAAAAAAAAAAAAAAAAACCCTGCTAAGGAAATTTGTGTAAATTTATGCAATTTGCACAAATCGGCACCTGAAAAGCACGTGGTCCTTGCACGATTTGCACAGATCATCTGATTTTATGCAAAGTGTGCCAGATCCATGTGCTTTTCGGGTGCTGATTTGCATAAAATGCACAAAAATACTGTGATCTGTGCAAATTGCATAAATGTTTGCAAATAGTGCGATTTGCCAGAATTTCCTTAGCATTTTTTAAAAAAATACGCAGACTGCGGCCCATCTTAGAGATGGAAGTCCGCAGGAAACCCTCCGACTTGGCCCGTTTCTGATCATTGGATTGTAAGTGGGGAGGAAGTCCATTGAGCTCAGATGAGTCAGACTTCTCAGTGTCAGCACATTCCTAATATAGGCTAATTTATGCACAGTTGCAAAGGACCAGGGGAGACATAATAGTAAAAGAAACCAGGGACCCAGTAGCACAGTTCAGAAACACCAAAAATGGGGGGGGGGGGAAGGCGAACAGAGTAAGTGCACCAAAATGCGGGGGGACGACGACACACAATACCTCCCCCTTGGCAATGTAATCCTCTCATTTTTAAGTGTTGAACTGACACTTTTCAGTGCCCACCACCACCTTTTCAACACTTCCCCCCAAGTCTCCAGCTTGTTCAGAAAGGGGAAATATTAACTGCCCCCACTTTTTGCACCTGTAGTAACTGCTCTGAAAAGGAGCTGCGAAAAGGTGTGTGTGGGGGGAGCCAATATCTCCTCTTTCTGGACTTGCTGGAGACTCGGAAGTGTTGAATGGGGGGAGGGCACTGAGAAGTCTCAGTTCAACAATTAAAAGCGAGAGGATTACATTGCCAAGGGGGAGATATTGTACCCCCACCTTTTGGTTCACTTACTCCATTTGCCTCCCCCCGCCCCCATTTCCAGTGCTTCTTAATTATGCTAGTGGGTCCCTCCTTTCTCTTACTATTATTTCTCCCTCAGTCCTTTGCAACTGTGCACAAATTAGCCCATATGCAGCCTAGTCTTGTCAATTTCGCTGTATGTTACCTGCCTCACTTAGTCGCTCTTGTTGACAGCTCTAACATACAAGGACATTGACCAGTCAAGACTACTCATATCAGAGAGATGAAAGTGCACTCTTGCGCACTTGCGAAGGAATAGTGGGGAAAAAATTACAAGCACATTTGCATACTCCTGAAGTACTGGGGGGGGGGAAGGTGGCAAATAAAAGGGGTAGCAATCAGAGTGGGGAGGGGGCTGGAGTGAGGAGACAAGATAGGTTCTGCTGCAAAGGCACCTGAGCCACATGCCAGAGGACTGAGGGTGAAGGCAGGTGGCATCGAGAGCACATAATGCAGACCAGATGCTGAAGCTAAGCAGGTATGAGCCGGGTCAGTGCTTGGATGGGTGGCTGCCTGGGCTGCCCACATCTGTTCTCCTGTACTGAGCAGGGGGTTAGACTCGATGGCCTTATAGGCCCCTTCCAACTCTACTATCCTATGATTCTAAGGAAGGGGAGAACAAGCCACAGCAAGCCCAATCGTCTGTTTGACATACCATGGCTTGTTCAGTGAACAACCAACCCACCATGGCTTATTTGCGGGGTGGCTTAACATGATGTGTGACCCTGCCCATCATGTTTGTCAGCCTAAAAGAAGAAAAATGATCCCCAGAAAAAGGAAAAATGCAGTACACAATGAGGGAGATACCGTAAATGGATCAGACTAATATTCTCAGAGACCCCTTTACATTCTGATTCCCTGAGTTTTCAAATCTAGTAGCTTGCATAAGGACAGTAAATTTCAATTGCTTTTATTGCCCATATCAACTTAAATTTAGGATTCCAGGAATTAAAAATAAATAAAAACCTTGCTTTGCTTAATAGACAACAGTGATCGCAAAATAGGAGGCATAATATAAAATTGTTCAGATGTGTCTGAACAAAAAAACACCACAAGAGGACTTCTTCTCCCTCCCAGATTGTTTTAGTCCAAAATTGGGAGGTAGTGTACAAAATACAATTTTGTTCCTTACTAAAAACAAAATTGCCTCCTTCTTTTTGACCAGCTTTTCTGTTGTTTTTCCTTCTGCCTTCTACTGTGCCCCAGATGATTTATCTGCCTCTGTGCAGCTGTTTGTAACTTTTCCCCACTGATGGAGGCTCATCTTGCTCTTTTTCAACAGCTGAGTTGCTTGTACATTAATCTCTGTGTTGCCATCCAACTAAATTCTCCTCCTAGCAATTGAGGCCTCCCCAGAAACAACATGAAATCTCAGAGACTTTGTACATTTCACTAACACTGCTCACTTTCGGAGTTCTTCTGCTTAGCTGCAGTGATTGGTTGTTGGGAGACTGAGGCGCAAAAGATTGTGGGAGGGAGATGGGGAGTGGGCAGTAACAAGCTCCAGATCTGACAGGTACAGAATGAAGCAAGGTCTTTGACAAGCAGAATGTTTGTAAAGCCTGAAGCATTCAACACAGATGTGAATATAGGATTAGAAAAGCGTTGTTTGTCTAGAAGCAACTGTTAGTATTCCTAAGTGTTAAGACTTCAAGCAGTATCTTTGTGTTAATCTACTATATACTATAGTTCCAGGATTTAACATAACTAGGGAATTATGACTCTATTCAATAATGTTTTTTAAAAAATGTATCGCAGTATCCTTATAAGAGAATGTAGGTACTGTGTAATAATATTTAAATGTATGCATTAAATTAGGAAAATAGAACTTTAGTTTTTGTAAAGTTGTTTAATGCTGAAAACTCATATATGCATGTCAGTTTGCATGCCAATAATGAGTTGGATTAATATCTCCAGCAAAAGCTACCATAAGCAATGCATAAGTATGTTCATTAAATGAGGGTTGTTGTGTTTTTTTAAAAAAGTTGTTTAATGCTGGACACTGTTATGCATATCTGCTTATATTCTTGTAATGTGTAGGATTAATTGTATGCATAAGGTTATCACCTAGTTTCTACAAATATATAACATATAGTATCTTGAATGGCATATATTCAAGTCATTAAATATTATTAAATTAGATTACCGGTAGTGTTTCTCAAACTTTATGAAATCGTGTCCCAATTTATAAAGATGCTAGATCTAACATGCCCCGCCCATCCTGAATCTCATTGGATATGCTTGCCAGGCTCTTACATTCCCTGCATTGCTTCGATCCACACACTGCGGAGTTCTCTCCCACTGTCCTTCCTTTGCACACCTCCTTTCCCCACACCACGTCATCTCTGGCCTGAATGCATTTGGGAACTTTCAACCCCCCACTTCCTGTTAATGTTTCTAGTGGGCTTTCAATTCACACTCTGGAAAATGCTGAATTTTACCATTTATAACTCAATACAATGTGGAAAATCATCCACAGTTCCAGTTTGAGAAACACTGCATTGGTTCAATTTATGAAAAATACTAAGCTGCATGTAACAACAACAACAACAAAAATGATGGTTTGCCCTGAATTTGCAACAACTTGTGATGCATGGGCACTTCTCCTTTCACTTCAGTTGAAAGAGTAGCTCTGGCATGGCCATAGAACTCCACTGAAGTGAATGGGGAAGCCTGCTCAAACAGGAACTTTGTGAGAAGGCCACAAATTAGGGCATTACCTATACTTTGTATTTGGTAGACATCTGCCTAAAATGTCCCCAATGCACGTGCATATATGGAGTGATTATTTATAGATTGATGCACGACTAGTACATTGCCTTTGCAACAGTTTTGGACTGCTCAGACTAACATACAGTCGCTTTGAAGTCTTCTCCTGTATTTGTTCTAGAACAATTGTGTTCGCTCTTTATATATAGACCCATGAAACTGGACGGAAGTCACTATTCGTCATACTTATATTAGTAAGGCAAATGAGTTAAAGTAGTGCCATCCAGGAACACTCTTGCAATTCACATAATATTATATTTTTTTTCAGATTCCTCAGTTTCCTGTCATTCCTGCAGTTACTCCTCTGGCAGGACTTGACAGCCATCCTCCAAACCTGTCTGATATACCTGCTGCAAATGTGCCCCCTATACCTGCTCCTTCTCAATATTTTCCTCCAGCTGTGATTTTACCAAGCCTCCCTGTGAACCCTGCTCTGCCACTGACATCAAATCCCCCCACCCTACCCATGCAAGCAATCAACCTTCCTCATAGTACTGTGGCTTCCTTGGTCTTGCCCTGCCAAACAATTGTGCCAAATATGCCGGCTGCTCCAATACCATTACTTGCTGTGGCTCCACCGGGAGTGTCAGCTTTACCAACACATCATGCGGTAGCCCAGCTCTCCCAACAGCAAATGTACCAGGCTACCCTCCAGCAGATAATTCAGAATGAAGTTTTTTCCTCTCCCCATCACACTCAGAACATGCAAGCAGTTTCACAGCAGCAGCAGCAGCTGCCTCCACTTCCTCAGTCACTGCAACCAAGCATAATTCATCCTTCAGAACAGACTATGTCTGCATCTGGGGCTGGTAATCAGGTAATCTGTTTGACATTGGACTTTCTTGGTACTGGAATATAGGAGCATTACTCCAAGTGATGGTTCTGTAGTTTGTTCCATTATAAAAACAAATTTGGGGATTTTTTTTCCCTTGTTTTAATTTTTTTTAAGAGCCCCATGGAAGTAGGACCAGAAAACTAAGATAGAGAAATGAATTTGTTACTAAAAACAAAAAAAACAAAAAAAAAAACAACCCTTAGGACAATGAAAAGTAGAATATTACAGCTGAGTGGCACTTTAAACAGGAAATGACCATTATGAGCACATATAAAGTGCCACAATTGCTAACTCCTGTCCCAGGAGATGCCACAATTGTCTCGAAAACCTTGAATTTGCCATTACAAAATAAATAAATAGGTGATAAAGTATAGTGCCTTCCAATATGTTGTTGTATACAGAGTGTACTATCAATATAATCTGTTAATATAATTAAAGGCACAATCTTTTGCATGTTTAGACAGAAAAAGTCCTACAACTCCCAGTATTCCCCAGAATTCCGCAGCCATGCTGGGAGCTGTAGGACATTTTCTGTCCAAACATGCATAGGATTGCACCCTAAATCATTTATAATTTTGCCTTAACACACCAGACATTTAGACTGCAATCTTGTACACACTTATCTGGAATTAAGCCTCACTGAGCACATCGGGGCTTACTTCCAAATTGACATGCATAGGATTGCACTGTTAATGGTTGCGTTGAAAGCAGACTTTTCTTCAACAAAAGGAGATTCGTACTGGGGAATAATTTTAGAAATATTGTTTAGAGGATATTTATATAGTAGCAACAAATATCTTATTCATTGTCACAGCTGAAGACTTTTAGGGTGGCTGAAGCACAACTTATGACATTCAATAAATATTAACATTTACAAATGAAGAAGGGTAGGAGTTCCTAATTTTAAACCTTTAAAATAGAATATAAAATAAAACAAAACAATATAAGATTAAGCATGATTTGAGTGGAAATGAATTTATAGTAAGTATGAAGGCTGCTTAAGAATGGCTTGCTAAAACTGGGAATTTTTTATAAGAAGCCATTGCATTTTATCATATCGTCCACCTTCTTAAAATTCATAACATTCCATCTCAATCTGTTGTTCTGTACCTCCTACTTTACTGTATCTAAATTTCTGTCTTCAGCCATATATTTGGTACATAAATATTGTTTGTGAAGAACATATGATCATCTGAGCCCCCCTACCCTCCCTTGAACCAATGACATTATTCCCATTGGCTCCCAAAGTACTTGCGCCCGACCTTGTAGCACTCCAAGCATGTCAGATATCATTTGCGAGTGTATGGGTGAGATAAAGAAGAGTCAGACACAGAGTATATGGTTTCAAATCAGGGCCACATTTATTGAATTGAAGATCTGTGAAGGGCGAAGTGCGGTACTAACCTAGCCTGGCCATTGGCCGGGAAAAAACCAATATTTTTGGCGAATACATCCTAACCGCACCGGAGGTGGGTTGATCCGCCGCTGGCCAGTTGCCCTCCAGCTCCATGTGGAGCTGGAGGGCCTTACCATCGTCGCCTTACTTTGACGCCTCCAGGCACCCAATGTAGGCGAGAAAGGCAAAACCCCAAAGACGTCCCAATCTCCCTCCTGCAAGCCTCAGGGCATTAGCGAGGGCAGCCTTGGGTAAACGTCAGTCACCTTGAAAGGTGCCACTGGATGATCACCATAACCATAAGCCATACTGCCTAATCCCGCACTTCCCGCCACAGAGAGAGACAAGCTATCGCTTAGCAGCAGCAAAGAGACCGTGGGCGGGAACCCAGGTGCCTAAATAAGCCCTTTCCTGTGTCCCCGCCCTAGTTGAGCCATTGGCTCAGTATCTGTGACCAACCTGACCTGTTACCTGACTCCTCTCTCCTCCCCCACTCGCAAATCTTCTCCCTGGCCCCAGGTGAGGGGCCAGTGGAAGTCTGATACTGATATACCACTATCAGTTTTGACTCAGATACAGTAATGCCTTGGATTGAGAGCATAATTCGTTCCGGAAACGTGCTTGTAATCCAAAACACTCTTATATCAAAGCGAGTCTCTGGCAGGTGTGAGCAGGGCCGATTTTGGCCTGCTACGCCCGCTCGAGGTGAGCGGTTACATCCCTGCACTACTTGTCTTGCAAGACGTCGCTTGTTTATCAAGTCAAAATTTATTTTAAAAATTTGCTTGTCTTGCAAAACGTTCTCAGACCAAGTTACTTGCAATCCAAGGTATTACTGTACATGATTTGTTTCCAAAAGAGACCTGTGATATGTTATAAGGAGCCTTGACCAGAAGATATTTAAAAACAGATATTCGCCTTTTATGTCTTGCCAGGGAAAGACAAAAAGGGATCCCAGGCATGTTTCCATTCCACTTATATTGATGGCTGCTTCTAGTTGCCGTTTTAGGATTTAAAAATAATCTTGGAAATTGCTTGATATAAAATATAGATCTTCCTCCTCTTTCCCTAGTAGATGGGAATTGTGAAACAGCTGCTGTATCGTACGGTCCTGCTGTCCTTCCAAGGAATTGTACCTTTTTTATTTTCACCAGATTGTATCCTAGTAGTGAAAATTGTTTAGTCTTGAAAACATAACTTAAAATTGCTTAATATTTAAACATTATTTTTAAATTATTTTGTGCAGTGAAAGCCGAGAATGCAGCCTATTTTTTTCTGTTTTGGTTTCATAGGTAAAACACAACTCTCTCTCTCTCTCTCTCTCTCTCTCTCTCTCTCTCACACACACACACACACACACACACACCATATAAAACACATACAGACATCAGTTAGATGGCACATGCATTGTACTAAAAGTGATTCTCTTTGTCTTCTGTGCTTGACTTTGCTGCTGCTGCCTTCTCTATCTGTCTGTCTTCTATATCCTGTCCCGGCTTCAGCTTCCCCTTCAGGTAAAGCTTGATTCAGTAATTCTAGCTTCTTGGACCCAGAAGAAAAATCTGCATTATGATGTGCCCATGCTTTGTGCTGTTATGGAGAATATCCTTTTCATAAATATGTAACCCTATAGGTTGTTTGATGCAGAACACTACAAAAAGGACTTGCACCCCATCCTAAAACACTTGTTTCAGTATTTTCCCTCAAGCACAAACACTTTGATGTGTTTGGTTCGGTAGCTAGATAGGTTCCAGTTGTGTGTGGCCAAACACATCATTTTCACAGCAAAATGATTGGAATCAATACCAAAAACCTAATGTTTACACATGGCATTGGCAGAACCATGCTTTATTTATTTGAAGAATCCATTTTATCTGAAGCTGCACTACAGATCACCACATATTCCACACATGGTATTTGTGAACTAGGTAGCACTGGGTTCCTGTATTCTGCCTCAAACGTTTAAAGTATACATCAAATGGATACCACGAGATAGCTGAAGCATTCTGTTTCGAGCAGCACTTGAATTTTTTTTGCCCCTGACGAAGGTATATGCCGAAATGCACTGGGCAATAAATATTTAAGTAGGCACCTGAGATTTTTTCTCTTTCATTTTTTTCACTCATTGGTGCTTTCCCCCCTCGTTTCACCTACAACATGAAAGGATACATAGTGTGAGCGATGTGTGAAGAAGAGATATCAATCTTTATTTTGTTGGTTGTAACAAACAAATCCAGTTTTATTTTATTTTTTAAAGCCTATATCCTGCATGTACACATTTTGACTTGATCTAATTCTTCTAAATTTCAATTCACAGAAAAAATGAGTGCTGTTGTGATTATTTGAAATGCAACTACTTTTAGCTCTTTCGGCCAATCACATTTCCATAGTGTAAGCTCCTTTACCTTGGCATAAGTTGTGACAAGTGGTAAGAAAGATTTTACTAGAACTGAAATTTAGATACGTGAGGTAAAATAGCCGTGTGTCTTGGCTCATAGTAGCTGTTCCACACTATAAACCACTCATGTGCGGAAAGTAACCTGCCATACTGAGCTGGTGATTTATACCACAGAACACCTTAGCTATTTGCAGTGATATGGTGAATGTTTTCTGATCCTAGTGGTGTATTGTTGCACATGAACAGCTGGCTGTGGTGAGCAATTTCCACATGGTTGCATTTCATAAACCCATAACACCATTGTTTGTGTGAAAGGACTTTCCTTCCTGCCTGCCTGCCTGCCTTCGTTCCTTCTGCCTAAAAACAAAAAAGCACTTAAATATGGCTTCATTGCAGTGTAACAAAAGGATTTTTTTAAAAAAAACAAGGATTTATTTTTAACAATGTGAGCATAGTTATGTGAGTGATTACTATCCTAAACAGAATTGATCCTAACAACAGGTGTCTGCTGTGTTAAAACAGATTATGGGACACCCTCAGTATACTGTGGATATTGGAACCCAGATGCCGGCATTGCCTTCTGCGGTCATATCACCACCACTGCAGCTACAGCCTGAAGCATTGCCTCCCTGCATTGGTCCAGAAGGTCTTTCACAAAGCATCCTTGCTACAGCGAATGCAGCAATGCCTATAGATCATGGTCTGCCTCTCCAATCTACTGGTTATCCGCAATCTCAGCCAGATAATCAACAGCCTCTGGGCCAGCAGATTCAAGCTCCATGCCCAGTTATCCCTCTGGCTACAGAATCTTCTAAAGAGGTAGTATGTGTTTCTTACTAATGAATCCTTGGTGCTGTTAACTATGAGCAAGTTCACTGATATAGTTAGAAGAGCCACTGTCTTGATCCCCTGGGTAGCATCTCCTAAAACTAATTCACCTTCTGTGAATCTTTTATGATCTTCATCTCTTGTATCTCATTAATATTTAATGCAAGTCCTTTTCATTCTTCATATTTGTATTCTTTCTACAGCCTTCAGAGTGCCTTCCTTTCCATAATCTATTGTCTAACTTTTTCATTCAGTTTCCCCCTACAATAATATAACAGTAATAATACCTGCTTTTTAAAGACTGAGGTTTTGTTAGTCTTTGGCTAAAACCTGCCGCTGTGGGTGTTAACAGCTGACTGTTCTAGTTCCAGTTCCAGTGCCAGCGCACAATACTTGGCAATATGCCTGGTAATTTGCTTAAAGAAAGTCTACTCCAAAAGACAGTTTGAGCTGCTGGCACAAAGTTGGCCATGCTTAATTCTCAACTATTGAAATCAATGGGATTTACAAGTGCTCAACTGTGGCCAGATTGTGTTCATGGTATGTGCCAAATGTTTTATTTATTTATTTATTACATTTATATCCCGCCTTTTTTCCTGCAAGGAACCCAAGGTGACTTACATAATCCTCCTTCTCCTCTCCATTTTATCCTCACAACAATCCTGTGAGGTAGGTTAGGCTGAGAGACTCAGTGACTGGCCCAAAGTCACCCAGTGAGTTTCATGGCCAAGCAGGGACTAGAACCCGGATCTCCCGAGTCCCAGTCCAACACTCAAACCACTACGCCACACTGGTGTGTTGTTGTATTTCTTTTGTACACAGATAACAATTTTGCAACTTGTCTCTGCTTAAATAATTATTTCCTCTTTCAATTGTAGGAGCATGCAGTACTGGAGAAGCAGCAATCACTATCACAGAGCTGTGAAAGGTATCCTTACCATTTGTTTAGTGCAGTGCCATACACATCTCCAATCCTGAGGACCATTTCCATTTCTACGCAAAATTCCTACAAAGCACAGAGGATATGAAGCTCTTTCTAGGGTGTGCATTCTGTTCACGTGGGATAGCAATTATATATCTTTGTACTAAGCAATGCCTTGTGTAAACCAGAGGTGTGATATAGAATAAGCCCATCACTTCCCTGCAGGGAAATCCAGTAATAGTGGACAAATTGTCTTTTGGACAGATTGCCTGCCATTATTGATCTTCTCATCAGAAAAAACATTTTTAAAAGTTTCAGTGCCCCAAAATTTTCTGTTCCTTTTTGCTAATCTGCCCATAATGTTTCCCATGGTGCACAGCAAAGAGAAAAGCATGAGGATATTATCTAGCTAGTGTGGACCCATTAAGCAACACAACAAAAAAGCTAATTGGGTATGGTTAGATACATAATAATACGTTATAACTTGTCTGTGTGATGTATGTTACTTCAGTAGATAAAAGAGACAGTTTTGTACTATGATATGAGCAGGTACTGTGAACTTGTGACCCATCAAGCCACCAGTTGTACATTGTGGTTCCCAGTGCCTCCACCAAGGGAGAGGAGGGTTCCCATGCTCTGAGGGGCCAGCTATGCCCTTCCTCAGCTGCCATCACAAAACACACACTGGTGAGGGTATGTAGTTCCTTCTAGGAGTGGGAGAGCCAGTGATTTTCGAGCTCACTTAAATTCTCTGTGAATCACTTCCAAGCTTGTTTCGTCTTGCTCCCATTTTCATTTTTGACCTGTCTTTTGGCTCATTTGAATGGGAAAAGTGCGCATTTCAAACAGGAATAGTACATATTTCCATGTATGTTTTTCAAATGTGTGCTTTCCCCCCATTGACTAAAGCATGAACATGCTTTTTTAAATGCACATTTCAAAGTACACATTTTTTTTAAAAAAATACATATTTATTAAATGTGATTGCAAATTCAGGGATTTGCGAACATTTCTCCAATAAAAGCACTCCTGCTCACTTTCATGTTCAGGATTGCAAATGGGACATGTGCGTATGATTTGCGAATAGAAATGAAATTCTCGTACATCTCTAGCTCCCTTCCCTTTAGCTGCATCACAGCAGGAACAGCCACTTACCACCTTCTACCTCACTGCTGCTGGCCTTAACATTCTATAATTGTTGCAAGCATTTTCTGTTGAGAATGATGGCCACCAGCAAAACGAAATCCTTGTCATTCTGAGAAAAAAAATACAGGCAGTCCCCAGGTTACGAACGGGTTCCGTTCTTAAGTCTGTCTTTAAGTTGAATTTTTACGTAAGTTGGAACAGTATAGCGTAGCATACATTCACGCAAATTGTGGCCATTCTGCTATACTCGATCATCCCAGTTTGCAGGACACGGAATAATGGGCTCAAGTTACAGGAACCCAGATTCCACCTGAACATCAGGAAAAATTTCCTGACTATTAGAGCAATAAGACAATGGAACCAATTACCTAGGGAGGTGGTGAGCTCTCCCACTCTGGAGGCATTCAAGGTGAAGCTGGACAGCCATCTGTCAAGGATGCTTTGACCTGGATTCCTGCATTGAGCAGGGGGTTGGACTCGATGGCCTTGTAGGCCCCTTCCAACTCTACTTTTCTATGATTTTAGAAATGACGTAGAGCCAGGGAACCCGGAAGTCCGGCATTCATTAGTGTTGAAGTTTGAAAATAATAATAGTCCCTCTAGGAAGCAGAGTTGCAGGAATATTGGACCCGTGGATTAGGCTAGCCCATGTAAATGAAAAGCACAAACTAAGTACTCTTTAGTAAAAGTTTTACTAAGGCTTTTGGCTTGATCATAAACAGAGCATAAATAGAGAGCAAAAACAGAGCAGAGCATACATAGCCAGACAGAGAGAGAAGAGAGAGAGAGAGAGAGAGAGAGATACAATCGTACAGTCATAACATGCTTATATACAAAATGTACAAGACCTTCAGATTACAAGTGGTTAAACACACCTGCATGTAATTGAACAAATCTCCAGTCTCCACCTATCTATGTGTCCTTGAGAGCACAATAGAAAAAACGTTAACTGGTGTACATGTGAAATGAAATGAGCTGCTACATCCTTGGACTTAATTGTCACCTGTCTCCAAGGCTAGCTTTCTGACTCAAAGGCAATCCTGAATACAAAATATTCTGACAGTAAGTACGCATTGTCCGTAAGTCAGACGTTCGTATCCTGGGGACTGCCTGTACTTTTCACTAGAAGAGAAATGGATATTTAACTTAAGACATCACAACATTCTGTACTGCATTCTATAATGACTGGGTTCGCAGGACACAACAATCAACGGTTGTTTATTACCATTGCTTGTTCCCTGTGTTGTGTGAACCCAGTCGTGGTGACTGACCATTGTGACTTATCGTGGTTGTCAACCACAATAAGACACAATGGTCTGTTCTAGGGTTTGCTTGTACCACGATTGATTGTTGTGTTGTCCAAACCCAGACAACACGACCTATCGTGGTACAAGCCCTAGAACAAGCGAGCCACTTGGCAAGAATGGCCATGCCGCTCTTGCAAAGCTGCTGCCACAGAGCGTAGCTGACAGCTGTCAAAGAGAGGAGCCTCATTCCTCTCCACAGCATCTCCTGAGATATTGCTGGGAGGAATAAGGGGGAAAGTCACTGGGGAAGGGAGGGAGCTAAGCAACCACAATAAGACCAATTGTCTATCCGGTTCATCATGGTTGCTTCGTGGGCTCTGGCAAACAGTCGTGGTAACTTACCAGCAATTGTTGCTGTGTCGTGTGAGCCCACCTAATGTCTGAATATTTTACTGCATTCAATTTACTAGTAGTGGATATTTTTTTTCAGAGCAGAGCAGACTTGTTCTCTGTTGCTCCACGGGGGAGGACTAGAACCAATAGTGAAAATTGCAGATTTCTGCTAAATTTTAGGAGAAGCTTCCTAATTGTAAGAGCTGTTCGACAGTGGAGCAGACTGCCTCAGGAGGCCTTTCTGCATGAGATCAAAGGTTCACCTTGTTTAGCATTCTGTTTCTAGTGGCGCCAGCCATGTGACCTGCTATTATAAATAGTTATTTTTTAACTATCATGTTCACTGATAGACCTATCCACCATCAATTTTTCTAAATTTAGCATTTCCTTTTATTGGTTCAGAACCTGCTCAGAAGCAGTTCCAGAGAATAATCCAGCATTCTAGTTTTTCACAAAAAGAGGGAGAATGAGTTCTCCCTGTTCAATATTTCCACATTGCTTCATAAACCTAGAATAATAGAATTACAGAGTTGAAAGTCATTTGCATGTTCTAATGAGTTTGTGCTGGTTTTGAGGAAATGCTTTTAAAACAGGGCTGTATGTTCATGCTATTTTGTCTTAATTCCTGTGTCTTTTTCACTCCTTATTGCAAAGTTATATGAGTCCTGATGTTGCTTCTGGTAAAGAGATGAGTGACAGCTTTGAAGGAACAAGTGGAAGTGGCAAACAAGAAGGAAAACCTTCAAAGAAACATAAAAAATCAACGCGTACTCGTTCACGTCAGGAAAAACCGAACAGGCCAAAACTTACCATTTTAAATGTAAGTCAGGTATCTTTGTTCAGGATTTGTTTAGATATTTGATAGTGTTGATAGTGTAAATAATTATTGGTTCTTTTATAGGTATGCAACACAGGGGATAAGATGGTGGAATGTCAGCTAGAAACACACAATCACAAAATGGTTACATTTAAGTTTGATTTAGATGGTGATGCTCCAGAAGAAATTGCTACTTATATGGTAAGATTTTCCTTGGCTTGGAACTTTTAGAAATCATATTTGAAACTTTAGTGTAGTTCGCTTAGTATAGCTAGAGAAAAAATATTTCTGATCATTCAGAAGTGTGCTATTGAGGTGCAGGCTAATTTCTGTTTCGTATTCCATTTCTGAATGTGTCTCTCTGGACTATGTACAGGGTGATAGTGCTGGGGAGGGTATTATCTCATCTCCCTGTGAGTGAGCCACTACTGCTGTTTCCTCTTTGTTCTTTGGGGAGCAGGTATGCCATATGGGAGGAAAGGTACAACTTTGATTTTTATACTTGCCGGTAACAAGCTATTGTTGTATACATGTAGTTCTAAAAGGTCATGAAGTGACTAATGCTGGAATCCCATGCACACTGACCTGGGAGTAAAGTCCATTTAATTCAATGGGATTTGCTTCTGAGTAGACATGAATAGACTTGTGCTGTAATATTCCTGTTGATTTGGCCCAGAAAAGTTCAGTATGATATCTCCTATAGTTGTAGTAACAGGAACTACAACAGGAACTACAACAGGAAGTTGTAGTAACAAGAAAAAACAAGGCCTGTGGCTTATGCTGGCTCAGCTTGTCTGAGTGTGGAAAGCTAAGCAGGGTCAAGCCTGGTTATTACTTGGATGGGAGACCCCTCCTCTAGTTTCCTGCATTGAGCAGGGGGTTGGACTCGATAGCCTTGTAGGCTCCTTCCAACTCTATGATCTATGAAATCTACCTTATATCAAGGCAGGCCTTTGGTCCATCTAGCCCAGTATTGTCAACACTGATTGGCAGCAGCTCTCCAGAGTTTCAGGCAGTCTCTTTCCTAGCCCTACCTGGAGATGCCAAGGATCAAACCTGAGACCTTCTGCATGCACAGTATGGGCTCTACCACTGAGCTATGGCTCCAGCAAAACCAGGGCACACTGAAAGTTCCAAATGATACATCAGTCCTTGTAGCCTGTGCATATTCCCTAAAAGGCTTCTTGTGCAGTGAAGCATTAATTTACTTCTTAATCAAGTTAGGCCAGTTATGTAATAACAGTGAATAATTTCCGTAGTCTTACTTAACAATATTTGGCAGGGAAAGATTAATGTATTTCAACTTGAGTCTCAACCATAAGTTACAATGGAGAAAACTTTGTTGTGATTTCTTCATACTGTAAGTTACTTTAAATAGGGATAAATAGCAAGTATAGTTACTTAATGTCATGAAGGAGCTACGGACCAAACACTAGAGAGACTGCAGTTTAAAAAAAATATTTTTGTACATTCATATAGGTAGAAAATGAATTTATACTGCCTACTGAGAAAGAGATATTTATTGAGCAACTGAAAGAAATTATTGACAAAGCAGAAGATATGCTAAGTGAAGATACAGAAGGCGAACGAAGTTCTGATCAGGGTGCAAGCCCTCAGCAAGATACTTACAGGCTGGAAATCAATGAGGTATTGTTAAAAAAAAATACCTAAGTGGATGATATGTTTCTAAATAACAAATCTTTATTATCTTTAACAGCTTAGTCTAATCAGCTAGCACTAAAAGAAATGTTTAATAATCTCTGTAGTATAATATTGGTGGTTTCATTAAGCAAATATTTCAAATAAAAATATTTCTAAGAATATTAAAGGGTTACTAGTTACTAGTAATTTCTAAGATCACTAATGTAAACTACAAATGGTATTTTTTCATTTTCACTAGGAGAATCGGCAATCCCAGGCAAGAATGCCAGTGTACCAACAAAATGGTAAAAGTGTGTGTGTGTGTGTGTGTGTGTGTGTATGTGTGTGATCCTAAGCTGTACAGCCATTCATGATCTATATTAATAATAATTGCTTATTTTAAGATGATATCAGCCCAGCCAGTAGTCATTGCATGGAACATGCCACAAAACCTTATCTTTGTTTAGTGTCACAGCAGCAACAGTCTTCCAGCTACTAGTAGTCTAGTAGGTGATATTATAGCACAGTAAAGGAAATGAAAGCTGATTGATTGTTCTCATCAGCTCAAGTAATCTTTCTTCCTGACTCTTGCTTAAGTTGGCAAATCAGTTATGCAGTTCATACCAGCACATTAGAGGTGGCACTTTAATCCCTGAGAGATACTTCTCTCTCTCTCTCTCTCTCTCTCTGTGTGTTTTCACATGCATGCAAACACACACGCACATACACACACTTCTGCAGACGGAGGATCCAATGGGACTGCTTTGCCTCCTCTGCTTCTGTTGTGGTCACAGAACCCACCGCTTGCACAATGGGGCTTTCACGTTTATAAAAATAACCACAAAAACAAGCTCCCATCTTCTAGCCCTGATGATCTGCCCCATTCCGGAACAAGAGAACAAGAGTTTCAGGTTATTTTTTAGACGTGTGAAAGCCCTGTTGCGTAAGCGGTCACTCCCGTGAGTACATGGGCACAATAGGATACCACCCAACATAAGCACAGATGATTGCTTTTTAGTAATCTGTTACCTTTAGCAGGAAATAAAATGTGAAACATAAGTTGGATAAGCCTGTGCATAGTTTTGTATTTGTCCCTAAGTCATAATGTCCTACAAAGATTACTTCTGATTTTTTTGTTCTCTAAGATTATGATTCTGTACATAATTACCTGAGAGTTACCTCCACTGCACACAATAGGATTTACTTCTGAGTAAACACAACATTGATTTTATTGTCTGTGCTGTAGATTTTGTTTTCTGTTTATTTTATGTATAGGCTCCAATTTTTTTATTTTTGTTATTGTCCACATTTATAAGTTTGTTTTTTGGGGGGGAAATGTAAAAAATTATTTAAACATTGTTTACAAGTAGAAGTTAATTAAAATGTGTAGGATTGGGCTGCAAGTGTAACAGTAGCCATAGTTTTAATCTTCATTGGTTCCATTAACCATATGGAGGTATCATCTTTAAATGTAGTAGTTCTGTATTATTGTTACTGTTATTGCTAAGTGCTAGTCTAGTTTGACTAATAAAAGCTTCTTGCCAGCTATTGGTATAAAATCTTTGAACATTGCAATCCTTCTTTTATCATTAGTTCTACATACAGGGAAACGCTGGTTTATAATTTGTCCTGTTGTGGAAAATCCAGCAGCAGAAGTACCAGAATTCTCTCCACCTGTTCCTCAAAGTGCAAAACAGGCTGAAGCCCCAGGTATTTGTGAGCTTTATACTTTCAACTCTACACCTTTATAAACTTGATTTCAAATTATTTTTAAGAAAGGAAGAACATGGGAGGAAGGGAAGAGATACAGTAGGAAACCATTTCGAACAAGCACCTGGCCAGTGAAAACATAGTATTCAAGATACTAGGTGCATACGCATGTCGCGCTAACCCACCCTGGCAATAAGCCACGATGGATTGGTTGTCATGCAAACAATCCTGTGGGTTGTTGGCCCTCTACTTCCCCCTAGGTTCTCCCATGGGTATCCCAGGGGACACCACAGGAGGAACGAGTCATTCCTCCAATCCCCGCCGCCACCACTAGCTGTTTCAGGCTTGCCATTGCTTTTTTCCCCTTTAAACATTTGTCAAGCCAGCTTTCACAATCCCCATTTTGACAGCTACGAGTAGTCCCTTCAAAGTGACCCAGCAGCATGTTGGAGGGGCAGCTCGTGGTTGCTCAGACTTTTTTTAAAAAAAATTGTGCAAAAAAAATATTTTTTATTTGTTTAAAAAAAAAAAAAAAAAAATAGCCGCAGTTGCGCAACTGTGAACTTTCGGAATTGCACTACTGCAGGGATTGTAAGCCTTGGCCGGGGCAATGTCCAGGGAGGTGCCTGCTGCCAAGGCGTAGTAGGTACCAACCCTGGACATTGCCCAGAAGAGGCTCCAAGTACATTTCCCCCCCTTTCAGAGGGAAAGCTGCTTTCAGGAGGCAAGCTGCCAAGAAAATCCAATGGTGTGAGTGATCTTTAGCTGTGAAAATGGTGTTTTGTGGGATTTACACCCCCGTTCACAGCAAGATCCTCATCTTCCCCCCACTTACTTCCAGCCAGGGTGCACATCTTATCCTGAGCCTCTAGGTGCTCAGGAAAGTGCAAAGTGCACCTCACTCCCTTTTTCTAGGGAAAAAGGAATTTTGACAGCTAGATGTCAAAACTCTTGGTCTTTTCAAAACGGGTTTTTGAATGGGAAATGGGTGGTTTTGGACTGGGGCATACAGAAACACTGGCTCATGGCAGCGGCGGGGAGCAGGGAAACCATTGCCAACTTCCCCCAAGTGCTGCTTGGGCACTTTTGTGGCTGGCTGGCACTGGTGCTCACCCAGTAACCCCATGGCAGAGTGGCAAGGATTTTTTTGCCACTCTTGCCATGGGGCTCGCTAGCTAATTACCCGTACCCATGATGGGGTCGGCCGTCCGGATTTGAACAACACAACAACCCATCGTGGGTACAAAAACGCATGAGTCATTGGGGTGGCTTGTTGCCCATGCACAAGCCACCCTGGGGAAATCAGTCTGGGTTCGCATGACATGAGAACCCATTGTGGGTAGCAACCCTTGATGGGTTGTCATGTGAACCCAGTCACTATCTCCAGTTATTTAGCATATTGTTTTTATTTTGTCAGCATTACCTGTTTGTCCACAACCAAAAATGCAGAAGCAGGAACATGGAGAAGTCATCCAGAAATGTGTGTTTGCCATAGGTTTGAAGTAGCAATTAGCTTTTCAGGAACAGGCACTTATTTCAATCATTCATTACCTAGGACGACTGGAATAACCAGGGGCAAGCAGTACCATTGTGAGAACTAGGGGGAGTCAAATTAATGTCAGAACCTTGCTACAAAGAGTACACATTTATGGACATTGCACTTGATCCCTTTTTGTTTTACATCTGCAGATGCAATTGAATTTCTTGTCACATAAATGAATTTTAAAGACCCATGTAACACACATAATACCTAGTTATTAATCTCAGTTTTCCAGCTGACTGAAACAGGGCAGTGCCTGATTACTGCTAATAGCCGATAAAGTGCAATACATTTTGCATTAGAAAAATTGCTAAGTAGAGCTGTCACAGTTGGTGAGAATAGCCTTTCTTTAATATCAAATTTTAGCTGAGCGTGCAAACTATAAACATTGGGCTGTTTCCAACTCTGTCATTCCACTATCACAAATGACATTGCGTCAGCGGAAACTAAATTCTGAGCTATGCGCAAGAGGAGAATCCAGCTAAAGTTATGTTTGTGCAAGCGTGACTGTGCAACTGGTTGTGCATTATGCTTGCACAACCAGTTGTGCAAAAAGTTGTACATTACATTTGCACAAGCGGTTGTGCAACTGGCTGTGCAAGCAAATTGCACAATCACTTGCACGGTGGAAAGGTTCAATGGAGGTCCACTAGCAGAATGACACCACTGGATACTGCCCGCTATTTTATTTATTTGGAGAGAATCATCCCAGCCATTTTTTTTAAACAAATGCATTAACATGAGGAGAGGACTTAGTTAGCATAATGGGTTTTACCTTTCTGCTGAGATATTTCTGCTGCACATTGAGGTTCATATGTTGATGCCCAGATTTTCCAAAGGAAAGTATCATTCTCTGAATTCAAAGTTTTCTTTTGTTGTTGTTTGTAGATTTAGAACAGTCAGATGATCAGCAGCAACAGAGCTCTACCGTGACGGACAAACAAACAAACGTAGCTTATCAGCAGCTCTCTAATCAAAGGAGCACCTATGAGAGCCCCAGAGGAACTCCTCCTCCTTCTCCCCTGACACAAGTCTCTGCTCAACCTGCATCAACCTCCCTTTCACAGCTTCAGCCAGAAACCTCCATTGCAACACCCCCACCAACGGCTCCATATGCTCTAGAACAGGCTGCTGAAAGTACAGGTCGACTAGAATGCCCTCCACTACAGCCTGTTGTACCCAGTCAGCTTGACCCTCCAGCTCACAGTGAAACTTCACTTGAAGAGCATGTTGAGGCTCAGCAACCTCTAAATCCCCCACTGCAGGCACCACAACGAATAGATGGAAACACGTGTGTCCCCGATGCAGAGACTGAACACAACACAGCTGGGCCTCCGAAACTGCTCCAGCCTGCTCCTGTGCAGGCAGCAGAAGTCTGCCCGCTCCCTGCTGTCTCTGATGCTACTATTTTGGAACACCAGCCTCCAGCGCAAGTACCCAGCTTGCCGGACGACAGTCAGCCTAGCCAGGTGCAGCATTCTTTTGTAGGCCAGACACTACCCGTGACTGCTGTCCCTGGCCCTCTGATTCTAACAGCACCTCCACTTTCAAGTCCTCCTCACATGTCAGCAGCTGCATCCCAGCTGCACATAATGCCAACCCAAGCTCCACCTGTACCATCCACTGGCCTTGCCGCGAGTGCACCTCAGCCACCTTGTGCAGTAGAATCAGATGGCGAAGGACCACCCAGGGTTGATTTTGCTGACAACACAATAAAAAGCCTGGATGAGAAACTGCGCAACCTGCTCTACCAAGAGTATGTCCCAACATCTTCTGCATCAGCAGCAACACCAGACAGCTTTCTACCCTTAGACCAGGGGGATGGTGAATTTAACTTGGAGCCTTTCCCTACTCTTGTGCTGGATTTGAAAGTTCCTGGAATGGGCATGGATGTTCATGCGGCTGAGGATCAACCTGCACCAAGCACAGCTATTCCTGATCTGGCAAGTAAAAAAAAAAAGTGTTAAAAATGCTGCAGCTAGTCACCTCTGAAATCAGAATTCAGAATCGAAGAGCTGAAAGTACACTTCTGGAGATTGTTGCTGTCTTGTTATGCTTTGTGCTCTGTTACACAAAGCCAAATACATGACTTTCAGTTATTGGTGCAAATTAAAAATATCTTTTCAGGTATATATCAAACATTGTGGGCAGGAAAATTATGCATCCTATTGGTTCATAGCTGTGACTGTTAGAGATCAAACTCAGAGGTGCTATTTAGGAAGGGCATATTGTCTTTGACTCAACTTGAGGTCTATGTGCTAAGACATGCTTCTCAAAAATGTAAATTCCTTTTTCTTTTTTTTAAAAAAACTGAATCTTACCTCTCACTCCACTGAAAGCTTCTACACAGAGAAAAAAAGCTTGTGCCTCTGATCAAAATTCATCATGTATTTGTTAAATGTGTTGTTACCATTGGCCCTTGCTTTCTGAACCTTGGTGTTATTATGCCATATTTTAAACAAAAAGGGTTATATCCAATTATATCCTTCTGCCAGAGAATGGACGTCACTGGTGGATTGAATCTCCCCTGCAGCCATGTGCACATGCCCCAGATCTGCTCCAGGGGGTTGGGGGACCCTCCAGAGCAGATTTGGGGTGTGGGGTAGGCAGGCTGCAGGGAAGGGAAAGTCTTGTTGCCTGAGCAGAAATCTGGTTCTGTAACATTCACTTTAGTCCAATCTATTTGAAACTAAAATACGGCTGATAGCAGCATTAGAATGAAAGTGAGTTAGGCAGGATTCATAGCTTTATTTCTTTCACTGGGATGGATTGCTTGCTATGCGATTTACTTGGCCTATGAGATATTTCAGAAAGTGAGACCAAGACAGGCTTTCATGCACTCCCTTTCCCTCCCTCTCCCCAGGTGCAGTGGAAGTTTTTGGATGTATTTGAATGTGCATTCTCTGTTGACTTTGCCATATATATCCTACCTTTCTAGTGGATTCTGTATCCCAGGTTTCATGATAAATACATGAAATAAATAAATAAATGATTTCCCACTTAACTTCTCCCTGCAGTGAAGAAAGTGGGGGGAGAATGTGCAAGTCAGAGATCTGTGCCTACTCTTACCCTAGGAAGAATTTGGAGTCAGGTAACAAGTGAAGAGACCCAAAATAAGACTAGTTTTCTAAAGCCATTAGATGTATATGGCCCAGTCCAAAAAACCCCACTGCCGTGTCAAAAAAACCTTTTTAAAGGGACCCAGAATTTTGACAGGTAGCTGTCAAAACTTTTCTTCAGATAAAGGGGGGTTGCACTTTTGCACTTTCCCGAGCACCTAGAGTCTAAAAAAATATTGGACTTTAACCACTTGGCAACGTTTGTCAACTTCTATTATCTAAGAAAAAGTAATATGGAGCCTGGAAAAAGAAGAAATGCAAATTACTGATGAAAGATAGACTTGTTTTAAGAGAAAATATAAAATAATCTTGAGAGGCTCTGCATATATAAATGAAAACTTTCCACTTGGTCTTTGAATGGTTAATTTATATTTTGGTCCTTTCACTTATAGGTGGGAAAATCAGAAGTTACTTCTACCAGTATCCAGCCTTCAGAAATAAGCCATGGGTCAACAAGCAGAGCAGGTAGCAAACTGTGAAACAACATTATTGTCTATTCTTCCTTATAGATATCCTTCGGACCAACTAATATCATTGATGTGCATGGTTTTATAGATGTTATGATTACGAGTTCTCAGAATCAAAGTGCGTGTAGTTGCACCATGCAATTGGCAATATAGCTTCTAATGCAGAATCTAACAGCTTCATAAATTTTAACATATGATACAAAACAATATAAGCCCAACATGGACAATACTTTCCCCTCCAAGTAGTAGGGGAGTGAGATCACATCAAATCAATTTAACCATGTGCCTTCGGCCAACATGCTTTGGATTTTACATGTGTGCACCTTATTCAAATGTTACAGTCAGGTTTACCGAGTGGACAAGGTGGGAATGTGTGATCTTGCTCTCCACCAGACATCGATGGAAGCTAGGAGAAATGATTGTCTGGATCACACCTATACTTCATATTCTGGTTGTCATTGGAAAAATCTAAAATGCCAGCATTCTTAAGTCTGAGAAAGGAAACGATTTCCCACCCTGCATTTTTGAACATTATTTTGTTGGGCAGATTTTAACATTTCTATGTTGTGAATTTCCAGATATATTTGGTGCTACCTCACCACCACTACCAATAAAAAACAAACTAATAGTTTTTCATGAAAATTTACTTTGGGTGTTTTTGCAGGACATTATGTGTCTTTGAAATGTTTTTTTTTCTTAATGCCACTTAATATGAATCTATAAGATACTGAGGGATATTTCACTGTATAAAATCCCAAGCAATTGGAAAATATTATTATTTTACTTGATAGTAACTAAAATGAATTCTACTATCATTTGAGCCAAGCCCAACAGCCACAATCTGAATTATAAATATGGAAAAGTGAATTAATTGTGAATAATAACTTCAGAGGCAATTTCCCCAAAGCATCATTTAATTGCCCAGTTGCATTAAGCCCAAAGAGCCAGTAATGGTGCTACCTCCACAGTGGGAGATTCCCACAGCCTGTGTTGTTTTCTCCATGTCTCTCCAGATGTTTCTGTGATGGAACCTTCACACAATCAACCCCATCAGCTTTTGGGGGGGGAAATGCCCCTCCCCGTCAGTGATTTTTTTTATTTTTGACAGACTCCTTCATATCAAACCCCATCTGTAAAGTAAAAGTTCTGTACTACAGTACTTATTATTTCAAATAATTATAGCAATGTTTTAAAAGGAGGCAAGGAAGATGCAGGAGCTATTACTGCTAAATACTGGTTTTAAGCTGTTACAATAGCAAAGAAAATGTTTTAAATGTATGGGCAGTTTCTGCTAAACTCTTAGACCAGTCTTCCCCAACCCGGCACCCTCTAGATGTGTTGGACTACAACTCCCATTATCCCCAGCCAATTGACTAGGAATAATGCTAGTTGTATTCTAATACATCTGGAAGGTGCCAGGTTGGGGAAGGCTGTTTTAGACCCCATTAAAAGGATATCTGGTTGGGCTTTCCAGTTGCCAAGGCATGTAACATGTATACTGTGTAAGTCCCTGACCCTTCTCATCACTCTTCATGTGGAGGGAAATGTGCAGACTGTATGACCAACTGTGGCTCACATAACCCTCTGTTCATAAGTTTAGATGCTACGTAGAAGCTAAAAAATGGAAGTGCAAATCATGTGTCTGCTTATCAGTACTTCCTCTCATGTTCAAACACAGTCTAATCTTCTCATACCTTGGCATCTACAATTGTGTATGGAATAGTGGAAGTAATTTGGCATGGAGTGGGAGAAGGCAGAATGTGTGTATGATCTTGAGGAGTATAAATACAGAGCAGTTACATGTAGTAACTACACCCACCGCAAACGCCTCTCCTTCCTCTAGACCACACATCAGTGTTTAGTTTGCATAAGGTCTGTGCATGAAAAATCCAGGGCACATAGACTCAAACCATTCGATTGATATCCCACATATGATCTGGGAATTGAGCATGTAATTCAAGCTTACACGGGTTGGATTTGTGTGTGTGCACAGGCTTTATGCAATGGATACATGGATGCCCATCAACTGCTGAGGCTGGTCATGCACTCCCTGTGGGTAGGGCAGGTATCTGTTATCCCACTCCCCTTACAGCTGCCTTCAGATTCCTTTTTAAGGGACAAAGGGTGGATATAAATGATTTTAGAAATAAAATTCAATACAGATGTCAGAACTGGTCCATTCTATAAATATCCCCCTCTTTCCTTTCAGGCCACCTTAATCTTTTTCATTAAATTCTACAAGCATATGTTGTGTGAAATTCTCAGTTCATTGCACTGAATTTGTGTCTGAATATTCACAGCATGTACATTGTGATGGTTTTAAGACTTGCATCTGCCATCGTAATTTACATTTAATTCATGTAGATCTGAGCTGTAATTCTGCACATAGCTGTATCCCATTGACACCAGCCTTCTCAGCAATTGATGTATAATTAATGAAATCAAAGAGATTCCATTGTAAAGATAAGTAAAGATTCATTATATTAACTTATGCTTTGTTCTAAAATCTACCTATCCAGATGTGTGTGCATTTTTGTTTCCAATGTATTAAACAGGTCAAGCTGCAAATGTTACTTCAGCTTCTGTTGCCATACCATCAGGACTCCCTCAGGTATTGTGAACTTACAATTTATTGCTGTACTGTTTTCTTTCTACATTTTTATCTCATTCCTCAAACAATTGGAATTAATGAAGGCCAGTGTTCATTCCTATAAGAAGATATGTGTTAGGGCTGGTGAGATATTCTCCAATTAGACTATTTTCTTGCTTGTTATTTCAGGTTGCTCCTTCATCATCAGATGTAGCTGCCCAGAAAGATGCTTCCAGGAGGAATGAAAAAGAGAATATTATAAATCTCAAAGAGAAAAATAACTCTCAAAGAGATGACTCTATAGACTCCAACTTTAGTGTGAAACAAGCTGAAACACTTAACAGTACACCAGCAAAAACAATTGGCAGATTTTCAGTGATCAGCACCCAGGATGAGTTAACTTTACCATCTGTGCTTTCCTTGAGGTACTCTGCACCACCAGATGTTTATCTGGATGATCAGCCTTCTAGCCCTGATACGAAGACATATTTGCGGCATGTGCAGACAGCATCTTCAATTGATGTCCTTTGTGGTCATGATTCTAGTGATTCTGGAGATGAATCTCTTCAAAGAAAACCAGCTGCAGCTCCACCATCACCTCAGAGCAGTAGTGCAGGAAATGACTACATAAAAAGAACCTCATCTTTTTTGCAAAAGTCTGGAAAATCCAGTTCACAAGGCCTCGATTCCCCTAATGGTCATGGATCAAAAATCCCAACTATCAACATAACTTCTTTCCACTCACAGTCATCATATGTGAGCAGCGACAATGACTCAGAGTTTGAAGATGCAGATATGAAGAAAGAATTGCAGAACCTGAGAGAAAAGTATGTTTCATTTTCATCCAAATGTGTGAGAGTAATTTTGTGCATTTATGCTTAGGCAACGTCCCCAGCTGTATTTTTACAGCATTTATCATTTCCCCCCCTTTTATGTGCACATTTATCACAAGTTGGTGTGGATAGATATTCCATGTATATAAATATCCTTCCTGTATCTTAGTTCTCACTGAGATGGTAAACCTGTGTCTGGGATGTACCACTTCAGACTGAGGTTGACGGGCAGATCACATGATGGGACACTTTACCTCACCTTCTCCCTAACATCTTGACTTCAGCTGCAGAGAAAGTTTTTGTATGGAGACAGAATACAGTTATGTGTACTCTGTGTAATGGTGCAGTCTGTGTAGTCTGAAGTGGTGCAGTCCAGATACAGCTTAACCACCTCTGTGAGAACTAGGCTTATATTTAATGGTCTGAGAAAGGCAATATGGCCATCTTGATCCAATACTTTGGAGAGTAAGGGGAGACATGATTTTATTTATTTATTTATTTATTATATTTATCAATCGCCCATCTGGCCAGTCACTGGCCACCCTGGGCGATGTACAATTAAAATACAATAAAACACAATAAAACATAATAATTAAAACAATATAAAAAATTCTCATTAAAAACCTAACCCACCCCATATTCCCGCCTGAACAGCCATGTTTTTAATGCACGGCGGAAGCTCATCACGGAGGGGGCATGGCGAAGGTCACTAGGACATGATAGAGGTGTGCAAAATTATGCATGGTATGGAGAAAGTGGATAGGGAGACATTTTTCTCCCTCTCTCATAATAGTAGAACAGATACTACTATCATCCCATGAAGCTGATTGGTGGGAGATTCAGGACAGATAAAAGGAAGTACTTCTTCACATAATACATAGTTAAACTATGGAATTCCCTTCCACAAGATGTAGTGATAACCACCAATTTGAATGGCTTTAAAAGGGGGATTGGGCAAATTTATGGAGGAAAAGGCTATCAATGGTTACTAGTCCTGTTGGCTATATGCTACCTCCAGTATCATAGGCAGTATGTATACCAGTTGCTGGGGAACACGGGTGGGAGGGTGCTGTTGCACTCATGTCCTGCTTGTGGGTTTCCATTGGTTGGCTGTTCTTATGGAAAATCCTGTGGTCTCTGCTCAATCCTCATGCTCTTTGAATGAGTCAGTCTTTAAGGCGCTACAAGACTGTTGTCATAGTTTTTTCTCTCTTGCTTGACTCCCTTTTTCCTCAGGTCTCTGTGATCCTGTTCTTAATGGGTTTTCTTCACTTTTTTTTTTAACCCTCTTTTGTTGTTTCCATATGGGGAAGCCTTTCTACTTTCCATCTTTCTGTTGTGGTCCCTCAGGCCTGTGTTGTTGGTGCTTTGCCATTTCCTATCCACGCAATGCCCCGGGTGGCCTCACTCATCCCATCTTGTGGTTTTCTGTACCACCTATACATGGATGTCACCTGCTCTGTCTGTCTCCTCCAGAACTTTCTACCTCTATCCAATCTCACATCTCTGAATATCTCTCTGATATTTCCACTTGGACACTTTATTGTAGTCTCAAATTTAATAGTTCCAAGACTGAATTGCTTATCTTTTCTTCTAATCCCTTCTTTCTTCCTTCACTGTCCTTATCCATTGGCAATACCAGCATCCACCCTGTTGAATAGACATGTAGCCTTGGCTTTTTCTTTGACTTTCTCTCTCTCTCTCTCTTTTTATTCTTGCTCCCCTCCCACATTCTCTCCATTGTTAAATCGTGTTGCTTCTCCTTTACAAAATTACACAAATGTGCTTCTTTTCCTCTGTCCCTTTGTCAAAAACCCTTATGATGTGCATAATATATATAAATGAGAGATGTATGCTTACAAATACAGATGTTTTAATTTAAGCACTACTTAAATTTAACACATAACCTGTTTTTATTTTTTATTATTCAGACATATGAAAGAAATTGCTGAGCTGCAAACTCATCAGAAGAGAGAAATAGAAGCTCTGTACTTTCGACTGGGAAAACCTTTACCACCAAATGTTGGATTCCTTCATTCTGCCCCACCAAGTGGTCGTCGAAGAAGAACCAGCAAGAACAAATTAAAAACTGGAAAGTTATTGAACCCTGCCGTTCAACAGCTGAAAACTACAGCAACCAATACAAGTATGTTCAGCAGATACAAAACTGTCTTCTCTAATATCTTCATCAGTGCTGTCCTTTTGCTATCATGTTTCTGAGGTACATATACTAGATAGTAAAAAGAGTCTGTGCAAGTCTATCGGAGTGACATGAGTCTTCAAATTGTGGACTATTTTCTTAGGGATTTTTTTTTTTTTACAATTCCATGATTTGATCAAGAGGAAAGGGAAAAGATCTGTTAAGATGGATTTGATTACATTTGCCTTTAGCACTTTTTTCCTATTGATTAAATCAACAAGGAAGTTCAGTGTTGAAGCATTAAACACCAGCACAGCAACAGTATACTGAAACATTTAAAAGCCTTGCTTCCAGGTGTAAGCCAGTGTTTTGATTGGAAAATAATGTTTTTCTGCCTGTATACAGCTTAGTCTAGGCAACAGTATGTTCCATCTCAGTCTGGTTACAGCCATGTGGCTCAAAAGAGCCCTGCTCCTGTCTTTCTTCCCCTTGGCATTTGGAGAAGGGCCTCAGCTGATTATCTCAAGGCATGGGTAGATACATGTGGGAAGAGGTAGTCCTTCAGATACTGAGATCCCACATTGTGAAGTGTTCTAAAGGTTTAAAGCACCACTTTGGATTGGGCCAGACAGAGCCAGTGAAGATGATGAAGCACTGGCATAATATGTTCAGAACACCTAGTTCCAACTAGCACAGCCATATTCTGTACCAACTGAAGTTTCCAGACTGTTTTCAAAGGCAGCCGCACATAGAACACATTGTGTGGATCACTGATGCCATGCTATCTCTACCCAGGTAGGGTCATGGCTGGAATCCAGCCCAGTGTGTTAAGAAGCAGTCTGAGCCACAGAGGTCATTTGCACGTGTATAGGTGAGATAATGGGTGGGGAGACAGGGTCTTAAGTGAGGGTCCCAGCTCCCCGCCCTGCTTAAGCCCATTGGCTTAGCTGGCATGGCATGGCTGTATTCTGACTCCTCATCCCTCCCCCACATGCAAACATCTCCCCCACCCCAGCAGGCAGTGCCGGGGGAAGTCCATTGTGCTTCTAGTGACAAAGATGAATCAATGAGCACCCCTGAACTACGTAACTGGTCCTTTAGGGGGCGTACAGCCCACTCCCCCAAACAGGTTAATACTACTCATCTGGGTAGATGAACCATCCACTGTCATCTTGTCTGGACTGAGCATCAGTTTATATCATGACTCTCCTAAAGCAAATAATCCTCAAACGCTTTGTTGTGGAGCAGCAGCAGTAACTGTTTTCATTGCATTTTGCGACAGCTAAACTTATTTATTAGGTTACTTGATTTGTTTAAAGCACTTTTATCCTTCTTTGCAGCCAAAAGGGCTCCCAGAGCAGCTTACATACAATCAATGAAAACAATATAATCCCTTACAATCTGAAAGACACAATGCAAAAGGAAAAAGGAATGGGGAGGTGAGAGATGGAAAAGCAAACTCAGGCACCAGTTCTTAAAGTTAAACAGGAGTTCTTGTAATGACCAGCTGGAAACAGTTCAGGGAGAGGAGGAGGAGGAGCCTGGCAGACTGGCCTTTCAGCAGGGTTGATGGAATGGCCCTGATTCCCATCTCATCTCCTTCTGCTGTAGCTCAATGAATGGCCCAGTCACTTATGCCCAGATGAGTCTCCAGGCTACTGCCCAGGCCACCCAACTTGTACCCACCAGTACTTGCTTTCCTTGGTAAGAAATATGAAACAGAAAGAACAAGTGAGCTTACTGAAACAGGATTACCAGGACAGCAGAAGCCCATTTCTAGAAATAGAATGTCCTTGAAACTAGACCATCCAGTACAGTCAGTGACCTATATCCTGAGTCTCTAGATCATGACTGGGGACTTGAGAGGCAGCTGCCCTGGACACACATCATTGGCATTACATCTTATCAAGATCAGATAATGAACATATGTTTTGCTCACAGTATGCCAATTTGAATGTTAAAGGCTCCCAACTGACCACAAAGAAACCCATCATTCATTACTCGCCATTAGAAGGAAGGGCGGCTGCCTGCTTCCTTGCAGGCTCCTGTCATCCCATGGCATTATAAGCTTAGGACCAGGGTACTTGCAAGTTGGGTGTGCCATGTGTCCTCTTTTACAGAGGGCAGCCCTCTATTTGGAGGGGTGTCCTGTCCAATTCTGGTTTAAAGATAAAGAACCATAAGAACTTTCCCCTCATCAACAGTTAGCACCTGAGCAGCAACCTGAACAGGCAGGCACACAGAACACCTAGTCATAATCTCCCAAACATGGTGAGAAGTACTGTATTTCTATTTAAATTATAATGATTATTTCTACATTTGTATCTATAAATATCTATTAGCACATGCAAATTTTATGCAAATTTATGCTGTCCTCTTTTGTCCTTTTTTGGTGATACATGTCCTCTTTTTTGGTCTTTCATAAGTGGCCACTCTAATTGCAGGACCACCTATCTCCATAAGTTCCTACGCATACATTAAGATCTTCAGTGAAGGAGGAGGGTGCCCCTGCCATCTGATGTGAGGGAGGCGGCTACCAGAGAGAGGGACTTCTTGGTGGTGGGACAGTGTCCCTAGAGACACAGTCCCCCAACCCTCTGGAGCATATTGGGTGTGGGGCATATGGGACTACAGGGGGGTGAGGGGAATTGATGAAGATCACCTCCCCCCATTCCACCAGTGAAATTCCCTTCCATCTGCGGGAGGCTTATGCTGAATCCAACCAGTGTCTAGCTATTTTAAATTCAACCCTTTGGGTAGGTTAAGTGAGAATCCTTGTCAAACTTTTTAATATATTTCTTTCCCTGGATAGTTGCCACGTAAAAGTTGATGGGTGAGGACCATCTTTCTCCCCTATACCTTGCTGCTTATCTTTTTATCCAAATAATGAGATAGTGACATTTATATTAATTCTAAATTCCCATTCTCCCTTAATTCCTACCCAGAACCTTGAAGAGCATTGTGGACGGTTATAGGGGACAGAAAGGAAAATTCATTTGTGTATGTGATCCTTCCTCAGTATATAGGTGCAGAGTCATTCCATTTGACAACGTTGCTCCCCCTTGCACTATTCTTCTGAAATGATATCCATGATTTTCTTTCTTAGGTGAGCAGCATTGGAGAGCTGTTCTGATCACTTTTTTCTCACATTGCACAACCAAGTGGAATTTTATCTCTGTCCTTTATCTGATTCTTCTTGTAGAGTTACTCATTCATAGAATGTTGAGAAATGAAACAAGCTTCTCTAGGGACATTTTAAATGTATTTATTTATTTACTGCATTTCTATACTGCCTTTCTGGAACCAACCAAGATGATTATAGTATCTCCTTTCTTAAGAAACTTTTAAAAGAGAAAACCAGCTGAGTATCTGCTAGGATGGGTTTAAGTAAGAGACAGGGCATTCTGCTCAGACAGTCAGTGGGCTAAGACTTTAATCTTATATGTACCTACTCGGGAGTAAGCCACATTGAATTCAGATCAGGCTGCAAGTAACTGTTCCAACTCTGTAATTCTTAAAATACATTAGCTAGGATCCAGAAAGCTGCACTTCTATTTTGTGTGCTCACTGAGGCTTTCAGGTTGTGTTTCTCAAACAGCTGGCAGACACACAGCTACCAACAGTAAGACAAACTGTTTCAAAACTAATTTTGATATATTGTAGGGATCTGTTGTTCAAAAAAAGTTCAAAACTCCCACAAAACCTTTGCCATTGCCTAAAGTAGTTCTTTCAATCCTGGCATCCCATTCTGGAGTTGACAGGTGACTCTCTAAGGGTATAAATAAATAAAGTCATTGGGTTGGAGTTAGACTTAGTCATACTTAAAATAAACCAACTGAAATCAATGGGGCAAGTTAGTCATGACTAACATAAGTCCCATTGATTCTAATGGGTCTATTCTAAGCATGATTAAGTCTGGACCCAACCCTGCGTTATTGTTGGGTTTCATGTTATATTGGCATTCATGCTTGCAAACTCTGAACAGCTGCTTGCTTATCTGCACCTGACTGTGTTTGTAGGTTTCAGCTGTGGAGCTTTATCCAGTTCTACGTTTTTTCCAGTTCTTCAAGATATTTGAAACTCTCTTCAGTAATGAGCAAGATAGTTGCACCTCAATTTATTTCTTTGCAGTTAGTGATTTTTGCATGTATCCTGTTTAGGCAATGTGTCAGACTGCAAAGACACTCTGGCTACAGAAAATACTAAAGGTCAGACTGGTTCTACTGAAGCAACAGCACTAACTTCGTCCACATCAGCCATACTTGGAAAGTCAGTTCAGACACAGCAGCCCTGCTCTGTCAAGGCTTCAATGTCCTCTGACATCTGCTCTGGATTAGCTACTGAAGGAGGTGATGCCCATGGAAATTCTGGCCAAGGTGATTCTATATACTTAGGGTCATCATGCATTCTGTGCTGAAATTAGTAAATATTTCAAAATTGAAATTAAACATGTGCTAAATTTGGAAATCGGAGTTGTAGGTTCATATACCTGCTCAGCACATTGACTTGAAAAAGTGTCTCCCAGCCTAATCTATGTTATAGGGCTGTGGAAATGATAAATGTGATAAGAACAGAAAGGGTGCTAGCTTATAGTGGTGGACAAAATAATTCTAATGGGGCCTTCACTGATCATGAAAGTTGTAGATGTCTGAGTCACTAATGTGCCTTTTGAAAATGAACAACATTAGAAAAGTTAATAAACTGTGAATCAAGAGGAAGGCACTACATGTCTTAAATTCATGTTATAAAGGAATTACTAATTGTCAGGGAATGGAACACCTTTTAAAGAAAGAATGGGGAAATGACCCTTTGCAGATTGAAATCATTTAGTAGCAGGAAAGGCTGCCTTATTTTTTTTTTTCTTGGTTCATACACTTAGGTCCAAACCCTGTGCTATTGATGCAGAATTTTGTTCATAAGGCATTCTTTCATATTGGCCTGTAAAAGTATAAGTTGGCAGCAGTTAAGCTTCTACTACTTGCAAGTTCTCATGGTTTTCTGGCTTCGCTAGAGGGTCTTTTAGATACTGTTTCATATAGTTGTAGTATTGAAGTCTTTTAGTGCATAGCTTCATAGCTTCATCATAATATGGTAGCAATATCTATTGCAAAGTGTAATGATGATTAAAAACAATATCATTCGTACTCAGTTCTGCATGTCCTACCAAACTAATCCTATAAAGTATCTATTTTCTTCTGCTGTTGTTTTTGCACCCTTTTGCATATAGCCAATGAACTTACTCCTCTTTGGCAAGGCTAAAATGGAGATGTGGATGATAAACTAACAAAGCTGATATGACTGATGGTGACAACTGATCACAGCTATTTGTACTTTATAAGTGTCTTTGTTTTCTTCCCTTTATATTCATTTGCAGGCTGGACGGTTTTCCACCAAACGTCTGAGAGAGTGACCTATAAATCTAGTAGCAAACCTCGTACCAGATTCCTCAGTGGACCTGTGTCTTTGTCCATCTGTTTGTATTTGTTCTTTTGTATTTTATCACAGCCCATCTTTCTTTTGTCCCCCTTTTCCAAAACTCATTTTCATATATATCTAATACATTTGGCAGGAAGCCCCCTTTTTTCTAGACAATCCCTTTGATTTCCTTTTTTAAAAAGTTAATCATCATTGGCACTCCTTATTTTCTATTTTATTTTGTTTCATATCAAAGCTTGTGTGCACTGCTTTTGGCTCATGCCTGGGTACCAAAAGCATGTGTGGAAGATCTCATAATTTATTCTATAGCCTTATGGTAAATTTTACCCTGGACGTATCTTTATGTGATTTTACGTTTAAGTAACTTTTAATTTACAATGTGGCAATTATAAATGTCTGCTGTCCTGGTTCCAGCGATATCAAAAAGAAATCCAACCTTCTGTAGACGAATGGTCTCTTTCACACATGTTTGGACTATGAAGACATGCATGTAGCAACCTGATACAAATCTAGAAGGTCACTGAAGGGTATAACATCCTGACAAGGGCTGTATTCAAACAATATACAGTACTGTTTATATCCTCATTATTATTATTATTATTATTATTATTATTATTATTATTATTATTATTATTATTATTATCCTATCCCTTGCATGTGGAAATGCTGAGAAATGCTCCTGCTAGTTCTTTAATATTTTTTCTAGGCAGTATTCCTCCCCTCTGCTGCACGCACACACATACACACATACACTGTATATTTGGGGTTACTTTAAGTAAATTCTATTAAATGCAACTGTCTGGTTACTCTGCTACACAGTGCACTATTGCTTTTACTATAAACTCACCTAGCTGGAGCACTTTACTCAGTTTATTTTTATTATGACCTTTCGTGACCTCAGAGATGAAGTCAACAAGCAGTTCATTAAAGCACAGAATACATTTTTAAAAGTTAAAAATTCCGATGCTACTGTAGAATGGATTATTTATATAATGCCCAGGTTGATTTCAAATAACTGTGCAACTAAATACAAATAGGTGTTTCCTTAATTGTATGATCACTTTAATTGGCAATTCAACTATTATTTTTTTAAAGAAAACCGATGTTTATTATAAGGCAAATCCTTGTACAATAAAGATACATTGCACTAATAAGGTAATCCAGGCCACAGTTACATGTAATGTCAAAAATAGGGCTAATGATTTTGTAACTAAACATTCAGCTAATGGGTGTTCATTTTCATTTGTATCAAACTTTCACCATTGGAACTATGCCATTTTTATCATTTTTGAGGTGGTACAGATCAAAGGCACAAGGCTACTCAAAATGAATCCTCCTTGCTTTCCAAATAATTATTTTATATTTTTAAACTCCATTAAACTCTAATTATAAACATCTGGTGAGAACGGATAAATACACATGTTACCATGTGGAGCCAACTATATTAAACTTTAACAATAATTTCAAAATCTAGAGATAATGTTCTTGGAATGTTCTATACATAGTTATTCTGGTTTACAATCTGGATGTGGCTGTAGCTTTTTCTGTAGTCATAAGTAGTCAGAATAGTTTCATTTGTTTTCTGCAGATTTGCTATACACACACTTTTTTAAATTTTAAATATTATTGTTTTTAACCTCTTTGGGTTCATGACTATAATGACCAAAGATAACAGAGGAAATTATCTATTCTTAAAACTAGTAGTCTTATCTACTTGTATCAGCCTTCCAGTTCTTTGTACTAATCTCATAGGTGATATGATTTTCACAAGATTTAGAAGGTCACTTTAAATTTTATTTATACAAATATAACTTATATATAGATTCAGAGCAATCCCCCCCCCCCCCCGTGTATGGAATGGATATTAATTTCCACAAAAAGACAACCCTAGGTTTGAACACTAATTTCAGTCCCCTCTCCTCCCATTCTAGGGGCTGATCTGTTGCTTTTATGCACTGCATAAATGTTTCTTTGCATTTTATTGGGATTGAATATTAGTTGATATCTGAGCAATCAGCAAAAATGTTTACCTTTACTCTCCTTGCTGGTTATAGACATATCTGAAGGAAATAAGATCCTATGCAAAAAGAACTCCAAAGGCTGCCTTTTCAAGTGGAACCAAAATAGTACATTGAATCCTGTCATTTCTAGAAAAATGCCTAACTATTTTGGCAGTTTGAGTAGACAATGAAGATGGTTGTTTTGTTTTTAAAAAAGAAAAAAGATGATAGATACTTTTGAAATGTGTATCCAGTGCCTAAGGGATACTCCTCTTAGTCATAAAGTTCAAACTGAAATTACTTGTGTATCTTGACCTCAGTGCTCTGTTAAAACTCATTTGAGGTGTAATACTCACTTATAAAGCTTGGACTTTACAAATTACATACATAAGTTCAAGGGTGACAAGCTAACCTTCCTAATTACATTGTAATTCAAACTGTCTTTCAATTAAGTGAATGCATGCCAAGAAGAGTTCTTACCAAGCAGCTGATGTTATTTTCAAGGGCTCTTTATCCTGAAAATAAGTAACTTTTGCATACAGTGACTAAAGGGAAATGGGAAAATGTTCATAAGAAGGGTCCTCCTCATAATAGTTATGAGTAAAAATAATGTTAACTTTGAAGTGGGATCATTCTTGTTCTATTGTTTACTTTGACCCCTGTTTGAAAGGGTCCTGGCCAAAATCAGATAATTCAGATGTTACTTTGCAGAGGGTAAGATGTTTATTTTGATATAATATATCCCTCACAATCACATAATAATTGAAAATCCCTCTTCTTTCCAAGGATTGGTAGTAGAGTGGTAGGGGTTACATCTAACGAGGCCCCTTGTGTTGACGGTTTTCATAGATTTCATAGATCATAAGAGTTGGAAGGAGCCTACAAGGCCGTCGAGTCCAACCGCCTGCTCAATGCAGGAAACTAGAGGAGGGGTCTCCCATCCAAGTCATCACCAGGCCTGACCCTGCTTAGCTTTCCACGCTCAGACAAGCTGAGCCAGCGTGAGCCACAGGCCTGTTCTTTCTTTACCACATTTGACTCTGAACATCAGACATTATACCCAAAGTAAGAATACTATTTCTTGCTTATATTCCCAGGGCATTTCTAGACCCATTTTATGTGCCATATCAACAGACACGGAGTTATGTCTGTAGTCTGGTTTTATCTTTCAGGCACTAAACAAAATTCCTTGTTTGCGTAGACTAGCATATGGAGTCTGATATTCCCATTTGCTTGGACTGCTTCATAATTAACAAAACGCAGATTAAATTTTAATATCACTGAGATAAACATCCAATAAGGGCCTCTCCCTAGTTTACAGCAGCATGAGGCATAGTGAGGTAAGGCATATAGGGTTGTTTGGCATTCTGAGGAATCAGTAAGTAACAAGCTCAAGCTAATTAACATCATTATGATTTTTTAACCCTGATTTTTTTATTCTCAAGGCTTGAAAAGTTTTGATGCTTTCAGGATTTGAAGAATAAAATACAAATTCAAATCTGACAATATTTGCTCAAAAATGCTTTTTTAAGGAAACATATACCAATTGGAACTCATGTATGGAACTTTCTTGTAAGAGTTATCTCTTAGATATAACTATATACAATGCATCATGGCATATGTCACTTAATTTATTATAGCATCTCACCAAACAACATCAACTGATAAGACAAAATTGAAATACCACAACAGAGCTATAAGGTCCCACATGAATTTTGATGATAGTATAGAGATTAAGGGTGCAATCCTACGCATGTTTAGACAGAAAAAAGCCCCACAGTTGTACATGCTGGCTGTGGGAATGCTGGGAGATTGTAGGACTTTTTTTCTGTCTAAACGTGCATAGGATTGCACCCTAAGGTTACTATCCTAAACACATTTACTAGGAAGTAAACCCCATTGAACTTAGTAGGAGTTACCTCTGAGTAAGAAGATTGCATACATAAGATTGCCTTGTAAAGGTTTCAGTGTTCTGCATTTGGATACAATGTTCAGTTAGGCTTCAGTTCTACAGAACTCATCTCTCATACATCTTGAGTGTGAGAGCTCTTTTGCAGGCTGTCTAGTTTTGCTTGTTCATGAATTTACTTTTCATCATTAGTTGACTGACAAGATGAATATAGTTTGCAACACAAATAAAATAGGAATCAAAGTATTTTGAAAGCAGTGTTGATTTTAAAAATGAGCCTTCATAGTTATTGAAACACATAGGTCCCAAATAAAATCTGCGTAGCATTTATGTTAATAGCAGCAAATTTCTATAGATTTTGAGCAGCAAATTTCTATAGGTTTTGAGCTGCCCAATTATCTCTCTTTTTCACACCTGAACTGCTGACTTTCTGTCTGTTCTTTCTTACATAATGGTTACTTTTTCATTGTTTAAAAATGCAGAAGATTTTCCATCAGACTTTTTTCTTTCCCCCTTTTTAGTCTTGCCTAACTCTGTATGTCTTGTATCATTTTACCTTGTAGGGTCCACTCTGAAACGACTATGTCTAGGCAAAGATCACAGTAGTAGTAACTATCCCTCTCTCTTTTGTTTTTTGGCTTTTTGATATTTCTTTCTGAGCATGGGCTGCTTTATTTAAATATCATCTAGTGTTTTATTTAAACAGCAGATATTGCATTCATGCTGGCATTTAAATTAGGCAGCATATGAATTAAGAGCAGGTATCTCGTTGGTAGCTTTGCATGCTGGTGCTGCTTTTGGATGCATGCCTGTGGCAAGATCATTGTGTTTTCAGTATGTACATGTGTGTTTATGAGACAAAGCTGAGTCATGTACTTACCTAATATTTTCATTAACACTGCTTCTTTACAATGCTGTTTTGCTGCTGGTTGACTAATACAGCTTAACACTTCCTCACAGCTATTGAGATGCTTGAAGTACTGAATAGTTGATGAGGTATAATCCTTGAAAAAAGCACTTATCTTTTCGCTGGTTTGTTTTTCAAAAGAGCATAAGAATTCACATAAGTTGGGTGCACTGTAGGTTTTTAAAGGAAGGTGTGTGTGTTTATGTGAACAGAGAAAATCACTAACAGATTTACTCATAGTGCACACCATGATTGTTGAAAATTCATGGCAGCAGAAACAAGATTTTAGTACATTGGCTCATCATAAATAATGTCATTTCACTACAGCTTTGAACTTTTTTGCTTCAGATGTTGGTCTTACAGGAATTAGTATCCAAATATTATTTTCAAAAAGTTGGAAAATACTTTATTCAATTGATATTGCTTATTTCACTTTATGTTAAATATTAATTGTATCACCTTGATCCCAACATGTTCTGAATGATTTTTTTCTAATTAGCTGCCCCAGTGTCAGGATATAAGAAGGTTACATATTTCCATAATAAAGCCAGTCTAGCGGCATTCTGATGTCATGAGCCCGATCATAGCCACTCTGCTTTTTAAACCCCGGGGTGTATAAGGAGAAACCTGGGAGTTCTGTGGGAGCAGGAATGTTTGGGTGGCTGCAAAGATACTTTTGACTTGTTTCATTTAGGGCTTATGGAAATCAGGCTTCTGCACAGGAAGAATGTGACTTTTCCAGGCAGCCTGATCCAGCAGCCTGGACTGCAAGTAACCAAAACTAGAATCCCTCTGATCAGCTGTTCAGGGGTCTGTGTGGTGCTATGGACCGAAAATCTAGAAGTCCCAATCCAGTTGAGATTTTGAATATTAACAGTGCAATCCTATGCATGACTATTCAGAAGTAAGTCTCACTGAGTTCAGTGTGACTTATTCCCAGTAATTCTGTATAGGATTGGAGCCTAAATGGTATGCATCCAGAGTCAAAGGGAAAACTGATGCTGATATTACGAAGCATAAATAATATGTCCCTGACATCTGTCCTACCTTTAGTTTATCTATATTGCATTTTCTATTCTTTTTTTAAAAAAATAATAATTCCAGTGGATTTGTATAAAAGCACATGTCCAATATTTATTTTGGGGTTGATGAATGAAAAGAATATATTTACAATGCACTTTTGTAGGCTATCTCTAAACAGTGGTTTACATATAATTCTTAAACCATTTTTGAAGCAAAAAATGTTCTTCAGAAGAAGCAGCTGGATGAAAAACTGATAGTTATGGTTTTGGAAAGTTTGTGAAATGGAGTGAACGTAACCAAATGAGAACAGTAGTGTGCCATTGTTGATGTACACTGATTGTTTTCTTTCTGTGATGCCTTAGGATCCTCAACAAACAGTCTTGTAGCATATCCAGACCCTCTACCACAAGCAACGCTACAGGTTCAAGTACAAGCCAACAACAGTAACAACAAGAAAGGAACTTTCACAGATGATCTCCACAAATTGGTGGATCAATGGACAAGCAAAACTGTGGGAGCTGTACAAGCAAAACCATCCTTAAACCAACTCAAGCAGAACCAAAAACGGCAAGACATGGAGCCAAAGGCTAATCCCATGCAGACACAGAATGAGGCGTGTGGAGTAAGTGGCACTCCTTGAAGAGCGTTACATTTTACTTTGTGTCTGAGAGCCATTGCAGAGCTGATGTTTGGAGGACATAAGCTGAAAAGAGTATATTTCATATAAATATCCATTTCACTTCATTAACTACTAAAAATAGCTTAAGAATTTTTGTCTACTTGGACTTGATCTTAACAATGTATGGTTCGGTACATAACTTTTTACAAATGGAGAATTGTGACAATAGTTGATACACAGCAATACATTCACTGGTAATCAAATGTTGCTTGTCTCAAACATTTTTTAAAAAACATTGCTGAAGTTTCTTTTATATTTTTTTCAAATGTATCACTAACCTTCCTCCAGTAGTTGGTTTGCTGATAGCAGTTGGCAGGCTGTTTTTCGGAAAGAGACTGTGCCACCTTTAAAAGGGAAAGTTGGCATCTGGCAGTGCAATCCTGTACATGTATACTCAGAAGTGAACCCCATTGAGTTCAGTGGGACTTACTCCCAGGTAAGAGTATATCGGATTGCAGCCTAAATGCTCTTTTTAATAATCTTCATCAATAATTACATGATATTTTTACAGATATCCTAATAGAAAAGTTAATTTAATGATACCAGTGTGGTTTAAAGTGAAAGATGGGCACTCTGTCATCTCACCATGCTGCCATCACCACTACCACCCATTTCCAGTGCTACACTTAATTATCCTCAACCACCATGTGTTTCTGAGTGCATGTAAAAATATGTATGCAAATACTAAGCCATAAGACCATGGCTTGATCCAGTGCACACACACAACCTACACACACACACACACACACACACACACCTACTGCAAGCAGGTGCTGTCCCCAGTCTCTTTGACACTGGGGATGTTCCACATAAGCAATATAAATGGGTAACATCCTCTATAGTTCAGAAGAATAGGGCAGCTCCTCTTCATGGACAGCTCTTTGTGTGTAGAGCTACTAGATCAGGGCACGTGTTGTAAGAGGAGATGTATGGAGAATAGGACCGTATATGTTTAAGCGCAGGGGAATATCTGATAAATACCATTTATAAAAATTCACATGGTTTACCCAGGCTACGTTGCTAGAGTTTACTTCTAGGACTTTCCTGACAAATTGCTGCTGCTTTTCTTTGCTTCTACAGGGTCTGAAAAGCCGTAAGCATGAAGTTGTAATGATGAGAGACACAAGGCAAAGCTCAGAGAAAATGCACTAGGAAATTATAGTTCTGGAAGAGAAAGGGGGACGTATAGGAGGAAGAGCTTTCTGCCCTTAATCGAAATAATTAAATATTGATAGAAAACATCTAACATGTTCTTTTAAAAAATCTCTTGACTGTTTGAGCAGGTTCTTTTTTACAATATTTTTTTAATCAAAAGCTTCATCTTAGCAGTAGAAGTTTCATAGAACTCTGACACTTCCAAGTTTTTAAAAATTAGATTGTAATATTAAGGGAATGCATCAGCAAGAACAGAACTGAGTATAGGGAGTCTACCTTAGCAACCGGAAAAGTTCTCAGAATCTCAGGTCATGCTTCTTAGGAGGGATTTTGGCCTTGATAGCTGCAAATGGTAACAAGCTGTGCTAAAATGTCTATCTGCAAAAACATGCTTCTTATATACGTTGGGCTAATTGAGATCAATGTTGATTGCACGTTAGCACTCACTTGTCAGAAACAGCTTGAATATTTGTTTTAATCACTTGCCCAGCTTCCATTGCCTGAGGAAATTATGTGTGGTTAAATTATACTTGTGTTACAACACTGGAGCATCATCACATGCTCAACTGAAGGACTAATCAATGCAAGAAGCACTGTCATAATACAATGGGGTCTTAAAGGGCTGAAGCCCCCAACCCAGCGTGTTCATTTCCCCCCTCCCTTTCCAGTGAGACAGTTAAATGCAGGAAGTTGGTTTGTACTTCCCTAATCCTCTGGCCAATTGGGGATTACAGTCGCAATCGAGCAAGCACATTACATTTGCTCGTCTGATATGACAAGGATTTTGATAAAGCTGGTGCTAAGCTTCTGCAAACAATGTGTTCATATTCTTATAGCCAGTCCTAAGAGAAGAAAAGGGCTGAGAAGCACTGTACCAGAAGGAGAAACAATTTCTTCTGTCAGACTTTGTACATCCTTACAGTATACATTTGTACCTGATGGCTCTGCAGGCAACTCTCTACTAATAACGAGAGTTGTGTGCATGCTGTTTCAGTATGAATGTAGGACCTCTCTCTCTCTTTGCCATACACTATACACAATACTCACCTTGTGTTATTTTTACTCGACAAATGATTCTGTTGATTTCAGCATCGTCCTTTCTCTACGACAAAACTTTGTATATATTACTTGAAAAAGCCGGTGACTCTTCCTGGATCAGTTGCATAAAAGCTTACAAGAATTCTTTTGTCCTGTTTTATTTGCTTATCAAAATCGCAGTAGGCATTATAACCCACATCTCATTTTTCTTTCTTTGATAAAAAGGAACTCACTTCTCTTTGCTTCTATTGCAGTAAGAGAACTCCTACAATAAAGTCATCACTCACATCTTCCTCTCAATTTGGCTATGAATCATGAATGGCCAGCACAGATTGGTTCTTTTGTTTTCGAAGTCACTCATATGCGAGGACGGCCATTTTAGCTTGTAGATTTTTAAGCATCATGAAATGTGCATGGAACATAACTCAAACAGTAAGGGAAATCAGTAGTATCTATTAGTGGCAGCTCATAATTTGCAAACTCTTCATTCATGCTACCCTAACCCACATTCAACAAATCCTGAAACAAAAGCTGTTGTGAGAGCTACACAGGTAAACATAGCATGGATGAAATTATCTTAACGTTATAAGGGGAGGCAGATTGTTTTTACCTTCGTGTTATAATAATTTTGTCAGAAAAGAGATGAGGTAAGGAAAAATACTGTAAGATGGGAAGAAATGGCGAAACCAACTTAAAGAGTGAAGTTTCAGTGACTGGTAGGTGATCTTTTAAACAAACTGGAAATAGCAGGATTATACGTGTTTGAGCTTGGCTCTAGCTAGGGAGTAAGAATTCTTGTGTAGATGAAGAAGAACTGAAAATAGGAGAGAGTAAAGTCTGCACTTGCTTCAGTGAGTGTTTTCTGTCTATTGCTTTGTGAATAATGTAATGTTTGAGTAGCATTTGCAATTCATAATTATTTTTGTAAGTATATGAAAGAGAAGATCTGAACCACCCAGAGAGTTTCAGCTATTGGACTGTACAGAAATATAATTAAAAGGGGTGGGTGGGAAATAGGCTAACAAAACATTTGAAGCAATCCAAAGAAAGGGATTCAGTAGAGAATATTGTTATGTTGAAGGTGTAGTAAACATTTAATGAAAACATTGTTTTAATTTCTGTTTTATGATAGACATAAGCCTGATCTCTAATCGTATGTGACAACTAAAATTTGGATCCATTCAATCCTGGGTTCAGGCTTGATTTTGGGACAGAAATGGCTTTGGTCACCTTGGTGGATGACCTACACTGGGAATTGAACAGGGGAGTGTGTCCCTGTTGGTTCTTCTGGACTCTCTGCAGCATTCAATTTCAGTGGCCGGGTACCGGTTAGATGGACGATTTAAAAATACAATAAATAAAAATAAATAATCAATCATGGTATCCTTCTGGACCATTTGGCTGATATGGGACTTGGGGGCACTGGTTTGTGGTGGTTCTGGTCCTATTTGGCAGAATGTTCTCAGAAGGTGGTGTGGGGGAACCGTTTGGAGTCGTGGCCGTTAGCTTATGGGGTTCCTCAGGGCTCAATATTGTCTCCTAGGCTTTTTAACATTTACATGAAGTCACTGGGGAAGGTAATCCAGATTTGGGTTGAGTCTCATCACCATGCTGATGATACCCAGCTCGCTCGCTCTCTTTCTCAACTGATGTCAAGGAGGCTAAGGAAGTCCTGAACCGTTGCCTGGATGCAGTGAGGGATTGGAGGTGGGCGAACAAACTGATGCTCAATCCAGACAAGACTTGAGTCCTATTGGTCAGTAGACAAGCCAGTCTGGGATTAGGGGTACAAATTGTTCTGGATGGGGTTGAAGGACCAGATTAACATCTTGGGGCTGTGCTTGAATCCAGCTTTGCCCCTGGAGCTTTGCTCCTGCTGTGGGCATGAGTTCCTTTGCCCAGCTTTGGCTGGTGTTCCACACAGATACACACTCCACCTTCACATACACACACACACACACACACACCACACACACACAACAAACATACACTCACATGCACACTTTCTCCCCTCACACATGCACACACACTTTCTTCCCACAGACACTCTTATGTCAGGGCTTGCCAGCACTAGGAAGGGAAACTCTTCCCTTTTCTCTGATTTCTTATCAGAGATCTTTGGCAAGGGAAGGGTTTCCCTTGCTAGCACTAGTGATGTAATGGAAAACCACAGAGAACTGAGATAAGGAAATGGTATCCCTTGCTAGCACTTATCTCAGATTTCTGTGGTAGAGTCCTGCACTACGGCCCATGGGCTACGGGCTGTGTACCCCTGAATTGGAAGCATCATTTTACTTCAAGAACCTTGACGATTATAAAAAGAAATTAAAGGAACTCCAATAAAATGTATGCCATGCTTAGAAGAGTGAGGAAAAAACTACAAAAGCGTGCCAACATTGTTAAATAGCACAGTCAAATGAAGAAAGTAAAACAATGACAAACCAAATGTAAATCTGAAATTTGAAGAACTAATGGCTCAAGATACAAACATTCTAAATATCTCAAGCAGACTGTGAAGACCTCCAAAAGGATACCTTCAAACTGGGTGACTGAAGAGCAAAGTGACTGATGGGATTCAACATATGCAAGAGCAAAGCTTATTAGGGCAAAAGAATCCGAAACTAGCTGTAACACCCAGGAAAGGTATCCTTGGGTCTTAGTACAATGCTTGTAGATACAGTGCCATTCAGATTTTGGGCTTTCAAAACACTTGAATATGTCAGCATGTTATATAAAAATGAATAGCAAGTTGCCTGCTAAATGCTGGGAGTATTTGTGGAAAGATCTTCATCTTTGGGCTGCAGCTGAGTGGGCTGACAAATGCCAGCCCCAAATCCCCTACCAAATTCCCAGGTTGTTTTCTGCTTCCTCCTTTACAGTCCTGTTAGGTACCTTCCATCTCTCACCACATCCTTTCACTCCTTTGCCTCTTTCTACTGCCTTAACTGCTCCCTTTAGTTAGGCCTCTACTGCCCGCCAGTGGTGTAGTGGCACATTTTGAAGTGCATGTGCTCATCATGACAGGCATCCATCAGCAGAATGGAGAGGGGGCAATTTTCAGCAACTCCCCTCCTGCAGTCTCTGGCACCTCACCCAAATCTGCTCTGGAGGGTTGGAGGACCCTTCAGAACAGTGTAGGAGGCGGCATGGAGGGGCTGCAGGAAGATGAGGAATTGCTGGAAATCACCTCTCCCCATTCCACTGATCAATGTCTTCTATCTGAAGGAGGACACCGATTGGATACTACCCAGGACTGTAGGCCCGCAATACCCAAATAGATGAGCCTGAGCCAAATCTATCCTGCAAAACAATTTTATTTGACCCTAGATGGGTCATGTGACAAAGGGGCTCTGGTGAACAATGTGACAAAGCCAGGGCGGTGGGCAGTAATACACCCAGGAGCCGACGTGGGGGGGGGGGTCCCTTGCTTTGTGGGAGGCTGGGAAAAATTGCTCCAGTTGCCCCACTGAGCAGCCTTGATCCTATGCTTGTTTACTCAGAAGTAAGTCCCATTTACAAAGTTCTATTCAGCCTAAGGCTGCAATTCTAACCACACTTACCTGGGAGTAAGTGGTATGGAACTCAATGGGACTTTTAATTAGATGTGCATAGGATTGTACTGTTAGTGGCTTTCTAAAACCTATGTATTTGCACCAGAACTCCCTAAATATGCCTTCCCCCTCTTTCAACTTCTCACTTAAATTCATTTTCTGGCTTTAAATATTTTCACTCTATCTCCTGGGTGTAATTATCAATTTGACCCTGATCTTGTAGACAATGGGATGTTTTGCCCCAAAGAAACATCATTCAGGAGTAGGTGCCAACTTAATGGAATCACTGCCAAAAGTTGTAAATTATATGTGAAATTAAAACCTGCTAACTAAATCCATGGGGGGACCAGACAGTCTCTTGTACAATAATTGCTTTTGTGCCATTTGGTCTATATTTAAGCTCATAATTCTCAGGAAGTCAGCTGCTCTCCATGTTTAGAAAAGAAACCTCTTTCTCTCATCCAGTTCTGCAATGTCCAGATATTTTCAATGAGCAGTGAAGCTGAACTACTCAGTGAAAGAGCTGTGTGTATGTGTGTGTGTGTGTGTGTGTTCATGTTCAAATGTCTACAAAAATTCCCTGGGGAGATAGTTAAATGATGCTGCTGTGCAGTAGTTGAAAGAAGTGGTGAGGAAAGGAAATTAACTGCTTGCTGTAGGTTTTTCTATTGACAGATTGGTATTTTTGGATTTGGCTATAAACTACTTGCAATGTGCATGGATGCACAGTTTTCCAGCTGATGCTGAAGAGAGGTGTGGGGAGAATGGTCAATTTTGGTGGTGGCGGTTGCGGGGTTGTAGTTGTTGCTTTAAGGAAAGCTGTGACTGTTATCAGTTCCTATTTACTGATGGAGAAAAAAAACAAAACCTGAGCTATTTTGTGGTGCACCACAATGACTAAAATCCGTTTGAAACGTAGACTCGCCAGAGGATTCAACTGGAGCGCATTATTGACCCTTTCTGTGTATATGAACCCGGAGGGATTTGTATTATGGCGACACAATGGGAAGGGTTTCTGTCTTTATCACCTCATTCACAGTCTCAGCCACTGGAGGGAGCAAGTCCAGCACACACCCTCGGAATAATAGAGCAGGACACAGTTGGGTTGAAAATGATAACTTCTATAAAGAAATAATATTGCACTGCTCAGTTAGGAGGGTACAAGCATAATAGCTGTGCTTTTTATGTTTGTTTTTGTAGGTTAATTCAGTAAGAACAGGAATGGGGGAAAAGTGCATTGTTCCAGTGTCTTGCCCAAAGCCAGCTGCATTAACTCCTGGAGTTTCACCATCCATGCCAGTGCCTATGCCAGGTACTATCCTTTCTGGCACAGTAAAACCTTATGATGTGATGCCTCTTTGTCAATATGGAGGAGTTTTCCCTATGCCACTTTTTGGAGTGCAGTGGTCGGGCCCGACAGTACAGCCTGGGATTGTAGAAGGCCAGAGCATTGCACAGTTTCCAGCGCTTGGCAAAAATGGCTTCCAGCTCTTTCCAGTGCCACTGCAGCAACCTGTTGCCAGCCCACCAGGCCCTAATTTGAGAATAACCTAGCTTGGCCACCTCTTGGTAGCTGATGATGATTTGCAAATTACAAATGCAGAGTGTTTGAGCCTATAATAACCTGCTGGCACTCTGTTCCGGCCTATTAGTGCACACGACCATACACTGCATCAAGCAATCACTGTGAAGTTTTCACACCGATTAGTTTGTTGTTATGGCAATATTTGCTTCTCCTTCATTGCCGAAGACACTTTATTTTGTGTTCTGGTGTTTGAAACTGCAGCCTTCAACATTGAGGTACTTGAATTGATGGTTAAGACAACTGTATTAATCCTGCAGGAGTATAGTGCCTTGAATTCAAGCTTTTCAGTTCCAGCTGGAAAGATGTAAAATTAATAATAATGATGATAATGATAATAATAATAATGGAAAAGTGTATTTTATTTACAATCTGCTTGTGTGAGGTTAAATTTTTATTTTTTATTTGCAAAAAATATAAATATATATATAATATAATATTGACAGTTTACATTTTAAACTCTTGACCACTTTTGTTTCATTTTCTCCTGTAAATGCTTTTATTTTAAATGATGGTTAAATAGTGAGTTAAATTTGTTGGTTTAAATGTTTACAGGGTGAATTACTTGAGTATACTAACTCACGCTGGCTCAGCTTGTCTGAGCGTGGAAAGCTAAGCAGGGTCAGGCCTGGTTATTACTTGGATGGGAGACCCCTCCTCTAGTTTCCTGCATTGAGCAGCGGGTTGTTGGACTCGATAGCCTTGTAGGCTCCTTCCAACTCTATGACAGATCTATGATCTATAAGTCTCTTTTCATTTGAATGAAAAGTCATGAAATTGGTAACTTTGTTTTTACAATAGGAGCATTTACAAGAGTTTGAAAATAAGTTGTATATATGGGTGCAGGCAGGGCTTTTTTTCTGGTGGAACTCACCGGAACTGAGTTCCAGCACCCTTTCTTCTATTAATTACATTACAATTTAATCGCCAACTACTCCCGAGGAAATGTAATCCAAGAGTTCCGGTACCCTTTTCTCCAGAAAAAAAGCACTGGGTGCAGGTAATAGCTTTGGGCAGTGCAATTCACTTTGTTATGCGTTTTTTTCCTGGAAAAGCTGTTGCAAGTAACAACTTCTGTTTTCATTTGAAATAGCAAATTTGGCAGGCAGATGCCTCTCTCTCTCTCTCTCTCTCTCTCTCTCTCTCGTTTAGCTGCAGCATTTCTCCCTTTCTGTACAAATTATATAATTAACATAAATTACAAGATTACAAATCCATGCATGTTTCATCTGTGAAATAAGCCTAATCAAAATCTTGATTATAGGAGAGCCAGCCCATAGTTATTATAAGAACGATGTAAGTACAGAACTTTACTTGCATGTCATCTGTCTTTTGTTTCATCAATGGTTTTAGTTCAGAACAATATTTGTCCCCGAAGTGCTTATAGTATTCTCACTGAAACGGAATTAAATGTGAAGCTTTATTTCCAACCACCCTACTTCAATTAAAAGCCCACACATTTGAATTATAAGAACGAGGACCTTCCCCCGAGCACGCGCAGCTGTGGGCGGGGAGAAACTTTGCGGACGTGGGGGAGGAGAGTCGAGGCTTACCTGTTGACGCAGGTAATTAGTCAGCATGGGGGCGGGGCTGCAGGAGCCAATATTAGGCCCAGCAGCCCCAACCCACACCCTCTTTGTTCTTTGCAGCTCCCTCCCTCCCGCCCTGTTTACAGTATGGGCTCCTTTGGTCGCCGTTAAGGGGCCGAGTAGGAATTTTGGTTCACCCCTTTTAGAGGGATGAGCGCGTTTCGCCTACTCCATACTGCAGCAGGGTTGGGGGGTGTTTGTAATCAATGCATAGCAAGTCAAATTTGGTCACATTTGGATAGTAGGCAGGTAAGTGCGGGTTAGGGCATTGATAGGGTGAGGTGAGCATACCTGGCACCATTCAGGTGACAGGCGGTTTCAGGAGGCCTCAGATTGATGGGTCAGTAGGCTCAGTCAGCTGAGGATCAGGAACGCCTGTGATGCCTTTGTGCTCGCCAAGCTTGTTGTCGTGAGACTCCGAGAGGGGTCGACGCAGCAAAGGCTCCCAACACTAGATAGTGGAAAATGGGGCGGCGGCAGATCCAACGCCACCTCCCGGTTTTGGATGCTCCGCCCAATTGGACAACTGAGTGGCCTAGGAGGCCGGATTAGAATAACCCACACTCCATCCCTTTGCAGTTCACTGTATGTAAATAAATGTGGCCCAGTTAAATACCAAACAGGTGTCTCGGCTCGTTATTTCCCCCCTACGTTCGCAATGTAAGTACAGAACTTTACTTGCATGTCATCTGTCTTTTGTTTCATCAATGGTTTTAGTTCAGAACAATATTTGTCCCCGAAGTGCTTATAGTATTCTCACTGAAACGGAATTAAATGTGAAGCTTTATTTCCAACCACCCTACTTCAATTAAAAGCCCACACATTTGAATTAATTTCTACATTTTTACTCAACACTGTAGATAGAATAGGCAGTTCTTTCCTGTCTTGATGTATAATTTCCCCCCCATCTTCATTTGGTTCACTTTACTATACATAGAATTTGCATCCTCACCTCTCATTCTAAAGGCACAAGGTAACTACTAAGATTGATTTGCAGATTGGTAAGTTTCTACTTGAAGAAACAAACACAAAACAACAACAACAACAACAGAGCAAACATAATGGCACGCCTCAAAAAAACCTTTACAATAGTAAAGTTGAAGGTATGCTGCTCTCTCTCTTGCTCTCTCTGTTTCTTTGTGGCAATGACATTCTGACCTCCCTGCTGAAGGGGTGGAGCTGTCTTGTGCTGCCGGTCTGTGAATTGTATAGTTCTACTGTACTTTGAGCATTAAGAACTATCTGAAATATTTTGTTGGTATCATTTAGTTTATATTATTCCATCAATTCGGTTAGAATTGAATTTTGTAGAAGAAGATGCAGAGTCTTCTGCTTTGGCAAAATACAGACTGTAGTAAGAGATTTCTGTTCTCTGTAACATGTATCTTTCATTTGTTTGAGACTTTATTTTAGAATCATGTGTGTATGCTTTATGAGCAAAATATGGAAAATCTGTCCTCGCCACTTCCCCCTCGGCTTGCACTGAAACCTCCAGTTTGTTGCTATTGCCTGTTGTATAGTCCAGCCCCTTGTATATGGACAGTCAGTGGCACTAACCCCTCACTCTTGAGAGATTGTATATATTCAAGAGAAGAAAAAATAAACATTTTTGTGCTTGAAAAAATTGTGGAAAACCCAGTGTGTTGCTAAAATACTCAAATATTGTATGACAATACAGCTCTAGGGACTGCATTTCCCATAGCTTCAGACACTGAATTTAAAGGAGTCACGTGGCCAGTTCACAGTTAAGATGTCCACAATTAGGTGTGCAACATTTTCCATGTGTACCACACATTAGTTAGGGTCTTGGACTTAAAGTTAACCAGTTTTTCAGATGCTGAAGTACACAGAAATGCTACATACACAAACAATCCTTGTACCTTAGTTATAACAACACAGTCTATCACATTATATTAGCTCCTGCTGGAAGTTTTATTTCAGAATAACACCACAACAATGATTGACAATAGTTAAAAATATAAGTGTGCATGAAGGGTTTTCCTATGAACATAGGTACTCCAATCACCAGTGGTAAGGGACCAGCACCATATACAAGCAATGAGGCATGATTGTTAATTATGTTCTGTCACTGGTGTTATAACTCCTGTAACTGCAGGACAGACATTCACATTTTAGGCAGAAAGTAAGTATAAAAATAGGCTTACTATTCAGCCAACAACAACAAACCCACTAAAATATAATTCCCTTATTTCTTTGGTTGTGTATGTGGGGTAAGAGATAAAACATTCGGCCATTTGCAGGTAGCTGCGACATCAGGGGATGGGGAACATGAAGCCATTTAAGCATGGTAGATTTACCTTTGGTAAATCCATGCATGTTTCATCTGTGAACCTCCCATATACCCTTGGCATAAATGAAATTCAGTCACTAGCACAGAAGTAGATTGATGTTGGGAAGACACATAATTTAGGGGATTGATTGATTGATTTAGATGTATAGTCCAGCCCATCCGGAAGGGTCAGGGTGGGTGTATGCAATTTCATTTCAAAAAATATTTCCCCCCCCACATAAACATATTATTAGTAGTCCCACCCATCCCTCTGCTGGCTTAACTATGCCCAGAGGCAGAGCAAACCAAAAGGTCTTACGGCATTTCCAAAACAGTCTCTGGCTTGGACTTTGAAAAGTTTCCAGAGAGAGAAGGTTCCCATGACTGGGGGTGGGGGAACAAAGGGAAGGGCAGCTGCATAGGCTTCATTCTTGGCCATGACTGTTAGATGCACAAAGATGCCATCCTTAAAAGGGTGTTCTTGCTCGATACCATGTTTTTGCCACATCATCCTGGGTGAATCAGACTTTTTTTTTAAAAAGTCTAAAAATATAGTGCACAATTTGGTTAGCCCTTTCAGCTGTCATATTGAGGGCAGCAGGTTCCTGTCTTGATATACATGTACAGTGCTTTCACTATATCGTCATCATATTATTATTATTATTATTATTATTATTATTATTATTATTATTTTGTTTGGTTGGGGGGAACTAAGCTGTCATCTTGTGACAGGAGTGATTAAATAGTACGAGTGGCAGCAAGATGCATGACACAAGAAACCAACAACCACAAAAGTATATCGGACTCCATAAATAATTACGGTTCAGACATAGATTTCATAGAGATTATAGAGTTGGAAGGAGCCTACAAGGCTACATATTTTAGTTATTTATTTATTTAATATATTTGTTCACCGCCCATCAGCTGAAAGGCTCCCTGGGCAGTTTACAAAGAGAAACAAGATAAAAACAATCATCTTAAAAACAAAAGACATATCAATGCAGCATCTTGTCTAAATTGTTTAGTAGAGTTACTTCTTATATGTTACAATTTCATAGCAACGGGATGGCACTGACTGGGTGTGTGTGAACTTCAGAGGCACTCTTATCAGCCTATACCAAACAGACCCAGTTACTATTAAAAAGTGTACAACTAATCTTCTGGGTCCTCCTGCCATCACACCTAGTGAGACCAGGAGCTAGTTCTCATCTTATATCTGATAAGAGCAGGAGCTAGTTCTCAACTGATTTCCGCTGAGGAAGACTTCTGCCCGCAGAAATGTTGCTGGACTCTTGCTGCATCCTGCTGTCAGTGCAGCTAGCCTCTGGGATGTGCGCTTTCTGTTCATTAGCCTGTGCTATCAAAAGTCTGGCCCGTAGGGATGTTGGAGAAATCTGCAATGGATATTTGAATGAGTTTGGATCTCTACGAATCTGATTCCACAGCTTTTACTGAGTCATGTGGACTTGTGGACCATTTTTTTTTTTTTAACTTTTGGGGAGCTTTGCACAAACTTGCACTTGCACAAGTGGGATAAAATTCTCATACATCCCTACCGGGCACCCACTGATTCCATCAGTGAGTGGACAATGGAACAAAAGATGCCTGACAATCCATGAAAGACAGATAGAATGGATATCACAAAATTTGTACATCCCTAGGCCTGCGAGATTTCCTTAAATTATATTTTTGAATCTTAAATGTCTTGACAATTTGCATTTTTTCAACTCAAATTTGTTGTGATTTGCCATTTTACATAGGCTCAGGAATATGGGGGAGGGAGTACAGTCAGCAAGCTTATTTTAGAGATCATGGCAAGGTAAAGGGAAGGCAGCATTCTCATGCATTTTCTGCAAAATCAACACTTGGAATTCTACCTGGAAGATTAAAGAGAGCCAGTCGAGGTGCAGTCAGTGATGTGCTCCAGGTGACTGACTGATCATTTGCCACAAGGAAGGGGCTGCATTCAGAATCAGTTGTGACCTCTAAACAGCCACCAAGGGCAGCCTCAAATAGAGTACATTACAGTAACTCCAGCCTTGGACCAATGGCAGTAACAAGCACCATGTCTGAATCTAAAACAAAGGGTTACTCCTTCATCATGTGGATTTGGAGAAAATCACTATGCCAATGCCCCTCTCCTAGAGCATCCCAAGACAGTAAACGTTTAAAAAAAAAAGTGATGAATGTTCCTCTCCCCTTCCAGACCAGAAGCTCTGTCAGCCATTTTTTCCCTTCAGATTTGTCAGCTTCAGCTTCTGTCACATTAGCTGTTTCCACTCTTCCTCCATTACCAAAGACTAAATAAGCACTAAGACAGCAGGACTAGGTCCTGCAGTTGGCATAATATCTCACCCTAAGCTTCCTCAGGATCTTATTCTACTGCCTCTATGCATATTGAAGTAGAGAAGAAGCTATCTGAAGGCATCTAAAATAGAAGATGAAGATAGAGGGATATCTGGCCAGCAGGGTCATGTCAATATTTGCTCCCCACCCCACCCCTGCATCCAGCCAACTGCAGGGTGCAAAAGATAAATTTCAGGCCATCAGGTTCCCTGCCCTCCTGAAAAAGAGCTGTTGATTACCTCCACATTGTGCCAACCCCGTCACTAAAACAAATAGGTATAGAAATATTTGCAGTTACGTGATCAATTCACTTGTCATTCAAGATATTATGGGATTTTAAAGTTTTCTACCACAGCTCAGTTTAGCTACTGGATGTAAGTGATATTGTGTTCCAGGAAAGTCAGAGATTATGTGTTGGCGTGTGAGCAGAGTTGGGAGATTTATAATCCTATCTGTGTGCTAACAGAAGCCTGAAATTCCACACAATCTTCCAGATCTCACCTCCCTACGCAGCGTGCAGCGTGTTGTGTCGGTGCCAATTTTGACCAGCCCAGTCTGCCCTTGTAATCAGACTTGCTTCCAGCTTCCCCGTTGCAGATTAATCCATGGAGTCAGGAAACACTCTGTAACACCACAGGTCTATTTCTACCTGTTTATTTACTTAGCAAGTAAAGTTCTACAGAGTATACATTTCCTAGTTACAGTCCATGTGCAGAGTATAAATGCATAGCAAGCATTACATCCAGTGGAGTAAGTTGAGATTAACTCCACCTCAGCAAAGACGTTACATTGTTGCAGGAACAAAGTCTTAGCAAGAAGAACCAGAAGAAGAGAGAAAGCAGTCCAGCTTCTCTCTAAGATGGCTTCAGACAGAAAACAAGTTAGCACGTCATCAGAACATACAACCCATGTGACCAGCTCATGTTGTTCTCACAGCCCAGAATCAAGGATTCTAGTAAGACATAACAAAACCTGTTTACAGCCATTCTGTCTCTTCCATGTGTAAACAATGTGCTGCAGCTGGTAAAGTGATACATATCACAACATTATGAAGTTACAGAAGAATGGTTTTCATTGAACAGTCTTCTCCAACTTGGTGCTCTCCAGATGTGTTGAACTACAGCTCCCATCAACCTGAGACAGAATGGCAAATGGCCATGCTGTCTAGGGATGATGGTAGCTGTAGTCCAACACAACTGGAGGGCACCAGATTGGGGAAGGCTGGTGCGGAACATGGGCTTATTAGGTCCAGTACCAGATCATAAAACTCACGAAGAGCATTGTTAGATACAATTTTAGAAACAAACCTTGGACAATAATGTTAATTCTTGTGCATTCAGGTTTCTACTGAAGGTATACAAAAGTCACTAATACATTTCATGGACCTTTTTAAATGTAGCCACACATATGAAGAATCATGTACTGTTCTCTGAGGACACTAAATATAAAGGATTCAAAAGATAGCAACTATTCAAGTATTCATAAGAAAAGCTCTGCTGCATGCGCCCAAGGGTCCATCTAGTCCAACATCCTGTTTCCAATAGTGGCCAGCTATATGCCTCCGGAAAACCCACAAGTTATACACGAAGGCAACAGTATCCCCAGTATCTGGGCTCTTCTTACCTCCAGAATCCAGGAAACTGTTTCCCAGCCATCATCTTCATCATATACATTTGGAGCTGGTAGTGAAAATAATTTTTGATGATAACACAAGTTTGAATGTTAGGTTCTAGAAACTTTGGCTGTTCAAGGTATTCCTTTCAGATTGGCTAACCCACCCAGCCCCCACACACACTTTAAAAGTATTTATAACCTGCCATTCAACTTCTGGTGACAAGATTGGAAACATTGTATCTCTCTCTATCTCTCTCTCCACCCACCTACCCTCGCTCTATGTATGTGAATTTTGAAATTCTGTGTGTATGAGCAAGAGAACCAAGAATAGAATTTAATGATCTGCATTATTATTCTAGCAACCTTGTAGATACCAAAAAACAAAGCAAAAAATGACTTGGTGGACATACTGATCTCACGCATGGAAAAAACATGAATTGAAATGAAACGAAAGAGAAAAAAAGTCTCAGGTGCCAGTTAAAATGTTTTATTGCCCAACGCGTTTTGGTTTATACCTTTGTGGGGGGCCAAAAGTTTCTCCAAATATGCTCAGAAAAAAAGATCTTTGAGTATCTTGTGAGTATCACAAGCGTATTTGTAAAAACTTTTGGCCCCCGATGAAGGTGTAAACCGAAACGCGTTGGGCAATAAAACGTTTTAACTGGCACTGGAGACTTTTTTCTCTTTCGTTTTGTTTATACATTGGTGCCTTCCCCTCTTGTTCTGCTTTCTTAAAAACATGAGTTGGTCATTGAAAAAATCATAATCTGTCGACTCAGAAATCATAACAACTGAAAATTGATTACTTTGAATTTCTTTTCATTTGATTCATGGTCATTTGTTGCTAGCTACCACATTTTAAATGTGTGTCTGCAGCCATGAGAAGTTAAAATGTCCTTAAAGGTAAAGCTGGGATTTTGTCAATTTTGACAAGAACCTACATGTCTCAGAAAAATACATCAGGAGTTATTCGCAGTTTGTGGGCCATAAGTTGCCTACCAATGAGAATGGTTATGTTGGCTTTTTAAAATGTTATGCACGCTAATTCCTACATGTTAAAATGGACTGTCAGAAATTGTGTTCCATCTCTCCTTGTTATTTATTGCATCCATACTGCAAGAAACTGGTGGGGGAGAAAGGTTTATTCTCTGCCCTACAAGAACAAGCATGTGCATAGAATGTGCTCAGCATGCTACACTTCATTGTTAATAGAAAAACAATGACGTGAACACTGTGGCAAAATATACAAAAGTGCAGTAGGGACTGGAACACTAGTGTTCACACTTATTTATTTATTTATTTATTATATTATATCCCAGCTTTCCTCCAAGGAGCCCAAAGCAGTGTACATCCTCCTCCTCCTCCTCCTCCTCCTCCTCTCCATTTTATCCTTACAGCAACATAGGTTAGGCTGAGTCAGTGCGCTTCATGGTCAAATGGTAACATCTGAAGAGGGGATGTTTGTATCACCTCTTCCCTCACTTGATGAGACATGTGAGCTATAACCTGCCATTGAAACCCATTCATCTCACACCACGGGACATGTGTGACGTCTACCTTTAGGTGTTATGCAAGAAAGAGGAGGTTGGCTTTTAGGATTCATGGGAGTTTATGATTATACCTCCTGTTTGAAAAGCCATTGCGCTATTTGGCAAGATCAGACAATGATGGGAGAATAGATCTGAGTACTGTAGTGGTCAATTAAGATTCTAAGTTTAGAAGGTTGCAGCTTGAGTTAACAGCTGCTCTACTTGTGGCAGCCACTTTTTCTTGGTGGCTTGATTGATTGATTGATTGATTGATTGATTTGTCCACCACCAAGATGAACATCTACCAGGAGAAGCTGCCATGGCCACAAGAAAGAAAGCTTCTATTTAGTAGGAAACATGATGGAATGGAAGTGAAAGTTCACAACACCGACAGAATGAACCTGCTAGTTTATAGTGTCTTTCAGTCCCTCTCCAGAGCACTGCTCTGAAGTTCTTAGAAGGCCACACCCTGCCTGATACCATAAGTCAACCTGGTGTCCTCCAGATATTTTGGACTACTGCTGCCAGCATTTCTGACCATTGGCCATGCTGGCTGGGGCTGATTGGAACTGAAGTCCAAAACAACTGGAGGGCCCAAGGCTGGGGGAGGCTACTATATGCTAAAATACTTTGGATTCATTCCAGAAAAGATTGAGCGGAACTCCACTAGCACAACAGGGCTCTCCTGTCTCCTCCCAACCACTACAGTCAGCTGTGTCCCCCAAAGGGTTGATGGGTCCTTTGGAATGATATGGGATTGGGTGGTGCAGCAAGAACAGAAAACCAGAGGAATTTGGCAGGGGTTACCTTGTGGAAGTGCTTTTCCCCTCATGCAAGACATCTTTGGATCCAAGCCTTGGTGAATGGCATACATACACATGTACGCACTTGTGTGTGTGCGCACACACAACTCATGTTTGCAAATTTGATTACCAGAAATGCATGCCTCAGTGATGTAGACTGTAAAAATATCAAATCTCTTTGATTGCGTTGACTAACAGCACAATCTTACGCATGTTTGCTCAGAAGTCAGTCCTGCTGAAGTCAATGAGACTTACCCCGACGTAAGTGTGCCTAGGATTGGAACCTAAGAGTTAATAATCTGTGCCTGTACCTTTATTCAGCATGACCGGGCAGTGGGGAAGCAGTATGGTTTGCTTATGTGCTAATCCATGCATTGACTGTGGATGCATGATGTCAGTATATTTTGACAACACACTTCATGTGCTATGGCTGGGTGCATGATACCCTACTGTGCAGTTCTGTGACTATACAGCCATGATAAAAGTTAGCTAATATAATCTCTTGGAGAATATTTAGACTACTTACAATCCAATTCACGTCTACTCAGAAATAAGTCCCACTGAGTTCAATGAGACTTACTCGCAGATAAATGTGTATAGGATTGCAGCTTTAAATAACCATTCATGTTAATTAACCCTCACGCAGGAGGCCTCAGCCATATGGTGCTTCCCGACAATGTCTTGTCACTTTTTCTTCAAGCAATCGATATACAATGATTACTTGTTTTGGGCGTGGTAGGGTTCCAGCACTGCAACATTCCAAAATGCAGTATTTCCTCACTGAGGAAATGCAATTTCCACCCCTCCTCTCCTCTTACCCCTTCAACTACAGAAATCATTGCTATTATGAGTGTTGTGTGGAATGTGGTTGGATGACAGTCACAGGGTCCTCTTGACATCATTAATGATGAGACACACAATCTCTTCCACCATGGCTGCAACATTTTGTATGATGACTATAATTAGCAATATGATTTATATCTCCTGCCTTTTAAAACTAATGTTTATTCAAAGTGGCTTGCCATAATAAAAAATAACACAAACATATACTAAAATAGTCCAAACTAAAACAATCAGAAACTACAGCAGGATTAAGAAGTCCTATTATCATTATCTTTTAAATTGTTTAGGGGCTGAGCCGCAACTGAGTGTGGGAGGCATTCTCAAGTCTGGCTCCCTCACAGAGGAAGACCGAGTGCCTGCTTCCCCTATACACACACACACACACACACACACACACACTTACATTAGGACACAATATTGTCCTAATTGTCCTGGTGCTGGATTAGGATTAATGCAAGCATAGTGCTGAAGGGATTCAGGGAATTTTGGGTTCTTTATCTTCCAGAAAGGCCATAGAGCCTTCACGCTGGCTCAGCTTGTCTTGAGTGTGGAAAGCTAAACAGGGTCAGGCCTGGTTATTACTTGGATGTGAGGCCCCTCCTTTAGTTTCCTGCATTGAGCAGGGGGTTGGACTTGATGGCCTTGTAGGCCCCTTCCAACTCTATGATCTATGAATCTATGACTTACCTAGTATTTGTTTCTTTCACAGTATAATCCTATGTGAAAGATTAGAGTAAATCACTTATTTGGGAGTAACTGCCATTGCGTGGAAAGCTAAGCAGGGTCAGGCCTGGTTGTTACTTGGATGGGAGACCCCTCCTCTAGTTTCCTGCACTGAGCAGGGGGTTGGACTCGATGGCCTTGTAGGACCCTTCCAACTCTATGATCTATGAATCTATGATTCTAACAGGGCTGAGTAGATACATAGGGCAGAATCCAAAGGGGTGCTTACGCCCCCACTGATTCTCTTATGCCCCGCCAATTCCATTGTGCAAGCGCCACACCCCTCACTTGTCAACACTGTTAACCCCATTGCTTCTAGGGGCCTTATTAAAGGCTGTTGAGCCATGCACGCATTGTAGTGCTTCATTATATGGAAAATTATATGGTTATGTTTTATGGGATTTTGCAGCACATGGAACAACCAATACATGGCTTCTCTTTATTTCCTTGTTTTCATTTCAAAAATCAAGTCAATCTGTTTTTCTCTTTGCACATTGTGCCATATATACATTTATGTACATCAACTGTAGATGATCTCTGTCTTTATCATCCATCCATCTCCTTTGAGATCTAAAGTATGCAATCCATTTTCATATGGATAGAAAAGTTGTAGTTGAAGTTTTATAATGATGTACTGTCATCCCAAACTGAATGGCTTTGCAGGGGACTCTCTGTTTTGCTTGAACCAACCAAATACTTTGTTTGGGGCTGGGGGGGAAAGCAATTCATTGAGCTTTCAGCATGGCACAAGTGTGTGTGATTGTCATGACTTAGGTGGAGTTGGCATACTGTTTTTGTAAGACACCTGAAATATCCATAAAACATGGATATCTAGACTATGTAAAGAAACCTTATCTTTAATCTATTTGTGTCTGTAATCATACATGGTTTTGGTATTGTTTTTTTTAGATTCTGAGCAAGAGAACACCAAATGACACATGGCCAAGCTCGGATATAGGGTCAACCACAAGATCTTACTTCAATTAAAGAAGAGGAAGAAAAGCTGGGAATTGATGTCACATGTGAGAGATTCTGTACTATTCTTGTCCATTCAATTCAATTTTGTAACTTCTTTCTAAGCTTTTTTTTTTTATTTATAGTTGGAAATTCAAACATTATGCAAAAATAAACTATAATTATTTTGAGGGAAAGACTTTTGGTCACAAGTGATCCAATTTTTTTCTTATGATGTAAGATTTAATTAAAATGAGTAACCACATAATTATTTAACACAGCCAAATTAACCACTTTCTAGTTTGACTTCATTTGGAAAATTCTCTAGTTCCACTAAAAAAGTAAATAAGACTCCCCTTGTCAGAAAACTAGCATTCGATTAAAATGTGATGAACAGAGCCATCCTACCTTACTGGTTGGGGGAGATCTGCCGATGGAGCAACTGTCACATCCCATGTCTGACCATTTCAGCCAGAGCAGGAGGTGTAGCCAGAGCAGAAGGTGCAGATGGCTTTCCCCCTTTTCTCTCCCATTGACTGCAGTGGAGAGGGATTTACTATGCCAGCTCCAGGTCCTGCGTAGTCTTCCCCCAATTCCATGGGCAAGTTAGAGGAACTACACCCTCCCCAACATGCTCCTGATACACCCACAACCACTGGTGAAATGCCACTGGGACATCTACACCTGTAGAGCTTTCTGCTGACATATTGAGGGACCTCTGGTGGCGCAAGTATTGTCCCGCCAGTGGATCTCCCTCTCTGCTCTTGGAGTGGCACTTACGCTATTCCCTATGGTCCATCAACTGGCCTCCTGGGAAAGATAGGGTTGCTCCCTAAAATTCAGGTTCATATAGGCATTTTGACATTGGGATGATGTGGCAAAGATCCCATGTGTTGACTGTGTTGTCATGATATGCTCAAACAGGAACATCTTTGACATATTGATTGAACCTAGAGAAGGTGAGTTCCAACAATGACCTGTGTTCATATATTCATGACTGGGCTTCATGCTGAGAAAGTTAACCCCTTAGCATCGAGTGAATTGTCCCTGACATTTAGGATCAGGCTAAAAAAAGGAAAGGAAAGGAAAAAAAGAAGAGGTCTAATGGAGTCCCTGGATATTAGACACCTAGTCTGCATGGTAAAACTATTGTTTGGATGTTGTCTCTGAGCCACAATAACTTTTGCTTAATAAAAAACAACAACTAATCATACAAGAAGAATGTCCTGCTAGATTCTAGCTTTAATTGTTATCACATAGAACATCCCATACCTGAAAGTTTAAAAACAAAGCTCACAAATTGGATGCATTATAGCAGCATACAATGAAGTGCCTTAGAAAAAGCTGTATGAACTGCCCAGAAACTGAAAGCTCCAGCTGTTGGGCAGTATAGAAATTTAGTTAGTTAGTAAATAAGGCCCAGCCTAAGCACATTGATACAGAAAATAAGTCCTACAACTCCCAGCATGCCCCAGCCAGGGATGCTGGGAGTTGTAGGACTTTTTCCCCCTGTATAAACATGCATGGGCTTGTGCCCTAAATGTACTAATAAACTGCTTGGCTTATTCCTCAGCCAGATTTATTGGGCTGGAAGTGCTGTGGATGAGTTGCTATTCCTGTGGGCTCTCGCCCTGTGCATGCACGCACGTACACACACACACACACACACACACACACACACGTTCATTCAAAGGGAGGCCTCCACTGTATTTCAGACATTCCACAATATTTGCATGTGTATCCTTCCTGCGATACTATCATGTACAATATCATCCTATTACAAGAGCTATAAGTGGGCTGTTTTCTCCGAGGGAAAGGTAGACTTCCTACTATCAACTATTCTCCACTTACACACACACACACACACACACACACACACCCTCCCACAGTTCCTGTGAACAAGTCGCTGTTGGGGGTGTGTGCTAAAAGGACAGGATTAGCGGATACTCTGTCAGAAATGAAGCAAACCTAGTGACATGGCACAATTCACACAATAGACTGAGAAAGGCTAAGGAAGCGTAAATTGGGAGATGCCACTCCCCAGGTGCACAAAATGTTGTGCTACTCAGAAGATGCAGTCATGCAGTACCTCTGAAACAACAGTACTGAGTTCTTCTTCACACAGGGCATCCTTCAGCTATGGAACTTGCTTCCTCACAACGTGCTGATGACCATCAAGTTAGACAGCCTTGAAAGGGGATGAGAGAAATTCAAGTGGAGGATAAGGCTACCCATGTCTACTAGTCATGATGGCTATATATTACCTCCAGGATCAGAGGCTGCCGCATGCCTCTGAATTCCAGTTGCTGGGGAACAGAAGCAGGAGGGTGCCATTGCCTTCATGTCCCGCCCGTGGGCTTCCCATATGCATCTGGTTGGCCACTGGGGGAAGTAGGATGCTGGCCTTTGGTCTGATCCAGCACTGCTCTTCTTGTGCTCCCATGCTCAGTGGTGAAAGTATATGTCGACTCCAGTGTACAAACGGGAAACAAACACACATTTCTAGGGATGTTGGAGAAATCCACAATGGATTCAGAGGAGTTCAGATTTCTATGAATCCTGCCTACAGATTCTGCAGTGAACCAGCTTTCTCCAAGTCACACGGATTCCATGGACTTGCGGACTGTTTTTATTAGTGCTTCTATGAGCATTAGCGCAAGTTAGCTAACGCACGTCAGCCCTAATGCTCACTTGTGTAAGTGGAACAAATTTCTCGTACATCCCTAAAAATAATCTGATTCCATAATTGTATGGACAAGGGAACAAAAGACACCTGACAATCTGTGAAACACAGATGGAAAGGATTGAACAATATCTGCACATCCCTAAATTTGCCCCCAAAAGCCCAAATGACTATGGAGAGCATACTCACTATTATTTTGTCTAGGTCTAGGATCTAGTATCATTGTCAGGAACATCTTGATCCTACTTTGCTAATTTTTGCACAGTCGTCCATCAAGCTGCCCCAGTGTGCCAACTGAGATCAGGCGAGCTCCTCCTGACTACTTAGGAAGTGGGCCCAGAATAGAAGCTTGCCTTCCCTTTTGTCTGTTCCACTTCATTGGATAACCCCAAATATTACACCTGACCTACCTTTCTCTGCTGGTCTCAGATAGTAATGGGCTTGGTTTTCATTGCTTCCCAGCATGGCTCCCATGATTGGGAAGCTACTAGAGGTGTTTAAAAGCACTGCTGTGTGATGTTGCATTATTAGGTAGCTGATTATGTCAGTCTGACATGTTCAGACTGTCACAAGGTAATCACAATTATGAGTAAAGCACAACATCTGAGAGACATCACTTCAGATGCTGCACTGCATTCTATTCTGCATCTTTCCTGGCTCCATGAAAATGGGTGCAGAGGTCAAGATGGTGTTCAAAGTGGATCTGTAGAATTGTGTCCTGAATGTAGCACACTCACTTTCATTCCAATATCTCCATTTTCAAGGGAGATTTTGCACTGCAGTATGTTTTACGTCTTTCCAGGCATCCTTGGAAATGTGTATGGAACAATCAATCTATTTTCCATCCCCTGTCTTTGAAAACAGATGCAAGGGTCAATTTGGTCTCCAAATCTGAAGTGTAGAATGGTGTCTTCAATGCCCACACCAATTTCAATCCCAATGTTTCAGCGAAGGTATCATCCTACAATGTATCTTTCCTGGCTCCCTTGAAAAGAGATGTGGGAGTCGAGCTGGGATTTGTACCTGAGTTGTAGAATATTGTCTAGATTCAGTATGCACTCCAACTTTCATTGCAGTGCCTCCAACTCCAAGATACCACACTGTGTGGTGTTTTCCATGTTTCCTGTCTCCCTTGACAATGGGTGCAGGGGTCAAGCTGACATTCAGAATTGAAATGCAGAATGGTATTCTGAATATGAATACTAAATCTTCGATTCCTCAATCATCAATGGATGAAAGTACAACAGAATGCTAAGTGGACTGTTAAATCCAAGCCTCATTTTGCTCAGCTAATTATGTGAATAACAAAAGCATGTGGACACCCTGAATAAGTCATTTGGCACCGTTTGCTGATTCTCATTTTCTGTTTGAAAACAATGCCACCAAAGGACAGATAAATAAAAATAAGGCAAATCTTATTCCAAGATTTTAAAAAGTGGGAACCACCACATCTGAAATTAATCTACTGAGAAAATGCACGTGGCAACAGATTACAGAACACTTTATTTGGCCAATGGTAGTGTTTTCCATCAACTGGTGAAAGTTTCAGAGCTGTTGTTTACTTTAGAGATGATGATACCGTTGTCATTAGCAACAGGGCTGGTGTCAAGGGTAGGCATGATCCAGCATCTGCTGAGGGCCCACACATCCCAGCAAGAATCCACTGACAAGAGCTCCCCGGACTTGCTCCTCCTTCCTTTCCATCATTGCAACCTGCTTGTTCACCTGCTGCTTGCTCTGGCCCAGATCAAGGTGGTGGTGGTGGTGGTGGTGGTGGTGGTTGCGATGGCCACCCCTCGCTCTATACCCAGGTGGGGTGTTGCCGTCCCACCTAGTGACTGAGGACACCTGTCTCTCCTCAGGATCTGCCCTGCCACCCAGGTGCACCTCCCAGATAGCCAGTACCTATTACCACACCACTATTGGAATGGCGACCCACCACCACCAGGGCTTTCATGTCACCTAGGCTGGCAAACTTAATAGATGCTGTTCTTTCTCACTTATTTATCCCACCTATTGTGGGTTTTCCCCCTTCAGGCATGCTACCACCAAACCCCTAAGTAGCGTGTGTCCCTTGCAAGGCACACGGGGTTAACCAAAGCCTATCTATAATTATAAATGGAAAATAGGCTGTTTTCACACAAAAAGAACAAGATTTATTTTGGGAAGACCGGTAGGAAATCAGGGTCCGGGAACAACATCATCATCATCATCATCATCATCATCATCATCATCATCATCATCTACAGTATTTGTATACTGCTCCATATCTAAGTAGATCCCGGAGCGGTGAACAGTAAAAAGACAAAAACAGATAAAAGAAACAAAAACAACACATTGAAAACAAACAATTACAGTGGTGGTTGGAGAGCAGAGAAGGCTTCCCGGAGCAAGGAGGTCTTCAGCAGGCACCAGAAGCAGCACAAATTCAGAGCCTGCCTCACCTCCAGAGGCAGGGAGTTCCACAGAAATGGAGCCACCACACTGAAGGCTCATCTCCTGGTGGACTCCAATCGGGCCAATGGTCCATGAGGAACCACCAGGAGCATGCCATCTGATGACCTCAGTGACCGGGTAGGTTGGTATGGGAGGAGGCGCCCTCTCAGGTAACCTGGTCCCACGTTGTTTCAGGCTTTGTACACAAGTAGCAGAACCTTAAACCTAGCGAACAGAACATAAGGGATTCAGGGGTCAAATATGGGTTTCAGGCAAATACAGGTAATTACGGTAAATATTTTTCTGGATATAGCACTTCTACTCTTCTAACAGACTAATTTCTCAAAGCTTCCTATCTCTCTCTACCTCCCGCCTCCCTTCATCCAAGTCCAGCCCCCACACTCTCTAACTCCTACTCTAACTGTCCTCTCTCTCTCTCTCTCTCTCTCTCTCTCTTTTAAAATCTAGTCACTCCTTCTCCAGCCAATCACACGCAAGCTGCATCTGAGCATTCCATTCACTCAGGACCGGTGCAGGGCAGTTAGGCGCCCCAGGCGAAAAAATATTTAGCGCCCCCCCTCCAAAGCAGCAAAAAAAAAACCCCTGCGCCGCCACCACCAACCTACCTTCCCTCCCGCCCTGGCTGCGGTGGCGGCGGCGGCTGCTGCTGCTGCTGCCGCCTCCTCCTCCTCCTCCTGAAGTGACGCGACGCGACGGGACCCCCGTGCTGTTTTTTGCCAGGGGAAACCATGGCAACAGGGCTGTTTAAGCCCTGTTGCCCTGGTTCCTCCCGCCAAAACAACGCGGGTGGGGCTCCGGAAGCGACGCGACGCGGAGAAGGTAGGTACAGGGGGGTTGGGGGGTGGCGATGGCGGCGGGAGGCGCAGTGGCAGCGAGCGGGCGGGCGGGCGGGGGGAGGCGCAGCAGCCCGGGGGCGGGCGGGCGGGGAGGCGCGGCGGCGGCGGCGACAGTGGGCGGGAGGGAGGGTGGGGAGGCGGAGGCCTGGCGGGGGTGGCGCAGCGGCGGAGGAGGCCTGGCGGGGGCGGCGCAGCGGCAGCGAAGAGGAGCGCAGCGTTTCCGTGCCCTCTTCAGCCGCGCGCCCTAGGCAACCGCCTAGTTTGCCTAGCGGTAGCACCGGCCCTGCATTCACTCCAGCTGTCAATCATACACGCCAGGCACACTATATACAAACCTCAGTAGGTATTTCCCCTCTACATAGAACCAGAATCGTCACAGTGGTGAGGAGGGGGAGCATTAAATCCCACTGCCTACTTGCTCACTAGCTCTCTCTACCTGTCAAGCAAGCAAATTGTAACAGCGATGAGAAAGAGGATGAGGAGCAATAGCAGCTGGTGACAATGGTGGCAGGAAGGTAGAGTCACTGAGGGAAGGGACCCATTGAGGGCGTCTTACCTCAAAAACCTGGAGCCAGCCTGATTAGCAATTTACAATAAAATCCTATATATGTCTACTCAGAAGGTTTTAAATGATACCTTGTTTTCTATGCATTGTTTTTATTCTTTATCTTTTTCTATCTTTTTATTGTTCACTGATCCGAGGCTGCCCATAACCCTCTGAACTCAGAGGCTGATGGGTATCCCGTGGAAGGCAGGAGAAGCACGGCGGCTAGGATTGCCTCCACAGATTCCTTGCCCTCCAAAACACTTAGACGGCCAATTTCAGCCATCTAAGTATTTTATTTACCCCTGTGCATGAGGAGGAGGGCTGAGGCACCGCCAGGATTCCTTGTATTCCTCGTTCCTCCCCTCCCTACCCAGGGCCGGATTAAGAGCATTATGGGCCTGGTGCTGAGGATTTTGGTGAGCCTTTTTATGGAAATAAATAAAATGAAGACGCAATTTTATATTAAAACAAATTAAATATTTTAATTACCATTAAAGTGCCAAAACAGAAACATATTGAAAATATTTCTTTTTTTGTAAACAATAAGCTTGTTAACTCAATAAAACCGTTATAAAAACGCTCTCAAACCAAGTTACTTTTGCAATCCAAGGCATTACTGTATTATCAATAACATTTCAAAGGGCGCAATCCTATAAGCATGTTCAGAGAGAGAGAGAAAGCCCTGCAATTCCCAGCGTGCCTGGGGCATGCTGGGAGTTGTAGGACTTTTTCTGTCTGGACATGCTATAGGATTGGGCCCTGAAAGGGGAAGCAAAAAAGGTAATTTACTGCCTCTCAGACTCGCAAGCCTAAAATACTCGACACGATGCTCGATCCACGCTCTCGCCGGACTGAGAAGGCAGCCCCTTTCAACTTCGGCTTTCCGGCCTTGACTCACTCCCCCCCCCCCCAGAAAGCTGATTCACACCGCGCGTCTGGCTACGATCCTGGCCTTTCACGCTGCTTCCACGAACACCCCCGCCACCCCCGCTTCTCTCGATCTCCCCCGCTCCCTCCGTCCACGAAGCCCTCCGTATAAGAAGCCCGGGCGGCTGCCGCAGAGCGCAACAGACCGGGGAGGAGAAATGAAAGCAGGTTGTGGGGATGCCGACGCGCGGGCAGCCCGTATCCTCCACGCGCAGAGCTTCCACGGGCGATTAACAGCGTGCACACGGCACTCCAGCCGCCTTATGCGTGGCTACTCGGGAGTAAGTCTCCTATTCCCTCCCGCGGGGAGGGCTTACTCCCAGGAAAAGTGGGCCTCGGATCGGCTTTCCCTTTTCCCCGTCTTTGCCTCGCCTCCCGCGTTACTCCAACTTTAAAAAGAGTAGACCCATTGAAATGAACAGGGCGGGGGCTGAATATTGTGGGCCTGTTTTGTGCTAGGGGCCTGGAGCTGCAGCTCCAATAGCCCCTATCTTAATCCGGCCCTGTCCCTACCCCCTGGAGCACAAGTTGGTCTTCCATCTTTGGAGCTGCAGCCGGTGAGTGCGGAAAGAACCGTGCCAGCTGCAAAGACCGAGGGAGGGTGCTCCAAAGTCGGAGTCCCAGCTACGACCTCAGAGTGCTTTCCCGAGGTCAGAGCTGGGACTCTGATTTTTGCTATGGCTGGCCAGACAGTGTCTACCAGCCATAGGATTGTGCTCTAAGTATCTTTGCAAAACTGCGTGCGTGTATATTTACACACTGACCAGGTTCTCACAATCACCGTGGCTCATGGCCTATTTAAGCCACAACAAGCCACCCATGGGCACCAACTTGAATATTCAAGCCATGGCTTGTCATGTTGTCAGAACCTGGGGACCATGGGTTGTGCAAGGGTTAAACAACCCTCTGGGAAACTATGGCCTGTTTTAGGGTGATGTGAGGGTTTTTTGACCCTCACATAACCCACAGTCCTCAGGTTCAGACAACACAGCAAGCTGCACTTGCGTCTTGAATATTCAAAATGGCTGCCAGCACATATCACAATTGTTGTGAACTGCCCAGAGAGCTTCGGCTATTGGGCGGTATAAAAATGTAATAAATAAATCCACCATGGCTCAAATAAGCCATGGTGGGCTATTTGGTCATGCAAACTGGACCATTGACAGACTGATGTGTATAAAGGAGCAAGCAAGGGTGGTGTTGGAGAGTTCCAAGCAAAACTCAATATAGGACCCAACAATGTAGAATCCAACACATTCTAAGCACACTAGACCACTTATACCAAGCCTCTCTTCAGTATCTCACTGAGCCCTCACCAAATTTGCATTTTCTCACTTCTCACTTTCAGTCCCCACTTGTGTCACTTCCAAAAACACCTCCACTCCATTGGTCAGGCTAGGCAAAAAAGACAGTTTGTAAACTCTCCTTCTGGTAGGCTAATCAAATTATTTAATCAATTTAAATTGCTCCCATGAACCAATTAACATAACTAAATCACCAGGAGAAGGTAGTTCCTTCCTCCTGCACATACTGCATGACAAATTTAGAGAGGTAATTACAGGACATAAAGAAGTTAAGAAGTCCATCCATTACATCAGAAGAGTAAAACTTATTTATAAATAAGTAAACAAGAAATAAAATTTGATTGCAGCATTCCAGTGACCACCACAATGTTCTTTTGCTTCGTGTGCCATTTTTAATAGAACTGTGAGTTGTCATATCTTTATCTCAGAAAATTGTTCACAACATCAATTCTTTTTTCTAATGAGAATCTGTTTTTAGCCTATTATTTTCAACTAGGATGACTCAGTTAAATGGAAAGTAATTGTCTTAACTAAAAAAGTAAAAATAAAAATCAATAGATAGATACATAAGATTACCTGATCCATAATCTGTTGTTCATTCAACTGGTACACTGTGTAAGAGCAATGTTCTTTCTCCAGATAATATTGTTCTCTGTGGCTGACAGAGAACACTATCAAAATCAAGGTTTAAAATGTTACAATTAACCTATTTTGTAAAATTAATGGGAGTGGGCAGAAAAATCAAAACTTTTTATAGTTTGGGGGCAGCTTACCCTCAAATATATACCTCTTGGCATAGTCAGAGTTAGCTTTGACTTAACCTCAAACGTTGTAGCCATTTTCAGCCACTTTTAGACATCAGTATCAACGAAGGAGGAGATTTTCACCCATTCTGTTGAGTCATTTGCATCGGTATGGAATAACAGACATCAGCACAATTTTTCTTCATCTCTCATATGTGGAAAGAAATTCTTTTCAGGTTCATGGTATTTATTCGCCACCCCCCCACCCCTTTTTGTATAATTCTGAGCAATGGGAGAAGGTCAGTTTAGAAGTGTAACCTATGACAACTGTATGCTTTATTGCTATTTAGGATCATAGAGTTGGGTGGAGCCTACAAGGCCATCGAGTCCAACCCCCTGCTCAATGCAGGAAACTAGAGGAGGGGTCTCCCATCCAAGTAATAACCAGGCTTGACCCTGCTTAGCTTTCCACACTCAGACAAGCTGAACCAGCGTCAGCCACAGGCCTGTATTTTATGTGCTTGTTCGGGCAAAATTTTTATTTATTTATTTATTTATTTATTTATTATATTTATTAATCGCCCATCTGGCCGGTCACCCGGCCAGATGAGTGTGAGCCTCCAAGTTCAGAGGCTCTTGCTCATCTTGATAGGATTGTGCCATAAGTGAATTACTGTGGAGAACAGGTCAACCTTCAGGCAAGGTACAACTAGGCAAGGTACAACTTTGGCGCACGCGCACACACACACACATACTTCTGCTATTAGTTCCTGAACAGCATGAAATGGGTTCATTTTTAATTTATTTCTCTAGCATGGCAACATTTAACTGTGCTGTAAGGTGCTGTAAGTATTTGTTTGGAACATAGTATATGCAACCTTTAAACCAGTGGTCTTCAGCCTATCCAGACCCACCTCTGATTCCCAATCTGCAACATGGGACCCACTTTCGCATTTTCATCTTTTGTTTATAATGGGCACAGCAGCCACACAAACATTTCTTTGGACACATTCTCCTGTTCCACAAACAACTTTGCACAGAGAATCAAGTGCTTTTAAGATCATGAATGCAAAGTAGGAATGTGATGAATCCGATAGGGGGGTGAAAATCGGCCTCCGGATTCTGGTTCGCCAGCCCTGTGCTGGTGCCAACTTGCTATTATGTGAGTCAAGTCAGCTTGTGGACCTCTGTCACTAAAATGGGCCATAGTTTGTGCATTTTTAAAAAAAACTCTAAGGAAATTAACGCAAATGGCACTATTTGCGCAATTTGTGCAACTTTACGTTATTTGCGTAATTTTATACAACTTTATTTTTCATTTTTTGTGCAAATCAGCAGCTGAAAAGCATGTGGATCTAGTGGTATTTGCGCAAATTGGCAGATTTTATGCAAATCACGCTAGATCCATGTGCTTTTTGGGTGCTATTTTGCACAAAACATGCAAAATACTGCGAATTACCTAATTTGCGTAAAGTTATGCAAATTGCATGAATAGTGCCATTTGCACACATTTCCTTAGCACTTTTAAAAAAATGCACAACCCGCGGCCCGACTTAGAGATGGAAGTCCATGGGGAAGAACCTGACTTGGCCTGCTTCCGATCATCAAAATGAATGAATGCATGAATGCATGCATGCATGCATGCATTTAGCATCAGGGCAGCAAAAGTAAACCCCCATTTTATTCCTGTAGTCACGATGGTGCTATGATTTAAGTAAAAGCTTAAAATGTAAAGCATGGAATGGGGTGGGGGGTGGGGGCAGAGAAGAGAAATTTTAGTTGTGTGCTTCACAACTTAAGTAATACAAATAGCCAGCTAACACCACCCCCAGTAAGGCCAGGGTCTAAAATTACCTAACTGCACCATTGGCTGGGTCTGGAGAACTGCCACTTTTATTCTGCCACAATAGCTCTGATGTAGCATCGCTCCGGAATACTATAAGAAATGTCCAGCGGTGGCTGGCTGCCCAGTGCTCATTAGAATGCTACTGCTGCCCGCCTCTAGGGGGCCCCACTGCCATAGCCAAACCTAAAGCTGGCTCTGACACCACAGCTTCCTTGTTGCAAATTGCCCTCTTGATGCTGTTTACCCTTTGGGGAAAAAAAAGCTACTGGGCTTTCTTTACATGTGTGTATCATATGTAGCTCTGCCCTCAGTCAATATGCAGGAAAATTAAAAAAAATGAGATGGTGAAGCAAACGGGATGAAGAGCAGGAATGTAACGATCTCCAAGGGGAAATTGTAAGGAAAGCTGGAGACAAAAGCTATGAGGCATTTTCTTCGAACGGATGCAGTTCACAAAGCTAAGAGCATTTCGGGTAGCCTCTCTGATTATTTCAAATTAATGCATTACAAATGGGGGTTCGTGTTGTTGTAAACCGCCCAGAGAGCTTCGGCTCTTGAGCGGTATAAAAATGTATTAAATAAATACGGTAAATAAAACGTTGCTATAGGAGGTTAGTGCAATCCTATACAGGACTACCAAGAAGTAAGTTCCATTGTTTTCAATGGGGATTACTCCCAAGTAAATGTTTATATAGTACTGTACAATTCTTGCTAGAGTCCGCATAGAGCTGCATGGGACAAAGAGAAGTCGTGCTATAGGCTCACATTTTGTAAGAACAAAAACCATCACTGATTCATAACCTATGATGTTACTAAGTCTTATGGCAAACAACGTCTTCTTCCTGTTTGTTCTCACAATATTTATTCATTGCATTGGTATCCCCTGCCCTTTCTCTAAGGAGCTCAGGGAGATGAACATAGGCCAATGCCAATTTATCATCATAGTAAATATCTGAGTAGGGTCAGGCTAAGAGAAAGGGTTGCACAAGGCTAGCGAGCTTCAATGATGGGAACAAACTGAGCTTTCCTCAGGAGAAGTTCAACACTCTCTGCACAACAATAATAGGGATGTCGGAGAAATCCGCAGTGGATTCGGATGAATTCAGATTTCTGTGAATCTGAGCTGCAGATTCCGCGGAGGACCGGCTTTCTCTGAGTCCCGTGGATCCTGCAGATATGTGGGCTGTTGTTTTTTTTTCACTTTTGGGGGGAATTTGTGCTCATGTAAATTAGTGCAAATACAACCCAATTCAGGTTTTTAAAAAAATCTGATTTCATCGATGAGCAGACAATGGAACGAAAGATGCCTGACAATCCACGAAACACAGATGGAATGGATTTAACAAAATCCATACACCCCTAAATCGCAATAGCCCTGTGACACTGACCTCATCTCTAAAATTGGAAAGATAGTGACCGGCAGCCCCGGCCAAACAACACTGAGTTACTCCCAGGTGAAGTAGGACTTAAACCCAGTCTCCAGTGTCTACATCCAGCACTCTGCCAGCTGTTCCACAGCTTTATACATGGCTTCCACCAGTATACTTAACTGGCTTACACATTTGCTAAGATTGTTCTGCCACATTTATAGTGCTGAGAGCAATTCCCACAATTTTGAGCAAACATACTTTGCTTTATTAGGGTCAGCTTGGGACAGGGCTTCAAAGAAGTGACCATATCTTTCCAGGCAAATGCGGACCATTGTTATATGACTTCAGTATCCTGGTCATTAGTGTCAAGCCTATAGGAAGACATGCCATTTTCAAGCATCATTGGGCAAAAGGGTCCCCCCCCCCCACTCCTCAAAGTTAGCTAGAATCTAGAGTTGGTTAGGAGGGACTGAAGCCTGGGTGATGGTAGTTGAAAGTTGCAAGTGGGGCAGGAGAAACAGCTGCCTCTTTTCAGTTCATACTGGAAACTTGGTTCCGCAAACATGGGAAATAATTTTGTCATGAGGAGTCTTTGACTTAATATAGTCACAGAACAATCCTATGGCCCCTAGACAGTGTCTAGAGGGCCATAGGGTTTTTTGGATTCCCAGATACAAGGTAGGAAAAGAGCTCCAACCTCAGATCTGGGGGCCTGTACTCAGATCACCCTCCCCCACCCCATGCAGCTGGCATGGAAAGAGCCATGCCAGCAGCTCTCCAAGGTCATAAGAGCAACCTCAGAGAAGGGGTTTAGAGGGCATTCCAGGGAGTGGGGGAGGGGAGGTGACCAGTGCTGCCAAGATAAGATATATCCTGGCAGCACCTCATCCACCTCCTCTCCCCTTCCGAAGTGCTGCAGTTAGATGGCTGAAACTGGCCGTCCAGCTGCTTTTTAGAGTGGGAGGGGCACGGCGGTGACCTTTGCCTCTGCGCTCCTCCCGCCCTGCATAGGATGCCTGTAATCCTCCAAGTTCGGAGGGCTATATGGGCATCTCCACTGGATTGCGTCCTTAAAGTATTTTCATCACCGCCATCATCAAGTTTCCATAAAAAAAGAAAAGACTATGCACAAAGTCACTCAATGGGTTCAACACTACAATCAGGATGAAAATATCAAGTAACAGTTAAAATAAAAATATTTTAACAATGTATAGATGCACTAAACATACTAAATTCATAACAGCACCACAAATATTGCATAAACAACAACATCATAACATAATATCCACATTTATGGAGCAACCCTATTGGTCCAGGGTCTACCTTCCTTGGATGGAAAGGTCCTGCTCATAGAAGGTCCTTCCACCTGATTTTTGGGGATCCCCCACCCACAGGGTCTCCTGACTTTCTGTGTAGCATTTTCAGGGGCATGGAAGGATTACTGTGAGGAGGAGGGGTGGGAAGTCCACTTCTGCCAGCACAGTTGATCCAGCTAAATCTGGATCCAACCCTGGGTATGTTTACTCAGAAGTGAGTCAATAGGGCTTGCTTACAGACAATTGTGCATAGGATTGCAGCGTTAGCTTGCGAAATACATTTCACAAAATGTTTTTTTTAAACAACAACAACAACAACAATAACAACATACATTCCTTTCATTCATATAAAACGATATCACAATAACAAATATCCACATTTAGGGGACTAACAAAATGGGAACAATGCTGTTCAAAGTTTTTGCAATTTTCAGAAATGTTATTGTTACATTTGTATCCTTTGCTCAATCGGAGATGCTCAGAGTGGCATTTTGGCATCATCATCATAACTGTGGACAAGTAGGTTGAGCTGCAAGAGAAGGATGTGCTCACGACCATCCCATGAGTTCCTTGGCAGGGATCTGAATTTCCCATATCCAATACCTGCACTCTTTGTACTGCACTCTGCTGGTTCTTAGCAGACTTTATTATTATGGTGTTATCTAACTGAGGGCGCAATTCTATGCTTGTTTAGACAAAAAAATTAACTACTAGATCCTGTAACATGTGAAGCATATTCTAGTATTTCATTTTAATGGAGAACAGAGCAGGGGGTGGTGGTTTAGCACCAGCCAGTAGAAGTCTCTAGCTGTGGCTCATCCAGCCCGAGAAGGTGTTAAATGCAGAATACAATCTAACCATTCTCTGAAGTATTAGTATACACTAGGGCAGTGATGGCGAACCTTTTTGAGCCCGAGTGCCCAAACTGTAACACAAAACCAACTTATTTATTTCAAAGGGCCAACACTGCAATTAAACCTGAATACCGAGGTTTTCGTTTTAGAAAAACAACTCATACAGTTGTCCGAACTAATTAACATATTTTGTCTTTAAAGAAAAACACAATAACAGAGCTTTCAATGATACAAACAGTTTTTTGTTGGGGAAAAAAATCAACTCAAAAAATTATTGAGTTACTACATTGTACACTTACTACATTGTACACATAGCCTGAAGGGAATTTATACAAACTTTTTAAATAATTAGGCACATGTATTTTTGGATAAGGGATTCTCAACTTGTAATATGATTATATACCAGACTGAAATTGTATGGGGCAAGCTTTACTCCGGGTCCTTTCCCTGCTTCTACAGGTGTCGGATTAGTAAAAGTAAAAGTCAACCTGTACTAGGATGAGCAAGATAAACAAGAAAACTAAACGTGCTTAACACATTTTAAACACTTTATGTCTTGGACTGCAAACACTGCATTAGGTAAAAGTTTGCATTGGGCATGCTTTTGCACAATTAATGTGATTTTTGCTATTGCATGCATGCTGATAATTGGTCAAACCTTGGCTCATACTCCGTTAGTTTGAGAGCAACACGTGCAGCACTCAGGTCAACTGTTAGGGCTTTACATCCAAGCCATGCTCTGTGCATCATTCTTCAAAATCTTTTAAATGTGACAACAATGTAGAAAAGAATTCTGTAACAGGAATTCTAGAATAAAATCATTCTGTTCCACACTGTGAGAAAGAACAAAATCATTAGTGTTTTGCAGAAGGGGACAGTCTTTTCGCGATCTGGTGACCAATGGCTCGAGTGCCCACAGAGAGGTCCCTGCGTGCCAGCTGTGGCACCCGTGCCATAGGTTCGCCATCACTGCACTAGGGAAAGAGGAGAGGCAATATACACTATTTCCAGCAACAAAACTAACCTCCTATAGAAGTGCAAAAACCGGGTGGAAATGGTAGCTAGGTGCAGTGTGACCAATGTACTGTGTGTGTTTGAATTAGCAGAGGAGTTGACAGAGAAGTAGTTATACACTGATGTATAGCTGATGTAGAGGCCCATATTAAAAAACAAACAAACACCAACAACAACTGCAGTGGTTCTGCACAGTGGTGCGACTAGGGCCAAAGTCCAGGGCCCCAGAGCTCAGCGCCCCCACCCCACCCACAAATGTAGCAGGTGACGAGCGCAGCAGAAGCAAACTCCCATTTTATTCCTGTCGTCATTATGATGCTATGGTTTAAGTGAGTTTGGGCGCAAGCCTATCAGGCCGCTCGAAGCTGTCTAGATGGCCATTGGGTAATTCGGAGTCCCAGCTCCGACCTCGGGAACTCAGGGCCGGTGCTACCATTAGGCCAACGAGGCAGCTGCCTAGGGAGCAGGGCTAAAGGGGGCGCCAGAAACGCCTTGGGGGAAAAAATAGCGTTCTCAAGTGGAAGGGGGGCGCTAAATATCTGATCTTGCCTAGGGCACCAAACTGCCTTGCACCGGTCCTGCGGGAACTCACTCCGAGGTCGGAGCTGGGATTCCGAATTCAGAGCAGCCTTCCTCTGTCCTCACAGCTCCGAGGTCAGGCGTTCCAGGACTTGGGGAGGGGAGGAGTGATGCTCCGCCAGGGTACAATGTATCCTCCTGTCCTCCTCGTGAGCAGACACAAAAGGCTTAGATGGCCAAAATCTGCTGTCTAAGTCTTCTGCAGGCGATCTTCGCCTCCACGTTCCTTCTATCCTCATTAGGATACCCATAATCCTCTGGGTTCAGAGGGTTATGGGCAGCCACATTGGATCGTGCTGTTTAAAATGTAAAACTGCACTCCTTCAGGGTATTATTTTTAATCAGAGTTGGTGAACAATTTTGTTGTTCTTCTTCAAACATGTTGAGAATGTAGAAGCACTTGTAAATCATGGAATAGCAGTTGAGAGATGGGGGGGGGAGAGAAGAGAAATGTTAGTTGTGTGCTTTATAACTGAAGTAATGCACACGGTCCTCTAATGTCCCACATCCACCCCCACCCCAATATGATAATTGCATCCAGGGTCTAAAATTACCTAGCTGCATCACTGCTTTTGCATTGAGGTTTTCGTCCCAATATGACTGGAAAATACGGTTGTTTACAGGAACCTAGCTAAGTACAAATATAGGAAGCTTCTACTCCAAAGAGAGACATAATCTTGTCATGAGAACATCCCATTAGTAGTAGGTGATCACTTGTGACTGAGTAAGATTGTCTTCCAGGATAATATTACAAAAAGAAAATTCTAAAAAGAGGAAATTCTAAAAAAAAATGTGTAGACTCTAGCGATGGGTCTGTAAGTGACTGTGGAGGCCAATTCTAGATCCACACAGCTTCCCACAGTGAGGACACAGGTTACCAGATGGAAGATGGTCCTGTAAAGGATTCGTTTGTTGTGCTTTTCGCTTAGCACGTTTCTCCCTTTCGCCTTGCACTCGGGCTTCTTCAAAGTCCATAGAACCTTTGTGAAAGGCCAGCCTCCAGTTAATTTTCATACAATTGCAGTCAATCATGATCAATATTTAAACATGTCAATAGTGTAATAAATTAAGCAAAATTATTTTTGTTGGTTCTCTTTATCTACTTGTGCCAAACTTTGATTTATTAAATCTGGCTTTTTCATAGCACCACCAGTTGTCTGAACCTTTGTCATGGTGATTCGGTAATGCTTTCCTGTTGTCATGGCTGCAGAGTTCTATCTGGAGCCAGCAAGTTTGCTAAGCTTCCTTATTCATAGTTTGAGGGTATACACTAAGACTAAAAGCAGTAGTGGTCTATTTTCAGGCCCTTGTTAGTCCAATACCTAGTTTCAGATTCAGATTTTTATGACCATTCAAGAAGAAGAAAAAACAAGACACAACTCTGCAAGTGTTTTCTTCATGATAACCCTAGCTGGTAATAATCGTGGCCAAAGTTCGCCAAGCAATTAATTGCCCTCAAAATATACTCCTGGAATTGCAAAGTCTGTCTTTAGAAAAACCTTTCTTTTGAAGAGCTGAAAGAGCAACGATACTTTTCAAACAAGTTGCATTCCTGATCACTGTTCCCCTGATGGCAGGCACCCAATCAAAATGTTTGGTTTCTGAGTTCATGCTTTGCTTTGGAAAAACTAGTGCCCAAATGATATGCAGAGAGAACTATTACAAACATGCCATTTTGTTAGCCTGATAACCTGGGAGAGGAAGCAACATCTTCCCCCTCTCCCAGACAACAAATGTGAAACTGAACGGGCAAAGCAAGTATCCACATCAGGACAACACTTGACTTCACTTTAAATAAATTTCTTCATGAATATATTCCATCGCAAAGACCACATTTTGTGACCTTTCATATCTAAGCAACTAGATGGAGACATAAACATTGCAAGAAAGCCCAAAATATGGTGTTCATGAAAGCAATATCCATAATTATGCAGTTTCTGCGGCAATTGGTCCTTCAAAACAAAATACATAGGGCAACATTCAGCTATGTCCATCCACCGACAGAACAACATTCGTTGGCAGGGTGGATTCCCCCTTCCCCTGAAGCCCCCTGTGTTGCCCCCAAATCTGCTCTGGAGGACTCGGAGACCCTCCAGAGAAGATCTGAGGGGCATGCATGGGCTGCGGGTGCGGGTGAGGAGAGGATGGGACAATTCTGTTGTGCAAGTGGACTTCTGCTCATGCAGAAGCAGTCGTAGGCATTAATAGTCAGGACAGTGTCAAAGGGATCAGGGAAGAGTGGCATAATTAAGAACTCTTTGCTTGGACTGATGTGTCATAAAACTTGTCACTTTGCTATGAAATATAATGCAGAAGAGATTTCTTTAAAAAGAAGCTCAGCAGCATCTGGATTTAGGATTCCTGTTCCAACATGCAGTCTTTTGACCTTTAGCCTCTGACTCGCTTGACCACAAATCTAATCCAATTCATTCTTACCATAATAAACAATACTAGGGGCAGAACTAGATGTGACATGCAACGCTGAGCTGCCGCCAGAAACTATTGGGTTTCTCTCCAATGCCGTGTCGTCATTAAACAACTTCGAAAGATTGCCTCTGTCTTATTTCAGAAGAAATCCATGTTATTCTGCTGTAAGAAAACCAAAAAAAGATCCCTGTGGCACTGAGGACTAACACATTTATTATACTGTGAGATCATCATCATCATCAGGCGATCACTCGTGACCGAGTAAGATTGTCTTCCGGGATAAAAGGAGGAAATTCTAAAGAAGATTGTGTAGACTCTAGCGATGGGTCCGTAAGTGACTGTGGAGGCCAATTCTAGATCCACACAGCTTCCCACAGTGAGGGCACAGGTTACCAGATAGAAGATGGTCCTGTAAAGGATTCATTTGACGTGCTTTTCGCTTAGCACGTTTCTCCCTTTCGCCTTGCACTCGGGCTTCTTCAAAGTCATTGGAACCTTTGTGAAAGGCCAACCTCCAGTTAGATCGTTCATGGGCCAGAGCTTCCCAGTTTTCGATGTTTATATTGCATTTTTTTAGATTAGCCTTATGAACATCTTTAAGCCTCTTATATTGACCACCGATATTCCGCTTTCCATCCTTGAGTTGGGAGTAAAGTAACTGCTTTGGGAGACGGCAGTCAGGCATTCGAACAACATGACCGGTCCACTGAAGTTGGCGTTGAAGGATCATTTTTTCAATGCTAGTAGTCTTTGCTTCTTCCAGTACACTGACATTTGTTCGTCTATCTTCCCAAGTAATTCGCAGGATTTTCCGGAGGCAACGTTGATGAAACCTTTCAAGGAGGTGGAAGTGACGTTTATAGATAGTCCATGTTTCACAGGCATACAATAAAGTTGGAACCATTTGCCTAATTAGGTGGTCCATGCAACTTGTCCTGATTTACATCCGTCTGTCCAGGAACATCCTGTGAACATCCATCTGTCTCTGTATTAGCTATGAACAAGTCGTATATATGACCCATTTAGACACAACATTCACGTGTGCAATGAGAATCACTTCAGAAGCCATCCCAGGGATACTAAATCATCTGCTGGAACTAAGCCATGGATGGTCTTCTGAAATTAAGAAGGTGCATCATGTTGGTTTTCCATCTTGGTATCTCTGAACACCAATCCTTTACTTTAATGTTTAAATGGGGACAGCGTTCTTTAGAAGTCCTTGCCCTAAGGATCATAAGCCAGCTGTAGGTTACAATGCTGATGGGAGACTCTACTGATCAGTAATGACCTAGCATTTTTTGAGATGGAAGGAACTGACAACTGTCTAGATCTCTCTGACGGCGTTTGAATCAGATGAGCGACCCTTTGAGGCAATGCTGAATGCCTACTGTGTCTCCCTAAGGATCCCTGCTGCTTGCAGTCTGTGAATTAAAAAAAGAAAATCACTTCTTGTCTCTTTAATTTTCTCACTAACAAGCTAAGGTAAGTGTGTTTGGCAGATTCCTCTGCAGCTGGAGAAGGAAAATGGGGTCGTTAGTTCCACTGCCAAAACTGCGATGCAACCCGCTAGAAATATAAATATAAATATGATGCATTCTTTCTCTCCTGCACCTGGTTATTGCAGGATCCCAGATGAGAATGGAAAATTGGGAACTGCCACATTGGGAATCAGACGTGAAAGGCTTTTGTTGTTCCAAGGGTGGTGATCTGAATGCATGATGTGGCTGTGCATGAATGCCTGGGTGCTGCTGAGTACTAATCAATGCTGACATCACATGCCTCAGCAACAGGATGCCCAGTAATGATGCTATGGCCTCCTTTTTAAAATTCCATCCCATTCAGAAATTCCCAGTCAATAATCCTGTGTAGGTGGCCTGGGACCAACACAGAACACCAGATATTTTTTCTGCAAACGAGAACCTTTTCTAGATCACTCCTTAAGGGCCCCCAACATCTGGCAATACCTCTCTCTCTATTTTTTTCAGGTAGGTACACAGAATTGCTTCTTGCCAATTTATGAGTAGCATCTCCCATTCTTCTGTGGCATTACTCAAAGATTAGAGCAATCTCCAGGCTATTCATTTTGAGGGCTCCTGCCATAATTAGCTTCCTCCTTAAGAGAAAAAAACAAGCATTCTTTTTCAATAAACAGGGAACTGCATGTTACAACGCCATGTATGTTTTCTCTTTATCATTATATTTTTCTTTTTTCTCCTGTTGGATGCTGTTTTGCTTGTACTTGCACTGGCCTATGGCTAAAGCAATAAACATATGATGATGATGATGATGATGATGATGATGATGATGATGATGATGATGATGATGATACAACAGGCCAAAACTACCAGCCCCATATTGAGCTCTGTAATATGTAGCATAACTGACTCCCACATTCTGATGTCATGACACTTCTTTCAATGCAGCAGCAGCACCCAATGATGTGGAGTCAGGGTGGAGAAGCACATTATGTAATGACATCAGGACATGGGACATGTTGTATGACAGTGCTATGGAAGCAGCAGCCCTGTGTTTCTTCTGACAGAGCTGGCCAGAGGCTGTTTTTACTCTGTTATTGCTGTGTTTTTAATTGTGTTTAATTTATTTGTTTTATTACTGTTTTTATCAAATTTTATCAGTGATTGTTAGCTGCCTTGAGTGTCATTTCTGGTACAAAGATGGGGTACAAGTTAACTAAATAAAATAAATAATAAATAGCTCCACCTGAATGGCACAATTCTATACTAGCTCTGTATCAAACCCTCACCCCTACTTTCATGAAATTCTCCCCTCCCTGCAAAAGAGGCATCATTTTTTTTTCCTGCCTCTTTCTCAGAGAGACAGAGAATTTCGAAGATATTTCTCAGGGGAACAGGGGTTCTGTTTGACTTATTAAGTAGGGTGGCTGTGGGGTCTTTGACTTACTTTTTTACTTTGAAACTGTCACATGCGAGCTCGCTCACAGCAACATGAGTCTTTTCCCAGATAGCCTTTCAGTCCGGCAGCAGTTCCTGGAATGCCCATGTGACCACATGGGCATTCCAGGAACTGTTGCTAGATTGCTAGATTGGAAGCCTGTCAGTGAGAAGCCCCATACTGCTTTGAGCATGCACACAGAGCTTTCAAAGTAAAAAAAAAATAAAAGGGCTACCCCTCATCCACCTCATACACTTCATAAGGTAAACAGAACTCCTGGCCCCACACAAGGCATGACACATTTACAGTCATGCCTTGGATTGAGAGCATAATTCAGTTCCGGAAACTTGCTTGTAATCCAAAACACTCTTATATCAAAACGAAATCCCCCCCCGCAAAAAAATTTGTACAGAGATTTTTAATTTCAGCCGTACTACAGTACTTGTATTGCAAGACATCGCTTGTATATCAAGTAAAAAATAAATAAATAAATATTTAAAAATTTGCTTGTCTTGCAAAACGCTCTCAAACCAAGTTACTTGTAATCCAAGGTATTACTGTATTTGAAATTCTCCCCCCACCCCAGACTCTTTTGCTGCACTCTTTGTTTTGCCCACCCCAATTGCAGAAAACAAAGGAATAGAAATATTCGACACAGCACTATCCAGAAGTAACACCCAGTGAGTTCAATGGGACTTACTACCAGGTAGCAGTGTGTAGGATTCCAGTCTTAGTTTTCTATCCATCGATATCTAGGCTGTACTCTAAACTGATGCAATTTGAAGAACAGCATTATTAAACTGAAGGCAACCCCATAGGCCCAGGCCTGGCGTAGTTATTTTTACAAAAGGCAGTTTGTTCCATCTTAATATTGCCTTTGCCAAGTATAAGCATAAGAAAACTTCACTTCTTTTTTAAATGAGGTAAGCAGCGTGAGGGAGCTCCCCGCACCATACATTTTGCAGAGCCTTTCCTGCAAACAGTTTCATTTTTACTGTCAAGAACACTGATCAGTCCCATCTCTACAGTCAGCACATGGGCTGCCTACACATCAGCAAGATGCTGTGGCTGATCATGAGTGAGCACTTCTGGGTAGATGCCATTCCATATTGAGTGCAGAGGGGAGTATGGAAGTGGCCTTTTATAACCTGCTGCAACCAACTGAGTCCTTGCTAGTGTGGCTGACGATGACATTCCAAATGTTATAACGTCGGCCACGTTTCATGCCGGTTTACTCCAACTTCCATCTATTTATAATCAGTAATGAATCATCCCAGTAATGATGCTATGGCCTCCTTTTTAAAATTCCATCCCGTTCAGAAATCCCCAGTCAATAATCCTGTGTAGATGGCCTGGGACCAACACAGAACACCAGAGATATTTCTGCAAACGAGAACCTTTTCTAGATTTACTCATCAGCGTCCTGGTCTTTGAAAGTCACCCAGTATACCCATACTTAAGATCTGCACGTACTTTGCATTACCTGTAGCTTGCCAACAGCTTTGTCTGATACAATTCCAGCAGTCACTGCATATAATCCCAGCACTATTTTGTTGGGAAGAAAACTCCTTAATTATACAAGTTCATCCTTACATAATTTAGAATGTTGAATAGTATCACTCAGCTACCCCAAATCACTGTTGGCTATTCATGCCAAATAACGGTCTTGGCAGTGTACAGAATCTAGGAGACATAGTTCATACCCAGAGGCCTTACACTCAGCTTGTCCCCAAAGAGAAGTCTAGCACAATGGCTTCTCCATTCATTCACATCTCCTATGGGTGCATTCGCACGTCATGCTAACCAACCCTGGCAAGAAGCCACAGGGGGTTGGTTGTCGTGCGGACAACCCATGGTGCTCCCGGCAGATGATTGGGCTCGCCGTGGGCTGTTGGCCGCCTCCCCACCCCCCAGTCCTCTCCCAGGGGACACCATGGGAGGATCGAGTTGTCTCCCTGCCCCGCCATGATCATGAGCTGTTTTGAGCTCACCGCGGCTCCCCCCCCCTGCCTTTGACAGCTGTTAGATGTAACCAAAGGGAAAAATGAACTTACCTGCTACCTCTGTGGGGCAATGTCCAAGGTGGGTACCTGCTGGACTTTGCCAGCAGGCACCCCCTACACATTGTCCACCCAAAGCTGCCCATTCCCGCACCCGTGCAACTGTGAACGTCTGCAGTTGCACACATGTAGGCACCCCCCCAATTGCAAATATTTGTGAAAGCGAAGTGCGACAATTTTTTTTTTTAAAAAAATATTGCTTGCAAACCATGACCAGCCCCTCCAAGGTGCTACTGGGGCACTTTGAAGGGACTGTCCATAGCTGTGAAAACAGCTTGACAGCTGGCTTTCGTGATCTGAAGAAAAAAAGTTTAAAGGGGGGGGAAAGCCAGCAGCGAGCCTGAAATGGCTTGTGATCACGGTGGGGAGGGGGAGGAAGCCAGTGCCAGCTGCCCCCAACTGTTGCTTGGGCACTTTTGGGGTGGCTAGCACTGATGGTCACCTGGGAGATGCTTGGCAAGAGCTGAAAAGTTTTTTGTGTTGTTGTTTTTTTGCCACTCTTGCCAAGCAGGCAATAGCCGAGGTCGGTCACCTGGGTTCGGATGATACGACAACCCATCATGGGTACAACAACCCCTACAACAACCCATGGGTTGTTGGGCCGGCTTGTTGCCCATGAACATACCATCCTGGTGAAATTGGTCTGGGTTCACATGGCACAACAAACCATTGTGGGTAGCAACCTTCGATCGGTTGTCATGTCGTGCAAACCCAGTCATTGTGTCTCTGAAAAGCTGCCCCCAAATGCCTAAATGCTGCCACCCTGCTTTTCTTCCTCTCTGACTTTTCCTTCCCTCTTCCTGATGCTGTGTTACCCCAGTCATGTCCTCCCCTTCCCTTGACTCTGTTTCCCCCCCAGATAAATTTTAGGTTGTAATCCCCTTGGGGCAGGAATCTCTCTTTCTGCTTACATTTCTCTGTAAAGCAGTCTTCCCCAACCTGACACCTTCCAGATGTGACAGACTACAATTCCCACCATCCCCAGCCATAAATTCATAGATCATAGAGTTGGAAGGAGCCTACAAGGCCATCGAGCCCAACCCCCTGCTCAATGCAGAAAACTAGAGGAGGGATCTCCCATCCAAGTAATAACCAGGCCTGACCCTGCTTAGCTTTCCACGCTCAGACAAGCTGAGCCAGCACACCTCTGTGGCTGCATTGGATGGGGAAGATGGGAGTTGTGGTCTGATACATCTGCACCAGGTTGGGGAAGGCTGCTGTGGAGCATTATGTACATTGATGGTGCTGTATAAATAATCATGACTTCTTGAAAGCAGCGCATGGGACTTACCAACTCACAAAGAAGAAGCAAGCAGAGCATGGGATTGTAATCAGTTTCTCCGACCCATGACTACACACAGCCCATGTTCCATGCTTGAAATCGGGTGGGGAAATGTTACTGCGATCTGAATCGTGCCCAGTCAGCAGCGATGGGGCTGCGCTATTCCAAGCAGCCCTACTCGACAGCTACAGCGATCTCCTTGTATCGAATATTTTCCTGTGCGAGCTGCAGTAAAAAGAACACTCCGAATGGCAGGGGGAAGTGACTGTGGGCCTTGGGCCTAAGATTTCATGTATACCAAGCTAAAGAACTCTCACCACTGCATCTGGCATCCTCACTACGAAATGTCTCCTTATTTCTGCATAAACGTATGCATTGTACAGTGCAAACATGCCAATGGAGCTGAAAGTATGCATGAGCAGGATTGTGCATACTAAAAAAAATCCCAGCCGCTCTCATGAGCAGCACTGATAGTAGCGGTATTGTTGTTTTTATGCTCCTACATACACTGGGTAAGGACTGTCAATGCCCCTCACATACACCACAGTGAAAGCCCATACACAGCAATCATGACAACGAGAGACTGTCTCCTACTAACACAACTCATTTGTCCTCATGAAATGTCTGGGAATACAAAGTGATCATTAAAAAGCAAGTACATAAGAAAACAGTTTCCTTCCTTGGGGTGTTTATGAAAACTGGTGATGCCGTTTAATATCCTACTATTGGCAGCCTAATGAGACAGAGAAGCCACATTCTATTTCTTTTGGAAGTAGCTCCCATTATTTAAACTTGACCACAAATCAATTCTCCAACCTATTCCTGTGGCAGCTTTGCTAGGAGCCACCATTCTCTCCAAGGTAGCTGAGTTGCGTGACAACGGTTAGGCAGCCAAATTGCAAATGAGACAAAAGGCGGCCTGATAGTTAATGGATCAGCTACATGGAGCTCCCATTACCTTTAATGGGAATTTGAGGTACAGAATATTCCTGAAAAATAAAACTGCTGAAGTGATTTATAACATTTATAGTGCACTAATCTCTCATCATTCAACATGCAGTAATATGTGGGTTTACATAACAGCAGCATTATGCTTACCATCCTTTAGAACAGTGTTCTCCAACCTTGGGTCCCCAGATGTTTTTGGCCTACAACTCCCAGCATGCCCCAGTCAGCATAGCTGGTCCTTTGAGTAGGATTAGAAGGAGGTGAGTCGCTTCTTGTCTACACACCTTGGAGGTGAGGGGGGAGGGAGAAGCTTTGGGTCATACTCACCACTACCTGCTTGATGCAGTCGGTACAATTAGGAAGGATTTCACTTTGGATATTCAACTGGTATTGGAAGGGGTTGCACTCCCACTGAAAACTCTTGGATCCGGCCTTAGACCTGGATTTGCAAGCCTTGGCTGTAGCCAGGAGTATCTTTGCCTTTTCTGGAAGCTTCTGGTTATAGTTGGAGTGATCCATACTGGGCTTCGTAGTCACCTCTTGTCTTGACTACTGTACCGTGCTCTAAGTAGGGCTGCCTTCGAAGACCTTTCAGAAGTTGGTTGACAATACTGCAGCCAGACTTCTTACAGGGGGCCGGGTATAAGGCTCATGTTACTCCCCTTTTGTACCAATTGCATTGGCTACCTATTTGTTTCCATACGCAATTCGCAGTGCTGGTTTTGATCTATAAAGCCCTCAATGGCTTGGGACCAGCTCACCTGCCCGAGAACAGAAATCTTCCACAAAGCCCCTTCTTCGCACTGTCCATCTATGTGTTCATAAGGTGACAATGTGTGAGAGGGGGCTTTCTAGACTGCCCTCCCTGCCCCCTCCGGAAATCCCTCTCCAGGGAGATCCGAATGGCTTTCGCCGTTTGCATTCAGGAGGGCAGTTGAGTCATTCCTCTTCAATCAGGCCTTTGAGCCCCTCTACATATGTTGGCTGCTGCGAGATTTATCATTTGTTATCATATCTGTTACATTGGTTTAGGGTTTTTAGTGTATGCCACTTTGAACTCCTTCGGCAGGAAAAGTGGGACATGCGTCATTTTGAATGAATGGTTAAATAAATAACGTTATACAATGGGGAGGGTGGTGACTCCTATTTCGGTGTGGCTCCTAATCCAGTGCAGGTTTCATTGGGAACTTTGTAGGAGCTATCCATGGTGCTGAACTCCACCCCACCCACCACCCCAATAGGTTCACCACCATGGAGAGCTCCTATGGTGGAAGGGCCAGGCTGGTCTCCCCCTTGGCTTGATGTCATTCCTGGGAAGCAGGGGGTGCAGCCTCCCGGTGGCCCTGGGTCCCCTGGCTGACGGCAGAAGCCAGACTGCGCTTCCCTTCTGCTCCCTAGTCGCAGGGTAACTGTCAGTCAGAGCCAAGTGTTGCAGAGCTCAAAAACATGCATATGTATGTAACCCCCTACCAAAATATCACCTGACATAAAATTCAGGTGACTCTTACCCAGTGTTTCTCAACCTTGGGTCCCCAGATGTTTTTGGCCTACAACTCCCAGCATGCCCCAGCCAGCTATGCTGGCTGGGGCATGCTGGGAGTTGTAGGCCAAAAACATCTGGGAACCCAAGGTTGAGAAACACTGCTCTTACCAAAGAAAACAGTGAACTAGAAATATGAAGGAATTAGAAATGGTGTCACAGGCCTGTAGAATAAGGCCACTTTTATTCTAAGATTCCATCATTGTGTATCCATGGTTAGTTATTATTGTGACTCTTATATTCTTGGGGGCAGGAGCACGCATGCACGCGCGCGCGCGCGCGCACACACACACACACACACACACACAGCAATATAAAAAGGCAATAGCACCAAACTATCCATGTAACACTGTTTAAGAATAATTGAATAGGGATTATTATATTTCTCTATCTATATGTGGCTGACAGATGTAGTTTGCAGAAACGAAGTCTGTGTGGGCAAGGTAGAAGCCTTTAAAAGTCCCAGGATAATTTATTAAATGTATTTATAACAAAACTATACTATACTGTGCCAAGGGTGGTGCCAGCGTGGCATAGTGGTGAGAGTGTTGGACTGGGACTCGGGAGATCCGGGGTTCTAGTCCCCACTCGACCATGAAACTCACTGGGTGACTTTGGGCCAGTCACTGACTCTCAGCCTAACCTACCTCACAGGGTTGTTGTGAGGATAAAATGGAGAGGAGGAGGAGGAGGATTATGTAAGCCGCCTTGGGTTCCTTGCAGGAAAAAAGGCAGGGTATAAATCTAATAAATAAATAAATAAAAGGGCCTTTTTGGTGGCAATAGTGATAATACCACATTGTGACAGCATAGAATATTAATTAATGTCTGAGTAAAGCTGTCAGTTTTAGAATGTTTCTGACACTCAAGGCTGTTCTTCTTTTCTTTTTTTTTAGAAGAAGTGAAAGATCAGTGGGCTCTCACTGAAGCTGAGAGGCTGGAAGAGCTGTGCAAGCAAATTTAAGGTGACTGTACCTGAGATCTCCATCATCATCAGGCGATCACTCATGACGGAGTAAGATTGTCTTCTGGGATAAAAGGAGGAAATTCTAAAGAAGATTGTGTAGACTCTAGCGATGGGTCCGTAAGTGACTGTGGAGGCCAATTCTAGATCCACACAGCTTCCCACAGTGAGGACACAGGTTACCAGATGGAAGATGGTCCTGTAAAGGATTCATTTGACGTGCTTTTCGCTTAGCACGTTTCTCCCTTTCACCTTGCACTCGGGCTTCTTCAAAGTCCATGGAACCTTTGTGAAAGGCCAACCTCCATCCACTTTGTAGCCAAACTGCCAATTTTCTTTTTATGACAACACAGCAGACAGCGGGAGAATGCGGCCCATGGGCCATGTGTTTCTCACCCCTGCTTTAAAGGCATAGTCTGCTATGGCCCCTACATGGGGCTCAGAAATGGGGGGTAGGCAGGCTGTGAGCAGTGAACACAGAAGCAGGGTTACTATATTTTTTTCCTGGCCCTAACACAGCCTCCGACCCTGTGGGGCTTTTGCACCTTTAAGAAATGCATAAAACGAGAAATTCCACTAGTTGCAGTTGTTCAGGCTTGATGTTATGAAAGCAGGAGGTGAGAAGAATAGGAAAACACACACACACACACACACACACACACACACGAAAGTACAAAAATAGTCTGGCTGTTGTAGCCATACGGTCTGCATTTAGACTCAGACTCAAGATGGAGATTGCAGACTGATTGAATCAGATTACACCTATGATTCTGTGGCAAAGAAACAATGGGTGACCCTCATTTTTGAAAACATAATTAAGCAAAACACATGAGTTCCTGGTTAGGCAGAGGTAAAGAGAAACATGACAGCCTTTATATTGGCAAAGCTTTTATTTTGGTGGGATACAAGGTTAAAAAGTCAGTTGAATCCAAATTGTGCAGTAATACCTAGTGGTTGGATGGAGTGTAATCCTGAGATAAATCTACTACAGATAAAGCTGTCGGCAGTGTTAGTCACTTGATCTTCATTAGTTGCTGCTGCTGTTTGTTTTTCAGAATTTGCAAAAGCTAAACTTCACATTTTGATATTTGATACTGAATACTGAAAATATTATAATAGCCAAGCATATTAAATTAGTTGTTCCTCACCATCACAAAACCTGGCTTTTAAAACAGAGTATCTAAACATGTCCCTGCTTAATATTAAATTCCATAATGCAATTTTTCTCTATCCAGTATATGTCACCAAATAGATTGGCTTCCTTGAACAGATTTGTTTGGAAATGTTTGTCAGTTTTCAGCGAGGAACTCTCAGGCTGTTGATTATTTTTTAGCAATCTGTACAAGTCTAAAGGGGTTCACATTATTGCTGTATATGCTAGATTTTATGCATATTTGTTTTCCAACCTGTATTCGCAAGACTCTACACTAGAGACTAGTTTGACTTCTCTTGCAATTCATGAATTTGAATTTTGCTCTCCATTAGTAATAGAGGAAGAGGCAGAGCAAAAGTCTTAATTGATCAATGCTTTACTTTTTGCAAGGCCTCCTTACTCAGCAATAATCACTCAGGCCAACCAAAATAGTGTTTTCACCAAGTCCAAAGGGACAATTATCCTAGCAGTTTACATCTTGAATCTATTAGCTGTTAGATACAGTGTTCTCCAACCTTGGGTCCCCAGATGTTTTTGGCCTACAACTCCCAGCATGTCCCAGCCAGCTATGCTGGGAGTTGTAGGCCAAAAACATCTGGGGACCCAAGGTTGGAGAACACTGTGTTAGAACTTCTGTCTCCCACACTCCCCATTAACTATAATTTCCAAGGTGTGGGAACTATGCTCCTACCGGCTCAGTACATAAGAGGTCTCATGTTCAGTCCCTGATCATGGCGGATGGCCCCACAGGGGAAAGTGCTGGGAAGACACCTGAGCCAATGCTGTGATAGAGGGGGTGGCACAAGGCCCACAAACCTCATGAGGTAAGTGTATAACATAACTCAATGTTGCACCAAGATGCTCCTGTCATCATCCCATCTAGTCACCAGCTTTTCCCACCACCAGACTTTGTTATCAGTCTCTCCACAACGCACCCACCCCTGTCCTACATCATGGCAGCATGATTCCTTAGCTTATTATCGTACAAGCAGTAAACACTGGGAAATGTGGGATTAGGAGGCCACTGGGCCATCAGTTCCTTATGAGTGTTTGTGCTCTATGTAGGAAGGCTCTGGCCAAGATGCAGATCCCAGGCCTGATGGGCCTTTCTCCTTAGGGTGTATTGACTTAATTTGTTCTTGTAGGAAAAAGTATAGATGCAATGTTTCCCGCTTCTCTTTCCTTCCGCCATAATAAGTAGACATGCATCCTCCATACCCTCCAACATTTCACAGATGAAAATAGGGACACGCATATGAATTTGTAAGAGGTATGGTTAAGCAACATGAAGGTGTGGTCAAGAGGGTGTGGCCAGGCAACACGAGGGCGTGGCCAAGGGTATGGCCAGGCAACCAAAGAGCATGGTCAGGTACAAAAGTTATTAGAGGAAACACACAAAATCTTATGTATTATAATTATTACATTATTATATATTATTTTATAATATTTTATAAGTGGCTTTTGTAAAAATTTTTTAAACCTTACTTAAACCCTTAACTGTTGATATCTGGTGCTTTTCGGGAGCGGGGGTGTCAGTGCTTGCAGGGCAATCTCTTTCTTTTTGTTTTAAAATTGTGAGGGTTTGTGAAGCTTACCCACCCACACCACACCCCCAAATATGGAGCTTCAGAGAGAAGGGGAAGTTTCTTGTATTTCCTTCTGACACTGTAAACTCACCTGTTAGAGGCACAGAGTCAGCTCTGTTAGGAAATAACATCTTTGGCAATATAAAGATAAGAATCATGTGATAAATTCCCTCATTCACCTCTCCCATCGGTCTAGGCTTTCACCCAGCTAATCCCTTTCCCACAGCAAGGTGCAGCAGAGGCAGTAGGTAGAGCAGCATCTGTTCCCTCCCTGCTTACTGCAGCTGTTCAAGCCTAAGCAGAGCTACCTTAAAGGGGCCATGGGCAAAATGGCAGCTAAGCTAAACCTGCAAGCTAGCTGAAATTTTGCCCATGGCCCCTTTAAGTAGCTTGCAGTTGCGGGAGGCAGGGGAATTCGAGACTCTGCATGACAAAGTGAGAAGCTGTGATGGCTTAAGGGTTTTCCTGACAGGTCCAGCATTTTTAGGGCAATTGGAGACTATGATCCTCTTGGAATTGATGGCTCTGCCAAACTTAATCTGAGAAATGGTACAAGTATTTGGAGCAAACTATTAGTGTGAAGGTGGTGCAAAGCCCCTGACCCTTATCCGTGGAAAAATACAGACATGCAGTCCCATGAGAGAAGTCACATGTATTTAACTTGCTCTGCATTTCAGGCCTTTCGCTTTCCCTTTTTGCAAATGGAACTCTAGACTAGAAATGCAAACTTGGATTAGAAATGAACCAAGGGCTCTCTCTGATTGGCTCCCAATAATTTTGAGTGTAGTGGCTAGACAACAAAATACAGTTAGGATTGGATTTAATTCTGAACAATTTGTGTAATATGTACTTTTTAAAAATATCACAGTTAAATCTTACAGATTTGTACTAATTTACATCTAACTTTGTCAGTCTGGTCACACTCAGCCAAAATATAAAGTGTGAATTAATGCAATAAATGTCATGTCCTATCATGTCCTGCTACAGGTCTTTCCCATAAAGCCTTCCTCCTCCCTTTTTCCATAAATCAGGTCCCTCTAGACAAGCAAATTATTAAGACATTGAACAGTAATAGCTTCCATAATAGCTTGTATCTAGGAAGGCTGGCCACCTTTCCATCCCTATTAGATGAATCAATCTACCCTCTGCCTATTCTAATCTCTGCTGGTGTTAAAATTTTATATTTGGTGATGACAAATGCATCAGTTCAATTATTTCCTTTCCCAGTGTAGCTTAGCATCCATACTCTGAGAACCATTAGTATGGTTCAAGAGCTGAATTTTAAGAGTAAGAAAAAAATAATCTCTACTTGGATAAAGCCTTATCTGATTGGATGCTTAAACATCAGGTACAGTCATTTATACACTGGCAAAAGTAATTTGTCCTAACCCTGGGCCCAGAAGGTGCTCTGATGCGCACACACAGAGCTCTTGGACATGTGGCCGACCCATTCACTTGGACTGAAAGGAGGACCTGTACAGCACACCAAGGAAAATGCAAGCTAAATTTCTTTGGAAATTTATGTGAGCGGGGCCTCCGTATCAGCTGTTCAGCAGGCATGCATCGCTGAAACCTCACCTTTGCAGCAAATCAGTGGACTAAGATAGGGTGGCCACAAGGCCTCTTTTAGAAAGGACAGTCTCCTACTTTAAGGGCTGCCAGAGGACTATCCTCTATTTGAAGGGCTGTCCTGTTCAATTCTGGCTTAACGATAAAGAACCATAAGACCCATCGGCAGTTTGCACCTGCGCAGCAGACTGAACAGGCAGGAACACAGGTCACAGTCTGGTCACAGTCTTCCAAACTATGGTGAAATGTACTGTATTTCTATTTAAATTGTTTTTAATATTGCATCTATCTATCTATCTAAATTAGAGTATGTAAATTTTTTGCAAATCAGTACCCTGTTTTATCCTCTTTTTTGGGCGATTCATAAGTTGTGAACTGTTGTGAACCACCCGGAGAGCTTCGGCTATGAGGCGGTATAGAAATGAAATAATAATAATAATAATAATTATTATTATTATTATTATTATTATTATTATTATTATTTCACTGGGGAAGTAGATCAGGCCCAGCCTAAGGAACTATTCACTATCAAAGCCTACTTCTTACAAACAGGAAGTGAGGGAAGGGTCAGGTTCAATCCCCACATCTCCAGGTAGGGTCAGGAAAGGCTCCTGTCTGAAACCCTGCAGAACTGTTGTCAGTCAGTGTAGACCAGGGGGTCCCCAACCTTTTGGGACCCGTGGGCACATTTGGGAATTTGAGAGACTGTCATGGGCACCACCACAAAATGGCTCCCGTGGAGGATGTGGCTAGTCACATAATGGCTGCCGTAGAGGGCTGGCGTGGGGCAGGGGAGACAAATAGCGAGGCTACAGGCTGAGAGAGAGGGGCAAATGGAAAGCGAGCTCCCTGGCCTGCCCAGTCTTCTTCAGTCCACACAGACCTTGCCCCTTTGCCCTCTCTCTCTTTCCCCCGACACTCCCAGCCTCTAGCCTCACTATTCCTCTCACCACCACCACTTTCCCTTGCTGTTTCTCCCCACTCCGAGCCTTGCTCTTTCTCTCCCCTCGACTCCCTTTGCCTTGCTTTCTCTTCATGCCTGCTGAACAGCTGATCAATGGCAGGTTCAGAAACAGGAAGGAGAACCTGGCGCCCAAACACTTTTCAATTTTTTATTTAATTCCCCCCCCCCCCCAAGGGAGCAGGGAGTGAAGAGCTGTGCAGGCGCCATCGGAGGTGCCCATATGGGTGTGATGGCACTTGCAGGCGCTGTGTTGAGGACACCTTGTGTAGATAGTACTGAGCCTATGGATCAATGGCCTGACTTGGTACAAGGCAGCTTCCTATGTCTGGACTGGACCAGTTCAACTGCATGGGGGCCGAAATGATTGAATCCATACAAAAACATTACACATAGAAAAATTTGGATCTTCCATGTGAACGTCTTTTTTGGCCCTTAGTAAGATGTGCTTTCTTTTTTAAAAGGTTATATTCCGAAGACCAACTAATACAGCTTTCAGGTGCCAGGCAAAATCCTCCATATTTGCATCATACATTTATTTTAAATTCATAATTACATGTTATATGAATACAAGGTATCTAGTTCATAGAGTGCTGTGCTTAATTTGTAAAAGGAGACAGTCTCAGAGCTGCCTGGCCATCTTCTCTGACCTGGAAACGTAACCCCTTAACCCCAATTGTGTGTAGGGACTGATGGCTCTCCACATTATTTATATATTTATGACTTCAAGTCTTCTAAGTCTCAGCCATGGAACGGAAAATACAGTCTGAAAATGAATACAGAAAAAGGTACCTGGCTGCTGCACAATTCCAGTTCAACTTTATTGGCTCACAGTTCTGCAAGACCTACGTAATAGATTCTGCATCAAGAAGACCCATATTTCAAGATTCACCGGATGAACACAGGTGTGCATACCCCTAAGTTCAATGCCTTCTTTTAACAAATATACGTGAGATGAGAAGGTGAAGGGATCATTCCTTTGTTTTTATTTTTCCCTTGCAGAATCCAAGTACAGTAATGCCTTGGACTGCAAGTAACTTGGTTTGAGAGCGTTTTGCAAGACAAGCAAATTTTTAAATATTTATTTAATTTTTTTGGACTTGATATACAAGCGACGTCTTGCGATGCAAGTACTGTAGTATGGCTTAAATTAAAAATCTCTGTAAAAAAAAATTGGGGGGGGGATTTCGTTTTGATCTAAGAGTGTTTTGGATTACAAGCACGTTTCCGGAACGAATTATGCTCTCAATCCAAGGCATGACTGTATTGTCAAAAGAGGAAATATATATGGCCTGTGCTTTTGCATCTGTTTTAAGCATTTGAATACAGTCTTGAGGAAAAGTATACATGATCAGTATTATCACAGACTAATCCGGGGGTCAGGGAAAGGGAATTCAGTTGACCATCACAATTTATACTGCATCATGTATGATCACACAGCTACCTCCTGGAGACTATCCAGAAAATATTTCATGCAACAAGGTGGGCGTTATTAAAGGGGGTGCCAAACCTGTGACAAAGAAAGAATGGGATTTTATGTGACAAGGACGCAAAAGGAATTTTTAAATTTTCTTTTTAAAAATGTGATATATTTTATGGCGGGTGTCCATATGCTGTACTGCAAATGCAGTCCATGTTAAAGAGTGTTCTCCGTGCTTTTCGTACTGTGGTTCAGCAAGCTGGGAATGTTATATCTGAACTGGGCCAACGTCTGCAGTGTGTCAGGAGCAGTACTGGTGCTGCAGGACCGGTCCTGACATAATGCGTGGGGCGGCAGCTGCCTCAGGCAGCTGAATTGGGGGGGGGGGCACATGGAAAAGCATCAAACCATTAGATATTTAGGGCGCAATCCTATGGCAACTAGACAGAGTCTAGATGGCCATAGAATAATTCAGAGTCCCAGCTCCAACCTCGGAGCACCCTCCCCAAATGCTCACAGCTGGCATGGAAAAAAAACAGGGCTTTGGGTGGGCAGGGTGAGGGGCAGGGAAGGGAGGAGACAGGCTCTGCCAGCATACGGAGTCTCCTGATGGCGCCTCAGCCTCCTCTCCTCATGCTCTGAGGCCAAACACTGAGATGGCGGCCATCGGCCATCTAAGTGTTTTGCATGGCCTCTACACTCCTCCCACCATGCATAGCGTGCCCAGGCCAGGGAGCAACTGCCATCAGCTCCTGAAACAACCATCACCGGCCTGAGAAGGCTGTTGGGGCAGCCCCTCCCCCACCTTCCCTGGGGCTATTTAAGACCTGTGCGCCCTGAGGGAAAGCAGAAGAGAAGCCCAGGCCGGGGAGCAACTGCCATCAGCTCCTGAAACGACCATCACCGGCCTGAGAGGACTGTTGGGGCAGCCCCTCCCCCACCTTCCCTGGGGCTACAGAGGGAAGGCAGAAGAAAAGCCCAGGCCAGGGAGATTGTACCAGCAGCTCCAGAAGAAGCCTTCAGTTGGCCTGAGAGAACTGGTGTATGTTTGGTTTGGGGGGGGGGGTAACATTTGTTTGTGTATTTAAACATTGTAAACCGCTTTGGGTGCCTTAGCAGAAAGGCGGTATAGAAATGTAATAAATAAATAAATAAATAATCCTCCGAGTTCACAGGGTTACGGGTAGCCTCATTGGATTTATTTATTTATTTATTTATTATATTTATGAATCGCCCATCTGGCCAGACATCTGGCCACTCTGAGCGATGTACAATGCAATAAAATACGGGGACACACACACACACACACACACACACAGTATAAAACACAATTAAAAATCCTAACCCACCCCATATTCCCGCCTGAAAAGCCACGTTTTTAATGCCCGGCGGAAGCTAATCAAGGAAGGGGCATGGCGGAGGTCACTGGGGAGAGAGTTGCATTTTTAATCTCAGGGAGCAAAATACCTCAGCCAGCCTTGGGTACAAAAGGCTTGGGGAGAATGGCCTATTTGCCATTCTGCCTCAGGCAGAAATGTGTCTTGGGCCAGCCCTGTGGTTCTGAGCTTTTCCTGCCATTTTGTTCTGCAAACATTCCAATGTGGACTTCTCTAAAAAAAAAAATGTTATTCCATAGAGATAGAACAATATGTTGTGGTTGGCCTGAATGCAGGTCGTCATGGCATAGGTTATACCACACCTAGATGCGGCTTTAAGTCCAGATTCCAGAACAGTAGGGCCAATACAATGTAGCGTCAAGCAGGCTTAAACCCACAGTCCTAACTGAGTTTTTGTTAGATTGTGGTGTAGAGGTTGAAGCACTATTTGCACCATACGCTGATTAACTAGGGAAAGCCTTTTATTTAAGGGGGTGGGGCTTTATTCGTTGCTATTTATATCATTTTGGATTCCTATCCGAATAGAAACAGCCTAGTTTAACGGGGGGGGGGGGGATGTTTCCAGCTTGATTAGCCCAGGAACCATGGAGTTTATTAAAGAACTTCATTGTCTTTGTATCCGCAAGCTTAAAAAAAATTAAAAAAATACCTGTAGCACATGTCTACCCACAGCAGAAGGCTGTGCTTTACTAAGAAGTACTGGTGGATCTAGTGAGGTAAGGAAGTGCAAAATAAAGTGCTCTGTGTGCCCTGGACCCTTATTCCCCCACACAGATTTAATCCCTGTAATTATGCTCTAACCACATGGTTCAGTCCTGTGTAAATATATAGTAACTGCATCTTCCTGCAGCTTTCTTGTTAATTAAACACTGTTACCGAGTAGTTCAAAGGTAAATTACTTAGAACGCTTTCATTTCCAATTGCTCTTAAGACTCCAAACTTCAGTAACAGCTAAATTGTTACTTTGCTTTGCTCTGAAAAACAGCCCAAAGGACAGTGCTGGTCGAGCAATTCAGATACATATCTTCAAATGTCATGTTAGCAAAAGATGCCTGTTGGGCTGCCCTGCCCTCCAGGTTTTCTAGCACATGGAGTACTACATTAGATTTCTAGAAGCAGGCTGGGGGTGGTGATGCGGTGTCTGTCACCTGTTACAAATTTGTGTCTGCCCTAACACTTCCAATGGGACATTGGCTGGCCTGGTTGCCAGATCAGGACTATGATGAAAGATACCATGACAGCAAAAATAAATTCATTGATGATGGATCAGTGATTCAGGCTGCAATCCTCTGCACGCCATGGCAGTTTCTGCTAAGTAAACATGCGTAGGATCGTGCTGTAAGATAAATAAAATATGTACTGAACAGCATCTTGATTTAGCTGTTCTTTCATTCCTGTACCACCGGGATGGGAACCTATTTCACCCCAAGGGCTGAATTCAATTTTGGAAATGCTCTCAGAGGGCGGGGCACATTCCATTGGTGGGCCAAGGGCAAGAGGGGTGGGCCAAAATACCAGATATTTTTTTTTAAACACCCAGCATATGGTAGCTGGAGGGAGCAATCCTTTGGCCCCCAGAAAGCGGGGGCCACAGAATACTTTGGATTCCCAGATACAAAGTCAGAGTCAGCGCTCCAACCCTGGAGCTGGGAAACTGTGCTCTGCCCCCCTTGCAGCTGGCACAGAAAGAACTGCGCTGTCTGCCTCTCTGAGGTCGGAACACAACCTTGGAGTGGGGTAAAAAGGGTGTGTTCCAGCGAACAGGGAGGGGAGGAGACTGCAGAGGCCAGGGTATGGTGTATCCTGTGTCCTCTGCAGCCTCTTTCCCTCCCCCTCGGAAGTGCCCCAGCTAGCAAAAATGCAGAGCAGGAGGAGCAGGGGAGGTGAAGATCACCTTCATCACTCCTCCTCCTCTGCATTGGATGATCATCAGCCTCCGAGTTTGGGGGCTGACAATCATTATTATTATTAATATTTATCGCCCATCTGGCCGGCAACTGGCCACCCTGGGCGACGTACACAGAATAAAAGCAATAAAATACATTTAAAACAATATACAAATTTTAAAATCTTAACCCACCCCATATTCCCGCCTGAACAACCTGGTTTTTAATGAGCGACGGAAGCTCAGCAGAGAGGGGGCATGGTGGAGGTCACTCGGGAGAGAGTTCCACAGTACGGGGGCCGCCACAGAAAAGGCCCTTTCTCGTCCCCACCAGTCTAGTTGCTCTGGCTGAAGGGACAAGGAGAAGGCCATCCGTGGCAGATCTTGTTGAGCGGCCCACTTGGTGTTGCTGGAGACGCTCCTTGAGATAGACTGGACCGGAGCCGTATAGGGTTTTAAAGGTCAAAACCAACACCTTGAATTCAGCTCGGCAAACAACTGGTAGCCAGTGCAAATCCTTCAGCACTGGCGTGATGTGATCCCGCCGGTGGCTGCCTTTAACCAGGCGAGCCGCCGCGTTCTGTACCAGCTGTAGCTTCCGAACCGTCTTCAAGGGTAACCCCACGTAGAGCACATTACAGTAGTCTAGGCGAGAGGAGACCAAGGCATGAACCACTGATGGGAGCAGGTGATTAGGAAGGTAGGGGCGCAGCTGCCGTATCAGATGGAATTGATCTCGATAGGATTGCACCCTAAAGTTCTTACTGCCAGTGAGTGACCAAGCCTTTGGAGAGGCATTTCAGCCTTTTAGAAGGTGGGGGGAGACTGCACAAAAAAGGCAGGAAGCCACCAAACCATTGGTGGTTGGGGGGAAAGGGGCATGGCCATCTGGGAACCTTGGAGGGCTGGATTGGGACCCCAGGACTGCCAGAACCTAACTATCCAATTAGGCTTTTAATTTGCAAAATTAACCAATCCACAAACAAAACCAGAGGCCACCAATCATCCAGAAGGCTGACCTTTCTGTAGCCAGTGGGAATGGCATGTTTTGAATCCCCTATTCCCACCCCCACCAGCTTGACATTATCCAGCTGTGTCTCTTTTTCTTAAAGAAGATCTTCTCCTTAGCTCCACAATCAACCTATCATATAATAAAATCTAACCCATACTGTATTTCTACATCTATATATTATATGGCTCCCTAAATATATCCAACTATTCCCATCCATTGATCTTAAAAACACCACCACCACCACCACCACCACACACACTTTTTGAAACACAGGGAACAGTGCTCCATGGTTGCCCTATTGGGCCTGGTACCAGGACAGGCAAATAAGTAGCTTGAGGGAACATTGCCACAGCACAGTTGGTCTATCCCAGTGATAGCGAACCTATGGCACGCGTGCCACAGCTGGCAAGCAGGGACCTTTCTGTGGGCACTTGAGCCATTGGTCGCCAGATCACGAAAAGACCGTCCCCTTCTGCATTCAGCGTCGGGTTTCCACAGTAACTCCTCTCCACTCATTCCTCGCTGGCTTCCACAGGCAGGCACACTCCAACATCTCCACCCCCAGAAGCAGACTGCTCAGGCACCCAGCTCTCCTTCTAACTGAACAGACAGCTCAGAAGCACAGCGTGCGCGCGCCCAAATCTTTGCGTGGCCGGTGAAGAGCCATGCCCTGAGACAGAGCGGGGCGCGATTAGCTAGTGCCCCCTCCTCCTTCCTGCCAAATTTAAGGCACTTTGAAATAAATACGCTGGTTTTGTGTTGCAGTTTGGGCACTCGGGCTCAAAAAGGTTCGCCATCACTGGTCTATTCAGACAACCAAAACAAAACAAATGAACAAAAAACCCAGACAGCTGCAGTGTTTAATTCCCTGTATATTTGTGTTCCCAACACATTTCGAGAGACTTCTCTTCACCAAGGACAATTAAATTCTCCAACACTTCCAGCTGATACTCAGAACTCTCTGCTCCTAACTCACTAGTCAGACAACCCTCTCCCGATATGTTCAGGGGACCTGAGGGAGTGTGCGCAGAATTGTGCTCGCTAGCCACACTCCCAGGGGGCGTGCTTTTAGCATTAGTGTGAAGGGGCTGCAGGCAAATGCATGGCTGCAAGGGTGTGACCAACACATCCATTGTCGTCGGATGAAATGGCTAGCTAGTGTGATGCCACTCCTCACTCGTGTACTCATCGAGTGGAGAGTAGGTTCATATGAATAGCCCTAATGCTTTGCAAGGATCAGACCATTAATGGAGCAAGTATACTTTCACTTCTTTACAATATTTTATAATAGGACAGGCATATAAACAATATTTAGATTTGAAGGTGAGATGAGGATTGAACATACTCAAGTACTTTGCAGGACACATGAACACCCAATCCTGAAGGGATTGTCAACGAACCTATATTTTTGGAATATAGAATAATATCTGATATATATATATATATATATATATATATTGGGGGGGGGAGAAATATAACTTGGTCCCAAGAGGTGGGGGTGTGCACAATGTTTATGTTGTATTTTTGTTGTATTCATTAGTAGTTGTAAGATTGGAAAAAATTAATAAAACATATTGGAAAAAAAAAAAAGAACACCCAATCCAGATGACCTAAAAGCTTTATACCTTCCCTTGTCCCAGGGGACTCATGGAATTCTGCAGTCCCAGTACCCTTTCTTTCTTTCTGATCTCTCTGATACTCTCCTCCTCTTAAAAAAACACATTTTCCCCCCTCTTTATCAACTCTCAAAGGCAAAGCATAACAAGAGGAAAAAAGCACAGCTATAAATTATCCCTAAATTTACATAAATACTCAAGAAAAATGCTACCCAACCAACATATTATTATTGATTTAAGACACTATGCTGCTGCTGCTACTTCTATTATTATTATTATTATTATTATTATTATTATTATTATTATTATTATTATTTCTATACCACCCAATAGCTGAAGCTCTCTTCCAGTGTTTTCATGATTTAAGTGGAAGCCAAAAAAGTCAGGTACAGAATTACTGACAAAGGAAACTAAGCTATATATTTATGCATATGGATATTAATATTCAAAACTCTCTTAGCATCTAAGGCTGGAATCCCAAACAACCTCACTTGGAAATACGTCCCATTAATTTTTATCTTAATGAGAATGCCAGGACTTATTTCAAAGTAAATGCATTTTGGGTTGGGGTGCAAGTGTATTTGCCGCAGCACAGGGAGAACACAATTGTCTTTGAGAAACATTAGTATGGTTTTAACATAGGTAATGCATGAAAATATAAATACAGCTCTTCTTATGTTCTTATTTTCTTAACATAAGAAGAGCTGCATTGGATCAGACCAAAGGCCTATCCAGTCCAGCATCCAAGCCCTGAGTGTCATCAGCATACTGATGACACCTTGCCCATCATCATCATCATCATCATCATCATCATCATCACCACCACCACCATCATCATCATCATCATCATCATCATCATCATCATCATCATCTATTTACCACCCAATAGCCGAAGCTCTCTGGGCAGTTTACCACAATGATAAAACACAGTAAAATACAATACAAAATACAAACAATAAGAACATTATAAAAAAATCTCACTACTAGGCATTTAAAAACAATTTTAAAATGACTTCAAATCATAGAATCATAGAATAAGTAGAGTTGGAAGGGGCCTATAAGGCCATCAAGTCCAGCCCCCTGCTCAATGCAGGAATCCAAGTTAAAGCATCCCTGACAGATGGCTGCCCAGCTGCATCTTGAATGCCTCCAGTGTGGGAGAGCCCACTACCTCCCTAGGTAGTTGGTTCCATTGGCGTATTGCTCTAACAGTCAGGATCGAGCCCTGCGGTACCCCACTCGTTACCTCTCCCCAGTTTGAGAAGGTACCATTGATAAGCACTCTTTGAGACCAATTCTGTAGCCAACTGTGGATCTACCTGATAGTTGTTCCATCTAGCCCACTTTTAGCTAGATTGCTAATCAGCATACCATGAGGCACTTTGTCAAAAGCTATGATGTCCACAGTATGCCCACAGTCCACAAGGGAGGTTACCCGATCAAAAAACGAGATCAGATTAGTCTGGAAGATTTGCTCCTGACAAATCCATGTTGGCTTCTTCTAGAAATCACTGCATTGTTTTCAAGGTGCTTGCAGACTGACTGCTTTATAATCTGCTCCAGAATTTTCCCAGGGATTGATGTCAGACTGACTGGTCTGTAGTTCCCAGGATCCTCCTTTTTGCCCTTTTAAAAGATAGGAACAACAACAGTTCATCCTTTTATCTGTCTTGAATCTCTCACCTATCAGCTTCATGGGGTGACCCCAAGCTATGAGAGAGGGAGAAGAACATTTCTCTTTTCACTTGCGTCACAGCATGTATAACCGTATGAACTTCTTTCACGTTCCCTTTTACTTGCCTTTTTTCTAAACTAAAAAGCACCAAATGCTGTAACCTTTCTTCCATACCTCTGATTATTTCTCGCTCTTTTCTGCACCTTTTCCAGCTCTACAATATCCTTTTAAAGATGCATCTTATGCATCCAATGCATGTATGATGGAACATGTGGCCCATTGTGTCCAATGACAATTTTTTGCCAGGGATGTGTGCACAGAACTGCAGTCTTACTTCCAGAGAAATACATTTAGAATTAAGGCACTAATTTAACTCACCAGCAATTAGGTTTACAAAGTAGCTTGTCAATGGCATGAGCCTACAATCACTCAGTGGATGGGCACTGATTTTTACTGCTTTCTTGGGTGGTTGTTCTAGCACACAAGTCAGGTCTGTGATAATTCATCCAGTATAATAATTATTAATATTGATTTTATTATCTTCTTCTGCTTAAAAGACCAGCAGTCATAAAGTCCGGAACAAGTAAAGAATGTTGGGATCTAAGTTCCTGTGGCAGATGGCATAACATCTGGGGCTGGAATGAAATAACAATAGATTGCCAAAAGTTTAACCAGGTGTTCCTTCACAGTTGTTGTTGTTTTTGTCTCAGTCATGCAAATCCCCTGAATAAAATACCATCTCCTTCAAGGGAAAAATGGCCATCAAGCTGGAAAAATGCCCCGCTTCCTCCCTACACTTGCCTAAATCACAGACTTCAAAGAATCTGTAGATCCCGTCACATTCCTAGTTCTAACTCACCAGCAGCCCAGGGAACAGAAAGCTTCTCTCTGTCTCAGCCATGTCTCACAGCACTGTTAGAGGATAGAGAAGAGGCGGCAGTTTCGGATTTTTTATGCCTCTTGCTGATTCACTACCTTTCCCTCCATTCTTTTGCATTGTTGCATTCTCAGACCATTGCTTCCATTCTAGTGATTTCACTACTGCTGGAGCTCTGAAAGCAGAATATTGGTGGTCAGTAGAAGAGGTTTAAAGATGTTCTTAAGACTAATCTTAAAAAATGCAATATAAACATTGAAAACTGGGAAGCTCTGGCCCATGAACGATCTAAATGGAGGTTGGCCTTTCACAAAGGTTCTATGGACTTTGAAGAAGCCCGAGTGCAAGGTGAAAGGGAGAAACGTGCTAAGCGAAAAGCACGTCAACGAATCCTTTACAGGACCATCTTCCATCTGGTAACCTGTGTCCTCACTGTGGGAAGCTGTGTAGATCTAGAATTGGCCTCCACAGTCACTTACGGACCCATCGCTAGAGTCTACACATTTTTTTTAGAATTTCCTCCTTTTATAATTTTCTTTTTGTAATTTTATCCTGGAAGACAATCTTACTTGGTCACGAGTGATCGCCTACTACCAGCGTAGGGCTATCTCTCCAAGTCACCGATGGTGCAAGGGATGTGTGTGTGATAGTGCCTCATACAAACTGCTCTGCAGGCAGGCATAATAACCATTGGTGGCACTGCTTCGTTGGGATCTGCAATGTGCTGGGAAAGGAGTCGGTTCCAGGTTGTCCTGTGCCATACGATGCCTCTTTAAATGGTGACTACTCATCCAGTGACAGCACTGACACAGGTACAAGGGCAGGCACAGCCCTAGGTAGTTTTCACATGTAATCTTGTTTCAGTTGGTTTGTCATGAAAACTGTAAAATCTACATTGGCCAGAACGTCCATTTGCCTCTTGTCTGCTTTCTTTCCCTCGTTAGCAATGACTAAATATTCACAGAGCCGAGTGAGGCTCAAAAGCAATTTAACTGTACCATGTGAAAACTCAGTCTATGACTTGGATCTATACTGTGATAATTCCATGGGAGTTAACTAATGCTAGAATGTCCAGTGCTTGCTACTTCCACTCCTAGAAGATAGAGGTAGAATACTTAACTACTGATGTGACTTAGCAATGTAGGTATTCCTGGCTAAAAATGGATAAGTAGGTCTCCTAGGCTATGGTTAGCTAGGTCTTCCCTTAACTTATTCCCTTAGAAAAATATAACATTCTATAGCTGCCTCCTCTACATTATCAATCATTTGGTGGTATAGTGTCCTGTATTGTCCTCTCACTGATATTTTATTATTATTATTATTATTTACACTTCTTCATGTCAGAATTGTTCCAGGCCATCTTTGCATCCATATCTTGAGCTCATGTGAAAGGGAATCATTCATGGATTACTCCTTCATCATGAACAGTTAGCCAGGTTACTGTGTCTCTTCTCTATGGCTGGGAGGACAGACAGATGCAAGTCTGAATGTCTCTTTCCTAGGTAAGAGGCAGGGATGAGGACTCGGACTCCAGGATTCGACTCGTGAGTCAGACTGAGTCCCTCCTCTGACTCGAGTCAGGCTCGAGTCCCAATATTTTTAATCGGACTCGAGACTCGACTCGAGACCAAGGACTCGTGTTTGTTCCGAAATCGTGTTCCTCAAATGCAACATGGATAGGTTTTAGGAAGTACAGCAAGTTTATTTTTTAAAATCATTTTCCTAAAATGCAACCTTTCAGACATTTTGGGTTTGGCTGCCTCTGCCTGCCTGTTTGGGGTTCCCTGCCTCCTCTGCCTGCCTGGTCTCTTCTTAACCAGTTCCACAGTTTGAATTGTCCAAGACCAAGGCCTCTACCTGCCTGTTTTGGAGTTCCCTGCCTCCTCTGCCTGTCTGGTTATTTTGGGTTTGTCTGCCTGGTCTGTTCTTGCCAAAATCAGTTGCAGAGTTTTGAAATAAAAAGGCACACTTGTGCCTAGAATTTATTTAAGCCACACATCTGAAGTAGCCTTATTTTGTTGGGAACCCCCCCCTCCATTGATTTTAATAGGGACTCGTGGAGTCAGCTTTGGGAGTGACTCATGACTCGTGAGTCACCATTTTGGACCAAGGACTTGGACTCGGACTCGAGACTTGGGTCCAAACACTCAGTGACTCGACTCGTGACTTGAGACCAAGGACTCTTCAACATCCCTGGTAAGAGGTATCACATCCATAGTTTGCTCTGACTGAGCATGTATAAGTTAAACTAAATGAACATCCCCCCCCACCTGCCCTGTGTGCCATGAACCACTGCAGTCAAAATCTGTTATGAGCTCTCAGTCTCAGTCCATGCGGAATGGATGTTACAATTACGGTACATGCAACACCACATACCGGTACCTGTGTCTGTGCAGGACAAGTGAAGTTACTTTTCTTGATTCACCTCCAGTAGGGCACAGAGTGGGATATATAACTCATCTAAAAAGACAACTGTGATGGGCCATAAATAAAAAGATATGGGAACTGACACTAAGATCACACAAGACTAGCCCCTATGCTGGTTCCCATAGTCTACTTTTGGGGATGTTTTTGGTCTTGCACATTTCTGCATTTCTCACTTTTGCCACAGAAGAATTAACTTTTTAAACTCTTTTTTAAATTTCCTGTTCATCACTGCATGCTAACCATTTGATAGAAATCAGGAGAACATCTGAGGTTGTCATTTCTGTAGTGAAACTACCACAAGATGTATTTTTGGTTTAATGGCCTAGATTGCATAGGTTTTTCCTGATGCAGTAAGCTAAGAACTGTGAGTTGCAGGGCATATTTTTGGGGATCCAATGTACTCAGCAAGCATCTGATCCTCTGAAACTACTTAGGGTCCATGCTCAGCCCACGTTAATCTTCAGTACTCTGCTTATTTTGCCTTACACTGGGGGCAGCAACCACACACACACACACACACACACACACACACACACACCTCCCACATGCCTGATTCCTGCATTGTTAATGGGGTTGGAAATAAAGGCTGAACATATGTGGTGTAGTCCTGAGACGGACAGTAACAATGTGCCCATGGAACACTATCACATTCTACTATTTCCAGTGGTGCCATCATGGCAGGACTTTGGGACAGAGGACTAAACCCCCCCACTCAGCAGGAATGAGTAGCAGGTCCCCCTAAGACAGCAGGGCTGGTTTACAACAGTTTGAAATAAGTGAACAAGTACACATTGGGCGTGTTCGCATGTCATGCTAACCCACCCTGGCAATAAGCCACGGTGGGTTGGTTGTTGTGTGATCAGGCTCACCGTGGGTTGTTGGCCCGCTCCTTTCCCCTCCTCCCCCGATCAATGTGGCCCTTGTGCTTGATGACCAGAAACAAGCTTCTTAATATCCGGTTCTATTGTTGTGAGGGTTAACTGAAGATCACCTCTGTCCATTATGTTAAGGCGATTCCGCGTTAGGTTGAGCAAATAATTCACACGACTGAAACCTGATTCTACCAAATATGAAGTAGGAAATGCCATGAAAAACAATTTTGCTTTATCCCAAAGCTGTGGAAACACTTCTCTGTTTTCTTTTTCTTGGTCACTTCTCTGTTTTCTTCTCTCTGTGGCCCCCTAATCTCGTGCTGTGCCCCCCCCCTTTTACGTGATTTTCACCTCTGGCCCCCTTGGAATATCCTGGGGGCCCCTGGGGGGCCATATGGCCCCAGGTTGAGAACCCCTGCTCTAAAGTCTCTCTCTGTATGTGTGTCTTTAAAGGACCCTGTCTCCTAAATCACCCGTTTGTAAAAAGGGCTATACAGTACGGATAGGGGAGAGGAGAGCATTTGGTTTTTAAAAAAATGTCAGGCAGAAAGATTAGGGGGGGGGCAGCAGGAGGTGAAGCACATGTGGGCAACAAGCCAGCTAAGTCCAGGGGGATCAGATGGAACAGAGATCATCAAGGTCCCTGTACCTTCATTTCAGCAAGTGCCCATGGACAGCAGGGTGGTGGGGCAGATGGCCTCCCAGAGATTCGGGGCTCCAAATGAAAGAGTCGGGGCTCCAGCCCTAGTGAGGCACCCCGCTAACACCACCTCTGAGTGGGAACAGAACAGGATTGCAACCTAAGCTTCTTGTGACCACACACATGCTTTAAGGATAGTGTCTCAGCTGGGACCTTAGGAAATAATTAAAAAGTTTGCAAAATAAAAATAAATAAGGTGAATGTGTGTTTATGTGTTCTATTAGACGGAGTTATTGGGAGGTGGTGGTGCTGAGAAGGTTAACCCATCTCCTGACAATGAAAGAACACAGGATCAGGTCAACATTTGTACCTCCCTTGGCATCTGTGCACACCTCCCTTCGGAAGGCCCACCCCACATGCCTTAAGAACTCCTGTAGTATGTTATATAAAAAGGTCAAAACTGTTGTCGCTGATCTACAGTCACTAAATGCATACGCTGGAGTATTGCAGTGGGTGGGTGGGTCGCTCAAGCTGCCGAACTATTGTCAGTTCAGTCCACCAAGCTTGCTCAGCTAAAAATAACTTTGCCTACTGTAAAAATAACTAAATAAAATTCTGGCTCCCTTTCAGGCCCAAAGCTGTGTTAGAAACAATCTAACATGCTTGATTTCTGAAGTCATTTCCTTGAGAATAGGTTACAGTTGTGCCAATATAAGATTTTTGCATGCACATTCCGCACATCATCCTATTTTCTTATAAAGTTTTTTCCGTTCCTGCGTTGCACATATTGCTGCTTCATTCTTCTTGTAATTTTGGACCATTCATTCCCGCCTCATTCCCTCGCCCCGCGGGCCTTCCTGATTTCCACAAGTTTCATTCTACTGCACACTGTTGCTTAGCAACGAGTTCTTCTCTTCTGTACTTTACCAAGGAGGAGCAGATCAAAGACACCCACAGTTCTGACTTATTTTATAAATGAATTTGAAGAGAGACCCTCCAAATGTCTATGATGTTTGCAAGGGGAGGGAATCAAAAGTTTGGCCTATGTACAGGAAACATTAGGAAAATTAAGATCCCTACTCCTTCAAAACAAAGCTTTAGTTATTGTAATTTTGCATCTCTTTAAACGTTCTTCAGAAACAGTTGACGATATTTCTGTTTCACTTGAGTGGCAGCTTCCGTACAGTTTCTACATTCATACCTCGAACAATTAGCAATATTTTATCATCTAATAAGAGTTGATGCAACAGAAGACATAACATGAGTTAGAAATAGCTGATGGATATTATCGCCTTCACTCACATAGATCCTGGCTGTTTGAGTTCAGACTGCAGATAGGGAATTGCATAACTGCAATTAATTCGTTCACATAATTAATTAATTAATTAATTAAATACCCTGCACATAGAAAACTAGAATGTTAGGAAGACCATTCTAGGCTGGAATCTTCTTGTGCAATGTCTATAAAAGTCATTTAAAATCCTTATTTATCATGTGCAATTTTTCAATACATTCTGTTACTCACCGTGTACTTCTTTTTTTTGGCAAGCTATAGATGTCATTGAATATGATTTTTTTTTTAAAAAAATCAATTTGCAATAGAAGCGAGGAAAGCAAATTTCTAAGCAGCTCAACCTTGCTGCCATTTTGAGTGCCTAGCAAGCACCCTGGCTCCGAAAAATCCTTTTCGGTCAGGAAGGTATAGTAAGCAGAGATTTAATAATACAGAACAAGAAAGCAGCAAAATGTATATTGGCTGTCCTCCACTAGCACAGAACATGGGTGTGATTTCCACCTTCAGCCCAGCAGGCTGGGACCTTCAGAACGTGTAAATGTTTTTTTTTCCATACACAGTCCTAACACAGTCATGCCATTTGGGCACACCTGCTGACTGGCTTATTTAAGATCCCAAGAGGAAAAGTACCATACATGAAGTACTGGAAAACCTACCGGTAAATACACGTTATACATACTTAGTGCCCCCAATGATCACGTATTAACATCCATCAAGGTTAGAGATCTACACCCAAAATATGCACGTAATCCTCCCGTCCCCACTTGTACACTCATGGCAGAAAAACTGAACCCAGCCAACACCCTCTATATACCCTTGCCCCTCTTTTGATGTTATGGGGGAATCATGCCCCCAAACAAAGGTTTTAAAAACAAATCTCCTAGAGTAGGAGTGGGCAACTTGTTTGCTCCTGAGGGCCCCATTCTGGGATGAGTGGTGGGTCAGGGGGATACACCTTTGAGCATGCGCGCACACACATATACACACTCAAGAGCGCATACACTCGTGCACTCTTTCTGTCTCTGTCTCTCTCTTGCTCCCCCCCCCCCCATTAATGGACTGCTTAATTCTGCACCAATGAAGTGTGGTGAATGTTTCTGGCTTTCACTCATGTAAAGCAGATCCTGTATTATCAGCAAACAGTGAAGTATTTGTCAAATGTCATTTCTATGTAGATAGAACAAATAAGTAGTGGTGCAGCTGGATAATTTTAGAACCTGGACTTAATAGTCTTATGGCCCCCACTCCAACCTTAGATGGCTATGTGTATATGAGTTCAGTTGTGAAGCACACAATTAAAATTTCTCTTCTCTCTCCCCCCCCCACCCCTCATTCCATGCTTTACAACTGCTTCTACATTCCTGATTTGTTAAAATAAAACAAACTGAACAAAACTGCTTGGCATCGATGATGATGATGTAAGCATGCACAGGTCTGTATTTTAAACTCACTTAAATAATAGCACCATCATTATTACAGGAATAAAATGGAGTTTGCTTCTGCTGCCCTGCTAAACCTATTTACTTGGGAACAAACACCATTTTGTTGTAGAAAAGGAGAATGTTTCCATTTTTAAAATGGTCTTAGTGCATGTTTAGATCTTTGCACTGCTGCTGGCTTTTATCTTGGTTCTTACTTTCATTTTATTCTTTTTTAAACTTATGATTTTTATATTATGTTTTCCTATGATATTGCATTTTATGATTTCATAGATTTCATAGAGTTGGAAGGGGCCTACAAGGCCATCGAGTCCAACCCCCTGCTCAATGCAGGAAACTAGAGGAGGGGTCTCCCATCCAAGTAATAACCAGGCTTGACCCTGCTTAGCTTTCCACGCTCAGACAAGCTGAGCCAGCATAAGCCACAGGCGAACTGTCCAGAAAGCTTCAGCTAATGGGCAGTACAGAAATGTCATACATACATACATACAAATGCATTTACTGTTAAAGTAGAAATAATAAAATTTGCATCTGTAACCATCTATATGCCCAGTTGCCAGCCCGCTCATACTGGACCTGTTCGCATATCATGTTAAGCCACTGTGGGTTAATTCACCTCCGAGATGTATGTTGGCCACCATTTTGAATATACAAGCTCCGGTGGGGGGTGCTTGTCATTTTGTGTGAACCCGGGCATCGTGGGTTATTTCAGAGTTAAGCAACCCTCAGATAACCCTAGGGCAACCCATGTTTAACCCTCAGATAACCCATGACACAGTGAATTAACCCACGGTGGCTTACCATGACATGCAAACCAGGTCTTTAAAACATTTTTAAAAATAAGAAGACAGGATGCTGTGGTGAGCAGTGTCAAGCCTGAAGCTCCTGGCATGCCTTTGCTTGCCAAGGTACTGACACCGGGCTTGCTTGACACCCATCATGTGCTGCTCTCTGGGTGATTATTTGTGGCCCCTGAGCTGTGGGGCCCTGGACCTAGGCCCCAATAAGAAGCACATTGAGTGCAAGCAGTACCATGGATAAGAAGTGCATTGGGTGAGTCCATCATAACATCTTCCAGACTAAATTTAAGATTCAAGCAGTTCCAGAGACTGCTAAAATTCTTGCCATTCATTTCTAAAAATAAATGGCAAGAATTCTTTTCAGCACTGAAGCAAATTGGGTGGTAAGATTTGTTCCCTGAGAAATACTTTCTTACTTTGGGGGATAGAATTAAGTGCTAGTCGTTCTAGGATTCCAGAACACGGGATCACTTTTGTAAAGGGAGCCTGTGATTACGTACAAGTGGAAATGTTCAGTCAGAACTGGCTATCCGTACAAAACCACCCCCCACACATTCACCCCCGGAATCAAATATATGCGCAGGACCCCACAGGAAGCTAGACTCTTGCTCATGATTTAACTCAGAAATATATATATGCAGAAAACCAAATCTGATGGCATAATGTCAGAAAGCGATTCCAGATTTTGAGTAGTATTCCTAGGTGGTTTGGGGATTATCAGCTCTTTTGCATAGATGGTTCTGCATCCATTGTTAAGTCTAATGCATATATTTATAATGAAATGGAAGTCCCCCTCACCCCCTTCTTTCCCTATATGCTATGTTGAAAAAATATCCGTACAAAACCACCCCCCACACATTCAGTATATTCAAAACCACCCCCCACACATTCAATTCCACCCCCCCGGAATCAAATATATGCGCAGGACCCCACAGGAAGCTAGACTCTTGCTCATCCCCTTCTTTCCCCTTCTTTCCCTATATGCTATGTTGAAAAAATAACGATACTTTCCAAGCTTTTAAAGTGCATTTTAAGTGTTTGGCATCTATTAGCCTTTCGGTTCAGTTTTATACTGATTATATTGCAAACAATAAAGTTTATCTATTGGAGAAAAAAGGGAAGTTATTCCATAAGCATCAAATAAGTCAGCAGTGCCCTAAGCTCCGCACAACTGGAGAAAGAGGATTAGATTTAAAAAAAAAAAACGTGCATTGACACCTCTCATGACTGATGCCAGAGCAAAAGCACGACTTTGTTGCTGCAGATGAACACCATTCTACAGACTTTCTCATCAAAGATGTGAACAGGGTGACCTAGCAGTAAGGGAGAACTCTGGTGACTTGCTGCAATACATCTGTTGTCTTCTTACCTAATTCTAAGAGCCCCAAGTGCAGAAATGAGTAGACACAAGCCATAGTAAAGACAAAAAAGTATTCTCTAGAATCATCATCAGGCGATCACTCGTGACCGAGTAAGATTGTCTTCCGGGATAAAAGGAGGAAATTCTAAAGAAGATTGTGTACACTCTAGCGATGGGTCCGTAAGTGACTGTGGAGGCCAATTCTAGATCCACACAGCTTCCCACAGTGAGGACACAGGTTACCAGATAGAAGATGGTCCTGTAAAGGATTCATTTGACGTGCTTTTCGCTTAGCACGTTTCTCCCTTTCACCTTGCACTCGGGCTTCTTCAAAGTCCATGGAACCTTTGTGAAAGGCCAACCTCCATTTAGATCGTTCATGGGCCAGAGCTTCCCAGTTTTCGATGTTTATATTGCATTTTTTTAGATTAGCCTTATGAACATCTTTAAACCTCTTATATTGACCACCGATATTCCGCTTTCCATCCTTGAGTTGGGAGTAAAGTAACTGCTTTGGGAGACGGCAGTCAGGCATTCGAACAACATGACCGGTCCACTGAAGTTGGCGTTGAAGGATCATTTTTTCAATGCTAGTAGTCTTTGCTTCTTCCAGTACACTGACATTTGTTCGCCTATCTTCCCAAGTAATTTGCAGGATTTTCCGGAGGCAACGTTGATGAAACCTTTCAAGGAGGTGGAAGTGACGTTTATAGATAGTCCATGTTTCGCAGGCATACAATAAAGTTGGTAATACAATGGCTTCATAAACCAGCGTTTTGGTCTTCTTACAGATATCCCGATCCTCGAACACTCTATGTTTCATTCGAGAAAATGCGGCACTTGCAGAGCTCAAACGATGCTGGATTTCACTGTCGATGTTAGCTGTAACAGAAAGATAGCTGCCAAGATAGAGAAAATGATCGACATTTTCCAGTATTATAGCAGTATACTTTATTTGAATATTTATTATTTATTTAACATTATTTTTAGGCTGCCTTTAAGGGTGGTACCCTCTAATTTACCACAAATCTAGGCTGCTTCCTTGCCAACCATTTACATTGCAATTGCTATAAGAACAAGTGTGAACAGAATGCTGGACTAGATAGGTCTTTGAACTGATTCAGCATGGCTCTTCTTACATTCTTATGTTTAACATAAAAAGAGCCCTGATGGATCAGACCAAAGGCCTATCTAGTCCAGCATTCTGTTCCCACAGTGGCCAACCAGATGCCTGTAGGAAGCCCACAAGCAGGACATGAGTGAAATAGCATCTTCCCACTCATGTTCCCCAGCAACTGGTATTCAGAGACATTCAGCCTCTAATACTGGAGGTATTAGACAGTCATCATGACTAGTAGCCATTCTTCACTCACTTTTTATGGAAAATTAAGATTATGACATTGCCAACTTGTTGCATTTTAGTATGTTCTGTGTTGTCCTCCCTACTTTATTGCTTAAAACCTCTATTTTGCAATAAAGAAAAAAATATGGGACAAAACCCTATAACTAAAGCACACACCTCATGCAGGGGACAGGGACTGACTGGTTAAGGGGCAATGTGCATTGAACAGAAAGAACGTAGAGGCAGAAGCTTGCAAAGAGTAAACTTTTAATTAAAATTGCAGGAGACCTTTGCTGAATGGGCTTACTTCTGATAAAATAGTATAGAAAGACCTTGGCCATGGAAATGTCCAACACATCTGGAGGGTACCAGATTGGAGAAGGCTGATCTGCCACAGCATATGTTCCTGTTCCTTTCTTGACATGTCATCAAAATGCTCTTGTTTTCTGGATGTCTTCAACATGAGGTTCTTGAAATTGCTTACAACACATCCCAGTTTCATATTAGTGTTTATGCTATATAGTTGATTCAAATGTGTTTACTCTGACTGCCCCATGTCACCTTGATATAAAGCCTTACTAATTATTTTATGAGTGTGTCTTTGCAGTCATGCATTACAAAATGACTCATTATGAAAGCTGTTGAATATATTCTTGAAATCTATGAAACATCTAAATATAGAAGAGGGAGTCATTTTGTATTCTCTTCTCTGATTATTCTTGAGGTGAATATTCCTTTTGCAATATAGTATTTAGTCTGGAGCATCTGGAGACAGATGTGCAGTATACAGGAATAAGAAGAGACTATGTTGATATTGCAATGATAAACTATGTGCAACCACAATGCCGGCTAGCATCCGAAGCTAAATCTAGGCCATGTGGCTGAAAGTTATCAACCATGATATTGGAAGCAGTTACAGGAGAAGATGATAGCTCTGGCTTTGGCATCCATCACTGACTGCACTGAAATGCCATTATTCATCAGGGAATGAGCCTATTCTATTTTTCAGGCCTAAAGCAGGTTTTATCCATGAACATGGAAGGCATTATTTTTATTATTTATAAGGTGCCATTGGTAGAAATGAGGTTTTTTTTTTAAAAAAGTTATCTACTTGAAAAATTATAAAATATAAAATTAGATAAGGAAGAAAAACAACAAAAAGGAAATGTAGCAGAAACAAGACAAAGGAGTTACATAAAAGGACTGTGAGCAAATGTGGTTCGGCGGACATGTGATTTTGTTATGGTTGTTTTAGGGAATTTAGCCAGGAAAGAGTGCAGATTAAAGCTATGGAGAAATCGAGAATCTTGAATGATGAAGAGTGGCAAAGCATAAGCATTCTGTTCTAGGTATGGTTGTCAGTAAGGGAGAGTCAACTAAGTTGGAGGTCTAAGAGTCAATTAAAAGTTGTAAGAGTTTGAAAGTGAAGGCCGTGGAAAGGTCTACAAAAGAAACAAGTCCTGGAAGTAACTGTGAAGAAAATAATGAAATTATGTTGGACATCAAATCTAACTAATAAAGCCAGTTCAGTAAGGCTCGATAAACTTGGTTTAATTAGCAAGGAGAGTAAAGTTAACAGCTGCATTTTGAAGAGGATTTAAAAGTTCAGTGAGACAAAGGTAGACAGACTTTGCGGTAGGAGTAGATAAAACAAGAGAAGATGATTATATTACAGAGGGCTGTGATGGCAAAACTGCTAGAGACAGAATGGATTTTAGAAAATTATGGAGTGAGAAACGGCATGGAGGGAATTTACTCCAAAGTCTCTGAGGCTAAGATGTTCACACAATGTATTTATTTTTAAGTAGTTATTTTAATCTAAAGAAAAAGAAGAGAGCAAATGTTAATTTTTTTCACATGTCAGCTCTAAGAAAAAAAATGGTTGGACATCACACAACTGAAAGCAAAATATACAATAAGATAAAGCTTACTATTATGCCCCATATCTAACTAATATTTATATTATGAAAAGGCATAATGGTTACTTGCATGTTCTATATTTTCAAATGTATAATTCAATCCATGTTTAGCACTTCACATGCAGCTTCATCCAATACATGTTTACTTCAGAGTGAGTCCCACTGAATTCAGTAGGCCTTGTACAAGTGCTGGCATTTAAGGCTTATGCTGGCTCAGCTTGTCTGAGTGTGGAAAGCTAAGCAGGGTCAGGCCTGGTTATTACTTGGATGGGAGACCCCTCCTCTAGTTTCCTGCATTGAGCAGGGGGTTGGACTCGATAGCCTTGTAGGCTCCTTCCAACTCTATGATCTATGAAATCTATGGAAAAAAAAAACAAATTACTTTTTAAAAGCACCGAATACCATGAAAATACAATTCAGCCAATGGTAAGCATCTTTTAAGTTGTTACACTGACAAACACAGATTCCCAAACTCACGTTTGCTAAGGAAACATGAACAACTTGTTCAGGGGCTATTTACATGGCTGAATCAGAGGGCAGAGGTGGTGCGCTTAAGCCTTCACCATGCACACTGGTTTTCCCCTGCAACCCTGCTCTGAAACAATTTGATTGACCCTTATGCCTGGAATAACCTTCCAGGTCACCTGATGCCACCTTTTCCTCCCCTTCAAGTCCTTTCTTTCCTCAAACTGACTTTTCCCATGGAGCCCTCGCTTAATGCCCCAACCCCTGCAGTCTTGATCATCAACCACAATTACATTATGGATGTTGTAACTTCCCTTGCTCACATTTATATCTTGCTGTCCTTCAGATTCCTGTCCCTCCAATCTCTTTCCAAAGTCAAACGTCTTTGGGGAGGGGATCTTCCTTTTTGTGTGTGTGTCTATGTTGTAAACTGCTATATACATTGGAAATTGGGTATGAATAAAAATCAAGCAGCAGTGCAAACACACAACACATTTAAAGCTCTTCATTTTCATACTAACTTCAGCAGTAAACTACTCCTGTTTGGAGAATTTAGATGCAAACACGTGCTAACACCCCAATCCTAAACCTGTTTAGCTCGAAGCTCTCAGGGCCAACTTAAACAATACCTTAAATGTTTGATCAGATTTGTGTATCTTCAGGTTTTTGTTTTAAAAAGCAGTTGCAGAAAGACCTGATCCAGTCTGTGACCACAACAGGATTTAACCCTTACCTCTGATGCTGTTTCATAATGATCACCCGCCCTCCTATTTGTGTCCATAACAGATTCCTTTCAGGGAAAGTAGTAATTTTGGGAGGGGAATGATTTTCATCAGGAAATGTGTGGCCCAGTTTGCATGCAATGGTAGCCCAAGTTTTGTGTTTGTTTGTTTTTTTTAAATCCAGGTTACCGTGAGCGAGCAGGGTGCTAGTTCACATGGCTCAATAGCCCACTCTGGCTCCTGCTATCAGCAGCAGTGGCTAAATCCTAGCGTCACATCTGAACCCGGAACTCTGGCTTGTCTCTCCCTGACAAGCCAGAGTTGCAACCCAAGCCTTGCTCTCAATTCAGGGTTTGTTGTGTGTGAGTAGGGCCAGTGTGAGGGAAACAGTAATGTAAAACTCTCTAGGGATCCTGTTTTTTTCTTCATCTTCAGTTAGTAACCAATATCCTTTAGCTTAATTCATTGAACCTGAGGTTTACAGCTGTGCTATGGAGTTCTTCATTTCCAGTTCCATCCTAGCTAGCTCCTTTCCAATCTGGCCTCCATCCCCTATACTTCATGGAACAATCTTAACTAACATTTGTAATAAATGTCTAGTAAGGCGAGAATCAGTATTCTTTTCCTTATTCCTAGGATTGATATTCAAAGGACCTGCTATTTGGACAGTCAAAAATAACGAGATAACTTTCACTAACCTTTCCCTAAGAATACCTAGTAAGCTGTAGCAATGTAGGTGAAACACCTGCTATAAATATACAACTCTGATACGGTATAAATATTTGTATAACATTCAACTTATTTTGTCCAGAGAGTCTTGGATCTGGCAGCCCCATGTATGTCACTGTTCCTTCTGGTGACTTGCTGCTACAAACAAATTAAGGACACAATCCAGCTAGTAAAGCACTTTCAAGACTTGTTTATTTAAATGGGAGAGATGTGCAGTCCAGTCCTATGCAGTTAGATGCAACTAAGCCTACTACTAAAACAATGCTCACCTAATTCTGCTTAGAATCAAGCTGTTAAATGTATGGTTAATTCCGTCATTGAAATCAAGGTATTTAGAGTGCTTTAATCTCTTGTTCATAATCTCTCTGCTGTTCTGATAAAATTCATGGTTTTGACAATATTGTCATGTTTGGGCCTTGACAAAAGTTTTCATATGTAAAAGGCTGCAGTGTCATTGGATCTAGATAAGCATTACATCTATATAAGCAACCCATCAATCCTTAATTCTTGGATTTAACAGCTGTTTCATAAGCAGTGAAAATTAGTACCATTTTGTCCTAGAATATGAGCCATTTCACACTTTAAAGGCAAAGTTGTTATACAGCTCGTTATTGTATATAACAAGGAGCTGTAGTCACTAACTGGTTTCTGGCTAATGTAACTGTATTACATCTATATTTATCACACTTCATATTTGTAGGTATGCTTCTAAAAATGTAATGTATGCAACAGCTTTTTGAGGGTGGGCGGTTTCTCTTGTGTATTATAGACAAAGGGAAGACTTGGTGGTGACTAGGGTGAAGTGAGGATAACAAACTGATCTAGGATGTCTTGGATGATAGTGATTATTTGGATCGGTTCCAATCTGGTTTTGGGACAGACATAGGGCCGGTTCGCACAACCCAGGCTGTGGGCGGGGGAGGCACCACGGGGCGATCCGCGGGGTCTGGCGGGGCACCACAGATGACCTGCGTCCTGTGCGCGTGGGCGGACCCCGGTGGAGCCGGCACTCCCTGCACCGCAGTGCGGGGCCCCCGGCGCTAGGGAGTGGGGCTCGGGATGCCCAGAGGGGCCGTTTGCCCCTACAGGATGGAGTGGCGGCAGCTCCGGCCGCTCTGGGCTGTCGCCTCTGTGCGGCCCCCGTGGGACAGCCGCCCGCTGTTCACACGGCAGGGTGGCCACACGTGGTAGGGGCTTACCCCTCTACCGCCCATGGTCACTTTGCGTGCGTCTCGCATGCAGCCGTCCCGCAGGGGCACCCCCGGTCGGGCACCCCCGGTCGGACTCCTCCTCCCCCGTGGTTCCCGTGTCATGCGAACACGCCCATAGCCTTGGTCGCCATGGTAGATGACCTATGCCAGGGAATGGATGGGGGAAGTGCAACCCTGTTACAGTATTTTTCCATGTATAAGACTATACTTTTTCCTAAAATCGCTAGACTAAAAATTGAGGGTCGTCTTATATATGGAAGTAAGCCAAGGAGAGAACCGTGCGGTTGCAAAACTGCCCAGTGGGGGGGTGTCTTATACATGGGGGCGTCTTAGACGGAAAAATATGGTAGTTCTCCTGGACCTCTCAGCAGCCTTTGGTACCATCCACCATGGTACTCTTCTGGGTCACCTAGCCAGGCAGGACTGGGGGTTACCATTTCACAGTGTCTCCAGTCCTCTCTGGAGGGACATCCCCAGAAGCTGGTGCTGGGAGACTCCTGTTCCGCCTCATAACTGTTGTCCTTTGGGGTTCTATCTTGTCCCCCGTGTTTTTTGTTTTTGTTTTAAATGAGGATACTAGAAGTAATCTGGAGGTCTGAGCAAAAGTGACATCAATACGTGAATGACACACAGAACCACCTCATCTCCTTGTCCCAGGAAGGCTGTAGAAACCCTGAACAGGTGTCTGGAGGCAGTTTTGGGATGGTTGAGGACAAACAAGCTGAGGCTCAATTCAGGTAAGATATATGAACTGTGGGTGGGGAAACTTGCTGATCTAGATGGAAGTGTGAGGCTGGTTTTGGATGGGGTTGCACTCCACCTGAGAGACCATGTGCGCAGCTTGAAGGTTCTCCTGGACTCACACTATCTATAGAAGCGCAGGTGGCAATGGATACTACTTGTGCCTTTTATCAGCTTCGGCTGATTCGCCAGCTGCTTCTCTGTCTGGTGAAAGCGGACCTTGCTACAGTAATCCGTGCTCTGGTTACATTCCAGACTATTGTAATGGGCTTTACATGGGCTACCTTTAAAGATGGTACAGAAGCTTCAGCTGGTGCAAAATGCAACCGCTCAGTTCCTTGGGAGCGGGTTACGTGATCAGAGCATACGTACCAGCTGCAGAGATTTAAATTTAAAATACTGATTTCTTTCACACATGGTGGACTTGTAAAAATAATAATAATCAGAACGCCCCGGGAAAATTATAGCCCATTTGAACAGTATGACTGGATATCTTATACCTATGAATCCTGTGCACATCTTGCTTGGATATCTTATGGTGTTGTAAGAAACAAGCATGAGGAATTGGTAGGAAATCTTTTAATAGATGCAAGATTAGTCATAGCTGCCAACTGGTAGCTACTATTCCTTTTATGAAGGAATGGATTAATAAGATATGGAACATTACCTCAATAGTTAAATTAACAGAATTTGTTTACCTGTGCAAAGGTAGCCAACAAAAACTAAAACTTGAACAACTTTGGATGCCATTTATTACTTATATGAAACAACAATTCAATCTGGACATCAATAAATATGTAGCCTTTGCATTATTAATGTAAATTCTTGGTGTGGATACTGGATTGTAATGTATGTATTGTGAATGTTAGGAAAACTTAAAATGTTTGGTGACTGTTAGTTGTTCAGATTTACTTGAGCAACCATGTTCATGTCTTATTTGGAATTTTGATTTTTTGTAATATATGTGATGTTTTGTTTGTACATTTATAATAAAAATAAAATACTGCAGATCACCTTTAAAGTCCTAAATGTCTTGGGACCAGGTTATTTGAAGGACTGCCTGCACCTATATGAACCTGCCTGATCTCGAAGATTGGCCACGGAAACCCCACTCACATGCCTAATGTTTAAGGCTGGCAAGCAAGAGATAGGCCTTTTCCGTGGTAGCTCTATCCTTATGGAATAGCTTACCACAGGACGTGTGCATGGCTCCCTCCTTGTTTTTAAACAGGCTTTAAAGACCTGGATGCTGCAGTTAGCTTTTAAATTAATGGATGACCATCTTTACTTTATAAACTGGGAGTTTTTACTTTTGCTGTTCTTTAAAAAGACTAATGCTGCTATTTAAGGTAATTGTATTTTATATTTTATTGTTTGATAGTTTATCCTGCCTTGGGTAACTCAAATGGCTGCATAAAAATACTTGTGTGCAAGTAAAAAAAATCAATTAAAATCATTGTGTTGCTCTCTCTCTCTCTCTCACACACACACACACACACCTCTGTACAGAACTGGGCTGCACAATGACACATCATAGCGCAGGCCCCAAGTACCACTCCGACAATATGCAAATCCTGGCGCTATCTTGCACGTTCACACCCAACGCAGTTTTATCGGGCACCTTAAAAAGACCAACTGTAGCATATGCACTTGCGGACTAGAGCCCATTTCAGCAGACACATCATCAGCTTACACATTAAAAACGGTAGCATTTAGGGCAGCAGTCCTACGCATACTTACCTGGAAGTAAGTCTCGCTGGACACAGTGGAACTTACTTCCGAGTAAACATGCGCACAGCAGGATCGTGCTGCGAGGCGCCACAAGATCCCTGCCTGCGTGTGTTGGCCGTCACGGACCACATCCGTCTCCGTGTCTGTGCGGCGAGCACGGAGTGCTTCATCCGAACTACACTAGCGATGCGCTTCTCCAGCCCGCGAAGAGCAGCAGCATCAGCAGCCTCTCCTCCAACCCCAGGAAATCCTTTAAACCCCGTCGTTTCCTCTCCTCTCCTCTTTCCTATTTAAAGCCGCCTCCCCCGCTCCTTCCCCTCCAGAGCCCCCTCCCCTTCGCATCTCGCGTAGCCCTTTCCAAGAAGCCCCCTCCCCCGCAGCCACCACCACGAACAATCCCCCCTCCCCTCCCCTCATTTCCGCTTGCGAGGCCCTTCCCGGTCCAATCCTCCTCGCCGCCTTCTTCCCGCCTGCCCCGCCGTGCGCATGCTTGCTTGGGTTATGCAACGGGCCCAGCAGCGCCCGAGTGTCCCAGCTGCAGGGCGGCGGCGGCGGCGCGGCCGCTTAGGGAGGGAGCGGGGGGGGGGGAAGGACCAGAAGGGGGAGCCCTCTTTTTTTAGGTGGGAGACGGGGGCGCCGGCCCCGCCCGCCCCCCGAGCAGCGCAGAGCGAGCCGGCAGCAGGCGGCGTGAGCGGCCCCGCCACCCCGGGCCAAGTCCCGCCTGTTCCGCGGCGGCGAGTGGGTTGGCTTCCTGCGCGCTGTGCCGCTCCCCCCTTCCTCTCCTTTCCCTTCCTTTCCTCCTCCCTCCCTCCCCTCCCGCTCTCTCGCTCTCTCTCTCTTTTCCCTCCCTTCCTTCCTTCTCCCGGCAGTAGGAGCCGCAGCGGCAGCAGCCACAGCAGCAGCAGCCCGGATCCCCCCCGCCCGCCCCGAGCCATGGCGCTGTGAGAGCAGCACATGGCGGCCGCAGCAGCCATGCACCCCACACTAATCCATACAACTCCCCCCTGAAGAGCCACCGTGTAACTGCCGCCGCCGCCGCCGCCAGCCCACCAAACCACCCGCCCGCCTTCGTGGAGTAATATTCTCTCTCCAGCAGCCCGGGCTCCATCACTTGCCACCACCGCCCGCCCGCCAGCATTCATTCCTGCTGCTGCCTCTCCCGGGCCGAAGGCGGCTACTACTACCACTACTACTTCCACCAGCAGCAGCCAGCCCACTCGCCGCTCTGCCGCCACCCAGTCCCCCCTCCAGCAGCCAGCCCGGTCCGACCCCCCCGCTGTGGCCGCCATGGGAGTGCAGGGCTTCCAGGACTACATCGAGAAACACTGCCCCAGCGCCGTGGTGCCGGTGGAGCTGCAGAAGCTGGCCCGGGGCAGCCTGGTGGGCGGCGGGCGCCAGAGGCCCCCCCAGACGCCGCTGCGCCTCCTCATCGACGCCGACAACTGCCTGCACCGGCTCTACGGCGGCTTCTACACGGACTGGGTGAGCGGCGGGCAATGGAACCACATGCTGGGCTACTTGGCGGCGCTGGCCAAGGCCTGCTTCAACGGCAACATCGAGCTCTTCGTCTTCTTCAACGGCGCCCTGGAGAAGGCCCGGCTCCACGAGTGGGTGAAGCGGCAGGGCAACGAGCGCCAGACCGCCCAGCAGATCGTCAGCCACGTCCAGAACAAGGGCACCCCGCCGCCGAAGGTCTGGTTCCTGCCGCCCGTCTGCATGGCGCACTGCATCCGCCTGGCCCTCATCCGCTTCCACATCAAGGTAAGCCAGTGGGGGCGGCCTGCCCTGGCGCTGCCCGTCGCGCTTCCCAGACCCCCCCACCCCCCCAACTCATACCAGCGCCCCCTTGCATCGATCTCCCTGCCCCATTGCACCAGCGCCCCCTTTTCCCGGGCCACCTTGCAGCCCTTCTCAGTTTCTGCCACTAGCGCCCCCCCCCCTTTTTTAGCTATCCCCTTTCTGCGCTTGCTGGGGCAGCCCTCCCTTTGCCCCCGTCCACGCTGCCAGGGGCCCCCTCCGGCTCTCCTTGGGGCCCCTTTCGCAGCTCCCCTGGCGCCAGTGAGTGGCCAGCTCCTGGACCTCTTTCCCTTGCCCGTGGAAACCCCCGTGCAGCTCTTCGCCGCCCCACTGGCTGGGGTAGAGGGAAGGGGAGCGCTCTAAGATGGCAGCAGGTTTTTGCCCTCCTGGTTATGGCTCGACTGATTTCAGAGGGAGGGAAGTTCTGTCTCCCCATATCCGCAAAATGTCGTCAAAACCTGGCGGTGCTGGCAGCTTGGGCGGAGAGAGGAGGTGCTGTGAGGTTCCCGGGAACAAGCATGCTCACCACTGGCCATTAGTAGTCAGCCAAATGTGGCCAAAAAGTTTTTGTTGTTTCTGCCTTGGCCATGGACACTCCTCTCCCTCCCCCACCGCGAATGGAGCAGAAATAAGTAGTCTCCTTGCCTTCTCATTAGTAGCTACGGAGCTGCAGGGTGCCCTTAGCTGGCAAAGGGGAGGGTTTAGTAAGCACCCTGATGTCCTCAATCTCTACAGGGATTTTTCTATTTATACATACCTGTCAGGCTTTGAAAACCAGATGAGGGTGATCTGGAACATCCGAAGGCTCCCATCCACAGAGATGTCCTAATGAGTTGCCAATGCTAAATTCAGTGTTACAACCATCATTTTGTTTCCACGCTGTTCCCAAGGCTGTATTTCTGCTTCTGGTTTTGTAAGCACTTTAATTCTTGCCTTTAGACTCCACCCCTGCCTGCACCCCAGGCCTTGGGCGCCCTTTCTTATTCTACATCTCAGGTCCCATTTATTTCCCCATACTCATAGTAGTATAAGATGGAAAGAAGGGGGGGGGGTTGCTGTTTCTCACCATGTTTGCCTGTAATTGAGAGTTAGAATATGAGTAGATAGAAAAATGAATCTGCAGTACTTGTGCTCCAGATCCACCCTAGTGATGTTTTAAAGTTTGTGCAGTTTGCTCATCCATTGAGGTGTTTTCTGACTCCCATGTTGTTCCAGGGACCATTGTTCTGCGCACTCGGATTTATAAAATGCCCCTTGCAAGCTAAGTAGCCACTCTTCTGGAAGCAGACTTCTCTGGAGCCAGCTATTTGGTGTGGTGTTTTTTTTAAAGTACAGTTACTTCTGCATCATGCCTAATCACAACTGAATACTGAGGGGCTTTAGACACGAATTTGCCAAGAAAATAAGCAACAAGTTTTTAACAGATGATTTCCATTTACAGGGAAGTTGTGGCTCAAACAATCATTAAAGCTTGAAGTTTAGAAGTCTCATAAAATAACTGCTGTAAACTAGTTTGCGTTGGTAAAAGGTTCTCATGTAGTTTTAAAGTCTTCTCTTACTGTACAATCATGAAAACCACACAGTTGTTACATGCAATCATGTAAATTGAAAGTGCCTAATGGTGCTGATAGTTTTAAGCTACACTTTGATTACTGTTTAGCTTAATGTCCTTTTGATGACTGTGCATTTCCCCCCAAAGTCATATACTTTTAAAAAGAGAACTATGTAATATTTTCCATGATAAAGATTAAATTAGTATTATTTCAATATGCTTTTGTCATCAAAATCAAATCAGTTAGTGAAAGTTTGTAATCCTTGGGATATTCTGTCTGAACTCTTACGAAAGAGAAAAAGAATAGTGTCAAGCACATACTTAACTAGTTGCAGACTTTTGTCAGTTCTGTTGCGTAGTATAGTAAATATTATGTGACCTTCAGAGACATGCACATATCTGTAATCAGAGCTTAACATTACAGGCTTTTGTACTGTCCTTTTGGCAGATTAAACTAGAGCTGTTACCAGGACAAAGGATATTTTTTTCAGGATGTAGTGAGTTTTCCTAAAAAGAGACAAATTCCTTGAAAACATTTTAAAATGTGGATTTTGAGAGTTAACTTTTTCTGAGTTGAGTGAAACTGGAAAAGAAATAACTCTCTGCTTCTTTTCTGGAGGCTTGGGTTAAATGATTTTCTGTTTGGAACGTATGTTTTAAGGCCTAGAAATCATCCTGCGTTTTAGAGAGGCAGTAATTCTTCAGACTAAGTTGATTGTGGAAGTCCCACCCCTTGTTCAGTTGTAACTGGTAAGCCCAGAAGTTGACAGATCTAGTGTAATGATTGGCTTATAGGAGTGACAGACGTGAAGTGTAGCACTACAATGAACAAGTTAGACTGTTCTGTTCATGTATGCTTGTTAAATTCTTCCGAAGGGAAGTGGGAAGCTGTTAAGTGCAACCACACTTCGCTCTGTAACTTAATCAGATGTGACGTGCATTTCTAATAAAGGAGTAAACGATTGAGGCTAAAAACTTGTTCCATCAGTAGTCCATGCTGAAAAATTTCATGCAGAAAAATGTTGTAGGCCTCCTAAGATGAGCATCCTGAATTTGAGTAAATCTTGTTTGCTGATTTCAAGGAGTGCTGATGTTCAGAAATTTTTTTAGAAGAAAACCCTGTCTATCCATCACATAATTCACATTCTCTTGTGAAAATGGATATAAATGGCAAGTGTCTGCATATCTCCCTCATTGCCATATATTAAAAAGTGTGATACTGCTTGTTGCAAAAGCTGTAGCACAAAATTCTAGCTTTGCTAGTAATAGCTCTCCTTGTTCTAAACTTATATAAAATTCTAGGTTGAGCATCTTAATTTTCTTTAGAAGCTTAATGTACTGGGTTAAGGCCTAATACACATTATTACCACCTATAATTCCAAACTTTACCTTATTTCCCAAGCTGAATTTTCTGTTTCCTCATATCATACTGCATATGACTTGTTAAAGGTAGTCCTATATTTTTTTCATATTGAAGCCAGTATGCCGTTCTAATATGTAAATAAATTCTATTTTAATTCCATAAGATTATTTGCTCAAAGAAGTGAAATATATGGATGTACATCTAAATCTAAAAAACATCATTTTTGTATAAAACCTATTTTTAGTTTGTATAGTAGATAGTAGCTTTGACTTTTTTTTGTATAGAAAGCAGTGACATAGTCCTTTTAATTCTTCAATATTTTTATGTTTGCATGCTGCTGATGTTTTTATGCTGGTAATGACCTCATTCGTGTGACATGATAACCCATCATGGGTAACTAGCCACAGTGGGTTGTCATGTTATCTGAACCCAGACTCTTTCCTGCAGGGTGGCTTCTTTTTGGCAAACAAACCACCCTGACAACACATGGCTTGTTCTAGGGATTGTTCGTACCACATTGGGTTGTCATGTCATCTGAATCCAGGAAAGCAATTTCATCGTGGGTTGCGGGGATCAGCTAGTGAGCCACTTGGCAAGAGCAGCAAAAAAACAACAACCCGCCACTCTTCACAATCTCACCTGTGCCACCACCAGTGACTGTCCCTCCACCAGTGCCCAAGCAGCTGTTTGGAGGGACAATCACTGGTTTGCCACTTCTTCTTTTTTCAGTTCCAGAAAATTTCACAATTGTGTTCATTGTTGTTGTTGTTGTTATTGCCGGTATTTCACAAGTGTGCTTTTATGGCTGTCCGATATGTGTAGTCTTGCCTGGCCAATTTCCTTGTCTGTTTCATCTGTTAAAGGGAGCAGAGACATGGAGTAGGTAACAGATTGACAAGGCAAGACTGCATATAGACTAATTTGCGCACAGTTACGAGGTACCGGTTGCCTGGTTGCCAATGGAAAAGCACCAGTAAGGGGGGAAAGCGGCAAAAAAAGGTGAACCAAAAGGAAACACAATACCGGTATCTCCCCTTAGCAATGTAATCCTCTTGATTTTAAGTGTTGAACTGACAGTTCTCAGTGCCCTCCATTTTCAACACTTCCTCGAGTCTCTAGATACTCCAGAATGGTGAGATATGAACTCCCATCCCTTTTCACTGCTCCTTTTTGGAGCAGTTATTGCAGGTGCACAAATTTCTCCTCCATTTATATCCCGGCCATTAAATTTGCGTATATGTCTGCATTTTTTTTTAGAACTGTCAGGGAACCTCAGCAGTAAGTGCTCCAAAAAAGAGCTGCAAAAAGCAGGGAGAAAGCCAATATATCCCCTTTCTGGAGTAGCTGGAGACTTGGGGAGTGTTGAAAAGGTGCAAGACACTGAGAACTGTCAGTTCAACACTTAAAATCGAGAGGAATACATTGATAAGGGGGAGATATTGTGTCCCCTTTGGTGCACCTTTTGCCACTCCCCCCCCCCTTTTACCGGTGCTTTTCCATCGACAACTGTGCAATTGGTCTCTGGCAACTGTGCGCAAATTAGCCTATTTTTCGCCTTGTCAATCTGTTACCTACTCCCACTTCCCAGCTTCCTTCGATAGCTGAAATGGACAAGGAAATTGACCAAGCAAGACTACACATATAGGACAGCTGTTAGAGCGCACTTGCACACTTGCGGATGACGGGGGGGGGGATTATGAACACAGCTGTGCAATTTTCAGGAGCTGAACAAATAAAATAAAAATACGACCCCAATTGTGCTTGTCTGTGGTTCAAAAAACAAAAACAAAAAATCCCCAACAATGGCGGCAAATGAAAAGGGGCAGCGATCAGAGCAGGGAGGGGATCTGCTGTGAATGGCACTTGGATATGTGCCAGAATCTATGGAAATTTAAGATGAATTTTGTTGTGTTCACACTTGGAGTAAGAATTCATATATAATAGATTCTTTTACTGCTATGTCAAATGAGGTAATTCATGAGACTGATATTTTGAAATCTCAAGTGTGTTATTTCTAGCAAATTGCATAGTCAGTGGAAAATCTGTAGAGTATAAGAGAAACAATATTCAGAACACATGCTATTTTATCAAAACACAGCACATTATTCATTTTTAATTACATATTCAGATTATGAGTGCATAAAACAGAAGTTAAACTTTAAGGGTTTTAAGTAACACTTTCAAAGAAATATATTTAGTTTGATACAAAACACTTCACATCTGCATGTCTATATACGGTAATCACATTTTAAACCAAAATCTTATGACAGTACAAACCATATCTTGGCTGTTATTTTCAGGGTCTGCTTTCATATGTTTAACAACAGGCATTGTAGTGCTGGTTGGAATCTTGTTTCTGTTCCTTTTTGCAAAATCCTTGCCATTTTTATATATATTGGCTGCATGTGGGATGTTAAACAGAATACCGGTACATAGTTATTCTGTCATAGGCCCATGTGAGTAAACTGTTGCTTTCTCTTGAGAATCAGGTAAGTGGCAAGAAAGGATAGACCCTGTCTGTGCAGATGTGTGTGTTGTACATGGAATCCACAGAGTACAAAATGCTTTTGGGGCCGGAATATATGAAGGGTGGCCTTCCACATAACTTACGGTACCCACTGTGATTGTTGTCAGAGGCTATGTTTTACATCCCATTGCTGTCAGGAGTCTGGCTGGCTGGGATGTACCATGGGGTCTTTTCACTTGTGCTCAGGTTATGGAACTCACAGCCCTGGGAGGCCTGATTGGCCCCTTCTTTATTGGCATTTTGGCATGTTGCCCAAACCATTTCGTTTTCCCACACCTTTGGTTTGGTTTAGGTTTTCCTTGTTCTGTGATTTAATATCTGTCTCCTAGTTTTTAAATTTGTGTTTTTGTTATATGGATTATATATTGCTTTGATTGATTCCGTGACCTTTCTGGTGGGCCCAGGAGGAATCAAAAGCCAGGCTATAATACTTCTATTATAAGGCAAATAAAAATCAGTTAAAAAAGAACACTGGATTTTAAAATTCAATTTGTTTTTGTTAAACATTTCAACCATAGTAAGTTCTCTCTCTCTCTCTCTTTCTCTCTCTTTAATAAAAAAAACTGGTTTAAAAATATATTGGTACTTAATTCAAGCACTTATTAAACTGTGCGCTTAAAACTGTGGCTTACGCTGGCTCAGCTTGTCTGAGTGTGGAAAGCTAAGCAGGGTCAAGCCTGGTTGTTACTTGGATGGGAGACCCCTCCTCTAGTTTCCTGCACTGAGCAGGGGGTTGGACTCGATGGCCTTGTAGGCTCCTTCCAACTCTGATTTCATAGATCAGATCTATGAAATCTATGAAACTGAATCATGGCCATCTATTAAGCCCGTTGAGTAAAACAAGGGTGGGCAACTTGTGGTCTTCCAGATGTTGTTGGACTGCAACTCGTATCAGCTCTAGCCAGCACAGCCAATCGTAAGGGGCGATGGGAGCTGCAGTCCCAACAACATCTGGAAAGCCACAAATGGCCCATCCCTGAATTAAAAAGCTGTTTTGCTATGTAAAAGAGAAAAACAAGGCGGGACATATGATTCTGAGGTTAAGCATCATAAATGACACACTGGCTGCATTTTGACATCACACTAAGCTGGGGATAGACAACACAAAGCCCTTGGGAATCACTGCACTCATGGGCACCTCCCCCTTACCCACAAAGCACTCTGCTGATACGTGTGATTTCGCTTTGAAGTGCTCCCAGCCACTCCCCACCCCACCCCCAGGAACGAAGGGAAGAACCCCATTGCTGCTCCCTGGAAAGGGGAGATGCTTGGGGATGGCAGCAAGGAAACTTGTGGGGCGGGGGCTGTGATGACTTGGGAGAGAGCTGTGGGTAATCAGATGCAGTGAGAGCAGGAAGCAGCGAGACCAGAGGGGGACCCAACATTGGGGAGGAGGAAGGAGGGAGACTGGAGCTGGGCTGGGGAAGGCTGCAGAGAGCAATGGAAGGGAATATGGAGCCTTTGGGTTCACTCAGTGGGGAGGGAGAGAGTGGGGCAGAGGTGTGTATGTGTGTGAATTTGAGAGAGAGTGAATTTGGGGTAGGGGGGGTTGATCCTGAAAGAGAGAGAGAGAGATGAGGGGCTGGGGTGAGTGGATCTTGTGTCCTGGGGATGTTGAATATTGGGTGAGAGGGTTTAGAGGGATGATCTGTAATGAGAGAAAGAACTGGGTTCAAAGAAGTGGGTTTGCGTTTTGGGGCTCAGATCCCACCTCTGCCTTGTACTTAGGTTCTTGGGCAAGTTGCTTGTCTTTTCGCCTCTTGGTTTCTGGGTGCTTTGTGACTGGTTGCGCCCAGCATGGCAGCCATTTTGTGATGGCACCCATAACACTTTCCCAATATTCCAAATGTGTCCATTGGCCCAAAAAGGCTGGAGATGCCTGTAGCATGACGAAAATGAGCTGCATCAATCCTTGGGCTTGTGTGCTCCCCCTCTCCTCTGGTGAGGCTGTAAGGAAGAGTTTGGAAGCTTTTGCTTCCAGTTTCAATTAACCACAGTTTAGTGTGTTATTTAAACTGTGGTTAATGCAGTGCTTCTCAATTATTTTCTGTCATGCCCCCCCTAGGAAGAAGAAAACATTTCGCGCCCCCCGCGCGACTGTAAATAGTATCATGTGTCACGTGCGTTGGCGGTCACGTGGTCCTCCGTGTCGGGCTGCTACTGGGGCTGCGCTGGGACAATCTCCAGTGATCGCGCCGCGCTGCTCCCTCTCTCCAGCCGTAGAGTTGCTAGGCAACCGACGCCGTGTGGGACGCCGCTTGCGAGTGAGTCGGATAATCCGATCTGGACATCCAATATGACAGTGTTTGCCGAGGTCAAACGAGCCCCCCTTTATGAAGCCTCGCGCCCCCCCTGGGGGGCGCCCCCCACTATTTGAGAAGCACTGGGTTAATGTTAACTATAGTCATAACCCATGGTTTGAAGTTGGCTTTTTTCAAAGAAACCACCGTTAATATTTACCACAGTTTGTCTGGCTTGGACAGCACAACAAGCTGTGGTTAATATCAACTGGAAATAAAACTTCCAAACCCCCTTTTTTCAGTCACACTGGAGGAAGGGACGAGAATGTATGAGCCTGAGGCTCAGTGCAGCTTGTTCTTATCATACTAAACTATGGTTTAGTGTGACATCCAAACATGGGTGCTAATGCTGCCATCCCATTGCCATCTCATATCCACTTACCTGGGAGTAAGCCCCGTTGAACTCAATGGAGCAGCTTACTTCTGAGTAGTCATATATAGGGCTGTAGTGTAAGTCATGTATTCTATTTATTATGATGAACTTCCTTCTGGACCCAGGGATTATCATCACATGCACTAGAATTCAGGACGTGCCATGCTGTATCTCACCAAGATCATCCACTGAGTCCATATGGGTGCTCTTAAGCAATCTGGATATCTAAACTGCAGTGTTCAAAAAGACTGAGTTGTAAATGAGTATACATAATTGTAGCTTTAGCCCTTAAGTAATTGAATATGCTTAATATCCTTGCATATATAGTGAGAGAGCCGAACAGAAATCTTTTTGCTATATCTCAATGTTCTCCAACCTTGGGTCCCCAGATGTTTTTGGCCTACAACACTGGCTGGGGCATGCTGGGAGTTGTAGACCAAAAACATCTGGGGACCCTAGATCAGAACACTGATCTAGATCATAATTTCTAGACATAATTTTGTAGTGCAGAGGGTATTGAGCTGAGTCCAAAGGTTTTGATTATGTTACTAGGTTGTATAAAAGCTGCACATCAACATGGTTAATTGTTGTAGGAACCAATCAATATGTATGCTTAAAGAAATGTATGTAAAGAAATAGCTTCGGCTATTGGGCGGTATAAAAATGAAATAAATAAATAAATAAATAAATAAAATATGTCTCTTGATTTAGTGCAGTAACCATCACCAATTACTCTTCAATGAGTCATCAAAGATCCTTGCTCTATATTGCATTTTGTGATTATTTATTACATTTATACATTGCTTTATTTATTTAGGGTGAAATCCTATGCATGTTTAGACAGAAAAACGTCCTACAAGTCCCAGCATGCTGCAGGGAGCGTGGCTGGCCGGAGCATGCTGGGAGTTATAGGACGTTTTCTGTCTAAACATGTGTAGGATTGCGCCCTTAAATAACAGGACTCAAGGCAGCATTCTTTTTAAAAACAGATAAAATAAAATCATAAAAACAAAGTGACAAGAGTCACAGAAAACTTAGCGAAACCTACTAAAATCCAGCAAAGGTATAAAACATGCTTAAATACCTAGGCCAAAAAATAAAAAGTGTTCACCTGGTGCCGAAAGATCTTTCTATTGAGATTGGCTGCCAGAGCAACTTACAAAAATTAAAATCCATCAGAGATGCAATATGCAGTATTTGCAATAAGTGGGATATTTGTATGACATTCTGGCCCTTGGCAGACCTAGGCCACATTCTAGGCTCTTCCTGACTAAAGGAGGGGCAAAGAAGGAGCTGTACATGGCTGGCATAGAAAGAATGCCAAACCAAAGGAGAATCCCTTCCACTGAACTTCCAACACTAGAAGGCCAAGATGGACCCTGATAAGCTATCATGGGTTAGGGGAGACACTTGAAACAAATATGTGTATTGTGTTGCTATGCGAAAGGGGATTACTATGTTTCTGAAAGTTGCTGGGGTCTTGTGTGCCATTTATGTAGATTTCTTTGTAGGCGTGTGGGCGGCAGAATTGGGGAACAATGCTTGTTCTGTTATCACCCTCCTCTTCATATGGTAAGATCAGGAGTGGCTGTTAAGGTTGTGTGCCTCCTTCTGTAGTCCCCTTCTGTTTATAGAACAAAATGTTTGAACTGGGACATTGTATGTTTGTTTGAAGGTGAAGTCTCCACTGACCCTGGTTATAGTGTTTAAACGAAGGGAAGAAACAGCACCAAAGTTTGGTTGAAGAGTGTATTGAACACTGTATTGTGACACAACAGTGCACACAGCATAGAGTACAGAAAGCTGGAACTGCACATTCTCAGTGTTAAAACTTCTTTTTAACATGAACTGTTAATATATATTTCAGCAAGTTTGCAGAGTTTGGTATTAACTTTTAATGTGTCCTTCTCCTCTGCTCCCCCCCCCCCCCACCCTTTCTACATAGGTTGCACAGAGCATTGAAGATCACCATCAAGAAGTAATTGCTTTTTGCAGAGAAAAAGGTTTCCATGGCTTGGTTGCATATGATTCAGATTACGCATTGTGCAACATCCCTTACTATTTCAGTGCCCATGCCCTAAAACTGAGCCGTAATGGAAAAAGCCTCACGACAAGCCAATACCTGATGCATGAAGTTGCCAAGCAACTGGACCTGAATCCAAATCGGTTTCCTATTTTTGCTGCTCTTTTAGGTAGGTGGAATGACACATGGAAGTCCACCTTTAAACTGATCTTACAAATGTGTTAATGGAAGGACTATGTTTTTCTACATTCACGTATGAGCTGTTCATCCTTTTTAAAGTTGTTGATTTTGTTGCACCATAAGTACAGTTAAAGGACTGAATGAGAACCTGGTACCTGATCCCAATCACTCTTACTTGGAAGTAGGTGCATTTGTTTAAAGATGTACCTGAAGTAAGGCTGCAGTCCTAAACCATGATTGCTTGGAATTGAGTTCCACTGATATGGGATTTGCTTTCAGATAAACATGTTTCTCCATTAAAAGTAATACTAGGAAAAATGTAGATTACTTACCTTATGAATGCTTAGTACCATATTCCGTTACTGTAATTGCAGTACCTGGAAGTGAAATTTGAATTTGATTATCTCCCCCCCCCCCCCCCATTCCATCAGGCGTCACTAATTCCAAGCGCAGCCTTGAGTTAAAAAAAAAAAAAAGTATTATGTAGTTTTATGTACATAAGTATTATGTACATATTATTTATGTAGAGCAAGTTGCATGTATTTTTAGGATTGTAAAGCACTGCATATTATATATTCTAGGTAATCACATTCTACCTGATGAAGATTTGGCATCATTTCATTGGAGTTTACTTGGTCCAGAACACCCACTAGCCTCCCTTAAGGTACAACTTTAATATAATTTCTGGCATATAAAAAAAAACTAGTATAAAAATAAGTTCTATTATGGGACCATTTTTAATATTGTTGGATGTGTCCTGAGAAAATAAAGATTGACCTGCAATTTATTTACTCTAAAGTCATACCAAACACTTCAAGAGGGCTACTCTGGAGAAAATGTGTTAGACTTCAACTGATATCCTTAAGCTTTTTTGTGTATATACTAATAGTTGGGTAATGTACAGCCTGTTTTACTAGTTCTGATTTTATCATACTAGCACCAGCAATTCGTTGCAGGTCTGACAATATTCACTTCTCCCTCTCCGTCCTTTTTTTTTTTTTTGTCTTGGGAGAACAGAATTTGTCTTCAAGTATACTAATACATCTACAAACTTAATATAAATGTTGAAAGAGTTGTAAAATTGCTAGTTTGGCAACTTTTATGAAAAACCAAGCCTCTTCAAAACCTAAACAGAGCTTGTGTGTGGGTGAACCAAAAAGCTGCCTCTGCTTGCTCTGTATAGTCGAACCAGTGGTGGTTTTAGACTTCTAGTTCTCTGGGAAGATCTGTGGTTTGTTGGCTGGGCATGCACAGCTGAACATGTATTCTACTGCTGAGATCCGGTAGCTCAAAAGGCTCTTACAGAACTATTTTGCTTTTTACCTTAGTAGAAAAAACTAACTTTTAGGTAAATCCAAAGCAAATTAGTTCTGTGAGATGAAAAAGTTCATAACACTTTTCCAGGTATCAGTAACCAAAGATCAAGAAATGGCAAACTCAAATGATCATTTAAACAAGATAGGCACTTTCTGGCTTTCTTGAATTCTATCACTTGTCATCTAGATAAAAGTATAAAACATCTTGCATTTAAAAGTCCTGTCGCTGAAGTTACTTACCATCATGGTTAAAAGTGTGGCAGGAACTTCAGACAAATTTAAGGGCATACCTTAAGTCCATCTAATTCTTTGTTACTGTTGCATAATACTTTTTATGTTGGTCGCATGAGCAAATTTGTGCTCTAGGAACAGCTCTGGATCAAGACTTCTCTTTAGATAGAAGGTGTGGAAGAACCTATCCAACACACGACAACCTAATCCTAACCTTATTTACTTGGAAGGAAGTTCTGTTGACATTAGTGGAACTTGCTTTCAAGTAAGTTGTTTAGGATTGCAGCTTAATATTCAAGGCTGATTTAATACTGGATTCTGGAAGAAAATTAATTATTTCCTTTTTTTGAGTGATCATTTATATTCAAGTTTTCATGCCTGTTTTTTTTAAAAAAAAGATTTTTGGAAGGAACAAAAGCACCCTTGGACTGCTTCAACTTGCAGCACCACAAGCCAGGACACCTGGAGCCATCATATGTGGATAGGCTGCTAATCTGCATGCAGGTTGCTGCTCTTACTTTGCGTTACATTAAATAATGTGGGCAGTGTAGTTCTCATTCACCTTCTGATTGTGAACGTGAATTAAAGAGCTTTGTCTTTTACAGAGACAATCTCGCAAGGGTAGTTCAGCACAAGAGTCCATTATGCATTGTGGCCTGTTTAAAAGGGGATTATGATTGGGGGATAAATCTTAAGTAGCTGTCCTGTTATATACCTGAGGGAATGACCCTATGGTCCCTAGACATTGTCGGGGGGGGGGAGGGTAGTTCGGATTCCCAGCTCCGAGGCTGGAGACAGTGCTCCGATCTTGGAGCTGGGAATTGAAGCTCCACCCCCTCTCCCCTGCCCCCTTGCAGCTGGTGCAGAAAGAACTGTACTGGCTGCTCTCCGAGGTCAGGAAGGTGACCTCGGAGAGGGGGGTAAAGGGGAAGGAGAGGAGACTGGGGAAGCCAGGATACAAGGTATCCTGAAGCCGCTCCAGCTTTCTTCCGTTCCCCTCCGAGATGTTGTAGTTAGATGGCCGAAAACATTGTCTAGCAAAAATGCAGAGCAGGAGGGGAGCGGGAAGGCAAAGATTGCCTCTGCATTGGATGAGCGTGAGCCTCCCGAGTTCAAAGGCTCCCGCTAATCTCGATAGGATTGTGCCCTTAATGAGGGAATAGGTTTCCTGCAGCCCCCACTAGCCTCTTGGCCTTACTCTTTCTGTGTGCCTGGACATGGAAAGAATACAATCTGGATGGCTCGAGCCAGGTAACCCAGCCGCCGAAACAAAGATGGACAAAAGAACTCCAGGATCTCTTGCAAATCTGATCGGGGAAGCTCCCTTCTGACCCCCAAGTATGATGGTAATTTAAAGGTTCATGTAGATGTAATAGGGGTATTCTTCTATGTTCCTATATTTTCCCTGATGGTTTATAAAATGAGGAGGGGGTTAATATTTTTGCAACAAAAGTGGTGCATGTGTTAGGGGAGCTGTAAAATAAATAAATAAATCCTCCCCCATGTTACCTCCACACTTACTTTGCTGCAGGCACTTTTCTCCCCAGATCAGCTGATATCATAAGTGTAGATCTAACCCTGCTCCTTATTTTAGATGTGAATAGGGCATGTGAATAAAGTGGATTCCTAAGTCTTATTTAGTTTATTATTTATTTATTTATTTATTATATTTATACCCCACCTTTTTTCCTGCAAGGAACCCAAGGGAGCTTACATAAGGCTCCTCCTCTCCATATTTATCCTCACAACAACCCTGTGAGGCAGGTTAGACTGAGAGTCAGTGACTGGTCCAAAGTCTTCTAGTGAGCTTCATGGCTGAGTGGGGACTAGAACCTGGATCTCCTGAGTCCAGCACTCTAACCGCTACAACACACTGGCTCTCCCTTAAGTTTGCCCTTAAGCTGCTTTTCATGTTACAAATTTATACTACGTTGAGATCCATAGTCATGGATGTATTGGTAATGTGAGATTGGCCTGATAAAAAGTACCTTGGGCTGCTGTGCAGATGGCCTAATACATGTGTATCAGCACTTGCAGATGCAAGAATTGGTTTTTTTTTTTCCCTGTTACAAAGCTAAAATCAAAGAAAATGTTATAGGGACTTGCAGCACAAGCTTCACCCTATCAAACATTCCTTCTTTTGTCATGAAGACTGGTGTTAATTGTGAAAGAATGTAGAAATAGAAATGTTCAGGAAACTAGAAACCATGGGGGGGGGCGTTGTTCTTTGGGTGATTCTTAAGCAGTGTGGGGGGGAATGGAAACTGTAGGAAAAGTAAATGCAATCCTGACATTCAGTATAAACATTCTTTACCACATTGAAAACATGACATGCAATATGTATAAGATTATTTATTTAGAATATTTTTATATCACTCCTCTACTCAGTGAGTGTTCGAGGTGATGTACAAAGAAAAACAATAAAAAGAATAAGATATATAAGCTGCACAAAGATACACAACTTTTTATGCAATAAAATTGGGGATTGATAATAATAAACAGAGAGCAGCATTAACTATTAAAAGCTTGGTGGCACAATGTTGTCTTCACCAGCTGCTTAAAGGGCAATAATCAGGAAGCTACCCTAGCCTCCCTGGGGAAGAAGTTCCACAATCAGGGTACTGCCGCACAAAAGGCCCTGTCTTGAGTACCCACCCACCTCACCTCTCTAGGAGGTGGTATACTTAACAGGGTCTCAGATGATGAATGCAGGTTTCAGGTAGGCTCATATGAAAGGAGGCATTCTGACCCCAAGTGATTTAGGGCTTTATAGATAAGATAAGAACCAGAACCTTGTCTAGAAGCATACATTAGTGATCACCATATAGTTGTTCAGATATTCTCTGCCCAGGTTAGATTTCTTTAGGAGCATCCTGACTGTCGCCTTTGAAGTGCTTGGTTCCTTTATTTTAGGAGGACAGGCAGAATTGTATAAACCTGATACCTGAGGAACCTTGACTTGATATCCTATATAAATTCATTAATAGGTAGTTTTGCAGCCATTAATTCTCATACCCACAGTGATCCTTAACCTCTAAATAGTTCTGAGAAATACCTTCTGATACTTGTAAAATTGGAGATGTATGCCCAGCCCCCTTATCAAAAGGGTGAACAGGTCTAACTGCCTCATTGTCTTTTGATCAACTGTTCATTCCTACCATCACTTAGATTGCTACTCTTTTTCACGTGCAGTGGTTTCAATTCATTCTTCTTGTATCGAGTGACCAAAATATGCTATTCAAAAACAAGGCTTTACTGTAGTCTTTCAGAATGCTAAATCTGTCCTATTTCTACAAGTAAGGTAACATCACTCATAATTCATTCAAGAATTTTACTTTTGGCTTCATCACACTGGTAAGGCCATAGTGCTCTTAGTATCAAGAAGGATCTCCATTTGCTTTTTTACCTCTGTTGATCGTAAAACATTGGGTCTCCAAGTGCATGATTTTATCTTTTTACTCTCCCATTCCATTCCTGTTTCTCATCTTCTAGAAGACATTCAGTTTCCCTTGTGTAATTCCTTAATCTTTATCTATATATAAATAAAAAATTGCTTCCCTGCTTTATGCGGTCAGCAAGTTTCATTCCCCGGTCTTCTGCTTTGTTCAGAAAAGTCATTAGAAACTATTTACATAATTGTCATTAAAGGTGATCTAGAAAAAAACCCAAAACCCACTGCATTTGTCTATTCTTGCCCAGCTTGAAAGCACAATCCTTGTATCTTGCTGAGCCGAATTGAAAGCAATTCAATTGTTTTCTATCTTGCCAAGCCGAATTCTATATTGTATCTTGCCAAGCCGAATTGTCCAGCTTGAAAGCACAATCCTTGTATCTTGCCGAGCCGAATTCAAGGTGTTTTTTTTGACCTTTAAAACCCTATACGACTCCGGTCCAGTTTATCTCAAGGAGCATCTCCAGCAACACCAAGTAGGCCGCTCAACAAGATCTGCCACAGACGGCCTTCTCCTTGTCCCTTCAGCCAGAGCAGCTAGACTGGTGAGAACTAGTGAGAGGGCCTTTTCTGTGGCGGCCCCCATACTGTGGAACTCTCTCCCTAGTGACCTCCGCCATGCCCCCTCTCTGCTGAGCTTCCGCCGCTCACTAAAAACATGGCTATTCAGGCGGGAATATGGGGTGGGTTAAGATTTTAAAATTTTATACTGTTTTAACTGTATAAACAGTTATATTTCATCATGTTGTATATCGCCCAGATGGGTGATTCATAAATACAACAAATAAATAAATAAAAATCTTACACTATGACCTGTGAAGTTTCCTACAAATCAAAGATAGTTTTGGCATGTGTTTCAATATCTGAGAGGCTTAAGTACAGATGGGATCCAATCCATTTTCCCACATTGGTTGCATAAAATATATTGTCTATATTGACTGGGTTCGCACAACACAACAATCTATTGTGGGTGACAAGCTACTGTGGGTTGTTGTGTTGTGCAAACTCAGACCGATTCCCGCAGGGTGGCTTGTTTGAGGGCAACAAGTCACCCTGACAACCCATGGGTTGTTGTAGGGGTTGTTGTACCCACAGTGGGTTGTCATATTGTCCGAACCCAGGTGACAGACCCCATCATGGGTACCGGGAACCTGCCAGCGAGCCTCTTGGCAGGAGCAGCAAAAACCCCTTGCTGCTCTTGCCAAGCTCACCCTGGCCACTGTCAGTGCCAGCTGCCCCACAAGTGACCAAGCAGCACTTTGGGGCAGCTAGCACTGGCTCGGTGTCCCCCGTTGTGATTCCAAGCCGTTTTGTGGGTTTTTGTCCCTTGTCTGTGGTTGCGAACCAGTGTTTTTTTAAAAAAAATGGTAAAAAAAAAAGAGAGGATCTTGCCACAAAGGGGGTATGAATCCCACCACCCCCTTTTTGTGAGCACAGATCACTTGCTCCTTTAGTCTGGCTTGGCAGGTCACCTTTTGGCAGCTGTCAAACAAAATAAAAGGGGGGGGGAGTCTATTTGGACCCTCTTTGGGTCAATGTCCAGGGTTCATACCTGCTACACTTCACCAGCAGGTACCTCCCTGGACATTGGGTATAGGCAAGCCTGTCCATTTTTGGACATCCTTAAGTGTGCACTTGCAAAAGACTGAAAAAATATATTTTAAAAATGTGTGCAAATATCTGCACACATCAGGAGGTGCAAAAAAAATATATAATTGGTTCGTAACCACAGACAGCCCCTTCAAGGTGCCGCTTGGGCACTTTGAAGGGGCTGTCAGAATGGGGATTGTGAATGCCGGCTCTCAATCTGGCTTTCATGATCTCGGAAAAAAGAAAGGGTAAAGGGGCAAAAATGCAGTGGTGAGCCAAAAATGACTTGCAGCAGGGAGGGGGAGACAAGTCAGTCCTGCTGTGGGGTCCCCTTAGGATACCTGTAGAGGGAGGGAGGAGGTGAACAACCCACGGTGAGCCTGATTGTCTGTTTGGCGCACTGTGGGTTGTTCGCAGAACAACCCACTGTGGCTTATTGTCAGGGTGGGTTTGCGTGACGTGCAAATGTGCTCAATTGTCTTGTCTTGTTTGTTGTTATTTTTGGGGAATATTGAAGTGTCAGATATATTGAGGTGTCCAATGACCTGAGGTTCTTATGACCTCTCTCTGGCTAGTTCTCAGTTTTGAGTCAATAATAATTTTATTAATAATTTTATTATTGACAATAATTTTAAGTGCTTGCTTAGAATTTACTTTTGTTTGAAATCTGAAATCGTAAGAAACTCAGTGTTGGCTCCCTTCCCATCTTTAGTGCTTTCTCTAGTCTACGTTTCTGAGGCTAGAAGTGACTAACTTGTGTAGCCTTCTTTGCTGCCCCCCTCCTCCCATATCAAAGTCCACCAGTGTGTGTTTAAATTTACAGAGCAAAAGAGCACATTTGGGATTTCTTATCAGTATAGGCATAACTAATCAATGTTAAGTGTTTCTGAACATGCACTGCTGTTTAAGGACATATGAAGCGCCTTACTGGATCAGAGCACTGTCTGCTTAGTTTGGCATACTCATTAAGAATCTCGGCACTTGGTACCCCATCAGAAGTTGGCTAGCTGTCTATTGATGGACATCTACCCACCCCTGCTCTAAAGTCTAGAAATACTTTAAAAATCAAATTCACCAATGGATAGAAGTGGTGCAGCCTCTTCCCTAGTCTTTTGCAGCTAATCAATTGGAATCTTTGAAATGGACAATTCAACCTCTGTCCTTAGGCACTTATCTCATAGTAACAAGCCATGCTAGCCCTTTTCAGGTGATATATAGATGCAGGGGGTGGTGGGAGTGGGTATTGCATGTGCCTGACCTCCCAGTGTTCATAATATGGTGTTCATAATAATGAACCGAGCCCCCTTGCATAGAACTGTATGCAGATCAGGCTCCATCAGCATTCCAGGGAACCCTGAAAAGGCAAGTTTCCCGAATTGTATGCATGGAAGACCTTGTCAACATGATCAGGAACCTTGCTTTTTCAGGGTGTTGCCCAGTAGCTCCTACTGTTGCTTGATCGTTTCTCAGTGTGCTGCCATCCTTGTATCAAGAGCATTATATAGGAAGACATGCAACCTGTTTGAAATGTATCATGTGAATGTTGCACAACCATGTATCCTCTATGCCAGTGTTCTCTAACCTTGGGTCCCCAGATGTTTTTGGCCTACAACTCCCAGCATGCCCCAGCCAGCATAGCTGGCTGGGGCATGCTGGGAGTTGTAGGCCAAAAACATCTGGGGACCCAAGGTTGGAGAACACTGCTCTATGCTCTGTCTTCCATTCTTCAGGTCAAGTAATCCAGCCGCCTTGCCATGATGATGTTAGTCTTCTGTTATGTACATTGGCTCTCCCTTCGCTCTTGCATTCTAATTCAGTTTCTACTGACTTTCAAATGTATTCATTCCTTTGCTTCCACTTACCTATTTTCCATGCTCCCTTCTTGCTGTCTTCACTCCTCCTTGTCCTGTGTAAGCCTTGCTTACAAAGTTACATTATCCATTCCCACAGTGTCCTCTTTCCCCCCTCGTTGCTTCATTAGAACTCTTTACCACTATGGCATATGTCTAGCTCCTTCCATTATTTTTTTTAATGCCTGATTAAAAATCACTTCTTCATGGTGGTGTCATTCATTATCTAATCTCTGACTGTTCCCATTTCCTGCCAGCACCCTTCCCTTATGTGTCTAGTCTTTACTCTCAGGCTTAAAATTCAAGTTGAGCCTGTGATTCTGGATTTATTGATATATAATGCCTTGTTTATTTAAGTGCGCTAGAAAAACATCTTTTTTTGCTTTCCTCGCAGTGCAGTGAAATGCACATGTGCGCAAATAGTCTCAGCAGCGTTTTCTCTCTCATAGTAGTCATTGCTGGAAATGGCTCTTGGGAGACAGTAGTGCTGATCTCTGAACTGACATAGTTCCTGTCCAGTGGATTTGCAATTTGGGAGCAAATGCAAATAATTGAGAGTGTTAACATAAGTTTCTGCTGCTGGACAATACCATTTCAGACTGCAGGTGTGGGGTTGCATGTTTTGCATTCTCCCCTATATTGAAAAACCTTGCCTGTACATATCAAACTAGAATGACAGAGAAAGCTAGCCTAGAACCCTTCTCCCTGACATACTAGTTCTGTATGTACAGTGGGTTCTTGATATGAAGGAGCATATAAAAATGCTGTTCTGATGGCTGAAATAGTGCAGTCCAGGAAAGGAGGTAACCAGGTGAGTGCTCTGATGATCTCTTTTTGCTGCAAGCAGTACAGGAAAAACATTGGATAAAGGAGATGCAAAGTAATACGGAAGAATTAACTTGTAGGCAATTAAAAATGAGTGAGATTGGGGTTAGCCATTAAAGTCCCTCCCTCCATCATCTCCCCAAACTCTATAGGGGGATTGTACAGTGGATATAACCATCTCTCCCTGTTTGTAGTGAAAGCGCACTTGCCTACTCATCACTGTAGAAGTGAAGAGGCCTAACACAATAGCATATTTGTAGTCCTTTATGTTCATTAATATTTTTGGTGCCAGGACCTTTTCAGTTGTAAATATAAGGATATACTTTCTTCACTTCTGCAGAGGGAAACTGAATGTTCAGTACTACCAATATACATGAAGTATTGATCTAGGAAATTGTTAACAAATAGGCATGTCTAGAGGAAATGATATAAAGGGTTTTTGAAATAGACAGTGTGATTTTTGGCATTGACACTGGGAATAAATATCCTTAAGTCTTATAAAAAGTGCAGTCAATCTTTGGGAACGTGCTAAAATCAGTCACTCTCAGCTTTTCATCTGCAAAAGGGGTTCGCAGTGAGCTTTGCTTGTCATGCTGTCATGTTCTTGAATCTCGTATATTGCAGTTTACTACCCCCCTTCATTTACATCTTATAATTATCCATTTTGTCTATGTTCTCAGTAGCCTTATTAAAACTTAACCGTCATCCTACAGCCATCCAAGTTCATTTTTTTCTTTGAAGGAATTTGTAACCATTTTTCTTTACAAACACTCTTGATTAACTTTTTGGATACTTCCACTTAATATGATCTTCTCTTTGGCTGTATGTCTTTTATGTACTTTTTAGCATCCTCATTGTGCTAGCAGAAGTGTTTGAGGTTTTTCTTCTAGTAGTTATAGAATAAAATTCTATTCACTGCCTGTCTTTTTCAGCCACTTAATCTGCTGCTGCTGCTACTTTCTTTTGTGGACTTCTCGGTTCCAGTTACTGGGTAAAAAAAATAAAAATCTTCTCCAGGATTGCAGAGTTCTCCTTTCAAACTTCCATTTTCCAGGTGTGATGTCACTTCCTCCTCCATGATTATAGTACTACCCAGTTAGATTTTAAAAAAAAACTTCAGTACCCATTTCAGTGTGTCTTGTAACTGACTGCCATGCTGTTAACTGCTTTTGTTAAAGCATCTGTATGTTGTGGCTGTAGGACCTATAATAATGAATTCTGCCTTTCATTTCCATCAGAAATGTGTGTTCAGAATTGATTATACAGCCTTTAATATTTCATTAATATGAAGTAAGTCCAGAGTCTTTACCATACACTACATCTGATGTTAGTTATGACATTTTATTTAAGATAACTGTAATTATGGGACAAATTATAGCCATCTCTGTAAAACTAAAATCAGAAGGGGGCAGTGAGCATTTTAAGTGGCACTCATTAAATTTAATTTCTTTTCCAATAGGAAACAAAGCTAAAGCTATTCTTTCTAATCTGAGATTAGGTGTAGCATCACTTTTTAAAAGTTGATTCCCCTCGTTAATACCTTCCTTTGAAGGTAAGAGGAGAAGAGGAAGTGACTTGATACTTAAAATGTTGAAAATCTGATAAAACATGATTTAAAACTTGTTCAAAGTGCATTTACTGCTTTAAAATACTTTCTAAAAAAAAAAAAGAACTTGTGTTACATGTAACAGATGGTATCCAACTAGTGTCTTCCCCTGATGGAATGGCATCCATCAGCAGAATAGATTCACCCTTCCCCCTGTTCCAGGGACCCTCTGGAACAGATTTTGGGGAGCTGCAGGGGGAAGGAGAGGATGGGAAAGTTCAGGCACAAGAGTGGAAGTCTACTTTTGCAATGTTGGATATCAACCTAGTTTCATTTTTTACAATTTCCATTTCTTTATCCTACTTTGTCAGTTATATTTACACTAACACCATTTAAAATACTTGTGATTTGCTAAGAATTTTGTTCTATAGTAAACTTAGACTTTGAAAATGTTCTTGTACCAATTTAACAGACGGAATTAGTTTTCATCTCTGATTTCTTGAGGTATATTCTCAGGTATATTCTCAGAATTCTTTTTTCAATGCAAATGTGATAAAATGTTTTGGTGAATTGGCCTTCGTATGGTGAGACCCAAGAATTGTTGCTGGGCCTGGTAGCAAGCTACTATTTCTAGTAGCCAGCAAGGATATGTTAAAAGTGCCTCTGAGCATGTGCAGAGTGGCCTTCTTTTACTACTGAGTGACTACACCCTGGATCCTCCCTACACAGAAATAAGGAACATGATTTGCAGGCAGATGGCATGGCTCCCACACAAGCCTGAATCCCCGTACCTCTCTTAGAATCAAACACTGTCCCCTCTCACTTGCCAGCATACCGTATTAGAGAACATAGTCCCCTTCCTCAAATAAATAATCCAGTAATATGTTTTCTCACTCCTTGAAACAGCTCTTTACAACAATACTATCTGTCCACAACTCTCCCCCCCCCCCCCATTGGTTGGATTCTCCTTTTCAGGGTTTTATTTGTGTTTAAATTCCTGCTGGATGAAAGCAGTTTTCAATACCTGAGCTAAGGCCCAGTGAGCATAATCCTTCCTGCCACACATGAAGTCCACTCCAGGTTTTTCCACCTTTCTTGCAGAAGCTCAGTTGTTCACAAGCTCAACAGAAGTCTCTCTCTCCCCCCCCCTCATTAAAACAGCAATAAAGAGCTGATTTGGGGTGCATACAGCCATATACTTGAAATCGGGTGCAAGTGCCTGCAGAGTTATCTCTTTGGGCCTTCTTGTTTTTTTTACAGTTCAAAAAAGTTTGCTCAGAGAAGCGGGGGTGGAGGTGGAACTCGTTTTGTGATTGGCACAAGGGCTGGCAAATTAGTGCCAATCCAGCTTCTGCTACGAACCCCGGAGAATCAGTTTCTCTTAGGCTTGATGTAGGGGAGGAGATAGGTGTGCGTGCCTGAAATATGGTGAATGAGCTTCCTCAGAAGGCTGACCTCTGAGAGTATGGAACGTCTGGATGCAGCCTTGGTTAACAAGGTTGTAGTGGATTCCTGGTCTGGGTGCGGGAAGGCTAGCAGGGGAGGCAGCTCTTTATCCACAGCTTGCAAGAGGCTGTGCCCTCAGATGAGCAGGGGCTAGGGAAGCCTCTGAGGTAGGAAGGCCAGGAATAAATAGGGAGCAGCAAGAGAATGAGAGTGAGCCCTTGAGCAGAAGGCAGTCTATTTGTTTACTTTTTTAATAATATTTTTATACTGCTTTTCAACCATAATAGCTTTCAAAGTGTAGTTCATAATAATGAACTCATATTTGTAAGCAGATGCTATTGCCCTCGCAATAACAGATCTGGCACACTAGATGCTGTTGTTGGTATCAAAACATAATAGTGCCATGTGGCTCTTGGTTCTGCTCCCCCTGGAAAGGGGTGGCAGGAATGGAACTGCGCTGGGGTGGGGGGGAGCGCAGTCCTCTGTCTTTTTACCAGTCCGCCAGGTGTTCCTTCTGAGTAGATGGTATCAATGTCTTCCAGCCCTTAACGCTCTGAGGCAATGACACAACACGACAACCCATAGTATGGGTTGTCATTTCATCGTGGGCTGTTGTGTTGTGTAAACCCAGCAGCACTAACAAACCATGGTTTGTTAACCGCAGACAACCCAGAGTTCACAACCCGATAACGAACTACGGGTTCTCTTTGTGGGTCGTTTATGATTAAGAAACCATGTTTTGTTAGCGAGGCTGGGTTTACACAACACAACAACCCATGATTCAACCAAAAAAAAATAACACCCCTCAATTAAATGACAACCCATACTCTGGGTTGTCGCGTTTTTTTTGAACAACCTCTGTGGCTGTTTGGAGGCACGTGGGATAGAGTGTCCCCGGTCTTCCTTGCATTACTACCACAACAGGTCCACAGCAGTGGCCTTATCCTCCCCATAGGCTGTATAGGCCTCATTCCCCCTCCATCCCCCGGAAGACTGGATAGGGCCATTTCCCTCCCCCCATAAGCTGCATAGGTCTTCTCCTTCCACCCGCCCCCCACACACATAGGCTGCATAGGCCTCATTCCCCCTTTCCCCCCATAGGCTGCTTAGCAGCGTTCAGTCTTTGTGGGTGGGCTTCTTTACCCAGGCCAATGTCAACTGTTCTGGCTCCTGGTTCTGCTTCCCTGAAAGCTGGTGGCGGTTTTAGGGGCTACCGGTAGGCAGTTCAAAGTCCTCTTCCCAGTCCACTGTGTGTTCTTGCTGCCCTTCTTACCATGCCTCCAGTCAGTCAGGGTTGCCGAAGTGTGGCAGAATTAACGGATACAAAAGTTGATATGGACTGTGTGAGGGATTGAGGCCTACACAGGATTGGGTTTGTTGAAGCCTGAAGGCCCAAACAATTCCCTCGAGTAGTTGAAGCCTGAAGGCCCAAACACTTGGATGGGAGGGGGAGTTTGAGAGTTTTAAGTTACCCAATAGAAGTTAAGAATTAGATCTCCAATTCAAGGTCACATGGTTATAACCTTCCAGTCCTGGGAAGGCTATATATGTGGGGTGTGGTCAGCTAGCAGGCAGTGTGTGCTGGGAGAGAGCTAGAAGCAGCAGCACAGAAACAGCAGAGAGAAGCAGAGAGAGAGAAAGAGAAACTGGCTGCATAGCAGATAGGTAGTCTGAAGTTATACTAGAGAACGTTGGATTGTTTGTTTGTTTGTTTTATTTGATCATACTTGCTTTTGGATTATAACCACTCTATTAAGTAAAAACCCTAATATAATAAGTAAAGTGCTGTTGTTTACCCTGGAGTTTGGAGTGACTTATTCACCACGTCTACAGCCTACACCCATGCTATTGGAAGCTGTAAAAGGACTTGATCTCCTGGAACGGGAGGGGCTTTGAAGGAGAGGCAGAGATCTCCCAAAGGAAGGTTAAGGGGTCCCTGCAGTAGCGGAACCTTGACAGACTGACAGTGTAGTTTAGCTCTTTAGGAGAAAAAAAATGGCGAACTCCTTGCTGGGTACTGCGCCCCCAAACCTGATTACCAGAATTAAATTCATGGTTGCTATGGTGACAGTGTTAATGGACTTTCGTTGCGGGCCACAGAAAGCCACACCATGAAAAATGCTAACTTGCAGTGCTTTTCGGGACCAAGTCACTTTGTTGCTGCAAGGGCTTGATGTGGTAAAATCATACTTAGGTGAATGCTGTAAGCACTAGGCTTCGCATAGTATAAGTTCAAAAAATCCTAGCAGTAGCTCTGTGAGGCAGTGGCGGCAACTTGTGGCCTTCCGGATGTAAGCCAAAACAACTCCCCATGAGGCCTAGCCACCATAGTCAATGGTGAGGGATAATGGGAGTTGTAGGCCAAAACATCTGGAGAGCCACAAATTGCCCGCCTCCGCTGTAAAGTTTGCAGGATGAGGTGGGGTGGAAGGCTAAACTGAGAGAGTTTCTGGCTTAAGGACACCCACTGATTTTCTTGGCTGAGGTAACTTCCCTGCTCAAATTTGATCACAAAGCTAGACTGCCTCTAACACTGATATTGGCAGGAAAAGTTGCCATATCTTTAAAAAATGACTGTGTGAATCATCACACTGTTGCAGCCTTCTGCAGTAACCACCAGAAGCGCAGGCTTTAAGTTTGCACGATGCAAGTAAACTTTGCTTGCTTCTGAATAGAATCACTTGAATGTGGTTTTTGAGTCTCTTGTCTCTCATACGAAGCAACTTTCTGATAATCATAGAAGGTAAAAAATATTTTCAGTTATAATTATTAACAACAAATGGCCTTTTTCTTAGAGCATTGGCTTCATGATGTAGCAGCTGAACAGTTTTACAGCTACAGCAAGCTGTTTAAAATGCAATCTTACAGTAGGCCATTTTCTACAGAGAATTCCTTTCTTGAGAGTGAATAGCAGCGGTTGCCTTGCCATCCAGTTTTCTGAATGGGTTCTACTGTTGCATTTGCTTTTCAGGTAGTATTTTGTTCTCAGGTTTCACAAGTTTTTCTCCCCTCCCCCAAATTACGTGCTGGAGCCACTAGAATTATAGATGTTTTAAAAGCCATTAATGTTTAGTTGATCTTATCTTCTGATTTCCTACATAAAAGTATTGTGTCGAGTTCAGCGTTCCCAAGATGTTTTCTTTTATGCTTGGCGACTTTTTGCATAAAATATGTCTGCTGCTGTTTGTGTAAGGCTTCTTCAGGGTTAGACTTCTTAAGTCCATACTGTTCAGAAGCTGTATTGATTTGCTGCTCTTTCTGTCGTCGTCCCCCTCCTCAAATCATACCATGAGGTAATACGAAAAATGTTTGTTTTTGTGATACTCTTATTTATTTTCTGGTGTCAAGTGAAAAGCACAAAGCTCCCAATATATATTTTTAACTAGAAATGAATATGTAAATATGAAACTGCCATGCAGAATTGACCATAGGTCTGTTTAGTCAAATATTGTCAACTCCAGCTGGCAATCGCTCTCCCAAGATCTCACCTTCTACCTGATTTTTTTTTTTAAATGGAGATGCCTATGATTGACCCTAGTACCTCCTGAATGCAAAATGTATTGTTGACATTCCCTCAATTGTATGTGCTTAACTGGGATTTGAAGGTGGAAACTCTTGTATTCATGAGATCTATGCCTTTAAATCAGCCTTCCCCAACCTGGCTCCCAAAGCCTGATGTTTTGGACACCAACTCCCATCATCTCCGGGGATGATGGATTGTAGTCCAAAACATCTGGAAGGAGCCAGGCTGGATAAATTTGCCTTAGATCTACAAGCCTTTTGCCAACAATTGACATGTGAGTGACTAGTTTGTGTACTGGATTTAATGGTAAAGTTTACTTTTGTAAATTGGCATCGTGGTTAAGTACAATTAACTCTAATTCTGACAAACAATATTGGAGAGATTTTTTCAATTAAAAGGGATTAAGTGATGGTATTTATTTACGGTATGTAAAATATTTTTATCCCTCATTTTTTTCTAAAATACTTCACGAAGCTGCTAAATAAACAAAAACAACACCATAAAAACAAACTTAGGAAGCTATTGGGCCTTCCTTCCTGTGTGGGGAAGGCAGCTATTTATCTGGAAGCGGGTATCTGATCAGTTGAGTGTAAGGCATGGATTAACGCCTTCAAATGGTGGCTACGTTTACACTTTTTAGCAGCTCCTGGTAGCTACCTTTCCTTACTGCTCGCTCACAGATACCTACAGATACAGATACAGATACCCCGGGATGAGAGAGATGGAGAAGAAGTTATACAAGCTTGGCTTCTCTGTGGAAGTCATGGGCAATTATGGGCTTGAGAAGGCCCAGTTTCTTGTTGTTCAAAGATTAATAGCCTTAGATCTGCAGCATTTGAGAACTGCTGCTAATAAATCTTGCTCTCCATTAATCTGTATTAACTGTAATAATTGTAATAACTATGGTATCACCGCAGCCCCATACCTGTACTCACTAACTATTCCAAAGTACAGAAGAGCATTTACTATTGCTCGCTTTAACTTGCTGCCATCAGCATTATTAAAAGGACGATTTAATAAGATTCCAGTTAATGAACGGATATGTCCACGTGGTGCTGGAGTAATAGAATCAGTTGAACATGTCCTTCTACATTGTATTTTTTATAAGGAATGCAGAGAGAAGTTAATTTTCCCACTATTAACTGACTTTTCTGGAAGTAATCCTACCACCCTGGTATCAATTTGTTTAAGGGATGTATCTTTTTAGGTCACAGGAAGAGTTGCCAGACTTTTTATGATTTTAATGCAAACTAGGAAAAAATGTTGTTATCCTCTTGAGAGAAGGAATCCTATAAACTGTATTCTGTTATAACGGTTTTAACTATTCTTAACATTTCACATCAATTTTGCTGGTCTATGACCAGAATGAATGAATGAATGAATGAAAAAAATACGATTTATTTATTGTTTATTAAAAATGATACAACAAGAACAGTAGAACAGAGCAATGCAGTTACAAGTTGGGAAAAGCCTGACTGAACAGATATGTGTTGAAGAGGCATCTAAAGCTTGCAAAAGTTTCCACCTCTCGGACCAATAGTGGGAGAGCGTTCCAGAGGGTGGGTGTCACTACTGAAAAGGCCTGCTGACTAGAGATGTAAAATTTCCGGAAATTTTGAAGCCATGGGGGAGAAATTTCCCCCCGGCTTTTTTTGGGGGGGGGGGACCTGTAAATTTTTGGGGAAACTGAAAAATAAGCAATGCTTACTTTTTTTTAGCACTCTTTACAGATCTAAAGTCACTCTGTTGCTTTTGGACAACCTTCCCCAACCAGGTGCCCTCCAGATATTTTGGACTTCAGCTCCCATCAGTCTTGGGCAGCATGGCCAATAGTCAGGAATGCTGGGCATTGTAGTCCAAAACATCTGGAGGGCACCAGGTTGGGGAAGGCTGATTTAGGAACATAAAGCAGTCTTTTAAGTTCCTAAAATTACATTATGTATAATAATTTGCTCATAAAATTATCATTGTTTAACAACATACAGGCCTGTGGCTTACGCTGGCTCAGCTTGTCTGAGTGTGGAAAGCTAAGCAGGGTCAGGCCTGGTTATTACTTGGATGGGAGACCCCTCCTCTAGTTTCCTGCATTGAGCAGGGGGTTGGACTCGATAGCCTTGTAGGCTCCTTCCAACTCTATGATCTATGAAATCTATGAAACTTTTAAAAGTAAACTCATTAAATCTGTAATTATTGTCTGAATAAACTATATTTCTAAATTTAATGTACCAAACATGATAATTTTATGAGCAAACCAAGTTATACATAACATATTTTAGGTTCCTATTTAATGTCTGACCAGAGGTAACATCAACAAGTAGTTCCTGAAACATCTGAATCATCCTAGAAGCCAGAAGAGGTAAGAAGAACTGGAGGCAGAGGAAGATTGCTGTACAGCATCTGTTCCTGTTTGTAAGGAAGTTTAGGGAAACTTCCTGTTTGTGGGGTGGAGCTTAGAAAAATCTGATCTGAAGGAAAAGCTATTGAGATTTTATTTAGCTGGGAAAGACTCAACCTAGGAATTATAAGCAACCATATTTAATTTAAGAATCTTTAAGCAATCTCAACCTATTATTTGACATTTTATTCATTTTTGTAAATAATTTCTGTTAATGGACATCTTATTTTTTTTGTTCATTTTGAAAGGTTGTCTCTAGTGGTTGTCTCAATCCCATGCCTATACCATAGGAACCAGACTACCAAGAGAGGGTTTATTCTAGTGGCAGCAGTTGAAAGAGGGACTTTCAGGTAGAGAGGTTTTATTTTAGTGGCAGCAGTTAAAAGGTTTTATAGCTGAGGCAGCATTCCCTAGTAGTGGTGGCTAATTTAGAACTTTATTAAAAACTGTGGCAGTGAGTTATATAGACCCAAGCATCAAAGTTAATTTTAAAAAAAGAAACATAAGTGGGATAACCCACATGCTGTTCTATCGCATCTGGTGACAGTAGCAGGATAACCTACAGTATATTTTTCCCATGTAGGTTTTAGGTTAGAACAACATTAATTGACTGCTACAGCATCTAACCAGAACAAACCCCAAAACACAGGACTCTGTCGAAGAAAACCCAAACTGTCAAGAATACGCATTTTCTTCCATATTATGATATAGTGACTCTACTCAACATGTTGGGAAACTGAGCATGACTTGGAACATCCCTATCTGTCAGGAAAAGCTATATTAGAGGAATAGTTTGAATAAGGAACGGAAGAAATAACTATGCTGTGGATCTTACAGAGAGGATTTAAAAAACATTCCTTCATAACCCTGTTTGAATCCTAGATGCTTCCGATGAGGTGTGCGGTTTGCAGGGAAGTGGTGGTAAATAGGTAGTGAGGAAGCATAAATTACAGGCACATAACTTTGATTTATTTGAGAGGCCCATTTACAAACATATCCCTCACAGACTTTCATGTTATTTTTTCTTGTACTTGTTTCTCCCAATACTCTTGGTAGTCACTTTTCTAAGGCACCTTTCAAAATACAAAAACCCCAGAATGAAATTGGTACTGATTTTTTTTCTCTCCCTTAGCTCCAGGAGTGCCCTCTGGTGGTTTTAGATAACTATGGTAGCTTTCATTTTCGAACAACTCTACTCAGCTATGAAAGTTAGCAAGTACTTCTGTAAATGGAAAATCATATCTTTAGGATTCAAATAAGTATTGTGGTAGCTAGGATAGGTTTGGGGCAGGGATTGGGTATATTTTCACGCATGGTTTAAAATCCCAAGAAGAGGGGAGTGTGTGTGTCGGGAAATAAGCTGGACAGCTTTCTCATCCTGGAAGCAAGTTCCTTGCCCTGAGTGGAAATTTACAGAGCCAAGAACATATGAATTCTGTTGGATATTTGCAGTATCGTTTTGAAAAAGCTTTGGTTACATTCAAGTAAGTTAGTAGATTCTGAATAGGTAGCTTCTCAACTCTAGGTAGTGTTGGATAATGCTGATTATTTGTATCCATTCCAGTCCAGGTTGAGGCCTAGCTTTGGGACAGAAACATCCTTGGTTGCCCTAGTAGATGGCTTACGCCGAGGAATGAATGAGGGGATTGCGACTCTGTTGGTTGTCCTGGCCCTCTCAGCAGTTTCAATACCATCGATCATGGCATCCTTCTGGATGGGTTGTCTGGGTTGGGCATAGGAGGCAAAGTGCTTCTGACCCTTCCTAGACTAACAGTCTCAGCTTGTGCTGGGGCACTTCTGCACGGTTAACTGTTGTAAACCGCCCAGAGAGCTTCGGCTATTGGGCGGTATAAAAATGTATTAAATAAATAAATAAAATAAATAAAATAAGGTTCCATCCTGTCCTCTCTGCTTTTCAACATCTACAGGAAACCACTGGAGTAAGTCATTCGGAGGTTTAGACTGAAGTGCCATCAGTATGCAGATGACACTCAGCTCTGTTTCCATCTATTGATCATAGGGAGGCTGTTCAATGCCTGAATCAGTCTCTGGAGGCAGTTTTGTTTTGGATGAGGGCAAACAAGCTGAGATTTAATCCAGACAAGACGGGTACTGTTGGTAGGGAAACCAACCGATCTGGACAGAGGAATACATCTGGTCATAGCTGGGGTTGCACTCCCCCTGAAGGACCAAGTGCACAGTTTGGGTGTACTCCTGGGCTTGGTGCTAACTGGAGAAGCTCAGGTGGCGGTGGTGGCCAGTATGTTTTACCACCTTAGGCTTGGATGCCAACTGAGACCCTATCTGGAGAGAGAGGATCTTGCCTCAGTCATTCATGCTCTGGTGAGATCCAGGCTTGCAGAATGCAGCCACATGGATATTGGTGGGACTGAGCCTGATCATATGACATTGATACTGCGCCAGCTGCATTGGTTGCCAGCATGGTTCCGAGCCCAATTTAAAGTGCTGGTTTTAACCTTTAAAGCCTTGAATTATTAAAACCCAAGTTACTTGAAGGACCGCTTTCTCCTGTACTAGCCTGCCCACACTTTGAGGTCATCAACAGAGTCACTTCTTACTTGCTGCCACAGGCAGTTAGGCTAGTGACTACAAGGGAGAGGGCCTTTTCAGTGGTGGCCCCGCACCTCTGGAATAAGTTTCCATAGGGTCCCTTCTTTGTAGATCTTCAGGAAGGCTCTGAAGACCCAGTTTTCACTGGCCTTTCCATAACCTGCGGACTGCAGGTTTTATTGGTGTAACCTGTTTTATGGTGTTTTATAGTATTTTATTGTAGATTTATTTGTCTATTTGTATACTTTTGTATGTTTTTAAATTCTATACACCACCTTGGGAGAGTTTTACCCTTAAAGGTGGCCTAAAAATAATGTTAAATAAATAAAATGAAATAAATAAAAATAGATTCCTGGCACCAACGTGGTCTGTATGAAATAACAATTCTCAGTAAGCCTGTAATACCTTCCACATGGTAGTTTGGTGCCAGGATTACATGCAAACTATCAAGATCTTGTTGCATGACTTCTTCAACTTGATGTTGTCAAATGTACCTCAGAGCCGTTCTCTGTGTCCTAACATCGGAGCAGCACTAGCAGTGGAGATTGATGACTCCTTCTAGGTGCACATAAGACTACAAGGAAAGTTATTGTTGTATTGCACATCATAGCTAAGACAAAGTGAGCAGCAGTGGCTTTCTAGCAAAATAGAAACGGGGAGGGTAGGTAGGGAAATTAGCTGTGTGGGTGCCACAGACCATGTGGGTTCCAGGTAAAGTGGTAAACCATTAGTGTGAGCAGTACGCCACCAAAAGAGGCAGTTTTAAGTCAGCCCAAATCACGTGTTCGCAGCTTTACAGGAAATGGCTTGCACCACTGCATGATGCCACACACTTTGCAGTCACTTTCATTTGGTATAGTTTCTAGTGGCTGGGGCCAAGCCGTTAGTGTGATTTTAAAAACATAGTTTTAGTGTAGAATTATTGTCTGTCGGTGACGTTGGGATATAAGATAACCTAAAGTTTAAATGAATGAAGCTAATATTCTTTTGAAAATTATGCTGGCCAAAATTGTGGCTTTTCCAGTCTCCTGTGCCTCGAATATTACCTTTGGGATGCACCTTAGGCAACCAAGGCTTATATAGTTTCAGGACTACTAGTAGTACTTTATTATCTACACAGTATACTGACCACTTTGTCAGGACTAAAATATAAACATATAATACTTGATAAGTCTACATAGAGAGACTTAAGTTACAATCCTGACCTTTTCATCCTTATTTAGAATGAGTTCATTGAAATAAATATAATGTTTCCAGGAAAATGCATATAGAATTGATGGTATTGGACAGTGTAAATAGTCAGGGGCCAAACGTATAGCTTAGAAAACTTGCAAGCTTGCTCATTTTGCTTGTAGTAGTAAAAGTAGATCCTGCCCTTCAAATAATATTTTTCAGTACCGCTTATACAACATTTAATTAAAATAACATAATAAAAAATACAAAACACTGGAATAAAAAATACAATAACAGACAGTGTCCTGGTTTGCACGTAATGCCCAATGTGGCCATGTGAGTGGGAGCGAGCAAACGCTCTGCCTCCCACCCACTCGCCACTTCTGCTTTCCAAAACAACCCAGGAATGCTCCTTGTTATTGTTATTGTGTCATCTGAACCCAGAACTCTGGGTTGTTTAGGGATTAAGCAACCCAGAGTTAACTCAACAATTACGTTGGGATGTTGACTGAAAACTGAAACGATAAGCGCATGGGAGGCTGTGCTGCTTGGCCCTGACAGTTCCAGGTTAAACAACCCAGAAACTGTTGTGGTGTGTGAACCAGGCCAGTGCAGCACAAAACCAATGGAAATTCAGGGCTAGAAGTTTTTAAAAGCCTGGGGAAATCAAAAGGTCCTTGCCAGGTGAGCCTCCCTGAGGCATCAGGCAAGCCTCCATGCGGGGGCACCATGACCAAGAAGTCTCTCTTCTCAGTCACCATCCACCACACCTAATTTGATGATGATCTTAGTGGAGGTTTGTATGTCTGCACAATACTGTAGTTCAAAAACATTTAGCCCCTCTCATGTTCTGAGAGGTATTGGTTGAAGGGAAGGATGTTTCAGAAAAACTCAGACAAACTAGATAGAAATTCCAGTTACATTTGTGTGAGCGTACTGCAACAACTTGCAGAATCTAGTTTTCATGGGGTTTGCTTTTTCTGATGAACTGACAATTGTTTAATGAAGTTTTCAAATAACCCTGGGAGTTGCTAGGTTAGAATCCTGAATCACAATGATCCCCCCTCCCTGTAATTGCAGCAGAGATTATAAGGTTCTATTAAGCACTCCTTCTTAGTTTATAGATGAGATTATTCTTATTTAGCTAGGACAACACCCTACTGCTAGAGAATTGTAATAATTTCAAGCTTGGTTTTTTATAGGCTTCATAAGTCTTTTTATTTGGTTTTTTTTTTTAAAAAAAGTTTTACAACACAATCCTGTGCATGTCTACTCAAAAGTAAGTCCTGTTAAGTTTAGTGAGACTTGCTTCCAGGTACGTGTGTATAGGAGTGTAGCTTAAGGTTCTAAATCTCTCCCATTTATGAATAATTTTATTGCAATTGTGAGTGTTGGACAGTTCAAAGAAATGTGTTTTGTAAAATGTGCTGTATGGAATATATATCTTAAAGGGGTAGCCAATCTGATGCCCTCCATATGTTTTTGATTACAACTCCCATCAGCCCCACCCAGTGTGAATAGTGGTCAGGCATTATGGGAGTTACAGTCCAAACATCTGGAGGTCACCAGGTTGCCTACCCCAGCTTAAGATCATCCTGCTGTTATAAAATGCAGGTTCATATTTATTTAAGAAAGCATTATAATTGTTTGGGAAAATTCTACTCAGGATGCTTCTCTGAATGTGGTAAAACATGTTTTAGGCTGCAATCCTTTGCACAGTTAAGAAGTTGTGCAAATAAAATCCACAGACTTTATCATCATTAATGTATGTTACAGAAATGTAGTGAACGCCAATGTTTTCTGGTAATCCTTGATATCTTGGAGGCCAGGAGAAGTGTCAGAAAACATGAAATTTGCTAGGAGATCTTAAGACCAGCTGCATGCTTTTCTTTTTTCTTTTTCTTGCCATTGACCAAATGTCATCCTCATTGCCTTCCACTATTGGCAAATGTTAGAAGTAATTTGCCATAAGGTTGTCTCTGGACATTTATCAGTAAAGTATTAAAAACAAGAATGAAATTTGGTAATTGGTCAAGGCATTTTGTTGGCTTTTTAACATACTGATTAAATATCAGAATTGCCTGAAATTTTCCACTGGCTCCCTAAACGTGTCAATATTCAGAGTATTAAATTTACCTTAACATGCACAGGCCCAGGTTTGATTGATCGAATTTCTCATTGTGAAATTATTTCTTGGATAAGCATGCATACTAATCTGGTTATTATAACAATTAAAACATTAATTTGCTACTAAATAGGCTTTGTACAATCTAGGAATATAATCCAAAATCTGGGGATCATGTAGCCCACATAAAGTGCAGAATTACATCTGCTTTGTACGAATTCAAGGATACTAAACAAGATCACCTGTCCATGGCTGAAATCCTATGCACGGTTATTTGCAAGCAAGTTAGTTGAACAAAGTCAGACTTACTTCCTAATATACAAGCATAGGATCAAGCTGTAAGTTGTCCAGAACTTTCCAGAAGCAGGGCTGGTCAAGGCAGTAGGCAAAACAGCATTTGCATGAGAGGAAAAGAAAATATCCATTCTGTTTAATTAGAGTCATTAATATTCATAATTTTGAAAATAAATATATTGCAGAGTTCAGGTAGTTAGAGGGTATAAAGCAGCATAAGAACACTTACTGGTATATGGGCTCAGGGAATGCTTGCTAAAATGCTGGATGGCATGTCCTGAATTACTAGTTAAACCCTGGGTCTACTAGGCCACAATAACAAATACATCATATGATTTATTGTGCTGTTTGCTTAACCTCCGAAGTTAAATATTTCCCCCCATGATTCCTGCTTTTATTCAAAAAGTAGGCTTTAACACGTGTGTGTTAGCAGGCCTTAATTCATTTTTAAGCAATTAGTAGATTTTAACAAACTGTTTTGTATTTAGATTTCATTTTAAACTATTCTTTTAAAGGCACTAGATAATTGAAATGTTAAAATCATTTTTTTAAAAATCATTGATTTTTATCCTCATCACAAACTTCCAAATTAGTCTTCCCATGTTTCTCTTTCATTTAGCTCTTTCTTCTTCCTACTTGTTGCTATCAAGTTTAAAAGCCTGGCTTCCACTTGATTATGCTCACATATCCCTAATGGAAATGCTTCAGTGGCTGCCACTTAATTACTAAAGTAACTGCTGCATGCATAGAGGGCATCTGCCGAGTCAGAGTATTTTTGTATTGTTATTGTTGTTGTTATTATTGTTATTATTGAGATACTTAATCCTTTAGAAAAGTGTCTTCAGAAATTGGTGAATATCTCAGATACACAAGTTGTTAAATTCTGCTTGTGTTTAGTAGAATGGCTTGCTAGCACATTTTACAGGGAATTTAATTCAAGCCAGTTACTTGCTACAACATTGAGCTACCTTGGGGAGCTGCTATGGCCTGGGGAATTTTAACATGTGTTTGTGTTTCTAGGTACGAGCACACCAGTTAGTTTTACCACCCTGTGATGTAGTGATCAAAGCTGTAGCTGACTATGTTCGCAATATTCAGGACACCTCTGATTTGGATGCCATAGCTAAAGATGTTTTTCAACATTCACAGGTAAAAGAACAAAACTTTGTGGATGTATGCTTGTCGTTGAAAGCATGTTGTGGTACTAATAGATGGTAAATACACGGATATTGTGTGTGTTTTTGTGCACATGTACATGTGTGTTTCCATCACCATTTTATCTAAAAAAAAGATTTGCCCAGGTGATCAGACCCTAGATCAGTGTTCTCCAACCTTGGGTCCCCAGATGTTTTTGGCCTACAGCTCTGTTCCACATGCCCCAGGATGTGTTTACTAGTATCCCTGTGTGACAGAATCCTGTTTTATTGTTATTCAAATTTCCATAATATTTGATGTATGCAAATGCTGTTAGGATTGCCTGCCTGTAGTTATTCCATTTGTTTATGTAATTTTTAATAAAGATTTTAATATTTTTTTTCAGTCTAGAACAGATGACAAGGTTAAACGATTTAAGAAGGCAGTTGCATATTATTCAGCAACTAATAAACCTATGCCATTTCATCCACCACACTACCTAGGTAAGTGCTGTAACTTACGTTGACTTGAGTGTGGTATTGAGGCTTTGGTAAAGATGGTTGATGCACTATACCATGGGAGGAAGTAGGGGAGGATAGGGAAATTGTACTGCATTGATCCTATTAAATCATGTTGATTTTGATATGACTGATACCACCTGGATCATATGACTAACTGTGGCACCTAGCAGGTATAACATTGTATGTTCACCACGTTGATAACTGTCAAAAGCAGTATATACATTTGAGTAATAAATGCAATAACACGCTGGCTCAGCTTGTCTGAGCGTGGAAAGCTAAGCAGGATCAGGCCTGGTTATTACTTGGATGGGAGACCCCTCCTCTAGATTCCTGCATTGAGCAGGGGGTTGGACTTGATGGCCTTGTAGGCCCCTTCCAACTCTTATGATCCTCAATATTTTTGAGACCATTCTAGAGTGTTCCACTTATTCCTAGCAGCGAAGTTCTAGACAGTTGCAATGGATGTTTATTCATTGCCTCTTTCGGACCTTTCCTGCACAGTCTCATGGGGTATATGAGGATGCCAGATACAGATTTAGAATGACATGTTTGCAGCCAGGTATGTAGGGTCTAAACATGAGAGAGTATACCTGGTTGAAAAGAGGATTCCTGTGTGGGGTTTGCGTGCATGAGAAAGTGACTATTACTGGCCTGTGGACATACAAGGTTTCCTGTAGCAAAGGGACATGGTGAACTTTGTTTCCAAAATAAGGTGCCAAAGAGCATCCAGTTAATATTACACAGTCCTAGATTACCCCAAACAAATCCTGCCTATTTCTGCATACATACAGATAGAAGACTGATGTGATAGTTATGAGAAAATAACTGTTCTAATCTACGCATACAACTATATGGAAATCTAAAATTAGAGCTTTTATTAAAGGGAACATTTGTTGCATTACCAAAAGAGGTTTTTTGTGTTTTTTTTAAGTAGAAAATGCTTGAAACTGGGGCAAAACACCATCTGGGTAAATTTCAGATCCCATTTGTGGGTTTTGTCTGTACTGAAATGATGTGACCAGTTTGCAATGGGACTTAAGGCAGCCATGACTAACAACTCCCATTAATGTCGACTCTATCTTGAAGTATGGCTAAATCTGGATCCAACCCTAACTGCTTGCCTTCTTACTCCACAATAGTCTCCTTATTCTGAGATAAACTACCTTGTCAAATGGCACAGTTTTGATTTGTATCAGGGGATGACTTCTCTATTTGTCAAGTTCAAGGGTAAGAGAGCAATCTGTTCTCTCTTTCCTGAATAAATCCTAATTAGGCAGTCTTCATTGAGCTAATTGAAAGCAGAGATATCAGTGGCTGCAAAGTATTGTTTGATCTTGGCTGCATTATATAAAAAGAGACTGTTTTCATTTGCTTGACTCTTCCTTTTCATTTTAAGTCTTCCTTTTTGACCAGCAAAGGAAAATGTGGTACCAATCACAAAGAGGAGTTCTGAATTGTTTATTGCTAAGATAGTGTCCTGGTTAAAGTGAGCATAGACTTCTGAGATTTCATGTTCCCACTTCTGTTCTTATGTGCTTCTTATGAAACAGCAGATGCTAAAAGCAAACTTAGCTTCAGAATTAGAAGCATGAATTAGAACCTGATTACTGCACTTCCTGTTCTACTGAGAAAGAGAACGTAAACAATGGAGGCTAAAATGGTGGGAGTGACTAATACGAACAGAGCAGGGAGAGATATTGGAAAGAAAAAATAAATGGGCAGACAAGAAGGAAGTGAAGAATGTGTCTCCTGAGAGGCAGAAATGAAACAAAACTGACGCAGGCACTGAAAGTTGAAATAGAGCAAGAACAAATAAACTGTACTATAGGAAATGGGGTCAAAGTTTTTAAAACAACAAAGGCCTAACATAAGATTTGCTTTCTCATATTGAGGAGTCACCTAAAGTACTTGTTGGCCAGATTATGTGCAAGGCAAGATTACAACCAATACAATTTAAATTTCCCCCTATTTTCTAATAACAGCCAGGCCAAATCAATTTGGAATGCCGGGTATGATGCCACCGTATGTCTCTCAGATGCTTAACATTCCACAGTCCCCTCTGCAAGCAAAACATGTGGCAAGTATACTCTGCTTTTCTGTCTCTCTTCTTCCCTTCCCCCCTACTTCCAAATCTTCTGCTGTTTATTAGAAGCATGTGGTATGTGTATGGGGGTATGACCAGGTTGCACAGATTTAGGAAAGCACAGTCTAATTTACAGTATCTTGTTTCTTTAGGCCCAGCATATGTCTAGTCAAGGTAACGCTCAAGGTCAGGGTCCATACCCCTATAGCCTCTCGGAACCAGCCATCACCTTGGACACAGGTGGAAAAAGTCTTTCTGAGCAGAACAACTACAGCAACATTCCTCATGAAGGAAAACATACACCATTATATGAGCGATCCTCCCCAATAAACCCAGCTCAGAGTGGGAGCCCCAATCATGTGGATGCAACCTATTTTCCCGCCTCTTCTACATCATCTTCCTCAGACAATGATGAAGGCAATGGGGGTGCTGTGAAGTAAGTAAGAAAAGTTTAGCAGGATTTGGAGAAGCAAGTTTTGAATTCATTGATCCAGAGAAAAGCCTGTGGATGGGGGTGGGCAGAAGGGGACTATCTCAGCCCCCTGAGAAACACCTTCCAAGGGTCAGGGGATCCTGCTGAATGCGGGGCTCTGTAGTGTGAGGGGCTGAAGGGCAAGGAAGGGATCCTTCATCATTTAGGGGGAAGCACCTTCTGTGAACAGTTTTCACTCATCAAAAGTTCTGGAGTCCCTTCCCTTCCAGCCCCTCACACCACAACCCACCCAATAGGTACTTAGTTGCAGATCTTATTTAGGAAATCAGTTTATATCAGCTCTGCTATTAAGGGCAAATCCTATGTCCCTCCAACCTTGTGTGGGTGGCCATAAGATTGGGCATAGAAGGCACTGCGACCTCGGAAATCCCCCCCAAGGTTGCAGCGCTGCAGAATGCTCCCCCCCACACACACACACACACTTGCAGCTGACACAGTTCTTTCCGCACTGGCAGGGAACGGAACATGGAACACCCGTGTTCCGTTTCCGGGGGGGGGGTGTTCCTGGGGGAGGGGAGGAGTAAGGCACCACTGGATTCCGAGGAATCCAGGTGGTGTCCCAGCCACTCCTCCTTGTAAAACATCTAGATGGTGAAAATTGGCCGTCTAGATGTTTTTGTGGGTGAGGGGAGCGTGGTGGAAACCCTATCCGCCGTGCTCCTCCCACCCTCAATAGGATGCCTGTAATCCTCTGAGTTCAGAGGCTTATGGGCAACCTCATAGGATTGCGCTGCCCATCCACAAAGGTTAGTAGCCTATTTATTTATTACATTTCTATACCGACCATTAGCTGAAGCTCTCTGGGCAGTTCACAACAATAACTTTAAAAAAACAACAACTAATCTGCCATGCTTGCATATGTTAGCCGTTTATAATCTAAAGGGGTGAAAAGGCTACCTGTTGTAAAGTTTGTCGGCCTAGTCCCTTTCCATAGTCCATCAGGCAAGTGGCTCTTGCCATGCCTAACTTACCTGACTTATGGGTGCATTGCCTCTAATACTGACCTAGTACTATTTGAGACATGACAAATACAATTCATTTATTTATACATATTTTTTACCCCTACATGTGCATGATCCCAGGGCAGCTTATAAAAATCCAAGGTAAATTAACATAATGCAACATGATATAATTAAAACATACCACATGACAAAATGTACTAAAGGAAGCAGTTTTAAAAGAAAGAACAGCTGAATTAAAATCAAGTTAAAAACTCTGCCTAGCACTGAAATGATATCAGGCTAGGCATCAGACAAAGCTCCCTGGGGCTCGGGTGCCATCACTGAAAAGGCTGTCTTTCTGGTAGCCATCTGCTGATACACAGGTGGCAAGAGAACCTGGAGAAGGGCCTCTCTGAACATCTCAGTACATAGGTAGGCACATGTGGAGGCAGGGGGTCCCTCAAGTATCCTGGACCCAAGCAGTAAAGATCAAAACCAGTACTTTGAATTGAGCATGGAAATGGACTCAGAGCCAGTGCAATACAAAGAGGGAATTGCGTTTTATATTGATACGATTTTATAGCGCCATTGAGTTATAACCCTAACAATAAAAGTTGTGTGGTGTTCTTTCCTCAGTCACGTTGGTGGGAACAAATTGAGCTGGGAAAAAACAGGAACCCAGTCAGAAAATCAAGCACGTGGGGATCCAGGAGACCAAACAAAGGTAGTGTTCTTCTTAGCATTCTGGTCTGTGTGAATGAGGCTTTGAATGCATCATGGCATCTGTGACATTAAAAAATAAATAAATCACTGCTTGGTCACTGGCCAGAGACCCAAGGGTCACTGGCTAGAGACCCAAGGGCCACTGGGAGGCTGCATTCCCTGCTTCCCAGGAAGAATATAATGGCAAGCAGGGGGACCAACTTGGCCCGATCCATTGGCTAGAGAAGGAGCAGCTGCAGGGAACTCCCCCCCCCCTTTCCTAACAGAAAATGTACTCAGCTCCAACTGCCAGTTGCAGAGCTAAAAGGAAGCACACACTGGCCTCTGCCACTGGGCAGGAGAACAAGGGTTAGGGGAGGCTGCACTCCTGATTCCTAGCAAGAATATAATGGCACAGGGAAGACAGACTGCTCCATCTGTCAGGCAGTGAAGGAGCTCCTTCACATTCTTTCTTTTATAGGTATTTATAAGATGATAATGATAAACCATTGTTCACAGAATTGCCAGTAGTTCAGTTACATGAAGGCTGCAGTCCTGTACACACTCAATTATTGATTGATTGTGGGTTGGATCCAGAACCATTGTTCCACCACTGGAAGGATACCATATATGGAATGGGATGTCCCAATCCTTTCCTTCCCCCCTGCACCATCCCCCGCATGCCTTCCAAATCTGCTCTGGAGGGTTGGGGGAGGAGAGAACAAGAAAGTCCTGTTCTGCAAATGGTATCCTTCTGCTGGCAGAACAACTGTTCTGGATCCAACCCTAGATGTATATATTGCACCCTCCACCTATCAGGTGCCCAAGCCGATGTTCAATAAAAACATTAAAACATCATATAAAACTATGAAATAAGCTGGGATGTACCAGACCTGAAAGGTTCCCAGAAAGTGAGGCTAATGCCAAAAAACTAGAGCAAGCATCTCCCCCCACTCAATTCTCCACTGGGAAACTATTTTTTCCCAGCCTTCTCCAAGGAGGCTCCATATTCCTCTTCACTATTGTAAAATAAATTTTGAATAACCTTTTGAGTGCTAAAGGTAATGAGAAGCACGTGGATGTTGTGTGGTATGTACTACAGTCGAAATATAGAAAAACCTGCTCACCAAAATTCATGGGTGCCTAATATTTACTTGTATAATTATAACTTTTAAAGGGAGAGAGAGAGTTTCCCTTTCAGATTATTTTCTTATATATTACAGGCAGAAGGTTCCTCTACCGTTTCTTCAGGAAACCAGGCAGCTGAAGTTAAAGGGAACCAAACCAGTAGTCCACAAATCCCATGTCTGTTGTCAATGCCCACTAGGAACCATATGGATATTACCACTCCTCCATTACCTCCTGTAGCACCTGAAGTATTAAGAGTGGCAGAACACAGACACAAAAAGGGGTTAATGTACCCCTACATCTTTCATGTTCTAACCAAGGTAAGGTATTCAGGGTCTTGATAAGGCAAGGATTCTGAAAACATCAGTGAATGCTTGCTGTCATCTCTTGTTTTAATGAATTAGTGCATAGGTAGCTGGAGCCATGGTGTGTGTGTAAAGTGAAGAATGGTTAGTCTGGTAGTCTTTGGTTCACAAGGATTGGTTTTAATGCAGTGTTTCTAACAATGGGCCGGTTCACACAATTGCTGCAAGGAAAACAATCTGGTCACGTGCAAGCCGGATTTCCCTAATTTTCCTCGCTTGCACAGCTTGCCGTGTCATCCAAACCTGGGGGGCATGGCTTGTGGGGAGCAGCACTCAGATAACCCAACAACAGCCCATGGGTTACCTGCAGGTTACTACCCTCTCAAAGAAGCCATGCTGCCTGGGTTCAGACAACACAGCAAGTCGCACCAGCATGGAAAATTAGGGAAATTCGGCCAGCATGCAACTAGCACACGGCAGGGGAATTAAGCCAGCATGGCTTGTTAACTGCGTGCAAACTGGGTCCAAGTTTAGAACTCCCCCCCCACTTTGAAATTCTATTTTTCCAGCAACCATCTCACTGCCAACCATCTGTTTTGATGGATGAATATGTGAAGATTCTTCTATGCAGTGGCATGTCTCCTGCTGCTGCATCCAAGATTCTGTAGACGTAATGGATGTTAAGATCCTTTAGTAGGAATGTGTTACTCGTTTCTCACCCTTAGGGCTCAACCCAAAGGACTGAACAGCTCCCTCCACCAGCTGCTGCTTGCAGAATGCCACTCAAGCTCAGGGACAGTGGAGAGAGATGTCTAGCCACTGATGCTGCTGAGAAACAGTGGACCATTCCAGAGTCCCAGCATGCTCACATTACCCAGTGGGCCCTGGCCTCCGCAATTTGAGAACAAAGATCTCAGTGTGTTTCTCTAATGGCTGGTTTGTGCAAGTATCAAGATGTCTTTGGTCTCACATTTGCCCATGTATGTGTGGAGGAGCAGTATGTGAACCTGAAGTACATGCATACTAAGGTAATTGTGGCTGAAGTGATTTCTCCCTGCATTGCAGCAATCATATCCAGAGATGTGGAAACTTCTGCAGTCATGCGTAGCTGTGGGTACATGTGTATTTCCAGTTCATACACTCCTAATTTTATGTAAACATGGGCAAATGTGAACCAGATGTCATTTGCAGGAAGAATTTCAAAGGCAGGGCTTCACAATTAACTACTACTGCTACAATTAACTAAATACATGAATTGGCCCTAACTGGTGACCAAATGTTTAGTACTTGGTGTAGCTGAGTTAACAAACCCACAGCAGCGCAACCCTGTGACTGCTAGACAGTGTCTAGATGGCCATAGGATTTTTCTTTCCGACCTCGTAGCTGGGTCTGTGCTTGGAGCGCCCTCCCCTCGCAGCTGGCGCGGAAAGCACCATGCTGGCTGCGTCTCCGAGGTCTCAAGAGTGACCTTGGAGAAGGGCTTTTGGGGGAGGGGAGGGAGGAGACAGGCACTGCCAAGATATGAAGTATCCTGGTAGCGCTTCACCCTCCTTCCCTCCCACTCCGAAGCACCTCTGCCTCCACGCTCCTCCCACTCTCCTTAGCATGCCCGTAATCCTCTTGAGTTCAGAGGGTTACAGGCATCCCGATTGGATTGCGCCCTAAATGATTGGATTGCACACTAAATGGCTAAGAATATTTACCCTATATATTTATATATATTTACCGGTATTCTGAAGTCTGGTAAAATTAATTGGAGGTTAACAAAGCAATGCTACGTTGGAGGAGGGATGTTGTCTAATCCATGAAGACTGTGGCCCTAGTCATTAAGAACCAGTATGGATTAGTAGTTAGACTGCTGGACTAGGACCTAAGAGATCCGGGTTCAGACCTTTGGCCAGTCACTCAGCTTCGCCTACCTCACAGAGTGGCTGTTCAGTTAAAGGGGGATGGGGGGGGCATCTATGTTGTGCTGAGCACCTTGGAAGAAGGATAAAAATGGAATCAATCAGTTTTTCAATTGGATTTTGGATTTATTTTTAATACAAAAACATATTAAGGTTTTAAATGCATAGTGCTTCCTTTATATGATGTGAGTATTTTATTAAAGTTGTCGCTAAATCTAGTAGGGACTATACTACTAATATAATGCTTGAATTTGCAGGAATGTGTGATCTACTAATCATTTTGTTCATGTACAGGGTGAAATTAAAATTGCAGTTTCTATTGAAGATGAAGCAAACAAAGACCTGCCTCCTGCTGCTCTTCTTTATAGGCCAGTTCGTCAGTATGTTTACGGAGTCCTGTTCAGTTTGGCAGAAAGCAGGAAAAAAACAGAGAGGCTTGCTTTTAGAAAGAACAGACTTCCTCCAGAATGTATGTATTTGCCTTTTTTTGTTACTTCTAGCTTAGCTCAGCTCAGCCCAGTTATCACACCAAAATATTGTTTGCACCAATCATGGTTTAGAACAAACTATGGTTTGACTTCCAAATTTACAGGCAAACTATGCTTTACGGATGCTTGACTGCTTCCATTTTTTCTTGCTATAGTGTAGGCATTTCTAGAGGTGGAGCAGTAAATCTGTTTTATCAATTCACACATCACACCACACCATAGGTAGCACAAACCATGGTTTGCAAACTCATTTCAAACACAGTTTCTGAGTATGATTTGCTGGCTGATCACAAACCATGGTTTGTTTGCCTCAGATATCATACCAAACTATAGTTAAGCTTGCTATCACTATCTTCTTTGAATCCTTGGCTGAAAATGAGATTTCTGCCGTTGCTTTCTATCAGAGTTGAAGTGCTATTTTTTTTTGTTATCATTTATAGTATTTAAATATTTATATACCACATCTTGCACTTAAGACCCTACAAAGAAGTTCACAACAGAATTAATACGGCAGAAATCCTTAAAAACCAAGAACAAAAGACAGCAGCAGTACAACAAAATACCCAGCCAGCTTTAGGTAAAAAAATTACCATCACAGCAGATCTTGGGGATTGGGCAAGTTATTATGAGAGAAGGCAGGCCTTCAGATACCCCAGCACTTTGAATTATGCCCAGAACCAAACATGAAGCCATTACAGATCTTTGAAAACTGGCAAGATACAGCAAGCCGCTACCAATAGCCTGGCTACTATATTCTGAACAGGTTGAAATTTCGTCCAGTCATCCAGGGCATGGATAGCTCCACACTGGGCTTGTTTGGATGTAAAGCTAAGCCAGGGTTCCGTTCTCTCCTCAGACAAGCCGGAATCATAAGCCATGGTTAGTTGTTGGCTTATGACTGTGACTTGTCTGGAAAGAAAGAAGTCCAAGTTCCTGGTCTGCATGTAATGATAAATCATGGACAGATAGTCCATGGTTTGTTTAGCTCAGTGTTCTCCAACCTTGGGTCCCCAGATGCTTTTGGCCTACAACTCCCAGCATGCCCCAGCCAGCTATGCTGGGGCATGCTGGGAGTTGTAGGCCAAAAACATCTGGGGACCCAAGGTTGGAGAACACTGGTAGCTGCTTCTGCCTGCAGGGGGAGCTGAATGGGAATGATTGGGCAGCATGTACGCTGCGTAAGCACAAAAGCCAGGGCTTTCCTGGAGCCGTGGCTTATTGTTAAAACCAAACTGGGCCATTCTCTCTCCAGGAGGAGCAATCAGTTAGAATTCTCCAGGATTTTTAATCCAAATGGTAGGATTTGTTAAAATGAGAGAACTAATATGTGGATGGTTAACACAAGATATATTTCAAATGTGACAAGCAACCAGTGTCTTCGTAGTCTGCAAGTTCTGGTAAATTATGAGACTCCGCTGTAGCTTCTTTTTAAAAATCAAATCCTTGCCATAATTCATATGGTGTCATAAAAGTATTAGGCAAATTTATGTAAATTATATTTAACCTATACTGCTTACTGAAGCAGATTGTATCATATTTCTGTTCTTGTTGAACAAGTTATTCATCTTGCATCTGTAAAAAGATCAACTATTTCTGTTTGATCAACAAGCTTCTATTGCAGCAAAATTTATAAAACAAAAGAGGTCCTTCTGTAGATTGAAGTTAGTACAAGCTGTGGCTACAAAAGAAGCACTAAGGGTGCAATCCTATGCTTATGTAGACAGAAAAAAGTCCTACACCTCCCAGCATTCCCCAGCCAGCATGGCTAGCTGGGGAATGCTGGGACATGTAGTACTTTTTTTCTGTCTAAACATGCATAAGATTGTGCCCTAATAGGCCTAATTTTCATCTCTCACCCACAGACTTTTAATAAATTGTATTTGTGTTAGTCTGATGGAATTTAAAACATTTAAAAATATTTACCTCCCTTTTAAAGAAAAAAATTGCACACTTCACGTTCTTGTCTTCTCAACAAATATACTTTCATGCATTAAAGTACTTCCTGTGCTTCTGAAATTAGTTATACTTCATCACTTTTTCAGTAGATGCCTCTAGTCACTGGATGAATTTTTCACCACTTTTCAACCTAATGTTTTGAAGCAAGACGTCTCACTTCTGGATTCTGGCTGATTTTTTTTTTTCTTTTCCCCATGCACCTAAATTTATTGTAGCTGAAAGACAACACATTACAGTCTTGTTCTCCAACTTTACTTTGTTGGAGGTAGTTATTAAAACTATAATCACAGCGCACCATGAAACGAACTTTCTATTCATTGCTTTCTTTTAAAAGCAACATGTTGGAGGACTGAACTAAGTACACTGTTACTTTGTATTCTGTGGTAAATAGGTTTCTATCCTGAATGTACACACGAATAAATCGGCAGTAGCATTGATAGAATAGCACTAAACTTTAGCTTCCCCCCCCCTTGCAAATATGTAACTTGATTTTTCTGTAACTGCTAGAAAACTTTAAGCAGTAAATCTAAGTTACAGCTCAGTGACTTAGGAATTTCAGAGCAATCCCATTTGTAAAGTGAAACTTATTCCAAACCTGATACTACTTCTGGTATCATATTCAGCATAGTTGGGTATGAAGATATTGGGCATACACCAACCATATACAGCTTCACTCATTGGGCACAATTCACTGGAAACGTGTCCTGCACAAGGCCTGCTGAAAGTATTTGGTTGCCTGCTGAAATCAAGTTCTGATACAACTTAAAACAAATTCATACAAAAGGAGTGGCATGGGAGCTGCATTTCCATTGCCTTTAGGAAACTGCCTTATACCAAGTCAGAGCAATGGTCCCTCATGCTAAGTATTGCCTACTCTGACAGCAGCTCTCTGGAGTTTCAGACAGAAATCTTTGCTAGCCCTGCCTGGAGGTGCCAGGGACTGACCCTGTGACCTTTTGCATGCAAGGCATGTGCCCTACCACTGAACTATGGCTCCTCCTCTTCCCTACGGCCTTTCCTGGGTGATAAAAATTCACACCATTTGAGATGACAAACACTTTTCTGGAAACCTGACAGGAGAAAAGCATACAAAAGGGGATGTGCCTCTTACCCTGTCTACCAGTGCTTGTCTGCAGATTGTTTCTCTGATGCTGCTTTGCAGAGAATAAACAGTGGCCTGGGTTTCCAAATATGAGCTGGCTACAGAATTTGTAGTTCTGGCCTTAGTTCAACTTTCGGGGGGGGGGGGGACTTGCTGCTTACTCTTCAGTGAGGAGACATAATATTTCTGTATTCTGCATTGCATTCTGCTATCACTTGCAATTTAAACAGAACTGAATTTAGGTTGGCAGTAGTGCTAGACAGTTGCTATAAAAATTTCAATCATAAGGGTATAGCAGAACCTTATGAAGTGCAAAAAATATTATGCGCCAGTATTGCCTTAACCCAGTTTATTTCAGAATTTCTGTTTCTGGCCTTCACAAATCTCAAGATTGGAACTGGCTAATTATGGTAACTTTGGAACAACCAACTTCAACTTGTGGTTTTAGATCCTGGCTTGTTTCAAAGCTTGTAAACCATAGTTTCTTGGTTCTGACAAAACAGGAAACTGTGGGTTAATTGGAATCTTCCATATTGCATTCAGGTACACCGCAAAGGGAGGAAAGAAGCAAGAACAAGACTTTTTTATATTGCTGTTTATTAAGATGAAATACAATCGCCTAAACATGACCAAGGTTTCCCTGTAGCGTGCCCCTATAGCAGCCCCTCATTTATTTCATTTCATTTATTTATTTCATTTCATTCATTTCATTTCATTTATTATATTTATACCCCGCCTTTTTTCCTGCAAGGAACCCAAGGCGGCTTACATAATCCTGAGCAACCTAGCTAAAACCCCAGATCTCTTTTTCACTTTGTCTCCTTCCTCTGCTTCGTTAATTAATTTTAGCTTCCCTGCAAGGTAACATAGCGCACCTACAAGCAAATAAGCATTTTAATAAAAACACAAAATAACACATAGTCAACAGAAGTAGTCCAAGTTTTTTTAAAAAACCGAAGTTCCTATCTTAAAAATACTACATTTTACTGAATCTGTAGAACATAAGTCTGTTTCAGGTATAGTCCGGACAGTGTTAATTAACTACTGGTTAATGATATGGCATGTCAGAACCAAAAGTACAGTCCATATTCAGTCTTATCAGGTTGATCTGTAAAATGTGGATATTTATATCTAAAATGTGTAAGAGCAAATTGAACATACTGGCTCTAGAATTTACTTTTGCTAAATTGCTTGGCTGTTACAGAATTTGTATGTAAAGCTGAAAGTATTTGGTTGCCTTTTTTTTTATTCCGCAGTCTCACCGGTGATAATTAAGGAATGGGCTGCTTACAAAGGGAAGTCTCCCCAGACTCCTGAGTTGGTAGAAGCTCTTGCATTTAGGGAATGGACCTGTCCCAATTTGAAGAAACTGTGGCTGGGAAAAGCAGTAGAGGACAAGAATCGACGAATGAGGGCGTTCTTGGCCTGTATGAGGTCAGACACACCAGCAATGCTAAACCCTACAAATGTGCCCACTCACCTTATGGTGCTCTGTTGTGTATTAAGGTAAGTATCTTGATTGGCTTTAGTTTGAGAGAAAACTTCAGCTTGGTAACGTGTGCCTGCCTCTTTACTCCTAATAGAATTAATGATTTTGAAATAACAGTAAATTGTATAGTGTGGCATCATAGCTTCCAACTGTACATTGCCTACATTCTGGTTTCTCACAATTTCCTCTGACATATGTGCAAGTACTTTCTTGTTTTTCGGTGTCTTCATGTTTTTATTGATGACCATTTCTCTTTGCAACACAAATTTATTTATTTATTTATTTACAGCATTTTTATCCCGCTCTTCAGCCAAAAAAGGCTCCCAGAGTGGCTTACAAAGGTTAATATTAGACAGTCCCTGCCCTCAGGCTTACAATCTAAAAGACATGACGGAAAAGGAAAAGGGATTGGGAGGGAGGAGGAAGAAAGCAAAACTCAGGCACCAGTTCTTAAATTAAATTAAATACATTTAAATTCTTAAATGTATCTGTTTTCTAGTAGTTAAGGATATACCTTCCCCTTTTCACTTTTTTCAAAAGATGCAGGGGATATTAAACTTAGCCCATGAAGAAAGGTATAACACTGTGTGGTATCCACCAACTGTTCAGGACCTGCTTTTTCAGTACCATTATATTTACTTGTGGAGATGATAATTAACATGTTAACATTGAATAAATGTTCAGATAAATAGAAATAATGTAATAGCATTGTTTTAGTGTTACTTTCTTTGTATTGATGGGACCCTTACAGTGAGGGCACAGAAAATTCCCTTGCGTTTCTCAGCTAAACTCAGCAAAACTGAATTTTGAGATCAGGCTCAAAAGAGCAATAGACACATAATTGTGTGGGGGGAAAGCAAAAAAATTGAAAAAGTCCAGAACAACTTTTGTCTGCTTTTAGTGATGCCGTAGAAGGGGGCAAGGGAGTAAAAGGGAGTGATACTGTAGGTCTAATCTTAAATTTCATTGCCTGAATAAAACCATTCCTTTCAAAGAACCAGGCTTTTTCTTGTCTCTCCTTTCCCTCTACAGCCTCCTGAAAATTTTGCTCCTGAAGGTTGGGAGACTGTTAAGAATTAGTCTGGGATATATCGAAGGGTCTGTGTGCAGATGGACACACATCAGTGGAAATTGCCCCCATCATGAGTAAAAGAGAACTTCAGGACCCAAGCCAGGGAATGTTAAGCTTGACCTTAGCCAAATCAGTGCAGTCCATGTGATGTAGATCAGTTTAATCTCGCATGAAAATAATGCTTTGTGATAATGGGTTGTATTCAAGCCTGAGCCTCTGCCAGTGGAATGGAAACCACGTGGTTTTTCTCTCCTGCTGTGGCCCCCTGCACACACCCCAAATCTACTCCGGCGGGTTGGGGGATGCTCTGGAGCACATTTGGGAGGCATGTGGGGGCCTGCCGGTGCCATTCCAAACTTAGCCTGCTTGAATTGACTGTACACAGAAATTTTAAATAATAATTCTTAAGCTTTCCAAACAATATTAAATCCTCTGCCTTTGTAGGTATATGGTGCAATGGCCTGGGGTCCGGATACTTCGTCGCCAGGAACTTGATGCCTTCCTGGCTCAAGCTTTATCTCCAAAACTCTATGAACCTGACCAACTCCAGGAACTTAAGGTGACTTTTAAACTGGGCTTTTCTGGGGCATTTAATCCGTACTCATTCAAGCAGTGGGTAGAGGATCCCACTTTTCTTTGTTGATACTCCTAACCTCATCCAAGTACATGTGTTGTTCAATAAAATAATATATTGGCCTGAAGAGTTTCTGATTCAACTCCAGGTCAATTCTGACTTGTTGATCATGATATCCGCTTGATTTTAAAAAGAAATCTGCTGGTTCTTGACTTTTCTTTGCTTGGTATTTCATTTGTTTTTTCTTTTACATCAATGGCTTTCAAACTTCTCTCCTTGGGGAACCCCTTTCTGTGTTACTTTTCTGTTTCATTTCTTTTTGCTTAGGAACCCCTGCATGTCAGACACGGGGTCTGCGTAGCAGAGCATTCTGGAGTCTTGTCTTAAAGGCTTATATGTTACCCTCATGTGATACCCTTAACAAACTGAAAATTTAATGTTGTACAGTAATACCTTGGATTGCAAGTAACTTGGTTTGAGAGCGTTTTGCAAGACAAGCCAATTTTTTAATATTTATTTTTAAAAATTTGACTTGATATACAAGCAACGTCTTGCAATACAAGTACTGTAGTACAGCTTAAATTGAAAATCTCTACAAATTTTTTGGGGGGAATTTCGTTTTGATATACAAGTGTTTTGGATTACAAGCACGTTTCCGGAACGAATTATGCTCTCAATCTAAGGCATGACTATACTGTGTCTTTTTTATTTATGATCCCCCCCGAATTTTTGTAAACTTCCTTGGTTGGTTCCAGAAAGGCGGTATAGAAATGTAATAAAATAAGTAAAGGAATGCACCCCAGAATGAGCCCAACAATGTTCCACCTGTGTTTTGCAGGGGAAAATCAGTAATAATGAACAAGCTGTCATTCAGGCACCTTGTTCCCAATATAGTCATAAAGGAGCAGAGTGGATTAAAAATCTTTTTAATGGATTATTTAAATTGGATGTGTTTTATTCATTGTGTTTGCATTTCAACTATAGTATATTAAGGGCACAATCCTATAGCCGTCTAGTCAGCCATAGGAGAGGTCAGAATCCCAGCTCTGACCTAGGAAACATGCTTCACAGTCAGAGCTGGGACTCCGACCTCAGAGCATCCTTCCTCTGCACTTGCAGCCGGCATGGAAAGAACCACACCGGCTGCAGCTCTGAGGTTGGGAGACTGACCTTGGAGCTAGAGGTTTGTGGGCGTTCCTGGAGGTGGGGAGGCAGGCTCTGCCATGATACGTAGTGTCCTGGTGGTGCCTCAGCCTCTCCTCATGTTCTGGGAGAAAAGACTTAGATGGCCAAAACTGGCTGTATAAGACTTTTGCAGGGCAAGAGGAGCGTGGAATCATAGAATCATAGAATCATAGAAAAGTAGAGTTGGAAGGGGCCTACAAGGCCATCGAGTCCAACCCCCTGCTCAATGCAGGAATCCAGGTCAAAGCATCTCTGACAGATGTCTGTCCAGCTGCACCTTGAATGCCTCCAGACTGGGAGAGCCCACCACCTCCCTAGGTAGTTGATTCCATTGTCTTATTGCTCTGACAGTCAGGAAATTTTTCCTGATGTTTAGGTGGAATCTAGGTTCCTGTAACTTGAGCCCATTATTCCGTGTCCTGCAAACTGGGATGAACGAGAAGAGATCTTTGCCCTCCTCTGTGTGACATCCCTTCAAATACTGGAAGAGTGCGATCATATCTCCCCTCAGTCTCCTCTTCTGAAGGCTAAACATGCCCAGTTCTTTCAGTCTCTCCTCATAGGGCCTTGTTTCCAGTCCCTTTATCATCCTTGTTGCCCTCCTCTGAACCCTCTCCAGTTTGTCTATGTCCTTCTTAAAGTGAGGTGCCCAGAACTGGACACAGTACTCAAGATGAGGCCTAACCAGTGCCGAGTAAAGGGGAATTATCACTTCCCGCGATTTGGAAGCTATACTTCTATTAATACAGCCCAAAAGAGCATTTGCCTTCTTTGCAGCCACATCGCATTGCTGGCTCATATTCAGTTTGTGATCTACCACAATTCCAAGATCCTTCTCACTTGTAGTATTGTTGAGCCAAGTGTCCCCCATTCTGTAACTCTGCATTTGGTTTCCTCTCCCTAGGTGCAGCACTTGGCATTTATCCCTATTAAATTTCATTCTGTTGTTTTCGGCCCAGCGCTCCAGCCTATCGAGGTCACTTTGAATTTTGTTTCTGTCTTCCAGAGTATTAGCTGTTCCACCCAACTTTGTGTCATCTGCAAATTTGATAAGCATTCCCTGTACCTCCTCATCCAAGTCATTAATAAAAATGTTGAAGAGCACCGGGCCCAGGACCGAGCCCTGTGGTACCCCGCTCGTTACCTCTCCCCAGTTTGAGAAGGAACCATTGATAAGCACTCTTTGAGTCCGATTCTGTAGCCAATTGTGGATCCACCTGATAGTTGTTCCATCTAGCCCACTCTTAGCTAGCTTACTAATCAGGATATCATGAGGCACTTTGTCGAAAGCTTTGCTGAAGTCCAGATATATAATGTCCACAGCATTCCCACAGTCCACAAGGGAGGTTACCCGATCAAAAATGAGATCAGATTAGTCTGACAGGATTTGTTCTTGACAAATCCATGCTGGCTTCTAGTAATCACTGCATTGTTTTCAAGGTGCTTGCAGACTGACTTCTTTATAATCTGCTCAAAAATCTTCCCAGGGATTGATGTCAGACTGACTGGCCTATAGTTCCCAGGTTCCTCCTTCTTGCCCTTTTTGAAGATGGGAACAACATTTGCCCTCCTCCAGTCGTCTGGCACTTCACCTGTCCTCCATGATTTCTCAAAGATAATAGACAGTGGTTCTGAGAGTTCTTCTGCCAGTTCCTTTATTACTCTAGGATGCAGCTCATCAGGCCCTGGAGATTTAAACTCGTTCAGAGTAATCAGGTGCTCCTTGACCATTTGCCTATCAATCTCAAGCTGCAATCCTGCCCCTTCAGTCTGCACTTCAGGTTTGCCAGGGGGGTCATAGACCCTCTTTTGGGAGAAGACCGAGCCGAAGTAGGAATTGAACACTTCTGCCTTTTCTTTGTCTTCTGTTATCAATTTGCCATCCTCATCGCGTAGTTGAACCACCAGTTCTTTCTTCTGTCTTTTACTGTGCATGTATCTGAAGAAAGCTTTTTTGTTGCTTTTAGCATTCCTCGCTAACCTTAGCTCATTCTCAGCTTTAGCCTTCCTGACACTATTCCTGCAGTTCTGTGCTACCTGCCTGTACTCTTCCCCTGTAGCCTGTCCTTCCTTCCACTTCCTATACGTGTCCTTTTTTGTTTTCAGGTCATCTTTGAGTTTATTGTGAAGCCACATTGGCTTTTTCTGTTGCCCTCTGCCTTTTTTCCTTGTGGGAATTGTTTGCAATTGTGCCTTTAAAATTTCCTTCTTTAAAAACTCCCACCCCTCCTGGGCTCCCTTTCTCGTGAGAGTCACTTGCCATGGGATCTTACTAATCATTGTTCTGAGTTTGTTAAAATTGGCTTTCCTAAAATCCAGGGTACGTGTTTGGCTACACTCAGCTTTTGCTTCTGTTAGAATCAAGAACTCTAGTATAACATGGTCACTTTCCCCCAGAGTTCCCGAAACTGCCACTTTATCCACTAACTCGTCTCTGTTGGTTAGAATCAGGTCAAGGATAGCCGATCCTCTAGTTCCTTCCTCCACTTTCTGTAGGAGGAAGTTATCAGCAACACAGGTCAGGAATTTCTTGGAGGGGCCATGTTTGGCTGAATAAGTCTCCCAACAGATATCAGGGAAATTGAAGTCTCCCATTACTACCACATCGTGCCTCCTTGAAACAATGGCAATTTGCTTTTCAAAAGTTCCATCCTCATCTTCTCCTTGATTGGGTGGTCGGTAGTAGACTCCAACCGCCATGTTCGTTTTATTCTTTGCCCCCTTTATTTTAACCCAGATGCTCTCAATGGGGCTGCCAAGCTCCTCTTCCTGTATCTCTGTGCAGAGATACGTATTTTTAACATACCTTCACCTCCACGCTCCTTCCGCCCTCCATTGGATGCCTTTAATACTCCCAAGTTTGGAGGGTTACGGGCAGCCACATTGGATTGTGCTGCTCGTGTCCTTTAAAACAAGTAGACTAAGTTAAAATGAAAATGTAATGTAGACATGTCAAAACTTGCACTTACCACTTAAACTGAATCCATGGCCCTCTATCAAAGACATTGAGTTAGGATTGCTTTTTAGGTAAAAAAGAACCATGGGGGAAAATATTTGAGGTCAAGGTTATGTATTATGTTACTGAGGGATCCCTGCTGGACTTGAGCACTGGCCATTATTACAATTCTAGGACTCCAGAGGTGTGATATCATCTATCTCACTGTGATCATCCACGGAGTCAACCTACGTAACCTTGTGCTCCTTTTTTATACTTCCTAAATACTAGAGATCTGGAATGCATTCAGTTTCAAACTATTTATTTTATTTATATATATTTCTACACCACCCATCAGCCAAAAGGCTCCCTGGGCGGTTCACAAGAGAAAAAAAAAAAAAAACCAGAATAAAAACAATAATCTTAAAACCAAAAGCATCATTAATACAGAAATACAAACACAATATAATATAATACAATAAGAAATCAGTAATATCTATGGGCTGTAAATGTAAATTACGTTGCACCTCTACCTTAGCGCCAATAGCGTTTCTTGGTGCGACATGTTTCCATTCGCCAGTAACGCCAATAGTGTTTGCTAGCGAAATATAATGTACAGTAACATTAGTGCCAAATAGAATACTGCCCTATGACTCTACCAACCAAATTACATGGTCATTTGTTTCCCACTTCATAGAAAAATAATATTGTGCCCAATGGGTTTTTTGTTTGTTTGTTTGTTTATTTTGCTTCAGGAAGGTTCTGTGCACTAGTAAGTGGTCTTGCTTTAAAGTTCTTTCATGTTTTTTAGAGAAAGTTAAATACATTAATGTCACAATTTGCACTCCTCTCTTTGTTTTTAACCAGATAGTGCAAATGACATCTGGGCCCCATGATTTTGAAATAGATCCTAAGTAGTACAAAGGATCTGTTTAACTGCAAACCAATATGTTTTAAATATTATAGGAACTGGTTCTTTGCCTTTTGTTCAGGAAATATGTGAAATATAAATTGAAAAATTTATTAAAATCACTTAAACTGATCTTCTTTTTACTGATGATTTAAATCTGCTCATCCTGCCAAGGAACCCTGAAAACCTTCTGGGGATTCCCAGGACTCCTGTGTGCATACCTTGAAAACTATTGACATGGCTTTCTGTACCCCCAAAAAGGTTCCAGATACTATCATAATAATACATAATACATTATAATAAAAGATGCATGGGGGAAGCAGAAATTCTGTTAAAAGATTCTCAAAGTAATTTAAGCGTAGAAAAATAATTTCATACATAATATATGCAAAGCATTTAACAGGAAGTGTTGGGGGTTTTGTTTTTAGTAATTGGAGCTTTTTGATGAGGATTCTAACAGGGTCATTTTCATTTTTTGCTTGTATTTCCCCTTTGTATAGATCTTCCCTTTCCTCCCCTGCAGCACTTTTCTGTCTTTTTCTCTCCTGCTGCTCACTGCTTCCCTGCTAACAACTTGTACTTCCTTAGGGAGGCCTACCTCACACCATGGGTGTATCGTCTGGTATAGGCTAGCGTTGAAGACAGGATGCTGGGCTAAATTGATCATTGGCCAGACCCAGTAAGGCAGTATTTGTATTCTGAATCTAAATTACCCCAGTTAAATCAGTATGAGCTTAGAATTACAGGTGAGTGACTTGGAAAAGAACCATACCTGGATGACACTAAATCATAAACTTTATCATCAGTAAAGGGCAGGATTTGCCATGTTGATTTTTATTTTAACTTTCAAAATTCAAGCATGTAGATCATTTCTGTGTTCCTTAGAACTCTGTATCTGAAAAGCAGCCTAGGCTTGACAGTCTAGGAAGTAGAATACTATCTTAAGTCAATAGTAGTGCATACTTCATAATACTTTAGGTATGTTGTTCACAATGTATAACACTTGATTGCTATAATGCTGCAGTATCTATTGCAGTTCTGACATTTTCAACATGAGCTTGCTTTATGGCAATATTTTCTGATTACTGAGTAAACAAATCAGATTCACACAGATTTGATCTAACGGCTGCTGCTCCATAACCAACCTACTTGAGAAATTTGAGCTGCCCGGTATTTATGACCTAACCAGTGTCCAGCTTGAAGACATAGGCTGATATTAATGCATTATTGTACTTGTGTGAAAGGGCTGTTCATGAAAGGGCCTTCTATCCAACAGAAGCTTCCACTAATGAAATGTGGAGGGAGTTAATGTTTGCTGAATCCTCCTCCTCCCTATAGCTCCCCCTACCCCAGACCCTTCAGAACAGATTTTTGGGAGGCACAACAGGGATGGGAATCTACCAAAATCTCCTCCCCCACTTTATGTTATTGGACATCAAGAGCACCCTTTCTAAGAACAGAACTCTGCTCATGGGATCTTTGGATCCAGCTCTTTATGTTTGGATGATTAGAGTTCTTTCGGATATCGCAAAACTGTCTGGATCTAGCTATTTTCTCTAATCACAGAAAATATTCAGATCTAGGATCCTGCTTCATATTGAGTCACATCAATGGGTCATCCATCCATTACCATTAATTATAACTCTTACAAATCCTGCTAAGTGTAATAAAATCCTTAAGAGATTCACATCTACGGTAAATATTAAAATCATATTTAAAATACAATATTAAAAACAAGTCCAATTAGAATAATAGTACAGCAATACAAGGAGCAGTAAGATGGAGCAACATGATTAATTTAATTACAAGCCAGGGAAAGCCTGGGTGAACAAGTGCATTTTTAGGAGGCGTTTGAAACATGCCACATTTTCTGTCTCCTAAACTGCTTGGAGAAAGGTTTTCAAAAGGGATATAGTATATTTAGCATATTCTAAATATACTAGAAAGAAGTGATATCCCTAAGTTTAAATTCTATGGCCGATGTTTGCCATTCTGTTAGTTGGGCTAATCCACATTTCTCATTTCCATACACATGTTACTAATCAAGCTTTTTTCCCCCTTCTCTTTTTCCCCACGGGATTGGTTTATTTTAAATATTTTCTTACTTGGAACCTAATTCTTTGCCCTCCCCCACTCTCATGTGGTGCTCTTCCTCTCCAGCTTCCATCACCACAGGGAGAAATTAACAGCCACATAGATCCTGCCACTTCTGTGCAGAATCTTCAGTGTCCATGCCAAACTCTCTTTTAAAGAGAGCCAGGAGAGATCCTATGTTCAAATAAGTGTGAGATCTCTAGGTTCTTCTTCGCGGTCTCTGTGATTCACACATATGGGTTATGCACCTGTGCAGAACAGTCATTTGGAACATTCTAGAGCTAAACAGAACTTTAGGTGGGAGTCCTGCCCACCTCCTCTGTGCATGCTCAGGGCATGGCTCCCGCTCACCTCTCAGTTCTTTTTGTCCACTGCAGCAATAGCAGCGTTATGGAATGTTCTCTGCCTTATGGCTACAAACCCTCCCCCCAAAAACTAAACCCTCCCGGGATGTTGAACAGTACTTTCTATTTTTCTCTCTTTCCTTTCTTCTCTTGAGTTTTTCCTCTCTTTTTTTCTGCCCCTTGGGCTCATGGCCTCCAAAGCCTGCACCCGCTGTAGCGGGAAAATACCATCAACCAACAGACACTCCTCCTGTTTACTGTGCCTTGAAGATTCCTACTTCCAAATAGCATTTGCCAAACAGGTCAGGAGAAATTGAATGGCATGCCTGTGAGCCCTACTCTGGGAACAAGCGTTCAAAGTGACAGATATGGCTGCACAAAATCCGCCCCTGCATACCGATTTGGCCTCCATTTGCAAGAAGTCGCCTCCAGCTCCCCCACCTGGAGCCACCGAGAGCACTTCTGGTCACTCCCCAACTTCAGGAGCACCAGTCCAGCCGGTACTGACACCTTTGGCTATCTCCCTGGACCAGCAGCTGAAGGCCAGCCCTTCGGTGCTGATGGTAGATACCAAGCAGGTCAAACAGACCAAGTCCCGTAGTAAACAACCCACAAATACCTGGGCCCTGGAACTGAAAAACAAGAAGAAAAAGACAACTCGTTGAGTTGAATCCAACCATAACCTGGCCCCGATCCAGCCACTTGCAGCTAATGGCACCCCAAATAGCACTATGTCCACCAACTCCAATCCTTGAGAAGCTCCAGGTCCCGTGGGGTCGTACCTCCCCAGATGATATCCAGTACAGTGGCTTAGCATCAGGAGGTGATTCACAAGAATGCTTCTCACAGGCCTCATCAGCCTCTTTGGGGGTATTCCTTTGATGTTGCCATAATATGCCGTGGGAGATCTATAGGCACCGCTGCTATACTCTAGATCTCCTGCTTATTACTACAGAGACCACTCACCACCAAGGAGTCATTTTTACTATAGAGATACCGTATATCAACATTATTACTCCCTTCAGTGCACTCGCTCTCCACCATCCCATATGGTATCGAAACCACTGGAAGTCCAACCTTCGGGCTCTTCTGCACCACCAGACTTTATGGCATTATGCCATAACTACCTGACTCACCGCCAGCTACTCAGTCGCCGCTGGAAGTTCAGCTTACCCAATCTTCTCTACCTCCTACCAATGACACAAACTCCCCCTCCTTAGCACAGGAGGGTCATTGCTCCTATTCCTCCTCCACTTCATCTGTCCAACCCTCAATATCCTCCCTGAATGCCACAGTTGGCGATCAAAACCCCTTGTCACCTTCGGATGATATCAGACCTTATGCTGAACTGGTCTTAAGAATGGCAAAATCCCTCGGCCTTGAAATCAAGGTTCCACCAGCCCCTGTTATGGACCAGGTGTTCAACAGGGTACAATCCAACATGGCACCACCAGTCACCATCCTGATGCTTCCCACTCTGCTTCATCTAATTAAACAATCTTGGGCAGTATGGGATAATGAATTTGAAGAGGTGACCTCGAAGGTGGGGTGGAACAATATATGGGATAGACGGATTGTGAAAATGATGTCAATTAGGATAAAGGAATTTTTTATAAACTAATTTGGAGATGGTATTTAACTCCAGTAAGATTAAATAGAATAGATAATAATTGTTCTGCATTATGTTGGAGAGGATGTCAGGAAAAAGGGACATATGCTCATATGTGGTGGAGTTGTAAAAATGTATTGGTGTTTTGGCGAGAGGTTTTTACAGAAATATCAAAAATTATTGGTACTAATTTAGAGGTCTGTCCAAAATTAGCATTGTTATCAATAACTGAGAAGCTTATTTGTGATCAAAATACAAAGGAGTTAATTGTAAACTTGTTAACTGCGGCCAGGCTAATGATAGCGAGAAATTGGAAAGTACAACATGTTTTCCTAATAACAGACTGATATAAGGAAGTTTGGGACATAGCCCTAAATGATAAACTAACTAGTAGTATCAAATGCAAAAAAGGATTGCTAAAGAAGAATAATTTTATGGAGATATGGAATCAATTACTAGATTATGTATTAATAAAGGGGAAGGGTAACATGCCTTGTCAGGATAAGTTATATTTTTGGAATTTAGAATTTATTTGATTAAGAGGATAGAAGTATATTAATTGGTCCCTTGGAGGGTGGGGGGGAGCACTTCATGATTTATTGTATGTTGATTATGTTATATTTGTGTGATAATCTTGTATTTTGTTATACATATTTTTTGTTATAATTTGTTTTGAAAAATAAATAAAATAATTAAAAAATAAAAATAAACAATCTTGGGCAAAGCCTTCCACTTAGCCACCAATGTCTGAAAAGATAGAGAACTTTTATAGGGTACAAGAAGACTGCATTTTCCTCTTTAAGCACCCTACCCCTAACTCGGTAATAGTTGAAATACTGCAGAGTCCAAACAAAAAATCCATTCCTCTACTTACTCAGGCAGAAATTGGATGCAGTTGCTCAGAAGATCTCCTCCGCTGTGGCTCTATCCCTCAGGATAGCAGATTACCAGGCCTGCATTGTTGGTCGGTAACCAACAATTCCTATGGGACAGAGTAGCACCCTTTTTTGTCAAGAAACTCACAGTGATATTCCAAACAGAAACACACAGGCTAGCAAGCCAACAAATAAATACAGCCCACCATGTGGCAGACTCTGGCTCAAAATCCATGGCAGCTGCCATATCCCTCAGAAAGTATGTATGGCTCCGTACCTCAGGGCTTCACCAGGAGGCAAAGTTCAGGGTGGAAGACCTCCCATTAGATGGCAACGGCCTAGTCAGTAACTCCGCTAGCCCACCTCAAAATGAGAACCCTTCAGTCATAGTTTCTAAGGTCCTTTCAACCAGAATGGGCCCCAATACTTGCCATTTCTTCCTTCCTGACTCGGTCAGATGTTCTTGAATTTGGTGGACTCGCCTACATCAGCTTCTCCAGGGTGCCACTTTCCACACATCCCGATCAAAGGTAACAGTCACGACAGATGTTTCCCTCCACAACTGGGGAGCCCATGGTTGATCCCTGGCAATCAGAGGACTCTGGTCTCAGTGGGAACACAGGCTCTATATAAACCAACTAGAACTGCTTGGTTCTAGGTCTTCGGGCTTTCGAATTCACTGTCACAGAACAAACTGTTCAAACAACAGACGACACTACAGTTGTCTTTTACATAAACAGGGTGGTACGAGGTCCTTTCTCCTCATAAACCTCACCCTCAATTTCTGGGACTGGTGCATCCAGCACCATATCACTCCACTTGCCATACACCTGGCAGGAATGTCCAATACTCTGGCAGATGCCCTCAGCAGATCAGGAACTTCCCCTCACAAATGTGAGCTCGTGGCAACAGTGGCACAAAAACTTCAGAAAATGGGGGAAACCCAAAATAGACTTATTTGCCACAGCTCAAAATGCAGAATGTCCTCTCTTCTGCAGCAGGGCAGGCCACAATTCAGAATCTCTGGGAGATGCCTTTCTCCTTCACTGAGGAATGAACCCAGTCTATGCCTTTCCTCCCTTTCTTCTGATCACGTGAACAAGATACAGGACAACAGGGCTCGATGCATCCTGATCACCCCATGGTGGCCCTGACAAATGTTCGCATCACTCCTCCTTTCCAATGGCAACTACTTTCATCTTCCTTCGCTTCAGACCTAGTCTCGATGGACAAAGGGATAATCAGACACCCAAACCTATAATCTGAATGCCTCATGGCCTGGAGGATAATCTAGCCTTCACTTTCTCAGCTCAGGTCCTAGAAGTCTTCACAGTCTCACTAGAACCTTATATGCCGCCAAGTGGGAAAAAATTCAGGAATTTGTAGCTCCAACCTGACAAGATCCAACATCTTGTGGCATACCAACCATTCTGGACTTCCTCTTCTCCTTGAAGACTAAGGGCCTAGCCCTCTCTCCTATCAGTGTCTACCTTGCAGCAATTTCGGCCAACCATAACAAAATTATCAGATTGTCAGTTTTTGCCTATCTGTGTCTAAAATGTTTCCTTAATGGTCTCACCAATCTCTATTCACCAACGACTCCCCCAGTTAATCCTTGGACTGACTGCAGTCCTAAGTCAACTAACGACTAAACCATTCAAACCATTAGCCACGACCAACCTTCAGTTTCTCACTATGAAGGTAGCATTCTTAGTCACTATCACTTCTGCCCGCAGAGCGAGTGCGCTCTGCACCCTCCTCCATGACCCTCCATTCCTCATCTTCCATAAAGACAAGGTGGTGTTGCGATCAGACTGCTCCTTTCTCCCTATGGTCGTATCTCATTTTCATCTATCTTAAGATACAGCAGTCCCAGTCTTCCTTCCTCAACCCACTTCCCCTCTGGAGGTGACACGCCATTCACTAGACCTCAAAGGGCTCTAGCATTCTACATTTCCAGAATGACATCCTTTAGGAAAACCACCCAGCTTTTCATGTACCACTCTGGTACAGGCCTGTGGCTCACGCTGGCTCAGCTTGTCTGAGTGTGGAAAGCTAAGCAGGGTCAAGCCTGGTTATTACTTAGATGGGAGACCCCTCCTCTAGTTTCCTGCATTGAGCAGGGGGTTGGACTCGATAGCCTTGTAGGCTCCTTCCAACTCTATGATCTATGAAATGAAAGGCCCCAGGAGAGGCCAACTGGTATCTCCGCAATATCTGGCTAAGTGGGTAGTTTCCACTATATACCTCATGTACCAGTTAGCACGCCTCCCGCCTTTTCTACAGTTTTGACCAGGGCTGTTGCAGCATTGGCTACTTACCTCCATAATGTAGCCTCCTGGTCTCAACCTTCCACATTTGTTAAGCACTACTGCCTTGACCTCAGAGCTCACAACGATTCAGCATTTGGAAGGACATGACATCCCCCTCTTCCAGTAAGTTTTTTTTTTTTAATCACTTTCTGTTCACCCACATGTGTGAGTCACAGAGACTATGAAAAAGAAGGACAGGTTGCTTACCTGTAACTGTAGTTCTTCGAGTGGTCATCTGTGCAGTCACACAACCCACCCTCCTGCCTGCTTCGATCCCTCACCTAGCTACACTGTTTTGTTCTCAAGTTTCCCCCGCTGCAGCAGCCTAGGAACTGGGAGTTCAGTCCTGAGCATGCACAGAGGTGGTGGGTGGAACTCCCGCCTAAAGCTCAGTTTAGCTCTAGAAGGTTCTGAATCACTGTTCTGCAGGTGCATAACCCATCTGTGAGTGTACAGAGGACCACTCGGAAGAACTACAGTTACAGGTAAGCAACCTGTCCTTCAACCATTCAGTTGTCCTGTGATGGAGAGACCTTGCAAGCCTTAATCTCTTCCCAAGAACAACTGGGCATGGGGAGAGGCAAGGAAATGGAGACATCCAAATAGCCCACTCCCCTGCTGCGGCTTTTCAGTAGTGTTCTAGTTCTGAAATACATTTCTCAAATGTACTTGCATTTATACGGAATTGAAGTATATGCCCATTGGGAGACTAGTACAGAGAAATTTAAACTTTAACTCCACAGACTCTTATTTCAATAAGCTTTTAAGTGGCTTGCAAGGTCACATGGCTTCATCTATAAAAAGCTGATAGAACCATTCAGTTCTTAAAATAACAGTCCTTAATAATGTGTTTTGTTTTAAAATAAGCTTGGAAGTTTGTAACTTTGTATGGTATTTAGTCAACTGAACTTCTTTCTGTCTTACAAGATTGAAAATCTAGATCCTCGAGGAATTCAGCTGTCGGCATTGTTTATGAGTGGTGTTGACATGGCATTGTTTGCAAACGATGCTTGCGGGCAGCCCATTCCATGGGAGCATTGTTGTCCATGGATGTACTTTGATGGGAAGCTGTTCCAGACCAAGCTCATCAAAGCAAGCCGGGAGAAAGTTCCCCTCATTGACCTCTGTGATGGTCAGGTATGTTGTTCCTCAGATGTGTGTTCTGCCTCTTGTCACTCAAAACCAGTATCCATCTGTCAGTTTCAAATCTCTTTGGTAAAAATAAATGAATAGTTATAATAAATATTATAATTAAAATTGCCTTTGGTAATGAACTTTGGTAATGGCTTCATTTGGGAGGTTTTTTTATCCAAAAGGCCAGTTAGTAATACGTTTGTGTGTGTAACTAATTCTCTGACAAATCATATTGACTGTATTCTGCAAAAGATCCAGAGCCCAATTAAATGCCAAGTGCTCTGTGTGCGCGCATTTATTCAAGTTAAGGGGTTAATGCTCATTTTGAATCAATAGGAAAGGGTCACTGAGTCTTGTTTTATGGAACCTTTATATACCAGTAGATATATCTATGATATGTCACTTTATCAGTACTCCTCCCTACCCAGTGGTCCAGACAAGGGTGTTCCCTCTCTGTCAGTTAGGAGGCGGCCTTCCCCCCCCCCCCCCAAAGAAAGACTTGGCCAGGAATTGGAGGTGGTACATCCTACTTCCAGTAGAGCCTGTTGTTCTCCTGTCTTCCTCTGGTGTCCCATAAGATCAAAGGTAGCATTTATCAAATAAATAAAAGTCTGTACCTACTATTCTGATAGATTTAAAGAGTAGGTGGATCCCACTTAGGAAAAATTAATGTGTCTGCATTGTCCAATACAGTCAGTGAATTGAAGATGTCTCATTTACGATATCTATTTTAAACACTTCTTTTTTTCTGGGAATAAAATGAGGAGAATAGACTCTTGTTTTAGGGAGACTATCAGACCTCCTCTCTGCCTCCTCCTTGCCCAGCCCACCACCTCTGCAAGTGCTTCGAAAATCAACACTCTCTTAATCTCCTCCGCTGCCACCAACCCCTTCAGGGTAACTTATTCAGACCACTCCTTTTAAGTTTTAAAAGGAAACAAGTTTATTTAATTACAATTAAGGGTAGGGAAATAGATAATGTTAAGAGATTCTCAACATTGAAAACTCTCTCTCTCTCTCTCTCTCTCTCTCTCTCTCTCTCTCTCTCTCTCTCTGAGACTGCACTCTCCAATTCTCCCGGACAAGACTTCGACTTCCCACTCCATTCAGACTTCTCAACCCTCTCACAAAAGCCCGCCCACTCTCTCTCCTTCTCCTTCCCCTCCTCCCCTTGAACAGCACTGGCCACCGTTTTTATAACACAGGCTTCACACACCCCCACTCTCTCAGCCAATCAGCAGACATCTCAACATTCCACACTCCTCTCACACTCCCTCCTCCCCTCACATACTTACAGCTATAACGCTTGGCCCATGGGCAGGGCATGACAGAGACAGACTGTGATTTCTTTCCAGTCAATTGCACTTAGTTTGTGGTCAGCTAGCTAGCTAGCTGCTGTGACTAGTGCTGCTGTGTCATTTAAAAGTTAGTGCAAAAGAGAACCACCAGGTGTATGGATTGGATATACTTGTAGTTTGCTTTCATGTAATGTAAATACATTGGTGCCATGTTCTTTATTGTAGGCCGAACAAGCTGCCAAGGTTGAGAAGATGCGTCAGAGCATCCTTGAAGGCTTAAATTTCTCCAGGCAGAACCATCCGCTCCCTTTCCCACCACCACCTGCCATGCCTTTCTATCCAGCTTCTGTATACCCTCGGCACTTCGGGCCAATTCCACCACCTCAGGGCAGGGGCAGAGGCTATGCTGGTAAGTGTGCTTCATTGTTCCAGTGACTGGGTTCGCTTGACACAACAACCCACCATGTGTAGCCAGCCATGGTCAGTTGTCAGGTCATCTGAACCTGGAGAGTTTTCCACAGGGTTGCTTTTTTTCTGGCTACTTTGAGGAGATACTGTGTGCACTTTCGGTGTACTTACTCCTTTAGCTTCCCCCCCCCCCCCCCAATTTTCGGTGCTTCTGAATTGCAGCACCTGGTCCCGCATTTCCCTTATTATTATTTTTTTTCCCTGGACCTTTGCACCTGTATGCAAATTAGCCGATAGGGAACTTGGTCTCATCAATTTCCTTGTATGTTACCTGCTCTGCTGCAGGCCTGCCTTTGACAGCTGAAACAGACAAAGAAATGGACCAGGCAAGACTACACAAGCTGCATAGCCATAAGAGCCCTTGTGCACTTGCGAAAGGCCAACAAATTTTTTTTTAAAAAAAAATTGCAACCCCAATTGCACATTTTTGAGGCACCGAGAAAAAAAAAGCCAGTGAAAGAAAAGGGGTAGTGATCGAAATGGGGAGGGAGCCAGGACTGGAACAGGGAGGGGGCCGGGACAAGGAGACAAGACGGGTTCTGCCAGGAAGTCCCCTGGGATACGCGCTGGGGCTGAATGGAGTCCTAAGGGGGAAGAAGCAGGAGAACAAACCACGGCAAGCCCGATCGTCTGTTGGGCATACTGTGGGTTGTTCAGCGAAAAACCAACCACCATGGCTTATTTGCAGGGCTGTTTAATGTGACATGCGAACTCGCCTAGTGTGTATTATTTCATCCAATACAGATCCTATGGCTATTTGAACAGTGTTTAATACCCTAAATGTAATCATAAACCTGACCATTATATATTACTATTGGCTGGAAACACTTCATCAAAAGAGAAGACACTTCATCTTATCAGGCTCTTCAAACAGGTCAACTGATACAAAAATACCTTGAAATCTGTTTGTAGAAAGAGACTGGAATAAATTTGTATTGAAGATTAGAGAATACCCTATTAAATATTTAGCTGAATTAAAATGCTCAGAGTTTTAAAGTATGGATTGCCCACCTCCATTTTTAGAAGGGAAAAGGGCTTGCTTGTCATCCAGGCATTGTTTATTTTTATCAAGTTTCTTCAAACTGTAGTCATCCCTGATGTACCGTAATGTGTGCCTGCATCTGCGCATTTGACAACCTGAAAATATAGTCTAGTCCAGCCTTCCCCAACCTGGTGCCTTCCAGATGCATTGGACTACAGCTCTCCTTATCCCCAGCCAGCATGGGATCATGCAAGCTGTAGTCCAAAACATCTGGAGGGTGCCTGGTTGGAGAAGACTTGTCTAGTATTTGCATTCATGACACACTTTGACTTTGAGGGCCGTATAAAGTAGTAAAATCTGTTGCAGTTCAAAGCATGTTAAAAATGATTACATTTGTGTTGGTTTAGCTGCCGTGATCTTAGGACTGAGGTTACCTATAGTGGTTAGGGTACATGCAGGCCAGGTTGCAGCTTCTGACTCCAGAGAAGTTCCTGTACAATTCATAAACTGTTCATGAATGTTTTGAATTCATATATTTCTGGCTGGGCAGTGGGACTTCCATGTTGGTTCCTCTTTGGCTGTGAAATCAACTGCTTATTTGGGGGGGGATTCCTATATGTCCCCCTTCCCCTCACAGTTCTCCCCTGTCTCTTTTACCCTGGGTCTCACAGGAGTCTATGGCTTTGGAGGCCCTTATGGGGAAACCATAGCAACAGGCGCCTATCGGGCCTTCCGGATGGCTGCTGCGGGAGGACACTCCGGAGCTTTCTCTGGCAACGACAGCAACAGGACTAGCAAGTTTCAGGGCGGTAATTATACCAACCCCCTTTTCTTAGAGCTTACAGCAACAACCTCGTACACATCTCACCTTGGGTCTGGAGCTTCTCACCAATGCCCAATTTCCGTTCTCTCGCACCCTTAACAGTCTGCAATGGCCAATTCCTCTGCAACCTCCACAGATGGCTGTCTCCATTATTCACTAACTGCTGTTACTCTGCTAAACATCTCTCAGATCTTTGTGACAAACTACAGTCGCCCTGTGTGTCTCTAAAATAAGAAGAATGCATTTGCTGAAATACCTATATAACTTTAAAGGTTCATTTTAAATATATGTCTTAGCCATTTCTCAAAGACAGTGTATGTGCTTAACACTTTGCTTGTTTTGAAACTAGATGGTGATAAATTCTTGTGAAAAATACCAGTGACAGCAAAAATTGTTTAATGTTGCTGCTGTTTCATTCTTATCTGTGCTGTGTGAGTTCATATTTTTAAAAAATGGAACATGTACTACTTTAAAAAGGGGGTTCCCAATTTCCTCTCTTTATTAACGAAAAGAAAAGTGGCATAGGAAATGCCTGCATTTTAATTACTTCCAACAAATTCCTGTGTGCTCTCTAACTTCAAAGCTTTAGCTAAGAATAAACACTTCTGGCTCTCAGTAGCCTAATGAAGCAGCTGGTGTACTATTAGAGCTGATGGTAGAGCATTGAGAAGAATGAACTTCCTTGACTTCACTAGTGCTGTAGAAATTGGAGTGTTAACATTGCGGCCTAATTTGTAACCACATTGCTTCTAGCCATCTTTAACCCTTTCATTGCTATCGACTAACGAAGCTATGTCTAGCTAATGCTCCTCACTTAGATTATTGGAAATAACTGACAATCTGAGGTAGCATTAATTTATAAAAAATATCATCACACAGGAACATTCATACTTGGGTTAAGATGCATTCTGAATACAAAGAGACTATTGTTTGTAATGGTGTTTTAAATGTTAACCAACCCAACTTTTTTTGTAAGTCTGGATTTGTGGGGTTCTAGCAACCTAGTGTAATTGCTAGAATATTTTTTTATTTTTTAGGTTATTACCTACTTTGAATGGCAATAGCAAAGCTTAAAGTGATTGGGTTGGATCCAGAGACACATGAGTGGAAGGGGAGGTTTCCTGGCTACCCCTGCATACACACACACCCTAAGTTGTTCCTGAGCACAGGAGGTTTCAGCAAGGACGGGGAGATTTGCAGAATTTGTGTTAAGTGCCTTTCCGCTGGCTTAAGACACCTTTGGATTCAAGGCATATATTTTAGAAATAGCTTGTTCCGGCTTTATTTACAAACTTAAATCCATGTTGTACAGAAGCTCCCATATTCTGGATTGCAGTCCAGTACCCAGTTGTGAGCTTGGACCTGCTGAGGTAATTAGACTTAACTGTGGATTAGGCTAGCGCTTGTATTTATTTCAATGGGACTTAATCCTGAACAGGTGTGTGGGATGGAATCCTAGTATGTATCAGATTATCTTAAATTATGGTACTGATAAAATTACCACAGGATCATTTAATTCAAATTAAAGGAACCATGACACAAAGCCTATGTAGAATTTTTAGTACCTGTACACATTTTGAACACCCAGTCTTCAGGAGGAGAGCTATTTTACTGGGGAAACTGATATCCATCTTTTCCATTCTTTACATTTCTGTTGCAAGGACCCATCTTTATTTTTTGATCTTTGTTCAGGTGTCCAACCTATTCCTTCTCAGGGAGGGAAACTCGAGATAGCTGGCACTGTGGTAGGCCACTGGGCAGGAAGCAGACGTGGTCGAGGAGGGAGAGGGCCATTTCCTTTGCAGGTGGTTTCTGTTGGAGGACCAACAAGAGGGTAAGCAGAAATAACCCCCCTTATTTTTTAATGTTGGAATTAACCTTGGAATGCAGTTAAGGGGGAAAGAGGTTGCAACTTGGGTTTGAAGACTACAGTTTATGTATTTATTTATTGATTTGATTTGTACCCTACCTTTCTACCAAAAAAATGGCACTCAAGGCGGCTTGAGTTGCTGATTGCACAGTAGCCTGCAGCAATGGTGACTATATCCCGCGAGCAACCATGTGCTTGCATGGTGCTGACTCAGGTAGCCCTGCCTTGAAGGGAAGGACAGAAATTCTACGCTTCTGCTGATTAACATACAGCCACCGGTGGCTTTACATAGTAGCAAAGTTTCCTCATAGTAGTTCCCTCATTGGGAACAGGGAAATGAGACATTGATCTATGGTCTTTTTGTCATATGACTATTTTTGATGTTTGTAAATTTACTGACAAGTTTCTGATCTTTTAAAAAAATATTATTATTGTGTACCTGTAGTAAAGGACAGAACAGGCCATCTAGTCCAATATAGCAACATCGTGTCCATTTCCCATCTCCAGAGCTCTCACACCTGCTCTATAGCAAGGAAAGACTCAGGTTCAGGACTGGCATATCCCCAAAATGAGTTTTCTGTTGCTATATAGCACAGCAAGAGAGGGTCTCGTAGGGAAATGCCCTTTCCCCCGCTTGAATTCCCCCCCCCCGGGAGACCTGAAGAGTGCAAGACTCCTGTTTGGGGCTAGGAGGTGGGGATACACTGCAATGTTTTGTTGAAGGTCCCACTTGTAAAACACCCAATATAGTAAAATAGCAAATCTAAAACAATTAGACAATAACAGAACACATCAAGTCAACATACATATTGGTACATAAAAATACATCAGCCAGGCAAGCCAAAAAAACCTGTTGTAACTCGTCCCATTAAAGAGGAAGCTGGATGAATCTTCTGAAGCAGGGAACTCCACATTTTGAGTGCTGCTGTGGAGAATGTCCTCTACACGTCCCACCCAGTTTTGCCTCTGAAGGTGGAGGTATGTGCAGAAGAGCCTTCTCTGATGATCTGATCAGACTGGCAGTTTTGTGTGGCCATAGCTGGTCCTTCTACTATCCTGAATCCAATTCAGTGATCATCAGCACTTTGAACTGAGCCTTGAAACAAATTGGAAGCCAGTGAAGTTGATACAACAATGGAGTTATATTCTCCAAAAGAAACACTTAGGCCACAACCCTGGCTGCACCAGAGTTGCAGCTTCCAAATTTTCAAAGACTGTCCCATGGAGAGTGCATTATGGTAATCCAGCCCTGATGCATAACTGTGGCCATATCCACCTTCCACAGGAATGGCAACAGTAGTCATCTTGGACAACTTCAAAACTGTGTTATGTAGAGGTCAGCAAGTTCTCATTCTTAGTGCCTTTTCAAGATGTTAGGCTCTCGTCTTGTGCAAGGTTCACCACACACATCTTCATGTCTGGCCATGAAAGTATTGAGAATTATCAAGATTTACTAAGAAAGAGGCACTAATCAAAGTTATTTTTTCACCTGCAAGATTGTTGGTGGTGTTCAACCCATGCTAGAACTCATGAGCTGCAACCAGTTCATATACTAAAGAACATTAAATGGTTGCTCTGAAAAAAAATCTTTCCCTATTTTACATATTCATCCATTAGTGTGGCTACTTGCAGAAGAAATAGAATCCATTTATCTGTACTTTGTAATTTCCACTTGAAAGGGACGTTTAGTGACACATTCACTGGATTATTATTTTTTTTAAAAAAAGGTTTATTGCAAAACAGCAACGAAGTACAAACACAAATCGATACATTGTAACTAGTAAAAAATAGTAATAAGTGTTCAGATAAAATAATAAGCAATACTAGTATTAGTAAATGTTGATTGCTAACTAGTAACTTAAGGGTTATTAATGATATACACTCAAAGCTGATTCAGAAAAAAAGAAAAAAGTTCCTTCTATTCTAATATCATAGAATTAGCAGTGTTTGGGAATGTGTCCTGGCAGTAAAATTATTTTAATTCCAGTATGAAAATAGTTGCCAACTACTATTCAAACAACTTTACAAACTTTGTATTGCTAAATTAGTTTGTGAGTAGGAAGTGCAAATTGTAAGTGGAAGAAATATTCTTGTATAAACAAAATTCACACTATAAAAATAAGATATTTTAACAACCTTCTGAAGATACAGAGAAGCGACCATCTTATTGTCAGGGACACAAGATTGAACTGTATTCAGGGGAAAAACCATGCTTCACACTTATGCTGAAAATCTATAGATAGAAATGTATTTCTAAAATTTGAATGTGTCTGTAACTTGTCTCTCATTCTCTGTAGGCGCCCTAGAGGAGTTATTTCCACCCCAGTGATAAGAACGTTTGGAAGAGGTGGAAGATATTACGGTAGAGCCTATAAGAACCAGGGAACAATTCAGGTACTGGGAAAGGGTCATTTACAAAACCTTGGGTCAACAAAGATTGGTAATGTGAGTTTAGGTCAGGGGAAGGCAACTGCTTTTGGTCCAGGAGGCAGATTATTCCTCCCACCCCTGGACCGAACTGGCACGCCCGAATACCATTCCATGACATCATCTGCCCCGTCCCAGCCACTTTTTTGTTAATTCTCCTTGCAGAGAGGGACACATGGAGATCCACACCTCTCTCTGCATGGAGAAAGGGACTTGACTGGGGCTTGCAGGAGGCTTGGCATGAATCAGCCTGTGGACGGGAGCCCTTCAGGAATGGACTCACCCAGTTCTTGAAGGAGCCGCCTTCTGCAAGCCTCAGCCAAGTCAGGCTTCTTTAGTGCCTTGATCATTATAGCTCTCTAATCACTTTTTCCAGCTCGACAATATCCTTTTGGAGATGCAGCAACCAGAGCTGTATACAGCATTCCAAATATGTTGGCAGCATAGATCGTATAAGGGCATTATGATATTGGCAGTTTTATATTTTATTCCTTTCCTAATTATCTCTAACATGGGATTTGCCTTTTTCACAGCTGCCACACACTGGGATGACGTTTTTATTGAACCCCCTCCCCGACCCCAAGATCTCTATCTTGGACAGTCACTGCCAGCTTTAGACCCCATCGGTGTATATGTGAAATTAAGATTTTGTTGCCCCAGTCTGTATGACTTTACACACATAATGAACTGAATTTGCCATTATAATAATGCCCATTAATTTGGGTTGGAGAGATCCTTTTAGACTTCTTCACAGTCCCTTTTTGTTTTTACCACCCGGAATAATCTGGTGTCATCTGCAGATCTGGCCACTTTACAGCTCACTATTCACTCCAGATAATTTATGAACAAGTGAAAAAATACAGGTCCTAGGTCCCAATACAGGATCCTTGGAGGATCCCATTTTAGCGGACGGGACCCCTTACTCCAATCCCCACACCCTCAATATGTACTTCACTCTCACCAAGTGCCCCCTTGTATGGGTCACTTCAGACTTGAAGCTGTCTTCTTAAACTGCGTTAGCCGATTATGTGACTTAGGTCTTATATGTAGCTGTTCACCCACATTTGTTTGTCTTTATTAAGAGCAGTTTGTTTTATTTGATTACTTGAAGCAGGGTGCCCCTCCGTTAATTCACTTCTTACTTTCCTGTCACCAGTCAGACTCTGGAGAATTAGAACTTTGAATAAAAAGATTGATTTATTGTTCTAACAAAGTCTCTAAACTGATATTCAACTCAGGCACAGATAACTTGGATTTTCAACAGTTAATTCAAACTTGTTCTTTGCTTAGATTCAGGTTAAAGGCAGGCAGATGTTATACAGTGCTCTTTGTATCAATTTGGCTTGGTTACTTGAAAGTTACAGTATCAGACTAGGGAACTTAACAGTCCCTCACACTAGTCCAGAGTTTCTTCCTCAGACAGAAGGTCCTTCACTCCCTAAGTGGAGACTCCTGTGAATTGTTCTCTACTAACACCTTCATGTTTGCTTTCTCACAACTTAGTTACTAGATTTCCTGTCTGAACTCTTCTCTTCAGCACCACCTTTCCCTACCTACGCTATTAACCTCCCACTCCCTCTCTCACTCCAACCCACTCTCTTCCCCAGCTGACAACCAACAACCCTTAACTGCCAACTCCCTGGGGTTCTATGCTCTGCTTCAATCAATCAGAGCCTCTGGAATGTTCAGGTTGGCCCCTCCCTGGGCTTCTGCCTGTCACTCCACCACACCCATCGCTCACATTGCCAGAACTGCCCATTTGTTCCTACTCTCTGTCTCCTGTTCTTTAACCAGTTACTGACCCATAACACAACACATCCCCCTTACCCCATGACTCCTAAGTATGCTAAGGACCCTTTGGTGAGGAACTTTGTCAAAAGCCTTTGACAAGGTCCAAGTACACAGTGGGCCAGTTCACACGACATGACAGCCCATGGGTTAAACAGCCCATGGGATGTCGTGCATGACTGGGAGAGAGTGGGTATGCTGCCTTCCTTGTGCCCGGAACTTCCACTTTGAATCAGCAGCCCACAAGTGGCTCCATGGTGTAGGTTGCTGAGTGTGTCGTCCAAACCTGGACTGCTGAGTTGTCTAGGGGCTAAACAACTCAGTGGTTAATCCAGCAACAAGCCATGGATTAACCATGGGTTGTTTAATCCATGCGCTGTCATGTCATGCAAACCAGGTCAGTGTCTACTGTAAACCCGCCATCCTTATGCTTGTTGACACACTCAAAAAAATTCGGAAAGGTTAGTGATACACTTAGCAGAAGCCATCTTGATTTTTCTTCAGCAAGACTATGTGCTTGATCATTTGGCAGATAATGTATGTATATGCTTATTTAGCTGTAGATGTGGGAGTAGGAGGATAGATTGAATTAAATCAGGATGACTGGAACTAAATTATATTGTCCTTTCATTCTACTCTGTTTCTGAAAACTTCTGAATAATTTGTGAATTGCATCCATATCTTTAAGAAGTTCCTAGAAATAGTTCAGAACATATTTTGGTTCTTGCACTTTTTGTTTTTAGCTCAAAAGAATAATGCTGTTTACTGCCAAATATGGTCAGCTTACATCATCATTTCTCAAATGCGTTTGTTGCACTCGCTCAGCAGTTTTGGATGCTAAATTAAGTCTGTAATATAATTTACTAGCATTAAGCAGATGAGATTTTCAGAAGTGCATGATAAAACGATTTTTTCACATATGTATTAGTACTAAAAGTGTCATGTACGTCAAACAACTCAAGTGGGTGAGTAATGGAAAGAACAACGTACATTTTGTGTGTATATTTCTTGACTTTACATCTGACTTTACATTTGAACTACCAAAGACCTGTGAAGCACCAGAACTGCAGGTAGATTTTTCAAGATTCGATGCTTGTCAGAATCAGCATACTTTTAAGTAGTGATTCACGTGCCTAACTTGTTTATATGACTTTGTTTCTTATCTTATTCTAACTTGCTCAACAGCAATTTCCAAGTGGCTGGTCACCACTACCAGCCCCATTTGACTCTTCAGACCTTTCAGGATAGGTAGTTAGATTCCAGTTATGAATGTTGAGGTTTTATGTCCAGGTCATAGGTTGAAATTGCTATGTCACTCACATAAAAGAGGGGGGAAATCTTACGTGATGTTTTCTGTAGTAAAAATTCCAAGAAACATTGAAGTTTAGTGTTGCCTTACCTCATTAGTAACTTATTCAGTTATGCTCATAACCTCCTTTCTATTTTATTTTATTTTTAAATAGGGCAAACCTCCTTATGCTGCTTCAGCGGAAGAAGTGGCCAAAGAACTTAAGTCAAAATCAGAGGAATCTAAGTCCTCTATTGTGTCTTCAGAAGGATCCCTGGCTGAAAATGGAGTAGTGAGCGAGGAGAAACCAGCTTCCCAGATGAATGGGAATACAGCAGACGTCAGGGCTTCAAACCAGTCTGAAAGTGCCTTGAGTAATGACTCTAAAACGTGCAATACAAATCCTCACTTAAATGCACTAAATGCAGACAGTGTTTGCCATAAAGATGATGCTCTTGAGGCCACTGTCTTAAAAAAAGAAGAGTAAACTTATTTTTTATAGAGGGTGAAGGATGTTGGAAGGGTCAGGATTAGGAATATCTGGAAAGAAAGAGAGCCTACAGTTACGTACATTTTTTCCTTTCCGTAAGAGAAAAATGAGGACTTTGGAAATTCGGATCCCTCTTGGATGTCAGAGATTTAAAGAACACATTTTTAGTTTTAACCAGTTGTAGTCAAAATGCTACAATACAACACAACGAAAGAGAATGAAGAGCATTTGACTCCCGCACTTAAAATGAAGTATACACAAAAGTTTAAACTGGTTATGACAAAAGCTTGTAGTTTTTGTTTCTTGAAATATATTAAAAAAAAACAAATTTTGGCAGTCTTTCAGTATATATAGCTTAAAATATAATTTTTAGTACTTGGCACCATATGTATGCCATTATATTTGATTTTGCATTACTGTGTCACAAAGCTTTCTTTAAGGCTTTGATTTCATGATTATGGGGGGGAAAGGCACAACCACAGTTCTTTTCTTAAAATTCATCACTGTTGATGTGGTTCTTTTTATGTTTAAAATGTGCAAACTATCAAAATAAAAAAAATTATAGAGTAATATTGGAGTTCTGCTGATTTTAAATATACATCATACATACTTTACAAGCAAGTTAAAATGGATTTAACTTGAAAATCATAGAAGATGCAAATGACCTTTTCAAAATAAACACAATGTGTTCTGATACTTTTTGTGACTAATACCATGCATCCGTGATCAATGAACTATGTGGTTTTGAATCAGACGTAGACCATTAGTACTACTATTTGAGCTAAACTTCTGCATGGTTCATAATTTTTAAAGTGTGTAGTTAATATTATGCATGTTCTTGTCCTCTTTCTTCCATTCTTACAAGTACTGTGCCCATTTGCAAAACAAAAAAAAGCTAATAATCAGTAATAGTCCTATAAAAGATGTTAACTATGTTTAGTCATTGACTGATCTTGCTCTAACCTTAAAATTTTGTGATTATTGACCTCTGTTGCATTTATTCTAAAACAAAAAAAAAATTTATCTAGCCGTTTTGAATATCAACGTTACCCTGGTGTACTCATTGCCGTATGCATTATTGTTCTCTGTTGCTGTTTTATGCCTTCATATTAGCAAATATGAAATTCTGTGGGGAAAACAAAACAAAACAAAAAAAAGCTTTGATCTTCAAGAAATTTACCCCCCCTTCTGTAGCAGGAAACAAATGGCTTGTTCTTGAGAACTTTCCCGTCAAGGATTTAGTATAAGCAAATATACCTGTATCATTTTGATGTTTTTGTTAGTGTTCCCAAACTTAATGTACTTCAAAATCAGAATCATTTCTTTATATTCGTTTTCATATACCGTAATTCTCCTGATGCTCTTCGTCACACATTAGTGATCAGAAATGAGGTGTAATTCCCCATTCCCTGCCCGCAAGAGCTAAGTAGGTATCTTAATGTAAGTTGAAGGGAGTTCTGCCCCAACTCATGGACTGTGCAGGAATGAACTACTGTTGGGTTTGATTGGTTGTAGGTGGACTGTGGTGTGGTGTATTTGAAGGCTATCGAATGCAACTTACAATGCTTAATAAAAATCTTTATTCTTTTAGTATAAAATGTGCTGTGTGGTGTCTTATTTTTTATAACCTTTATTACGGTAGTTCCTTTCATCATCTTAAGACCCTGTGCACATTGCCACAGAAATGTGAAAGCCTTAAACAGAAACAACTTTTTAGTGGTCTACGATGAGCCCTTTCCAGCAGCAGCCAGCGATTTAGAACAAGAAACACACAATATGATGGCATCACACCAGGACAGAGTTAAGTTTTACTAGTTACGGAGTCGGTGGTGGGAAATTGAATATAGGTTGCCGTTTGGGGCTGCAGCCTTATGCTACCAAATGTGGTGTTCCTGTGTTTGATAATCCAGCGGGAAAGCTAAAACAAATCCAGGGCATGTTTGTGGGAGCAACAAAAAACTACAGTGGAGAAATGCCTCACTCATCTCAAGACCATCATTGCTACGGCTTTCCTAACTTGGCTTCAAGGAAGCATGGAATAATGTGCAAATATGATCTAGTGAGACTACCACACGATTTGCTTGCTTCACATCTGATTGTGGAAGGTCGTCTTTTTTGGGAAACATCTCAAATGTGCAGAGAGGTTGGGACAAGAAAATATGTTCAATTATTCATAAACAGCTGCCATTTCCAAAGTGAGGTGTTAGCCTTGGGGATGCCAACAGTTGCATGTTAACTAATGAAGTACTTGCCAGTGGTGAGTTGCATCTTCATTGTCAAGGGGAGGCAGCTGTTCCTTTATCTGGGTAAATAATTGATAATTGTCCGGAATTAGGCCGCCTTTGTGGCCTTTTATCCATTTCTCTATCAAAGGAAAATGTGGAAGGACAAAATCAGAGTAGATTGTAATTTGTACAGTGCATTTCTCTTTTCTGGGCATCGAGCAGGTTACTAGTCCTTGTGACTGGGAACAAATGCTTGTAGATAGGTGTGGGGGAGCGGAGCATTACTGAAGACAGTGAAGTGACCTGTACCCATGATCTCCCACTTAATGCTTTCAAGTTCCAATTGCCTGCTGTATTTTCTTCCCTGACCTGTGTTTTATCTACAACTCCCGCCATCTTCCTCCCCCACCCCTAAAAAGAACCATGCCTCAAATTGTAAAAATCTGATTTAAAAGGTAAGTGCTGAGTGTGCAGAACTGCATGTTTCTAAAGCAAACTGCATATACAGGACTCAATCCAACATCACATGAGTGGACTTCCACTTGCACAACAGGCCTCCCCCCTGCTCTCGTCCAAGCCCCTGTGTGTGCCTGAAATCTGCTCCAAAGGGTCTCCCAAATCCTCCAGAGCAGATTGGGGCAAGACTGCAAGGAGGCAGGACTTAGATTATAGAGTTGGAAGGGGCCTACAAAGCCATTGAGTCCAACCCCCTGCTCAATGCAGGAAACTAGAGGAGGGGTCTCCCATCCAAGTAATAACCAGGCCTGACCCTGCTTAGCTTTCCACACTCAGACAAGCTGAGCCAGCGTAAGCCACAGGCCTGTTCTGCTAGCGCTTCCCATTCCATTGGTGGGTGGAGAGGATCGGATGCAACCCATGTATTAACAGCTGAAAAGGTATCGCTTCCAAATTGGGTGGGTAGATTAATTAAAATCCTACCATACAATTCGAACGCTGATTTTGATTTCCATTAGCATAAGCGTTGTTTGAATAACAAAGTGCATTGTTTTGCTTTCCAAACACTCTTGCCACAATATTGCTGAGGAAAATGTGCTTTGTTCCAACCAGGAAGATGATAGTAATTTGGAGTGTTCTACAAAATGTGGCTACACAATTCCGTAGGGCCTGCGATATCGATCACTGATGGATTGCTAGTCATGTATTGCTTACCCCATGCCGTTTTGTGAGGGTTGGGTGAGTTGAACAGTTCTTACAGCTGTAGAGTCTCCCTCCACTGTGCCCTTGCAGTGCTCAGCCGCTACTACTAGTTTAAAAGCAGCAACCCCTCCTTGCACTGCCTGACCTTTATGGAGCATGGGTGAAATTGACTCAAGGGTAGATTTCAGGAAAGGATCTTTGCATCTGAATGTTGAGTATTGGGTGTGAATGTTTTCAGGGTAGGTCACTAGCACTCATGGCAGGGGGAACTAAAATAGTATCAGCTCTGCTTGAAGGCACTGGACCAGTTTGCACATCTTGACAATCCACCTTGCGAATAAGCTACACAGGGTGGGTTGTTTGTGAAACAGCTCATGGTGCGCCTGACAGACAATCTGACTCACTGGGTTGTCCTGCCCCTCCTTCTTCATTGGTCTTTCCATGGCGATTGCAGGGGACTCCATGGCAGGACCCGTCTTGCCTCCTCTCTTGCCCTTTTGAGCTTATCGCAGCTCCCTCCGCCTTTCTTTTCCAAGATCACTGTCACATTTTCATTTTTTCTGGCTTTTCTCAAGTACACAGTTCCACAGATTTGGGTGACTGCAATGAAAAGCCTTGCCTTGTCAATGTCTTGTGAAGGGGCTGGCTCCTATCAAAGTGTAGGAAGCACCATCCAGGGGCATTGGTGAAACAAGGCTACACAAAGAGGTTTATTTTTCACTTTGCACTCTCTTGACAGCTGTGAAAAGGTGAGCTGTCAAGGGAAAGCAAAGCCATGAGAAATCTTTGCTCATGAAAGGGGGTGGCCAGTAGATCACCCCCTTTGTGGCATGATCCTTCAGACTGTTGGTTTTTTGTTTTTGGTTGGACCTGAGTCATCTCAATGTCCTCCCACTTTTCCACCCTTTCCTGAGACACTAGGTGGTCAGGAAGGTGGAACAGTGGGCACTTGCTGGAGCGTCTGTCACTGGCGGTGGCCCGGGCAAGCTCAGCAAGAGTGCGAGGGGTTTTTGCTGTTCTTACTGAGCATCTTGCTTGCCGCTTCCCTGAACACAATGGGGTTGGTCACCCAGGTTTGGACAACACGACAACCCATCATGAGTCCGACAGCCCCTACTTCAAGCCATGGGTTGTCAGGGTGGCTTGTTGCCCACAAACAAATAACATGACAACCCTCCCTGACTAATTACGATGAGTTGTCATGCTATGTGAACCCAGTCACTATGGGCTCCACTGAACTGGAACTGCTTATCAAATCTGGCCCTGGCCCTTTATTAAACAACCTGCTCAGCCTATATAGAGATCAGGGAAACAGAGGACCCAGGAAGTTCATTGCAACTGATCTGTGTGTCATATCGTACATAATTTAGTCATCATGCTATTGAAACCTGTGTGCTAGTGGTGACCACTTAAAGAAAAAGCCCTATATTTTCTACTTTTGCGGGTGATTGGTTGGTTGGCCTAATAAAGGTATTACACTAATACAGATTTTAGATTTTTTTTCTTACGGTCAACACAGCTACCTTTCTTTTTCTTTTTAAAGAAAAGGGACATACTGGAAGGTCATTGTAACCTATCAAATGGCAACTGAAAATGGGCTTTGGTGTTGCTGACCTGTGAGATCCTTGCAGAGATCTTTGTAAAGTGCCATGTACATAGATGGTGCTATAAAAACAATAGATGAGATGTTAATAGAAAGGTCAAAGGCGAGCCCTTTTGTAAGACTGGTTTGCAATCCATTTGTAAGACTGGTTCAACAAATTTCCAGTTGCTCACGATTCAGGATATGTAGGGCTTTGTGTGTGCAACAATTCCATGAACCCACCACACATTTTGTATCAGGTGCTGAATTCAACCTCCTGAGATCTCATTTTTAATACAAAGTAAGTTTCTACCCTTAAAGCAGGGCTCTCCAACCTTGGGTCCCCAGATGTTGCTGGATTACAGCTCCCAGAATCCCTTGCCATTAGCCATGCTGGCTGGGTATGCTGGGAGCTGTAGGCCAGTAACATCTGGGGGCCGAAGGTTGGAGAGCCCTGCCTTAAAGGGTAGTAGAAGTCATCTTGACTTCATGTTAGTTAAGCAAAACAGTATCGCTGGCATGTCAGGATAGTACCACATTGTGCTGATGGTGAGTGGGAGGTAGGAACCTGGAATGGAGTGAAACAGCCCTTCACAGGAGTTGTGTGGCTCTGAAAATTTTGCTTGCCTCCTCTCAGGATCAGGCCATGGTGTGATCAGGGCCGGTGCTACCATTAGGCCAACTAGGCAGCTGCCTAGGGCGCAGGGCTAAAGGGGGCGCCAGAAACACCTTGAAAAAAAATACAGCGCTATCAAGTGGGAAGGGGGGGGTGTGCTAAATATCTGATCTTGCCTAGGGCACCAAACTGCCTTGCACCGGTCCTGGCGTGTGATGGCAGAAAATCAGCAACACGGATGCCGCACAGGAGAAAAAAAGTTCTAAGTATGACTCAAAGGGAGGGTTGTCTTCCTGGCTATTTAATGGGGAAGCGAAGGAGTGGGGGGGGAGGTTCCTTTGTAAGCTGCTTGCTTGGTAGGTGCAGCTGCCTTTAAGGCAAAGTCTACCACCATCTCCTCGAAACAGGAAAAGAAGGCCAAGATTGAAGAAAGAAAAGGAGCTGCTCTTCAGCCACACCGGAGGCTGCATGAATTACAGGTAAGGATCAAGTTTTCCTTGTAGATGGGTTGGGCTAAATCAGTGTTCCTCAACCTTGGGTCCCCAGATGTTTTTGGCCTACAACTCCCAGCATGCCCCAGCCAGCATAGCTGGCTGGGGCATGCTGGGAGTTGTAGGCCAAAAACATCTGGGGACCCAAGGTTGAGGAACACTGGGCTAAATAGAAGATTCCTCCTGCTGCATGGGAGACACTGCTTGATTAGCAACTGTTTTCTCTCTGCTCATCCCCCTGGGATGATCAGGTGAGAGGAAAGGCAACCAGTCTGATTAGGATCACTGCTCTGGGGCTCCAGCAGTTGCCCAGGAGACCAACAGAAGCCTTTATTTTGGACACAGTTCTGGGGGTGGTAGAGGCTCCTCCTGTATTCCTTTATTGTTCCAGCTCTGGCTGCTGAATGGAAATATTATAGTTGGTTGTCTAATATATCCTGATTGGTTGAACTATACTGGAAGTCCCTTAAATCCCGTTTTTCTTCCCCAGTTCACTCCCATCTCCACTTCCTCTGCCTGCCTTGTGTCTATTTTTAGATTATAAGTCCCTTCTGGTCAGGAACGTAGTTTGGTAAAAGTGTCATTACCTACATGGGTGGTGTGAAGAAATAGTATAAAAAGGAGAGAAGAAAAGGAAAAGCTAAGAGAAAGGGAATGAAGGGTAAGGAGTCCTTTCTCTTTTAAACACTATAAAAAATTAAAAAAAAGGCCTATCTTTTCTTGCCAAGATCTTAAGAAGTCATCCTAAAATATAGAAAAGCAAGCTTGATATATTGGGTTGGATCCAACGCTGCCCATCCACTGACAGAACAGGGTTCCCCTTCCCCATGCAGTTCCCCCCCCCACTTCTCCAGAGCAGATTTGGGGGGATGTGGTGGGTGGGTCTGCATGGGGAAGGAGAGGAATGGGAATCTCATTGCACTAGTATAGGTCTGCTCAGGGATGTTGAAGAGTCCTTGGTCTCGAGTCACGAGTCGAGTCACGAGTCTTGGGACCCGAGTCTCGAGTCCGAGTCCTTGGTCCAAAATGGTGACTCACGAGTCACGAGTCACAAGTCACTCCCGAAGCTGACTCCACGAGTCTCTATTAAAATCAATGGGTTTTTTTCCCAACAAAATAAGGCTACTTCAGATGTGTGGCTTAAATAAATTCTAGGCACAAGTGTGCCTTTTTATTTCAAAACTCTGCCACTGATTTTGGCAAGAACAGACCAGGCAGACAAACCCAAAATAAAAATAACCAGGCAGGCAGAGGAGGCAGGGAACCCCAAAGCAGGCAGGCAGAGGCCTTTGTCTTGGACAATTCAAACTGTGGAACTGGATAAGAAGAGACCAGGCAGGCAGAGGAGGCAGGGAACCCCAGGCAGGCAGGCAGAGGCAGCCAAACCCAAAATGTCTGAAAGGTTGCATTTTAGAAAAATGATTTTAAAAAATAAACTTGCTGTACTTCCTAAAACTTATCCATGTTGCATTTGAGGAACATGATTTTTTCTAAATGTTTGGCCCCCATTCTGGAACGGTGAGATCTCATCACAATTCCACCCTCACTGAACACCCACTCCACTGGTGACGAACTTGCTGGAACCAGAAACACACTCAGAGCAGCCACACAGAGTAATCTCAGGTCCTTCTTCTGCCTCTCCCAAGTACGCAACACATCAATCAAAATAAATCTTGACACACTGTTGGGGCTGCACTCCTGGTAGCCATCCATAGTGGCCGAGCAGCGGCGCACCTCGCTTCCATGTGCTCTTCGCCGGCAATCACGCTCCTCTCCACTCCTTCTGGCACAGCCCAGGGATGTTGAAGAGTTCTTGGTCTCGAGTCCCGAGTCGAGTCTCGAGTCCCATTAAAAACATTGGGACTCGAGTCCGAGTTGAGTCAGAGGGGGGGGACTCAGTCCGACTCACGAGTCGAGTCCTCGAGTCCGAGTCCCCATCCCTGGGTCTGCTTGCATGTTGTTGGATCTAACCCATAATTGTTTGTACTAGCTAATACCAAACAATTAGTACATAATTGTTTGTACTAGCTAATACCAAAGGTCCATCTAGCCCAGCATTCTGTTCAGACATGGCCAACCAGCTGCCTATGGAAAACCCACAAGTAGGGCATGAGTGCAACAGCACCCTCCCGATCATGTTCTCCAGCGACAGGCATTCACAGGCATACTTCTGATACTGGAGGTAGCATATAGCCCACATGACTAATAACTATTGATAGCCTTGTCCTCCATGAATTTGTCTAATCCCCTGTTAAAGCCATCGAAATTGGTGGCCATCACTACATCTTGTAGTAGTGAATTTCATAGTTTAACTATGTGCTATTAGGGATCTTGAATCCCTAACTGAAGCTAGCAGATTAAACTACTCCAGCATGTCTGTGCCCTGTGTACACCTCAAACTAATGCCCCTGTGTATTTATTTTATTTATTTATTATATTTATACCCCGCCTTTTTTCCTGAAAGGAACCCAAGGTGGCTTACATAATCCTCATCCTCCTCTCCATTTTATCCTCACAACAACCCTATGAGGTAGGTTAGACTGAGAGTCAGTGACTGGCCCAAAGTCACCCAGTGAGTTTCATGGCGGAGCGGGGACTAGAACCCGGATCTCCCGAGCCCCAGTCCAACACTCTCACCACTATGTGTAATTCAGTTTACATCTATCTTGATGTACGGTACATGCTTCTAGAATCATCTTCTGGCTTCTAGAAAGTGTTTGGAAGAAGAGTCACAGAAAACATTCACTAAGGCTGGGTGTTCTTGTCTAAATGTTCTTCTTGGAAATGCTAAGCAGAAGAGAAGGATAATGCTCTTAACAGACAGCAATGAACCTGCAGGGGTCCTTAAATGATCTGGAATCTACTTAACTGTTTTAGCTGCTCCGCCCACTTTAATAACACTGTTAGTGGTTAATTGTTTTGGATTGTGCTGTTAACCTTCCTATAATGAGCTGTTCTTTGACTTTGTCAATCGTGTGTGATTGCTTCCTGTCTCATCTATGGGGCTTAAATAAAAGCAAGCAGGTAGTTGGTGATTTGATGACAGAATTGAGACAATGAATGAACTGGTTCTTGCTGGAATGGGACTAGGTGTTACAGTGGAGGAAATTCAAAGTATGAGTGAGCACAAAATTATGTATTAGACCAATTATGAGTTTCATATAAATATATTATAGAGCCATTTGTCATGGCATCGTTTTCAGTAACTTACAGGAATTATTCATTATTATGCCTATTTTACAGTTCAGTGTCTGGAAGATTAATAAACATGAATGATAGTACCCAGGGCTCCACATACAAAGCCATTTTAGACAGTAGTTGCAGCTTTGTTGGATTAATAGTGTCATGGAAGACTTAGAGGACACACCAATCAGGAAACTAGATAGGAACTTTATTGTCTCTCTTAAACAAGAACAGAACAGCAGCAGTAAACTCCTGACTCCACCCAGATACAACTAACTCCAGTGCTACCTAGTGACTAAACTATACAGTAATACCTTGGATTGCAAGTAACTTGGTCTGAGAGCATTTTGCAAGACAAGCAATTTTTTTAAAATAAATTTTGACTTGATAAACAAGTGACGTCTTGCAATACAAGTAGGGATGTAACCGCTCACCTCGAGCGGGCGTAGCAGGCCGAAATCGGCCCCGCTCATGCTTGCCAGAGACTCGCTTTGATATAAAAGTGTTTTGGATTACAAGCATGGTTCTGGAACGAATTATGCTCTCAATCCAAGGTATTACTGTATAATGAGACTAACCACACATCTCTGCCCTTTTGTTTAAAGAAATGAATGAATCAGCACTATTGAAACACCTGGTAGTTCAGTTTTCAGTGACTCATCTCTAAATTTTGAAGGTTTCCCAATAGCTTGATCAGAGCAAGTAGTAACCTTACTGTCAATCCCTGTATATAACTGTTGTTAAAGCTGAGAATGAGCGGAGGCTAGCCAGGTATGCTAAAAAAAACCAAAAAGCTTTCTTCAGATACATGCATAGTAAAAGACAGAGGAAAGAAATGGTGGTTCAACTATGCAATGAGGATGGCAAATTGATAACAGAAGACAAAGAAAAGGCAGAAGTGTTCAATTCCTACTTCGGCTCAGTCTTCTCCCAAAAGAGAGTTTATGTCCCTGGCAAACCTGAAGTGCAGACTGAAGGGGCAGGATTGCAGCTTGAGATTGATAGGCAAATGGTCAAGGAACACTACTTTGAACGAGTTTAAATCTCCAGGGCCTGGCGAACTGCATCCTAGAGTAATAAAGGAACTGGCAGAAGAACTCTCAGAACCACTGTCTATTATCTTTGAGAAATCATGGAGGACAGGTGAAGTGCCAGATGACTGGAGGAGGGCAAATGTTGTTCCTATCTTCAAAAACGGCAATAAAGAGGAACCTGGGAACTATAGACCAGTCAGTCTAACAGCAATCCCTGGGAAAATTCTCAAGCAGATTATAAAGAAGTCAGTCTGCAAGCACCTTGAAAACAATGCAGTGATTACTAGAAGCCAGCATGGATTTGTCAAGAACAAATCCTGCCAGACTAATCTGATCTCATTTTTTGATCAGGTAACCTCCCTTGTGAACTGTGGGAATGCTGTGGACATAATATATCTGGACTTCAGCAAAGCTTTCGACAAAGTGCCTCATGATATCCTGATTAGCAAGCTAGCTAAAAGTGGGCTGGATGGAACAACTATCAGGTGGATCCACAATTGGCTACAGAACCGGACTCAAAGAGTGCTTATCAATGGTTCCTTCTCAAACTGGGGAGAGGTAACGAGCGGGGTACCACAGGGCTCGGTCTTGGGCCCAGTGCTATTCAACACTTTTATTAATGACATGGATGAGGAGGTGCAGGGAATGCTCATCAGATTTGCAGATGACACAAAGTTGGGTGGAACAGCTAATACTCTGGAAGACAGAAACAAAATTCAAAACGATCTCGATAGGCTAGAGTGCTGGGCCGAAAACAACAGAATGAAATTTAATAAGGATAAATGCCAAGTGCTGCACCTAGGGAAACCAAATGCAGAGTTACAGAATGGGGGACACTTGGCTCAACAATACTACAAGTGAGAAGGATCTTGGAATTGTGGTAGATCACAAACTGAATATGAGCCAGCAATGTGATGTGGCTGCAAAGAAGGCAAATGCTATTTTGGGCTGCATTAATAGAAGTACAGTATAGCTTCCAAATCACAGGAAGTGATAATTCCCCTTTACTCAGCACTGGTTAGGCCTCATCTTGAGTACAGCGTCCAGTTCTGGGCACCACACTTTAAGAAGTGTTGGGACTTGAAAAAGATGCTAGGAGAGGATATATTGTTGAGTATTATCCTTCCTATCTCACGTTAGTGAGATCAGCAGAGTAGAGTCCCTTTCCAGCTTAAAAGAAGCTTAGATTTGGCTAGTGTTAGCCAGTTAGCATTTGGTGATCCAGGATGCTTTAAGGCATCCCTGGTTTTGCCCCCTTTTCTTTCCCGCGAAACAATAATCAGAGACACAGTCTTGTAAAAGTTAAAAATAACATTTACTCACTCAGTTCTTGCAGTTTCATTCAGGCAGGCTTAAAAGCGTTTCTTACAGCTGGTAAAGGTTCATTTGGAATTACTTGGGGTCTGAACTTATGGAGTTCAGACCAGCAACTCTTGTTACATGCTGTTGTTGGTATAACAACGTGGAGGCAACTACGGTAACTACTCTGTGTCCCAGCAGGAAGAGAAGAGCTGAGAGCTATGTCCACTTCCTGCTGAGGCACAGGTAATCATACCTGAGTCTCTTCTAGAAAATCCACCTGAGAAGAGACCAGTGGTCTTAACCCTTTCATGCACCTAACTGGTGAAACATGAGCCATTGGTTTTGACTGCACTTTAAATATCCCACAAGAAGGATGTAGACAAACTGGAGAGGGTTCAGAGGAGGGCAACAAAGATGATAAAGGGACTGGAAACAAGGCATTATTATTATTATTATTATTATTATTATTATTATTATTATTATTATTATTAACATTTATTTATCACCCATCTGGCCGGCAAACTGGCCACCCTGGGCGATGTACACAAGATAAAAACATGATAAAATACATTTAAAACAGTATAAAATTTTAATATCTTAGCCCACCCCATATTCCCGCTTGAACAGCCAAGTTTTTAGTGAGTGGCGGGAGCTCAGCAGAGAGGGGGCATGGCGGAGGTCACTCGGGAGAGAGTTCCACAGTACGGGGGCCGCCACAGAAAAGGCCCTCTTCGTCGTCCCCACCAGTCTAGCTGCTCTGGCTGAAGGGACAAGGAGAAGGCCATCCGTGGCAGATCTTGTTGAGCGGCCCACTTGGTGTTGCTGGAGACGCTCCTTGAGATAGACTGGACCGGAGCCATATAGGGTTTTAAAGGTCAAAACCAACATCTTGAATTCGGCTCAGCAAGCAACTGGTAGCCAGTGCAGCTCCTTGAGCACTGGAATGATGTGATCCTGCTGGCGGCTGCCTTTAACCAGGTGACCTGCCGCGTTCTGTACCAGCGGTAGCTTCTGAACCATCTTCAAGGGTAACCCCATGTAGAGCGCATTACAGTAGTCTAGGCGAGAGGAGACCAAGGCATGAACCACTGATGGAAGCAGGTGATTAGGAAGCAGCTTCCGTATCAGATGGAGTTGATACAGCGCCGCCCAGCTCACAGCTGACACCTGAGCCTCCGTGGACAGCTGGGAGTCTAGAATGACCCCCAAGCTGCGGACCTGGTCCTTCAGGGGTAAATGTACCCCATCCAGCACCAGGTCAACATCCCCTAACCTCCCCTTGTCCCCCACCAGAAGTACCTCGGTCTTGTCGGGGTTCAGCTTCAGCATGTTCCTTCCCATCCAGCCACCCACTGACTCCAGGCACTTGGACAGGGTGTCAACGGCCAACCTCGGTGAGGACTTGAAAGAGGTAGAGCTGTGTATCATCCGCATACTGATGACACTGCACCTCAAACCTCCTGATGATAGCTCCCAGTGGCTTTAGGTAGATGTTGAATAACATCGGGGAGAGGATGGAACCCTGCGGCACTCCACAAGTGAGTGGCCGAGGGTCCGAAGCCTCCTCCCCAAGAACTACCCTCTGGTACCTTCCAGAGAGGAAAGACCGGAACCACTGCAATACAGTGCCTCCCACGCCCAACCCCTCCAGGCGGTTCAGGAGGATACCGTGGTCCACAGTATCAAAAGCCGCTGAGAGATCGAGGAGGACTAGAAAAGAGCATTCGCCCCTATCCAAAGCCCTCCTCATATCATCCACCAAGGTGACCAAGGCCGTCTCCGTCTCATGTCCAGGCCTGAAGCCCGACTGGCATGAATCTAAATAATCGGCTTCATCCAAGTGTGCCTTCAACTGAGCACCCACCACCCGCTCGATCACCTTGCCCAGAAATGGTAAATTGGAGACTGGGCGAAAGTTATTTAGATCCTGGGGATCCAAGGAGGGCTTCTTTAGAAGCGGTCTTATTACTGCCTCCTTGAGGGCTGATGGCATCACTCCCTGCTCGAGGGAGGCATTCACCACCGCCTTGATCCCCTCACCCAGTCTCTCCCTACAGCTCATGATGAGCCAGGAGGGGCAAGGATCAAGCAAGCAGGTGGTCAGCCTTACAGATGAAAGCACCTTGTCCACTTCATCAGAAGGAAGAAGCTACATGGGTAGGTCCAGTTAATACAGGGTGCAGCTCCCAGGAAGCCATAGTCTCCATGAAGTCCTGATGTGCCCCTGTGAGGGCAGCCCCCAAATGCACGTTGAAGTCCCCCAGCACCAATAGCCTGGGTGACAACACACGCACATCAGAGACCACCTCCAGCACCTTGGCCAGGCAGTCTGTCATGCAGTGGGGTGGACGGTACATGGGCAGAACCCCCAGACTGCCCTTTGGACCCAACCTCCAGTACATGCACTCAATAAACTTGGTCTCCCAGAGAGGGAGTCTGGTAAGGACCAAGGACTCCCGGTAGATAACAGCCACTCCCCCTCCCCGTCCCCCAACCTTTGGTTGCTGGGTGTGGCGGAGTGACAGGCAGAAGCCCAGGGAGAGGCCAACCTGAACATTCCAGAGGCTCTGATTGGTTGAAGGAGAGCATAGAACCCCAGGGAGTTGACAGTTAAGTGTTGGTGGTGGTCAGTTGGGGAGAGAGTGGGTTGGAGTGAGAGAGGGAGTGGGAGGTTAATAGTGTAGGTAGGGAAAGGTGGTGCTGAAGAGAGGAGTTCAGACAGGAAATCTAGTAACTAAGTTGTGAGAAAGCAAACATGAAGGTGTTAGACAATTCACAGGAGTCTCCACTTAGGGAGTGAAGGACCTTCTGTCTGAGGAAGAAGGTGAAACTCTGGACTAGTGTGAGGGACAGTTAAGTCCCCTGGTCTGATACTGTAACTTTCAAGTAACCAAGCCAAATAGATACAAAGAGCACTGTATAACATCTGCCTGCCTTTAACCTGAATCTAAGCAAAGAACAAGTTTGAATTAACTGTTGAAAATCCAAGTGATCTGTGCCTGAGTTGAATATCAGTTTCGAGACTTGGTTAGCACAATAAATCAATCTTTTTATTCAAAGTTCTAATTCTCCAGAGTCTGACTGGTGACAGGAAAGAAAGAAGGGAATTAACGGAGGGGCACCCTGCTTCAAGTAATCAAATAAAACAAACTGCTCTTAATAAAGACAAACAAATGTGGGTGAACAGCTACATATAAGACCTAAGACACATAATCGGCTAACGCAGTTTAAGAAGACAGCTTCAAGTCTGAAGTGACCCATACAAGGGGGCACTTGGTGAGAGTGAAGTACACATTGAGGGTGTGGGGATTGGAGTAAGGGGTCCTGTCTGCTACACTGGGCATATGAGAAACCGGCCGGATACAAGGCCACCAGAGTTGGAGCAGCGGCCTCGTCCAGCCAGGTTTCCGTAATACATGCCAGGTCTGCACCCTCATCCAGGATCAAGTCATGGATGAGAGATGTTTTTTGGGTAACTTATGAGTGTTCGAACTGGACTTTAGCAGAGTGTGTGCGGGTTGGGAGATTTATAATCCTTGTCTGTGTGCCAACAGATGCCTGTACATTCCACACACAGATCTTCCAGATCTCACCTCCCTCCTCCCGCTTGCAGCATTCAGCGTGTGTGCCAGTGAACCAGCAAGGCTTCTCCATTGCAGATTAATCCATGGAATCAGGAAACACTCTGTAAACACCACAGGTCTAATTCTACCTGTTTATTCACTTAGCAAGTAAAGTTCTACAGAGTATACAATTCCTAGTTACAGTCCATGTGCAGAGTATAAATGCATAGCAAGCATTACATCCAGTGGAGTAAGTTGTGCTCACTCCACTGCAGTAAAGACGTTACATTGTAGCAGTAACAAGTCCAGCAAGCATCACCATGAAGAAGAACCAAAGAAAGTAGTTCAGCTTCTCTCTAAAATGGCTTTAGACAGAAAACAAGTTAACACGTCATCAGAACATACAAACCATGTGACTAGCTCATATTGCTCTCACACTCTAGTAACCCCTGCGAAAACACAAGATTCTAGAGAGACATAATAAACCTGTTTACCCCGCCATTCTGTCCCTTCCATTTGTAAACAATGTGCCACAGCTGGTAATGTGATACATATCACAACAATGAGGAGAGACTGAAAGAACTGGGCATGTTTAGCCTTCAGAAGAGGAGACTGAGGGGAGATATGATAGCACTCTTCCAGTACTTGAAGGGTTGTCACACAGAGGAGCGCCAGGATCTCTTCTCGATCATCCCAGTTTGCAGGGCACGGAATAATGGGTTCAAGTTACAGGAACCCAGATTCCACCTGAACACCAGGAAAAATTTCCTGACTGTTAGAGCAATAAGACAATGGAACCAATTACCTAGGGAGGTGGTGAGCTCTCCCATGCTGGAGGCATTCAAGGTGAAGCTGGACAGCCATCTGTCAGGGATGCTTTGACCTGGATTCCTGCATTGAGCAGGGGGTTGGACTCGATGGCCTTGTAGACCCCTTCCAACTCTACTTTTCTATGATTCTATGTTGTGTTATAGTTACTTTGTGTGGCCTCTGTGAGGCTACAATGTATCTGAGTAGCCCTGAAGCCTTGTTTTGTTACTGTCAAAGGCCTGTGTAGTAGTTGCTTAGTGATGTTCCGAAGCGGGGGAGAGGGAAAGAATCACTTTGAATATTGTTAGATGGGGCCTCAATCAGGTAGATTTGATTCTGATTGGCCGGGGATCCTAGCTAGGCTAAAAAAAGCAGTAGGGAAATGACAGTTAAGGAGTTGACAGTTGGGAGTTGTTAATCTCTGGGGAGTGAGGGAGAAGGTTGGTGTGGGGTGTTTTAGAAGGACTACGAGAAAGCTGAGGGGAAATTGAATAGCTAAGTCCTGAATGTTATGCTATTCCTTCTCTGTGGGATAACTCTATGTGGCTGGTGAAGATCATGTGTAGGAAGCAGGTGGCTCTGTTATGCCAGGAGACTGTCCTCAGATCTTGCTAGAAGAAAGTTATACAAGCAGGTAGTAAAACCCCAGGATTATGTGGGCTGCCTTGAGTTCCTTGTAGGAAAAAAGGTGGGGTATATAAATATAATAAAAAAATAAACTGTTCAAACAGCTGGAAATACAACAGGAAGAGCTTTGGTGTCAGAAGAAGAGTGTACCGAAGAGCTGGACCTGGTTGTGAGTGTATTTGACTCAGGTGGAAGTTTAGGGAATTTGGTCTGAGGTAAAAGAAGTCATTAAGAGGCATGTAGCTGCAACAGTGGGCGCATTCGCATGTTACAACAACCCAACCTGGCAATAAGCCAGGGTGTGTTGGTTGTTCGTTAAACAACCCATGGTGCGCCTGACAGACAATAGGGCTCACCGTAGGTGGCTTGCCCCCTCCCTGACCCTCCTTTTCCCTTGGTCCTTCCGTGGGTATCCCAGGGAACCCCACAGCAGGACTGACTTGTCTCCCCCTTGCTATTGAGAGTCATTTTTGGCTTGCCCTGGCTTTTTTGTCACTTTAACTTTTCCCCCCTGGAGATCATGAAAGCTGGCTTGACAGCCAGTGTTCACGATCTGTGTTTCGACAGCCACTCACAGCCACTTCAAAGTGCCCAAGTGGCACACGGGAGGAAATGTCAGCGGTTGGAAAACAATTTTTTTAAAAAAAAAATAGTGCCAGTTTGTTTGTGTTTACTTAACTTTTGTGCCACAGTAAAAATATTTTGCATCTTCACAGTGTTTGAGTATCTTGTGTACGTCAAGAGGTAACAATACCAATTGAATCCATTTCAATTCCAGGTTGTAACACAACAAAATGTGGAAAAGTCAAAGGGGTGTGTGTTAATAGGTAATAGGTGGAGCAGAGGGAAGGCATGGTGGCAATAGCTTGGCAGGGTGGAAGATGTAGCACCCCTATTTTTGGAAGCACAAACTGCCATGGGATGAGAGGTAGCCGTACCTTTTCAGGTAATGAAGGGACTTAAAAGGGGGGGGGTCATTTTATATCCAGTGGGTTGAGGTTTGCCTCTGAATGTCCATTAAATGGATCTCTAGTTACTTCATTTCCTTCAGTTGCACGTCTGAAGAGATGAAAGTGGTCTATACTCCATGTGACTAGGACATTTAATTATATTTCACCATTCCTGATGTAGCCTTTCTCCCTAAAGATTGTTGTGTGTCTTTTTGGAACTTCTTTGCCTTAATCTACTCCGAGGCTAAATTCTGTTTAAATTAATGTGACGATATCTAATTGCTCAAGGTGTGACAGCTGGAAAGGAAGTCCAAGAATGGAGATAAAAGGAGAGTTTAATGAAGGAGAAAGACAGCATGCATTTCTACTAGTGGAAGCCTTATCCCCCCCCCCCCCTCCTTTGGTGATGGAACACTCTGCCATTGGGGTTGGTGGTACCCAATCCTCACTTTGCTGCTTTGTTGTTATTCTGGAATAAAGGTCTCATTGTTTTATTTTCAAAACTCTCATGGGAAGAAACGTTCTTGCTTGATTACTGTGGTGACACCAGGGCCGGTGCTACCATTAGGCCAACTAGGCGGCTGCCTAGGGCGCCGGGCTAAAGGGGGCACCAGGAGCATAGGGCTGGAGGGAGGGAGGGCTCAAGTGGGAAGAGGGGGGTGCTAAATATCTGATCTTGCCTAGGGCACCAAACTGCCTTGCACCGGCCCTGGGTGACACCACTTCCTTGCTAAATTAATTGAGAACTTACAACAAGCAGTACTGTTGGCCTTATCCAAGGAAAGAAAAGCAATTAAAATTGAAGCTGTCTTGGGGGAGTGAACAATCCCAGATTCCTTTCCATATCTTTATAAGGTGTGTGCTCAACTATGTAGATCTAGAAATCATTGTTTAAACTGATGATCCCCACAAGTGAATGGATGGTTGGTGGAGTTCTGACAAAGAGGAGTATGTTTTAAAGTGCTGTTAACAAAAGAAAATGGCTGGACTCTACAAAGTGGCAGCATGTGACCCATCTGCAGAAAGCAGGACTCACGGAGCTGATTAAAAAGTCTGATCATTTGGAGAGGTGACCAGTGTAGAAAAAAAAACAGGCTGCACTACAATGCCAACTTCTCCCCCCCCCCCCTTGGGGCTGTGTGAGTGAAAGGAAAAACAACAATTATAATAGATTAAAGTAATTTATTTAATTAATCTTATTTTGTTTCCTTTTTTTAATTTAAAATTGCTGCTGGTTTTTAGAGTACTGGTCTAGACCTGGTTATTGGCTCTTGCAGTTATTTTGTGTGTGCGCGCGTGTGTGTGCGTGTGTGTGCGCGCGTGTGCGTGATGGGCTAAACCATGTTTTAAAGAGTTGATTAACTGTAGTTACTGCTTGCCGGCTTTTTGACATTTTGCAGTTAGTAATCTGTATATTATATTACTGCAATTGTGCTTTTATTTGTTATGTCTGCAAGCCACCTACAGAGGACATTGTCCTGTAAGTGAGCTTAAAAATCCTTTACATACATACATACATACATACTCAAAGATATCTTTACTCTAGACATTCTCAGCTGACAAATATGTGATTTCTGGGCTATCTGTATTTCGATTTCTATATCACTCTTTCATTAGGTTCCAGGATGGATTACTACATTTAAAAACCCAAATTCATGTAAAACAGAAAATTGCTAAAAACATGTACTTACCAGTGGCAAGCTGGTGTGTTCATTTGTGGATCCTTCTGTACATATACCTGCCAACTAAAGATAACACTTCATACACCTGAGTCCATGAAAGCTTATGCCATAAATTGAACAGTGCAATGTCTGTGCACAGTGCAGTGCCTATACATGTTTACTTAGAAGTAGGCTCCATTAATTTCTATAGGGTTTACTCTCAGGTAAGTGGATGTACGATTTTCAGCCTCCTCCTCCATCTATTTATATTTATTTATAACCTGCCTTTCCCCCAGTATTGAGACTCAAGACGGCTTTACAACATTAAAATTTGTACAGTTAAAACGTATTGTGAAGGACTACGGCCAGTCCTTTGATTCCGGACAGGAGATCAAAGGCTACAAATTGCCAGCTTTGATTCTGTCATCCCCAAATCACCTCACCCTGAACCGGGCCCAGGTCTCAGACACTGGATTTACCACTGAACCGGCAGATAAACTACACACCCCCTGTAGGGGAAAGTGAAAGTAAGTTTATTTTGGGTTAGTCAGTTACAAATTAAGTGGGGAGATAAGGGAAGGAAATTGACAGAATGAAATACCTTGTTACACACAGTCAGAGCTACAAAATAACAAAACTAGATCTCATGCTGGAGTACCCAGGCACTTACACAGTAGCTTGGGGATTGTTCTTCCCAGGACTTGCCTCAGTAACAGCCCCCGCTCCGTGCTTCTTCATGTCGAGAACAACAACAAAACCCAGAAGCCACGGCTGACCATATCGATGTTCTCCCGCCCCTCCTTTCAACAGCCCAACTATCTCTTGGCCAGTCATGATTAATTCGTCCATGCTAGGCAAGATGGGGGGTGGTGGCTCCTAGGTATCAGAAAGGTGACTTCCTGACCATACCTAGAATGCTTGGTGGACATTTGCATGCGAAATTGCGAATACTCGGAGGCAACACAAAGCCCGCAGGAGAAACTATGTACATTCACAGGAGACTCACAGCCTCAGGCTGGGATTACACTTATTTACATGTGTGTGGTGGGGAAGGACACAGGAACTCAGCATGCTTTTCTTCACACGTATAAATAGAAAAATACAAAAGTTAAAAATATAATTAAATCAGCAATAATATTTTAAATATATATATTATTTTAAAGCCTTGGTCTTTAAGGTCCCACAGGACCCATAGGAAGGAACATAGGAAACTATCTTATAATGAGTCAGACCGTTGGGTCATCGAGCTCAGTATTCCACAATGACTGGCAGTGGCTCTCTGCCTTGTCTGAAACCTTCTGCATGCAAAGTATGTGCTTTACCACTAAGCCAGCTCTTGTTTTTACTGCAACAGGTTAACATGGCTACCCCTCTGGACATTTGTCTTTGTGTTCCAAGTTCACTGATTTTTATCTCACACTATAATGTGATACATTTCCCTTGAAGACTGAGACATCAGAACAAAGGCTGGCCTGCATGGTCAGGACAACATTCTATGCTTCAGTGATGCGTCCCAGCTTGACTATTGCACTTGTTTTCAAAAGTGCATGTGTGTGTGGACCTAAGTAGATGGTGTTATCCCATCTTGCTTGTCTCCTTTGCTAGGCTTTACTGCTGCCTGTTCCATTCTCTACAGTGTTGTTCTTTTTTAATTGGCAAACCTAGGGATGTCAGTGTTGGAATATGCAACAAGAAGATGTAAACTCTCCAAGGAGGGCTTTTGTTTTTGTTTTTAAAGTCAACTGCCCATTAAAGGGTTAAGGTATATAGTCTGGCTGAAGGGCAGGGAGCAGGATTCAGTGGACTAAACCACTTGTTTAAATCAGGGGAGGGAATGCTGGACATTGCTTAGCAACAGGTTTGAATTCCATTCTAACACTCTTCTGACAGACTAGTCTAGTGCTAACAGACTTAACTGATGCTTGCTAAGGTTTTAGCAAGGAGGATTGACCTGTGTGTTTTCCTTACCTCAAAGAATTGAATGAGTAACATTTAAGAAACTGCACTTCTGTAACCATCAAGCTTTAGTACTTGAGTAACCTTATGTTACCATGATTTATCTTTTAAAAGCATCTACTTTAAAACAAATCCTGTGAGTGCGGATGTTTGTCTGAGAGATTCTGCTGCTGCTTTTGCACTCTGCCATTAGCCGGAGAAATCGGCAACCAATTCAAATGAGTTCGGATTTCTATGAATCCATCCTGTGGATTCCATGGCACAACAGCTTTTTCTGAGTCACAGAGTTGCAGGCCAGTTTTTGGGTTTTTTTTTTACTTTTGAGGGGGATGTACGCAAATTCGCACTTGTGCTTATGTGCATTAGTGCAAGTATGCATGAGGACTAACGTGCACTTGTACGAGTGTTACGAAATTCTTGTGCATCCCTAAAAATATCTAATTCCATCAATGGCCGGACAACAGAATGAAAGATGCCTGACAATCCACTAAACACAGATGGAATGGAGTTAACAAAATCCATACATCCCTAGGCAAACCTCGTTGGCAGCATATATTCTTCCCTGAAATCTGTGTTTCTGCTCTTCTGCTTATTCACTGAGCTAATGAATAGCATAAAATACTCAGAGGTTTGAATTCCATTCTAACACTCTTCTGACAGACTAGTCTAGTGCTAACAGACTTAACTGATGCTTGCTAAGGTTTTAGCAAGGAGGATTGACCTGTGTGTTTTCCTTACCTCAAAGAATTGAATGAGTAACATTTAAGAAACTGCACTTCTGTAACCATCAAGCTTTAGTACTTGAGTAACCTTATGTTACCATGATTTATCTATAGTATTATCTAGCATTGAGATGAGCAGAGCAGCATCCAGGAGAACATTTGGACAGGGTCCTGTTAGGGCAAGTTCATGAATGCGCATTGCTTGATTTCTTATCATTTGATTACTCACTGCTGAATGAATGTGTGAACTGATGTCATGTTCTTGGTTTGCCTTAGCTTCCCCAGTGGTTTGACATTAACTGGCTAACAAAGGATTGTGTCTTTCCACTAATGGAAGCAGTTCTGTCAGTGGAACTGGGGGGGGGGGGATTCCCCTCCCATGCAGCCCCACATGTGCCATCAAAATCTGCTCCACAGAGCTGGAAAACCCTCTGGAGCAGATTATCAGGTGATGTGGAGGGCAGAGAGAGGGAGAAAGTCCCATCACACTAGTGGACTTCTGCTAGCATGACATTGGATTTATTTAACCCATATATTTTAAAGGAGGGGGGAAGATTCAGATGTTTACAAATTAGGATTCTTTAAGAAATTGCATCTGTTAAAATTATATGGCTTTTTAGTCTATCTTCACACATTTCGCATGCCCTTCACTCTCAGAGACATCCTTGAACTAAAATTAGCCCTTAAGCTATCCCTCTTTCCCTCACCACTCTTGCAAAGTTTTAATGTGCTCTTGGTTTTAATTTGATGTCCATTAAGTAGTGAAGAATTATTTGCACTATTGTCAATCTTTCATACTATGTCTGCCAAGGCAGGTGGTGGGTTTAGGGGAAATTTACAATTAGGAACTTGCTTCCTTATGATTCAACCATCCTCTTCCAAGGGCATCATAGTGCTGGTACAGACCAAATGGCCATTTAGGCCCAAATTCTGCCCAAATTCTACCTATGGTGGCCACTTACGCATTCCCAAAAAGAGACATATAGCATCAGTAAAAAACAGAGGACAAAAGAAGAAACACATTTACATAAAATGTTCATGTGCTGATTTATATGTTAGATGCAAATTTAGAAAGAATTCCTATAATTTAAACAGAGATATGATACATCTCACAATAGAGAGGAAACCTGTGAACAGGTAACCTTTGTGCCTGTTCATTTTTATTTTTAAATTTTATTTACTTTTCAAAACAAAATATAGCAAAATACAGTAATACCTTGGATTGCAAGTAACCTGGTCTGAGAGCATTTTGCAAGACAAGCAAATTTTTTAAATTTTTTTGACTTGATAAACAAGCAAGGTGTTGCAAGACAAGTGTAGGGATGTAACCGTTCGCCTCGAGCGGGCGTAGCGGGCCGAAATCAGCCCCACTCACGCCCGCCAGAGACTCGCTTTGATATAAGAGTGTTTTGAATTACAAGCATGGTTCCAGAACGAATTATGCTCTCAATCCAAGGTATTACTGTACAAGAATAACACAAAAATATAACTTAAACTACATACAATAAATCATAAAGTGCACCCCCCCCCCGCCCTCCTAGGGACCAATTTATATACTTCCATCCCCTTGATCAAATGAATTCCAAATTCCAAAAATATAACATATCCTGACAAGGCATACTCCCCTTCCCCTTTATTAACACATGGTCTAATAATTGATTCCGTATATCCATAAAAATATTCTTCTTTAATTGTCCTTTTTTGCATTTGATACTACAAGTTAGTTTATCGTTTAGGGCTATATCCCAAACTTCCTTATACCAGTCAGTTATTAGGAAAACATGTTGTACTTTCCATTTCCTCGCTATCATTAGCCTAGCCGCAGTTAACAAGTTTACAATTAATTCCTTTGTATTTTGGTCGCAAACAATGCTAGTTTTGGACAGACCTCTAAGTTAATACCAATAATTTCCGATATTTCTGTAAAAAACTCTCACCAAAAAACCAGTACATTTTTACAACTCCACCACATATGAGCATATGTCCTTTTTTCCTGACATCCTCTCCAACAAAATGCAGAGCAATTATTATCTATTCTATTTAATCTTACTGGAGTTAAGTACCATCTCCAAATTAGTTTATAGAAATTCTCCTTTATCCTAGTTGACATTGTGGTGGAGTGACAGGCAGAAGCCCGGGGAGGGCCAACCTGAACATTCCAGAGGCTCTGATTGGTTGAAGCAGAGAGCATAGAACCCCAGGGAGTTGACAGTTAAGTGTTGGTGGTGGTCAGTTGGGGAAGAGAGTGGGTTGGAGTGAGAGAGGGAGTGGATGGTTAATAGAGTAGGTAGGGAAGGGTGGTACTGAAGAGAAGAGTTCAGACAGGAAATCTAGTACTAAGTTGTGAGAAAGCAAATGTGGAGGTGTTAGTAGAGAACAGCACAGGAGTTTCCACTTAGGGAGTGAAGGACCTTCTGTCTGAGAAAGAAGGTGAAGCTCTGAACTAGTGACAGGGACAATAAAGTTCACTGGTCTGATACTGTAACTTCAAGTAACCAAGCCAAGTTGATACAAAGAGCATCTGCCTGCCTTGAACCTGAATCTAAGCAAAGAACAAGTTTGAATTACCGGTAACTGTTGAAAATCCAAGTTATCTGTGCCTGAGTTGAATATCAGTTTAGAGACTTTGTTAGAACAATAAATCAATCTTTTTATTCAAAGTTCTAATTCTCCAGAGTCTGACTGGCGACAGGAAAGTAAGAAGGGAATTAATGGAGGGGCACCCTACTTCAAGTAATCAAACAAAACAAACTGCTCTTAATAAAGACAAACAAATGTGGGTGAACAGCTACATATAAGGCCTAAGACATATAATCGGCTAATGCAGCTTAAGAAGACAGCTTAAAGTCTGCAGTGACCAATACAAGGTGGCACTTGGTGAGAGCGAAGTACACATTGAGGGTGTGAGGTTTGGAGGAGGGGTCCCGTCCACTACAGACATCACTTTCACAATCCGTCTATCCTATATGTTGTTCCAACCCACCTTCGAGGTCACCTCTTCAAATTCATTATCCCATACTGTCTTTAGCTGGTCATCTTGTTCTTCTGCTTTTTGAATCAGTCTATATAAATCCCTTGTTATACCTCTTGTTGACGCATTGCCTTGTAGACCATCTCTAGACGTAACAATCTTTTCAAATTTAGTTAAATCTCACTCATACTCAGTTTTCCTTTTCCACTTCTTTGACCACTGTTCTAACTGTAATAAATTTAACCACGACACTCTTCTTCTCCCAACAATTTCCAATATTTGGTCTCTAGTCCCCATCTTTTCCACCAAATCAGATAATCTAATAACCCTTTCTTCTCTTAGTTTATCCTCCAAATCCAATCTTAAATTTTCGGGGAAATCATTTAGAGCCACCACCAGAGTTAATGGAGAAATCCCTGGTATAAATATGTTCCTCATAGTACTCCAAGTCTCTAACAAACTTCTTAAAAAAGGGTTGTCTGTTTTTTATCAATTTATTATTTTTTTAAAGAAAAAGTATACTCTCCAAAGTATTTCATAATTCAGATGTTTCTAACTCCAACCACATTATTTCTTTAGGTTGTGCTATAATATCGATTGTATGTCTTAATTGATTAGCTATATAATACCATTTTAAATTCGGAAGACCCAAACCCCCTACTTTTTGCGCTTTATACCATCTTGTTTTGGTAATCCTAGACTTTTTCCCTCCATTACAATATGTGTTAATAATTGTTTGCCATTCTTTAAATTCCTTATCTGATATCACACTTGGTATCATCCTAAATAAAAAAATTATCTTGGGCAGAATCATTTTAATCAAAGCAATTCTACCAAACCAGGAAAGTCCAATTTTTTTATACTCCTCTATTTTATTCTTAACCTCATTCTTTAATTTCCTATAATTCTGTTCTCCCAATTTATCTATATCTTTTGGAATTACAATTCCTAAGTATTTAATTACATTATTAATCTTAACATTACTTTTTTTCCTACACATTCCCATCTCTTCTCTTTTACTATAATTAAACAACAAAAACTTAGATTTGTCCCAATTAATCTGTAGCCCCGTTACTTCCCCGAACTCCTTTAAGTGATTCTCTATTCTATCCATATTTTCTATAGGGTTTTCAATTGTCAAAAGAGTATCATCTGCAAAAAGATTTATTTTAATCTTCTCTCTAATCCCTATCCCACATATATTCCTATCTTCTCTAAATACATTTGCTAAAATCTCCATTACCAATACAAACAAAATAGGCGAAAGGGGACAACCTTGTCTGGTTCCTCGACCTAGGTAAATTTGCTCTGTTAAACCATCATTTACCACTACTGATGCAACATTTTGTGAATATAATTGATTAACTACTCCTCTAAATCTCTCTCCAAACCCCATAGTTTTTATTAAATTTTTAATGCTGGCTATTCCACGCAATCAAAGGCTTTGAAAATATCTAGCGCTATTACCCCAGCTCTCAATTTATTTTTCTTTATTAAATATATTATATTTAACACTCTTCTTGTTAAATCTGCCATTTGCCTACCTTGCATAAAACCACACTGGTCTACCCCAACATATTTAGTAATAAACCTATTCATCCTTCTTGCTAATATTGCTGTCATTAATTTTGCATCTTGGTTTATTAAGGAAATCGGTCTATAGGAACCTGATTCCGTTAAGTCCTTCTATGGCTTCGGGATTAGAATAATCTTAGATTGCTTCCATGAAGAGGGGATCTCTCCCCCCCCCCAAATATTATTAAATAACCTTTTTAATCTTGGAACTAACATTTTCTTAAAAACCTTATAATATTCAGCCCCTAAACCATCTAGTTCGGGGGTCTTACCCTCTTTCAGTTTATTTATGGCATATTCTATTTCTAATTCTGAGAAAGGTTGTTCCATAATTTCTCTATCTTCATCCACTAATCTAATTTTAAAATGCTTTCCTATGTACTCATTAATCCTCTCTTCCATACAATCCCCAGCCTTATACAATTCTGAATAAAATTCATGAAATATTTTTAATTTATCCTGCATTAGATTATGTCCCTTCCCTGTTTTATCCTTAATTACCCCACTATACTTTTTTCTTTCTTTTTTTATTTGTGTGGATCTTGCTAACATTTTAGAATTCTTGTTACTGTTTTAAAAAAAACCTCTCTTTTCATATAAATCAAATTTCTCTGAACTTTTTCCATATCTTTATTTTCCAACACTTTCCTTTTAGCTTGTAGTTCAGCAAAAACCCTCTTCTCCCTATCCTTCAAAAACTTAATTTCCAAACCCCTAATTTCACCTTCTAACTGTTTAGTAAACTGTTCTTGTTGTTTCCTTAATATCACTCCCTCCCTAATACTTATCCCTCTCATCACTGCCTTCATTGTATCCCAAACTACAGCTTCAGTACAAAAACAATGTCCTGTATCATTAAGCAACCAAATCTCTCTCATTTCCTTTTCTATCTTTGCTATAATATGTTTGTGCTGTAAAATATTACAATTCAATCTCCATCTCCTTGCTTCTCTATAATCCTTATTTATTTTAATATTCATATTAACTAAAGCATGATCCAACATCTTTATAATACCTATCTCTGAGCTCATCACCCTTGACATCAGGGTCTTAGAAACAAAAATATAATCTATCCTAGAAAAATTCTTCGTGCCTGGTGAATAATATGTATACCCTCTTTCCAATCCTTTTGCCCCCCCTCCAAACATCAACCAATCCCTCTTTATTAATTATTTTGTTTAATACCATTAAATTATTTATCAATATTTTTGTCCATCACCATATTAAAATCCCCAGCCATAATTATCAAGCCTTTGTGCCTGTTCCAGTCTACTGTGCTAACTGTTAAGTGGTAAATTCAAGGCCTCTTCTTCCCTTATTCTGGTTCTTTATATTTAAACTTGGACTGGACAGCCCTTCAAAAGAGGATGCTTTCAAGTAGAGGACTGTCTGTTGACATATCTTCACAAAAAAAATGGCTGTCCTTTGTAAATTAGGGCACATGACCAGCCTAAACTATCAGTTTATAGTAATACCTTGGATTGCAAGAATAATTCGTTCCGGAACCATGCTTGTAATCCAGAACACTCTTATATCAAAGTGAGTCTCTGGCGGGCATGAGTGGGGCCGATTTCACTATGCCCGCTCGAGGCGAATGGTTACATCCCTACACTTGTCTTGCAAGACCTTGCTCATTTATCAAGTAAAAATTTTTTTAAAAAATTTGCTTGTCTTGCAAAACGCTCTCAGACCAAGTTACTTGCAATCCAAGGTATTACTGGATTTGTTTAAGCGATTTTTATGCTGCTTTTCAAAACTAAAAGTGGCTCACAAATGAAACAATTTAAAAAACAAAATCATACACTAAAACAATAACATCAACATTACTAACGCCATAATTTCAATTTTTTCCTAAAAACATCGTAGCACATGAGTAACCTGTACCAAATTACAAAATACTCTAAGAATACAGTCATGCCTTGGTTTGAGAGCATAATTCGTTCCGGAAACGTGCTTGTAATCCAAAACACTCTTATATCAAAACAAAATTCCCCCCAAAAAATTTGTACAGAGATTTTTTAATTTAAGCCATACTACAGTACTTGTATTGCAAGACGTCGCTTGTATATCAAGTCAAAAAAATTAAATAAATATTTAAAAAATTGCTTGCCTTGCAAAACACTCTCAAACCAAGTTACTTGCAATCCAAGGTATTACTGTAAATGGAATGGGATAATGATAATTAAACCAATCCCACATCCTAACCAAAGGTGGATTGGGGAAAAATGCATTTATGGCCCACCTCAAAGAAAATAAAGAAGGGGTCAAATGTATCTCTCTGTGGAGGAAGTTCCACAGATGGGGGATCACCACAGAGAAGGCCCTGTCTTGTGATCTCACCAACCTGACTGTACCTACTAGTAAGTCTACAGAGCAGGGCCTCTGTGTCTGATCTCAAGGCCCAGGTAGAGAGTCCATCAGATATAACATTGTTCCAACCAAGGCTGTTTCAGTCCCATATCCAGTCTGAAAGCCAGATTAGAATGGATCCAAATAATCAGTATCATCCAAAACTGCAGAGTTAAGTTGCCACCACCCTCTCCAAAACTTTACCTAAGAATGGAACATTTGATACCGGGTGATAATTATTTAAGGCCATAGGTCCAGACTGCGACAACATGGTCCCTTATACTTTAGGACCAGGCGCATAAACCCTTCTCTCAGGCTAAGCATCAGCACTTAAAAACCTGAGGGGAGGGTCAAATGAAACCTTTCCCCTACTAATGAAGGAAAAGATTAATACTGGTTATTAAGGATCTAGCTTAAATTTATGATACTGTGGGTACAAAGGTGTGTGTGTGTGTGTGTGTGTGTGTAGATTTGAAAGCAATGCAGGTTAATAACACCAAGCTGACACGTAGGATTTGGGTAGCAAACAAAATAAAAATAAGTTTATTTTAATTATCAAAATCTTAGTTCCAGAAAATAAACCTGCCTACACCAAACACTTTATAATTAACCTAAGTCCCTATAACTCCAAATACTCTCACTCCTCATACAATCACTGATTCCTCTTAAAACTCCTGACAAGACACAAATAATCCAACTAACCTAACTCCCAAACTCTCTAACACTCCCAACACACTCTAACCACTTAAACTCTCCCCACACTCCAAACACTCTCCCATAACACACTAACTGCCTTTACTAACTCTGACATCACTCAAACACTCCTTATATACTCCTCCCCCCACCCTTTCCAAGACATCACAAACCACACCCACTCGGTTCAACATTCTAGACTCACTAAATATACTAAAACAGACATACACCAGGGAACTGAATTGTGGGGTTACGCCACACAGACTGATCCCCCCACCAAAAGAGATATCACCACTACTTTTTAAAGGGCAGTAGGAATGGCCCCTTCTCTCAAAGAAACATCAGTCAGTTCTGACATCCACAGTAAAGCATGGTGTGGAAAGTAAAAAATTCCAATGTAATGTGAAAATATAATGTAATGGTCCTGGCAGCATAAAGATCTAGAGAACAGATAGTAAGCTTCAAACTTCCAAATACATTCTCAGGTTGTACAAGCTAAACATATCCAGAATAACCTGGCAAGGAGGTGTCCTATGTTTCCTAACTACACATCACATGCTAACAGTTAAACAGGGATGTGTTATCGCCCCAACATTATTTGCTATTTTCATCGCCATGATTTTACATCTTGTCGAGGGGAAACTTCCCACTGGTGTGGGAATTATATAACGAACAGATGGAAAGCTTTTTAATCTCAGCAGGCTGAAAGCAAAAAGTAAGGGAATTACAACCTCCGTTGTGGAACTTCAGTATGCTGATGATAATGTGGTCTCCGCACATTCAGAGGATGATCTCCAAACTATCCTAAATGCTTTTGCAGAAGCATACGGAAAACTTGGTCTCTCACTTAACATCAAAAAAACCAAAGTGCTTCATCAGCAAGTGCAAGCTAACCCTTTGGTGATGCCATCTATCCAGCTTGGCGGGACAATACTGGAAAATGTCGATCATTTTCTCTATCTTGGCAGCTATCTTTCTGTTATAGCTAACATCGACAGTGAAATCCAGCATCATCTGAGCTCCGCAAGTGCTGCGTTTTCTCGAATGAAACATAGAGTGTTCGAGGATCGGGATATTTGTAAGAAGACCAAAACACTGGTTTATGAAGCCATTGTATTACCAACTTTATTGTATGCCTGCGAAACATGGACTATCTATAAACGTCACCTCCAACTCCTTGAAAAATTTCATCAACGTTGCCTCCGGAAAATCCTGAGAATTACTTGGGAAGATAGGCAAACAAATGTCAGTGTACTGGAAGAAGCAAAGACTACTAGCATTGAAAAAAATGATCCTTCAACGCCAACTTCAGTGGACCGGTCATGTTGTTCGAATGCCTGACTGCCGTCTCCCAAAGCAGTTACTTTATTCCCAACTCAAGGATGGAAAGCAGAATATCGGTAGTCAATATAAGAGGTTTAAAGATGTTCTTAAGGCTAATCTAAAAAAATGCAATATAAACATCAAAAACTGGGAAGCTCTGGTCCATGAACAATCTAACTGGAGGTTGGCCTTTCACAAAGGTTCTATGGACTTTGAAGAAGCTCGAGTGCAAGGTGAAAGGGAGAAACGTGCTAAGCGAAAAGCACGTCAAATGAATCCTTTACAAGACCATCTTCCATCTGGTAACCTGTGTCCTCACTGTGGGAAGCTGTGTGGATCTAGAATTGGCCTCCACAGTCACTTACGGACCCATCGCTAGAGTCTACACAATTTTCTTTAGAATTTTCCTCCTTTTAAAATCTCCTTTTTGTAAATTTTCTTTTTTCTTTTTATCCTGGAAGACAATCTTACTCGGTCACGAGTGATCGCCTGACTGACTGACTGACTGAGCTAACAGTGCCCCAGTTCTTAAAAGAATAAATTTTAAAAGGTTGCTGTGGGAGAGGGGAATTCAGAGTGAGGGTGTATGCTTAAACCTTTCCCTATCTACTATTTCCGTGCTCTGTATTGCCTCCTTCCATGACTTGTCCCTCTGCGGAGGAAACAACACAACATGTATTTTAATTCCTCCAGGGGAAAAGCTAATGAGAAAGTAGTTAATTTTGGTAAGAGAAAATGTGGGTGTGGAAAAGGGAAGTACCCCTCCTTCCCTGTTTGTCCACCCTATGGAGCGTGTCCAGAGAAGAGCAACCAGGATGGTGAGGGGTCTGGAGATCAAGTCCTATAAGGAATTATTAAAAGAGCTGGGTATGTTTAGCCTAGAAAAGAGAAGATTACAGGGAGTCATGATAGCGGTCTTTAAATATCTGAAAGACTGTTATGCAGAAGTTGGAGCAGGGTTGTTCTCTGTTGCTCCTGAGGGCAGGACTAGAACCAGTGGGTGGAAATTGCAGGGAAGCAGATTTTGGCTTACCATTAGGAGAAATTTCCTAACGGCTAGAGCTGTTCAGCAGTGTAACAGATTGCCTCAGGAGGTGGTGGGTTCTGCTTTGCTGGAAGTATTTAAGCAGAAGCTGGATGGCCATCTGTCAGGGATGCTGTAGCTGCTCCCTGCAATTCAGAGCCTACATGGAACAGGGGATTAGACTAGATCAGGGCACTCCAACCTTGGGTCCCCAGATGTTGCTGGCCTACAGCTCCCAGAATCCCTTGCCATTAGCCATGCTGGTTGGGTATGCTGGGAGCTGCAGGCCAGCAACATCTGGGGACCCAAGGTTGGAGAGCCCTGGACTAGATAATCTCTGCGGTACAGTCATGCCTTGGATTGAGAGCATAATTCGTTCCGGAAACGTGCTTGTAATCCAAAACACTCTTATATCAAAATGAAATCCCCCCCCCCAGAAAAATTGTACAGAGATTTTTAATTTAAGCCATACTACAGTACTTGTATTGCAAGACGTCGCTTGTATATCAAGTAAAAAAAAATTAAATTAATATTTAAAAAATTGCTTGTCTTGCAAAATGCTCTCAAACCAAGTTACTTGCAATCCAAGGTATTACGGTACTTTCTGGCTCTGCGATTCTATGATTGTACATTCCTGATCTCTCCCAAAGCAGCTTCTGGCAGCTGTTAAAAGGATCTAGGTTGACTGTTATAAAAGGTAGAAAGTAAGGAAGTGGTATAGAAAGGACAAAGGGTTAGGCTTGAAAAAAACCTCAGATGTTTAAGACTCCAAATCATTCTTTCTAAGATACCCGGGGATCTCACTGAAGGGGAGCATGTAAATCCCTTTAATAAATGAATGACTAAATAAAATGGGAGGAATTGTGCCTTAGCAATGGTTTATTTGCTTGTGGAACCTGAAGAGTACTGCCTAGCATTATTGGACTGTGCTTTATGAAGTAGGAACAGGGCTTTTTTTCTGGTGGAACTCACCGGAACTGAGTTCCAGCACCTTTTCTTCTATTAATTGCATTACAATTTAATCGCCATCTACTCCCGAGGAAATGTAATCCAAGAGTTCCGGTACCCTTTTCTCCAGAAAAAAAGCACTGAGTAGGAATGACAGAAACTGATGTCAACAACAAGCTACAATAAATTAGCCTTTAAGGTGTCATTGGTTTCTTCATTTTTATAGCTACCACTTAACTGTATTTCCCAGGGGCAGAGGGATTTCATAGATTTCATAGATCATAGAGTTGGAAGGAGCCTACAAGGCTATCGAGTCCAACCCCCTGCTCAATGCAGGAAACTAGAGGAGGGGTCTCCCATCCAATTAATAACCAGGCCTGACCCTGCTTAGCTTTCCACACTCAGACAAGCTGAGCCAGCGTGAGCCACAGGCCTGTTCTTTATTTATAAAAGAGAGAAGGGGAAAAAAACACCATTGCTTTTAAAGACACGATTCTCCCCCAAGTCATGGTAGTTAGTAGTACGTATGTAAACCAGTGTTTTTTTTCTGGAGAAAAGGGTACCGGAACTCTTGGATTACATTTCCTCGGGAGTAGATGGCGATTAAATTGTAATGCAATTAATAGAAGAAAAGGTGCTGGAACTCAGTTCCGGTGAGTTCCACCAGAAAAAAAGCCCTGATGTAAACCATAATCAATAGCAAAGTAAAAATTGTCTTGATTTCATCGCGTAAAAAAGAAGTTGCATCTAAAGCCAACTGTAACAATGAGTGAACTAGAGCAGCCAAGCTGTGGTGAGTACAGTTCATGTAATTGCAAGCAATTGTTAGAGAGTGTGAGTGTCATTCCAAGGCTCAGCCAATTAATGCAGCACATGCTTTCTTTTGTGGGATCTTTTCTTATCAAAAGGATAAAATCACGCTCATCAAAAGGATTTCATAGTATTTCATAGATGGATGACAAATGAGTGATGCCCACTTATTAAATGTCTGAGTGGTAGCATTAACATTTCTGAGTTGTTTGTTCATGTATACTGGGAGTATTTATGTTTACCTTAGTAACCCTTCACTTAAAAAAAACACCAGTTAGAGATGATGATAGAAATATATAATCAGTATATATTAAAAAAAAAAATTACTGTTTCACATGATCCTGGCAAACATCTGATTTTACTCATGCCATGTTAAATTTCCACTTTAATGCTATTTGCACAGCTATTTTCACTGTGAGTGGATTCATACTCGGCAGTATCTGTTGGATCACCACCAAGAACAGAGGACATTATTATGATTATAGTGCTTTCAGCTGCAAGATGTTCATTTGATTCCTAGCAATTAAACAAGCAGTCTGACCCATATTCTGTAAGAGAATGTGTTTTAAATTTACAAAGCAAAAGTGTATACTCAGGATCTCTTAAAAGTTAAGGGTGCGATCCCATGCATATTTCAACAGAAAAAAGTCCTACAACTCCCAGCTTTCCCCAGTCAGCCATGCTGGGGGCATGCTGGGAGTTGTAGGACTTTTTTTCTGTCTAAACATGCATTGGATTGTGCCCTAAGTCATGAAGGGCAGAATCCTATTGGGATGCCCGTAACCATCTGAACTTGGAGGATTACAGGTGTCCTTTGGAAGGTGAGAGAGGAGCGTGGAGGTGAAGGTCGCCTCCAGGCTCCTCTCGCTCCGCAAAGCACTTAGATGGCTGATTTTGGCTGTCTCAGTGTGGCGTTTTGGAGGGGGGTGGGAAGGACGCTGAGGTGCCGCCAGGATACATCGTATCTTGGTGGTGCCAGTCTCATCCTCTCCCTGCCCCCCAGATTTCCCCCCAAAGCCCTTCTCTGAGGTCGCCCTTATGACCTTGGAGAAGTAGCCGGTGCAGTTCTTTCCGTGCCGTGCCAGCTGTGTGTGGTGGGGGTGGGATCCAAGCACAGATCCCCAGCTACAAGGTTGGAGTGATACAACCTTGTAGTAGCTGGGAATCTGAAAAATCCTATGGCCATATAGACATTGTCTAGCGGCCATAGGATTGTGCTGTAAAACACACTCAGACACTCACCCACCCAGTATTTTTATTCCACTCCTCAGCTACAAAGGGTCCTGGAGTGACTTAAATATAATCAGTGAAACAAGACAGTCCCTGCCCACAGGCTTACACTCTAAAAAGGCACAACTCAGAAGGAAACAGGAATAGGGAGGGGAGAGGGGAAAATTAAGTCTTTCAGCAGGGCTAGTGGAATGGCTGATGGTTGTGACAGTTGTGGGAGCTTCCTAGCAGTGGTCTTCAGCAGGGTTGGTGGATCGCCCCAATAGCTATAGAGGAATACACACACACATTGTGTGATTGATGCTTGCATGCTTGTTTTTTGTTTACTAAATAACAGCCACAGGTAGCTTGATCTGGATCAGCACCATGGTATGGGGTAGGGCGAGAGAGGGGATTTAACTGTTTTCCCCTGCCACAGCCCTGATCTGTACCCCCACACAGACCACCGTTGCTATTTAGTAAACAGAAACCAATCACAGGAGAGACAGCTACATGCTTAATGTTGTATCATGCTTGACCCTAAGTAGTTTCCCAGAAATTGGCCGGCAGTCTATGAGTGGATTATGATCTACTCCCTACGCTACCATAACAGACTCTTTAATAATGTAGTGCTTTAATAAGTGACATTAGATTAGTATCAGTAGGAAAAACAAATATATTGTTTTCAGTGTATTTAGCACAACAGAACTGTGATCTCTGTTGAAGCTTACAGCAATATCATTCCTTCTATTTCTGATATTTAGGCATGAGAGCCAATGCTTATGTAGTCAAACCAGTATCACACACATGCAATAGGAATGTAGCAGCCGGCTTCCTGAGGGGGCATTGAAGAAGTAAAAAGAAAGACCTGGTTAAAAACCCCTAACAGGCAGAGGGAACCCCCAAACCAGCCCAGTGAGGACTGGGCATGCTCAGTGGCCATAGAATACTGTTGGGGAAGAAAAGGAAAACCAGATGGGATGGGGAATAGATGGGAGTATCCTGGAGAAGGGCATGCTGACTGACTGGAATACTAAACAGGGGCACTTCACATGGGAACATTTTGTTGCAGGCCTCACTGGGTTTAGCTGTAATATCTGTCTATCTGTCATCTGTCACATAGCTGTCACACAATATCTAATATTGTGCATGTATGCAAGTGCATACGCAAACACATACACAATTTTATACACACACACACACACACAGTCAATTAAAGTCAATCTTTTCCACAGTTGTCATTAATTGATAACTGTGGTTCCATTCATACATGAAAGTCTCACACTTCAGACCATATACATAGGTATAGGTCAGCCTTCCCCAACTGGGTGCTCTCCAGATGCTTTGGACTACAACTCCCATGTTCCCTGTCCATTGGCCATGCTGGCTGGGACTGATGGGAGTTATAGTCCAAAATGTGGGGGGTTGAGGTGCGCAATCACATGCCAAAATGTTATTGTGTTAGAGACCTGCAGTGATTGCTGTGCTTATAGTGGCTGGAAAAATTGCAGCCATGATTGTGGAAATAGCTGCCAGCTGTCTCTATGGTTCACACTAATATTTCTTTATGCAAACAATGCAATTATATATCTGCGTACACAATTGTGTGGAGAAAATCTGAAGCCTTCATATGTGAAATGCTATCAGATATATTGTTGAGGGACCTGTGCTGCTTCATTTAGAACTGGTCCGGCCAGATAGGCCATGGGTAAACCTGTTTTTTCTGCTAATAAACTATGGGCCAAAACAGGCATTACTTTAAATCCATATCTAGTAGTTAAGTCTTATTTCATTTTTACTCTGGAGTAGTCCCAGGGTCCCTGACCCAGATATGAAAACTGCCCCCCCCTACTAAGGTCCAGATCTGGATCAGGCCCACTTCACTTACCCTAGAGTAGAAATGGAAAAAAAGAAAAAGACCTAGCTGCTAGATATGTCCCTAAGCTCTTCTTCTGACTGATCTTTTCATTAGTACCAAATTTCACACCCAGAAAAAGCATAGAAAATAACATTTCTATATTAGCATTGGAAAACAAGCATGCCAATAATTATAAAATAGCTCTTCTGCATCAGTAGCAGAAAAACTCTTGAAGTATAAATAAGGAAATTATTGGTTATGAGAGAGATCAATGGGGTGGATCTCGGGTCAAGTACCAGATGGTTTGTTCTCAGGTGAAGTAAGTGTCTTGTCAAAAAGTAAATATTTAATAATGATATGAGAAAAACAGATTTAAATCTGCTCATATGCAAATCTAAATCTGTTCTAACAATGCTCAAATTCCAGGGAGCTAAGAAGGACAGGGGCCATGTGGTTACTGTTTGGATGCCAATAATATCCCAAGAAGAATGAAGATCAAGTTCAGGAAAATCTCTCTACCAGTGTCTCCATCTGTCCTACAATTCAAGTTCTGAGCTCAAGATCTTTAATCTGTAGATAATTACAGTCCCCAAGCTTTTTGGGACTGTGGGCACATTTGGAATATTGAGAAAGTGTCATGGGCACTGTTGCAAAATGGTTGTCATGGGAGGGCGTGCCTATTCACAAAATGGCTGCCATGGCAGGTGTGGCCAGTCACAAAAGATCAGTTTCACAGTAGCCAAATGTGATGGGCCACTGAGTACAAGGCTGCAATCCTATGCATGGCTACATTGAACTCAATTGGACTTATTTCTGAGTAGACCTATATAGGACTCCTCTGCATATCCCATCCACCCACCCACCCACGCCCATGACCATATGCAAAAGAGGACAGGTATCCTGCACTTCCTCTTCTACATTTGGCCACCTGCTTTCTCTCTCTCTCTCTGATAGACAGACAGACAGAGAGACAGACAGACACACACACACACACACACACACGAACATAAGAAGAGACATGCTGGATCAGACCAGGGGTCCATCTAGTCCAGCATTCTGTTCACACAGTGGTCAACCAGATGCCCACGGGATCCCACAAGCAGGACAACAGCACCCTCCCACCCATGTTCCCCAGCAACTGGTGTACATACTGCCTCGGATACTGGAGGTAGCAATTAGCCATCAGGAATAGTAGCCCTTGATAGCTTTCTCCTCCATGAATTTGTCCAATCCCCTTTTAAAGCCCTCCAAATTGGTGGCCATCATTACATTTTGTGGAACTGAATTCCATAGTTCAACTACTATGTGCTGTGTGAAGAAGTACTTCCTTTTACCTGTCCTGAATCTCCCACCAATCAGCTTCATGGGATGACCCCGGGTTCTACTATTATGAGAAAGGGAGAAAAATGTCCCACTATCCACTTTCTCCACACCATGCATAATTTTGCACACCTCTATCATGTCTCCCCTTACTCTCCATTTTTCTAAGCTAAGAAATCCCAGAGGTTGTAACCTTTCCTTGTAGGGGAGTTGCCCCAGCCCCTTGATCATTTTACTTGCCCTTTTCTGCACTTTTTCCAACACTGCAGTATCCTTTTTTTAGGTGTGGTGACCAAAACTGTACACAGTATTCTAAGTGTGGTCGCACCATAGATTTGTATAAGGGGAGTAGAATAATAGAAGAATCATAAATAGTAGAGTTGGAAGGGGCCTATAAGGCCATTGAGTCCAGCCCCCTGCTCAATGCAGGAATCGAAGTGAAAGCATCCCTGACAGATGCCTGTCCAGCTGCACCTTGAATGCCTCCAGTGTGGGAGAGCCCACTACCGCCCGAGGTAGTTGGTCCCATTGTCATATTGCTCTAACAGTCAGGAATTTTTTCCTGATGTCCAGGCAGAACCTGGCTTCCTGTAACTGTATTCTGTGTCCTGCAATCTGGGATGTTCAAGAAGAGATCCTGGCCCTCCTCTGTGTGACAACCTTTCAAGTACTTGAAGATTGCTATCATATCTCCCCTCAGGATTCTCTTCTGAAGGCTAAACATGCCCAGTTCTTTCAGTCTCTCCTCATAGGGCTTTGTTTCCAGTCCTCTGATCATCTTTTTTGCCCTCCTCTGACCCTTTCCAGTTAGTTTTCATCCTTCTTTATGTGTGGTGCCCAGAACTGGACGCAGTACTCAAGATGAGGCCTAACCAATGCTGAGTAGAGGGGAACTAATACTTCACGTGGTTTGGAAGTTATACTTCTATTAATGCAGCCCAAAATAGCATTTGCCTTTTTTGCAGCCACATCACATTGCTGGCTCATATTCAGCTTGTGATCTACAACAATTCCAAGATCATTCTCACTTGTAGTATTGTTGAGCCAAGTATCCCCCATCCTGTAACTGTGCATTTGGTTTCCTCTCCCTAGGTGCAGCACTTGGCATTTATCCCTATTAAATTTCATTCTGTTCTTTTCAGCTCAGCGCTCCAGCCTATAGAGATCACTTTGAATTTTGTTTCTGTCTTCCAGGCTATTAGCTATTCCACTCAACCTTGTGTCATCTGCAAATATGATAAGCATTCCCTCCACCTCCTTATCCAAGTCATTAATAAAAATGTTGAAGAGCACTGGGCCCAGGACTGAGCCCTGCTCATTACCTCTCCCCAGTTTGAGAAGGTACCATTGATAAGCACTCATTGAGCCCGATTCTGTAGCCAACTGTGGATCCACCTGGTAGTTGTTCCATCTAGCCCACTTTTAGCTAGATTGCTAATCAGAATATCATGAGGCACTTTGTCAAAAGCTTTGCTGAAGTCCAGATTTATGATGTCCACAGCATGCCCACATTCCACAAGGGAGGTTACCCAATCAAAAAATGAGATCAGATTAGTCTGGCAGGATTTGTTCTTGACAAATCCATGTTGGCTTCTAGTAATCACTGCATTGTTTTCAAGGTGCTTGCAGTGCAGATTGACTTCTTTATAATCTGCTCGAGAATTTTCCCAGGGATTGATGTCAGACTGACTGGTCTATAGTTCCCAGATTCCTCCTTCTTGCCCTTTTTGAAGATAGGAACAACATTTGCCCTCCTCCAGTCATCTGGCACTTCACCTGTCCGTCATGATTTCTCAAAGATAATAGACAGTGGTTCTGAGAGTTTTTCTGCCAGTTCCTTTATTACTGTAGGATGGGGGCCTTGAAATTTGAACTCATTCAAAGTATCAATCTCAAGCTGCAATCCTGCCCCTTCATCTTGTACTTCAGGTTTACCTGGGGGGACATAGACCCTCTTTCGGGAGAAGACTGAGCCAAAGTAGGAATTCTTTTTTTAAAAATTTATTTTTATTGAGTTTTCCAAAACAAAAACAAATCGTATTTCGCTTCCGCCACCTTGTCTGACAAACATTACCTATCCTTATCCAATCTAAGTTTCTTCTATTTTCACAGAAAGAATTTCTGTCACTTTACCAATATTCAAAAATCAAAACCCAAAATTATTAAGTCACCTTCCCTCCTCCCCAAAAAGTCCACCAGAGGTTTTCAGTCTTTCTTGAATGAGGATAATTTTTTTTCTCTAATTAAACAAGTCAATTTCGCCATCTCTGCTAAGTCCAACATTTTCAACAGCCAGTCTTCTATAGTTGGTATTGCTGCTTCTTTCCATTTTTGAGCGTAGATTATTCTTGCTACTGTCATCATATATTGTAATAATGTTCCATAGTCTTTCTCAAGTTGTAAATCCATTATGCCCAGTAAAAAGATTTCTGGTTTCAATTTAATATTCACTTTTAAAATCTTTTGTATCCATGTGTGTATTTGTACCCAGTAAGTTTTCACTTTTTTACATGTCCACCGAACATGATAAAATGTTCCTTCATGATTTTGACATTTCCAACATACATTTTACACATTTTTATACATCTTAGCCAATTTCACAGGAGTTAGGTACCAATGATACATCACCTTGTAAAAATTCTCTCTAAGATCAGAACACAATGTAAATTTTATACCTTTAGTCCACATACGTTCCCATTGTTCCATCATTATATTATATCCGAAGTTCCTTGCCCATTTAATCATACAATCCTTAACTTGTTCTTCTTCTGTCCCAAACTTCAGCAGAAATTTATACATTTTTGCAATTACATGGTCATCACCTGTACACAATTGTAGTTCAAATTCAGACTTATCCTGTTCTATATCATACATTCTTTTATCCACATTAAATCTCTCTGATAATTGCATGTATGAAAACCAGTGTAAATTATAGCCTTCTGTTACTAAACAATCCGGTGTTTTAATCCAATATGTTCCCTGACGTGATTCCAATATTTCTCGATATTTTAACCAATTTTCATTGCTTGTCATTTCTTTCCTGTATAATGCCTCTTGGGAGCCAAAGTAGGAATTGAACACTTCTGCCTTTTCATTGTCATCTGTTATCATTTTGGCATCCTCATTGAGTAGTTGAACCACCATTTCTTTCCTCTGTCTTTTACTATGCACGTATCTGAAGAAAGGTTTTGTGTTGCTTTTAGCATCTCTTGTTAGCCTCAGCTCATTCTCAGCTTTAGCCTTCCTGACACTATTCCTGCAGTTCTGTGCTACCTGCCTATACTCTATCATTATAGCCCAACCTTCCTTCCACTTACTATATGTATCCTTTTTTGTTTTCAGGTCATCTCTGAGTTTTTTGTGAAGCCACATTGGCTTCTTCTGTTGCCCTCTGCCTTTTTTCTTTGTGGGAATTGTTTGCAATTGTGCCTTTAGAATTTCCTTTTTTAAAAATTCCCACCCATCTTGGACTCCCTTTCTCATTAGACTCACTTGCCCGGGGACTTTACTTATCCTTGTTCTGAGTTTATTAAACTTGGCTTTCCTAAAATCCAGGGTATGTGTTTGGCTATACTCAGCTTTTGCTTCCTTTAGAATCAAGAACTCAAGTATAACATGGTCACTTTCCCCCAGAGTTCCCGAAACTGCCACTTTATCCACTAAGTTGTCTCTGTTGGTTAGAATCAGGTCAAGGATAGCCGATCCTCTAGTTCCTTCCTCCACGTTCTGTAGGAAGAAGTTATCAGCAACACAAATCAGGAATTTCTTGGAGGGGCCATGTTTGGCAGAATTTGTCTCCCAACAGATATTGGGAAAATTGAAGTCCCCCATCATTACATCATGCCTCCTTGAAACATTGGCAATTTGCTTTTCAAAAGTTTCATCCTCATCTCCTTGATTGGGTGGTCGGTAGTAGACTCCGACCACCATGTTCCGTTTATTCTTTGCCCCATTTATTTTAATCCAGATGCTCTCGATGGGGCTGCCAAGCTCATCCTCCTGTATTTCTGTGCAGAGATATGTATTTTAACATACAGCGCAACTCCACCTCCCTTTCTTTTCCTTCTGTTCTTTTTGAACAAGTTATGTCTTTCAATTGCTGTATTCCAGTCATGGGAGTCATTCCACCAAGTTTCAGTTACGCCTATCAAGTCATATTTGCCCTCCTGTATAAAGAGAGCAAGTTTGTTCTGTTTGTTGCCCATACTCTGGCCATTAGTATAGAGACATTGAAGACCATGTGTTTTATAGTCTGGCTTTCTTCCTACATTTTGTGGTAGACTATTATTGGGTGCTGTTGGAGCTGTTCTCTCCATTGCGGTACATAGGCCTTCGTCCATTGTTACTCCCGAGTTTATATCTCCCTCCCCAGTTGGATTCAGTCTAAAGCCCTCCTGATGAAGTTCTTCATGCTGTGGCCAAAAGACATTCTTCCCAGTCTTTGTGAGGTGCAACCTATCCCTTGCCAGCAGTCCATCTTCCAGGAAGTGTAGCCTGTGGTCCCAGAATCCAAATCTCTTGCATTGGCACCACCTTCGTAGCTAGTCATTCACCTGGAGTATTTTTCTTTCCCTTTCTATTCCTCTTCTATGTACTGGAAGGATGGATGAGAAAACTATCTGGGCCCCAAAGTTCTTGACTTTCCTTCCCAAATCTTCAAAGCCTGACGTGATTTCTTCGTAGCTCTGCTTGGCAGTATCATTTGTTCCTGCGTAGATTAGAAGAAAGGGATATGTGTCAGCGGGCTTTATGAGCCTTGGCTACTGTTCAGTCACATGTTTAATCTGTCCCCTGGGGAGACAGCATACCTGTTGAGTCCATGGGTCTTTGCAACATACAGGCAGTCCCCAGGTTAAGAACGTCCAACTTAAGGACAATTTGTACTTACGAATGGACTTCCAGGTTCCCCAGCTCTACGTCGTTTATGTAGAGTATAGCGTAGTATACGTAATTTACACAATATACATAATTTTACACAACGAAGGAAATGGGAGAGACAAGAAGAGAGGAGAGGAAGAAGAAAAAAGGGAAAGAAAGGGAGAAGGTGAAAGAGAGGAGAGTAAATGGAGGAGAAAGAGGGAAGATAAGCAGCAGAAAACAATGGAAAGGGGAAAACAAGAACGGGGGGAGAAGGCAATGTGAAAGAAATGAAAGGGGGAAAAACTGCTGCTTTTCCAGCCTTCCCCATGACCCCAGATTCTCTGATTCCAGTCCTCCCTGCAGCTACTGCTGCTGCTTTTCCTGCCCCACATAGCACCTGCTTCTCTATTACTACACATACATCCCAATCCCATTGCTGCTTCCGCTGCTGCCCACCTTGAAAGAAGGCCCACCTGTCATCTTTTCATGTACCAGCACAAGAGCTTGGCTTAGCTGAACTTGTTTTGTCGTCTCCTCTTCTCTCTTTCCCTTCTTCTTAGTGGTCTCTGTGACTCACACATATGGGTTATGCACCTGATCAGAATAGTCATTTGGAACATCCTAGAGCTGAGCAGAGCTTTGGGCGGGAGCCTGCCCGCACTCCAGGGCATGGCTCCTGCCTCCCACTCTGCTATGCATGATTTGAAGAACATTTAGTTTGGCCTTAAGCTGTTTGGAATTCAGCCAAGCTAATTTCACCCACCCCGAAATTTAACATCCTCACTATTTCATAGGTCTTGGAAATCCATAGGTACCGCATTTTTCGCTCCATAAGACGCACCGGACCATAAGACGCACTTACCCTATGGTACCCCCCAAAAATAATAATTTTTAATCAGCTGTTCCGCGGGGAATCAGCTGAGAGGCGGGGGCTTCCCCCGCCCTGCCCAGGAGTCCTCCGCTCTTCCAGACCAGCAGAGGAAAGTAAATAATAATAATAATAATAATAATAATAATAATAATAATTTTTTTTAAAAAAAAAATCAGCTGTTCCACGGGGAATCAGCTGAGAGGCGGGGGCTTCCCCCACCCTGCCCAGGAGTTCTCTGCTCTTCTGGACCAGCAGAGGAAAGTAAAAAAAAACAACAACAACGTAATAATAATAATAATAATAATAATAATAATAATAATAATTTTTTTAAAATCAGCTGTTCTGCGGGGAATCAGCTGAGAGGTGGGGGCTTCCTCCGCCCTGCCCAGGAGTCCTCCGCTCTTCCGGACCAGCAGAGGAAAGTAAAAAAAATAAGAAATAATAATAATAATAATAATAATAATAATAATAATAATAATTTTTAATCAGCTGTTCCGCGGGGAATCAGCTGAGAGGCGGGGGCTTCCCCTGCCCTGCCCAGGAGTCCTCCGCTCTTCCGGACCAGCAGAGGAAAGTAAAAAAAAAAAAAAAATTTAAAAAAAATATTATTTTTTTACTGTATTCGCTCCATAGGACGCACAGACATTTCCACCTAGTTTTTTTTTGGGGGGGGGGGGAAGTGCGTCTTATGGAGCGAAAAATACGGGTACTTACTGAGCCATATTTTTTTAAAAATTAATTTACAGAGAATATGCTTATGCATATCCAGGGAGTCTCCACACATGCAGAAACCACTGTCTTATTTTGGGGTGACTTGTTTTACATCTAAACTGAAACTTTTATCTGCTGTGCAGCACTAGAGGGCCTGGACTTGACTGCCTCTCTTAAATCTGAGCTCTTGATTTCTCTATAGCAGTGGGGAGAAGGTTTCTGGGGAGTGGGAAAGGAAAATGATGTTACTTTTCCTTTAATCTCTCCTAAAACCGCCCTGTATAGTGTGTAGAGAAGGTTTTAACCTCATGAAATACTATACACAGTTAGTGGCTCAAACAGACAAATTCCTTCTTCAATTTTCTCTTTTTCATCCCCAAACAGGGCATTCTAGGAATGAGTGTAGGCTGGATCAAAGGCCTCTCCTGTCCTACTTGCAGAAGTGCAAGAACAGAGCTTCAGGAAATTAGCTGGGGTCAGTTCCAAAGGCAAAGTCAGTAGGCACAGTCCAGACACAGGGAATTCCAGGGGAAGAACAAGATTATCAGGGAAATATAAGGCAAGCGTCTAGGAGGTGGTGCACATATGTTATTCCAGCACTCTGTATCTATAACCGAAGACTTTTAAGTCTAATGCCTTAGAGCTCTGTCCAGAGCCCAGCTGCAGGCTATCAGTGCCACCTGAGAAATGCTATACTCATGAGAAGAGCCTTGCTCACAAGTGTATCTTTACTCATGAGGAGTTATTCCACAGATGGACACTTTCTGTGTCTTTGCAGCTAGGCGAGCCTGAACTTTTAGGTGCTTGCACTCCTTCGGGTTAGGTGACTGCTTGTCATCTGCCTCCAAGTCCCAAAGGGGGCTAACTATGTCTTGAGGGGGAGGATCAGTGGCCATCTCCCTGAAGGACCCAGGATCCACCTGATCTGCCTCAAGGTCCCCCAACAAAGGCAGCTTCTCCGCGATATTCGGCTGGTGCGGGCTGCTAGTCATCCTCCTAAGAGGAGTCCTCCAGAGGGGGCATGATGCTGCTTTATCCCCCATGACCCACAGGATTAGGCGCATTGCCTGTGCCAGCCTGAGACATGCATGGGTATTTTCTCCTCTGTTGGAACAGAAAGGAAAACAAAGGAACAAAGACTAGTAATTTTCCCCATACATACTTGCCCTGGTGGACGCTTTGGAAATGGCAGAGGAGTTGCCTCTTCAGGAGTTGTAGCCTCTGTGCTCCAGTCCAGACCCTTTTCTGTCCGAAGTGTATTTATTTGCAACTTTTACAGACTGCTCTACATTTGAAAAGATAATCCTGAGTGGTGAATAGTAATAAAAAATGTCAGATTACAAAATAATAAAAACACTGAAAATCAAATTGTAACAATAAAATCATGGCTAGCCTTTTACTCAGGAAAGCCTTGTTCAATAAGAATGTCTTTACGAGATGCTGAAAACAAAGCAATATTGGCACTTGCCTGACATCAACTGGAAGGGATTTCCACAGAGAGAGAGGGAGCCAATACACTGAAAGCTCTACTCTAACTTCCTCCTACAGAAAGTGGAGGAAGGAACTAGAGGATCGGCTATCCTTGACCTGATTCTAACCAACAGAGACGAGTTAGTGGATAAAGTGGCAGTTTCGGGAACTCTGGGGGGAAGTGACCATGTTATACTTGAGTTCTTGATTCTAACGGAAGCAAAAGCTGAGTGTAGCCAAACACGTACCCTGGATTTTAGGAAAGCCAATTTTAACAAACTCAGAACAATGATTAGTAAAATCCCATGGCAAGTGACTCTCACGAGAAAGGGAGCCCAGGAGGGGTGGGAGTTTTTAAAAAAGGAAATTTTAAAGGCATAATTGCAAACAATTCCCAAAAGGAAAAAAGGCAGAGGGCAACAGAAGAAGCCAATGTGGCTTCACAATAAACTCAAAGATGACCTGAAAACAAAAAAGGACACGTATAGGAAGTGGAAGGAAGGACAGGCTACAGGGCAAGAGTACAGGCAGGTAGCACAGAACTGCAGGAATAGTGTCAGGAAGGCTAAAGCTGAGAATGAGCTAAGGTTAGCGAGGAATGCTAAAAGCAACAAAAAAGCTTTCTTCAGATACATGCACAGTAAAAGACAGAAGAAAGAACTGGTGGTTCAACTACGCAATGAGGATGGCAAATTGATAACAGAAGACAAAGAAAAGGCAGAAGTGTTCAATTCCTACTTCGGCTCGGTCTTCTCCCAAAAGAGGGTCTATGACCCCCCTGGCAAACCTGAAGTGCAGACTGAAGGGGCAGAATTGCAGCTTGAGATTGATAGGCAAATGGTCAGGAAGCACCTGATTACTCTGAACGAGTTTAAATCTCCAGGGCCTGATGAGCTGCATCCTAGAGTAATAAAGGAACTGGCAGAAGAACTCTCAGAACCACTGTCTATTATCTTTGAGAAATCATGGAGGACAGGTGAAGTGCCAGACGACTGGAGGAGGGCAAATGTTGTTCCCATCTTCAAAAAGGGCAAGAAGGAGGAACCTGGGAACTATAGGCCAGTCAGTCTGACATCAATCCCCGGGAAGATTTTTGAGCAGATTATAAAGAAGTCAGTCTGCAAGCACCTTGAAAACAATGCAGTGATTACTAGAAGCCAGCATGGATTTGTCAAGAACAAATCCTGTCAGACTAATCTGATCTCATTTTTTGATCGGGTAACCTCCCTTGTGGACTGTGGGAATGCTGTGGACATTATATATCTGGACTTCAGCAAAGCTTTCGACAAAGTGCCTCATGATATCCTGATTAGTAAGCTAGCTAAGAGTGGGCTAGATGGAACAACTATCAGGTGGATCCACAATTGGCTACAGAATCGGACTCAAAGAGTGCTTATCAATGGTTCCTTCTCAAACTGGGGAGAGGTAACGAGCGGGGTACCACAGGGCTCGGTCCTGGGCCCGGTGCTCTTCAACATTTTTATTAATGACTTGGATCAGGAGGTACAGGGAATGCTTATAAAATTTGCAGATGACACAAAGTTGGGTGGAACAGCTAATACTCTGGAAGACAGAAACAAAATTCAAAGTGACCTCGATAGGCTGGAGCGCTGGGCCGAAAACAACAGAATGAAATTTAATAGGGATAAATGCCAAGTGCTGCACCTAGGGAGAGGAAACCAAATGCAGAGTTACAGAATGGGGGACACTTGGCTCAACAATACTACAAGTGAGAAGGATCTTGGAATTGTGGTAGATCACAAACTGAATATGAGCCAGCAATGCGATGTGGCTGCAAAGAAGGCAAATGCAATTTTGGGCTGTATTAATAGAAGTATAGCTTCCAAATCGCGGGAAGTGATAATTCCCCTTTACTCGGCACTGGTTAGGCCTCATCTTGAGTACTGCGTCCAGTTCTGGGCACCTCACTTTAAGAAGGACATAGACAAACTGGAGAGGGTTCAGAGGAGGGCAACAAGGATGATAAAGGGACTGGAAACAAGGCCCTATGAGGAGAGACTGAAAGAACTGGGCATGTTTAGCCTTCAGAAGAGGAGACTGAGGGGAGATATGATCGCACTCTTCCAGTATTTGAAGGGATGTCACACAGAGGAGGGCAAAGATCTCTTCTCGATCATCCCAGTTTGCAGGACACGGAACAATGGGCTCAAGTTACAGGAACCTAGATTCCACCTAAACATCAGGAAAAATTTCCTGACTGTCAGAGCAATAAGACAATGGAATCAACTACCTAGGGAGGTCGTGGGCTCTCCCACTCTGGAGGCATTTAAGGTGCAGCTGGACAGACATCTGTCAGAGATGCTTTGACCTAGATTCCTGCATTGAGCAGGGGGTTGGACTCGATGGCCTTGTAGGCCCCTTCCAACTCTACTTTTCTATGATTCTATGATTCTAAGTGGACTTGAAACAGACCTCAGGCCCATGTAGAACCAGCAGGAGCCCCTTTTCTGACGCACAGGATGATAATCTCTCTCAAATACCGTAACCTTGGCCCAAGTTGTTTAGGGCATTATGTACGCCAGTAAGAAAACCTTGAAATGGTCCAGTAGTAAATGGGCACCCAGTACAATAGGGATTTCTTCTAAATCACTTTTAGTAATATTACTTAATTAAGTAGTTTGCAATCAGTTGATGTTGTGGGGTGTTACTTTTTTCTTTCTTTCTTTCTTTTTGGTATTTTGTTCAAAAACCTGGTTAAAGATTCAAATTTCCCATGCAGAGCAAAAATGCTCTCCTATTGATTAAGGTGGTTATGACATCAGTCCTGCTCAACTCAGCTGCCCTCTCCTGCACTGTGTAGATAGGATTGACTGGGTCTGAGGCTTGTTCATTTTGCGCTGATTCATTAAAATGACTGGACATTTGGAAAATAAGTTGTTAAAGGAAATTCAGGAAATCTACCACTTGTAGATTCTTGCATGATAGCGTCTTTCTTTGCTGGCAATGAAGATTACATAGAAGTGGAGAAGGTTAGCATTAGAGCTGGTTTTATAACTGAAACGCATGCTCCGCACTCCCCAAATCAAGCTCTTACATGGTGTGCTGGTATAGGGGGAAATATTTTTATTTTTTTTATTCCCCCCTTTTTAAAAAAGGAGCAAATGCACAGAGAAGGAAGGGGGTTGCAAACAGTGGCTGGGTTCACACAACACTTCTGAAACCTCTGTGGGTTTAAAGTTGCCTGGGGCCCTGAGTAATGATCGGACACAGAAGGGTTCCCTTCTCTTCCCTCATCGGTCCTCCTGCAGGTATCCCAGGGTACACTGAAGGAGCACCAAGTTTCCTCCCCCCAAAGTGGTCATTTGCACTAGTAATCCCCCCCCCCGCCACTGGGCATTCCCTCTGGTTTTGCCACGTCCCAAAGTGCTATCAACTTGGGATAAATGACGAAACTGAGGAGACAGTTGGGGATTCCCAGCACCCCCAAAAAACCCTGGGGAATCCTGCACAGAAGGGGGGAATTGAGGGGGTGTCCCCCAAAACACCCTGTTTTGCAGGATCTTGGTTTTTTGGGGGGTGGGGCTTGTGCCTTTGGGTTATCCACACTTGGGAAAGTGAGGGCAGCCCAGGAGGACATGAGCCCCCCCCCCCCCCCCGTGAAGATCCTGCTGCAAAGGGTGCTTTCCACTCCCCCCCCCATTTTTTTGAAATGTCAAAGAAATAGGTAGCAGTGGGCTACAAAGTTCCAATTTGGCATGGACACTGTGACCATGCAGACAAGTGTCCATGCAGAATTTGAACTTTGTAGCCCATTGCTAACGATTTCTATTACATTAAAAAAAAAAAAAGTTGGGGGGAGTGGAAAGCACCCTTTGCTAGCCCCTTGGCAAGAGTGGCAGCCCTTTTTTTTTGCCACTCTTGCCAAGGGGCTCTGTGTCTGTCTGTGTCTTCTCAATGGGTTAGCCTGTCATCTGGGTTCAGACAACACATTAAACCTACTAGGGTTTGCTTACTCCAACTGCAAACCACGGCTAAGCAGGACGGTTTATAAACCACACCAGATTGGCTTATAAACCACCATGCAGTGTTCAGACAACATGCTAAGCCACTCTGCCTCTTAACCTACTGAGGTTTAGCGTGTTGTGTGAACCCAGTCAGTGCTGGGTCAGTACCCCCACTCCTTTTTGTCTTTAGCTGTGGAAATAGCTTGTGAGAATGTTCTTCTGTCAGGGCTGGTGAAGTCTGCCCCTCCCCCCAGACGGGAAGGAGGAATATCTTGAAAATAAAGGGCAATGATTGTACTTGGATGGTGTAACTCATGTGCCTGAAGGAGATTAGGCCTCTTCCCCTCATACTCATCTCTTAGCAGTAGTAGTGTGACTGTTTCTATCTGAGAGTGGTGGGCTCCTTTATTTTGCTGCTTTTACCTCAAAACTGCTAGGCCTCAATGCTGCTTCCTGTCGTGCACCTGGTATGAGTCTCCCCCCCCCCCCGAGACTCATACCAGGTGCACGACAGGAAGAAATTAAATAGGGGCAACCCCTTCCCTTTATGAGGTACAAGGCTGGAGGCCGGGTGGCAAAAGCCAAACAGCTGCCCTTGTCAACTATTTCCAGGGCTAAAGACAAAAAGGATGGGGGAGCCACTGATTATTCCCCCCTTCCTCTTTTTTTTTTTTTCTTTAAAAAAAAAAAGGGGAAAGGAAATAAAATTTAAAAAGGAAAAAAATAGCGATATTGGAGGATACTATAAATTTTATATACTGTTTGTACTGACACTGAAATAGTCCGGAGGATACAAACACAACATGGATTTCTCACTGAACCACTTTTCTTTTTTCACAACATCTACCCATGCTTCTTGTCGCTTCTTTTCCATAGGAACGTGCGCAACTATTTTGTCCAGCAGCGTGCTTTACGCTGTGCTCTTGCGCAACACCATTTGTACCTTTTGGATTTTGCAAAATCACTTTAGGGATCGCAAGCCAATCTGAGTTGATCAAAAAACTAGAACAGGAAGCAAAGGCATCTCTGAAGTGACTTGAAAGAGGTAACCTCTGCCTCACAACACAGTCTCCATGATCACCAACCAGGCCTCAAACGAAGATAGGCACTTGTGCCGTCACAGCGCAGCCATCATGGCTGCAGCCTGTTTTGGGAGGTGTGGCCAAATTGGAACTTCCAGCCTTGATTTCAGCTGCATATAAACAGATTTCAGCCAGAGAGAGAGGGAGGGAGGGAGGGAGGGGGGGATGATGATGATGAGCAGCAGCCGACAACGACGACCAGGTGATTTATAATTGCTTTCTGGAGAGAATTAAACTTTTATTTTAAAGAAGTTGTTATTCCCTGAGCAAAGCTGTTACATGCTGAAAAGCCCCCCCCCCCCCAACAGCTGAAGCTTCTGGACCAACCTTAAGGGCAGCCCACATTGTGTGTATTGCAGTAATCCAGTTTTGAGGTTACTGGTGCCTGTACTGCTGTGACTAAACTATCCCTGTCCAGGACAGGCCATAGCTGGTGTACCAACCAAAACTGGTAGAAGGCACTCCAAGCCATTTTGGCCACCTGGCCCTCCAGCCATTCCAGTTCCAGATTTGTTTTTATCAGTGCTTTTTTTCTGGAGAAAAAGGTACCGGAACTCTTGGATTACATTTCCTCGGGAGTAGATGGCGATTAAATTGTAATGCAATTAATAGAAGAAAAGGTGCTGGAACTCAGTTCCAGTGAGTTCCACCAGAAAAAAAGCCCTGGTTTTTATTGTTTAGCCTTTGTGAAAACCTTAGAAAAATAATTTAAAAACAAAATTAGGCAGCAAATTGCTTTAAAAACATTCAAATATCTATGACACAATCAATTACATTTATCAACAATTGCCACTTGTGCCTTGGCTGATGCCAATAAAGAATGTGGCAGTTCTTTTCATTGTCTTAAGGCACAACCCTAGCAACTTGTTTAGACAGAAAAAAAGTCCTAACAGTGCAAGCTGGGGAATGCTGGGAGTTGTAGGACTTCTTTCTGTCTAAACATGCATAGAATTGCACTCTTAGAGTTATTGAAAAAGAAGTAGTCTATCATTAGAAGAATGGACCATTTGACACATATCTTTTAAAAAGTCAGCAAGATACTCTTCTCTTACACCCTACATCTGTTGACAATCAAATAAACGGTGAGGAAGATTCTGAGCATGACTGTTCCCAGAATAACGAGAGATGCAGTTTGTATGGAATCTTAGCTAATCTACCCTCTAAAATTACATTAGTTTTAGTTGAAATCTAGGAAGTGCGAGTTCTTTTCTCGGATTATATGTATTACTTTGAACAAACAGTTTTCTAAACCTGGTTTATACAAAGGAGTGACCTTTACAGTCCTAAGAGAAGAGAAATCTATCTCTGTACATGTCATGGTTCTGAGTTTAAACTTCCTGGCTTATTTAAAAATCATTCTGAAGGAAGTAACTATCTGAATAACCAAATTTCTGAAGTAGACATACTTGCTTGGATCCAAAGGTGTCTTATTGCAGCAGTGTCAAGGTTCCGCTACTGCAGGGACCCCTTAACCTTCCTTTGGGAAATCTATGCCTCTCCTCAAAGCCCCTCCCGTTCCAGGAGATCAAGTCCTTTTACAGCTTCTAATAGCATAGGTGTAGGCTGTAGACGTGGTGAATAAGTCACTCCAAACTCCAGGGTAAACAACAACACTTTACTATTAATATTAGGGTTTTTACTTAATAGAGTGGTTATAATCCAAAAGCAAGTATGATAAAATAAAACAAACAAACAAACAATTCAATATTCTCTAGTATAACTTCAGACTACCTATTTCCTATGCAGCCAGTTTCTCTTTCTCTCTCTCTGCTTCTCGCTGCTGTTTCTGTGCTGCTGCTTCCAGCTCTCTCCCAGCACACACTAACTGCTAGCTGACCACACCCCACATATATAGTCTTCCCAGGACTGGAAGGTTATAACCATGTGACCTTGCACAGGAGAACTAATTCTTAACTTCTATTGGGCGAACTAAAACTCTCAAACTCCCCCTCCCATCCAAGTGTTTGGGCCTTCAGGCTTCAACTAATCGAGGGAAGTGTTTGGGCCTTCAGGCTTCAACAAACTGAAGCCTGTGTAGGCCTCAATCCTTTACATCTTCCCCCCCTTCTTCTCAAGTGGAACAATTTCCCTTTTACAGAAGAGAATTGTGAAACGCTAACCTACACAAAAAGGCAACTGTTTTTTTGGTTATTTCCTAGACAAAGCATCGGCTATCACATTCTCCTTCCCAGGCACATGTTCAATGTTCGTTTGAAATTCCTGCAATTTCCAAGACCATCTCTTCTCCCCCTGTCTCTAGGTTTTCTTCTGGGACCTTCTACACCTGTAAAACTACTCCACTCCTCTCATAGTGTGGCTTCATCCACCACTGTGAGGATGTACTTTTTTCCCTTGCGGGTGGGTTTAGTGAAAGGCCCTACAATATCCATGCCCACCCTGAAGAAAGCTTCTCCTATAATAGGCAGAGGCTGCAAAGGGGCTTTACTGTGCAAAGGGGCTTTACTTCCCCACACGCTGACAGGTTTCACAAGACCTGCAGTACTCTGCTACTTGCTTAGCAATTCCAGGCCAAAAGAAGTTTGCCATGAGCCTTTGTTTAGTCTTGTTTTCCCCCAAGTGTCCTGCGCAAGGCACATCATGGGCTAGTTCTAGCAACCTTAGCCGGAATTGGTTAGGTACTACCAGTTGCTTTAGTGGTTCCCAGGTTAACTCTTGGGTTTTTGGTAACCACAGCCTATACAGCAATCCTTTCTCCCAAATAATCTGCTCCCTTCTTTCCTCAGAGAAGGGCCTCTCTTGAGAGAGAGCTACTCTTTTCAGAGGCTCCAAACTAGGATCACTGAGGACTCCCTGCTTGAATTCCTCTACTCCTCTTAAATCAGGAAAAGGGGTCTCTAGCGCCTTTTCCTCTACAGAACCACCTGCCTCAGTTGTTTCACTGGCTTTCAGGTCAACAGGTTGCATGGCGGCTTGTTCTGTTGTTTCAGTTTGGGGAGGGTTTTGGACCTTCCAGAATCACTGTGGGTTGTACCTCTAGTACCTTTTCTTTTACCCCATCAGCTTTTACCTGGTCCTGTCTTGAAAGTTCCTCCCTTTCCTTTTGCTTGCGGGTTACCACACATATTTGAGCTTCTGGTCCCATTATATCCCTTCCCAAAATGATAGGGGCAAATTGGGTTGGAGGTTCCATCACCCCAACTTCATACAGACCTCTCCATCCCCTCCATTCTATGGATAACCTTGCTACTGGGACTTCAAAGGTGGGACCATTCACTCCCTGAATCTCAATAGTCATTCCTGGTACCAAATCTTCAGGTCTCACCAAATCTGCTCGGATCAGAGAAACATCAGCTCCAGAATCCAACATTGCCATAATGGTCTTATCCTTTACATAAACAGGTTCTTTAAACTGATTATTAACCTCTTCCCTGTTGGTGATCACAAATCCACAATTATAAGGGGTTTTTTACGCTTGCTACAACTTGTGGCTTGGTTTGTTCGGGTTTAGGACTACCTGGGTTAGCTGGTGTTATTGCTTTTAACTTGGGGCAGCTACTCTTGATGTGGCCTGTCTGACCACACGAATAGCAGGCACGGTCTCTGGGGTGAGAAGGATCAAAAGGAGGTTTTTTGAACTCCTTGTTACTTGGGGCTTCCCATTCCCCCCCCCTTCTTCTCAGACTCAATCCTGGGGCCTAACCCTTCCCGGTTTTCAATCAGTTTGTCAGCCATTTCTGCAGCTTGGTTTACAGTTTCAGGATCTTTATCCTTAACCTTCAGTTTTATTTCTCTGGGCAACCGAAAATAAAACTGATCCAGGGCCATAAGCTCTAACACCTTTTCCCTGTTGTCAGCTTTTGCTCCATCCACCCATTTTAATAGCAGGTTTTTTAATTTTGTTGCAAACTCTACCATAGATTTACCAGGTTGAGGTGTTAACCCTCTGAACTTTTTCCTAAAGTGCTCAGGGCCTAACCTGAACCTTTTAAACACAGTTTCTTTGAACTGAGCATAGGAAACAGCCTCCCCCTCTGGCATGCTATTATAAATCTCTGCCAGCTCCCCTTTGATTAAATTAGGCACAAACTTCATGTAATCACCCTCCTGCAATCCCCACTTCTGTGCTGCCCTTTCAAAAGTGGTCAGGAACACTTGTGGGTCTTCTCCTGGGGTGTATGCTGTGAAGTCCTTCGGGGTAACTCTGACAGGCTGCTCCTGTTTCAATTGCATCATCCTTTCCTCGTGTCTGCGTTGCTCCTCTTGGGCTTGCAGTTGCTCTTTCTGGGCTTGCAGTTGCTCTTTCTGGGCTTGCAGTTGCTCTTTCTGGGCTTGCAGTTTCTCCTGGTGCACCTTTTCCTCATGTCTGCGTTGTTCTTCCTGTGCCTTAAGCTGCTCCTGCCGCGCCTTTTCCTCGTGTCTGTGTTGTTCCTCTTGGGCTTGCAGTTGCTCTTTCTGGGCTTTCAGCTGTTACTGCTGCAGACGAAGCCTTTCCCACTCTAACCTGGTCTCTTCTTCCTTCTGCTTTGCCACTAGCCGCAGTTCCTGTTCACGGAGCTCCCATTCTATTGTTTGGGGTCCTGCTACACTAGGGCTAGAGGGTGCAGCTCCTCCTATTGCCGCCTGGGAGATCAGCATAACTTTCAGTTCTTCTGCTGTTTTCTCCTCCCATGGCAAATTGTCCTTTTTACACTGCTCAATCAGGGCAGTTTTATTCATGGAAAGATACTGGCTCATTTTACTAGCCTCACTGGGTCCCTATTTCTCAGTCCTGAAGTTAACACATATACTGCTTTTGCCAGCTCTATTAGTAAAAAAAACCCTATTTCTGTTTGGAGTGCTTAATCTCACTGTTCAGGATCGCTCCGCTGCCACCATCTGTCAAGGTTCCGCTACTGCAGGGACCCCTTAACCTTCCTTTGGGAAATCTATGCCTCTCCTCAAAGCCCCTCCCGTTCCAGGAGATCAAGTCCTTTTACAGCTTCTAATAGCATAGGTGTAGGCTGTAGACGTGGTGAATAAGTCACTCCAAACTCCAGGGTAAACAACAACACTTTACTATTAATATTAGGGTTTTTACTTAATAGAGTGGTTATAATCCAAAAGCAAGTATGATAAAATAAAACAAACAAACAAACAATTCAATATTCTCTAGTATAACTTCAGACTACCTATTTCCTATGCAGCCAGTTTCTCTTTCTCTCTCTCTGCTTCTCTCTGCTGTTTCTGTGCTGCTGCTTCCAGCTCTCTCCCAGCACACACTAACTGCTAGCTGACCACACCCCACATATATAGTCTTCCCAGGACTGGAAGGTTATAACCATGTGACCTTGCACAGGAGAACTAATTCTTAACTTCTATTGGGCGAACTAAAACTCTCAAACTCCCCCTCCCATCCAAGTGTTTGGGCCTTCAGGCTTCAACAAACTGAAGCCTGTGTAGGCCTCAATCCTTTACAAGCAGGAAGGCACTTTTGCTAACATGGAGCTTACCCCAATCTTGCTGCAGCCCCCATGCCGCATCCCACACCTTTAATCCTAAGGAGCGGATTTTTGCGCAAGGGGGTTTCTGTGAAGAGGAAGATCCAAGAAAGCCCTGTTGTGTGATTGGTGTTGTGTGAGCAGAGTTCTGCTCACGTTTCTCTGGATCCAATCCATTATATTTTTTTGCCAAGCTTTAACACTCTATGAGCCAGGTACCATTTGTGCCAAAGAGCACATTTTTGGCGGACTGTACCCCAGTACACCCATACGTTTAACCAGTAGTTATAAAAGGTCTGCTAGCAAAATTTCATAGCCAAGAGGGAGGACCCTGTTTCCTGGTATAAGTACAATGCCCATGTAAATCTGGGTATCCCTAATAAAGTTCTGGCTGGCTGGGGCTGATGGGGGTTTATTTATTTATTTATTATATTTATACCCTGCCTTTTTTTTCCTGCAAGGAACCCAAGGTGGCTTACATAATCCTCCTCATCCTCCTCTCCATGTTATCCTCACAACAACCCTGTGAGGTAGGTGGGGCTGAGAGTCAGTGACTGGCCCAAAGTCACCCAGTGAGTTTCATGGCCAAGTGGGGACTAGTAGAACCCGGATCTCCCGAGTCCCAGTCCAACACTCTCACCACTACGCCACACTGAGCCCAACAACATCTGGAGGGCCACAGGTTCCTCGCCCCTCATTTAAATCCTCTAAAATTTGAAAATACACTCCCTTCTCAGAACCATACAGAATTTTTGGCTAGATTTTAGATTTTATCAGGTTCAATATTAGGTAGAACTGCCCCCCCCCCCAGTTTGCCAAAATTTCAGAATCCTACCTACAGTTTGTTCAGCATAAAGCTTTTTAAGCCTTAAGTTTGCAGGAACATGGGGTAGCAAATAGGATAGAGTTACCACCATACTCTAGAACTGCTTTCCCCAATTTGGCGCCCTCCAGATGTGTTCGACTGCAACTCCTATCATTCCCAGCCAGCACATATGGAGGGAGGGCACCAGGTTAGGGGGGGGCTGCTGTTTAGTCTATTAGAGGGCACTCTGTGGCTACTCAGCACCTACTCAAAGCCCCAATATCATGATGCCAACTCCCACTCCAACTATATTCTTTGCCTCTAACCTTCCTCCCTAGAGCTCCAGGCCTACTTAGATGCTCTCAGCTTTCCCAGTCTAGTTTACAACCTAGGTATGTATGGTACTGAGACTGCATATGTTGCTTTTATCAATTATCTTCTCATAGAAATTGATGGAGGCAATTGTACCTTATTGATCTTATTCCATCTTCCAGCAGCTTTTGATACCATTGATCACAAGAAGCTTGTGAACATAGGACTTGGTTCATATTTATGGGATCACTCTCAAATGGTTCTACTTGTTCCTAGATGGAAGATTCTAAAAGGATATGATAGTATTTCCTTATTGGAGGCTCTGAGTTTTCTTTTGGGTACTGCAGTACATTTGGTATTATGTTATTGGCTGAGTGGGATGTTAGTATTCTATTTAATGCTCTTTCCAAGGAACAGATGTGTTAGCTACATATGCAGGGCTGGCCTAAAACATTTTGCTGCCTGAGGCCGAACAGCAAATGGTGCCCACCTTCCTATCAAATCAAGGTTCAGAGTACCCAAGGTCAGCAAAATTATTTAGGCACCCAAGGCAGAAAACACCACAAGCACTTCTCCAACCTCCCAGCCAATAAAATTACAATAATATTCATGGGTTCAATAACTTGCAGTTTGCTGCCGTTTCATGACACCTAAAATCAGCTGCCTGAAGCTCTCTCACTCTGCCTAATGGTAGGACTGGCCCTTCACATGCGACATTATCTGGATTGTACTCAATGAATAGGTTACAACTGTACAACAGTGTCTAGAAAGGCATAAATACTAGGTTCTTTTGAGAGCTACTGCTGTGTTGAGATTGTAACATGTGCGATGTGACCCAGGCAATCTCTGGTTCAATTCTTGTTTCAGCTGGGAGCTAATTGGGTGACTCTAGGGAAGCCATACAGGATTTTATATTTTCCGATATAATACATTTTATATGTATTCTGGTATTCCTTTACATATAAAATGTAATCCCTACATATGTATAGGCATGTATAAACAGTACGTGTGTGTGTGTATGCTTACATACATGCATAAGCATGTATGCACAGGTATATTCATATAATTGTACATATTTCTATGGATCTGTTTATATGCAGACCAAAATGCACAGATTGTATTATGCTTCTTAGCAATACTATGAAGTGTTTGCACACATTTATATCATCATCTGACCAGGATGGAACATGTTAATAGATCTAGAAAATAGAGTCACTAGATAATTAAAAAAAAAAAAAACAACTTCTGAAATAAGGGATGTTTATTATATCCAGTACAACTATAATGTTCTGGAATGAGTGATAATTAGCAACTAGAACCTCCATGTTTAGTTATAGTATACCTCTGATGGCCACATGTTTGGGCTGACAATAGAAGATCATTATCATGCCCTACTGGCTATTTTTTCAGGTCTACTAATAGGGCCCTCCACATGCAATTGGCAAGATCAGCATCGTGGCCCACTTTCAAATTAAGGGAAGGCTAACAATCTCACCCCCTCCGGGGAAAAGGGAGGTAATGATTACGCCAGACAATTAAACATATGGCTACAGCAGTGAATGAAAGCGAAGGAGCTCAGTGACACGTGGTATTTTCAAAAACTTTTGAGCAGGAAGCTTACAATAAATGGCGGGGGAGGGCTTCTCGCCGAATAGCGTTGTTTACAAAAGTTACAACCGTTTCCTTCTGAAACTGATCTTAAGGGGGAACTTTTTATTTTTATGCGTTCAAGGGAAATCGCGGAACGCCAAACACCGGAACCGCCACTTCCTCTGATCAACTCTCAAATTCGCTTCCAGTTTCATTAACAATTAAAAAGAAAGCCACCGGAGCCCTACTTTCGCTTGTGAATGTAGCCTCAGAAAATTGCTCCGAAAGTTTATTTCTCTTGCAGAGCTGTACTGCTTCCTCTGTCTGATTCGTTCCTGTTGCAAAATCAGACTTTTAATAAAAGGGCTGGCGTTAGGGGGTTTCTGGTTTGAATTCGCTCCCAAGTTACTTTCTTTGAATATTTGTCAGCCTTAGGAGAGTGGATATAGCAAGCTATTAAATAAAGATCTCTGAAAATACCAGTTTTAATGTTTGCGTTTTTAAATGGCAGTGTTTTTTGTACCTCTTTTGGATCTCTTGATTCTTTCATTTTACATTAGCAGACACAGAGATTCCGTCGTCGCTTTTACTACTATCGGCTTCCAGTCCAATCTTCGTACTGGGGAGGAGGGTTGAGAGAGCTTTCTAATGTGCAAATAGCATTTTTGAAGCTACGGTAATGGATTTAAAAATAAGTAAATGAATTTATTGTTCCTTCCCTTTCAGTGAGGCTTCTTTCATCCCCCCCCCACGCCATTTCGTCCACTGAATCGTTTGTAATTTTTAAAAATCTCCCTCCTTCAATCGCCTCAGTTTTGCACGCCTCCCTGTTTATTTTCCAGCCCTGAGACTGGTTCTCTCCCCCCCCCCCCCTTTAATATTTTGTACGGTGCCAAGCTTGGGAGTTTTCACATATTCGCCTCCCCTTTTCTGACTGCAGCCTCCCTCCCCAGCCCCATCAGAGGAAATATTACAATGTTGCAAGCTGACGTAAGGACATTACAAGGAAAGGGCTACATTTCGGAGTGTTTATGAAAAGCCTCGGTACTGTACTGTCACCAGGGGGCATGCATTAGAATGCATTTCGTCCAACATTTGGAATAATGATCATTTAGCAACCACTACGACCACCACCACCACGACCAAAAAAAAAAAAAAGAAAAAAAAAGAAAGGGAAAAAAAAGCCTTCAGTGAGCTTTGGAGCCCGCGCCAAGCAAAGGAGCCATGCAGCCAAACTTTCGGGAACCCTTGGTTATTTTTCTGACATTGCAAGCTCGCCCTTGAGGATCGCTTATTGAATTCTCCGGGTTTTGTTTTGCTTTTTTTTTTTTTTTTTTTTTTAAATCATTTCCACTTCTCCTGCCGTCTCTGGGCCTGGCAGATTTGCTTTTCTTTGGCAAAAGAGGAGAGAATCAGGCAAGCTACCTAGTAGCAGCAAAGAAGCCGCAGCAAGACGCCCTGCCTTCTTGCTTGTCTCCGCACTCGCTCGCTCGCTCGCTCGCGCTCCCTCTCTCTCTCTCTCTCACACACACACACAGCTCGCTTGCCTTGGGAGTCCAGTGTTGTTTTGAAGGGAGCTAACATGGCGACGGTGCCCGTCTATTGCATCTGTAGGCTGCCCTACGACGTAACCCGCTTCATGATCGAGTGCGACGCCTGCAAGGACTGGTTTCACGGCAGGTAACACAAAGCGATCGGGCCTTCCTCCCCCCCCCCCGCCGCTCTGGGGCAGAGATCCCCCTCCTCTCGCTCGGGGCCTTTCTCCTCTTTTGCTCGCTAGGGCACAGGGAGCGAGGGAGAGAGAGAGAGATGGTGGGCTTGGAGCTGCCGCCGCCGCCGCCGCCGCTCTGTGCAGTTTTCCAACAGGCCTTTTTGGAGAAGAGGAGGAGGAGGAGGAGCCACTCGCCCTTTTCCCTCTCTTGTATTTTTGTTTTGTTTTGTTTTGTAAATTGTCGAGCCCGGGCACACACAATGGACGCCCCCCCCCCAGTGTTATGGGGTTGCGGGAGGCGGGGGAGAGCTATTGTCCTTTCCTCAGGGAGGGGGGAGGGCTGACTGACTGGCTGGTGCTGAGCGGTGTGTTGTTTTTTTTTGTTAAGTATTATTATTATTATTATTTTTTTTTTAGCTACTGCTTTCTGGCCCACCCACCCCCGTTGAGGTCTGACTGGGTGGATTGTGTATTTGTGGGGGGGGGGGAAGTCAAGGAGAAGATTTAAGGTTAGACGCCCCCCCCCCCCGCTTTCTCACTTTCTCCAGAGAAGGCATGGAGGAGAGCGCGGGAGGCGGGCGGGTGGGTGAGAAAAAACGGTTCCACAATGTCTGGCTAAGCGAGAGCTGCCTCCCTGCCTGCCAGCCCGCAAGCGGCGGGGAAGGGTCTCTACGGGCCGGCCGGGAAGGCAGCCACTAGGACTCCGGCAGCGGAGAGAGGCGGCTGCAGGAGGAGTCCGGTGGCTGGAGTGCCCCCCGCCCCTCCTCTCTCCCGCGCAGAGAGAAGGCAGCCACTCGCCTCGCGTCTCCCTGGGGGCGGCGGCGGGGGGGTGTTTCCTCGCCGGATAGGCACACACTGGGCGGCCGGAAGGGCCCCGAGTGAGGACGGGCAGTATATAAAGAGCGTGCGAGCTAGGGCTGGGCAGGCAGGGCTTCCCCCCCCCCCCCCCTGAGAGGAGCCGACAGGAGGGCGCAAGGAAGGGAATCCCCCGCCGCGCGGGCTGCAGAAGCCCGGAGCTGGCGCCGCTTCTTCGCCGCCTCGGCTGGCCTGCGATGTGGAAGAAGAAGCCAGTCCAGGCAGCCCTCCAAGCGGCCGGACCAAAGCCCGTGGCCAGAAGGGACCTGCTGCTCACACCAAAGGGGGGGGGGCAAGGAGAGAGGCTGTCCCTCCTTCTCAGCGCCCTGAGGTAGAGCTGCCCTGTGGAGGCGTCCACAGAGGTTGCAACGTCCCCTTCTTGCACTTTTGAGCCCCCCCCCTATTCTATTAATTTAATTTAAAACGGAAACATATGAAAGGGATGCTGCTGCTTTGAGTCACCCCACCCACCCCAATCCTCCCGCAAACGGGGATCCACAGGAAGATTTGGGGTTCACTGCAGCTCTCCGGGATGGTGATGGTAGCTTTGGCTGTGTCTCTTCAGCAGCAGCAAAGATGGTTTTAATTCTCCTTGTCCTCCGCTGACTGTGGAATCTGAGACAATGTAACGCGCGGAAGGGCTGGAAACTCCCTCGGCCACACGTTCAGCCTCGCTTTTGATTTGTATTGGATGTGTCAAGGAGCAGGCTCTCTCCCCCCCGCAACGCGCTTTTGTCGTGCTTCTTGGCTTTAATTATCGCTTCACCTCACCCGAGCCGTTCCAATTGTCTTATTGTAGCGAGAGTCTGGATGTGTGATGGTCCTGATCTTTGTGCCTCGCTGTGGAGGTTTTGTGTTGCATGCGGAAGGCAGGCGCGTCGCTTATAAAAAAAAAATTGGAGCTGCAGGGAGGATGCAGGGTGGGTGGGTGGGGGGGGGCGTTGTATAGACTTCAGCTGGATTTCATACGATTCAGTTTTAGGCAGATTGAAAAGTAGATCTTGTGTGGAGACCGAAGGACCTCAGATGCAGGCAAACGACACTGAAAGTGAGGCATGGGACTGCCCCAGTTACGCTCTTTATCAGCCTTTGATTTGTTCCCACGTGTTTCTCTCATCTACATCAGTTGGACTTGAAAATATTTAATGTCTGGTTGTTGTACCCCGTATGTAATTAGGATTGTGGTAGGAGTCTAGCAGCTGGTCTGTGTGGAAGCTTCTCTCCTGAATTATTTCACGGTGGCTCGCTGCTTTAGTAAAGCTGAACTTACTTGCAAGTGCAACTTGGTTTCTTGGGAGCAGGAGAGAAGGTATCAACGGCAGGTTGCTACTCCTGAAACTCAATTTCAAGGACAAGGATGATTGCCTCCCGGCTGAGGAATAGAGAAGGTAGCTTTAAACTAACTGTCACGACAACTTTGTGATTGCTTTCTTGATGATTAATGCTTTTACATTAGCCTGTAGTAATGTATTTATTTTATGGCTTTGTCCACTGTGTACTGTGAATTGTTTAAAGAATTTGATATGATCTGGTTGGCGCTAACAATAGTTAGAGAGCCAGTGTGGTATTGTTGTTATCACCCAGCCATATATCTACTTCACAGGGTTGTTGGGAGGATAAACATGGGGTGTGGACCTGTATTTATTTTATTTATTTATTTATTTATTTATTACACTTTTAGACTGCCCAATAGCAGAGTTTAGTTCTCTGGGCAGTGAGTGTTCTGGTAAATTCAAAACATAAGATATAAAATCACAAATAAAACAAAGATAAAATAGCACAATGTAAAATCAGCAGCAGTTTTATTGCTTTATTTTGTATGCCGCCCTACAACAAAAGGTTCTCAGACTCAGAGTGGTTCACACAATAAACAACAAGTAAAAATATCTACACATCTAAAATGCCTGGGAAAAGAGACATGTCTTTGCCAGGCTCCAAAAAGATAGCGTGAGCTTCAAGAGAGCCTTCTTAGAGCGGGTATTTCATAAAAACAACAAGTAAAAATATCCACACATCTAAAATGCCTGGGAAAAGAGACATGTCTTTGCCAGGCTCCAAAAAGATAGCATGAGCTCCAAGAGAGCCTTTTTGGAGAGGGTATTTCATAAACAGGGCACCACAATTTTGAAGGCAGTTTCTCCTGTAGCCACTTGCTTAACTTCATTCAGTGGGAGCTTCCAGTAGAGAGCCTCTGAAGACATGACCTAAAGGTGCAGGCAGGTACATATCGAAGGAGACATTCCTTTAGAAGGCCTTAAAGGTCAACACCAGCACTTTGAATGGGTCCAGAAACAGATTGGCATCACAGGGCCATATTGACCAATCCCAGTTAGTAGCCCAGCAGCTTTATTTTGGACTAACTGAAGTTTCCAAACCAACTCCAAAGGTAGCTCCACAGCCAATGCATTGCAGTTATTCAGCTGGGAGGTTACCAGAGCACGGATAACTGTCAGCAAGCTTTCACAGTCCAGACAGAATTGCAGCTGGTATATTAGCCTAAGTTGATAGAAGGCACTTCTAGGAACCGAGGACACCTGTGCCTCATGACACCCCTAAACTGTGTATGGGATCGTTCATGGGGAGTGCAACTCCCGCTCAAACATGTTGAACATTTTATTTATTTATTTATTTATTATATTTATACCCCGCCTTTTTTCCTGCAAGGAACCCAAGGCAGCTTACATAATCCTCCTCTCCATTTTTATCCTCACAACAACCCTGTGAGGTAGGTTAGGCTGAGAGTCAGTGACTGGCCCAAAGTCACCCAGTGAGTTTCATGGCTAAGTGGGGACTTGAACGTGGATATCCCAAGTCCCAGTCCAACACTCTCACCACTACGCCACATCATTGAGCGAGGCAGATTCAGATTCACTTGCTAATGGTACCTCTGTCTTGTCTGAAATGAGCTTCAGTTTATTGTGCCCTCATCCAGTCCATTGCATGCTGAGGCACCAGTTCAGGACATCCACTGTATCACCTGTATTAGATGAAAAGGAGAGAGCAAGAGAGCAGGGTCCATATACATACTCAGCCCACCTCCCCCAGAGGTTTCATATAGATGTTAAATAGCATGGGAGGTAAAATTGTTCCCTGTAGGAGCCCATGATGTAATTGCCATGGAATGTGCAGTAATCCCCCAGCGCCACCTTCTAGAAATGGCTATGCAGATAGGAATGAAACCTCTATAAATCAGTAACCCCACAACTCAGATAGCAGACCCAGAAGTTTACCATAGTCAATGGTATTGAACGCCACTGAGAGGTCCAGGAGAGCCAACAGGGGTAAAAACAGTGCAGCACATAACAAACAAAAAACAGATGTAAAATCACCTGCAAAAAATAAATCAGCAAAGAACTAAAGGTACTGAAATATTTCTTAAAATGCCTGGGGAAATAAAAAGGTATTTGCCTGGTGCCTAAAAGACCATAACTTAGCATTTTTGGCGAGGGCATTCCAAAGGTGAAAAGGCCCTTTCTCTTGTATCTACCTGCTTCACCTCATTTGTTGGGGATATCTGTAGAAGGGACCTTAGGGTCCAGGTGGGTAAATATGTGTATAATGTCTGGAGCTCCTTGGAGGAAAGCCAGGATATAAGTGTATTAAATACATAATATATTTATATATTGCTTATTTTCCTATTATATTTAGCCTATTTTTTTTTTTGTATGTTAGTACTAAATATCCATCTTGCTTTGTGTCTTTAGTTTGCTGTATATGCAAAAGCCTGGTTTGCTATCAAGCAATTAATTGGCGTAGTGGTGAGAGTGTTGGACTGGGACTCAGGAGATCCGGGTTCTAGTCCCCGCTTGGCCATGAAACTCACTGGGTGACTTTGGGCCAGTCATGGACTCTCAGCCTAACCTACCTCACAGGGTTGTCGTGAGGATAAAATGGAGAGGAGGAGGAGGAGGAGGATTATGTAAGCCACCTTGGGTTCCTTGCAGGAAAAACAGCGGGGTATAAATGTAATAAATAATTAATTAATAAATAAACAAACATACTTATAAGGATTGGCTAACCAAATATATTGTTGTATATCAAACATACAAAGAACCTAGAAAGGAAGAAGAAACAGCAAGCATTGAGCAATATGAAGAAACTTAATGAGATTAAAGTATTGTTCAATAGTCTTGAAATCGTAAGGGCACAATCCTATTGTGATGCCCAGAAGCCCCCCCAACCTTGGAGACTTATGGTCATCCTATAGCAGAATGGGAGGAGTGGTGGAGGCAATCTTCACCTCCCCATCCTCCCGTGCTGCATATTTTGCTAGACAGACTTTTTTTGCTGGGGCGTTTCGGAGGCTGGAGAGACCTCAGGATAGCTCATATCCTGGCTTCTCCAGTCTCCTCTCCTCCCCTCCTGTCCACTGAAACACCCCCTTCCCCCCCCCCCTCTGAGGTCGAGTTCCCAACGTCATAGAGGGGCTGAGTTGGCATGGTTCTTTCCACACCGGTTGCGAGAAGGGAGTTGGAGCTCCGATTCCCATCTCCGAGGTCGGAGTGCTGTCTCTGTCCTTGAATCTGGGAATCTGAAATATCCTATGGCTTCTCAGATGCTGTCTAGAGGTCATAGGGTTGCTCCCTAAGTCATTTTAAACCGTGAAAGGCTTCTTTTCATACGCTATAGTTTATGATAGGATAACCTCAGCCACGCCCATGCATAGTTTGGTGCACCTAAGCCCATTAGTTTCAGTAGGCATAGGCTCTGCAAGTGGGATAGGACCAAGTTGTAGACGGCCTGAGAGCAGACATCAGACATAGCAGGTGTTGTGCAGGGCTGCCCTACCATTAGGAAGAGAAAGCAACTGCCTCAGATGGCAGCTGTCAGCCATTCCTCCTGATAGTAGCCCAGGGCATGCCCTCTTGTTGGAGGACAGAGCTGTAGGTTCCACATGACCTGGTCTGCACCTACTAAACTAACCTGCTGCCCTCAGGTATGGTGGAGGACAATGTCCCACTACCCGTCTCGAAGTAAAATTCAGCTGCTAGTCCAGTTCATTCCTATATTTGGAATGGGGGAGGGCACCATTTTGTCTTTTGCCTTAGGCAGCAAAACACCTGGTGATATGTAACATCCCCCCCACACACCTTAACTTGGAAATGTTAACTAACTACACTCCCATAGAGATTTGCACACTCCCTATAATCAAAAATCTAAGGGTATAAAATATGTGGTGGTTAAAGTTATGGAATTTGTTGGGTCATGGTGATTTTTTAAAAAAATTTTTTGGAGGGTACATTATTTTACTTAAATACATGTACATTGCATGTATAATTTCCTTTTCTGCCAACCATGCACTCCAAGTGACATCAATAAGAAACAACAAATACAAGAAAACATATGCATTTTTCTGAGAAAACCTGTTTAAAATACTCAGGGATATTTTCTTCCTATATATGGGGCATTTTATTCATTTATGTATTTTTAAATAAATACAGCCTATATACACTTTAACTGTGGCCTACATATGCTTTAAAGACAAATATAACAAATGTGAGTTAAAAATTTGCAGGCTGTTCATGCAGTTGTAAGATGAAACCTTGAACAAACATTTCAAGACTGAGTATATGGCTTGCCCCTACATTGTGTACATAATGTAACGTATGATGGTCTATTCCTCTGGTCCTTCTACCCATTTTTTAAGGGGTGAGGGTCACAAGGTTGAGTAGAATATTCAGGATATATAAGCGTACATCTGTGCTTGCATTACACATTATACCTTATGCACAATGGAGCGGACACATGTTTGTTTGCTGCTACATTACAGGTAAAGGAATGTAGGCCAGTGATTGTGTGAACCAACCCCAAGTTACTTCTAGCTACAAAAAAAGAAAAAGAAAATGAAAAAAAAAGGGTGTGTGTGTCTGTTACTGATCAGCCTTACCTTCTGCTTACCTCTCTGTGCCTGCATTATACATGTGCGGCCCTATACAGTATTGGCATATCCAGGGATATGCAAGCAAAAAAATAAAATCAATGTGAGTGCCCATGCTAAACAAGGTTTGTGTGAAATAACTTTGGTGAGTAATTGATGGCTGGGCAGGATACAAAATAAATAAATATATGCAGAAAATAATGAGATGGCAAATGTAACATGGTATTAAAAACACAAATAATAATTTGTGTTTATTTGAAAATCATAAAGGTAATATTAAATATAGACAATGGTGGGATGTTGTTATGGCTCTTTTAACTGATTATAGGAACCTGCCAGGATAATACTCTGTGCACACAGGATGCTGTGAAATGTAATTTGAAAACAAGAAGATACTGCATACAGTTCTCTCCACGGATAACAATGATCTTCTTTTCAGTAGTTCTTCATAGGAGTTCTTCATATGTTGTTCTGGAAGCTGCAGCTAGTGCAGAATGCAGCATCTTGGCTATTGTCAGGACAGGAGCTGCCCCTTTTAAGCATGTAATTCCTTTGCTGAGGGAACTGCGCTGACTTACTACCTATTTACAACTGGGCCAGGTTTAAGGTTTTATTACTAGTATATAAAGCCTAAACACTAGGGTTGTATAATCGAGCCTCGCCGGGGCAGAACGAAGCTGAAATTGGCCCCGCTCACGCCCGGCGAGGCCTTACCTTTTCTTCGGGGCGGCTCACCCACTCCGCGGCGAGCTGCCCGCGTGGCCCGTCCCGTCACTTGACACGACGGAAACCTGCGCAGGTGCGCTGGACCCCTGTGGCGCGTTCTGCGCCTGCGCAAGGTCCCGTCGCGTCTCGGAAGCGACGAACGGGCCGGAGCAGCCCGATCGAGCGGCGCACCGCGCCGCTCAGAAGATAGAGTCGGGTCGGTGCCAACCCCGAAAATCGACTCGGAGGCGCCGACCCGGCTTTGATCCACCGCTATAAACAACTTGGGGCCAGGATATTTGAGAGAGTGCCTTCTCTCTTACCAGCCTGCCCAGTCACTGAGGTCATCAGATGAGGCACTTCTGGTGGTTCCACATGGACCTACTGTCTATTTGGAGTCCACTTGGAGAAGAACCTTGAGTGTGTTGGTTCCCTCAGGCAGGCACGAATATTGTTTTGTTTTTGGCCCCTGCTGAAGACATTTTTATTTAAACAAGCCTTCCCTGACTAATCAGCCATGATTTTATTGGCATAATTTGATTTTAAATATTTTAATTTTGTGTTTTGATTCTTTCTTATTGTTCACCCCTCGGGAATTTTATTAGATATAGAGTGGTATATAGATCCTGTAAATAAATAAAATAAATAAATCAGTTGCTAGGGTCAAAACTGTGTATGTGTGTAAGAAAGAGGAACATACAGGTATTACCAATCTAACTGATGAATGATAAGCTTATTTGGAAGTGTCCTTGATCATAAGTTTTGAAAATTTATTTTTTCTACGATCTACAGGTGGATCTAGCATTCAGTTCAGATCAATTCTGAAAATACAGTTTGATTTGCTTGTTAATGGATTTCAAAAACTACAAACAAAGAGAAGGGGGCAAACACCATTATAGTAAGAGAAATATACAGAGATAGCTATGGTCTTTCAGGCCATGTCATTCAGAGCTTGTGGATTCATGATCTTAGTGCTAGTTATTGAAGAGGTTGTTGGCTTCTTAGTAGAAAGAAAGAAGCAAAGACACCTGAAGATATCAGTGGAACTTAGAACATTTTAAATAATTCCTCACTTGGAATTTCTGATCGGTCAATAATGAACATGTTCAAAACTCCCCATTTAAAAGGGTTTAAAAGAATGGTATGTCAAAGCAATTCAGACAATTAATAGTGTTTCATTTTATATTCTGGATCAATACTTATTTGTAGAGATGAAATAAATGTGTCATCACCACCGAGCTGAACCCCCAAATCACCAGTGCAGATTCTGGGTGCAGGTTCTGGGTTGAGAGATCTGTCAACTTCTGTCTATGTAGTAGTTAACCATGGATAAGCCCAATTGAAAGCAATAGGTCTTGAAGTTAGTCATGACTAATCTCTTTCATTGTTTAAATATGTTGCACATCCTGCTAAAACGGTACATCAAAACTACATCCCACTAAAAGTACATCCCACTAAGTTCAGTGGGACTTACTTCCAAGTAAATATTCATAGGATTGCAGACTTAGGATCTGACATCTTGTTTTTGAAATATTATATTTGATACAAAATTTGATATCATTAAGAGCACAATCCTATTGGATAGATGCTCATAGCATGGAGGGCTCAGATCTCAGAGCCCTCCATCCATCCTAAGCCCTGCTGGCAAGAGCTCAACAGGGCAGGAGGAATGGCAGAGACGTTTTCACCTCCCATTCCTCCAAAAAGTGTATTTAACTTTGAAGAGGCCCCTGAGCCCATCTAACTCACTTATAGGGATGGGAGTTGAGAGGCCTTTGGATCCAGTGGATCCATGGCCTCTCCTCTCTTTTTCCCTCCCATCCCCTGGCATGATCCTGTCCATCTCTTTCCTTCTTCCCAAGGTTGGACCCCGGACCTTGAGAGCAGAAGCCACCATGGAACTTTTCACTATGGCTAGAGGGTGGGTGGAAACCCCCCACTCAGATTTTCCTTTCTGAGGTCGTAGCTCTGTCTATGGCCTCAGAAGGGTAAATCATCAACATCTTATGGCACCTCACAGTCTAGGGGCCAGAAAGATTGACCTCTAAGTATTGTATTCTATACATAATATTTAATAATAATTACATCACAATATTTTGAAGGCAATCTGGTATTCAGTTATTTTTACTCTAGACCAGGGGTTCTCAACCTGGGGGGAATTTTAGGGTTTCCGGGGGGGGGGGGAATTGGGACCACAGGCTCAAACTGTTGGAATACTGATCTTTCTACAAATTACCATTCTACAGATTGTACATAATCTATAGGACATCACACCTTATTGTATGGCACAGATTAAGTCAGACAATCTTGGAAAGGGGGGAATTACATTCTGACATGTTGAAGAGGGTGCATGGGGCAAAAAAGGTTGAGAACCACTGCGCTAGACTGAATATTCACCAGCACTGGACAAATATTTCAGAATATTTTTTTAAGTGCACAGGAATTGAAAATTTATACAGTAATACCTTGGATTGCAAGTAACTTGGTTTGAGAGCGTTTTGCAAGACAAGCAAATTTTTAAATATTTATTTAATTTTTTTTTTACTTGATATACAAGCGGTGTCTTGCAATACAAGTACTGTAGTACGGCTTAAATTAAAAATCTCTGTACAAATTTTTTTTGGGGGATTTCGTTTTGATATAAGAGTGTTTTGGATTACAAGCACGTTTCCAGAATGAATTATGCTCTCAATCCAAGGCATGACTGTATTTGAAAGCCAGATTTGAATTTGTTGGTAGAGGAGGAGTAATCTTCAAGCTTTCCAAAGAAATTAACTACCTTGAACCATTCCAGTAAGATTTATGTAGCCGTTTTACCTGCACATTGTTGAAAACGATATTGTGTCCTCTCTTGCTGAATTGGCTTGTTCAAAATATAAAGCACCAGCACTCAATGAATTCTATAGTTTTCCAATGTGCTTTCTAGAATGGTCTAAATATATAAGGTGATTTGAGTCACTGAAACAAATAGAAAGATAAAAGGATTTGGTGCTTATAGAACTGTAATGGGTTATTTCCAATAAATATAAATGACATGCACAATGTTATGAGGAGCTACAGGCCATGGGCAAGAATGGGCTCTTTTGAAAGAATGAGAAATTTACAGGAATCTATGCCTGTTTCATAGCATTTTGTGAACTTACTAATGTATTTTACAAAAGAATAAGGTATATTTCCTAAGAATTGGACACATTTTATGAAGGAAAGGAATAACTTATTTTATCAGTAGAAACTTTTCAAGGATGAGAGGTATTGTATTAGCAGGTTGTGGCCTTCGTTCTGGAGGTTAGTGGTACTGCCTTATGGTAGAGTTTGGCCACTTGGTCTATATAAGAACAGTCTGAAGAGGAACTGCCTGGCTGAACCATAAGAAAGCAAGTACCTAGTTCTAAACTTCCTATAAAGTCCCTACCTCTCTTGGTAGACTATGCAAATAATTGTTCACTATTATTTTGAAGGACACCACAATAGACTACATTAGAGCCATTAGATACGGTTGACTGCAAACTAAAATACAAGAGCACATGGATAGAACCAGGGACTTTGGGGGAGGTGGGGGTGGAGAGAGGGATAGCTAAAGATCTATTTTTCATAAAGAGATGCCCCTGGGAATGAGGGACATGAACAATGTGCAAAGAAAGATTGAGTACACAGAACCTTAACTGATGCAGTTTATTTACATAATCCTAATTTCTAAAAATCTGAATTAATTTTGGTCAGTAAATCTTGTGAGTCACTTCAACACTCTTGTTGTTGTTGTTGTTAAACAGTGAGTGCCACATAGTGGGGTGGTGTTGATGTTTTCTGCCCTATAAATGTGGAAGGCTTGATCCTGTCCATATTTTTCTCTACTGAGATTAGTAGTAAACTTTAGGGGCACAATCCAATTCTAAAGTGGATGCAATGCTCATACATGGACATTTGCCATAAGGCCGTCTATTCTTCTCTCCCCTCTGGAGCAGGAGTAACTTACATCATGTGGGGAAGAAGGGCTGGATGAGGTTATAGGAGGCACACATATACCTGTTCCATTGCCTGTATTCAGATGTGTGTACGAAGGTGGAAGGGGAAAGTAGACCATAGGATCATAGAGTTGGAAGGGGCCTACAAGGCCATCGAGTCCAACCCCCTGCTCAATGCAGGAAACTAGAGGAGGGGTCTCTCATCCAAGTAATAACCAGACTTGACCCTGCTTAGCTTTCCATGCTCAGACAAGCTGAGCCAGCGTGAGCCACAGGCCTGTATAGACAAATATAGTTGTGCCTGTGGATGGACTGGAATCTGAAAATTGGGGAGTGAGGGTGAGTTCCTATTGGAATAACCATAACTGTAATTGATGTGATTTGGGCCAGTTTTGCGAGATCTGGAAATGATACCCTCATTACACAAAGAATTAGTTACTGGGCAATTTATTCCTATAGTGTGGCCTTGCTGTTCATACAAGCAGAGAAGGAAAAACACAATAGTCAGCTATTTTGTATTCCACATATTTTGCACCTTTTTAGAATGCTGCCCAGATATCAAACATGTATCCTGCAGCAATTTCTAGCATGACAGTCTGAGGTTTACTGTGATGGGGCATCATCATCATCAGGCGATCACTCGTGACCGAGTAAGATTGTCTTCCGGGATAAAAGGAGGAAATTCTAAAGAAGATTGTGTAGACTCTAGCGATGGGTCCGTAAGTGACTGTGGAGGCCAATTCTAGATCCACACAGCTTCCCACAGTGAGGACACAGGTTACCAGATAGAAGATGGTCCTGTAAAGGATTCATTTGACGTGCTTTTCGCTTAGCACGTTTCTCCCTTTCACCTTGCACTCGGGCTTCTTCAAAGTCCATGGAACCTTTGTGAAAGGCCAACCTCCATTTAGTTCCTTCTTGACTCAGCATAACTATCAACGAAAAAGTTCTTGATTTTTTTTAAAAAATATTTAAATTGTTCAAACAATGTATATAAAACAAATAAAAAGACATACATAAAAATAATACAGTGCACCCATCACCTTGGGACCAAAAGTTAATTTCTATATTAACTTTTTACTCAATATTATTTTTTACTCCATTATTACTCAATATTCCAAAAGTACATCATATCTTGACATGGCTTGCTCCCTTTTCCCTCTTCTAATACATAGTCTAAAAATAGTCCCCAAATATCCTTAAACCTATTTTTCTTTAATTGTTCCTTTTACATTTAATACTACAAGTTAATTTATCATTTAAGGCAATATCCCACACCTCCTTATACCAATAACGTTCTTGATTTTTAAAAAACTTATTCCAAGTGCACATATATTCTGAAAAATTCAGCACCTTCTCTTAGGAATCCAAATAGCCAACATACACACAGTAAGTAGAAAATATGGGTTTATGGATGTTAATTTCCCCTCCATCATGTATGGTGGCTCTAGTGCCCAGTTGGATCTCCTCTGCCAAAATTTTCCCAGAAGAGATTTTCTGTTCACTTCAATGGAGGGAGAAATGCTGCATTTGCAAAGGGATGCACTCATGCCTTCTACACTGAAGTGAAAGGGTCTTCTGTTTGCATTAGTAGTCCAGGTATGTATATGGGGCTCTGGATGGGTGAGTAAGGCAATTCATACATATGAGGTAGGAGAAATCTACCCTCAAGGCAGGGGTAGAACACTTATTCAGTAGTGAGAGCTTCCTTTGCACAGTCTACAGGCTCATGTAAGAAATGTACCCCCTCCCATTGTTTTTAGTGTAAGTTTCTAACCCTTGTGATTGCATACTCTCCAATTGCCCCATGGCCCCTTTAAGCAGGAAGGGAACAGACCAAGGATGCTGCCTCTGACCAGGCCCCCAGGTAAGATGCATTGAAGACATTTGTACTTACTTCCGAGTAACTGGAAGGATTGCACTGTTTGTTTTAACTTAATTCAAGTTAGTTAAATGATGTAAGGTTATTCCAATTTAAGTGTTTCTTTAAATCTAAATTGTGTGAATAGAGCACAAAAAGTGCTTTAAATTGGGGCCTTTCCACAATAACAAACAACAAAGCTGTTCAGCCCCTGAAAGTTACTCCTTGTGCTTAAAAACCAGAGCTCTAGAGGTGTTGGAGCAAAACGCTGAAGGGGCTCAATGCTGAATTGAAGTTCATTTTATTTCAACAACCCCAGTATGGTTGCTGAGTTCAACTGTAAAGATTTTTCAAGAGGTCAGATTTCACATTTGACTCTTGGCAACTTCAGAATAAGATGTTGCAAAAATAATTGCAACATATTCTCAAACTGTATTTTGGCAGTTATATTATTAGATGTACAGTAAATAAAATATGCAGATAAGGTGTGGCCCTCTGGCTCTAAATCAGTTTTTAGCCTTAGTACTCTAACCACAAGGGGCGGGGAAGGCATTTCTCAGTAGTCGCACAGGCCTATGAACTGTGCAAGGAAGTGTCGTTTCATATGGTGTGTAGTCTGTGTACTGTAGGGGGTACTCAGCGACTTCCCTGATTTAGAGACAATTTGGAAAGCTTGTATCGCCAGTGTGTCTTTTTTCACAGTGTTTTGTACATTGATGGTTTGTTTAAGCTTTTCTGCTATCTGATTTGTATTTTCCATAAGAATGGCATGCTTTTGAGTTCAAAAGCAAATTATCATTTTTGCTGGAACATTTCTTTAAAACTAAAAAAAATGTGTTACAGTTGACAATGGCATTCATATTCTTTCTGAATTTCATGTGAAATTGCAGCAATTATAATGTTGTAGAAGTAGCATAATACTCTTATTGCAGTATAATCCCAATTAATGCACAACTCCCAGCAGGCCAAAAGTCTGTAACTTTAGCCGATAATGCTTTTCTTTTGGGGGTAAAAAAGAAACAATGTGTTGCATGTGCTTAACACTTCTTTGATAAAGATGGCTGTTCAGTATTCAAAATGATTACCGTATGTAAAGATGTGAAATGGATCCAGAAAATTTGCTGCTGCACAGTTAGACTGGACCAAAGTTTGTATTTAATGGACTTACATTAATTTTATTGCTTAGGCTGTGTTTAATGGCTGTGTTTAAAGAACATATGTCTTTGCTTTTGTGGGAACCAGTTGCTCTATGTGAGAGTGATTTGAAGCATTATCACACCAAAGGTGAAAAGGAAACAAGTTATTCAAGGATGTCTTTTAGTATATGTGTAGAAACAAGGTTAAGGAATAGCCTTGTTGTAAGTGTGGACCCAAGGGCAGAAGCTTGGAAAAACATTCCCAGAGGCAACAAGCTTATTTGGTTTACAGGAGTCATGTTTGTGCCACTGTTCTCTATTGGTGATCATTCAGAGAATTATACACTTCATAAAAGATTAATTATTATCTGTTCCTCCAGGCCAGTCTACCAAATTTTAATTCAGTTGTGATACAGATTTTGCCTATCAGGGAAAAAAAAGTATTTTCAAATGTACTGTGTGAGAGATTCTACATTTTAATCAGCCAGGCTGGTGGGGACTAGGAAGAGGGCCTTTTCTGTGATGGCCCCCAAGTTATGGAACTCCCTCCCCAGTGACCTTCGCCATGCCCCCTCCTTGATGAGCTTCCAACGTGCTTTAAAAACATGGTTTTTCAGGCGGAAATATGGGGTGGGTTAGGATTTTTTAAAAAACCTTTTATATTGTTTTAATTGTGTTTTAATGGTGTTTTAATGGTGTTTTATTGTATTTTATTCTGTTGTACATTGCCCAGGGTGGCTGGGTGACTGGCCAGACGGGCGATTTAAAAATATAATAAATAAATAAATTAATATCATGTTTGGTTTTTTAAAATTTAGTTTTTAAAATGTCACCTTATACAATAACAGACATATCCATCAGGATTTAAAATATATCATGAAAAACATAGAACATGATTTTAATGTTACATTTGGGGGTGGGGGGACATTGTATGTTAGGTATATGCAGTAAAATACACATTCAGAACCTGCTCCATTGTCTGGAGAATAGAGCAGCTTTCAAGAATGCAGAAGTTGGCTTTAAAACAGACCAAACATAATGTACACTAATTAATACCACTTTAATTGAAACCATTAACATAGCCTTATGGCATGTCATTTATATCAAGTGGTGGTCAAAGACCTAGACCTTGAGGTCCTAAATGTGGCCTTATAATACTTGAACACAGACTATAATTTTAAAGGGCATGGTTAAGTTTGTGCTGTCACATTGTTGACATGACAGATGGGAGCATTCCCATTACTACGAACTGCAGTCCAGCCATTATGGTAAAGGTGAGCGGATGTAATGGCTATAAAGCAAAAACTATGGGCAACTTTCAGCTATTAGCCTTGGATTATGTCTCAATCCAATAGACCGCAACGATATCCACCTATTTAGATTGGGTAAAAAAGAATGTGAAGCTTCAGGAACTCTTTGCTAAACATTTGGCATGCCAGGCAGGACATCCATCTATTTGGTCTGGGTACCAGTGTGATATCTGTGGCCAAATCAGTGATATGGATTTTTTCTGGAAAATGTTGAATAGGAAAATATTCCAGATTTTCCCCCAGTACAAATTAGGTTCATTTGCATATGAAAAATTCCAGTTTGCATCAGAAAATGTTTTAATGCCATACAGAGATCCAGTTTATTTATTTATTTATTTTACTTGTATTTAGTAAACAACATGTTAAAAAATGTACCTCGTGTTCCCCCCAATACATCACAAGTATTTGACCTAAAATATGTGAGGGGGGAAATTAAAGCACACTTAATGACCTGGTTTGAACATAATGACAGCAAATCACGGCCATTTTGAATATTCAACCCCCAATCCGCAGTTGCTACATGATGTCCAAACCTAGACACTGTAGGCTAATCATGTAGGATAAACAACCCACAGTTAATCTACAGTTAGTAGTTAGGTTAATGATTTGTGCTGTTATGTGTGAATAGCCCCAATGTGATTTAAATGTTATAGTATGTAGAATTTTTTATTGGAATACAGTACTTGTGAAAAATGTAAAGGCAATAGCATGTACTTCCCTTATGTTGTTTAAAAAACAGTAACAAAGGTACTGAAAACTGTTGACACGCTAATTAATTTTAGCAATCCAAAGAACTGTGCATATGCTAACAACCACTCATCTATTTCAATAGAGTTCAACTCTCTTCCACTAAGGTTGTTGGGGCACCTTCAGTTCCGTTGTCACTACTTATAAGTTCCATTTCACTCAGAGACTTAGATGTATTTCAATGACATATATGAATTCTCGCATAGTTGCTAGGGATAATCACCTGAAAAACATTAATTACAACTTTGAAACTGCCAAGCTTGCCTAATATTGTATTTGCAATGGGCATACATTCATTTTTACTAATGAACTTATGAAATGGAAAATTCTCTGTGGAAAAATAAAGCACTGGAGAAAAAAATCATGCATGCACACACACACTTAACGATACCACAAGGAGAGGAGCCACGCTTTGTCCTGGTCACACTGCTGAGCCAAAAAAGACGAAAGAGAGACAGAGGACGGGGAGACGGGGGCTTAAATGAGCCCCCTATCTCCCCGCCCCGGCTAAGCCCTATTAGCTCAGCCGGCAGTGACCTGGCCTGATATCCGACTCCCCATCCCTGCCCCACGCACAAAGCTTCTCCCCAACCTCAGAATGTGGGGCCGGGGGGAAGTCCATTTTGGATAATTTCCCACCCCACATCACTGGGCCAAATATGTCTATCCAATATTGGCCTGCCTTGTTTGTTTGTTTGTTTGTTTATTATATTTATACCCCACCTTTTTTCCTGCAAGGAACCCAAGGCGGCTTACATAATCCTCCTCCTCCTCTCCATTTCATCCTCACAACCCTGTGAGGTATATGTACCTACAAATGCAGCTTATTTGTCATTTTGACAGGAAGCACGATCATAATAGCATAATAAACAGGGTGCCATAAAGTGAGGAAACAAATTGCTTACACCAGAAGTGTAAGCAAGTCACAGAAGGGCAGGTTTATGTTTTGCAGGGAATTCTTAAAAGCACAAGTACAGCAAATGATATAAAGGGAAGTTCTTTTCCTGGTTTCCATTTTGGTTGGCTCAGTTTCAGGATTATTGCTGCTGCTGCTGCTGCATAGCTCAATTATTACCGTTTCTATTTTAACTGAATGCCATTTTGGAATGAGTTGTGATTTGTTCACACTTGTGCTCCTTTTTAAAAATGCAAAATAACTTTTTGTTAATGGTTTTATAATCCAGTCTTCTTTTCTCTTGTGCAGCAAATTAAATGTATATATCGTATCTTAGACAAATGAGCTCTTGTAGGAAACATGTGCTCACTGAAAGCACTGTACTTCTGTGCAGTTTGGCATAGACTTAAAATAGCTGTTAAGTGACAAGCTAATGTGATCTTATAACCACGTGTCAGAAAATGTAAGCTCTTATATGTATTCTACCAGAATCAACAAATCCAGATGCAATTACAGTTTCTGAAAAGCTGCTTCATATAGAATATTGCCATGTGGGTTTTTTTTTTTTTAAGTCCTTTAAAACGAGAAAATTATTTAAAAAGGACATCTCTGTTTTCCCTAATTTTTCTTCCCATGGTAGTCTTGAAAAACAGATAATGCAAACAGTCTCACTGCATTGAATATAAAGGAGATGTGCTGATTTCAACTAGCTAAGGAGGATCTTGAACCAATGTTCCGGGTATTTGATTCAAATGCATTTTGTGTGTGTGATAGTTGTCTACCTTTAATATAAATGGTGATAGAAGTAATGTGCAAGCTGTAAAACGGCCAGAAAAGAAGTGTGAAGAGTCTGAATTGCACCAATAATGAGCTGATCATTACCGGTACTAAAAGAAAGGTGAGTTTCTGATATACGGTAACCATTTTTCACTTATTCCCCGGGGCAGGTGCAAACACAAACAAATCATGATCCATAAGGCAGCAGGCACAGCATGATATTGCACACACACATGCCTAATTCTACAAGGTGGCGCCCAGCACCTTTTTATATGGGATTCTGTAGGAGTTTGCAAAAGTAGTACTAGGTCTGGATGTTGAGGTTTCTCCCACATCCCCATATTTACAGTAGGATATCATCAGAACAGTCTTAAAAATAACTTCTTAGAGCCTACCTACTTTCCAATCTATCTGCTTGCCTATGTCCACCCCTCGATGTGTATCCCTTTCAACTTCTACCCTTCCTTCACCCATTCTCTTTCTCCTTGTTTCTCTTCACTGTCCATCCCATGCAGGGCAATGAAATGTACTAATTCTGCAGCTAGATTGAACTTTACTACACTACTACAGCTATTTCCATTGGGAGAGCTGGCTAAGTCAGCTCCAACAGCATCTTGGTGTTGGTTTTTGGCCGGGGGTCTAAGCACCATAATGTTGAAGGGACCACCATGATACTATTGTGGTCTCAACTTCAGGGTTTTTAGCAGTGGAAGAAGATATGATAGCAACACACTAAATTCATTTCTAAGAAGATAAAGGGAATCGGGGTCCTTTATATTTGGGAGAGGCCATTGCACAGGCACTCTTTCCCAATGAGTGTTGCATTGTTTCCCCACTGTTTGGAAAGTTTTGCTGTAAGGACCTAAGGGAGGGGAAACTAGCTCTTCCAGGGGCAAAGTGTGTATCTATCTGCCCCCTTCCCCGAGCAGGCACCAAGCTAATTGTCCCACAGCATCAGCAGGCCTTTGATTGCTAGATTACACTACTCTGCAGAGCCCGGATTATAATGGCGCCATCAGTAAAATAATCGCATGAAGCCCAGGGCACATACTGAGATAATGCCAGCAGAATTGGTGTTGAAAACATGTGGATGAGAGTTCACATGTACCCATTTTCACAGTTTTAAAACTTGAAAGTGTTACATCAGGACTGGATTTGTGTAGATGGCTGCCCCTTCACTCTTCCGAATGGGAACAACATTTTATATGACTTCCTCTGCACAGCAGAATGATAAATGGCCCCCTTTAAATACCAGTAATCGAATACAGAACTAAGAGGGAATGTATTGCTTCCAATTTTATAACTCAATAGCTTTGCAGATATAAAGAGCTTTCACCTGCAGTTCCCCACCCCACAAATCTGTTGTGGAAAAAGTAACTGATTTCATAAATTATTTTAATTCAAGATTTCTTAAAAGTTTACCGTAATGCAGACACTGCTCTTCATAAAAAGGAACCAGAAAAAAAATATGTCAGTTAAAGATCAGTGGGAAAATGCCACAGTTCAGTCCATGGTGATAAGTACTAAGGCTGGAAAACTGGCACGTTCCAGGTGTAGGAAGAAAAAAAGCCCATCAGCAGTGTTTATGAAAGCATTTAATCTACATATCTGAATCATATAACTTGATTACACGTTTATTTTTATGTGTACCAATTGTTGTGATAATGTTCATCGGTTTTCAGACATGTGAAACAGTTCAGGCAAACAGCAATTTACTTCAGGATGGACAAACAAACATAATAATGTGCATCTCAAGGGTATCATTCAGTTTCTAATGACAACGCATGTTACCAGGCATTTTTGATCTCATTTTCTTCAGTATGCTTATTGCATTTCAGAGTAATGTCTTGTTAAGAAATATTTAGGGAGTTGCATGTCAGTTTGAAGTAAATGAGTACTGCAGACATGAGTGGTAATCTCTAAGGGTAAATATATTTAGAAGTGCAAAGACAAAGAAAGCTTATACTATATATCATAATTAGATCTCTGTCTGTCTGTCTATCTATCTATATTAGCAAAGCAAGAGAAATTAAAATTTCCATAATTAAAAATAATAGATGTGGTCCTTTTCTAAGGTGTCCTGATACTAACCGTGTTCCTGTTGTGTTCAAACACACCAAACACATAGCCAGTGGAAAAGGTTGGTATAATTCCCAATGCTGTATTACCTCCGGTATCAGGGATAGTATGCCTATGTACACCAGTTGCTGGGAACATTTATTTATTTATTATTATATTTATTATTATATTTATACCCCGCCTTTTTTCCTGCAAGGAACCCAAGGCGGCTAACATAACCCTCCTCCTCCTCTCCATTTTATCCTCACAACAACCCTGTGAGGTAGGTTAGGCTGAGAGTCAGTGACTGGCCCAAAGTCACCCAGTGAGTTTCATGGCCGAGCAGGGACTAGAACCCGGATCTCCCGAGTCCCAGTCCAACACTCTCACCGCTATGCCACACTGGCCCCACTCATGTCCTACTTGTTGGTTTCCTGCAGGCATCTGAGTGGCCACTATGTGATCAGAATGCTGGACTAGAAAGGCCTTTGGTCTGATCCAGCATGTCTCTTCTTACATTCTTAGGAATGCTTTATCAAGGGAAATGTTTTTATATTTATTATTTATTTCATTTCTATACCACCTATTAGCTGAAGCTCTCTGGGCGGTTTACAACAGTGCCTAAACAAGGCCATAATACAATAAAATAACAATAAAATCATTCAACAATACAAAATTTAAAACGGTTTAAGAAATTTAAAAACAATTCAGCGACAAAAACAGTATTTAATGGACCTGTAAAAAACACCTGACATGGGTGCCCCCCATCAAGCCATTAGAATAAGCCTAGACATCCTTAAATGCCTCAGCATAGAGGGCTGTCCTAACCTGGCGCTGAAAGGATGACAAAGTTGGCGCTTGGAGGGCCCAGTGGGGAGATCATTCCACAGTTGGGAGGCCACCACTGAGAAGGCCCTCCCCCTTGTTACTGCCCTCTGAGCCTCCCTCAGAGGAAGGCCTCAGATGTTGAACGTGCTGTCTGGGTAGATTGCGGTTGAGAGAAATTGAAACATTGTCCACCTTGAGTGCCATTTTTTGGCAGAAAGATGGGATTAAAATAAATAAAATGAATAAATCCTTAGTAAAAGCTGCTTGGAATAAAATTTCATGCCACAGCATGAAAGCAGAATATATTTATGTTCCAAGCAATTTTTGTTAACAAATACAAAAACTTTTTCCTTGATACAGAGTTATGAAATATGTTGGGAATCATACCAACTTGTACAGCTACCTTTGTGTTTGGTCTCTTTTTCTCAGCTTAATTGATCCTCAGTTTCTGTGTTCCCATCTACACATGGCGCTCCTGCGTGGGCAGGCGTCCCTTTTCACTTCAATAGAAGAGATACTTCCATGTATTCACAGGGACACGCAACATCCCCACTGAAGTGGAAGTCTTTGAAGAGCACACATGGGGAAGTTCCCTGTGTTCCCTGACTCTGTAATGCATGTATAAAAAAAACAGGTGGATCAGGGCAATGGACCAAAAAAATAAATAAATGCTCACTTCTGTGTGAGGAGTTAAAGCATTATGAAGTTCGTTCTGCCAAAGAGAAAGCCATGAACTGTACTGAATGCCTTGAATGTTACTGCCGTGTAGTTAGTTGCTTAAGGTGATATCAGAAACTTGATCAGATTTGTTTTAGATCAGTGTTCTCCAACCTTGGGTCCCCAGATGTTTTTGGCCTACAACTCCCAGCATGCCCCAGCCAGCATAGCTGGCTGGGGCATGCTGGGAGTTGTAGGCCAAAAACATCTGGGGACCCAAGGTTGGAGAACACTGTTTTAGATGAATGATGGGGTGTGTGACCTACTGCTCTCTGCCCTTGATGCATGTAAGCCTCCGAACATGGAGGCTTACATGCATCCAATGCAGGGTGTGAGGCGCGGTAGCGGCAATCTCCTCCACCTCGCGCCCTGCATTTCATCTAGACCATTTCCAGCCATCTAGAGGAAGCTCTTCAGAGGGGGAGGGAAGGAGGCCGGGGCACCATTTGGGTACGGTGTAAACTGTCGGCCCCGGCCTCCTCCCCTCCCCTGGCATGCCCCTTTCCCCCCCCTCTCCGAGGCCAATCTGCGACCTTTGGGGAGGCAACGGGCCCGGTTCTTTCCACACTGGCTGGGAGCGGGACAGGGCAGGAGCTTGGCTTTTGTGGAGTCCAAGCTCACAGGACCTCGGAGCTGGGACTCCCAAATAATCCTATGCCCCCCCCCCCCGGGCAAGGTTGGAGGGCCAGAGGATTGCTCCCTTAGTTGAATAAAGCTGTCTCTTTCATATTTTAAACATTTTTAATGTTTTAATATTTTGATATTTTCATTGTGGTATTTATTGTTTTGAGTTTGTTTGTTTGTTTGTTTGTTTTTATGATTGTGAACAGCATCTTCCAGTTGGGTAATAATAAATTCTTTAAAGGCACAGGTTGGACATTGCCAGGTAGAAACACTAAATATTTGGGTCATAGATTCATAGATTTGGTACACTGTGTTCAATTAGAAAATGAAACAATGTATTCTGGAGCGTGGCCCAGGTACTCTTTAAAGTTCCGTTTTGCTACTGGGAAAAGGCAGGGTAGAATACAACCTCATCAGTTAATTAAAGGGACAGTGTGAATACACATTGCTGCTGGGTCTAATATAAGAATGAGGTGTTTGCTATTTTTAGACATAGAAACTGTGCTACGTTGATCAGGAAGAGATTTGAGGTCTAATGCTGGAAATATTGTATGAAGCGTGCAGGTCTGCTCTTGAAGACAGTGAATGCCAGGTGCATAGAGGGTCTGTGGAATTGATATTTTATAGTTATGCCACCTGTTAAGTACTTCTGTGAGTGACTAGAAACGTTGCATTAACTAAGTTGATGGAATTGTCAGGTGGTTAATTTGGCATTTCCAGTTGGCCTATAGGCAAAGATCTTTAAATGCAGGTGTGTTCTTCTCAGCTTATTAGCTTGACATCTCTTAGTCATGTTCAACATCTGGTTTCAGAGCAAAAAACAAACCACCCTCCCAGCACTTCATAGTTCTTTTAATACATGTTGCTGCTATGAATAGAATTTATTGTTTCCATTCGCTTTCTGTTATTAAGCAGAGCTCACTCTTCGTAACTCTCAATTACATTGCTTAATTCGCTGATTCCATTTTCTTGATGCTACTTCTCCTTGCTATATATGAAATATATATATCACAAGTACTGATAGCACCACGTAATCAAGTGTGAGAGCCTACACATATCCGGATTCATTCATCTATAAAATTTATTTTGCCTTTCTAGCCAAAGAGTACTCAAGATGCTATACCACGATTTCAAAAACCTCATAACGTAGATTTTTCATGTGTACATTTTCAGAAGGAAAATAAAATTATTATTTGGTGGTAGAACACATGCTTTGCATGCAAATGGTTACCAGATTAAATCCCTGGCATCTCTGGGTAGGGCTGGGGGGCTCCTGTCTGAAATGCTGGAGATCCCCTGTGCTGGCACAGAGCAGGGCTGAAGAACCTTTTTCCATCTGGAGCCATATTCTCTTGGGGAAATCTGCCAGGGGGGGGGGGGGGAGGACAGACACATTCCGGTGGTGGCTAGAACTAGAGCCAAAAGTGGGTAGGTGTGTGATGCCCCCCCCTTTTTTAATCTCTGCCTCCCTCTACATTCACTAAAACAATAATTTGTTTGTCATGAATGGAAAAACCTTGATTTCTATTCTTTTTAAAAAAGTTCAGATTGAACAACAACAAAATGAGGCTTTATACTAGCAACTGAACATCACTGTGGGTGGTTTCCAATTGAATTCTCCTGTAAGTGGAACAGGGAGGGGGCAATTCCTCTGGAGGGGGCAATTCCTCCTTTCCCTAGCTGTCCCCTGCCCACCCTAAAATTTGCCCAGGATGGTTGGGGGACCCTCCAGAGCAGATTTTGAGGGAGCTACAGGGCAGAGAAAACCCTGTTGCATGAGCAGACTTCCCCTTGTGTGACATTGAATTTCATCCCATATATTTTCAAGTGCATGGTTTGTAGTCAGACCTACGGTATATAAAAAGATTTTGAAATGAGTAAAAAACAAATACAGTCATGCCTTGGATTGAGAGCATAATTCGTTCCGGAAACATGCTTGTAATCCAAAACACTCTTAGATCAAAACGAAATCCCCCCCCCCCAAATTGTACAGAGATTTTTAATTTAAGCCGTACTACAGTACTTGTATTGCAAGACATCGATTGTATATCAAGTACAAAAAAATTAAATAAATATTTAAAAATTTGCTTGTCTTGCAAAACACTCTCAAACCAAGTTACTTGCAATCCAAGGTATTACTGTACAATTACAACCCAATCCACACAAACAATTGCACTTTAAGACATGGATTTAAACCAGTCCTAACTATTGGTGCTGATATCATTTTGCAGTGCTGACTTTGTATCCCACTACATTTGTGTACGTTATGTAACATCATGGCTTCTTGACCCAGTGCTTAGTAGTAATTGGTTATGGCCATCATCCCAGGTTCTTACTGGTTGATGTGGAATATCAAAAACAGTCCCATTGACTTGTATTGATCCTGGCACACTTAAGTCAGTTTAAGTCTACATATTTAGCCTTAATTGGTTTATAGATCACAACATTAGAGTTATACTCATGCTTGCTTCGATCTTTTGAGGTTGTTTTAAAATATATTTATACTAGTCTATGTTGTAAGCATAAGCAAATAGAGGCTATTTGCCTGGAAAAGTGGGATATAAATAAATAAAATAGATTGTATGGCTTACTCTTGTCCCACTATTGCTGCTGGTGCACACTGGCAGGAACAGATCATCAAAGCTATGTGACTCTGGGAACTGCTGGATTTGAATGCCTGACAGTGCAGCAAAAAATAAGACATTCTGATTGTTCTTGTGGCAGGAGTGTAACAGAAGAATGATTGACGACAGAAGAATGTGATGGAATGATGGGTGGCAGGGAGAGTCAGTTGAGAAAGTCAGTTAGAAGAGGAAGTTGAAGACAGTTAGAGGAAGAAAAGTTAGTGGGATTAGAGAGGGAGGGAAAGCCTTGGTTAGGATAGCTATGGAAAAGGGGAGTCAGTTACGTTGGGTTATGTTATCCGATAAGAGTGATTATTTCTTATTCTTTATTGAATGCCTGGGTGTTATTCCATAAATAAATAAATATTTACTGATTTAACTACCGGTACCTGTGTTCTAGGTGGCTTTTAGGAATAACATGTTTCACCCCACATGCTAGTTTTGAAGTATATAGCCAAGTATATGAAAAGGAGAGTCGTACCAGTCTCTGTAAATGAAAAGGTTGTGGTGGCAGGTTATTTTGGGGAGTATTAGGGGAAATCTGGACTCAGTGGACAGACTGAGAGACTTACCTCCCCTTGTAGGGGAACCCTAGAATGTCACACAGTGCTTCCTTCAGAAGGAAGCCAGTGAACAAGACTTGCCTACCTTTCTTTTTTTGGCTTGTGGGACTTACCCGAGCAAGCGGGTCAGAGCTCATGTTCATTCCCCCACAAGAAAAAAAGCAGTATCTATAAGGCCATTTCTATAATCCCAGTTTTCTTTGATGCTATGAAGAGTAACATCAGCTTGATAGCAAGACCCCTAAGCCTTTATAAGAAGCATCTGAGTTAAGAAAGATGGGGAAACTTAATTCAAGAGCTAAGTAGCAGCCACTGTTACACAGTGCACACCAGCTACTGATATTCAAATCTGGGGCTGAAAGTTAATGGGCTGCACATCTCATCAGACCTTGCCAGTGTAGCGTAGTGGTGAGAGTGTTGGACTGGGACTCGGAAGATCCGGGTTCTAGTCCCCGCTCGGCATGAAACTCACTGGGTGACATTGGGCCAGTCACTGACTCTCAGCCTAACCTACCTCACAGGGTTGTTGTGAGGATAAAATAGAGAGGAAAAGGAGGATTATGTAAGCCGCCTTGGGTTCCTTGCAGGAAAAAAGGCGGGGTATAAATATAATTAATAAATAATAATAAATAAATAATGCAGCTTCTGGGTGGGGCCTCCAGCATTACTCTGCACAGAAACAAGAAGATTCTGTGGTGCTGTATGATACACATCAACCATTCATGCAACTAGATTAGTCAACTCTGCTTTATTAGCAAGCAACCTCCAGGTTTTCTTATTCTTGCACATAATGCAGCTTACCGGGCCTTGTAAAAGAACTGTCACTCCGTGTTTTTGTTTTGTTTTTTTAAAGCGGTCAGCTTGGCCAATTCAGTTGGCAGAAAGCATCACTCCTGCAAAGGGAGATATGTGTTTGGATCCAATGTGTTGTGGAAGTAGCATACTGATCTCAGTAGGGTGACAGGGCCTGCCTTAGTCTCTTGAGCAATTTCTTCTGCTTGGTGAACAGAACAGAACTGACAAGCTGCAGCGCAGAGCCACTGCAATGGAGAACATTTGCAGAAGGTGGTTTTTGCTACTGTATAACTTTTAAAGTTGTAGCAGGTCTGTATGTGGCTGTAGCCTTGATAGCCAAGAGGAATAATATGATTAGGAAACAACCGCATAAAGGAGAACCTTATTTCTTTGCCCCCTCCCCGCACAATGTACTCTACTCAACTGTGTTTTTGAGTTTTGTTATCCCTTCACTGTCTTGCCTTGGTTCCCCCCCCCCCCTTCTTAATGCTTTGATTACAAAGCTAATTCCTTTGCATTTTAAATTTGTGTGTGTGTGTGTGGGAGAAGAGATCAGTTTGTTTTTTTATCAAAAGGAAGGAAAATACTGTATTTGGGGATCTAACAATATACTCTCTAGATTGCACTTTTATCTTTACCCCTGGGAACGATTACTTCTCCACAAAAAATTACATAAACACACTGTTTGCATTTGTTCTGTGTATTTGGAAGAGCATTTTTGAATGCTCATTTCTATATGTGTATGATGTTATTGTATAAACTAGATTAGCATTTCCATGTAATATAATTTTAAAATGAGATCTCTATATGCACAAGCTTTTAGGAATGTATTTGTAGAATCTAATAATTGCACAATTAGCTATGCTGATGCTAAATTGACTAAAATAAATTATACTTTTGGTTAAAAAGAAATTCAGGCAGAGCATTTTCTCATCTCGGTGAAACAAACATTTTAATATGGGATTAACAAAACAGTTTTGCATAAAGATAAGCACATCTTGTAGTGTAAATAAGGGAACAATCCTATGCATGTTTAGACAGAAAAATGTCCTACAACTCCCAGTATTCCCCAACCAGCCAGGCTGGCTGAGAAATGCTGGGAGTTGAAGGACTTTTTTTTTCTGTCTATGCATCTGTAGGATTGTGCCTTAATGAATTTATTCTTAATTTTTTTGCCTTAATGAATTTATTCTTACTTAATTTTTTTAAAAAACGAGGGACATTTAGCTATAGATTCATAGACTTCCTAGAGTTGGAAGGGGCCTACAAGGCCATCGAGTCCACCCCCCTGCTCAATGCAGGAAACTAGAGGAGGGGTCTCCCATCCAAGTAATAACCAGGCCTGACCCTGCTTAGCTTTCCACGCTCAGACAAGCTGAGCCAGCATGAGCCACAGGCCTGTACACCTGTGCACCTTGGTCTGCTCACATGAAACTACTACTATGAATCAGTCCACATATACAGTGTATGTGGCTGACAGCTCTGAAATATCAGGTGGCTTGTAAGAATAATGTACACAGATCTGATAAGTTGGGAAGTGGGAGAAGCTGCCAAGAATGTGTTCTTACATCAGCCACTGTAGAGCTTGGGCACAGAGTCTGAATGCTTCCGAGGACAGACTGGAGAACTGCAAAAATAGTGCCTGGGGGCGCCCAGCAAATTAATCTATGGTGGGCTGTCATGTCATGTGAACCAGGCCTTTGTGTTTCCCCACAGTGGGCCAGTTAGCACAACACAGCAGCCCATCATGGGTTAATTTACCCTCAGGGTGCCACGGCACATGCAGGCTGCCATTGTGAATATGCAAGCCTCAGCCAGGGGTTGCTATGGATTGTCCTGTGATCTGAACCTGGGCAGCGGGGCTTACCTGAGGGTTATGCAGCCATTACATAACCACACAATAGACCAGTGTTTCTCAACCTTGGGTCCCCAGATGTTTTTGGCCTACAACTCCCAGCATGCCCCAGCCAGCATAGCTGGCTGGGGCATGCTGGGAGTTGTAGGCCAAAAACATCTGGGGACCCAAGGTTGAGAAACACTGCAATAGACCATGGATTCGGATGATATGACAAGCCCCGGCAATAATAATAATAATAATAATAATAATAATAATAATAATAATAATATAATAATAAATTTATTTCTTACCCGTCTCTCCGTTTGGATTGAGGTGGGGAACAACAATAATCATAAAATCTATAAACTAATTAAAAGCATAGCATACATTATTAAAACATCTTAAAAACATCTTAAAAGCATCCTAAAATTCCATCGGATAGGCCTGCCGGAAGAGATCAGTCTTTATGGCTTTCTTGAATTCCAAAAGACTGCTAAGTTGACGAATCTCCTCCGGCAGGCCATTCCACAATCTGGGGGCAGCAGAAGAGAAGGTCCTCTGGGTAGTACCTGTCAGCCTAGTTTTGGCTGACTGAAGTAGATTCTTCCCAGAGTACCTAAGTGTGCGGTGCGGATTGTACGGGAGAAGGCGATCCCATAGGTAGCCTGGACCCAAACCATGTAGGGCTTTAAAGGTAATAACCAACACTTTATATTTCGCCCAGAAATTAATTGGCAGGCAGTGAAGTGCTTTTAAAACTGGTGTAATATGGGCACCCCTAGGTGTACCGGTGACCAGTCTGGCTGCCATATTTTGCACTAGTTGAAGTTTCCGGACTAGGTACAAAGGTAGCCCTATGTACAGCGCATTGCAGAAATTGTGCCTTGAAGTTACCAGCGCGTACTGCCTTTAGGTCTTCTGACTCTAGGAAGGGGCGCAGCTGATGTATCAGCCGAAGCTGATAATAGGCACTCCTAGCCGTCGCATCTATCTGGGCTGCCATTTGGAGCGACGGATCCAGGAACACCCCCAAGCTGCGAACACAGTCTTTCAGGGGGAGTGTAACCCCATCCAGAACTGGTTGACACACCTCCAAACCCAGGTTGTGACAGCAAGCACCTCCGTCTTGTCTGGATTCAGTTTCAGTTTATTTTTCCTCATCCAGCCCATTACCGCCTCCAGGCATTCATTCAGAGGAGACACACTATCCTTAGCTGGCCAGGGCTTGCATATTCATAATGGTTGAATATTCACCAAGGGCTGCTGTCATGTGGTCTGAAGCAGGTCATTACATTTTCTTTCCATTTCTGTGGGTAGGGTACCAGATGAGTGGTACAGCGGTGATGTCTGTAGGCTGAGAGGCACAAAACATGGCTGCTTAGCCTTGTTTCTTGTTTTATTTATTTAGCGGAGAGCCTCATTCAAAAGTGCTGTGTAGAGCAGCTTTCCCCAACCTGGTACACTCTAGATGTGTTGGACTGAAACCCCCATCCTTCTCAGCCAGGTTGGAGAAGGCTGGTGTAGAGCCTTCTTCCAAATTGCATGTCTTTGTTTCACTCTGAGCAATTACTATGAACTCTGTCTCCAAGGCGGCAGTCCTAGTCCCATTTTCCTATGACAATGCTCCATTGAACTCAGTGTGATTTATGTCTGAGTAGACATCTATAGCAGGGCTCTCCAACCTTGGGTCCCCAGATGTTGCTGGCCTACAGCTCCCAGCATACCCAGCCAGCATGGCTACTGGCAAGGGATTCTGGGGGCTGTAGTCCAGCAACATCTGGGGACCCAAGGTTGGAGAACCCTTATCTATAGGATTGTAGTATATGCTTTCCTTTTCTGTTTGGTGACATTATCCACCCCGTGCTGCAGCCCTTTTCCCCTTCCGTTTGATTTTCCTGCCTTAGTAATTAATGGACAACTTGCAGTGATGTAACGTATTAATTGACAAGTGATGACCTTTGTAATTACGTACAGTTACAGTAATTAATTTGGTTTGGTCATTTTCAGTTAATATCTGGTCTTGGATGGGAAGAATGAAGCACAAAGCTTAGGCACAAAGTTTCCCCTTTCATTCCTGAAAATTCATGCAATTAATTTTTCACTTTTGAAGAAGTCATAATCCAGCCCAGTGAGATATTTCCCCTCTGTATCTTACAGCTTGTGGAAGTTGAAATGGGGATCATCAAACCAGAGCTGAATTCCAGTTAAGCACGATCAATCTCTGCTTCTGCTGTTATTTTAGTTATTTTAGTTAGGCTGAGGCATGCTGGGAGTTGTAGGACCTTTTTCTGTCTAAACATACATAGGATTGTGCACTTAGGGAGCAATCTTATGTCCCTCCAACCTTGTCTGGGGGGGGGACATATGATTGGGTCTGGAAGCCCCTGCGACCTCGGAAATCTTTTCCAAGGTCGCAGGGTGAGGGGAGCATGTGGCGGATATCCTATCTGCCACACCCTCCTGCTCTGCATAGGATACCCACAATCCTCTGGGTATGGAGGGTTGTGGCCACCCTCATAGGATTGTGCTGCCCATTACTTAAATTAATTACTGTGAGATTCAGTGCTGGCTATATGTTGGAAACTTTCTCCCTAAACTGCATGGGTCTGGGGGGGAAACAATATAGACTTGTGAAAAGCTGGTGATTCTGATGATAAAACTCTGGGAGTAGATGCAGATACACATCTGACACAATCTGATTGACACAAAAAAGGCGGGTGAGGGATTATAGGGATGCAATATCTCTTGGATGGGGTTACACTCCCCTTCAAGACTGCCTCAGGTTCTGGAGGTAATATATAGCCATCATGACTAGTCACCAGCGATAGCATTATCCTCCATGATGGACACTGATGAGTCTCTGACCCCAACTACACTTACAGCTGTGGCAGGTGCATTGGTCACTATGTATGGTTCAGCTAGGGATAGATGTACCTGGAAGCCTGTTACCTCAAACATATGGCCCGCAACTGGATTGAGGTGCCAGTATCGAGATAGCAGTATGATGCGCGTGCTCGTGCATTTACGCACACACGCGCAACTGGTGGAATGGTTACTATCCCAGTTGTCTGCCATCTTCTCTCAGGCATAATCAGGTCTTGAATTTTTCTTGTTGATTGTTTAAAATAGTTTTTAGATACATGTGTGTCTCTCTCTCTGTGTGTTGTATGTTTATATGTTTGTCTGTATATGGTTTTTATAGTGTATTTTTGAGGTTTTAATCTTTGTAAACTGCCCAGAGAGCTTCGGTTATTGGGTGGTATAGAAATGTAATAAATGAAATGAAATAAATGAAATGTTAGCGAATATACTGTTAGAATAAAATCAGTGGCTCTTTATTGGGCTGATCTGGAATTGATTTTATTAGCCATCTGTATGTACCCACAAAATGTACAATGCCAAAAAATAAGCAAGTGTGGCATTAAACTTTTTTTAATGTGCAGTTGATGTTCCGATCCTGTTTCTGAGCAAAGCAGCTGTTTGTTTTACACAAGAGCACATCTTAATGTCTAGCCAAGAGGCAGCATTTTTGTTAGCTTCAGCTGCAGATGCTTGCCTACTTTCCTGAGTCAATGAAATGAAGTGGTGGCAGCGGCACTGCTGAGAACTGAGATTAGGAATGAGAAAAAGGGAAATGATTTTAAAAACCTAAAAGGTATGCTTCTAGTTTTTAATTAAAAAAAATACCTAAATGTCTGTTCTATGTAATAGATACTTTAAAATACATATTTCTATATACTATAAAATATACTACTATAAGGACATATATACCCCTAAACCAACCTGGCACCCTCCAGATGTGTCTGCTTGTTTGTTTTGCACATAAGAATCTTATTGATTGGTTGGCAACTGATTTGTAGCTGATTGATCTTTTGTTTTGAGCTACTTAATCAATAATTAAATTTAAATACATTTATATTTAGCCAGAATCTCAATATATTTGCCTTTTAGAGATATTGAAAGAAATGTAAGATACCATAACTTAGAGAGCAATGCTGTGTGTGTGTGTGTGTGTGTGTGCGCGCGCACACACACACACACACACACACACACACACACACACACGTGCAGTAAAGTGGTGGATGATCCACCATATCCAAAGCCCCCTACCAGCTTGAGCCGGCCAGGACAGAAGGAGCATGGTTTTCCTCTGGTGATTTCATTTCATTTCATTTTTATTTGTAAATGTATGAGTCACTTTTCATCAAATTTACTTGATTTTATGCACTGAAATTTCTAGTTTTGTTGAAGCTAATTTAGGTTCCATGTGCCTTTAACTTGTAGCTGCACCAATTAAAGTTGGTCCTCACTGATTAATCAACTGAAGTTGCAATCCTGTACCTACTTACCTGGGAGTAAGCTCCATTTTACTCAATGGGTCTTTGAAGTAGACATGTATAGGATTGCACTATAAAGAATCAGTGGATTAATTTAATGAACAAGCAATTAAATCCTGAATGCCTGTGTGTATGTATCCTGCTTCAGCTTAGACTTGATTACACCTTGACATATATTTTTTCCTCTGTTACCTGGCATTCTTGTAAAAATACTTGCCGGCTTTCCTGGCATTCTCAGGAATGCAGAGACCAACGTACTTGCTGTCATTATGTTGCTGGACCACATCAGAATTGTTCTGCATGATTTAGGTCGTATGGTGCCACTGTGAAAGGAACAGCATTACACTGTCTCAAGCTGCCATTAATGGGTAGCTTATGAAATGCAAAATCACCAACCAGCCTATCAAAACCGCACTAGTGGTTTTATAATATCCCTACATTATGGACAGTTATAGTATGCTGCGAGCTTTCTGTGACTATTTTTATATGTTTCTTTTACCTTGGCAATGAAAGTGTAATGGAATGGGCACACTGGCAATAAATTTACAGCTGTTCTGCTGCTATTTGTGCCACCATCAGCACCTTCCTGCAGACTAAGAGCCAATTGAATTCATACAAACTTCCCAGGGCATGGTCACCACTTCACATGCTCAGCTCACCATGCTGTAGTTTTAACATCTATAACTGGAAGATATAGAGATAGAAATAGAGATAGAGATATATACCGTAGATAGAGATGAGACTTTGTTACTTCAGTGCCAGCACTGCAGCACCCTGGGGCCATCCTGGATGGTATAGCAAGTAACCACACCATCCACCTTATCCTGGTAACCTCTTGTAGTGCCCCTGAAGAGGCATCATACTGAAATGTATTGGGTGCATTCTGCATCATAAAATAAAATGATTTCATACCGAGTGTCATTGTGAAGCACTGGCTTGGCTTTCAGTCTTTTTGGTGTCCCACCCCGCCTATTTTTGCTGTGAACAAGCTCTTCATCGATGGACGCTTGGAAGAACTGCCTTGCTCAAAACTGCAGAAAAGGGGGGAAAGTATCCAGACGGTATGGCCCTTTCCCCCACCAGACCCTCGTTGAAACTACTTATTTTTCTGGGCTTGAATTTCTGTGGCAACTGGGAGCAGAAGTCTCTGAAGCTACTCTTCAGCTGAAGAGGATATTGGATGTTAATTGCTATGGCACGGGGATCTAACCGTAGAGATGAAGAAATTATGTTGCAGTGGCAGCATGGACATCCAAAGCACAGGGGACAAGACTGGACATCACCTCTCCATCTCTGTTGCTGTTGGACTGGAGCCTTTAAGAACTGCAGCAAAATGAGAGAGCGGGGCCTATGAGAGGTCATGAGCTGTAAGAAATCTAGTTGCTCTTTCCTGCACTTCTTGGCACTTTTGAGGAACCGGCGCTGGTTATATTATTTATTAATAGCTGACAGCATTGGAAAGTTTTAGCATCTTTGACTCTGGCTTATGCATGATAATATCAATTGATACTGTGTCTTAATGATATTGCCTATTTCGTAATGCATTTAAAATGTTATAATTTTAGTATTATTGAAATGAATTTCTTGTTTAGGTTGATTTAATACGTTTGAAATGAATTGGTACTGCACTGTTTATTGATGTATTTATATGATGTATTGATTTATATTTTTGTTCTTGTATTGCTGTTCCTGTGTGGTGAGCCATTTTTGGCACATTTATGTGGGAAAGCAGCATACAAATGAAAGTGATGGTGATGGATTTGGTTGATATGAATTTAGCCCTGAGACTCTCTGATGACATTTCTAAAATGGAGGGTGAGGTCTAAGGCAGAAACCAGGTTGGCCGACCTCTTAAGAGAACCCACAAGTATTCAGGGCCCCTCAAAATGGTTTCATTGTTGTAACATAAATGATTGTAACATAATGACCCCAAGGGCAGATTGTAACATAATGACCATGTTGATGTCATGTCACAGTGGAAGCTGATGATGATTAGTATTATTTTAACAAAGGGCATTTAAAACTGCAACAGTCCATTTTATAATGGACTGGGCCAAGGGAGTTATGAGAAAGTTGTGATGTTGATTTGGGGAAATCTGGACCTCCCCTGTGGGAGCTGGCTGGTGTATAGGATGGAGGTGAGGGCCTTTTGAGGAACGAGATGATACAGGCATGGGCTGGACGAGGCATCCTCATGGGAAAGGAGTTAAGATGGAGGGAGTGGCATTTTACGAGTGGGGTCTGGTTCTCCCCAGTCATTTTCCAGTCCAGTCTGGTCTGCTACCGAGAATTTCTTTTTCAGGTTCATCCCTCTGGCCATTTATATCCCAGGTGGCTTGTTAGTTTCATGAGCATTTCTGACCTCAGAGAATATCCAGTTACTAGGAAGACACAGAAGGCAGGTGCAAACAAGGAAGGGAAGAAGGGCTGGTTGAAGTGAACAAATCTTCGCTGCCATTGTGTTTTCACAATGCTATCAAGCAGAGCTGTGTTTGTGGCAGATCTGTACTGTCTCTGATTGTAATTTGAGTCATGGGCCTATTGTAATAGGGCCATGCAGGTGGGCAGTGGAGGCTGGCAATGAAAGCCTGGCTGATCAGTTCTAGCCAGTATTTCTCTGCAATGCAGAGGGTGCAATGTGGCCATGTGAGCAAGATCTGTCAGGGTCTCAAATTGGGAATCTCAGGTCAGTTGCCAGCTCAAACTTCCCACTCAAGCCCACAGTTCCAGTAACAGACAACAGAGATTTTGTCTTGGAAAACCACCATCCAAGATCTGGATTTGGTTATCTGGCTACCTTTGGCACCAGCCTGGCCCTGGCAGGATTTATGTCTGGTTTTACAAATAAAAGCAGGCCCTTCCAATGTTACAGAGTTGCTTGTGAGGTGAAAATGGCATCAACTCGATGAATGGTACCACAAATGGCTGAAGCTAGTGTAACTTTTTTGCCCCATTAGAAGAAAGAAAGAGAGAGAGACGACATCCCTCTGTTAGGTCAGAAACACAGCAGTATGTATCTCAGATAATGATTTTGGCCTATTATGAATAAAATGTTTGTCAATCACTGTCTGAGGTGACAGGATAATTCTGTTGCTTACACATAATTCTAAAATAAATATGAGAGACTAAACCAGTCCTTCAGAACTGTGACCTTCTACTGCAGAGAGGAAAACACTGCAGCCAGTACTGATTTGGGGATTCTGACTTTTGGCTCTGGAAATGCATTTTTGTCTCTTAAGTATGCTAGTTTTAAGCAGAGCACTTAGCAATGCCAACTCCCCCTCCCAAAAATGATGGCATAGTAACTTTAAATTGCTGTGATTTAGCAGCTGTGTGTATTTTGGTTCTCTCCACCATACACTCTAATATTTCATTTATAAAACAACATCATCTTTGTTTCTGTAGAAGGAAGAAATGCCACTGACTGCACAGCAAACAACGTTTTTCTACTGTAATTCTGACAAGCAGTACAGCAAAAACGACCTTGCTTAGTGCACATTAAAATTCTTATTTACTCTTAGAAAATACTCAGAGAGTATTATAGTATATTACTCAGACAGGAAGAAATTACCTTATTTTGGTACATAGTTGTACATGACACCTACTTTGTATTCTTTCACATGCACTGCATTTTGAAACACTTTATTTTATTTTTCAACATGACATTTTAAAAAATGGCTCTCATTGTTGGTGCCAAAACTAGCATTTCAGGACCTAAAACTCTTAAGAAGGATTTTATGCTATCATCTGAGGTCTAAAATATAATATGGTTTTGAAGGATAACTTTACCCTTTTTAAGAAAGCACATGTGTTAATTTAATATTTCCTCTTCAAAATTATTTTTATCCTTGCTTTGCTTGTTGTTGCTTGTTGTTACCCAATGTAGTTGCAGTGGGATGCAGCAAACCCCCAGGATTCAGTGTGGGATTATGGTGGGCGGATTTTAAAAATATGCAGCCAATAGCTCTCTGTTTCATGCCTATTGGGTGTCAGCAGTACATTGTTCAAAGCGAACCTCTACAGTAAGGATTCCCAACATTTCCCAGAATCTTATATATGGATTTGGAAGCTGCTAAAAGTAAGAAGTAGGGATAGCAGAGAAGTGACGAAGGATCAGCCACCAGGACCCCCCAGGCTTGCAGCATCTGATCAGGAGCTCTTGGGACTGGGGCCAGGCCTACCGTTAGTCAAAGTGAGGAGGTTGCCTCAGGTGGCAAATGCTGAGAGGTGGCAGCAAGGTGTTGGAGAAGAGTAGTGTGTGCACCACATGGCCTTCCCTACATCCGCTAAGCTATCCTGCTGCCTTCAGGTGTGGTGTCCAATTGTCAGTATTGAAGAAAGATGTTCAGTCTTGAAGAAAGGCTTTTGTACATGGACTGGGAAGGGGCACCATCTTGTTCTGTGCCTCAAGCAGCAAGATGTCTTGGGCCAGCCATGGTTGGGACTACTCCAACCAGGAATGATCAACGTCTGTGGTTATTACACAGCTGCTGAGCCATGTTGTAGTCTCGAACCTAGAATTTAGAGGGCTCTGCTGCCTGTGGTGGGGCAGTTGCTGAATGGGGAGGGGGAAGGGAACCAAATGTTTGTTGATTGCCCCTTAATAGTCAAGGATATTTGTATTCATAACCTTCCAAATGCCCTAGGCCAGCCTTCCTGAATGTGGTGCCCTTGAGTTATTTTGGACGAAAACTCCCATCATCCTTGACCATCGGTCATGCTGGCTGGGGATACTATTTGCACTGCATCTTCATCTTTGCACTGCACTCAAGAGTTAACTGGTCTCTGGTTTTCTACATATTCCTGTAGCAGGCATGTCTCCATGACTGATGCATCTAAAGACATTATAGGGACCAATTCATAGGATATTTCAGAGTTCTCCCTCTGAGGCCATATAGACACTGCTACGACCCTGGAAGGGGAAATCCGATTGTTTCCCCACCACCACTTGTAGCGCTGCTGAGCTCGGACCTCCGGTGAGGATGCAAATGAGGGGGAAGGGAGCAGGGAGAGGAGGCACTGGTGTACAGGCACAGCATCCTGTAGCCTCCCAGCTCCCGTTCCCATGACTCCACTGGACATGCTCAAAAACATTTCTAGTGAAAAAAAGGAATAGAGAGCATTGGATTTTTGGAGTGCTCCGACATTGGAGCGCTCCTCCAGAGAGCTGATAGGGTTGCTCTCCTAATAGACTTTGTTTAGGCATGGTAGTATTTCAAAACTGAAGTTAGATTTTTAAGCTGTTTAGATTTCTTTGATGCAGAACATTCCATTTCCAAAAAGCAACTTTTCCATTTCCAAAAAGGAACAAGCATGTTTTTCTTGCCAGATTAAACTTTTTTTTTTTTTTAAGGAAGTCCATCATACCCAAGTATACATCTTTTGTGGGTCACTTTCCAATCCTTTTAGTCAGTTTTTCAATGAAACACATTATTTACACAAGCTATACAGACACACACACACACACACACACACACATTCCTATTTAACTTTAAAACGGCCTTTTGAGCTTGTTCTATCACTTTCCCTTGGCTTTTGTCATTTTCCTCTATCTTCTCAAAAATCAGCACATTTTCAGTTCTCCTGTACATCATCAAAAATCATTTGCATTTGGATACAAACGTAATTGTAAAGAATTAAAAAAAAAATGTAAAGAAACATACAACTCTTTCCACCCAATATTTACTAGATAGTTTACCAAATTAGCTGGATAATTTGTTCAGGAAATTATAGGTATATGATTTTAAAATGTCTCTTATTTCTATATGCACATCTTTGTCCCCAGAGGGAAAAGTAATGAACTTTGGTTGATGTAATAAATAGCCAACTTCAAATGGAGTAGTACCATAAAATATACAAAAATAGTGACAGGAAATATCCTGCTTAAGTTAAGGTACCGGTACCTTCAGTTTGACTGGTTTGCATCTTGTTATTGTCTCAGTCTACTCATTTTCCCTTCAAAACTACATGGGAGTCATCTTACCTTTTGGTTAACATTGTAGATAAATTAAAATAATATTTTAAAGTATTTTAATGTTCACCTTAAATAATATTTCAGATGAGCAGATAGACTACAGGATGAGGCATTAATTCATGAAAACCACTGTGGTAAATTAAATTAAACAAATATGAAGAAAATAATTATGTTTATGTTGACTTGGGAATCTGATTAGACATCTACATCTTGGTCTGCTTGGTCTGTTCTTAAACATTTTGAAGATGTTTCTGACAAATGAACATTTTTATAGCCTAATATCCAGTATATGTATCATTATATGTTGATGATTTGGCATTGATTTCTTAGTGTTTTGTTTTGTTTTATTTAGTAAATGTATAGGCTGGTCTTTAATACAAAACTCATAGGGTGGTGTACAATTTAAAATAATGTTACATTAAAATACAATGTAACAAAGTATAAAATCACAGCTGGACTAAAATCAATAAAATCTAACAGAAGCAATGAAACTGCTAGTGTTCCTGGATATATTTTATCAGTACTATAAGTATAATAATCTAAAAATATTTGAAAATTAGTATGTGTGTGTGTGGGGGGGGGGTTGGAATAACTAAAATAAAATTCTCATGACACATCAGTTATGATAAAAGTGAGGTAGTAAATTCATGTAAGTATTTGGACTGTGTGTGTTTTGCACACTGAAATGCAATAAACGTGACAGTATCACTGAAATGAAAGCAAAACATGCTATTGGAGGAATCCTATAATTCAACAAAGCAGAGCAATTGATTCTGCAATGAGATTTTATAGAGCAAAACAGAAACTATATTATTATATGAAGCCTGTTTATGGGGCTATGGATATACAAATAATAGTGTAACACAGTTCCACCTGCCCTCCCCCCCCCCAAAAAAAAAGGTTTTTGTGCCGGTAGCACTTGTCTGTTCATGGGGAGGGGAATAAATCCACACAGAGACCTGAGTGGGTTAATAAATTGTCCACAACTTTATTGATTACAGCATGAATAGGAATTGGCAGGAGCACAGGGCATGGATCCAGCCATTGGACAGCCCGCCTGCTGACCAATATCTACTGCCTGGCATGTGTGCTGGGTGCATAGGTGTAGGAATCAGGAGCAATGGTGCAGCAAATGGTGTTTGTATGAGCCCCTCTTGCCCCCTGGGTGTGTGGCCTGCTGACCAGCCCCCTATGCTTGGTGGGGCCTTGATCCCTCCCCAGATCCCTTAAGGCAGTGCTTCTCAAATAGTGGGGCGGGCCCCCCAGGGGGGGCGCGAGGCTCCGTAAAGGGGGGCTCGTTTGACCTCAGTTAAAAGTTTTTTTTAATATTGTGTTCCTTTAAATCCTGTGCTCCTTTAAATCTTTTCTGCTACAGTTAATAAAGCTATTCTTTGTTGTAAATTGATCCACATTTCTTTCTTTTTTTATTCTCTTATACGTTAATAAGGATACAGTGTTATGCAGAGGTGTACTTATAACAATTTTATAGACAAATGATACTATTTACAGTCGCGCGGGGGGGCGCGAAATGTTTTCTTCTTCCTAGGGGGGGGGCATGACAGAAAATAATTGAGAAGCACTGCCTTAAGGGGATCCCCACAGTGGGGAGTCCAATCCAGCTTTCCCCCACCCCCCACCCCAATAAAATGCCCAATGCCTTCCATGCCTCAAAGCTGTGACAGAACACCCACAAACAACACCATCCAAAGATCTCCTATGACTACGGAACCACATATAAGCTTGTAATAACAACTGCAATCTTTGCTATGGGGAAGGCGAAAACCGTGCATAGCTGAGCCAGTTGCTTGTGCAGGAATTGTGTAAAATTCCTTCCCAGCCCTGCTAACTGACACCCTTGGCAAGTTGAACAGCCATTGTACTGGTGTGGGCGAGGAAGTCAGCAGTGGCAATGGCTGACACAGGGCGCAGTTGGCTTAAGAAATCCATGGGTGGAGCAGAGGGACAAAGTCTTCCCTCAGGTCCACTGAGGAAGCCCTTCCCCCAACAGGCCAATCGGAGTTCCAACTGGCTGTCCTCCCCAGCTTGGGCTTGCCAGCAGGAGGCCTGGCATCACTTCTTCCACCCTGCCACACCTCCCATTGCTCCCCTCATTCTTGTCCCCGCATCCACACAAGGGGATCCCAGTAAGTCAGGAGCCATTACTTACCTTTGCAAAACTCATACTCAGGAGCCAAGCTAGATACAGAAAGTGGTTTTCTTCATGGTGCCGCTTAAGCACACACCTAAGAAATATCCAGTCTATGTTAAAAAAGAAAAAGAAAATCAAGTTGGTGGGCAAAGGTGTGTGTATTCGATGCAGATAAAAAAATAATAATTCTACATTTGGAAAGGCTGAATAAAGTTAAAGTACAACCGTGTATAAGGAACAGTGAAACAAATGAAAGTGACTCAGGGTGTGTTCGCACGACACGGGAACCGCGGGGGAGCAGAAGTCCCTTGCAGTTCCTGTGTCGTGCGAACGCCGACCGGGGGGGGTGCCCCCGTGGGACAGCCACGCATGGGACGCATGCAAAGTGACCATGGTCGGTAGAGGGGTAAGCACCTACTGTGCGTGGCCACCCTGCCGTGCGAACAGCGGGCGGCCGTCCCGCGGGGGCCGCACAGAGGCGGCAGCCCAGAGCGGCCGGAGCTGCCGCCGCTCCAGCCTGTAGGGGTAAACGGCCCCTCTGGGCATCCCGGGGCCCCTCCCCCTAGCGCCAGGAGGCCTGCACTGCGGTGCAGGGACTGCTGGCTCCACCGGGGTCCGCCCATGCGCGCGGCACAGGTTGTCTGCGGTCCCCCGCCAGACCCCCGCGGATCGCCCCGTGGTGCCTCCCCCGCCCGCAGCCTGGGTCGTGCGAACCGGCCCTCAGTCCCACACAGAGGCAGATGATGGAAATAAAGATGTACAGTTAGGAGCAGCCAGAATGAAATGTCAGTTGTAAGTCTGTCGCATGTTTCCTGCATTAAAATATTTTAAGCATTCATTGCTATGGAATGTTACTTAACTGTTTTAAAGTTTTGAGGGTTAAGGGAAGCAATTACTCATTTATGATTCAGTCAGATGAAAACTACCGTATTAGGATTTTGGGATGATGGACAGAACAGAATGCCGCTTTAGTGTAGAAAAAATCCAATGTGAATGGGACAAAATAAAAGCTTCCTTGATGTAATGAAATGTCCCTAATGTAAGTTTTTCATTTTGTTCTTTAATCATGAGAAAAAGAAACATTGTTCTCGTTGCAAAGTGTTGCCTTCTCTCTCTCTCTCTCTATATATATATATATATACACACACACACCTACATGAAAAAATTCATTATAATTATTGAGTATGTATATATAATCTATCATTATAGAATATATATATATATATATATATATATAGTTTAATAATTAGTCAAAATTATGTATGTCACGCTGTGCAGGAATTTATATGTAGTTTATATACATGACTGGTATCAACACCCATCATCCTTGGGCAGCTTGGAGACCCAGCCAGCACCACAGCAGGGCTGGTTAGGCAGCATCAAATCCTGTTGACCACCAGCAGGACCCACCACTAGTGCTGGAAGCAAGTGCTTCCTAAAGAAACTGGAAATGAACTGAAACACTCTTCCAGAACAGAACAGGTCAGCAAAACTAGCAGAAGGGACCTCCTCTGACCTGTCCCATTCTGGAAATGAGCATTTTGGCTTGTTTCCAAGGTTGCTCTAGGAAGTGGTAGTTTCTTGTTATGCTAATGGTGGGTCCTGCTAGAACAACACACACACAGTGGAGACAGTTCCAAAACTGCAGCTGGGCAAAAAAAGCAACAGCCTATCTCCTGATTATAATAGATGTAAATCTGAGAGCCTGTTTGCACTTCATGTTGTCATTCCTGGGTTGTTTAACCCAGGAATTTCTGGGGATGAGCAAAGCGCCCAGCATTTCCACTTTCAGTTAACAACCCAGGAATGCCTCATTCTGAGGTTGTTTCGTGACATGTGAGCCCGGAAACTCTGGAGTTAAACAACCCAGAGTTAGCTCAACAATTGTCCATGGTTCGTTGTTGGGTTAACTCTGGATTGTTTAACCGCTAAACAATCCAGAGTTTACAGGTTCATGTGTCTTAAAACAACCCTGGAATGGGGCATTCCTGGGTTGTCAACTAAAAGTCGAAATGATGTGTGTGCAGGAGGCGGTGCGCTTGTCACTTTACTTGTCCCAGGCAATTTCTGGGTTAAACAACCCAGGAATTGCAGCATGACATGTGAACCAGGTCACTGAGTACATGTAACATCAATACTTTTGAAGTGGCTCTGGTTGCTAGTTAGTTTCAGAGTCCAATCGAAAGTGCTCATCATTCATTACCAGCAAAGCACTCTATGGCAGTGTTTCTCAACCTTGGGTCCCCAGATGTTTTTGGCCTACAACTCCCAGCATGCCCCAGCCAGCTATGCTGGCTGGGGCATGCTGGGAGTTGTAGGCCAAAACATCTGGGGACCCAAGGTTGAGAAACACTGCTCTATGGTGAGGGCCCAGAAAGTTCCCTTTTCCTGGATCAGCTGGGAAAACCCTGCTCTCAAAATAGGGCCATTTTTATGATAGTATTTTTTATGACAGTTTCATTGACAGTTTATTTATTTATTACTTTTATATCCTGCTTTTTTCCCCTCTTGCAACAAACCCAAGGCAGCTTGCACGATCCTCCTCCTCTCCATTTTATCCCCATGACAATCCTGTGAGGTAGGTTAGGCTGAGAGTTAGTGACTGTGTCCATGGCCCAAAGTTGCCAAGTGCGCTTCATGGCTGAGTGGGGACTAGAACCCAGATCTCCTGTGTCCTAGTCCAGTACTATAACTGCTACACCACCCTGACTCTTTGTATATTGTATGTTATATGTTCTAAGCCACCTTGGGCTTCAGGGTTGGAGGAACAGCACTGTAAAATTTTATAAATAAAATATTTATAAATACAATAATTAAAATCAGTGGGATTCCTGACCCAGTCATGTTCAGAAATATTGCTGTTTTCTGTGGATATTATCTGATCTTTTTTAAAAACAACAAAAGGAAACTATGATTCAACTATTCCCATCCCTATGCAAGACTTTTCTCCTTTGCAGCTAGACTACTCCCACCCCATCCATTACCTAAGACAGCCTTCCCCAACCAGGTGTCCTCCAGATGTATTGGACTACAACTTCCATGGCTGTTGGCCATACTGGCTGGGAATGATGGGATTTGTAGTCCAACACATCTTGGGGGGGGCAGGTTGGTGAAGGCTAACTTAAGCACTGGGTAGTGTCCAAGTGTTTGAACTGGAACTTCCAGGATTGTCTTGCAAAGGCTAAGTGTAGTTTGGACAAATACTTTGAAGTGATACTCTGGAGGAAGTCCAGAATGTCATAAAATAAAATGTATCTGAAATACTTAAAACTCAATAAACCTGTATAACTCTCGTTTTGTGTCTTAAGAGGATCCTTACCATTTCTTATTCTTGATTGTGAAGGCTATGCTACTTCATTTTGGAGGTCCAAACGAGAAAGACAATCTTCCAGGGGATATCATGTATGGGTAATAAATAATAGTGTGTTTATTACGTATGTAGACGATCTTGCCTTAAGAGGTCAAGAATGAAATGGTGATTATACTGTTGTTGCAGGTGTACTACAGCTGCTTCCCATCAAATCTGACACTTCAGTTCATGTTTCTTTCTCTTCCAGCTTCTGCCCATGCAATACATGCTGAAGTTTTATTGACCTAGAAATCTTTTTTTTTTGGTCATAGTTTCTGCTGGATAAGAGAACTTTGTTCTTTTGTCAACACTCAGGAGAGAACTTCTGATGATATCAGGTGGCCATGTTGATGGGGAGTATAAATGCTGATGAGAGTGGCAGGAACCATATATGTAAACATCAGCACTTAGCACTGCGCCAATTTTTTTGCTCTATTTATTTTCAACCATTCATGGGGGAGAATGCACCTGAAAAGAAATTGCACCTGAAAATTGTGGGAATGGGGTGATAATTTCAGAGAAATTTCTCAGGGCACAGGGTTTCAGTGCTTACCTTACTGTAAAGAGGTGGCTGAGGGGTGTGTGCTCTTTATTTTACCATTACCCCTGCCCCCTAGTTCAAATGTGGACTCATGCTCACTACTATAGGCACCAGAGGAAGGTGGATCAAAGTACCAGGGGAGAAACAGCCAGGAGTTGCTGAAACGACCTCACCTTGGTCTTTATTGGCATCTATAAAGGTAAATGCATGTTCTCCAGGTTGCAGCCTGGCGGCAATCCTATTTGCCATTGTTTTCACTGGGCTGTACATTGCATACAGTGGCTCAGTCCAGGTATAACAGGAAACCAAGATTTCAGTGGGCCTACTTGAAGTATGACTAAGTGTGGAGCCACTAAGTATGACTAAATTGTATTCCACATTTTCCTTCTAAGCATATTTTCTTGCTTGTGAATGTCAGAACAAGAAAACATAGTACAACAGAGGACTAAACAGAGTTGATGAACTTGCTTGCCAAGTATAGCTGGAATGTCCTGCCCAATTCAAAGCAATGTGTCTTTGGAATGTTGTCCATGTTGAAACGCCCATCTGTAAGTATCATCATAGATGTTTAGCTTTAAGAAGAAATGCTATGCTGGAAACTTAATGTCTTCCTGAGTATTTGTTAATACTGGCTGTGACCCAGAAGTGGTTAAATAGCACTAGCATTGCCTTTTTTTTACTGCTCTACACATATATGATATAATGGCCAATAAAATATCAGTCAGATATTGTCAAATAATGGTTAAGTATTTCAAATATTAATTTTGTGGAATTATAGCGAAGAAGTAGATTTACTTTCACTACAGATTCCAAAGTTAGTTAGATTGAATTCTAAACAACTGTAATCAAGCGTTATTTATAACTAACAACATTTATATGCAAATCTAGCTATATGTAAACAATATTCAAGAGACTGAACAATTATTGACTTTTATCCTGGAACTCAGAAATTGTGTAAATGCATCTTATTTCAAATGAAACCAAACAAAACATAGCACTGTAAAAGAAAAGTCAGTTTCAAATGTAGCTACATGGTTATAATATTGGGCAGGTGGTATGTAGTCTTAAGTACTGGGTTTGCACAATCAGTATGGCTAGTCATGGCTTATTTAAGTCATGACGAGCTGTGGAACCCACAGGCACCATCCTGAAAATTCAAGCCACAGCTTTGGCTTGTTGTGCCATCTTAACCTGGTGGGGGGTGGGTTGTTCAAGGGTTAAACAACCCTCATGTAACCCATAGCCTGTTTTACGGTTATGCGAGGATTGTTTGACCCTTGCACAACCCGCCCCCCCACCAGGTTAAGATGACACAACAAGCCATGTTTGTGACTTGAATATTCAAAATGGCCGCTGGCACACACCACAACCCACCATAGCTTAAGCCATGGTGTGCTGTTTGATTGTCAGAACAGGCCCAAAGTGTGTGCCTCTGTGTGTATGTGGCCATGCAGGCACTTTCAGAGCTAGCGGCAAACCAGTCTTCCACCTTCTTTTGTCACCAAATGGCATCATGATGCAGTGAAAAAAGGTGTACTTGGTAGGCAGTCAACGGACTTGTTCTCTAACTCGAAGAGATCCTACAAAATCTAAGGAAAGGAATCCAAGCAGTGTTTTTAGTCACTGAGTCATGAAGTAGTAAAGGTCTGGTCCTGGTGATAGTTAAATTAGTTGAATTCCATTCATTCAGTTCAGCCACAGAACTCGGCACATCCAAGGTACTATAGCAAACTCAGTTCCAAATTCATAAATGAATTTGTTACATAGCAGCAGGTTGCTATCAACAAAAATTCCTTTCTGAACATGCCTTTAACTGGAAGATATGATTGCCAAATTATCAATTGCACCACTGTTTTTGCTTTTAAAACTGCTGACGAAATTGGTCAGCTGTGGGGCAGGAGGCGGTAAGCCATCATCAAGGAGGACAGTGGCCGAATGTCCTACGAGAGGGTTTTGTGTGGCAGCAGCCAAGGCAAGTGGCAGCTCTTGTCAGTAGTGTGCAGATGTGTGGCTTGACTCCATTCAAGTCAAGTGTTGTATCCTCATGCTTACCTTGTGCACAGACATTTCATAGATCATAGAGTTGGAAGGAGCCTGCAAGGCTATCGAGTCCAACCCCCTGCTCAATGCAGGAAACTAGAGGAGGGGTCTCCCATCCAAGTAACAACCAGGCTTGACCCTGCTTAGCTTTCCACACTCAGACAAGCTGAGCCAGCGTAAGCCACAGGCCTGTTAGTCTCCCTAGATTCACTCCACTATTTAGAATGTGCTTATTTGCCTTGGTTGTTTTTTTTAAAAAAGAACTCCCACAGATCTCAGAATACTATACACCCAATGAACTGCATATTGTTTCTACCTGTAATTATAGTAACTGAGAAGAAACACTATCCCACAATGAATCTGGGAAAATATCAGCTGGAGCTAGTCATCAATTGTAATGTATAAGACTTTGGCCCACTCATTACATCAGTGAGCTTGTATTACAGAGAATAATTATAAACGTTTTATACTAAGCTGTAAGTCTTCATTCAAATTACATCTTAATAGGAAACGGAACATCTTGGATAGCATAGTCTTTGAATCAGATGTGCTGTCTCTGAAATAATATCCTAATTATAGCAGTCATCACTTAACATTAATTTAATGAACATTCTCATTTGTAAGGAAAAGGTTGCCAAAGAGGATGTAATGCTGTTACATCCTCCACAAATCTCCAAAAGAGCAGGGGCAGTAAGGGGTGGAGGGAAGAAGAAAGGGATTCTTTAAATGCCTAATTGAAGGTTAGCTTGAAAGGGAAAATACAAATCCACTTGTTACCTTTCTGCAATGGTGCAGCAACAACAATTAATGCATGCTGTTGGTGAGATGTTGAACTCATGCTGGGTCAACACCCCACAGACAGATGTTGATAATCTCAATTCAGCTTTTAAGTGACAAGTGCCTGCATGCTGCATCACAGAATAAAAGCCAATTTTGGTTCTAGTTGGAAATTTTGATTGCAGCCTTAACATTAGAACTAAGGATCAAACAGAAGCTGCTCAACTCTGAGGATGCAGCTTTTGGTTAAGCTTGGTCAAATTCTGTGTTTGACCAAGTTCTTTAGTACCTGTTCTGCTGGCAGAACGTTTCAGTCTCAAGGGGTATCAAGCTAGCATCTTTTGTGAGTGTTGAAATTATGAAATGCACCTGAAAATACAGAATGTGCCTATGTTACTGCAGTTCTTCAGATATGTGCTCAGATTATCAGTGTTAGGTAATTTATTGTTTTCTCAGGGGCTACATAGGTTGCATTTGGATGTAAAGCTAACCAATGATTTAGCATTAGAATAAGTCTCAGTGGGCCTCTGGCTCATGCATGCCCTCCTCTCCTCATCCAGCATGGGTGGAAGGAAAACACTGAAAGCTTCCACTTCCTTTTTAGATTATTCACAGTTTACCATGTTGTCTGAGCCCTATGCTAGAATTAATCTTAACTATGGTTAGTTAGAATAAGCCAGCTTCATAAACTATGGTTTAAAGTTGGCTTCTTTGACATGACAATCTGTGGTTAACCTAAAGTGGAAGCTTCCAAATTCCACAGCCATACTGGATGAGCAAGGGAAACGTAGGAGTGCATGGACCTGAGATGTAACACTTGACTATGGCTTAGCTTTATGTCCAAATGGGTTCAGAGCCAAAACAGATATTATTTTAAATTCATATGTAGGTGCTACAGCCTTTTCATTTTTACTTTAGAGTAGATGCCAGGGGCCTGATCCTGACCTTAAAAGCCCCCTTGATCCCCCATGCTATGGTCCCAATCAGAATTGGGGTCCCTGTGCCTATAGTCAATAGTCAAAAACAGTACTTCATTACTTGTGTATAATGAAGGAGCTCTAGACTAGACTGTTGCAAGCAGGGACTTGTCTGATGTGGGAGAGGAGAGAGATTAATTATTCCCTTGGCCTCTCTCCTGGCAAAAGTTATCTGCCAGGGTGACCAAGGCAGCCTTGCCCCTAAACCAGGCTGAAACAAGAATGAAATAGATCTAAATATGTGTCATCTAAAGGGGCCTGGAGCTGACCAGTTTTCTCAAGCACCTTGCCCCCAAAAAGGCCAATTAGAAACTGGCCAACAATTCCCGAAGCCAGCCATCTTTTAAAGGAGGGGCCAACCAACCTCCTGTTTTAACACAGTTAGAATACTTCCATCCACCAAGGAAGTGGCTGGCCAACCTCCCTCGACTGGTCTTTACTAGAAATGATGGGCAAGCTTCAAGAGGACAAGACATGGCACAGACTGCTCCAAACACCTTGTCTGCATCCTCTGGTGAAATTATGAGTGGGGGTTCTACTAAAAATAGGTAGAGATAAGAACATAATTGGGGAGGGAAGAGAAAATCCTGCCCTCAATTGCCTCATCAGTTTGTATGGGTCAGACTTACATGAATAATGCTTCTCTTCATTGCCCTGTGCCCTCATCCCTCCGCAAATGGTTTAGATTACTTAAGTACAATGTCCTGTTTGGTTTTACTGATGGTTTTAGTGTTTAAGTGTGCTTTCAGTTTTATATTTTAAATACTCTATTTATTTATCTTTGTGAGATGCATGCCTTGAATGCCTTTTTAGATATCTGGTATTTTACTGCTGTCTTGGTGGGGTGGGGAAGAATCCCCTAGATGCTATTACAGATAGTTTTTTTTATAGCTCAGGAAATAAGAAGCAACAGAAATATCTAATTGCTACTTATGTGGGTGTAGCTGCTGAAGATGCTTACTTAGAATTTACTACTAATTTAGAGTAAGATACTATAAAGGAGATGTGTTATCTACTATCTAAAATAGCTTGTTTAGAGAAGTTCCTAAATAGGAAGGACAGAGGAACTTGATTTTCAGGTTTTTCAGGCACTAACAGGAATGTGTTCTTTCCAGGATATGAGGAAATTGAGGGATAAAGAATCAGTAACACCTTTGCTGCTTAGTATGATTAAATGAGTATTATATACATGGCTCTAGTGTGGGACAGTATTTTCTGTTTTTAAATTTTCTCTGGCAAGATTGGGTAAAAACAGCTGCAATTTCTGAAAAATCATTGGCCAGAAATTCCATAATAATTCAAGACAGATCGGTGAATTCACAAAAGTTAAAACTTGAAGATATCATGTTTATATCAATGAGCATTCATCTTTGGATCAGTTTTTGATGAAAAATTGCAAGATAATTATAATATGGTTTTCCCTGCAAATTTTTAAATGTTCTTTTAAAATACACTCCTTTATGTGAACACTCCAGCAACAGGGCTTATTAACAGGAATATTCAATAGCATTGCATTCAAGGGCTCCATAAATAGAATCACATCCAGTTCAGGCTTCCATGCAAGGGAATACTTCTCAAATTCTAGGTGCTTATCTAGTTGTGCTCAAAAGAGGCTTGTGTTTCTGTACTACAAAGGGAGATGTCAGCTTTTTATTGCCGCATTCTAAAACTGCTGCTAAATTTTCTTGGGAAAAACGTGTGGCTTCAGCTCTTATGCAATGCTTTACATGAAAGAAGCTCCCTTTAAATACACACAAAACATCTCCCTGTTGTTGTTCATCTTCATTTCTAAACTCTCAATTGATCCAGTGCTATGAAAAACTCAATAGAGTTTTTGGTTGCTTGTCAATGGCATTTTTTGGTGTTCCTTGCATTCACTTATTTGCTCTACTCTTCCTTATACGTGTTCTGTGCAGGGGCTATTTCCTATGCTATATGCATGCATTGCATCATTTATCTTGGTGGCATGTGCCATGACTGCTGTTCATTCATAAAGATCAAAGTTAGCAACATTGCCTTAGGTGAAGCGCAAGTAGAGGCTTAAAAGAAAAAAGGTAGAGTGTTTAATAATTGCCAGAAATGTGGTTACTGTTGTCTGGCATTCCAGTCAATACTGGTTTTAGCATGAAAGAGTAATCATATAGTCAGAGAACTATCTAATACCCCCCAACCCGTGCCAGGATCATCAATCCACCACACCCCATAGATCAACTAACCCCCACAATGTGCCACCAGATGAAAGCAGGTGCATGGTAGAAAGGGCAAATAGCTCAAGATGACTAATCAATACTTCTGATACTGATACCGTTATTGGGCAAATAGTTACATGTTGTGTGGCAACAGCACCTTGCACTGCCAGAGAGGAGGGCATGCTTTAGGATTACCCAGCGTACCCTAAAAATGAAGTTATATATTGATTAATATTTTATATTGTCCAGCATTCCTTCCCATATTGTCCATTAGGTTGTTACAATATCAGCAGCCTCACTTTGGAATAGATTTAATAGATGTGCTAAAACCTGCATTTGCCATCGGTTAATCTGCTCATCAGGGTGTGTCAGTCAGTCAGTCAGGTGATCACTCGTGACCGAGTAAGATTGTCTTCCAGGATAAAAAAAGAAAAAAAGAAAATTTACAAAAAGGAGATTTTAAAAGGAGGAAAATTCTAAAGAAAATTGTGTAGACTCTAGTGATGGGTCCGTAAGTGACTGTGGAGGCCAATTCTAGATCCACACAGCTTCCCACAGTGAGGACACAGGTTACCAGATGGAACAGCTTAGCACATTTCTCCCTTTCACCTTGCACTTGAGCTTCTTCAAAGTCCATAGAACCTTTGTGAAAGGCCAACCTCCAGTTAGATCGTTCATGGGCCAGAGCTTCCCAGTTTTCGATGTTTATATTGCATTTTTTTAGATTAGCCTTAAGAACATCTTTAAACCTCTTATATTGACCACCGATATTCCGCTTTCCATCCTTGAGTTGGGAATAAAGTAACTGCTTTGGGAAACGGCAGTCAGGCATTCGAACAACATGACCGGTCCACTGAAGTTGGCGTTGAAGGATCATTTTTTCAATGCTAGTAGTCTTTGCTTCTTCCAGTACACTGACATTTGTTCGCCTATCTTCCCAAGTAATTTGCAGGATTTTCCGGAGGCAACGTTGATGAAATTTCAGGGTGTGTAACACTGTACCTATTAAGGACATAATCCTGCTGGGAATTAATGGGTATTTAATGATAGTGTTTTATAAATCTTATTTTTAGAAGTAGTTTGGTGTGCTTGATTTGTGTGTGTGTGTGTAAAATACAATTTTTAGTTTTTAGTGTTATAAACCACTCTGGGATAATCCAGGACACATATCTGAACAGTCAAATTTGTAATATCTTGTTTTCCTATTTAATGTACATTTAATGAACATCTGGACTGACCACAATGCATCAGTCTCACACAGTAGATGTTCTGGAGTCCAATACTTGGAGGAATTGTTGCATTGTGGATTCCAAAGGCATTCTTATGTTCACAATATTGCAGCTGGCTGTGTGGGTGGCTTCAAGTAAAATGATACGATGCCATTGTTATGATTATTTAGATTGTAATTACCCTGGCAATTCCCTAGGATTCTTATTGTTCCTCATGAATGGCTGGCAGGCAGCTTAACTTAAATCAGTGTAGAGGCTTCTTTCACATAACTGGGAAACCACCACAGCTAGCTGTTGGCCAGGGTTGATCAGAAGAGGGACTTCAGTAAATTGCTTGCTAGCCTTTCCAGACTTCCATTGTGTACCACTTGCCACCATTCAAGGATTGTGGCCTTGCTTATCTGCTAATTGTTTTAATTAACTGTTTGCTATTGACTGAAATGGATTGTTGTGTTCACAGCTACCCACAGGGGCCCTAATTTTCCTAGCTTTAAACACTAAATGAGTAAAGGTGTAAGTGGTTGAGATTGTTTGAAATGCAACTGCAGTTCTCTGCAATCTTTTTGTGGAGGATTAGGGGGGGCTGGCTGGCCCGCCAGACCTCCACCCTTTCCTCCTTCAAGGGAAAACCCAGTACTTGCCACCATGTGGCCCGGAAGGGGGGGCTGGCTGACCCGCCACTACCCCACCCTTGCCTGCTGGCAAAGGAACCAAGACCCCCAGAGATCTCAAGGTACCAGGTTGCCAGCCTCAGCTGTCTGCAACCCTACTTGAATCTCTGTTCAGGGACTCGCCTTTAATTCTGTAACCTGGATTTAGATACTGAACCAACAGAGTACTACAAAACCCATGTGGGGTAAAACCACGACAAGGTTTATTTCTGGTAGCATCTTACAACAAGATTAGGCAATAAGAGAAGCACACAAAATAGAGAAACACTTTAGTACACAGTAAAGCTATAAAACAAGAAAACCTGATTCCTTAAAATCTCTCAAGCACACACCTGTTACCTGAGGGTGTCTTCTTCAAAGGGTTAGATCCAGCACAGCCTTGCTGCCCGATAGAGAATTACCACACCTACCCGAAGGTCCAAGATGGGTAAACCCTTACAAGGCTTGCTTTCCCTAGTGCCTTCAAACCAGCCAATTTTACCAGAGGCTGTCTGGGGTCGATTCCTGAGGGGCCCCCCCCCTAAAGGCTCGGGCCCCTCGCTGGCCTGGCATGGCTCCAACCGCCAGGCAGGCACCCAAAAGACTGACCAAGAACAAAGGCTTACACGTGGGGAAAAAGCTCATCCCCCTCCCCTTTTCTGTAGCCTTCTTTCTTCAGCCAATCAATTTGAATTTCACCTGGCCATGCAGGGGGAAAGGGAACTGTGAGTCATGGCTTGAACTATCTGCATGTGAATGCCTTCAGCCTGGCTCCTCCAGACTTCTAGACGCCAGGCCCCATCTCATGTTCCATCACCTTTTGCTTCCTCCCAGCCCCCACCTGGTTTACTCATGAGGAGGCGTGTGTGTGTGTGTGTGTGTGTGTGTGTGTGTGTGTGTTTGTTCCTGCATGCATGCATGCAGGAACCCTAAAAACTCTTTTCTCTACACGCTAACTATGCACACCCCACCCCAGCCGGTTCACACCTGAGGTGTGTGTGTGTACCCCCAAAGGCTCGTTTCTCCACACTTTTATTATATATATATACCGTAAGTTTTCACTCTGCTTTCCCCCTCCATATGAAGGCACTCAAAGCAGCTTATAAAATCCAAGAAAAAACACCACAGAATTAAAATAACAATTGTTATTGGCTATAGTTAATTCCACATCATTAGTTCCACATAATTAAAATAATAATATAAGCAACACAATGACTACAAGCAGCATAAAGAGAGGGGGAGCTTAGGAAGCCAGTCAATAGATAATACTTAACTGAGACTGAAATCCTATATCCACTTACCCATTGAACTCGATGGGGATTACTTCTTAGTAGATATCTGTATGATTGTACTGTTAAACAGCATCATAGTTAAACACTTGCTGAAGGAGAACAGTCTTCAAGTGCTGGTGCCTGGTGGAACACTAGTAAAGATGAAGACAATCTAAGACAGGGGTAGCAAATTTGTGGCCTTCCAGATGTTGGACTGCAACTCCTATCAGCCCTAGCCAATGTTGAGGGATAATGGAAGTTGTAGTCCAACAACATCTGGAGAGCCACAAGTTGCCCACCCCGATCTAGGGAAATAAGTTTCACATATGGACACTGCTGCAGAAAAGGCACAAAGGAGATGCAAGCAGATGATAAGAGATGCAAAAAAGCATTTTGAGGAGCATGTCACTAACAACATCAAGGCCAACAATAAAGAATTTTTTAAATATATCAGAAGCAGGAAACCAACTAGGGAGGCAGTTGGACCATTGGGTGATAATGGAGTTAAAGGAGTACTAAAGGAGGATAAGGAGATTGCAGAGAAGCTGAATGAATTCTTTTCATCTGGCTTCACTGCAGAAGAAATAGGTATGGGTGCCTGAACTGATGTTTTCAGGAAGGGAGTCTGAGGAACTGAGTCAAATAGTGGTGACAAAAGATGAAGTTCTCAGCCTTATTGAAAAACTGAAAGTTAATAAATCACTGGGTCTAGATGGTATCCAGCCTAGAGTTCTTAAAGAACCCAAATATGAAATTGCTGATCTTCTATTAAAAATATGTAACATGGTCCTAAGATCAGCCTCTGTACCAGAGGACTGGAGAATGGCCAGTGTATCACCAATTTTTAAAAAGGGATCCAGGAAATTACAGGCCAGTTAGGTTAACGCCTGTTCCAGGAAAATTGGTTGACAGAATTATTAAAGATGAAATTAGTAGCCATGTAGAAGGACAAGCCCTGCTGAGAAAGAATCAAGATGGCTTCTGCAAAGCTAAGTCCTGTCTTACCAACCTTTTAGAGTTCTTAGAGAGTGTCAATGAATATGTGGACAGGGGTGATCTGATAGACACTGTTTACTTGGACTTCCAAAAAGCTTTTGACAAAATCCCTTACCAAAGACTCCTGAGCAAACGTAGCAGTCCTGGAATAAGAGGCGAGGTCCTCTTATGGATCAGTAACTGCTTAAAAAACAGAAAGCAGAGAGTAGCAATAAATGCTAAATTCTCCCAATGGAGGAATTTAAACAGTGGGGTCCCACAGGGATCTGTATTGGGACCAGTGCTTTTCAATTTATTCATAAATGATCTAGAATTAGGAGTGAGCAGTAAAGTGGCCAAGTTTGCTGACGACACCAAATTATTTAGGGTGGTTAAAATAAAAAGGGATTGTGAGGAGCTGTCCCCAAACCGGGAGAATGGGCATCAAAATGACAAATGCGGTTCAATGTAAGCAAGTGTAAAGTGATGCACACTGGGGCAAAAAATCCCAACTTCAGGTATAAGCTGATGGGATCTGAGCTAGTGGTGACTGACCAAGAAAGAGATCTTGGGGTTGTGGTGGACAGCTCAATAAATTTGTTGACCCAGTGTGCAGCTGCTGTGAAAAAGGCAAACTCCATGTTAGGCATAATTAGGAAAGGAAGTGAAAATAAAATGGCCAAGATCAGACTGCCCTTATACAAAGGTATAGTGAGACCGCACTTAGAATACTGTGTACAGTTCTGGTCACCGTACCTAAAAACAGGACATTGTAGAGTTGGAAAATGTACAGAGAAGGGCAACTAAAATGATCAAGGGGCTGGAGCATCTCCCCTATGAGGAAAGGTTACAACATCTGGGATTATTTAGCTTAGAGTAAGGGGAGACATGTTAGCGGTGTACAAAATTATGTGTGGTTTGGAGAAGATGGACAGGGAGACATTTTTCTCCCTCGCTCATAATGCTAGAACCCGGGATCATCCCATGAAGCAGATTGGTGTGATATTCAGGAGAGATAAAAGGAAGTACTAATTCACACAGTGCATAGTAAACTGTGTTGTTATATTTTATATTTATTTATATCCCACCTTTCCCCCAGTACTGGACTCAAGGTGGCTTTACAACATTAAAACTTGTACAATTACAACATATAAATGGAAATATACAAAAGTTAAAAATATAATTAAATCATCCATAATATTAAAATTATATAAAATATCAAAATTAAAACGGCAATAACAATATAAACAACTGTGCTAATCCATCGCATTCTCACAGGTCCAGACTGTTCCCAAAGGCCTGCCAGAACAAAAAGGATTTTGCTTGCCTCCAGAAACATAATAAGGAGGGTGCCACTTTAGCCTCCCTGGGAAGAGAATTCCAGAGTGCTGGGGCAGCCACTGAGAAGGCCCTCTGCTGCATTCTTTCCAGGCATGTCTGAAATGGTGGCAGAACCAAAAGAAGGGCCTCCCTTGAAGATCTCAGCATACGGGCACGCTCATAAGGGAGAATGTGGTCTTTCAGATAACCTGTACCCGAGCCATATAGGACTTTATAGGTCATCACCAGCACTTTGAATTGTGCCCGGAAACAGACTGGGAGCCAGTGAAGCTGTTGTAACAGAGGAGTTGTATGCTCCCTGTAGCCAGCCGCAGTCAGCAGTCTGGCAGCAGCTCTTTGAACCAGCTGAAGTTTCCGAACATTTTTCGGAGGCAGCCCCACGTAGAGTGCATTACAGTAATCCAAACGGGATGTAACTGAGGCATGTGTCACTGTGGCCAAATCAGACATCTCCAGGAACAGGCGCAGCTGGTGCACTAGCTTTAACTGTGCAAATGTACTCCTGGCCACCGCTGAAACCTGGGCATCCAGGCTCAGGGCTGAATCCAGAAGTACCCCCAAGCTGTGAACCTGTGTCTTCAGGGAGAGTGTAACCCCATCCAACACAAGCTGAATCCCTATTCCTTGATCTGCCTTCCAACTGACCAGGAGCACCTCTGCCTTGTCTGGATTAAGATCCTTTTTGTTTGCCCTCATCCAGTCCATTACTGCCGAATGGAAAGGAGAAATAGATTTGAGTATCATCAGCATACTGGTGACACTGAACCCCAAACCTCTGGATAGCCTCTCCCAATGGCTTCATGTACTGAATCACTATAGAATTCTCTTCCACAAGATGTAGTAATGGCCACCAATTTGGATGGCTTTAAAATGGGATTGGACAAATTCATGGAGGCTAAGGCAATCAATGGCTACTAGTCCTGATGACTATATGCTACCTCATGTATCAGAGGCAGTCTGCCATGTTTCAGGGGGACATGGGCAGGAGAGTGCTGTTGCACTCATGTCCTGCTTGTGGGTTTCCTGTTGGCAGCTGGATGGCCACTATGTGAACAGAATGCTGGACTAGATGGACCCTTGGTCTGATCCAGCATGGCTCTTATGTTCTTCCGAGTGCTCCCCACATAGGTCCCATTGCCCCCAACTTTTCCACCCACTTCTGAGACTCTAGGTCAGGGGTCCCCAACCTTTTTGGATCTATGGGCACATTTGGGAATTTGAGAAACTGCTGTGGGCACCACCACAAAATGCCTGATCAGTGGATCACCACCTTGGCATCTACATGTCGTGTTTATGAATCATAGGCTGTGTCTTATTCAGCAAAAACCTTAGTTCCATGCCTGTTGGACACCGCAACATCTCTTTAATAAGGGATTATCTAATTCAGCTAATTGCTGGTGGTGCAATACAGCTAATGCTTCTTTTAAACATGTTTTTTTGGCAATGCCCAGTAGCTCCTTTTTTGGAGGAGGTTATTACACAGATAAATTTTGTATTGAAAATGTCTTTAATATTCACTGATGTGCACTCTCTTTTAAATTATTTACCCGCTTCGTGGAAATTAACAAATGGAAGGGGAAATGGATTCTCTGCGCCCTTTTGACAGCTAAAAGACTGATATTACAACATTGGAAGGACAAACACTCACCTCCTATAATGCAATGGATTGAGGACCTTACAACACTTTCGATATATGAATGGGTGGCATATAGATGCCAAATTCAGATGGATACTTATTTGAATATTTGGTCTTGATTCATAGGGGTGGGTGGAATCTTTTGCACTCTTAAAATGTCATGCTTAAGTTGGGCCAAACTGTAGCTGTTAATGCAACATTCCCATGCCTTAGTTTCATCTTAGAGCCAAAGTTGATGTAGTGGCAGATGTATGCTTCTTTTCACGCGTCCACCCTATCTACCTATAAAGCCTGGAGCATGGGGTCTTTAACAGAAAAATTATGTTGTAGAAGAGGGGCACTGACCCTCCTTTCTTGCTCTTTACCTACCCTCAGTTCATTGGTACGAGAACAAAGGGAGGGCTCAGTGCCTGTCTCCTCCATAATTCTTTTACTGTTAAAGAAAGATCACCCCCTCCTTGCTTTATATGTGAAGTGTGGATATCTATAGTTAAACATGGGGAAGTTTGAGCAACCTCCTTACAATGATTACGTATGTTTGCCTATATTTTGTATCATACTTTTTAGTTAGTGTAGTTTGCCTAAATTTTGTAGTGCACTAGTAAATTTTGTAGTATACTTTTCATTGGGCCATCTGAAATTCCTATTGGAATTCACAAATATTGTGGAACACATAATGGTTTTAAACAGGGTAGACTGTGGGAGCACAATAAATACTTGTGCCAGAAATTTGTCAAGAATCTCTGGGCTGTTTTAGATGCAAAATGGGCCATTGGTGCATTTTCCTGAGACCAGGAATAAGTCCTCACACTGATCCATCAGAATCCCATTATTATACCGTAAGTAGGTGCCTGACATCGAATTCTCAATAAAGGGGGACTTGTCTGGTGCCTACGTTAATATATTTTTGGCACCAAGCAGATACCTTTTTATTCTCCCAGGCTTTAAACATCTGTTTTAATATTTTGTTTCAATATTTTGATTGTTTTATTGCTGCTATTTCATCCTGTTTATTGATGGTTGTTTTAGGGCATAATCCTATGCATGTTTAGACAGAAAAAAGGCCTACAACTCCCAGCATGCCCCAGCCATAATAGCTGGCTGGGGCATGCTGGGAGTTGTAGACCTTTTTTTTTCCTGTCTAAACATGCATAGGATTGTGCTTTTATTGAACTTTTATGATTTTGCTGTTTTTATTTGCTGAACTGCTCTGATATTTGTCAATTATTGAGGGCCAGTATATAAAATACCAGTTGCTGGGAAAGAACAGCAGGAGAGGGCTATTTCCCTCATCTCCTGCTGTTGGGGGGGTGGCAGCGAGGGATTGTTACAACCAAAATTGGTTGGGGCAAGAGCCAAAAGTGGGTAGGGAGGGACACCCTTTCCCTTTATACTTTCCTCTCTCCCTTTCTTTCTTCCACCCCCTTTTCTCTCTCTCTCTCTCTCTGCCATTCCTTCTCTCCCCATGTTCAGAAATATCTGTCAGTCCACATATCCCCATTCATACGCACCTTTCCTTCCCTAAACTGCCCCTCCCATTAGTGTTTGAAAAAAGGAGAATCTCGCATTGGCTTCCAATGCGAGCTTCCCCCCCCTAACCCAATTTGCCACATGGGGGAGGGCAATTCTCCAGGGATTGCAGCACTGCCATCTAAGAAGTGCCTGTCTGTCTGCCTGCAGCGCTCTGTCTTTTCCTCATAGTCTTTACTGCAATCCAGGGGACAGGAGAGTTGGGGGATGAGAAAGAGAGAGCTGCAGGCAGGTAGGCACATACACACACACACACACACACACACACACAAATCTGGAGATCTGACCACAGAATGCAGCAGTGAGCGCATCCTTCAGAAAGACCTCCCCTGGCAGTTTCATGTAGATAGCATGCGGGACAAGATGGAACCCTGAAGGACACCTCAGACAAATGGCCACTGAACAGGAGTCTCCCTGCATCACCTTCTGAAACTGGTCTTCCAGGAAGAACCAGAATAACCATAATTCTGGCCTGGAGCCAGCAAGTCCCATCCCCATGAGCCAGCTCAGAAGGATATCATGGTCAGTGGCATCAAAAGCCCCTGGCTGCAAATTCTCAAAGGAAGTCCTCACTGTAGCCATGTTTAAGCATGCTGGAAAAACACTTCTCACAAAGAGGCACTTATTACTACCAACCTCCATTGAGACAGCCCAACTCTGGCTGCTCTTTTGAGCCAGGTAGACAAAGGTCAAGTGCCCATGCCATTGGCCACACCTCTCCAAGAATCCTGTCCACATCCTCAGGCTACACAAATTGAAACTTTTCCAATCTAACTGGACAGGCAGGGGCCAAAGATACATCTACTGGTACTTCTGTAGTTGCAGCATCTGAGCCAAAATGGATGCAAGTGATTTCATCTACAAAGTGCCTTGCAAATTGGTTACAGCAGAATCCTCTCCTCTACCTCGGGGACTAAGATGTATAAGCCCTCTTACCTATTCTGAACAGCTGAGTAGAACTCTGAGTAGACACAATGGTGGTGGGAAAGCAGGATTTCTTTTCTGCCATAATTGCCGCAGAATAGACTCTAATCCGATCTATAGCATGTGCTCAGTTGAATTCATCATGGATCTTCGGTCACAGCCATTCTAGTTGTCTTCCCTGCCATTGGCTTCTCAGACCACCAAGTAACTAAGTTAGGTCTGCATCCTGGGAGAGGATGTTCAAGAGAAATCGTGCCAACTGCCTGGGTCATCTCCCCATTCCAGAAGTAGACCAGGGTTTTAACAGGATTACCAGCCTGCATGACAGGAAATTCCTCAAGAGCCATCAGAAAAGCATTCTGGAGCAGGGCAAGTGATGATATTGAGAAATATTATGTTATGTGTTCTATAGCTGTTCATTGCAAATGTAGCTTTCCCCCCATGAATCTGTCTCTTATCAAGCCTGATCACTGTTTAGGCAAGATGTTGAGGCTGAACTTTGTCTCCCTGATTCTTGCTCACTTTTTCAATTAGCCTGTTAGGTTAAGCACATGCTTAATGTCAGGCCCTCAAGTGCTCCTGTTGAGCACAATGGGAATTTTCATCTACCTAAAATTATGCATTTATGTAAGAACCATGGTTTCTTCCCCTTCTTTTTTTGGCTCCCCACAACATGATTTGCCTCCATTATCTTATCTGACATATGGTTATTGTATTTCCAGATGTCATCATTTGATCATAGGAGGCACCAACCATCATACATATGATTTTAGAGGCCCATCTGCTGTTACAGTTTTTCAGCATGTACTTGCTTTTAGATAATATTGTCACAATATTTTCATCAGGCTTTACTCTCCAAATGGCGGAACCTTATTAAAATGGTTCATTTTCCTCCTTTGTTTAGGCAAGATCATTATTACTTTCTCTGAAACCATAGCTTGAATCTCAGAATTAGAACTCCCATGCCAGATCATATCTAATACAAGGAACTCAGACAGACTTTTGAAATTTTTATATTCTGGCAAAAAAATTCCCTACGCTAGTTCCAGAGCTCGCTACAAATCTCAATTTGTTCTGCACAGACACTGCTGCTCCACACTTTGCATGTTTGTTGCAGCTACACCAGTGTTACAGTGGCGTTCCCCACATGTGCCAGATGCCCAATGTAGTTGCAGATGCCCAATGTGGGCTTGCTTTTCATCCTTGTTGTATTTATCATAACTTGTAACGCCAGTTTGGCTATGGCAAACGGGATTGCCACGTGCGTGCACCCATCTCTTGCATCAATGACTGGAATTTGGCCTTTCTGTCTTTATCACACTTGATGGCAATGCTGACACTTCCCTTTTTCAGTGTTCTCTTTGTGCCTTTATTTCATTGTAATTCTTTCACATGGTTACTGATTGTCCTTGCATTCAATTATTTTATACTCCTCATGCTTTGTTTGTTTTTTCCAAATGGAAGGTGTTTTAGTATCTAAAAACCAAAACCAAAAACTGTTTGTAGAAAAAATTGTGGGCAGTAGGCTAGCCTAGACCCTGTCTCTGACCTGCCATTGCATGGCGGCTTCCCCCCTCCCCCTTGGGCCAGGATGGGGTGGGGGCATTCAAACATGCAATCCCCAGCCTGTAGCCTGAATGGGTACAGACCAGGATATGACGTGCTGACCCTTAGAGATGGGTAAATACAGCTAGTAGACACTTGCACAAGGGCACTTAACTAAACTGGGACTTGGCCACACAGGCGTTTGTGGATTTTCCCTTGTGGTTAACGTAAGAACTTAAGAACATAACAAAAGCTGTGCTGGATCATACCAGACCTGTCTAGTCCAGCAATCTGTTCCACAGTAGCCTACCAGATGCCTCTGGGAAGCCCACAAGCAGGACACAAATACAGCAGCACCGTCCTTGTGCTCCTTGTTCCATAAAGTGAAAAAGTACAGGTACCTGTATTTTCTCTCCATTGGGACAGACAGAAGCCCGGGAGGGGTGGTGGTGGTGAAACTTTGACTGGAAAAATGGCATGGTGGAAATAACTAAATTCTCCTGGCCACTACTATCAGCAAATTCACAGAGCCTCACAATTGTGTTTCCATTTAAAAAAAAACAAACCACACTGGGAGATTCAATCACAGATCTACTGTCTAGTGCAGCCCAACCTGGTACCTTCTATATGTGTTGGACCACAAATCCCATCATCCCTAGCCAGCAGGGTCATGGTGATGCTAGCTGGGGGTAATGGGATTTGTAGTCCAACACATCTGGAGGGCACCAGTTGGTGAACATTGTTGTAATGGGTAATTTTGCTCAGTGGACCTGCGTTAGACCACAGCCAGAGAAACTGAAGCAATCGTACTAACCGGAGATAAACTTCTAACTTCATTTTAATAGGCAGTGTTGACATTTTTAATGTTAATGGCAGGATTAAGAAGTGTGGACTTGTTGTCAATGTGAGATAACTCACTGTCCTGTTACAGTCAGGGTCAGCATCTAACCTTGCATTTAAATTTTTTCACCTGGAAGATCAGACAGAAAAGGTTTGCTTGCTATATGCACATGTATTATGTATGTACGTATGTATTTGATTTATAGCCTGCTTTGCTACGAAAAAATGACACTCAAGGCAGCTTACATAAACAATTTAAAATAGATTAAAACAAGTACAGAATGAAAACATTGTACAAAACAAAAGTACATTCCGTTAAGACTGATGGCCTTATGAAGTTTGTTTCTTTACCCAAGGTATAATGGGCGTTGGAAATAAAAGTTCTGTTTTGCTGAAATTGCATTTAGTTTGTCAGACCTCCTTAAGAGAACAGCAACAGAAATATGATCAAATGAATGCTGAAGTACTAGATGACTGTTCAAACCCAGACAATAGTTTATAAGTCTTTATACACTGAAAAGTCCTGATTTCTGTCTACTATTTATAGCTTTAGCTGGCTGCTTCCGAAATTGGGTTAGATATGTTATTTCATCAAAGTACAAAACTTCCCATCTTGTTTTTGCAGGAAGAACATTGTTGCACAATAGACAATTCGGCTGCAATCTTATACGCACTTACCTGGGAGTAAGTCCCATTTATCTTAATGTATAGGATTGTGCTGTCAGTGTGTTTAAACTTTAAATGGCATTACATTTTAAGGCTGTTATATTTGTGATGATTGTGTTTAATGAATAACACTCACTTTATAGTATAAGGTTGTCTTGCAATAAAGCACAGAATTCTGTAACTGCTGATTCCAGTTACTATGCAGAGTTAGACATCTGTTGTGTTGACCTGAACAGGGGAGTTCCTTATAGAGTGAGCCTAGGTTCCCTTGCAGATTTGAAATGCAAATACAGGATATCCTATTCACAGTAATACACAGCAGGAGATCAAACACATCACCTGCATCCTCTTGTTTCTTTAATTGACCACCACTAGGTGATGCCACCACTAGGTATCAATTTCACTAGCTTTGTGCCTCTGCAGATGCGTGGCGGTGGGAAGGATAGACGGAGCTCTGTCTGGATGTCATCCCAACTTCTCAGATTTCAGGACATCAAAGCTATGTCCAGATCAGGGTATCATAACCCTAATGTGAAACAGTGATGAATATAAAGACATTTATAGAACCAGTGTGGCGTAGTGGCTAGAGTGTTGGACTGGGACTCAGGAGATCCGGGTTCTAGTCCCCACTCAACCATGAAGCTCACTGGGTGACTTTGGGCCAGTCACTGACTCTCAGCCAGGGTTTTATTTATTTATTATATTTATACCCCGCCTTTTTTCCTGCAAGGAACCCAAGGCGGCTTACATAATCCTCCTCCTCCTCCTCTCCATTTTACCCTCACAACAACCCTGTGAGGTAGGTTAGGCTGAGAGTCAGTGACTGGCCCAAAGTCACCCAGTGAATTTCATGGCCGAGCGGGGAGGATAAAATGGAGAGGATAAAATGGAGAGGAGGAAAACCATGTAAGCTGCCTTGGTTTCTTTGCAAGAGGAGAAAAGGTGGGATATAAATGTAATGTAAAAATAAAGCAAAACATAAATTTGGTCTGGCTATAAGGCATTTGTGCCCTCCGGGAGGGGAGAATAAAGATAAGTGTACTCAAGGAAAAAAATAACTTGATACTTGAACAAGGCTGTGGAGTCGGAGTCGAGGAGTCGGAGTCGGAGGAAATTTTGGGTACCTGGAGTCGGAGTCGGCAAACAATGCACCGACTCCGACTCCGACTGAATTTAGATTGGAATTTTAAAAAAAGCAAGTTTAAATGTCCCAATTCACAAACAGTTATAATTAATGACTTCTGTTTTATAATAAATGCCCCTCCTGGATCCTCCCACTGCCCTATCTTCAGCAGCAGATCAGCACACAAAAAGGAGAAGGCAGCAGGCTTCTGCCCAACTACCTCGCATATTAATTAATTAATTAGCATATTAATACAGAGGAGTCGGAGTCGGAAGTACAAAAAACTGAGGAGTCAGAGTCGGAGTCGGAACATTTATCTACCGACTCCACAGCCCTGTACTTGAACCACAGCAGAGATTCTATGTACCCCGGGCATGCTTGAAAGCCATCTCTGTCCAGTATCCATGGACAGAGCACTGGCCTGCTATATGATGATCTCAAAAGAATTGAATAGCATATTTCGCACACAGCTGCCCTGGATAAGTGGATATCTGGTGGTTATTCAACAATTTATTTCATTTGAGACCTGCGACAAAATGTTGAGTGTGTCCTCAGTGGGCATGTTTTACCTGGACTTTGCTGTTGGCATTACAGGAGTAGAGGAAGGGAAGGGATGGAGGGGTGTGTGTGGTTTTGCTACTCTCTGGCCTCTTTCTCTCCAGGTTGTGCAGGGGCAGGCCGGCAGGCTGAGTTGGGGATGGGGCGGGGCGGGCGGAAGGGCTTCGGCATTCCATACTGGGGAAATGTTAACTCCTTCCCACTTTGATAGTGTGCACTGATTGGGCCTTCCCAGCTGAGGCGAGAGGAAGATGACACACGTGCACCTCCACCCCTGCCCTGCACATGGAAAGATGGGGCAAAGGGAATGTTACGGAACAGCGGCTGTGTCTCACATTTGCAGTCTTCTGGAACTGTTTTGGGTGGAGGGAGTTTAGTCCTCGGGGACCTAATTTTAGAAAATGTATTTCTGCACACCTTGGGGGAATCCCAGGTATGTAGAAACCTTCTTTTTGTTTGTGGGTGGGACCAGTTTACTTCCAAAGTGATTGACACAGAGCCACCTGAGTTCACTATTAGAAGGAATGGTTTACTCTTTCTTGTTGTTTGATACATCCAGCTCACATAGGACAGGGGTAAAGAGCTGTCATAATCAGAAAGTGAAGAATTGTCCTTCAGCACAATTGCACGCCCATTGGAGATCATGTGGTTGTGGGGAAGGAACAGCCCATTAACTATGTCACAGGGGTGGTGTGGAGTTAAGTGGGGTTAAGTGGGGATGATGAAAACATCACCTGCTTTTGAGGCTTGAATGCAGCATTCATTCCCTGGCAGATCTGAATTTCAGTGTCTTTCGTTTCAAATCTACACTAACAGTTAAGATAAAACCTTGGCACAAGAGCTTCAATACAATGCAAGAGAAACAGTCCACTGTCTAACGCATGCAGAAGCACTAGCAATTTCAGCTGTGCTGGTGTTTCTTTTTGGGACTGGGGGAAGATGGCAAAAACCCCTGTCTCATGCAGCTGCAGCTTACAATGCTGTAATAATGGAAGCGATGTCTTTCCTTTGTGTAGCTACAGGCTGATTATGGGTTGCAGTTTGTAGCAGGGCTGGCCCAAGATGTTTTGCTGCCTGATGCGAAGGACAAGATGATGCCTCCCACTCCCCCATTTCATATACAAACGCTGACCAGACTGGCAGTTGAATCTAAGTTCAACATTCGTGATGGGGCAGCATCCTTCACTGCACCTGAGAGTAGCAGGCTAGCTTAAGGGGTGCAGGGAACGCACAGCTTTGTCTGCTCCCTGCCCCTCGCCATCTGCTGCCTGAATTAGCTGCCTCACTCTGCCTAATGGTAGGGCCAGCCCTGATTTGAAGTCATCCTTGCTTTCTCAGAAAGCTCCCCCACAGAATATCAGCAGATCTGTTTCAATAACATATAGAAAATGGGAGGATTCTGAGAAAGCCAAATTTCAGCGGGTCTGGAGTGGAACTGGGTCATGGTTGCCACCGAAAGCTATTCTTACTGCTTCTTGCTGCAGTCTGGATCAGTTCAATTTAGGTTGTGTCCCTCTTGCGTTGGCAAGGTGGTAGCCAATTGTGGTTTCTGTAAGCTGAGATGCTTGAGGCATTTGCTGCTTCTGAAAAAGATTGCTCTTGGCTTGCTGCTTTGATTATGCAATTGTGTGTGTGTGTGTTTGGGTTGTGTTTTTTTCTTAAGCTTGGGCACTTGTTTCCTTTGCAATTTAGTTTCTTCACCCCTTGTATGGAGTGTTCTGCCATCAGACTCCATTCTAACAGCTTGCCTGCAGCCTACACTGTATTGCTTCATATTTTATGCCATCAACCTCAATGGGTGTCCTGAGCATCTGTCATGTGAGAAACCTTCTTCTTGGCAACAAGAAAGTACTGTGAGCTATATGTCCTTCTTCTCTATGTAGCAGAGTTGGATTTCAGCAGCAAAATAGCTTGTGCTAATCAGAAAACTTAAATTCTATGAACAGAATAAATCCATATTCTGTAGGGGAAAAGGAATGCATTGATTTATTTGGCATTTTTAAATATTGATTTTCAAGAGCTATTAATTGTACGTAATGATATTAGAATTCTGCACTCTAAAATCTCAGCTGCTGCATGCAGAACAAATTATGCAAAACAGACATAGTTATTTACGTATTTCATAGTAGTTGTTCAAATTAGTTGGATTTTTAATTCTTTTGGTTCTTATTTTGCGGGGTTGTGGGGAACAGTTGGGATTCATGGTAACTGGCAGCAACAGGTGTGTGCTAAGGGGGAAAGTTGGGGTGTGATAGTGGTAATCATATTTACTGTGAATCTCATCCACATGCACTTTAGTTTTTAAGCATTTAGCAGAAACCATCCATATATTTTCAAGTTTTCCTTTGCACCCACAAGGCTAATATTTATCTATTTATTTATTTCATTTCATTTCTTTACTGCCCAATAGCCAAAGCTCTCTGGGCAGTTCACTGTCAACTTATTTTATTCTAAAAAATGAAATGAAAGTCTACCTTTAGGATTCTAAAGCAGCTTAAGTCTGTATTAGTTTTTCCACAGCCAAGCCATAGATGACAAACCCAGCTTCCTCTCCATCTTTCCTCTAGCCCCGACGATAATTCAAATGGAACAGAGAACTGAGTAAAGTGGTATTTGTGAAGAGGGGGAGGGAAGGATGTGGTTATGTGACATTCCTATTTATTCCTGTTTTTGTTTTAAAATCAGCTGTGTGAATTGCAGGCCCTGATTGTCTGGTTTCACTCAAATGAAAGAGGTGTATGAGCTTGGTGTTATTTTTAATGATTCATCCAGCTGCACTAGAGCAATAGAGTGATGTTAAAGACATTAAGGGTAATTGGCGCACTGTGTTCTCGTGACCCACGTCCAGATGACCAGTTGTAATTGGGCACAATTGCTTGGGGGAGACACAGAAGCACAAAACTCTCCTGGTATGTCAGACAATTAATCAAACTTGCTCCAGATTACATAGGCTATGTAATCATGTAATGGATCAGCCAAGGTCCCAATACATGTCCTACGTAGGTTAGATCTTGAGCATGAAGGTTTCAGGGTTACAGACTTAGGGATGTGGAAATTAGCAAAACTTGAGCTCGTCAAGGTTCTTCAAGTTCCACTCGAAGTTCGCTCTGAGTAGCATAGAATCATAGAAAAGTAGAGTTGGAAGGGGCCTACAAGGCCATCGAGTCCAACCCCCTGCTCAGTGCAGGAATCCAGGTCAAAGCATCCCTGACAGATGGCTGTCCAGATGCACCTTAAATGCCTCCAGAGTGGGAGAGTCCACCACCTCCCTAGGTAGTTGATTCCATTGTCTTATTGCTCTGACAGTCAGGAAATTTTTCCTGATGTTTAGGTGGAATCTGGGTTCCTGTAACTTGAGCCCATTATTCCATGTCCTGCATACTGAGATGACTGAGAAGAGATCCTGGCCCTCCTCTGTGTGACATCCCTTCAAGTACTGGAAGAGTGCTATCATATCTCCCCTCAGTCTCCTCTTCGGAAGGCTCAACATGCCCAGTTCTTTCAGTCTCTCCTCATAGGGCCTTGTTTCCAGTCCCTTTATCATCCTTGTTGCCTTTCTCTGACCCTTTCCAGTTTGTCTATGTCCTTCTTAAAGTGTGGTGCCCAGAACTGGACGCAGTACTCAAGATGAGGCCTAACCAGTGCTGAGTAAAGGGGAATTATCACTTCACGCGATTTGGAAGCTATACTTCTATTAATGCAGCCCAAAATAGCATTTGCCTTCTTTGCAGCCACATCACATTGCTGGCTCATATTTAGTTTGTGATCTACCACAATTCCAAGATCCTTCTCACTTGTAGTATTGTTGAGCCAAGTGTCCCCCATTCTGTAACTCTGCATTTGGTTTCCTCTCCCTAGGTGCAGCACTTGGCATTTATCCCTATTAAATTTCATTCTGTTGCATCCATATCACATTGTGAGTTGGGGGGGGGGTTTAACGTATGAAAATCACGAAGTACTTTGGTGCATACTTGGATATGTGCTTGGGTGCACATTCAAAAGTATGCAATGTTCTCCCATTGATTACAGTGTGTTCGTGTGCACTTTTAAAAAAGTATGCATTTTTCATGCATTTTTTTCCCCTAATATACATACTATCTCAAATGCATTTTTTTTTCTCTCCTACAAACACCGTTGCAAGCTGAGGAATGTATGTGCTTTGACTGCAGATTGTGTTCGGGTTGGGGAGGTGCAAATGGGCGAAATTCTGGTCATAAACTAACTGCAACTAATTTATCATACACCCCCTAGGCCTAGTACCCTGAAACGTCTGATTACTTTGCTCATTTATGCCTTTGGGGAAAAGAGTGCCAATGACTCTTTGTTGTTTTATTTTGTTTGTTTGTTTTTAGTTGTGTTGGTGTAGAAGAAGATGAGGCACCAGATATTGATATCTACCACTGTCCAAATTGTGAGAAAACCCATGGAAAATCTACCTGTAAGTACAGTTCCTTGACCTCTGCCAGACCATTTTAGGGTTCCAATAACAGAGTTGTACTGTACCATCCCCTGTAACCCCTCGGTACACTCTAAAACAAATTCCACTGAAATGTATGGGTTTTTCATCTATATGATCTGGTTGTGACTGTGAGTGATAGGTTTAAAAAGCAAAGAAACTGATCAGGCACTGTGATTAAAGATTTCAGTTAATGTGCATGGTGAGCTTCTAGATGTTAAAGAAACTGTAGCCCTATTCAGATGTTCACCTGAACATGTGAGGGCTTAAAGTGGGTCAGGGCTGTGCACAGTGGAACCACCCCCTACATCTCCGGGCATGCTAGCCCCGCCCCTTCAGTTCAGAACTTGCCATGTTGAATCGGCAAGGTCTGAAAGGGAATTCTAATCATGCTCGCTTGAATTTATTTTTTATTTATTATATTTATACCCCGCCTTTTTTCCTGCAAGGAACTCAAGGCGGCTTACTTAATCCTCCTCCTCCTCCTCCTCCTCCTCCTCCTCCTCCTCCTCCTCCTCCTCTCCATTTTATCCTCACAGCAACAACCCTGTGAGGTAGGTTAGGCTGAGAGGCAGTGACTGGCCCAAAGTCACCCAGTGGGTGCAAGTATAACTGTCTGCATGATCACGGACCCTGCCTTATCAGAGCTCCTGATTGTGCAGAGAGTTCTACTCATCTTCAAGTGACCGCAAGTAGAGCTCCTGTTCAGACCTTGCTGATTCAACATGGCAAGGTCTGAACTGAAGGAGGCAGGGCCAGTGGGCACTGTGCCCGGAGATGTAGGGGCGGGACCAGTGGGCACGGCCCAACTCTCTACCTACTTTAAGCCCTCACACTTTCAGGTGAATGCCTGAGCAGGGCTTATGTCATTTCAAAATCAGATAACGTTTATACCTTTTTGTATAGAGATTACCTCATAGCTAATATTATATAGCTGTCCCATAAATTAGGGCTCACAATCATAATAATGTAATTGTTACTAAACATTCATTAAAACAATTCGAACATACAAACGGCTTGACCATACACCTTTCAGGCTAGATATAATGTATATGTAATTGAATTACATCTATGTCTCAGTGTGAAATGGAATTAATATGTAGTGGCAGTGAAATGGAAGGTGGCAGAGAGTTGAACTCTGTTGAAATAGAGGAGTGGTTGTCAGCATATCATGTGCAGGCCTTTGGGTTGCTAAAATTAATCAGAGCGGCCTTCCCTCAGGTGGTGCCCTCCAGATGTGCTGGACTACAACTCCCAGCATCCCCAGGATGTTTTCACCTCGTTTCTTTCTGTCTTATATTTAAACAATGTAAGGGAAGCCATTGCCTTTTTTTCTTTTTTTTCTTTACAAGTATTCTAATAAAGTTAGCCTAATTTGCATCAGAAAATTTTCCAGTTCAAAATTTTCTGGAAAACTGGTCAGCAGGAGCCTGGCAGGGCTTTGGAAATGTTGGAGCACTCTGACCTTGAAGTACTCTGACTTAGCGATAGGATTGCCCTATTTGTATATTGATTCTTCTTCTTGATATCTATATATCAAGCTTTTTGATGTTTATACTTCATACAGTATTTTTTGCTCATTAACTGATAAGTGAAAACTTTAATACAGTTTTGACCTTGAATAATAAACTCTCACACCTCTTCATTACTGAAATAGGTCTTTGATCAAAGTGATGGGGCTTTACAATCCAGCACTCTTTCTTTGGATACTATCCCGGTCAATTTGTTTTCATAAGTTACCCAGAATTCATTGTTAACCTGCTTGTGTCTTTGTGCATCTTTCCTTTAATACAATTACTACCTTTAACTTATTTGCAAATAATTAAAAAAAAATTATTAAGCATTTTCAATTTCTCTTCACTTGGAATTTCATAAAAAGACATTTTTATATTGTCTTTTGGAAGATGGGTTAACAGTTTCTCAGAAGCCTTCCTAGCAATTTTACTTGAGATAATCAGCTGTTATCTTAAAATCCTTGACAACTGGGCCATCAGAAATATAACACAGCAGATAGGATTTTCTGTATTTCATCACAGCATCTCAGACTCCTTGCCTTTCAGTGGTCTCAGTCCATAGATTCTGCTGCCGATCATCAAGTGTACAACAACCAAGTGTAGCTAACTCAAGTGCTTTAGATGTGTGTGTGAAACAAGCTGAAGGTAAAAGTCTTATATGCATTTACTTGGGAGCATGCACTATTCAAGGCCTGCGGCTTACGCTGGCTCAGCTTGTCTGAGTGTGGAAAGCTAAGCAGGGTCAGGCCTGGTTATTACTTGGATGGGAGACCCCTCCTCTAGTTTCCTGCATTGAGCAGGGGGTTGGACTCGATAGCCTTGTAGGCTCCTTCCAACTCTATAATCTATGAAATTCAGTCAGACTTACTTCCAAGTAAATACGCATAGGACCAGGTTTACTCTGAGAGAACATGTTTAGGATCAGATTAGAAGTACAGCACTTTTTTTTTTTACGTAATGCAACAAGCTATGTTAGGCAAATACAGTGAAAGGCTTCAACGTATTCACCTTCCTTGAGGTGGGTTTAAAAGCAGAAAATGTTCAACACTTATGTGACCCTTTTCTGATGTGCGTTTTTCTATAAGTCATATCTAAAGGGAATAATTTTCCAATTGAACAACTTATCTGGAAAAGAAGCAGTGTGGTGGAAAATTCTCCTTGCCAGTAATGACCTCCTTGTAAGAGATAAAATGTTAATTTTCTTTTTGACTCCTTGGATGAAATTCTTCTACAACAACACAGCAATGAATGTGATATTTAATTTATCATGATTTAGAAGTGAAAGATGAAATGAACAAATGACTAAAAATGAATGGGCATATGAGGCAGAAGTTCATCAGCAGGAGTGAAAGAAATGAGATGCCAATGTCTCAGAATAGTAAAGTTTTCTTGGGTTATTTTAATATAAAACTTATGATTGTGTACCTGTCAAGAGAACTTCAGTGAAACACTGAATGATATACAGGGGGAGGAGTTTGCTACCTCAGGCTACAGTTTGCCTGGGCACCCCTATTTCCATTGATTTCCTGCCTAATATTTATTTATTTATTAATATTGAAGTGGTTTGCTAGTGCAGTTCCATCCTCTGCCTCTCAAAAACGTGATTTATCAGCTGCTATTTTCAGCATATTTTAGTGTTTGTAGAACCCATCAGGTACCTTGTGATCTTTTAAAGGCCTCCTATGTACAATGGATAAGAAACTTTCCATTGTAAGAAAGTTCAGAATCAAAATTAATCAACAACTTCTTAAAGAAGGTGACAAGTATGGGATACCAATTATGGATGAAAAAAAAATCTGATCTTGAATGCTCTTAGCATATTTTGATTCCCATTACTCAAGAGAATCTGGTTGTAACAATATGTCAAGTATCTTTTGGGACTGTAGACAAGAAAGGATGTAATACTACAGAATTCACAAATGACTGCAATATTCAGGTTGATGTGTGTCGTTAAAGCGATGTTAATGAAGGCTAGAGTTCCATTGTTTGACACAGTTTAGATGGCTTCTTCATCAAACTGCTTTTCACAAATGCATGATTTGGGAAATTAGACATGCTGTAGAGATATTCAAAACTATCAAACCATTAATTCATTGTCATATCTCATGTGAACCTTTGTGGTACCAGGAAGCAGCATCTTCTTAAAAATGGTTCAAAATTATCATCAGCGCACAGTCCACAAGTGACGCCCCTCCCCCCCCCCCGGCCGGTAAAGGCAGATGACGTAGGCAAATTTTTCACAAAGCAGGATGGACAAGGGTGACCGGCCAGATGGGCGATTCACAAATAAAATAAATAAATAAAGGGTGTAGAGAACAAGTGGTACACTTCAGTCCTCCAAGCAGTTTACAAGCTGAAAGATATCCATAATAATATGGCTAGATGGTACTCTGGTCACATCAATCTCTGACTCTGTTAAAACAATGGTGTCTAAGTTAGCATGAATACAAGTATCTTTATCTGCAAAATATCCAGCAAATTGGTCCTAGTGAGCTTTTGAGGGCACAAATTATTGCTTTCCAAGGCCTGTTCTAAGAAGGCCCTTCACAATCTGAAAGAGCTCTGTTGGAAGACATCAGCAGTGGCTGATGGCTCCAATAACAGTGGGGTGGTGTATCCACTCTGGGTTTCCATCTGAACTTTGAAGGAGCTATCCATGGCGCTGAACTGAGGGATAGGGTTCAGCACCATGGATAGTTCCTTCAAAGTTCAGACTAAAACCCGGAGTGGATACACCACCCGTTGACATTGGAGCCGCCAGCCTCCACTGGATGACATTGAACAGATGCAATGGTGGCAGAGAAGCAGGCTCTCTTTGCCACCATCACAGAATAAAATCAAGGATGGATTCTTAACTGTGTTTGTACTTGTTATGAGTCTTTTGCCATTTACACTCTAGTTACTGACCCTGTTGTTTCATTGGCCTCAGCTATCCAAAATACCAGGGAGCTGATATAGCTCTACGACTATAGGATGTTTGCAAGCAATCATATGGAGAACCTGGGTCATCCTCTCTTTCCAAGCAGAGACCAGGGTCTCGGCAGGACCACTGGCTAAGCCTGCAGGAAAATCTTCAAGAGTTCTAAGAAAAACATCCAGATTCATCAGCCTCTTGGGGCGGACCATTATACTCAGTCCACCAACTTTTCAGAGGTTACAGGCAACATTAATGCAATTGTTATTAACTCCTCCACCCACAGGTCATTATCCTCTAGTTCAGTACAGAAAACCAAATCTAAGGTATGTCCTACCATATATGTTGGACCAGAGATTAACTGAGACAGACAGGTTGACATGGAGGTCATGAAATCCTGAGCTACCCCAGTCAAAGTAGCCTTGGTGTGAATATTAAAGTCCTCCAAGATCAACAACCTTGGGGTCCACAACAACACACTTGAGACCATCTCCATTGGCTCAGGGAGGAAGACTGTTAGACTGCAGGTTGGTCGTCACACCAACAGAATTCCAATTCTGTCTCAAGACCCCAACACCAGGTACAGACATTCAAAGCTGGCTGACTGCTAGACCAGGTACCCAGTCAGAGAGATGGATTCCCTATAGACCAAAACTACCACCCCTTCTCACCCCTCAAGTTGAACCTGACACTGCACTAAAGACGTATCTGAGAGAGGTTGACTCCTCCCCCTTTGTCCAACCAGGTCTCGTAATACAAGCCAAGTCGGCATGTTCTTCCAGAATTAGGTCCGAAATAAAGCACTTTTTCCCATCAATTGACCTGGCATTCATCAACAGCACCTGCAGACTAGAGGAGATGCCAGGCAAGCCCCCAGAGTTACCGAGCCCCCCTCCCCAAGTATCACTGAGTCACTCATATGTACTTATTCCTCATATTATGTAGGAATGTCTTAAAAAGAAAAAAAGGGGGTGAGGAAGGCTGTCTGGTGCACTCATTCCATGATGGATGCCTTCCAGATGTCAACTATAAAATAATTTTCTTCTTGTACTTTCTCCTTCACCATGGAGCCTGCCGACTATATTTTAGAAAATTGCTTCCCCTTGTATGACATTTACAGTAATTTTGATTTAATGGCATTTGTGAAGACTACTATGTGGAAGAAATATACATTTGTTAAAAATGTATTTCTTGGATAATTTAGGGGAAGGCAAAATGGTAGATGAGAGTCAGAATTGAGCCTGTATTATACTGTGGTGGAAAACGCTGTCTGTTTTTTCTCTCCTAAATAGGAGTAAAATTGTGAGGCTTTCGCTGACGAAGCTTTTTGAGGACTGTTCAGCAGATAGACTCAGGCTAAATAAAGGAGGAATCAGTTTCTATATATTCTTACATTAACCAGAATTATATGAATTATGATATTGGTTACACATATAGGCTACAGGATATGAACGTTGAGATAATGCTGCATATGTAAGCATTTGGTATTAGTTACTATATATACACTTCTCATATGCAGATGGTTACCCTTAATTCTCACATTCTGTTAGGCTAACTAAGGGTGCAATCCTGTGCATGTTTAGATAGAAAAAAAAGTCCTACAACTCCCAGCATTCCCCAACCAGTATGGGTGCCTGGGGAATGCTAGGCATTGTAGGACTTTTTTCTGCCTAAACATGCATAGGACTGCACTTTAACTGTGACATATGTCATAGTCCCAAACCACCCAGTTCCCTCTCAAAAAACCCTTTTCAAAGGGACCCAGAGTTTTGACGGCTAGCTGTCAAAGCTGTCAAAAACCACTTCCACTTGAAAAAAGCAGGTGTGTGTGTGTGTGTCCACTTTTACACCCAGGTGCTTGGGACAAAGTGCAAAATGAGCACCCTGATGGGAGCTAAAGGGGGGGGGAGGGAGATGAGGCTCTTGCTGCAAAGCGGGTGAAAATCCCCCAAACACGCCCTTCTCAGCAAAAGATCCCTTGTGCCTTTGGTTTCTCTTGACAGCTCGCCTTCTGTGAGGTGTCAAGAGAAACCAAAGGGTGGGGGGGGGAAATGGATTTGGAGCCTTTGCAGCAGGCACCCCTCTGGACATTGCCCCAGCCGAGTCTTCAGATCCTCGCTGTACTGCAAAAGGTTGCAGTTGCGCAACTGCACTAATATTACCTTTTTAAAAATAAAAATCGTTTGCACACAGCTTTGTGTGCAATTTTTTAAAAAATAAAAAATAAAAATGCTGGGCAGCCCCTCCAATGTGCTGCTGGGGCACTTTGAAGGGGGCTGCTTATAGTTGTTAAAAGGGGGATTGCAAAAGCTGGCTTGACAGCAGACTTTCATGATTTCCCCCCTCAAAAAAGGTTTAAAATGAAACAAAGCCACAGTGAGCTTGAAATGGCTTGCAGCAGTGGCAGGGAAGGGACAATGCCAGTGCCGGCTGCCCCCAAGTGCTGGTTGGCCACTTTGGGGGTGGCTGCCACTGGTGCTTGCCCGGGAGCCCCATGGTAAGAGCAGCAAGGGGATTTTTCCCCTCTTGCCATGGGGCTTGTACCCACGATGGGGTCGGTTGTCTGGGCTCAGATGACACACAGCAACCCATTGTGGGTACAACAACCCCTAGAACAAGCTATGGGTTGTTGGGGTGGCTTGTTGCACATGCATAAGCCAACCTGGGGGAAATTGGTGTGGGTCTGCGTAACACGACAACCCATGTCTTTTATGAACAACGTTGATCTCATTTAGATTTCTTCAAAACACCTCTGGTCTGGTTATGTAGATTTTGTAAATATTGGGTTGGATTCAGTCTTTACAGTTCCACTAGAAGGAAAGCGTCTTCCATTCACAGACGGACTGCTTCCAGCTTAGTGGAAGAGGTTGCGTGAGTAAAGTAACATCACATGCAGAAGAGTTCCTCCATTTACTCAAGCTCTTATGTAAGTCTTTGTGCATGCTCATTCTCAAGACCTCTTAATGGCCCAATAGAGTTGATTCACTGCAGCCCTTATTTCCCTTATCCACCACTTCTTATACGGCAGTGCAGCAGCCTCTAATAATCATGGTGCTGCACTGTGAGAAATCTCCTAGCTCTTGTGCACAAGAGTTCATGGAACAGAACTAATGCATTCTCCTTCCACCCAGGTCTTGGATCCAAGCCACTGATTTTAATTGATAAATTAATTGTTTAATTGTATAAAAGCCAGGCTGGACTAGCAGTCCTATACACATTTCCATTGAAGCCAGTGCTGCACAACTCTTTCTCAGGATGTCACTATTGAAGGGTCTTCTGCCCCTTTCATTCTAGGATTCTGAATAAATGCAATTTGCTCATTTATAGGAGAAAATTAGGTTTTATTTATTTGTTTAAAGCATTTTTTAATCCCACTCTTCAGCTGAAAATCTCCCAGAGCAGCTATAAAGATCAGAAATAAGACAGTCCCTCCAGGCTTACCGTCTAAAAGATGACACAAAAGGAAAAGGATAGGGAGGCAGGAGGAAAAAAGTAGACCCAGAGACTAGATCAGTGTTCTCCAACCTTGGGTCCCCAGATGTTTTTGGCCTACAACTCCCAGCATGCCCCAGCCAGGCACAATGGAGGGGTGCCTGACTGCTGCTTCCTCTCCCTCTGGTGGCATCAAATGAGTTAATATAAATATATTTTCTCCCTTTAAAAAAACAGAGAGAGCGAGAGCAATTTTTGGAAAGAGACCGTTTTGATTAATTTATTATGCCAAATGAAGTAGTCTTTCATAGCTGCACTTGAGCAGTAATAGGAGATGTTTGTTCAGGATCATGCATGGTGGTAATCATTAAGCACATGTGCTAGAGAGCCAGTTCCAATATAAAAGAGAACAAATGAAATACTGGCTCTTTCCCCCACTACATATCCCTGATATAATATATTGGACATGTGGTGTCTAATTCTGGTGTTGTCATTCCAGTCTGTCCTTGTTGAAAGCAATTGCATTGTGTGCATTTGTTGTAAGTACCGTATATTTTTCTTTCACATTTCTAAAAAATTGATATTACAAGCAAAATAAGAGCACATTCTCCTTTCTATTTCCTACCCGGACACTCTTTCACATAATGCTCCATGTGTGTTTTTCAATACACAGCCAAATAGTGATTGATGGTGGTAAGAACAATCATGAACAAATTTCACCACCTAGCTACATCAGTATACTGAATACACCCAGCACATATTTATTTATTTCATTTCATTTTTATACTGCCCAATAGCTGAAGCTCTCTGGGCGGTTTACAACAATTAACAAGACAGTCCCTGCCCGCAGGCTTACAATCTAAAAAGACACATGACACACAAGGAAAAAGTAATGGGGAGGGAAGAAGAGGGAATATATATTAATACTCCTGGCAGGGTTGGACATATTGCAAGTGTCCTGATATTTAGCCTGTTTGAAAATTGTGTGTGTATGTGTAATTATAGATATATATTTTGCGCAGGCTGATCATATTGCTGTGTACTCCATAATAATTGTCACCGAATTCTTACTCTTACATAGGTATGGTTATGATTGCAGCCTCAGTTACTTTTCTGTAACAATTAGACCACTGTTAGTTAAATTTTTGAGCTTGACCCCCCCTAAGAGCCCCATCCTGAACCCAGAGCATTATGGGCATCCTATTGAGTGCAGGAGGAGCATGGCGGAGAAGATTGCCACTGTACTCCCCTCGCCCTCAAAAACATCTAGATGGCCAATTTTGGCTGTCTAGATGTTTTACACCTCCTCCTGAGGAGGAGAGGCTGAGGCACTGCCTGGATTCATCGTTAAGATGGCGGTGCCTCACTCCTCCCCTCCCTGCCCCCGGGAATGTCCCCCCCCCCAGGGGAACTGAAGACAGTCTTCTGTCTCTGGTTCCCTGCCGGCGTGGAAAGAACCGTGCCAGCAACGAGGTGGGGGGGGGGAGGGGCTTCGCACTCGGACTCCCCACTGCGACCTTGGAAGGGATTTCCGAGGTTGAAGTGGGGAGCCTGAGTTGTCCTATGGCCCCCCCAGGCAAGGTCGGAGGGCCATTGGATTGTGCCCTAAACCTGTTGAACTATTTGGGCTTCCTCTACTCAGAACCAACCATCTATTCCACCTACGAATGGGCAAATCTGTCAGGCTCAATTTTGGTCAGGTCTTCATTTTTCAATGCTAAGTTTGTTCTGTCCTGACTCTGCATTGGGTCACAGTTCTTTTAGTCTGCATGAAAATTCAAGTGTGTGTGTGTGTGTGTGTGTGTTTTAAAGTGAATCTTTTTGTATGCATTTCCTTCAAATGTATGCATTTTGTGCACACTTTTGTAAATGTATGAATTTTCCCCAATTCAAGAAAGCATTTTCATGCATTTTGCAATTATACACATTTATTCACCTTTAAAGAATATACGTTTTTGTGCACAGTTTTTTAAATGCACGCATTTTTGATAAATATTTTTTTTCTGAACTGTATCGTAAACTTTGGAAATGTATGGAATTCAGCAGCAAACTATGTTCCAGTTCATGTTTAGGAAGTGTAAATTTGGTAACTTTGCTTTTAAATGAGAATCAAACAAATTTATCACTCATCCATCCCTATTTGCATGTTGCAGAATGCAAAGATCCTTGCACAGTGTGCATGCAGCCTGCTATTGTGTGCAGGCACTTACAGGTTGAAGCAGTGATTCAACACCGGCATTAGAAAAGGAATAGAATAGGACAACTCCAACCCCTTTCAAGCTACATGCCAGCCAGAAAACATGGTTAGAACAAAGCAGCAGCTCTTCCCAAATCAGGTTGAGTTTATGGGGCAAATGAGGGTTGACTCAAGTTGACCCCACAGGACCAATGTGAATCAGTCAAGACCCTCTGCAAGAAGGAATTCGACTACCTATGTTTCATGGCATTGGGAAGCAGGTTTCATAGTGTTGGTGTCATCACAAAAAGTTGCTGCTTCATGTCAATTTGCATCAGCAGATCTTTAAAAATGAAGACAAACATACAGTATATTCCATGAGGAATGGAGTCTATACAGAACTAGTATGACCAGTTTGCATTGTACAAAAACTAGGAACAACTTATGTGTATAAGTGTATATAGTCCAGATGTTTCCCCAATGTTGTAATTGGACCCGCCACTTGATCTGCAGTCAAAAGCTCGCTCTCTCTCTCTCTCTCTCTCTCTCTCTCTCTCTCTCTGTTGTGTGTGTGTGTGTGTGTGTGTGTGTGTGTGTGTGTGCGCGCGCGCTTGTGGGTATGTCTATGTGTGTGCATGCATGAATGTGTGTGTGCATGCATGAGTGTGTGCATATATATGAGAGTGGGGAATGTGTCATTGTGAAATACCAAGTGCATACTGTATCTTCCTAAGGATTTGCCTGATCATATGCACCCACAAACACAACTTTGTGCAAGTTTTACATCTCTCTTTTCGATCTGTATTTACTGATGGCAACAAAACTCTGGCACTGGTGGCAGTTGTTATTATTAACTTTATTATGTTTTCTGTTCCTTTATGTGTTAGGCAAAGTCAGGCATTTTATTTCTAACCTATTTGATAACTTATTTGATAACTTATATATAAAAGAAAAGGTTGAACAAAAATAGGGCTACACAATGACTTCAAGTATCAAAGGTTAAGAAAGCAGTGTAGGATTGTGTTGTAATTTACTTTGAGACCCCAACCTAAATATGTCTGACATGGAGCAGAAGATCCAGTCTAACATTATACATTGGAAGAGATTTTCTTGGTCAAAGTTTGTCTAAGAGTCAATCTACATGCTTAAGGGACAATCCATGCTGGCTGGAGAATGCTGGGAGTTGTAGGACTTTTTTTCTGCTAAACATGCATAGGACTGTGCCCTAAGTGAGATGATTTGATATAGCCCTTCTGGAACTTCAGGAAGCTCTTTAAAGATGGTTTGTACAAAAAAAAAGTTTGGCACAAGCATCTGTCTGCTTGCTCCAAAAGGGGGCAGGCCTTTGTGAGTGTTCCATGCTAATACTCACACAAAGGCCTGGAAAATGCCCTACGACTCCCAGCATTCAACTTGATACTGGAGATTTGTTCCACTCAGGACCTCCAATTATTTTTAGAGTTCAAAACAGCTGTGTGGAGAGGAGGAAATCGGGTCCCACTCATCCCCCGCTTGCCCCAAGCTGCTCTCTCCATACAGTTATCTGTGCTTTCCCCTGTGGGACAAATAACAGCTGGGGGTGGGCAATTTGGATTGGGAATATCCAAACTGGAAAAAGGAAAAAGAGAAAGAGCATCCCTCTCTCCAACTCAGTTACCCTGACTTGATGTCTCCTTCCACCCAACCCCTCCATGGCTGCTTTACAATTAAAAAACAAAACAAAAAAAAAACCCACCCGGAAGATCTTGATCATGGATCATAGAACCTACATCATATAGTTGGCCCTGTTTTATACACGGAGGATACCAGCAGAGGCAATGGGTGAGTTCACATGTCACACTAAGCCACCCTGTTGCTAAACAACCCATGGTACTCCCAACAGACGATTGGACTTGCCATGGCTTGTTCTCCCCATCATTCCCGCTCAGTCCTCCTGCCATATATTCCATTAGAACACACAAAATACTGACCTGCATTTCCCCCTTCCCTTCCCCCAGACACCCCCCTTGGCTCAGAGACTGAAGTTGCCAATCAATACTTACCTGGCAGGGGAGACACCATGATCATGAAGGTGGTTTTCCCAGGGTGAGGCTCATCCATTGCACTCCGGGTGTGCTGACCCCTGCGATTTATAGATTGATTCAAAAAGCAGAAGAACAAGAGGACCAGCTAAAGGCAGTATGGGATAATGAATTTGAAGAGGTGACCTCGAAGGTGGGTTGGAATAACATATGGGATAGACGGATTGTGAAGGTGATGTCAACTAGGATAAAGGAAAATTTCTATAAACTAATTTGGAGATGGTACTTAACTCCAGTAAGATTAAATAGAATAGATAATAATTGTTCTGCATTTTGTTGGCGAGGATGTCAGGAAAAAGGGACATATGCTCATATGTGGTGGAGTTGTAAAAATGTACTGGTTTTTTGGCGAGAGGTTTTTACAGAAATATTGGAAATTATTGGTATTAATTTAGAGGTCTGTCCAAAACTAGCATTGTTATCAATAACAGAGAAACTTATTTGCGACCAAAATACGAAGGAATTAATTGTAAACTTGTTAACTGTGGCTAGGCTAATGATAGCGAGGAAATGGAAAGTACAACATGTTTTCCTAATAACTGACTGGTATAAGGAAGTTTGGGATATAGCCCTAAATGATAAATTAACTTGTAGTATCACATGCAAAAAAGGACAGTTAAAGAAGAATAATTTTATGGATATATGGAATCAATTACTAGACTATGTATTAATAAAGGGGAAGGGAAGCATGCCTTGTCAGGATATGTTATATTTTTGGAATTTGGAATTCATTTGATCAAGGGGATGGAAGTATATAAATTGGTCCCTTGGAGGGTGGGGGTGCACTTTATGATTTATTGTATGTTGTTTATGTTATATTTTTGTGTTATTCTTGTATTTTGTTATATTTTGTTTTGAAAAGTAAATAAAAATAAAAAAAAGAAGTTGCCAATCATTTGCAGAGTGTCTGGCAGAGTGAGAGTCCACTCAGGAGAAGACCCCTGGGGGATTTCCCCTCAGCAGGAATCATATGCAGAGCGTCTTTTCCCCACCAGGAGTGGGCTGGGATTACAAGTGTCCCAGTCCAGTCCCCAGCAGGAAAAGATGCTTTGCCAGGAACTGGGAGAGCCTGAAGCTACATCTATCACCTTTGCCTTCCTCCTGTGCACCAAGGTACATTGCTGGGGAGCCTTGGAGAAAAGGAAAGGTTTGCTGGATCAGAGCAAGGATAGCCCTGCTTGCAGCATGCTGCAAGCAGGGCTGAGTTCACCCCAATCCTGCTCTCAAATATTTGATTGGGGCACTGGGTTTTGCAAGGGCAATTGATTGAATGCCCAAAACAACCTTATAGAAAACTCGAATATCATGCTAATGGCTAGGCCAGAACCCACCTTCCTGAATACTAGATTTCCATGGGTAAGGAGTTTTGATGTATTTAAACTTGCAATACCCAGCCAGCCCCCATTATCTTGAAATGGTACAATTCTGGAAGGGCATTAACATATGAATTTGCTAAATGCAGTCATCAGTTCACATTTTACTTGATGTGTCCAGTACTCTTTTCTGTTTCTTGATGCAAAACAATGTGCTCTAACCCAACGAAGTATAATAAAAGTACATCCAAAATATGATAAGATGCAGATCAATGTATTTATTCTCTTAAGATGATGGCTGAATTTCTTCTTTTGTATATGGTTCAAAGCATAAGTCAATACAAGATTTCAAAATGATTTCATTGTGTGTTGGATCAGGCCTTGGCATGTGTCAGGTTCATAATATTCTACACTGCAATTTGAGGTGTTGCCCTTACAATGGAGATTAAGTTTGTAGCTTGATAAACCTGAATTCTACCCAGGGTTTATATATGGCTTAATGAAAGCAGTATAGCTTCATAGTTAATTATATGGCTGGTTGCTCTTAATGTTTCCGAATGAACACAGTTCAGTATGCCACATAGAGGTTTCACTGTTCAGGTCTAAAGGCAAATAAGAAAACAATGATTCGATTTCTCATTGGAACAAAAATTTATCTTGTTCTCCTGTGTCAAAGTTATTATTATGTCTCCAAAGAGATTATTGTCAAGATTATAGTCATGTAAAGTCAATGACAAATCTCCCCATTGATCCATACCACACACACCATTAAACATAATCCTATCAAATCTATCTCTTGCAGTGAAAAAGAAAAGAAATTGGCACAAACAAGATACTGGTCAAACTACAGAAGTTAAGCCTGTACAGAATGGTAGTCAGGTTTTCATTAAGGAACTTCGAAGTCGAACATTCCCCAGGTAAGTTGTTCAGTGATGTCAATATTTAAGTTATTATCATCAGACCATAGTCTGAATGAGGGGGAAATGGTTTTGATGTGGCCTGCAGTGAAGGGTCCTGGGGAGGGGGGAAGAGGCCCCAAGCACCCCTGAATTTGCCTACCCCTAAATTAACAGCAGAAGTCGTAAGGTGGGAGCTACTCATTAAAGCCACAGTCCCGAAAAGCCTCAACAGTGCTTTGCAAGTCTATGCTGGACAGATTGGCACTGCAATTGCGTTTTAAGTGAATCACCACAAATCAAGTTTCAAAGGAGAGAGGAGGACAACAAAGAATACTGGAGTGGAAAGGGTTGTAAGCCCTAGGTTAAAAGTGAATTATCTGAATTCTTGGTTAGAAGTGACTGATTAGAGGAGAGCAATTCCAGAGTAAATAACCTGTGGAAACATCCATGGCTAAAAAGTCTTTTTTGTTTTTTCTTATTTGCACATTTTACTTATGGGTGAAATCAGAATCCCACCTCCCGCCCCATACATTTCCCTCAACTTTTCAAAAAAGCAGCCACAGTGAGCTGGTGGGCACTTCCTTCCACTCCTTGATTAACACTTAGTAACACTGATCTATCTTTTCAGGCCAACAAAAGCCCCCATTATGCATTACTCACATGAAGTGGAAGGGCTGTGAAGCTGCCGCTGGCCAACATGCCCCTGCACACATCACCTTACCCCAGTGTTCCTCAACCTTGGGTCCCCAGATGTTTTTGGCCTACAACTCCCAGCATGCAGAGTTACAGAATGGGGGACACTTGGCTCAACAATACTACAAGTGAGAAGGATCTTGGAATTGTGGTAGATCACAAACTGAATATGAGCCAGCAATGCGACGTGGCTGCAAAGAAGGCAAATGCAATTTTGGGCTGCATTAATAGAAGTATAGCTTCCAAATCGCGGGAAGTGATAATTCCCCTTTACTCGGCACTGGTTAGGCCTCATCTTGAGTACTGCGTCCAGTTCTGGGCACCTCACTTTAAGAAGGACATAGACAAACTGGAGAGGGTTCAGAGGAGGGCAACAAGGATGATCAAGGGACTGGAAACAAGGCCCTATGAGGAGAGACTGAAAGAACTGGGCATGTTTAGCCTTCAGAAGAGGAGACTGAGGGGAGATATGATCGCACTCTTCCAGTATTTGAAGGGATGTCACACAGAGGAGGGCAAAGATCTCTTCTCGGTCATCCCAGTTTGCAGGACACGGAATAATGGGCTCAAGTTACAGGAACCTAGATTCCACCTAAACATCAGGAAAAATTTCCTGACTGTCAGAGCAATAAGACAATGGAATCAACTACCTAGGGAGGTGGTGGGCTCTCCCAGTCTGGAGGCATTCAAGGTGCGGCTGGACAGACATCTGTCAGAGATGCTTTGACCTAGATTCCTGCATTGAGCAGGGGGTTGGACTCGATGGCCTTGTGGGCCCCTTCCAACTCTACTTTTCTATGATTCTATGATTCATGCCCCAGCCAGCTATGCTGGCTGGGGCATGCTGGGAGTTGTAGGCCAAAAACATCTGGGGACCCAAGGTTGAGGAACACTGCCTTACCCCATGTTATGCATGCACATCTGCAGGAAGGAAGCCTGTGTGCATATAAGGCCACATCTTCTGGAACCCTGCACAGTCAGGGTTCCAAAGCGCATGGAAGCCCACACACACAACGGCCTATGCTTGTCTAGATATCCACAATGCATGGCTGTCTGGGGCAGGGCTAATTGGCATGAGTGATATTGGCGGCAGGGCCAGAAGCTGCACAGCCCCACAGCTTCACCGCCCCTTCATGGAGGCCCCTTCATGTGAATAATGAAGGAGGCTAGCCTATCTTTGAACTGAATGGAGACTGATGGCAAAACAAACTTTGACACGGGAAGATGAAGTGAGGCTGTGCCCCAGCATGTTCTCCTAATTATTATTTGGCATTGTTAGGTAGCTAAGGTGAGTCTACTGCACTGAAGGAACCTCTGGCCCTCTCCGGATGTTTGCAAACCAGTGCTGACAAAGGAATCTGAAAAGAAAGCCAGGATGATTCAGTGCAACTATTTCAATAATAGGAGGATTTTCTTGTACTTAGATTCATAGATTCATAGATTATAGAGTTGGAAGGGGCCTACAAGGCCATCGAGCCCAACCCCCTGCTCAATGCAGGAAACTAGAGGAGGGGTCTCCCATCCAAGTAATAACCAGGCCTGACCCTGCTTAGCTTTCCACACTCAGACAAGCTGAGCCAGCATGAGCCACAGGCCTGTACTTCAACGTGGCTTGCTCATCTGTTTCATAAACTTTTATTTATATCTCCATTGGCCATCCCATGAAAGCCATCAGTGTCCTCAAAAGAGTTGTAGTTCAAAAGAAGCACAGAAGAGGGCAGTCATGCATTAGCCTAAAGAGTTTAGTGCTTTATAGATCTAGTTCCCTATATCCAGGGGACTATTTACCTTTGCATTCAAATATCCTTTGTTGCAGAAGTTATTCTCTGGAATGAGTTGTAATGTTATATATGCACCAACAAACTATTCAATACTAAATGTCTGCTTAGAAGTCCTTGTATCCAAATTGTTTGGGTTCTAGTTTTCTCAGACACTATTCAGACCCACAAATGACAAAAGCTATGTTTGGCCAACCCATGGCTAGTTACATTGTCACACTGTTTGTTTCATGTCATTTCATGTTGATACACAAGCATGTAGGTTAGACATAGTGTATTATTTCTAATACTTCCTAAACACCCAGTGTAGCCTGTATTTACAGGTTCAAGCTAGCATTTTTCAAGGCGACTTCGCGTTCTGTATTTGTGTATGGGTTTGGTTGTGAAGTCCACACTCATTTAGCATTAGGTGCCTGTTCCTTTAAAAAACTTGGAAATGGTGGGCCAAATGTAAAATCTATATACATAAAAGAAGTCCTGACTGACTGACTGACTGACTCATCAACGCCCAGCTCAAACGGTTTAATCTAGGAACATGAAAATTTGAAGGAACATTGCTTTTATGATGTAGGCACCCACTAAGGAAGGATTTTTGGAAATTCCATCCCTAAGGGGGTGAAAAAAGGGGGCAAAATCGCCCCACTCTCATATCTCCTATGGGCAAAACAACAGGGGAGCAGTTATGCAAATCAGCCTCACCTCATAATTGCTGCAGGAGCCAATAGGAGCAGTTATGCAAATAGCCCATACGCCACTTAGAATGTTTGTATGAATTCCTGCAGGGGCCAATAGGGGTGGGTATGCAAATCTCCCCTAGGCCATTTAGAATGTTCTCTAACGGGGTGAAAAGGGAGGGAAACTTTTTAAATGACTGACTGTTGTGTGTGGGGCGTCGTCACATAGGCTCCATCACGTTTTGACATATCTACCCCAAACTTGGCACAGTCACTCTTCATCACCTGTAGACTCTCAGGATTAACCTGATTTTTCTTTAAGATCAGATATTTCTGTCAGAAAAGTTTTCTGCTGCCAGCACCCAGCCTAAACGTTACACTTTCAGTCAGAGACACTGTATCTTTTCCATTGTACCAAATCCTAAAATCCACATGAGCGCAGCTGCGGGCAACAGCTAGTGCTATATATGAAGTTAATGCAGTTAATGCTTGTTGAAAACCAGTCTTTATCATGTTAGATTACTCGCAGGGCAGTATTATCCAATACTACTGCTGTGCTCCCGCTTGATCTGTTCCACAAGTGGGGCCCACCACTTGCATAGCAGAAAACTAGCAGTTCAAAAGAAACCCTGGAAAGAAGAGGAAACTCATGTTTCCGGATCAGGACCAGTCAGTGGAGTTCCTCCTTCAAAGCACTCTGGAAACAAGCATTTCCACTCACACCTGATTGCATTTTTAACCGCTAGCTCCCCACTGCTGTAGTGGTGGGTCCCGCTGGTACGTGGGCAGGCTTGGATACTGCCCATAGAGGTCCTTACATAAAGTCTGATCTTTTCTTATTCCACAGTCAGTGTTTTTTTTTAATTTTAAAAATATTTTTAGTACCTGTCATTTTGAAATTTGAAAAAAAATTAAGCATTTTTAATCTTGGGGTTGGATCCAACTTCATCGTTCTGCTAGTAGAACAGTAACCACTGATGGAACTTCCCTGTCCTCTCCTCCCCCCTGCAGTCACCTGCACGCCCTCCAAATCTGCTCCGGAGGGTCCCCCAACCCTCCGGAGCAGATTTAAAGGGCACAGAACATTATCTGTTCTGCTGGCAGAGCGATGACATTGGATCCAATCCTTGCTGTTTTGTGTTCATTCAGCACACTTATTTTTGAAAATTAATTTTTATTTAAATTTTAAAGTTATAACATACAATATAACATGAATTTAACAACAATAACATACAAACACAGTACACCATATGTGCACACACACCCCGGGACCAGCTTTGGTTCAAAACTATTCAGTCCTCCAAAATTGCATTGAGTCTTGTGAAGGTATATACCCTTTCCCTCTTACTAAAACAAAATCTATAAATATGCCCCAAATATATTTAAAATCATTCTGTTCCAATAATCCCTTTTTAACTTTAATACTAAAGTTTAGTACAAGTTAATTTATCATTCAGTACAATTACAAAGGGCAAATTAGTATCAACATTTTCTGCTTGAGAACCAGTTGACTAATGCAACAACATACATGGGCTTAATGTTGTTTTGGTGCTCTTGTACATGAACCATGTCTTTGCCTGCAAAATACAAATGAATGGTAGCGCAATCTTTTCTCAGTTATCATTAGTTAGTATATTTTCAAACGAAAGCCATAGTTCATAAATATGGCACCAGTCATAAATGACACCATGCATCTATTTTGTGTCCAGGAACAGTTCCTGAGTAAAATAATGTACATCATTTAATAGCATTATACCCTTTGTAGTAATCATTACTGATGATTAAGCATTGGTTACATAGTGTAATAATTAGCTTGTCTTCCTAGATCAATGGGTACAACTCTAATGAAATGTAAGCATAATTTGATCTAATAAAATTTCTGAAGCAAAAGCAAGTCACTGAACGAATAAGAAAGCTATGGATACAGAAGTGAATATAATGGTGTGTGGTGTTTTTTTTACTGTTTCTAAAAAATATTATGCTAGAAATCATAAGGCCCATCAGAATATCACGTTGCATTCTGTTGTATATAATGTAATTTGTTTTGCAGATTATTTATTTGCCTTCAAGGGCTCTAATCTAGAGAAAGTGAGTTTATGTGCCATGGAAATCAATGGAATTTGGGTCATTTTACTTATTACATTGATTTCAATGAGTCTTGCATGACTAACACTAGATCCTAGATCTGAATGCAGTATTCAATTATGTGTGAAGAAACTGATAAGTGAAAATTGCCTACCACCACTAATATTGTAGACACTAGGCCTCAGTAATGTTGAGCAAACTCTGCTCAGTTCAGTTTGGAATGGGATTGGCTAATGGGAGCAATATTCCTTTAAAAAACCCCAAAACTGTTCATTTTTTTCTGACCACATTCTGAATTAAGAAACCTAGCAGTCTCAGTTATATTGAATGCCTGCCTGCATGAGTCCCTTATTACTTGGATGGGAGACCTCTCCTCTAGTTTCCTGCATTGAGCAGGGGGTTGGACTTGATGGCCTTGTAGGACCCTTCCAATTCTATGATCTATGAAATCTATCCACACACTGAGTCCCGTTTCCTTTCCAAAACTTAACTGGTGGGGTCAGCAGTAGTGGTGGTGGTAACTGAGATGTTTCTTTGCGGGGTCTCCATTTCTCCCTGGTGTCTGGAACACTCACATGGCAAGGGATCCTGTGATATGTAGCTTCCAGGGTATCTGCGTATTTGATAGGGATGACCTTGCAAACTACATAGACTATGCGTTCTTGCAAACTATGTAGACTATGGTTTCTTGTTCCTCCGGAGCATGCTCATGGCAGTACCCTAAGCACAATGATCGTTGTGACATGTCATTTCCAGGGCAGTTGTCATCCTACTGAGTACTCTGCAAGTCTGAAAAGCTACATGTCCCCAGACCATTTTTGATTTGCACATACTCAGAAGCTTGGTTGACATTCTGAACCAGACAAGAATTTCTCAGGGATATGGTGACTGATGATGCAGCCAAGCATTATGAGCTGGAGAAACTTGGATTCCAAACCAGGAAACAATGATCTTTGGTGACATCACTAGATGTCAGCAATTAGCCCACACATTGGAGAAATCAAATACATTGTTTTTCAGTTCTTCATACTTGTCTGGCTGCCTGATTAATTAAAGCCAAGGTTACAAAGTATCATATACCCATGGCATCTTAATACAGAGAGCAGTACAGTGATCTACAGGCTGTTCCATCAGTAACAAAGCAAAAGAAAATACTGACTTTGGTGTGAAACTATTTTAGAATTTGCACTAAAAAAAATGTGTTTTGTATTTTTAGTGCTGAAGATGTGGTAATAAAAGTGACTGGAAGCCAACTAACTGTTGAGTACTTGGAAGAAAATGGATTCACAGAGCCTATTCTCATTCCAAAGAAGGATGGCTTGGGCTTATCTGTACCTGCACCAACGTTTTATGTTAGTGATGTGGAAAACTATGTTGGTATGTATTTCGAGGGTGGTTTGCAATAAATGTGCTTAGGGCCGAATCTGATCAAGTTGAACATAGAGGAACTATCCAGAGAATGATTTGAGGGAGACTCTTTATCAGCCTTCCCTAACCTGTGTGTTGGACTACAGCTCCCACCATCCCCAGCCAGTATATCTAGTTGTCATGCTGGCTGGCTGGGGATGATGGGAGTTGTAGTCAAACACGCAGGAGGGCTACAGGTTGGGGGATCCTGCTCTTTTTGATAGTTCTCTAAGGGCATCTTGGGTGACCAGTCTCCTACCTTTCTTTCCTGCAATCCTTTCTCATTTCTGGTTAAAGATGCAGCGTTATGTCTCCTCAGTCACATGATCACACCAGTCCAAACTGAACAATTTCCAGATTGCTTCTCCTAACCGGCAAACTTTGTTTTCCATTTTCTTTCTTTCTTTCTTACATTTCTATACCACCCGATAGCCGAAGCTCTCTGGGCGGTTCACAACAGTTAAAACCAGGGCTTTTTTTCTGGTGGAACTCACCGGAACTGAGTTCCAGCACCTTTTCTTCTATTAATTGCATTACAATTTAATCGCCATCTACTCCCGAGGAAATGTAATCCAAGAGTTCCGGTACCCTTTTCTCCAGAAAAAAAGCACTGGTTAAAACCATAACATACAACACGACAGAACATGATATAAAACATGAAGAAGTATAAAATTACAATATAGAACTAAGGTTAAAGCCAGCAGCAGTGCAAAGATCTAAAAATGCAACAACCAATTTAAAAACAGCAAAAACTGGTTTTTCCCCTTCCAGGGAGGCTAGTGTGGTGCCCTTCTTGTTATGTTTCCAGAAGCAGGCAAAAACTTTTTTGTTCTGGCAGACTTTTGGGAATAGTCTGGACCTGTGAGAATGCGATGGATTAGCACTGTTGTTTATATTATTGTTGCTGTTTTAATTTTGATATTTTATACAATTTTAACATTATAGATGATTTAATTATATTTTTAACTTTTGTATATTTCTACTTATATGTTTTAATTGTACAAGTTTCAATATTGTGAAGCCGCCTTGAGTCCCAGTACAGTACTGGGAAAAAGCTGGGATATAGATGATGATGATGATGATGATGATGATGATGATGATGATGGACTGAAATGCCTGTGAGAAATGCACATTCAAATGTATATGAATTTTCTCTGCCTTATTTACCTGCACATTATTCTCATCCATGCCCAGATGGCAACCCTATTTGTTTGAACCTGGATTTGACCCAATCTTATATAAAGAGAGAGGTGGAGCCCAACTTTTTGAATTAGCCAATGGGGTGTACAGGTGGAGGATGCTTTATCTTCCCCCATACACATCTCTCTCTCTCTCCTAATGTCATTCCCCTCACCCCAGCTCACATACAATTCCTGACGTGAGTCTGGGGTAGGAATGGAGAAATCTGTCCATTTTGGTTTCTCGGTTTTCCAATGTTAAGTTCGGTTTGCCCCAACTGAGAATTTTTTGAACAGTTCGCATGAAAATTCATATGCATTTTAATGTGCATTTCTCCCAAGACGTGCATTTTTGTATGCAGTTTGCCAAATATACACATTTCTCCAGGTAATTTTCCAAATATAATGCATCTTAATGTTATTTTTTCACTGATAAACACATTTTTTGTGTACACTCTCCCCTAATATGTACATACTTGTATGAATTTTTGATCGGAGAACTGTATTGCAAAATTCATAGAAGTGTTTATTTCCAAGGATAACTGAATTTCAGTTCATGCATTGGTTTGAAAAGTGTGAAATTAGGTAAGTTTGCATTAAAATGTGAACCAAATGACTTTCTCCCCCATCCCTAGTTTGGAGATAAAGGTTATGGAGAGTAAATACTGCGTGTGAGGAGGGTTTCACCTGTGCTCTAAAAAATGCACCCCTGTTTTATATGTGATCAGCAGAAACCCATGTTTAAACAATCAGGCCTGATGCCTTCAAGTGTAATTTGAGGCTCAGTCATACCCGTTTACTATCAGTCTTGTTCATATTTTGTATGCCTCCAATATTTTGGCTACTTGTTTGACCTCTTAGCTTCATTTCCTACTTAAGGCCTTGAGGGAGCGCCCATGCCTTTAAAAGGGGAATATGGCAGGGAGACACTGAATAGTATCTCTGTCAGTCCTGATTAGCTTAGACCCATTGAAATGAATGGGATTTAAGTTAGACGAACATTGGATACAACCCATACAGTCCTGTCACTGTACTGCAGTACCAGGAGAAGCTGCTGTTGCTGATCATCTTCTTGAGATGCAGTTGTTACAAGAATAGGAGGGCTCCATTGGGACTAGACATTGGCAAAACTTCCTTTCATGGAAGTACCACCCCCGTCTGTCAATATTATCACTTCCTGCAGGTATTGTGATTTCTTGTCTTGGCTTCCAAGAATCATCCTGGCCTTTCTGCATACCATCCATTTGGGGTTGGTTAGTCCCCTAAAATGTAAATTTTATGTTTAATTATGTTGGTATGTAATTTCTGTATCTTTTGAACCTACCTATTGACCTTGACTCCCTTGCGTCTCCTTCAGGATTTCCGGAGTCACCAAAACTGTGTATTATAAGTTACATGAACTTCTAATATTTTAGAGGATGGGAATTGCTATAAAATTATTGTTGTTATTTTAATCTTACAGCAGTTCCCAACCTCTTCATTCTTAGTGGGAATGCATTTTTTCCCCTTGCCCATCTGCTGCTCTTAGCAGATTTTATTGCATGACCTGAATGCTCCTTAGCATCTGCTGGCTCCTTCTCTGCCTTGCAGCTGAAATAATTCCACCCTTTCCAAGGAGAAATCTAACCAAGAGTAAAAGAGTGAAGTAACTTAGCTGACTATTTGATGTACAAAGACAGCCCATGGACCCACACCTTGACAATTGTCTCTAGCTATAGGTGTGTGTGTGTGTGTGTGTGTGTGTGTGTGTGCAGTATCATAAGGTTTGGGTCAGCCCCAACATCTGGTAACCCAAGGGACATTTCTAATAGTGAGGTTACATCATATTGGAATATAGCCCATTATTGTAAGGGTCCAAACTCTCGCTGATACGGTCCAGAGGAGCAAAGAAAAAATTGTGATTTGTGATATATAGATGGTAGGCAGGGTGCTACTGGCTTAGCATCCTACACTGGAAGTCTGATTTTCCCACCCCAAATGTAACCTTCCATTACTGGGTCATCTTGCCCTGTTTATATGTTGCTTTTATACATCGTGATTGTCCCATGGAGTTCCCTGTTGAGCTGAAGTGGGGTTTACTTGGCCTAATGTTTCTGGAGAACTGAGCAGGTTTATTTTCAAAAGCCAGTCCTCAAATCTGTTGGATAATGGTGTCTTATGGGATTTAGTTAGGTTCCCCCCAGCGCCCTATTCATATGTTGCTTTGAGTGCTTTGAAAGCAGAGACTATGCTTTAAAAAGTGTTATAAGTAAAATGAGAAATGTTGAAAAGGAGGGGAAGATACATTTGTAAATCCCGTGGTATAACTAAAATAACAGCGGGGAAATGGAGGAAGCAAGAAGTAAAGAGGAAAAGGAATACTCTTCCTTTCTGAATGTTCATTAATTCTACACCAGATCCTTCTCTCATTCATTTGGCTTTGAGTTAGTACGTTTATATCAAATGGTTCACTTTGATGGTTCACTAAATCGGAGCTTGTCCGGACAGCTTTCATTTTGGAGACCGGAATGCTGTTCGTGCCATCTAGATATTTGGGATGCTTCCTGGGACATCACCAGCCCCCAGAGGGGACAGCCACCATTGCAGACCACAGGGTTTACAGTACAACATTTTTCAGGATACCAGCCATCACTTCCTCCTTGTTGTGCAGCACAGTGCAAAACCAGCAGCACAGCAGGAAGCTACTGCTTGGACAAGTCTTCTCACAGCAACTACAAAACTAAACTGCTACACCACAAAATATTTATATAGTGCAGATGGTATTTTAGGCACTCCCTGTGAACTGTTACACAGATCAAAGTTCCTAGTCCTTTGGTTTCTGTCCTTGGAATCAGGAGAAGATGCATTCATTTCGACACGTGGAGGGAGAGTGTATTTAACCATACGAATGCATTTTTTTTAAAAAAAAACACAACAACTATAACTTTGTGTGTGCGGGATTGTATATGCAGATACACTTATATCCCTCAGACAGAAATGGTTCCATGTCAACAGTGAAAGCTTCTATATACTTCATCTTTAGACAGGGCTTTAATATCAGCTTGGAAAATTTAATTAAAAACTAAACTACAGAAACTAGAGAATTATTACCAAATTAGCAAAACATGTTTTGACTCTGTTCTTTATAACAGCCTGCAGTTTTTAACACATTATGGATGGGATGTAGACAGAGTGTGCAAACTGTTTTCAGCCAGTGTTCTCAATATTATCTGTAGGACCTTTTGCAACATGAAAATATTTCTAAATACTTAAAAACCATTTCCCTCTGAAAGCAATTATCCTGCGTAGAATAGTTTATACTAGACAGGGTGGGTATTTGAGGGGCCTTGCTTTGCTCTGAAAGTGACTGTATGGAAGGTGGCTGATCTAGTCTTCCTTACACATGTACAGCAGGTCTTGCATGTGCAGTTTCACACCAGCATGAGGTGAACCATTTCCTTCTCAATCACTACCTCGGGTGCAGAACCTCAGGCCAGGAAGGACAAATTCATCACTCCAGGGTTCGCCAGTTAGCTTCGCTCCTTGCCCCCTTTCTGGTGACCACTGCTGGTTTGGTGGTTTCCTGGCTTTCGTGCAGTACAACATTTTTCAGGATACCCCCCATCCATTCTAAAAGGTTGAAATGATCCTCCTAAGGCTTTGTTACTGGCAGTAAGAGCTTTAAGCTAAAATATGGCACCCTGGTTGTGGAATGACCTCCCAAGAGAGGCTCACCTGGTGCCTATGTTGTGGTCTCTTTGGCACCAGGTGAAAACCTTATTTTCCCATGCATTTTTGTGTTACAGTTGCAGTTGTTTCTGTATTTTCCACCTTTACGCCACTGCTGGTTTTTATTTTGGTTTGATACTGTCGTTTTAAACTTTTAACAGTTTATATTTATTTTATGGTTTCAGTTGTTGTGAACTGCCCAAAGAGCTTCAGCTGTTGCAGTGTTCTCCAACCTTGGGTCCCCAGATGATTTTGGCCTACAACTCCCAGCATGCCCCAGCCAGCGTAGCACTGAGCTATTGGGTGGTATAGACATGCTGGTATATTTTGGCTCTGCCCCTTTGGCCTTTGGCCCCGCCCACCACTGGAATACAGCCCTTGAGATCTTCTTTGGAATGGAATTCTGCCCTCAGGCCGAAAGAGGTTCAGCAGCTCTACCCTACCTGTTGGTGACAAGTTGACAACCCACAGTGTTCTGTGGACCCCACCTTTCCCGAAATCTCATAATGGATCCAATTTTACATTCCCATTTTCCTTGGGCTCATTTTCTTTCTTACTTTCTTTTTTTAAGGACCAGAAAGGAGTGTTGATGTCACTGATGTCACTAAGCAGAAGGACTGCAAGATGAAGTTAAAGGAATTTGTTGATTACTATTACAGCACTAACAGAAAAAGAGTCCTCAATGTAATTAACCTGGAATTTTCAGATACAAGGTAAGATGGACCAGTGGCTTTGTCTGATTCCACGGATTTTGAACCACTAGATTTAGCATCAGTTTTTAGAGTAATAACAAAGATTGTTCCCTTGTAATCCATCTGTGTCCTGTGTAATGATAGAATCAATGGTTTGGCCTTACTCTGAAAACTATGAAACCACTTCCAGACAAAGCACATATACTTGCTAAAATTTTGTTTGTGGGCAATGCTTATGAACTGATGAATTTATAATTTGCTGAACCATCTAATTTAAACTTCTTCTTGTGGGACTTCTGGGTACTCTACACAGACATAAAAAGATTATTATGGGGCAGGAGAATGCTCTGTTATAAGCAGAGAAAATGATGAGCTCTGGCAAAAATAAACAACCAGTGCTTGTTTTAGAAGAGAATTCCATCTTGTTGGGCAAGAGAAAGAAGTGATAATTAATGCAGATTAGAGAAAGGCTGGAGTATAATTGCAAGATCATTTCTTTTGTAGTATCCATAGCTCTCTAGGCTGTATTTATTGTTTTAATAATGTAACCCTCTTCCTTGCACACAAAGGTTCAAAAGCAATTTCAAAGCTCTGTGATTATAGGTATTTTTCAATAGGTATTTACAGCTTTTTTTCTATCTACAGAAACAGTAACGATGGGAGGCATTTTATTCCTGGGGATTGTTGGAGCTATCCTCATATGCTGATGATTTAATCATCGGCTAACAAATATTGTATTTTTCAACAAAGAACATGACATTTTAACAGGCTCCAAAGCTCTGGCAGCTGGCCTGACATGGAACATAAATGACCTGTATGTTTAGAATGGGGGCATTTCAGACTTAAGGTCTCAAAGCAGAGGTATTTTTTTAAAAAGCACAAATCTATATCTACATCTATTTATATAAGCTGATAAGTATTCAGGACTTTGGATAAATAGGCATTCAGAAAACTGATAGTGCTGTTTCTTTGCCCTTACATTCACATATGGCTTTTGGATAATAAGCATTCTGGTAAAGCAGTTTTAATTTTGGTTATAATGGTTGAAAAGCAGTTCCGCTAACAGTCCAATCCTACTCAGAAGTAAGTCCCTTTGTGGCTTACTCACAAGTAAGTTGGTTTGGGACTACAGCCTAAAAAAAAAATCTTTCTCAGAGTTCATTAAGTAAGCGAGAGCTGCAACAAAAATTTGCAGCATGGAGTCCTCTGTTCAGAATTCCAGACACTCCATTCCACACACCCTGTATCCCTGGTTTTCTCCCCAACAGTCAATGAGCCTTCTGTTGCCACTGAGCATACTCAGTCTTCATTGGGCTATTTTGGGCAATTTCCTCCCCACCTTGAGTGGGTGGTGTTTGTGTGTGTGTGTGTGTGTGTGTGTGTTTTACACTTTTGCAAATCTTGGGGTTCCCCAAAGCCAGCTGATACCCTCTTGTGTGTGGATTAGCTATTGGAGAATTGAGATTTCTATTAGCATATAAATTGAGGCTAATGTGAGTTGAAGGGTTAATGTGCATAATAACCTGCCATTGTGAACATTCCCCACTCCTCATGGAGAATGTGCATATAATCTGTTCATGAAGAGGGAATTGTGCACATTCTCCAGCCATTATGCATCATCTCCAACAGGCCTTGGGGAATCTGCATATCCTGACTGCATTTTACAGATTCTCCTGCCATTGTACATAATCCTCAACAGGCCATGGGGAATCTGCATATATTGACTGTATATTTTGCATGTTCTCCGGCCATTGTGCATTGTGCATAATCCTGAACAGACCTTGGGGAATGTGCATATCTCGACTACATTTTGCACATTCTCCAACCATTGTGCATAATGGTTGCACATTCTCCAACCATAGTGCATAATATCTCCCTCTTCGTTAATAGATTACATGCACGTTTTCCATGAGACCTGGAGAATGTGCACAGTAGCCGGTTGTTTGTTATGCATACAGTAATACCTTGGATTGCAAGTAACTTGGTTTGAGAGCGTTTTGCAAGACAAGCAAAACTTTAAATATTTATTTAATTATTTTTTTTACTTGATATACAAGCGACGCCTTGCAATACAAGTACTGTAGTACGGTATAAATTAAAAATCTCTGTACAAATTTTTTTGGGGGGATTTCGTTTTGATATAAGAGTGTTTTGGATTACAAGCACGTTTCCGGAACGAATTATGCTCTCAATCCAAGGCACGACTGTATTAACCGTTCAACTCACATTAGCCCCAACATATACAAGTGGGACCTGTAACAAAATGTTGCCTTGTGGAGTGCTGGTGTTCAAGATTCCAGCCACTCCATTCCATTCACCTTACCCTCCCTGTCTCCTCCTGCTGGCAAAATCAGTCAGCATTCCATAGCCACTGAGAACACTTAGTCCTCATTGGCCTGTTTTTGTGATTCTTCAGTCTGCTTAGGGGTTTTCCACTAAAACTAATTTTCCACTAAAACTAATTGTCTCATTACTGGATGACTTGGCTTGCATATCAAGTGACTACTTGTATGTGTGAGTGAGCCATCACAGATGAAACTTTCATATCACCTCAGATATTATGCTTTTCAGTGGAGAGTCCATTCACAAAGTGATGAGAAATCAAGTGATGTGCAAGCATTTGTGAAAAAGCTCTATGTTTTAGGATAAGCTAAAGTAGCTACCCTATTGCTATCAAGTCAGCAAGAATCATAAAATAGAAAGAGATTCCTTTGTCCTTATGGAGAAGCCAAGATCCATGCATTTAACAGTTAAATTCTGGCCAGTGCAGAGTGTATACCCTCTCAGTGCATGGATGCAAGCTAAACAATCATTTTAAAGTAGGTGGTGCTTCCAGGGCGGAATCTTCAGATGAAAATCTGAAACTTTATATGATTGTGCTTTCAGTTAAGTAGCTGGTAATATATCTACTAAACCATTAGTAATAAAGGATTAAAAAAAACCAAGGAAAAAGTAAAGTACCATTAAAAAAGTAAAATTGAAATATCCCAGTGACTTGCTTTAAATTGCTTTTGTTTTGTTTCATGTAGCCCTTTCTATGTCACAGCTAGGCAGTTTGTATTTAAAATGGTGCTAATACCACTTATAGTTTTTTACATTCACATTTTTAGCTGTTATGTGATTCCAGCAAAAAATAACCCTTTCTTCCCTCACTATCTCCACTGCCTGCTCTCATAGAGGAGGGCAAAGATCTCTTCTCGATCATCCCAGTTTGCAGGACACGGAACAATGGGCTCAAGTTACAGGAACCTAGATTCCACCTAAACATCAGGAAAAATTTCCTGACTGTCAGAGCAATAAGACAATGGAATCAACTACCTAGGGAGGTGGTGGGCTCTCCCAGTCTGGAGGCATTCAAGGTGCAGCTGGACAGACATCTGTCAGGGATGCTTTGACCTGGATTCCTGCATTGAGCAGGGGGTTGGACTCGATGGCCTTGCAGGCCCCTTCCAACTCTACTTTTCTATGATTCTATGATTCTACTACTTCAAACCTTGGGATCCCCCCCCCCCCCCCAGCTTGCTGACATCTTCATCTTGTGCATGGGCAGTACCATTTTGGCTACATCAGAAATGGAAGGAATGATCAGCTTCGGCTGATACGCCAGCTGCGCCCCTTCCTAGAGTTGGAAGACCTAAAGACGGTAGTGCACGCGCTGGTAACTTCAAGGCTCGACTTCTGCAATGCGCTGTACATAGGGCTACCTTTATACCTAGTCCGGAAACTTCAACTAGTGCAAAATATGGCAGCCAGACTGGTCACCGGTACACCTAGGGGTGCCCACATCACACCAGTTTTAAAAACACTCCACTGGCTGCCAATCAGTTTCCGGGCGAAGTATAAAGTGTTGGTTATTACCTTTAAAGCCCTACATGGCTTTATTTATTTTATAATAATAATAAAGCCCTACATGGTTTGGGTCCAGGCTACCTACGGGATTGCCTTCTCCCATACAATCCACCCCGCACACTCAGGTCCTCTGGGAAGAATTTACTTCAGTCAGCCAAAACTAGGCTGACCAGTATTACCCAGAGGACCTTTTCTTCTGCTGCTCCCAGATTATGGAATGGCCTGCTGGAGGAGATTCATCAACTTACCAGTATCTTGGAATTTTAAAAAGCCATAAAGACTGATCTCTTCCGGCAGGCCTATCCGGCGGAATTTTAGGATGTTTTAAAGATGTTTTAAAGATGTTTTATAATGTTTTAAAGTTGTTTTAAGATGTTTTATTAGTATGTGTTGTGTTTTGATTAGTTTATGTATTTTATATTTTTGTTGTTCCCCGCCTCGATCTAGAGGAAGAGGCGGGTAAGACGACGACAATGATGATGATGATGATTATTATTATTATTATTATTATTATTATTATGTACCCTGAAGACATTCTATCTAATGCTTACGTTTTCAAGGTTCTTAAAACTTTTTCAAGAGTCATAACACATCATTTTTCAAGGGTCTTTACAAAACATGAAACTCGTCCCGGGCTTTGCCCATGAATAGCAGTCTGATCGAGACTAGCTCTAGCACTGTATTTTAAACTAAATAAGATGTTTTGATTTTTGTTTTATATGTTAAACAGAATGTCCAGTTTTGTAGAGTCTCCTGATATAGTGAAAAAACTCTCTTGGGTGGAAAATTATTGGCCTGATGATGCTTTGCTGGGAAAACCAAAAGTGACCAAATATTGTCTGATCTGTGTGAAGGACAGCTACACGGATTTCCACATAGACTCCGGTGGAGCCTCTGCCTGGTACCACGTCCTGAAAGTAAGATGCTTTATTCCACCTTTAGCAATAGATCAGATCATAGCAATTTCACAAGCATGTCTTGAATTTCCAAACTAGCTCTGTTGCTAAGATGAGGGGTTAAAATAAAAATACATACAAAGGGGCTTCAGAAAATAACAGCAGCTTTTGACATTCAGTGTGGTTGACCATTTCCTAGTACTTCCCAAAATATCTTGTACAATGCCATCATATATGACCTTTCTGTATAAGGTAAGTAGATTATTACAATACTGGGGGTGGGTGATAAGTTATGTGGTTTGAATATATCAGGCTCTATCTAAATACTAAATGTTTACTCCCTGACCCATAGATCTGTGAGTACACTCATGTTCATGACTCTTCTTGCCTTCTGCACTGAACAATTAGTTGGCTGGAAGGGGAAAGGGGTGCTTCAACTGTATCTCCACACTTCGAGAAGGTAGATAGGAGGAGTACCATATTCCCTCACTGAATTAGGATTTTATGGTAGAATTGTATTCCGTCTCAGCCAAGGGGTGTAATCAAATATTTTGCAGGATTGCCCTTATTCTACTGTAAATTCTGTGTTGTTTATATCCTCAGAAATATGTACAGCCAAGAAACGATGAATGTTGCATGTAAACACAGTTCTAGTTTTAATAAAGCTATTTCTACAGCCTGTAAATCTATTTTCGTGCAATGTTTTGATGACAGTGCAAGTTATAACATACATGCTTAAGAACATAAGAAGAGCCATGCTGGATCAGACCAAGGATCCATCTAGCCCAGCATTCTGTTCATACAGTGGCCAACCAGCTGCCCACAGGATCCCACAAGCAGGACAACAGCACCCTCCCACCCATGTTCCCAAGCAACTGGTGTACATAGGCATACTGCCTCTGATACTGGAAGTAGTATATAGCCAATCAGGACTAGTAGTCATTAATAGCCTTGAAAAGCATGCTTAAACCTGACTGCAGCTTTTCATTGGATCAAAACCAGAAATAACTTTCTTAAGACAGCAATGACTAAGACAGCCTTCCCCAAGTTGGTGCTGTTGAGTTGTGTTGGGCCTCTGTTCCCATCATCCCCCAGTCAGCATGGCCAATGGCTAGGGATGATGGGAGCTGTAGTTGAACACATCAGGAGAGCAACAGGTTGGGGAAGGCTGACCTAAGATGTTGCTTATGCTAACTACTTTTAAAGGAAAAATAAGGTGGTGATTGAGGATGAATGCATCGTTTGTTATTTAAATGATACCTAATTCATTTATTTACTGTATTAAATGTCTACCCAGCCTTTCCACACACAGCACTCCAGCTGGCTCACAATAATATATACAGGCAGTCCCTGAGTTAAGAACATCCCACTTACAGACAACCCATACTTAAGAACGGACTTCTGGGTTCCCCGGCGCTACGTCACTTACGTAGAGTACATAGCGTAGTATACTACGCAATTTGCGTAATTTATGCAATTTGTGTAAATGCCGATTTTAACATATAGAACGCTATGCTGTTCTGACTTACATACAAATTTGACTTAAAGACATTCTTAAGAACGGAACTCGTTCATAACCTGGGGACTGCCTGTATATATAAACATACCAAGTCAATTAAAAATACAAGTGATAACAAGAGCAGATCAAAACAGATCACATACAGGAGTGGGGAACCTCTTTAAGCCTGAGGGCTGAATTCAATTTTGGAGAAGCTCTCCTGGGACCACATTCCAGTGGTGGGTGGGGCGAGAGGCAAAGGGGGTGGAGCAAAAAGTACAGGCAAGACTAAAATACCAGCCTATTGTAGCTTAATGCTCTTACTTTCAGTCACTGAGGCTCAGGAGAGGCATTCCAACCTTCCAGAATGGGGGTAAAACTGCTCAAAAGTGGGAAGCCACCAAATGATTGATGGGGGGGCAGGGGGAGCAGGTGAAGGTGCGTGGTTTCTGGCAAACTCCAGAGGGCCAGATTTGCCCCCCTTCCCGCAGCCATTTTTAAAACAAAACCTCACAAGCAGCAAAAGAGACAATTCAGCTCAACAAGCCCAAGGCACAGAAGGGGCTAAACTGAAGTTCTAAAACTTGGGCACAGCCACTGAAAAGGCCCACCAAATCTTCAGATTCTGCAGACGTGCGTCATGGTTTTCACTGATTTGGATAATCAAAGCATCTTTTCTGTTTCAGGGAGAAAAAATATTTTATCTCATCAAGCCAACCTCTGCAAACATTTCCCTCTATGAGCGTTGGCAGTCAGCAGCGAATCATAGTGAGATGTTTTTTGCTGACCAGGTGGATAAGTGTTACAAATGCACAGTTAAACAAGGACAAACACTTTTTATCCCATCAGGTGAGAATGCCACTATAATTACACGTGAGAGGCTTTTATCTGTTGGTTTGAATTCTGGAAGTTCAAGTCACATGTGAGGTGTGTGATAATATAAAGTTATGTCATTTGTAGCCACATTTCTATAGAATTACAAGCCAGTAACCATGAATGGCAGCATGAAGAACTGCCTTGTTTATAAGTTTGTGGAGAGAATACTTCAGACCGGACAAGATAGAACATCATCCCACCTATGAGACTCTCGTAATTTGGATTTGGAATTTTATAAAGGATCTTTCCCTTATAATGCAAATGCACAGGTGTATGTGGAGGAACTAATGTGGGAATATTGTGCGTGAGGGAGTGAACTTTTATCCCACCTGCTGTTTCTTCTTGTAAATGCCCCCCCACAGGCCATTTTCACCGCTCCCCCCCCCAAATCATGACTCCAAAGCCAGAACTGTGGCAGAGGAAAAGCAGCTGGCAAAGGACATCCGTAGGAGAGAATCAGTGGAACTGGAGGACGTAAACACTCTGCCTTTTACCCTCCAGTTCTCTCCTGTAAGTTCCCCCCCCCACGCGCACGCACACACCTCAATCCAGCCCCATATTCTTGCTTTTTCAGCAGACATGGACATGGGAACACAAAAAATCATGTCTTGTTCTACCATAAGGTTTGGGATTTATATGGGATTCAAGTTCACGAGCAACAGAAATAGTTCATCACACACATCAGCTTCCCTTTGGAGCAACCTTAATTTTGGGTCCCTGTCAGATGATAATGAGCTATGAGCCAAAAAGTCCCCAGTTCAAATCTCACTTCTGCTTCATGTTCACTGGGAAGCCTTAAGCAAACCAGGATGGGGGAGGGGGGAAGAATCATGAATTGTAAAGATTACTGAGATAATGTGCATGAAACACTTTAAATATTTGGGGGGGGGATGCTATTATATTTGGCGAGGCGAAAGATTTATACGATCTGAAGAGAAACCAGAGTATATATATATATTTGGCCTGGCAAACCATTGGTCCAACTGAGAAGTCCAATTTGCAGGATATCTTAATTGTTGGGCATGTCCTGTTAGATGTCTTGCACATTCTAGCAGATAGGGGCAGTATCCAATGCTGTTACAGCACTAGCATAAACCAATGTCATTAGCACTTGTACTAGTCAAAAGGAAAAAAGTAGCAATTTCCCTTTGCCCAGCAAGTGCTAATGATGTTGCACTAATGTTGGTTTATGCTAGCACAACGTTATCAGTGCTAGTGCTGTTACAGCATTGGGTGGCGGGTAGCTCCAATGTCAGCGGGGTGGTATATCCGTTTCTGAACCTTTAAGGAGCTATCCATGGTGCTGAAGCTGTTTTGGAGATAGGGTTCAGCACCATGGATAGCTTCTTAAAAGTTCAGACTGAAACCCGGAGAGGATACACCACCCCACTGACATTGGAGGGCACCAGCCTTCCACTGCCTAAGACCATGGACCAGTAACCATGTTGTTTGTATTTTCATATATAAATACTGTTGTTATATTAATACCTGCACCAACAATAATGTGGGGCTTGAGCTTTAGGAGAGACACACCAAATTCTTCTTCGTGGTCTCTGTGCAGCAACACATATATCGTCCCTGTATTTATTTATTTATTTATTTATTACATTTTTATACCGCCCAATAGCCGAAGCTCTCTGGGCGGTTTACAACAGTCTGGAACATCTTAGAACTAAAGGCTGCATGTTTTGATGCAAAAGGCCCATCCCCAGAGAGCCCATGCTCTCCTGCTTACTTCTCTTTTGACCGCTGCATTGGGGAAACTTTCCTATTTGTTTTTCCAAGTGAATTAGGCCTACTGCCATTTTTTAAAAAAGGAAAATTACAGTAATACCGGTACCTTGGATTGCAAGTAACTTGGTTTGAGAGTGTTTTGCAAGACAAGCAAATTTTTTAAAATATTTATTTAATTTTTTTTTTTTACTTGATATACAAGCGATGTCTTGCAATACAAGTACTGTAGTACGGCTTAAATTAAAAATCTCAGTACAAATTTTTTTGGGGGGATTTCATTTTGATATAAGAGTGTTTCGGATTACAAGCTCGTTTCCGGAACGAATTATGCTCTCAATCCAAGGCATGACTGTACTGAGTTCTTTCCTGTTTATTACTTACTAACATATTTTGCATTTCGCAGATCTTTTTCCACTTCTTGCAACTGCTTTTCTCTTCCTTCCAGAATCCCCAATTATTACAGTTATAATAAAAATAGGGGTGGGAAGGAGGGGGGGAAGGAAAAACGTATTTTAATTAGGGGGAGATGGACCACAGTGACATCTAAGGAGCATAGCATTCCAAGAAACAACGTCAGATGCTTTCATACATCTGCATATTTCCATTTTGGGGGAGAATTTGAATATTAACTGCAAGGCTGAATAAGCCATCAGTCTATGTTCGGTATGGAGAACAGAACATATGGAAGAATAGGGCAGGAACCCTCACTGAGTAGATCCTTGAAAAAAGTAAATAACAGTCTTCTGGGGAATACCAGTGTTAAAATAGATCGAAAGTCAAAATGATCAATTACTCTAATTTGTATGGTTTTATGAAACAGCTATTAGCTTCTGTTTGAAGCTGCTTCATGGTATGAAAATAGTGGAACTGTGAACAGTTTTGTATTTATTGTTCAGGAAAATTATCCTGCCTTTACCCTGGGTCGACAGTATCAATCATAAAATCAGTACATATTCATCATTAAACAGCAACAGAATACGAAGTGTTAAGCAGACAGAAGTAGAAAACGTATGGAATGGATCTACAAATGATAATTCCATGGATTGCCTATTGAAATGAAACTAAAAGAAAATGGAAGGATACACTTCAGGATCGTGTATAGTTTATAGGTTATCATCCGTTCCTTACATTGTACCTGGAGTTCACTGGCGTGGCAACCAGTGCAATGGACATAGCACCAGTTTTGTGTGTTCTCCTGGGCCCATCCATGACATGCTCTATTTTGCAGTAATTGCACCATCTGAACAGCTCCAAGTAAAGCTCATTACACTACTTGAAATTACAAATTATGGTTGTAGATAGATGGATAATACAGTAATTTGGTTGCTGATAAATAGAGTGCTACCACTGTTCTCCTTAGAGCAGTGTTCTCCAACCTTGGGTCCCCAGATGTTTTTGGCCTACAACTCCCAGCATGCTGGGAGTTGTAGGCCAAAAACATCTGGGGACCCAAGGTTGGAGAACACTGCCTTAGAGCTTCTGTCATACATCAGGAGCCACATGATGTGCTATCGAGTTTTATTTACTAATTTAAGATTTGTTTAATGTTTAAATATATGTATTTTGTATGGAGGGTTAGCGTGCTTAATCCCAAGGGATCGGGGGGGGGGGACGGACAACACAGACATAAAACATTGAGTAAAATGTAAAAGAAAGTAATTTTCTTATGCCCATTAAGGCCCTCTCACCAAAACCCAGCTGAAATAAGAGAGAGCCAATGGCTAGAGGCTTGGCTTGGACAGAAGGATCCCCATTTCAGATCCCGACTAGTTGTTTGATGACAAGCCTGGGTCTGGGAATCGGTTCGGGCGACACGACAAGCAACGGTTGTCCTATCGTTGTTTGCTTGTCGTGTCGGCCAAAACCCAGTCTAAGTCATCACTGAATGGCTACAAAATGGGGGCGGGGAGGAAAAGCACAATTTTTCAGTGGTAAAGCAGTGGTGGCGGGTGCTTGCTTAGACCCACCACTTTTCATCTGCAACCTCCTCCCCTAGATCTGTTTCCTCTAGCTAGGGTTGTGGACACGTGCCTTGCCATGTCATTAGGATTTCATAGATTTCATAGATCATAAGAGTTGGGTGGAGCCTACAAGGCCATCGAGTCCAACCCCCTGCTCAGTGCAGGAAACTAGAGGAGGGGTCTCCCATCCAAGTAATAACCAGGCCTGACCCTGCTTAGCTTTCCACCCTCAGACAAGCTGAGCCAGCGTGAGGAGCTGGGAGCGGGGAGGGTGAGGGGGAAACAGTGAGTGAAGATCTAATTAGCCCCCTCCCACCCATCACTATTCTGCTGCATATCATGCCTCCTGCCTACCACTTTATATCAGTCTGACAGACAGCCCAGACTCTAAGGCTCAGATCTGCTGCCAGACGTCTGCTAGGAAGCTCTGGGCTTTTTACCTGCCTTAGCCTACCTCACAACCTAGTTGTGAAACTTAAATGGCAACCTGACCTCCATTGGAAGAAGGAAGGATTTCTGATATAACAATTGAAATGCAACATTGGTCTTATGGTGCTTTGAAAACATATCTTAGGGTTTTTTGTGAGTCTCCAGAGGAAAGGAGTTCCAACTAAATTTGAGGAAATGATGAACATGTTTAAGAGGCCACTTAAGAGGCCAGTGATTATATTTCAGTTTTAAAGGCTGAAATGTTTTCCCCATCTTTTACAGGATGGATTTATGCAACTTTAACTCCTGTTGACTGCCTAGCGTTTGCGGGACATTTCCTACATAGCCTAAGTGTTGAAATGCAGATGAGGTAAGATGCTTGTAGTTGTCTTTGTGAGATAATATTTAACAATATCATATGGTAATTAGATGATGGGTTGGATCCAGATTTAGGTATGTGAAACTGGGCTGGCAAAAGCAGACTTCCCAGCACCCACCTCTCCACAGCAGTCCCTCCAGCACCCCACAAATGCTACACAGAATTGGGGTATCCTGCTGAATGGGTTGGGCTATAGAGTAGGGGGCTGAGGTTAAAGGGAGGATCTCTGAAAATTGGGTGGAAGCACTTTCCATGAAGTCAGATGAATCCCCCAGCCTTCACTCTCAGCCCACCACATCATAGCCTACCTCATTCAGCAGGGTACCCGACCCTCTGTTAGGGATGTCGGAGAAATCCACAAAAACAATGGACTCAAGGGAATCTGAATTTCTCGAAGTCTGCCCCATGGATTCTGCGGTGGACACGGCTTTCCCAGGTCGTGCAGAGTCCATGGAGCTTGCTGACCGATTTTTAAAATTTTGCATATTTTTGAACACATTTAGTTTTGCAGGATTTACACATTTTTGCCAAGTTGCAGAAATGCATTTGCACGAATTTCGAGTCTGTGACTAGGCAGATGATGGAACAAAAGCCACCCAAAATCTGAAAAACGCATGCGGAGCAGCTTTCACTCCATTCGTACATCTCTATCCTCTGTAACATTCAGGGGGAGGGGGCTGGAAGGCTGCCATGGGGAGAAGGGGGCAAGGAAGTTCATTTCTTCCAGCCCTGTTGCATGCGCCTAAATCTGGACACAATCCAATGTATTTTGGAATCAATTATGCATTTCTTGGGCCCAGATATAGAGTGATTAGAAAATATTAGTGTTAGAATATAGAGCTAGAAAATATTTCCCCCTGATTTTTTTAAAAAAGAAATAAACATTAATTTCTGTGGTTGTTAAACAATGATTATAACAAGGACTGCAAACTTTAAACTGTACACTTTCTGTTGAATTAGCATAAATCTATCCTGGAAAAATCAATGAACCTTATGAGATGAAAAATTTCCATTTCCATTGTCCTAAACTGTCAATTTCCATTGTCCTAAACTGTGTTCAAAGCATTTCATATACCTATTCACAATCGCTATTCCTAGTCAGGTGTATAATAGACTGAAATTTTCACATCGTGCATCAGAAAAATGACCATTTTAGGCTGCAATACTATGCACAGTTACCTGGGAGTAAGTCCTATTGAACTAAATAGGACTTAATTCTGAGTAGACATGTATAGAATTGCACTTTACATATATATTAGAAATGTGACATTGGATGCACATTATAACTTGACTGTACGTTTGTGCAATTGGTCCACTGTTTTGTATGGAACAGTGTGATATATAGTGATCAATGTTTACTTAAAATCAGCAAGCATGATGTAAAGAGCTCTTCTGTTTCAAACTAGGCTGGACATTTTCATAGCAGTTGACAATTTATGATAGCTTGGTTGATAAGAAGCACCTGGAAATCAAAGCCCCACAACAGTTGTGTTCTAGTGCAATGATGGGAGAGACTTTTCTTTTTGGTTTACAAAGCTGCTTGTGATCTGTTCAACTGAAACACCTTTTTACCATGTATCATAGAGCATATGAAGTTGAAAGACGATTAAAAATTGTCAGCTTAACCCAGTTTCCCAACTTTGAAACGGCATGTTGGTACACAGGAAAACACCTGCTAGAATCATTTAAAGGTAAATAAAAGTGTGTCTCCTGTTTTCCATTCTGTAACACACCACACTGTAACATTATTTTCTGTTAATGCTTAACCTTACGTGTCTAAGTCACACGTAGACATTTTTTTTAAAAAAATAACTCACTTATTGGGGGGTTGGGGCTGGGGGTGGAGCACTTTACTAATTGGTTACTTGGATTCCAATAGACCTCAGTGAAGTAACTTTTTAAAAAATAGATGCAGTTTAATAAAAAATATTATTATTTTTATAAAGGATTACAGGTTTAGGGAGGGTGGTCTAAGGTCAATAATGACCACAGTGTTAATAAGCACACTTCACACCAAAGCTGGTCTGGACCAAAGTGACCCCCAGTTCCAGGAACAGAGTGTGCAACAAGTTAGAAATACACCACTAGTAAAATCTTCTCAGGTAAAATGTGTTATTTAAAATACTTATACAAGTAATAAGTATTACTTATACTTATTACTTAAATTATGTGTACATTCCCAGATCAAAGCCTTGAGATGTCCCCTCTCCTAGAGCTGTTACCTTCATGACCCCTCTCCCTTTTGGTCATATTCTCCTGAAGGTGAGCTCCCTTTTGACATCAATCTCCTAGAGATGTTACCTCCATGACTTTCCTCCTAACCCTCCTCCTGCTGCCCCAATACACACATATTCTCCTGGAGTTTTACCTTCTTGGGTAATCTTCCTTAACCTTCCTTTGGTTGCATTCTCTTGGAGATGATCTACTTTCCTTGACTTTCCCTTTAATACTGCTCTCCTGGAAGTGTTATGTTTCTGGCCTTCTTGGAGCAAATCTTTCTTTCCATCCCACTCCCTAGAGATGACCTTCCTAGACTTACTTCTGGTCACATGCTGCTAGAGGTCTGATCTACCTGTGATTTAAAAAAAAAAAATCAACACTGAAAGTCTCATATTAACTGTTGTATCAACACAAAGGGATAAGTCAGCTATTGGCTGCGTTCTCACAAAACACTAAGAATTGCTGAGAATTCTGGTTTATCACTAATGAGGCTGAGCAGTGTGCTTGTGCCTGTTGCCCAGTCACTCTCGCTTGGCTTCTCCTGCAAGAAGGAGCAGCAAAAGTAACCAGAAATTCATCAGGGCAGAACAACCTAGCTTATGTCCAAGCCTGGCTTGTCACTGTTATAACAACCCACAGTTTGCAGCTGGCATAAGGATCCAAGCTTGTTGGAGAAGCAGCAAGCCAGGGTCTATATTCAGGCATTGTACTGTCGCTTTCTCGGTTCATTACTTTAGCCCAGGACTCTCCATCCTTGGGTCCCCAGATGTTGCTGGCCTACAGCTCCCAGCATGCCCAGCCAGCATGGCTAATGGCAAGGGATTCTGGGAGCTGTCGTCCAGCAACCTCTGGGGACCCAAGGTTGGAGAGCCCTGCTTTAGCCCCTTCCACTTGCAGGACAAACACCATGCATTACTGATAAGCCAGAGTTCTCAGCAATTCTGGCTCAGTGATTGCTGCAAATGCAGCCGTTGTGTTTCTCACCAGCAGTCTTTTATATGAAGAATCTCTTAGATTCCAAATGCCTTATCGCAGCCGTAGCCCTATGTCTTCCAACTCGCAGTGTTTCCCAATTCATTTTAATTGGAGTCTAACTGATGCCCTTTTAGTGAAACCCTCAAATTTAAAACACACACACATACGCAATTGGAGGGATGTTGAAATATCACAGAACAATTGACACCCTTATTATAGGAGAATACAAAAGCACAGGATGGTTGAACTGTGCCAAATACTGGAGAGAGCGAGCCCCTGAACACAGTGCACGTGAATACCCTGTAATCACTTTAATGTTCTGCTGCCTTCTTTTGTGTGCTTGTAGGAACGTACTGTGCATCTTGGCTATGACAATGTAGCAAAAGCTAATAACTGATTAAGGCACAAATTACACTTGAATAAACCTGCCAAACAGCATGCCAGTCATCTGCCATGTCAGTGGAGTCAAATGCCATTGACTAGGCTATTCGTATTCAACTACTGAGACTGGGAAATTTGTGTGTGCTGCCTTTAAGTTTTTGTGGGCTTTTCTAGATGAGGCTTTTATTGTGCGCTCAGCATGCCCCAGTTGTGAAACTTTATGGGGCCTTTAGATGATGTCAGGTCCTCCTGTGTTTCTCCCATTGTTTCTCAGCGCTTTCCCTTTTTTTTTTCCTGAATGGGGAAACTGTGGTATTTGGGGGGGATCATGAAACCAAACTGACACAGTCCACAAGTGCAGTTGCGTTGTTCTGCTTTGTTCTGCCATGTGTTTGTTTGTTGATTACATTTCTGTACTGCCCAATAGCCAAAGCTCTCTGGACAGTTCACAACAACTAAAACCACAAAATACGACATAAAATACAATATAAGAATTTAAAACAACAGTATAAAATAGGAGTAAAAGTTGAAATAAAACCTAGCAGCAGTACAGAGATTTAAAATACAGTAAAGGATCTAAAACAGAGACTAAAAGACTAAAATTCCTGGAAAAATAAGAAGGCCTTCACCTGGCACCCAAAGGAACACAATGTAGGTGGCCAGGCGAGCCTCTCTGGGAAGTTCATTCCGCAACCAGGGTGCCACAGCAGAAAAGACCCTCTTCCAAGTGTTGGGAGGATTGACCGTGATGTCAACACTGACAACTGCTGTGAGCGTATTTCCTGGCCACATCTCCTTTAGTTTCAAATGGCTGAAACCAGTCAACAGATTGGAACAGAGCAGAGCCCCCTGTCCTCCATCCCGAGCGGCTCAAAACAGTCTTCCATTCATCGGTGTAGGTGCCAGCAAAATGAATGAATGGACATTGAAAGTTGTGCGGGGGAAACACACACACACACACTCACACATGATACACTTACAAGGGGATGGGCCGTATGAGGCAACCAGGTATTGCTTTGTCTTTGTGGAGGAAGGCTTAACTTTTGAGTGAAGGGAGGTTGAACTTTTGAAGTTGCACAAGAGCAGCGCACCCGTAGATTAGACGTTTTTAAAAACAGCACACAGCCTGGAACCGTGTGCGAGGAAACATGCCCACAGAGGTTCATGGAGAGAAAGGGGAGGGAGCGACTGTATCCGAGGTGGGTGAACAGTGCGCAGACATGCTGTTGACATCTTGGAAGATGTCAAGATCTTCTGCCAGGCTCCATTCACCAGTGTAAATGGTAGATGTGGTACATAGCGATATATAACAAAATAAAAAATGGCTGTATAAAGGACCCATCAAAACCCTGCACACATTCCAGCAACAAAACCAGCAGTAGGTAGCACGTTTAAAAGCTTATATAGAAAAGCTCTTAGAACAAGGTATGGACATAATAGTAAATCATGTAAGGTCTGTGTTACCAGCACTGAAGATATAGGCAGGCATCAGTTTTTCTGACAACTCTTTCATTAAAGTGTTTTGGGGTCAAATTGTATTACCAGTGAAAAGGGTGTAGTTAGTAATCAGCTGCTAAAATTATAACTTGATAAGCTGGCTTTATTGACAACCAATGTATGTATATGAGAAAATACCCCTGATTGTTCCTCTATGATCACTTTTTCACACAGCCAAGCTATGGCATGTTAGCTGCTGCTGTTATCACACAATAAACACAATTAACTAGTCCTTAGATACTCATTTTCACTGAAACTGACCGTGTTCCGGTGGCACCTGTTTTGATAGTAGTAAAAATGGGATGTACACTGGCGCTCGGGGTGGGGTGGGGGGAAACAGAGCACAAAAATGAAAAATGTCTTGTGGGCTATGTCAACATTTCCCATCTAACCAGAGACACTTTCTGGATCTGTTTCCATGGTGTTAGCACTGGGCATGTGGAACAATATGATATAAAATGGGGTGGGAGGTGAGAGCTCAGGGAGCAGAAATGAAATTTTCTGAAACACTGTAAATTGATTTGATTCTAAAGATGTCAGATTGGTGCATTTAATACTGAGAGTTGTATCCAGTGCTGAGGAAGTGGAAGCCCACTCAAGCAAGGAGATTATCCAGCCTGTCCTCCCAGCAGATGATTGCAGTGTGGCACAGGAGACTGACGTGGGACTGGGAATCACCAAAAATCATGTGGAGGCAGTTTGCATGAATAGGAAGTTGCTCATGCAGGCTACCTCTGCCCAACATCCCAGGCCTCTCCTGAAGGTCCCCAGCTTTTCAGGTCTGCAGGGGAGAGGAAGTGGGAAAGCCCACCTCTGCATGAGGTCTTCGGCTCACACAGCATTGAATATAAACACTATGTATTCGAAACTGTAATTTTTGAATGCCAAAACCCAGTTTTGGTGGGCAAAGATTTCAGCAAATTCGAATTTTGTCACCAAATCTGAAATTCATGGCCAAGCCTGAAAATAAATAAGCAGAGGACAAATGGAAAATTCATTTGGCACGCCTGATGTTTGACCATAGGAATTCTCCTTATAATATGTTTTTTCTAGTTCCCCTCCTATCTTCAAATTGCTCTTTACTAAAATGAAAATCTACATTGATGGAAAATTGGTCACCTACATTAAATGGAATTGTATTATTTTCTTTGTTTAGGATTGCACAAAGCTGGAAAGCAGCCTCCTTCCCATTTAGTCCAGGGAGCAAAAATTCTAAATGGTGCTTTCAGGTCTTGGACTAAAAAGCAGGTAGGGCTCTTTCTGCTTTATAGGTTTGTATGGTAACCAAAATACTAGAAATCCGGAATTTGAAAGAACCAGGGTGAATTATTCCATACCTCAAGTTTCCAGTAGAACATGTTTTTGCATTCTTGGGTATACAGCCACATTCCAGGGAATATTTTTTTGGGGGGGATTCTTTTTGCCCCACCCCCAATTCATGCCAAAGTGTTGCCTTGATGATACCTCAACTCAACTCTAAATCAGGACAAGGTGCACACTACTTTGGATAAGAATGAATGAAAATGGCTCAGATCCAGAGTTCCAGGAGTGGGGTTCTATGAACAGTGGGTGGGGGACCTCCCAGAACAGTATGGGAGGTGGCACAGGGGCTGCTGGGGGGTGGGGAGGAAGGGAAGATGGATAAAAATTACCTGCCCCCTTCAATCTGTGAAAGCCTCCACTGGATCCAACCACTTTCTCTTCACGAAGGGAGGCCTTCTGTTCATGGATCCAACTCACCATGTTTGCCTCTCCGTTGATTTGAAGTGCTCAGTAACATTAGTCTTGCATGATTTTAACAGCATGACATTCTAAGGCCTCTTGACACACTTTTAAGCCTTTTTATTTGGCTTTATTATATTCAAGGCTTTAGTGGACCATGAAGATGAACTCCCAGAACATTTTAAACCAGCACAACTCATTAAGGACCTTGCCAAAGAAATAAGATTAAGTGAGGTTGGTATTCTTTCTTGAATATAAATTACTTCTTGCATATCCCCATAAACTGCCAAAAATGACTCTCCCTGTTTCTAAAGGTTACATGTGTTGACACTCATTCAAATCCAAAAGTTCCTTGTCTGGTCAGCTGTATTCCATTTCCTGGAAAATACAACAGCCACAGATACTGGCTCAACTTTGAGGGAAAGAGATGGTCTTCTGCAGTTTAGATCACAACCATCCTTCCTAATATGAAGGTTAATTTTAAATCTAAAAGGTATATTGCCAATCAACTATAGTTGGCTGAATCTATTGCACATAAAATCACCTTTAATATAGTCTCTGCTGGAGATCCAAGTATTGTGCTGGCTACCTACATTTCAAGCATATCTTAAATTGACAGGATATACTGAGTTAGAACTTGTTTGGCAGGTGATTGGGGCAACAGAGGTCAGATTTTCCAGAGATAATACAGTTATGTGGGTCTCAGGGCAAGAGGTATTTAACCATATTTAACTGTATGATCTTATGCATCTCCCACTGAGTTCAGCATCACTTACTCTCAGTTATGGTTGTGTAGGGTTGCAGCCTTTGTATCATTGAAATCAGTGTGCTTAATATGCCAGTGAGTTGGATTGTCCCAAGTAGGTGATGGATCACACCTATTGAATTACATAAGAATGTAAGAAAAGCCATGCTGACTCAAACCAAAGGTCCAGCATTCCGTTCCCACAGTGGCCAACCAGAAGCCTATTGGAAATTGACAAGAAAGACTTGAGCCCCATAAGCACTCTCCTACTCACATTTCCCTGCAACTGGTATTCAGATGCATCTGCCTCTGATACTGGAGGTAATATATAGCCATCATGACTAGTAGACATTGATAGCTTAATTCTCAATGAATTTGTCGAATGCCCTTTTAAAGGTGTCCAAGTTGGCAGCCATCATTACATCTTGTGGAAGCAAATTTCATAGTACACTGTATACTGTGTGAAGAAGTACATCCTTTTGTCTGTCCTGAATCTCCCACCATTCATTTCACTGGATGACCCTGGGTTTTGATATTATGAATTCAACACAGCGGTTACTTTTGAGTGCAGGGGAATCAAGACAGGGGCTACTAAAGCACTCTACATTTTATGGCTTACATGTAGCATATGAATTTTAATGAATATTAAAATGACAGCATAAATAGAAAATAATTTCATTTTAATTAGTCATACATTGTTAATTTTTATTGTACATCTTTTTTTTATTGTGCTCATTTTACCTTGGGGGAAAATGTAATTCTGTTTTGTTTCTCCCATGCAAATTAATTTGAATTTCATTCTCTTAAAACTGATTATCATTTTGAACAAAGGACTTTTTATTTCCTATTGTTTTAGAAAAAAAATAATAAAAAGCATGGGAGAGACTTCTAGGATTTTTGAAAAACATAAAAGCAAGAGGGCAAATCAAGAAAATAGTAACCCTCTAAATTATAATCAGCAGTTTTCCTAATACCAATGTCATTTCTGAATTATGGAAGTGTACATCTATATAACAAACTTCTGCGCAATTTGTTAGTGGTGCTGGGTCACCCCTTTTCATTTTGCTCTAGAAATCTATGGAAGTTACACAGACTATGCAAGAAGAATAAATACACCCTGCCATGCTGATGCTCAGTACCAAAATACATAACATTTAATTTAATTATTTTAAAATGTATATAGCAGGCCTATCAGTCATGAGTATTCTTTCTGAAATACTTATAAAAGCCTTCTCTGTGTTGGCCCCCGTACTATGGAACTCTCTCCCGAGTGACCTCCGCCATGCCCCCTCTCTGCTGAGCTTCCGCCGCTCATTAAAAACTTGGTTATTCAGGCGGGAATATGGGGTGGGCTAAGATTTTAAAATTTTATACTGTTTTAATGTATTTTAATGGAGAAAAATGTTTTAATGTATTTTATTCTGTTTTATTTTCTGTACATCGCCCAGGGTGGCCAGTTTGCCGGCCAGATGGGCGATAAATAAATGCAAATAATAAATAAATAATAAATAAATAAATATAAAACCGATAGAGCCATAGTGAAGTGGTATGACAACATGGCAACAGTGTACGCTGCAAATTAAACCCAAGTAATCAGGAGAGATATACAGACCAGTCCTTCCTGAGATGTCCTTTCGTAGTTTCCTAGAAAAACTGGTTGGAGCCAATTAGCTGATCTCACTGTGTTTAGGAACAGGAGAAAAGATTTCAAACATCACAAAGTCTGTAGCTGCCTCCTTGGGTAGCAGCTTTGGGTGGACTCTATGATCTGTAAAAGTAGCTTTTCTCTCTCTGACCTGGGCCCAATTCTTACATTTCAGGAGCAGCACCGTTGTTATTCTCCCCACCCCATGCTCTATCTTACCCTGTACCAGTGGTTTTTAGGAATACACAAACCATGTGGGAAGGGTAGGCTCATTTGGGGAAACTACATCAGCATCAGAGGCTGGATTACATACTTCTCCTGTGATCTTGTCTCCTCCTCTGTTTTCCACATTTTGTCATTACTGGGACAACGTCACAGAGAAGCAGAAACTTTGTTGCTCTTCTCAGGTGCAAATCAGGCCACAGCACAGTCTCTTATCCCTCTTGATCTCCATTTTTAAAAACTTCCATAGCCTTCAGTAGGCCTAATTTTGGCTTTCTTCATATAAATACTTATGAAGACCAACTGTATCAAGGATCCATTTTTGAAAGCTGACTCTGAATACGTGTTCATATTCCCTTCTCTTGCAGAACGCTTTGAAAGTCAACAAACCTGAAGTGGGTGCCAGTGTGAATGTTGAGGAGATCAGCCCTGTGGAGAAAGAAGAAATACCATCACCTGCACCACGGACGCCTCCACCCCCTCCGCCGCCACCATCACCACCTCCACCGCCTCCACCAGTTGAAAAAGTCCCTAAGAAAAAGACTCCAAAAGCAATGAAAACGCCCAAACCTTCCAAGCTTGCCAAACCTCCCAAGCCGCCAAAACCACCCAAGCCACCCAAACCCCCAAAACCTCCCAAGACACCAAAAGTAAAGGGGGAAGGGAAGAAAAAAGGCAAGAAAGCAAAAGAAGCTCCTCCACCCGCCATTCCTAATCTAGACCTTCTTGAGGCTCACACAAAAGAGGCCCTAACAAAGATTGAAACACCAAAGAAGGGAAAGGTGAGCAGAGTTCTAGCTGTTGAAAAATGGCTTAGGGCTGAAGAACCCTTCACATGTTGAAAGGGGTAGAGGGCCACACTACTGGCCTCACCCCCAAGGTCACGTGGTTTCCACCTCCACCACACCACACACCACACCAAGGGACATTCACAGATTCAGTCTGAGCTGGAGAAGCTTATATGTATAGTTTTCCATGGGAGCTGGAACCCTGATCACACATGTTGCCACCTTCTGTAGAGGTCTACAAGGAATCTTCCCTTGCTGAGATGTCCACACTCAATGCATGGTCAGAAAGTGGTAGGGCCAGAGAGCAGTATACCCTCAGGGGGTGGCCAGCCTCATTGTCCTGCTGCTCCTTTCAACACATGGACCCACTTCACACAACATATAGAGTCGTACTGCCAATTTTCTGACTGTGGGATGTTTTCAGGTTGTGTGTGTGCATGTTTCCAATTCATGGGTGATTGCATCAGTGTGGGACATTGACCTTGGGAAGGTTTTAGCTCCTTAGTTAAAGTAACACCATTGAGAATTTCTGGATGTTGCTGAAGAAGTTATGTTTATAATGGACTCCTTTAAAATATAAAGTTCCATGTGGATCACACAGCATTGTGCATACAAAAAGAGAGAGAAATCATGACTGAGAGGAAAATTGATTCAGAATCAGGCTAATAACTATGTATAACATGAAAATAGAGTATTAACAGTTTACCTGGCACGCAGCTACCTTTATATATTATGGAGTTTGAAAAACCTGTGACAACAGGCAGGGAGATTGGCACATTTTTGTTATGATCTTGGCAGTATATTCATAATAAAGGGAAATAATTTTCTGTTTCCTCTAAGCTTCACATTTGATGTTTTAAATCTGTCTTTGTCAAAATAAATTCCAGGCGTATCTTAGGCGTTACTACGCTGAACATTTGCACTGACCAAATTGGCATGCGGTAATTAACAACAGACAAGCGTGTTTCATTGTCTTTGCATTTGGGATAAAATGCCAATTTCTTTGTTGGTTTTGTTTGTTTATTTGAATCAGGCTGCCAAGAATGCTTTGAGTGCCCCTAATAAAGAACCTGTTGATAAGCAAAATGAGGTGGAAAAGTTTGAAATCCGGGAACAGAATAAGTCCAAAACAGAAGCAAAATGGAAATATAAGGTATGGTCTCTCTTACCTTGTGCTTCTACAGATGTTTCAATGCAATTCTGAGAGGAAGGAACTAGGGTTGTACTGAGTGTTCACACATAAATATTTTTGACTCACAGTTGGGCTGTAGGGTGGCTAAAATGTTCCTTGCTCATCTCTTCTGCTGAAACCTCTCCTTGCTCATCTCTTCTGCTGACTGTTTATGCTCCAATCAGCAGCTTTGTCAGCATCTTTTTATTACAAAAGTGGGGGGGGGGGAGGATTGTCTTCTTGCTGAAAATAGTGATTCTCCCCAGCCAATCAGGAACGATCGGCACAAAACCAATTCAGAGTGAGGGCAAGTTCTCCTTTGTCTTCCTCTCTGAAAAATTGCCAAGGGGGGGGGGGGCTACTTTTTGCAACTATACTTTCAAAGGGCTCTCTTCCAATTTCAGCCCAGCCACATTATGAATGGTACGAGGAAGGATTTTGGGTTAAATATCTGCCCAGAGAGCTTCAGCTGATGGGTGGTTTTTTATAGGGATGTAATTAATTAATTAACATCACAGCGAATGTGTGGCTGAAATGCATAGGCATGGATCCTAGCAAATGTTCTCTTTGTGGGAGCATTGCCTCAGCAGAGTTCCACACACAGTATGTTCCCACCGGTGGAAAAGGCGGGAGTCAATTTTCACTGATTCTCCTCCCCTTTGAAGCCTCTTGCACCCCCCTGACAATCTACTCCAGTGGGCAAGGGGACCAGCTGGGACAGTGTGGGGGTGGCACAGGGGGTGCAGGAAAATTCCAGAGTTGCAGGAAAATTGGTGAAAATGGCCTCCCTTCTCTCTTCCTCCAGCAGAAGCCTTGGATGAATTGTAGTCCCTTTTTAGATAGAAGGAGCTCTTTGGTTTACCGAAGAGAATTCACGATCCAACCCATTAAGTGTAGGACTCATTTGAATCAACTGCAGATAGATTGGTTTAATTGACCATACAGATAGGCAGAGGTGTCACAATTCAGAAAATAGCTTGTATCAGCATAACCTCAGTGGCACTGACTGGCTGGGTTTGCACGACACGACAGCCCAACATGGCACCCTACCCATGATGCACCGATTGGGCACATTTTGGGTAGGGTGGCTTATAAGCCACACTGTGTAGCTTGCTCCGCAGTGTGGCTTATTGTGTCGTCCAAACCTGCCCAATGTGAGACTAATATGGCAAATCAATCCTGTCACTTGCAATTGCATTGTATCAATTACTGTAGTGTATCAGGCACAATTTCCCCCAACCTCTTAGCCTTGTGCCCACAGACATTTCTCTGATTAATAGCTTTAAAAATCACCCCAGTGGTCATTGCTTAGAATCATAGAATCATAGAAAAGTAGAGTTGGAAGGGGCCTACAAGGCCATCGAGTCCAACCCCCTGCTCAATGCAGGAATCTAGGTCAAAGCCTCCCTGACAGATGTCTGTCCAGCTGCACCTTGAATGCCTCCAGAGTGGGAGAGCCCACCACCTCCCTAGGTAGTTGATTCCATTGTCTTATTGCTCTGACAGTCAGGAAATTTTTCCTGATGTTTAGGTGGAATCTAGGTTCCTGTAACTTGAGCCCATTATTCCGTGTCCTGCAAACTGGGATGATCGAGAAGAGATCTTTGCCCTCCTCTGCCACCACACCAAATGCCTTCCTACTTTCCTTTAAGTTCTGTAACCTAGAACTGAACGCAATTTTTAAGTTTGTATTTGACTCACCCCAAACCAGGTTTTAAGGCTCCAGAAAGCTGCCATGCCTCCTTTCCTATGCTTCTCAATGACTGTATGTGATGCTGCTTTGCAGCAGCTAAGAATGGTGTCTCCTGCAGCCCTTGCATTGCTATGTCACTGCACTGCCTTGGATTGGCCCTGGGCAGTGTTGCTTCCAGTTGGTCCTGCATACTGACTTTATTTTATTTTTACTTTGTACCAGGTTATATGATTGGAGACAGATCTTATGATAGCAAGATTTGGGTGTCTGCTGTGTACCTATGTGTTTGTTCAAATTTATGCTCCATCTGCTCTTAAGGATTTAAAACGCAAAAAACAAACAAAAACTCACAGCTAAAATAATTGTTACCCTGAAATGTTCCTGTTACCCTTTTTTTTTTCAGAACAGTAAACCTGATTCATTACTGAAAATGGAAGAGGAACACAAATTGGAGAAGACACCATTATCAGGAAACAAGGACAATAAATTTATGTTTTCCTTCTCCAACAAGAAACTACTGGGGTAGGTGCAATTTTGACAATGCTCATTGACTAATAAAACATATAGGTGCCATCATTATTCTTTCAAGCATCCCAGCCTCATTTAAAGATGTTTACTTGGCAACATGCTCTGATGCTGGATTTATGTCCCAGCAGGCATGCCAAGGGATGGGAAATCATTTGTACTTTCTGAAATGTAACTAAGGAAAAACAAAAGCAGAGGGGGGTGTGAACTGTTCTTTTAATAGATTTCATAGATCATAGAGTTGGAAGGGGCCTACAAGACCATCGAGTCCAACCCCCTGCTCAATGCAGAAAACTAGAAGAGGGGTCTCCCATCCAAGTAATAACCAGGCCTGACCCTTTCCTCCCACTGTAACTAGTGGTTACATTACCTCGTTGATTTAAGCTGGCAATATTACAATTTCCAACACAGAATGTATTGGCAAGTGCCTGACAAGACACATTGAAGGTGCAATCCTGCACATAGTGGTGGGTGCACCTGATAAGGTGCACCTACATGCTAGAGGGCTGCCATACATAGACTTTCCAAGCCGACGTGCCTAGATGGTCATGTGAATAGGCTCTTATTTCTTGATTATCTAGCCTGTTAACTATATATTTCATCTGCCTTTCTTGACTCTTCTAGCTATTGTCTTCCCTGTTTTTTCTGATTTCAGAATCTCTCCACCCCTTCCCCAAGCAATCACCTGCACCTCTGTAGGAAGGTCTGATTTCTGCTTTGAATACTGTATTAGGACAATAAAGACTATGGAATCCATCCTGGATGGCCAGTGGAGTAATCCAGTTTAAAGCATTCCTGGCAGATGGCTGTCCAGTCTTGAATACGTCCAGTGATGGAGAGTCCACCATCTCTCTAGGCAGTTGGTTCCATGTTCTGACTGCTCTGACCATTGGAAAGTTTTTCCCGATGTTCAACCAAAAATCTGCCTTCCTGTAACTTAAGCAGTTATTTCATGTCCTACAGTCTTGGATGATATAGAACAGGTTGCGGCCCTCTTCTGTGTGGCAACCCTTTAGGTACTTGAAAAGTGCTATCATATCCCCACTCAGTCTTCTCTTCTCAAGGCTACACATACTAAGTTCCTTCAATCTTTCCCCGAAGGGCTTAGTTTCTAGTCCCTTGAACATCTTTGTTACCCTTTTCTGAACTCATTCCAATTTATCTGACTTCTTCTTAAAGTGTCCAGAACTGAACACAATATTTGAGGTGAGGTCTGACCAGGGCAGAGTAGAGTGAAACTATTACTTCTGATGATTAGGAAACTATACTTCTATTGATGTAACCTAAAACTGCATTTGCCTTTTGTGCAGCCACATCACACTGCTGACGCGTATATTCAGCTTGTAATGGACTACAACTCCAAAATGTTTTTAACACATACTACTGTCAAGCCAAGTATCCCCCATCTTATACCTGTGCATTTGATTCTCTTTCTAAATGAAGAATTTTGCACTTCTTTCTGGTAAATTGCATTCTGTTATCTTTTGCCCAGTCTTCTAACCTATCAAGATGATTCTGAAGTTGTTTCTGTCTTCTAAGGTATTAGCTATTCCACCCAATTTTGTGTCATCTGCAAATTTGATAAGCATTCCCCCACCTCTTTTTCCAATAAAAATATTGAAGAGTCCAGGCCCCAGGACTGGACCCTGTGGCACCCCACTCAATATCTCCCTCCAGTTTGATGAAGAACCACTGACAAGCACTCTTTGAGTATGGATCCACCTAGTAGTAATGCTTTGAGCTGTGGATCCACCTAGTAGTAATGCCATCCAACCCACACTTAACTAGCTTGCTAATCAGGATATCATGGGGTACTTTGTCAAATGCCTTGCTGAAGTCAAGATATATTATGTCCACAGCATTTCCATGATCTATTAAAGAAGTTACCTGATCAAAAAATTAAATAAGATTAGTTTGGCAGGACTTGCTATTGACAAATCCATGCTAGTTTTTAGTGAACACTGCAACAGTGTCAAGGTGCCTACAGATCAAGCACTTTATAAGCTACTCTAGAAACTTCCCAGGTATTGATGTCAGACAGACTGGTTTATAATTCCCTGGATATTCCTTTTTGCCCTTTTGGAAGATAGGGACAACATTTGCCTCCTCCAGTCCTCCACCCATTTGCCAAGATTGTTCAAAGATCATAGATAGAGGTTCCAAGAGCCCATCCACTAGCTCTTTCAACAGCCTAAGATGCAGTTTCATCTGGACCTGGGGACTTGAACTCTTTTAAGGTGCTTAAATATTCCCTGACCATCTTTCTGTCAACCTCAAGCTGCACTCCTATCCTTTCAGCTTGTTACATATCCCAGATGGGACACAGATCCTTGGGAGAAGACTGAGACAAAATTGGAGTTGAGCAGTTCCACCTTTTCTTTGTCACCTGTCAACATTTTGCCATCTTCTCTGTGCAGCTGGTCTACCATTACATTACTTTACTTGAAGAAGCCCTTTTTGTTATTCTTTGCATTCCTTGCCAACCTCAGCTCATTCTGAGTTTTAGCCTTCCTGAAACTATCTCTGCAATTCCAGGCTATCTGCCTCTACACTTCCTTAGTGACCTGTCCCTCCTTCCACCTCCTGTATGTCTCCTTTTTGACTGGGTTCGCACAACATGGCAACCCATTGTGGGTAAGTAAGTAGCTGGACCTGGACATTCAGTCCTCTTCCTTAGGTTTTCCTGCCATGGAATCCTACTTATCATTGCTCTGAGTTTATTAAAATCAGTTTTCCTGAAGTCCCAGGTACATATTTGACTGCACTCAGCCTTAGTTTCGGTTAAAATCAAGAACTCAAGCATTACATGGTCATTTCCACCCAAAGTTCCTGCTACTTTCACCTCGTCAACTAACTCTTCTCTATTGGTTAGTATCTAGTCAAGGATAGCTGATCCCCTTGTCCCTCCCTCCACCCTCTGAAAAAGAAAGTTATCAGCAAGGCATGTCAGGAATTTCCTGGAGAGAGGATGTGGCAGAGTTTGTCTCCCAACAGATATCAGGGTAATTAAAGTCCTCCATTAGTACTACTTCATGCTTCCTTGTAATATCTGCAATTTGCTGTTGCAAAGCATCATCTACATCTTTTCCTTGGCTGGGTGGTCCATAGTAGACTCCAACCACAGTATTGTTTTTATTCCCCTCTCCATTTATTTTAACTCAGATGATTTCAGTAGGGCCACCATGTTCATTTCCTTGAATTTCTGTGCAGATCTGTACATTTCTAACATATAGTGATGCACCTCCTCCCTTTCTATGGCTGTTGTTCTTTTTGAACAAGTTATATCTTTCAATTGCTATTTATATGCTGTCTGAGTCAAAAAGGAGGTAACTCTTGACATTCTACAGAGAATGTTAAGAGTCTGCATTTAGGTGACAAGCAGGTGCATGCTGACAATCCCCCCACTATACAAAAATATGAATATATTGCGGGACATTCACTAAATGAGCCAGGAATGTCAGCATTTAGTGTTGAAAATGTCATCAGTCTGTAGTTTTGGACTTTGAGATATTCATTTTTTGGTGAATGTTGACATTCACATGTGAATGTGACACATTTTATGAATGCCTGACAACTCAAACATATTGACAGAGCTCTGAATATGAGTCAGCATTCACTAGTTTCTTTCCAAACAGTGGGGGAAATATATATGTTTTCAGATGTTGATTAAATTTATCCCGGATTGTCGGCATGCACATATGGATGCAAACGATTAAAGAGCATTTAATAAGCAATTAAGATCTGTTGTTTTAAAAGTGTGTTAAAAGTGTGTTAAGGGATACCTTGACGTTTGTAAAATAGGTGATCTCTAATGCATTGCAGCCATTTTAATAATAAAATTAAATTTTTAGCATTTTATAATGAGTATAAAATTTCGTGATCTGTATTTCTACCTTTTTCTCCTATAATTGGAGTTTGATTCCTCACTTTCTTAGCAAAGTTTATAATTTGTTTTTGAAATGGTTAATTAGATATGCATTTAATTAAAAACAGTTAATTTGAAGGTAAATGAGCTGAAAATTAGGCTGACATGCATAAATTTAATTGTCTACTATTTTAAAGGACTAGCATTAGATTAGGTTCCATGAAGTCTGGTTGTGTTTTGCTGATTTTGTGCTGTACACCTGACTATCCACTTAACCAAGAATATTATAGATGGGGCTCATTGTATCATTCTCTGCAGAAACACACCTGTTGATTATATCTACCTGCAATTTCTTGTAATTAAAAAGTCAACAATGTGATGATATTTTTGATATTTAACCTGTCCCTTTCTGATTTCATTTCCTTTGTCTAACTAGTTCAAAGGGAGTAAAAACTCAGGGGAATCCTGGTATATTTGGATCACTTCAAAATTTCAAAGAAGATAAAACAAAACCTGTGAAGGATGAGTATGAGTATGTCTCGGATGATGGAGAACTGAAAATAGATGAATTTCCAATTAGAAGAAAGAAAAACACCACCAAACGAGATTTGCCCTGTAAGAGTGTTTCTTCTTTTGTACGAACAATTACCTAAGCAAATGATCCATCCCGCTGTATCAAGAATAGCATGTTGGCCAGAGCCCTGGGGAGGAAAGGAAGAGCACCGACGTCCCATTCAGAGTCATGGCTAGTATGCTGTGTGTGTGATCCATGTTCAGCCAAGGGGAAAAGGTCCCATGGAGGTCATTGACAGTCCCGTCCTCCAGGTGCAGCAGCAGTGGGTCTGCTTGTGCGGACAGTGCTTTTTGTTTGAAAAACAATTTTGTTTAATCCCTTCAGCTGTTCTTTTATGTGTTGATTATATATTACGGGTATTGAAATTAAGTATACGGGTTGAGTCCATGTTCTGCCTTCTATGAGAGGAAGGGCTTTGCTCGTGGAAGACCCTTCAACCCCCACGGCCCCCCCACTCCCCATGCCACAGCTCACCCCATTCAGCAGGGTCTCCTGACTCTCTGTGTAGCATTTTCAAGGGGCTGGGAGGTGGGGCTGCCATGGAAAGGAGGGACCGGAGAAGTCCATTTTTGGCCAGCGCAATTGATCCAGCTTAAATCCGGATCCAACCCAGGCCTTTTGGCATGAAACACATTTTCGGAAATGAATTGACACCAATGATGGTACTAGCAAAACACTTTGAAAATAAAATGGATTGACCTATATTGAATGTCATTTCTGCAGTTCATGAAAATAAATTCAGTATTTCACTTTCTTCCTAGTTTTATCAGATAAAAAAGAAACCACACAGCAGACGCCAGTTAAGAAGCCAAAGGTGGAATCAGTATTGTACAAGGTATTCTGTTATTATGTCATTATATTCTTCCATAATAGGGACTTGCATAGCAAGCATTGTATATGGACATTGCATATTGACTGATCTTGCATTTTGACAAGAGACAAGCCCCTTTCTATAGAAATGCTCTTTATTTTCGCAGCAGATCCTAGCACCTATGGGCGACATCCAATGTTACACAAGTAGATTTCTGCTTGCACAACAGGACTTCCCATCCTCTCTTTCCCACTGTACCCCCTGAGCTGCCCCAGATCTGCTTTGTAGGTTCCCCCAACCCTCTGGAGCAGATTTGGGGGGGGGCACATGGGGAGCTGCAGTGGGTAGGGGGTATCTGTTCCACCAGCAGTATCCATTCCACTGACAGACAGACACAGTTGGATACAACCCTATAGGGACATGTTTAACCTTTGTACAGAAAGAAACAGCATTGCCCCTCAGTAATAGTATTGCTGGCTAATTTAGCAGCAGTCTTCGATTAGCGCAGTAATAGAGCACATGCTTTGCCTACAGAAGGACCCTGGTTCCATCCCCAGCATCTATTGGTAGGGCTGGGACAGGCTCCTGTTTGAAACCCTGGAGAGCTGCAGCCAGTCAGTGGCCACCTTCACATGACATGCTAAATCACCCTGCAAAATCACCCGCACATGGCGGGCGGGCGGGGGGGGGGGGAATTGTCACCGGTAGGCTTAGTTTTATTAACTTTTGTATTGTCATTTTACACTGTTCTTTTAAATTTGGTTTTTAATCTTTTTAACTATATTGTATGTTTTTATTGTTGTTGTTTTTATGTATAAATTGTGAACCGCCCAGAGAGCTTCAGCTGTGGGGCGGTATAGAAATGAATGAATGAATGAATAAGCTACGCAGTGTGGGTTGTTCACGGAACAACCCACAGTGCACCCGACAGACAATCGGGCTCGCTGTGGCTTGTTCTCCCCCTCCTTCCCCCTCGGTCCTCCAACCAGTATCCCACTGTCTTTCATTGCAGAACCCATCTTGTCTCCCCATCGCAGCTCTAATCGCCACCCCTTTTCATTTGCTGCAATTTTGATTTTTGATTTTTCAGAGCCTCAAAAAAATGCAATTGGGATTGTATGTTTTTACATTTCTTTACTCCCTCAAAATTGCGCAACTGTGTTAGTTATTTCTTAACTATTATTATCATTATTATCGCTGGTATCTCGCAAGTGCACTCTTACAGCTGTCAAATATGTGTAGACTTGCCGGGTCAATTTTCTTGTCTGTTTCAGCTGTCAAAGGGAGCAGTGAAGGTGGTAGGTAACAGATTGACAAGGCGAGACTGCATATAGGCTGATTTGCGCACAGTTGCCAGGGTCCAATTGCCTAGCTATCAATTGAAAAGCAGTGGTAAAAGGGAAAAAGCGGTGAAAGCAGGTGCACCAAAAGGGAGTGGGGGCAATATCAACCACTTAGCAATGTAATCCTCTCAATTTTAAGTGCTGAATTGACAGTGCTCACTGTTCTCCACCATTTCAACACTTCTCTGAGTCTCCAGCAAGTCCAGAAAGCAGAGATATTAACTCCCGCCGCCCCCTTTTCGCGGCTCCTTTTCAGAGCACTTACGGCTGTGGTTACTGCGGTTCCCGGACAGTTCTAAAAAGAAAAACCCCGAGGAGGTGGCTGAATGGGACCAAGTGAATGGTGCCCCATTTGGGTTTGTGTGTAAGTACTCTGGTGTAGACACCCCATTTGCCCTGGTCTGGCCTGACACCTCTTAAGGGTAGGGTGGGGTGGGGTTTTTTGTTTGTTTTAACTGTCGGGAATATTTGCACAATGTTTTTGGCTGGGAAATGTATGCAGGTTTAATGGCTGGGAAGTCAATGCAGGGCAAATTCGCGCACCTGCATTAACTGCTCTGTTATGGCAAGTGCACAAGTTTCCCCTCCATTTACTTCCCAGCCCTTAAATTTATGCAGAATTCTGCTCCATTTACTTCCCAGCCATTAAATTTGCATATATTTCCTAGTTCAAAAAATGCACAAATATTCCTGACAATTTAAAAAAAACAAAACAACCCAAAAACACACAAAAAACCCACAACCTCTTAAAAGTGGCAGAGTGGGTTGTAGCAAATGGGGTGCCAACACCAGTGGTACTTACATCCACCCCACCATTGCAGCACCATTCACTCAGTCCTATTCAGCCACGTCCTCAGGGTTTTTTTTTGTAGAACTGTCAGGGAACCACAGTAACTGCAGCAGTAAGTGCTCCGAAAAGTGTGGGCGAGTTAATAATCTCCCCTTTCTGCAATAGCTGGAGACTCGGGGAAGTGCTGAAAAGGTGGAGGACACTGAGAACTGTCAGTTAAATACTTAAAATCAAGAGGATTATGTTGTTAAGTGAGTGCCCCCCCCCTTTTGGTGCACTTTTCTTTTGCCACTTTCCCCCTGCTTATCAGTGCTTTTCAGTTGGTAGCTAGGCACTTGGTCCTTTGGCAACTGCGTACAAATTAGCCTATATGCAGTCTCGCCTTATCAATTTCCAGTTTAAAAGATCACTTGCACCTTTCCTTTCCTTTGACAGTTTGGCTTTTGACAGCTGTCAAGAAAGCAAAAGGAAGAAAAATCTTATTTGGACCCTCTTTGGGTCAATGTCCAGGGTTGGTACCTGCTGCAATCTGGCAGCAGGTATGCCTTCCCACGCACTCTCGCAGTTGGTACCCTCCCTGACATCGCCCCACCTAGGGTCTGAACTTGCTCAACAGTGCTCCTGTGCAGTTGCGCAAGTGTGTCTAAAAGTAATAATTAAAAATATGAAAGTTTTTGCACACATAACTCAATATTTTAGTCATACATTTACTTTATTTATTTATTTATTTATTTAGAGTAATACTTATATACCACTTAATATAATAAATTCCCTAAGCGGTTCACATATAGATATTAAAAATCACATTTAAAATGCACTATTAAAAACAATTCCAATTCTAATAACAATACAAAACAATACAAGGAGCAGTAAGATGAAGCAGCATATGATTAATTGCAATTAATTACAAGCAAGAGAAAGCCTGGGTGAACAAGTGCATTTTCACAAGGTGTTTGAAACATACCACATTTTCTGCACCCCAAACTGCGCAAGGGAGTGTTTTCTAAAGGGTGGGCGCCACCACCGAGATTACCCACTGTCGTGATATTACATGGTGACAATATAAGTTATCTTCCTATGTTCCTAGATTGTCAAAACCATTTTTTGTCTTGCAAAGTACTTTTGTACAATGATATACTAGCATTACACAGCACTGTGCCCTCAGATCTGCAGGGGAGGCTTGGCTCTTTGTCCCACCGCTGCTCAGGGGTTGTTGTTGTGTTGTGAAAACCCAGCGTGCATAGTTTATGCGAGAGTTAAACAACCTTCGCATAACCCATGGTCCGTTCTAGGTTGTTTAACCCTCACATAACCCACACTCTCTGGGTTCGCATCACACAACAACCCCCAAGGGGGGGGGGTTGCATATACCATGTGGTGCCTGTGGGCACTGTGGCTCACCATGGGTTAAATAACCCACAATGAGTTGTGGTGTGTTGGCTGAGCCTGGTCAGTGTTTACCAAGCATTCGTGCATGGTTGGTTGCCAGTACAATGAATAGGGCTGGACCTGCTGTTGATTATTTGTTTTCCCTGTTGATTATCTGTTGGTTTTATTTATTTAAAAAAACAAACGGTAGCTCGGTCGAGACCCTGGCGGACGACTGGAATGCTGCAGTCACCAGGGCATTAGACCGAGTTGCCCCGAAGCGCCCTCTTCGCCTAAACAGAGCTCGCGCGGCGCCATGGTTCGCTCCGTCGCTGCGAGCTCTGAAACAAGAGGTGAGAAGGCTAGAGCGCCGATGGCGTGATTCCCGCTCCGAAGACGATCGAACACGGGTTAGAGCTGCATCTTCAGCCGACCGGGTGGCGGTGAAGGCAGCAAAAAAGAATTTCTATGCTGCCTCCATTGCGTCTGCGGAGTGCTGCCCCAGGAGGCTGTTCCAAGTGGTCCGGAGTCTGGTCGGTCCAGTCGCTCCGGACCCATTGGAACAGTCTAAAGCCTCCTGTGAGGCTTTAGCGAAGCACTTCGCAGATAAAATCGATCGGATTAGGAGTGGGATATCGTGCATCGTGGACACAGGGAGTGAGCGGGAGGAGGCCAATGGCAAACCGGTTTTGTGGGATCGGTTTCGGCTTCTTCCTTCTGATGAAGTGGACAAGGTGCTTTCATCTGTGAGGCCGACCACCTGCTTGCTTGATCCTTGCCCGTCCTGGCTCATAATGAGCTGCAGGGAGAGACTGGGTGAGGGGATCAAGGCGGTGGTGAATGCCTCCCTCGAGGAAGGAGTGATGCCATCAGCCCTCAAGGAGGCAGTAATAAGACCGCTTCTAAAGAAGCCCTCCTTGGATCCCCAGGATTTAAACAACTTTCGCCCAGTCTCCAATTTACCATTTCTGGGCAAGGTGATCGAGCGGGTGGTGCATGCTCAGTTGAAGGCACACTTGGATGAAGCCGATTATTTAGATCCGTGCCAGTCGGGCTTCAGGTCTGGACATGGGACGGAGATGGCCTTGGTCGCCTTGGTGGATGATATGAGGAGGGCTTTGGATAGGGGCGAATGCTCCTTTCTAGTCCTCCTCGATCTCTCAGCGGCTTTTGATACCGTTGACCACGGTATCCTCCTGGACCACCTGGAGGGGTTGGGCTTGGGAGGCACTGTATTGCAGTGGTTCCGGTCCTTCCTCTCTGGAAGGTATCAGAGGGTAGTTCTCGGGGAGGAGGCTTCGGACCCTTGGCCGCTCACTTGTGGAGTGCCGCAGGGTTCCATCCTCTCCCCGATGTTATTCAACATCTACCTCAAGCCGCTGGGAGCTATCATCAGGAGGTTTGGGGTGCGGTGTCTTCAGTATGCGGATGACATGCAGCTCTACCTCTGTTTCAAGTCCTCACCGAGGTTGGCCATTGAGACCCTGTCCAAGTGCCTGCAGGCAGTGGCTGGCTGGATGGGAAGGAACATGCTGAAACTGAACCCCGACAAGACCGAGGTACTTCTGGTGGGGGACAAGGGGAGGTTAGGGGATGTTGACCTGGTGCTGAATGGGGTAGCTTGGGGGTCATTCTAGACTCCCAGCTGTCCATGGAGGCTCAGGTGGCAGCTGTGAGCCAGGCGGCGCTGTATCAACTCCATCTGATACGGCAGCTCACCCCTACCTTCCTAATCACCTGCTCCCATCAGTGGTTCATGCCTTGGTCTCCTCTCGCCTAGACTACTGTAATGCGCTCTACGTGGGGTTACCCTTGAAGACGGTTCGGAAGCTGCAGCTGGTACAGAACGCGGCGGCTCGCCTGGTTAAAGGCAGCCGCCGGCGGGATCACATCACGCCAGTGCTGAAGGATTTGCACTGCCTACCAGTTGCTTGCCGAGCTGAATTCAAGGTGTTGGTTTTGACCTTTAAAACCCTATTCGGCTCTGGTCCAGTTTATCTCAAGGATCGTCTCCAGCAACACCAAGTGGGCCGCTCAACAAGATCTGCCACGGATGGCCTTCTCCTTGTCCCTTCAGCCAGAGCAGCTAGACTGGTGGGGACGAGGAGGAGGGCCTTTTCTGTGGCGGCTCCCGTACTGTGGAACTCTCTCCCGAGTGACCTCCGCCATGCCCCCTCTCTGATGAGCTTTAATGAGCTCATTAAAAACCTGGTTGTTCAGGCGGGAATATGGGGTGGGTTAAGATTTAAAATTTTTTATATTGTTTTAATGTATTTTATTGCATTTATGTATTTTATTCTGTGTACATCGCCCAGGGTGGCCAGTTGCCGGCCAGATGGGCGATAAATAAATATTAATAATAAATAAAATAATAAATAAATAAATATTAGTCTCACATTGGGCAGGTTTGGACGACACAATAAGCTGCACTGCGGAGCAAGCTTATAATAACCATTAAAAACCTGGTTATTCAGGCGGGAATATGGGGTGGGTTAAGATTTTAAAATTTTTATATTGTTTTAAATGTATTTTATTGTTTTTATTCTATGTACATCGCCCAGGGTGGCTGGTTGCCGGCCAGATGGGTGATAAATAAATATTAATAATAATAATAATAATAATAATAATAATAATAATAATAAATTATTATTATTATTATTATTTATATTTATTTATCGCCCATCTGGCCGGCCACCGGCCACCCTTTTATTAGAGGTTTACGTCTTTTATTTTATTGTTGGTTGTTTCTAATAGTGTTGTTGTTAACTGCCCTGGGATTTTATGAAGGGTGAGATAGGAAAATAAATAAATACATTTTTAAAAGAACCACCACTTTATTTTGGACTTTCTACTACTAGCAGGATCTGTTCACTTGTTTTAATACTTTTTTGGGGGGCTGGGGGGCTGACTTCTATAGAGTGATGACTCCTCCGATGAAGATTCTCTCCACATTGACACAGAGGCCAAGCCAGGGCGCAATTCTAAAGTGAAGAAGGAGACAGGAAGTTCAGCAGGCATTCTGGATCTTTTGCAGGCGAGCAAGGAAGTCGGGGCTTTGGAGTACAACACCAACAGGTAGGCAGAAGCAAGCGTCAATGCCCATCTTGAAATACTGCGCTGTTGTTGTCTCATATACACACATTAGCCCCGATTTTCCATTACAATAATGTTTTTTCTCTCGAGTAAACTCTGGCTTTTGTGTTTTGTTTTTTTGTCTCATGCCCCGAAGGCAGGCAGGGAGGCAGGCAGCTGCAGAATGTGTTTATAATAGAATTGCAAAACTGGAATACTCCCTGTTAAAACGGCTGAAAATCTACCTAAGCGATAACAATAAAGAAGATTATTTATTTCAAAATAAATGGTTCAATTAAGAGAAAATGAGAAACATTTAATTTATGCAACAAAATGGCTTTCATTCATGTGCTTGTAATCCTAATTATTGGTTCTTTGGAAGGAGGTACTAGAGAAAACTGGCTTCAAAACCTTGCAGAAAATAGCAAATGGTTTTGAAAACTAATTTCTCCAAAGGCCAACAAAAATGTAATGGGCCTCCCTATGGACTGGTTTGGGGTCTTGCTCATTTGCCACCAACCCTATTGTGTTGTAAGCATTTGAAATGAAATCTACTGTGAGTGGAAAAGCAAAGTTTGATCTTATTATAAACTTTCCCAACCAGAATTTATTTTGAAATGGGGTGGTAAGCTGCAAAGCAGTGAATATAAATGTACGTACTTGTGAAGGCAAGAAGAGAGACTGTAGCACTAGGACCATAACATTTGACATGCAAACCACAAGCTGTCCTAAGCTGCCTTCATCCATTTTCTCTGGATATTTTGCAATTCCAGATTCAAACCTGTATTTTACATTGCTTTTGTAGCACAAGGGGGGCATTTCTGTGTGATCCAGTTTCATGTCACTGTGGTAATGTATTAAAACAGGATGGGTCACTTGACGGGTGGAATGGCTGTGGCTACTTTCCAACCCAACAAACCTTCCCCGCTCCTGCCCCCACCATACACTGTGTGTCTATTTAAATTGGAACGTACTTTAATCCAGGACAACCTTAAGGATTCTTTAACCAGTGCCTTGTGGTTTTTTGACAGCAGAGTCCACACAGTATGTTTTACTGTTGTGTTGTAGATATTTTTTACAAATGTTTACAAATGTATACTGTAAAAACTTAATGTTATACGGGAAATTATTTAATTTCTGAAGATCTACTAACTAAGTTCTGATCTTGTATAATAGCAAATTGCTATGATACAATAAAGTTGTTGTTGTTGTAGATAGCTTGGCAGGAATGTGTCATATCAGTTTTGCTTTTATATAAGCAGTTAGATCCTGGTAGCATGCAGTGGAACATTGAATACAACTCTAGATAAATGTAATTTCCAGATTTCCTTTTTCATCTCAACGTTCCTTGGGCTTCTTTAAACAAAATTAAATTGTCTATCCTTCCCTGCTTGTGGAACTGCTGCCTGATGAATGCGACATCAGGGCAATAGGCTACCATTCTCTTCTCCATTCTTCTCTGAATGGTCCTTTTTATTCACCCCATCAATTATCTCTTCAGTCTCTTTTCGTCTTTCTAATCTTCATCCCTTCCCATGGGTTAACCACTGGACTGTTTAGCCACTGAACAAACCTGCACTCCGGGTTTACACATCACGCTTACAACCTATGACCCAGCCAATCATAGTCTGTTGGTTAAAAGAGGAAGTGAGGAATGTGCGGGAGGCAATTTGCTAGCTCACTCCCACTCATGCACAGCAAATTGTGGGTTAATTAAGGCACGATTTGCCTATATGCAAACCTGGTCAATTTCTCAAGGCCTTCTATGACTCTTACTTTAGTCTGAAGATGAGGGGTTTGCATGCTGGAAAGTTTCCCAGGTTAAAACAAAGTCCCACTTTTGCATATTTCAGCTGAAGTCTCACCTGTATATCAAAAACTTGCTTGGTGCTTTCACTTGCCACCATTTTTCCCCCTGAGAATGAATTTCCTCTGGAATCCATTCTTCCTAAATCACATTTCAACTTGGCAGATTTCAGTGGTTAGGAAGAGTAGGGTTTGTATGTGGATTTAATTCACATTGGTATCTATTTTATAATCAGATATCTGTTCTATAATGTCTATACTAGCATCCGATTGGCCTCGCTCTATTCTGGGTACTATCCTGGTTACAATATTTTCAGCTCAGAGATCTGGTGCAAGCAAATTTAAGTAATCTATCAAATATATGGTCATTAACTAATTGGGAGAACTATTTAGTCAACTGTAAACTGTGTAAAAGAGGGGCACTTTCCCTAGGATACAAGTTTATTTCTCAATTCCATACTGGATTATTGCAAGATTGTTTGGAACACAATCTTTTGGGGTAAATATTCCAGGACAATTATGGGCAGATATATTTAATAGTATCAGAAAATGCTCATTGTCCTCAGATTTACAAGAAGCCCTCCTAAAATTAGTTTAGAGGTGATATTTGACACCCATTAGGTTGAATAAAATCTGTCAGAAATGACTTCATGTTTGAGAAACCTCTGAGCAAAGTGACCTCTGATGGGACTCCCTCCTCTGTTGGTGGAGGATTTACTTGGTTCCAAGCACCAGTGCTCTGAACAATGCAACAAGAGGCACCAGGTAGCTGAGTCTGGCTGCATTTTAATGCCCCACAGTGTTCTGCAGTGATGCTACATCAGGGCATTATGGAAAATTAATATGGCAGTTGGATATAGTTGCCTAGCCCTACTCAGAGTGCCAAGCCAGTTTTTTTGTTTTTTGTTTTGAAATAGGAGGCCTAGGCAGCTCCAGTGTGGGCCATGCTGGGACCACAACTGCTGCCCAAGGATGCCAGGTGCTGGCAGATCATTTGAAATCTGCCAAACGAATCAATTTGTGTGTTGGAAATCTGCTGTGTTTTGTGGATCTTTTTCATATTCGGAGAGGCTGCAGTGTAGCACAAAGTTTTTGGACCTGTATTTTGGCCGTAATGCATAATGGTTGGTCTTGTTAAATAATTTGGATAAACCCCCTCCTTTTCTATTATGGTTGCTTATTTTTGATTTATTTGTCGCAATCAAAATTGTCTTTGAAAATTATTGGAAACAAGCTACTGTTCCATTTATAAGATTCTTAACATTGTAGAAGTGGAAAAACTACTGGACTGTGTCTGGATGAAAAATGGAACATACTATAATTTTTCATTGTTTGATAAATGGTTAGCATTTATACTCTACTGGAATTTACGTTATAATTATGTTATTTTTGTAATTGTATACTGAACTGAGTTTTTTAAAAAGCTGCTCTTTTAACAGGTGCATGATAGGCAGATATTCAACAGGTGAGGTTCACGTAGTCAAGAGCAACGTGGCAAAGTGGCAAAGCTGCCATTCAGCCAGAGAATCAGTGTTTATTATGTGAAGTATTTGCCACCAAACACACACACACTCCATTTAAAGAAGCTCTCATTTTAAACTTAACAGAGGATTTTATATATATATATATATATATATATATATAATCACTAAAGCTACAGAAAGGGGATGTGACTTTTCAGACGTTAATAATTGTTTCCTGTTTCATATTTCACTCCAAGCAGATCCAGAATTCCTAAGCTGCAAATGTGCCCGATGAAAACCCTTTGGGCACAGTCTCATGTAAACATCTGTGCAAACCTCGTTGATATTAAAAGAAGTTGTTCAAGAGCAGGGCAACAGAATATTAAGCCAAAGGCAAAGTGACAGGATACTAAATTAAAGGGCACACTCCATCAGGAGCCTCTTCTATTCAAGGTCCCTTGAGATGAATGGGGTTTGCTCCAGAGAGTCTTCCAGCAGATTTTGCCTGTGTGTGTTTTGCCACTTTAAGAGCTTGTTAAACAATCAGCTTGATTTTTTTTTTCCAGAGCCACTGGTTTTGATCAGATCCCACAATTTATTTGCGAAGGCTTGCCTTGCTTTAGGCAGTTCCTCCGTAATTTGCCCATTTGGCAGGCAGCTTTTGATGGTCCATTTGCACTGCATCCAGGGTTCAATGTTTTAAGAAAGCTGTTGGAGAAAAAAGCAAATGACTTAAATGCTCATGGAGTTGATAACTGCTAAAACCAGGTTAGCTACTTTTCAGTATAGAAGTAGTATAGAACCTTGTTGAGCATATTTAATATTGCTATACTAGGAAGGCAAAAGAGGACTAAGTTAGCATTTAAATCAACCATGTTGAAGAGAGGCACTGCTGTTTGTGAGGTGCCCAGTGAAGTTACTTTCCCACCTCCCCCTACCAAGTGATATTGAACTTAATACAATGGCTACCCTATTTTTAATATGTTCAAGAACAGATTGATGTGAGTGTTTGGCTGTGTCTATACCAACTCCCACTTTTGTATTAAACCTGCCCATCCCCGCCCATCAAACACACACGCACACGCACACCTTGTCCTGCTACCACGCTCTTTCCACATTTCCAGGCCACACACCAGAAAAAGCTGCAAAGGAGTGACTTCTGAGTCAGCACCTATGCCTGGGATTTGAAGCAGCCGGTGTGCAGGCTTACAAGTAAATCCCCAGTAGGGAGAACTCCTGCTTGCTGCTTGATGTGGCAGACCGCAACCTTTCCTCTCAGTCCCCAGTCTCAGATATAGCAATCTTTGTCTTAGAAGGAAAAATGGGCTAAGTCAGAGCTGCTGGCCAAGAAAGGTTCCCATCCTGGAAGTCTATCCAGTCTAATACAATAATAGTATTTTAAAAGAGTGCTTCAGCTACTCTGCTGTTTGCACGGGCATATTGGGCCACATATGCAGTTGCTGGGCTAAATACGCCTGCTCTTACCAGACAAGGACTGAGAACACATGGCCATCTAGATGTCGTTTGACTAGAATTCCCATCATTCCTCACTATGCTGCCTAGGGCTGATTGGAGTTGCAGTCCAACGACATCTGGAAGACCACACGGTCCCCATCACTACTGTAGGACTTGTCTCCTGGGCCTTTCATAGCTCTCCTCTGAGAAATTTTTAACTTTTAAGCATCGTTCTTGAGTGATGACACCCAAAACTGAAAACAGTGTTCCAAGCGAGACAGTCTTCACCAGTGCTGCCTCAAGTGGTACCATGTTCATACCAGGGGTGTAAAGATCCATTCCATCTGCGTATTGCGGATTGTCAGGCGTCTTTCATTCCATCATCTGCTCATTGACAGAATTGGGGGTTTTTTAGGGATGCATGAGAATTCTGTTCCACTTATGCTGAAGTGCATTGGTGCTCATTCGCACATTAGTACAAGTGTGAATTTGCAAATCCTCCCCCCCCCCCATGAAAAACTGGTTCGCAAGTCTGCGGATTCCATGCAACTCAGAAAGAACCAGTCCACTGCGGAATCTGTAGGCTGGATTCATAGAAAACTGAACTCATTTAAATCCATTGCAGATTTCTCTGGCATCCTTAGTTCATACTGATACAATGAAATATGATACTTTGTTAACACATAGAATCATAGAATAGTAGAGTTGGAAGGGGCCTACCAGGCCATCGAGTCCAACCCCCTGCTCAATGCAGGAATCCAAGTCAAAGCATCCCTGACAGATGGCTGTCCAGCTGCACCTTGAATGCCTCCAGAGTGGGAGAGCCCACCACCTCCCTAGGTAGTTGGTTCCATGGTTCCACATGTTAATTTTATTATTAATTATAACCTCTACATCTTCTGTCAGGTGCCACTGCCTAATTAGTTAACCTCATCTTATATCTAGTGGTTATTTTCTTCTTTCCACATTTACATTTGTCATTGTTGAATTTCATTTTGTTGCTTTGTGCCCAGCTGTCCTGTAATTAATTTCCAATTCTAACATGTCATCTATCATATTCTAGAGCCGCTCCTACTTGATTTCCCCCCTTAGTTGTTACTTGTCTAACCCAAAGATCACAACAAAATTTTTAAAAATCAGTAACCTTATATATGTCTAAGACTTGTTATCTGTCTAAATTAGCAGAGCTGCTATGATGTCATGGAATGTTCATAAACATTCAAATTGCTTAGAGTGAGCCTGTCAGCAATAGCTTTTGATAAACAGTGTAGCTTCTGTGAAGAAATTAAATGTTCTGATTGGCTGTCATAAATCTTTTGCAGAGCATAGAGATACATGGAGGAAGCATACGTCTATGGGAAAGGCTTGATTCTGATAAGGGCTACGTATGAACAATCAAATTCCGGAAGAGTAGTTATCTTATTGTGTTGCAGCAACCACAAAGAGTTCTGTGACATCTTAAGGCTGATGAGCTCATTGTAGCATAACCTAGGGCACAATCCAATGGGGATGCCCATAATCCTCCAAACCAGGAGGATTATGGACATCCTATGCACAGCAGGAGGAGTGCAGAGGCAAAGGTTGTCTCTGTGCTCTTCCTGCCCTGCAAAACAGCTAGATGGCCAATTTCAGCTGTCAAACTATGGCGCTTTGAAGGAGGAGGGAAGGAGGCTGAGGTGCCACCAGGATACATCATATTTTGGCAGTGCCGTTCTCCTCCCTCCCTGCCCCCTGGAATGCCCCCTAAACCCCTTCTCCGAGGTTGCTCTTATGACCTTGGAGAAGCAGCCGGCGTGGCTCTTTCTGCACCAGCTGTGGGGACGGGGGAGGTCCAAGCACAGATCCCCAGATCTGAGGTCAGAGCTCTTTTCTGACCTCAGAATCCAAAAAATCCTATGGCTCTCCAGATGCTATCTAGGGGCCAAAGGATTGCTCTGTCCATTTGTTACAGTATAACTTGTTGTATGTAAGAGCCTGTTCCATCAATACATGAAGTGGGCAAAGAAGGTAGTGGATATACCTGCATTGAGGTGCAGCGGATGGGAATAAAGCAAGCTAATAAGATGAGAGATAAAGATATTGGGTTGGATCCAGATTTGCTGCAAAAAAACAAACAAACTCCCATTCCTGGAAGTGAGCGGGATCCAGCCAAGGCTCTAGCTGTGAGAACTGGATACATTTGTGGGTTGAAGAGCGGGAGGTGATTTCTGCCGATTCCCTCCCTGCCCTGGCTGCACCCAACACCATCTTCCACACTGTTCTGGAGAATCCCTGAACCCCCCAGAGCAAATTTGCATGGCACAGGGGCCATATGTTGTGGACCAGCACTTGGTGAAGCATCAAAGCATGAATTGGTGAAATACCAATTACTGTAAAACAGGGCTCTCCAACCTTGGGTCCCCAGATGTTGCTGGACTACAGCTCCCAGAATCCCTTGCCATTAGCCATGCTGGCTGGGTATGCTGGGAGCTGTAGGCCAGCAACATCTGGTTGGAGAGCCCTGCTGTAAAATCAGGTTGATTTTCTATTTAAATATATTAACCTCAAGGTCTCCGATACCTGACAGGGGGTTATGGGAGTTGTAGTCCAACACATCTGGAGGGTGCCAGGTTGGGGAAGTCTACTCTGATAGAATGTGCAGAGAGACTGAAATCCTCTGCCCTACTGCTTGATTTCTTTTCCATTCATTATTTTATGTAAGACTATCCTGCTTGGTCTATGTAAATGGCAAAAGAGTGCAGTTTGCAAGTGATAGTACATAATGACATTGGAGGATGTGTCACATATGTAATATGTGGCCTTGCCTTGCCTGTTTATTCTGTGCTTGCTGAATTTATTTGGAGTTGAAAGCTCTCTTTTCCCCTCCCCCCCCTCGCCACTCCCTTCACTTTCTTCCTTTAGTCAGCCACCTGCATCTCCCAGCACCCAGGAAGCAATCCAAGGAATGTTGTCAATGGCAAACCTCCAGTCTTCGGATTCCTGCCTACAGCCTTCGTGGGGCACCAACCAAGCAAAGAATAATTCGATCTCTGCCGCAAACTCCAAAAAAACTGGAAGCAGCAACAACAAAAGTGCAGGCAAGAGGTTACTGAAGAAGAGCGCAAAAAACAGCATCAACGTTGAGGATTATGACGAGGACCAGGATCACTTAGATGCCTGTTTTAAAGATTCTGATTATGGTATGGAAAACGTACACCACTTCTCTCTCTGAGTGTGACTGTTCAAATATGCACATGCAATGAACTGCATGAAGGTGGGTGACTGTATGATGAAAGCAGCGGCACCCCGGGGGTTGGGGGTTGGCAGCAGTTCCTGAGTCAGAGACCTGAGTGTTTGCTAGAGGTCTGCATTGTTTTATTTCCATGGCTTGTACAAAATAAGATGCATTTCAGGGCACCACATTTGGACACCTCCATTGATTCCATTTGGCAGCTTTGTTGGTGTGACCCAGATGGGAGAGTTCTTTGCAAATTTTGCAACGGAGATCTCATTTCGTGTTTACTGAGGAATATCAGTGAAAAGAGTGGGGTTACAAACATGGATATTGCTATGCTAAGTCTGATTCTGTGTTGTGGTGTAACACCCAGGACTTAGAGCCAAAGTAAACGTTCTGCTAATCACGCATAGTGTAGCTATGTGTGAGTTTTCCATTCTCTTGTGTAAGCGTGCACAGTCCTGATTCAGGACAATAGCACTCTGGGAGAGGGCGGTTAAATCCTCCCCCCATTCCACCCCCTGGGGAGGTTAAAAAGGGGGAGGAGACTCTCCATTGACTCCAATGATTAGCAGAACATTGAGTTTGCCTTTAAGTTCAATGCAAAGGCACAACTAGGGCCCGTACATCAGCACTGGGATACTAGCTCAGCAGTTACCCTGCTTACCTTTGGCCCCTACTGTGGTGGTAAAGCTGCAGAAGCTTGGGCAAGCAGGGGAGGGTCTTCGAATACAGCCTGCGTCCCCTGGTCTTTGGATAGTAAGTTTGTCAAGGGATGCACGTGGCTGAGGGAAGAATCAGATGGCTTTGTCTTGCTTGCCAGGGATAGGGTGTCTCTTCAGCTGCCATGGCACAAGACACTATTTTATGACCGTTAAAGCAGACTCTAAGGCTGAGCTGATAGAAATGAAATGCGCTTGAATACAATGGATTTGGTTATTATCAGGTTTTCACGTATGTATGATATTTATACCCCACCCTTTCTCACAAAGAGTCCAAGAATATTGTCTTGTCTTCTCATCACTCTTATCAGCCATAAAAGCTTGACACAGAAATCCAGAGAAGTGTGGTACGCAGATTCTTGTGTGCAGTGGGTCTATCCTCGGCCAACTCCCACATTAATTTCCTCTCTCCTTGCTTCCACTCCATGCTCCCTCATATGCTACACTAGCTGTTGCCCGCGGCTTCGCTCGCGTGGACTTTAAGGATTTGGTACAATTGTTTTTAAAAGAAACATGAGTTTTTTGTCCAAATTGTACGAAATATAATTTACAGGTTGATGTCTTAATGTAATAAGCAATGTTTATTGCAGACGTTAGTCGGGGCGTATTGGCTACAAAACAAAGATAGTTGTTCCATTCACATGCGTCTATGAATTTTTTTGTGGTGTTGTTAGAAACAGACAATGAGACAGACCAAAAATTTAAAAATTACTTATTTGGCATCTGCAACCTACAAAAAAAAAAAAAAAGCTATTTCAGGACTTCTTTGTAAACTACATTAGTGGTTCTCCCTTCAGGTGCTAGGATGACCAGAGGGTTAGGTGAGCTCACTCTGGAACAGGCCACGTAAAACTGCCCATGTGAAAAGCAGTCTTCCCTTAGGTCATTCCCCGCTACCTTCAAAGTCTGCCCTGCGACTTGTTGATGGCCATGATGAAACAAACCTTTAGGGGGAACTGAAGTCTTTTGAATTCAAATGGATATTCTGGTGGTATAAGAGGTATTCGTGGTATGAACACCGACTCCCCCTGACCAGAACCGGAAAACAAATTAGAATTTAGGAAAATGGAGCTTGAGGCAGAAGAGGAGGAAAGAGAGAGAGAGAGATGAAAATGAGAAAGCTTGAAGCAGAGAGAGAAAGAGATAGGGAGTTAATAAATTCTATTCGGGCCAGTGAGAAAGGTACACAATGTCTACCCAGCGTAAACACCACAATAAACAATAATAGTATTTTAAAAGAGTGTTTCCCCCATAGACAAATTATCCCAGTCAGTCAGGACTTCTTCTTTTATATATATAAATAAATTGTAAACAGACTAATAATAACATATTTTTAATGTTCCGGACGGATGCCCTGCACACAGCAGTCAGTCAGTCATTACAAAATTCTCCCCCCTTTTTCACCCCCCTAGGGACGGAATTTCCAAAAATCCTTTCTTAGTGGGTGCCTACGTCATAGAAACAATGTTCCTTCCAAATTTCACGTTCCTACGTTAAACGGTTTGAGCTGGGCGTTGATGAGTCAGTCAGTCAGTCAGGACTTCTTCTTTTATATATAGAGATTAACTTCTTCACAGTGTTTTGGAGGGCCCTTGGCCAAGACACCCTCAATGGGCCCCTTCCCTCAGTGAGTCTACCTTCTCCCCACCATTGTCACTAGCTGCTATTGCTCCCCATCCTCTTTCTCATCATTGCTACCACTTGCTTGCTTGCTTGTTTGACAGGTAGAGAGTCAGTGAGGAAGTAGGCAGTGGCATCTACGGTTCCTCCTTCTCACCAACACCGTTGTCAGGGCAAGAGTGAAAAGCAGATGAACAAGCAGGTTGCAATGGTGAAGAAGAAGTGTGGGTCCAGGGAACTCTTGTTGGTGGACCCCTGCTGGGAGGTGGGCCCTTGGCAGGTTCCCGACCATGTCTACCCTTGACACCGGCCCTGCTTTTCCTTGTTTAAAAAGTAGTTAGTTTGTGATGCAACATGGAGAGCTGGCTGTTTGAAAAAGAGTGCCCCAGTAAAATGGGACAGCTTCTAAGAAACTGATGTATTTTTTAGTAACGTATGTAAAATGTACGGTATTTTAAAGAAAAAAGAAAAAGTTGGCTTTGGCCATTATCCTTTAAAAACGTGGTTTCAGTATTTGATATGCTGGATATGAAAATATACATTGAAATCCTCTGAAGTTCAATCAAAACAAGACTTTCTTCGATTTTGGAAAAGTTATATGTGTTTGACAAAACATAAGCACAAGTTACAATTACAGTACCTGAAAGCCTTTCACTCAAGTTAAATTATTTTTAAAAGTATAATGTATAGACACGATCTAAATATGACATTCTGAAAGATGAGAGGGCTGTATTAGGGGAGCAATATTCTTGCTAATTATATATTTATGCTACCATTTAATAGGTTTGCTTTGTTGTAAGATGGTTTGGTTCACCAAGGCTCCATTTGTCCTACATCTGGTTAGCACATTTCCAGTCAGTGGCAAAAGTGATGCAATTACTTTAAAATCACATATTGCCGTAGCAAAAGAAATGAAAATTAAATCCACATTTTCGATACATTGTTGGATTTAAGTGGGTGTAATGCAAACAATGTTGTTGCCATTTAGCCTAGAAATTGGGGATTCATTGAAAACAAAGGAACTCAAGGGTGTGGCAGATTTCAGATGTCACTACAGGGTGAAAAATAAATGTAAGGTAGCTTGTGTTTCAGAGACCCACTCATAAAAAAAACACCAACTGCTACATGCCTGCAGCCTTACACAATAATCTTTGTGTGTGAGTAACTCTCCATATGGTTTGGGTGGATTTTAACCAGGCCAGAATGTTATAAATGGCATCCAGATACCTTCCTAAGCAAACAAGATGCATCTAACCAAGAACATCCTAGGATGTGGGAATTAGATCAGCTGCTCAAATTTTGAAAACGTTTTCCTTTCCTCCCCCACCCGCTCTTATAATGTTTGTGATTATCCAGAACTGCAGTTGCACTCAGGAGAACAAATTCACAGAGAAATTATTAAAGTTCAACGTAGGTTAGTGGGAAAGTTGTCGATACACAGTACTCCAGTAGGGGAATGATGTGAGAGTCTATAAAGATGCCAACAAAGGATTCTTGCCCCTGTAATTCAAATGCTGGGTCTAGGACAGACCTGTCCCAGTTAGGTTAATCATGATGCCAATCTGATATTTTTTCTTGAGTGTTTAGTACCGAATTCTACCAGACTTTATTCGCCCCATGGCCTATTTATGATCTGTGACATTGTTGCTCCATTTTTTACATGTATTGCTGGTTTACACTATTGTTTAATGCCATATCAGAATCTCTTAGGGTATTTTTTTTCTTCTTCATTTAGTTTATCCCTCCCTTGAGTCAGATGAAGATAATCCGGTATTCAAGTCCCGATCAAAGAAAAGGAAAAGTTCTGACGATGCGCCATATAGCCCAACAGGTAACATTTCTAATAGTTGAAATCAGGGGTGGGCAACACGTGGGCTGCCCCCCCCAGTCAGAAATTTCTTTTTAAAAATTGGTGGTTTACTGCTCAGAGTGCCTGATTTCAAGCTAAATTTGTCCTCAATAAGCCTCTAAAGCAGTGTTCTCCAACTGTGGGCCCCAAGGTTGGAGAACACTGCTCTAAAGCCACTATGAAGGCTTACTAAGGACAAATTTAGCTTGTTTTTGGAGAATTTTGGGGAGCTCAAATTTTGCTGACTTGCACATCCATAAAAATTGGCAGCAAACCATTATGAGGCTTACTAAGGACAAAGCTGAATTTGTCTTTAGTAAGCCCCATAACGGTTTCCTGCCTATTTTAGGGATGTGTGAATCAGCAAAATTTGAGCTTGCCAAAGTTCTCCAAATTCCATCTCAACGTTTGTTCTGACTCGGGTCCGTATCAGAGTGTGAGCTTTTTTCCCCCCTTTTCACATGAAAACCCATGTGTATTTTCCCAAATGTATGCATCAGTTATATGCATCTTTAAATGTACGCACTCTTCTCCCATTGATTAAAGTGTATTTGTGTTCATTTTTCAAATGTACACATTTTTTCATGTGCATTTGTCAAATGTATGCATACTATTTTATATTACTTTAGTTGATATTATTGTGTTGCTTTGTTTTGTAAACCGCCCAGGGAGCCTTTAAGCTGATGGGCGGTGAATAAATATATTGAATAAATAAAATAAATAAATACTGCCAAATGCATATTTTCTTTTGGTCCACGAATCACAAGCTCAGAAATGTACAAACTTTGATCGCAGATTGCATCTGAGTCCATATGTTCAATCCGGAACATGCGAACTGGGTAAATCCTGATCAAAAACAAACTGAAATGAATTTCTCATGTAGGCATTCCAATTTTTAAACATGTCTTTTGCTGCTGGCATGGGGCTGTGTTTGGCCCACAAGCGGGTGGTCCAGGGGGGAAATTGGACCCTGGATCACCCAAAGTTGCCGACCCCATTTTAAATCCAAATATATACAGAAAATGCAGTAACATCTATTTTTAAGTCATAACTTACCTGCACAGATTTCCCCCCAATCATTGCTAGTTTCAAGAAGCCACAAAGTAATTTACTTTTTACCACTTATGCCATTCACTGGCAATAGGAAGCAATCCCAAAAATGATAGGTTTGCAAGATTTCAGTGATGGATTAAATAGATAATGCTCATATGCACTTAAGAATATTTTGGTGAAAAAATATCTTGTTCTGACTAGCATAACCTGGCATCGTACCTCTTCAGTCTGCTGCCATTACTGCCTCTTGTGTCACGGCAGATAATGGTGGCAAGGACCGGACTCTTCAGTAGCATGGTTATCCTGACTGGATTCCTGTAATCGGAGTTGGTATTTCGGAGGAGCTCTGCTAAGGTGTCTAGATCTGAGCGGGGGCCTCCCAAATCAACTTTTGTATTTTATGTGTCAAGGCACAAAATGGCCCAGGTTTCAATCTTGTGACACCCCATAAAAATTTTGGAATATTTTGAGCTACCTTTGGGCTGAAATGCTCCAAAGTTGCTTTGAAATCCTTGGGCCAAAATCCCAATATGCTTTTATTCCTCAAAAAACAGCCATGGGGAGGGGATATGAATCTGAGTCGCAGTGCAGTGGGGAAGGGGCGGGGTTAGTTTTTTTGCTCTTGCACTGATAAGTCATCACCCTCCCCCAAATGCTATTACATAAAGAGAGGAAAGCTTATGGGTTAAAGAGCTTAATGGCGCAATCCTATGCATATTTAGACAGAAAAATTCCTACAACTCCCAGCATTTCCTAGCCATCCATGGCTAGGGGAATGCTGGGAGTTGTAGGACTTCTTTCTGTCTAAATGTGCATAGGATTGCACCCTAAGTCATACATTTGCCCCTACACAGTTAAACTCACCACGTTTCCCCACATGGCTAACAGCAGCATTAGGGGGCATTTGGATTGGGTCCACAGCACAGGGGCAAAGGGCTAGACCCTCCTTCTCACATGCCACAACCCCAATCCAGATACCCCCTCCATGGCTGTTTCATACACGAGCTACCGCACCATGTCTGTTTGATCCTTGCATTTTTTTTAACTGTTGCAGTGGTTGCAAAAGTTGTCCCTTATTAGTTAGGCGCAGGCTGTTGCTTAATAAGTAGAATTACAGTACAATCCTATACATGTCTACTCAGAGGTGAGTCCCATTGAATTTCAGTAGGGCTCACTCCCAGGCAAGTGGGTATAGGACTGCAGCCTTACGATAAGCCTCAGTATTATTATTTTTTAAACAGGAATACGTGTCCCTCCCTGCCCCTGCAGTTAAATGCTCCATATACATCACATTTATATGATATGTTTCATACTATTTGGCCTTTGTTTCTTTGAAATGTAGGAAGTTGGCATACAATCCAAAGAACTTTAAGAGTGGGATTTAAGTCCCATTCTTAGGAATATAACTTAAGTATGTTTCACTTACTATGTTTTGCTCCTTTCACCTACAAGGGACACAATCCTGCAAAACAGAGATATAAAACCCATTGATTTCAACAGTCTTAAACATTCTTGACTCTGTTTGGACTGTGCCGGTGTGTATACATACATCTGTATATTGTATTATCTATAATATTTATTTTTGCTTCTGCATTTAGCAAGAGTTGGTCCATCGGTACCTCGACAAGACAGACCAGTCCGAGAAGGTACAAGAGTTGCCTCTATTGAAACTGGGCTGGCAGCGGCGGCTGCCAAATTATCCCAGCAGGTGAGCTGACCAGATAGGGTTCTCCTCTGCCCCAGATAATAATTGCTTTCAGAAAACCAATTTTTCTTGTATGTGTTGATAACATGAAGGCTTTTATCACAAGAGGTTCTGCATCTATTATAAAGAATAATCCTATCCTGCAATCCCTGGAGTAAGAGGCAAAAACAGCCATTGTGTAGTCTTAGATTTTTTAAAAAAAAACTCTGGTGGGAATCACAAAATGATGTTTCACATTAGAGGGTATTTTGTAACTGACCTGGATGAAGCCAGGATTTCACATGCTCAGAAATGATGCAGGTGTCTTGTTAAGATCACTTCGAATGATTGTACAAAGAGATCCAGCATGGCGTAGTGGTGAGAGTGCTGGACTGGGACTCAGGAGATCCGGGTTCTAGTCCCCGCTCGGCCATGAAACTCACTGGGTGACTTTGGGCCAGTCACTGACTCTCAGCCTAACCTACCTCGTAGGGTTGTTGTGAGGATAAAATGGAGAGGAGGATTATGTATGCCGCCTTGGGTTCCTTTCAGGAAAAAAGGCATGGTATAAATATAATAAATAAATAAAATAAATAAATGTAAACTGGTGGAGGATATGGTTAAAAGGAGTCAGTCCTAAACTGATTAGGACAAAGCAGATTTTCCTCCTTAAGCGCAGCCTGCTTTATTGAAACTGGTTTCACCACGTGAGTTGCTAAACTCTTGTCTCTTAAGACTATTAAAAGGAACGGAATGTCCACACAAGGTTTAAAACTAAAGACATTTATCAGTTCTTACTTACAGATCACTCACATATATGCAGGATGCATATAGACAGATTAGTTTCATTATAGAAGATCCAACTCCTCCATGTTGGGAGAGGGGAGAGAGCAGAGAGCCACACTAACTTCCACAAAGAAGCAGGAAGTAGATAGAGAGCAGCAGAGCTCTGGCCAGAGAGGCCGGAAGTAGGGAGGAGAGGGTTCTTTAGTTAACCCATTCCTCCCACTCTAATCAGTGGTTACATCTAGCGGTGGATCCAAGCCGGGTCGGCGCCTCCGAGTTGATTTTCGGGGTTGGCGCCGACCCGACTCTATCTTCTGAGAGGCGCGGCGCACTGCTTGATAGGGCTGCTCCGGCCCATTCATCGCTTCCGAGACGTGACGGGACCCTGCGCAGGCGCAGAACGCGCCACAGGGGTCCAGCGCGCCTGCGCAGGGTTCCGTCGCGTCATTTCCGGACCCGGAAGTGACGGGACGGGACGGAACGGGCCGCGTGGGCGGCTCGCCGCAGAGTGGGCGAGCCGCCCCGAAGAAAAGGTAAGGCCTCGCCGGGCGTGAGCGGGGCCAATTTCGGCCTCGTTCTGCCCCGACGAGGCTCGATTATACAACCCTAGTTACATCACTTTGTTGATTTTAAGCAGGCAATATTACTATTTCCAACGTAAAAGGCTTTGAGCTCTGTTGGAAGCAGCTCTATGTCTAAAGGGATCCGTTGTAGATTCTGCTTTAGGGTCAGCAGCATGGAGATGAAGACCTCCAAGCATATATTCCTAAGCTTCAGAGAAGCTAGGGCTTCATTTTCAGAAAGAACAGATAGTGAAGTCTGGGGTTGTGATGGATAGCTTGATGACAATGTTGACCCAGTGTATGGCTGCTGTGAAAAGGCAAGTTCCCTGTTGGTGATCAATAGAAAAGGAACTACAACACACACACACCTGTCAATACCATATTCCCCTTATACAAATCTATGGTGTGACCCCATTTGAAATACTGTGTACACTTCTTGTCACCGCACCATGAAATGGATATTGTAGAACTGGAAAAGGTGCAGAAAAGGTGAACCAGAATTATCAAGGCTGCAGCAACTCCCCTATGAGGAACAGTTAAGACGTTTTGAGCTTTTGAGCTTAGATAAATGGTAAGAAAGGGAAGACATGATTGAAGTGTGTAAAATTATGCATGGTGTGGAGAAAGTGTTCTCCCTTCTCATAATTCTAGAACCAGGGTCATCCAATGAAACTGAATTGTAGGAGATCAGGGCAGATAAAAGGAAGTGCTTTTTCACACAATACATAGTTAAACTATGGAATTCACTGCCACAAGATGTAGTAATGATCAACAACTTGGATGGCTTTAAAGGGGGAAATTTATGGCAATAAGGCTTTCAATGACTACTAGTCACGATGACTGTCCTGACCCGGCCTCAACACACCAGACCCTTTGTTTAAAGCAGAGTCTTTAATGTTAGCTGAGCCAAAAGAAGTAATCAGTTCCTCTTCATTTCCTTCATGAAGGGTGAACTTAATGTCCATAAATCTAATGCCAGTCCGAGTTACAATCCATACTCAAGTCAATCCGAGGTTCCGAGGGTATTAGATCGAGGTTCTAGCTTCAAGAGACACTGTCCAAAGTCGTCGTTGCCAGGAGATCAAATAGAGGGGTTCAAGGAGTGTAGAAAGAGTGCAAGGAGTCAGATTTGTTGCTTCCTACAATGGAAGCCTGTCAGAAGCTCCAATATATGTCCTGTCACGAGCCTCGATATCAGTCCGAGTCTGACTCTGGGTCTTGGCATGGGTACCTTGCTTGAAGACGCCTCCTGCGCCTCTTTCTGACTATGTGTCTTTCTACCATGAGCTTCTCCTGGCGTCTTTGAGACGGCTGCAACCCTGAAGTCCCTTCCCCCCCTGAGTCAGCTTCTTTGCCCAAGGCCAGCTCCTGCAGCTGAGATTCCTCAGACAGCTCCCCCTGCTCTTGTTCACTGGGGGGAAAGGGGTGGGCCAAGGTCGGCTGGCCTTGGCTCCAATCAGCCGCAGGTGCCAGCTCATCTTCAGCTTCTGAACTGAGGCTGGAGCAAGATCCCACAATGACTATATATTACCTCCAGTATCAGAAGCAGTTATGCCAGTTCCTGCTGGTGAACCTGAGTGGGAGGGTGCTGTTGCACTCATGCCCTGCTTGTGGGTTTCCCACAGGCATCTTGTTGGGACCAGAATGCTAGACTAGATAGGCCTGTGGTCTGATCAAGCCTGGCTCTTCTTATGTCCATTTATTTATTGCTGGGGAGGGTGGAGAAACCTGCAACAGATTCAAATGAGTTCAGATTTCTATGAATCCAGCCTGCAGATTCTGCAGTGGACCATTTTTGTCCAAGTTGCAGACTTGTGGACCAGTTTTTTACTTGGAGGGGCTGCACTAATGCGCATTGGCGCAAGTGTGCATTAGCTCAAATGCACATTTGCAAACAAGAACAAAATTCTCATACATCCCGATTCCATCAATGAGTGGACGATGGAATGAAAGATGCCTGACAATGCACAAAACACAGACAGAATGGATTTAGCAAAAGAAATCCTATGTCTTGCATTTATATACCGCTTTTCCATAACCAACGCCAAAGCCAGTGGAGCTCTTTCTTTGCAGTCATTTTGCTGTGGATCACATGTGGAATACTATACATAGTTTGTGTGACCTGCAAAAAAATCAATATTGTGATAAACCTCATTTTCCTCTCTATTTATTTATTTGTTCATTTTATTTTTAAAAAAATCTATATCCTGCTTTAGCCTCCAAAAAAGGTGTTGCTCAAAGTGGCTTACGAAATACAAAAAAACAGAAAAAACTATAACCAGTCATTAAATCACATTTACAACAAGCTAAAAGCAGCAGCAACGAGCAAACAACAGAAAAACAAAACGAGTGGTCAACAAATAAAATTAAGCAACAGAGTCAAATGCCAACAGATCACAGATAAAGAGGAAGATGGCCCATATGTGTTCCTCTTGGGACACATACGGGGCACCGCAACTGAGAGATCCCTCCTGCACTTTGCCACCAACCATACTGAAGGCAACGGCACATGCAAGAGGGCGCAACAGTTTATCTTAAAACACGGGCAGCTTCCCATGGGAATAGATGGTCCTGCCAGTTGCCAGTTCCAAGCCATTTACGGTTTTATAGTGGGGGTGCATAACCTTTTTGGCCCCGAAGGATACATGTGATGCCAGGTAGCAGGTTAGGGGCTGCACACGCACACATCTGTACCCCAGCTAAATGATCCAGCTCAAGTTTGCTGACGTTGAGGGAGGCCTTAACCTTGCCTCCATCCCAGTGATCCTGGTCAAGATGGCTGGGGTGGGGGGTGGGGGAAGGCTAATTTGGGGTCTTTCAGGAGGGGGAGGGTAACGTCGTTGCTTCCCCCACAACCTCGATCAGGATCACTGCTTCCCTGCTGCTATTAATGGTGCAAAAGTAGCAGGGATGTTGAAGAGTCCTTGGTCTCAAGTCACGAGTCGAGTCACGAGTCTTTGGACCCGAGTCTCAAGTCCGAGTCCAAGTCCTTGGTCCAAAATGGTGACTCACGAGTCACGAGTCACTCCCAAAGCTGACTCCACGAGTCCCTATTGAAATCAATGGGGGTTTTTCCCAACAAAATAAGGCTACTTCAGATGTGTGGCTTAAATAAATTCTAGGCACAAGTGTGCCTTCTTATTTCAAAACTCTGCAACTGATTTTGGCAAGAACAGACCAGGCAGAAAAACCCAAAATAACCAGGCAGGCAGAGGAGGCAGGGAACCTCAAAGCAGGCAGGCAGAGGCCTTTGTCTTGGACAATTCAACTGTTGAACTGGTCAAGAAGAGACCAGGCAGGCAGAGGAGGCTGGGAACCCCAGACAGGCAGGCAGAGGCAGCCAAACCCAAAATGTCTGAAAGGTTGCATTTTAGAAAAATGATTTTAAAAAATAAACTTGCTGTACTTCCTAAAACTTATCCATGTTGCATTTGAGGAACATGATTTTTTTCTAAATGTTTGGCCCCCATTCTGGAATGGTGAGATCTCATCACAGTTCCACCCTCACTGAACACCCGCTACACTGGTGATGAACTTGCTGGAACCAGAAACACACTCAGAGCAGCCACACAGAGTAATCTCAGGTCTTTCTTCTGCCTCTCCCAAGTACGCAACACATCAATCCAAATAAATCTTGACACACTGTTGGGGCTGCACTCCTGGTAGCCGTCCATAGTGGCCGAGCAGCGGCACACCTCGCTTCCATGCGCTCTTCGCCGGCAATCACGCTCCTCTCCACTCCTTCTGGCACAGCCCAGGGATGTTGAAGAGTCCTTGGTCTCGAGTCCCGAGTCGAGTCTCGAGTCCCATTAAAAATATTGGGACTCGAGTCCGAGTCGAGTCAGAGGAGGGACTTCGTCCGACTCACGAGTCGAGTCCTCGAGTCCGAGTCCCCATCCCTGAAAAGTAGTGATCCCAGCTGCTTTGAGGTCACTGAGGGAAGGGGAAGCTAAACCCTCCTCCTTCCCCAACCTGGCCCTGATTGAGTTTGCAATGGCTAATAGCAGCACCAGAAGCACAGACTTTTCCTGGAGCCCCACTGATCTGCAGGGCTGCTGGGAAAAGTGGGTGGGGCTCATGTGGACCACAGGCCACCTGTGGGCAATGGGTTATGCACCCCTGATTTATAATAACCAGCACCTCGAATTGCACTCGGAATGAATCGACAAATTATGCTGGCAATGTTATTTGGTCATGGGGTTGCTTTAATTTAAGAGAAGCAGCCCTCCTAGTTACCTAATTTCTTAAGTTTTCTTGCTGTGCATATTCTAACAGGGTGATCTTTAAGGTGTGGTGCATGCCTATTATGTGCCAGTTATGAATAACCACTGTTTAGATGCTAATAGCAGGTATATTCTTTTTTAAAGGAGGAGCAAAAGGGCAAGAAGAAAAAGAACACCAAAAAGAAATTATCACCTAGCAATGCAAATAAACTCCCTCAGGAAGGCAGCTCTCCTGAACCCAAGCTGGAGTCCCACAGCAGTAGTTTAGCAGACCATGAGTATACAGCTGGTGCAAGCACATTTGGGGTCGCCCAAGTAAACAGAGGTTCTCAGCCCATGGCTCCAGGAGTTTTCCTTTCGCAACGGAGGCCCTCGTCATCATCACAGAATAATGCAGCTGCCAAAGGTAATTTTCATAGATTTCTCTCAGAAATGGCAAAGTTTTGTTTAGCCAACTCACACAATTACTTTGGGAGAGGAGAACTGTTTTACACAGTCAATTTTGAAGGAAATTTCTCTTATTTATAGTAAATCCAGCTTTGTAGCTTCTTCCCTGTTGTTTTGGTGAAGCTCTCCTCTTCTTACTTTCAACTGGCATTGCATACAATAGGAATAAAAAGAAAACATCTAAAAAAGCACAGACATGACATATTAAGAATCCCAGTTCTCATTTAATGTGCACAGCATAACTAAAAAAAATCCTTAATAATAACTACCAAAGGTGTGTCATTACTTAGTTTAATGAATCTCCTTCACAATCCACTGATACTTTATTCAAAAAACCTGAATGGATTTCCTTTGCTGCTGTTGCAAATAATCCAAGCTGATAAAATACACTCTCAAAGTAAATATGCCACTCTGTCCTGAACTGACCATCCAGTGCATTGGGACACATAGGATAACCATTTCTTTCTGGGATAGGCATAAAGTAGACAAAACTATTGTGAACTAATAGTGAACTAAATCCTGTATGCAACCACTTTATTTATTTATTTATTTATTATATTTATACCCTGCCTTTTTTCCTGCAAGGAACCCAAGGCGGCTTACATAATCCTCCTCCTCCTCCTCTCCATTTTATCCTCACAACCACCCTGTGAGGTAGGTTAAGCTGAGAGTCAGTGACTGGCCCAAAGTCACCCAGTGATTTTCATGGTCGAGCGTGGACTAGAACCCGGATCTCCCGAGTCCCAGTCCAACACTCTCACACTACACCACACTGGCACCACACTTCACAGACATGTACATACATCAGTGCATTACATATCACCCAAGTAAGCAGTGGGCATCTGACAAAATCTGCATTCTTTAAAGGCTATTCTCTGCCTTTAGAGAAAGTAATATTCCATAAATACCTTGAAATCTGATTATCTTTTTTTTTTCTTTTTTAAATATGGCAGCATACCATTGAGAAGTTTGTAATCTGCTCATGTAGTCCAGACTGGCGGCTATGGACAGCTGTCTCATTTGTTCATATCACCATTTCTTCAGGAGTCTTGAATCAGCCATTTCATTTAGTCTGTACCAAAATCAAATCATACTCCTATTCACTCTTGATTCAACAGAGGATAGAGCGCTTCCTCTGCTTTCAGCAGGGCTACCAAAGTATCCGGGGATAACACTAGAATTTTCTTTAAAAAATCTATTCTGGAGTACTTTCAGTGGAACTACAGTGCCCTCACCCCAGATCTCAGACCCGTAACGTATTTGTGCAACTGCTTTCCCTACAATATTTTTAAGGCTGGCTCCACCAATTGTGTCCCCCTTTGACAGAAAAAGGAATTTCAAAATCTCCTGGGTAGTTCTTGGTACCAGTCATTTAACAGCTTCCAGTATGGGTTTTCCAGTTGAGTCTTTCCTTAAAATGGACCCGCAGATTTGTAAAGGAGCTGCACTATTCTATGGCTTGGCCATCCATTGTCCACTTACATTTCCTGCTTCCTTTTCTAAAAAATACAATATTGGTTTTTGAATAACTAATGCTGTGGTGTTCATTATTACAAAACAAGCTGGCTTTGACTCGGATTCGTTGCAAATCTATTTGGTTAATGGACAGCAAAACTAAATCATCAGCATGCAGCAGAATCATGACCTTGCCTGGTTCAAGAGCTGGGGAGTGGGAAGGCAGCAGATGCTATGTTGTTGTTGTTTTTTTTATAAAGACTTTAAATAAAAAAGGAAACCAAATGCAACTCCATGGAAAATGTGGATGCCTTCTGCCAGATGTCCATTCAGACCCACCCTCACCTGCTGCATAGCATTATTTTGGTAGAACTTTTGAAGCAGCCGCAATAATCATTTAGCACAATCATCATTTAGCACTAGCCACAGCTGCGCCTTTGCCACACCTCCCCCGCCCCTGCGTGCCCCTCTCCACCACCTTCCCATTACCGCCGCTGCTGCTCTATCTATTGTCGCTGCTCCTACTCTCTGAAGAACAGCCATAAAAAGCAACCAGCACTGCTCTGCAGAGAGACGGCCAGGCCCAAACGCCTGGCTCTGAGGGGTCCTTCCACAGTGCCAGGCATTGTGGGAGGGGGCGTTTCTGGAGATCACCCATGGTATCTCCAGGGAACCCTCTGCCACAATGGAAGGACCCGGTGCAGCTCTTCAGAGAGACCACCTGCCCTCTGGGTTGCCATGAAAAGATCTTCAGGGTGTGCCAGAGGCAGTGGAGGGAAGCTGGTGACTCCTATTTCGGTGGGAGTCCATTGCAGCTTTTATTTGGAGCTTTATAGGAGCTATCCATGGTGGTGAGCCTATTTTGGGGGTGGAGTTCAGCACCACAGATAGCTCCTATGCAGCTCCCCATAAAACCTGCAATGGATTAGGAGCCCCACCAAAATAGGAGTCATCAGCCTCCCCTGGACAGAGGGTGGGTGGCTGTTCTGGAGAGCCCTGCTGGTTGCTCTCCCACTGCAGCATTTGTGCTGCCAGGCCGGGCAGCAGCTCCAGAGAGCCCCGTTGGTTCCGCTCTCCTTCTGTGGCATTGAGTAGGCAAACTGATGCCCTCCAGGTGTTTTGGACTACAACTCCCCTAATCCCTGACCATTGGCCATGTTGGCTGGGGCTGATGGAAGTTGTAGTTAAAAACATCTGGAGGGCACCAGGTTGCCTACCCCTAGATTAAAGCCACACATTTTAATTCTGTGTTTGTTGTACTGATGCGTGTATACAGACGTTCGGAAATACTTCATTCGTGCATAGAGTATCAAAATGCAGCAGATTGCTTTTTAAACCAATGTTCAGTTGCCTTTGCTTCAACTTTCTCAGTCATGGACTTTTAGTTTCTTCATAAATGTAGTTTTTGTGGCTTAATGTGTCTCTTCTCTCCTCTTTTCAGGGAAACGTACAAAAAAAGGCATGGCCACAGCTAAGCAAAGGCTTGGGAAGATTTTGAAAATTCATCGGAATGGGAAACTTCTCCTCTAAAACTCAGCCACAGTTGGGACTGTATCAAAGTTCAGAATGTCCTGAGCTGACACTAACTCTTCAACTCTTGAAGGACTTCTTCAGTAGTATTGTGCAACATCTTAGGGACAATACCAGTTAACTTTTTGCCACCACTTTAATAAATTGTTTTTAACTTTCAGCAGTTAAACATGTACAGAATACTGCTATAAATATTTTTTAATATAGATGTCCTTTCTCAAATTGCTGAGAGTGACTAGTTCGCAAAAAGTTAATACTCCAAGACACTGAGGATCATTCCAGTTTTAGGAAAGTATCCCTTTAACTTGTTTTTAAGTGAAGAAAAAGCAGTTGTTTTTAACAGTATGCACATTAATTTCAGTTGCGCTTCATTTATCAAAACTGTACCAATTTTAAAGAGGTATCTGGTTAAGCAGCAGGAGGTCAGAGTTTTTAAAAAAGTGCTCAAATTGACTTGTAGAGAGGGGAAGAGATTTCTGCCATTATTATATGTGATATAATACATGCAAGAAATAATATGCATAAGGAAATATTTAGTTTGCTTTACCCGGATCATGATAAATATGTTTTGCTCAACAGAAGAGTTGAAATTGCACTTCAGCACTACTAAAACTTTCCCTATAACCAGACATCGGATAACCATGGGAGAATTAATTTATTTTATGTGCAATGCAAGGTGACTTCCAGAACATTATGGATCACAGATCTGATCCAATTGGGTTAGTGATTTGGATGTAGACACATAATGGACTGGTGCAGTTCCTTGAAAGTCAATGGGAGTTTTTTCATAACTTCAGTCAGTGCTGGATTTACAACCCTTTTTGTTGATAGATTTCCAACCTTCCCACCATTTTCTATTTGCAAAGTTTATTTTTTTTAGCGCCTATTAGCAATGCGGTCCATGCTCGTTGTCTCTGCTTTCATCACTGCAAGTCAGTGTGTGATAGGAGTAGCCTTGTCTGACCTAAAACACATACACCCTTTATATAAAATCTCACAAATAGATGCATACACTTGGGGGGAAATGTTACAGAACTAATAGGCACCTCAGAAGTAAGGACTGAAAGCAATGGCTGTGTTTGTGCTAGGGTTTGTTTACATGATCATGGAAACTGGAGGGTTTGGGGCTTGTTTGGTTTTTCTAGATATTGTTAGTTCAGGGTTGCTGTTTTGAAATGATACCTGCTGTTTACCAGAGTAGGGGATTCCATATTAGTTCAGGGCTGAGTCTTTCATTAACTTTGTGGCAAGGTTACTGCTTCTGCTGGGTCCCTGTGCTGCACTGGGAATGTTTGATGGCAAAGTTTCTTCCCAAGTCAGTGCTGCCAGACCATGGGCAAGTACTGCATTGGCTTGCAAAGTAGCTTCTTCACCATCTGCCGCCCCACATGCCCTCCACATTTCAAGTCTTATCAGTATAGCAGTGTGGGACGGACTGGTGGAAACAGCAAGCATTCCACAAAGGAAATAGGACATGTCCCCCTTGCAGCACAATCCTATGCATCTTTACTCATGCATAAGTCCCACTGAGTTCACTGGGGCCTACTCCCGGGTAAGTGGGTATAGGATTGCAGCTTTAGCCCAATAGCTCTTGGTGTACTTTCTTGGGTCATCCCTTGGCTCATTCTCATGTAGCAGCGACTTTTGAACTCCATCCAATAGTCCAGCCTTCCCCAATCTGGTGGGCTAAGCTCCTATCTTACCCAGCCAGTGTGGCCAAGGACCTGCTGGATAGGCATGATGAGAGTTGTAGTCCAAGGCATTTGATAGGGCCAGGTTGGGGAAGGTTAGTTCATACCCAAGTTCGTCACTGCACCATTGTCTATGGAATCATTCAACCTAGGGTGATACGGATGGCGAAAATGCCACTAATTAATCGGGGCCTTCCTCACTTCCTCACTTTCAGTTCACTGCAGCCTCGATCCATCTGTGCATCATGTAAACAAACCAGTTAAGATAGAAATGAGCTAAGAAGTTGTCATCTCAAGACAACTGAGAATGTAAGCAAGCACTTACCTTCTGCCCCATTACCAAAACCCCAGCCCCTCTTTCTCCTTTAGAAAAAGCAGCATGTACAGAGAGAGCGAGAGAGCGCCAGAGGCTAAGTGCTAAGAAAATGTAACATGTGCACAAACTCTTTGAGGGTGTTTTTTTGTTTAATGCCTCTAAACCCATTCAAGAACTGAACAATGATGGATCGATGGTTAGCGTACGCCTTGATACAAGGCATGCAATGAGGTGGAAAGACTGTGCGGGCCTGTCGGTGATGTACATAAGGCTTCTGACATTCATATCAAAGCACTTCCTTTCAGATACGCTTGTCTGAAGGAACGAGGGCGGTGTGCGCTCCCACGTGTCTGGTGTTAGAGGAGAGCCAAGCTTCTTGGCAGTTTAACTGGATACTTGTTGTCTTTTAACTCTCTTAGGGTGCAATCCTATGCAAGTTTAGACAGAAAAAAGGCCTACAACTCCCAGCATGCCCCAGCCAGCTATGGGGCATGCTGGGAGCTATGCTGGCTGGGGCATGCTGGGAGTTGTAGGCCTTTTTTCTGTCTAAACTTGCATAGGATTGCGCCTTTAGTGTTTGGTGTAGAGTGCATTATTTTACATTAAATTTTCTTGTCTGCATATAAACACTTAAGGAGTTAAATTTGTTTCTCAGGCAATCCCAGATTTTCATTTATAGATGTGTTTCCTAAAGCATATTTTTTCATAGAATGTAGCCTGTAAATAGCTTTTTAAAATACCTTCTTTTTTATAAGAGCAAAATATCTTTAGACATTTCTTTCTATAGAATACTTCATTAACCTTTATACAAGTTTTTTGCTGAGTATTATCAATGGTTGTATTTTAGGTTCTTGACTCTAAGAGAGAAATTTTGTTTTTATTTTTGTTTCCCCCCCCCCCCCCTTTTTTCAGTGTTGGCATTGCCTGAAAAACAAGTAAAACTTTGTGCAGCCTTTATACAGAATCAAATAATAGTAAAAACATGATCTATTTAAGACACGTTATGAAGAAGGATCTTCAACTTTGTAATACCAGCTCCTTGTTTCTTGTATTATGAGGGGATACAATTATTTTATTAGCACCTTGTGAAGTGTTTATGTGTTTTGTGATGATGTAATTTATTAATGTTTGTAGCTTTTTATATTTGTACATTTCTTATGAGCTTTGTTTATATACACATTACCTGGATGTGATGTCCATGAGGAAAAAAAAAAACAGCTACAGAAAACAACTGAGGCCTTCTTAACTAACCTTTCTACAGTTATGGTGGGGAATTTGGGTCTGAATTCTAGGAGTCAAAAACGTTAGTTGAATAGGGCCCCAGGGTTATGCCGAGCAAGTTTTTTTTAAAGCTTCCCTAGTATATTGTTCTTGTCAAGCATTTATATAATATAACGCAGACATCATGCTGGGTTTTTTTTAATTATGATTATGATTATTATGATTATTATTTTCGCAACATGTACATTTCTAACAAAGTTTATTGTGGCTATCTATTACAGTGTTTTATTTACCGATTCATATCAAATGCTCTTGTATCAAGTCCATGAAATCTAAGTAAACTTAGATCAAAATTTTAAAAGTAAAATATTTCAGGTTTTGTATAGAATTGGTGTCGGTTTGTTTATTTTCAAACCTAATCAAAATTCCACAGCTCCAAGTCATCAAAGAACATACCGTGCTATGTTGCATCCGGCGCTTGTTCACTGCTGGACCGTAACAGCCCAGGAACAGTCTTTTCAGCCCAGGAATGACTTGGACAGGAGGAGATTAATGTTGAGGCAATAAAGGACTGAACATGGCCCCTACATTGGATCAATGGAGCAGATGAATGACTGTTGTGTTACAGGTGCGCCTGTCAGAAAGCCAAAATCTCTGCCACCAAGGAATGGGCTCTTCAGGATCACCAGTAGCATTTTCAGGCTGCAAAGTTTAAAGGAGGCCAATGCTTATATGGTCATGTATTAACTCTTAAACATTTTGCATGTTAACTTGGATCTAGAACTCCATATGTGCACCACTGCACACTTGGAGTTCCTGCTTGCACTGACTTGACTTCCCCTTTTGCTTGAATGGAGGGAGGACTCGCTCAGCACAAAGGATGTGTATTGGGATCGGCACCCTTCCAGGGATGGGAGAACACGCCGTGTTCGAACTCGAGGTTCTCTGGATTCCTCCTCAAAGCTCGGTTCGCCTCGTTCGTGTTCCCGAAAGAGAGTGTCTTTCCCGCCCCTCTCAACCAGGAAAAACGCGCATTTTCAAAAAGGAAAATTGTGCATTTTTAAAAGTGTGCACCCAAAATCCACACTTTTCCCTGCAAAAAATCCAATAAGCATGAATCATGCACATTTTCCAAACAGGCTCACAAGTTCGGAAATGTGCAAACATTTTCTCCAAAAATGTGTGCCCGTTTGCATTCATGGTTGGAATCAATCAGGGCTCATTAAAGTGTTTTGCAAGAGGAAACAAAATTCTTGTACATCCCTACGGGCCCTTGTTTATGCAGGAGTGGCTGTGTGACCATCATAGCTCCCGTGAGCACAAGGAAACATTGGGTCAAGCTGATTATTTTACCTCCATGTTAGGTGCACCGAGATGTAAGTGGTTCATTGTTATAGATCTGAAAATTTATTCATCTTTTTATTTAACAGAAAGTATATGCTGCCCACTAACAAAAGGTCTCAGTCACAACAAGCTGCAGCGAGAGATGATTTGCTAGCGGTAAGTGAAATCTGAAGGTGGTGAGTGATTGGCATATTTAGTATTATATACTGTAGGGACAGATGACAATTCCTAATCCCCCCCCAATTGTTTTTTTTTTTTTAATATTTTATTTATTTTTCAAAACAAATTATAACACAGAAAATATATTTAGCAAAATACAAAATTATCACACAAATATAATCAACATACAATAAATCATAAAGTGCTCCCCCCCACCCTCCAAGGGACCAATTAATATACTTCTATCCTCTTGATCAAATAAAGTCTAAATTCCAAAAATATAACATATCCTGACAAGGCATGTTACCCTTCCCCTTTATTAATACATAGTCTAGTAATTGATTCCATATCTCCATAAAATTATTCTTCTTTAGCAATCCTTTTTTGCATTTGATACTACTAGTTAGTTTATCATTTAGGGCTATGTCCCAAACTTCCTTATACCAGTCTGTTATTAGGAAAACATGTTGTACTTTCCAATTTCTCGCTATCATTAGCCTGGCCGCAGTTAACAAGTTTACAATTAACTCCTTCGTATTTTGATCACAAATAAGCTTCTCAGTTATTGATAACAATGCTAATTGTGGGCAGACCTCTAAATTAGTACCAATAATTTTCGATATTTCTGTAAAAACCTCTCGCCAAAACACCAATACATTTTTACAACTCCACCACATATGAGCATATGTCCCTTTTTCCTGACATCCTCTCCAACATAATGCAGAACAATTATTATCTATTCTATTTAATCTTACTGGAGTTAAATACCATCTCCAAATTAGTTTATAAAAATTTTCCTTTATCCTAATTGACATCATTTTCACAATCCGTCTATCCCATATATTGTTCCACCCCACCTTCGAGGTCACCTCTTCAAATTCATTATCCCATACAGTCTTAAGCTGATCCTCTTGTTCTTTTAATTTTTGGATCAATCTATATAAATCCCTTGTTATACCCCCCCACCCCCATTGTTGATTCAGACCACAAGAGAGCTTTATTGAACATGGAGTGAGACAGGATGTTATGGCTGATTTACAATTTTGGATCCTTTGAATCATGCTTTTAAATAGCATGCTTTTCTCCTCGGGGAAACAACCATTGTGGCAGCAAAGATGCTATTTTGGATGGCAGGGTGAGAGTGTACTTTCCGTGATTAAGGATGCAATCCTAGGCATGTTTAGACAGGAAAAAGTCCTACATCTCCCAGCATGGCTGGCTGGGGCATGCTGGGAGATGTAGGACTTTTTTCTGTCTAAACATGCTTAGGATTGCATGCTAAAAGCATCTTATATAGTTGGGGATTTTAGTTTGCAATGTAATACTGACCTGGATCCAACACATAGCATCGGGACCAGCAGTGCCATCAGTAAATGCCTCTGCTGGTCCTGATAATTACTCAGGCCCGTGGCTCACGCTGGCTCAGCTTGTCTGAGCGTGGAAAGCTAAGCAGGGTCAGGCCTGGTTATTACTTGGATGGGAGACCCCCTCCTCTAGTTTCCTGCATTGAGCAGGGGGTTGGACTCGATGGCCTTGTTGTAGGCCCCTTCCAACTCTATGATCTATGAAATCTTCTGTTGGATCCGAGATCTGCCCTCTGGATGGAAGGGCTCCATTCAAGAAAGGAGCTTACACCAGAATTGGAGGGATCCCCCCTCCCCCCATTCAGTAGGGTCACCTGACCCTCTGGGTAGCATTTTCAAGAGGGTAGAAGGACTACAGTGGGGAGGAGAGAGCAAGGAAGTCTTCCGCCCGCCCACTTGCACGTGCCTAAATCTGGATCCAACCCTCTGGGACTTGTCTGATGGGCTCACATAGATCTCTGCATTTTGGATCTCGCCATACAATTTAAGTCCAGAGTGTCTTTCCCACAGGTCTATTAAAAATTGATAATGGCCTGACCACCAGCAAGAGGGGCTTATGTCACTTGCATCAGCCCTCAGTGAATAATAAAAACTCCCATGTATTCCAGGTCATAAACAGAAGGCCAAGACTGAAATAAAAAATGATGCAATGAAAGATGGCAGAAATGTAAAACCAAGGAGTGACTGAGAAATCTTATAAGTACTTTCCAGGCTTATGTCCCACTGAACTCAATGGTGCTTCTACCTAGATACATATAGGATCACACTGTGTGTGATAGTATTTAACCAAGCATATGAAAAACCTGCTAGCCTTCATTTATTTATTCTGATATAGTAAATAGAATTATTTATATATAATTCTGGCAGTTAAGATCTAGCCAAACGTTTAAAAACAAAAACAAAATAACAATAGCTGATAATTGAGCATGGCTGTAAAAACCTAAGATATTGGGTGGCAGGGCGAGATGAAAATCGGCTGGATCCAGATTTAAGCTGGAAGGACTGCGCACTGGCAGAAGTGGATTTCCCTGCCTCCTCCTTCGCGCAGCAGCCTGTCCAGTCTCTTGAAAATGCTACAGAGAGAATCAGGAGACCCTGCTGAATGGGGTGAGCTGCGGTGCGGTGGAAGGGGAGATCCCCCCAAAATCTTGCCGAGGAAACGTCCGTCCGCAAGCAGAACCCTTCCTCTCATGGCTCTGCCTCCAACCCCTAATCTCTCCCTTGCTTACAGAGATGTGTTAGGAGGAGAGACAGCACATGGGAGTTGGCAGGATGGAACCCTGTGGAGCAGCCTGTGCAGTGTTGGGGATTGCCAAAAGACCTGGGAGAGGATATTGTGATATATTATCTCTCCCCTCTTGCTTTTGCAAACACGGCAGAGTATACCCAACTACAGGCGAAAAACGTGTGCATGTGCGGAGCTGCTGGTTAAAGCAGGGCTGGGCATTTAGTTGATACAGACTGTCCCTTTTGGACAGGCTGGATCTTCACCTGGTTTCCCCCTTACACTACCAATAAGACAAACAGTCTTTTGGAGGTTAAAAACATAGTTTACTCACTCAGATCGTGCAGATTGGATACAGGCAGGCTTAAGAATGTATTTACAGTTGTGCAGGAAACATATGGTAGTCGACCTGTTCTGAACTTGGGAAAAGTTCAGAACTGCAACTCGGCTACATCTTCAGACATGTTGTTCCTACAAGTTCATGGTTCAGACTGTTTTCCCAGGGCAGGAAGAGAAGGCGACTAGTTACGCCCACATCCTGCACCAGGAGGTCTGGGTAATGTCCAAAGGGTCTCTGCTCTAGGATGCAGAGACTCAGTGGTCCCAATTACATCATGCACCTATGCATGGCTTGAGGTTTTGACTGTTCATTCCCAACATGCAGGAAGGGCAGGAGCAGATGTGTTTCAAAACTGTATCAATCTTTTTGTCAACACATTTGGCCCTATAGAAAATATTGGAAACAGCTAAAGGACTCCCATGAAAGACATACCTAACCCTCTGTATACCTAACACTATGTACTATAATAGGGCTTCAGTATGCAAACTCCCTGAACACGATGGGACTTGCTTCTGAATAAGCGCTCCTAGGACCAGGCTGGGTATCTAATAACCTGCCTCCCGATATCATCACAGTATTTTGAAAGCAGTAGACTGTAAAATGTGGCTGTCTCAAAGGAAAAGTACTTTTCAGGAAATGGAAACCCACCCGCATTGGAATGATTTGTTTGCCTAGCTCTTGAATTGTTCCAGAATTTTGTAACTGAGAAATTGGATGAAAACAGCTATCTAGCAACTGCAAAATTTATCAAATATATGATACTGTGAATATTATTTTTACATACATTTACTTTCTTATACCTATTACTGTAGTTTCTGCTCTGAAAGAACAACCTATTCATTATATAGGTTTAACAAACCAAATACACTGGGTAAATGTGTGTGTGTGTGTGTTTTTAGAAATTCCTTAAACCAGGAGTTAACTGTCCACAAGATGGAGCTCTACTTCTGCATCCAAATGTACAGAGAGAGACGTCACCATCCAAATATATGAGTATCCTGCACCAAGGTGAACACACAAGGATCAAACACACAAACATGAGAGAAACATATGTGTAACATTCAGCGGCAAGACTGGTATTTTTTAATTTTTAAAAAAGTGTCTCTGTAGTGCACATTCACAACCTGGAGCTCTCCAGATGTTTTGAACTTCAACTCTCATCAGCCCCAGCCAGCATAGCCTATAGACAGGAGGATACCAAGTGGGGGAAGGCTGATGTACAGTTTCTAGAGCAGTGTTCTCCAACGTTGGGTCCCCAGATGTTTTTGGCCTACAACTCCCAGCATGCCCCAGCCAGCTATGCTGGCTGGGGCATGCTGGGAGTTGTAGGCCAAAAACATCTCGGGACCCAAGGTTGGAGAACACTGCTCTAGAGGATGATACCATGTACTTTGTCTGAACATGAAAATGTGTCCTTAAAGATATAAGAGGTCGGAGAGAATATATCGGATATGGTGCACAATGTTTATGTTGTATTTCTTGTTTTATTCGTTATTAGTTGTATGATTGGAAAAATTCAATAAAACATATTTTAAAAAAAAAACAGTTGCCATTCACAAAACATTGCTGGATGATAACAGAATCAGATACATCATTGCATAAGGTATTTATCGTGGTCTGTACTTATAGATTTATAGATCATAGAGTTGGAAGGAGCCTACAAGGCCATCGAGTCCAACCCCCTGCTCAATGCAGTAAACTAGAGGAGGGGTCTCCCCCCCCAAAAAAAGAATATATCGGATAATAGGTATGGGAGTTTATGGCCGGTGGGTGGTAGCTCTTTTTTAAACTAAGGGCTGCACAGAGATTTGGGAGGGGGCGTTCTGCATATTCCACATCAGTTATGACTTTGGGTGCCTGTCTTTAAAACCTCCCAATTTGTGCTAAGCACCTGCTTCTTGTAATCTTGGCCCTGAGATGTTGGGCCACCCAACTGTTTTACTAATCAGTTTCAACATACAGAAGTCTTAGTAAAGGTGTGTATTACCATCCAAATTAGTGACATTAGTACACTTGACCTGGCTTTTCCCTTTCAATATAAAAATGATCTACAAGTGTTGTTTCTCTGAGATACAGATGTTATTTGGACTGTTCCTGACTACTCTTCTAGGTCTGGCCTAGAAGCAAAACTCAGATGAGCAAAGCCATTCTGTGAAAGTTTCCAACCTGACAAAAACGGTATGGATGCAACATCTGACGGGATTCACAGTACCACTTTAGAAAAGTTCTACATGAGGGATTAATTTGGGGTGTTTCTTTTGAGTTAACCTTATGAGCATTTCCCCGTCACTAATTACAAGTGAATAGAATCTTTTTCATTGACTGAATGATGGATATGCACTTTTGGCATGGATTTCATTTCTTCCAAATGTAAATTTCCACCAAGAAAAATTTCTACCTTGTTACAACAGCTTCACTGGCTAACAGTCTGTTTCCATGAAGAATTCAAAGTGCAGATTATGACCTATAAAGCCCTATACAGCTTGGGACCAGGCTACCTGAAAGACCACCTTCTCCCATACCTGGAAGACCTGCCTTCTACCTGGTTCTTAAGTTCTTCAGGAGAGGCCCTTCTTTTGAGACCTCTGCCTTCAAAGGCACATTTGGTGGCAATGTGAAACAGGGCCTTTTCAGTGGCTGCACCCAGGCTGTGGAACTCCCTGCGAAGGGGGGCTAAGTTCGCTCCCTCTTTGCTACAAAGTGATCTCTGCTGGCAGGCAAAGATCGCTTTGTACAAGTGGGCCTTTGGTGTGTAAACGGGTCTGTTGAGCTGGATGCTGTTTTTACTCTGTTGTTTTTGTGTTTTGTTTTGAATTGTGTTTTAATGTATTTGCTTATTGTTGTGTTTATCAGTGATTGTAAGCCACTTTGAATGCCAGTTTTGGTTGAAAGGTGGGGTACAAATCAAATCAATCAATCAATAATAAAAATAGCTTTAAATTAGCATACACAATAAGTAAAAAAGCATATGGAGTGGGTGGAGCTATTTACAGTGCAATGCTATGCATGTTTACACAGAAATAAGTCCCACTATGTTCCATGGGGCTTACTCCTAGGTAACTGTGTACAAGATTTTTTTGCCTTTTATGTAGCAAAAAAATGTACCTGTTACTGGATCTAATCCAGAGCTGTTTGCTCAAATGCCTTCAGCATCTGAAATGTCCTGTTTTCAAGTGATGGAATCATCGAATGTTAGAGTTGGAAAGGACTTTGCAACATGAGGCATCCCACGTATGTGACTGTGGGATGTTGTGCAAATCCCGTTTGGATTACTGTAATGCAATCTATGTGGGGCTGCCTCTGAAGAGTGTTCAGAAACTTCAGCTGGTTCAAAGAGCTGCTGCCAGACTGCTGACTGCGGCTGGCTACAGGGAGCACACAACTCCTCTGTTACAACAGCTTCACTGACTCCCAGTCTGTTTCCGGGCACAATTCAAAGTGCTGGTTATGACCTATAAAGCCCTATACGGCTCGGGTCCAGGTTATCTGAAAGACCATATTCTCCCTTATGAGCGTGCCTGTACCCTGAGATCTTCCAGGGAGGCCCTTCTTTTGGTTCCGCCACCATCTCAGGAATGCCAGGCAGGAACTCGGCGGTGGGCCTTCTCGGTGGCTGCCCCAATGCTCTGGAATTCCCTTCCCAGGGAGGCTAGAATGGAGTCCTCCTTGGTATGTTTCCGGAGGCAGGCAAACACTTTTTTGTTCCGGCAGGCTTTTGGGAATAGTCTGGACTTGTGAGAATGTGATGGATTGCACTGCTTATATTGTTATTGCTGTTTTAACTGATAGTTTATATAATTTTAATATTATAGCTAATTTAATTATATTTTTAACTTTTGTATATTTCTATTTATATGTTTTAATTGTACAAGTTTTAATGTTGTAACGGCGCCTTGAGTCCCAGTACTGGGGAAAAGGTGGGATGATGATGATGATGATGATGATGATGATGATGATGATGATGATGATGATGATAATGCTGTCAAAGAGAGATTTGTTAGTATATAGCACCGAGTTGCTGGACAACACCATTTGTTCAAAATGAAAATTCACACACATCTAGGGTTGCATCCAGATTTAAGCTGGATCAACTGTGCTGATGGAAGTGGACTTCCCTGCACTCTCCTTCCCAGCACAGCCCTTCCAGCCCCCTGAAAATGCTACACAGAGAGACTCGGGAGACCCTGCAGAACAATGGGGTGAGCTATGGTGTGCGGGTGAGGGAGAATCCCCAAAAATGCTCCCTCGAGCAGAGCCATTCCTCTCATGGAATGCCAATCCTGGATCCAATATGAGCAGTTCCTTAAGAATTTCCCATTTAAATTGACTTTCCCCCTCTACTTGAACAAGTAATAATGAATACTGCAGTAGCAATATACTGCATGATTGCTCAGAAACGGAAGGATTTCTTTGCACAAAGACCGGCCAAATCTTTAACATGGATGTGCAACAACTGCTTGTCGGCTCTTCCTGCCAAGATCCTAATCAACAAAGCCCTGATGCTAATATGCTTGTTCCTCTCCCATTTCCTTGGATGGTGGATTCAAATCTCCTAGAAGAAGAGGCTGTCTGCCATTTTGAAAAGAAATAGTCCTCAATGGCCAATTGCCTAACTGCTGAAAAAGCTGACCAATGTAGTAGTATCCGTGAATGGCTTCTCTCTTTGTTTCCATACCATTTGGCACTTGGGGAATGTGTCCTCCTTAACAATGAGGGTGAGAATGGCAACAGGAAAGGAGATGCTCTGCTAGTTGCCAAGAGGTAAACAAAAGTTTCCATGTAGGCGTCCAGATCTTCCGTTATATGTCTCACTTTTGCAACAAGAAGGTTTATAATTTCCATTTGCTGTTGGCTGCTTGCACACCAAACATCACATGTGGAAATTGCATAGGTACTGAACCATATGGGTTCACACAGATCACCTAGGGCTACACATGCACAGCTCTGATTCTTGTCAGGGAGGAGTAGGTGTCAACCAAATCTATCTCTCCCCACCACCACTAAGGATGGCCGAATCTGTCAATTTCATTTTCTCTCATTTTCTCCTTTTTCCAGTCTTAAATTTGGTTCATCTTGAATGTTGAGAATCTCACCATTCTTAAGTTCAGTGCATCCTGAACGTTGAGAATCCCCCCCCCCCAAAGGGTCACATGAAAATTCATAAGCATTTTTCTGCACTTTTCTTCAAATACATGCATTTTTCTATGTATTTTCTGCCTAATATACACATTTTTGCAAGGAATTTTCCTAGCATAAATGCATTTCTTCAATGTTATTTTCCCCAATATGCACATATTTGTACACATGTTTTGACTGGAGAACTCTATTGCAAAATCTAGAGAAATGCACATTTTGAAGGATAATTGAGTGTCAGTTCGCATTGTGGTTTGAGAGTGCAACATTAGGTAAGTTTGCATTAAAATATGAACTGAAGACACTTATCCCCCATCCCTACCCATCACACCCCTGGCTTCCCTCAAACACCTGATTGGAGTTCTTGCTGATGGTCTAACAGTACTGGATGGTTAAGCCTGCATGCACACCTGGTTCCTCATCCAGCCGCCTATGCGATCAGAGTGGGTGTGTTTTGTTTTGTTTTTCTGAGAATAAATTTGGGGGCAGAGAAATGAATGATTTCCTACTGAGACTGCACAATTACTTATGCTATGATATGGAAATAATATCCCACCTACCCCTCCCAATCTGCCCCAGTTGTTCGTGTGGAAGAGGAACTGCATGCCAATGCTTAAAAATAAAAATGTATTCTTAAAGCTTTCAGCGCTGCAGAGAGACTGTTCAAAAGGCATGAAGAGGGGGTGAAAAGAGTTGTCCACCTTCCCTTTTTATGAAATCACTCCTATATGTGCACGATTAAATACCATCTCCTTTTAATTAGGGGCATTTGCCTGCCCTTTTCACTGCAGAGATATTTCTCTATATAAATTACAGCAGCAACAGCTACAAACGTGTGGGAGGCCATCACTTGCTCAAGGGTATGGTAACAAGACACCAAATGGAGCTTTCCCCCCTCCAGGTCACCAGTCTGAATCCAAAGCAGGTCAGCAGTGAGTGAAAGCTGTTACCATCTGCTGTCTTGACTGTGGGGACTGATGTGAAGCCAACTTGACTGGATTGTCAGTTGCCGTATCTTGAGTCGTGAGTAGACGTTCTAAGAACCTGCTGGGTGGCGTGGCAAGGAAGTGGGAATCACAGACATGCCAAAGAGGCCCAGAATTTACTGGGACACCTTCTGTGTTGTACTCAGGACAAACTAGGCCCAACAGAGTGAAGGCTTGTGGGATATTGTAGTCCCTTGGCACGACTTTGTGGAACTGCACTGTTTGAAGGCTGCCTGTCAGCATGTCAGGCGTGAAGCTGTGCACCACTGATGTGCCATATTGTTCATTAAATGAGGGCTTCAAGTTTGCTCGCAGTGTGATTAAAGCAAATAAACCAAAGCTCCTGATGGTGTATGCGCGTGTTTATATCAAACACGGGTAAAGAAAAAAAAAATGGATGTAAACAAAATACTTTAAATACGCCTGTGTATATTAAAAAAGATCCTGTCCATTTGTCAGATAGTTTGCTGTATGGCATCTATTCCTGAGGGGCTCGTCTTTTTTGGTATGAGTTAGATTGACTCCCTGGGTTTAATAAAGCTCATATAGCAACCATTGTATTGTCAGGGCTGAAAGACCCAAATCAGTATGCAATTTGCCTCCCAAGGTCTTGAGCCTGTTTTATTATAACTGACAGGTCAGGCAGCACTTCGAGGTAGGAAACCCACACATGTTTGGCACACGTTTTCCTGCAGGAGGTTCCTCAAAGTGATGACAGACAGTACTAAATAGCTTCAGACCCAAATGCATTGAATTTGCTCCAATAGAGTCTTGCCCGAAAACTGCAGGGATGGGCAATTTACAACTGCCTCCGGGCAATCTCGTAGTTTACCTCACCCTGTCTGGGTGGCAAAAGCTCATCTGCAGTAAAATAAATAAATAAATAAATAAGGCCTTGTTGTTTCGGATTTGGTGGCTCGCCATATCCTTAACTCTGTGCTGGCACAAGTACTAGAGAAAGGCACCGACTATGCCAAGGGCAGGTAGCTGTTCACTTCTTTTGATTTTCCCAGAACGGTTTGTTTGTAACATTGCAATATGCATTGACAGTGAAAGTAGAAATATTTATTTATGTACCTGATATCCCATCTTTCAAGAAACTCAAGATGGCATACATACCCGCCGCTGTGTTTTATCCTCACAAAAATCCTTTGAGGTAGGCTGTGTTGAGAAGAGTGACTGGCCAAAGGTCACCCAATGAACTTGATGGCCAAATGGGGATTTGAACCCAGGTCTTTCAAGTCCTAGTCCGACACTCTAACCACTATGCTGGCTGATTAACAAGCTTCATTCAAGCACATAAACACACACATAAAAATTAATAGGCTCAACTGCAAGTTAAAAACAAAACGAAATTGATGTATTTAAAAGCTACCATGCCCAGGTTGTATTTAACTCCACCCATGACAAAATTCCTTAGCCTTCCTTTGGAACAATGACAAGTGCTATCAACAGGCCTATAGCTACTGAACAGGCACCCTTTCTGCATATCCCTTTAATAGCTCATGGATACAACAAACATGTTGCTGGTTTTTTGCCTGCACGTTCCACCTCATAGTTTCACCTCAGCATGTTTCTGAGCATGTATTCTACTCATAAAAATTCATATATTCACACAAAATATATTCAGACAAAATTCACGCAAAGGAAAACAGTTTTATTATCATTAGTATTAGTACTGTACTAATAATGATAATAACACTGTTTTGCTTTGTGGTATGTTTTAGCAGATTTTCCATTATTAAAAACTGGAAAAGAAAAATTAAAATGTTAGTGCCTGCCAAACTTTAAGATGGCTTTCAAAATACATTGTCTACATTTAACATTAAATTCCACCAATGGATAAAGTTGTTTTGTGTGTGTGTGTGTGTGTTTTAAAAAACATGTCTTCCATCTCACTATCCTTCACAGTGATGGATATATATAGATAAGAACAGACCAATAGAATGATCAACATTAATTACTGGCTAGATACTGTTTCCTGGAGGACCCTAATTGGTTAAAAGTCAAAGTCAATCAATTTGAAAAGTCTCTTTCAAAGGCTGTTCTTATCTTTTGTTGTCTGTAGCTTCAACCACGTTTTCAACACTAGCATTACAAATGTCCATTACAGGCGTTTCATCAGGTAATGACACACTGACAACTTTGGTTAAAGTAGGCTAGCTGTTCTGTCTGTTAAAGAGCTGATGGGTGTCTGTATACATCTTTCATCTCTAAAGCCTTTCAGTCTTTCCAGGATAAATTTATTTTGCTAAAAGAAAATAAGACTGCAGAGAGAGAGAGTATGGTTTGTGACCACTGAATGATTTTTAATTTTTTTTAAATTATTTAACAAGATGCAGCTTTCTAGTACAAGAAACAATTGATGGATGTTTTTAAATTTATTCTTGTAAATGTATGTATCTTGGTTGGTTCTGTTCTCTAATACAAGGAGAAGAAAGAAAAGAGAGATAAAAACAGAACTTGATTTTCAAGTTTTTACTCGAAACAATCTTTTTACTCGAAACAATATTTACTTGCAACAATCTTATTTGCTTGTGTTATAGATTACACATTTTATTCTGATGATGTTTCAGCTGATATATGATGCATTCCTTTTCAATTAATTTTCATAATCGCCAGAGAAATTTCATATAGTTGTCCAGAGGACCATTTCTTCTCCCACTCAGTCCCCATTCAGTTCTGATTGATTTCAGCTAAATACATCCAAGCCTTTTTATTTTGACAACTGATGTGTCTCTAGAAATATGATTAGCCAAATATGAATATTCTCATTAAATTCAAATTAATTTGCAATACCTTTTCGTTTAACTCTTTCTACATTTACTTGTATTTGTTTCAAAATAAATTTCCTGTAGTTACTAACTTTGAACAGCAGGAGGCAGCATGAAATTCGATTGAGAAATCCATTCCAGTGTATATATGCTAAAGTTTTCAAAAATTTATACTTCCATGTTCCAGATAGGTTTCATTTCATTTGTTTCATTTCTGTACTGCCCAATAGCTGAAGCTCTCTGGACAGCTCCCAAAAATTACAACCCACAAATACAAGATAATAAAAAACATAATATAAAATCTTTAACATACAAAATTTTAAAACAATTTAAAACAGCTATAAAAAAAACCAGTTATACTAATATACCAGGATCTGATAATTAACTGAACAGGTTTGGTTCTGTTCAGTTAATGGAACTTTGTTTAAATTTGCAATTATAACAAAACTGAACAAAACAAAGCGGGGGGAGGGACTACAAACAATAACACTGATAGCAAGAACATGAGACGTACGAGAATAAAAGCATATCCAATTGCAGTAAGTGTTCACAATTCCCTTGATTTAAAAAAGAAACAAAAAAGTCTTGACACTTCTGTTTCAAATATACGTGTTCATCTAAGCAGACCATATGTCTGAATATGCTTCCAGATGAAATTCATGACTGTAAGATATGCATTCAAGTGCAGCAAGCGCAGTAAGATCTTCAGTCCACTGAATAATAGGCTTGCAGTATAAATTCCTTTGCAACGGTTAGAGCTCTCAGAGTCCTTCCCCCCCCCTGTCCATCTGTTAATCCCCACATCACAGGAATATCATTTAAAAGCACATGGGCGCCCGCAATTCCCACAGATTTTTCAAGATTTATGCGGGCAGTAGCTTCCATCCATTTAAAGGAACTGAATACCAGGTTCGGGATTGCAGGGCTTAAAGCTGTCCTTCTTCGTAAAGCTCCGGAAGCTTCAGCTGCAGAGAAATCTAGGACTGAGCAGTGACAGGACAGGGAGAGTCACAAGGGGGGGAATCATAACAGGTCTCTCGTGAGAAGCAGGGGCGGACTGCAGCGTGTGCCACGTTTGCAGGGCTGAAATGGTGTTTCAGTGTCTCTGCCTGCAGTCCTCCTCAACCAAATCCTTGCTGATCGGTGGGACTCACTAGGCAGCCTTGAGCACGTCACTCTCAGATTACTGCTTCAGCACCCTAACCACTGCTCTGAAATCTGCAGAGCGGGGGTGGGCAACTTGCAGCCTTCCAGATGTTTTGGCCTACAACCCCATGATCCCTCACCATTGGCTACGCTGGCCAGGACTGATGGGATTCGTAGGTCAAAGCATCTGAAGGGCCACACGTCACCCACTGCTGCTGTAGAGAAAGGGTAACAGTACAACAGTACAACGGTAACAGTATATGACAAATCAAGTACTGTTAGTGAGCAGGGCCGGTGCTACCATTAGGCCAACTAGGCGGCTGCCTAGGGCGCCGGGCTAAAGGGGGCGCCAGGAGCATAGGGCTGGAGGGAGGAAGGGCTCAAGTGGGAAGGGGGGGCGCTAAATATCTGATCTTGCCTAGGGCACCAAACTGCCTTGCACCGGTCCTGTTAGTGAGTGAAATATTTGTCCTTTGGGCCAGTTCTTGTGTATGCTAAACATGAAGCATACCTCAAGTAAACAATCTCGCCGTTAACATAACAGCCTGTCCGCACCTTAAGATCATCAACAGAGGCTGTTTTCACTTGCTGACATTTGAAGGCAGTTTGGTGGATGCAAATTTTATGCAAATCAGAAGAGAAGCTCAGGCCAGCGAGTTCCTGCCATCAGCTCCTGAAAGGACCATCACCAGAGAGGACTGCTGGGGAAGCCCCTCCCCCGCCTTCGCTGGGGCTACTCAGGGAAAGCAGAAGTGAAGCCCAGGCTTGGGAGCTTATGCCATCAGCTCCAGAAAAAACCTTCAGTTGGCCTGAGAGAACTGGTGTTTGTTTGGTTGGAGGGGAGGGAACGTTTGTTTGCGTATTTAAACGTTGTAAACCACTTTGGGTGCCTTCGCAGGAAGGCGGTATAGAAATGTATTAAATAAATAAATAAATAAACATATAGCAAGCAAACCAATGGGTGGCACTTGCACACCCTCCATTTTCTTTTGATGTTTGACCATTTTAATTTTTATTTCTATGTAAAACAAACACATAATGTCAAACATATAACAATTAACAAAAACAAAATAGACTTCTGATTTTCTTCTACAGCAAATATAGGTAACAATATTTTTTCTTCCTTCGATAATCAGAATGACTGAGAAATCTATTTTTTCCCCGTTGTCCCAAATTCACTTATTACTCCATGAACCCACAAACAAACAAATCATTATTTTCTAGTCTCTGCAAAAAGTCAATTAGAGGTCCACTCTCAACAATAAATGTGAATGTTGTCCTTTCTCCGATTAATGATGTGAGTTTGGCCATCTCTGCCAGCTCCAGCATCTTGACCAACCATTCTTCTGCCGTAGGCACTGCTGGACCTTCCCATTGCACACCCTCCATTTTCATATCAGTGGCAAATAGGGCAGGTCCTAGCACTACCCAAATCAATGTGCAATTCTCGGAGTTCATGAATATGGGCATAATGATGTTGGGTTGTATCAACTTTGAGGCTCGATCAACTGCACAGGCGGAAATGGACTTCCCCACCCCTCCTTCCCATAGCAGCCCCTCCAGATCCTTGAAAATGCTACACAGAGAGTCAGGAGACCCCACTTGATGGGGTGAGTTGTGGTGTGTAGGAGAGAGGAGGATCCCCAAAAACTGGGTGGAGGGAACTACTATGAGTGGAGTCCTTCCTCTTGTGGGAGGCACCTTTCTTTCATGGAAGGCAGATTCTGGATCCAACCCATTATACTTCTACCCGTTTGCTGTGCTAGTACTGCTGGAGATTTATTTGCTCTTGTCCCAAAAGTGATATCTTTAGAATATGAAGAAGACACCTTTAGGGGGCATTCCTATGGATGTTTAGACAGGGGGGGGGACCCTAAAACTCCCAGTTGTAGGCCTGTGCATCTATCTAAAATGTGTATTTTTCACATTTGTATCCTGCCCTTTGTTCAAGATACCATGCAAAGGGCTGTCCCGTCTGATCCTCACAACTACCTTTGCTCAATTAGGCTGAGAAACTGTGACATGACCAAGACCACCCACAGCTAAGTAGGCCTTTGAAGCCAGGCTTCTTAATCCAAATTCAGCGCTCTGCCCGCTGCATCTGACGGCTGTGTGATCTAGCTGGATACCACCTAGCTGTAAAACTGGCGAGATGGCGGATCTACTGAAATACTGTGATAGTACACACTCCTCTGATGAATTCACAGGACAGAAAGGGCAGCAAGTGTCAACTTAAGAGGCCATTGATCAGCTTTCTAACGGAGCAAAGTGAGGACACCTTATCTGCAGCTGACAAACATGCCACCAAATGTCTTGTTGGGAGAGTTTATTGATGTGAACGCTTTCCGGTTTATAGCACACGATTTAGACTTAATTGAATAGAAATCAATCATTTTCTTGAGCAGCATTTGAACATGGGTAATTATGCAGTAGTGACAGGATTCCTGAAGAAAGAGGGTGTGTGATTATGTTAGACAACTTGGCCCCAACCCAGGTACAGTGAACTGTGATAAGTCCCACTGAAAGCAGTGCATCTTAGATGAGACAAATCTGTCTTCAGGGAGGCTTAGAGACAAACTTGATGATGCTTGAAATGTGTGATTGCATCTCACATATCTGTGTTGTTGTTGTTTTTAATAAAACAGCTGCATGGAGGGAGGGGGAAGAGAGGTACAGTCAGGATCAGGTCCATGGCACTGCAGGAGGTGGGGATTTAACGCTTTTCTCCTGCACCATAGACCCCAACATCAATTACCACCATCAATGGGAGCTTCCTTCCCAGCAGCTTGGGGTAGGAAGGTCATTGGGACTGTGGCACATGGGTAAAGGGTGAACTTCCCTCCCAATTACCGGGGTAAAGATCCTGATCACCCTCTTCTATAGTTGCTTTTTTAAAAAAAGTTTTTTAAAAAAACAACAACATGAATGTACGAAACCTAAATATTCATTTGATCATATAGCAGCTAATTTGCCTCTTAGTTGTGACACTAACTTTAGCTAGATTGGGCCCTTTTTGTTTTAGGGGACTGTATCCATGTCTTACCTATCAAGACATACTATGCATACAGTGGCACAGAATGGATTTAAAATCTGAATATGTATCTGAATAAATGTGAAATTTTAGCCCAAAATTTAAAGCTGATTGCAACCTAGCCCAGTGCATATTTACTCAGAAGTAAAACCCCACAGTGTTGAATAGGTCTTATTCACAGGTACATGTGTTCAGGACTGCAGCATTAGACATCAGCATCTCTTAATTGTTTGTATTTTGGCAGTCATCAAACATGAAACAGCATAAATAGACACATGCCAAATACCACTTGCCATTGTTCCATATCTATTAAATGCAGTCTGATATCAATAGTGGCATGCCAGTTATCAAATGCAAAATGCAACTGTATGTAAACTATCAAATACAGCCAAACCATGAAATAGTATTTTATGTCAGCTATCAAATTTCATGGTATATACTGTTACCCATCAATACTGTAAAATAACCACAATCAAATATCAAATATTGAAATCATGTATCATCTGATGTCAAACACAGATAGAAAATTAATATCCAGCAAATATTTGAACATTCAGGAAATAGCGGACGTCTACTTAATCTAAACACGCACACAATATAATTTTGAGGAGAATTTTTGGGAGAAAATTGAATGGTCATCATACTGTATTATAGGTGATTTCTGGAACGATCCGAATTCCATCCGCTTGCCTGTTGAAGGGTGACAAATGAAAGCTGTTAAAAGAAAACGAACTTGGCAACACTGCATCGAAGGCAGGATTCTCAGTGGCAAACATAACACACAAGCCAACTGCGCCTGCCACTTACTTTTCATGGATATGCTAAGGGACAACCTGTATTTAGATGTAATATATTTTCCAGGCCCCTATAGCTTTGCAACATCTGGAAAACAGGCAAACATATGCCAAGTTGAAGCATATATAGCATCCTTTGAGTAGGTTTGCAAGAAATAGCTTACTTTAAGGGGGTCCTATAAGTTAAGCTAGGAGTGTTCCAAATTGCCACTTATCTTTGAACCATGGAGACAGCAAGCCTACCTTTATAATATATTATTTTATATAAGGGGTTGGATCCAGGGTCTACATTCCATGGATGGAAGGGCTCTGCTTATGCAGGGTTCCTCCATCCAATTTTTGAGCCATCCCCCTCCTCCCGCACCACTGCTCACACAATTCAACAGGGTGCTGCACGGGCTGCCATGGGAAGGAGACAACAAGAAATCTGCTTCTGCCATCCCAGTCGCAGGCACCAATATCTGGATGCAACCCTATAAATATGATTTATATATCATAAATAGTTATAAAATCATCACAGTATATATTATAAAGAATAATAAAGTGCCCGAGACACATGGAGGCCACCCATCTTGCACGGGTGCAGGGCCGGTGCTACCATCAGGCCAACTAGGCAGCTGCCTAGGGCGCAGGGCTAAAGGGGGCACCAGAAATAGGGAGGGAGGGCTCAAGTGGGAAGGGGGGGGCGCTAAATATATGATCTTGCCTAGGGCACCAAACTGCCTTGCACCAGCCCTGCACGGGTGTCATCATATCGACGCTGAGAGAATCCTATGGAGGGGCAGGACCCCTGGCAGAAATTATAGAACCCCAAGTTATCCACAGTACTTCTTGCTTTTCCCTGCTTTGACGCTTACCCTTATTCAGCAGCTTAACAGCCTCTTGAGGGAGGTTAACCTGTTCTAAGAGCCTGGGGTGACTTCCCCTTTCAGTGCTTACTTTTAAAGGGGCAGGCTTTCACCTGGTCTTTCAGCTTGGGTTTCCATTTGGTCAAATGGCTCCTCCTCTTGTTAATGCAGTCACTTTCCCTGGGTGCACAGCCTGTATTTTCCCCTGAACTGCTGCACCCAAGCTTTCCTGTTCTCTCAGCGTTTTTCTTTTCTCTTCTCACCATACCCCTGCAATCTGTAGGGCACTTATATGTTTCCTTGATTGGCAAGAGAGACTCAGACACCTTGACACCATGTTGTGGAACTGGAGAGCTATGCAGTTACTTTGAAAACAGGAAATAAAGAGTGATCTGACCTTTAACCCAAGGGTTCCTCTGCATGTGGCATATTTCCTGGTCCCCTTTGGCTGCTGCAGAAAATTATCTCTAAATGTTTTCCATTATGTGTGCACAACAACTAGTTAGGTGTGTGTGTGTGTCAATGTTACCACCTTGTTTGCTGTCAGGAGTCCTATGCTTTTAACAGTTCAATCACAGTGTTGTTGTTCTTTTTTTCTTTTTCTTTTTTTAATAAAGTTCAATAGAGCCCACATGTTTTTTTTCTGAGTGGAGAAAATAGGAGCTTGCAGGGTGGGCCTGTGAACCACTTTGCACACTCAGAGATATCTAAATGTTAAATATTATTATAAATTCAAAGATTTCTGTGCTTAAACTACTGCAGTTTTGTGTGTTTCCTCTAATAACTTTTGTACTTGACCATGCCCTTTGGCTGCCTGGCCATACCCTTGGCCACACCCTCATGTTGCCTGGCCACGCCCTCTTGATCACACCTTCATGTTGCTTAACCATACCTCTTACAAATTCACACGTGTCCCCCTATTTGCATCTGTGAAATGTTGGAGGGTATGGCTTTAGCTATTGGGTGGTACAGAAATGTAACAAATAAATAAATAGACTGTCCCACTCTGCCTAATGGTAGGGCCAGCCCTGCCATTGCCTGTTATTACTTCCCCATTCTCTTCACTTGGAGAGTCTCATTCAAGAATTCCATGTGCCCATGGACCTCCTGAGCATGAGAGCTTCATGTGTTCTGAGTGACCCCTTTCCACAGAAGTAAGTGGAGATGCCTGCAAGCTCAAGGTGGCCATGGGTATATCACACCGAATGGAATGCTGTGACTGGCAATGCTGGATCCTACCATGTAAATGTTACATGTGAATAGGTAAACAACTGCAATAATGCTATAACTGAGACAGAAAAAACATATAAACAGAAAGTAGGTTAAGTACATTCCTATCATAGAATCAGAAAAGTAGAGTCGGAAGGGGCCTACAAGGCCATCAAGTCCAACCCCCTGCTCAATGCAGGAATCCAGGTCAAAGCATCCCTGACAGATGGCTGTCCAGCTGCACCTTGAATGCCTCCAGAGTGGGAGAGCCCACCACCTCTCTAGGTAGTTCTGGTTCCATTGTCTTATTGCTCTAACAGTCAGGAAATTTTTCCTGATGTTTAGGTGGAATCTGGGTTCCTGTAACTTGAGCCCATTATTCCATGTCCTGCAAACTGGGATGATGATGATCGAGAAGAGTTTCTGGCCCTCCTCTTTGTGACAACCCTTCAAGTACTGGAAGAGTGCTATCATATCTCCCCTCAGTCTCCTCTTCGGAAGGCTAAACATGCCCAGTTCTTTCAGTCTGTCCTCATAGGGCCTTGTTTCCAGTCCTTTTATCATCCTTGTTGCCCTCCTCTGAACCCTCTCCAGTTTGTCTACATCCTTCTTAAAGTGTGGTGCCCAGAACTGGACGTAGTAAACTCTCTGGCACATAAACTCTCTTTTGGGAGAAGACTGAGCCGAAGTAAGAATTGAACACTTCTGCCTTTTCTTTGTCTTCTGTTATCAATTTGCCATCCTCATTGCATAGTTGAACCACAATTTATTTCCTCTGTCTTTTACTATGCATGTATCTGAAGAAAGCTTTCTTGTTGTTTTTAGCATCCCTCGCTAGCCTCAGCTCATCTCAGCTTTAGCCTTCCTGACACTATTCCTGCAGTTCTGTGCTACCTGCCTGTACTCTTTCCTTGTAGCCTGTCCTTCCTTCCTATATGTGTCCTTTTTTGTTTTCAGCTCATCTCTGAGCTTTTTGTGAAGCCACATTGACTTCTTCTGTTGCCCTCTGCCTTTTTTCCTTGTGGGAATTATTTGCAATTGTGCCTTTAGAATGTCCTTTTTCAAAAACTCCCACCCATCCTGGGCTCCTTTTCTCATTAGAGTCGCTTGCCATGGGACCTTACTTATCATTGTTCTGAGTTTATTAAAATTGGCTTTCCTAAAATCCAGGGTACACGTTTGGCTACACTCAGTCAGTTTTTCCTTCCTTTAGAATCAAGAACTCAAGTATAACATGGTCACTTTCCCCCAGAGTTCCCGAAACTGCCACTTTATCCAATAAGTCATCTCTGTTGGTTAGAATCAGGTCAAGGATAGCCGATCCCCTAGTTCCTTCCTCCACTTTCTGTAGGAGGAAATTATCAGCAACGTAAGTCAGGAATTTCTTGGAGGGGCCATTTGGCAGAATTTGTCTCCCAACAGATATCAGGGAAATTGAAGTCCCCCATCACTACTACATCATGCCTCCTTGACACATTGGTAATTTACTTTTCAAAAGTTCCATCCTCGTCTTCTCCTTGATTGGGTGGTCGGTAGTAGACTCCAACCGCCATGTTCGTTTTATTCTTTGCCCATTTATTTTAATCCAGATGTTCTCAATGGGGCTGCCAAGCTCATCTTCCTGTATCTCTGTGCAGAGATACGTATTTTTAACATACAGCGCAACTCCACCTCCCTTTCTGTTCCTTCTGTTCTTTTTGAACAAGTTATATCCTTCAATTGCTGTATTCCAGCCATGGGAGTCATCCCACCAAGTTTCAGTTATAACTATCAAGTCGTATTTGCCCTCATGTATCAAGAGTTCAAGTTCGTTCTGTTTGTTGCCCATACTATGAGCATTAGAGACATCGAAGACTATGTGCTTTATAGTCAGACTTTCTTCCTACATTTTGTATTAGACTATCATTGGGTACCATTGGAGCTGTTCTCTCCGTCGAAGACAGAGGTCTTCTTCCATTGTTACCCTGAGTTTATGTCTCCCTCCCCTGTTGGATTCAGTTTAAAGCCCTCCTGATGAAGTTCCTTATGCTGTGGCCAAACACATTCTTCCCAGTCCTTGTGAGGTGCAACCCATCCTTTGCCAGCAGTCCATCTTCCAGGAAGTGTAGCCCGTGGTCCCAGAATCCAAATCTCTCGCGTTGGCACCACCTTTGTAGCCAGTCATTCACTCAGAGTATTTTTCTTTCCCTTTCTATTCCTCTTCCAAGTACTGGAAGGATGGATGAGAAAACTATCTGGGCCCCAAAGTTCTTGAGTTCCCTTCCCAGTTCTTCAAAGTCTGACGTGATTTCTTCGTAACTCCACTTGGCAGTATCATTTGTACCCACATGGATGAGAAGAAAGTGGTATGTGTTGGTGAGCTTTATGAGCCTTGGCAGCTGCTCTGTCACATCTTTAATCCGTGCCCCGGGGAGACAGCACACCTGGCGAGTCCATGGGTCTTCATGACATACTTTATTTATTTATACTTTGGCTTCAATCCCCCGCAGGAGGGAGTCTCCCACTACTAGTACTCTTCTCTTTCTCTTGCTGTAGGCCTTGGTTTGATTGCCTCCACTTGACTGACCTTCAGCCTCTTGCTCGCTGTCACATTGGGTACCCGGTAATTCATCCTCTGCAGACTGTCTTCTGCTCTCGTCCTCAAGTACTTGGAAGTGGTTCCATAGCTCCACTGCTTCCACAGGCGCAGAATAACTTTTAGTTCTTCTGCTCCTAACCGTCACCCTTTTCTAGGGAGTTCCCCCTACGTTATTTTCCCTTGCTTCAGCATTCTCCCATTTTGCCTCATCCTGCTGTTGCCCTTCTGGCTCCTGTACTACGCTTTGCTGCTGTAGGTCCACTGGTCTGTCTAAGAACTCTTCAATTTCTCTTATACTCCTGAGGGTTGACACTTGCTGCTCCAGTCCTCTGACCTTTTCTTCCAACAGCGTGACCAGCTTGCACTTGTTGCACATGTAGGCTATGTTGATCTCAGGCAGGAAAACAAACATTGCACACACGTTGCAGGTCACCACCACTGGAGAGTCCTTTCCTTCCATTGTTCTCTGTTCCCTTTATGTTTCTGCCTTTCTTTTCGTACTGGAATGGCCGGTGCCTTGTCTTCCCTTCCCTGAACGTTAACAACAGAGTCCCCCTGGTCTATAAGTGTGTGTGACTAGAACAAAACAAACAATCAAGAAAATTTCTTAGGGACCTCCCCCTTGACCTCCCCTGCCAAACTCCGCTGCCAAACTCCTGTTTGCTCTCCCTGTTCGCTCGCTCTGTTCGCTCGCTGTCTGGGAGCTTGCTCACCTATACAGCCCACCAAACAGCTGGAGCCTCTCCTGCGCTTTGCTCAGCTGGAGTCAGGAACAGAATGAGCTCTCATTCCACACCCTGGAATCAGCTGCAATCAGCCCCAGCTAGCTGCAATCAGCAGGAGTCTCTATACATCCGATATACATCCGATAGCCGTCTTGGGTCCCAATATTGGGGGAAAGGCGGGTTATGAAGAAGAAGGAGGAGGAGGAGGAGGAGGAGGAGGAGGAGGAGGAGGAGGAGGAGGAGGAAGAAAAGAAGAAGAAGAGAAGAAGAAGAAGGGAAGAGGAAGAGGAAGAGAAGAGGAAGAGGAAGAAAGAGAAAGAGAAGAGGAAGAAGAAGAAGAAGAAGAGAAGAAGAAGAAGAAGAAGAAGAAGAAGAAGAAGAAGAAGAAAGCCCCATGGAGTTCACTTGGATTTAATCCCAGGTAAGTGTGTAGTGGGTGGCAGCGTTGTTCTAGTGGGGAGTCGCCTATCAGAGCCTTTGGCTTTGGTCATTCTCCATCAATTGTATTAGTTTACTCCAAATGAGCTTCATTAGCAATAAAACTTGGACTGCTTCCTGAAAAGTTGGACTTTTCTCTCAGTTCACCAAATTTCTCCCAAGTCTAAGCAGTGAAATATTCACAAAGCACAGTAAGAACAAAAGTGGTGTTAACTACTTTTGCAGAAAAATCCACCACACACCCCTGCTGCCGCCTTCTACATAAAAGTTCCAGTGGTTACATTCCACTTCAGTGAAAGAACTTGGCCTTTAAATACTCAGGGAAATGATTATTCATTAATTATTTGCTAATATAGAAATTGCAGCATTTGAGGAAAAAATAAGTGCACTTTGAGATTGACTTTTATGGTGACCAGCAACTGGAAACACTTCATAAATCTGCTGCTTTCTAAACAAAGGATGCCATTAGTGAGGAGGTAATTTCTGCAAGGATTATATGTGGTGGAGCTGTCGGTTGCTGCAGATAAATTGTCACTAATAAAAATTTTGTTTCTACTGTTTCTCTGTTTAGACCAATGAGAACCATTCCAAAAACGACACTTGGCACCATCCCACATCAATCTCGCAGACACTGCATTCATCTTGGCTGTCGAGCCAAACTAGAGAAAGCATGCTTGCTATTTCAAACAATGGCATGTTGCCATCTCTCCATAAAAATGATGAGATTTCCATTAGCATCTGACATGGGTTTGGAATTCCAAAACAGCAGATTTCACAGCATTTCAGTAAACAGTTTAAACTTGTTCCTGTATATTATCAGATGGTCCGCTTCTTTTCTGCTCTTCAAACATATACTAATGGTAATGCATTATATTGCTTTCTGCTTTTCAGATGCTGCAGACATACAGTGCTGGGCCAAATTGTAGGACTATGTTATTTCAAACTTGAAATGATTCTGCCGGTGCTTTATTGCATTCACTAAACATTTATATCCATCGGGCTCTTTCCTGATTAGTACACAGAAAAAGCTCAAGACAAATTAAGCTCCACTATAATTTCCTTTATGCCATTGTGTATTCTGCACCCAAACACACACATTATAAAGAATGATGCCTGTGTGTTTTCTTAACAGGAATTTTGGGTATTTTCTCCCTACTAAGGTTTATTGAAATATCATCCAACTTCCCTATTTAATATGCTTGCAGAACATTTCATATACCTATTTGTATTAATCTTCAACACAGAAGCAGCAACAATTGGCAACTGAGTGCCCAACAGTACACTACTACCATAAGGTTGCAATCCTATACGTACTTACCTGGAATTAAGTCCCAATGAACACAGTGGGGCTTACTTTTGAGTAGACACAAATAGGATTGAACAGTGATTTGCTGTCCAACCAAAATGAGGAGGAAAAAGAAAGAAATAGGTTTATTTCAAGTATATATCCTTATGTGTTTGCTTGCCATTACATAAAAAAGTAAATACTGAAATGTGCTTCCCAGTCCCCCAAGTCCAGGGGGTAGCACTATGGGATTTGGTTTCCTTTGAGTATGACAACATTGAGACGCATGGCAGGGATGGGGACTCGGACTCGAGGACTTGACTCGTGAGTCGGAGTCGGACTGAGTCCCCCCTCTGACTCGACTCGGACTCGAGTCCCAATATTTTTAATGGGACTCGAGACTCGACTCGGGACTCGAGACCAAGGACTCTTCAACATCCCTGGGCTGTGCCAGAAGGAGTGGAGAGGAGCGTGATTGCCGGCGAAGAGCGCATGGAAGCGAGATGTGCCGCTGCTCGGCCACTATGGACGGCTACCAGGAGTGCAGCCCCAACAGTGTGTCAAGATTTATTTTGATTGATGTGTTGCGTACTTGGGAGAGGCAGAAGAAGGACCTGAGATTACTCTGTGTGGCTGCTCTGAGTGTGTTTCTGGTTCCAGCAAGTTCATCACCAGTGGAGCGGGTGTTCAGTGAGGGTGGAATTGTGATGAGATCTCACCGTTCCAGAATGGGGGCCAAACATTTAGAAAAAATCATGTTCCTCAAATGCAACATGGATAAGTTTTAGGAAGTACAGCAAGTTTATTTTTTAAAATCATTTTCCTAAAATGCAACCTTTCAGACATTTTGGGTTTGGCTGCCTCTGCCTGCCTGCTTTGGGGTTCCCTGCCTCCTCTGCCTGCCTGGTTATTTTGGGTTTGTCTGCCTGGTCTGTTCTTTGCAAAATCAGTTGCAGAGTTATGAGATAAAAAGGCACACTTGTGCCTAGAATTTATTTAAACCACACATCTGAAGTAGCCTTATTTTGTTGGGAAAACCCCCCATTGATTTTAATAGGGACTCGTGGAGTCAGTTTTGGGAGTGACTCGTGACTCGTGACTCGGGAGTCACCATTTTGGACCAAGGACTCGGACTCGGACTCGAGACTCGGGTCCAAAGACTCGTGACTCTACTCGTGACTCGAGACCAAGGACTCTTCAACATCCCTGACATATGGTATCTTTCTAATGTGTCTTTCATTTACAAATATATAAGCAGAGCATACTGGAAGTAATAAACTCCCACAGCAGGCAGCAAAACTGCATAAGATTCCCAAGAGAGCTACTACTTGGACCCCCCAGCTTCTCCCCAGCTGCTTTCAGTCCAGCTAAAGCCATAGCTCTCTCCCCCCCCCCCCCCGTTTGTTTGTCTCTCTCTCTCTCCCTCTCTCCCTCCCTCCCTCTCTCTCTCTCTTTTCAAATACTACAAACTCCTCCTAGTTCTAACTGCTGTCACATTTCAAGGGCAGGGAACAGAAATTTTCAGGCCAATAAGGAAACATTATTTTATTTTATTTATTTATTTAATACATTTTTATACCGCCCAATAGCCGAAGCTCTCTGGGCGGTTTACAAAAGTTAAAACCATAAAATACAATATAATATAAGATTATAACACCACAGATTAAGAAAACAAACGGCAAAGCTAGCAGCAGCAGTTCAAATTACAATAACAGAGTTAAAAACAACTACTGTACAAGATTAAAATGCTTAAAATGCTTAAAATGCCTTGGAAAATAGAAAGGTCTTTACCTGGCGCCGAAAAGAGTGCAGTACAATGTAGGCGCTGGGCGAGCCTCCTTGGGGTGCTCACTCCACAGTCATTAACATTCTTTTCTCCGTTCTATAACTACCCAAAAATCCACCATGTGAAACCACAGCACTGCTTCATGTGAATCAAGACCAAAAAAATGTGTAACAATACAGAAATAGAATACCATATTTATAAATAAAAATTAAGATTCATTTAATCTTATCACACATTCATTTTATGTGACAATATGTAGGCTTCTGTATGTGTGATATTAAATAGAACATGTGAGAGGACTTCTTGCATTAACCCCCCTAAACTTATCTATGAATATCATGCCGTCCAAAATTTTGCACCTTTTCTCTGGCATAGAATCCATGAAAGTACCCTTCGAAATAAGACTGAACTATTTTTTTCTGGAAAAAGAAGCCTTCAGTGGGATATTCTTCATAAACACCACCCCAGATTAATAACAGCAGCTATAATTTCCATTGTATGATGAATGTGTGCATAAATAAATGAAAGGGTAAAACCAAATGTATAAATGTATGTCCCTGTTATGGCTGACTCAGTTGTGACAGTTTCATCTACATCACTCAACAACTGATCAGTCAATGACTTATCCTGGCAATGTTAGGATTGCTGCAGGATTGCAGCCCAAATCAGCATATTTGTTATTATTTCTCTCCACCCTGTCTAGGAGCCACCTGGATCATGGAGACTCTCCATAAAATGGTGGCCAGTCAGGCAAGAGGCCATTCTAAATGTCTCTGTGTGCATGTGAATGAATGTGAATGAAAAAACTATCCAGGGGTACGTTCTGTTTCCAATAGCCTCCCCATGGCAAACATAAACATGTTTTTGATCTCTTAATGTTTGATCTGTTTCCATTGAAAAGTATTGTGAAAGTTCTGTCTGTGGTGTTTGATCTGGGATGGCTGTTTCACACCTGTAAGCCATCATTGGATATTCAAGTGGTAAACATGTGAGTGTGAACTTAACCTTAGCAACTGAAAAAAAAAAAAGGCTTCCCAAATTTTCAAGCATCAGGAATCTGTACTTCAGATACAACATTTACTCTTATAATTGCATTTTACACTGAAAGACTGCAAGAGTGAGTGAGTGAGTGAGTGAGTGAGTGTGTGTGTGTGTGTGTGTGTGTGTGTGTGAGAGAGAGAGAGAGAGAGAGAGAGAGAGAGTCCTTCCTAACGAAGCTCCATTGATTTGAATAGCTTTACACCAGGTACTAATTTGTCCCAGTCTGCTTGTCAAAAACAATAAAAAACAGACACCACATTTTGTAGCATTAAGTAGGTAGTGATTGATTAAAAGAAACAAAATCAGAGTCTAAACTGCCCAGATGCTTTGATATGTAGATCAAAAACCAAACATCAGATTAATAGGAGTCATTAGGAAATGCTAACATTAACAAGAATGATGGTTTGGGTATAAATAATGATGACAATGATATCACAAATGACTTGATCTTTCCAACTCTCAACCTGCCTAACAAGCTTTACTCTTATTGAACAAGTTGGGCTTTCACAAGAACAAACCAAGTCATGCATAAACATCTAAGAGGATCGAAGCCTGGATTAGTAAACTAATTTTGTTTATGGGACAAGCTTACATTATACGACTGCAACATAAATTTCAACCTAACTTACCATAACAGAATGGATAATGTAATTGGGTGATGCATTACAAGGATCTGATTCTACTGAGAGGTCTTTGTGATATCGCAGACGAAGAGAATAAAATAAGTGTTATATCAATGTCAGTGGAGCAATTAGATGGCTTAAATTCCTTTTCCTCTACAACTGAGGTTTTTAAAAAAACAGTTTGAACCATGATAAGCTGAGAGGAAAGTTGTATGACAAATACTGATAAAGAGTAATTTTTTAAATTATTTTTTCAATGGATCTTGCTACTTTTAGGCGTCAGAAAATAATCTTGTCTCTTTTGTTGAACGAACATAGAGGGATGTTACTGAGAATCAACTAAACAAGTTATTCTTTATGACAGGGTTAGGGAACTTGTTACCCTCGAGATGTTTTGGCCTACAACTCCCTTCAAGTCTAGCCAGCACAGCCAATGCAACAAACATCTCATCTCATTCACCTCGGTGTACCATAACAGCGTAAGAAAGAATTTCGTGATTGAAAAATGTTTGAGCAGGCTTCTCACAACTCTAGACCTTAGGCTGAGTAAACCATAAATTGTTCAATTGCTACCCATTCCACTATATTGCCATAAGCTTGAATCTAGATTTGCTCTTCTGCAAATAGAAGGGCTCTTTCCATTCATGGAAGGATTCCCAGCAGAGGTTCCTGCTGGGAAGAGTGATTTCTGCCCAGTCCTTCTTCCCCGTGCACCACCTCCCACACTGTTCCAGAAGATCACCAACCCTCCCTACCAGATTTTTGGGGGATACAGGGGCTGTATGGGGAAGGAAAAATCAACAAAAATCACCCGTTCCTTCAGCTGGAGCATCCCATGAGCCAAACTGTGCTCACAGCATCTCTAGATTGAAGCCCTACTTATTAGTATCTGTTTTTCATTTATTTCCCTCTCTCATTTCTGTAAGTAATTATCAGGCTAGAACTAGTTATCTAGGACTCAATAGGAAATAAATAAGGATTGGAGAGAAAAGATTTACACAAATGAGATTTGAATGTTACCCTATATGGATTCTGAGTCAGTTTGACGATCAGTTAACTTAAATCCAATAAGAATTCTGAATTTGTATGATCTGTTAAATTTCAGAGTTCATTGACAACAAAAATTTCCTTTTAGAAACATGTCAGGTGTGAAGACCACCACCATGTTTAACTTCTCAAATTCTCTATATAATTACAACTATGAATTTCCATATCACACCAGTCACCTCAGAACAGCATAGAATATGCTTTAAAAGCATGCTTTAAAAGCATTCAGCAATTGGTAATTCAGAACTGAAACTAGATGCTAAAGCAAGTGCAGGAATGTCTGCCATCAAAAATGGCAGCCCTCTGTATCTTTCTCTTCCCTGTAATGTCTAGGTATACTGCACTGGGACAGGGGGCTTATGGGAACAGGGAAACTCACAGAGTATGAGTTTCTGTGGAGTTTCTGTGGAGTATGAGTTTCTCTGGAGGCATTCAAGGTGCAGCTGGACAGACATCTGTCAGAGATGCTTTGACCTAGATTCCTGCATTGAGCAGGGGGTTGGACTCGATGGCCTTGTAGGCCCCTTCCAACTCTACTTTTCTATGATTCTATGATTCTATGATCTCACATGTTGAATAATCCTAGACATTATGGGAGAGAAGATCAGAAATGGAACTATTCTTTTCAGTGGAAGCTCCACACCTGACAGAATCTCATAATCAAACCCTGTATAGAATAAATGCACTCCTTATGCAACAATCACATGTACATTAAATGCACATGGAGGGGGAGAAGGATCATGGGGGCCTTTTCCTGAGCGATGACCATGCCCTCGACTGTATGGTCACTAGATGCATACAAATTGTATGCTTGGTCAGGGACCTTTTTTTTTATTATTATTATTATATTTATCAATCGCCCATCTGGCCGGTCACCCTAATGTAGGGTGTAGGATCCCTAATGGCACATATACCATTTTTGTAGGATCCCTAATGGCACATATACAGTCTATGCGCTTAGGGACTGTACAGATGGTTGAGTGGACATACATAGGTCAGGGGGCATGGTTTCCATCACAGTCCTGCTCCCACCCTCCTGTGTAGCTTCACTGTATGCAGGGCCACCATGTAAAGAGTGCTAAAGTTAATAGCCATAGATGGTTAAGGGTCCCATCAACCTGTTCATTATCCGAGCAGCTCATATCAAAGCAGGAAGAACAACCTTTAATCCAGGGTCTGTTTCTTCACCTTCCTTGCTTTCCTCAGCTCTTTGAACCACACACCCACTTTGTTTTATAGCTGTTGTAAAATATATATTTTTTTGTGGCTTCGGATGAAAAATTAACAGCCCACCAGAATATGAAATATGACAGACCCCAGAAAAGGAAAGGTGGAATATGTGGGTGGGTTGGAGAGAGCGAGAGCCGGACATTTCTCAGGAACAGTTACAGATAAACATAGCAGCTAACTCATAAAACAGGACACTGGATAAGGTGCAAAACTTCATACGGTAACGTAACGTTAGCTTTTTACCTCATAAAAAACAAAGGCTATATTTCTCTTGCTAACATTTATGTTAATATGCTGAAGCCAGCGCAGCTCCTTGTCTTCAAAGCTGCAAACCTATCTCAAGGGGTTTCTTGAAATCAACGATGGAATGAAGTATTAATTGGGCCAAAAACTGTAAGATAATCTTTACTGCTTTACATGGATTCTGTGAGCCTAAAAGAAACTGAGGCTCCTTCCTCCACACCTGCCCCTTCCCCCCTGGGAGAACTGAAACACTTCCATTGTGTAGAGCTTTTGTTCATGAAATTCCGTTGCTTCTTCCTTGTCAGGTCTAGTGGTCTACTAGCAAAGAAAACTGCCATAGATAAATTGGGCCCTGCCTACTTAAGGGGAACATAAACTATGAACAGGCTTGTTATCCTCTAAAAGGTTGTGAACTGGCCAGCACTGGCAGCAGTGAAAACTTTTCAGCGGATGCTGGCAAAAGCATTTGGTGGCTACAGCCAATCTACAAGCAAAAGATTAAACAGTCAGTAGACAAAGCAGATTTGGAAACAAAGGAGAATGTTATTTTCCCCACATCTAAAAACATTGTACAGGCCAAGCTACCATTTTGTTCCCAGTTGTTGTCATCATACCTTTGTTTTGTCCGTCTTATTTTCTGGAAAATAATTGCAAATCAGAAGATGTCTGTATTGCCAAATCCAATACCTTGAAGGTAGAGGGCAAGCAAAAGTACATTTCCCAGATATAGGATTTTATCCAACAGTGTTATTCCATCAGCAGAAGCAAGAATGGAGGGATTCTTGATTCCCCCCCCCCCCCTGGCAGACTCCCGCACACCCTCAAAATTTGCTCTGGAAGGCTGGGAAACCCTCTGGAGAGGATTTTTTTTGGCAGCATGGAGGGATGCAAGGGGGGAGAAGGTCACATCACTCTAGTGGACGTCCACTAGTGCAATGTTGGATGATTTTCTGCCAAATTGCTTTTTAAATATTATGTTAGGAAATGTGTCTAGGAATGTGCTCAACTCATGCCTGCTCATGGATCTGTTTTGCAAACCCCACAGGGATTTTAGGTTCAAACGTATTTTTCAAGTGTATCTCACCCCTGGTATTCCTCTACAGAGGAAAAAATTAGAATTTTAGAACTTGTATTAAGATGGTAGCTCTCATGTTCAGAAGTAAGTGGTTTGAAGATGTGAGCCTATAAGGAGTAAGAATAGTATAGTATAGTATAGTATAAGCCCTCAAGGGAGTATTTCTAAAGAAGGACAGCAATCGAGGTTAAGTCCACCTAAATAATAAGCTCTTTCAGGAATTAGAATAATATTTTCATTTCGCTACTGGACATAAACTCTAGTTTGGAAGTTCAGGGCCAACACTTCCCATTTTTATTGATAACTGTTTACTCAAGGACCTGGTTCACATGTAATGGCTATGTGTTAAACAACCCATAGCGGCTGTTCATATGACCCACCATGGCTCATTGTGGCTTATTTAAGCCATGATGAGCTGTGGCACACCCATGGGCACCATCCTGAATATTCAGACCCTGACTGTGGGTTCTCATGTCTTGCGAACCTGACTGGTGGGAGTTATGCAAGGGTTAAAAACACACACCACATAACCCTAGAACAGGTTATTTAATCCCCACCAGCCAGGTTCACATCACATGATAACCCACAGTCAAGGGTTGAATATTCAAAATGGCCTGCAGTTCGCCGTGGCTTAAATAAGCCACAATGAGCCACAGCATGTCATGCAAACCCTTCCCCTGCTGTTGCCCACACTAGGGGCCGATTCACGCGACCCAGGCTGCCGGCAGGGGAGGAACCGCGGGGCCGTCCGCGGGGTCTGGCGGGGCGTCGCACACGACCGGCGCCCCGCGCACGTGGGCAGACCCCGTAGTCCCCGCACCGCAGTATGGGCCTCCCGGCGGTAGGGGGTGAGGCCCGGGATGCCCAGAGGGGCCGTTTGCCCCTACAGGCTGGAGCGGCGGCGGCTCCGGCCGCTCTGGGCTGCCGTCTCTGTGGGGACCCTGCGGGACGGCCGCCCGCTGTTCCGACGGCACGGTGACTACGCGCGGTAGGGGCTTACCCCGCTACCGACTGTGGTCACTTTCCGTGGGTCCCGTCCGCGGCTGTCCCGCGGGGGCACCTCCGGTCGGCGTGCACACGACACGGGAACCGGCCCTAGGAGTGTAAAAGGATTGTAATTACAGTAGTTCCTAACTGCAAGCAATATGGAGGGGCAGAGAGCTGCCATGCATGCCCTTATGTATGGCCACCTGTATATTGCTTCTATATTGCTTGCAGCCTATGTGAACATTTTGTTATTACAGGGGTGTAGACTAAGAGGTCCCAACTAGCGTCATATGACAATAGAAACTCAATTACCTGTAGACAGCAAATCACAATAGTGCTGTTATCATGCGTTGGGAAAGATTACTAGAAACATTCTTAAAACTAACTGTGTAGAATGACCACAATATTCCAAAATGCTTAACAGTGGCCTTCTGGTATTCTCACACTATGAATGAACCTGAAGCACACCTAGGTAGGGATGTACAGATTTTGTTAAATCCGTTCTGTTTCACGGATTGTCAGGCACCTTTCGGTCTGTCATCTGCTCATTGGTGGAATCAGATCTTTTTCCATTTCCCAAATTTGTGTTTGTGCACACTTGTGTAAATTTGCACTTCCGAAAATGTGCAAATCCCCCCAAAATGCATATTTTCATGCTTTAGCCTATGGGTGGGGTGGGAATGTGCATTTTCAGGTGGTGTTTTTTATTTTTCATATTTTTCTACGACTAACTTCACATAACATTCCAGAAAGTTTTTTAAAAAAATGGTCCACAAGTCCACGGAATCTGTGCAACTCGGGAAAAGTCGATCTGCTGCAGAATCTGTGGGTTGGATTCATAGAACTCCAAACTCATTTGAATCCATTGCAGATTTCTCCGACATCCCTACCTAGGAGTAGAAGAATTCTTCACTTTGACCTGGTTCACACAGTCAGTGGTTTCGTGCTTTAATATTTGGTGCTTCTGTTTTAATTGAAGAAATGTTTTCAGTGGTTAATGTTTTATATATATAATGTTGTTGATAGTTGCCTTGAAGAGAAAAGGCAGTGGTGGGGCAAAGGAGTACTGCATCCTTTAAAATAAAAATAAAAAATAATAGTAGACATACTTATCAAATATTTTACACTTATTCCAATCTAGAAAGCAAGGCTTAGACTAGATTCATGTTTTTGCATATAGTTTTTCAGGGCTTCTGGCATGTGTATTCCCCCCCCCTACTATTAACCCAAACTTTCAGGATGGAGTAAGTCAGTATACATCTACCTTGTGATCCAGAAGATGGTCTGGAACAGCCTCTCCCAACCTGGTTCCCTCCAAATGTTCTCAACTACAACTCCCATCAACCCCAGCCAGCATGGCCAGTGTTCATGGATGATGGGAGCTGTAGTCCAAAACATCTGAAGGGCACCAGTTTGGGGAAGACTGATCTAGGATAAGGTCAAACTCTATGAAAATTAAGGTGATTCTGGCAGTAAAAATTAGGTTATATTTGATATTAGATATTAATGTCAGCACATCTGCCACCGAAGCTAACACACAAACTTTGAAAAGATGTTCTCAGGATATAAGCAACGGGATTGTGGCAGAATCATGGCAAGAATGTTATTGATACAGACGATGCCCGATTTACCTTTCTATGAGATAATAGCCTGTAAACACTTGACTTGGATGGAATGGGCACCATTCTGCTATACCCTGCCTAAAGCATTTTTGACCTTGGCTGTTGATCTTTTGTATTATACTGTAACAACAACATGGCCTTTGTTCTTGAGGCAGCGTTTCTGCATGAAATGTTTTCTCTTGATTTTAAGCATCTTGACCTGTTGAATGAGAATGATGAGAACAACAATAAATCTGTCACAAAAAGCATGCAAAGTGTTGCTTTTGTTTAAATTCATGGTTAACTAGCAATGAAAAAAGGGCTTATGGAGTATATTACTGCTGGTAATGACAGTGTGTCTTTTTTTCTTTCTTTTTCTGTTTGTACAAATGGATATCCTTAGGCATCTCAGCTCTGACTGAGAGCCAAAAATCATTTGCTTCAAAAATTGTTTATGAGAAGGCTTATTATCCCTGTAATGAAAAAGAATGATAATAAAACTTTACCTTTTCACCTTACCTGAGGGGGTGGAAGTAAGAGTTCTGGTGTTGGAAGGGACTGTAGAAACCATTTAGCCCAACTGTGGTTCCTCTGTAAGTAATGTGGTTCAGGAAGCACCGTAGAGAACCATGGACCTAAGCCCAACAGACAATGCCAAATGGTCACATTCCTACCAGCTTTCCCCAACCTGGGGCTCTCCAGATGTTTTGTACTACAACTGCCATCAGCCCCAGCCAGCATGGCCAGTGGTCAGGGATGCCTAAAATATCTGTAGCCTAAAATATCTGGAGGGTAGCAGCTTGGGGAAGGCTGAAGCAGACCCTTTCATTGCTATCTTTTTAAAGAAAGCACCAGTTCCTTTATGAGATGTAAGTGCCTCTATAAAATTAAGACTGCAATCCTATAAGCATTTACCAGGGATTATGCTCCACTGAACTCAATGGGACTTGCTTCTGAGTAGACATGGATAAGAATGCACTGTAAGAGAAGTATCAGTGTAAACTTCTCTTTAAAAAGAAATAGAATTTAAACACACACACACACACACACACCACATTTCAAACAGACTTGCAGAGGCTGGATAAAAGATAAGCCTTCTGTCAGACATAAAAATCTGGGATGTTTTCCCTCCCAGCTTCAATATAAACAATTATTTTTCTTTTCTTTTTTTAAGTTCATAAGCTCTTAAAATTTCCTGTTTGGTCTTGTTCATGAGCATTTTCATAAAGCAAAGTTTCCCAAGTTTATACCCAATCATTACTATCTTTCTTTCTGCCCCTCCCCCACACTTTTAAATACAGCCCACAATAGTGGAGCATTCAGACTTGGTTGTAGATTATTCTTGTCAGGAGTGATTTATTTGTACGGGAAAGGGAAAGAAAACCTCGTTACACTAACTCTCTGCACTCCACTTCTAGATGTGGAGTAATGTACACTTACGAGAGGTTATCCTCTTCTTTCTGATATGATGGGAGGTTGTGATCTGAGTGCCATGAAGACAGTGAGGCAGCCCAAGGCTGAGACCTGGAGCAGAACAACAGGGCTGTGTTGGACAAGGCATCCTGCAAAGCATCCTCAGTGAACTAGTGAACAGGGAACCAATGAAGTTGCTTGAAAACAGGGATGATGTGATTCAACAGACTAGCGGCCATGTTTTGAATTAATTGCAGCTTCCAGACTGTCTTCAAAGGCAGCCCTTGTAGAGCACATTTTGGTAATCCAGCCCTCCAAACTTGGTGCCCTCTAGATGGCGATTCCCAGCATTCCTGACCATTGGCTATACTGGCTGGGGCTGATGGGTGTTGAAATCCAAAACGTCTGGGGGTGGACACCAAGTTGGAGGAGGCTGTGATACACTTTGAGCCAACAGTGATAATGATAGAGGTACGGACACTCCCAAACTGAAAACCTGATCCTTCTGGGAGCATGCGATCTCTCATAGAACTGGTTCTACTAGGAAACTGGTTCAGCAGCGCTTGCTAAGGGAAACGGATCTGGTGGGCATCAGCATATAGATGGCATTTCACTCTCCCGCCGCCCTGCTCCCACAACTTGATAACCTTACTAAGCAGTAGATGTCGAATCGAATGAGGGGCAGAATGGAGTCCTGAGTCACCCCATAGTAAAAGTGCCACAGGGCTAAGTTAAAGTCCCCCTTAACCACCTCCTGAAATCAGCCCTCTGAGTAGGAGAAGAACCATTGAAACATTGTGCCTCCAACTAGCAACAACTGAGTACAGCCTACCCAGAATAATATCATGGTCAATGGTATAGAATGCCATTGAGAGATTAATCAGAATTGGTAGCTTGCACTCCCCTTATCAGGGTTACCTAAAGCAGCCTTGGTAGTGCATCTTGGCCTGAATTGGACTGAAATGGATCTCAATAATCCAGGTCATCCAGGAGGACCTGGATATTACTGTCGTATTAATTATGATATTAACAATAGATTGGATCCAGCATTTGTTTCCTGTGGATAGAAGCCTTCCATGGATCTGTCCATGGAAGGCTTCTGGTCCAGTGGAGTATTTCTGTTGCTGGAACTGGGGAGGAGGGGATTTCTGCGGATTCCCCCCCCCAGTGTAGACTAGAGGGAAAATCTGCTCCTGAGGGTTGGGGGTCCCTCTGGAACAGTGGGGGAGACAACACTGGGGTTGCAGGAGGGGGAAACCAGCAAAAATTACCTTCCACTTTTCCACTGGTAAGAGAGTTCTGAGCAGATCTCCACTCACGGGATGCTGCTGCCAGTAGAAGGCAACTCTTGATCCATTCCAAGCATATCTTTAAGTCTCTTAAGATGCAACCCTATGCATGTTTAGATAGCAGTAAGTCCTACAGCTCCCAGCATTACCCATCAGCCATACTGGCTGGGGAATGCTGGGAGTTGTAGGACTTTTTTCTGACTAAACATGCATAGGATTGCACTCTCTTAGGTTCCTTCTACTAGACTTGATTAGAACTTCACAGATTTATTTCCAGAATGTCCCCATTTGCCTGCTGGAGGACTTGCTCTGTGTTTGCCTCTTGGTAGTTTGCATATCATGTTTCTCCTAACTCTTTATTCTTTCTCTCTTCTTTGGGAAGCTGCAGGAGGTGGCATCTGTTTTGCCTTAACATTTCTCCAACTGATCCATGGATGACCCGGCCAAGACATTTTGCTGCCTGTGCCAAAGGACAAGGTGGCAACCCCCTATTCTATGTACACAAGTGAACTGGATAGGCGGTTGAATTTTACTTCAATGTTGGTGACAGGAAGTGCCATGCACTGTACCTGAGAGCAGCAGGCTAGTTTAGGGAGTGCAGATCAGGCAAATCTGCGTGGCAAATCTGCATGGGACACACACACACCCAGTACAAATTGTGTTATCTTCTAGTTTTGCGTTTTGAGCCAAAGGCTTTTCTCACCTGTTGCGTTTTAATTCTCCTGCTTTGCTATCTTAGGTTAATTCAGTGTTTCTCAACCTTGGGTCCCCAGATGTTTTTGGCCTACAACTCCCAGCATGCCCCAGCCAGCTATGCTGGCTGGGGCATGCTGGGAGTTGTAGGCCAAAAACATCTGGGGACCCAAGGTTGAGAAACACTGGGTTAATTTGAATCGTAGTCAAGGTCTAACACGTCATATTTCGCTCCCATACGTAAACACGTTAACTCCCAGCTTGTATCAAGGGCCCACATCTCTTACTCCAGATTACCAGAACCGTAGGTTCCTTCGATTGTCTTGGTGATATAATTGACAATGTTGAGCACAGGTTAACCTTCCTTTTGTCTGTACAGACACACAGCTTTCATTGCCCAATATATTGAATAGCATCTGAATAATCTCGAATTTCATATATCTGATCACCCACTACATGGAACTTCCCAACCAATTCCTTGTTACAGTAAGTTTTTTCTTGTAATCAGCAAAGCACACAAGCAGATGCCTGGGGGTGTGTGTTTTAAAACATCCCCCCCCCGCCCCACTACTGGTCCCTACCATTCTTCAGCTTCTCCAATTTCATTCATCATTCCATATGTACATCCTCCCTGTTCATCCACACACCTTGAGATCATCAGTGGAGGCCCTTATGTGAGTAGTTCATCAATCGGAAGCTCAGAGAGTGGCTGCACAAGAGCTGGTCCTATTTGTTGTGTTTCCCCTTCCACAGTTATCAAACTTCCCCCCCCCCGTCACGTGAAGCTCACTGTCAGACCTCACTCCTGCCTCCACCTTATCCAGCCCACCACCTCTGCCTGCCAGCACTTCAAAAATCAACCCTTAATCTCCTCCGCTGCCACCAACCCCTTCAGGGTAACTAACTCAGACCACTCCTTTTAAGTTTAAAAAAATGAAATTAGTTTATTTATTTACAATTAAGGGTAGAGAAATGGATAATGTTAATAGATTCTAAATGCTGGACACCCCCCCTTCCCTCAGACTCCCCTTGAACAGCACCATCCACCATTTTTATAACACAGGCTTCAGTGGTTCATAGATCATAGATCTTCACCCCCCCTTCTCACTCTCTCAGCCAATCAGCAGACATCTCGACATTCCGCACTCCTCTCACACACACCCCTCCCCTCCAGGGATGTTGAAGAGTCCTTGGTCCCGAGTCCCGAGTCGAGTCCCGAGTCTTTGGACCCGAGTCTAGAGTCGAGTCTCGAGTCCCACATAAATTATTGGGACTCGAGTGGGACTCGAGTCAGAGGGGGGACTCAGTCGGACTCACGAGTCGAGTCTCCGAGTCCGAGTCCCCATCCCTGCTCCCCTCACATACTAACAGCCATAACGCTTTGCCCATGGGCAGGGGCATGGCATTCACCTGGCACCTGAATTGAAAAAAAAAAAAGATTTATTTGTTATAATAATGTACTAAATAGATGTATCATTATACTAGTGTATTAGATGTGATTGCTCTCATTTGTTTGTTGTGCTGCTTTTACTTGTTGATTGTAGTGTTTAATTTGATTGTCTGTATGTAGATAATGTTTTAATGTTTTAGTTACTGTTTTGTGCACAATTTTGTGCACAATTAAAAAAAAAAAAGATCTGCCAGCCACTGATGATGGCCCCTCCAATTTGCCGCTTGGGCACTTTGAAGGGGCTGTCACTGGCTGTCAAAATGGGGATCGCAAAATCCAGCTGTCAAGCTGGCTTTTGTGCTCTCGGGGTGGGTGGGGGGTGGTACAGTGCAGAAAAGCTGCGGTGAGCTGAAATCAGCTCACAATCATGGCAGGGAGGGCAGGAAGCCAGTGTCAGCCAACTCCAAGTGCTGCTTGGCCACTTTTGGGGGGTGGGGTGACTGACACTGGTGGGTCCCTGGGCAAGCTTGGCAAGAATGGCAAGGTGTTTTTCCGCTCTTGTCAAGCAAATTGCTAGAAGATTCCCAGTACCCAAGACGGGGTCGGTCGCCCAGGTTTGGATGACAGCCAGGACAACCCATGGTGGGAACAACAACCCCTAGAACAAGCTGTGGGTTGTCAGGGTGGCTTGTTGCCCTCAAGCAAGCCACCCTTTGGGAATCAGTCCAGGCTTGCATGACACGACAACCCATCAGGGGTAGCAACCCCTGATGGGTTGTCATGTCCTGTGAACCCAATCACTGATTTGATTTCACGGGAGGGGATATTTACCATGGCAGCAAGGGGGGCTTCTTGCCTTTTCTCCCTTTCATTGCCTAATTTAAAAGTGACTGGCTTTGCTGGGCTTTAGCAGTACAGCCGCTGGAGCAGTGGGAGGGAAAGAAAGATGGCCGCTGCAGCAGAAAGAGTTCCGGTCATGTTGACAAGGTGCCATTAAAATTGTGCAACGAAAGGCTAAAAAGAAAAGATGTGGAAGGAGGGAGGTGGGAGGTAAGGAGATAGGAAGGTGTAGAGATAGGTCTGTTAGAAGAGTGAAAGAGGCTGTAAAAAGAAAAAAAAACATTTACTTACCTGTTATTACCTGAAACATATACTTGATCCCTGTATTACTTATGTTCCCTGATCCTGATATCCTACCTGTGCTCCCAAAATAAACCTTGTTTTTGTTGTTGTTGTTCAAACAGCCTGTTTTCTATTGATATCCATAGATAAGGCTTCAGTTAACCCCACTTGCCTCACAAGGGTCACACACTACTTAGGGGTTTGGTGGCAGCAGAAAACAGTATTCAAAAAGGCAACAGCATATCTGAAGGGTACAACCCTTAAATTAATTAAATAAATAAATAAATAAACCCACAACAGGTGGGAAAAATAAGAGGGAAAGAGCAGCATCTATTGAGTTTACCAGGCTGGGTGGCAGGAAAGCCCTGGTGGTGGTAGTCATCCCAATAGCGGTGTGGTGAGAGGCACTGGCTATTGGGGAGGTGCACCTGGGTGGCAGGGCGGATCCTGAGGGGAGACAGGTGTCCTCGATCACTAGATGAGGCGGCGACACCCCACCTGTGTATAGGGTGAGGGGTGGTCGTCGCAGGCATCTTTAAAGTTGAGTTTGTGGGGTAAGGTAAATACACTCAAGATGACTATTATACTTCAGATTGTTCATGTTATATGTGGGATTCCTCTCTCTATACCTGGCAAATATTTTGAAAAACTCAGTGCTCTGTTTAGTAAATTTTGGGGGTGGGATGTTTCTCCCTGCCACAAATATGTCTGAAAAGGATACAACTTCCAATTAAAGAAGGTGGGTTTGGCTTTCTGGACCTTGCTTGATATCATCGGGCCTATTTATTGACTTGGACTAAATTTTGGTCTTTTCCACTAGATTTCATTTTCCACCTTGGTCAGTTTTGGAATCTTCCTGTCTGGATTCTCTCTCCAAATGGATGACATTAGGTTCTTGGCATATTAAAATGGAAAGGGTTCTTTCCACAGTTATGGCTGTTAGAGACTTGTGGCATATACTGTCACATCAATTACATTTTGATCCATTTCCTCATGCTAAATTGACTGTACGGGGAAATCCAGATTTAGAAATTGGTAAGAAAATGTTTATGCGGTGGACTTAGATGGGTAAGTTGATTTCTACCTTGGATCAATTAGTGGGTGCTGGTGATGAGTTTGTGTCATTCTTGGCTTTGCGTGCCAAATACAATTTGCCTGCTACGTCTGAATGGCAATACTTACAATTGCAACATTTGTTAGAATCTAGGTCTCCTTCGCTATTGGAAGCACTTACTAAGGCTGATCAGTTATATAGACCCACTATATATCTTTATAAATATTTATTATTGGTGAATAAATATGATACACAGGGTCTTAAGCAGGAATGGAGAGAACTGGACTGTTCTACTTTGCCTAATCAATGGATCACTGCTTTAGTGTCTGTATCTGAAGCATCTGCGGATCTCAGGTTACATCTTATTCAGCAAAAACTCTTGTTCCATGTCTATTGGATGCCGCAATGTCTCTTTAATAAGGGCTTGTCCAAATTAGCTTGTCTAAAGCTAAATGCTGGAGGTATAACACAGCTAATGCTTCTTTTAACCATATGTTTTGGCAATACCCAGTAGTTACCTCTTTTGGGGAGGAGGTTATTATATGGATAAACTCTGTATTGGAACACTCTTTAATATTTACTGATGTACATGACCTCTTAGGGAATGATCCTATGGCCCCAAGACATTGTCTGAGGGACTATGTCCTGTTTTACGGCTGGCTTCAATGAGCAGACGGCAATAAAGCTGGGAACTTGGCCAACTAGTTCATAATATAGATAAGCTTTGTAATAAAATGGTCAGTCAAGGCCATTTGCTATTGCCGGGGTTTTCCAAGGAGCAGGCAGAAAGAGTGTTATAGTCCAGTCCAAAGTTGTGTTAAACCAGTAAGTCAGTCCAATAATCAGCAGAGGTTTGGCGTCGGGATTCAGTCCAGGGTCAGGCACGGAGGTCCAGTCAAGGTAATGAAGGCAAGGGTTCATGAACAAGGTCTGAGGGGCAAAAGCTGGGTCAGACATTTTCCCCAACAAGTTGGAAAAACTTGTGCAGGTCAGCCTTTTATCCAGGCGTGAGCTGGATATGCCCATGCTCCCAGCTGCAGCTCATTACCCAGGCCTGGCATGCAACTTGGCACTCCGCCTGAGAGAGAACACTTGCATTTGTCTTTTCCAGTGGTGGCATTCCCAGGGGCTGGGTGGCCTCTCCATCTCTGGCTCTGACTGATTCCAAGTTTCCCTGAGGGGAGAGACTCCCCTCATTCACCCGTGAGGGACCTGCCACTTCATCCACTGCCAGCATGTCTCCATCCTGGGTTCCTGACTCTGCCTCACCCTCAGGAGTCAGGGCATCTCTGCAGCCAGGTGAGTCCAGCTCTTTCTCAGATGGAGACTCCTCGAGTGGAGGCATGACAGGCTATAGGATAGTTTGGATTACCAGCTCTGAGGTTGGAGACAGCACTCTAACCTCAGAACTGGGAATTGGAGGTCCGAACCCCATCCCCCTCACAGCCAGTGTGAAAATCACTGCACCAGCTGCTCTCTGAGGTTGGGAAAGCATCCTTGGAGAGGGATTGAAGGGGGCGGGGAGGGGAGGAGACTGGAGAGGCCAGGATACAAGGTATCCTGAAGCAGCTTGAGCCTCCTTCCTTCCCACTCTGATATATCATTGCTAGATGGCCAAAAATGGCCACCTAGAGAAGATGCAGAGTGGGAGGAGCAGGGAGGTGAAGATCGCCTCTGCCACTTTTCCCACTCAGCATTGGAGGAGGAGCATGAGCCTCTTAGTTTGGGGGCTTATGTTCATCTTAATAGGATTGCACCCTTAAATTATCTACCTGCTTCCTGGAAGGTAATGCACAGAGAGCGCAGATAGATTCTCCGTGCACTTTTGACAGCTAAAACACTGGTATTACAACATTGGAAGGAGGATAGATGCCCACCTCCCATAATGCAAGGGACAGAGGACCTAATGACGCTTTCAACATTTGAACAGGTGGTATATAGATGCCACTTGTGAATGGATACATATATGGATATTTGTTCTGCCTTTGTTGAAGCTTATTATGTATAACTAGCTGTTGCCTGCGTCTGCGCTCGCGTGGATTTTAGGATTTGGTATAATTGTTTTTAAAAGATGCAGTGTATGGAAAAGATGCAGTGTCTCTGACTGAAAGAGTAACGTTTAGGCTGAGTGCTGGCAGCAGAAATCTTTTGTGACAGAAATATCTGTTCTTAAAGAAAAATCAGGTTAATCCTGAGAGTCTACAGGTGATGAAGAGTGAGCATGCCAAGTTTGGGATAGATCCGTCTAAATGTGATGGAGCCTATGCGACGATCCCCCCCCCCCACAACAGTCAGTCATTTAAAAAGTTTCCCTCCATTTTCACCCCGTCATATAAACTTTTCACCCCCTCAGAGAACATTCTAAATGGCCTAGGGGAGATTTACATACCCAGCCCTATTGGTCCTTGCAGGAATTCATACGAACATTCTATGCACTATTTGCATAACTGCTGCTATTGGCTCCTGCAGCAAGTTGGCTCCTGCAGCAATTATGAGGTGAGGCCTATTTGCAGAACTGCAGATATGAGAGAGGGGCGATTTTGCCCCCCCTTTTCACCCCCTTAGGGATGGAATTTCCCAAAATCCTTCCTTAGTGGGGGTCTACGTCATAAAAGCAATGTCCATTCAAAATTTCATGTTCCTAGATTAAACGGTTTGAGCTGGGCATTGATGAGCCAGTCAATCAGTCAGTCAGACAGTCAAGTCATTCAGGGACACCTTCTTTTATATACAGTAATACCTTGGATTACGAGCATAATTCGTTCCAGAACCATGCTCATAATCCAGTCAGTCAGTCAGTCAGGCGATCACTCGACCGAGTAAGATTGTCTTCCAGGATAATTTTTTTTTTCTTTTTTTACAAAAAGGAGATTTTAAAAGGAGTAAAATTCTAAAGAAAATTGTGTAGACTCTAGCGATGGGTCCGTAAGTGACTGTGGAGGCCAATTCTAGATCCACACAGCTTCCCACAGTGAGGACACAGGTTACCAGATGGAAGATGGTCCTCTAAAGGACTCGTTTGACGTGCTTTTCGCTTAGCACATTTCTCCCTTTCGCCTTGCACTCGGGCTTCTTCAAAGTCCATAGAACCTTTGTGAAAGGCCAACCTCCAGTTAGATCGTTCATGGGCCAGAGCTTCCCAGTTTTTGAAGTTTATTTTGCATTTTTTTAAATTAGCCTTAAGAACATCTTTAAACCTCTTATATTGACCACCGATATTCCGCTTTCCATCCTTGAGTTGGGAATAAAGCAGGGATGGGGACTCGGACTCGACGACTCGACTCGCGAGTCCGACTGAGTCCCCCCTCTGACTCGAGTCCCACTCGAGTCCCAATTTTTTCAATGGGACTCGAGACTCGACTCGGGACTCGAGCCCAAGGACTCCGCCACCACCGCCACCGCCGCCGCTCACGTCACCGCTGTCGCTGTCTCCCTCGCCGCCACCCGCTCGCAGCCACCGCTGCCGCCATCGCACGCCACGCCGCCATCACGCCGCCGCCGCCATCGCATGCTGCCGCCCGCGCCAGTCCCGTCATCACTTCCGGCGCGGTGTCATTTCCGCCGCGCCGGGACCCTGCTCCGGCGTGTTTGGCCGCCGCCGCTCTAAACAGAGTGGCGGCGGCCAAGCGCGCCGGAGCAGGGTCCCGGCGCGTCACTTCAGCCGCGCCGGGACCCTGCTCTGGCGCACTTGGCCGCTGCCGCTCTAAACAGAGTGGCGGCGGCCAAGCGCGCCGGAGCAGGGTCCCGGCGCGTCACTTCCGCCGCGCCAGAAGTGATGACGGGACCGGCGCGGGCGGCAGCGTGCGATGGCGGCGATGTGGCGTGCAATGGCGGCGGCGTGGCATACGATGGCGGCGGCTGCGAGCGGGTGGCGGCGAGGGAGACGGCGACGGCGGTGACGTGAGCGGCGGCGGTGAGCGGGTGGCGGCGAAGTGGCGGAATCCTAGCAAATATTTTACCTGCGGTAGCTAAGAGACAAATGCCCCTATAGTTTCCACAGTCTGTTCTATCACCCTTCTTAAAGAGGGTGATAATTATGGCATCCCTGAAGTCTTCTGGGATCTCTTCTCTTATCCAGATTTTTTCGATGAGTTTATGAAGATGTTGTGCAAGTTCGGGGGGCCCTTCTTTAAAGATTCCAGCAGGAATCCTATCTGGTCCACTAGCTTTGTTATTCTTCATTTGATTAATGGCTTTTTTTACTTCATCCAAAGTGGGGAGTATTGCAAGTTCCTCTCTAATTTGTTTTTGCGGGATTTGCGAAAAAATCTCATTATCCACCTTAGATTTACGATTTAAAAGGTCATAATAATGCTCTTTCCAACGCAGTGCAATAGACTCTTTGTCTTTTAAGAGTTTGGTGCCATCTTTTGATTGTAAAGGGTTTGTACCATAGGTTTTTGGTCCATAAATGGCCCTTGTGGCCTTAAAAAAGCCCCGTGCATCATGAGATTCTGCAAGTTGTTGAATTTCTTCAGCTTTCTTTTTCCACCAGGCGTTCTTAAGTTCTCTTGTTCTTCTTTGGACCTCAGCCTTTGCACTAGCATAGATTTTTTTCTTGGCAGCGCAGTTAATATCATTTTGCCATATTTGGAAGGCTTTCCTTTTTTGGTCAATTATATATTTAATCTCATTATCATTTTCATCAAACCAATCCTGATGTTTCTTAGTTCCATATTCAATAGTTTGTTCACAAGCTGCAGTAATGGAGGTTTTCAGCTTAGACCAATGGTCCTCAATGTTGTCAGGAGGTTCCGTAGGTAGGTGTTCCTTAAGAAGTGATTGAAGATGAGTTTGCTTAATAGGATCTTGAAGGGCGTGGATGTTCATTTTACGCCTTGGTTTCCTTCCTTCATTCAGTCATTCAGTCATTCAAGGACACCTTTTTTTATATACAGTAATAGCTTGGATTACGAGCATAATTCGTTCCAGAACCATGCTCATAATCCAAAGCTCTTGTATATCAAAGCGAGTTTCCTCATAAGAAATAATGGAAACTCAGCAGGGAGCCGCACCGCGCATCCACGGGGCTCCCTGCCAGGGAGCCGGCTTGCTTTGCCTTTAGACAGAGTATCTCAAAGCAGCTAATGAACATTTCAGAGAGAGAGAGAGAGAGAGAGAGAGAGAGGAAAGAGATGTAGAGGATCAACAACCTGCAGAGTGAGCGGCGGCTCCCTGCCCTTAGGCAGAGCGTGTGGCTCGCGTTGTGAGACTTGCTCGTCTTTCAAATTTAAATTTATGCTAAAGTTTTGCTCGTCTTATGAGAAGCTTGCATACCGGGTTACTCGCAATCCGAGGTATTACTGTATATAGATTCTTAGAAAACTGTATTTTCATATAGATACAGGGATATATATTTCATATGCATGTATTGAAATTGATATATTTAAATCTATATACCGGTAGTTACAATTTTTTTTTCTTTTTCCTCTTGATAGTTTTGTTCTGTTGACATTTTATAATAAATTATTATTATTAACAACAACAACAACAACAACAACAACATCCAGTCCACTCAGACTGTTCAATTTCTTTGGCAGTGAAAACCTCTCAGTGATGCTGGAGGGAAGGAAAATCAGGAAAGTCTGGTTTTCAGCATTAAAAACACTCATTCTTGGAGAAAATTTGAAACTAATCAGAAAATGTCTTTCTCTCCTTTGTAAAATCAATGTTACTGTGAACAAATTCACATTCCTGTTATTCCCAGACTAGCTTCGAATGGTAATGGATGCAAATCATTTTTGACTAAGAATAATCAAAGGTGGATTATGATCAGATGTAACATAGTCCAGAGACTGTAATTCAGTTTGCTTTATGGGGTATGTGTGTGTACCTCATTCTGAACCCTTATGCAGTTTGAAAATAAGTAACTTTTTTTAAAAAAAAGCCACATTAGGAACGTAGGAAGCTGCCTTATACTGAAGCTGAGATTGGTCCATCTTACATAGGCGATCACTCGTGACTGAGTTAGATTGTCTTTCAGGATAAAATTATAAAAAGAAATTTTTAAAGGAGGAAATTCTAAAAAAATTGTGTAGACTCTAGCGATGGGTCCGTAAGTGACTGTGGAGGCGAATTCTAGATCCATACAGCTAACTCAGTACTGTCTAAACTGACTAGCAGCGACTATCCAAGGTAGGAATAGATAAACTTGTCAATTTTGTTTCTCTCAGATTCTCATTTTTCCAATCTTAAGTTTGGTTTGTTCTAAACTTTGAAGATTTTCCCAGTCTTTGAGAATTTTTATTTTTAAAAGTTCACATGAAAATCTGTATGCATTTTTGTGTACATTTCTCCTAATACTGGGATTTTTGTATGCAAATTTGCCTGATATATACATTTTTGCAAGCCATTTCCCTAATATTATGCATTTGTTACTGTTATTTTCACTAAGATACACAATTTTTGATTGGAGAGCGCCATTGCAAAATTTGGAGAAGTGCAAATTTTGAAGCATAATTGATTTTTAGTTTGCATATGGGTTAGAAAATGGAAAATGAGATACGTTCGCATTAAAATATAAACTGAACGAAGTTGTCCTCCATCCCTACCCCAGGCTTTCCCAGCCATACCTGTAGGTACTGTGGATTGAACCTAGGATCAATCTCTACCACAATGTGAAGGCCACTGATGACATAAAAATGACTCGCTGATTGTACACAAAGGTAGAATACATACAAAGGAAAAGTTGCAGTCATCAAGTCACTGGTTTCCAAACCATGGGGTTTGATTTATTGACTGTATTTCTAGGACACGTGCCCAGAAGCGGCTCTTTCAAAAAGCTCTCTCGAGGGATGCCAAAAGCCTAGTGGAGAGAAAGTGTGCCATGTATGATCTCTGGTGGACAAATTGCTTTTAATATAATGGTCCTGCAATGCACAATGTTTGGAAATGTGAGTCCAACAGATCTGGTAGGTTTTTAAAAGTCTGAGTGTAGAGTTTTATTATTTAAAAGGTTTTATAAATATGTTCTAAATAGACCATGGAATTGCTCTAGCAATTTTTGGGGTTGGAAATTACTCAGCCATTTGGTTCTTATTTTATGAAATGAACAAGCGTTTGAACACTCATTTGATATGCTTGTTGATGCATCACAAAAAGGAGATATGCTTTGAATTCTCCTTAAAAACCCCATGTAAACATACAGCTTACGTATAATTGCAACAAAATACCATCTCTTTAGAAAGTGCTTTCACATGCAATTTCCTCTTTGACTACTGCATGTAAACATAGTTATTGAATTTGGGGAAACTTGTGGGCTTTAAGTGGTGCAACTGGGATCAATATCTTAACAAATGCAAATTATATTTTACAGTGTCCTTGCTTTGCAGCAAAATACCTGCATCATAAAAGCGACAGAAAGAGTAACAGGTACAGTACGTTTCTTTAAACATAAGAAGTGCATCTGGTTAATGATTCAATTCTCCATTTTGGTTATTACATCCTTCTGAAAGTTTGGAGAAGGGGGGAAGGTTATTATACCTTTATCCCATACACCATTCAATGGTCCAGGTGCTCCGTCTCCATTCACCCAACTCTATCTGTTCCTCTTAGGAAGACAGGAAACTGCCTCATACCCAATCAGACCATTGGTCCATCAAGCTCAGTATTGTCTGGCTGGGGAACTTGTGGCCCTCCAGATGTTGTTGGACTACAATTCCAATCATCCCTCACCATCGCCTATGCTGGCTGGGGCTGAAGGGAGTTGCAGCCCAACAGCATCTGGAGGGTGATATGTTCTCTACTACTGGTCTACACTGGCAGTCAGCGGCTCCTCAGGGTTTCAGATAGGAGTCTTTCCCGGTCCTGCCTGTACTGAACCTGGGACTTTTTGCATACAAACCATGTGCTCTTCCCCGGAGTTACAGCCCTTTCCTTCTTCTACTCCATGTCTTCTTTTCCCAGTTACTATAGCATGGTACTATATTTCTATCACTGGGAAATGCAGCCTCACATTGTGGCACTCACCAGGGCTAAAATAAAGATGATACCGAGTCCCATGTGGGTTGTCACCATTATTATTTTTTTAATGCTGCCATGAAGGTTGAAAACTAAAGCAAAAGATCAATGCACGGCAAAGGAGTTCTTCACCAGCTGGAGACCAATGGACTAGAAGTCAGGGGCAGAGGGCTACAGCTGCGCCTACCACAGTGCTGTGCCATCCATCCCTGGAAAATGTAACACAGTGTGATGCAGCAGCAGGAATGTGGCAGGTGTATTTTGACAGTTGGCTAATTACTAGCAGTGTGACGAAGCACTGCAAGTGGCAGATTACAAGTCTGCAAATTATCTTAACAAATGCAAATTATATTTTACAGTGTCCTTGCTTTGCAGCAAAATACCTGCATCATAAAAGCGACAGAAAGAGTAACAGGTACAGTACGTTTCTTTAAACATAAGAAGTGCATCTGGTTAATGATGCAATTCTCCATTTTGGTTATTACATTCTTCTGAAAGTTTGGAGAAGGGGGGAAGGTTATTGTACCCTAATCCCATACACCATTCAATGGTCCTGTCTGGCTGTTGATCCTAAGTTCTTATGAACTTGGACCACAGCCTACCTAGCCAGCAGCCCTCAACAGTGTCTAGGTTCAGATTTGTCACGGAAAGCTGAAAATAGCTGTGTAGTTTTGACAGGATGCAGGCAAAGTTTGGGTTTCACAGGGTGGCCCTGTGTCCTTTTGCAGAAGACAGTCCTCTGTTTGAAGAGATGCCAGAGGACAGTCCTCACTGTTGTGAAGGCAACCTCTATTTGAAAGGCTGTCCAGACCAAGTTCAGGTTAAATATAGAGAGCCCTAGGAAGGGAGAGCAGCTGGGCCTTGAAGCTGCCCATCCACAGCACCTGGACAGCAGGCTGAGCAAGGCACACAGGCCACCTGGTCACAGTCTTCTCCGCTGAAGTGAGATGTACAGTATGGCATTTTCTATTTAAATTATAATAATTATTTCTAAATTTGCATTTATACATATATATAAATTGGCATATGCAAACTTTATGCGAATCTGTGCCATGGTTTTATTGGGGTGGGTGGTGCATTTTTCTCCTTTTCAACAATTCATAAGTGTCCACCCTGTTAGGAAATGTGGTGAAAACACCATTAAGTGGTCATTTCACACTGTGCTCAAGCCCCTGAGGCCCACTTGATGGCAGCCACTTCCCATGATCCAGGCCCACATGGCTCTAGCAATGTCTACTCATCAAAGAACCACACTGGCACAGCAAATTACATGGTTCATATGGTTTCCTACCACTTTGTCCGAGATCTAGGAAGGTGAAACTGGCACAGGAAGAAAACCACACTATTTCAGTCAATCCACGTGATTCCTTCATCTACACCAGCCTTCTCAAACTTGGTGCCCTCCAGATGTTTTTGACTTCAACTTCCAAAATCCCCAGCCAACATGGCCAATGGTCACAAATGCTGGGGGTTGTAGTCCAAAACATCTGGAGGGCACCAGGTTGATCTAGGCATTACCAAAGCAGCATGGACCCAGCCCATGAAGAAGCGGCTTCCATACCATACCACTGTGAAATAAATTCATGGGACCTTAGAACTTAGGCACAATGTGAAACAATAGCATACCGTATTTTTCCGTGTATAAGATGCCCCCATGTATAAGACGCCCCCCACTGGGCAGTTTCGCAACCACACGGTTCTCTCCTCGGCTTACTTCCGTGTATGAGACGACCCTCAATTTTTAGTCTAACGATTTTAGGAAAAAGTATAGTCTTCTACATGGAAAAATACTGTAATACTTCCCACCCAAACTGCCTGCAGTCTCTCAAACTCCACAACTATTTTCTGGTTCATGTGAATCAGTCAACAGGCCAGGGCTAAGACACTGAAATCACATCAGCAGATGGAAAGATATTTATGATTTTTAAAAATTCTCTGGCACCAGACAACACATCACTATATCCATACATCATATTTTTAAGCATAGCGTTTCTTAAAGCTATACATTACTTTTGCCATTTATAAAGATTACTTATTCTTTTAAGGAAATATAATAACATTGGCAATTAGTAAAAGGCTAAAAACACTCTACTAAAATCAGTTCAGCATTACAGCAAGAAAAATGTAACAAGAATCCAATAGTCTTGCAGTCCTATATTTACACAACTGTCTGTTTCTGTGTAAATATGACAGATTCCATTTTACTTTACTTTTCCTCTCTTGTATAGACTGTAAGGCATTCCTGCTTTCTTATATTCAATATTCCTTGGAACATCTTCAAGGAATTTCCAAGTTATTACTTCAGCTCTTTTCTTAAAGCTTGAGGGCCACAGATCTCATTCAAGCACATTAAATGATTTCGAAGGGTTCAATGTTCTTTTTTCTTTTCTTCACCCTGCCGCAAGTGCAACGCTTTGAAACAAGCTCATAGTTCCATAGGAGCAGGGCATACAGTTCATTGTTTTTGTTTTGTTTTTTAAAGCTGACGTCTAGAGTTTATGCTCATTACTTGCTTAGTGTGGTTCTTTTCCTCCATCTTTTTTTTTTTGGCAGATTGGCTATAATATTGTTCCCACCCCATATCATTAATCAGGACTCTGGAGAAGATGAACCATTGTTGCGGGGGGCGGAGAAGTGCGCACAGAGAAACCACACTTCACTTATAAATGTTTCTACAACCAAAAGAACATTTAGATATCAGTCAGTTCTTTTGGCTTGAGCAAGCAACCCTGTTTGAGTAGAGGCAGTTTCCAATGCATTGCATAATGTTCTGGGAACATGCATCAATGCCAGAAGCAGGGGATACAGAGAAGCGCTCCCAGTAGTTACTCCCTTATTCTGGACCTCCTTTGACTTAAAGCATTTCAAATTCTGAGCATCTAATCTGGAAGTGCTGCAAATCCTTTTTGTTTGAGCACATGACAACAATAAGTAAAGAAGACAATGGCCTGGTTCACACATAATGCTAACCCATACTATGGGTTGTTGAATTAAGAAGAGCCATGCAAGATCAGACCAAGGGTCCATCTAGTCCAGCATTCTGTTCACACAGTGGCCAACCAGCTGCCCACAGGAAACCCACAAGCAGGACATGAGTGCAACAGCACCCTCCTGCCCAAGTTCCCCAGCAATTCTGGGTTGTCATGACGTGTGAACATGCCCATGCTAACAACCCATGGCTTGTTAGCCATGAACAATCCAGAAAGAAAACTGTTGTTGGGTTGTGAATGCTGGGTTGTTTAAACCATGGGTTGTCATTATGTGTGAACCCAGAACTGTGAGTTGTTCATGGGTTGTTTGGCCAGGCTACAGAGGTGGTGGGCAAGAGTGGTAAAAAACAAAACAAAAAACCCCCCAGCTGCTCTACCTGTGGTACTACAGTGCCACAAAGGCATTTGGGATACAGGGAGGGAGTAGGCAAAGGAGGAGGAAAACAACCAACCATGGAATTGAGAAAACAAATAATGGTTTGTTTGACTGTCTAACAGACAAACCTTGGATAGGGCAATAAGCTGTGGGTTAAATAAACCATGGGTTAGCATTATGTATGAACCAGGCCAATGGCTCCCTTGAAAAGTACCTTGAATCGTGTGGTTGCCACCATCTTAAGTGTATCTGAAGACTTTAATATAGTTTAAATGTTCTTTAAAAACAAACAAACATAAATGTTGAGGTGGAGTGGAAGGAAACCAGTCAGTTACCCTGGCCACAAAGTCTCTCCAAATCATACATGGGCAAAAACAGTTCACACGCTTCTCAGCCTTTTGGCTAAGATCAAGTGCAGTGTAGTTCACACGCTAATACTGAACCATGCATGGTGACTCAGGGCCAAACTAAACATCCTGCATGGCAATTCAGGGGGGGGGGGATTTAAGCTTCCCCCTCCCATATTTGTTCTGAATTTCCACCCCACCCACATGGGGTGTGTGGGTGTATGTAGACTTTCAGGCCAAATACCGGAGCAGGGAAGCTTAAAGCCTTCCCACCTGAATCGTCATGGTCCCAATCTGAATTGGGCCTCCACACATTTACACTAAAGGAAGTAATCCACTTAGCAGAACGTTTAGTTTGTCCCCGCGATGTAAGGGCACAAGTGGCTACCTTGTACTGGATATGGGACCTATGATGTGCCACAGCTGCCATATGGCAAAGTGGCCTTCTCAGACAACTGTTTTGTGGAAACCAGCCCTTGGCTACAGGCTTTGGCAGCCAACCCCTCCCTTGCAGGTTGGATACAGGGCTTTTTAGTCAGAAATGCACATATCCTCCAACATTTCACAGATGAAAATTGGGACAACATGTGAATTTGTAAGAGGTATGGTTAAGCAACATGAAGAGGTATGGTTAAGCAACATGAACATCAAGAGGGTGTGGCCAGGCAACATGAGGGCGTGGCCAAGGGTATGGCCACCCACCCCAGGATGCTCTAACTGTTTAAGGGCTCTGACCACTCTGAAGCCACCATCATCCAGACCCATGATGATGATGGTGATTGCCGTTGTTGTCATTATTATTATTATTGTACCATCAATGTGCATGGTGCTTTACTGGGTATAAGAGAACAGTTCCCTGCCCCAAAGAGCTTACAATCTAAAATATAATATAGAGGCGACAACAAATGGTAGGAAGGGGTAAACCTGGGAGGAATATGCCATTATTTCAGTCAAACATAACTTTCAGCCTACTTTCCCCACATTGTGCAGGAAACTCCTTGTTTTAAAGATCTCCCTCCCACTTTAAAAATGGATTCCTCCATGGTGGCTTTGTTCTCATTAGTAGTTTGCCAAAGAAATAATAATATTTAACATTTAGATATCTCTGAGTGTGCAAAGTGGTTCACAGTCCACCGTGCAAGCTCCTATTTTCTCCACTCAGAAAAAAACATGTGGGCTCTATTGTTCTTGTTTGTTAATAAAGTACAACACTGTGATTGAACAATAATGCCAAAATGGAATGATGATGTTTGTTGCTGCTATTTGAGGTTGTTGGGATTTTTTCTTTCTTTCTCTTGAGGAGAGTTTTCTGCTAAAAATTTAAATTTTTAAAATGTCTAATGCATTTTAATAAACCATCCAAAATCCCTGCAGAATAACCATAACCATTACTGTAGAGAACTTTCTACATGGGGTACACAGGTAGAGCCAAGTAAAATTTACCACTGCTCTGAAAACAGAAGAACAGTGCAATCCTATCCATGTGTACTCAGAAGTAAGTCCTATTCCATTCAATGGGACTTACTCACAGGAAAGTGTGTATACATGGGGGGGGTGTCAGTGCTTGCAGGGCAATCCCTTTCTTTTTGTTTTAAAATTGTCAGGATTGGCACAAATTCAACAGGTGATGCTTACCCACCCACCCCACACCCCCAAACACGGAGGTTCAGAGAGAAGTGAAATGTTCTTGCTTTTCCTTCTGACACTGTACATCCCCCCGTTAGAGGCAAAATCTGTGTCAATATAAAGATAGGAATCATGTCCAGGGCTGCTGGTGCCGCCTCCACCTCCTTTCCAGTGCGGGGGCATGCACACGCACACACCCTAGCGTCTGTTTCCTCCCTGCTTACTGTTTCTTAAAGGGGCCATCCGCAAAATTGCAGCTAAGCACTGGAGAATTTGGGACATTGCCTAACAAAGGCAAAAGCCGTTATGGCTTAAGGGTAATCGTGAAGGTCCCGGGATATTCAGGGCAGTTGGAGGGTAGGGTATGAATGCAGTCATTAGTTTTGTTGGCCAAAAGGGGACCAAACAGTAGCCTTATGCATTTCATCAATGGGCGATTTTGTCTAATCTCTAAAATAAGATGTTTAAAGTTACAGCATGCATTATAAATGGGACATCACAAACTTCTGTTTGTTAATGTTCTGTTGCATGAGTAGATATTCCATGGAAATCCAATACAATGTGTGTGCTTTTATTGACCCTGGGAGAACAACCCCTCTCCACACACACCTTGTCTTTGTATTTGGCATTTAATTGGAACAATAATATTTTCAATCTCACAGTTTGATAATGAGTGATTATCATCTAACATTTCTCTCAGGCAATTGCATATTAGTGGGAATGGGGGGGGAGAATGTAATGTCCCCATGACAAGGTCGTTTAGGGCAGAAAATGAAAGGAAATAGGTATTTAGGTAACTGTGTGCATGGTTTTTATTTTCACTAATTTTCAGATTACTTTTGATGAGGTCTCTTCAGAGTCCAAATGTCTTGATGTGAAATAGATACTATCTAAATCATTAGAGATCATTCGTTACCATGTGCCACCTTTTAGGGCAATTAAACCTGACCTTGGGGTTACCTAGCTGAACACTCACTGACCTAGGGCACTTCCTCTGAATATGAATAGGTTGTAATACAAATACAGTCCAAAAACAGCATGGCTCCTGGCAGAGATAATGCCTGGGTTAAATGGGACTGCAAGTCTGATATAAGCCTCATATGCCACCAGAATATGTAGGCTATTGATTAAGAACATTCTCTGTCGGGGTTAACCTGGATTGTTTTCCTTTTTAAAGGCAACATCTGGAGTCTATCCTTTCTAACCCCCTCACTACTCAACCCTTGCAACCCTACTCACAAAATAAAAGGGAACATAGAACCTGGGCTGGGCCAGATTCCTTCAGAGATTTTGTGCCAGAAAACGTTATATTAATATTTTTCTCAGTTTCTGATACCAAGCAAAGCCCTGAACCCCCACTCCTGCTTCTGTCTAGGCATACACACATATCCACATGCACACACGCCTCTCTTATGCTCTGAAGTTATTTCTTTGTACTTTCACATTTTAGGTAGTTGTTTCTATGGCTTAAATGGATAGCACCTGTGTGCCAGATTTATAGCCTTTTGATCTCCACATATTTATTAGACGATTAGTTCCCATTGTATATTGCGGGAGAATAGTCTCCTTGGATACCCTGGAAAGCTGGCCAACTCACCATCTCTGTTTCCGTTTGACCCGATCTGGCAGTCTAAATAAACCATCTCTACTTTAAAAAGGAGAAAGTGGAGGCAAGGGCAAGTAAAGATGGGAGCCGGTCATTATAGAATGAAATGGAAAACAATAACTGTCAGCATCCCATTAAAAGGGCAGAATATAATCATACACAGAGCAAAGAATATAGTTTATGTTGTTTGTCCACAAACTGTGGGGTGTATTTGTACAATGTGTAGTGTATTCCCCTACCACTACTAACTATGGCTACTACGGCTAACTCCTACCAGTTCTGAGAAATTCCAGAGCATGTTTATTTCATTCTTCCTAAAAGCATTAAGTCAAGGGGAAACCATGACACATGGAATCCTTTAGCATGGCAGTGCGCCTTATCTTAATAGATGTGGGCCTGAAATCTAATCCCTCTAGTGACCTACTTGAGAAATGCCTGGGACCCACCTGTTTTTTAAAAGCTGTCTTCTGAGAAACCGTACATGGATTACTAATAGCAGACAATTTGTGGCAGCTCTCTTTTAGTAACATATATGGGAAACAACATCTAGCTGTGCTGGTCTGGGAACAAAAGGCCTTCTAGACTGAATGCACAGTAGTGGTCTAGCAGGCAGATGTATTCCGTTTAATATGGCAATAGCTGCCACAGATGAAATAATCAGTATTCTAGAAATGAAGAGGTGGGTGGGTTGCTGTGTATTTCAGAATGCTTTCTTGCTTGGAAGCTCTGTGCCTTAATAATACTTGTACAGGGATGCAAGTGCTGTATTTCATGACTGGCACTTGCCTTGGGATGTTCTAAAATGGCTTTCTTGCCACTGCTCGGCCACTCCTGCTCTCAAGTCCCTTCATTCCGAGGGACCTTGTATGTTTGGGTTTAGGGAACGTCTTCTTCAGACATTATGTGGAAGCAGTAAGAGCAGGGAAAACATCATCTGTGCATCTGTTTTCCTGTGCTTCTGGTATAATGTCCAAAAAGGGAACTCACACATCCCAAGACAAGCAGAGAAGGGATTTTGAAATCCCCTCCCAAAAAAAATTAAGAAGGCACATTGTTGCTTTTTAAAATCTTAAATCCTTTATTCTTGACATGTTTCAAGGTTACCCTTGCCCTTAACATCTGAATCAGGTGGGCTAGTGTAAGTGCTGAAGCAGTTCCTGGAAGGGGTTGGATGAGGGCCAATAAACTGCAGCTGAATCCCAACAGGACAAAGGTGCTGTGGTTCAGGGTGAAGGCATTGTACCACTTCTGGGTTGGATTGCACTCCCCATGAAGGAGCAAGTGTGGCGGAATGACAGGCAGAAGCCTGGGGAGGGGCCAACCTGAACATTCCAGAGGCTCTGATTGGTTGAAGCAGAGAGCATAGAACCCCAGGGAGTTGGCAGTTAAGGGGAGTCGATTGTCAGTTGGGGAGAGAGTGGGTTGGAGTGAGAGAGGGAGTGGGAGGTTAATAGAGTAGGTAGGGAAAGGTGGTGCTGAAGAGAAGAGTTCAGACAGGAAATCTAGTACTAAGTTGTGAGAAAGCAAACGTGGAGGTGTTAGTAGAGAACAGTTCACAGGAGTTTCCGCTTAGGGGGTGAAGGACCTTCTGTTCTGTCTGAGGAAGAAGGTGAAGCTCTGGACTAGTGAGAGGGACAGTTAAGTTCCCTGGTCTGATACTGTAACTTCAAGTAACCAAGCCAAGTTGATACAAAGAGCACTGTATAACATCTGCCTGCCTTTAACCTGAATCTAAGTAAAGAACAAGTTTGAATTAACTGTTGAAAATCCAAGTTATCTGTGCCTGAGTTGAGTATCAGTTTAGAGACTTTGTTAGAACAATAAATCAATCTTTTTATTCAAAGTTCTAAGTTGTCCAGAGTCTGACTGGTGGACAGGAAGGTAAGAAGGGAATTAACGGAGGGGCACCCTACTTCAAGGAATCAAATAAAACAAACTGCTCTTAATAAAGACAAACAAACGTGGGTGAAGAGCTACATAGAAGGCCTAACTAAGACATATCATCGGCTAACGCAGCTTAAGAAGACAGCTTAAAGTCTGAAGTGACCAATACAAGGTGGCACTTGGTGAGAGCGAAGTACACATTGAGGGTGTGGGCTTCGGAGTAAGGGATGCCGTCCGCTACAGCAAGTTTGCAGTCTGGGGGTGCTCCATGATCCAGTTTTGTCACTAGAGGCCCAACTGTATCAGTGGCATGGACTGCCTTTAACTAGCTGAGGCTAGAACACCAACTTTCCTGGACAGGAATAGCATGGCCACAGTCATCCACGCTCTGCTAAACTCTTAGTTAGACAACTGCAGTTAGACAACTGGACAGACCGGCCCACAAAAGTGCCTCAGGCAAGGCAAATTGTGCATATGAAAGGCTTTTGTCTTACTAAATGTTTTCTCCAGGTTGTTAGGATCAAAATAAGAATGGATTTCAGGACAGGTTTCAGCTACTTAAGGTAACTAAAGACATAATCTTTCCTTAATCCAGGCAATCTGCATAAGAAAAGCCTGGCCCAGTGCTAGTCAATTAGCATTTGAAAAGCCTGAAAAAGGCCTGAGGCCTGTAAACTTTAACTGAGCCACTACTAATAGACAGAGTGAGCATGGCAAAAGCAGTCCATTGTTACTTTTTAAAATGTTGTTGTTGTTGTTGTTGTTGTTGTTGTATTCTTATTCCCAGGGAGTTGTACTTATGGGATTTTCTGCCTCAGATGCCAAAATAAGTTGGCCAGCCTTGGATAATATGAACTTTGACTTGGAGATGTGGGGCACCATTTGCTGTTCTGCCCCAGGCAGCAAAATGTCTTGGTCTAGCCCTGTAAACCCACTGATTTCAATCACACTTTGGTAGCAATCATGTATAAAGAGATATTTCCAATTCATTGTTTTAATCCCAAATTTTACACACAGATACAAAGTGAGAGAATTTTGTCAGGTAATGCATTCCATCATTTGGCAACTGGCAGTGTGAATGTTCAAAAAGTCTAGTACAGTCATGCCTTGGATTGAGAGCATAATTCGTTCCGGAAACGTGCTTGTAATCCAAAACACTCTTATATCAAAATGAAATCCCCCCAAAAAAAATTTGTACAGAGATTTTTAATTTAAGCCGTACTACAGCACTTGTATTGCAAGACGTCGCTTGTATATCAAGTAAAAAATAAATAAATAAATATTTAAAAAAATGCTTGTCTTGCAAAACGCTCTCAAACCAAGTTACTTGCAATCCAAGGTATTACTGTACTGAATGTTCACCTGGAATCTATTTAACTGGCTCCTAGATCCTTGTGCTCTCTTAAACATTGTGTTAGAAGAAACAGATTACTTTTCAGTCTGTTTTTAATTTTTTTTTAAATTTTGCTTTAAAGTGGTACAGTAATCTACATTTTGATAAATTGCCACCAGTGTCCTTTGTGTGTCTGGCTTGCCAACTGGGAGGAAGTAAAAATGAGAAGGATTTCTGACATTATAAATTGATCATTATTCATATAGCTAGTCAGTCTGAACTAAACCCTTCTGGTTAAAAAAAGAAAGAACTTTAGGGGGAAAGTCAGTCAGCCTGAATCAGTCAAAAGTTTTATTTCAAATCAAAAGAAATTACTTCTAAAATATTTTTGTAGTTCAGACAATTATGGATACTAAATACTCAAAATATAACAACATCAGGGGTTTCAGCCAAATCTAAAGCCACATTCAAACATTAAGGCAAATTAGATTTCTAGTGTGCACACACAAAATATCATACAGACCCAAGTAAACTAGCAAGTGTTTATGTTGCAATTGCTTGTGCATTAATATTTACACTGCCATCCAATCTCATCAGGATTACTAACATTTTTGCAGAAATTAGCAATCATCTAAACTGGATTTTTGTTTTGTTTTGGATGGGTTACATTTCAAGATCTGAAACTGGAAATGTGTTTGTTTTGACATTGGTTTCATAATATGTCCAGTGATAATGTCTCTCATAATTTGATATTTATTTTTTTAATGCTTCATTTCTACCTCTCTTGTAGTGTTAAAATTCATTTTCTCAAATGGTTAATTTTAAAATAGACTCCGATAGACAAGTAAGAGCCAGGCCCCACAAAGGAAGAATTCAGAGCAGGGGTGGGCAGAAGGTAGATCTCCAGATGTTTGGGACTTCACCTCCCAGAAGCTCCTGCCAGTATGGCCAATGGGCAGGAATGCTGCAAGCTGAAGTCCAAAACATAAGGAGATCTACCTTCTGCCCACCTCTGTTTTAAAGGGTTGATACACTTGCATGGTCCAGGCTCTACAACTATAACAACAATCATGTTAATATAAATTATATGAAAACATTCTTTCATTGACAGAGCATACCTTTTGCATGAAAACATCCCTGGTAACCCCAGGTATTTCCAGCTGGGAATTGGAAAGACCCCTCTCTGAAACTTGGATTGCTGCTGTCAGCCAGTATGGGGATACTGAGCTAGAAGGACCAATGGTCTGACCCAGTATAAGATGGCTCCCTATGTTCCTTCCGAAAGAAATGGACTTGAAGACACCCCCTCTGATGCTGGCATGAAAGAACAAATGCACCCAGCTTTGACTTGAACTGATTACGTCGCATTGGAACCAGGATCTGCCTTCTGCGAGAGAAAGAGCTCCTTTCATGGAAGATCCTTCTGCCTGATTTTGGGGGATTCACCCTCCCCACTCACACCACAACTCAACCCCTTCAGCATGGTCTCCTAACTCTCTGAAGCTGAGCCACAATGACTATCTGCCTCCAGTGTGATATAGTTGTAATGAGGGTGATTGTAATTAGGTGAGGTATTAAATGAGGCAGCATTGTTACAAATTGCTGGAATTATGGGGTGAGATACAGACTGAGACTCACTCAAAACCTAAATGCAATTTCTGGAAAATAATAATAATAATAATAATAATAATAATAATAATAATAAATGTTTATTTATAATGCCCCTTATACCAAAGGGCGGGACAAATAACATATACAGTAAACATAACAATACAATAAAATAACCAACACCAACCACTTACTATGCAATATCAAATCCCAGCAACCACCACATTAGCCCAACCACTCATTCTGGCTGACTAAAAAGATAAGTCTTTAATCCTGTTCGAAAGCGGGAAAGATCCTCCTCCAATCGGAGGTCCATGGGAAGCCTGTTCCACAAAAGTGGAACCAGGTCCTGAAAGGTTCGCAGCCTTGACAAAGCAGAGCGTGTCGGTGGGACCGTTAATAATCCCTGGCCCACTGATCTTAAATTCCTACCAGGAACATACCAGGAAAGCCTAGATGATAAGTAATGAGGGACATTAGAGCGCAAAGCCTTGAAGGCAAGAACCAATAATTTAAATTGGGCCCTAGTCCGAATGGGTAGCCAATGAAGATTCCTATGGGCCATAGTAATATGGGAGTATCGGGGCAAGTTCAGAACAACATGAACAGCGCTGTTCTGAACCAGAACCAGTGGAAGAAGCACAGAAGAGGGCAAGCCAGCTATTAAGCTATTACAATAGTCCAAGCGGGATACCACCAAAGCCTGAACAAGCAGATGGGCTGTTTCAGGAGACAAAAACTTGCGAATCCTGCGAATGTTCAAAAGGTGAAAATTACATGCCTTAGCAGTCCTATTAATAAAAGGACGCAAGGACAAACGATCATCCAGCAAAACACCAAGGCTCTTGGCAGCTGAAACCGGGGCCACCACTGAGCCCTGGATATGCAAAGAAGGACATAATAAGGGAGCTGACACACGATCAGGTTGAAATACCAGAATTTCAGTCTTATCCATGTTCAATTTCAGATGATGTGCGGTCATCCATGAGGAAACGCCTGACAGGCATTCCGTCATGGACTGCCACACTGCAGTATCAATGGATGCAAAGCTTCGATATATCTGTGTATCATCTGCATAGGTGTGATACTGAAAACCCTGATCAGAAACCAAACGTCCAAGAGGACAAGTATACAATGAAAAAAGAAGAGGACCCAAGACTGAACCCTGTGGAACCCTGTGGAACCCTGTGGAACTCTCACTAAAAACATCTGAAACTGAACCCTGAAACAAAACAGAACAAGAGCGATTAGAAAGGAAGGAACCAAACCAAGATAAAGCATTGCCCTTGATTCCCAGTGATGCCAACCTTGAAAGCAGAATATGGTGGTCTCAAGTGTGTCAAAAGCTGCCATAAGATCCAGCAGAATCAACACAGATGTTTGATGCTGAGCTTTCGCCACTAAGATATCATTCATCACATAAGTTAAGGCTGTTTCTGTGGAATGGCCTGAACGAAACCCTGATTGAAAAGAATCTAGGAGATTAAATCTAATTAAATAAGTCATCAATTGGGAGAGAACTACTCTTTCTAAAATCTTAGAAAGAAAAGGAAGAAGTGAAATAGGGTGGTAATTAACACAAGCTGAAGGGTCTAAATTAGGATTTTTTAACAAGGGGCTTGAAACATTCCAGAAAGATACCCAGTGAAACTGAAGAATTCACCAGATAAGTTATATGAGGCAAAAACAAAGGTAAAAGCATCAAATAAAGAAATACCTTTATTTAGGAACACCTTTATTTAGACAAATACAGTGAGTTTTAGTCCATACACACTGGTCACATTTATTCAGATAGTTACCACTCTTGGGGCAATGAAACCTAGTGGCCAACCTGGGTTGTGTACTTAGAAGCAGGAGGTGTACTAGCTTGCTAGCTGCTTCAGTGGTGTCCGTATCTTCCTCAGTTCTGCTGACTTTGGTGTATCTTAAATTTGGTGTATCTTTCCCAAGTCTTTGCACAATGTGGGAAAAAAACACATGTCTTTTAACTATGTGTCTTGGTTGTACATTAATTGGGTTCATCTGATCTTTTTTGGAAATTCCTCTGTGATGCTAAAGGACATCACCTTTCCCTCATAAGCCTTGACAGCCACTTTACATGCTGGCAACATACGAACCCTTGCCTTAGGCTTTAGGCTTATCTTGGAAGTCTCTTTGTCCAGGGCTTTTCTCTTCCAAACTCCATGAATTAACTGCATCCATGAACTAACTTTGCACATTTCTTTTGGTAACTTTGGACTAATGATCAAACTATCAGTGCTGGCAGGGAAAAAGGCTTATCTCCAATCAGCTTATCTTTGGAGGTTCCCCATTTCAGAAAAGTAAGCTTCTTTCAGAAAATGGAACTGTTGTCCAAATGAGTAGAACAAATGTACCTGTCTGTTCTGGGTAAATTGGTTGAAAGTGTTATTAAAGATAAAATTATCAAGCATCAAGAATGACAAGTCTTGCTGATGAAGAATCAACATGGCTTCTGCAAAGGTTAGTCCTAGTCTTAGTCTTCTGCAAAGGTTAGTCTTAGACTTCGTTTTAGAGTTCCTTGAGAATATAAACAAGCATGTGGATAGGGCTGATCTGGAAGATATTGCTTACTTGGACTTTCAAAAGGCTTTTAACAAAGTCCCTCACCAAGGGCACCTAAGCAAACTCAGCACTGTTTAAGGAACAGAAAGCAGAGAGTAGGAATAAATTGTCAGTTCTTGCAATGGAGGGAAGTAAACAGTGGGGTCTCTCAAGGAGCTGTATTGAGACTGGTGCTTTTTAACATGTTCATAGATCTGGAGTTAGAGATGAGCAGTAAGGTGGCCATGTTTATCGATGACACCAAATTATTTTGTGTGGTTAAAACACAAAGGGACAGTGAACAGCTTGAAAACGATACCTCCAAACTGGGGGAAATAGGCATTAAAATGACAAAAGTGGTTCAGTGTAAATATGTGTGAAGTGATGCACATTGCGGCAAAATATCCTAACTTCACATTATGATGATGGAGTCTGGGCTAGTGGTTTCTTACCAGGAAAGGGATATTGGGCGTGTGATAGCTCTGTGAAAACAACCCAGTGTTCAGTGGCCAGAGTATCTAAAGAAACATCTCCTCCCAGGTGTCTTTGGGAATTTGCCAGCAGGGTATGAAGCTGAGAGCCATCTCCTATTAGTTTGTTTCCAGCATTTGGCTCTCAGAGGTCGACTACACATGAAGGTTCCAATTCGCTATCAAGATTGACATCATCATCATCATCATCATCATCATCATCTATTTCTATCCTGCTTTCTATTCCAAAAGGGAACCCAAAGCATTTAACAGCATCATACAGAATATAATACTATCAAAGATATCAAAAGACAACATAGGTAATACCATTAGCTAAATGGAACCTCTATGTGGAGAGGCAGGAGGGATATGCCCATCAAGCATGGTTAATTATTTTTTATAGGTATAACCCCCATGAATCTGCCAGCGTCGCACTGGGACTGGAGAGACTGAGGTTCAAATCCCACTCAGCAATGAAGCTCACTGGGTGATTTTGGGCCAGTCACTTTCTCTCAGCCTACACAAGATTGTTGCGAGGGTAAAATGGGAGGAAGAACCTTGTATGTTAGCTTGAGCTCCTGAATGATTAAATAATGGGCAGTATCCAAGGGGGAACTTACGTCCCCACCAATTCTGTTGTGCAACCGGCGGCTCCTGCCAATTCTGTTGTGCAAGCAGTGGGTCTTGCCAATTCCGATGCAGCCCCGGAATGAGTAGAAACACTCATTTCTGGATTGGGACAGGTCAGCAGAGCTCCCTTATGCGAACTGCGCTGACCTGCCCTGTTCCAGAAATGATAATTTTTGCTCATTTCTGCTTGCCCCCAGAAGCGATAAATCTCTGTTCTATGAGCAGTGGATGCTGTTTCTGGAAGGGAATCGGCGGGCTACAACAGAATCAGGGGGGAAGCACCCTGTTCGATACCACTCAATGTAATAGTCCCCTTATAAAGCTACCTAAGCCAATGACCATCACCACATCTTGTGGCAGTGATTTCCACAGCATATTTATTTGTAATGTTCATGAATAAAGTTCTGTACTTGGCAGTAATGTCATGACTGTTACAGTTCTATATCACACCGTAAATATTCATTTCAGCAAGCTGCGATCTAGCCATAAGAATAGTGACAAAGTGACAGCCCAGAATGGGCCAAATAAGACAAATCTGTCAACTGTCTAATGGCTAAGTTACAAATTGCCAAATATATTATATTCTGCTTTTAAGAGACCCACCATGCATTAGACAAAACATTAGAACTATCAGACAAAATAGTGGTGCAAAACTTACATTTCCCTTGCACAATATCTGTTTTCACTGTTGCTCTTAAACTGACAACTCCTTTTAGTTTGCTGCCTGAAAAATGAAGATTATTTCTCTCAGCACTGAAGCCAGGATATGGCGCTTCAGTAAATCAAATCAGTCACAACATGCACAGCTCTGCACCAGTTTGATAACATCGAGCCATTCGGCTTTCAAAATACCTGCTAACAAGCCAGCAACAGGAAGTTGTTGAACCATTGAGTGAAAGACTGATAGAATCACAGAGGGCTGTTCATAAAAGACGAAATAAATTATTCTTAAAAACATGACTCTTTTCTAAGCGGTATTTCACTAACTATACATATGAAGCCTTTGTTTCAAAACTGGAACACAGTGTTTAAATCATTCTGAAATTATAGCCTGAATCTGAAAGGTTTAACCCATAGTACTGCTGAGCCTTTCAACAATAGAGTCTCTAGGTTTTTTTTTTTTAAAGGTGGGGAGGCCTTTATGGCTGCATGTTGACATACAGTTATTTCAGGCATTAAGAACAACAGGAAATGATAACTTCGTGCTGACTGTTCTGAACTTTTAGACACTTACTGCTGAATAAATTTCTGAGTTATCCTTTCCACAATCTGCTAAATATATGCTATTATTTTGCAAAGGAATTTAGCTTAAATTAACGGTAAGTTAAGAGTAATTCATTCAGTGTGCCCTGTTTAAAATGTTACACAAAGATAATATCACAAAAGTTTGACTGTTATTCTTCAAGAGCTGTATCGGAGGGCTCTCTCTCTCTCTCCCACCCACCCACCCACAGCAAGCAATGCAAATAGCAAAATGACTTCAAAAGCTGTTTGGGTGCATTGCGCTGGGATCTATGACCCAGTGGTACTAGTTTTTATTTTGTATTTAACTTTAAATATATTTTTATTGTTTTCCCAACATTTTCAGAACATTTAAGAGTAAACAGAACAAAAAGAAAAAAAAGATAATATAAATGTTATGTTTTTTTTAAACAAAGAGGAGAAATAAATATTGTTGCATACATCATAGAAATGTCATATATTTTGTTGTTTAGTCAGAGGAATTACATTACATCTTGGTACAAAGTTGTGCTTATGGTACAAAAATCATTTAATTGGATCCTTCCAAAAGGATTTCTGAGATCCTGGTGGTTTAGCCTCTGGTAAACTACTATCAATAAGGACTATCAGTGGATACCATATTTCAATAAATTGATCACATGCAGAAGTTCCTTTCATTAGCTTACTGCGCCCATTTCCAAATCTTTGAAAACCTGCTTGAGGTAGTAAACACTGAGTGGGAATCAGATAGAGAAAAAGAGTTAAAAGCAAGCACATTTTTTAAAGTGTTTGAAATGTTTGATACAAAATATCCATTGCTGTTGGATTTTCCACTGTAATGAGGAAACTTTTGTGAGTAAAGTGGCCGCATGTCCTACTTTACAAAGGACAGACCTCTGTTCGAAGGTCTATCAGAGGACAGTCCTCTATTTGATGGCACCTTCTATTTAAAGGGCTGTCTAGTCCAAGACCATTTTAAAGATAAAGGACCGTAAGAAGAGAGAGGGGAGGGTTCAAGTTGCCCATCAGCAGTCACCTGGGCAACAGACCGAGCAGCCGCACAAGACACCTGGTCACAGTCTTCCCTGCTATGGTGAGATGCACTGTACTTCTATTTAAATTATAGTAATTATGGAGAAAAAGCCTAATTGCCCATCACCCCTGAATGCTGGTATATCTTGTTCCTCCCTGTTCTCCCATCCCCTCTGGCTCTGCATAAGCCTGTCTGCATAATTCCTACCCTGGGCCAGGAAGACATAGCCATGACAGGTCACATCTGCATTTCACACAAAGGGCCCATTTACAATTTACCCGAGGGGGTGCAAAACGTCTTGCAGTCTCAAAGAGCTGCAAGATGCTCCCTAGGAACACCCATCTGGTGCCACCCCTCTGCGGGCGAGAATCCACCTGGTGAATCACCTGGGACTGGGAGGGGTCTGGAGAAGGGGTCTGGGCAAACCTCTGACCGTCAAGGTTGTCGGAAGCTGGTGCACACCCTGCACGGATCAAGCCCCTGACTTTGGTCAGCAAGCAGCCCTCCAGCCCCGGGCGCAGCGCCGGTGACCGTCCGCAGGAGAGACGGAGACTAGTAAGTTAGGTTCTCTGGTGTTCTGTGACTTTGTGCCAAGCAAGCCTGTTACATAGCCTATCCTACGCTCAATTGATCCCCATTGTGACTCATCTGTTTATGTTGTGAAATTCCTGTAGTTTATTAGTTCCGCTCCATTAAAAGTGTTGTAAACAAACGTAAATTCCTTGTTTAATTTGTTTCCGTGTCAATTCAGGTCGCGGTTGGATTTAGCTTCAGTTAGAGCCGCAAGGGAAGGGTTTCCTCCGTGCTGGTTAACCCTTTCCATCCCGAACTCGCGCAAAAGACCTGCGGAGGTCCTTCACAGTAATTGTTTCTAAATTGTTTCTAAATTTGTTTCTAATATATAAAAATTAGCACATGCATATCTGTCTTTTAGTGCTCTTTTTTGGTGATGCGTTATGTGGCCACCCTATCTGTGAGGGGGTTCCTGTTTCTTGTTGTTCCACTTCTTTTGTAGCATTCAAAAAAAGAATTTGCTGCAGAGTCTGTCGAAAGCACAACGCCGTGCTTTCTTTTTCCACGTCAGAGAAGGCGTATGAAACATGAAGAGGCAGTGTTGTGTAGCAGTGGTTCGAGTGCTGGACTAGGACTGGGGAGACCTAGTATTCAAATCCCCACCCAGCCATGAAGCTCACTGGGTGACCTCAGCCAGTAACGATCTCTCAACCTAACCTACCTTACATGGCTGTTGTGAGGATAAAAGGGGTGTGGCGAGCTTTTGGATTTTGTTCAGCACACTGAGAGCACTTGTGCTGAAGGATGGGGGTACAAGCAGCTTAAATCAATAAAAAGAAAGGGTTCACACATGTATCCTGTTTCTGCACTTGTTCCAATGCATGAACTTTAAGAACTTGTATTGGAACGTTAAAAAAAATGCCAAGGCTGCATTTACATAGAGAAAGAAATCTAGGGCTATGATGGATCACAGGGGAAGTTTGAGCAACACCACTGAGCTTGGGAGTGCTGGACAGATTTGATTATCAGCCGCGTCCATTATCCCAACATTTCAACAGCCTTTTATGTTAAAATGTGAGAGTTCAGGAAAGATGGGTGGGGAGGGGGGTTGTGACCAGGATTTATTTTTGGCGTCCTATTAGTTCTGAGTCTCTTGGATCCGGGTGACATGAAGACAGATGGGATGGGGTGGAGAATGCGACATGTCATCATTGCTAACCAGTGTGCAGGGCTCGGGAATGCGTCTTCCATTGGCCATAACAAAAGCTGACAGGACAAAGAATGCGGGGTACTCTGAAACCGCACCACGGTGTGCTCGGATGAGGTGCTAACAGTTCTGAGAATTCCACTTACTATCACATCTTTCTAGTCTGTTAGGAACCATTCAGGCATATAAGTTCCTTCATTTTCTTTGGTAACGTTGTTATGCCTAAAGTTGCCACGGAATGCAGTTGTGGGTCTTTCAGTCAACCCTTGTTGCAAAGTTTAAGGTGCGGGACAAGCTGGTATCTTTCACCTTTTTCATTTTGGAAAAAAGAATCAGAGCCATTAACTAAGTAACGTGCCTGAAATTAGAACATATTTGGAGCAACCTCACTCCTTCTCTTAACAACAGGTTCCTTTCATTGCTCCGGCATGTCAGTGATTATTCTAATGCTGATGCTTGATGTGTAGGAAGGAATAATGACGGCAGGTACCCGCTGGAGGCAATGGCTTTCTTTAAGCTGGCCTCCAATTAATTATGCTCAGCGGGTTCAAAGGTCAAAAGCATGGACTTCTGTGATTGGGCACCTTGCACAGAGTGCATGATCCTCAGAGGAGCAGTTGACATCTTTGATTTTTCCCACACACAAACTGTTGGTACAAGATGTAATCTATAGTATGAAAGGGCTGGGCAGGGTGATTGGGACAGCTCCTCCCCGAGGGCTAGAACTGCTACCCTAATCGTAATGTTGTAATGTTCGTTTTCCTTGGCCTCAGGACAGGTGAGGTGTCAGGCTACAAAGAGGCACACATGGAAATGAATAGGATTAAGCCGTCTTGATTACAAATATATCACTGCTATAATGATAGTGTGTTTTAATGTGGGGCAGCTGGGGGGGGGAAGTGGGAAAGAGAAATGAAATCATAGTTAGTGTTAAACAGTTCCATTCACAAAAAAATTAACTAGATCACATAGGAAAATATTTTTCTATTTATTTCTCTCTGTTTTGAAAATGTGGCCTGGCTTTTGCACGCCCCATTTCCTTTGCAGGCCTTTTGGTTTCTTTCTTTCTTATTTTACAAATAAATATATTTCTTATTTATATATTTAAAGTCTATTGGAATCAATGGCAAGATTCACGGGTTCCACAGTAATCGTATTTTCTTACTGGCTCAAGATGTTGAGTTTTACTGGATGCCAAGCATTATCCCGGCTGTTTGACAGTGGAATAGACTGTCTTGTGGGAGGTGGATGTAAAATACCTTTACTAGATGTATTTAAGCAGAGGCTGGCTGGCCCTCTGGGAGGAATGTTGTTGTTACATCCTGGATTGCAGATCTTGCATTGAGCAGACGGTTGGACTAGAACTCCACGCTCACTTCCAACTCTATGATTCTTTATTTAAAATGCATTATTTTATTTATTGTAAAATAGATACATTTCATTTCATTTATTGCATTCCTATACCGTCCAATAGCCGAGGCTCTCTGGGCGGTTTACAAAGATTAAAACCTTAAAAATACATTATGAGCACAATCCTATGGCTGCTAGACAGAGTCCATATGATATTTGTAAGAAGACCAAAACACTGGTTTATGAAGCCATTGTATTGCCAACTTTATTGTATGCCTGCGAAACATGGACTATCTATAAACGTCACTTCCACCTCCTTGAAAGATTTCATCAACGTTGCCTCCGGAAAATCCTGCAAATTACTTGGGAAGATAGGCGAACAAATGTCAGTGTGCTGGAAGAAGCAAAGACTACTAGCGTTGAAAAAATGATCCTTCAACGCCAACTTCAGTGGACCGGTCATGTTGTTCGAATGCCTGACTGCCGTCTCCCAAAGCAGTTATTTTATTCCCAATTCAAGGATGGAAAGCGGAATATCGGTGGTCAATATAAGAGGTTTAAAGATGCTCATAAGGCTAATCTAAAAAAAAATGCAATATAAGCATCGAAAACTGGGAAGCTCTGGCCCATGAACGATCTAAATGGAGGTTGGCCCTTCACAAAAGTTCCATGGACTTTGAAGAAGCCCGAGTGCAAGGTGAAAGGGAGAAACGTGCTAAACGTGCTAGAATTGGCCTCCACAGTCACTTACGGACCCATCGCTAGAGTCTACACAATCTTCCTTTAGAATTTCCTCCTTTTATCCTGGAAGACAATCTTACTCGGTCACGAGTGATCGCCTGATGATGATGAGGAAAAGTTGGAGTCCCAGCTCTGACCTCAGAAATGTGCTCCAAGGCTGGAACTGGGACTCCAAATTTGGACACACACCCCCTTGCAGCTGGTGCGGAAAGAATGTAGTATCCTGGCGGCGCCTCTGTCTCCCTTCCTCATGCTCCAAGGCAAAAGACTTAGATGGCTGAAATCGGCTGTCGTCGTCTTTTGCAGGGCGGGAGAAATGCAGAGGCAACCTTCGTCTCTGTGCTCCTTCCACCCTCCATAGGATGCCCATAATCCTCCAAGTTCGAAGGGCTATGGGCAGCCACATTGGATTGTGCTGTATAAAAAACATATACATACAAACATATAAACATATGACACAGAGAGAGACACACATATATCAAAAAAACAATTTTTAAAAATCAACAAGAAAAAAGTGCAAGACCTGATTAAAAACTTCATCCATACGCTGCCAAATGCCTGAGAGAAGAAGGCCCTAACCTGGCGCCAAAAAGATAACAATGTTGGCACCCGGTGGGCTCATTGGGGAGATCATTCCAGAATTGGGGGCCACCACTGAGAAGGCCCTCTTCCTTGTTGCTGCCTTCCAAGCCTCCCTCAGAGGAGGCACCTGGAGGAGAGCCTTAGAGGATGAATGGAGTAGGTTCATTCATTTATAAAGTCTAAAATGTTTAGGGACTAGGATACCAGTTTGATAAATTATAGTTTTCTCTAATGTTAACATTTTGGTGACTTTGGGCACCAACAATAATGTGTGACTACAGTGACCAGGATGTAGGCCACTGAGATAATGATGGGATTTTGCACTTGACCATCATGGCTTCATCCGTTCATTTGGATCAGCAAGGTCTGCATCAACTGAAGACAACGTAAGCTGCTTGGTGGCATGAAGGTGCATCCCAATGAAGCTCTCCTTGGAAATACTTGCTCATGGCCATTGATCACTGTATTTGCATTTGGGAAAGACATTCTTCCAAGCTTCTCTCCCTGTAGGTTGTGACCTCACTTGCTTGAGTTATCTAAGGCAAAGGTGGGCAAGTTGTGGCCCTCCAGATGTTTTGGCTTCTCCCATCACCCCCCCTTTTTTTAACCTTAGTATAATTATTATCGAATTGCTTATGGTTATCTGTAATTATTTCTATTGTATTTTTTTGAATGTTATATTTAGTGTTTTTTGATATTTTGTAAATTATATTTACTGTTCTTTGATATTTTGTAAATTTATTTTTTGAATATTATATTTAGTGTTCTTTGATGTTTTGTAAATTATATCTACTGTTATTTATTTGTTATGTTGTGAGCTACTTTGGGCACATTTTTTTGTGGGAAAGTGGCATACAAATAGATGATGATGATGATGATGATGATGATGATGATGATGATCCCTAGCCAGCTGGCCAATGGTGAGGGATGATGGGAGTTGTAGGTCAAAACAACTGGAAGGCCATAACTTGCCAACCCCTGATCTAAGCAATTGCTCTCTGAAGCACAGGTTATCTCTGCATGTGGCCTTCTATGGTCTTGACTGATCTACATTAGAGCGTATGTAAATAACTCTGCTTTGTAGCACAGGGCATCACCACTTTGCTTATTAATTGATTCCAGCTCTATGAACTGCATTTAGTCTGCAACTTGTTCATTAGGATGATTTACAACAACAACAACAACAATAATGACGACGATGATGATGATGGCGGCATCTGATTGTATACTCCTTTTCACAATTTGTATGCACCAATGAAATACATTGTGTGTGCCCAGTAAAATGAATATAGCCTGTATTTTTGGACTAAGACAAAATGGAGATGTATTAGCCCTTTCATATTGCTCATGGATCTGAACTGATGGTATTCCAAGCGAGTTAAAAGGCTTATGATAGTGTATTCAGTAACACGTTATAGAGGTGCTAATTCTCAACAGGTTGTGATAATCATTTATTGTCTGGACAATGTACTACACTATAAATATCTTATTAAATCTAAATTAAGTCCACACTTGGGAGTATAAATGTGTTACAGAAATTTACAGGGGATCTTGGCAGAATTTCGTTTAGGAACTGTGGAAAACGCTACACAGTACTGATTTCAAAATGGGCATCAATATATGCCAGTTTTGTGTTACTGCTAGAAAAGGTGTATTGCACGGAAGTCAGTGTATTTTTCTTTCCTTTTAAGTGTTCACAATTGACAGCTTCCAAATGTTGATATAAAGAGGGCAGGGAGCAGACAGATGTCACTTACAGCCTTCCTATTGACAGGATGAACAATATGACCCAACTTCTGGGTATCCCCATGACCTTAGGAAATCGGACCAGTCCTGCAGCCGCCCTTAGGCATCCTAAACGGGGAGTGTGTGTGACTGACAACCAATCTCCATAGTGAACTGTTCTCCCCATCTCCAAATCCTCCAAAGGGGGCAGACTAACTGATTACCTGCAAACAGCCATCGTGCCTGACTCCAAAGTACCCTCTTACCTTGGGGCAGACACAGACCTGGCTTATTGACCTTCCTTCATGAGTTCTTAGCCCAACTTGTGGCCCAAGATCATGCTCCACTCTTGCTGCGGCAGGGATATATAGCTCAGTGATAGAGCCCCTGCTTTGCATCATGCATGCAGAAGGTCCCAGGTTCAATCCCTGGCTGGCATCTCTAGGTTGAGACAAAAAACTCCTCTTTGAAACCTTGGAAAGCTGCTGCCAGTCAGTGTGGTTAGATGGACCAAACGTCTGACTCAGCATGAGGCAGCTTCTTATGCTCCAAGACTTCAGTCCATAGGATCTTGACCATTGAGAACTGCACTGTGCACAGATCTGTTCAGGTGGCACCGGTAAGGCTGATGCATTTTGTGTTGCTTATGTGCTGAAATGTGTAATTACCTGGTTTGGTATACGAATCTGTCCAGCTCATAATGTTTGGCTGTATTACAAATCAAACACAATTTCCTCAGGAATATTCAACTCAGAATATAGAACAAGATTCAGTGCCTTGTATGTTCAGTGGTCTGCAGACTAAGGACCCAAAGCCAACTGCTTTGTAGGTGAATGCACAGAGGTGTTTAAATACTAACTCCTCCCTCTGGATGAAATTTTCATCCCATCTGACTACACAGCCCTTTGTCTAGTGAGTATCTTTACTGTTTGAGTGAATTCTCTTGATCGTTCTTTCCAAATGTTTCCTCCTTCCAGACGAAAAATGCCGTCTTGTTTCTGAGTAAGTTTGTTGGACTCTCTGCTGAGAATGGATCAGTGGGATGGGTACAGGGCAAGTAAAATCAAACTGCAATTCTTCGGAACAATGCAATAATGAACATGTATGTAGCACCATCAGCGCACATATGCCGACATTATGGACTGGAACAGAACTCTTAGAAAGCAGATGAGCTTTCTCTGAATGCTCGCTAAGGAAGCTAGCAAACACTGCTGTGCCAATTCTGAATGTAGCTGAGTGAATTTGTTCACACAGGTTGCGCTCTCTGGGCAGAATCATAATGGCAGCTATTTCCATTTGTATTCAAACAGACAAACGAGTTGCTCCAGTGAATTTCTTGTCATCCAAGCCAAAGGCAGGACACCATGCATGAGTCAGCTGCTGCCCGAGTAGGGGAACTTTGCTAATGACTGTCATGACCATGGTCCAGTGCGATGGGGTTTCAGCACACATGTAGACTAGATAACCTCAGTACCAATTGCAGGTTTCACAAAATATTTGGCAGAAGTTTACATAGGCAAATATTTATACCAAAGCCAACTGTAACTATTTGACTTAATTACTTGCCTATTGAGCAGGGGGTTGGACTCGATGGCCTTGTAGGCCCCTTCCAACTCTATGATCTATGAAACTCTATGAAACTCTATGTCCTTTGCTACATGAGGGCTTATGTTTTTCAGTGATCGATAGAAGAACCTTTCACAGACTGAGAGAAAGAAATGTATTCCTGCAAGTTCATTCACACATTCTGTTGTGGGAAGAACTGAAGTTAACTGTGAAGTTAACAAAAGGAACAAAGGTAGGTTGCACACCCAGCTCTCAGCAGGGATGTTGAAGAGTCCTTGTTTCGAGTCACGAGTCGAGTCACGAGTCTTTGGACCCGAGTCTCGAGTTCGAGCCCGAGTCCTTGGTCCAAAATGGTGACTCACGAGTCACGAGTCACTCCCAAAGCTGACTCCATGAGTCCCTATTAAAATCAATGGGGGTTTTCCCCAACAAAATAAGGCTATTTCAGATGTGTGGCTTAAATAAATTCTAGGCACAAGTGTGCCTTTTTCTTTCAAAACTCTGCAACTGATTTTGGCAAGAACAGACCAGGCAGACAAACCCAAAATAACCAGGCAGGCAGAGAAGGCAGGGAACCCCAAAACAAGCAGGCAGAGGCCTTTGTCTTGGACAATTCAAACTGTGGAACTGGTTAAGAAGAGACCAGGCAGGCAGAGGATGCTGGGAACCCCAAACAGGCAGGCAGAGGCAGCCAAACCCAAAATGTCTGAAAGGTTGCATTTTAGGAAAATGATTTTTAAAAATAAACTTGCTGGACATCCTAAAACCTATCCATGTTGCATTTGAGGAACACGATTTTGGAACTCGAGTCCTTGGTCTCGAGTCCCGAGTCAAGTCTCGAGTCCCATTAAAAATATTGGGACTCGAGTCTGACTCGAGTCAGAGGGGGGACTCAGTCCAACTCACGAGTCGAGTCCTGGAGTCTGAGTCCCCATCCCTGGCTCTCAGTTCTACTCATGCTTTGGTAGAGATTCTGTCCACTCCTAAGGAACAGAGGTTGAGTTACATTTCTAAGCACAGGTGGCTAGGTTGAAAGAAAACAGATCAGCCATGACATTGATTTAAAGGGAAGGCTGCTTTCCTATGAACTACTGTGGTGTGTACTGTACTGTGTGTGTGTGTGTGTGTGTGTGTGTGTGTGTGTACATTCATTATAATGTGAGAATACCCACTGCATATTCATAGTGTCATTCTTTAAAATATTAGCATTTGAATTTTGGAAGTTTAGATCTATTACATATCCTTATTGACAGGAATGAGAGACATTTTTTCTCCTCATCAGTCCACTGCTAAGAGATCTTTCTCTCTTGAAATCACCAGTAAATGTAACCCAGGTGCAGAGGTCTGCACATCACCATAAACAGCTACATTACTGTGTACTTTGCCGAATGTGGGTTCGGCACATTTTGTGGAAGATCTATGACTGGCTGTCCCAACACATTCTTCTTTTTTTAATGATTGGTAGCAGCAGGTAGGTATATGCGGTGGCACTGAAGTAAGGATGTCTCTTTCCCTCATGATGTTTTCCTGATCAACATCTAGGTAGGTGTATTATTCCCCCACCCTCACCCCACAGATATAGCAGCAGGTTTGAATAGAAGGAGGATTTCAATCAGGAGAATGGCATGGCAGAAAGGGGTTACACACTCTTTCCCCCAGCACTGATGCACCAATCAAATTGGCAGCCCTTCTGTGGCTGAATTAAAGTAAAATTAAAAGTATTGGAGATTCAGTCACAGATCGCCCATGTAATGTGTAGTTTGGCCCTTAGAAAACATAGGAAATTGAGTCCAGCCAAAAGTATCAAGCAACCTTGGAAAGAAATTTCTTAAACAAATATGGAGTTCTTCGTTTATTTTTGCATATTTTCCTTCGGAGGCAATGGAATTCCTACAAGCATTTCCACTTGTGTGCAACCTGTATTTAGATCACCACACATGACTTTCACATATGCATATACTTTACTGCCTTTACAAACAGTAAGATAAAATACATGTGCATTTGTCACATGCCACAAGTTGCACAGGAGTTCCTAAGTAAAAGCGCTTTATGTGTATATGCTTTGTTGTATCAGAAGAAACTCAATGTCTTGACAAGAAGAAATCTGGAGCATTTCTCAAGGAATTTCTCACATTGGAAGGGAAAAACAGCTACAACAACCATCAAAAGAGCTCAATGTTTCTGTCACAAAAGAAACTGAATATTAAGAGATGCTGATGTTTGAGCTGCTGTCATTCTAATTGATTAATATTGCTATTGATTCATCCAATAGCTGGTGTACATAATGGGAATATCTCAATCCAGTGGTGGCAGTGCTACCTTGGACAGGTTCAGCTAAAGGTCAAACCAGATGTGGCATCAGGAAATCAGTGATCAGTTATCAAATTGGAAAACAAACAAATATAGATTTCCTGACACCACCTCAGGTTTGGCCTTAAGTAGCTGAAAGGGCATTTTACAAAATTGAAAATAAGCATGGGTTTTGGACTATCACAACAATGTCAGCATTTTTCCCGCTCCCAGCATCTCGAGTGGCTGGGTGGTGGCTGGGTGGCATCTTTTGCACCCAACCCCTGGGGAGAGTGGGAGTGGAGTGATGCTATTGAAAGCACTGGTCCTTCTTCTGCCCTTTGCCTTGGCACCTGCCAGCTTGCCCCGTACGTAGAGTGGGTTTCACTTGGTGCCAGTTATAGGGCCATGTAGGATTGCTTTTACCATGCTGGCCTAGATTAGCTGTGCGGCTAGAGTGCTGTTGTTTTTTGCCCGCGTGCCACACAGAGCTGACAGTGAGGCTGGTCATGGGGCAGTTGTCAGCTCAGGATAGGCTGGCAAGTGCAGTCTGGGTTCAAGGGAAGAAAAATTGAACTTGCGATCTGGTGATCACCCCGAGGCATCTGTTAAGACAGTGTTCTCCAACCTTGGGTCCCCAGGTGTTTTGGGCCTACAACTCCCAGCATGCCTCAGCCAGCATAGCTGGCTGGGGCATGCTGGGAATTGTAGGCCCAAAACACCTGGGGACCCAAGGTTGGAGAACACTGTGTTAAGATGAAGGGAGGCATCCTCAGACCTTTCTGAGACTGAGAGGCTACGGGGAGCTGGGGTAGCAACTTGACTCAGGGCTTGCCTGACTCACCTCCACAAAGCCGCAAGGCATCTGCCTGCTCGGCACATGAAGGTGAGAGTCATGGGGGCCATGATATATAGGAGAAAGCCACTAGCCACTAGCCCTGAGCCAGGGGAGCTCACTCCAAAAAGGTTGGGATAGATGGCAGAAAGCCCCTCTCCACCTCACTCGGATAGGCCACTTGCACTGGAGGGAAAGAGTTACGTATGTTAGCCTATGACTGCTTGCAAATCCCTTGAAGCTCAATGAAGTTGTTGCTCGTGAAACCCCCAAAACAATGTCTCTTGCCTCTTTATTACAGGGGTACCAGCACAGCTGATAGAGATAGAGTACACACAAAGAGCTAGATAATAAGTGAGTTGGCAAAAGACTGAGAGTGATAATTTGGGGATAGATCCAATGTTGAATGAATGAATGAATAAAGTCAGTGGAACCATGAGGGGGGCAATTCCCTCTCACTCCGTAGCTCCCCACGTACCCTCAGAATCTGCACCGGAGGGCTCCAGAGCAGATTTTCAGGTAGCACAGAAGGCTGCAGAGAGAGAGAGAGGGAGGGAGAAAGTCCTGTTGGGCTAGTGTGATGTTGGATTTAAGCTAATGAAAGGAATGGCAGGATGATAAAAAGTCACATGATGCACTCTACTTATTCAGTCATCCTGGCAGAAGTGAGCAACCTGTTATACTTCAGATGTTGTACTACAGCTTCCATAATTCCTGACCATTGGCCTTGTTGGCTGGGGCTGATGGAACTTGGAATCTAACAACACATAGGTTGCCCACCCCTGCACAAAATAATGGGATATGAACTGGAATGCAGCAACGGAAAGAACTGAAAATAACAGAGGCTTCTTAAACTGAAAGCATGGCAGTCCCCGCCGCCCCCGTTTTTTGTTTTTTTAAAAAAAGAATAATACCAAACTAATTCTGTACTCTGTTAAAAGGCACTGCTTGTCTTCTAGTATACAGAATGCCAGTGTTCTCAAATAAAATAAATGAAGTGTCAAAATATTGAATTGAGATTTAGGAATTTACTAGCATAGGAAGATTAAGACAATTATAGTGTATATTGGTACCAGTTTTGGCTAATTGGTTGCAGATTCAGCACTATGCCTGAATGTGTTGATTTGGAAAAGGAGCATAATTTTATGTTACTGTTGGTAGAGCTCAAGGACACAGGAAGATAATGAAATGAAGGCTGTAGCCTGCACGCCTCGGCGGGTGCATCCGGTGCTTGTGATGCCTGGTGTGATCTTTTTCTGGCTAGAACAAAAAGGAATGTTAGAGCTAAATGCAAGAACGGTGGTTAGCATGGCATAAACCAAATGAGAGTCACTGCTGTGGTTGAACTATTTGAATTCCACTTTCACTTGCATGCAGCTAGCATACTAGTTTGTATATGACCAAACAACATGTGTCTCTGAAAGAAGAAGAAGAAGAAGAAGAAGAAGAAGAAGAAGAAGAAGAAGAAGAAGAAGAAGAAGAAGAAGGAGGTTAAAAGCAATTTGTTTGCTTCAGAGAGCAGTGCTGGAGAAGGAATTCTTAGTCCTTTCCCTCTGTGCCAGTTCCACAATCAAAGTCACACACCCTGTTCTTGCCATTAGCAGCACAGGAGGAAAAAAAGATAGTGTTCACATCAGGGCTACTAGCATATGAAAGGATGGCAGTTTCCATCAGGACACAGGCGTGGGGAAAGGGCTATTGCTTGTTTGTGACATCTATATCCCACATGTTCTCCAGGCAGCAAAAGGTAGCATACATCGTCCCCCATCCCCCATTTTTATCCTCACAACAACCCTGTGAGGTAAATCAGGCTGGGAGGGAGGGAGCGACTAGCCCAAGGTTGAGTGGGTATTTGAGCCTAAGCCTCACCTGTCTTTCTAACACGCTAACCACTGCACGACACTGTTCTGCACGACACTGGCTCCGAAACACCTCCTCCCACTAGCATTCCTGCCCTCAGCCAGTTTGGAGACCCTGGGAGACCTCATAATGGAATTCCCACATCATATGTAGTTTGGCCCTCAGAAAAATACTTTATTCTCACAAAACGTCTGAGTTAGCTTAGACTGGGTGACTGTGTTTTGTCCAGGACCATACAGCGAGCTTTAAAATGAGCAGGGATTTGATACTATCTCATATCGAAGCACGGAATGGCAGATAACTTAGCTGTCATGTAATGCTATATTTTATTTATTTAACACCTCAGAAAATAAGTTTCTCTGGGCATTTTAAAATAATGGTAAAAATACAAATAAAAATCACAATGAAATCAAAAATATAAAATGAATAGACGTGCCAACACAGCATAAAAGACAATTTGCTTTAGCAACTGCTAAAGACATTTTTGTTTAGTCAAGCTTTTCCTGAATGACCAGCCACGGTTTTATTGGTATAACTCAATTTTAAATATTTATATTCTTTTGTATTTTGATTTTTTTTTCTTCCTTTACTGTTCACCACTCCAGAATCATTTTAGATGTACAGCAGTTTGTAATTTTTTAAAAATAAATAAATAATCAAGCATCAAAACTATATAAAATATTGTGATTGCATTGGAAGCTTAAATAGAGGAAGTGGAGAGTACACAACTTCCAATAACTTGTAATCATCCCCCAAACAGTGTACCATATTTGAACAAACTATTTGAAGAAGCAATATAACACAAATTACACTCACAGTGTACCGGTAACGTTCAACCACAATCCACACCACAATGGCAAAGGCCTGGAGAATGCACCTCAGTTTCTTGAGCAATAAAATACTGTTGTATTCAGAAAAAATGATGCCTTCATATTAAGAACAGTGCTATCTTGGCCTGCATACTGTGTGTTGCACATGTATATTGACTTGTTTACCTCTGAAAAATTATTGCGTGAGAAAGTTGCCAGACGCATTTATAATCGGGGTTGGCCCTCCGAGGCGGAGGGTCAGGAAGTTCTGCAGATCCTGCACACCCACCACTGGGACTCCCAGTGCTGCTGCCACCGCTGCCCTATGCCTCTCATGCTGCAGCCATTGTGGCGTTCCAGAGCAGCAGCTGTTGCTACCACCACTCTGAGTAAAGCATAGGTGGATGGCCACTCTGCTGAGCCACTCTGGCTGCAGCAGCTCTCCATAGAGCCCGCCCAGTCAAATGCCTCAGAGCTTTTCTTCTTCACAAGGCTGTTAATCAGCGGTTAATCCGCTGTATCTACTTTTAGTTTCATCACAGAATTGAGATCCAAGCACTACATGAGGAGCGTTTCCTTTCCTGCTTTCCCACTCCCTAGCCTCTAGGTGGCACTGTGGTATAGTGGAGTAGTGCAAACACACAAGAGGAAATCGTGCTTTCTTTCGGTTTCACAATTAAATGCCGCATGTCCCCTGCTCTAAAAAAAAAAAAAAAAAAAAAAATACTTGCCCAAAAGTGCCGGTTAGACTGAGAAGCAAAACCGGAGGGTCACAATGATGTCTAAAGGACCCGTAAACAACTGTGAGTAGGGAACGATGAGTGCATGATAAATGCCTTGTGTAGAAAAGCCCTCACTCTGAGGGTCCTTTTTCCGAGGCATTGGCAGGGAGGTGGCAGAAGGAGGCAGAGTCAGGTCACCCCACCCCTGGCAGTGGTGCACAGTGGCAGCTCAAACTCCCCCCCCACACACACACACACACATAGAGCAGCAGTGGTGGCATGTCCTCCCACCTCAGGTGGCGGGAGGTCTTGCACCAGATCTGTTTATAATATACCTGAGTAATAGGAAAGTAGTTACTGCTCTGATGTCTCAATCCACTGATTCAACTGGTATTGCTTATGCAAGTAATTATATTCCAGTCTGTGTCATGAAGGGAATCAAAATTGGCCATTAATGATTAGACTGGAAGCATCTTAGGAAGCATACCAGCTGCGTCGCATTCCCAGTATGTGACCTTAAGTCACCTGGTATCCTTATGTCTCAATCAGTTTGCCCCAAAACAAAGCAAAAATTGGGAACACGCCGAAAACCAGATGTTATATGTGTGCCGAGCCGAGCTGGGTAAATGAATCGTAATCATAAGCCATACAAATCATACGATTTCATTCTTTTTGTGAAAATGTGTATTGTGAAGCATACACAAAATTCAGCCCTTATTTCTCAACAATTGGTTTATGCTATTTAAACACACACACACACACACACACACTGCACCAGCTGACAGGAATTATAAATGCATTACACAAATGCAATAGCATTGTTTTCCATTTAAGGAACCAATTGGATATAAATAACTTCTTGCTGAAATCCTTTGATTGAAAGGAGAATCCTTCAGAACTGGGAAAATTAATGTTGCTTTCAACAAAAGAGCAAATAGAAAGTCACCATCAAAGGCAAATCTTAAGATTTAGTCATAAACTCTGATGCATACAGTAATTAGTACTGAAGCCGATAGGCTAGGGTAGCATATGAAATAGATCTGAGCTTGAATCAAACACTGCACTCGAATGCCCCAAATGTCTGTTTTAAATCAGAACTACGCTGCTTGAATCCATCTCTATTGAAAACTGGAAAGACTGTTTTCTTCTAATAGTTCTGGCTCCTGCACATATGCAATTTAACACATGTGCCGGAAAAACATACTTCAGGTGGCTACATCTGGGACAAAAATACTTTGCAAATAATCTTATTCACTAAGGGCGCAATCCTATGGGGATGTCCGTAACCCTTTGAACTCGAAGGATTACGAGCATCCTATGCAGAGTGGAATGAGCGTGGAAATGAAGGTCGCCTCCGCACTTCTCCCACCCTGCAAAACAGCTAGACGGCTGATTTTGGCTGTCTAACTGCAGCGCTTCAGAGGGGGAGTGAAGGAGGCTGAGGTGCCATCAGGATACACTGCCTCACCTCTTCCTCCTGAGGGTGCTCTGGAGAGCCAGTGTGGCATAGTGGTTAAGAGTGTTGGGCTGGGACTCGGGAGATCCGGGTTCTAGTCCCTGCTCAGCCATGAAACTCAATGGGTGACTTTGGGCCAGTCACTCACTCTCAGCCTAACCTACCTCACAGGGTTGTTGTGAGGATAAAATGGAGAGGAGGAGGAGGAGGATTATGTAAGCCGCCTTGGGTTCCTTGAAGGAAAAAAGGTGGGGTATAAATATAATAAAATAAATAAATAAACTGCTCTCCTGTTGTGGCATTTGCTGCAGCAGGAGAGTGGCTGGTGCTGCCACTTCTTGTTAGTGTTTAATCCCACAAGAGTTTGGCTGACCTCTCACAGTAGTTTGGCTGAACTTCCCTCCTGCAGGGGTGGTGGGGGCATTCAGATGGTCTGCCCCAGGAGACTGATGGAATCCAAAGGATTTGGGGGATTTTCCAGTGGATAGAGCTGGTGATCTAGCGAAGGCCCTGGTCTTGCTGTGAAACGGTGAGATGTGGAGGGCCACCAACTCGATCGGTCCCGAGTGCCCTCTCGATCGAGCTGCGGTCGATGAAACAGGCTGGACATTGGCTAGAGCGCAAATGGTGTAAGACTTGAAGCAAAGATGACCAAGCACGCTCTAGAGCGCAGTAGACTGAGGCTGAATCCTCAGTAAAATAAGTAAAATATTGTAAAATATTGGGATTTGTGGTGGTTGACTGTTTTGTAAATATGTTTAGCAACACTGCAACAAATGTTTTTGTATTATAGAATGTATTGATACTGATACAGCCCACGACTATCCTTCAGACCCTTGATAAAGGCAATTATGCACGAAACAAGAATTCCAAACCGGTTTCTTGTTGGGAAAATAAGTGAGGATATTGTGAATATCAGGATTCTGGAAATCATTCCAAGGAGAAATAATGCTTTAAGCCACTCAGAAAGAAAAGATGGAGAGGAAGGCTTACTTGAAGGCCATCTCAAAAAATAAGAGGAAAGGCTGCAGCAACTCCATAAAGAAAAAGAGAAAACAGAGGAAGATTTTCATTAACTCTATAAAGCACAATACAGCAAGTTGGGTGGATGCTAAACCCCTGAGATTATAGGGGGGTAATTACCACTGGTTATTTGTATAATTATGGTATATATGTTTAAGACTCTATGTTACAGCATGAGTATTGAAGAATTTGTAAAGATTGATTACTGAAAGTTTATATTAATACAACAAATTTAATATTGCAACATGCATTGTAAAAAAATTAAAAACAGATGAAAGAAAGTTCTGATCACGGTGGTGTTTTCACACTTTTTTGGTAAAACTTGTATTTCCGTGATTCTCCTTTGGTGTCAGCTACCTGAGGCTGAATCCTGGCAAGACAGAAGCCGTGTGCGTGAGTGGTCCCCAAGTCTTGGAGATAGGCTCTTTGCCTGTTCTGGATGGGGTTGCACTCCCTTTGAAAGATCAAGTTCATAGTCTGGGGGTACTCCTAGATCCATCATTGTCGCTGGAGTCCCAAGTGAGTGCCTTTTACCATCTTCGATTGGTTTGCCAGCTATAGCCTCCACGGGACAGGGATAGCTTGGCCGCAGTGATACTGGTGCTAGTAAGCTCAAGACTGGATTACTGCAATGTGCTCTATGAGGGGCTTCCCTTAAGGCTACTCTGGAAGCTGGAGCTAGTGCAGAATGCAGCAGGTCAGCTGATGTCGGGAGCTGCTCCTTTTCAGCATGCAACTCCTTTGCTGAAGGAACTGCACTGGTTACCTATTCATTACTGGGCCAGGTTTAAGGTTCTGATACTTGTGTACAAAGCCCGAAACAACTTGGGATCAGGTTACCTGAGAGACCGCCTCCTCTCATACCAACCTGCTCGGTCACTGGGGTCATTGGAGGACATTCTCCTGGAGGTTCCCCATGAACCTTTGGCCTGATTGGAGTCCACCAAGAGAAGAGCCTTCAGTGTGGCGGCCCCATTTCTGTGGAACTCCCTGCCTCTGGAGGTCAGGCAAGCTCCAACAATGTGTTGCTTCTGGCACCTGCTGGAGACCTTCTTGTTCCAAGAAGCCTTCTCTGCTGTCCAACCACCATTTTAATGTGACCTTGTTTTCAATGTATTGTTTTTGTTTCTTTTTTCTGCTTTTATCTTTTTATTGTTCACTGCTCTGGAATCTACTTAGATATGGAGTGGTATACAAATACTGTAAATAAATAAATGTTGTACCTGCCTGCCATATAGCTGTTAAAAAAGAGGAGCCTGTCAGAAAAAAAGGAGGTAGTAAGTAGTAACCCTAATTCAACCACAAACATGGTTGACTATACAGGGCTTCAAAGGCAGACTGGTAAGACCTGAACACTCAAAGCCCTCTGTCTGGATAAATCTATTAATTTTGCTTTCTCACACATTTGACGATTTAAATTTCAGGTTCTTTCTGTTCCATTTACGAAGAATTTTTCAGATTTTTGTAAGTTCTTATCAAAAAATCAACCAACCAAAATTCCCGCCCATCCCTAGCTAAGAATCTTAAGTCAGAGGCATAAATCTCAGTGTTCAAGAATTGTAGCCTTACCGGCCCCACATACATGCCCAGGTTGGTAAGCATGCTCATCATTACAGATGTGTTCTTTGGACTTCCAGCTGCTGATATGACTTGGATTTACGGTATATCCAAATGCTAAAAATGGAACAAAACTGTGGCCCTTTTCAACCCAGCTTTGATGTCTGATTGGTGCCTTTCAGGTACAAACAACTCACAATTATTGTATTTGCTTTGAGATCTTCAAACTTTTCAGGTACTGTAATCTCTTCTCCACTCAGCACTCAACAGTAATGAGTGAGGCAACTCCCCTTGGCTCCCCTTGGAACTGGACTTGGCAAGCCAAGCTCTTTATCCAAAATTGGAAGTAGCTCTCTTTTTTTGTTGTTGTCTGAGCTCAAGCATGAAATTCAGACCCCATCATGTTACTCATGACATCATCTGAATGCTTTCCCCATCCCCTCCACATGTCCCTCCAATCTTCCTGAAAGCCTGGAGGCCTGCCCCACTGCACCCTCCTGTTTCAGGTTAACTAGTGATAATAATAGTAGCACAAATAAAGAGGACGTATTGCTAGAGGCCCATCTGTGAAGCCTCCCTCCCTCCATTCCGCCCTTCTTCCCTGGTGCCATGAATGCTGGAATGCCTTGCTTAAGGTCACCACAAATCAGGCCTGGCAGCAGCATGTGGCATACCTGGGCAAGTGCTGGGGCCCTGAAACCTTAGGCTTTTCTACATGAGGCTGTTAATCCGCTGTATCTACTTTCGGTTTCGTCACAGAATTGAGATCAGAGCACTACACGAGGAGTGTTTCCTCCCCTGTTTTTCTGCTGCATAACCTCTAGGTGGCACTGTGGTATAGAGGAACAGCACAAATACAAAACAGGAAATCACACTTTCTTTCGCTTTAACAATTAAATGTGATTTAATTTCCCCTGCTCTAAAAAAACTCAACGAAAGTGCCGGTTAGACACAGAAGTGAAACTGGAGGGTCATAATGCTGTCTAAAGAACCCATATACAACTGTGTAGGGAATGATGAGCACACGATAAATTATTTGTGTAGAAAAGCCCCTTGTTAGGGCCTACTACTGTTACAACCAGGCTGCCACTTGCTGCTGCTGCTGCCTACCACCTAGTAAGCTTTGGCATGGGGGCAGCAAGGCGCACCAAACACAGCTTCCTTAGGTCCCCCAAAACCTGGAGTTGTGAAGATTTGAATCAGGGCCCTTTAGATGTACAGTGATCACTGTGGTTGCTCCTGCACCTGTGCAATATGATCTATCTAACATATATCAGCAACGAGCTGGCATGACATGGTCCACCAGAAATCGGTCCATGATCCACTAGTGGACAACAATTTACTTTCTGCTCACCCCTGGCTAAAGTATTCCAGCCATGTGGGCTGCTGTTACATCATGGTTAGCAGCCACGGAGGAAACACACCTCCCATGTTACAGCTGCTATATATGGGAAATGAAATAGAATGTGAGAAGTATAACATGAAAAACTTGGGTCATCTTGTGTAAGCAAGCATGCTGGTTTTTGCATTTTCTACAGGCAGGTTTTTAAAAGGAATGTACTAGCCAAAAGGTACAAAAATATGTTTTAGCAGCAAGTACACAAATCTCGGCTAGTTGTATAATAATTAACAAGTTAACTTTAACAAGTTGCATTCTGGTTCTTACTAGAAGTTCTACTAAGTTTACTACTTTGCCTGTACTCTCATCCTAAGCTACCTCACAGGGTTGTTGTGAGGATAAAATGGAGAGGAGGAGGAGGATTATGTAAGCCGCCTTGGGTTCCTTTCAGGAAAAAGGCGGGGTATAAATATAATAAATAAATAAATACTTACAGGCAGAAATTAGTCTAGAAATATCTTGAGCATAAATATCTGAATATATAAATATCATTCAGGCCAACAGGCTGGTTGGGATCAATATATATATATATATATGTGTGTGTGTGTGTGTGTGTGTGTGTGAAAGTTAAGGCATACCCACATGCACATATCAAAGAACCCACAAACATTCCTCAGCATGATGTAACCTTGTTTGCAAGTTTTTAGTGCTATACCACTGGGTGGGCTGGGACAGGGCAGAAGAGCTCTTTGGTCTGTATGCATAGAGTCTGTATCATAGAACAGAGCTTGAAGCTCCACACGCAGGAGCAGTGGCTACAGGAGTGTTGAACTTCCAACCAGATAGTGCTCTATTGGAGACAGCAGGTTATCAGTTCAAGGTACAGGTACATCCTTTAGAGCAGGGGTGTAGAACCTCAGGCACGGGGGCAAAATCCTCCAGCACTCCCAAAAGATGGCCATTCTCCCTAATTTGTTATTTATTTATTCCTTCATTTGATTTGTACCTTGACTTCCTTCCAAGAAAAATGGCACTCAAGATGGCTTGCAAAAATTAGGGACGTGCTGACGCTGGGAAGTCCGGCTCATTTGAGCTCGATGGACTTCCTACCTGCTGCCAATCTGATGATCGGAAGGGAGCCTAGTCAGGGGGCTTTCTCACAGACTTCTGTCTCTAAGAAGAGCAGCAGTTTGTGCATTTAAAAAAAACACCCAAGGAAATTTGCAGAAATCATGCTATTTGTGTAATTTGTGTAACTTTATGCGAATTGCATGATTTTATGCAAATTGCATAAGTAGAAGTGTTTTGTGCATTTTGTGCAAATCGGCACCCGAAAAGCACGTGGATCTAGCACAATTTGCATAAAATCGGCCAATTTGTGCAAATCATGCTAGATGCATAAGCTTTTTGGGTGCCGATTTGCACTAAATGTGCAAAATACTGTGATTTACGCAAATTGTGTAAAGTTACGCAATTTGCATAAAATTGTGCAAATTGTGTGATTTGCTAATTTCCTTAGCAGTTTTTTTTTTTTTTTAAATGTGCAAACCACAGCCCATCTTAGAGACAGAAGTCCGCAATCTGGCTCAGCTCACATCATAGCAAGTCAGTGCCAGCGCAGGGCTGGCAAAGCAGAATCTGGGGGGCCAAATTGTGAAAATCTGTCAGATTTTCACCCCCCATCAGATTCCTCACACATCCCTACTTACAATCACAAATAAAACTTCATTGAAACAATAATAAAAAAACAAATGCATTAAAACACAATTAAAAGCACAACAACAGAATAAAACTGCATCCAGCACAACAGACTTATATGCCAAAGGCCTGCTTGAACAAAAAGGTCTTTGCCTGCCAGTGGAAGAATAGCAGAGACAGAACAAACCTAGCCTCTCTCAGCAGGGAGTTCTACAGCCTGGGAGCAGCCACTGAGAAGGCCCTCTCTTGCGTCGCCAACAAAAGTACCTCCGAGGGGGGCAGTCTCAGAAAGAGGTCTCTCCCAAGGATCTAAGAACTGGGCAGGCTCGTATGGGAGAAGGCGATCTTTCCAGTAACCTGGTTATAGGGATGTACGGACATTGTAAAATCCATTCCATCCATGTTTCACTGATTGTCAGGCACCTTTCATTCCATAGTCCGCTCACTGATGGAATCGGATTTTGTGCAAATGCGTTTGTATGCACTTGCGCAAATTCACACTGCCAAAAATGTACAAATCCCCCCCCGATATGCAAATCCCCGAAAAATGCAAATTTTCACACTTGGAACAGGGGAAATGCACATTTTTTGGCCCGAGCTTTTTTTATTTTTCGTATTTTTTACAACTAAATTTGTGCAAAATTACAGAATTATTATATATATATATTTTAAAAGTCCGTAAATCCACAGAATCCACATGATTCCAGAAATGCTGGTCCTCTGCAGAATCCACAGGTCAGATTCTTAGCAATTCAAACTCATCTGAGTGCTTTGTGGATTTCTCCGACAACGACATTCTTAGCCTAGTCCCAAATCGATAGGCCTTTATAGGTCATCACCATTACTTTGAATTCTGCCCGGAAACCAGCCTTCCCCTGGATCAGTGCTTCTCAACCTTGGGTCCCCAGATGTTTTTGGCCTACAACTCCCAGCATGCCCCAGCCAGCTATGCTGGCTGGGGCATGCTGGGAGTTGTAGGCCAAAAACATCTGGGGACCCAAGGTTGAGAAACACTGCCCTGGATACACTCTTTCCCCCAATACACCGATCATTGGGTGGTTTTGTGGCTTTTATGCATTTTGCCCTCCATTCCCCAAGGTTGAGATGCATCTCCCAAGGCTTAGTTACTGCTAGTAAAAGCTTTAAAATATGCTGACATTTGGTCCTCACCCCTTTTGCTTTTGGACCCACCCCTTATGCCTTCACTCTGCCCATCACTGGAATGTGCCCCCCCCCAAGCTTCTCTGAAATGGAATGTGGCCCTTGGGCTGAACAAGGTTCTACATCCCTGCTTTAGAGCTCTGTGATGCCAGCGATGGATGAATCACCAGTAGGAAAATATGTGTGGGGCTCTAAGTGCTAACACTTGGGTCTGGGTATTAAATTCTAAGAATCACTGCACTCTCAGAAGTGGAGAAAACTTATCAAAAGAACTTCCCCACAGAGGCTGAATTTAAAAAGTGTCTCTTTGAAATAGTACTGTGTGACATGCATAAATCTGGATCTCCTTTTTTGAGAGTTTCGTGTTCCAAAGTATCGAGATTAACTATAATGGTTCCTTTCGAAACACAGCAGACATGAAACCTGTTGTTCGGCAAGAGCTGTGAGAGGTTGATTCAATGTCTGCTGCTAGCTGATTACAGACATCTTGAAAGAATTGCTTGAGCAGCCGCCCTTCTCGCAAGTCTGGGGTTAGCCTTCTGTCATTTGGGTGCTCCTTCACAATTGAGTTCATGCGTAAGAGAAAGCAGTTGATTGGAAGCTTCAAGGACCTGTGCGTAATCAAAAGCTTTGAACTCTTTGTAGTTTATGGAGTTCCTTTACTCCTGGCTACAGGGACTTTCAGAATATATTACAATGACCTAAACCAGCATCTCTAGCAACAGCCGTGAGTGTAATCCATAAATTAGTTCATTAATTCACAGTAAAATGTTTTCAGCTTGTCTTTTAGCACAGACAAAAATGTTTCTGGTGGTTGGCAAAATATAGGGTTCCAGTGAAATGTTATGAATGCTTTAAACTTTTAACAAGGTATGTATGTGTTCTTGTGTCTTATTAGGGGTTCTGTTAAGCTTTCTATTTTGTCTGTATTTATAGGCAGAAATTATTCTAGAAGAGCATAAATCTGAATGATAATCCAGGCCAGCAGTCCATAAGGACTCTTTCTTTCATTCGCTAATTGAAACCTGCAGCGAGCTTTAAGAACATATAAAGAGCTGTGGTGGACCAGACCAAAGACCTATCTAGTCCAGCATTCTGTTCCCACGCTGGCCAGCCAGCCAGATGTCTATGGGAAGCCTGCAAGCAGGACACGAGTACAACAGCACCTTCCCACCTCTGTTCCCCAGCAACTGGAATGGAGAGGCGTGTCTGATCCTGGAGGTAATATATAGCCATCATGACCCATAGCCCTTGATAGCCTTATCCTCTGTGAATTTGTCTAACCCCCTTTTAAAGCCATCCAAGTTGGTGGCCATCACTACATCTTGTGGAAGTGAATTCCATACTTTAACGATGCACTGTGTGCAGAAGTATACCTCCTCTTATCTGTCCTGAATCTCCCATCAGTCAGCTTCATGGGATGACCCCAGGTTCTAGTATAATGAGAGAGGGAGCACTTTCTGCATATCCTCTTTCTCCATACCATCATAATTTTATACACTTCTATCATGTTCCCCTTCTTTTTAAGCTAAAAAGCCTCAAACACTGTAACCATAGATGTGTGTCCCAGTCACCTGATCATTTTGGTTGCTCTTTTCTGCACCTTCACCAGCTCTAAATTTAATTTTTAATGATTTAGGTACCTTGTTAATCTGCTGTAAGGTACCAGCAAGCTTGAACTAGGGAATCTGGCAGCTGGGCCCAAGCACCTTACTCTCTCCATTGTAATACATTAGGGGCTCACTCACGCCAAAGAAGCTAATCTAATGTTTTATTGCCAAACGATTTAGCTACCAATCAGCTTCTATCTGAGCTCCTCTCTAAGCTGCTTTCACTTCCTCCGCACATCTCCAGAGGTCATCTCTAAACTCCCATGATTCCATCTCTATGTTCTAGGGCAGGCGTGGCCAACTATAGAGGGTTGAGGGGTTGCGTTCCCTGCCATATCCAAAACTAGCAGAATTGTACTCCCCCAGTCGCTACCCATGAGCCCTGTTTCTGTCTTAAGCTGCTTCCATGTAGACCTGAGCAGCCCCATAGATCTTCTATAGGCCTGTCTGTGTTCTCAATGACCCCTTTATCAGGGAAACCTACAATTTGTTGGCACCTGTAGACCTGAGCAGGCTCCGGTGTTATATAGAAGGGCAATTATTTCATGCTTTCTTTAACATAAGAACATAAGAATTGTGCTGGATCAGACCAAAAGCCTAATCATTCCAGAATTTTGCTCCCACAATGGCCAACCAGATGCCTGGGAAGCCTACAAGCAGGACATGAGTGCAATTGTGTCCTCTCACGTTGCCATGATGCCATTTTGGTCTCTATGGGTCTTTTTCAAGACAGAAATGTGAGATTTTGCTTGGTCATGTCAGGACAATTTTAGCAGAATCCCCCCTGTATCAGTTCCCTCCATTATGGATTTAATGGAGTTTCCTTCATGCAAGAAATCAATGTATGAAATGTGATCTGTGGTTGCATACTCATCAATTTTGAACAATTAAAAAACTCCTCCAGGGACCCAATTATATGTCTAATATTTATAGTTACGTGAATCCTTGAACAAATGGCTCTCAGTGGTGCTGGAAATAGAATAAGAGGTTTCTGTGATCCTCTTTTCCACATGCTTGGTTGTGTGGCATGGGACCAACTGCCCATACTTTACCAATTAGAATATTTTATGCCCACCTATGTAGTGAAGGAATCAAACCTCAACTTCCTTTGGCCAAAAGCATGGTCAGTTTAGAGGCCAAGTCCTCCTATGGGCACAGTTACTGCTATCCTGTGCTGGAATTTGTGGTTTGACAAATTCCAGAGAGGGTTGGAGTGGCTATTCACAGTAAAGGAGAGATAAAAATATTTCAAGATTGCTCAAACTTATTTCACTGGCAAGATATTATTCAGAGGGATATGGTGTGTACGTGTGTGTGCGTGCGCATGCACAGTTTGCTATTGTTAAGGCATGAAGGTACGTGATTATGGAGGAAAGGCAGAGCTTAACTAGAGCCAGGGCTTTGTCTCAAAATCTTTTATCTAAGCCCTGGAACCTGTTTTCAATTTCTGAGCTCTGTCCTTGAACACGTGATGTAATAATAATAAAAGCAATAGTGCTTGTGAACAAGTGCATAGTGCCTTTCTGTCTCAACTGAATAACCACATCCATGGTCTGAGCTTGCAGAAAGGTGCGCAGGCTAATTTCCTGGTGTTTTTATTTGAATAACATTCTGCAAATAATTGCATATAATGCCGTCGTTAAAAAAAACCCTGAGTGTATCTGTTATATGCATTGTTGGAAAGAGTTCCTACAGGTCTTTCATAGAATCACAGAGCTGGAAGTCATCTTGGTGGGATGACTCCCATGGCTGGAATACAGCAATTGAAGGATATAACTTGTTCAAAAGGAACAGAAGCAACAGAAAGGGAGGTGGAGTTGCGCTGTATGTTAAAAATACGTATCTCTGCACAGAGATACAGGAAGAGGAGCTTGGCAGCCCCATTGGGAGCATCTGGATTAAAATAAATGGGGCAAAGAATAAAACGGACATGGCGGTTGGAATCTACTACCGACCACCCAATCAAGGAAAAGACGAGGGTGAAACTTTTGAAAAGCAAATTACCAATGTTTCAAGGAGGCATGATGTACTGTAGTGATGGGGAACTTCAATTTCCCTGATATCTGTTGGGAGACAAATTCTGCCAAACATGGCCACACCAAGAAATTCCTGACTTGTGTTGCTGATAACTTCCTCCTACAGAAAGTGGAGGAAGGAACTAGAGGATCGGCTATCCTTGACCTGATTCTAACCAACAGAGATGACTTAGTGGATAAAGTGGCAGTTTCGGGAACTCTGGGGGAAAGTGACCATGTTATACTTGAGTTCTTGATTCTAAAGGAAGCAGAAGCTGAGTGTAGCCAAATACATACCCTGGATTTTAGGAAAGCAAATTTTAATAAACTCAGAACAATGATAAGTAAGGTCTCATGGCATTGGCAAGCGACTCTAATGTGAAAAGGAGCCCAGGATGGGTGGGAGTTTTTGAAAAAGGACATTCTAAAGGCACAATTGCAAACAATTCCCACAAGGAAAAAAGGCAGAGGGCAACAGAAGAAACCAATGTGGGTTCACAAAAAACTCAGAGATGAGCTGAAAACAAAAAAGGACACATATAGGATGTGGAAGGAAGGCCAGGCTACAAGGAAAGAGTACAGGCAGGTAGCACAGAACTGCAGGAATAGTGTCAGGAAGGCTAAAGCTGAGCATGAGCTGAGGCTAGCGAGGGATGCTAAAAACAACAAGAAAGCTTTCTTCAGATACATGCATAGTAAAAGACAGAGGAAATAAATGGTGGTTCAACTACGCAATGAGGATGGCAAATTGATAACAGAAGACAAAGAAAAGGCAGAAGTGTTCAATTCTTACTTCGACTCGGTCTTCTCCCAAAAGAGAGTTTATGTGCCCCCTGGCAAACCTGAAGTGCAGACTGAAGGGGCAGGATTGCAGCTTGAGATTGATAGGCAAACGGTCAAGGAGCACCTGATTACTTTGAACGAGTTTAAATCTCCAGGGCCTGACTAACTGCATCCTAGAGTAATAAAGGAACTGGCAGAAGAACTCTCAGAACCACTGTCTATTATCTTTGAGAAATCATGGAGGACAGGTGAAGTGCCAGATGACTGGGGGAGGGCAAATGTTGTTGTTCCTATCTTCAAAAAGGGTAAGAAGGAGGAACCTGGGAACTATAGACCAGTCAGTCTGACATCAATCCCTGAGAAAATTTTGGAGCAGATTATAAAGAAGTCAGTCTTCTGGTTGGAGCTTATGTCGGACTGAAGCTCCCTTGAAATCTAGGGAGACCGGCGCAGCAAGAAATCCAGTCAAGAGGTTATCTTGGCTGCTTAATCTCCTCGGAATAACATCCGGCCCAGGAAGTGACGCGTACATCCGGCCCAGGAAGTGACGCGAACCTGGGACCGGATGTGACGGAGGCGGCGCCAGCGGCTCGCCGCAGAGAGGCAAGCTGCCGCTTGCTAGGCAGGGAGCGCTCTGGCAGTCGGGAGCATGCTGGTAGGGAACGCGCTGGGCTCCAGCTGGTAAAGGAGATGCGGCACAGCCCCTCGCTCTGCGGGCGCCTTGCGCTGCCGTGCCGCTTCCCTGCCCGGGAGCCGGCATGGCAGCGCGCGAGGCGCCAGCAGAGAGGCGAGCCGCCGCTTGCTAAGGCAGGGAGCACGCTGGCACGGAGTGCGCTGGGCGCCAGCTGGCAAAGGAGACGCGGTGCGGCCCCTTGCTCTGCGGGGGCCTCGTGCTGCCGTGCCGCTTCCCTGCCCGGGAGCCGGCATGGCAGCGCGCGAGGCGCCAGCAGAGAGGCGAGCCGCCGCTTGCTAAGGCAGGGAGCACGCTGGCAGGGAGCACGCTGGGCGCAAGCAGAGGCGAGCCGCCGCTGGCAAAGGAGACGTGGCGCGGCCCCTCGCTCTGTGGGCGCCTTGCGCTGCCGTGCCGCTTCCCTGCCTGGGAGCCGGCATGGCAGCGCGCGAGGCGCCAGCGAGGCGCGGCGCGGCTGGGAGCCCCGTGGAGGCGAGGCACGGTGTGGCCACTCACTCGGCTAGCGGCGGCGCAGCAACACGAGGCGCCAGCTGAGCAAGTGCATAAATTTAAATTTGAAAGCGGCAGTGGCTCGTGTTGCGAGACTTGCTCGTCTTTCAAATTTAAATTTATGCTAAAATTTTCCTCGTCTTACGAGTAGCTCGCAAACCGGGTTACTCGTAATCCGAGGTATTACTGTACTGTAACTCCTTTTACTTTGAATTCTGGAAAAAGTAGCTGTAAATTTTTACTGCGACACAACAGTAAAATGGCTACTTATGATCTATTGCTGCAACTGGGGAGCTGATGGAACTATTTCAAGCATTCCAAAATAAACTGCTGGGGGGATCGGTGATACTGGAAGTGCAGAACAGGGAGGACAAGGCGAAGATTGATTTACTGGGAGAGATAACAACTGGGCCTTTGAAGAAAAAAGGGAGGATTGCCAGCGAAACGGACAGTGAAGATGTTTTCGGGAAGCCTTTCATGGAGAACTGGACAGATGATTGCTGCCGAGCTACTTGGAGGAAGACAGCTATGGGGGCTCACATGGGGCAGGGAAGTCTTTTCTAGAACATGAGCCTGAAGAAGATGCATATCGTGAATACTGTATTTGATCGGGGAAAATGATTTGCTGATTATTGGATGGGATAAATGGCTTGACCTGTGTTAGGATAAAAATGGTTTGCTGATTATTTGATGGAATAAATGGTTGGACTTATATAGTTGCTGAATATTGGGAGATGGGGGAGGTTCTTATGTAAGAAGTAAGAGGGTTCAGCTTCCCAAATGGATTGGTGGGAGAAATCTAAATGGGACAAACCTAAATGGATTGCTGATAGTGATCCAAAGAAAATATATATAGACCTGAACCTAAAGGGGCTAGTGAGAGGGACCCCTTTGAGAGAAAGGAGAACTTCTCCAGTTTGAGGTGGTTGATTATTGGTAAAAATGTATTGAGTCTAGATGAAATATAGCATAGAGAGTAACCAATGGAAAGGAATGAACTAAATATGGAATAGAATTTGAGATGTGAAGTAATGTGGAAATGTGAAACTATTTTAAAAATAAAATAAAATAAAAGCTAGGTTGTCTGTTTATAAATAGAGGGAAAGAAGATAGAGATTTTTATTAAGCATAAATATAAATATTGAATATTGTTTAGCTAGAAGGATTATTATATGTGTTTAGGAGTAAATTGCTGTAAGGTTTCAAGGTTTTGTGAACTTGTGAGGTTGAGGAATAAGAGAGGGGGGAAATCTTTTGTTTGATTTTTTTTGTTTGTTTGTTTAAGGGGGAAAAGGAAGCAATTTCTTTATAATTATTATATAGAATATCTGATGTTACTTATACTTGTGGAGAAAGCGGAAGTACTTTTTAGTATAATGTTCCTTTGTTTCTGTAGTGTATGCTTTTTTGGTTTTTGTTTTGTCTTGTTCTTGGTATTTTGTTTTTATGGATTTTAAAATTCAAAATAAAAAAAAATTACGGCAAAAAAAAAAGAAGTCAGTCTGCAAGCACCTTGAAAACAATGCAGTGATTACTAGAAGGCAGCATGGATTTGTCAAGAACAAATCCTGCCAGACTAATCTGATCTCATTTTTTGATCAGGTAACCTCCCTTGTGGACTGTGGGAATGCTGTGGACATAATATATCTGGACTTCAGCAAAGCTTTCGACAAAGTGCCTCATGATATCCTGATTAGCAAGCTAGCTAAAAGTGGGCTGGATGGAACAACTATCAGGTAGATCTACAATTGGCTAAAGAATCGGACTCAAAGAGTGCTTACCAATGGTTCCTTCTCAAACTGGGGAGAGCCAGTGTGGCGTAGTGGTGAGAGTGTTGGACTGGGACTCGGGAGATCCGGGTTCTAGTCCCCCCTCGGCCATGAAACTCACTGGGTGACTTTGGGCCAGTCACTGACTCTCAGCCTAACTTACCTCACAGGGTTGTTGTGAGGATAAAAATGGAGAGGAGGAAGATTATGTAAGCCGCCTTGGGTTCCTTGTAGGAAAAAAGGCGGGCTATAAATATAATAAATAAATAAATAAATAAATAATGAGCGCTGTACCACAGGGCTCGGTCCTGGGCCCAGTTCTCTTCAACATTTTTATTAACGACTTGGATGAGGAGGTGCAGGGAATGCTTATCAAATTTGCAGATGACACAAAGTTGGGTGGAACAGCTAATACTCTGGAAGACAGAAACGAAATTCAAAGAGATCTCGATTGGCTGGAGCGCTGGGCCGAAAACAACAGAATGAAATTTAATAGGGATAAATGCCAAGTGCTGCACCTAGGGAGAGGAAACCAAATGCAGAGTTACAGAATGGGGGACACTTGGCTCAACAATACCACAAGTGAGAAGGATCTTGGAATTGTGGTAGATCACAAACTGAATATGAGCCAGCAATGCGATGTGGCTGCAAAGAAGGCAAATGCTATTTTGGGCTGCATTAATAGAAGTATAGCATCCAAATCGCATGAAGTGATAATTCCCCTTTACTCGGCACTGGTTAGGCCTCATCTTGAGTACTGCGTCCAGTTCTGGGCACCACACTTTAAGAAGGACGTAGACAAACTGGAGAGGGTCTTCAGAGGAGGGCAACAAGGATGATAAAGGGACTGGAAACAAGGCCCTATGGGGAGAGACTGAAAGAACTGGGCATGTTTAGCCTTCAGAAGAGGAGACTGAGGGGAGATATGATCGCACTCTTCCAGTACTTGAAGGGTTTGTCACACAGAGGAGGGCCAGGATCTCTTCTTGATCATCCCAGTTTGCAGGACACAGAATAATGGGCTCAAGTTACAGGAACCCAAAAACAACGAAGGCTGCAGTTGATTATAGGTGATCAGGGCTTTTTTTCTGGTGGAACTCACCGGAACTGAGTTCCAGCACCTTTTCTTCTATTAATTGCATTACAATTTAATCGCCATCTACTCCCGAGGAAATGTAATCCAAGAGTTCCGGTACCCTTTTCTCCAGAAAAAAAGCACTGTAGGTGATAGATAAACAAAAGTGCCGCAGAGCACACAACTGCACAGAAATAAAGTATATTTACAAAAAATATATCACTGTTGCCCCTCAGAAGGAAATATGCGTAGACTGACCATAACAAAGATTTAACAAAAATATATGTTTAATATATCTCCCTCCTTCTCTGACATGGCTGCAAGGAGGAATTTGGAAGCTTAGTGTTGCATCCAAGGCCCAGACAAACTGCAGTTAGTCTTAACCATAATTACTAAAAGAAGACAACTTTAAACCATGATGTATGAATTTGGTTTGTTTCAACGAACTACAGCTAAGATTAACCATAGTTTAGGGTTTGGATGTAATGATAAACTGTGGCTAATAGAAAAAATAAAAACCCAGAAATGGAAGCTTCCAATTTCTTCCTTTCAGCCAACCCAGAGGGCGGGGGCGGGGGGAGCGTGAGGACACAGGGCTCACACAGGCTTGTTCTTGTAATGCTAAAACAGTTTAGCATTATATGAGAATGCAGTCGGTGTGTCTTCACTGAAGATAATCATTGCCAGCTTAGGGAATCACTACTGTTGTGTAGCAGGCAGCCGAGTATCCTTGTGCCCACTGGAAGACAGTTCAAGGCCAAGTTTTTAGAAGTGCCCTTGTCAAACTGAGCTGAAAACTGAACTGGCCTATGGCCAGCTTTATAAAATTCAGGCTGTGCTGTGCTGACATACACCCATATTATTCTAGGATAATGTGTGTGAGAGGTTGTATGGCACAGCACTTCAAAAATCAAAACCGTCTGGGCTATTCTTTTTTCTTTTCTTTTCTTTTTTTTAATATTAGGTCTTGTTTGGATGGGTTTTGGCCTTGGTTTTTGGAGGGATGAACATCATATTTCATGTATGCAAAAGAGCTTGCCCATCTGTAACAATATTCCCGGATAGGATTTGTTTTACTTGTGCTTGCGTTTAATAGTGCACACAGAGCCACTCAACCAACATTTACAAGACACCAATTGGACACTGTATTCGTCCTGATCTTCTGTGCCAAAGTTTTCCCCGTGATAATGGTCACTTCCACAAATGCACACACACACACACACACACACACACACACGCATGAACCTGCCACGAAGTATCCTGTCAGCACTCAGCCTCCTCCCCATCTCCTACGAAGCACCAAAACCGGCCATCTAGCTGCTTTGCAGAATGCGTGGAGAGAGGAGCCAACCTTCACCTCTGTGCTCCTCCCAGTCTGCACTGGATGCCTATAATCCTCTGAGTTCAGAGGGTTACGGGCATCCCCATTGGACTGCACCCTTGGTCCGTCACTGCTAGCTCAGATCCCATCATCAGCTTATACTTGAAGTTGGGACTTTTTGCCCCGACGTCAGGGCCGACGCTACCATTAGGCCAACTAGGCAGCTGCCTAGGGCGCAGGGCTAAAGGGGGCGCCAGAAATACGGAGGGAGGGCTCGAGTGGGAAGGGGGGGCGCTAAATATCTGATCTTGCCTAGGGCACCAAACTGCCTTGCACCGGCCCTGCCCGATGTGCATCACTTTGCACCTGCTTGCATTGCACTGCATTTGCCATTTTGATGCCCATTTCTCTCAGTTTGGAGAGATCCTTTTGGAGTTTTGTTTTAACCACCCTAAATAATCTGGTGTCATCAGCAAACTTGGCCACTTCACTGCTTACTCCTAATTCCAGATCACTTATGAATAAATTGAAAAGCATTGGTCCCAATACATGGAATGTAAGAGGTGCTGCCAGATTTTCTGTGCAAAGTTCAAATGCATAATAAGGTAAGCAGTAATAGGTGAAAATTTCCCCTGTCATTACAGGCTTTTAAATGGGCATTAAAAATGTATTTGTTTCAGGTTGTCTTCTCTTAAAGTCTTCTGTGCTGCTGGTTTGAAATTACCAAGCTGTTTTAAAAATGTTTTTAGTAATATGATTTATTGATTGGTGTTAAAGCTGCTGCCCTTATTAATGTCTGAAATTATCTGGCCCATATATTAGTTTTTAAGCTGCTGTTTTATAATTGATTGAGTTACTTTAACGCCTGTAGTGAGGGGGGGGGGGGACCTAGTACTTACTGAGTCCTAAATGAATAGATTCAACATTCTAATAATTCTAGTTCAGCAATGTCATGCTGCAGTCTCCTTTTGAAGTTCATTTATTCAGTGATGATGACTTTTGGGTTTGCAGCAGAGTGTCCTGGGAGACTGAATTTTTCTCTTCCTGGTTTCTGAAATGTTTGATGTCAGATTAGAATCCATTTATTATTTTCCATAGAGGGTGAGCTATGTATCCTATGTAGACAGCAGAAGGGAATTGTTTGCAGGTTACAGCATATATTACAATATTATTACAGAGAAGAACAGGTGAATGAGCTCCTGATTAACAATAACAATAATTAATGAGCTCCGGAATATTAGGTCCCATAATATTCGGTCCCATTATTAGGTCCCATAATAGTGTTGCCTGAGCGGATATTGGGACAGGTTTGGCTCTGCTCTTGCTGCAGGACTTCACATAGTCCCTTGATTCATTCCCTTGTTATGTGGCCAGTTGCTTCTGCTAACCATTTCTGTAAGTGAGGTTGTGTTCACTGCATCTCAAGAAAGCTGGAAAAGGTGCAGAAAAGGGCAACCAAAATGCTCAAGGGGCCAGAGCAACCACCCTATAGGGAAAGGTTACAATGTTAAATGGTGAATAAGGGGCGACAATAGAGGTGTATAAAATTATGTATGGTGTGGAGAAAGTGGATAGGGAGATGTTTTTCACTCTCTCTCTCCTAATACTAGAACCTGGGGTATTTAGGGATATGCATTCAAGCAAAAGTCGAGGTTTTTTTAAAAAAAAAAGTTCTCCAAATTCTACTTCAAATCTTGTTCCAGTTTGTGTCTGTATCAGAGTGAGATCTTTGTTTAATTCTTTTTGCATGAAGATTTGTGTGCACGTTCATGCGTCTTTCCCACACATACGCATCAGTTGTGCACATCTTTGAAAGGTATGCATTCTTCTCCCATTGATTAAAGCATGCTTGCGAACATTTTTTTAAAGTATGCATTTTTCCATGTGCATTTTTCAAATGTATGCATTCTGTAAAACACATGTTTTGGGGGTCTGCATACCACATTGCAAGCTTGGAAATATACAGACTTTGACAGCAGATTGTGTTCGAGCCTGTGTTCAGTCTGGAAGGTGCGGACTGGGTAAATCCTGAAATGGATTTCTTACACAGCCCTAGGGGTAATTCCATTAAGCTGAATGGTTGGAGATTCAGGACAGATAAAAGGAAGTAAATCTTCATATAGCACATAGTTAAAGCTATGGAATTCGGTATCACAAGGTGTGGTGATGGCCACCAACTTGGACAGTTTTAAAAGGGGATTAGACAAATTCATGGAGAATAAGGCTATCAATGGCTATTAGCTCCAATATCAGAGGCAGTATGCTTCTGTATGCCAGCTGCTGGGGAATATGAAGAGAAGGATGCTATTACACTCATGTCCTGCTCATGACTCATGACTCATGTCATGTCCTGCTCCCATGGGCAGCTGCTTGGCCACTGTGGGAAGAGAATACTGTACTAGATAGGCCTTTGGTCTGATCCAGCATGGCTAATCTTACGTTCTTGTGAAGTCAGGACCAAGGCCTTTGAGAGAGAGAGAGGAGTATCATTGTACAGGAAAGCTACAAATATTGTGTTTTTCCTAACTACTGCTGTTGTTGTGAAGGGTCACTGTGCTTATTGTGTATACCAGGGCAGGCAACCTTTTGGGGCCGTGGACACATTTGGCAATTTGAGAAACTGTCCTGGTCACCACCACAGCATGGCTGCCATGGGAGGCATGAGAAGACAAGTGACCTGTCCCAAAGACTGAGTACAAGGCAGAGATGGGGTCTCAGCCCCAACACACTAAACAATGCCCTTGAATCCATAGTTTTCAGCACCAAAAGAAACCTATTTCACAAGAATTCCAGTGGCCGGTAAGAAAATGTGTTAATTTTTTTTTTTAAGTGGGAGGGGTAGGATACCTTGAAAGGTATGCCAAGAAAGATGTCCAGGGACACATTAGTGCCCGACAGCACCATGTTGTATAACTCTGGTGTATACATTTGAGCTTTGCTTAGAAATGTCACAGGCATTTCCTCTTGTAATTCATGACCTTTTGATCCCACTGTTTATTTTTCACCCTGTACTGTATGGATGTGTGTACATATCTACATCTGCAAAAGTGAAGATAACACAATACATGTGATAAAGTGGGATCTAGTCTATGAAAACGCATGCCACAAAAATCTGCCAGTAGTCCTTAATGGGCCTCCTTTTGTTTTTTCTGTAACTGACTAATATAGTTATCCCTCTGGATTTTGGCTGTTTCCTGATTTTTTTTTCCCCAGTGGGAATATATAGAGCTCTCATTTTCTCTGTCTCGGAGGGCTGGCTGAGACATTACTTCTGGATAATTTATTTGCTCGCAGGTGGATTCCATTCACATGTGCAATGTGAGATGGGAGGTCACAGAGAGTTCAACCAGAGCAATGTCCATGATCCTAAAGGTACATGTTAGGAAACTGGAGATTAAGCAATTGCCATAGCTGAGCTCCAGGCACATACACCACCCAGATGTGTTGTCATGATGATTATTAAAATGTTGGTCTGAAATACACAGTCCAATTCAACAATGTAAGGCCACAATTCACATTTAGGCTGCTCTAATTCACCTGGAATGAAATGAATTCCAAACTTAGGTGACAAGTTTATTATTCATAAGTGGGACCTGCAACAAATTGTTGCAGTGTGAAGTGCTCCTGTCCAGATTGCAGCCTGCCATTCTCTCTTCCAGGATACTCCATTCCATTCCCCCTCTTCCCCCATCTCCCCAAAAGAAACTCACCATTCTCTGCGTGCTCAGTCCTGACTGTGCTGTTTTTTTGGGGGGGGGGTTGCTATTTATTAAATAATAGGGTTGTCCCTTAGGTGTTTTGCCCCTAAAGATTTGTTGCACTTCTGCAAACCTTGGAGTTCCTCCAACCAAACTGATAGCTCCCTTTTGTTTCTCGGTGGCCCTGTTTTGGCTATAATTCTATTGGCACACAGCTGCTGAGTTTGCCATTAGAATGAATGATTTGTTTATTAAACTTAGATTCCAATCTTCTTTCAGAAAGCTCAGAGGTGCTAACATTGGAGCATGTTCCTCCATCCAGAGCACTGATTTAGAGTGTTACCGCATAGGGTGCTCTCAAACCATTCACCAGGCAGACTATTGGTATATACCTGCTGCCCATTCAGCCAGATTACCCATTTCAGAGCAGCATGGTGAAATCTGCATTGGTCAAGTGTGTCACTACACATAAATAGCTCACAATGCACAACTGCTTCCATATAGCTTGGATTTCATGGGGCATGATTATCTATATTGGTCGAACACAGAGAATGTTGGACATGCAGGGATCTATTCTGGCTTCAAACTTGATTATGCTGTCAGTATCTCTGCCTAAAGCAGGGCTCTCCAACCTTGGGTCCCCAGATGTTGCTGGATTACAGCTCCCAGAATCCCTTGCCACTAGCCATGCTGGCTGGGTATGCTGGGAGCTGTAGGCAAGCAACATCTGGGGACCCAAGGTTGGAGAGCCCTGGTCTAAAGAATAATTGAGCTGCAGGTATTCACTACGGTATGATCCAGCCAGAATTGATGGAACTTTTCCGTTCCATTGATTTCTATGGGAGATATGTAAATGTATGCTTAATTCTTCCATTGAAATTAAGTCCTATCAATGGGACATTAAAATGTTTAAGTTGGCCTGAACCATCCCATATATTTTGCTTCTATTTCCAGAGAAAATTAGGAGTAGTGGTTTTGGTTCTAAATAGCAGTAAATTTTCCAAGGAGATAAGCTCTCAGTTAGGCTAACTTCAAAAGTGTCTGGGATTTCCAAGCAGTAACAATTAATGTAATGATTAAAACCTGTAATACTGTAAGCTTCCAACATTTATATTTTGTTGGTTGTGGTCCTTTGGTGGGGTTTTTTTTTTTTTTCCTTTGTTTTTTGGTCCAAGGTAATTAAATCTTTGGTGGCCGTTTCATTTAAAAATTGCAAATAAAAGATAACAAAACTTTTGAGAGAGGGGGTCTCTCTCTCTCTCTCTCTCTCTCTCTCTCTCTCTCTCTCTCCTGCACATGTGGCATAAAAAGCACATGCTGTCATAGTTTGACAGGTGTGTGCTCAGGCGCTGCTGAAATGACTCTTGCCCAGAGTTACTCATGAAATCCGAGAGTGTTTGTAAACAGTCTGTACTTTCTCAAAGGTGCCCCGGAGATTTGTTACAGGAAGTCAAATTGCTCAAATCTACCTAATTTGGCACGATACGTTGAAAGCACGCTTGAGTGGTCATAATTGCAGTGGGACTGACTTCATTTAGCAATCTCGGGCTGTACCTTTCCAATAACAACTGCAGGCGATATAAATTCAATCTCTTGTTTGTTTCTGAAAGTGATTAGCCTGAAAAATTTGGAATTTAAACACTCATAATTGCAAAGTGTTATTTACATTCAATTTTGATTAAATTCAACAACAACAATAATAGCAATAGCTATTATTATTATTATTATTATTATTATTATTATTATTATTTTAAAAGGAGAGGAGGGTCCCTTTCTTTTTTGAGGGAACTCAAGACAAAGTTGATAGGACTCAAGAAAATGAGTATTTGATCAACTGAAGTTGTGATAATGATGGAACAAAAACTTCCCTAAGTGGGAACAATTGTCTTTACAAAGGCGTGTGCTTCTGAAGGAGCAAATCGTAGGGAAAAAAAATTAAAAGAAAAAGCAGCCTGCAAACATGGGAACAAATAAATAAATAAATAAATAAAAGTGGGTGATGCTGTAGAAAGGGTCATATTTTAGATATGAGATCTGACTGAAATAACATGAAAGGCAGCTTCAAGTCACCTAAAAATAACTACCGGTATTTGGTTTGAGGTAATCTCCAACCTCAATCAATGTTTTGGGAAAGATGATCTGATTGAGTGTTACCTTTAACTCAGAATATGATTAGCTTTGGGAACTGTTGTGTGAATAGTATTATACAATTCTGTAAATATTTGTTTTAATTATATATTTAGTGACTGTGTTCCCCCAGCCCCATTCCACTTCTCCCTTTATGGGAAATTCTTTAAGGCAACACTGTGGAGTACTTATGAACTGGATTCTTCTTGGAAGTTATCTTTTGAGAAGGTATTTTAAAATGAACTGTATAAATTCATCAGCACAACTATGAAATAAGCATAGTGAGTTTCCCTGAGTCCTGAAAATATGAACTATTTTGTGGGTGGGGGACAGTGTGCTGTGTGTGTGTGTGTGTGTGTGTGTGTGTCTTGTGTACTTTTTTGGGGGGGAGGGGGACATACATAATTTGTTGGAGAAAGAATTATCAGATTTTTATTCAAAATATCGATGTCTCTTTCTTCATCACCCAGAGATATGTCTCTGGTTCAAAACAGTCACTGGTTTTATTTACATTGCATTTTATTTACATTATTTTTATTACATTATTTCCAAGCCTTGAAGCTCAAGGTGGTATACATGGTTCTTTCCCTCCCCATTTTATTTTCACAATAATCCTGTGAGGTAGGTTAGACTGAGTGATGATGCCTGGCTGAAGGTGACCCAGTGAGCTTTCCAGCTTAGCCAGGGTCTTCCTGCACCTAGCCTGGCACGCTAACCACTACCCCTGGCACTCATTCCAATACAAAAGGCTTCCCCTTTAAACTACAGTCCACAGATAGTTAGAAGGACCCTTGAGTGGGGAAGGAATGGGAGGATGAAACTGGTATGGTATTCCATAGCTTAGAAACCAAAAACCTCATTTTAAATCTTTGCATTGCCGCTAGGTTTGACCTGAGTTTTAACTTTCTTTTATACTGTAGTTTTAAACTTTTATATAGTATCTTATGTTGTATTTTATGGTGTTAATTGTTGTGAACCACTCAGAGAACCTCGGCTATTGGGTGGTATAGAAATGTGATAGATAGATAGATAGATAGATAGACAGACAGACAGACAGACAGACAGACAGATTAGCCGTGCTCCCTGCTTATGTCGTGTTCACAGGTAGCCTGAGAATATATAGACAAGGTTATCTATTATACTTTAGAAGGCAGAAACCTTCAGCAATAATCTCCTTTCTTTCTGTGTGCGCTGTTACGGATGATAGCAGCAGCTTTGCTACACTTACATGCTGAATGAACATGTAAAGCTGGAAACAGATAGGAGATGATTTAGTCAGTAGAAAATGTGCAGATGGAGGAGCCCCATTGTTCCTTCCGTGATCATAAGTGCTGTGCATGACTGTCAGCAGTTATATTTTAGATGGGCTGAGCCCATCATGGTGATGGCTCCTGTCATCAGAACTAGTTAGGAGCTTATTTGACCATAGCTCACTTTCATGTTCTGTCTGCAGCTCATTGTCGGCCCAGCACATTAATGGAAAGCATGTTGGGGAGACAGCCCGCTTGCGGCTGAGATGCACCGTGATCGCCGCAAGGGTTATTGTTTGCGGTTTTACTTTTAATTGTAAATGGAGTACTTCAGTGGTGGTAGGAAGACAATTTAAAATATGAGAAAATGTAATAATGCACAAGTTATTTCACTGTTTAGATAAAGCTGCTAAAAATCTAGAGAGAGGTATACACTTCTCAGATTAAAGTATAGTTATGATCCTACAACTTCACTTAAATTAGACTGGTATATATCTTATGGTCTTACCAATTGAACACACAAATCTAAGTCAGTCTTCAGATCTGAATTATTTTTGCACATAAATTATCCCCTAAAAATGGTAATTTACATTAAACTATTCAATAACAGAATGTAGAGATTCGCAGGATGATAGTCTGCAAAACTTTATTTATTTATTTATTTCATGTCTATACCACCCAATAGCTGAAGCTCTCTGGGCGGGTCACAGCATAACAACATAATAGATCCAACCCAGAGAAAGTCACTAGTTCACAACTAGCATTCCATTGATTTCAATGGGATTCAAGCATGACTGTTTTTCTCTGGACAGGGGCAAACATATTTGCTCCATGTTAAGTATATTCCCAAATAAAATGAAGACATATAGGAATCATTTTGGAAAACTGGTAGAGATTCTGGTGTCGTATCTCTAATGTATAGTATATGATTGTATTTCATGACACAGAACGTATTAGAGCAGTGTTCTCCAACCTTGGGTCCCCAGATGTTTTTGGCCTACAACTCCCAGCATGCCCCAGCCAGCTACGCTGGCTGGGGCATGCTGGGAGTTGTAGGCCAAAAACATCTGGGGACCCAAGGTTGGAGAACACTGTATTAGAGTAATCAGGGCCACTTTTGAATTTGGTCCTGATGCTAAGAGCAACAGTTAGTATGCTGCATAGAATATGAAAAGAACACAAGAGTATAAAACTACCCTATATATCCTACCTACTGTCATACATTTAGTCAGGGCAGGACTCAAGCAGAATGCACAACCCCCCCGTTCCCCAGGGCTGGCTAACCACATTTTGAAGTAAGGGAAGTAATGCACATTGCCACCTAAAGAGGTGGGCCCAGCAAGACCATAAGTCCAGAGTCTAAAATTACCAGTGAGTTTAGTGGGGAAGGTTTTGAGAAATACAGGTCCAAAAGTCTACTGAGCATATAGACTAGCCACATGGTTTTTGGTTTGTGGCCCTTGTGCTGACTTCCCTGTCTCTCTATAATGCTGAGTATGACCTCTTACCATGTGAACACAACTTCAAGTGGTAATATCTCTGTTTATTTAACCACGTACTGAGGAACAATTTAATAAGCAGATCAGGAGGAAATGACACAAAATGTCACGCAACATGGTTCGCAGGCAGTTGTAGAAGCAGGAAGATAATTGGGCCCATTCTGTTTCTAGCTTGCTATGTGGTTAGCTTCTCTGTTGTTTTTTCCCTTCCCATATTCCCATTCATGTACATGGGGCAGGACATGCATCTCTCTTCTATCCAAAATGCCATTACAAAGCAGAGGACCAAACTGCAGTCCTGATGTGCAGGCGTTTTCTACTGCTAATGCACAGATAGCCTTTCTTCAGTATGTTTCCCCTGAGGATAAATGTCTATAATCATTTATGACAGGAAAAGGTCACCCTCTGCTAACTTTTCCCTTGTCATTCTTCTATCCCCTGTCAGTCTGCCCTGATTTGTTTATTAAATTGTTCTTCAGTACATGGTTAAATATAAATCTTACCGTCTGGGGTCATATCCACACGGTAAGAGGTCAAGGTCATATTCACCATTATAAAAAAGAGAAAAGTCAGCACATGGGCCACACTTGAGAACCATGTGAGTAGTCCATATGCCCACCAGATCTTTGAATCTATGTCCCCCCCCCACTTTTATTATTATTTATTAATCTGTGCTGAAATAAATAAAAAAATCACATCAATGTCCGCAAAAACATTAAAATCAATTTACAAATAGTGTTCATGAGATCAACCAAGTACAAGAAAACATAAATCAACTGGCCAATTAGACAATTGATCCATCACTGGTTGTGCAAATCTTTATAATTACATTTTTAAAGTTGCCATTCATTTGCTTTCATATCACATTACCCAAATAATATGTTGTACATGCTGCCCAATAGGTGCTACACCATATCAGCCCAGCTATTTATATAAAGAGGGAAACTGCTTCTTCCCCGATATTAAAATAATCCATCATTGGCATACTTTTGATATATCTCTTTCTTACTTCTCTATCCCACACGTTAACTTTAAACTTCTCATTACTGTCCATTATTTTACATCCCACTGCAGAATTGTTGTACTTTGCTTGCTTCCATCTTTAGAATATTAACATTCTAGAAATTAACAACAGATGGTAGACTATCTCAATTTCTTCTTACTGTATTTCTTTCCAATCATCCACCACAGGGTCGAAAGGAACCTGCATCACCATTAAATTCCATTACTTTAGCCAGAGCATTGTTCCAGTAAAATTGTATATTGGGGTGGTCCCATCCTATATAAGATATATGATATGTATTGGTATGTGATATATAGATACATGATATGGATGTACACATTTTGTTAAATCTGTTCCGTCTGTGTTTCACAGATTGTCGGGTGTATTTTGTTGTGTCGTCCGCTCATTGATGGAATTGGATTTTTTTCTATCAGAACGTCATTCTACTTGTATTAATTCACATTACCTAAAAGTGACAAACCAGTCTGTAAGTCCGCAGAATCTGTGTAACCCAGAAAAAGCCAGTCCACTGCAGAATCTGCGGGTCAGGTTCATAGAAATCCAAACTCATTTGAATCCATTGTAGATTTCTTCAACATCCCTAAGAAACCTGTTCTTATGTGTTCACATCTCCAACTAATAGAAGAAGCACTAGGATATATTTTTTGAGTCACCATGGAGTCAGATTTCATTAGACATAATTTTGAAGTAATTTTTCCTTAAGCTAATGCATCATGTTATCCTCATTCCTCTACCCCAAATGTAAGTCATTTGCTATCACCTTGTTCAAATGCTTGTTCACTTTGTATAATACGCATTGTTCTTACAATTATTAATTGGCACATTTTAAGATTGCAAGCCCTTATTTTAATTCCTACTTATGTGCTCAAATTTAATTTAATACATTTCCTTCTATGATCATGCTTTGGGTCCAATTTTTATTTGAAAAAAGGATATAACAGTGAATGTCTTTTCTTTTTTTCAACAAGCTCCTGATAAAGATGTATTTGATTATACTGACCTGTTCCTTCAGCCACTTGTTAGGTTATATTTTTCCCAATTGTGCCCAATTGTTGATTCTACCAGATCCTTATAGAAGGATTCCTGTAGAATATAGAAATAATGGCAAAAGTAACGAGTTATAAAAAATCTGTGAGAGAATACAATAATAACCAGATGATTGGATTGTAAAGCCAATGACATTAATTTATTTTTGGAGATACCATTGACAGACATATGGGGTTGTATCCAATGTTGGCTATCTGCCAGCTGAACAGAAACCACTGGTGGAGTGGACTTCATATCCCCCTGCAGCCTCCATATGATCCCCAAATCTGCTCCAGAGGGTTGGGGGACCCTCCAGAGGTGATCTGGGGGCATGCGTGGGCTGCAGTGAGGAGGAAAGCAAGGGGAAGTTCCATTGCATGAGTAGATTCAATGGATTTAACCCATGGTTTAGAGAATACAGTTCTACGTGGGGTTACCCTGGAAGACAGTTCGGAAGTTGCAGCTGGTACAGAATGCAGCAGCTCGCCTGTTTAAGGCTGCCGCCGGCGTGATCACATCACTCCGGTGCTCAAAGAATTGCACTGGCTACCAGTTGTTTGCTGAGCCGAATTCAAGGTGTTGGCGTTGACCTTTAAAACCCTGTACGGCTCCGGTCCAGTCTATCTCAAGGAGCACCTCCAGCAACATCAAGTAGGCTGCTCAACAAGATCCGCCACGGATGGCCTTCTCCCTGTTCCATCAGCCAGAGAAACCAGGCTGGTGGGGACTAGGAGGAGGGCCTTTTCTGTGGCAGCCCCCAATTTATGGAACTCTCTCCCCAGTGACCTCTGTCATGCCCCTTCCTTGATTAGCTTCCGCCGGGCATTAAAAACATGGCTTATCAGGCGGGAATATGGGGTGGGTTAGGATTTTTAATTGTGTTTTATACTCTGTGTGTGTGTGTGTGTGTGTGTGTCCGTCCCCTGTATTTTATTGCATTGTACATCGCTCAGAGTGGCCGGATGTCTGGCCAGATGGGCGATTCATAAATATAATAAATAAATAAATAAGAAAATATATTTAATTGGTTGGTCAAGATGCTGGAGCTGGCAGAGATGGCCAAACTTACATCACTAATTAGAGAAAGGACAACATCTGCGTTTATTATTGAGTGGAAACCTCTAATTGACTTTTTGCAGAGACTGGAAAATAATGATTTGTTTGTTTTTGGATTTATGGAATAATAAGTGAATTTGGGACAACGGGAAGAAAGAGATTTCTCATTTGGATTATCAAGTAAGAAAAATTATTGTTACCTGTATTTGCTGTAGAAGAAAATCGGAGGTCTATTTTGTTTTGTTAATTGTTATATGTTTGATATTATGTGTTTGTTTCATATAGAAATAAAAAAAAATTGGGGAAAAAAGAAAAGAAAATATATTTAATATATTTCTAAATAAAATATGTCCTATTTGGTGTAATGATATAACCTTGATTAACATTGTTGGATCCAGGCTTTGCTCAATGCCAGTGGAAGGAAGGGAGGCTGATTCCCCCTTTCCCCCAGCAACCTCCTATAACTTCTGAAAATCTGCTCTGGAGAATTGGGCAACTTCCAGAGTTGATTTTCTGAGGGGTTACAGGGGAAGGAGGGAATCAACAAAAGTCACATCTCCTCTTCCACCAGCAGGATCCCTCCACTAGATCAAAAGCCTTCCATAAATGGAGGGAGCCTTTCTGCAAAGTTTGGAACCAACTCAATGTTTTTTGTTTAGATCTTGAACTTTCCCTTTTGTTGTTCTTTTATGTTGTATTGAAAATAAGGATTACTTATACCAATGGGCTTTTCTGCATGAGGCATTTACCATGGCTCGTCATTCAGTACTCACTGCTGTTTATGGGTTCTTTAGATGACGTTGTGTCCCCTCCAGTTTCACCTCTGTGTCTAACCAGCACTTTCCCCAAGTTTTTTTAGAGCAGGGAAAATGTGGCATTTAATTGTCAAAGCGAAAGAAACCACTTTTTCCACTTGTGAATTTGTGCTATGCTGCTATACCTCAGTGCCTCCTAGAGGTTATCTAGTGGAAAAGCAGGAAAGGAAACACTTCATATAGTGCTCAGATCTCAATTCTGCAACAAAGCTGGAGGTACTGTAGATTAACAGCCAATTAACAGCCTCATGCAGAAAAGCTCACAATCATAGGACTTACCTGTCTTTTTACCTATTCCCCAATCAGAAAAGACAGATTGTACTATTAAGTTGTCAAAAGTTTTTTTTTCCCCTTCCATTCTATTTTGTTGACAACTTTAAAGGAACATTATCATCCTGCTGCTTTTGTAACATCCAGAATGTATTTTTCTTTTGTTCGACCCATTTTAGCATTGCTTGTAGTTAAACTTGGGAAGGTCACACAACATTTTTCTTTCCTTTTTAAGCTGACTCATTCATTACCTGGATTCACTAGGGGGGAAGATTTCCCCCCATTGGATTTTTTTTTTAAAAAATCTCTCTTTCTCTCTTCCCCCCCCCCCCAACTTGCCAATGCCATATCATTCTTTGTCATTTGGTGAGGTCAGCCGGAAAGTTTTTAAAGATAAAACCAAACTTGAGGATAATGCAAGTTTTAACAACAGTTCCCCCCCTCCCTAATAAAGAAATAGTAAGTTCTTTGTAAATCCTTTTGAATCTTACTCATTCTTGATTTAGTTTTAGACCTGTATTCAAACAGCATCCCCATTCAACTTGGGGCACATGCGGAGAAGTTTCAGAAGTAGTTTTGATACATCAGAAGTAATGTAACTGAAATTCCCACTGGGAATTTGCAAGCTCTTGAGCACGCCTACAGCCGTTCTCTGGCTTGTGTCCAGTGACACATTTTGCTGTCATTCCAGGATTGTGGTGTCTGCAGGCAGGATAATGTCCTGCACAGGAGAGCAGGTTATTTGGCCACAACGTTACAACTACAATAAAACTTCATGGGAGGGACCGTGCTCACCCCTGGGGACATATTTTCCAACAAAAATGTAGTGTGCCCAGGGAGCTGTCCATGGGTAGAAGTGCTACGTCCCGGTAGCAATTCCCATGAACGTGACACCTTGAATTGTAGGAACATGGAACTGAAGTTGGAACTGGCCCTAACGTACTGCCTTCAATTTCGATGCTGCTCTGTGATGAGTCAACCTCTTTGTGTAGCAAGTCTTCAGTGTGCAGATCAAAACGTAAGTAAGTGGTCAAGAGTTCAGCCAATCTGTTGAGGACATTACTTAGTGTAAAACAGCGTCCCGCACCCTGGTGCCCTCCAGGTGTGTTGGACTACAACTTGCATCATCCCCAGGCCAGACACCACAGCCAATGAGCATGATGGCTATGGATGATGGGAGTTGTAGTCCAACACATCTGGAGGGCACCAGATTGGGAAAGGCTGGTATAAACCTGGTAATAACATTATATAACCTGGTACTAACTTTAGAACAATGTGATTTATGGCTATTACTGTTGCCTTATTTGCTCCCTGAGCGCCTAATGGTCCCAGGAAAGCCACCCAATAATTCCGCAGGGCCAGGGTTGGGTTATAACTTGGCCACAACTTTATTGGTTACAGCTTAGAGTTCGACATGGTATGGGGATGGATCCCCGAATCGGCCAGCCCACCTGCTGGCCGATTCGCACCGCAGCCCGCATGCTGGGTGACCCCAATGAGGGGGTGGTAGATGTCCTGCCAAAGCATGGGTTGGCCGTGCCCCGGTGTGTGCCATGTGCATGTTTCCCTGCTCCCCTGGGGGTGGCGCCAGCATGCCAGCCCCCGAGCTGGGCTGCAGCCCTGTGGTCCCCACCTGCAGGGACCCCCCATTCCTGTTAGGTAGGGGGCATGAACCCCCTTTCCCTTTGACTTGGATCCAGCCCGATGCCCTCCGCCTTGAAGTTGTGACGTTGCTGCTTGGCAAATAACTTTAAACAAACTTGTATTGCTGTGAGAAAGGCAACAACAACAACAAAAACCCTGTGAGACAAGCCAATCGATCTCTACAGGTAAAATCCCTTCCCAGTCCCATCAACCAGTGGCTGACAGTCATCCACAGCAATAGACCACCTTCATAGATTTCAGAGATTTCATAGATCATAGAGTTGGAAGGAGCCTACAAGGCTATCGAGTCCAACCCCCTGCTCAATGCAAGAAACTAGAGGAGGGGTCTCCCATCCAAGTAATAACCAGGCCTGACCCTGCTTAGCTTTCCACGCTCAGACAAGCTGAGCCAGCGTGAGCCACACGCTCCTCAGGGGAGGGTGGGCTGGGAGCAAGATCGCAATGGCTCTGTGCGCAGGGGAGGAGGAGCCCAGGCCACGGTCCCCTTCCACAGCTGCAGAACAGACTGGAGGGAAAACTACCTCCCAGCCCACTCCTGGAGCCCTGCCCCCCCCCAAGTCCAACCAGCACCACTGACTGGGCTGAGGGAGCAGAGAACCCAGGCCCCACCCACACAGAGCCGCCGACGTGCAGCCTCCAGCCATGCCGGCCTCCTTTCCCGCCACGGAAGCCTCGCCGTGGTGCAAACAGGGCCCCCCAGTTAACGGAGGACCTGAGCTTTGTCCAGCGTTGCCCTTTTCCCATGATTTATTTTCCATATTGCCCTGGAACTTTCGGGGAATGGCACAACGTTCCCCAAAAGATCCAGGGCAACAGAATTGGGTGATGTAGAGCTGCAGCCAATATAATTTCTGGTGAATATATCAACTGCCGTAACCGGGAAGTTACTTTTCCATGGGTCAAAATTGACTCAAATGTCTAAGGGCACAATCCTATGGCTGCAAGACAGAATCTAGATGGCCCTCGGATAATTCGGTGTCCCAGCTCCAACCTTGAAAATGCACTCTGAGGTCAGAGCTGGGACTCTGCCTTCGGAGCACCCTCTCTCCGTTCCGACAGCCGGCATGGAAAGAACTTTAGCCTCCTCTGCTCGTGCTCCGGAGCAAATGCTTAGATGACCGAAATCGGCCGTCTAAGTGTTTTGCAGGGTGGGAGGACTGCGGAGGCGAAGGTCACCTCCACGCTCCTTCCTCCCGCCCTCCGTAGGATGTCCTTAGTCCTCCGCGTTCGGACAGTTACGAGCAGCCTCATTGGATTGGACTGCCCATGGCTTTAAAGTTTAAATTGTAAGTCACCTTGGGAGCCCTTTGGGGGCCAAAAGGCAACTTGGAAATAAACAAAGAAATAAACACCAATACCTTCCTCTCAAGTATGTGGTTCAAGGCATTGGAGCTGCCTTCTCTGCAGGTGCCTCTACTGTGTTGCACCTGCTCTCTGCTTGAAGCACTTAAGTCCGGATTATCTCTATGGGTGGATTGCCAGCCACTCCATGGGGAGTCGGTCCCCACCAAATCTATGACTCTTTGTCAGCTTGATTGACTGGCGAAATATAATTAAAAATAACATCCTTCCCGTGAAACAGGGGATTCCAAACATCCTCATTACATTATCCCAAGTATATTTCACATAGAATATGTTCATTCCCCTCTAGTTTGTTGTCATATTTTGGTAATATATAGAGAAGAAGCAAAATATTAACACCCTGTTTCCTATCCGGTGCTGTGTAATTCACCAAATCCCTGTTTGGTGATCTTATTTGGATTCGTGTTCTGAGCCATTACAAAGATACGCCTCAGCTACATTTTGAATCAATTCCACCTCTTGCAAAACCAGATAATTAATCATGTGTGAAAGAGGGAGGAAGGACTGGATTTGGTCACCCCTTAAGCAGCTGAGGTATTTTTACTGAAACAGTGGAGAAAAATGAGTGTTTATGTTGTAGTTAGGTGCTTTTCAGTTCTCAACAAACCAGTCATTTTGGTCTTGAGAGTCCCTAGTCCAAAATAAAAAAAATGCCAGCAACCTGTCAAGAAGCACTGTCAACAATAAAGTGATTTTATGTTATCAAAGCACACAAAGCAATAAAACGAGAACATTTCCCCCCAAAAAAACTTTTAATTCACAATCCCCACCAAAAATCATTATCCCCAACAAGTGAGAACACATTTAAACCTGAATTAGCAAACAGCTGCCAACCATAGCAAAGGAGATTGTGCTGCCTGACATTAATAAGGTGTTCTATGCCCAAAACACCATAAAGGGAAAACATTAACTAGGTGTCAGAACAAGGGGATATGAAGTGGCACGTCTGGGAGCTCCCTATCATACCTTTGCATTAAAAATATCTCTTATTGCTATTTGCCTTTCTGGCAGGACTTCTGCATACCACAGAGGGCCACTTTTCATGGGGTATTTGTACTCAAGTACAGATACCCAAGTACGAACCAAATACACTCCACATCAGTGATTGAAAGCTGTCTTTTTAAATAGCTGCTGTTCTCAGCAAACAACAACATGGAAATGGTGAATGCTGGGATAGTTTTGGGGGCCTGCTTTGCTAAGTAGACCAACTTTTTAAACGCAGGGTGCAAGAACGATGCACTTGCACATATTTCTTGCTTGGGTATCCATACCTGTGTATAAAATATCCAGTGTAAAGGAGGCCAGAGCTTCTTATGGTACGTTAATGTATTGCCTGCTGATTTAAAAGGCAATGGCTGACTGAAGTTAGCTCCAGGTTCGCCAAAGAGCATCGACTATTGTTGAAAGATGTGAAATTTGGGCAAATTGCAAAATATGGATTTTGGGAATGGAATTTTCATGTCTCATCTCCCATCCTTAGTCCTCCAAGGAATCATAGAGTTGGGGCTATCTTGATGCACTAGGTTTCAGTGGTCCTATAGATATTGCAAGTATGTCCTAGGATACAGTTCAGGTTTCCGTGCTTGACAGGAACGTTTGCAGTTCAAAAGAGAACCTGAGCAGCCAGTATAAATAAATAATACCATCACTGATTCATCATCTAGCCTTTTACCTTAATCGTACTCTAAAGTCAACAAAATGTCTCAAAAGCATTTTATTATGTGATTGTCACGCAATATGGAGTGTCACCCATCCATTGCACAAAAGCATTTCAGCATGTAGTTGACGGTGATGGTCCAAGTGATCCTATAGGCTAGTGGAATTGCTGCAGTGAGTGCTTAACTGCTTTGCTTCTTGAGTTGAATGCAGTGAGATTTTCAAGTTCAGAGACCCAGCAAAACCTGAGCACAAGTGCGAGCATGTCGATTAACTGGACTGAGCCAGAGGACAAACTATTGCACAATTTGCTTTTTGTTTTTGTTTCCTGGAAACCAGCAAAACGTTTACTACCATCGTTTAAAGAATGATGTCACTTCTTTAAAAACTAAGTTGCCGTGTTTCTTTATCTTGGAATAAATTCAGATAAAACTGCTCTGTCAGAGGGGTGCAGTAAGCGTACTGAGAGAAGTCGAGTGGGAGGTGAACATGTGAGAACAATCCTCAGGCATGACAAAATGCAGACATAACAGTCCACTCAGGCACTTGTTACAAGCACATAAACACTTGCTGTATCAAGATATGAAGGAGGGGGTGCTGCTGAAAACAGGCTGAATCAGAGGTCCTGCGTGACTGTGATTTATCAACTCCCAATTAACTGTTAATTTGCTGGTCTTTGGGTTCAAGCACAGCTCTAATTTATTACTGGTCACAATGACAATGTCAAAGCTGAGGGATGCTATATGGACTGGAGCACTTTATCCAGGCATTCTTTTCATTAAGGGCGGGGAAAACATTATTTGAAGACATTCACATTGCTTTTTCAAGGAGAGCGATAACAGGCTTTGTGTAAACCAAGAAAAACACATCACTCCAAGCTTGGAATGGGGGAAGACAGATGAACAAACTTCCTGCTTTCGTGGCAGTATTCATTTTAGTTTTCTTCAAACTAGAACCCAAATTAATTTTCAAGTATCTTCTGAACATTTTATAGATTCAAAATTGGGGCATCTTAGAAAAGTATTTTCATTCCAAAATTCATATCCATGCCATTAATTGTACAAGAGTACATCCGAAGGGCTGTAACCATCTAAAATGCTGAAGAAGATCATACATAAGGCTACATTTCTTCAGACACCGATTATTCTATTGTACTTAACGACATCACAAAAGGTTGTGTGTTCAAGGTTTGGTTTGGTTTTCTGCCGTGAATTCCAGTTTGCTCAGCTTCAAGTTCTCTCGGGTACCTTCATGTATCCAAATGAAGCAAAGGGAGAGCTAAGCCAAAACGGCGGGGCAGGTTTCACTCAATGGTTTTGCCCCAAGTGAAATATGCCTCCTGTGAAATATTGGGGAAAGGTATGCAACTGTTCACAAGTGGGCAAGTGTCAGGGAGAGTGCAATGTGTCCAAACTGCCAAGACCACTGGGCTGAAATACTCTCTCATACCAGACTGCTTGAACTTAGGACAGAATGTAGATCACGATGTGCTTTCAGATTACATGCAGCTGGAGGAGCTAGGTGGAACCAAACTGAAGAACTGATGTGCAGTAAAGCTGCTAGCACAGTTGCCCGGGTGTTGGGGTTGTAGCATTACTTCTCTCCCCCTCCCGCCCCTAGCCCTATGAAGCAGCAACAGATTGGGGGGACGGTGGCTACGGATAAAGACAAATGCAGTAAAAGAGTAGAGTGCAGGGTTCTTTTGGTGAACATTTGCACAGCCTGTTAAATGGCAACTTTCACCGCAAAAGCCAAACTGGATGAGAATGCAGCACAGCACGAACAGGGGAAGAGAACACGTAAGCGAGTGTCACGTCTCTTCTTTCCGTGTTCACTGAGCACAACAACAGGGCCAGCCCAAGACGTTTCTCTGCCTGAGGCAAAGGACAAGGTGGCAGCCCGCACACAGAGACGTGGGCACATTCCACGTACAGAAGCTGACTGGACTGGCAGTTGCATCTTTCTTCAACTATGGCAACGGGAGAATGCAACGGAGGGCAGCAGGCTGGCTGAGGGTGTGGATGGCAGGACGAGTGGCATACTCAGCTCTGCCCTCCCAAATTCGCTACTGCCCCCACCCCCGCATCTGCTGCGTGACTCCATCACCTCACCCTCTGCCTAACGTGGGTCTAGCCCAATGTGAAGCTGAGCCTGTCTATCTCGTGTCCCCCGCGGAAGATGGTGCGACCCCCAAAATAGCTTCAGCATCGCGGATAGCTCTTTAAAACGTTGGAGTAAAATCCAGAGCAGATACACAGCCCCACTGACATTGGAGCTACCAGCACCCACTGCCAGGAGACAACGTTTGGAGCTGGGAGGGGTACAAAACTAGACCCTTGGTTCGAGCCAGGGGTGTCGAACCACTTTCCGCCAAAGGGCTGCATTCAACTTCAGAGAAGCTCGCAGGGGCCACATTCCAGTGGTGGGTAGAGCCAAAGGCAAAAGAGGTGGGGCTGAAGACAAAAGTACCAGCCTATTGTAGCTGAAAGCGCTTATCAATCTTTCAGAATGGGGGGGGGGGGTGGAACTGCACAAAAGCTGGGAAACCAGCAAATGACTGGTGGTTGGGGGAAAGTGATGGGGCTAGGGGAAGGGGTGCGGCTGTCTGGGGAACCTCAAAGGGCTGGATTTGGCCCACGGGCCGGAGGTTGAACACTCCTGACTTCAGCTAAACCTAAGTGAATAGAGTGCATAGAGCATTACACAAATAGAGCACTCCTAGAGCACTACTTCCTGTAGTGACTAGAGCACTTCAGAAATGATAAAATACTAATGTTTAATATTTGTATTCTTTTACCTAACATGATTTCCACTTCCATTCTCCTGCCCTTCTTAAAGGAGAGGGTTTTGGTTTTTTGGTTTTGTTTTTTATTTATTTATTATATTTATTATATTTATACCCCGCCTTTTTCCCTGCAAGGAACCCAAGGCGGCTTACATAATCCTCCTCCTCCTCTTCCTCCTCCTCTCCATTTTATCCTCACAACAACCCTGTGAGGTAGGTTAGGCTGAGAGTCAGTGACTGGCCCAAAGTCACCCAGTGAGTGTCATGGCTGAGTGGGGCCCAGAATTTCAAGCTGCTTACTTACTCTTCAGAACAAAATTGTGTGTGTGTGTGTGTGTGTGTGTGTGTGTATATATCCTTTCAATATAAACTGTCTTTCAGTAGCAGATTTAACTTATAATCAATTAAGTGCATAAATACGTCTCTCCTGCTGTATAAGGTACTATGTGTGGGGGGGGAGCAACTTGTGGTTACATTTAAAACATGCAATTTTGACTCTCTCTTTAAGAAAGGGAAACAATAATGGGGACCTTAATTGCAAAAATTACCACTGTTACTTTGAGTTTGACATGGGCTTAATGATCAGGCAGATGGAAACGTTAAGGCTAATGCCATTTGGCAGCCAATTGGGGCTGATAATCACCCCCTATAAAGCTATTGATAGTCATCTATGAACATATTCTGCTAATTCCAAGCAGAAGTGGTTTGTTGTGCAGTTAAGATGTAGCCTGCAGCAACAAAACAGTGAAGGATACAGCATTCACATAGCCTTTGTCAAGGACCCTAAAAGACCCCAGAGAGGATGGATACTAATAGATACAAAATGTTAGTTCAATCACAATTATTCTTTTTACAAGAAGTGAATATTTTTGCAACTCATTTAGATGTGTTTTCTTTGCCTCCCTATGACAGCAAAGTACTTGCTACAAAGGCTTGTGCACACGACTTTGGCTAGGATGAGAATAGGCCCAAAACGAGGACAATTTGGGTCTCAAGATCAAATTCCTGACATTTGTGAAACAAACAAAAACTAACATCAACCCACTGTGCCATTAGTTAAAGTATTTTCCATCAAATTCCTTGTCACTTCTGCAGTGCACCGCTCCCATCATGTTTCTTGCTGGTGGCGTTTTAAAGTAACTGTGCCACATATTTATTTCGATACAGCAGGCATTTAACATCTACCATGTGTGTTCATAGTACTTTAAAATGGAGCAGTGTTTATTTGTTTGTTTGTTTGTTTATTATACAATTTATACCACTTCAAAAAGATTTTTCCTGGGGAAGTTTACGAACATCAACAAAGACAACCTATTAAAATATTTAGTGAAAATTATGGTGATAACAAAAGCCCAATGATGAGTCAACAGCATGAGAACAAAAGCCCATAAAGCAGTGTTCTCCAACCTCGGGTCCCCAGATGTTTTTGGCCTACAACTCCCAGCATACCCCAGCCAGCGGGGAGTTGTAGGCCAAAAACATCTGGGGATCTGAGGTTGGAGAACACTGCCATAAAGAGCCCAGGAGGTGGCAGCAGGATGCACTGAGATGTCCACAGGGGTCCAAAGTTGGAGTAAAGATTGGAGGAAGTTGATGGGTCATGGAGTATTAAGGTCATCCCAGACCTCCATATTCTAGAGACCAAGTCAAGGGCCACATAGTGAGACTCACGTGAGTGGCTGAGCTTCAGAATTCTCTTTTTTCAGAAATAGCCTCCCCCACCTGCATCCAAGAAGCCATCCTCCCAAATTTAGGGAATTGCCCCAAATGGAGCAGGGAGGGAAAACACTGGTGTGGATATGCATATAGGTGTATGGAATAGGACCCTTCAGACCATGGTCCACAAAACCAAAATCTATGTACTATCTATGAAATCTTCAAATATAAAGCTGGGTTGTAAGAATCAACTGTGTGCTCTGATTTGAGGTTCTATTCTGACCTTGGACAAGTCATTTAGAATCTGGACGTTAGGTAGCAATATGTAAGCACAGAAGCAGGTATTTTATTCATTATAATTATAATTAATGATATATAAAATAAGTACGGTGATTTCATCATCAGGCAGAACAGAAAGCTGATCTGTTGGATGGAGTTTTCTATGTAATGCAAAAGGTTCCATACTTCTGTACAGTGCCGGCTACAGTGTGGCACCTTGGACCCTCCTCCTACAAGGTGCCACCCCCCCCCAGGATTCCTGGGAGGCCCTGGTGAACTTACCTTGGTGGAATTGGCAGCTCCAGGCAGTGACCCCCCCCCCCGATACTGCCCCAGTAGTTGAGTCAGGATAGGCATTAGCCATTGGCCCTGCCAGAGCTCTGAGCTGCCTGAGAATGCTGGGTGCTGAGTGTTGACACCAACCAAGCCTGTATGCATCACAGATTGGCATGGACTTGAGTTCATGATGCTTTTGTGTCAAAAAGCTTGTTTTTGATTGTTAATATCTTGAGGAAGTTAGTACAGATAGATAGATAGATAGATAGATAGATAGATAGATAGATAAGCCTATTCAGGCATTCTAAATCTTGCATGGAGAGCCACCACAGATAGAGGTTCTCCTCTTCACAAGTAGAGGGCGACGGATGTGATGAAGGAGAGGGGTGGGGCCGGAGTGCTCCCAATCATTGTGTATTTGCCCTATTCAGGTACAGAATGCCTGAATAGGGCATATCTATCTATCTATCTATCTATACTAAACGTCTCAAGATATTATAGATAAATAGAGGTGAAATATAGATAAAGATATAGATTTATTTATTTATTTATTACATTTATACCCCAACCTTTTTTCCTTCAAGAAACCCAAGGCAGCTTACAGAATTATCCTCCTCCTCTCCACTTTATCCTCACAACAACTCTGTGAGGTAGGTGAGGCTGGGAGTCAGTGACTGGCCCAAAGTCACCCAGTGAGTTTCATGGCTGAGTGGGGACTAGAACCCGGATCTCCCGAGTCCCAGTCCAGCACTCTCACCAAGCCACACTAGTGGGTGGTCTGAACATCTGACCTATTTATTTATGGTTAAACATTCTCCATGGAATCTTCCATATCTTATCACTCCATGCACAACTATCTTTCTTGAAAAGGCCTGAAAAGTCAATAGCTGTCACAGGTTTAATGCTTTTACTTATGCCTAGGGATGCACTAGCTGTCAGTTTTGGTTTCTTTCAGTTTCTGATCTATCCAACCTTAAGTGTGGTTTGTCCTAAGCTTGGGGAATCTTTCCAATCTTAAATTCGGTTCATCACAAACTTTGAGAATTTTTATTTTTTAGAATTTGCATAAAAGTCTGTATACATTTTTGTGTGCATTTCTCTTAATACTTGCATTTTTTGTATGCGGATTTACCTAATTTACACATTTCTGCAAGCTGTTTTCCTCATGCATTTTTTTAATGTTATTTTCATTGATTGGCATTTTTTTTAGAACTTCATTGCAAAATTTGGAGAACAAAACAAATGACCACCAGTAGCGTCATCCAGTTTATAAATTTATATATTATATAAACAGATTTGAAAGTGTGTGTGTATGTGTGTGTGTATAAATTTATAAACTGGATGTGCTACTGGTGGTCATTTGTTTTGTTTTGGAGTGCTATGTCATGTGCATCACATTGCCTTCATATCAGTTTAATTGAAATTTGGAGAAGTGCAAATTTCAAAGGATAACAGAGTTTTGTTCTGAGTATTGGTTTGAAGGTGCCAAATGAGGCAAGTTCACATTAAAATGGAAACTGAACACATTTCTCTTCCATCCCTACTTATACCATGGAGAATTTAGACTGAACACAAAACAGCACTTTCCACTTAATTTGTAATCTGCAACCTCCTAAGTGCTGCATAACATGCATTATTTCCTTCCAAAGGGAAAAACAATACTTTCACACAAGTTAAATGTTACTTCCTTCCTAGTATAAATTAGAAAAAGGGGAACAGCAACACTGTGGAATTTCACTAGCTCAGAACTTTATTTGCTCTATAAGGGAAGGCAAATTGGAAAGCAGAAACACCAAGTAGCTCTCACTACACACATGCACTAAACTAGTGTCAGCAGTTAGTATGAACCCACACCTGCACTACCCTTTATCTTTGGTCCTCTTCTAGGGATCGGCAAACCCTGCTAAACCTGCTCCAGAGACAATGGTTTAATGGATATCCAGAAAAAAATAATCTAGATTCCCTATTTAGTCTGGATTTCACAAGCAAGAGAGATACATCCCCAAAGAATTCACAGTTGAAATTTTGATTGTGAAGGTAACAGAGTGAGGAGAAGGAAGGGAGAAGCAAGGGTAACAATGTCACAAGGAATTAATATACACAGATTCACAATCACATGTACCTGGATTTAGGCTTGGATTTAGTTGGTGAAGAAGAAAACTATAGACAAAATCCAGCATAGACTGTGTTTAAGGTTTAAGGTCACTGAAATCAATGGGTTTAAACACACTTATTCTTGTGTTAGACTGTGAAGAAGAGGATTATCTCTAAATCTTCCCCACAGTGTGGGTTTTGAAGAGGGATTTGCAGGAAGAAAGGTGGCAGCCACCATATCATAATTTGGGAAGGTAATCTATGCAGAAAACACAGATAAGGAGATTGGGTGAAGGGAACAGGTGAGCTTCAGGTGGCTAAAAATAGTACAGTTGGTTGGAAGGATTTCATACTGACAAGGCAATGCTGGTGTTAAGTGTTTTTCTGGAGACTTCACTTGTTTGCTGAGATTTCCCCACAATGAACTACTTGAATTACGCTCAAGCAGAATCAGTGAAATAATATGCCAACATTTCCATTCCTGAGTTTCCCTTTATAAATCTTAGTACTGATATATTGAAAAGCACTGAAGGATTGCATAGTTGTGATTAAGAACAAAAATATCTCTCTCATCCTGTGCACACAAAAATGAAGATAGTGCAAAAATGCTAAAATAACACTTATAGGTGTGTTTGGTAGAAGTGTGGATTTCACAATAAGGCTAGAAATAAAACAAGAATGTAAGATGTACTGGGGTAATGCCAAAGCACAAAAAATTCCTCCATTGATTACATTCTTTGCTTTTTTTATTATACACAAAGGGTCATCCCTATAATGTTTTAAAGTACTTATGTACACCATAGCTAGATATGATTCATTTGGTTATTGCATTAACATTTGAGTGCCATTTTATCTAAGAGTTCATGGAATGTTTTAAAAAACCCAGCTTAATGGAAGCCAATCAATCATCACATTTTTCAAAGCACAAATTATTTTAAGTTTTTGTACTAAATGGGGATAATCACTGCAGAGCGATATGCATATCCTATTGTTTTGACTGATGTCATTCATTTTTTCCTGAGGCTGACCCGACTGATGGTTTAAGTGCTGAAGTTAAGCAGGCAAATTGATGTGTTTTTTCTGGGGTGTTTCCACTACAGCTGCCTTTTTAGCTCTAAAAATGCCAAATGTCTGATAGCAATATGCAGCTGCTCCAGCTCACAGCACTGAAATTAACTGGAGTGGCAATGGCAGCACATGCTTGCTCCTTTTCATCATCTCTCTTAAAAGTGGAGACCCACAACATTTTTCAGAGATGTGGGTGGTGGGAGCACTCCCAAATGCTCTCACTGCTGGTTCTCAGGGGAGAAACTTCAAGAATGGTCCACTCTGACACATTTGTTCCCCTTCTTTCTGACCTGTAAGTGCAAAAACATTTTAGAGCGAATCTAGTTTTACCAGGAGAATTACAAACGCCCAAACTGAAAGGAGACAGACTCTCCGACCAGCTCCATAGAAAATCCCATCTCTCAGTTCTACCTCTTCCCCAGCTCCTGTTACAACTCATCATGAACGTAAGATTAATACACACACACACACACACACACTGATTAGGTCTCCCCAAATTTATAGGATTTTTTGATGACAGCTCTAGGGTTTTTAGAGCCCATGGGCAAGACACCTTCAATGGGCCACCTCCCTCAGTGACTACGTTCGCACGACACAACAACCCATCATGGGTGACAAGTCACAGTGGCTTGTCATGTCGTGCAAACTTGGTCCAATTCCTGCAAAGGCGCAAGTGGAAAGGGGTGGGTGGGATTTACACCCCTTTCACGGCAAGATCCTCTTCTTCTTCTTCTTTTTTTTTACTTGATTGTCCTAAATGTGCACTCATCCTCTTCTTGTTCCCGAGACTCTAGGTGCTCAGGGACATGGAAAAATGTGAGCCACTCCCTCTTTAAAGGAACCAGCATTTTGACAGCTAGCTCTCAAAACTCCGGCTACTTTTTCAAAAGAGTTTGGGGGGGGGGCAGGGTTCCCCGTGGTTTCTTAACAGGGACACATGCATTCATGCCTGTGTATGTGAGTCTACCACTAAGTCTACCTTCTTATTGCCATTGTCCCCAGCTGCTACTGTTCCTCATCCTCTTTCTTGCTTGCTTGTCAGACAGAGAGCCAGTGAGGAAGCAGGCAGTGGCATCTCCTGCTCCTCTTTTTAAGCCACCACTGTTGCCTGGGCCAGACTGAGATGTAGGTGAATAAGCAGGGTGCTATGGTGAAGAGGAGGAGCAGGTCCAGGGAGCTCTTGTCAGTGGACCCCTGCTGGGAAGTGAGTCCTCAGCTAGTGCCCAACCAGACCTACCCTTTACAGCAGCCCTGGGGTTTTTATTCTTTAGGTGCAGAGGAACATGACTTTCCACTCATCCTCACCTCTGTGCATTCTAAAATATTACAGTCAGGAGCATCAGCGTTTCATCTATTCTTCTCCCCAAAATAGAAGACGACCAAAAAAAAAAAAAAAAAAACAATACAAAAATGTAAAAGTTTAAAACCACACTATAAAAAAATAAAAATAATAACCAAATAGAATAACCTAGCAATGGTGAAAAGATTTAAGATACAGTACCAGATTTAAAACAGAAACTCAAAAACTAAAATGCCTGGGAAATAGGGTTCTGCTGTCCACCTCATATTTCTTTCAGGGGTGTGCAGTGCATCAGATTCAGATGGATCCCGAATGCCAAGCCAAATTGGGCATTTTTGGGGTTTCACCGCGAAATGCTCTGAAGCAAAGCTGGAGCCTCCTCAAGGTTCGTGAGCAATTGGGCGGGGGGGACCCAGAGACACAGACAGTGCGTCTGCCAAAAATAATACATTTCTCTCCAAGCTCTCCATATAAGGAAAATGCATGGGGAGGGGGGTGTCATTTTGTGACTGGCAGCTCTAGCTTCCAAAGAGGGGCCCTCCTTTTTACTTCCAGTCACGGTGCTTTTGGGAGGGATGTAGAAGGAGCTTATCAGAGACAGCTCCTGTGTTTGCACTGCATTTTGTGACAGTCTAGCTGCCATAGGATTGTGTTGCTGCTGACTCCAACTTCCCAGGCAGCTATGTGGAGTTCCACCGAGTCGCCACCACCTGAGTCAAACTGCCCCAGCACTTTTGCTTTAGCTTCTGGCACAGGGAAGGCCAGGGATGTTGAAGAGTCCTTGGTCTCGAGTCACGAGTCGAGTCACGAGTCTTTGGACCCGAGTCTCGAGTCCGAGTCCGAGTCCTTGGTCCAAAATGGTGACTCACGAGTCACGAGTCCCAAGTCACTCCCAAAGCTGACTCCACGAGTCCCTATTAAAATCAATGGGGTTTTTCCCCAACAAAATAAGGCTACTTCAGATGTGTGGCTTAAATAAATTCTAGGCACAAGTGTGCCTTTTTATCTCAAAACTCTGCCACTGATTTTGACAAGAACAGACCAGGCAGACAAACCCAAAATAACCAGGCAGGCAGAGGAGGCGGGGAACCCCAAAGCAGGCAGGCAGAGGCATTTGTCTTGGACAATTCAAACTTTGGAACTGGTCAAGAAGAGACCAGGCAGGCAGAGGAGGCTGGGAACCCCAGACAGGCAGGCAGAGGCAGCCAAACCCAAAATGTCTGAAAGGTTGCATTAGGAAAATGATTTTAAAAAAATAAACTTGGATTGTTACTGCAACTGGGTCCAGGCAGCACCTGCAGGTGGCATCAAGCAGGGATGTTGACGAGTCCTTGGTCTCGAGTCCCGAGTCGAGTCTCAAGTCCCATTAAAAATATTGGGACTCGAGTCCGAGTCGAGTCAGAGGGGGGACTCAGTCCGACTCACGAGTCGAGTCCTCGAGTCCGAGTCCCCATCCCTGGGGAAGGCAGTGCACCACTTTCTTGCTAAAGGTGTTGCCTGCCAGCAGTGTATAACATACTTGAGCTCCAGGCCGCCAGGGAACATAGCTAGGGTGGAGGAGAGAACTGGCCTTGCCATCCTTGTCGCCTCCTCCCCCACTGCTTAACATAAAGCCTGCTGATGAACTCGCCTCTCACTCTGGAACAAAGTACAAAAGGGACAACCCCTTCTCTGCCTGAAAGAATATGTGCTCCGAGGGCTTTACAGGCAGGGAAGGTTTTAGGAGCACTGCAACAGACACACAATAAAGAACACAGACCATTGCCCCCAAAAGGTGCAGGGAGATGATCCCTTTTAAAAACACCCAAAACTTTAAAGACTCTTTGCGCTATACAGTGTGCACACATTCTGTAGCAGACACTTTCATATATTTTCTCAATAGATTGTCATCCATCAAGGAGGTGCACCACTTCCTTGCTAAAGGTGTTGCCTGCCAGCAGTGTATAACATACTTGAGCTCCAGGCCGCCAGGGAACATAGCTAGAGTGGAGGAGAGAACTTAACGTTTCTGTGACTTTGGTGTTGTCAATTGTGCATGAAACAAAAGGCTAAAACTGCTTTTCATTCACCTAACCTTCTCAAAATTTACATGTTAATTTCTTGGAGGCGCCTCTCTGACGTATGCAGACCTATTGCCCACAAAACCACAGGGTGGAAAGCAAATCCCTGTTTAGTTACCACCCCAGAATCAACTTTAAAGGCCCCAAGTACAAAACCCCTGCACCTATCCTTCTGAAATTCTGCAGGTTTCTTTCCCAGGGGCATCTCTTGTATGCACTTCCCCCCCCCAAAAAAAAAACCTCAGGGGTAAGTGAATCCATTTTGGAAACTCTCAAACTGTAAAGGCTACCCAAATCTCTGCACCTATCCATCTGAAATTTGTCAGACTTCCTCCTCAGAGGGGCCACCCATGCCTGCAAATCTCATCCAAGTCTGTCAAGAAATTAAAATTAAAATTTAACCATTTTAAACACACACACACCCCTGCACCTATAGTCATGCCTTGGATTGAGAGCGTAATTCGTTCCGGAAATGTGCTTGTAATCCAAAACATTCTTATATCAAAACGAAATCCCCCCAAAATTAAATTAGAAAATTCTAATTTAAGCCATACTACAGTACTTGTATTGCAAGACGTCGCTTGTATATCAAAGTTTAAAAAAATTAAATTAATATTTAAAAATTTGCTTGTCTTGCAAAACGCTCTCAAACCAAGTTACTTGCAATCCAAGGTATTACTGTATTTGTTGAAATACAGCAGGCTTACTATCATTAGAAGTGGCTACTATGCCTGAAAATTCCATCCAGTTCTGTCAAAAAGCAAGTTATAACCATTTGTTTTTCCCCCAATAACAGTCAATGGGAAATCACAAAGCTACGGATTTCGTGAAGTGAGCTTTGGATTTGAACCCAATTCAGATCAGGAGGCCTTCAAAACAGTCTGAACCAAATTGGGGTCCGAATTGAATCTTACGGTCAGTGAACCCTGCTAATTTCTTTTCATTCAACTAAGGATCCATTTTACTTTAAAGCCATTGACCATATTAACGTAGATTCCTCTTTGAGGGGGAAAATCTTTAGAAAATACCGCCCCCCCAAATCCAGTTGACTAAAGTAAATATGCAATTTCTATATAATGGGGGAAAGTTCTGAATTTTTAAAAACCTAGTATCCCAGTTGGCCAGCATAAAATCCACACATCTGGAAGAAATAAAATGCAATCAAAAACTCATTCCACATCTTTATTCAAACACTATCCAACTTACTTCTTTGGACAACTTGATCAAAGTATCTTACAATCCTTATTGTATTTATATTCATAACATCCCTTTGAGGTGAAGTGTTGCAACATTTCTGCCAGCCACAGATGGTAGTCAAGGAGACCAACTTCAATATTGAGGAATGTCTTTGCTTATTTGATGAGCATTAGCTGGAATCCCAATTAAGTAAACCTGGGGAAAGGTGTGTTTCACCCATACCTGAATGCCACCAATAGGCTAAATCATTGTTCTCCAACCTTGGGTCCCCAGATGTTTTTGGCCTACAACTCCCAGCATGCCCCAGCCAGCATAGCTGGCTGGGGCATGCCGGGAGTTGTAGGCCAAAAGCATCTGGGGACCCAAGGTTGGAGAACACTGGGCTAAATGATCTTCTAGTACGGATAATAGCTAAGGGATTATAAAGCAATTAACTTATAGTGTCAACTTACCATACATGTCTAACTCAGAAGTAAGTCCCATTGTTTTCAATAGGGCTTACTCCCAGGGAATTGTGTACAGGATTACATCCTGAATTAATCGACTTAGGGGAAAAAGGAAACTACCAGGAAAATAATGGAGGCCTTCATCCGAACAGTAAATCTCACGTAAGAATTCCTTGAGACCTATTTTGTGAAATCAGTCTTCTTACCTCAAAGTAATTAATTTGCTAGAGTGAAAAAGGAAACATCAACTGGTTTATATCAGCTTCTATTTTTACCTACATCTGCATGGAAGCCACTTTCCTGTGAGCGCTGGGCCAGGCATGATGGTGACCACAACAGACACGCCTGCAGGTATAAGCACTCCACATGTGACCTGTCACACATAAATGCACTTACCACATATAAATGCTCATCCCATTTGTGTATAGAATTTAGGGTAGGCCCATGACATTTTGCTGCCTGGGGTGGAGCAGCAAATGGTAGGTCAAGGGGCATGGCGTTTTGGCACATGAGGCAGAAAATCTCACAAGCACCGCTCCCCCTTCCTGCCAGTAAAAATAAATTAAATAATGGACAATTTGCTGCCCTTTCATGACACCCTAAATATGCTGCCAGAGGCCGCTGTCTCACTCTGCCTATTGGTAGGGCAAGCCCTGGTAGGATTAGTTTGGCGGCAAGCAGTGGCTTGTTAAAATGTGCTGCTAGCATGCTAACTCTATATATGAATGGGATGATGACTGATGTAATAAACATATTTATGCATGATGGAGTATACATGGAACTCTTATATGGGAAAGTGCTTTACCTGTGGCTGCCATCACATCTCTTTTAGTCCTTTAAATGACCAACCATGTGCGTGCCAACCACATCTGGGAAGAGAGGCCAGTTGGGTGGCGAAAGCTCATGCAGCTCCTCCGCCTGCACCTTATTGTTTGTTTGTTTAAATGTTCCCTCAGCTGTGTGGGCCACTTGTGGAAAAGCAGCTAGGGTAAGATTTCAAAGACTCCTCCTGGCATTTGATGCCAGAGGAGAAGGACAAGATGTCACACAGAGGAGGGCAAAGATCTCTTCTCGTTCATCCCAGTTTGCAGGACACGGAATAATGGGCTCAAGTTACAGGAACCTAGATTCCACCTAAACATCAGGAAAAATTTCCTGACTGTCAGAACAATAAGACAATGGAATCAACTACCTAGGGAGGTGGTGGGCTCTCCCAGTCTGGAGGCATTCAAGGTGCGGCTGGACAGACATCTGTCAGAGATGCTTTGACCTGGATTCCTGCATTGAGCAGGGGGTTGGACTCGATGGCCTTGTAGGCCCCTTCCAACTCTACTTTTCTATGATTCTATGATTCTATGGTGCCCACTCCCCATTCCTCGTACAGAAGCCAACTGGACTGGAAGTTAACAGGACAGTATCCTCTACCACACCTACGGCAGCAGGCTAGCTTAGGGGTACCAGAATGGCCATGTGGCATATGTAGCTCTGCCCTCCAACAGATGGGAATGGCTGGGGGGGGGGTTGGTTGGTTGGTTCAGGAGGAACATCCAGGAGCTGTTGCTGTGCCTCCCAACATCTGCTGCTTGAGGCAGTTGCCTCAGTCTACCTAGTGGTAGGACTGGCCCTGCCTCATGATATGGCTTTTGTGAGATGCAAAAGCAGATGGCTATCTGTTTGTTTATTTATTTATTTTATTTTATTATATTTGTTAATCGCCCATCTGGCCTGTCACCCGGCCACCCTTTATTATTCCCTTATAATTCACTGTTATTCCCTTTAACAGTGTGTAGTCTGCAATCGCTAAGCTGTATGTACGTAGCTTTCTCTTCAACCTAACTAGTGGAACCTGCAACAAGATGTTGCAGTGTGGAGTGGTCTTGTTCTTCCAGCATATTCCATTCCATTTCCCCTCTCCTCAGTTTTCCATTCCCTCCCCAAAAGGCACTTTGCATTCTCTAGTGACTCAGCTTGCTCAGTTGTCATTTGGCTGTTTGGGGAGCCCGTTCCCCTTAGGGTTTTTGTTCTAAATATTTTTTTGTACTTCTGCAAACTTTGGGGGTTCCCCAAGCCTGCTAATGCCTCCCTCTTGTTTGTAGATGGTTTCACTTTAGGATCCACACAGAGAATTATTTCACTTCTAGCATATAGGATAATGAGTTCCGTTTTCATAAAAGTCCATTATCAATAGAAGATGATCAAATAAAATATTTTAAATTTTTGGAGCTCTTATTCTCAGTAGAAGATGATCAAATAACATATTTTAAACTTTTGGAGCTCTAGAGAGCTATTTAGAGAGGACAACTTAGGCCAGGGGAGTGACCAAATGTAACAATGCAAAAATGAAGACATATGGTCAGGCAGGCTTGTTGTGTTTCGTCTATCAGTCCAAATGAGACATAGTTTGGCTTTGGCTTGGTGCGCCAGCCCCCTCATGTACTGATCGTGCATTTGGGTGGAAACGATTTAGGCTTGCTGAAGAGCAAGGCCTGGATTGAGCAAGTGTTGACAGACCTTGCTGTGGTGCAGTATCGTTGGCCAGGAGTCTGGGTGCTCTGGTCTAACATGCTGCCACGTTTTCATTGGCGTTATGCCATGTCTCACCAGCGACTGCACAAGGCAGTGCGCAAGGTGAATGGGCAGATAGGTAGGGGCCTTGGAGGGAGAGGCTTTATGATACCTCATTCCGGCATTTCCTTGGCCAGGAGGGAGCTGTATAGAAAGGATGGGGTTCACCTGTCGAATTTTGGGCTGGACATCTTCTTGGAGGATCTGCGAAGGGCCCTGCTTGGATTTCTTCCAGCAGGTGGGGGAGAGGAGACTAAGTAACCTTGTCTCTCTCTGTGGCAGTTAAGTGCGGGATTAGGCGGTTTTAGGGGCTCGGTGATCATCCTATGGCACCTTTCAGGTGAGAGGCGTGCCCGAGGCTCCTGCCTCCGACTGCCTCACGGCTTGGGACTGCGGAGATAAGGCACGTCTCTGAGGTCTTCCTACTTCACCTGCCGGTACCTCACGGTCCGGTAGAGGCTGACTGCAGGAAAGACCTTCCAGCACTGTGTGGTGTTAAGCAAGGAGGGGATGACTTGACTTGAATGCCGTCACCCTCCTTGCTGGATGTTTCGCCCTATAGCAATGGTACCCGGCTGATAGCCGGTGTAATTAGCACCCGCACTTTTTATCCCTTCATAGATCTCCAACTGATGTTATTCAATAAATGTGGCCCTTCATTTTACCACCAATTGTACCCTACAACCGTGTCTGACTTATTTCTCCTCTATGCACACAAATGGTCAGGCAGGCTTGTTGTGTTTCGTCTATCAGCCCAAATGAGACATAGCAACACTAGATGGCGCTGCCTGTTGAAAAAGTAGCATGAGGAATGTGGGATTTCATGGATGCTTTGGTGCATCCTCCTCAAACTCTGTTGCTAGTTCCAGCCAGCCAATTATTCACGCTTACTGTATATGCTGGTGTATATATTATCTTGGTGCTTCATTTTAAAATGTAATGCCAGTTTGGAAGAAAAGTCAATAGATTTAGTTACAAATCATCAAAAATGCTCAATGTACATATAAACGTGGGAGGAACATCATTCCATTTCTTTAGAGCTAATGAGAAATGTTTCTTACATCATTTTTCAATAAATAAATTTAAAGAATGAAATATACATGTGCTTGGCCTAGGAAAATAAGGGGATGAGAAAGAATCAGACATACCTCCCCAAAATAAATATAGTGTGTTTGCAGTATGGATGCATGCTGTGTGTGTGTGTGTGTGTGTGTGTGTACTCTGTTGCATCAGAGGCCTCATGCCCAAAGGGATACTGCATGCATGGTGCAGGTCCTGATTGCTGGATCTAGCACTTAGCATTGCATGTGCACATTCTGACACTGGATGCGGAACTGTACATATAGCCTCTAAATAGGTGATTAGTTCTGTCAAAATTCACATTGCTGATCATGCTGAATGAGTAAGTGTTTGCAGCTACACATAGACGACCTGTTGTTGCATGCATATATTTCTGGACGAGGGCAAAAGTGATTCAGGATGCAATCCTATGCATGTTTAGACAGTTTTAGGCCTTTTTTCCTGTCTAAACATACATAGGATTGCGACTTAAGGCTGCAAACCTATACCAAATTACCCAGGTGTAAGCCCCATTGAACTCAGTGGGACTTACTTCTGAGTAGGCATGTATAGGGTAGCACTGTAAGGTGTGATAAACAGATTTCCTTCAGTGAATCTACATAAGATCCTTGCCATAGCCTTGAGTTAATCTTTGCTTTTTTGAAGTCTAATTAATCTCAGCATCACTCCTACAGATTAAAATAATAATTCAATTGTTGAAATACCTGTTGGAATAGTTGAGAAGGTGCACTCTATTACTGCTTCTTGAAGTATCAACACAAAGGTGGTAAGGCTAGAGTGTAAGTAACTGTAGAATAATGAAACCACTCCATTAAACCTTGAGTTATCTATCATTTCTCTCAGGTTCAGCAGCATACAACATAGACTTAATTTGAAACTCTGATAGGTGCCCTTAGGTGCAAGGGACTGGAAAAGTTCTTCTGTTTATGCAATTTTTACTTTCTTTTTCATTTTGGTAAATGGCAATAAACATTCCCTAACTGACTGCAGTCCTATAAAAATGTCATTGTAAATAAGCACATGTTTGAGTCTCTGTTTCTGGTCATTAACTCATTTGTACACTCTAAGTAACACTTAATAAATGATTTTGCAGAAGGGTGTATAGCTGTGATTTCTTTAAAGTGCTGCACTTTCCACCAAAGGGAATACATTTTTCAGCTTCTAAAGCAGGACATAGGGATTTGAACATGACTTTGGCTGGCTCTGCTGCCTGGGAGTTTTGTTGATGAGTTCCTAAATATCACTTTGGAACTGTATCCATAGGTGTCCTATAAACAAATCTATGAAGGGACTTGCTTACTCTTTTGTCCACACACATAAAATTCCAATTGAATTTGATGCAGGTCCAAAGGAGATTAGATTTTGGTATAAGCTGAAAATGAGCTATCAAAATAATTAACCCCACTGATTTGTATTTGATTTGGTAATTATACAACTTCATAAATCACAGGAAAACATTATGTGCTAGAAATGCCCTTCTACACAGAGAAATATTGAATGTTTTATAATAATTGATTTGGCTTTTAAAGGAAAGAAGGGGAGAAAAAAAGCTCCAAAATCATGACAAAGAATTTTGGGAATAAGCCAGCACACTAAATCACTATTTCAATTTTAAAAAATCGTGACAGTTTTAGTACAAACATTACGTACAAGAGTATAATGGCTTACATTCTGCCTTACTGCTTCACTGAGGAAGGTGGTGATGAGAAGTAGTTTATTTGAAAAATGGTTCATTGAAGTAAGCTGGAGAGATAAAAAGAAAACAGGAAGAGCCCATAAACCTTACATTAATTACATTACAAGAGATTTCCAAAATGTATGCCATTGTGGGCCAGATTATGGCACCTTCCTAATACATACAAGCCTATAAGCAATGGGAGTATGTATGAAGTAAGGTATTATTTCACAGAGCTGAATGGGTTCCTCCTCAACTGCTTTTCACATTGACTTTCCCAGCTGTCTCTGCCACATGACCATCTGCTAGGGTGCTTCCAAATGGTCACAAATCTGGATTCCACAAACTAGCAACATTGACCCATAGAGTCAGGCCTGGGGCCTAGTTTGCCACTGGTTGCCACAGAGTCTGGGTCTGTCACACAGCTTAGGTGGCCGGGGGCATAGATGAATACAGGCTGGAAGTCAGGTGTCAGAATAAGTCAGGGTTGTTAGTGTAGAGCAGGGCTCTCCAACCTGGGGTCCCCAGATGTTGCTGGCCTACCGCTCCCAGCATACCCAGCCAGCATGGCTAATGGCAAGGGATTCTGGGAGCTGTAGTCCAGCAACATCTGGGGACCCAGGGTTGGAGAGCCCTGGTGTAGAGGACTCCTTGATCTAATAGATAACAGACACTTTTAGTTTAAGTTAGGATTCTTATTGTACTGGATAAAAGAAATGTTATTTTCATTCTTTTAGTATTCAAAGCAATCAAATTTACTACAAGTCTTAAATCATCTGCTCCCTCTCTTTGGCAAATAAATCCCATTTGATCAAGATGTACTAATGTATCGGGCAGACAGGGACATGGCAAATGGGCATGAAATAATATGATATGAGAGGTGTGACGGATTTAGGAAAGTGAATAGAGACTAAAGTATTTCAAAGGCCACGCAGGTAAGTGGAGCTATTCTGACATTCTTTCATGCAAAGAGTTGATGAATGATCATTCCAGCTCTAAAAATATTTTTAGATAAGTTGAAGTGTTTTCTCAGTTGTTGTATGGTTTGGAGATACGGGGTGAGAATGAAATAAGCATCAGAGCAGTGGAAACAGAACAGAACAAATTTCTGTGGAGGCTATTAGGACTTCCCCAAGCGACTCCAGAGAGGTAGGCTGACTCTTGATTAAAGTGAGTGAGGATACATGTGTTATTACTGACATTTCACAAACATACGCATGTGATACCAGATAAACGGTTGGTAAAACAGGCATATTTTTCTTCAAGTAGATAGGAAAATCAAGGTGATGTTATTTATTTTATTTTTATTTATTTATTTATTACATTTAAATCCCTCCTTTTTTCTTCTGGCAAGGAACTCAAGGTGGCTTACATAGTCCACCTCCTCCTCTCCATTTTATCCTCACAATAACCCTGTGAGGTAGGTTAGGCTGAGAGTCAGTGACTGGCCCAAAGTCACCCAGTGAGCTTCATGGCTGAGTGGGGACTAGAACCCAGATCTCCTGAGTTGCACAGTCCAACACTCTAACCACTACACCACACTGGCTCTCCAATTATATACTTGTAGTTGTAACATATTATCCGTAATATGTTGCAAGTATATAATTTGCATGAAGCATTTTGGGACCATCTCGGCAAAAAGTAACTAAGAGGTAGGCTCTGTGAAGGTCCAGCTGGTTATAATATGGAACTGGTATACAATCGAAATTTTCCCAGTGGGTATTGGGACCACCAAAAACCTTGAAGATTTGACATTCTTTCCATTGCGTAGTGCTTTTCTTGAACTGTGCTTACGGATTATGCTTTCTGCCATGTGGGATGGCAGATACAAACAGTTTCCTGTTTTCTCCTGACAAATCTACATCTGAAATTTGAATCAGACAGAGAACAGAATTCATTAAGTACTAAAATACACATTCAGGAAAAGAAAATTCTTGGGAAATGTTTTGTTTAAATCAACAACCTGTTCTGATCAGGAAACTGGTTTTTGATTGTGTTTTTTGTTTTGTTTTTTGCTGGAAGACTCTCACCCTTTTGTGACAGAACAGCCTTGCATGCTTTAGCATCAAGGATACTCCAGAAATGGAATAAGTCAGGGTTGTTAGTGTAGAGCAGGGCTCTCCAACCTGGGGTCCCCAGATGTTGCTGGCCTACCGCTCCCAGCATACCCAGCCAGCATGGCTAATGGCAAGGGATTCTGGGAGCTGTAGTCCAGCAACATCTGGGGACCCAAGGTTGGAGAGCCCTGGTGTAGAGGACTCCTTGATCTAATAGATAACAGACACTTTTAGTTTAAGTTAGGATTCTTATTGTACTGGATAAAAGAAATGTTATTTTCATTCTTTTAGTATTCAAAGCAATCAAATTTACTACCAGTCTTAAATCATCTGCTCCCTTCTCTTTGGCAAATAAATCCCACTGGATCAAGATGTACTAATGTATGTATCACACACTGAAGTCTATTATCAAGAATTGCCATTAATATTTTACCATCCACATTAAATAAATAAATTGGCCTATAGTTCGCACAATTGGTAGGGTCTTTGCAAGGTTTAGGAATAACTGATATATAAGCATCATACTGGTAAAATTCCTGATTCAAAAGCCTTAGAATAAAGACATAAAAAGCTTGTCAAAAAAAAATCTAAGTATATCATACACCATTCTACAAGAAAACCATCTGGCCCCAGAGCTTTCCCATCCCTCATATTCTCAATAACACACTTAGGGCGCAGTCCAATGGAACTGCCCATAACCCTCCGAACTTGGAGGATTACGGGCACCCGGCCTATGCAGGGCAGGAGGAGAGTGGAGGCGATCTTCACCTCTGTGCTCCTCCCACCCTGCAAATGAGCTAGACGGCTAATTTCAGATGTCTAGCTGCTGCGCAACCTTGGACAGGATGGGAAGGAGGCTGGAGTGTGGCCAGGATACATCATATCCTGGCAGACCTGGTCTCCTCCCCGCGAAATGCCCTCTTCACCCCATCTCCGAGGTTGGTCTTATGACCTCTGAGATGCAGCTGATGCGGCTCTTTCTGTGCCAGCTGCGATATGGGCGATTGGGCGAGGGTGATCTGAGCGTGGATCCCCAACTCCAAGGTCGGAGCTTTTTTACAAACTCAGATCTGGGGATCCAAATGATAATATGGCCCTCTAGATGCTGTCTAGGGGACACAGGATCGCTCTTCCTCTTCCACCTGCAAAGGCTCTGCAAATAGTTCCTTTTGCTGCAAATCCAATTGTGGAAGGACCAAATCTGAATATATATTTTTTTCAAAATTCCTGATTCATAGGATCCTTATCCTTCCTATACAGTTCAGAATAAAGTTTTTGAAACTCTAAATTTATATCTTTTGAGGTTGTATATACATTATCATGGTTATCTTTAATACTAAATAGCAATTTCATTGGTGCCAGAAATGATAAAATATCTTGGCATATTGTTGCCTAGAGATAGTTTTCAAATGATTAAACTGAATTGAAGCATGTTATTGGCAGAGATAGGCACACCTACATACGTAAGATGCATGTTTTGCCTTGGGTACATTTTATTATTATGTATTGTGTAATATTCCTTTATATATTCCCCAAATGTTTTTTTTTAAAAATATATATGCAGCATTTTGGATGTTTATTATGTGTGTGTGGTTCTCCTCCCTGATTTTCACCTTAAGAGGATACAGTTGTGAATTAAAGAGGGAGGATTTAATTTTCCAGATCTTAGTTTACATCAGAAGACTTATTTAATAGATCATAGAGTTGGAAGGAGCCTACAAGGCTATCAAATTCAACCCCCTGCTCAATGCAGGAAACTAGAGGAGGGGGTCTCCCATCCAAGTAACAACCAGGCTTGACCCTCAGACAAGATGAGCCAGCGTAAGCCACAGGCCTGTATCATTTGTTAATGATTGGAAAATATCTTTTTCTTTTAATACTCTTCCATACATTGTTTAATTTGGAGTCAACTTATTTGGCACCTCTTTCTGGCTGGCTGGTGTTAGGATCCAGGTATATTAAAAATGGGTCCACTTGAAATTTCAGCAGCTAGAGAGACATGGTATACAATGCCTTGTCAGCTGCATTTTGATCCATATTCTCGTGCAAAATTAACTTCATGGGAGAATGCAGCCTTGAAAATAGAGAGCCAGACTTATATGTGGAGGAATTGGGTTAATAATGGAATCTATACTTCAGATCAGTCAATAGGATCAAATGATGAGCTTTTACTATTTTCGGTATTGCGGCTTAGATATCACTTACTGTCTAGTGCTGGGTGGCAATATATTCAATTACAGCATCTGCTGGAATCTATATGTGAGCCAACAGCAATGAATGCTTCAACACTTCCTATATTGTTGGAGGAATTAACTGGTTCTTTATAGAAAGCTACAATAGCTGTTTATAAATGTCTTTTGGAATGTAATAAAGTAGATGTTCAGAATGTTAGAGAGGAATGGATTAGGGAATTAGAGTGGTCTATACAGCCTAATCAATGGAAAGTTGCCCTCACTTCCATATTTACCCGTTCTGTAGATTTAAAATTGAGGCTGTTTCAACAACAACAAAATGATGTTTCAAGAAAATTGGACAACACAGAGGCTTGTTAAGAAGAAGCTGGTTAGCTCTGTTAAGTGCTGGCGATGTAATGCAGCAATGCCTCGCTGAAACATATGATGTGGGAATGCCTGGCCTGTGGTGGCTTCTTTTGGTTAGAAGTCATTGTTGTTCTTGAAAAATCTGTGATAATCGCAGATGTTCATGCATTTTAAAATTTTATTTCTGTGATATGGGGATTAACAGATAGACAGCAAAAGTGGACTTTGAGAGCCCTTACAGTTGCAAAGAGCTTGTAAGGATAAACACCCACCATCTATCATTCAGTGGTCTGAAGATCTTAGTGCTCTTGCTGCACTTGAGCATATCTCCTACAGTCATCAACTTCATTTGGATGCTTGTTTAGATATATAGATGACTTATATTAATGCATATATTCGAAGTAGAAGTATTGAATCCTTCCCCGCATGCATGCACGCGCACACACACACACACACACACACACTTCTTTTCTTTTCATTAATGTGCGATGAACAATTATTATGAATGGATATGCTTTTATGTCATGTTCTTTCTGGATTTTTTTCTTTCTCCCCATCTTTTGCTGCTGTTTTTCCCTTTTCTTTTTGTTTTTATTATATTTGCATTTTTTTTAAAAAAGGCTGAATCCATAGAATCATAGAATCATAGAAAAGTAGAGTTGGAAGGGGCCTACAAGGCCATTGAGTCCAACCCCCTGCTCAGTGCAGGAATCCAGGTCAAAGCATCCCTGACAGATGGCTGTCCAGCTGCACCTTGGATGCCTCCAGAGTGGGAGAGCCCACCACCTCCCTAGGTAGTTGATTCCATTGTCTTATTGCTCTGACAGTCAGGAAATTTTTCCTGATGTTTAGGTGGAATCTAGGTTCCTGTAACTTGAGCCCATTATTCCGTGTCCTGCAAACTGGGATGATCGAGAAGAGATCCTGGCCCTCCTCTGTGTGACATCCCTTCAAGTACTGGAAGAGTGCGATCATATCTCCCCTCAGTCTCCTCTTCTGAAGGCTAAACATGCCCAGTTCTTTCAGTCTCTCCAACCCATTTACCATAATTTAAAGAGAAACATATCTCACCATAGTAGGGAAGACTGACCAGGAGACCTGTGTGCCTTCTTACTCTGCTGTCCAGGTTCTAACTGCTGATGGGCAACTTCTAGGCCCCGGCCACACTCCTTTTTTAGGGTTCTTTAACTTTAAAATGGACTTGGTCAGGACAGCCCTTCAAATAGAGGGCACCTTCAAATAGAGGACAACCTTCTGTAAAGTAGGACACATGGCCATCTTACTTCAGGCTGTGGGGTCAACTTACAGCACTCTGGCCAGCGCTGCAACCAAGAATATTTTCTTATCCTATAGACCCGATTCACTGTTTGAATGCTCAGAGTGCTGGTTGAGCAGGAGGTAAGGTGGTGAAAGCTGGCCTCTGGAGGCCCCAGTTTGAAGCCTACCTTGTTTCCTTCAGATTTCCCCATGCGTATATTGCGCCTGTGGAGGGAAGGGCGTTGGGACTGCAACTGGCTGGCCCTGAAATTAGCACGTAGAGCCTATGCATGCACATGTACACTTATATGTGTGTAGCTGCCTTTTTAAGAACTTAAGAAGAGCTTTCTGCCGAAAGTTGGGATGTGGCACAATCCTGCTCCCCACCATTGGAGAAGGCTTGAAAGGGTCTCATAGACTGTATTTTTCTCTCAGTGACTACTGGGAGCACCCTCCCCAGTGCTTCCAAATGATGGATAAATGGGACCTCCAGGGAGGCAAAAAGCAAGGGAGGGCTTGTGAAGGATTGAGGCCTACACAGGCTTAGGTTAGTTGAAGCCTGAAGGCCCAAACACTTCCCTAAATTAGTTGAAGCCTGAAGGTCCAAACATTTCAGGATGGGAGGGGGCGTTTGTGAGTTTCAGTTCACCCAATAGAAGTTAAGTATTATTTCTCCTGTTCAGGGTCACATGGATATAACCTTCCAATCCTGGGAGGGCTTTATTTGTGTGGGGTGTGGTCAGCTAGAGCCAGAGGGAGACTGACTGCAGAGGAGAGAGGTAGACAGAAGTTAAGTTAGAGAACCTTGTGTTATTTGTCTGTTTAATTTTTATCATACTTGCTTTTGAATTATAACTGCTCTATTGTGTAAATACCCTAATGTAATAAGTAAAGTGTTGTTGTTTACCCTGAGTTGTTGGAGTGACTTATTCACCACGCCTAAAGCCTATTCCCATGCTACTGGAAACAGGCAAAGGATTTGATCTCCTGGAACGGGAGAAGCTTTGAGAAGAGGCAGAGATCTTCCAAAGGCAGGAACCTTGACAGGGCTATTGCCTTTGTTCCCTGCTGTGCACTTTCCAGGAGCATCTGCTGGCCACTGCTGGAAACAGGATGCTAAGCCAGATCATGGATTCCTCTTAATTTCCTAGGAACTGGTTTTCTTTGGGCAATTCATGCGTGTCTTCTATCCAGAAGTAATTTCCACAACCATCTCCTCACCGGTGAGCAGGAAAGCTGGGTGCACCCCTGCTTTTGATGTACCATATATAAGCAACCAGGGTACTACTTCAACGGACAATGGTGTGTGTGTGTATGTGTGTGTGTGTGTGTGTGTATTTAGAATTATAGCCCATCCATTCCCAAATACTAAGATCCAAATGTGTGTAATGGTACCCTGGCCTTGCTTTAAAAAACATAAACAAAACTGGAAAACCTATTTGCGGGTGGGTCAGTTGGGACTGGAGAATCCCCTGCATTTTCCTCTGCTGCTTCTTTGATCCTAAAGCAGATTTTCTTCCCTTTTTTAAAGAAAGATTATTAGGGTATCATTACATACATCTGCATGGAGCATGTGGCTTAGCCCTTGGTATGGGTTATAATTTGGAAGCGTAAACATTCCTGTTGAGCAGAACTTAATTCAATTTAATAAACTTCCTGTTAAGCGGAAAGTCCCCTCCCCACTGTTTCAAGTGGTGTTTGCAACCACTTAAGAATCAGGCAAGAGTTATGTAAAATAAAGTTCTTTATTTAACCAAGCATGCTTCTGACTCCTCGCTCCCTAGGTGTCCCTCCTGCTCTGTCTTTGTAGCATTAATGCGGAGCCACTTCCTGGTAAGTGTTCCCTCCAGCCTTCCCTCTGTTCGACTGAGTTATTCTTCCTGTCTGCTACCCCAGCTCTCCTACCAAGTTCCACATACATTGATACATCCACCTTTCTGCTGTCTTAAAACTGTCGGAGGATATGGGAAGGAAGGAGTCAGTCCTATACTGGTTAGGCCGAAGCAGAGCTTTCCCCCTTATGCACAGCCTGGTTATTGGAACTGGTTATCACCACGTGGGTTGTTCGACCGTGCTAAAAGGCTCTTAAAAGGAAACGGATTGTCCATACAAGGTTTAAAACTAATAAAGACATTTATTAGTTTTACTTACACTCAGTTTATTCTTACGCATGTGTCCATCATGTTGGAGAGGAAGAGAGAGAGAGAGAGAGAGAGCTGGCCACAGAGAGACCAGAAGTAGGGAGGAGGGGTCACAAAACATGCACCCTGGGGATTGTTCAATTAACCCTTTCCTCCCACTGAAGCTAGTGGTTACATTACCTCATTGATTTAAGCGGCAACATTAGAATTTCCATCAAAAACTGATTCACCCAAACAAGTAGGGTTCCCATAAACATGCAAGGTCTGGGATTTCAGCAAGTTTTCAGGGGGTAAGTTCCATAGGGTTGGGGCGGGGCGGTTTTTCCACCTCGGCAATGACAACTCCTGTTTCGTGTGAACAGGCCCTAAAGATTAGGAGGCTGCTCTGGGTCACTTGGGTTCAGGAGGGCCTCACACGATCCACAATCGCTGGGCGTCTTACCCGTGCACAGCCAGTAGACAGTGGGAGGGAGGGAGGGAGGGAGGAATATAATGGCTGTGGAGATTTCCTCCTTATGCACAAAGCTGTATGTGTGCATGGCAGGGGTGGACGATGCCCTTTTTTTCTTTTCTTGCCTTTTTAAAAGTTCTCAATGCCTCTTTTTAAAGCAAGTCTTGCCGATGTATTGGCAATGGTCACAATAATGGCCATAAAGACGTGGTTAGTGCCGTTGAGACGATTATGTGTAAAAAGAAAATTAGGTGTGAAAAGTTCTGCTTTTAATTTTACATTATATGCTGGTCTCATAACCATAACTAAAGCAAGTTTGTTTTCACACCTATGAACTAATCTTAAGGAAACTATGTAAGCATTTATGGTATTTATAATTCTTGGAGTTATAATAAATGAAACTCTACATTGTTGAGAGAAGAGCATGAAGACAGGCATATAAATCTCAGTTTATGTACAGGATTATCCATGTGTGCCATTCAATGAGGGGATTGTCAAGGCTGCTGTACGTGTGTGTGTGTGTGTGTGTGTATGTATGTGTGTGTGTTTGTGCGAATGGAAGTGCTAGCCAGAATGTATGCCTGGCTTGTCAGCATGTAAGTCAAGGGTGCCTCAGGGCAATCTTTACTTAAGCACTTTACTTTATCTCTCATTCCCATTTTTAATGCATATGCTTTTTGCACACTATACTTCTATTTTGTGAACTGATTCCATTTGCTTTTGGATGCAAGAAAGCATTTGGATGCATATGGAGGATGAATTGCAATTTCAACTTCAAAATATCCTAGCATAACATGGTGGGTGTTGAAACTTCATCTGGTCCCTCAATGCAATACAACATTGCTACACTAAAACGTTATATAATTTGTTTATAATTTGTTATAAAAAATTATACCCAAGAAATCTAGCAATAGCTTTCTCTGGAAGTACTGGGGGAAACTCTGTCTGACCTTCCATCAAAAACTTAGCAGGGTAGGTTTATAGCATAAGGTTAAACAAACCTATCAGTCCTGCATAAAGACATCTAAATTGCTGTTAAAAGCTTCAGTGACACCCAAGTTATTTGATATTGGCCCTACACTCATAGAATAGTGTGCAGAGCTTCCCATATAAATAGACTCCAGACTATAATCTAGGAATATAAACTAGGAAATATACTCCAGAACAAAATATTAGTTTGGGGGGAGTGGGGAAGGAAACTCATTAAATTTGCAGAAATGGAAAATAGGAAACTGCCATTTACGGTAGTTGCTATGATCTCAGTGTCCTTTTAGTATTTAAAGAGCCTTCAACAGGAATGAGTTTAAAACTAGAAATCAGCAATATGATCCTAACATTTGCTGTACTGGAAAATAAGCCACCAGGAAGGAGCATATTAACAACTGCGCCAGCATAGTAAAATATGGCATTACATCAGCATTTCAGGGAGAGGTGTATTATCAGTCCTTATGATCCTGACTTGGAAGCTTATGTTCCGAAAAATATGATATATTTGCAGGTTTTGACTGTTACATTGGATATCCTATCACACCCTTTCTAAATGAGATATTTTGACTGCAGAAGTCACACATCAGATATCTTATTTTATAAGGTTTCATAATAATCTGGGTTGTTAGTGAGATACATTGTGCTCTTCCAAACTTTAAAACTTCATAGAGTTTAGTGTAAACATCCCATGCAGATGACCCTACCTAACCAGATGAACTGCTATTTGCAATAAACTGTTTTTCTATTTATATCAGCCAAGGGTGTTTATTAAAGACACAGAATGGCCACAGATGTTTGGCAATATTCAATGCTGAATTCATGATGTAGGAAGTTAATAATCAGTTAAAGTAGTGTGGTGACCATGGCATATTTACACATTCAGCTGAGAACTGAGTGCTTATATTATGCTAGAATTACCATTATTAGTGATGTAAAAATCCAATCTGTTGCATGTAAGGAGTTGCTGTCCTTTGAACGCTTTCCATACCCACAAACTCAGCACTATTCCAGGGAGGTTAGTGGCCTTGCCTGTGCAAAGGCTACTGTTCATGCCAAACTATTTAGTGGTACAATGTGGCAAATGTTCAGGGGGGGGTGTATTTGCAGCCAAGGCCATCAATGCTAGATTTAAGGCTAGGTCTCCAGGGGTGAGAGCCTTGAATATATAAAACAACTATGCACTGTGATTCCCAATGAAGTCTTTGAAAGAGTCATGCTACGGAAATATTCATTAAAATGCAACCAAGCGCTAACATGCCACTAACAGACACTTTGCATATTATAGTGTGTGTGTGTATGTGTGTGCATGTGACTTTTTTAGTACACCTGTAAAGGAAATATAATAAGTGGACGCACAGCTGAAAAGAACAGCCAATCATTGAATGCAAATAGCAGGAGGGCAGCACGCTTCACCCCTTCCTCTCTGAGCATTTACTGAAGACTGAATGGAGCCCCTTTGCCTATACGGTCATGCCTAGGATTGAGAGCATAATTCGTTCCGGAAACGTGCTTGTAATCCAAAACACTCTTATATCAAAACGAAATCCCCCCCCCAAAAAAAATGTGTACAGAGATTTTTAATTTAAGCCGTACTACAGTACTTGTCTTGCAAGACGTCGCTTGTATATCAAGTCAAAAAAAAATATTAATAAATATTTTAAAATTTGCTTGTCTTGCAAAACGCTCTCAAACCAAGTTACTTGCAATCCAAGGTATTCCTGTAGCTGTATGCACAGGGGGCTCTGCCGCCAATCAGGTTCTTCATCATGTGGATCGAGCCCTCTGCACATACAGCTGGCCGGGGCTCCCTTTAGGTGTTCAATGAACATGTGGAGGCAGAAGGGCAGAGTCTGCCGTCTTCCCCATATGCACATTCACCAGCTGCACAATCTGAACAGGACGAACCTTCTGGAGCACTGAGATTCTAAAGTTGCTTCGAGGCCAGGGCCGGCGCTACCGCTAGGCAAACTAGGCGGTTGCCTAGGGCGCGCGGCTGAAGAGGGCGCGGAAACGCTGCACTCCTCTTCGCTGCCGCTGCGCCGCCCCCGCCAGGCCTCCGCCGCCGCTGCGCCACCCCCGCCTCCCCCGCCTCCCCACCCTCCTGCCTGCCGCCGCTGCTGCGCCTCCCCCCACCTGCCCGCTCGCTCGCTCGCTGCCGCTGCGCCTCCCACCGCCATCGCCACCCCCCCAACCCCCCCTGTCACCTACCTTCTCCGCGTCGCGTCACTTCCGGAGCCCCGCCCGCGTTGTTTTGGCGGGTGGAACCAGGCAAAAAACAGCGCGGGGGTCCCGTCGCGTCGCGTCACTTCAGGAGGAGGAGGAGGAGGCAGCAGCAGCAGCAGCAGCCGCCGCCGCAGCAGCCAGGGCGGGGGGGAAGGTAGGTTGGTGGTGGCGGCACAGGGTTTTTTTTTTTCTGCTTTGGAGAGGGGGGGGCGCTAAATATTTTTTCGCCTGGGGCGCCAAACTGCCCTGCACCGGTCCTGTTCGAGGCTTGTATTTTCGATAGAAATCTTTATGACAGGCTCTTCTTCCCCCCCCCCCCCCCAAAAGCTGCCTTACATCAAGCCAGGCTGTTTGTCCATCTGGTCCAGGATAGTCTACGCTGACTAGCAGCGGATCTCCACAGTCTCTGGCAAAGTCTCATCTCCTTTTAACTGGAAATGCTTGAACGTGGGGCTTTCTGCACTGAGCTATGGGCCCTCCCCAGGAACGGTGCAGGGCTGTTTGGCGCCCTAGGCCAAATTATATTTAGCGCCCCCCCTCGTGCCGTGGGGGGGGCTCCGGAGCAAAGCAGCCCTGCTCTGCAACCCCCCCCGCGCCGCCACCGCCGCCACCACCACCTACCTTCCCCCCGCCCCCGCTGCTGGCTGCTGCTGCTGCTGCCGCCGCCGCCGCCTCCGACGCGATGGGACCCCCGCGCTTTACGACGGGAAGGTAGGTAGGTGGTTGGCGGGCGCGCGGGCGGGCGGGCAGGCGGGCGCGTGGGGGGGAGGTGCGGCGGCGGCCGGCAAGCGGCCGGGGAGGCGCGGCGGAGGCGGCAGGCAGGGCAGGAGCGCGCCGGAGGCGAGGAAGGGGCGCAGAAACTCTGTGCCCTCTTCCGCCACGCGCCCCAAGCAGCCGCCTGGGTCTGCCTAGCGGTAGCGCCGGCCCTGGCCCTCCCTCATGAATTAAATGCAATAGATCATAATGTAGAAAAATCCCTTAATGCTGAGTAATGATGACGAACCCCTTTCTGAACAGATTTCTTGGCCTTTTAGCTGCTCATACTGGACTTACAGTTTGATCCTAAGCATTTTTATTTGGAAATAGCTACCACTGAAGGCTGGTCAAAGATGTTTAGAAAAACGCATGGCGCAGCCCTTCTGTCTGTGACTGTACCACTTCAGAATGAGGAGGGCTGGGAGGAGCGGAAAATACACAATGTGTGTCTGACAACACTGATTGGTTCCCTGCTATTAAGTACACTTGTGCATGTTTATATGAATGGAAGAGCATACAGGCTTTTAAACCATTTCATTTAAATGATATATACAGTCGTGATACTTCCAAGAAACTAAGTGTTACTTTGAAAAAGAATTATTTTTTTTCATGTTACATGAAAATAAAATCTCGAGAGAGAGAGAGAGAGAGAGAGAGAGAGGTCATTGTGACCTATTTTCAAGGGGAAACTTATTTTTGCACTTTCTCTTAAGTTTCTCTGTTTAGTGAAGCCGGGCAGAAAGTCAAACATCTGCCTTTCTTTCTTTCCTTCTCTTTCTTTTTTCTTTTCCTTTTCTTTCTTTTTTTCTTTTTTGCTTGCTATGAAAGATTCAAAATGCTGTAATTTCTCATGTCATTTCTGCTACTGTCTGCTATGAAAAGATCAAGGAAGTCTGTATTCTGAAGATGCCCTCCGTACTGTATATTAATCAAGGTGGGTGGGTGGGTGTGGGGAAACAGCTAGTATTTTGGCTCACAATTATTTTACACCACCAGCAATAAACAGCCAAAACTACAACTTCGGCTTCTGTAAATGGGTTCTTTTGAGGTTCTATGCATTCTGGCTTACCACAGTCACCCTATCATTCTGTGTTAATGGTAATTGCATGCATGAACCATTTTAATGGATTTGAAAGAATTTTAATAGGGGGGTCACTATTAAAATACTGTGGTGCAATACTTAATGTTATGTTTTATTAGCCTTCCAAAAATAAAACCACACTGTATCAACACTACCGTCTCATGGGACAACATGGGAAACAAGGAACATAAGATAATCAAGTGGTTGTAAAGATTTTTTAAGGGAAACAAGACTCATATTTTAATGCTATAGCTTCAGCAATAGTAAAATAAAAACTCTTTTCATTTTCTGTAATCCTGAAACCAAGAGTAGTCTTACAAATGATTTCAAGATCATGGCTTTTCCCATGATTTATTTTTATTCTTTATTTTTTTGAAAAAGCTAACCTTTTTAATGCCTACAATTGATTTCTGTACTTACAATTCTAAACTAATCAATGGAACCCTTTATGGATTGAAACGCAGTGGTCCCAGTACAGAAAATATTAGACACACTTAAGTCCATTGAAATCAGTGGTACAAGTGGGTTGTAAAAACTTAAAATCCCATTCATTTCAATAGCATTGGGCTTTTGGGTACAAACAATGGGTTGGATCCAAAGTTCCATGAGTGGAATGCACCCCCTGTGCCCCCACCCCAACTCTGTTGCAGAAGGTTGGATGGCCCTCCAGAACAGTGTGGGAAGAGGCATGGGGGCGGGGGGGGGCTGAAGAGGGAAAGGGAAATCAGTGAAAATTGCCTCTGCCCCACTTCCATTTGCAGAAGCTTCCACTGGATCCCAGCACTTTCCATCCATGGAAATGGCTCATCCATGAATAGAAGGATTCATTCATGGAAGGAAGCACAGCTTTGGATCCAATCCATGGTGTCCTCCACGATCCCCATTGAAATGTATAGCAGATGCACATGATTGGTTTCCACGGGAACTGCCCATGGAACATTCCTTACTGGACATAAGGATGTAATTTTTAGGAACAGGTATAGTTCAAAATAAAGCATATGGAAGGATGTCTGATAATGTCCAATCTAGGCTGCACTTGTCCTATGACCCACCTGGTTGTGCTCTGCTGCTGGTCCAAGAGTACTCTATTATTATTATTATTATTATTATTATTATTATTATTATTATTATTATTAACCACCCAATAGCTGAAGCTTTCTGGGTGGTTTACATCAATCAATAAAAAACACAATACAATATAAAATATACACAATAAAAACATCATAAAAATTTTAAAACCAAATTTAAAATGATACAAATAGCTAAAACAAGTTAATGCAACATGACCCAGAAAAAGATTTAAAATAACCACCCCGCCATGTACTATTTAGAGTTGTTAAAAACCTCAACATAGAGGGCAGTCTTAACCTGGAGCCAAAAGGATGGTAGAGTTGGTGCCAGGCGGGCCTCAGGGGGGAGCTTGTTCCAGAGTTGGGGGGCTACCACAGAGAAGGCCCTCCCTCTTGTTGCCACCCTCCAAGCCTCCCTCGGAGGTGGCAATCGGAGGAAGGCCCCAGATGTTGAGCGTAGTGTCCAGGTAGATTGTGGTTGTGAGAGGCGTTCCATCAAGTACTCCTTCATCGTAACAGCTGATTCTTCCCAGCTGAGTTATCTGGCCAACTCTGAAGTCCTTCTCAGTAGCATCAGTCTTAAACATCTATGAATAGCCATAGCCATAGCCTGAGGACTTTCTACAATATAACTGCTGGGCTGAATCTTTGGGGCAATTATAGGATGATCCTCTAAAATGAATCCCTGCTGCACTGCAGTAGAAATTCAGAAAGAAATGGATAAGGAAAGGTCTAAGAGTGCAATCATAACTCATAGACCTGTTGGCTAGGATAGTATAGGATATTGTGCGTTATGGTGAATATGTGGGGTTGGATCCAGATTTAAGGTGGCAGAATGGACTTTTCTGCACCCTCCTGCCCAGGGCAGCCCCTCCAGCCAGCTGAAAATGCTACATAGGTAACCAGGAGACCCTGCTGAATGGGGTGAGCTGTGGTGTGAGGGGATCAGGTGGAGCGACCTTCCACAAATGGAGCCCTTCCGCCTGTGGAAGGCAGATCCTGGGTCGAACCCATGGTAAATTTCATTTCCCTTGGGTGTCAATCACGGCCAAGGCCTAAGAACATCAGAAGAAAGCAGGGGGTGGGAAAACAAAAAAAGGACAAAAATTTGCCCAGATGTGGTCATGAGGTTTGAATCTTAGACCCAGTCTCACGGTGGAGGTTGCAGACTGACTGAACTAAGAACATAAGAAGAGCCATGTTGCATCAGACCAAAGGGTCCATCTAGTCCAGCATTCTGTTCACACAGCAGCCGCCCATACGAAACCCACAAGCAGGACATCAGTGCAACAGCACCCTCCCGCCCAAGTTCCCCAGCAACTGGTGCACATACTGCCTCTGATACTGGAGGTAGCATATAGCCATCAGGATTAGTAGCCACTGATAGCTATTAGTCCTAATAGCCAGATAGCTGCCCTAATTGCCAGATAGCTAGTCTAATAGACAGATTCAAGGATGGAAAGGACTAATAACATTGATTTTTCCTTTGTAGAAGTTTGGCTCAGATGTGCTTCTCATCTCAAGCTACTTTGTTCTTTCACCTTTTTATGTTGCAGTGAGGAAGAAAGCTTCTATTCAAGGTGCCACTCCCGCCACTCCATTGCATTCCTCCTCCCACTCTATTGCATTCCTTCTGAGTCCCCCCCGACCACCACCAAACACCCCAAAAAACCCTCTGTGTCCATTGAGCATGCTCATCGTCACCTTTTCTTTGTATGCCGCTTTCCCACAAAATTGTGCCCAAAGCGGCTCACAACATGACAAATAAATAACAGTAAATATAATTTACAAAATATCGAAGAACACTAAATATAATATTCAAAAAATACAATAGAAACAATTACAGATAACCATAATGTTGGCAGATAGATACATAGTAGAAATATCAATACATACAGTATCCAGTAAAACATTACAGGTACACTAAACTAACACAACAACTGAGCACTAAACAGGAGAGAGAATAAAGCACAAAGCAGACATATTAAAAATATATAAATAGTTCTCCCTTCCACATGCGGATTGTCCACAGTTAGCCTACAGGCTTTCTTCTTCCCAGCATGCTCAGTCCTCATTGGGCTGTTTTAGGGGGCAGATTTCCCCCTTAGCACTTTTTTCCTAAATCTTTTTAGTACTTCTGTAAACTTCAGCTTTCCCCGGGCATGCTCAGCGGCACAGCAAGGTAATTTTAGACCCTGGAGTTAGTGGTCTTCTGGGGCCATCTCCCTTTAGATGCCTATGTGTGTTACTTCAGTTGTGAAGCGTCCAACTAACATCTATCTCTCCCTCACACACACCCCGCTCTCCCGACTGCCATTCCGTGCTTTAAAACTGCTTTTGCATTCCATCCCGTTACATTCGAACAACAACAAAACTGTTTGCCAACCCCGATTTTGTGGAGGAAGAGGGGGGCTGGTTGGCCCGCCACACTCCCACCCTTTCCTACCCCAAAGGAACCAAGACCCCCTGAGATCTCAAGGTACCAGATTGCCAAGCCTCAGCTCCTTGCAACCCTACTTGAATCTCTGTTCAGGGACTCGCCTTTAATTCTGTAACCTGGATTTAGATACTGAACCAAGCAGAGCAATCCACAAACACCATGTGGGGTAAAACCAAGACAAGGTTTATTCTGGTAGCATTTTACAACAAGATTAGGGAAATGAGAGAAGCATACAAAATAAAGAGAGAGAGACTTTAGCACACAGAAATAGAGCTGCAAAATAATAAAACCTGATTCCTTATATCTCTCAGGCACACAACTAGTTACCTGAGGGTCAGTCCTCTTCCTTCCAGGGTTAGATCCAGCACACCCTTGCCGCCCGATGGAGAATTCAGAATTACCACACCTACCCGCAGGTCCGAGATGGGTAAACTCCTACAAGGCTTGCCTTCACTAGAGCCCTCATTCAGCTGATTCAGCTCATTTCACCAGGAGCTACCTGGGGTCGGTTCCTGATGGGTCCCCCAAAGGCTTGGGGCCTCTGCTTGGCCCACCATTGCTCTACAGCAACCATGCGGGACAAAAGACAAAGACACACAGGCTACACGTTGGGAAATAGCTCTTCCCCCCTCCCCCTTTCTGTAGCTTTCCTGTCTTCAGCCAATTAGATTGAACTTCACCTGGCCAGGCAGTGGGAGGGAGACTCATGAGTCATGACTCATGGCTTACTGGGCCTGAACTACATTTGCATATGAAGGCCCTAGACCGGACTCTCAGGCGCCATGCCCCATCCTATGCTTTATGTACCTTTCGCCTCCTCCCAGCCCCCCCCCAACTGGCCTTACTTGGTTTACACATGAGGAGGCGTGTGTGTGTGTGTGTGTGTGTGTGTGTGTGTGTGTGTGCATGCAGGAACCCCCAAAGGCTCGTTTCTTCACAGATTTAAAAAAACAAAACAACTCTGAGCATGTGCACTTTTGCATTTTAAACTGAAATCATACTTTAAATCATACTTAAAGCACCATCATGACTAATGGCATTTGTTTCTGCACCTGCCACTCTCTGGGTGGTCATTTGCCCTCCCCCTGGGCTGCGGGGCCTTGGACTTTGGCTGCAAAGTCCAGCCCTAGCAGCACTGGAGAGCCTGCTGATACCTCCCTCCTCTGCAAGGGCGCCACCGCTTTGGCTGCAGAAGGACCGGCACTTGGAGAACATCGCAGTCCGGCCGCGAAAACCCCATTCATAGTGCTCAATAAATTATTTTCTGTTTGGAGGTATGTGTGTTTTTGTCGCTGCTGCTATTTTGTTCTGATGACAGGCAACATGCCAGGTCCGTCTAAATGGTCCTGGATCCTGCCATCCTTAAATATGTTACATAATTGCAAAGATATTTTAGTGTGAAAGAGCTATAAAAGAAAAATGGCTCGTAAGTAAAAAAGAAATATGGGATTGGCATCTTTTCCTGTGTTCTCTTACGTAAGGAAAAGTTCACAAGAATGTTTCTACATAAACAAAGAAACAGAACTCATTCTAACCAGTAACTATTCATTGGTTGAGAGATTATCACCTCTTCATATTCCATTCATTTTAGTTAGTTAGTTAGTTAGTTAGTTAATTAATTAATCCTGCCTGTGTTGCTAAAATAGCTGTGAGGCTTTTCCTAAAGGTTTTTCAACTGTTGTTTCACCTGACAGGATTAATATATTTTCCACTCACTGGTGTGAAAGAACTCTATGACATAAGGTCAATAAGAAATCCCAAGCAGAGCATAAAGTTAAATATAAATTATTTGGAAATTTGTTATACTGAAGTATGAAAACACATAATTCCATCAAGTGGAATGGAATGCCTGTCAAAAAATAAAATCCAACATGCAGTGTGCAAATGAAATGACCAGTCTGGTTTTTTCTAACTTGAAAAATTACAGTAATCCTTTTAGGGACTTAAAAAAATATGGAGTAGATTAGGCTGAACTAACTGGTGTTTATCATGCTTTGCTCTGTGGTTTTAGGAAACCTTCTGGCAAAGCTGAGATTTTACAAATGGATTTAATATTAATCAACATCTATTTATGAGAAAGTTTAAACCATTATTAATGCTCTACAAATACATCTCTCTCTCTTTCTCTCTTTTTCCATAGGACTGATCCTTTGTGTCTACCATCTGCTGAATTGTTGTAATCACATTTTTATAAAGCACAGTCATACTTAATTATTCTTCTTGGGAAAAGAGCATCTTTAAGTACATTAGCAACATTTTAAATTCCACTCATGTAATGCAAGAGTTTCCTACTGCCCTCTGTTAAAGCATAAAAGCAGGTCCATATGGTTGTGACTGAAAGCCAGTTAAGGAATGCCTGACTTTTAAAAATCTGGTAAGTTCTGCAGACATTTTGTTTTAATCTACGGCCCTGACTGTAAATATTAAAATAAAAAATAAACACTAACACTCGCTTTCCCAAAGTACTTGAAAGTGCTTGATCTTCTAGCATGCATGGAGATGACATTCAAGCATAAACACAAATGTTTCATTAAGTTCAGGGTTGCAATACACAGGAACTGAAGTGTTATTTTACTAAAGGCAAATCAAATGTAAGTGTATTCCATCCTTTTAATTTGTGATACTCTGCATAAAAAGTGCCTTCTATTTTCCATTGAGTAGGTCTTGTTTGGGCAGTCTGCTGGTCCATCATTACAGAAGTAGTAAGAGAGAAACAAGCTATCCCTGATTACTCATTTCCCTCTTTCTTTAGGTATACTGAGGCTGCAATCATGTACCCACTTACCTGGGAGTGAGCCCAATTGAACTTAATGCAACTTATTTCTGAACAGACATATATAGGATCACACTGTGAATATATTTAGGGACACAGCAAGCTGCCTTATATTGAGTCAAAATGTTGGTCCACGTAGCTCAATATTGACTATGCTGACTGGCATCAGCTCTCCAGAGTTTCAGACAGGAGATGTGGGGATTGAACCTGCGGCCTTTTACATACAAAGCATGTGCTCTACCACTGACTGAGTTCCAACCCGCCCACATTATTTCAGAATAACAGTTTTCCTGCTTGGCATTAGTCCCCTTCACACATCACTTACACTGAGCACAGATGTCAGGGGGCATGGCGAGCCCAGGCAAGTGATGCCGGGGGCAAAGCAGCACCGTGACCCTGCTCCCGAGTCATCATGTGATACCCTTCATTTGTATAATGGAGGCCCTTTCCTGCTCTAGATCTTCCCTAATTATGGGCACGCTTATATTTAGGTAAGTATTACAGAAAACCATCTAGTAGTTTATTTTTTTTATTTATTTATTTATTATATTTATACCCCGCCTTTTTTCCTGAAAGGAACCCAAGGCGGCTTACATAATCCTCCTCCTCCTCCTCTCCATTTTATCCTCCATTTTATCCTCCATTTTATTCTCTTTAACGTCCTCAATTATTTTTTTTCAGTAAGTGGAAATTCTGAGAGCTTCCCCTGTTGTGTGTGTGTGTGTGTGTGTGTGTTTTTAAACACATTCTTCAGACAAATGAATTCTGCAGGCATGGAAAATTCCTTAATTCAAGGAATTTGAAATCATTCCATATTCGGGGTGTGTGTGTGTGTTTCTGAACCCTTTTGATAATTTTACCTGTTATATTGTGATCTTTATTGCCGTTTTGTTCTGTTCACTACCTGAGGCATTGATGAGGAGGCAGTATATAAATTAGAAGCAAAAAAACTTGTGTCTATGCAAGCCACAGGTCTAGTTTGCGTGATCAAGCAAGAAGAAAGAAACAGAGGAGGATTTCATAGATTTCATAGATCATAGAGTTGGAAGGGGCCTACAAGGCTATCGAGTCCAACCGCCTGCTCAATGCAGGAAACTAGAGGAGGGGTCTCCCATCCAAGTAATAACCAGGCCTGATCCTGCTTAGCTTTCCACGCTCAGACAAGCTGGGCCACTGTAAGCAATAGGCCTGTAATAGTTCACTGGGCACACATTCATTGGAGTGGCAGTTAAACATCTGTCTGAAATATAGATAGATATAAATATTGTTCTGTGTTTACATTTAGGCTGGTTGTGATCTACTGTCCTGCATTTCATTTGCATATTGATATAATTGGCTATATTAAGAGGACTACACTAGATTTTGAAACTGTCCCTTTATATACTATATTTGTTATTTACAACCAAATCTTAGTAATCTGAACAGTGTCCCCTCTCCATATCTTAACAGGCCTTTGGTACCTTTAAAACTATAGAGTACCAGTTCTTATTGGCATATTTGCAGTCATTGGCAAGTGTAAATGTATTGACTCCCAAATAGCTCCATTCATGTCTAAATGTTAGGGCTGTCAACTGATGAGTAGTTTTTACTGTTGTCTCATGCACTTGATGCTGTTATTCACAAAACCCATTCAAGTCTTACAGCCAGTAAAATAAAATAAAATGAAGTAAACTGATGAGTTTTGCTAGAGTTGACATAGACACGACCATTAATGGTAGCTTTCATACCAGAACCTATCAATGAATATCTGATACCGCTATCAGTCTTCAGCAATATTGACAGCTGAAAGGAAGGACTGACAATCCAGGATGTATTTTTAAGAGCCCAACTAGAAAGAGTCTTTTTTAAATTGATCATTTCCCATAGTTTTCATGTTTACACTGCAAAAACTACTCGGTCATTTACACCTGTGTTTGCACAGGCATATGCGTTTGTTGACAGAAGTGCCTCAAACCCAATATAGGTGTTAAAGTCTCTGGAAAAAAACAATTAACATATAAAATGGCATCTCCACAAAAGGAGGTAATCCTCAGATTCATTTTGCTCAGGAAGCATGACTTTCCAGCTGCTCTTGGGGGCTTTATCCTTTTGTTCAGCTAGAGTTCACCTTGCTGGGGAGGCTTATCATTTAGCCCCCCTTTTCAACACTCTTTTGTCACTTTTTCCCTCTGTACCAGTTCACGTGCATGCTTTGGCCATTAGAAGCATCCTCCCCTGTCTTGATGGGATTAAGTGATGTACACAGAAGGAAAAGACTCCATACTGTGTAAATAATTTGAGAGATGATGGGATTTATAGGATGTTAGTAGGGAGGAAATAAACAAAATAATATACATCAAGAAATAATTAAAGAAATGTTTAGTCAACAAGAAATGTCTAACTAAAAGGCAAAACACAGAATAGAACGATGAAGAATTAGGTAAGGACATGTAGGCAGTTTTACTTACTCATCTGAGCAGCCCCTCCTTTCTCCATAAGAGAAACAGGGGAATCAAAAGTATAAGAAGTCGGGTTTTCAAGTATGGAAGCTAGCTCTCTCTTGAAGCTCACCCTTGCCAGTAACATGACACTGTACCAAGGATTAGCCTCGCTGGACGCAGAGATGAAGATAGGTATGGCTTATAGGTTTTGCTTTCTTTTCCTCCTTGTTCGAATGGGCCTCTGGTTCCCCCATGCTCCATTGCTTTCTATAGGCACAGGTTTTTCCTCTCTCTTAGACGTAGAAAGTGTGAATGTGAATGGGTTTATGGTGGCTGCCTTGCTACTCAACTGTAACTTAAAACATAAAGAGGATTGTTGGTAAGGAATCTGTATCTGTTCTATCTGTCATGTAATAAAAGTACTCTTTGCATTTCTAAGTGTGTTAGTGTGTTTTAGTATAGAATATAAGAGATACAGTATACCTACACTCAAGGCAACACACACTAGACTAGCAGGCTTACGCTGGCTCAGCTTGTCTGAGTGTGGAAAGCTAAGCAGGGTCAAGCCTGGTTGTTACTTGGATGGGAGACCCCTCCTCTAGTTTCCTGCATTGAGCAGGGGGTTGGACTCGATAGCCTTGTAGGCTCCTTCCAACTCTATGATCTATGAAATCTATGAAATCTATGAAAAGATCTTGCACCTCTCACGGGAATGCGGGGTTGGAACACACGTAGTGCACATGGATACCAATCCAGACATACCCCAATTGTAGTAGGATTATTGAAAACCTAGGTATCTTTATGCATATTCACACTGCACCATGGGGTTTGTACCTGGGAGTTGAAAATCCACATAAATCTCATGAGCAGGGTGTGCACAGGCTCATGCTAATTCATGACTGATGATTGATGCCCAGAAATGCTTCCTGACATTTTTTTAAATTTTAAATTACCGGTACTCATGACTGCAGTGTGTGAGAGTGGGTTTGGGGCTTCTTTTTTTCCCTTTTTTTTTAAGCCTTGGTGGTTTGGGCCAAACCTATTTTTTATGAAGCCTTTCTCTGTGGTTTGGGTCAGCCACATTTCTCAGTTGGCTCTATCTGTTGACCCGTTGGCTCCACTTTTGATGACCTGCTTTCTGCCCCAACAGACCCAGTGGGCACCAGCCACTGCTGATTATGGAAGTTGCTAAATCCTGCTGAAACCAGGATGATTGGGCAATCATCTCTTCTCCTTGATAAGTGGCAATATTTTTACATGGAAGTACCAAAAACTCAGTAGTATTTGAGAGCGTGTGTTTAGTTATTGATTTGGATTCCACCCCTTCCCCCTTGTTTGATGTAGGATCTCTAAAGGATCTTTAAAGGATCTCTCAAACACAGGAATATCATACAATATCAAGGCGACATCCCGGTACTGGATTATGTGCGCATGTGCTTAAATCCTATTGATTTTAATGGGGCATAACCGTGTACTGCATGGTTGTGAGGGTGGCCATTTGTGTATCACCTGAAAAGAGGAAATGTATCACCCAAAGAAGAGGACAAAGGAGGCTATAGCTTTGCATGATATTTGCATACGCTACTTTATATGTATAGATGCACATTTAGAAATAAGTAGAATTTAAATAGAAATACACCATAGTGGGAAAGGCCGTGACTGGTAACCTGTCTGCCTTCTTGGTCTGCTGTCCAGGGGCCAACTGCTGGTGTGCAACTCCAAGGACCAGCTCTCCCTTCTTTCTCTTTAAGCCACACTTGGACTGGAGGGCCCTTCAAAAAGAGGACTGTACTCTATAAAGGAGGGCCAGCCTACTTGTTGCATGAATCTATACATAAAATTCTACAAAACATCAGCTGAGAGGCTGGCAATGAAACAATAATAATATTTCAGAGACCTGAAAGACTCACTGATATATATATATATTTCCCCTGCTAAAAACTAGCAGCAGTGTAATTGCTTCATACCTCAGCAGCGAGCCCATTCAAAATAATTTAGTTATTAGTACGACTCAGTTTGATGAATTATGGCATTAGATTTCAGTCAGACATCAAGAAGCCACTCAAGATTAAGCTGAAGCAAATAAATTACATTCTAAAATGACTGTCATTTCCCACTTAGATACTGTCTGGACGCTGGTTCCTACTTAAGACGCTGGCTCCGCCTTAGTAGAACGGGGGGGGGGGGGATTTATTTTTCAAATGATGGGAAGTCAGGAGTTGCAGGGACTCCTTAACTACTGACATTGGGTGACTGCTCCTGTGCCCAGAATGCCACCGACCTCAGCTAAATGGTATCTTTATGAAATTTGTAGAATGTGGTTATAAAATGAGTATAAGAAAAAATATGCACTTCAAATTTTGAATTATAATTGGAAAGCTAACCTTCGGAAAATATGTTGTGGCTATAGCCATGAACTGTACTTTGAAAAGACAACTTTAGGTGGCATAAAAATGACTATACTGTGAAAGGGTGTTTTTTTTTTGTTTTGTTTTGTTTTTTTAATGTAATGGTGTATTTATGCATCACTTGGACCATAAATTTAAAAACTCCAAAACTTTGCTTTCTAGGCCATTCTCCATGTACATTCATTCTTGTTATTTTCTGTGTTGCAGCAGTCAAGCATTTAAAAATGCATTCAGTAAACTCAGCTTTTGGTTCATTATATATAGGCACCTTCCTTCGGCATTTATGACAGGAAGTGCAGCTAGGATTGCCAGACTGGGGGCTTTTAAGCTGCCAGAGGAGGACCAGCTTTCCAAAGAGGAAAGGTTGGGTTTTCTCCACACTGTTCCCCCATTTTATAGCTGCTGCTGTTCTAACTGTTCATTTTGCATCTGCACACAGCCAGGAGGAGGTCTGGATTGCGTGTGAAAATTTAAAAATAGCTCTTCCTGCCTCTGTCTCTTCTTCCTGCCTGGACCTTCCAGTCCCCTGCTTGGCTCATTGGCCTCCCAATGGCCTCCCAATATGGAAGCAGCAGCAGCCTGCAAAGGTATTGGGGTAGGAGAGGTCACCTGGGGGGGTTGTTCTCAAGCCGGCTCCAACCAGTTAGCCATGGGGGGCTGCAAGTTGTGGCGATGGCAGCAGCTGTGGCAGCAGCAAGGCCCTTCTTGGTTGCCCCAAAAGCAGAGGCCAGACAGGCTTAGTGGGGGTGTCAAGGTTCCGCTACTGCAGGGACCCCTTAACCTTCCTTTGGGAGATCTCTGCCTCTCCTCAAAGACCCTCCCGTTCCAGGAGATCAAGTCCTTTTACAGCTTCCAATAGCATGGGTGTAGGCTGTAGGCGTGGTGAATAAGTCACTCCAAACTCTCCGGGTAACCAACAACACTTTACTTGTAATATTAGGGTTTTTACTTAATAGAGTGGTTATAATTCAAAAGCAAGTATGATAAAATAAAACAAACAAACAATCCAATGTTCTCTAGTTAACTTCAGACTACCTATATCCTATGCAGCCAGTTTCGCTTTCTCTCTCTCTGCTGTTTCTGTGCTTCTGCTTCTAGCTCTCTCCCAGCACACACTGCCTGCTAGCTGACCACGCCCCACATATATAGCCTTCCCAGGAATGGAAGGTTATAATCATGTGACCTTGAATAGGAGATCTAGTTCTTAACTTCTATTGGGTAACTTAAAACTCTCAAACTCCCCCTCCCATCCAAGTGTTTGGGCCTTCAGGCTTCACTACTCGAGGGAAGTGTTTGGGCCTTCAGGCTTCAACAAACTCAAGCCTGAGTAGGCCTCAATCCCTCACAGGGGGCAATCTTTATTTATCTATTATATTTATACCCGCCTTTTTTCCTGCAAGGAGCCCAAGGTGGCTTACATAATCCTCCTCCTCCTCCTCCTCCTCCTCCTCCTCCTCTCCATTTTATCCTCACAACAACCCTGTGAGGTAGGTTAGGCTGAGAGTCAGTGACAGGTCATTCGTTATTGGGGGGAGGGGGGTTAGAACTGTAATAAAAATAAATAAATAAATAAATTGGTGTGCCAGTGGTGCGGCAAATGCAGTGGTGGACAGCCTAGAATCAGCACCAGCGAGTTTCTGGTCAGTGTGAGTGTGAGGGGAAGTAGCGCCCAGTTTGCACGATGGAACAACCAAAACAGCCGGTTTGTCAAACATGGGTTGTTTGGGGGTGCATGGGAGTGAGCCAGTGTGCCAGCTCCCCACCGCTCAACTGCTTCTGGCCTGCTAAATGACCCGGCGGGGATGCTCTGTCCCTGGGTTGTTCTCTGTGACATCCAAACGCAGAACTCTGGGTTGCTGAGGGAGAAATAACTCAGAGTTATAACCCAGGAACAAACCATGGGTTATAACTCTGGGTTCTCCCTCAACAATCCAGAGTTCTGGGTTCGGACGGGACAGAGAACAACCCAGGGACCCAAGGTTGTTTAGAGCATCAGAAGTGGCAAGCAGGTGGGAGCCGGCATGCTCACTTGCTCCTGTGTGCTCCTGAACAACCCATGGTTAACAAACTGTTGTGCAAACTGGGCCTGCATGTTGCCCCCTTTGGGTGTGCCCTGTTTCTCATGCCTCCTCTGCAGGTCCCTCTTATGCTGCCTGCTGCTCCCTCCGCTCTGTACCCCTCTCATGCCCCTGCTCTGTGTTCCCTCCCTGACAGTCTCATGTGATTGCACGACTTGTTTTTTCTCACTAAGATGCACTATTTGACTGTCAATTTCAGGTAATGTAAGGGGCATGATCGTAGTATTTTGCACTGTATTTCTCCTTCACTCTCAGTAAAATCAAAATGAAACCTTTAAAGAGTCGTTGTGAAATTGTTAGTCAGTGCTTATGTTCAAATGGATAACAATCCCAGAATTTTAAGCTCGTGCTCCATTTTATCCTGCCGGCTGCACTTCTATTCTGTTACACACAAAGGAACAGCAGCTCAAGATTTGGATATTTAAATCAAATCAACATGTGAAACTCAACCCAGTGTCCTCTCAACCACCTTCTTGGCCTCCATGGCCCTTGTTCTCCTGGCTACAGTCCTCCTGTCAATCCAAACTCTCTGTTCTTTTTGATCCCTTTCCACCAACATAACTCCCTACTGTCCTTAAGCGCTGCATGTAAATATCCACACGTACCTGACATCCATACTTTCTCTTTCTTATTGTACCTCCCTCCTTTGTCTCTTTGTGTTCTTTAGCTTGCAATACTTCAGGATGGGAATAATCTGTTGTCTTTTGTCTGAGATATTCCTGTTTTGTTTACTGAACAAGGACATAAGAAGAGCCATGCTGGATCAGACTACGGGTCCATTTGGTCCAGCAATTTGTATGAAATCCTCAGGCAGATGAAAAGGAGGAGGATATAATGGCGGCCAATTTGCTACACACTGTGGAAGAAGAAGCTCTAGGTTTATAATAGCCTAGTACAACAGCAGATTACAGATGGGTTTAAAATGTATGTTTTAACAACATTAGGAATTATTGTTTCGGAGAGATACCAGCCTCATTCCCATTAGGCAGAAACGGAGATTGACAAATATATTACTGAAGCAGAAAGCAAGAAATGGTTAGTTTGTAGACACTGATGATCTGTTATTGTATTATATTGTATTGTAGTCATTTTTGACCCAGAGTAAGTGGCGTAGTGGTGATAGTGTTGGACTGGGACTTGGGAGATCCGGGTTCTAGTCCCCGCTCTGCCATGAAACTCACTGGGTGACTTTGGGCCAGTCACTGACTCTCAGCCTAACCTACCTCACAGGGTTGTTGTGAGGATAAAATGGAGAGCAGGAGGAGGATTATGTAAGCCGCCTTGGGTTCCTTGCAGGAAAAAAGACGGGGTATAAATATAATTAATTAATTAATAAAATAAGGGTGGAATATATACATTGCTCAAAGATAAAATTGTGTTCAGTGTGACTGAAAATAAAACTAAAGGAGCAATTGCTAAGGGAACCTGAGCTGAGTTTACATAATGCAATAGACATCTGCAGAGCCTGTGAAGTCACTCAAGAACAAAGTGAGCTCGTGGCTGGGTCACAAAGTGATACTGCTCTAACACAGCAGAGAACTCCCAGCACCAGGGTCAAAGCCAGGCCTCGGAGGGCAAGAGCACCGCAACACCTTTATCTAGTTCTGAACACTAACAATCCAATGGACTGGTTGTGATAGCTATTCAGATGGTGAAATCAAAATATTCACAAAACAGCTGCATCAGGCACTGATCCCTGCTGAAACTACCAAAATAAGCTGAATTCGTTTATTATATTCGTTTATTATATGAGAATGAGATCATCAGATAGCCTACTCCTGAAAGGTGGAAAGGCTAAGCATTAACTTGGTGACATCATCACACCTGGATCAATCTATAGTTCCATAAATGATTGGAGGGCTGTCTATGGCTGTAGGTCCAATATAATTTCTGTTTGACCATTACATCAACAGCAGGTGTTGAGCTTGGGCGGAATGCTACTGAAACTTGAATAGGTATCGGTTCAAGGTGACTGAGGTCATAATCTTATGCAGAATTGTACTCAATGGGATTAATGAAGTACACACATATAGGATCAGGCTGTTAGAATTCTCCAAATAGGAACCATCTTTCCCCATTCTACAAATATTCAGTGGTAAACATTCATTCCACACAAACAGTGGTTTAGTGGTAAATTTTGAAGTGCAGGCACTCGTCGTGACATTCTCCATAGCCACATCACCAAGGAGAGTCCAAAAATGCAGGCAGCTGTGTTAATCAGTGTGTGTGTGTGTGTGTGTGTGTGTGTGACCAGATTTGCATGATCACCATGGCTTATTTAAGCCTTGGTGAGTTGTGGCACAAGCTGGCCACCATTTTGAATATTCAACCCATGGTGGATGGTCACTGTGGCTTTATTGTTTCGTGTCAAACCCTGCAAAGGTGGCTTGTGCAAGGATTAAACAACCCTTGCATCACTCATGGGCTGTTTTAGGGTTATGCAAGGGTTGTTTAACCCTTGCATAAGCCACCTTCTCCAGGTTCAACACAATAAGGCATGGCGACTGCCTGCTGAGGCTTGAATATTCAAAATGGCCATTGGCACATGCCAAATAAGCCATGGTGGGCTGTGGTGAATGTATGAACCAGCCCTGTATGTATTATATATGTCTTTTGTAAAGCTAATGGATCTTAATAACCCATTCAAGATGAAGCCACCCCAAAATAGTTTGCATTACAACAGGGATAGCTCTCAACAATATATTTTCTGGGGGGGAAAAACATTTTTCCCTACTACTGTGAGGTTTGCAGCTAAACGCAGAGGGAACAGGGAATCGTGAGTGGGATGGCAGATGACATCAACACCCCTGCTAATCAAAAGGTCTGGGACCTTGATCCTGTAAGCCCTGGCTCACTACACCACTGCATGCAAACAGTCTTCCATTTGATACTCAGCTGTGAAATGCAAAATCCTTAGACACAACAGAGCAATTAGTGCTAGGGAAAACATGTGCATTGCATTGTGCTTGAAGTGGCAATGCCTCTGACACCAATTGGCTGAGCTGCTGTGATAGAATGGAATGTTCTTCATGAACACTCCAATGAATATAACAACTTCTGTCAGAATGTTTGCAGTCCATCAGTTTGGCTGGGACTGAAATCTCAGATGAGACCAAGAGTCAGGAATTGCTTTGCAGAAACACCAAACGATCAGTGGTTGGGGGAAAGGGGGTGGGGCCAGGGAAAGGGGATGTGGCCTTCTGGGTAACTACAGAGGGCTGGATTTGGCTCCTGGGACTGAGGTTCTGCACCCCTGGGCTACGTGTTGGAGCGGATGCAAGGAGTTCTATCTATGTGACAGGATCACCAACTACTCTGGTTTAAAGCAGAGACTAGAGAACCAACTGGGCGGTATGGATATGAAGCAGTAAGAAGACGAGGACAAAGAAGGCCTAAACTAACACCACACATTGAGTGATGGACCAAGAGATATTGAGAGCTGTGGACTGGGCCTTAGAGCCAAGGGGGCATCGGTAAGTAAGGTTAGATCTGCCAGGACTAATGTACCTTTAAGAGTTGCGTGGAAAGGAAAATTCTGCCAGCTGTGGCTTCTGCTGTCACAGTAGCATTTTAACTTGGAGCTAATGTGGCTCAGTTTCACAAATACAGAGACTTTTAGTAGCGTTTAATGTGGTTGCACCCATTCCACCCTCATAAGCCCATCCATGCTCAGTTCCTTTTTTGTTTCCTCTAACTCCGTCTTTTTAATTCTGGTGATATTCTAGAGGATGGATATTCTGAAGTATCTCAACTATCATGTTTTCCCGATTTTATTTAGGTATCATGTGCAACAGCATCAACTATTTTTGCTGGACATAACTTTTTGGCAAGGTGATTTTGTACTGACAGCAGTAATAACAACAATTTGTTATTATGTTGACAGCTTTTATGTTTTTATGTTGACAGCTTTTATGCAAATCAAGGACATTCATAATGACAAAATGGATACAGTGTGTGGACAGAAGTGGTTTGGGTCAATGATTCCTTGGCTTTTATTTTTCTTTTAGGGAAAAAAAGTACAAAAAATGCATTACATTTCCATAAACCTTGGCTAAAAACAATACTCTCAAGATGGGGGGAGGAGGAAATCCACCGTCACAAAGGGGAATATAAAAAGGCCCAAATCCTGAAGTAATGTGATCTCATACAGAAACATTATTTGCTTCGGTAACGTTGCATCTCTTTTAAACAGCCTTTTTCAAAAAGTAATATAACCCTTTTTCAAAGAGATGGTTGCCAAATGCAATTATTGTGAATGTTTGAATAGTTCAGAAGAACATTATGCATAGAAACCTAATTTGAGAAGCATTAGAAATTCTAACATCAGGAAAGTTTGATCATAACCGAAAAGCAATTTGTGACCATGTCCAGCTCATTTAGGAATGCTTTGTGATCCTTGAAATGAAACATTTTCTTTGGCACTAATGGAATCTGATCAGTGGCAGTTGAGTTGTAATTTGGTGTGCCAAATACTTTTAAAGTGCTCTAAATTTTATTAGGTATTGCAGGGGGAAAAGAACCTAGGAAGATTTTAATCTATATGTTCACACGATATATTTGAATGTATACTTTAAGCTCTTTCAGTCCAGATTTATATTGACAAACTCACGTGAGACACCTGATTTCAGCATCTACAGTCTTAAACAACGGAAGCCCAGAAAAACCTTGTGCAAGTGAATGTGTTTTGCATTAACCACATGTTCAAGTGTGGGGCCTTCAAACATCACAAAAGGCAGAGAAGGGGAGCAGGACAAATCAAATCCACAGCTGTAGACACTCGGCTCAAGTCATGAAATGCCCAACTTAAGGAGAGGGGCTGTGGCAGATCTCCGTTTGGTTCCATGACGACAACTTCAGGGGGAAAGGCCATTGCTGTAGACCAGTGTTCTCCAACCTTGGGTCCCCAGATGTTTGGGGCTGGCTGGGGCATGCTGGGAGTTGTAGGCCAAAAACATCTGGGGACCCAAGGTTGGAGAACATTGCTGTAGACCTTTCTCTCCAACAAAAGCTAATGAGCTTGAGTAGAGGCTCCAGCAGGTCTCTCTGGGCTTTAGCTCCATAAAGTCAGCCCCAGGGAGAGCTGCTGCCATTGCAGGTCCCCCTTTTCCACCTGAGCACTACAGTTGTTGAGCAGACATGATGCAGGAAAAAGTTCCCCTATTCTGACAATGGAACAGGGATGTATGTGTGAGCTTGGTCCCTGCTTTTGGTCCCTGAGCTGAACAAGGTCTGTGTCTTGGTGTCAGTGATGAATGCATCATATCCATCCTCTGAACTTAAAAGTGCTCTTTCATCGCTGAAAGAGGGTGAACTTGCTCCCTCACCCCATGTAGTCTGGCTCTAGCATCTGCTACACTGAAGAAGGAGGACTTAAAGGAGTGATTACAGTACACGTATGCTGCCCTTATTCCCCACTGCTTTCGTGGTTTTGGAAGGTGGAGAAATTGTGAGACTACTGGAGAAAGGTGTTGAAATCAATACATATATTACAATCTGCTATGTCAGTCATAGTATACAGGCCTGTGGCTCAGCTTGTCTGAGCGTGGAAAGCTAAGCAGGGTCAGGCCTGGTGATTACTTGGATGGGAGACCCCTCCTCTAGTTTCCTGCCTTGAGCAGGGGGTTGGACTCGATGGCCTTGTAGGCCCCTTCCAACTCTATGATCTCTATGAAATCTATGAAACACCTACCTACAGGGTACTTACGTCTGCAAGTGTGCAAAAAGAATGTTCACCAGAAACATAAAGAGGGTTCAACAATAGTTTTTGATGAACATTTGGCATTATAGCAGGTGAATTAAAATACATGTCCAATATACAAAAAGCACAATATACAATAGCCTTGGTAACAGAGAAATAAATATGCCACAGTAAAAGAAAGCATAGCATTGAAATTTGTCCTGCAGAACTGGCATGTGACTTCAGTTAAGATCTGAACCAGACCAAATTCAGGAACTGTACCCCACAATGAATTCAGCTGCCAACGGCCCGACAATAGCTTTGGTATTCGCGGAATGGTGCCAGCCGCTCCACTACACGCCCGCCAATGTGAATGAGGCGAACACCCAGCCAAATGGAGGCGCGGTTTGTGTGAGTCTTCTTCCACTATTTATTTGAGATGGAAGAATTACATTAACCCCGGCCTCTGTGCTATTATCAGGCATCTCATACTGCCATTTCACCAGCTCATATAGGAAGCCATCTGCGTGGTGCAGGGATGGGCAACTTGTGGCACTCCAGATCAGTGTTCTCCAACCTTGGGTCCCCAGATGTTTTCGGCCTACAACTCCCAGCATGCCCCAGCCAGCGTAGCTGGCTGGGGCATGCTGGGAGTTGTAGGCCGAAAACATCTGGGGACCCAAGGTTGGAGAATACTGCTCTAGATGATGTAGAGTTGTAGGCCGAAAACATCTGGGGACCCAAGGTTGGAGAATACTGCTCTAGATGATGTTGAGCTGCAACTTCCATCATCTCTCACCTTGGGCTATGCTGGCTGGGGCTGATGGCAGCTGCAGTCCAACAATACCGGGGTGGGCCACAAGCTGCCCACCCCCTGGTATAAAGGATGGGAAGGACTGAGCCACTTCTCTGCCATGCTGGTATGTAGCAGCATCTCCAGATGAACGAACCACAGCTTTGCGTTTCGCAACTAAACGTCCTGAAGCTGTTCCCGAGGCAGGGTTTGAAGAAGCGTTAGATGTGCTGAATGAATGCTTAGCAGATCTCAGTTCTGCACCTTTCAAAAAGCTCTGCTTTTGGTTTGAAGTTCAAAGCTGAACTTCCTGTCTAAGCTAAGCTGATAAGTGAGATTGCCCAGTAAATTCTGGTACTCACTGTTGATGAGTAGTAAGTGAATTATTCCAGGGTGGGTTATTTTGTTTTTTTGCTGGACTGTCAGTTAGGTAGATTAGATGTGTGTGTTTCTGAATGGGAACGTTGAGATTCCACAGAGAGCAGCTAGTTACAGAAACAGAAGGCAAGGACTGAAGACATTAGAAAGATGCCAGTGAGGACACGGGGACTGGACATGGGAAGAGTGGACAGTATTAATAACATAATGTGACTCTTCTGACCAACAGAAAGAAGTGTTCTTTATTTTTAATTGATCCTTAAACTTGATGGGAGGTTTAACAGCTATTCTAACTCCAGGGGTTTGCATTCCTTCCAGGTAAGACAACACACAAATTGCTGCAGGTCAAAACTATAGATGCTGTTCACCACTGTGACTTGCCACCACAACTGCATGATGCTTCGACATGAGTCATGCACCTTAGACATGAGGAGAACACAATGCTGAATGTTAATGAGCCATTTGTATGTGTAGGGGAAACTCACGGTTCCTAAGAAACCATTTGAAATGTTCAGTGTTGTTCTGATCAATAGCCAAGAAAATAAGTTGATTAATTTAAAATGCCCCTAAATTATTAGCTGTCAGTCCTGTGTAGGCTTAAAAGAACAAATCAGAGATTCCTGGGTGCCATCATCACATTTTCAGTACTTCCAGAATATTTTTTTTTTCCCAACGCTCCTCTCTGTCTTTGACTATTAAAAATAATATGGACTTTGGAGAAAAGTGCAGATGACCGAACGTTTCTGGAAAGAGCACCACAATAAAAGGAATGAGAAGAACTTCCTCAAAATCTTGATAAATCTAGGCCTGAAATGAGACAGGCTGCCTAGCAAAGCCTTGAGGGAAAGGGGCATAGTCTGAGGTGCGTGTGTAGAGTGGAGGGAGCAATGCGTGACGAATTTTCACTTTCACTGGCAATATCTGGCTCTCATTTAAAACAACTTTTACAATACTCTTATAGGAAATGCAACTCCTTTTCTACTGCGTGTTACAACATCTTTTTTCTCCAGCTTCACATATTTCCCTTTTTCTTTTAACCTGATGCCTTGCTCTGATCCTTTCCGTCTGGTACCCAGAAATGCTCTCGACTGTGTCTTCTCAGCACATGGCTGGCATGAAAAGAAAGAGTCGGAACAATAAAGAATCAAGTGCCAGTTATTTAGAGCTCCTCTGTCCCCTTCATTTCCTCTGCTTCATAAAATGGAGCTTACAGTAGCACTATCCAAATTATTCCAAGTACGCAAAAGAAGGAAGCATATGAGCATCAGTTGCACACAATATCTTACATTCCAAGCCTAGGCTTCAATCTCTCTGTTGCTGAAACCAATGCCAAAACCTATTTAAAAGGTTGGCAGACTTTAATCGATTCAATCAGTAGATTAAGCACTAATTAACGTTATGTCATTGATTAATCTGTGGTGACCAAATTTGACCAGATAGACTCCATTTGGATCAGTATGGCTAAGAGTTAATGACATTGGGTTGTATCCAACGGTGTCATTCTGCTAGCGCAAGTGATGTTGTACTAGTGGAAACCAAGTTCCAAAGTATGTGCAAGGAGAGAATCCAATTAAAGCTCAATTTGCACCACCAGTTACACAACCGGTTGCAGTTCTTCAGTTTACAATGTGGTCCGCAAGCACTTTTGCAACCACTTGCACCACAGGAAAAGTCAGTGAAGCTCCACTAGTACAGGAATTTCTTCCGCTGGTGGTATGTTGGGTTTAGGCCATAGATGTTTATTATTTTTAAGATCATTTTGGTTCTTGGGTGTTACTATAATAGGCGAAAAGAAAATGCAGATGGCTTTCTTTCTACTGATATAATTTCTTTTACTCATTTAATTCTATGTTTTCACATTGCCTTCTGTATCTTTGAAAAGGCACCTATAGTTGCTTATGATCTGCAAATTTTAATCAGTGAATTAGCTTTAATTGGTTGGCAGCCCTGCTATGAACACACAGTCCAACCAATGGGTTGGATCCAGCATAAGCCTCCTGCAAATGGAAGGACTCCTTCCATCAATGAAAGGCATTGATCCAGTGGAACTTTTCTGCTGGTTGAACAGGGGGGGAGATCTTTGCCGCTGCCCTGCTCCCCCTGCAATCTCCTATGTTATTTATTTATTTATTTAATTTATTATATTTATATGCCGCCTTTTTTTCCTCTTGCAAGGAACCCAAGGTGGCTTACATCCTCGTCCTCCTCCTCCTCCTCCTCCTCCTCCTCCTCCTCCTCCTCCTCCATTTTTACACTCACAACAAGCCTGTGAGGTAGGTTAGGCTGAGAATGTGCGACTGGCTCAAAGTCACCCAGTGAGCTTCACGGCTGGGTGGGGACTAGAACCCAGGTCTCCTGAGTCCCAGTCCAACACTCTCACCACTATGCCACGCTGGCTCTCCAGAGCCACACACCCCAAATCTGCTCTGGAAGGTTTGGGGATCGTCTGGAGCAGTGGGGCAGGTGGTGCTGGGGCTGCAGAAGGAGGAGGGATTTAAGTGAAAATCACCTTCCCCCTTTTCCACCAGTGGTAGCATTCTCATCAGAACTCCGCTTGGAGGTACTCCCACAGATGGGATCCAACCCAATGTGTCAGGAAACCCTAATGCTGCATCTTTAATGTAAGTCTCAATATTCTGAAGCTTGATGGTGCGAGCAAGAGCAATAACTAGGAAACATTAATAACACTTAGAATAATAGAATCATAGAATAGTAGAGTTGGAAGGGGCCTCTAAGGCCATCGAGTCCAACCCCCTGCTCAGTGCAGGAATCCAAGTCAAAGCGTCCCTGACAGATGGCTGTCCAGCTGCACCTTGAATGCCTCCAGTGTTGGAAAGCCCATTACCTCCATAGGTAGTTGGTTCCACTGTTGTATTGCTCTAACAGTCAGGAAATTTTTCCTGATGTCCAGGCAGAATCTGGGTTCCTGTAACTTGAGCCCATTATTCTGTGTCCTGCAATCTGGGATGATCGAGAAGAGATCCTGGCCCTCCTCTGTGTGACAACCCTTCAAGTACTGGAAGCGTGCTATCATATCTCCCCTCAGGCTTCTCTTCTGAAGGCTAACCATGCCCAGTTCTTTCAGTCTCTCCTCATAGGGCTTTGTTTCCAGTCCACTGATCATCTTTTTTGCCCTCCTCTGAACCCTCTCCAGTTTGCCTGCATCCCTCTTAAAGTGTGGTGCCCAGAACTGGACACAGTACTCAAGATGAGGCCTAACCAGTTCTGAGTAGAGGGGAACTAGTACTTCATGCAACTTGGAAGCTATACTTCTATTAATACAGCCCAAAATCGCATTTGCCTTTTTTGCAGCCACATCATGTTGCTGGCTCTTATCCCCTGCCCCTTTGATCCCCCCCCCATGGTTTAACATATAAGGCACTTATCGTATAATGTTCAACAGTCACAGAAGTATTAAGAGACTTTCAAAATAACACTTGCTGCTACCCGCTCTTCCTTGATCAGCATCAACTCATGAACATGGCATGAGAATAGCACATCTAATTAGTAAGCAGCCTCTCAAATGCCACCACACCTCAATATTTAAAACGTTATTTTCATTACCTTGGTATAAAGAAAAGGCTTAGAAGAGGTTCTGTTTGCCATTAGAAATTTTTTAACAGTGATTACTGCACTGGCGATCTGCCACATGTACTTTTCACACCATCTGCATTGGTAGCATTGAAGGGGAAAGAGGTAACCAGTCATACATTCTTTTCTGAAACAGTAATCCTAAAGCTGTCTTGGAAAGTGCTAATCAGAACTGAAATTAAACAGAAGTAGGCAAGTTGAAGAAATACTGGCCAGTAGCTCCCCCTTTGAAATGAAATGTATGTAAGGTAAAGAAAAGAAGTTCTGATCATGCCTCAGCAGACCCACTCCATGAGCCTGTGTTTCTCTTTGTTGTGAAATGTTTTATTAAACTAATAAAGAGTTTAGACAGGGTAATCCTTTTCAGTGAGATTTCGGCACTGAACCACTTGTTATTTCTTAAATGTCTCCTCTGCTGGATCTCCTTTTTACCATCCCCTTGATACTCTTCTTGTTCTAAATTATATTTCAAGCAAAAATAAGAAAAGCTCCTCAGACCAGAAAAGCTGGGTCCTTGTCAAAGACTCAAATTGTTCTTATTAGGAGTGGGTGGGTATCCACTGACCTCCACTAATTTGTTTAAATTAGTCTCTAATGGTCTTTCTCAGAAAATAATTTCTCAACACTTTTTCTCTTTTAACATGTTAGTGTAATGAACCTCATGGGTTTACTGTGCTAACAGAGCAATCCTATGGTCCCTGGGAGAGCATCCCATGGACCATAGGATATGGTGGGTTCCCCACTCCTGAGGCCATAGACAGTGCTACAACCTTGGGAGGAAGAATCCGATGTCGAGCCGTTTCCCCTCCCCCATCCCATAGTTGCCATTGAAATCACGGTAGTGGCGGCTCTTCTGAAGTTGCAATAGCAGCCTCAGAAGACACGGAGGGCAAAAAGGGGTAGGATGGTGAGAGGGGAGGGGAGAGGTGTGGGTCCGCAGGATCCCACATGCTCACCATCCCCCACCCACTCCTGGTAAATCAGCTAGACAGACTAAAGGACCCTTTTATTTTTAAGGAATGGGAGGTGAAATCGCTTCTGTCATTCCTCCCGCCCTGCCCGGCTCATGCTGGCAGGGCTTTGGATAGACACAGCGCTCCAATCTTGGAGCCCTCACTCATCTATCAGGGGCACAATCCACAGGATTGTGCTCTAAGGCTACAATCCTAAATCTCTTTTTAACTTGGGAGTAAACTCCATTAAACTCGGTGGACTCCATCCAGGGATGTTGAAGAGTCCTTGGTCTCGAGTCACGAGTTGAGTCACGAGTCTTTGGACCCGAGTCTCGAGTCCGAGTCCGAGTCTTTGGTCCAAAATGGTGACTCACGAGTCACGAGTCACGAGTCACTCCCAAAGCTGACTCCACGAGTCCCTATTAAAATCAATGGGGGGTTTTCCCAACAAAATAAGGCTATTTCAGATGTGTGGCTTAAATAAATTCTAGGCACAAGTGTGCCTTTTTATTTCAAAACTCTGCAACTGATTTTGGCAAGAACAGACCAGGCAGAAAAACCCAAAATAACCAGGCAGGCAAAGGAGGCAGGGAACCCCAAAGCAGGCAGGCAGAGGCGTTTGTCTTGGGCAATTCAACTGTTGAACTGGTCAAAAAGAGACCAGGCAGGCAGAGGAGGCTGGGAACCCCAGACAGGCAGGCAGAGGCAGCCAAACCCAAAATGTCTGAAAGGTTGCATTTTAGAAAAATGATTTTAAAAAATAAACTTGCTGTACTTCCTAAAACTTATCCATGTTGCATTTGAGGAACATGATTTTTTTCTAAATGTTTGGCCCCCATTCTGGAACGGTGAGATCTCATCACAATTCCACCCTCAGTGAACACCCGCTCCACTGGTGATGAACTTGCTGGAACCAGAAACACACTCAGAGCAGCCGCACAGAGTAATCTCAGGTCCTTCTTCTGCCTCTCCCAAGTACGCAACACATCAATCAAAATAAATCTTGACACACTGTTGGGGCTGCACTCCTGGTAGCCGTCCATAGTGGCCGAGCAGCGGCGCGCCTCGCTTCCATGCACTCTTCGACGGCAACCACGCTCCTCTCCACTCCTTCTGGCACAGCCCAGGGATGTTGACGAGTCCTTGGTCTCGAGTCCCGAGTCGAGTCTCGAGTCCCATTAAAAATATTGGGACTCGAGTCCGAGTCGAGTCAGAGGGGGGACTCAGTCCGACTCACGAGTCGAGTCCTCGAGTCCGAGTCCCCATCCCTGACTCCATCCCCATTGGGCCATTCAGTCTGCAGTGAAGAACAATGCCGAACGGCTGTTTATTGCAGCTCCTCCGCAGCTTGAGATGGAGGCAAAGCTTCTTCAGTAAAGGAAAGGCTGCAACCAAATGTGACCCCATCCCCACAAATATTAGAATTTTGCCCACCCCCTGAAAGTCTCCAAAAAATGCCCTCCCACTTTCACAGGAGATAAATGGCCCTGAGAATGTGGGGCGGAGGCATTTTTGGCCAAGCATTATTTACATTCTTGTCTTGACACAGGTCCCTCTAGTTTTTTTTTAAAAGCATAAATATTTTTCATGTTAGAAGTCAAATTCTCATATAATTGAACAGTTAAATGCTTTGGTTCACACGGCTTTGAAATCATTTAGTCATGTTGTGCATTTTGCATGCCTGAACATTTTGTTAATATTAAAACTACACTAGGCATATGATTGTTTGCTGACTTGACGGATGCTGTTTGTTGGAAAGATATTCAGTTAAAATAGGTAACATTTTAAATCGACACTATGAGTCCAGGTTTCTAAAGTATCAAGGGGAATAGCTACTTAAAATTGGCTGATCCTATCGTACTCCTTCAGCATCCTGAGCTTTACAAAAGTAGGCGGTATTTCCACTAATGCTTGAGGTTTCTTCTGTTCTGTTTCTGAGATTCTGCTTCTTGGTTAGTTTGGTATCCTGTGCTTTCCTTACATTATGTTGGATTCTGTTAAAGTTTTGTGCCATTATGTCCTGCAACTCACTAAACAATCATTAGCTGTTTAGTTAAGGATTGTATTTATCTTCACAGATACATCTCATTTCCAACTTCACTAAATGTAATTATTATTTTCATCTCGCTATAAGTTAAAACTAATAAATTAGGAAAACTTTGTATGTAATGCTTAAGTCTCAAAGAGCTAAAAGGATTCCCATATGATACATTCACTCATACTAATGGTACCATTGTTTGCGTAGAGCAATAAAGTTATGATTGGCATATGTCTGTGTTTATTAGGCAATCCATTTTTCTGGTAGTATCAACAATGTTTTTCGAGTAGCAGTGGGCAGAAGGTGTTCTGTCCTTTAACTCCCAGAAGATTCTGCCTGTATAGCCAATGGTCAGGAGGTAAGTCAGCTTACTATTAGGCAACCACAGAGCTCAGCACAGCCCATCCAAACAAGCACAGCCCATCTAAACAAGCCCAAACATCCAATACATGTCAAATTAATGTGGACACTTGAAACCAGATATCAGCCCTACACAATTGGTGAAGGTGATAAAAACAGCTATCGGTGGCATCCCTCAAAGGTAGAACAGGTGGTGAACTGCCCATCACATATGGGCCCATTTATAGGAGCAACACATGTTGTGGCTGAGGTAGTCCGCCAGGTTATTGTCTTTGCCTGGTGGATCACCATAGGAATAATGAACATAAGAAGAGCCATGCTGGATCAGACCAGGGGTCCATCTAGTCCAGCATTCTTTTCAAACAGTGGCCAACCAGCTGCCCTTAGGATCCCACAAGCAGGATATGAGTGCAACAGCACCTTCCCACCTATGTTCCCCAGCAACTGGTGTACATAGACATACTGCCTCTGATACTGGAGGAAGCATAAAGCCATCAGGACTAGTAGCCATTGATAGCCTTATCCTCCATGAATTTGTCTAATCCCCTTTTAAAGCTGTCCAAATTGGTGGCCATCACCGCAGCCTGTGGAAGTGAATTCCATAGTTTAACTATGCGCTGTGTGAAGAAGTAAATGCTATTGGGTATGCTCCAGTGCCACAACTCTAATGTGAGGGCCAGGGTGGTTTTCTATCCCATACAACCTTGCTTGTTTCTGTAAAACACAGTGGTCACTTTGACAGGGTTTGCATGATCACAGAGGTAAAATAAGCCATAGTGGCCTATCTTCCCTTCCGGTCACGAGCAGGCTAATTAGCATAATTACCGTCACTGGACACAGTTTGTCGTGACGTCCAAACCCGGTGAGGGTAGGCAGCTGGGGTGGTTTACAAACTACTCTGAAACCCATGGCTTGTTCTTGGGTTTCAGGGTGGTTTGTAAACCACACCACCCACCTTCCCCAGGTTTGGACATCACGCCAACCTACGCCTGGCGAGGGTAATTACGCTAATTAGGCGGCTCACGACCGGCACATACAGGGAGGGAAGATACGTCACCGTGGTTTATTTTCCTTCTATGATTGTGTGAACCTGTCCATTGTCAGTGCCCACCGGGATGGCCCAGCCACTTGGGGAGAACTTGAATTCCTGGAAGGCACTGATGGCTGCCAATAACTCAAGGGCCATTAAGTGACATCTCAGCTCCACCGGGGATCATGTGATGTTGACTCTGAGTTCAGCACAGTGGGTGGCCCACCCGTGATGAGACACATCAGTGGTGACTAAAGCCACTGGGGACCAAGATGTGAACAAAGCCCCGGAAGGCACATCAGCCACTACCACAGGGCATGTCGAACCCAGGGAGGCGGGAGGCGTCCACCCTCAGCTGGAATACATGTAGGAACCAGCACTGGAGAGGTTGCAATCTCAGGTGGGTAAAGGGGATGACAGCCATCACTGAAACCATTAGCCTGAGAAGCCTCTAGATCCAGATGGCTGAGTGGTCAGGTCCAGTGGTGATTTTGGTATCCAAGCAGATAAGGGTTTAAGCTCTGCTGGAGGGCAGATATGCATGTCCGTTGTTAATGCGTGTCCTCTTCAGATACATGTTTAACATATGCTTGATCTGAGACACACATGCAAGAAGGAACTTTTAACCTTGGCAGTACTGCATATTTGCAAATTTCCCATGTGTGCCACTGGAAAATCACACAGTGTAATAGTGATTACTTTGGGGATTAGCTTGTTGGTAATAGGCACTATATGAACTCCAATGGGGTATTAAATAGCTCATATATAACTGACAAACATATGCACCCTAAACATATGAGGCAGAAGATGAAATAAGAGACCGCACAACTCCATACACAGGATTCAAGGGTGGGGAAACAATGTCCAAATCAACACTTAGAAAACTAGGCCATGGCTAGGCGTGCCTGGCTCAGTCATTACTAACTTGTCCCATTCATTTCAATGGGTTTGCTCTAGGTAGGACTTTCATTGGATTTAACCCTTTGTAAAAGGAGTATTCCTACTGTCCACCTATGCCTATATATTCCTATAACTGGCTCAACTCCAGCAAATATAAAGCAAACCATCCTACAATTGAGATGTATTTCTAAGGAGGTTGTGGCTAATTCCTTACAAGCATTTCATATTAAGGGTTTAGCTCTAAATAGTAAGCATGCTTTGCTTAAACTATTGTTTATTTTTTGCATTTATTTTCTTAGCAAGTTATTATGTCTGGCCCTAACACTGTCCTGTCAACCTTCCACAAATAGGAGAATGGCATAGGCTATAAAATAAATCCGACACAAGTGGTATAAGTTTCTCCACAACTACATTTATTCTTGGACCTGAATGCAAATATGTAAATTAGGAAAGTTAAATATGGGAGCAAGTTAATTTTTATAACTAATCTTTAATTTCCATTTTAAAATTTAAAAGCCAGCTTTATGTTAATGTATGTAAGGAGTACCCCAGCTTTGCTTTCCTTCTTCTTTTTAATCAAAGGATATATTTTAAGGAGATGAATTATGGCTGAATTGGAATCTGCAAAAGTCTGAGCCTTTAATTGCACTTGGCCTTACTGCATTTAGGTGCAAGAGAATGCAGAATAGTTCCTCCATAGAAAATCTCTCTTATTCTTCTGTTCCTGCTTTATTTTGGTTTCAAATGACAGACACTACTAATTTGGAGAAGGCGTGACCCCCAGGCCTCGTTTCTTCTCCCTTGGGGAGCTCCAATCAGTCAGGTTTCTCTTGGCCTCCTTTGCTACTAGTGCATTTCAACTGGTTTCCCTAAATTTTTCTGCTAATTCCCATTTCCTTCATAATCACAGGCTTTTATGTGACTTGCTGGCCAAGCGATTTTCAGGGGAACCATAATTGCTGTAGGTCTTAAACATTAACCCTGCCAGGTGTCACTGCATGAACTGCTTATGCATTTGATTAATGATACCAGAGGAAAAAAATTGTTTTTTAATTGGCACTCGTGTTTTTCTTCTTGTTCTTCGCGCACGCACACACATGCACACATCCAAGCCTCAAGTGCTCCTGAAGCAGTCTGATAGTCCACAGCAATTTTATTTATGGCCTTTTTCCAGGATAAAAACACCTGAAATAGAGTAAGTACTACTATAAAAAGCAAGAAAAAGGAAGTTAGTTGAGACATGTCTCAAAAAAGCTCACCTTTCATTAATCGTATACATCAGAAGCCTCTGGCAAACAAATGCATGCAACTTTAAATATCATAAAATAGCAAAGATACTTTGGTCTTAACAATTACCCATATTGCTTCTATTTGCCATCCAATGTATATTTTCCAGCTCTAAACATACGGAGCATACTATATGCTTAAGGGTGCAATACTATCCCTAGGAGTAACTAGCACTGAACTCAGTGGAACTTTCTTCAAAGTAAATATGCACAGAATCAGGTTGCTAGCCCCACTGAACTCAGAGAAATGTTCAGGTCTATTAATATCAGGGAAATGTAAGCTCCCTTCATTTTTTTCTAGACTGTACCTGCAGGGTGCAACCTGGAAAAGTTAAGTCCCATTGATTTCAGTGCTGTTCCCCACAGCTGTTTTGTTTGTTTGTTTTTTTAAATGAAAGACTTTGAGAGTTTCAATCACAAAGTCCCACAAAATGTCTAGTTTGGCCCTTAGTCCAACACTGTAACCACTACACTGGTTCACATTAATATTTATGTAATGTTTTAAACAAAAAGGGAGGATAGAAAACTTTTAAAATAACAGTAACCATGGTTTAAGAAGATGCATGATGTGTGTGCAGCCCACCTGAGAGAGGCTGACCATGCAGAAAGGGTCTAAAATGCCCACAAGTCTTCTATTTCATATTATTCCTGCTTTCAGTCAAACTATAAATCTTTGTTGGATACAATTGTAGTGACTCTTAAAGAGACATTAGTTGTTTTAAAAAAGTCTTACACTTTATGCAGTCCAGACCTGCAACTGAGATAAATGTTGATTATAAAGTGTGTGTTTTCATTCAGTGCTCTTGAATATGTATGATTTTATTTCTGTAATGCTATTTTAAAAGACTGATAAACTTAGACACACACAAGAGAGTCCCACTGTAGCCAGGTTGAAAAACAGAAACCCTCAAAAACAAGTAAATTCCGAGTTAAATCCAACACGTCACCCATAATCTGCTCTTGTGGCTACTTGCTGAATTCCAATACATTTTACAATATAATTGAAAGTTTGATTTAGGCTGCTGTTCAATATTTAGGAAAGTCTTTGGAAACTTTTTTAAAGAAAAAAAAGCAAAGTTCTAGTAGGAATAACATCTTGAGTACTTTAAGGTTTCAGTTCTTTTAGACCAGTGTTCTCCAACATTGGGTCCCCAGATGTTTTTGGCCTACAACTCCCAGCATGCACTGGCTGGGGCAAGCTGGGAGTTGTAGGCCAAAAACATCTGGGGACCCAAGGCTGGAGAACACTGTTTTCATATTGTTCCAGTTTAGTTGTTTATCATTATCTGAACCAAGAAGTAAACTACAGGAATAATACACCTTCAGAGACCCCTTTCCACAGCAATCTAAACTAAATGTGTTCAGGTCTAGCCTTAGTATGATTATTTATTTATTTATTTATTTATTTAAGAAATTTCTTAGGGTGCAATCCTATGCATGTTTAGAAAGAAAAAAAGCCCTACAACTTCCAGCAGTCCCCAGCCAGCCATCTTTTTATATGTGTGTGTAGTTATATGATTTTTAAAAAACTGTATTTAAACTGTATGGATCCAGATTTAGCCATACAATGGGATTCAATGGCTCTATTCTACTCTAAGAGTGCAGTCCTATGCTTGTTTGAACAGAAAAAAATACAACTCCCAGTATTCCCCATGAATGCGTAGTGTGTAGCTATGTCTACATCCCCCCCCTTTAATTACAAGAATAAAGTGGAACAATTGTTACTGAGACCACAGAACACAGGGAGGGGAGATCGATTCTTTCTCTCCCCACCTGTGATCAGGACAAAAATCCCCCCATCCTCTGTGACTATGAGGTCAGTGATTCTGTTTCCTAAACAAACATAATGCCACCCAGTTACTCATCACTAGTTGGTCCAGTAGAATTCACCTTGGTATGGCTATTTTGTACTGGGCAGCTGCCCCTTTTCATAGAGCAATTTGCTGTACTAAGGAACAGGAACCTCCACCACTGGCACTTTTATTAGTCTTGTTTGTTTGCTAAAATATGTGTACCCCCACCTTTCAGTAATGACAGGGATTGCCCATAGTGGCTTACAATAGGCAAACTAAAACAATCAGTAAAAAAGCCACCCAAAACAAATCAGTAAGAGACCCCTCCCTAATGAACAGCCACTAATATCATCGGGGGAAGGGGGGGTATGTAAACTATGCAATTTATGTAACTATGGTTTATTTGAAATATGTTTATGCTGCCCTTCATCACAATAGATCCCAGGGTGGTTTATAGCTTTATAGTTCTTCCCATTGTGGTGTGAACTTCTTTTTTCAAATTACTAAACATGTAGTATCATAACTGTTGTGATATCATGGCTATGAACCTCCCAGAGAGCTTTGGCTATCATCATCATCATCATCATCATCATCATCATCATCATCATCATCCAAATATATGCCATTAATATGTTTCTCATCAACTGTGTTTGAAAGGTAGCCCCAATCTTACTGTGGATCCAGAGTACATGAGCACCAGGGCTCCTGCATGAGGGCTGTTGTAAGAGCAGTCCCTGCTTCAAAGTGTTCAGCTCTTCAGCTATGTAGGCTGCTCGAAGAACTCAAGGACTACAGTCCAGCACAGAAAATCAGGTGTATTTAGGCCCACAGAAATCATCTTAATGAGAAGAACTGCATCCGTTATTATAGAAAGTTTCATTGTTTTATATAATTGCTTTTTGAAAGAAAACACAGACCACCGCTTAGTGATAAGAACATAAGAAGAGCCATGCTGGATCAGACCAAGGGTCCATCTAGTCTAGCATTCTGATCACACAGTGGCCAACCAGCTGCCCATGGAATTCCACAAGCAGGACATGGGGGCAACAGCACCTTCCCACCCATGTTCCCCAACAACAGGAGTGCATAGGCATACTGCCTCTGATACTGGAGGTAGCATGGAGCCATCAGGACTAGTAGTCATTGATAGCCTTCTCCTCCATGAATTTGTCTAATCCCCTCTTAAAGCCCTCCAAATTGGTGGCCATCTTGTGGAAGTGAATTCCATAGTTTAACTATGTGCTGTGTGAAGTAGTACAGGCAGTCCCCGAGTTAAGAACGTCCGACTTACAGACAACCCATACTTAAGAACGGACTTGTGGGTTACCCGGAGCTACGTCGTTTACGTAGAGTCCGTAGCGTAGTATACTACGCAATTTGCGTAATTTACGCAATTTGCGTAAATGCTGATTTTAACGAATAGAATGCTATGCCGTTCCGACTTACATACAAATTCGACTTAAAGACATTCTTAAGAACGGATCTCATTCGTAACCTGGGGACTGCCTTTACTTCCTTTTATCTGTCCTGAATCTCCTAATTTAGCTCCTTTTTATGATAAGAACTGAAAGTGGGAAGCAAATGACATATCTTTAATAGTAGATGATGATGATGATGATGATGATGATGATGATGATGATGATGATGATGATGATGATGCCTGCCTGCCAGCACCATAGCTCCAAAACTGTGAAACGTAAACACCTTAAACTTGGCATGAACACTAAGGGGGCCCTAAAGGTGCGCATCTCAGGGTTATTTGCTTTTTAAAATGCATCAATTAATTTAAATTAAATGTGTCCATGTGTTTGAAGCCTGCAGTACCATCTTCAGTCACTGGGTAGTAGATTCATTCATTTATTTCATTTATATACCGCCCCATAGCCGAAGCTCTCTGGGCGGTTCACAACACTCTATACATAAAAACAACATTAAAACATACAAAACAGTTTAAAAAATTAAAAACCAAATTTAAAAACACAGTTTAAAATAACAATACAAAAGCCAATAAAACTGAGCCTACAGGTGACAATCCCCTCCGTGCTATTCCAAGCTCCTAACTAAATGCCTTGGCATAGAGGGAAGTCTTAACCTGGCGCCGAAAAGATAGTAAGGTTGGCACCAGGCGGGTCTCAGTGGGGAGCTGATTCCATAACTGGGGGGCTACCACCGAGAAGGCCCTCCTCCTCGTTGCCACCAACCGAGCCTCTCTTGGAGGTGGTAGTCGGAGGAGATGTTCATAACAAACAGATCATTTTGCATTCAACACAGTTTGAGGCCATGAGGGAATACCCAAGGAACAGAGCTATACGGCTTCCACTGCCCCTGCTGGGAGCAGCCCCTCTCAGGGGAATGGAGTGGGGATACCCCATCACTCAGGAAGCCATAGCAGTGCACCATGGCAGGGGCCGTGCCAAAGGAGTACCAGCAGCTGTAGCATCACTCGGATGGGGCAGGCACAGTGTGTCCAGCTCTGACACGTGCATAATTTTGCTGGAAGGCTTCTCTGTATCAAATTAAGTGCTGCTATTCCAACCAGGTCTGTTCACTAGTCATTGTACAGAATAATGTAACAAAATTTGAGATGAGTACAATCCATGGAGGTTGTGTGAAGGTTGTGTCTCTTTTCCAGGACTGTGGGAAATTGCAATGCTATAAAGATGGAGCAGCCATCTCTGTTGTCCTCCCCCCATCTATTACCCCACTGAGGAGCCACTAGCTTGTCCAGCCTCCATGGATTATTCCCATGGAAACTGGAATTCGTGATTATTAGGCATGCTTGTTTGAGAAAGCCTTGTCATATATTGCCCATTGAGTTGGCTAAACCTGTGATCAAGTAAGCCAAAGGCGTTACACATCCAGAACTAGCACTAAATTGCGATAACAAGAATGCAAAGCTGGCACCAACAGGGACAGAGGTAGAGTGAGACACAGAAAACCCCAGTAAGTGATCTTCTGTGTCTTTAAACTGTCTAAATACTCATAATAATAAAATCCTTAGATGTGTGCAGAAGGGACATATGTCATTTCAATGAAGCATATAATAATTTTAGTTGACATTTTGAAACATTCCATGGAAAAGCATTTGAAATGTAATATGGGGATGCCAATAAAGAATACGCTCTTAATACATTGCAGATTATATGTGATCATCCGTTTAAGACTACCATTCCACAAGCAAGCTAATTCAAGTAGACGTTTTGCCTGTCTATACTGTTTGCATCGCCATCCTTTCAAATGCAAACTTCAAAATTTCTTCTCCATCAGATATGCATAAAGGGGGAATGGTTTTAATTTTTCAAACTCCATTGCAAATAGATTTAAACATTTTACTGTTAAAGGGACAGAATTTACATTTGCTTTGTCTGCTCAGCTTTACTATTGTATCTGTTATGAATCATGTTCACTTTTAAAGTTCATTTAACTTGGCTCATAGTTTACTTCTTTTTTAAAAAAATGTTATGCATCATTTGGAGCTACAATCTCAACCACTATTAGTAATAATAATAATAAAGATGAGCAGGTTCCATTATATGCTCCCCATGTGAATGCAGTTTTTCATAGACAAAATGCTAACAGGAACTTCAGAGCTGGCATCAAATCTCAAAGCCATTAAAGGTTTCACATATAGCAATGATGAACCTCTTAAATCTATGTGTGATTAGTTTAAAATGTATTCTGTTGATTCAGAATTATTCTACAGGTCCCAGTGCTTAAATATAATAATGCTCAGGTCTCTGTGAATTCTATAATAATGACAGGCCAAATTCTGCAAAAAGAAAATTGATTGAAAATTGATTGACGAAAAACAACGCATGTGTGCTTAATTTTCATTATTACAGCCGAAGCATTTGGCCGAAGAGTTTGCAGAGAAAACTGCTAGAAATGTGGCAGAAACAATTGGGCAAAACAGAAAGGGCAAAATCCTCCAGAAATTCCTCTTATGCAAGCTTTAGTCCAACGAATGAGAGCTACCCAAGAACAACTACAGTTATTTTCAATGGAGGATGGCGTTTTCTTGGGGCGTGATTGTACCATAGTTGGAACCTGTCCTTTACTTATGTTGTCATTGCTATCACAATTATACAGAAATTCTGTAATAATGTAAATCTTCTACTAAGGATTGGTGAGAATTTCATTTCAGTTCATTTTTTATGAGAACTTACCAAAATTTGCAAATTTCTTCATATTCGGGAAAGAAAGAATGTGAGATTTAAAATACAAATGGGGGAGAAACCAAAACTGACAAATTTGTCCGTCAAGGCCCAGGGCTTTGAATGCTTACTTCTTAAAAGTCTGGGTTTGAATCCCTCTGTATTCAACCATATCACTACTGAACTGGGGTTGCCACTTATCTTTAACAGCTTATATCACAGGCAGATAGAACACAGTCCTCTCCATGGGAATAGCTGAACCTATTGAATTTGGCCTGTCCAGATGGGCGAGAAAAGTGAACTGAATTTCATTTCAGTTTGCTTTTGAAAATAATTTTTCAAAATTCACAAATTTCTTTATATTCGGGATGGAAAGAAGTTGAGATCTAAAACTGCAGGAGAATGCTAAACTGACATTCATCCATCCTAACTTTACAACAACTGATTACCAATTCAGCAAACATAGAACTGTAGGATCCACAAGGACATTAACTTCATAGAATCATAGAAAAGTAGAGTTGGAAGGGGTCTACAAGGCCATCGAGTCCAACCCCCTGCTCAATGCAGGAATCTAGGTCAAAGCATCTCTGACAGATGTCTGTCCAGCTGCACCTTGAATGCCTCCAGAGTGGGAGAGCCCACCACCTCCCTAGGTAGTTGATTCCATTGTCTTATTGCTCTGACAGTCAGGAAATTTTTCCTGATGTTTAGGTGGAATCTAGGTTCCTGTAACTTGAGCCCATTATTCCGTGTCCTGCAAACTGGGATGAACGAGAAGAGATCTTTGCCCTCCTCTGTGTGACATCCCTTCAAATACTGGAAGAGTGCGATCATATCTCCCCTCAGTCTCCTCTTCTGAAGGCTAAACATGCCCAGTTCTTTCAGTCTCTCCTCATAGGGCCTTGTTTCCAGTCCCTTTATCATCCTTGTTGCCCTCCTCTGAACCCTCTCCAGTTTGTCTATGTCCTTCTTAAAGTGAGGTGCCCAGAACTGGACGCAGTACTCAAGATGAGGCCTAACCAGTGCCGAGTAAAGGGGAATTATCACTTCCCGCGATTTGGAAGCTATACTTCTATTAATACAGCCCAAAATTGCATTTGCCTTCTTTGCAGCCACATCGCATTGCTGGCTCATATTCAGTTTGTGATCTACCACAATTCCAAGATCCTTCTCACTTGTAGTATTGTTGAGCCAAGTGTCCCCCATTCTGTAACTCTGCATTTGGTTTCCTCTCCCTAGGTGCAGCACTTGGCATTTATCCCTATTAAATTTCATTCTGTTGTTTTCGGCCCAGCGCTCCAGCCTATCGAGGTCACTTTGAATTTTGTTTCTGTCTTCCAGAGTATTAGCTGTTCCACCCAACTTTGTGTCATCTGCAAATTTGATAAGCATTCCCTGTACCTCCTCATCCAAGTCATTAATAAAAATGTTGAAGAGCACCGGGCCCAGGACCGAGCCCTGTGGTACCCCGCTCGTTACCTCTCCCCAGTTTGAGAAGGAACCATTGATAAGCACTCTTTGAGTCCGATTCTTTAGCCAATTGTGGATCCACCTGATAGTTGTTCCATCTAGCCCACTCTTAGCTAGCTTACTAATCAGGATATCATGAGGCACTTTGTCGAAAGCTTTGCTGAAGTCCAGGTATATAATGTCCACAGCATTCCCACAGTCCACAAGGGAGGTTACCCGATCAAAAAATGAGATCAGATTAGTCTGACAGGATTTGTTCTTGACAAATCCATGCTGGCTTCTAGTAATCACTGCATTGTTTTCAAGGTGCTTGCAGACTGACTTCTTTATAATCTGCTCAAAAATCTTCCCGGGGATTGATGTCAGACTGACTGGCCTATAGTTCCCAGGTTCCTCCTTCTTGCCCTTTTTGAAGATGGGAACAACATTTGCCCTCCTCCAGTCATCTGGCACTTCACCTGTCCTCCATGATTTCTCAAAGATAATAGATAGTGGTTCTGAGAGTTCTTCTGCCAGTTCCTTTATTACTCTAGGATGCAGCTCATCAGGCCCTGGAGATTTAAACTCGTTCAGAGTAATCAGGTGCTCCTTGACCATTTGCCTATCAATCTCAAGCTGCAATTCTGCCCCTTCAGTCTGCACTTCAGGTTTGCCAGGGGGGTCATAGACCCTCTTTTGGGAGAAGACCGAGCCGAAGTAGGAATTGAACACTTCTGCCTTTTCTTTGTCTTCCGTTATCAATTTGCCATCCTCATTGCGTAGTTGAACCACCAGTTCTTTCTTCTGTCTTTTACTGTGCATGTATCTGAAGAAAGCTTTTTTGTTGCTTTTAGCATTCCTCGCTAACCGTAGCTCATTCTCAGCTTTAGCCTTCCTGACACTATTCCTGCAGTTCTGTGCTACCTGCCTGTACTCTTCCCCTGTAGCCTGTCCTTCCTTCCACTTCCTATACGTGTCCTTTTTTGTTTTCAGGTCATCTTTGAGTTTATTGTGAAGCCACATTGGCTTCTTCTGTTGCCCTCTGCCTTTTTTCCTTGTGGGAATTGTTTGCAATTGTGCCTTTAAAATTTCCTTTTTTAAAAACTCCCACCCCTCCTGGGCTCCCTTTCTCATGAGAGTCACTTGCAATGGGATCTTACTAATCATTGTTCTGAGTTTGTTAAAATTGGCTTTCCTAAAATCCAGGGTACGTGTTTGGCTACACTCAGCTTTTGCTTCCGTTAGAATCAAGAACTCAAGTATAACATGGTCACTTTCCCCCAGAGTTCCCAAAACTGCCACTTTATCCACTAACTCGTCTCTGTTGGTTAGAATCAGGTCAAGGATAGCCGATCCTCTAGTTCCTTCCTCCACTTTCTGTAGGAGGAAGTTATCAGCAGCACAGCTCAGGAATTTCTTGGAGGGGCCATGTTTGGCTGAATAAGTCTCCCAACAGATATCAGGGAAATTGAAGTCTCCCATTACTACCACATCGTGCCTCCTTGAAACAATGGCAATTTGCTTTTCAAAAGTTCCATCCTCGTCTTCTCCTTGATTGGGTGGTCGGTAGTAGACTCCAACCGCCATGTTCGTTTTATTCTTTGCCCCCTTTATTTTAACCCAGATGCTCTCAATGGGGCTGCCAAGCTCCTCTTCCTGTATCTCTGTGCAGAGATACGTATTTTTAACATACAGTGCAACTCCACCTCCCTTTCTGTTGCTTCTGTTCCTTTTGAACAAGTTATACCCTTCAATTGCTGTATTCCAGTCATGGGAGTCATCCCACCAGGTTTCAGTTATCCCTATCAAGTCGTACTTGCCCTCATGTATCAAGAGTTCAAGTTCGTCTTGTTTATTGCCCATACTCTGGGCATTAGTATAGAGACATCGAAGACTATGTGCTTTATAGTCCGACTTTCCCCCTACATTTTGTGGTAGACTATCAATGGGCACCGCTGGAGCTGTTCTCTCCATTGTGGCATAGAGGCCTTCTTCCATTGGTACCCCCGAGTTTATGTCTCCCTCCCCTGTTGGATTCAGTTTAAAGCCCTCCTGATTAAGTTCCTCATGCTGTGTCCAAACACATTCTTCCCAGTCCTTGTGAGGTGCAACCCATCCTTTGCCAGCAGTCCATCTTCCAGGAAGTGTAGCCCGTGGTCCCAGAATCCAAATCCCTCACGTCGGCTCCACCTTCGTAGCCAGTCATTCACTCGGAGTATTTTTCTTTCCCTTTCTATGCCTCTTCCAAGTACTGGAAGGATGGATGAGAAAACTATCTGGGCCCCGAAGTTCTTGAGTTCCCTTCCCAGCTCTTCAAAGTCTGCCGTGATTTCTTTGTAACTCCGCTTGGCAGTATCATTTGTACCCACGTGGAAAAGAAGAAAGGGGTATGTGTCGGTGGGCTGCATGAGCCTCGGCAGCTGCTCTGTCACATCCTTAATCCGTGCCCCAGGGAGACAGCACACCTGGCGAGTCCATGGGTCTTCGCGACATACTTTGGCTTCGATCCCCCGCAGGAGGGAGTCTCCCACTACGAGTACTCTTCTCTTCCTCTTGCTGTAGGCCTTGGTTTGATTGCCTCCACTCGACTGACCCTCAGCCTCTTGCTCGCTGTCACGTTGGGTGCCCGGTAATCCGTCCTCTGCAGGCTGTCCTCTGCTCTCGTCCTCAAGTACATGGAAGCGGTTCCATAGCTCCACTGCTTCCACAGGCGCAGAGTGTCTTGTAGTTCTTCTGCTCCTAACAGTCACCCTTTTCCAGGGAGTTCCCCCTGCGTTATTTTCCCTTGCCTCTGCAGTCTCCGACTCCGCCTCATCCTGCAGTTGCCCTTCTGGCTCCTGTACTGTGCTTTGATGCTGTAGATCCACCGTTCTGTCTAAGAACTCCTCGCTTTCTCTTATGCTCCTGAGGGTTGACACTTGCTGCTCCAGTCCTCTGACCTTTTCTTCCAACAGCATGACCAGCTTGCACTTGTTGCATGTGTAGGCCATGTTGATCTCCGGCAGGAAAACAAACATTGCACACCCCTTGCAGGTCACCACCACTGCTGAGTCCTTCCTTCCATAGTGCTCTGTTTCTGTCTTCCTAGAATATATATATATATATATATATATGTTTTTTTTTTGTTTTTGTTTTTTTTAGGGACCTCCCCCTTGACCTCCCCTGCCGAACTCCGCTGCCAAACTCCTGTTTGCTCTCCCTGTTCGCTCGCTCTCTGGGAGCCTGCTTGCCTTTTCACAGTCCCAAAAACAGCTGGAGCCTCTCTCCTGTTGTGCTCCTGCTCAGCTGGGAGTCAGGAACAGAATGAGCTCCCAGGCCACGCCCTGCAATCAGCCCCACTTCCTGCAATCAATCAGCTGCAATCAGCCCCAGGTAGTTGCAGTCAGCAGGAGCTTCTGCTCAACAGAATGAGCTCTCAGGCCACGCCTTTCCCTTGCAGCACTTGTTGTTGTACTACTCCGCTGCCAAACTCCTGTTTCCTCTCCCTGTTCGCTCGCTCTGTTCGCTCGCTCTCTGGGAGCCTGCTTGCCTTTTCACAGTCCCAAAAACAGCTGGAGCCTCTCTCCTGTTGTGCTCCTGCTCAGCTGGGAGTCAGGAACAGAATGAGCTCCCCAATTTCTTCATTGATAGATGCTAGGGCTTGGAGACTTACTTTTTGGAAATTGCATGTGAACCGCTACCTTTTAAAATACATCCTCATCTATGAACCAATCGTTATGCTTACAGGATAAAAAAGAGCAGGATAAAAATGCTTGAAAGAAAGAAAGATATACACCAGGGTTGGACGACACGCCATGGCTCATTGCCAATTATTTAACCTATGATGAGCTGCGGTGCCCACGGGTGCCAAAAATTGCATATCCAATTATCATGTCGTGCAAACCCAGCAAGCATGTGTTATGCGAGGGTTAAACAGACCATGGGTTATGCGACGGTTGTTTAACCCTTACATAACCATGCTCACCGGGCTCTCATGACCCAAGCGGGTGTTGCATATTCAAAATGGCGGCCACACACACCCACACACGTGCTGCAGCCTTATCCACGGTGGGCTGTTGTGTCATGCGAACAGACCCATAATAGATGAAGCCTGCCTCAATTTCTTTTTGCAAAATAAACTAGCCCAAAGAATTACTGCTAGCTCTTGTGTTGTGCGGAAATTGTGATAAAAGATACTAATAAGCCCCATTCACTCATCTCCCCTCCACATGTTTAGCAAATGCCTGGGAGAGGAAGTGAGACTGTGCCCACTGGCCCCATGCCATGCAACATCTCACAGTGGAGCTGTATTTGTGTAAACTCCCCTTTCATATATTGCACAGAAATTGGGGCCAAGCTGGCAGGTGTGGCAACACTGAGGACGGGATCATGAGGCAAGATCCTTTCCCTCCTCCATGCATTTGCTATATGCATGGAAGGTGAACACATGAATGGAGCTGTATGTACCAGCATGAAATTGGATAAAACATATTCAGTCACCACCTCCTTTTCAGTCATACATAGACCTGGTTCACACAGCACAGTGGCAATTCCTGGGTTGTTTAACACTGGAATTGCCAGGGATGAGCAGAGCCCGTGAACCGTATGCTCATTTCCGCTTTTAATCAACAACACCCCATTCCTGGGTTCTTTCAGCAGGCCTGAACCTGGAAACTCTCAACAAACACTCGTTGGGTTAACTCTGAACTTCCAGGTTCGGACATCATGAAACAACCCAGGAACGGGGCATTCCTTGGTTGTTAATTGAAAATTAAAATGGCTTGCGCTGTCCACTTGTTCCGGGCAATTCCAGAGTTAAACATCCCAGGATTTGCCACCATGATGTGCAACCCGGGTCATAAAGTTGCCAGATGGCCAGAATTTCATGCTTCTGCCTGGTTGACAGAACAATAAGTTGTGTAGCTGTATACAAGAAGATGTATAGTTGTTGCCCATTTCACTGCTAGCTTGCTTGAATATGCTAGTTCAGGGAATATATCAGAACATCTTGAATTACAAAAACTCTGCTGTGCTAAGTCAGTTAATGTACAAGGCCTCATGGATCTCTTTGTCTTTTGTGCTGCTAAAAGCTAAGAGAGCTACACTTCAGAATGCTGTGACTTAGATCATAGTTTAACAGACTGAGTCTGATTCCTTTGACAATGAAAAACATTCTGTACATGTTCAAAGGCACTGTGTCCTTAATTCCTTTTATTATTATTTTCTAAACTTTTTATTGCTCTCAGAGCAAAACCACTCAGCACATGATTAGAGGCATTTTGGCCAGGGGTAATGAAGCATTTTTTGAATCATAAGTTGGCAGTCTTAGGGAGGAATCCTATGCATGTTTAGACCAGGGATGTTGAAGAGTCCTTGGTTTCGAGTCACGAGTCGAGTCACGAGTCTTTGGACCCGAGTCTCGAGTCCGAGTCCTTGGTCCAAAATGGTGACTCACGAGTCACAAGTCATGAGTCACTCCCAAAGCTGACTGCATGAGTCCCTATTAAAATCAGTGGGGGGTTTTCCCAACAAAATAAGGCTATTTCAGATGTGTGGCTTAAATAAATTCTAGGCACAAGTGTGCCTTTTTATTTCACAACTCTGCAACTGATTTTGGCAAGAACAGACCAGGCAGACAAACCCAAAATAACCAGACAGGCAGAGGAGGCAGGGAACCCCAAAACAGGCAGGCAGAGGCCTTTGTCTTGGACAATTCAAACTGTGGAACTGGTTAAGAAGAGACCAGGCTGGCAGAGGAGTCTGGGAACCCCAAACAGGCAGGCAGAGGCAGCCAAACTCAAAATGTCTGAAAGGTTGCATTTTAGGAAAATAATTTTAAAAAATAAACTTGCTGTACTTCCTAAAACCTATCCATGTTGCATTTGAGGAACACGAGTTCTTGGTCTTGAGTCCCGAGTCGAGTCTCGAGTCCCATTAGAAATATTGGGACTCGAGTCAGAGGAGGGACTCAGTCCGACTCACGAGTCGAGTCCTGGAGTCCGAGTCCCCATCCCTGGTTTAGACAGAAAAAAGTCCTACAACTCCCAGTATTCCCAGCCAGCATGGCTGGCTGGGAAATTCTGGGAGTTGAAGGGGTTTTTCCCCCGCCTAAACATGTATAGGATTGCACACTTAGTCTCACAGAGCAAATGCATACCATCATGCTTTCCACAGTGTAATGACAATTGCTATGTCACTAGATCTTACAAATTCACCCAGAAAAAGGTACATCCAGTTGAAGTTGGAGTTCCCTGATGATAAGCCTTATCTGATGACTGCCACAACTGCTGACATCATTCGACCCATGGGGGGGGCGGGGCTCGGTGGGTGGTCTTCTGGCCTCCCACCCCATTCTGGTTGCCCTAACTCCTTTAGATAGGATTTCAGATAATTGAGCTGGGAAATATGGCTGACCGACACTCTGAAAAGCAACTCAAGGTTGATAATACTAGCCTCAATGGCCCATTGGTCTTGGTCAGCATAAGCATAAGGCAGCTTCCTATAGAAGCCACAGCTCCCTCTGAAACACATGTTTTGAATTGTTGAGCTACCATCATTTCTGATTCTGCATACTCACTGATAAATAGCCACAAGTAATAATACAGATTCAAGCCAAATCATAATAAAATATTCCATACTTGGCCTTTATGAGATACTGGTGATTTTGCATGAGTAAAATGTTTAATGTAATTCACAAGTGTCCCATAGTGCTTTATTTTCAGGTTGGAGACAAAATATTGATGTGCGCAGTCCGCCGCAGACAAACCTCCTGTTGATTGTGATGACAGAAGGCTATCCAGGAAGCGGAGCAATCTAGCTGCGCTGTGGCTAGTGGCAACAGCCGTATTAAAATGCTCATCACAGGCAGCACTGACAAACCTAGTGATTTCACCTTCTCTCACTGCATTGTGTCAATATGATCGTCGAGCAAAGGCCTACCCAGGCACGAGGGCCCTGTATTAAATACTAGTATAAACCACAATCTTAAAATGACTTACATTGGAGTAGAACCACTGAAGATGAATGAACAACAATGGAGCAGTTTGAGGGCTTCAGCCTGTAAAGGTTGCTTCCTTTTTGTATGGCAAAATACTGGCATCTTCTATAGTGGAACAAGATTAAGAAATCCAAAGGCCACCACTTTTTCCATTACTGTAATGTCCAAGTAGGGAAAAGCTTAATCTGTTGACTGACTATGATGCAGCTGTTAAAGGTGCAGACCTGCTTCCAGAATAAATCTGGCAACCCTATAAAACATTTTTGCCTGGTTCCAATGGTTATATCAGAATAATCCTTGAGAGGCAGCTGTTAATCTGAGTGAAAGGCAATCTCGCTTCATTTATGCAGGATATAATGAGATATAATGTAGCAATTGCCTTTTCTAAGGGAATTTTATGGTGTTAATTTCTCTTTTTAAAGTTCAGTCTAGAAAACATAAAATGAAGATGGCCACATCCTGAAGTCAGTCAATTATTTTGTCATGGCATAAATGGGCATTTTACATGCCAGTACATTTATACTAGTGCACAGAATGCTCTCTCTAGTTTAATTTAAAACAAAAGGCCAGTAGGGCTAAGCAGATTAAAAGTGGATCTGCAATAGCTTGCAGCGAAGATTGAAGATTCTAATGATCAGCCACAGAGACATGAAAATAATGCACACTTTATGTAGCCAATTATATTCAGATGTTTATAAAGGGCATAGAAACCCTCAGAATAAGGCAATTAATTAATTCTTCTAGAATCTCTGACTCTCAGGTCTCCTTGAAGAACTGACAATGGGAATATCATAAAGCTCTTCTTGCATTGCTGAAATAGAACATAAAATAAATCAATAAAGTCTAGCAAAGCCCCCGGCCCTGATGGATTTTTTGCACAGAACAGTACAAATGACTATCAAAAGACCAATTTCTGTTGTTGATGATCTAGAGAGATCCCTGGTAAAGGCTCACTACCAACTTGCATCATGGGACCAACATCAGTTCTCCCTAAACCTGGCAGAGATACACAAGCCTATGCAAACGACATGCCCGTATCCTTGGTTAATGTAGATGTTAAAATAAATGTGCTGCACTAAAAATAAATACGTACATTTAAATAAATTATAAATACATAAATAAATAATTGATGCATCTCAGGAAATACCTTCTTACTACTTACATTCTACTCAAGTAGGTTTCATACCTAGAAAATAATGGAAAGATCATCTTAGGGTGCAATCCTATGGTCCTTGGAGAGTGTCCCAGGGACCATAGGCTTTTTTTTTTGCGGATTCCCCCTACCAAAGCCATAGATACTGCTATGACTTCAGGAAGGGGGCTCCAAGATCTGATCCCACCCCCCACCTCCTTGCAACTGCCGGAGAAAGAACCGTGTCACCTGCTTTCCGAGGTCGCAAAAGCAGCTTCCGATGACCCTGTAGAGCAGTATTTCTCAACCTTGGGTCCCCAGATGTTTTTGGCCTACAACTCCCAGCATGCCCCAGCCAGCTATGCTGGCTGGGGCATGCTGGGAGTTGTAGGCCAAAAACATCTGGGGACCCAAGGTTGAGAAACACTGCTGTAGAGGTAAAAAGGGGAATGTTCTGGTGGGCAGGGATGGGAGAGGAGAGGCTGGGATACACAAAACCCTGCGGCCTCCCTGGCCCCACCACCAGCAGCACACCTCCTCTAGATGGGCTCGGAGGCCCAGCTAGAGGAAAAAGTTTTTTAAAAAGGAGGATGGAGATGGTGAAAAGCGCCACCGTCACTCCTCCTGGCCTGCTAGTGACAGCCCAGCGGAACATAGGATACTCGGAAGCCCCCAAGATAGGAGGCTTCCATCTAGTGGGCGTCAGTCCAATAGGGCTGGGCCTTTAGAATTCTTTTCAGTGTTGCAGCATTGGTAGAATCCGCAGTGCTCTCACCAAATGCTGATGATAGCTTCAGCAGAATCCATTGGGGGATTTTTCTAACTAGCCTCCATACATTTCAAATGCAACATGAATTTGTTAAAAAGGGGATATACTTTGTTATCAGTAATGTTGGTCCAGTGCATTTCTGATATGTTGTAGAACTAGGCAGAGATGTCCTTCCCCCTGCCGCCGCCCCCCCCATTATGATACAGCCTCTTTTCCATCTCATCAGACAACCTTCTGAAATTAAAGGCATTGAAGCTGATCATAATTCAGATTGGCTCTGAATGCTGATGATGCCCTTTTTATTTCTCACGAATACTCTGCAAAGTATTCCCAGATTATTGGGATTACTGGACCACTTTGGAATTATATCATGCTATAAACTCAATTGGCAAAGTTTGAGGCATTGTCTATTTGAGTCCTGCCTGGCTCACAACTGACAAATTGGCCTTTTCGATGGAAATTCAACCACTTTAAATTCTTATGTCTTTATGTTACTAGAAGATGTCAGCAATGGAGTCAAATTAAATGTGACACTCTGTTTAACCAACTTGAATTGGATCTAAATAGATGAGCAAGCCTTGTATGGAGTCTATAGGGCAAAGTGACCCTTCGAAAAATAAACGTAATGCCACACGTTGTTTATGATTACAGGGTCTAGTCCTTTCTATGCCTCAATGCTACTGTATGAAAATTGACCAGCTCTTCAGGGAATTGTTGTGGGGTGGGGCTGAAGTGGGGGCCTTGAATAGCATCCAGAAAGTTGCAGGTGCTGATTGAATAGGTGGGTTTCAATATGATGGCATCTCAGCTGGACTATGGAGGACAGAATGGGGAGACAACGGTACTGTTTGGGTAGCATTAGAAACACCTGAGCAGTTCTGTGGTCTACCTATCTGGTACACCTGGGAAGATAGCTTCCTCCAAGTACTGAAGTCACTAGAAGAGCTGAGCTGAAACAGGGTATTTTTCATGAAAAAAGTCACACTTTGTGAAATGTCTACCAAGAGCTTCTGTAGAGAGCATTTATTGTGTGCTCGTCATTTCTTATTCACAGTTGTATACGGGTTCTTTAGTCGACGTCATGATCCTCCAGTTTCGCGTCTGTTTTTTAAGAGCACTTTCCCACATTTTTTTAGAGTGGGGAAAGTGGGGTATTATTTCTGAAAGCAAAAGGAAATGTATTTTCCTACTTGTGTAATTGCGCTATTCTGTTATAGCACAGTGCCACCTAAGGAAAAGCAGGAAAGCAAAAGCTCTTTGTGTAGAGCTCGGATCTCCATTCTGGGACAAAACCAAAAGTATATACAGTAGATTACCAGACTTGTATAAAAAAGTTCCACGTTCAACGATCATTTGGGGCTCCTGCAAAGCAGGACAAACATGTTTATTCGTATCTGGTTGGTTACATGTTGCCATGATGTCATCACACTGGCTACATGATCCCTGATTGGCTGGGTAGTAATAACCTCTTTTTTGAAAAAAATTAAAAAGTTATCCTAACCAATCAGGGATTACATACTGAACAAAATACAACACTACATAGCCATATTGGCTGTGTGCTGACATTGCTGAAAGCAAACAAACAAATTCAGGAAGCATTGCCCTCATGCTGAGTAAACTTTCTCAACCTCTTTAAGAGTAATCCCTGAAAAGTCATCCATAGGGGATGCATTTCAAATATGCTGAAAAAGTTCGTGGAAAGCACCCTGTATTTAGTTCAGCAATATTGAAAATTGCCGGACCACATGGGTTTGATTTCTTTGTTGCAGCCATAGTGCCCAAGTAATGTCTAATCTGGGTCTGTATCTATAGGATAGGAAGCAATGGGTTTAATTAGCCAGAAGGTAGATTTAAGTTGACATTGGGGGGGGGGGGGGACTTCAAAATAGTTTAGCAATAGAACAAGTTAAGAGTAGCAAACTCTCTTTCCTCTGAGACATCTGTCAGCATCATTTCAATGGATACTCTGTCTCGGGAAGTCTAGAGTGGGTGATTTCTGGATTCTTCCCTCCGTGGCTTAGTGATCTCTGTGATTCTGTGAATGCAGAAAGACATGGTTGTCACCCAGTTACAGAGCCTTTCGCTCAAGGAAAATAAACTTTGTCTCATTGAATTGGTAATGTTTAAGTAAATCCAAATGCCATAACTCACAGTGTGTTCAGGTGTACAAATCCGGTATCTATATACATACTGCAGTATTAGGTACTGTAACATTTGGCTACTTATTACTTTGTCTGTGTTCTAAGCAGTTATATACTGAAAGGAGTAAAATATTACTGGCATATTTGCTCACTCAAAACTCTTCAATCCTGTGTCATCTCACCTTAACATCTCTTCACATGCTTTGCATGCCTTAGTGACAGCTGGCAACCAGATTTTGAAACAGTCAATAGTCCAATAAAATCAAATGGCTTCAGTTGACATGAGAACATTTTCAACTCTTGAGATTCCAGTTCAATGAGATGAATACAGCTGAGTTGGAATGAAATGCATAACTGTTACTACCTGTATATTTCTAGTTGCATGACTGTCTGTTATCTTAAGCATTCCTAAGTAGTGTTTGTGGATGAAGGCACTAGAACAGCATTGTTCTGAATCATGCTATTTGCTTACACAATGTGAAACCAACATCACACAACATTATCTTTAGGTGTAGCTTGGTCATTGGAGACAGGAGTAAATGACAGTGCTTTCCCAAGCAACGAAAATACAAGCCACACTAACCTGAAGGGGTCCAAAACCAGTTTGCCCAACCTGAGTCTAGACTAGATAGTACTTTCAGAAAGAGCTGAAAGTAGAGATGTGCAAGATTGGGTTAAATCCCAAAATCCAGGTCAAATCACACAGCTTCGAAGAGATTTGTTGGCTCTCTGAGGTGAGTCGAGATTTTCCCTCTGAAGTGTCCAGAACCAAATCTGGACCTTACTGAAGTGAGTGATTCAGCACTTTGGAGGGCTGAAGAAAGGCAGAGACTACAGCAAACATTTGCCACTTTACTTTCATTTTTCCATGTATGAAAAGTACCAGGGTGGCAAGAGGGCAGGAAGGGAGAGGAGCCAAGTGTCAGGTCTACTTCCTAATCTCAGGGAACTGTTTTCCAGGGCTCTCCAATCACAGTGCTTTGAGGGAGGGAGGTCTCATATAATGGTGTGCTCAAATTTGTCCTGTGCTCTTTGTCAGTTCTTCTCATCCGAGCAGGAACATCTGAAGAGCTTTGGTGCAGTGAGAGAGGACTTATTTGTGGCTACTGTACCTTCTTATCCTTATCCCATCAAACCTCATTCCAACTCCTTTTCCTAAATACTTTATCTTCCACTCCAGTCCATTTAGTCACACCATGATCCTTCCTTTCGAAGTTAAGTTTTATTTATTTTGTTGTTTGTTAGCTGTCTTCTGTCTTTTCAGAACTTTCTTCTCCCCACTCCACCCCCCACAGCCTCTGCCCCAATTTGGCCTTAGTACTATAGATTAGTTTTATTTTGAATTATGCTCTGTGTTCTCTCTTCTCTTATTACTAGTGTGTTTATTTGTGTGTCAGTAATTTGCTATTATAAACTTTGCTGCTCTGACTCATTGTGTTCTTTGTTGTGTATGTACACTGTGTTGCAGAAACTTAGGCAGGCCACTATGGAAGACTTGGGCTGGAAGATGCATTAGGCTTCAAGAATCCACCCCCCACTTTTTAACAACCCCAAATTGTAAAGGTTTGGCACAACCCCACCCCCCACAAGTATATGCCTGAAGTTTGGCAGGCTCTATCCCCATGGAAGACACAGTTATGCCTGCAGATGCCTTTAATTCTGTCAAAATTAGCTAGGCCTTGGAGCAGCTCTGTGATGGTTTTGAGGGAAAAATAACTCTTATTCATGCCACAATTGTTGAAAGTCCTGTGAAAGTATTCAGAGCACAATCTGGTTGTGGGAGCAACTATTGGATCAATTTTAGTTGCTGCGGCCTGAGGATGAGGATGAGGACAGGACATTTGTTAGGTTTAGGCTGACCACTAAGTTTTACTACCACCAGTAAGCTTAGTTTTGCTTACTTCTGAATAGACAAGCAGAGGCTTGTCCTGTCTACTTGTAGACATGCTGCTCATGCCTACTTCTGTGTAGGCATGCATAGGCTTGATATTTGGGGTGCTATTTGAAAATGCTGCTGGGTTATTCAGTCCTGCTTACTTCTGAGTAGACATGCAGGGGTTTGTCTGGATTATTTGTGAGTAAACTTGCTGCTCATGCCTACTTCTGAGTAGACATACTTCCTACTATAAATGGATAACAATGGGATTGGGAGGGGTGGATTTTTCACCCTTGCCCACTTTTGCCTTTGACCCTGCTCACCACTGGAATGCAGCCTCCAAGAGTTTCTCCTAAGTGGAATCCAGCCCTCAGGCTGGAAAAAGTTCCCCACCCTGTTTTAGATCATTACCACCTAGTTGCAAATATTACATTCTGGGCAAGGTGATCAAGATGGTAGTATTCAACCAGCTGCAGACATTTCTGGATGAAGCAGATTATCTAGACCCATTTCAGTGTTGATTCAGCCCTGGATGTGGCAATGGAACAGCCTTGATCGCCCTGACTGATGACTTACTTCAGGAGAGAGATGTGGAGAGTACTACTTGTGGCTGCTCGAGCCCATATAAAAAGAGAGCTACGGTCAAACATGGCAATCCCAGCCCATGGACTATAATATAGGCATAACATAATGAAACTGAATCATAACAACATATCATTGTATTTGTTGCTCCAAATTAATTAATTATAAACTCAAATGAGGAGGTTATTTTTCTGTGGCTGACAATTCAATGTGTTCCTGTCACATTAAAAAAAAAACTGGTGACCAATACACTGCAAAAATAAACTTAAAGGAGAAAAACAGGTTCATAAGATGAAAGGTTAAAAGTGCACAATGGAACAAGATACCCAATTCCCACAGAAACCCTGAGACTTGGAGCCTAACTCTAAAAGGAAAAAGAATAACTAACTACAATCACAACAAAGGGGGAGGCACTGCTTTTTTGCAAAATAATCTTGAATATATTCAAGAGTAGGCCTTGAAAACTTGAATGAATCTTCTCCCCGCTCCCCCTCCCAGAAAACTGTACCCCCCTTACCAAAAACTGAAATGGTGTCCATAACATTAGGCCAGGTCACTTTGTCTCATGTGTATCTATGGGGCTGATTTATTAATTAAGTAAAATAAAATTCTGCCTGCCTATGATGACAAGAGGACAGGGGAAAGCATTGTTGGAAGAGATGCACTGTGGCTAAGTACTTTTAATAAGCTCACATGAATAGCTTAGCAGGAAGTTGTCTCGAAAAAGAATCACCTAATGCTTGGGGAAGCACTCAGGAAAAGAAGAAACAGGACAAGCTGGGATATGCCCTCAATGCTTTAATGGAATGCAGAAAAGCTATGATGGAATGCAGAAAAGAAAGCCAAAAAGGAAGAGATGAAAGTTAAAGAGTTTAAGGCAACAGCACAGTTCAAGTCAGCCTGTGTTATTTTCTTTTTAGCCGTGGCTGATAGACACAGCATGACTAAATAGCTAAATATGAGGCTAATTAAAAACAAACACTTCGCTTAAAAATGTATTATTGACCAAAAATATTATTTTCTCAGGAGCTTGTTACATGAGCATTACTGGCTTGATTGGGCATTATTAGCATGTCAATCACTTTTAGGCTATTTGTATAACCTTGTGCCTGGTCTTTTATTGCAATATATACAGATTAAAAAAGTAGATACACAAAGTACATAGTTCAGGAATTTGTAATCTCTATTGTCAGTATATTTTTGTTACAACTGTAGCAATGAAGATTTTAGAAGGGATTCTGGCTTTCATGGATCTAGAAATATAAGTATTTCTTCCCCACCTCCCACCTCCTGCAGACCCTTGACTGTCTCATGTTCCACAAAGAGGACACAGATGCTATAACCTGATTTAATCTTTGGGATTTCTGGTGTTCAACCTGGCTCTATGCAACTATGAAGCTAATTCATGTGAATCCACAAGAAGCAGCGTTTGAGTTCTCGTAATTGACTACCAGACGAAAAAAACTATCCTCCTTGTTTTCAAGCGTTAGATTCATGTTCAGATTCGTGAATGACCACCCTGCCGGCTCCACGTTTCTGAGGGCCCTTGGGCAAGACGCCCTCAGTGGGGCCCCGCCCTCGGGGAGTCTACCTTCTCACTGCCATGGTCACCAGCCGCTATGGCTCCTCCTCCTCCTCTTTCTCATCACTTGCTTGCCAGGCAGAGAGCCAGTGAGCAAGTAAGCCGGGGCATCTCCTTCTCTTTCTCACCACCTCCATTGTCCGGGAGAGGTTGAGAGGCTGGTGAAGAAGCAGGTTGCAGTGGTGAAGAGAAGGAGCAGGTCTAGGGGACTCTGGTAGGTGGGCCCCGGCAGACGCCCGTCTATGCCTACCCTTGATGCCCCACTGCCACCTTTTTCTCAGTCTCCTTGACTGTTGTGCTCATCTCCTGTTTTGACTACCGTCTCTCTGTCCTCTGCAGCACTGCACTCAAAACCTCCCTCCAGTTTAATGAGGCGCCACCGATGAAAACTCCCTGGCTATGGCTTTGCAACCAGCTGTGAATCCACTTGATTTATTCTGATCTATCATCTAGACTGCATTTAACCAGTTTCCTACCCAAATATCATTGGGGGGGGGGGGGCTTGTCAAATGCTTTGCTGAAATCAAGATAAATATGTCCACAGGATTCCTACAATCCATCGAGCTAGTAATCCAATCAACAAGATGTAAGATTGGTCTGGCAGGATTTATGCTTGACAAATCCATGCTGGTGTCTACTAATCACTGCATTGTTTTCAAGATGCTTAGGGGTTGACCCCCTTTATCATCTGTTCTTGCCCTAAGACAAACCCACAGCAATAGGCCTATTCACAGTCATCAGATGGCAAACCTGTAATATCATTTTTGGACTTTGAAGAAGCCCGAGTGCAAGGTGAAAGGGAGAAACGTGCTAAGCGAAAAGCACGTCAAATGAATCCTTTACAGGACCATCTTCCATCTGGTAACCTGTGTCCTCACTGTGGGAAGCTGTGTGGATCTAGAATTGGCCTCCACAGTCACTTACGGACCCATCGCTAGAGTCTACACAACCTTCTTTAGAATTTCCTCCTTTTATCCCGGAAGACAATCTTACTCGGTCACGAGTGATCGCCTGATGATGATGATGATGATTTACAAAACAGTAAGACAGATGACAGGCAGAATATATAAAGAGAGCACTCACATCATGTTCACATTGCTCAAAGCATGTCTTTCCAACGGAAGTAAGAGATGAGCATACCAATCCATCAGTCTTTTCCCCACTCCATCTGCTCCCTCACTACCACCTTTACTCGGATCCATTGCCTCTTTCTGCTCTGGCCAGTCAAAGTTAGGAAAGCAGCGTCCTGCTGGAACTATGTTTCTGAGATTGGAATCTCAAGCACTTGGCTTCAAAGGGCTTTAACTTTCTCCAGCCAGAGCATGAGGAGCTGGAGGAGGGAGTAGTAAGGGGGCGGGCGGGCAGTGGAGGAGATGGTGATGGGCACAGAGGACAGGCTTGAACCAGCATTCAGTTTGCTGATATGTTCGTCGGCCTGTTCAGTTGTGGAGGCAGGCTAAGCTCCTGTGAGCCTTCTGTTCCTACAGCATCTATTCTTTTACTTATTTGATGCTGCTAGGTTTCTTCCCATTGCAATCAATGTGACTTAAGTTAGTTGTAAATTACTGACTTTTTCCATTGATTTAAATGGACTTAAGCATGACCAACTTTTATCCATATTGAGGTCAAAGTCTCCTGTATGTATGAGTACAGTGGAAGCCTCTATTATTAGATGCGTCAATGGAAACTTTCAAATCCTTATTACCATAAAATGCTCCAAAGGCACGCTGCAATGCATGTAGTTTATATATAACCTTTAGTATCCCAGATATAGTGTAATCCTCAATACTTTTCTTACTACGTATATATTTGGGCAACTTTGGATGCTTCTGGAAACTTATCAGATCAAAAAACCTTATAGGCCAGCAGCTTTAAGAGTGTCTGAATTACAAATGTCAGTGGTGTGATGACACCGTGCATTAACCTGGGTGGAGGACTCAGGCGGAGTGCCATCGGGCTTTGTGCTGCTCAACTTGGTTATAAATGACATGGGTGAGGGTGTAGAAGGGATGCTTATCAAATCTCCAGATGACACAAAGCTGGCAGGGATAGTAGCTAAGAGCATAGAAGACAGAATCAAGATTCACAATTATCTTGACAGGCTGGAACACTGGGCCGGAACCAACAAGATGAAATTCAGCAGAGAGAAACTCCTGCATTTAGGTATATTAAAAAAATAAAAATCAAAGGCACTAGTTTGGAATGGAAACTGTCTTTGCAGCAGTACATATGAAAAGGATCCAGCTGTCTTAGTAGCTCACTAGCTGCACATGAGCCCAAAGTGTTATAAAAGTAAATGCAATCTTACTGCATTAAAACTAGAAATGCAAGATCCAGATCATGGGAAGTAATAATCCCTATTCAGGCATTAGGTGTACTTGTGTTCAAAGAACCCATGAAAAGGGCAACTAAAATGATCAAGGGGCTGGAGCAACTCCCCTATGAGGAAAGGTTACAACACCTGGGATTGTATAGCTTAGAAAAAAAGACGAGTAAGGGGAGACATATTTATAGAGGTGAGCAAAATTATGCATGGTGTGGAGAAAGTGGATAGGGAGACATTTTTTCTCCCTCTCTTATAATACTAGAACCCAGTAGGGATCATCCCATGAAGCTGATTGGTGGGAGATTCAGGACAGATAAAGGAAAGTCCTTCTTCACACAGTGCATACCGTATTTTTCCGTCTATAAGACGCCCCCATGTATAAGACGCCCCCCACTGGGCAGTTTCGCAACTGTGCGGTTCTCTCCTTGGCTTACTTCCGTGTATAAGACGACCCTCAATTTTTAGTCTAACAATTTTAGGAAAAAGTATAGTCTTATACATGGAAAAATACTGTAGTTAAACTATGGAATTCACTTCCACAAGATGTAGTGATGGCCACCAATTTGGACAGCTTTAAAAGGGATTGGACAAATTCATGGAGGAGAAGGCTTTGGCTACTAGTCCCAATGGTTCTATGCTACCTCCAGTATCAGAGGCAGGACACCTATGTACACCAGTTGCAGGAGAACATGGGTGGGAGCGTGCTGTTGCACTGCTTGTGGGTTTCCCATGGGCCACTGTGTGAACAGAATGCTGGACTAGATGGACCCTTGGTCTCATCCAGCATGGCTCTTTTTGTGTCCTTATTTTCTTAACCCATGGAGGGGGAGCCACATGTGCTGCCCCCAATGCCCTCATCTCCCTCAGCTCCAATCCCGAACGTCACACATTCAGCATGAAGGTCTGAAGGGAGATTCTAAGTATATTCAGCTCAATGTGCTTAGAATCTCCCTTCAGACCTTTGCACTGAACGCATGTAGGAGTAGAGCTGACCAGGATGGAGATTTTGGGGACGGAGGTGATGTGCATGACCCTGTTCCCTCTGCACATATTCTTTGAATATTAGTATACTAGAATAGGGCAATGGTTCCCCTCTATTCTGCATTGGTCAGGCTGCATCTAGAGTACTGTGTCCAGTTCTGGGTGCCACATTTTAAGGATATTTTAAGGACAATTTGAGTATGCCCAGAGGAAGGCAACAGGATGGTGAGGGGCCTGGAAACTATGGATGATAAGGAACAGTTGAAAAAGCTTCGCCTGGAGAAGAGTAAGGGGAGACATAATAGTGGTCTTCATACATCTGAAGGGCTGTCACATAGAAGATAGAGATGCTGTGAGTGTGCTTGAAAGGATGGGCCTGTTCTCTGTTGCTCCAAAGCAGTGTTCTCCAACCTTGGGTCCCCAGATGTTTTTGGCCTACAGCTACGCTGGCTGGGGCATGCTGGGAGTTGTAGGCCAAAAACATCTGGGGACCCAAGGTTGGAGAACACTGCTCCAAAGGGCAGGACTAGAACCAATGTGTAGAAATTGCAGGTTTCAGCTGTACATTAGGCGAAACCATCTAACTGTAAGAGCTGTTCAACAGTGGAACAGACTGCGAAGTGGTGAAGTCTCCTTCCCTTGGCGTTATTTAAGCAGAGGCTAGACTGTCATCTGTCAGAGATGCTGTAGTTGCATCCTGCATGGAAGATCCTGCACTGAGCAGGGCTGGACTAGACGACCTCCAAGATTCCTTCCATCTCTATGATTCAAAAGCCTGAGCTAGAGCTGAAAGATCCCCCCCCCCCCCCAATGTCAAAATCCAGCAGATTTTCAAACAGTGGCATTTGAATGTGAAATTTAGAACACTGACCTCAATATTCAAATTTGCCTGTTTTGATTAGTGGCATGTGGATAATATAAAATGTACTAAATTATCATGCAAGTCATCTGTCAAATGCTGACTACTACCGTAAAATCTTTGGGATGTCAAATTCTGACACTAATAGCAAAATAAAAGTTTATAGGGTTTATTTTATGGTTCTTTGAAGAGTTCTTCTGTCAATTTCTTGCATGGCAATAAAGAATAGAGAGGAATTCGGATGCGATATGAGATATCCAACATAATATTCAAGTAGCAGGCACAGGCAGCAAAAGCTTTTACACCACTTAATTCTCATTTAAGACCATTTTTAGTGGTTGTATGCGCTTTCTGTGGGCTGATTTCTATTCCCAGTGATGCTAGAAATGTTAGTAAGTTTTGATGTGCATAAAGAGGCAAAAAACAAATCTGGTTTAACATTCATAATCTTTGAGACATCAAAGCCAGGACTGCTATGAAGAACACAGCTATTCATATAAAAAGGCATTTGTTTAGATCTAGTTATATTAAATTTACATGCAGATGTGTTTCATAAGAGTATGTGTACCAGCCAAGGAATATTTATGGCATCCCAATGAAATGATTAAACATCTCACATAACACAAGGTTATGGCAAGTTAAGAAATATAAATATTGTAACTTCAGGAATTTAAGCAAACTGATTGTAACATGCCAGCCTGCAGTAATATAACAGGAGCATAACATCTAAAATGCATTTTAATTAAAGATGTCATGTATATAAGGAATGCACTCTTTAAACTGTACATGCAATTCTCTTTTTTTCCCCCTCCCAAATTAGAACCTCTTCACTTTTCTATGAAATAAGGCCTGTATCTGCTTGGCAGGGATGGGGACTCGGACTCCAGGACTCGACTCGTGAGTCAGACTGAGTCCCCCCTCTGACTCGAGTCAGACTCGAGTCCCAATATTTTTAATGGTACTCGAGACTTGACTCGGGACTCGAGACCAAGGACTCGTGTTCCAAAATTGTGTTCCTCAAATGCAACATGAATAGGTTTTAGGAAGTACAGCAAGTTTATTTTTTAAAATCATTTTCCTAAAATGCAACCTTTCAGGCATTTTGGGTTTGGCTGCCTCTGCCTGCCAGTTTGGGGTTCCCAGCCTCCTCTGCCTGCCTGGACTCTTCTTAACCAGTTCCACAGTTTGAATTGTCCAAGACAAAGACCTCTGCCTGCCTGCTTTGGGTTCCCTTCCTCCTCTGCCTGTCTGGTTATTTTGGGTTTGTCTGCCTGGTCTGTTCTTGCCAAAATCAGTTGGAGAGTTGTGAAATAAAAAGGCACACTTGTGCCTAGAATTTATTTAAGCCACACATCTGAAATAGCCTTATTTTGTTGGGAAAACCCCCCCACTGATTTTAATAGGGACTCATGGAGTCAGCTTTGGGAGTGACTCGTGAGTCACCATTTTGGACCAAGGACTCGGACTCGAGACTCGGGTCCAAAGACTCGTGACTCGACTCGTGACTCGAGACCAAGGACTCTTCAACATCCCTGCTGCTTGGAAAGGCACAATGCAACTGCTAGAATTCGTCCCTTCCTTCTAAGCCCCAGTGAATACGGTGGAGAAAAAAAGACATAGTGCCCATCAGTGGCTACATCCAAAGAACTATGAGCAGAGTTCCACTGCCACAATGAGGTTTTCCTGTACACCCTGATGCCAGCCAAAATGTGGCTTTGTAGGATTGGAGACTAGCCAAAGTCCCTTGCAATGCAGCATGCGGGCGTCTAGCGTTCAGTAGGGGTGGGGGAGAGAGAATTGGAGAGCACTCCTATGAGTGGAAGTGCCTTCCACTCCACTAGGGCTCTTTGGATCCAAGTGCTTGTATTCTTGTACAAACATGTCTTGAACTGGCAGTTAAATGTTTTATTTACTGTACACAAAACATTAGGCAGTCAGTGGCTTCTGATTCGTCAGAATCATGCAAATGTGATAAATATGTCTGTACTGTAATCATGGAATTAATTTGAAATTCACGGTCCAAGGACATATTTTCTAGTCATTGAGCCCCTCCTCCAAGGAGCCCAAGGACGTGTATAGCAAAATTCCTGAAAGGAACAGGTATAGCAAAATTCAAGCAATGCATTTAATGAGGAAAGAGTCTAAATGCAAATTGCCAGTGATCAATAGATCTCCTGCTCTTGATTGCTTTCTGGTTGTTTCAGACATAAGAGCAAATAATTAATCCACCTAAACTGTTGATGAATTGAACAATTTTTCCATCCTTGTCTTCAACTAATTTGGGTAATCTACAGGGATCACATCATTCTAATCTAAACAAGACTGAAATATTACACATATACAGGAAAAAGACCATGTGGGATTTTTTAAAAGTACCTTTTAGATGTAATTTGCTTGAACTGAACCATGTACAGGAAAATGAAGCATCACTATGTCATCTGAAATTCTTACTTAGGTTCTTACAAAGCATTGAAAAGGCTAGTTTGAATCACCTGCAGTTTTCTTGGCTTTGGGAGGTCCAAGAGGACGAAGGTAAGAGCACTATCAACTTGTTTCTTTCTGTGAAGGACTGCCAACCGGTCCTTTTTTCAAGACCAGAGATCAAAGGTGCAAAACTGCCAGCCTTAGCTCTGCCGTCTTGACACTGATTCTCTCAGGGCCTTGCCCTTGGTCTATACACTGGATCTAGCACTGAACCACAGAGGAACCACACACACCGTGTGGGGTAAAACCAGGACAGTTTATTTAAGGTAAACAGATTACAGTAAAAGGTGGGGAATGAGGGAAGAGGGAGAAAGGTGGGGAGACACTTTGGTACATACAAGTAGAGCTATAAAACAACAAAACTAGTTCTTTACTATATAAATACCCAGGCACTCCCTTTGTCTGGGGGTTGGTCCTCTTCCCAGGGCTTGCCTCAGCAAAATAGCCCTACTCCCGTGAAAGCGTGCAGACAACAACAACCCAAACCAGAAGCCACAGCAGCAATATAGATTCTTCCCCCCACCCCTCCTTTCAGTAGCCTAGGTGTCTTTAGCCAATCAGGATGAACTTCATCTGGGCCAGGCAGGGGAGGGGTGGCTGTTTGCCGCATTTGCATGCAAATAGCTGTGGCACCAGCCATCAAAGTCATGGGAGACTCTGCGGCGTCAGGAGCCATCAGAGAAACTATGTACATTTTGCATTTCCCAGGACCCTGCCCCCAGCTGGGATTATACTTGTTTACACGTGAGGAGGTGTGTGTGTGTGTGTGTGTGTGTGTGTGTGTGTGTGTGTTTTGCAGGAAACTCTGACACTTTTTCTCCACACTTTCAAATAAAAGTGAAAATGTTAGGTATGTGGATATAGTGTTTTAAAAAATAAAATAAAATAATTATACACCATGCTACTGCCATGTTCTACCCTAAAAAGAGCTGACATCAGGGTCCAGAACATGGTCTGATGTGGCTGTCTCACTTAAGCTAAGCAGGTCAGAATCTGGTTATGTCTTCCAGACAACCTAGGAACCTCTTGTGCACCATCATAGCACCATGGGATCCATGAAGGAGAAGCAGAATATTACATGTAAAGTGTGTGTGTGTGTGTGTGTGTGTGTATACAGTCATGCCTTGGATTGAGAGCATAATTTGTTCCGGAAACGTGCTTGTAATCCAAAACACTCTTATATCAAAACGAAATCCCCCCCCCAAAAAAATTGTACAGAGATTTTTAATTTAAGCCGTACTACAGTACTTGTATTGCAAGATGTCGCTTGTATATCAAGTTAAAATATATATATATATATTTAAAAATTTGCTTGTCTTGCAAAACGCTCTCAAACCAAGTTACTTGCAATCCAAGGTATTTATATATATATATATATATATATATATATATATATATATAAAGAACACACACATACATGCATTTCATTTATTTTGCATTGTTTACTTGGCATGGGGGAGGGCAAAGGCCTGAGGGAGGGCACCTTTGAGCAACGGACATCACCTCCAGCCTCTCATCACTTGGCCTCTGAGATTGTGCCAGATTCACACTTCCAAGCCCATCTTCACAGCCATCAGGATGTGTGTTTCAAATGGAAAGCTGAGATTCTTGGAGTGCTAAATTGTGCCTCCCAGTACCAATTTCTGCATTAGTGCAATATGACTGCAGAATCACAAAATGGGAAGACAGGCCCAGACGTTTATACTATGTATCATAATCACTGACCTGGTTCACATGTAACGACAACCCAGCATTTTAAAAACGGATGGGTTATCCTGCATAAGAGGGGACACTGCCAGCAGCACATCCATCTCTTCTGCTTTTGCTGCATAACCCACGACCGGCTCCTTCGTAGGTTGTGGAGCATGACATGCAAGCCCAGACTGCTGGGTTAAGGGCTAAACAACCCAGCTGTCTAACCATGGTTTGTTGTTAGGTTACCTTCTGGGCTGTTTAGCCCCTAAACAACCCAGTGGTCTCAGTTTGCACATCGTGCTCCACAACCTATGAAGAAGCCAATTGTGGATTGTCCAGTAAAAGTGGAAGGGACGGGTATGCTGCTGGCAGCATCCCTGTATGTGCACCACAACCCATCAGTTTCTTAAATGATGGGTTATTACATGCAAACCAGGTCAATGATTATGATAGGATAGGTTGTGTAATAGGCAACCGTTTGTGCAACGGAAAGATTTGGAGGAGCTCCATTAGCACTATTTGAGTTTTGGAATGACACCGCTGGATACTGCCCTAGGCTTTAGTTTCAGGGGCATCCATGGAACGGCAGCATGACATTATTTGTGACTAAACATTCAGTTGTTATGCTTTCTGCATAAAATGTATTTTTTTTTAAAGGACAATGTTGTGAAACTGCACCTAAAAGATTTGAAGATGGTAGCAGTAGCATTAATTATATTTATAAGTTATAAGTTCTGAACCTGGGAAAAGTTTGACTAATTTAATAATTACATAGGCTTGGAAAGAAATACTCTGCTGATTTATTACAAGAAAGGCTTAGTAAAAGAACTAAAAAAATTAGGGAAAATAATTTGTTCATTGTTTTCCCTTGTCCCTTTAGTAATTGCATACTTGGCAGGCTTACCATAAGCTTAGAGCCAATTCACAGGACCGCAGCTGGGACTTATTTTCCATTTGTAGTAACTATTCTTTTTTTGTTGTCAGCCTGGATTGACTGTAAAGCAATTTTCTGACTTCACCATTAGGTGAAATTCTGCTTAAGTATACCCCTACAAAGGCCTCAGAAAAACTATTTGCAGTAGTATGTATCCATGGCAGAGCACACAGAAAATATATTTACTACCTTTGTGTTCTGTCAAGTCTGACAATAACTTGAAAAAGATACATGTTTTCTCCATATATATTTTTTTAAATGTGTTAGTTGAACACACAAACTACATATTACATTGGGCCTGCACAAGCAGAATGCACAACTGGTTGCACAACAGGTTATACAAGTGTAATGCACAACTGCTTGTGCAAAGGTAACTTTAGTTGGGTTCTCCTCTTGGGCATAGCTAGGAACCTAGTTTCTGCTAGCATAGCGTTATTTGTGCTAATGGAATGGCACAGCTGGATACTACCCCTAGTATGTGTTGTGAAATCATTTCTTCAGAGAACTTTTTGCAAATATAGATTACTCCTTCCAGAATTTTTTGTTTTATGTCAGAATGACATTCAAGTTATTCTATATGACAAAGGAAATTGAGGTTGTGAATGTGGTAAAGGACCATGAGGCCAAGAAAAGTATCTAATAGGGCTCTGAAATGCACAGTTATGGGAAAATAAGATGACACCCTTACTAATCAAACTGCTTTTCCTAAAGATGGAGTCAGAATTGCAAAAGGTGAAGCAAAAGCTGAAGTTGCTTTGACCCAGAATTGTATCTTACAGAACAACATAGGATCATAGAGTTGGAAGGGGCCTACAAGGCCATTGAGTCCAACCCCCTGCTCAGTGCAGGAATCTAGAGGAGGGGTCTCCCATCCAAGTAATAACCAGGCCTGAACCTGCTTAGCTTTCCACACTCAGACAAGCTGAGACAGCATGAGCCACAGGCCTGGCTGAGGGGCTATAGCTTATGGTGGAACCCACATTACACCAGCAGAATGCAAGATATGCGGCCGGTATGAAAGCTGCACTGGTGGGACATCCCAAATATGCCAGCACAATGACTAAAATGGGTTGGAGTTGTGGATGGGATGGGGGCAGCACATGGAGTTTGATGGGGGGGATTAAAAATAGCCGCTCCACAACAATGACCACCCCACCCATGTTATCACAACAGAGCACAGAATATGGTGTAACTCAGCACCCACTCACAGCACACCACTATTGATTGATTGATTGATTGAATGGATTTGTACCCTGCTTTTCTACCATGAGAATGGCACTCAAGGCGGGTTGCAATCATAGATAAATAAAAATTGATTAAAAATTAAAGATACATGAAAACACAAGTAAAAACACAACAATAGCAGAATAAAAACAGCACCCAACACAACAGGTATGCTTACTGGCTAAAGGCCCGTTTTAATAAAAACATGTTTGCCTGCCGACAGAAAGACAGCAGAGAAGGAGCCAACCAAACCTCCCTCAGCAACGGGTTCCACAGCCTGGGAGCGAGAGGCCCTCTCTTGTGTCTCCACCAGACACACCTCCGAAGGCAGCGGCACTGAGAGAAGGGCCTTCCCGAATGTCTTAAAACCCGGGCAGGCTCATATGGGAGAAGGTGATCAATTTAAATCCCACACAGGGAGGACATATGATAGGGTGCATGCCTCCTATGTCTTTCCCAGCCCACCTGTTTGGATATGTGAATACCAGGGATGTTGAAGAGTCCTTGGTCTCGAGTCGAGTCACGAGTCTTTGGACCCGAGTCTCGAGTCCGAGTCCGAGTCCTTGGTCCAAAATGGTGACTCACGAGTCACGAGTCCTGAGTCACTCCCAAAACTGACTCCACGAGTCCCTATTAAAATAAATGCGGTTTCCCCCCAACAAAATAAGGCTACTACTTCAGATGTGTGGCTTAAATAAATTCTAGGCACAAGTGTGCCTTTTTATTTCAAAACTCTGCAACTGATTTTGGCAAGAACAGACCAGGCAGACAAACGCAAAATAACCAGGCAGGCAGAGGAGGCAGGGAACCCTAAACAGGCAGGCAGAGGCAGCCAAACCCAAAATGTCTGACCCTAACCCAAACCCCCCACAACAACACATCAATCAAAATAAATCTCAACACATCGTTGGGGCTGCACTCCTGGTAGCTGTCCATAGTGGCCGAGCAGCGGCGCGCCTCACTTCCATGCGCTCTTCACCGGTGATCGCGCTCCTTCTGGCACAGCCAGAAGACTCGTCAACAGCCCAGGGATGTTGACGAGTCCTTGGTCTCGAGTCCCGAGTCGAGTCTCGAGTCCCATTAAAAACATTGGGACTCGAGTCCGAGTCGAGTCAGAGGGGGGACTCAGTCCGACTCACGAGTCGAGTCCTCGAGTCCGAGTCCCCATCCCTGGTGAATACTGTGTCCTGTCTGAACTATACACTGCTGTAACACTCTTGCCCCCCAACAGCCAGGAGCAGTGTTTCCAACACACAGGGGAGGAACTCATCCCATACTTAGGTAACCTGAGTAACAAAGACCAAGCACTCCATTTCAGCCATTGCCACTCCTGGCCAAACATCCATGAGCACATCTGCCTTGCAGGATCACAGCACAGATGCATGGAGCAGAAGAAAGCTACCACTGCACACAAAGCGTTCCACTGCAACCCCCAAGGGGAAAAGGGGGGGAAACTTATACTCAGTCACTGCAATCTCCCCCTGCCCACATGTGAGCACCACTCACTCTGCTCTCTCCCTCCCAAACACCTGCTATACATCCAGGGACTTACTGGACTTCAGGTGCTGACTCTCTCCGTACCTCCCTTTGCTCTCCACCAGCCACTCTTCTGCGGGTACAGAATTCACCCCACACCCCATTCCATGCAGGCCATGAGGGAGGCCCACCCCATGACCAGCGGTAGTGACCAGGATACTCCTGGCTATTCCTCCATGGTGTTATTAACCAACATGTTACAAGGCAAGCTCCCGCACCCTTGCAAGCTACAAAACAGGAGGTTACGCAATAGGCGAAGGTGTTCCTACCACGGAGCTGGTGCCACAAGCAACCCTGCTGTCTGTGGAGCCGCCGCCCAAGGCCCTGTTGGGGTGACTCCTTGGCAACCACACACATCTGTCTTCCCCTTTTCAACTCCACCCCGCATGCTGATCAATAAAGACTGTGACTGTGCCATATGCAATGTTTCTTTGTTGTTAGGGTGTGGACGGTAGCGATCCCTTTCCCACACACCCTAGTGCAGCGTTTCTCAACCTTGGGTCCCCAGATGTTTTTGGCCTACAACTCCCAGCATGCCCCAGCCAGCTATGAACACTGCCCTAGTGTGATCTAGCATTAGCTAGCTGGAACTCTGAGGGGCGGGGAGCTTGATGGGCTCAGGGCCAACAGCCTCACCTTGCTGTGCTCACTCGGGTCATGCCGACTGTAAAGAGGCAGGATTCTCAGGGCGCACCAATAGAATCCACAGTAGGCCATGCCCCCCTCCCTCCTGGCCCCGTCTCCTTTCCCTCGGCTTCCAATCATTTGGTGGTTTCCAACTTTTGTGCCGTTTCCCTCCATTCTAGAAGGTTGAAATGCCTGTCCTGAGGCCTGGTCGCTAGCAGTAAGAGCTTGAAGCTACAACCGGCTGGTATTTTCGGCCTTGCCCCTTTTGCCTTCAGCCCCACCCTCCAAAATGTGGAATGTGGCCTTCAAGAGCTTCTCCAAAAGAGAATTTGGCCCTCGGGCTGAAGGAGGTTCTGTCTGTGCCCCTGTCACAGTGTATGGGGCAGTCAGTAGGTGGGGGAGGGATGAGGAAGGAGAGAGGCAACGCTACCCAGCAGGTCTGCCTATCGGGCAAAATAGCCAGGGGTGGATTAGTCACTTGGATTCCCAGGCCAAAAGCGCTTGTTGGCCTATTTAGGAGCAAAGCTATTGGTCTGCGCAGCACTTCTCCCGATTGGCTCAGGTGTGTCTGGGTGGGTGGGTGGGGGGCTTCCCACCTTTCAATAGTGTGGGATTGTCCCCTGCATTAATACCCCGACCACATGTAAGATATAAGCTGCTCCACCTGACAAGGCCTTCTCCTGCAGCACCTGTGCTCCTGGCATCCACGACTGGATCTCGGGGCGTGAAAGTGGGTAAGGCAAATGCTCCGTGATGGTTACTCCGTGATGGATCTGGTTACTCCCTGCTGCTGTAGCTGAGTGGGTGGGGAACTAGAGCATCAAGGGCTAGGGCTGCATTTGAGTTTCTCCTTCAGAAGGCTTTTAATTAAGTCAGAATGCAGGCAAATTCATGCGACCAAAAATATGATCTACTAAAAAAAACTGTGCAGACATATATTTTTTTAACAAGATTGACCATGGCCTTGGTGAACCATTTGTCTGAGCAGTCTCACATGAATATCATTCACCATTGAGCTCACGGTATTGTCGAGCAGCGTTATCTTCTGCACACTACTCGTTCTGCTCTTGGTGGAGCTGCGGCTTGTGTAGACCACACAGATAACAAGTTTGCCACAAGCAGTTTCAAACCACGTTGGCGGTGGCGGCGGCGGCGGCAACAACAACAAGCTCATTTTTCTCCCTGCTGTAATTCAGGCTTGTGCGTTTCTATTACAGGCCATCCGCATTTTCTTGATGGCTTCCCCAACATGTTTTCTAAAACATATAACAATTACAGGCAGATCTCCACTGTTGGAACGTTAACATTCATTTAGATCGTTTGGGTCACAATGGCTACCTTTTAAAAACGCAACACAAACACAACAAAGAATTAAGCATGCTAGACATAATTCCCCGTCTAGTAAGGGATCCCATGCAAAGAAGTCTATTTCTACACACATATAGCTCCTAGCTAGGCTGGGGCAAATGTGCTGAAATCTGCGTTGGGACGTGTGAGCTCTGTGCTGGAAGGATACTTTTTGTGCAACTTCAAAAAGGGAAACACATATTTCTCCTCCTGTGGGAGGCACATGTCCCCTGCGTGGAGAGATCCATGGGTTCTCCCTTCATTCATTATACAGAAATCCCAAGTGGAGGAGGTACAAGTCACTCACAATCCCGTCACCACTTTTGTGTAACATCTATTGGGGGTTCTTCTTGAATCATCTTTGTCACTTGAGGCTCAAGTGGCCTCAGTGGCATGGAGTGCCTTCTACCAGCTTCGGCTGGTGGCCCAGCTGCACCCCTATCTGGACAGGGATAGCCTGATTTCAGTAATCTATGCTCTGGTAATCTCAAAGCTAGACTACTGCAATGCACTTTATGTGGGGATGTCCTTGAAGACTGTTCAGAAGCTGCAGCTTGTGCAAAATGCAGCAGCCAGACTCATTAGTGGGACCAGAAGGTCCGAACACATAACACCAGTTCTGGCCCGCTTGCACTGGCTGCCTGTATGCTTCTAAGCCCAATTCAAGGTGCTGGTCTTAACCTTTAAAGCCCTACACGGTTTGGGACCACAATACTTGATGGCTGTGGCTTACGCTGGCTCAGCTTGTCTGAGCGTGGAAAGCTAAGCAGCGTCAGGCCTGGTTATTACTTGGATGGGAGACCCCTCCTCTAGTTTCCTGCATTGAGCAGGGGGTTGGACTCGATAGTCTTGTAGGCTCCTTCCAACTCTATGATCTATGAAATCTATGATGGAACACCTCTCCCAACCACAATCTACCTGGACACTATGCTCAACATCTGGGGTCTTTCTCTGGTTGCCACCTCTGAGGGAGGCTCAGAGCGGCGACCAGAGGGAGGGCCTTCTTTGTGGTAGCCCCCCAACTCTGGAACAAGCTCCCCCCTGAGGCCCACCTGGCGCCAACTCTACAATCCTTTCAGCACCAGGTTAAGACTGCCCTCTATGCTGAGGCTTTTAACAAATCTACGTAGCGCACAGTGAGGTGGTTATTTTCAATCTTTTATGGGTCACGTTGCATTAATTTGTTTTAGCTTTTTGTGTAATTTTAAACTTGGTTTTAAATGCTTTATAATGTTTTTATTGTGTATATTTTATATTGTATTATGTCTTTTATTGATTGTTGTAAACCGCCCAGAGAGCTTCGGCTGTTGGGCGGTATATAAATACAAATAATAATAATAATAATAATAATAATAATAATAATAATGCCTCCCTCACTGTTTGTTTAGTTTTTCATTAGGAATTCATTAGGGCTAGGTGAAACTCAGGTAAATAAATCAGCTAGAATGGGAATAGCAGCAAGCACAGTTCAGTTTTAAAAAAAATAATAGTGGGATTAAAAAAAATCACAGTGACCATATTTGGTCTGTGCTGGAATTATTATTTTTTAAACAGAAAACCAAATTCTAGCCACAGACAACTTGGCCAAAAAGCTTCTGAATATCCCATGTGAATTATGAGCTACTTGACCAGCATGGGGCCTGCCAACAATATACCCATATGAAATTACAAGAAAAATAATTGTAATTTGTAGTCAAAATCAGATTACTATCACAACATGATGAAATGCATTCTTGGTTACCAAAGAGGGTGGTCTTGGTCAGAAAATATTTAATATATGGTTTTGTGAAATAAAAAAGCAAGGAAACGTTTTGAAAGGCTTAGTCAGACCCCTGTCTTTAATGGCAGGATGTGGCTGCATGATCTAGTCAGGTGGTTCTCAAAGACCTCACAGTAGACTTAAGAATGGCCTGTGAAGCTATGTGTGTTTGGCAGGACAGAGAACTGGGAGTTATAGGACCTTTCCTGTCTAAACATGCATAGGATTGTGCCCTAATGCTGCAGTCCTTAACACAATTTACCTGGGAGCAAGAGTTTTTCTACAAGAGGCTGTTAGTCACGGTATCTGTTTTCAGTTTTGTCTCAGAATTGAGATCCGAGCACTACACAAGTGTTTCCTTTCCTGCTTTACTGCTGCATAACCTCTAAGTGGCACTGTGGTATAGCAAAATGGCACAAATGCACAAGAGGAAACCGTGCTTCCTTTCACTTTCACAATTAAATGCTGCATTTTCCCCGCTTCCAAAAAAAAATATCTCCAAAAGTGCTGGTTAGACACAGAAGCGAAACTGGAGAGTCATCATGACATTGTCTAAAGAACCCATAAACAACTATGAGAAGGGAATGACAAGCACATGACAAATGCCTTGTGTAAGAAATCCCAAAGAACTTTTCATTTCGTGCTTTTCTGCTACATAACCTCTACATGGCACTGCTACAGCAAAATAGTGCAAATACACAGGTAGGAAAATACCTTTTCTTTTGCTGTCAGACATAATACCCCATTTTCCTCAATCATGACAACATGTAACTAACCAGATTTGGCTATGTGACAACATGCCTGTGGCTCACGCTGGCTCAGCTTGTCTGAGTGTGGAAAGCTAAGCAGGGTCAGGCCTGGCTATTACTTGGATGGGAGACCCCTCCTCTAGTTCCCTGCACTGAGCAGGGGGTTGGACTCGATAGCCTTGTAGGCTCCTTCCAACTCTGTGATCTATGAAATCCATGAAATCTATGAAATCACAAAGGCAGATCAGAGTCAGTGCAATTTTTCTTATCCTCTTCTGAACGAGTAAACATTTTTGTCATGTTTTGAGGAGCCCCAAATGATTGTTGAACTTGGAACTTTTCTACATGAGGCTGGTAATCCGCTGTATCTACTTCAGGTTTTGAGAAGTGAAATCTGAGCTCTACACAAAGAGCTATTCCTTTCCTGCTTTTCTGCTACATAACCTTTAGGTGGCACTATGCTATAGCAAAATAGTCTAATTACACAACCAGGAAAATACATTTCCTTTTGGTTTCAGAAATAATACCCCATTTCCCCTGCTCTAAAAAAACAAACAAACAAACAAACAGGCAAGTGCTCTTAAGAAACAGAAGCAAAACTGGAGGGCCACATCATCATCTAAAGAACCACGAGGGAGTCATGAGTGCAGAATAAGTGCCTCATGTAGAAAAGCTCTAAGTCTCTTTGAACTCAATGGGACTTTCTTCTGAGCAGACCTATATAGGATTGCACTGTAAAATGAGCCAAGGAAAGGCAATCATTGGAGGCTCCTGAACAGATATAGAATAGTATTAATACAACCTCTTAATAAATGACCGCTGAGGTGAGATTTTGAGTGAGATGGCAGGATGAAGTACAATATAAATACTAGTACTGTTAATGTCATTAGCTATGGCTGGATTCCACAGAGCTACTCACGAGATCAAGCTGTCATTTCCTGAGCTGATTAGGGCTTTGTTGCATGCTCTGTAGCAGAGAAGGACAAATTGAGCATTCAGTGCAAATCAGCGATTCATTTTACTGCAGCGCTGGAGCAACAGACCAAATGAACTTGAAGTCACTCTTTTCAGCACCTAGTATCCTGCTGTAATTTATATGACACTGAACATCCCCACAAGAATGGGTTCCTACAGGAAACAAAAATCAAAGGATAATTAAGGAACACAGCAATTCAATACCTGGTGGTAGGTTTTTAAATATATAGATATACTGTAGATATGGATATATACACAAATATCCAAAAAGTGATGGTTCCCTGCTGGTAACTTAAGATGGAAAGGTAGCCATGCTCATTATGCTACAATTCTACCCAGTGCTTTTTTTCTGGAGAAAAAGGTACCGGAACTCTTGGATTACATTTCCTCGGGAGTAGATGGCGATTAAATTGTAATGCAATTAATAGAAGAAAAGGTGCTGGAACTCAGTTCCGGTGAGTTCTACCAGAAAAAAAGCCCTGATTCTACCACTTTTTAAATCAACCTTGGCATGATAAAGTTACCTTGAGCCACGATAAAGGCAGATGCTTGCTGAAAGCTGCTTACACAATAGGTCAGGGGATTTATGAGCCTGATCATTTGAACGCTGACCTGGCTGTCCATTTAAAAAGCTGAGAAGGAAGTAGAAAAATCCTCACTGATGTTTCTAGGTGATAGAGGATGTGGAAAACACCTGCAGGACATTGCACTGTTTACATTGCAGCATGGAAGGTCAGCATTGCTTGTGCTTTGGCCTCCTCAGCAGAGGCAGCCAATAATAACAATCCATTGGACCCAACTGCCATTGGTTTTCTATGACAACTAACAGAACAAACTTGAATGTGAGGAGATCTACTTTGAAGTTGTAATGTACGGCCTAAACAGCATCTGAAACTCATTATTTGTTGACAAATACATACATTAATAAAAGCATGCTCTATTGTGATTGTCCCTGCTTTTCTGTATCCTTTTATGGGTGCAATCCTATTTATTCATTCATTCATTCATTTCTATAACGCTCAATAGCTGAAGCTCTGGCTGGAGAATGCTGGGAGTTGTAGGACTTCTTTCTGTCTAAACATGTGCAGATTGCTTGCTTAAGAAAGTAAGCTAGAAATCCTGGATAACCCAGCATATGGACTGGAATTCAAGCATATTGGACATTTTTTAACACAGCTCATTCAGAAGGCCTTGGTCATGTGCCAATGCTTTAAAACAAATATTAAATCACAAAATAAACAAAGCAAATTAATAAATGGAGGAATGAAACTTCAATTCTTACCAGTTTGACCATGGCCAATTAAAACAAATCCAAATTGAAAGTTCTTGCACTACTTTTATATCATCATCATCATCATCATCATCATCATCATATTCATGTCTATACCTCCCAATAGCTGAAGCTTTCTGGGCGGTTCACAACAATTCATAAAATAAAATACAATAAAAAATAGCATTAAAAAACCACGTAATTTTTTTCCTAATATACAAAATTTAAAAACAAAATTTAACAGTTAAAACAATTTTGGTACGCCTGGGCCTGTTAAAAGCAGCTGACATAAATGCCCCATCATGCTGTTAAATGCCCTTAAGTGCCATTAAATGCCCGGGAGCAGAGGGCATTCTGAACCTGGCACCGAAAAGATGGCAGAGTTGGCACCACCAGCTGGGCTTTTGAAAGATATTCTGAGTCCAACACATTAAAAAAGCTGAAATTCATCTCTACCCGTTGGATGCAGATTGGTACAATATTTTTAATACGAAGGTAGAGATATCCCATTGCAAAACAAACATGAAGTACATCAATTCTTAATGGTGGTGCTTGCATATATAATGGCCCTGTGGGGAGAAGCCATAAATCAGTGGTTCAGCCAGGGATGGCATATGATATTTTGTCACCCTTGGCAAGGTAAAGTTTTGACTCCTCTTCCCCCCACTGCATTTGTCATATTTATTTATTTATTTATTTATTTATTATATTTGTTAATCGCCCATCTGGCCGGTCACCCGGCCACCCTTTGCTGAGAAATGCAAAGCATGTAGTTGAACAGACTTGAAAACTCAGGGCCGGCCCTACCATTAGGCAGAGTGAAGCAGTCACTTCAGGTGGCAGATGCTGGGAGGCAGCAGCAAAGTTGCGGGAGGGGGCTGTGCACAAGGCGGCCTGCTCTGCACCCCATAAGTTAGCCTGCCTTCAGCTGCAGTGGAGGACACTGTCTCGTCATCAGTGCTGAAGACATTCTTTTTTAAAAATAAATTTTATTTTGTTATTATAAACTACATACAAAACTGTAAAACACAAACATACAACTAAAATAAATCATAAGGTACACCCCCACCCACCCACCTAGGGACCAACTAATATACATCCATCCCCTTAATCAATTAAATTCCACATTCCAAAAATATAACATATCCTGACAAGGCATACTCCCTTTCCCCTTTATTAATACATGGTCTAATAATTGATTCCATATATCCATAAAATTATTCTTCTTTAACTGTCCCTTTTTGCATTTGATACTACAAGTTAGTTTATCATTTAGGGCCATATCCCAAACAAGACAGATTCATCTGTCAGTCCAGCTTATTGCATTGCTGCAATAAGAAGGGGAAAGTTTCAGAATTGGAAATAGAATATGCAATAAATAAACTGAAAGAGGGTAAGACCCCTGGACTGGATGGTTTAGGGGCTGAATACTACAAGGTTTTTAAGAAAATGTTGGTTCCAAGACTAAAGAGGTTATATTTAATGATATTTTTTTTGGAGGGGGGAGAGATCCCCTCTTCATGGAAGCAATCTAAGATTATTTTAATCCCGAAGCCAGAGAAGGACTTAACGGAGCCAGGTTCCGATAGACCCAATTCCTTAATAAATCAAGATGCAAAATTGATGACAGCAATATTAGCGAGAAGGATGAACAAGTTTATTACTAAATATGTCGGGATAGACCAATGTGGTTTTATGCAAGGAAGACAAATGGCAGATTTAACAAGAAGAGTTTTAAATATAATATATTTAATAAAGAAAAATAAATTGAGAGCAGGGGTAATAGCGTTAGATATTTTCAAAGCCTTTGATTGCGTGGAATGGCCAGCATTAAAAAGTTTAATTAAAATTATGGGGTTTGGAGAAAGATTTAGAGGAGTAGTTAATCAATTGTATTCAAAAAATGTTTCATCAGTTGTAGTAAATGATGGTTTAACAGAGCAAATTTACCTAGGTCGAGGAACTAGACAAGGATGTCCCCTTTCGCCTATTTTGTTTGCAATGGTAATGGAGATTTTAGCAAATGTATTTAGAGAAGATAGAAATATAGGCGGGATAGGGATTAGGGAGAAGATAAAAATAAATCTTTTTGCAGATGATACTCTTTTGACAATCGAAAACCCTATGGAAAATATGGATAGAGTGGAGAATCATTTAAAGGAGTTCGGGGAAGCAATGGGGTACAGATTAATTGGGATAAATCTAATTTTTTGTTGTTTAACTATAGTAAAAGAGAAGAGATTGAAATGTGTAAAAAAAAGTAATTATAAGATTAATAATGTAATTAAATATTTAGGAATTGTAATTCCAAAAGATATAGATAAATTGGGAGACCAGAATTATAGGAAATTAAAGAATGAGGTAAAGAATAAAATAGAGGAGTATAAAAAATTGGACTTTCCTGGTTTGGTAGAATTGCTTTGATTAAAATGAAGATTTTGCCAAAGATAAATTTTTTATTTCGGATGATACCAAGTGCGATATCAGATAAGGAACTTAAAGATTGGCAATCAATTATTAATACATATTGTAATGGAGGGAAAAAATCTAGGATTACTAAAACAAGATGGTATAAAGCACAAAAAGTAGGGGGTTTGGGTTTGCCGAATTTAAAATGGTATTATATAGAGAATCAATTAAGACATATAGTGGATATTATAGCACGCCCTAAAGAAATAATGTGGTTGGAGTTAGAAACAGGTGAACTACGTAGTACTTTGGGGAATATTTTTTTTCAAAATAATAATAATAAATTGATAAAAAATATAGACAACCCTTTTCTAAGAAATTTGTTAATGATTTGGGGTACTATGAAGAGCATATTTATACCAGGGATATCTCCATTAACTCCGGTGGTAGCTCTTAAGGATTTTCCTGAAAACTTAAGATCAGAGCTGGAGGGTAAACTAAGAGAAGAAAGGGTTATTAGATTGACCGATGGGGTGGAAAAGATGGGGACTAGAGATCAAATAATGGAAATTGTTGGGAGAAGAAGATTATCGTGGTTAAATTTAGTACAGTTAGAACAGTGGTCAAAGAAATGGAAAAGGAAAACTGAGTACGAGAGAGATTTAACTAATTTTGAAAAGATGGTCATGTCTAGAGACGGCCTACCAGGTAATGCATCAACAAGAGGTATAACAAGGGATTTGTATAGATTGATTCAAAAAGCAAAAGAACAAGAGGATCAGCTTAAGGCAGTATGGGATAATGAATTTGAAGAGGTGACCTCGAAGGTGGGGTGGAACAATATATGGGATAGACGGATTGTGAAAATGATGTCAATTAGGATAAAGGAAAATTTTTATAAACTAATTTGGAGATGGTATTTAACTCCAGTAAGATTAAATAGAATAGATAATAATTGTTCTGCATTATGTTGGAGAGGATGTCAGGGAAAAGGGACATATGCCCATATGTGGTGGAGTGTTTTGGCGAGAGGTTTTTACAGAAATATCGAAAATTATTGGTACTAATTTAGAGGTCTGTCCAAAATTAGCATTGTTATCAATAACTGAGAAACTTATTTGTGATCAAAATACGAAGGAGTTAATTGTAAATTTGTTAACTGCGGCCAGGCTAATGATAGCGAGAAATTGGAAAGTACAACATGTTTTCCTAATAACAGACTGGTATAAGGAAGTTTGGGACATAGCCCTAAATGATAAACTAACTAGTAGTATCAAATGCAAAAAAGGATTGCTAAAGAAGAATAATTTTATGGAGATATGGAATCAATTACTAGACTATGTATTAATAAAGGGGAAGGGTAACATGCCTTGCCAGGATATGTTATATTTTTGGAATTTAGACTTTATTTGATCAAGAGGATAGAAGCATATTAATTGGTCCCTTGGAGGGTGGGGGGGAGCACTTTATGATTTATTGTATGTTGATTATGTTATATTTGTGTGATAATTTTGTATTTTGTTAAATATTTTTTTTGTTATAATTTGTTTTGAAAAAAATAAATAAAATATTTTTTAAAAAAAAGAAGAAGGGGAAAGTTGGGAGAAGGCGAGGCAGGAGTGGAAGAGGCTGTGTGTGGCGTTGGACAGATTCGCACATAATGATAAGCTGCACTACCCCTGATGTGCCCGACAGATGCTTGGGCACACTGTGGATAGCGGACCCCCTCCCTCCCCCCTTGGTCCTCCCGCAGGTATCCCAGGGGACACCTCTCCCCACTGTGATTGTGAGCTTTTTTCAGCTTGCCACGGCTTTTTTCACTTAATTTCTTTCCCCTTCAGATTGAGAAAGCTGACTATCAAGCTGGCTTTCACGATCCCCCTTTTGACAGCCATGAGCAGTCCCTCCAAGGGGCCCCAGTGGTACCTTGAAGGGGCTGCCCTTGGTTGCCAAACATTTTTTTTATTCCCCCCCCTTAATTTTTGCAAGTACTTACATTTTTTAAAAAAAATATTGCTGCCCTTTCGCAACTGCGGATGACTGCAGTTATGCGGGAGTGACAATGGGGAACCTGGGGTGGGTAAGGGTTTGGCAGCCGGGTGCCTGCTGGCAAAATCCAGCAGGTACCTACCTTGTCCAGTGCTCCCCGAGGGGTGCAGGTAAGTTAATCCCCACTTTAGAAGCATTTGACAGCTGTCAGAAGGCGAGCTGTCAAATGCTTCCAAAGCCGTGAGTGATCCTTGCTTGCTCATTCACCCCTTTTGCAGCAGGATCCTCAAAGTTTTTGGGGGGAGCTCATGTGTCCATGGGGTGCCCTGACTTTTGCAAGTGAAGGCACCCCATGGACGCCTGAGCTCCCCCCCCAAAAAAGCTGAGGATCCTACAGCAGAGGGGGAGTACAAGCCACCCCACACTTTTTAAAATAGAGTTAAAACATGTGATTTAGAAGGTGCTCCAAAGTTTCTTTTTGGGAGGAATATACAATGCTAGATAGTGTATCTAGCAGTCTATGTTCCACTCTAAAAGAAATGTTGTTACACCTTCTAAATCACACTTTTTAACTGTATCTTAAAAAGAGGGGGGCTCATTCTCCCCCTTTGCAGGGGGATCATCGGGTTCTTTGCAGGGAGTTCAGGTATCCATGGGGTGCCCTCACTTTTGCAGGTCAGGACACCCCATGGACACATGAGCTCCCCCCAAAAAACCTGAGGATCCTGCTATGAAGGGGTGAAAGTGGCGGGTGCGGGTCATTCAGCCCTTTCACAGCACAATCCTTGGGTGTTTTGTGGGGAGCGCATGTGTTCCAAGTGTCCTCTCAGTTTTGCAAGTGTCCCTGAGAGGCTAGCATCCAGGGACATGCATAACTAGTCAGGATACCCATGTACGGGGGGGGGGGGGGTAATTGCTCTTTGACAGCTCAGCTGAGTTGTAACAGTCAAACAGCAAACTTCCATTTTTAAGGTGGGATTTCTAGGGCTTAAAAAATTCTTTTTTGGCAGGAAAGTATATAGGTATATAGAGTCTTTTTCAATGTTTCACTGTCACTGTGATTCTGAGCTTGCTCCTAGTTCTTCTAGCAAAAAGAAAAATGTGCTGATCATTGTACAGTATAATTTTTCTTTCTCATATTCTATGACCTAAAACTCTTTATAGCTACACATCAGTTCATTAAAAAATAAATTCCAAGTTATATTCCATATATTTAGTTGATGTTCCTAATTATTATTCATGAAAGATGAAATTATATCAACCACAAAAATCTTAAATTAATGTGGTTCTATCCTGATATGATAGTAGTAGGCTACTACCTTGAAGTGGTGAGTGGGCTTGCGTGTTCCGATGAATCCTGCGAGCAATGCCGTCAGGAGCTATGTACTCCCAGTAGGGTCACCCATGGCGGTAAGGTCCGGGGAAGGAACCAGACAAAGAACGATCCAAAACATAAAGTCCTCAATGGCAGAACAGGCGGAAGATAATTAAACCTAAATTACTACAGCTGTGAAGGCGGAGGAAGGCTGCAGCAGAGAATGGTTTTCCAATTGTCATGGTAACTGTGCCATTGGATCATTGCCGTACTCTGTCAAGTTTGTGTGGTGATTCGTTGTGCACCGATCTCCCCACATAAAACAATTTCACGCACAGGCGTCTTCCAACTCAACCTGATAGGATATGACTCTGTTGTATATAAACCTGCTGCAAAGAAAGATGGAATAGAGACTGAGATGTGACACCAAATATTTCCCTTATGGAGACTGCAAAGAAAGTTCATTCCAGGTTCAAAACAACATTGGTCTGTGGACATCTGATCTCCCCAGTACATACAGTAATTCATACGGAAAGATGTTCATAATATGAATTTAGTGCCATTTAACCGAACTGCATAGAATTAGTATGCATGTGTCTGTATGTGATATGTGTGCATGTGCATATATTATAATTTAACAATGTACTTAATCATAGATTCATCATTCATTTTCATTTTAAATCAGCTAACATAATCCTATCAGACTGAATATTAAACTTCAATTTTATAGTTGATAAAGGACTATTGAACAATTTTTTAAATTGTCCAATGAAGTAAACAATCATTAAGGCACCTGTTCTTCATTTGTTGAAGCCATTCACTTCAATGGAGTAGGATTGCATAGTAACAAAGAACGTGTTGCGGCCAAGGTTGGTGTGGGACTACCAGGGATGTTGGGGAGTCCTTGGTCTCGAGTCACAAGTTGAGTCGTGAGTCTTTGGACCCGAGTCCGAGTCCTTGGTCCAAAATGGTGACTCACAAGTCACGAGTCACTCCCAAAGCTGACTCCACGAGTCCCTATTAAAATCAATGGGGGGTTTCCCCAACAAAATAAGGCTATTTCAGAGGTGTGGCTTAAATAAATTCTAGGCACAAGTGTGCCTTTTTATCTCAAAACTCTGCCACTGATTTTGGCAAGAACAGACCAGGCAGACAAACCCAAAATAACCAGACAGGCAGAGGAGGCAGGGAACCCCAAAACAGGCAGGCAGAGGCCTTTGTCTTGGACAATTCAAACTGTGGAACTGGTTAAGAAGAGACCAGGCAGGCAGAGGAGGCAGGGAATCCCAAACAGGCAGGCAGAGGCAGCCAAACCCAAAATGTCTGAAAGGTTGCATTTTAGGAAAATGATTTAAAAAAATAAACTTGCTGTACTTCCTAAAACCTATCCATGTTGCATTTGAGGAACATGATTTTGGAACACGAGTCCTTGGTCTCGAGTCCCGAGTCGAGTCTCGAGTTCCATTAAAAATACTGGGACTCGAGTCTGACTCGAGTCAGAGGGGGGACTCAGTCCGACTCATGAGTCGAGTCCTGGAGTCCGAGTCCCCATCCCTGGGGACGATGTCAGAGATGGGTCCTGCTCTGTCCTCCATGCATTTGCTCTACACATGGAGGAACATCTGGTCATGTTGGGTTTGTTAATGCTATAATTTCTAGCCTGGAAATGCCAAACTAGCCCCTGGAACCTGCCTAAATGTACATTTTGGCCTGTCATTACTACCTGTTGGTCAGCGCCAATGATAAATCTCTCTCCTCTAATACCTAGAGTAGCTTTGGAACTGTTTTTAAGAGGTGTGAAAGTGTGTGAGAGAGAGAAAGAGAAAGAAAGGATGTGTTCTCATCCACATAAGCACTTACTAAAACAGGATTTGATCTAACGCCACAATGTGAGTCCCGAGGAAGGTACTTATATTGTTTCATGGAAATAATTATCTGGGTACAGCCATGTTTTGTTAGAATTAAGTCTGTATTCAGTAAGCATAGTTACAGTCATACTCTCTCTATGAATTATAATTATCCTCTCATTCTAGGACTTTTAGGATTTAGCAACCCGTAGACCCAAGACTTTTATACATGTTAGGCCTTCCACAAGTGATTGTAATTTTACTACTAAAAAAAAACCTCAAAGAGGGTATGATATGTTGGAGTTAAAGCCAAGCAAGAAATCAAGTGTTAGAACACTTGATTATTATAGAAAGTTTGACCAGATTTGCATGATCAGGGAAGGAAAATAAGCCACTGTAGCTCATTTTCCTGCCCCATGTGTGCCAGTTACGTGCCACCAAATTACCATAATTACTCTCATCAGGCACAGTTTGTCATGTTGTCCAAACCCAGCAAGGGTAGGGACAGCTGGGTTTACAAACCACCCTGGAACCCATGGCTTGTTCCATATCCTCCAACATTTTCACAGATGAAAATAGGGACACACATGTGAATATGTAAGAGGTATGGTTAAGCAACATGAGGGTGTGGCCAGGCAACATGAGGATGTGGCCAAGGGTATGGCCAGGCAGCCAAAGGGCATGGTCAAGTACAAAAGTTATTAGAGGAAACACACAAAATCTCACATATTATAATTATTACATTATTATATTATATATTATTTTATAATATTTTATAAGTGGCTTTTGTAAAAAAAAAAATTACCTGACTTAAACCCTTAATTGTTGATATCTGATGTTTTTCATGGGGGTGGGTGTCAGTGCTTGCAGGGCAATCTCTTTTTGTTTTAAAATTGTCAGGATTGGCACAAATTCAACATAAGACTTGAAGTGAAGATGACCAAGCACGCTCCAGAGCACATAATCATGCCTACCGTGTGGCAGTGTGGGGAGCAAAGGAGGCCTATTTTGCTGCCTCCATTGCGCCCTTGAGTAGCCATCCAGCGGAGCTCTTTCAGGTGGTTGTGGCTTCTTAACATCTTCTCCAATGAATGGAGTCCTGGGCCCCTCAGGGACCTGCTATGACCTTTTTGCACTGCACTTTGAGGACAAAAATTGCTTGTCTCCACAGCAAACTTGACTCTGTTGTTAGCGCAGCTCCAGTTGAGGTGTCTGACACTACCATCTGCCAGATTTTGTGGGATCAGTTTTAGTTGCTGCAGCCTGATGATGTGGAGAAGGTGCTTGCAGCAATGAGTGGGTCCAGGGAGTGGTGAATGTGTCTCTACAACATGATGGGGTGGTTCCTGCTGCCCTTAAGGAGGCTGTAGTGTGACCATTCCTGAAGAAACATGCTCTGGATCCAGTGGTATTTGACAACTACTGCCCAGCTGTGAAAACCACTTTCTTGGGGATGGTACTTGAGAGGGTCTAAGGGGTGGGGAACAGCAAGCACTCTTGGAAGATACTGATTATCTGGACCCATTTCAATCTGGGTTTTGGCCTGGTTACAAAACTTCAGCCTTGGTTGCCCTTATGAATGACCTTTATTGAGAGAGGGAGACAGGAAGTACAACCCTGTTAATTCTGCTTGAACTCTCATCAGCTTTTAATACTATTGACCATAGTATCCTCCTGATTGACTCCATAGGTTGGGCATTGGAGGCACTGTGTTCCAGTGGTTCCAGTCCTACCTGCAGGGTCGATTTCATAAAGTAACACTGGGTGAGTATTCCTCAACCCCTCAGCAATTGAGCTACAGGGCTCTGCAGGATACCCTTTTGTCCCCAATGTTGTTTAACATCTGTGTGAAGTCACTAAGGGTGGTCATTAGGGGATTAGTATGCTGATGATACACAGCTCTATCTCCCTGTGACATCTAAATCAGGTGAGGGTGTGCAAGTCCTGGATCAGTGCCTAGACTCAGTAATGGGCTGAATGAGGGCCAATAAACTGAGGTTGAATCCTGGCAAGATGGAGGCCCTGTGGGTGAGTGGTTTCCAAGTCCGGGAGATAGGCTTATTGCCTGTTCTGGGTGGGTTTGCACTTCCTCTGAAAGATCAGGTGTGTAGTCTTGGGCTACTCCTGGATCTTTATCACTAGAGGGCCAAGTGGCCACAGTCTCACAGCAGCTCACAGTGCCTTCTACCAGCTTCAATTGGTACTGCAGCCACGGCCCCTCTTGGACAGGGATAGCTTGGCTGCTGTGGTACAGACTCTAGTAACCTCAAGACTGGTTTACTGCAACTCATTCTATGTGGGGCTGCCCTTAAGGTTGGTCTAGAAGCTCCAGCTAATGCAGAACACAGTAGACCAACAGTTGTCAGAAGCTGCATGTAACACATCTACTGAGGGAACTACACTGGCTGCCTATTTGCTACCAGGCCAGGTTTAAGGTTTTGTTATTGGTGTATAAAGCCCTGAACAACTTGGGCCCAGGATATTTGAGAAAGCACCTTCTCCCTTACTGTTCACTGCTCGAATATTTTATTGGATGTAGAGCAGTATATAAATCTTGTAAGTAGATACATACATACATATTTAGGATTGAAATTCCTGAATTAGCAGAAATGAGATTTTATAATATATATGAAAAGGGTCTTGTTATCAAGCAGTAGGTTTTTTCTGCAAAATGATATTTCGAGGCCAAGAAAGAAAGTTTCCCAGACTTAAGGTGCAATCCTATGCAAGTTTAGACAGAAAAAAGGCCTACAACTCACAGCATGCCCCAGCTGGCTGAGGAATGCTGTGAGTTGAGTTGTAGGCCTTTTTTCTGTCTAAACTTGCATAGGATTGCGCCCTTGGATAAGTGGAATCAGAATGGCTAGACTATTGACTGTCATCAGCACCCAGCACCCTCACTGATGCCTCTCTTGGCTTCCTTGAGCCAGGTAGTTGGGTCTGGGAGCTGCCATTTTAACTTATCACATTGCCCCCAATGTTTTCATTTGCCACACACACACCACCAGTGTCCCATAGCTCCAAGGCCTTTTTGACATCGTGTTGACATCATTTTATTATCAGTCTCTGTTGATGATTCTTGGTGTTTTTTGTTTGCTTTAGCTCATTTATGTGGACCCCGGTTTGCTTTTATTGGTGCTGGCATTTGTTCTATCCTTTTTTCCTAGATTAGGATCTTAATAGTAATTGCTGTATTTTTATTGTTGCAATTTTGTTTTTATATTTTATTTGGTATGCCACTTAAAGAATGTATTTTATAATAAAGAAAGGGTCAGTTGTAAAAGCGTATTGGATTTTTGGAATAAAATTTTTGTAGAAATTTCAGAAATTAATGGCATTAATTTGGAGGTCTGTCCAAAATTAGCATTGTTATCAATAACGGAGAAACTTCTGTGCTCACAAGAGAAAAAGGAACTAATTGTAAGTTTATTAGCGGCAGGGAGATTACTGATAGCACGGAATTGGAAAGTTCAATACCAGTACTTAATAATAGATTGGTATAAAGAGGTTTGGGATATTGCTTTAAATGATAAACTAACATGTAGTATTAAATGTAAAAGGGGACAATTAAAGAAAAATAATTTTAAGGATATATGGGGGCCATTTTTAGATTATGTTTTAGTAAAGGGGAAAGGGAGTAAGTCATGTCATGATATGATGTATTTTTGGAATATAGATTAATAATGGATTATGTGGATAGAATTGGTTTTGGCCCCGGGGTGACGGGTGCACTTGGAGTTTATGATTTGTAGGTTTATGGGGGTTTTTTGTATGTGTGTTCATTTAAAAATATATATATAAATAAATTTTAAAAAATTAAAAAAAAAAGAAAAAAAAGAAAGGGTTTTAAAAGGAGAATGTATTTTATAGAGCAATGGAGGGAGAAATCCTATGGTCCCTAGACAGTGTCTGAGGGGCCATAGGTTAGTTCAGATTCCCAGATCCAAGGTCAGAGGCAGCGCTCCAACCTCAGAGATGGGAATCGGAACCCCGACTCCCCCTCCCTTGCCGCCTTGCAGCCCACACAGACAGAACCACGCCGGCTGCTCTCTGAGCTCAGGAAAGTGACCTCAGACAGGGGAGAGGGGGGTGATTCAGGGGAAGGGGCGGAGACTGGAGAGGCCAGGATACGAGCTATCCCGATGCCTCCCCGGGTATCTTCCCTCCCCCTCTGAGACGCCTCAGCTAGATGGGCAAAAAAGCCCGTCTAGCGGAAAATGAATGGAGGGAGGACAGGGAAGTGAAAATTGCCTCCGCCTCTCTCCCACTGTGCATGGGATGATTGTAAGCCTCCAAGTTTGGGGGCTTACGGCCATCGCCATAGGATTGCACCCTTAGAAATATTGTACCCTTAGAAACAAAGAAATAAATAGTGGAAAACTAAGACTCACATGTTCCGTCTAAACAGCCTGGCTCAGTAGTTTGGCTGCAGCATTCTGGTCCAGCTGAAGTCTGTGAACATTTTTCAAAGGAAACCCCACACAAGAATGGGTTACACTAGTCCAAATGGGCTGAATATCCAGGAATATACCCACACAGAAGCTGAATCTTCAAGGGGAGAATCACCCCATTCAAGATAGGTTGAATCCCTATTCCCTAATCTGCCTTGTTACTGACCAGGAGGCAGAGAGCTCAGTCTGGATTAAGTTTAAATGTTGATGACTGAATTCAGGCAACACAGGTGTAGGAAAGTTAACTTGTTTATATGCCAGACTTGATACAGCTCCGTAAGGGCTCTTACTATCATAGGCCTGTAAAAGGGTTTTTCCTAGGCTAAGGGAAGAGAAGAGGGCCGCAGTCTGGAAGCTGAGTTATAAAGACGATACTGCATAATTAATTTACTGTGCCTGAATCAACACAGGGAGACTAACCTCTTTCATATGTTGTGCATGAAAGGGGTTCTCAGAATTGTGGATGAGCGTGGCTTGCTTTCTTAATGGGAAATGTATGCTGTAGATCTTGACCAAATCCTCTGTAAGCAGATAAACACAGATCACCTGCACATCAACAAACTTCCATGTTCCTGGTCCTGTTTGTTTAGGCTGCACAGGCTATGTAAACATTTCAGAGAAACTGCCAAGCACTTCAAAGGGGATTATAAATTAGCATTACTAAACGATTGCCAACACAATGAGAAATAATGGCTTGCACAACAAGAAAGTATGGCAAATTGCTCTTAAGAAAGATGAATTATAAACTCAGAGTGTAATGATGATACAAAATGCTAGATTGTTGAACAGTGTTTCATTTTACACTAACAAATACGGAAAGTATCGGAAACCCTGGGGGCTAGATTAAGAATATAAGAAGAGCCATGTTGGATCAGACCAAGGGTCCATCCAATCCAGCATTCTGTTCTGCTCACAAAGTGGCAAACCAGCTGCCCACGGCAAACCCACAGGCAGGAAACAAGTGCAACAGCACCCTCCCGCCCATGTTCCCCAGCGACTGAGGTACATAGGCATATTGCATGTGATACAGGAAGTAGCACGTAGCCATCAGGACTGGTAGCCACATGATACTAGGATCATAAGGCGGTGGATAACAAACCACAGCCATAGGCCACAGTGTTCCTTCCTTGTACTTCATATCCTGTGGTGGAGAGAAGGAATAATAAAGCACTACATTCATTCATTATGCCATAGCATTCATTTAATTGCCCACTCCGATGCTTCCACAGCTTTGCTTATCGAATCACAGCGATGAGGGAATGTACAGTATAGAGCTGGAGCATCTTTTATGGTTACCCCAAGAAGACTGACAAAAGAAACCAGCCTCATCATGGCAGAAGTTCCCCATCCCAGCTGAAACATTTGCAGGAACTCACACAATGTTACTTGTGCCCCTCATGTAGTGAGTTTCTTCATCTCTTCTCTACCGCTCCCAACTGCCTTTGTGTTAAACATTTATTTACGGTGTCTTGTCACCTTCCCATATAATGCCAGTGGTGTCGTGGTAAAATTTAAAGTGCAGGCATTCATCATGACAGTCTCCATAGCCACGCCCCCATCTAGAGTCCAAAAATGCAGGCAGCAGTGTTAATCCATCCATCTCTCTCTCTCTCTCTCTGTATTATATCTATCTTTTGTGGATCTTTTATAAAGTTGATGGGTTTTAATTACCCATTCAAGACCAAGCCATCCCAAAATACTTTGCATTACAACAGGAGTAGCTCATAACAATATACTGTTGCTGGGAAAATAATTTCTCTCCCAGCTACTGTGACTTTACAGCTAAGCTCAGAGTGAACAAGTAACCCACCCCTGTGCTAGGCAAATCCTATACAGATACAGAAGGCATATATCTAAATGTAGATTGCAATGCTACATATAGCTTTTTCACCATGTGAAATGTCTGATAATATCTGGCCTGCATGGTGAATTTACCTAGGTTAGAATAGGCAAATATTTGTTGAGGTGAGCCCTGGAAAATGATCTACTGCTCACAGTTGAAATTAAGAGTATTAAGAGCTTATGTGCCTTTTAGAATCAGAATAGTAGAGCTGGAAGGGGCCTATAAGGCCATCGAGTCCAACCCCCTGCTCAATGCAGGAATCCAAGTCAAAGCATCCCTGACAGATGGCTGTCCAGCTGCACCTTGAATGCCTCCAGAGTGGGAGAGCCCACCACCACCTCCCTAGGTAGTTGATTCCATTATCTTATTGCTCTGACAGTCAGGAAATGTTTCCTGTTGTCCAGGCAGAATCTGACTTCCTGTAACTTGAGCCCATTATTCTGTGTCCTGCACTCTCTGGGATGGTCGAGAAGAAATCCTGGCCCTCCTCTGTGTGACAACCTTTCAAGTACTTGAAGCGTGCTATCATATCTCCCCTCAGGCTTCTCTTCTGAAGGCTAAACATGCCCAGTTCCTTCAGTCTCTCCTCATAGGGCTTTGTTTCCAGTCCCCTGATCATCTTTGTTGCCCTCCTCTGAACCTTTTCCAGTTTGTCTGCATCCTTCTTCAAGTGTGGTGCTCAGAACTGGACACAGTACTCTAGATGAGGCCTAACCAGTGCTGAGTAGAACCAGTGCTTGGGAACTAGTACTTCATGCGATTTGGATGCTATGCTTCTATTAAAGTAGCCCAAAATAGCATTTGCCTTTTTTGCAACCACATCACAATGCTGGCTCATATTCAGCTTGTGATCTACAACAATTCCAAGATTCTTCTCACTGGTAGTATTGTTGAGCCAAGTATCCCCCATCCTGTAACTGTGCATTTGGTTCCTTTTTTTGTAAGTGCAGAACTTGGCATTTATCCCTATTACATTTCATTCTGTTGTTTTCAGCCCAGAGCTCCAGCCTATTGAGATCACTTTGAAATTTGTTTCTGCCTTCGAGGGTATTAGCTACTCCACCCAATTTTGTGTCATCTGCAAATTTGATAAGCATTCCCTGTACCTCCTCATCCAAGTCATTAATAAAAATGTTGAAGAGCACTGGGCCCAGGACCGAGCCCTGTGGTACCCCGCTCGTTACCTCTCCCCAGTTTGAGAAGGAACCATTGATAAGCACTCTTTGAGTCCGATTCTTTAGCCAATTGTGGATCCACCTGATAGTTGTTCCATCTAGCCCACTCTTAGCTAGCTTACTAATCAGGATATCATGAGGCACTTTGTCGAAAGCTTTGCTGAAGTCCAGGTATATAATGTCCGCAGCATTCCCACAGTCCACAAGGGAGGTTAGTCATTGGGCATGTTCACACGACACGCCGAGCGTGCATGGCACGTCACTGCAGCGTACCACGCTGTACCACGCAGGGCATGACTGACGACCATGCCCCCCTCGCCAGCGTGGTCCTGCCCGCCGCCACCGTGGTTCCGCCTGGTGGCCCAGTCCTCCTGCCCTGCAGGGGGCGCAGCCCAGGGGCCTGAGCGAGGGCCCAGGCGGCCAGGCAGACTCGGGTGTCGACTGCCTGCGTGCAAGCCCTGTCGGCGGAGCCCGGGAGCAACGCGGAGGAAGGAAGGAGGAGGAGGAGGAGCACAGCGGGTGGGCGGTCCAGCGGCGAGGTTTGCCAGAGTCCACGCCTCCCAATGGCACAACAGTGCCAGTGACATTAGGAGGCACGGACTCCTTCCCTCTGCGCCAGCCGAGAAGTTTCCCTGCTGTGATCAGGACCGCGTCCCGGCTACAGCAGGGAAACCTCCCAGGCGGCGGAGCAGGGTGGCAGGGATCGCCCCCCCACCCTTTCCTTCCCCAGCTGAGGAAGGCGCTTCCCGCACTCACCAGGGCAGCCACTCTGGTGACTGCGGGGGGGGGGGGACCTCCATCCCTGCGGCCGCACGTCACACGGAGCAGCCGTGGGGATCCAAGCACAGCCTCCCCCTGGGAGGAAACCTTCCAGGGAGGAAACCTTTGTCGAAAGCTTTTTGCGACTATCACTATGCTGTCTTCTCTCAGGTGTCAAGATCCCCACCCTGAGCAGCAGTGCAGATTGTGGCTGGGTTCCGACAACATAAGCCACACTCAGGAGTTGAGTGTGGGCTGCTGTTAAACCATGGGTTGTTGTTGAAACGTGGGTTATTATGTTGTCGGAACCCAGTTGCACTAACAACCCATGGTTTGTTAACCATGAACAACCCATGGTTTGTTGTTGTGTTGTGAACTGTGGGTTGTTTGTGGTTTGTGGCTGGGTTCAGATAACATAACTCATGTTTCAACAACAACCCATGGTTCAATGACAACCCACACTCAACACTTGAGTGTGGGTTATCGTGTTGTCTGAACCCAGTCACTAACTCTCAACTCAATGAGGATGGGCCAGCCACTCAGTTAGACCAGTGGCACTGGAGTCAGAGGTGCAAGATAAAGGCCCAGACCTCAACATCTCATCTGGGCCTGAACTGGACCCTTTCAGCAAGGGGCTCCTTGAGCCAGGGACTTCAAATTGGGACCCCTACAGACAGTAACACTGGATCTTGCACTGCAAGGATCTTGCACTATCGGGGCCCCATGCAGCCCATGCCTGCCCATTTGTGTTGACGATAACCCCGGAGGGAAATAACATAGAGGAGGTGGAATGCTCAGCTCCAGGCCAGAAGACTCTTTTAAGGCCTGACAATCCTTGGGGAAGAGTTGGCGTCTGGGAGGGGTGATTTGGCCCTGTAGGGATAACAGGCCTCAGTTCAGATCAAGAACTTGACCAAGCAAGTTGCTCACTTGGTGTTGTATCTAATAGTTTACATCCAATGGTAGCCTAAGTTAAATCCCATTCATTTCAATGGGTTCACTCTAAGAAAGGCTAACGGATACAACTGGAGAGCCTGTGTGGTGTAGTCATTAGAGCGCTGCACTCAGGAGATCCGGGTTCTAGTCCCCACTCAGCCATGAAGGGCGCTGGGTGACTTTGGGCCAGTCACTGACGCTCAACCTAACGTACCTCACACGATTGTTGTGAGGATAAAATGGAGAGGAGGAGGAGGAGGAGGAGGAGGAGGAGGAGGAGGAGGAGGAGGAGGAGGATTATGTAAAACGCCTTGGATTCCTTGCAGGAAAAAAAGGCAGGATATAAATATAATTAATAAATAAACTTGTAGGAGTTCTCTGAGATTCTGCAACTCCCATCATTCCCAGTGGACTTCTGCTTGAGGTCAGGACAGGACATTTTGGAGGTGGGGGGGGGGAGCCTTGCCAACCCATTTATGTTCTGCCCAATACTAATCTAGGATTGGATGGAAATTACAGGTGCCACACCATGGCAAGAGAAACCCCCTCTTGGACAGCAACCACCACCCCTGTGGCAAGCAACACTACTGCCCTAGCCTGCATTGCCACTAGAGCTGCTGTTGTTACTGCTGCCTCCTCCTCCTCCTCCTCCTCCTCCCTGCGCTACAAATCCCAAGGGGCAGTGTAAGATGCACAAGAGCCAAAAGAAAAAACACGCTCTCTAAGCCAATTTAGAATCCTCCTAAAAGTTACTTTTAACAGTTGCCAACAACTCTTGCAATCTGCTGTTCCAATTACTGTTCCGTTACAATTCAAGCCAGGTACAACCATCATCACAAATTACCTATACTGACGTATGAAGAATCAAATATTATCACCACTTATGACATCCTAGTACATGTAATACTTCTCTATGGGTTAGACCCAGACTAAGTCATACTTAGAGAGTAGATCCATTGATATCAATGACTTGATTTAAATGGATCTACTCTAAGTATGACCAAGCCTGGATCCAACCCTATGGTACAATATGGAGGCCTATGGACCTCCAGTGGTATGAGCTTAAAGCATTTGATTTCCAAGTGCTTTTAAATGACTTTTGGGAAACTGCAATAAAAATAATTTTGCTTGGTACTGTCATCTTGAAAAATGATGTGACTTTTTGGGTAAATATGAGCATGCCATAAAATGGTTTTCTCACATCAATTTTAAAAGCTGGGTAAAGAGCCCAGAAACATCTGAATTTGAAAAACATCTATAGCAGCGGGTTATGAATTATGCCCCTCACTTTTTATGTGGGCTATTTTAACAATCAAAGCTATTTTAGGATGTCAGAAATGAAGATAATAAAAATGCACTTTTTTCATTAAAGTCTTTTAAAATGAAAAACTTGTTTTTGGTATGGGAGATAAAGTTGTTGTACATGTTTGTTTTCTTTTTATATGTGTATGTAGTTATCTGGAAAAAAAATCAAAAATTGTATTTAAACTGTATGGATCCAAATGTAGTCATACTTAGACTAGACCCATTGAAATCAATGGGATTTCAATGGGTCTGTTGTACTCTGAAGGCACAATCCTATGCCTGTTTAGACAGAAAACATTCCTACAACTCCCAGCATTCCCCAGCCAGCCTACAACTCCCAGCATGCCCCAGCCAGCTCTGCTGTAGGCTGGCTGGGGAATGCTGGGAGTTGTAGGACTTTTTTCTGTCTAAACATGCGTAGGATAGCACCCTAAATATAACTAAATCTGGATCCACCCCTTAGAATTTATGAACTCTGTGCTTGCTCCATAATTGTTGAAGTCAGCTACTGTATATCATATTTAATGGATGATGTCCCCAAATCCTGAATGATGTACCAGTTTCATCCTTCTGGGAAATTTCCAGAATTATGAAGAATTCAATTGATTTCAAGACTTATCTGATGTCTTAGTATTTTCAAAACTGACTGCATGAAGAAAATGTTTATTTCACTAAACAAATTGTCCATTAATAAATGTACTAATTTCCATTAAAAGTGCTACAAAGGAACAAATGAATGCATTTTTCAAGCAACAAATGATCAGTTTTTAATGATAGCATTTATAATTAACAAACTGTTAACCAATTGACCTTAACATGCCTCTGCTAACTATTATAACACAATTCAATTTACATTTAATGACATGTTATTCTTCCACAAAATATTATACCTTTGCATTACATAAGCAGATCATTTGGTGATTCATTATCATTTGGGATCTGAGGGCTAGATCCTGTATCTGTTATGGTGGGCCAGTAGTTCTTAGGACAGAGCTTAAAACGTCTCAACATAAGTGTAGGCTTGGGGATTCTGAGCTGTGTGCACTCTTTTAATGTTTTTTAATTAAAAAATAACACAACTTGTCAGCAAAGCATGGCAAGCAATTCATTTGGAAATTTCTCCATTTGCCTTGCTAAATGTTGACATTTATAAACCCACGCACCCACCCACCCCGATAGCAATTGGCATAAAATCAGGCCACTTGTTGAAAGCTATTGGAAATACTTGATATTTATCAATAAATATCAGAAATAATTGTGTCACCAAACCTGTCTTAAACCTGTCCCCAGATGTTCTTAGATGTTTTAATAGTACGTGTGTTTTGATTAGTTTATGTATTTTATATTTTTGTTGTTCCCCGCCTCGAGCTAGACGGAGAGGCGGGTAAGAAATAAATTTATTATTATTATTATTATTATTATTATTATTGTTGTTGTTGACTATAACTCCATCATCTCCAGACAGTATGACCAATGGTCAGGGATGATGGGAGTTGTAGTCTAACTTCTGGAGACCCAAAATTGGGAACCACTGGACTAGATACAGTTTAAGTATGTTTTCTATAGGTAAAGTTCTTCATAACAGAAAAGCTGAAGAGAAATAACAACCACTTACAAGCATGCTGAATAAATTCAAGTCATTATGGTAATGATGGGCTCTGATTATTAGATTTGTCTTCTCTGAAAAAGGAACTCCAGCTAAGATGCCAAAAAGTTGTCACCTACTTTCTGTCAGCCTATCAAAGTCAACAATTTTGTCTGATCTCCTGAAGTCCTTTCTCCAGATGGAATGTTATCTCAGAATATACATAGGCATACATAGAAAAACATACAGTTCTGTTATAGTTTCTGCATATTATAGGATGCTTATCTTCATGTGTAAAAATACACCTTTGCTCATTTTCCTGACTAATCTATTTTCTGTATCCTTTTAGCTCAGTACTGTTAGATATCAAACATGGCTCATTATGACAGTCAACACACATGATCCATTTACGCAAAGGGCTCATTTAAAACATGTGATCTGCAAAGTTTTCCATTTCATCAAATCATACTAACAAAATTCTACAATCTAGTCGTTTTAAGCTGTGGGTTAGAAGGGGGGGGGAAGAAAGTCAGAGAAACATTTGCTTTGGCAACAGGGGCTCTCAGATTTTTCCATTTGGAACAATGATAAATGACTTAAGCTTGATCATTTTTCTGAACCTGGATTTTTTATTTTTTTTGTTCTACATGTATTTACAGTTTCTATAAACACTAACACCTATAAAACATGGTTTACTGTTTGATTGCCTGGTGAACAAGCAGGCTTTAAATACATAAATTATGAGAACCTAGTTAATGAGTGACATGACAGACATGAAGTTTTATTTACCATTGGCATGAGCCTTCATATAAAATTAGTGGCATAAGAAAGCCAGGTTTTGTGAATGCACATAGTCATACCTATTCACAGCTTCCCCCCACCCTTAAAAAAAAAAGAAAAAGAAAAAAAGACTTGACATAAGACTGTGGCCTATGTGTAATTTCATTGCCTGGAGCAAGGTTAGGGGAAAGCTGCTCCGTCTGGCAATTTCCCTTTGACTGGCACATAGTTAAACAATGATGCAGTTTGACAAATTTCAAACCCAGCTTATGAAAAAATAACATAAACACAATAGTCACTCTGAGTAGATTGTCCACCTGTGCAAGCGGGCATGAAGTGTTAAGTAAAGGCTGCTGGTAATGAATAAAGATGCACTGCATAGCCGGATTAGGTCGTTCCAAATGTAAATCACTGTCAGATAAAGCACTCATGTTTACATGTAGCATTAATATTTTGATCAGTGTGTTTAAGAGAATTAGCTTCTTAATGCAGATGTTCTCATTTGGACCTTCATACCCACAGCATCAGCCAACTCCTTTGCCATCAGTTATGTCAACATGTCATAAATCTTCAGCGGCTTTAACTCCTATTCTAAACAAAGCTTTGTTGTAAAACTTTGGAGGCGTGTTTCCTCTGAGTTTCATTTTTGGCAAATTTCTTGTTATTTTGTTGAGAATCTGACACATTAATATCCAATTAACCATCTTTGAGTATCTTACTGACAAGGATCCCAGCATCCAATGTAGGTGTTTTTTTTTTTATTGTGAGAATACCCTCCCCCTACTCTGCCAGCTGTGTGCATTATGTGAACAAGTAGTCTTTATAATCTCTGTTCCTGTCAGAAGACACTAACAATAAGAGCTTTACATTCAGCGGAAATTGGGCTTGTGTTTTAACAGCTATGTATTTTGGCTCCAGTCCTAATAAGCATGCTTACTCATGAGTAAGCCACACTCCACAAACCGCATAAGGAAAATTTTTGTGCCCGGGGTTTTATTTAGCACAAAGAATAATGTAACGAAAGGACAGCCCTGCGTATGGAAGTATCCTGTAGATGTCATGGTTATGTTGTGTATTGCAGACCAAAGGCAGATAACTTGATAAGTACTGAGTATTATTTTATTTATATGCACCATTTATATGCACTTTTCAGCCTCATTTGGGGCCCACAACTTGGCTCACAAACATAACAAGACAATATTAATAAAAGCAATTTGTACGGGGACACAACTAATTGTATTGTTCACAATTAAAATGTGCACTGATACTATGAAAGTTGTAGACAAACTTCATATTCTATTCGGGTGTGATGACCAAAGGTTTTAGTTCCAAAATTTGAAAATCATGAATCAGACTCATAAAAAAATAAATAAACTTTGAAAAGAAATACAAAGCTAATCTTTGCCTGCTTGTCAGCCAGCCTTTCAAATAAATTACCGTACCTGCATTTCCAAGTGTATTCCTTTGCAAAGAGGACTAGAAACAAGGTAAGAAAAGCAATACCGAGACCCTCAGCATTCTGAGGTCCATGCCACATGGCAGCTGAACATGCTTCTGATTTGATGCGCAACTGAAAGTACAGGACATTTCTCCAGAAAACTGCAAAGTTTCCATTTCATCAAGTCACCCAGATGCCAAGGGAAGAAAGTGAGATGCACGGGCTGCAAAGCCAGCATTAGGTGCTGAGTATCCTTCCCCACCAGCGATGTATGAGCATATGAACTGTGCTGGGATTCGATGTGACTGAGTATTCAATTATGGTTGCCATATTCCAGTTCCCCAAATCCAGGCAGGCCAGTTTGCATAATATGCACATTATTTGCAATTATGCAAATCATATGGAAGGCTGAGAAAGGGCTAAGCAACCCACCCATCCCACTGCTTCAATACTCCAAATCAAAACTTGCTTTATAGAAAAGAAACAGATGGTTGGGCTTTCCTTACATCCTTCCACAGGTGTAGAGTAAGGCTGCAGTCCCATGCACAGTGCGCACTTTCCTGACAGCAAGGCCCGCTGAACACAGTGCGCCTTACTTCTGAACCAATGTGTATACGGTAATATTGATTTTAGTCCAATCAATAACCCTAAACTCAATTGCAGTATTCTTCAAAACCCATCCTTCCTTTTCTTATGCATGGAGACTCCTTACTGTATTCTCTCTGTATGTAGGGATGGAAATTGTAATATTGCCCGCTTAAATCAACGAGGTAATGTAACCACTAGTTACAGTGGGAGGAAAGGGTTAATTGAACAATCCCCAGGGTGCATGTTTTGTAACCCCTCCTCCCTACTTCCGCCTCTCTGTGGCCAACTCTCTCTCTCTCTCTCTCTCTCTCTCTCTCTCTCTCTGCCTCTCCAACATGATGGACACACCCATATGAATAAACGGACTGTAAGTAAAACTAATAAATGTCATTATTAGTTTTAAACCTTGTTTGGACAATCCGTTTCCTTTTAAAAGCCTTTTTAGTAGGGTTTAGCAACCCACGTGGTGATAACCAGTTTCAATAACCAAGCTGTGCATAAGGGGGAAAACTCTGCTTTGTCGTAACCAGTATAGGACTGACTCCTTTCCATAACCTCCGACATGTGGTTCGGTACCTCTCCCCCCCCCCCTCCCACACACACACACACACATAAAACTTTTTGGTTGTGTTTTTATCCCTGATACTGACACCACTATTAAAATAAATAAAAGTGCAATCCTAGACATGCATACTCGGAAGTAAGTCCCATTGCAGACTAAGGTACTAAGCTTTATGCAAATTCCCTCTAGCCCTTTGGAAAGATAAACTACTCTTCTTCCTTGTGTACACCGCCACACCTTAGGGTTGGGGCTAGCAATGTTATGGGAGAGGAGTAACAGCTGGGATTAGGAGGCAAGAAAGAATGGATCTGGGGATTAGGATCAAGGAGATGAATGGGGGGGGGGGCTCAGGAGTAGGGAAGTGGGAAGGGTGAGATTGGCAACCACAAGCTTACTTGAGGCATTCGAAAGACTGGACTACTTTGGAAACTCACAAGAGGTGTCTTTCTCTGCCCTCCTTGCAGAAGAGGAAGCATGGAGCTGGGACACCTATCTTCTTGCTCCAACTGAACACTTACCAAAAGACTGGGGGCTAAACTACACACTACATTCATGGGCATCTGCAGGATTTTTTATGGAGGGGTGGGCAAAGCTGCACAGCAGCCTGTGGTTGTAATTCACGCACGTAATGCATACCACTACAACACACCCGTGCACTTTCCTTGTGGGTGCTGTTTGTCGCTTAGCAGCATCACATTCCATGACATTTAGAAGCCTACACAGAGTAGTAGAAGTTCCTGGGAACTGAACGGCACCAATGCAGAAGCGTGTTATATTCAAGGAGCATCATCAACTCCAACAAAACTTTATTTAGAGTGAGGGATAAAAATACACAGACCTAGGAACAAGAGGGGAAAACCCCAAATGCACAAACACAATACAGCTATCTTAAGAATATCATTTCAGATATTTTATGGCATCACCGCCCTTATCGTAACATTGACAACTTCACACGACTCAGCCTAGAATGATTTCCTTCATTTTGGAAACATCGGTGAACACTCTCTAGAGATGTCTTCCCCAGCCTGGTGCCCTCCAGATGTTTTGGACTACAACTCCCAGCATTCCAGATTATTGGCCATGCTGGCTGGGGCTGAGTGGAGTTGAAGTTCAAAACATCTGAAGGGCAGCAGTGGAGTCTGAGGGCAATGTCATTGACAGCGGAAGGAGAAATGAGTATGCTTGATCGGGCTTTAGGGTGATAGAGGAGCCTGGACTACTCACTTTACTTTTCTCACGTTATTAGCAGCCACTTTTTACATCAGTTAACAATACAACTTTTGCATGGCTTGAATTTTGAACTGCAGCAGCAATGTTCTTTTAGAATTGCATATTTTTCCTTTTGTGCATAGTTGCACTCTTTAAAAATGCCCTGATAGCATCAGAGCACAGGTCTACCATTTCTGGTAGATCTGGTGAATGAGCAGCAATGAGGCCTGGCCACCATGTCTACCAAGATAGGTAGACCTGGCCTCTGAGAAATTTGTATACCATGTCTACCTCTCTGTTGTTTCTCAGTGGGTAGACCTGGAGCCCAGACAATGTCTTTCCACCTATAGCTGAAACCCTCAGTTCTCTCCGTGACTTCCTTCAGCATTGCAATGGCCCGTTGAGCCAATGGCCATTACAGGGTTGAGGGGCATGGTTAATATGGGAGAGGGGTGACCTGCTCAGGTTGCAGCTCCCTGCTAGGCTCTGCTCTATAGACAACACACACAATAGATCCAGGTACCTTCACAAGAAGGTTCTTTATTTCTACAATACATGAGAAAACACCATAGAGCTGTGTGGCACGTTGTCTCAGCTCCAAGGCCAAGCTAAGAGAGAGGTGGGTTCCACTTGGGACTCCTGCAATAGCTAAAAATGACAGGTTCTCTCAAAGCCATATACATATTCGACACCCCGTTCTAACCTTTAATAAATTGCACTGCTGCTGCAATCAATTTCCCAGCCCCATCTGCATTCCCCGAAAACACCAACAACACTGGACTACAATGGAAACTTGGCATACACTTCTGTGACACACACCCCTCGGCAAAATAGGAACAACAACATGGGGCTGCTTTGCAGGGCTTGTATAACCCACACTTTCTCAGCCATAGACCTGCCTCCTGCAATATGGGTATAATAATAAGGAACTTTATCCTCCTGCAATATGGGTATAATAATAAGGAACTTTATCTGCACACATTGTCAGGGTAATTTCTTTTTAAGATTTATACACTCAGAAAAAAATATTAGATCACAAACTACTGTCTTTGCTGGTGCCGTTAAGTTTTTTTGCTAGACACGCTACGGCCCAAACCCAGCTACACAAAACTCCAGAGTCCTGGATTTCTAAATAGCTTTGTTTTTTTTTAATGAGGCTGCAATTACTTCCTAAGAGAGAAGACCCCAAAAAGGCTTAACAAACCCAGAAGGATTAACACACCCAGATGGATGTGTTAACCATTGCTGTGACTGCATTCATTGGTTATTTATTATTTATTTATTTATTATATTTATACCCCGCCTTTTTTCCTTCAAGGAACCCAAGGCGGCTTACATAATCCTCCTCCTCCTCCTCTCCATTTTATCCTCACAACAACCCTGTGAGGTAGGTTAGGCTGAGAGTCAGTGACTGGCCCAAAGTCACCCAGTGGTGACTTTAAAAACACTAAAAGGTGGGAGCAGGCTAGTTTATCACAAAATGAATAGGCAGAATAATGGCTGCACAGTTTGCTTTTCTTTCTTTCTTTTTAATGAAAGCTGGGAATCTGGAAATTATGGCTCATCCACAGGGGGTCAATTGCCTGCCGATGCCCATGAGCATGGATAAAATGGAATGGCTCTATCCTCATAAGGTGACAGCCATCTCTCCCTTTCCCTTGCGCTCTCTTTCAGCACTTTCCCAGCCATTGTAGCTGAAAGCACAGGGTTTTAAGGTGCTTTCACATACACACATTAACAGCCCAATCACATTAACAGCTCCAACAGCATGTATGGAGGGGGGGGGTTAAGCCCCAAAAAGACAGTGTACTTAAGGAGTGCATCTTTCCATTTGATAGAACCTTACACTTACTTGGTAAGTCCCAACAAATTACTTCTGAGAAAACACGTACAGGATCAAAGTTAAGTTAGAAATTGTATCCACAATTATTTGGCAGTAAATGTGCATTTTTTAATTTAAAAAAATGTACACTTGCTTTTTTAAAAAAATAAATGAATGAATGAAATCTGGGAATGGTCTAAGTGGGCACTGGGTGGCATGGTTAGAATCCGGGTGTAATCCAGCCAATCAGGCAATATGGCTACCCTATATGCAGTCCTCAAAACACATGCTATTGGATTTGCCCATCACCAGCTTGTAGTTGGTGTAGTCAGACAAAAGTTACTCTGGTTGAACACACTCTCATCCTGCCTAGAATTTATATGCAACTGGCAAGAGATACATTTTGCAAGTAAATAAGTAAAGCCCCCTTGTATGTTGTCTGTAAAACCTTTGAGTGCTGAATTCAGGTTCCACACAAGGGTTGGTAATTCATCTGGTTTATTAACAGGGTTCTACTATACAGCTCTCAACACTGGTCTGCAGCAGAAGAGTTTGGAGGTAGAGTTGTAGTTAAAGGAACAGAATACAATAAATTCACTGTGCCTGAGCACTATATGCCTTGTGCAAGATATTCAGATGTGCTGATTTAACAGTGTTATAATTTTGCTAAATTATACATTTAAACTGAGAGCAGGTGCCACAAAGTGGGGAAATCCCCGGTTCAAATTTCAGCACAGCCATGAACTCACAGGGCAGACTTAGGTAAACCACTCTTACACACATAAGGGGCTAACTGGATTGGTGCTTAGTGTTTATGTAAACTTTTTCTCTTTTATCTTTTTTTAATATTACATTTATATCCTGCTTTTTTCCCCTACAAGAAACCCAAGGCGGCTTACATAATCCTCTTCCTACTCCTCTCCATTTTATCCTCACAACAACCCTGTGAGGTAGGTTAGGCTGAGCATCAGTGACTGGCCCGAAGTCACCCAGTGAGCTTCATGGCTGAGCGGGGACTAGAACCCAGATCTCCTGAGTTGCCCAGTCCAACACTCTCACCACTACGCTACACTGGCTCTCTATATTTTCTTGCACTGGCTCTATGCATTTTCTTATTATTACTAAACATGTATTTTTAAAGGCAGAAACACTTTTTTTAAATGGTCCATGTATCTCATGCACCAAATGGTCCCCACTTAGGGCCAAACTAGACATGATTGTGAAATACATTATTGAGCCAGTGTGGCGTAGTGGTGAGAGTGTTGGGCTGGGACTTGGGAGATCCGGGTTCCAGTCCCCGCTCGGCCATGAAACTCACTGGGTGACTTTGGGCCAGTCACTGACTCTCAGCCTAACCTACCTCACAGGGTTGTTGTGAGGATAAAATGGAGAGGAGGAGGAGGATTATGTAAGCCGCCTTGGGTTCCTTGCAGGAAAACAGGCGGGGTATGTATAAATATAATAAATAAATAAATAAATAAATTTAACAAGCATGTGGCTTGTTTGTTTGTTTTTTAAATGAAAATAAATGGGGGGGGAGATCAGGACCATTTCATTTCATTGATGACATTTCTATACCGCTCAATAGCTGAAGCTCCATAACGGGAATCTTCCACCCACCACAATCCTGACAAAAATAAAACACACACACACACACACACACACTGCAGAGGAAAGGGACAGGGTGATGGTGAGGGGAAGATTTAAATCCCGCATCCCTCCTGCCCCCCCCTCGTCCCAATCCTGTTCAGAAACACCTGCTGTGACTATTTACACACACACACACACACACACACACACAAGCACCCTGCACATTAAATGCAATAACACTTTTAACATTGGGTCTAGCTTGGCTCTTACTGAAGGTTACTGCAGTTTCTTTCTGAGAACGGGGCAATCTGATATCCATAACAAACTGCACGTTAAAGCCAAAAAGGCTTTAAAGTTAGATCAACAACGGTTGTCTATTGGGTTGTTAATTGACAATGGTTTATTTTGTTAACTGTCTCATCGGCTTTCAACATACTCAGCGAATAAGGGAAGGAGCAGCAAAGTGAAAAGCATCTGTCAATAACCCATATTTTAAGGGCCATAAAAATGCCAGGGGCCAGTATTAACATGGCAATGGCTCAGATAGCTCTGTCATCACCACCAGGTACTCTTGTCAGAGCGTAGCACAAAACCCCTCTACCTGGCGTGTTTTCCTTGAGGCATGTGATGTCAAAAGGAGGAAGGTAAGTGTCTCAGTGAGTGTTAGGGACTAGAAAAGTCAAATGACAATGTGGAAATCTGGACAAGCTCAAATACAAAATACACAATGACTTTTATTACACTTATAAGACTATTCAACAAGCCCTTTGTGCTACCATGCGTGTCGGTAGGAACATCAGGGTATTTTGCAATTTGTTCTAACTGCAGCTCCAGGTGCTGCGAGGGGCTGCTCGTGAAGTTTTCCCAATATCTGCACAGCCCTTGGACTACAAACCTACCAATTTTATTGAAATGTTGTGAATCCAGGAACTAGGGATTAAATATGACATCAGGTACTAAAATACCTAAGGGAAACTGATGGATTCAGTTCCGTCACTGATTTTAAAACATGGATTTTATGCAGCTAGATTCACATACAGAGGAGGTGATTATAATGGTATGCCCACCCCCACTTCTCTGAGGGCTTTTCTCCATGAGGCATTTATCGTGTACTCATCATTCCCTACTTACGGTTTTTTACGGGTTCTTTAGATGATGTCATGATCCTACAGTTTTGCTTCTGTGTCTAAAGAGCACTTTCAGAAAATATTTTTAGAGTAGGGAAAATGAGGCATTTGTGAAAGCAAAAGAAAGCGCAATTTCCTCTTGTGTATTTGCACTATTCTGCTATACCACAGTGCCACCTAGAAGTTATGTAGTGGAAAAGCAGGAAAGGAAACGCTCTTCGTGTAGTGCTTGGAACTCAGTTCTGTGATGAAACTGAAAGTAGATACAGCCGATCAATAGCCTTGTGTAGAAAAGCTCTGATTGGAGAGAAGTTCCAGGTCTGCAGCACTTATCAAAGTTTGGTTTCCTTTGGAAGACCACTGGCGGCTTATTGGTATTTTGTAGTATTTGCATTTATGTACAAATATTAGCACTGTGCCAAATCTTTTGATCTATTTATTTTCAACCATTTGTTGGGGGGAGGGTCGAAAAGAAATTGCACCCAAAAATTGTGGGAAGGGGTGATAATTTCAGAGAAATTTGTCAGTGTGCAGCAGGGCTTCAGGGCTTACCTTACTGTAAGGAGGTGACTATGGGGTAGTTTGTGAGTTCTGTATTTTATAATTTTTTATCCCATTCTGCCCTTGCAGCCTCTCCGGCTGAAAGCTGAGCAAGGAGTTTCATAGATTTCATAGATCATAGAGTTGGAAGGAGCCTACAAGGCTATCGAGTCCAACACCCTGCTGAATGCAGGAAACTAGAGGAGGGGTCTCCCATCCAAGTTGTTGGGACTTGAAAAAGATACTAGGAGAGGATATATTGTGGAGTAATATCCTTCCTATCTCACGTTAGTGAGATCAGCAGAGTAGAGTCCCTCTCCAGCTTAAAAGAAGCTTAGATTTGGCTAGTGTTAGCCAGTTAGCATTTGGTCATCCAGGATGCTTTAAGGCAGACTGGATTTCCCTGGTTTTGCCCCCTTTTCTCTCCCTCAGAACAATAATCAGAGACACAGTCTTGTAAAAGTTAAAAGTAACATTTACTCACTCAGATTATGCCGTTTCATTCAGGCAGGCTTAAAAGCGTTTCTTACAGTTGGTTACAAGTTAATTTGGAAATACTTGGGGTCTGAACTTGTGGAGTAAAGACCAGCAACTCTGGCTACATGCTACTACAAGGACCTCGTGGAGACAACAACCTGGTGGTGCCACGCTCACAAAGAGTCTGAACAGAAAGAGGAAGAAGCTGGGAGCAACGCCCACTTCCTGTTCAGGCTGTTAATAATTCACTGAGTACCTTCTAGGAAAACCATCCTAGAAGGTATCAGTGATCTTAACCATTTCACCCAATTACCTGGTGAAACATGAGCCATAGGTTTTGACTGCAATTTTAGTTATCCAACACAAGTAATAACCTGGCCTGACCCTGCTTAGCTTTCCACGCTCAGACAAGCTGAGCCAGCATAAACCACAGGCCTGTATTATTGTTGTTATTATTGTTGTTATTATTCTTGTTGCTGTTAAAAGGACTTTTAACAACAACAAAACTGAATCAAAAATGCCTCGCTCAGCTTTCTGGCACTCAACGGGCAGCAGCACTGGAAAAACCCATGGGAGGAAGCCCTGGTTGAGTGGACCCCTTGGGGGCTTTTCAGAAAGCTCAAGCAGCCAGAGAGGCTGCAAGGACAGAATGGGATAAAAACTGTAAAATAAAGAGAGTGCACACATGCAAACACACACTGCCCACCACTCAGCCACCTCCTTACAGGTAAGCACTGAAGCCCTGCACACCGAGAAATTTCGCCGATATTCTCAACAGCCCTGCAAAAGAGGAAGAAAAATGACTACCTCTTTCACCGAGAAACAAAGGGTTGCAAAAGGGCAGGCAGGGTTTTGGCACACCATTAACAAATATCGAGGCTGGGCATTGGTGGAGCTCTTGTGCCTCTTTTTCTGACTCCAACTGCAGTCTGCTGTTTGTTTGTTTTTTCCGTACACAGACACCTTGCCTTCTCCCCCTGGCTGGACGAAGGGGAATCCAGATGAGATCTCTGGCTATCACCTAGCCTTCTTGGACCACTCAGGCTATCGACACTTTTGTCAATGCTGGCAAGTCATTGTCTTGGGGAAACCCACACTGATAGCCCTACCCACAGAAATCCCATAATTTGTATCAGTATCAAACTGGACTTTAATACTTATTTATAATGTATTTGATTTATATCCCACCCTTCCTCACAAGAAGCCCAGGGCAGCCAACAACCTATATAAATCAGTACAACATATAAGCACCATTAAAATCATAACTCTAAAATTACAAATATAATAAAAAATAAAATGCACATTCTCTATTTGGGAAAAAAAACACACCTACATTCCAAAATGAATTATGACAATGCTTTATGGCAGCAACAGTTTCATACAGCTTTTTCCTTTGCTAGTGGGGTATGCCACCCTGGCCAAATGTCCTCCTCTGCTTCTAATCTAGATCAAGTTTTCTGTAAACTAAGTTGGCCTTTCTCCCAGATTGTCTGTGTTTGAATGTGTGCTGTTCACTCTCACCTGACCCCACCTATTTTAGTCACAATCAAAGCCCAGTATTTTTCCATGAGCTTCTCTCTGCTCTGGGCTGAGCTGATGTCACCTCTGGGCATGGTTCAGCTCTGAGGATAGACGGAGTACACAAAGTATATCTATACCAAACACAATAGGAACATTTCCAAATATTTCCTGTAGGCTGAAAGGTATTTTACCACAGTAGGGATAATGTCTACTGTCCTGGAGCTAATGCGTGGATCATTCTCTCACTATTCTCTCTTGCTGGCTATTGCAAGCATGTGTCCCGATCAGTTTCACATTTGTTCCCCCGCACCACTGAAATTTACCTACAAGAAGAGACAGTATTTTATCTTCCTTTAAAGCGTTCTTCTAAAGTGCTTGTGTTCACTCCCCACCCATGCACATTAAAAAACTATTAATAGGGACCTTTATACAACAAGATATTGACACTCACATACACTGGTTTTACGTTTACCCAATTTCTAGACACACACCTTTAGGGTGCAATCCTGTGCATGTTTAGACAGCATACTGGGAGTTGTAGGACTTTTTTCTGTCTAAACATGAATAGGATTGCATCCTTAATGGCATCATCCAATGTGGCTACCCGTAGCCCTCTGAACTCGGACCATTACAGCATCCAGTCAAGCGAGGAGGAATGAGGAAGCAAGGGTTACCCCGGTGCTTCTCTTGCCCTCCAAAACACTTAGCCAATTTCGATTCCTCTTAATCCAGTGGAGCCTCACTCCTCCCCAGGGATGTTGAAGAGTCCTTGGTCTCGAGTCACGAGTCGAGTCACAAGTCTTTGGACCCGAATCTCGAGTCCGAGTCCGAGTCCTTGGTCCAAAATGGTGACTCACGAGTCACGAGTCACTCCCAAAGCTGACTCCACGAGTCCCTATTAAAATCAATGGGGGTTTTCCCCAACAAAATAAGGCTACTTCACACTCAGAGCAGCCCCACAGAAATCTCAGGTCCTTCCTCTGCCTCTCCCAAGTACGCAACACATCAATCAAAATAAATCTTGACACACTGTTGGGGCTGCACTCCTGGTAGCCGTCCATAGTGGCCGAGCAGCGGCACACCTCGCTTCCATGCGCTCTTCGCCGGCAATCCCGCTCCTCTCCACTCCTTCTGGCACAGCCCAGGGATGTTGAAGAGTCCTTGGTCTCGAGTCCCGAGTCGAGTCTCGAGTCCCATTAAAAATATTAGGACTCGAGTCCGAGTCGAGTCAGAAGAGGGACTCAGTCCGACTCACGAGTCGAGTCCTCGAGTCCGAGTCCCCATCCCTCCTCCCCTTCCACCCCCTGGACCCAGCTCCACAGACGGTCTTCCATCTTCGGAGCTGCAGCCAGTGCAGAAAGAACCATACTGGCTGCGAGGGCGAGGGGAGGGCGCTCCAAAGTCGAAGTCCCAGCTGCAACCTCAGGGCACCTTTGCAAGGTCAGAGCTGGGACTCCGACTTTTCCTATGGCCCGCCGGACAGCGGCCACTAGCCATAGGATTGCACCCTTAGTAATTTACCAGCCATCTGTTGTATGTTGATTTTCACCAAATTTCAAGAATCAAATAAAACATTTAATGTCTAAAGGTTGTGTTCTAATATGGTGTGCTTCTCTTTTTCAGCTCCCTCCTCCAATACACACCTTCACAAATGTCTTTGTATAAAAAGATCCTAACCCATATCCAAGGGAAACAGGAAAATAAATTGTTTGTGTTGCATTATGTTTCAAAATATATCCGCAGTTTCTGGAGTTATACTCCCCCCTCCCCGCTGCAACAAATCAACTTTTCTTTAACACTCCTTGCTGTTTATGCTAATCTTTTAATATTAACTGGTATTCCAGCAGACAGAACTGAGCCAGCTGTTCATAAGCTGCCTTTTAATGTTTGTGCAATATTTTATCACTTACTCTTTATGCAGTGTATTTCACCTCTTAACATTCAATTCTATGTCATTATTATTTATCTCCATTATTTATGGAGACAGCTATTAGTTTGTGTTGATTTAAGATTGCAATAAAAACAGCACATAAGTGTGAGCAGATATGAAAGCTATATATCACCACATTTTATACACACTTTCGGTTTTATACACACTTTCCTGAGGGCAAGGCCCATTAAACATAGTGGGATTTACTTTTGAGTAAACTTGAATAGGATTTCACTGTAAGAGAAAAAGGGCATAAATGCAGACACTCATTATCAATTATTCCCCATTGTAATTATGCTGGGATTTGCTACATCATACTTGTATCAATTCCCTGAACAATTTTAAGGAGTACATGCAGTTCAGTTTTACTCATGTACAAGTACCCTCACAAAATACAAATTTTAAAGAGGAAGTGCCGAAGTGGAGGTCTTTGGGATTCTAACATAAGTAGTTGGGGTTGCTCTCTCCCTGAAGGCACAGGTTCACAGCTTGGGGTTCTCCTAAATACATCTTTGTTATTGGGGGCAGAGACCTTGATTCCACAGCATGGATTGGAGAGCCTTTTAACAACTTTGGTTGGTGCACCAATTGAAACCCTGCCTGGACAGAGATAGCTGAGCCTCAGTTATCCATTTTCCCTGATAACTTCCAAATTAGATTACGGAAATGCATGGACTTATGGCTTAATGTCTCATAGCTGAATGTGTCAAAGTGCCTCCTTTTCAAAGGAGGTGAATATTTCCAGATGCTGAAAAGATAGTGCTCAAAGGTGCTTTATCTATGATGGGCTCTTCACACATGTAAGGTATCAGCTAATGTTGAGCTTTCGAGAGATAAATATGCACACATGAACTCAACCCATCATTATATAACAACGTGTTATACATGGTGCTGGTTCTGATTATTAATAATTATAACAAGTTTTTAAAGCCATTGTGTAGTTGATTCAAATAAAATTCAGCAGTTAGACCATTCTAGTATATCGAGCCAACCAACTGATTACAGAGAACAGCAAAATAAACACACACACACACACACACATATATATATGTATATATATATATACACAGTGCTTTTTTTCTGGAGAAAAGGGTACCGGAACTCTTGGATTACATTTCCTCGGGAGTAGATGGCGATTAAATTGTAATGCAATTAATAGAAGAAAAGGTGCTGGAACTCAGTTCCAGTGAGCTCCACCAGAAAAAAAGCCCTGTATATACACATACACAAAACCCTAACACAATGCAAATGATTAATCCATGGTATACAAACTAGGAGACTGAGCTGTGTACTTAGTGGTGCAGCTAGAGCTGCACCTCAGGGCTGAGGTTCAGGGCCCTGCAGCCCCGGGGGGCCCCAGAGGACCAACTAGAGCGTGGTCGGTGATGCGGACAGTGGCAAACAGGCCTGGCATCAGCCCCTGGGCAAGCTTGGGCAATCCAGAACCTGGTGCTGGTCACCACAACATCCTTTTGTTCTTATTTTTAAAAGATAGGGGATGGATGGATGGATGAATGGATGGGCATGTACACGGTCACAGATGCTCATATTATTTTTACTTTAGAAATATATGATCCTGTCCTACAGAAAAACAGTGTTTATCCCCAAGTAAATATATTTAGCAGCAGAGCAGCAGAAGAAAACTCCCATTTTATCACTGTAGTCATGTTAGTGCTATGATTTAAGTGAGCTTAAAATGCGAAACACAGAGTGTTTCTTTTTTATTATTAGTATCAGCAAACAGGAGGTGGGTGTTGCTTGCTCTAACATGCCAAAAATTTGGACGCTGTTGCAGGAGTGTGGAGAAGAGAAAGGTTAGTTGTGTGCTTCACAACTGGAGTAGTACACATGACCATCTAAAGGGGGCCTCCCATGAGACCATTAAGTCCAGGGTCTAAGTTCACTGTGTGAACTGGAAGATCCCTGGTTCAAATCTCAGGGGCTCATCCATGAAATTGCTGAGAGAATCTCAGGCAAACCACTGTTCTCTCAACCTCAGCCCCCACGCCTCTGTCACAGCGATCATAATACTGGCATGCCTTACAGGGTTGTTGTTGTAAGGATTACAACAGGGTAATATATGTGTCAGGGCAGTTTCTCCCTCTCTCCTTTCAAAGGCAGATGCAGACACTGGCATTCTAACTAAGAGCTTTATTACGGTAATGCAAACCAGCAAGGCTGGCTTTAAAGTACAAGTCAAGTGTATTGCAGAAACCAACAACAAAGAAATAAGGTGTATTTAGAATTCTAAGTAATCAGATCATTAAAGAAATGCAACCTCATGGGAAGAAGTTGATTCTAGACAGAGGGGCCTTCCTCCCTTCCAAACTCAAATTGTCAAAACCCCGCCTCTAAGGCGGGTCCTGTTGCTTCAGAGTCAACCACTTAGAGCGTCTGACAGTTCTTAGTTTATTTTCCTTTTTCAATTGACGTCTCACTCACCCTGGGATTAGTTACGCCCATTTCCCCCTCCCTTGCCCTGGCTTCCCACAGTATCTTGCCTTGTCCTGGCTTCCCACAGTATCTTAGGCTCACGGACTCTCTTCCGCCTCCCTGCTTATCCTTGGCATTTCAAATTCCACAACCACCTCCTCCTCTGAATCAGAATCTGTTCCCATATCCCCCTTGAAGGCTCCTTTGCAGCAACAGTGGACACAATCCCTACAATATGTGGATACTTTAAACAGCTTTTTCAAGCACCATATAACAGGTTGTTGCCTGTGCAAGTGCCACAGTAGGAGAGGGTCTGGCAAGGTTCTCCGGAGCACCCACTTGAGGTTGAGCTGCGGGGGAGCAGAACAATTTGCCACACCTTCCACTCCACTGCCTGAGGTGGGAGGATTCACCCCACTTCATGGGAGAACTGGCCCTGGGGCTGTGCTGCTACCTCAATCAAATGAGTAGCTACCCCATCCGTACATCTATATATATATATATATATATATATATATATATTTAAGTTGGGAGATAAATCATGTCTCTATCAGTGTAACAAATAGTTTGGCCCTTAGCCACTACATTAGCTGTTTATTTATAAGATGACAGCATCATAGGTGAAAATTTGGTTCACTGGATTTTGGACCCCCAAATTCTTAAACATTTTGTTTAATATGAAACCAGTTTTAAATCTTTAATGATGAAGGCCTCCAGTATTCTAGCAGTAAAGTGGTTGTATGAAAATAATACAAACCGGCTTTCTTCCAGTTCTATACAATCATGATAATTGGCAGGGTCGAGATTGTATATTTTCATAAGCGATTAGATTGTTGCTGGGATCCAGATTGAGCTAAGCAGCAGTACAGATGATTAGTAATTATGGAAATGTTTACTAGCTCTAACTGTAGTGAACCAAATATCCTCTTACCTCAAAGTACTTGAGAATCCACCCACAGAATAGTTAATGCCGTGCTCTGGTTGCCCCTAAGCAACTCTGATTTAACTATCGTTCTTAATCTCAAAGCTGAGGTCCTTTTAGGATATCAAATGTTTTTATAACAATGATTTCTTTTAAACACTTTTGCTTCTCCCTAATTATTTTGCAATGAACCTGTAGCTTTTTTGAACAGGGATAATCTAAAAGAATGGAATTCATAGTTGGAGCACATCTGGTCATCAGTGAGCATGTTCCACACTACACTTGCCTAGCCAATCAGGGTCACCCAGTGCTCAGACTGACACAGTGCAGTCAAAAGTCACACATATTTCCCAACAGCTTCTTTTTGTTCCTGCCAGGATTGTCAAGCAACAACCAAGTGTCTTGTGGTACCTTAAATATGAAAAAAAAAATTATTCTGGTACAAGATTTCGTGAACAGTGCCCACAAAAGCTTATGGCAGAATAAATTAGTTAGTTTTTAAGGTGTTACAAGACCCTTTGTTGTTCTTGCTTCAACAGACCAACATGGCTACCCCTCTGGAAATTGCTATAATGAAAGACTCCATGAACCATACGTTTGAATATATTGGCTAAGCTAGTGATTGTTTAGCATTTTTGCTAGTGAGGTAACTCAGGGACAATCTCTACATTCACTTTTTCAACTGTTGCTTTGGGCCAATATGGTACAACAGCTGTGTTGTTCAAACATTGGAGGGTGGGTTCAGAGGTGGCAGGAACAAGGATATTCCAACTATACTCTGTTCTAGCATTCAAAAACAAACAACAAAAGGTCAAGAAGGCAGCACAACACAACTTGCCTATAAGTAAAGATCCTGGGATTTCTGGAGACAGAAGTGGTGCTATTATAAGGAGCAAGTGCTCCTAAAACTACTTATTTACTTAATTGTTTATTTTTAAAATTTATAAACCATCCTTCTTCCACAAGATCCCAGGGCGAAGTACACAACATCAAAAAACAAACAAACAAATCCAATATAAAAACCATACAATTTGCAAGCAAGTATCCCGCTTCTGGACAATAGTTTTCAAAGAAATATCTAAAATTGTAGGGACAGAGATAAATAAAACTCCAGAATTAGCAATATTAAACATTTTTCAAAGAGATAATAAAAATTTATTATACAAGAACCTAATAAGATTTCTATTACAAGCTGCTAAATTACTAATAGCAAGAGGATGGAAAGATGCCAAAGGGCTAACCATCAATCACTGGTATAATGTGGTATGGGAAATTGCATTAATTGAAAAACTAACTCAAAAATTGAGAATTGCAGGGGGGGAAAAGAAAACAAACTCTTTTGAAGCAGAATGGTGGCCTTTTATCCAATTTTCATACAGAACATCTACAACAAAAATACCTCAAGCCTTCCAGTACATTTGGATGCAATAAACTTACAAATATCCACCTATCACAAAACTGACTACTTTATGGCCGAAAAAGACTCCGGAAAAGGTGCCCAGCCAGATTTGTTCCTTTGAATGTTGGTTCGGGGGGGGGGATTTACTTTGTTCTGATCTAATACAATTTCTGTAATGGATTAGATGTTTTGTTGGTTGTTCGGTTGTCTTGTATATGTTAAAATTCAAATAAACAAATTTAAAAACAAAAACAAAAAACCATACAATTTGACATTAAAAAACAAATTAAAGAATAATAACTCTTCAAACAGCTAACCAAACAACAATCAATTCAGTTTAAAAGTAACTTAAATTAATTCTTCATTTGATTGCTTGTACTATTGGGTCATGTGGAGGTGGTTCATACTTTAAAAACTCTCATGGTTACAGCCACTAAATCTGACCCACACCCTCGCACCAGTTTGTTCAACAAAACAAATTGTTCCATTATAGACATTTGTTATTTTAACACAGAAAAAACGGCTTAGGAGCTGACCAGCTCACCACAATTATCAGGCCAGTTTCCTTCCTCTGCTTACCCCAATCAGCTGCTTACCCCATGTTCCAATGAGCCAGTTTGCATGTCACAACAACCTATGGGTTATTTAACCACTTTCAATTAACAACCTACAATGCCCTATTCATAGGTTGTTATCATGACATCCGAACCCGGACACTATGGCTTGTCTAGGGGTTAAATAACCCAGAGTCAACCCATGGTTTGTTGTTGGGTTAACTCTGGGTTGTTTAAGCCCTAAACAACCCAGAGTGTCCAGGTTTGGATGTCATGATAACAGCCTACAAACAGGGAGATCATATGTTGCTGATTGAAAATGGAAGTGATGAGCGTGCTCACTCACTCCCATTAGATTTTGGCAAGTTGTGGGCTAAATAATCCATGAATTGCCATTATTGCCATGAACCACGTTAATAATAATACCAAAACAAACAAACAAAAAATCCACCAGAATTTCTAGTACCCACCCAGTTAACACCACAAAGGGGGAAAACCATATATGACAACCTTCAGTGGCATCTTCCTAGACCACCACCTCTGGCAGTGTCTTACAGACCCTGTCAAGCCCTTGCGCTACTGTAAGCATTGCTGCAGTACCGGGCCTCTTGCAGGCATCTGCAGATGTTAAGACCGGAGTGTAAGGCTGTGACCCAGACATGCATCTTGATAAATACAAATGGACTCCCCTATTGCCAGCCGTGTCTGAAAAAAGCATGCCCATGAGCTCTTGGAGTTCCATCTGCAGCAACTGACAATGGGCCAGCTTTTTAAAAAGCCATTTTAGAGAACACATGCATAATTTTTAAGGCTTAACCCAAATTCCAAAGGTAGAGAAGTGTTTTTTGTCATTGTTATTAATCATCATCATCATCATCATCATCATCATCATCTCCATCCCTTCTTCCCATAATTGCTATTTAAAAATCACTTGAGTGACCTTCTAGTACATCTTAAGCCATTCTTGTATTTACTTGCATAGTAAAACCCAGTTCTTCATCAAACCAAACAGTCAAAGAGATGGAAAATTCAAACCTTTCCAGCTCCTGAAGGAAAAGTTTCTTCCAACAGCTGTCTTGCTTTATGAAAGCATGAAGTCAGTACATCCAATCTTATGCTATCAATCACACAGGCTGACATTTCCTGCAAACTGTGTCCACAAGACAAACGGGGAAAGGGAACCTAAAAGGAACAACAAATCGCCAAAAAGCAGATGGAATTATGTGCTAGTGTTTATATTCCACTGTTCAAATGAGCCCAGACTAAATGCCTTCTTCTTCAGAATTATAACACTAAGCACTCATTTGCGCTATTGCTGAAAATCACCTGACACTGGTATTAAGAAATATTGGGTTTAATTGCAGTCCATTAAAATGTGGAAACGTCTTCAATGGAGGATTAATGATTTAAGTGAACTGTCGGCTAAGTTGCAGAGTATTTTTAGGCCCTCCTATGCAGATGCAAACATCCTCTCCCTCCCTCATTCGCCTCCTCCCTCCCTTCTCTGAACTCTTGCTAGAAAGGTCTGCCACATGTTTTTCATCTCCCAGCTTTAGGGTAGTAGCATTTAAAAAGACTTCAACATCAGGTTTCTATGATTTGTGACTTTCAAAAGAGTGTTTGTGAGCACAGAATATGTTAAATTATTGCTTGGACTTTGCTCAAAACAATTCTCACTTCCCCTTAAAGAGACTGGGTGTAGTAGTAGTAGTAGTAGTATCATCATCATCATCATCATCATCATCATGTATTATTATTATTATTATTATTACTATTATTATTATTATTATTATTATTATTCCTAAGGAGTATCAAACTGGAAATTCATTTTATTTTCATTGTCTTATTTTAGATAGGAACAGGTTCTGAGTTAAGACACTAGATGGAATTCATTGAGTGTTAGCACTTAGAGGTATAAGCCTCTGCCGCATGTCAGCTAGATGAAATAATGTGGGAGCCCACTGCTGAACCAGCTACATGTTGGCTTCCAGGCACAATTCAAGGTGATCGTTTTAGATCTTTAAAAAACTCTACATGGCAGGAGTCCAACATGTCTCTATGTTCCACAGTGCTCTCTAAGCTAAATCAACAATTCCTTCTTTAAAAAAACACCACTGCATCTGGTTAGACAAACATGTACATTTTCACACGATGCATAATTAATTTATGGGATCTGCTGCCAGGCAAGCCTCCCTGGAGAGCATTCCACAGACAGGACGCCACCACTGAGTAGGGGTTCTGTCCAGTCACCATTCAGCAGGAGCACCCAAAGAAGAGCCTCCAATGTTGACCTTAGCGTATGGGCAGGCTGCACTTCTCCAATCTGGCACAATATAAACAACATTGTTCTTCTCAAGAGTTTTAACCAATGTTCAAGGCATCAGACTAACTTTGAACCGAGCATGTGTAGTTTGGGGATTGGGTTGGAAAGAGCTTTTCAAGCTAGATCCTTCTGGTGTCTTTATAACTGGGAAAAGGAAGTGTTGTCTTTGCCACATATTAGACTCATATAGTTCTTCCATCCCCCCCCATTGCCAGAAGTCACTGGACCTACATCCAGCTGTCTGTGCCCACCCATACTATGGACCAGAAGCTTCTTTTAGCAAGAGAAGAACTGGGTGGACCGCATTCAATTCCTCAGACACATGAATGTCACTGTGAGAGCTGACCACACCAATCATATATTAGAGATAGTGATGTATCCAACAAGGATTACCACACACACAACTGTTATATGTGTGGGGTGTACTGGATGTACGCATTTTAGCCTGTGCAACACCCTTCTTGGTGCATGGAATTCATCCATTAAAGCAGTCCTCATACAGAATGCTCCTTCCTAAAGCTGTTGGCCCATACTGTTGTGTCTTTTATTGACTGTTGTGAACCACCCAGAGAGCTTCAATAATAATAATAATAATAATAATAATAATAATAATAATAGTAGTAGTAGTAGTAGTAGTAATAATAATAATAATAATAATAATAATAATAATAATAATAATAATAATAATTAATAATACTGTTTTGGTGCTTGTAACCAGAAATATTAGGGGTTGGTTCTAGCAACACAGAGAAAAATCTAATGTTGATAGTGAGAAAGAAATGGATTAAGGTGCACAACAAATAAAATTAGGGCACTCCTCTAATTCAGTGCTATACATGTTGCAGGTATTTCCTACAGACTACGTTAAATATATTCTGGATATTTTTATAGCATGTTAATCAAAGAGGATTCATTAAAAAAAAAGGCCTGCTTTTTATAGGTGATGTGGGGCTACTGAAGTAAATGCTGTAATTAACTGCCTTCTGAGATCTATGGAACATATGTGACAAAACCCAGGGCTCCCAACCAAAAATAGTTGTGTAAAATCATGTTAAGTTCATTATGTAAAACTTGTTAGTCTCCAAGGGCCAGTGAGCAGAAAACCAAGAAGATAAAAATAAGATTGACAAAGAAATAAGTTCACAACTCCTGGGAATATCTGATATATTTATATGCAGCTACTCTTGACTTCATTCCTATTAAAGATAAATATATTTTAAAAATTAAGAAACAGTCTTTTGTCATCTGAGGGATCTCATTTTCTTGAGGGCAGGTTTAACTCTTGCACTAATTATTTGCACAAGAATGCATTTCTATGTCTATAAAATACTGTATAGAGAAATCTTTGCTCATAGAACATTGTGTGAGAACCTCTTTGTCAGAGTGCATGCATCACACAGGAAGTGCTTTTTTCAACAGACACGCTGTCAAGCAGGTTAATAGTGTTGTATGTGGGGAGGGGGGTGTTATTGTTGTTTACTTTTTCATGGTAGGAAAATCTGCCTTCCCCCATTTTTATTTTTCAGCAAATCCTACAGCCAGACCTGAACTACAGTATTTTCTTTTACGGAGCATCAGGATACTCACTGTAAGTTGTAAAAGGCTACAGCAGGCCAATTTCCTCTCTCCCTCTGCCCCCCATTTTCCATCGCCCTCCCTCAACTGACACTCTAATGGGTTCAGACAACATGGTTGTTGAACCGTGGTTTGTTGTTGAAACTTGAGTTGTCGTGTTGTCTGCTGCGCTAACAAGCCATGGCTTGTTAACCACGAACAACCCATGAAGAGAACCAATGGTTTGTTGTTGGGTTGTGAACTGGGTTGTTCACCACGGTTTGTTATCTCGACTGGGTTCAGACAACATGATAACTCACATTTCAACAACAACCCATGTGTCGATGACAGCCCACACTCAACCCATACTCAACCCATGAGTGTGGGTTATCATGTTGTCTGAACTCAGTCATTGTGTGTCTCAGTAGCTCTCAAGCATAGACTGAATTGATAGATTTACAGAATCTGGTTCCTTTAGACCCTTCCTTTCCTCTCCAGGGTGGAAGTGAGAGCTGCCCCTAGAAAACAATGGAGAAATTCAGATTTTAATGTAGCTGTGATTGGGCAACTGTGTATCCCCACAACCCCCCACCCGCCCAAAGGCAGCAATATGAGTTCAGAAGATCTCTTTCTAGAAGACGAGATCAACTAGTCTAGAATTTTTTTTAAGTCTTACCCATTATAGACTGCAGCACATACTGAGGGTGATTCCAATTCTGTTCTTGCCAAAATTTCAAAGTGGATTCCACAAGCCACTTTGGACATGTACACAGAGTTCTAGAGCAGCTAGACCTCTTTGCACATGCCTGAAAGCCTCCAACTGGGGAGAGGGATATTTTCACTTCCCTGGATGCTTCCAGATAAACGGCTTCTGCCACAACTAATCGGAAGGCATTGTGTAGCAATTCTGCCTTTTTTCTTTTTTTTTTTCCTTAATAGATTTTCTGCAGGAAGGAAAAACACAGAAGTAGTAATGGGAAAACCAGGACCGGTGCAAGGCAGTTTGGTGCCCTAGGCAAGATCAGATATTTAGCGCCCGCCCCCCCTTCCCACTTGAGAGCACTGTATTTTTTTTTCCAAGGCATTTCTGGCGCCCCTTTTAGCCCTGCACCCTAGGCAGCTGCCTAGTTGGCCTAATGGTAGCACCGGCCCTGGGGAAAACACAGGAGAGTTATGAGTGAAAGACATTATCGTCTGGATACCGTTATCGTCTGGAAACCACACCCCATAAAATTCCGTGAATGAGGCAGGGCGATAGCATCACGAAAGCCTCCGCTGGAAGCACGCCCATCCCCATGTCAATGGCCTTAAGGCATATGAAGTGGCTGTGTAGCATGGTTCAGAATGTCCACTGGCTGCCCTTGTTCCTTTTCTCATGTTCCAAAGCCCACAATGTGGAGAGGAGGTGATGAAAATCCTGCTCTCTCTCCCTGTATTCTATTCCAGAAATGCTTCCATGCCACTGGGGTAGGGTATGAACATAGATCCTTGCATGGATAGAATTTGGCAGCATCCCTATTGACAGTCAGACAACCTCCTCAGTGCCCACTGCCAGGGCTGGAAGTCTGAACAGGTTGAGGATGTTCAAGTGGTAGCCTGCACAAAGGGAGTCATGTGACAGATCAACAGCTGATAACCAATGTTGGGTGAGAACCACTGTGGTCAGGAGGCCAGCATGACTGACTTGAAAGGGGAAGAGTTGGTCCATACCCTGTAGTAGAGAAACCATACAGGGCATAAAAGAGCCCTGTCCTTCAGTGTGAATGTAGTCAAAGCACCAGGTGGTTATGGGCATGCCCCCCATATTCCCATCCAGCCTTTCCCCCTCCACTTACTCAAGGCATACAGGCTTCAGCTCATGTTTCTTGACCAAGTGGAGGAGATGAGCTAGGTGGAAATATGGGAGGCACACAAAGAAATCCCACTTCCTAAAACAGGCTGAGGAGAAGGTTGGGAAAACCAGGACTGTGTTATGTCCTATGGGGATCCCTCCACCCATGGGTGCTGTGCACATACTGGGAGCAATTCATTTATGTATCTTGTTGAATGATTTAGATTTTCATGTGGCTAATAAAGAAAAGAAATGTAATATAAAAATACAGTAAAGATACAACAAAACATTTAAAAGAAGAAACAGAGCAGCAAGAAACAGAAAGATAAAACCATAAGAACAGCAGTAAAAACCTGTCAACCCAAAGTTCACTAAAATCACTAATAAAGTTCCTCATCAAAGACACCTGAGTAAACCTAGCAGTCATAAGAGATACTCTTACAGATCAGTAACTGGTTAAAGATCAGAGAGTAGAACAACAAGTGATCAGTTCTTGCACTGGAGGGATGTAAACAGTGAGGTTGTCCTAGGAACTGCATTGGGACTGATGTTTTTAACTTGTTCATTATTGATCTGGAGTTAGGGCTGAGCAGTGAGGTGGCCAAGTTTTCTGACAACACCAAATTATTTAGGGTGATTAAAACAAAAAGGGGTTGTGAAGAGCTCCAAAATGATCTGTCCAAACAGGGGGACTGAGTATTAAAGTGGCAAATGAGGTTCAAATGTAAAGTGATGCACATGGGGGCAAAAAAAATCCCAACTTCACATATATGCTGATGGGATCTGAGCCAGCAGTGACTGACCAAGAAAGAGATCTTGGGGTTCTGTTTTTGCTGGCCTTCCCATAGTGTCTCGGGCTGCTGGATTTTATTGATAATATCTATTTTTATTGATTTGTTTTTAAAGGTAATTACTGTTTTTATGGAACTTTTATTGAATACATATTTATTGAATTTTTATTGTATCTGTTCTGTATGGGTTTTTTTTAAAAAAAATAAAAATCTTGAGAGGGTTCCACCCTTAAAGGTGGCCTAGAAGAAATCATTTCAAATAAATAAAATAAATAAATGGTGGACAGCATGATGAAAATGTCAACCCCGTGCAGGGATGGGGACTCGGACTCCAGAACTCGACTCGTGAGTTGGACTGAGTCCCCCCACTGACTCGAGTCAGACTCGAGTCCCAATATTTTTAATGGGACTCGAGACCCGACTCGGGACTTGAGACCAAGGACTCGTGTTTCAAAATCGTGTTCCTCAAATGCAACATGGATAGGTTTTAGGAAGTACACCAAGTTTATTTTTTAAAATCATTTTCCTAAAATGCAACCTTTCAGACATTTTGGGTTTGGCTGCCTCTGCCTGCCTGTTTGGGGTTCCCTGCCTCCTCTGCCTGTCTGGTTATTTTGGGTTTGTCTTCCTGGTCTGTTCTTGTCAAAATCAGTTACAGAGTTTTGAAATAAAAAGGCACACTTGTGCCTAGAATTTATTTAAGCCACACATCTGAAGTAGCCTTATTTTGTTGGGAAAAAATGCCATTGATTTTAATAGGGACTCGTGAAGTCAGCTTTGGGAGTGACTCGTGACTCGTGAGTCACCGTTTTGGACCAAGGACTCGGACTCGAGACTCGGGTCCAAAGACTCGTGACTCAGCTCGTGACTCGAAACCAAGGACTCTTCAACATCCCTGACCCCGTGTGCAGCTGCTGTGAAAAAGGCAAATTCCATGTTGGGCATAATTTGGAAAGGAATTGAAAATAAGTTTAGACTAACTTCAATGGGTCTGTTCTAAGTATGACTAAATCTGGATCCAACCCACTTTGTCTAAGTTTCTGTCCTGGCTGTAGTTTGGTGGTGGAGCACACACTTGGGAGGTACGCAGAAGACTCCCAAGTTCAATCCCTGGTGTCTCTCTTTAAAAAAATCTTTAGCAGCAGCTATAAACGATCTCTCCCTGTCACTGAGACCTTGGTGGATCACTGTCAGTCAGCATAGGCCATGCTCAGATAGATGGATCAACTGTCTTATTCAGTAGAAGGTAGATTCATATGACCTTTACCCTATTGATTAGGGGATTGCCTTGTTGGATCAGACCAAATGCCTTCCTAGACCAGCATTCAGTGATCAACTGGATGCCTACGGGAAGCACATAGAATAATAGAAAAGTAGAGTTGGAAGGGGCCTACCAGGCCATCGAGTCCAACCCCCTGCTCAATGCAGGAATCCAGGTCAAAGTATCCCTGACAGATGTCTGTCCAGCTGCACCTTGAATGCCTCCAGTGTGGGAGAGCCCACCACCTCCTTAGGTAGTTGGTTCCATTGTCTTATTGCTCTGACAGTCAGGAAATTTTTCCTGATGTTTAGGTGGAATCTGGGTTCCTGTAACTTGAGCCCATTGTTCCGTGTCCTGCAAACTGGGATGATCGAGAAGAGATCCTGGCCCTCCTCTGTGTGACATCCCTTCAAATACTGGAAGAGTGCGATCATATCTCCCCTCAGTCTCCTCTTCTGAAGGCTAAACATGCCCAGTTCTTTCAGTCTCTCCTCATAGGGCCTTGTTTCTAGTCCCTTTATCATCCTTATTGCCCTCCTCTGAACCCTCTCCAGTTTGTCTATGTCCTTCTTAAAATGAGGTGCCCAGAACTGGACGCAGTACTCAAGATGAGGCCTAACCAGAGCCGAGTAAAGGGGAATTATCACTTCCCGCTATTTGGAAGCTATACTTCTATTAATACAGCCCAAAATTGCATTTGCCTTCTTTGCAGCCACATCGCATTGCTGGCTCACATATTCAGTTTGTGATCTACCACAATTCCAAGATCCTTCTCACTTGTAGTATTGTTGAGCCAAGTGTCCCCCATTCTGTAACTCTGCATTTGGTTTCCTCTCCCTAGGTGCAGTACTTGGCATTTATCCCTATTAAATTTCATTCTGTTGTTTTCCGCCCAGCGCTCCAGCCTATCGAGATCTCTGAATTTTGTTTCTGTCTTCTAGAGTATTAGCTGTTCCACCCAACTTTGTGTCATCTGCAAATTTGATAAGCATTCCCTGCACCTCCTCATCCAAGTCATTAATAAAAATGTTGAAGAGCACTGGGCCCAGGACCGAGCCCTGTGGTACCCCGCTCGTTACCTCTCCCCAGTTTGAGAAGGAACCATTGATAAGCACTCTTTGAGTCCAATTCTGTAGCCAATTGTGGATCCACCTGATAGTTGTTCCATCTAGCCCACTTTTAGATAGCTTGCTAATCAGGATATCATGAGGCACTTTGTCGAAAGCTTTGCTGAAGTCCAGATATATTATATTCACCGCATTCCCACAGTCCACAAGGGAGGATATACCCGATCAAAAAATGAGATCAGATTAGTCTGGCAGGATTTGTTCTTGACAAATCCATGCTGGCTTCTAGTAATCACTGCATTGTTTTCAAGGTGCTTGCAGACTGACTTCTTTATAATCTGCTCCAAAATTTCCCCAGGGATTGATGTCAGACTGACTGGCCTATAGTTCCCAGGTTCCTCCTTCTTGCCCTTTTTGAAGATGGGAACAACATTTGCCCTCCTCCAGTCATCTGGCACTTCACCTGTCCTCCATGATTTCTCAAAGATAATAGACAGTGGTTCTGAGAGTTCTTCTGCCAGTTCCTTTATTACTCTAGGATGCAGCTCATCAGGCCCTGGAGATTTAAACTCGTTCAGAGTAATCAGGTGCTCCTTGACCATTTGCCTATCAATCTCAAGCTGCAATCCTGCCCCTTCAGTCATAAGTGGGGCAAGAGTGCGACAGCACCTTCCTGTGCTCTTGAGAGCCTTCTCAGTGGTGCTAAGTGAGGGCCTTCTCACTAGAGGCCCCGCACCTCAAGAATCAGCTTCCATTGGGGGTTTATGAGGCCCCTCTTTGCAGGTCTTCAGGAAAGCTCTGAAGACTCCTGTTTTTGCTGGCCTTCCCATAGTGTCTCGGGCTGCTGGATTTTATTGATAATATCTATTTTTATTGATTTTTTTAAAAGGTAATTACTGTTTTTATGGAACTTTTATTGAATACATATTTATTGAATTTTTATTGTATCTGTTCTATATGGGGTTTTTTAAAAAAAAAAAAAAATCTTGAGAGGGTTCCACCCTTAAAGGTGGCCTAGAAGAAATCATTTCAAATAAATAAAATAAATAAATTCCCACTCAACTTCAGTTGGTCTGTCAGGGAAAGCAGCACAACTGAAAGTAAGCACGGTTGGCCAGAAATTGAAAAAAGCAGCTCAGCCAGCTGCATGGGTAGGGTAGCTCAGTGCAACATCTGCTCAAGCTAGCAAGGTAGCGTTCCCAGCTTGCAGATGAACACACAAATTTTAAAACTAAAATACCAATTTTGAAAGGGTATATAAATGATGACAAAATGATTTCAAAAGTATAACAAACAATTTAGCAAATTCTGTATTTATTTCACCTAATCTAGTTTGTGATGTAACTATTGTATCAACAGCCATAGTTCTTCAATGACATTTCATTCCAAATAACACACAAATCCCAGACTGGCTAAAAAAGGCACAGTCTCTGGAGCAGATGTGCATACTGCTATTATTCATTAAATATTTTGATTTAGTTTTGCAAATAATCTGATTTCATAGAAAAGTCATAGAAAAGTAGAGTTGGAAGGGGCCTACAAGGCCATCGAGTCCAACCCCCTGCTCAATGCAGGAATCCAGGTCAAAGCATCTCTGACAGATGTCTGTCCAGCCGCACCTTGAATGCCTCCAGACTGGGAGAGCCCACCACCTCCCTAGGTAGTTGATTCCATTGTCTTATTGCTCTGACAGTCAGGAAATTTTTCCTGATGTTTAGGTGGAATCTAGGTTCCTGTAACTTGAGCCCATTATTCCGTGTCCTGCAAACTGGGATGAACGAGAAGAGATCTTTGCCCTCCTCTGTGTGACATCCCTTCAAATACTGGAAGAGTGCGATCATATCTCCCCTCAGTCTCCTCTTCTGAAGGCTAAACATGCCCAGTTCTTTCAGTCTCTCCTCATAGGGCCTTGTTTCCAGTCCCTTTATCATCCTTGTTGCCCTCCTCTGAACCCTCTCCAGTTTGTCTATGTCCTTGTTAAAATGAGGTGCCCAGAACTGGACACAGTACTCAAGATGAGGCCTAACCAGTGCCGAGTAAAGGGGAATTATCACTTCCCGCGATTTGGAAGCTATACTTCTATTAATACAGCCCAAAATTGCATTTGCCTTCTTTGCAGCCACGTCGCATTGCTGGCTCATATTCAGTTTGTGATCTACCACAATTCCAAGATCCTTCTCACTTGTAGTATTGTTGAGCCAAGTGTCCCCCATTCTGTAACTCTGCATTTGGTTTCCTCTCCCTAGGTGCAGCACTTGGCATTTATCCCTGTTAAATTTCATTCTGTTGTTTTCGGCCCAGCGCTCCAGCCTATCGAGGTCACTTTGAATTTTGTTTCTGTCTTCCAGAGTATTAGCTGTTCCACCCAACTTTGTGTCATCTGCAAATTTGATAAGCATTCCCTGTACCTCCTCATCCAAGTCATTAATAAAAATGTTGAAGAGCACCGGGCCCAGGACCGAGCCCTGTGGTACCCCGCTCGTTACCTCTCCCCAGTTTGAGAAGGAACCATTGATAAGCACTCTTTGAGTCCGATTCTGTAGCCAATTGTGGATCCACCTGATAGTTGTTCCATCTAGCCCACTCTTAGCTAGCTTACTAATCAGGATATCATGAGGCACTTTGTCGAAAGCTTTGCTGAAGTCCAGGTATATAATGTCCACAGCATTCCCACAGTCCACAAGGGAGGTTACCCGATCAAAAAATGAGATCAGATTAGTCTGACAGGATTTGTTCTTGACAAATCCATGCTGGCTTCTAGTAATCACTGCATTGTTTTCAAGGTGCTTGCAGACTGACTTCTTTATAATCTGCTCAAAAATCTTCCCGGGGATTGATGTCAGACTGACTGGCCTATAGTTCCCAGGTTCCTCCTTCTTGCCCTTTTTGAAGATGGGAACAACATTTGCCCTCCTCCAGTCGTCTGGCACTTCACCTGTCCTCCATGATTTCTCAAAGATAATAGACAGTGGTTCTGAGAGTTCTTCTGCCAGTTCCTTTATTACTCTAGGATGCAGCTCATCAGGCCCTGGAGATTTAAACTCGTTCAGAGTAATCAGGTGCTCCTTGACCATTTGCCTATCAATCTCAAGCTGCAATTCTGCCCCTTCAGTCTGCATTTCAGGTTTGCCAGGGGGGTCATAGACCCTCTTTTGGGAGAAGACCGAGCCGAAGTAGGAATTGAACACTTCTGCCTTTTCTTTGTCTTCTGTTATCAATTTGCCATCCTCATTGCGTAGTTGAACCACCAGTTCTTTCTTCTGTCTTTTACTGTGCATGTATCTGAAGAAAGCTTTTTTGTTGCTTTTAGCATTCCTCGCTAACCTTAGCTCATTCTCACCTTTAACCTTCCTGACACTATTCCTGCAGTTCTGTGCTACCTGCCTGTACTCTTCCCCTGTAGCCTGTCCTTCCTTCCACTTCCTATACGTGTCCTTTTTTTTTTTCAGGTCATCTTTGAATTTATTGTGAAGCCACATTGGCTTCTTCTGTTGCCCTCTGCCTTTTTTCCTTGTGGGAATTGTTTGCAATTGTGCCTTTAAAATTTCCTTTTTTAAAAACTCCCACCCCTCCTGGGCTCCCTTTCTCGTGAGAGTCATTTGCCATGGGATCTTACTAATCATTGTTCTGAGTTTGTTAAAATTGGCTTTCCTAAAATCCAGGGTACGTGTTTGGCTACACTCAGCTTTTGCTTCTGTTAGAATCAAGAACTCAAGTATAACATGGTCACTTTCCCCCAGAGTTCCCGAAACTGCCACTTTATCCACTAACTCGTCTCTGTTGGTTAGAATCAGGTCAAGGATAGCCGATCCTCTAGTTCCTTCCTCCACTTTCTGTAGGAGGAAGTTATCAGCAGCACAGCTCAGGAATTTCTTGGAGGGGCCATGTTTGGCTGAATAAGTCTCCCAACAGATATCAGGGAAATTGAAGTCTCCCATTACTACCACATCGTGCCTCCTTGAAACACTGGCAATTTGTTTTTCAAAAGTTCCATCCTCGTCTTCTCCTTGATTGGGTGGTCGGTAGTAGACTCCAACCGCCATGTTCGCTTTATTCTTTGCCCCCTTTATTTTAACCCAGATGCTCTCAATGGGGCTGCCAAGCTCCTCTTCCTGTATCTCTGTGCAGAGATACGTATTTTTAACATACAGTGCAACTCCACCTCCCTTTCTGTTGCTTCTGTTCCTTTTGAACAAGTTATACCCTTCAATTGCTGTATTCCAGTCATGGGAGTCATCCCACCAGGTTTCAGTTATCCCTATCAAGTCGTACTTGCCCTCATGTATCAAGAGTTCAAGTTCGTCTTGTTTGTTGCCCATACTCTGGGCATTAGTATAGAGACATTGAAGACTATGTGCTTTACAGTCCGACTTTCCCCCTACATTTTGTGGTAGACTATCAATGGGCACCGCTGGAGCTGTTCTCTCCATTGTGGCAAAGAGGCCTTCTTCCATTGGTACCCCCGAGTTTATGTCTCCCTCCCCTGTTGGATTCAGTTTAAAGCCCTCCTGATTAAGTTCCTCATGCTGTGTCCAAACACATTCTTCCCAGTCCTTGTGAGGTGCAACCCATCCTTTGCCAGCAGTCCATCTTCCAGGAAGTGTAGCCCGTGGTCCCAGAATCCAAATCCCTCACGTCGGCTCCACCTTCGTAGCCAGTCATTCACTCGGAGTATTTTTCTTTCCCTTTCTATGCCTCTTCCAAGTACTGGAAGGATGGATGAGAAAACTATCTGGGCCCCGAAGTTCTTGAGTTCCCTTCCCAGCTCTTCAAAGTCTGCCGTGATTTCTTTGTAACTCCGCTTGGCAGTATCATTTGTACCCACGTGGAAGAGAAGAAAGGGGTATGTGTTGGTGGGCTGCATGAGCCTCGGCAGCTGCTCTGTCACATCCTTAATCCGTGCCCCAGGGAGACAGCACACCTGGCGAGTCCATGGGTCTTCGCGACATACTTTGGCTAATGTTTTACAAGTATATACACACTGCGACATACCGTACTTCCAAATCAGCATGTGTAGAAATGCAGCCTTCTGCTTAAATCAACTATTTTTTTCTTTTAGACAGTGTTAGAGACCCACTCTGCTATGATAGATGTTCATTAAGCTTAGACCAGACAGTATCTTTCTATTTCCTACATCAGAACACATGATCATGTACACATTTTCTTAAACTTGATCATACCCAATGCTCTTTTTTAAATCATTATGGAAAGCATGTTCTTCTGTGGTTTATTTTCATACTGAACGTACCTCTACGTGATGAAATCAAGACACAAACATGGAAAATTCTTGCTCATGGTCTGTAGAACCCCTATTCTCAGAAATAAACTGCCAATCTGATTGCTGTGAAATCTCAACAGTAAAAATAACTACTCCATAAACACACAGATTCTTCCATATATATATATATATATATATATATGGGTTGTATAAAATGATGTCCAGTCTGATGTCTGGAAGTTTTAGGTGGCATGATAATTACATTACAATTACCCAGTGTAAGCCTAATTACCTTGATTATGGCAAAACACTGTAATGCCATGATGGCTAAATACTATAATGACTTGTAAATTAAACTGCATAGTACGGTAATTGCTGAACTGAGTTAAACATTAAGAGTGGTAATAGGAGGCCAGCAGAGTAAGGGCAGATACTATACATGAGGCTATCCAAGAGGTTACAGCAGGTAAACAGTGCGTTGTCCAGAGTTTTTAGTAGAGGAGGGTAGGGTGCGAACTTTAAATTGCCCCCCGTGGCAGCTTTTACAACACAATACATGGACATCATTCATGTCCAGCAGCTCACCATGCATTTGGCCATTTTCTCCACGCCATCACTGACCTTTCTTTCTGATCCTGTGACAGTCTGGGGACAATCTGCATGCGAGCCAGTGCATTTGAATGCTTCATTGCATGGAGACAGCCACCATGGCAACTAATTTCAAGCAGCTGCCGTGTGTGATTTCCATGCCACATGACATTGGATAGAAGGAATAAAAGTGTGAGATCAGCCTCCTACAGTCTAACCTATTTAGTCCTAAACATTATCTCTGAAAGAGGCAAATACCGAATGCTACAAGGAAAGCATATTTATTATTGATCTCTGCAGGGCCAGATGCTCACCTAAGGTTCATCACAGTACTGTATCGCTGCCATGACTTGCGGGGCACATGGCGCACGCAGCTTTCAGTGCCAGTCGTGCCAGTCCTGCGTAATCGTTCCTTGTTTCTTCTGGAATTTCCCAGGCTAGGTTTATCATCTTTTTTTCAGTTATTACAGTTCACTACCGCAGTACGAGACTAGTGTGTGCTAAGGTTACACTGTCATTGCCCGCCCAAGTGTGGCCACGCAAGAAAAGCTTTCCCCCCCTTTTTAAATCTTGCTCGGTCGCACGTTCGGGCGTGCGTACCTTCGCATAGCTGAGTAACCGAAACAAACAAAAAACCCTTTCTCTTAAAGGGCCCCCACAAAGAACAAGAAGGTATAAATTGTCCAAGAGGCATGACTACTCAGAAGTAAATCACATTCTCTTCACAGGCTTTTATCCATCCTATTCCATGTGAACTTGAATTATATGTTTCTACTAATTTGATATCACATTGACCTGGTTTGCACATAACAACCTAGAGTATGGGTGTTGCCTTAGCCAGAGTTTACCCATGATTTGTCTGCCAGACGATCACGTAAAGCACAGGTTGTTTTTTTTCCAGTTCCTGTGTTGTTTGTTTCCCTCTTCCTTTGCCCGCTCCCTCCCTGTTTCCAAAATTATTATTATTTATTTCATTTCTATACTGCCCAATAGCTGAAGCTCTCTGGGTGGTTTACAACTATTATAAATGCCTTGGCGCAAAGGCGCAAAGGCCTTGGCACCATGGTAATACTGGCATACAGAGCAGCCTGGTTTTCATTTTTTACCACTTTTGCCCATTGCCTCTGTATCCTGACAAAACAATCCATGAACAACCCAGAGTTCTGGGTTCACACTTAAGAATAACCCATAGTTTAAACAACCCAGAGCTCACAGTTCAACAACAAACCATGGGCTCTCTTCCTAGGCTGTTTGTGGTTAACCCATAGCTTATGGTCCACATGTAATGACAACCCAGGATTCAATGACCCATACTCAACCCATACTCTGGGTTGTCATTATATGTGAACCAAGTCTATAACTGGGAGCTGATTTCAACAAATTAGAAGGAAGATGTGTTCACAGCACCATTTTACCATGCAGATATTCAGGGTGGGATATAATCACCAGATAGCGAGGGATTTTTCACCCCAAAATTGATCATGTGAATTGGCCCTCAATCACATTCAGTGGAGTTACTCCTGACTTCCACTGTGAGTAACATCTGCCTTTGTAAACAATGGAACAAGCTGCGCGGGTAGGCTGTAGAATCTCATTTCCTTCAGATTTCTAAGAAAAAGATTAACAAAACTGAAGAATTCCATCAGTGATACCTCACCGAATTCAAAGCTGTTACTCTAGATGCCTGTCTGAGTTACCCTTTCCTTCTACCTTTGGCGCAATTGAGACACTTACCATACCACACAGCAACAGTTTATACAGTTAGCTTCTACAGGGAAATGTTACTACCAGGAAAAGCTGGGGCCTTCATGTGGTGAAATCAGGAGACAGCCATAGGAAATGCAATATTAGTTTTCAGTTGTGGCATTTTCCATGTTTGTGTCTTGATTTCATCACGTAGAGGTACGTTCAGTATGAAAATAAACCACAGAAGAACATGCTTTCCATAATGATTTAAAAAAGAGCATTGGGTATGATCAAGTTTAAGAAAATGTGTACATGATCATGTGTTCTGATGTAGGAAATAGAAAGATACTGTCTGGTCTAAGCTTAATGAACATCTATCATAGCAGAGTGGGTCTCTAACACTGTCTTAAAAGAAAAAAATAGTTGATTTAAGCAGAAGGCTGCATTTCTACACATGCTGATTTGGAAGTACGGTATGTCGCAGTGTGTATATACTTGTAAAACATTAGCCAATGATAAATAAATATATAGAAAACTTAATTTAGAATTCACATTCTTTTCTATTTTGTTGTTTCCCTTTCTTAGTCAAATCATCAGTTTTACTCATTTTTTGCCATTCTATTATTTTGCTGAAATAGTACTCTGAAATTTAAAAATATTTTACAAATACTGCAGACCAGAAATAGAGCCATGGCATATTCTTTAAAAACTTCAAAACAACAACTATTGAACATAGTCACTGATCAGCCAAGAGCATACACCTGGAGAATATTATCACCACTGTGAAACATTTACAGTAAAAATGAGAAATCTGAGTCTTCTTTTAATTGGCTCCATTTAACATATAATTCCAACAGAGCTTAAGTGTTATTTAGAATGTCCTCCCCAGTCAATGACCACAACTATAACAATGATGTTATAGTTGAACTTAACGTGTTTTATTTGGACTCTGTCTTACATTTAAGGTTGTTAATGTTGACATGGGAATACGGGCTCAGTAGAGCAATTCACAAAGGATTCAGTTTCTTTAGCAGGCCAGCCTTACATATGGATTTAATTTAAGAGGAAGTATGTACAAAACATGGGCAGAAGATACTGGAATTATTATTGCTGCGATTTGGGAAGGCATCTACCCTACTTTAATTCAACCCAACATGCACCTACAGATGCAATGAACTTTAGGATTAGAGCTGAGGTGAGATGCAGTCATTTTTTGAGAGAATAGCAGACTCAATTTTATCATTTAATATTAGGGCCTACTCCTGCAGTGCAAAATCTAAATGAGTTGGAGAATGAAGTTCTCCCCTCACGGGTACCCAGGGACTACATTCATAATTTTTCAGTAAAAAAAAAAAAAAATCCATTCCATTTCAGTTTGATGGACATCAATTCTACCCCTTTTCCTGACGCCAATCACCCAGTACAAATCTTTGATTTCTAGAGTTTATTCCAGGTAGTGGATAAAGATGACTTTAAAAGACAATTAGCTGTCAAAGTCTCCTTCCTGGTATCTGCTTACAATTCTACAAACCCCTTTTCCTGACGCCAATCACCCAGTACAAATCTTTGATTTCTAGAGTTTATTCCAGGTAGTGGATAAAGATGACTTTAAAAGACAATTAGCTGTCAAAGTCTCCTTCCTGGTATCTGCTTACTTCATCTCGCTAATGCAAAGAGCAGGCCTGCCTCAAGCACATGAACTGATTTAGCTGGGGCAAGTTCAACAGAACAGCTCGTGGGCCATTTGTGGCTTCTTGGGCCTGAAAATGATTGAATAGTGTGGAATGTCACAGGGTGCTAAGGGCAATACTGATGACCCCACAAGGCCTGCATCCTCTTTTACAGAGGCAGCCCGCTGTTTGAAGGCATCCTCTGTTTGAAGGGCTGTCCTGTCCGATTATGGTTTAAAGATAAAGAACCATAAGAACCATTGCTCAGCAGTTATCACCTGAACAGCAAACTGAACAGGCAGGCACACAGGTCACAGTCTTCCACATCATGGTGTGTATTTCTCCAGGGGAGGCTCAGAGGGTGGCAACAAGGGAGAGGGCCTTCTCAGTGGGGGCTCCCCACATAGGCTCCAACTGCCCTGAAAATGCCGGGGCTGTCACGAAAACCCTTAAGCCGCCCCGGCTTCTCACTTTGTCATGTAGAGTCCCGAATTCCCCTGCCTCCACAACTGCAGGCTACTTTAAACTTTTAAAACTTTCCTTAAAGGGGCCATGCCATGGGCAAAATTGCAGCTAAGCTAAAACTGCAAGCTTAGCTGCAATTTTGCCCATGGCATGGCCCTTTTAAGTGTAGCTCTTTTTAGGCTCGAACAGCTCCACTGAGACACAGACGCTGGGAGGATGTGTGCGAGCGTGCACACACACTCTACCTGCTGAAAAAGAGGCTGCACCCCGTGACCTGGACAGAGAGAGGGAGGGGGAGGGAGGGAGAGGTGAATGAGGGAATTTATCACATGATTCCTATCTTTATATTGCCAGATTTTATTTCCTAACAGAGCTGACTCTGTGCCTCTAACAGGTGAGATACAGTGTCAGAAGGAAATGCAATAAACTTCCTCTTCTCTCTGAAGCTCCATATTTGGGGGGTGTGGGGTGAGTGGGTAAGCTTCACCTGTTGAATTTGTGCCAATCCTGACAATTTTAAAACAAAAAGAGATTGCCCTGGCAGGGCAATCTCTTTTTGTTTTAAAATTGTCAAGCACTGCCCTGCAAGCACTGACACACACACCCATGAAAAATGCCAGATATCAACAATTAAGGGTTTAAGTAAGGTAAAAACAATATTACAAAAGCCACTTATAAAATATTATAAAATAATATACGGTATAATATAATAATGTAATACTTATAATATATAAAATTTTGTGTGTTTCCTCTAATAACTTTTGTACTTGACCATGCCCTTTGGTTGCCTGGTCATACCCTTGGCCACGCCCTCATGTTGCCTGGCCACGCCCTCTTGATCACACCTTCATGTTGCTTAACCATACCTCTTACAAATTCACATGTGTGTCCCTATTTTCATCTGTGAAATGTTGGAGGGTATGTCCCCGATTATGGAATGATCACCCCGCTGAGGCCCACCAGGCACCAACACTGTCATCTTTTTGGTGCCAGGTTAAGACTGTCCTCTACTCCCAGGCATTTAATGGCATATGATGACGCATATCAGCTGTCTTTAACAGGTTTAATTTTCTGTTGAAATTCTTTTAGCTGTTTAAAGTGTTTTAAATTTTGTATATTGAAATTTTATGCTGCATTTTATTGTAGCTGTATTTGATGCTGTATTTTATTATTGTATCTGTGTTTTGTGAATTGCTGTGAACTACCCAGAGAGCTTCGGCTACTGAGCGGTATAGAAATGAAAATAATAATAATATTAAAATTATTTCTAAATCTGCATCTGTACATATAAATGAGCAGATGCAATTTATATGCAAATAGCTATCCTCTTTAGTGATGCAGTTCCTCTTTCTGGGTGATTCAAACCTAACCCCTAATCTATGCTGCCTCTTCTGAATGCGAGTCAATCATTTCTTTAACATATTTTTAAAACATTTTGAGAATAACAAGAAGTGCCGCTGACAACGGTTTTACATGATGCCTTCAATGTACAAGGGTAAACAAAGAAGGAAGGGCCCGGTGCTAAAGTTTGACAGTGGGGAAGCAACAAAAAGATAGAAGGAAAGCAGTTTTGCACCTAGAGCTGGGCATCAGGGCTGAAATTAGGGCCTTTGTAAGCCAGGGGACCCAAAATGACCATCCAGAGAGTGGCACGTGATGGGGGCAGTGGCAAACAAGTCCCATAGCAGCACCTGAGACCACCATGGCATCTTGTCTTCTACTTAAAAAAAAAAAAATAGAGTTGGGGACAGCCAATGGTATTTACACAGTTAAAGATATATCCATTTTATTTTATTTTTAAAATATATGACCCTTTTCTACAACAAAATGGTGCTTATTCTCATATAAATGTGTCTAACATCAGGGCAGCAGACGCAAACTCCATTTTATTTCGGTAGTCATGAAAGTGCTATAATTTAAGTGAGTTTAAAATGCAAAATTATACATGGTCAGATTTATTATTATTATTATTATTATTATTATTATTATTAAATCAGGGGGCGAGGTTGTTGCTCTAAGTATCAGGAATGTAGAAGCAGCTGTGAAGCATGGAACGGGCAGGGGAGAAGAGAAACGTTAGTTGTTTTTTTCACAACTAAAGTGATACACATGGCCTTGTAAAGGGGAGACCCATAAGGCCATTAAGGATGAAATCCTATGCATGTTTAGACAGAAAAAAAAGGCCCACAGCTCCTACAAGTCCTACGGCATAGCTGGCTGGGGAATCTTGGGAGTTGTAGGACGTTTTCCTGTCCAAACATATATAGGATCGCGTCCCGGGTCTCAAATTACCTAGCTGCACCACTGAGGGAAGGAAGAGGAAATGGCAACAAACAATGCAGAGAGAGATGGGGGAAGAGGAAGGAGAAACAAGGGGAACATGGGATGCTTTTTTCTATTAGATTAGAAAGCAAGGGTAATAAAAGCTAATAATACTCCTATGACAGCATTTATAGGTGCACTTACATAATGTTATCCTTTTGCAATAAACAGAGTACTTTTAAAGGGTTAGGGTACATCCTAAGGAATGAGGGAGTCATCAAAGATATAATTGAATGAAAATTAGAAAGAAGAGCAAGAGGAAGGTTCAAATATATAGAACATACAGAGCAAGGGAAGGGTAGAGAGATACACAAACCGGAACAGCTTGCATAAGACAAAAAAGTGTTGACCCACAACTCTCCAGATTGGCACACAAGACACTTGAAGTGTCCGAATGATCTCAGTGCTCCTTCTCCCTATCCACCAACTCCTGGCAGGTCCCTCTACATCACTTTCACTGCAGTTTTGTGTGCACGTGGGAACATGGACTCTGGAGCAGTGACACACAATGCAATCTACAAACTGCTTTCACAATTGTACCTGTCCTTCTCCTGTTTTACACCTCAATCCCAGATGCAATATTCAGTAGAATTCACTACCGTATAATGATCGCTTTGCATCATAGAGTGAAGTCCTTCTGATCCAGCGCATCTTCATACAGATGCATCGTAATATCCCTGCCATACAAGCAAAGCATCATGTATTACAATGTTATGCTGGTACCATAGTAAGACCACCCCAGCACTTAATATCTGCACTTGATATCTTCCAGCACTTCCAGCACTTAATATCTGGAAGAACAAATTATAGCACTGGGTGATAAACCTGCTTGAGTAGAAACAGAGAAATTTAAACAGCTTTTTCTTTCTTTTTTTTTTTTACTTCAGCAGTTCATTCTTTGATGACACTACTTAGTTTTGATGGGGCAGGGGACAAAACAAAACAAAAGAGCACAAGGACTGTCTTGGCATATTATTTACAATTACTTCACTATCACATCTTTATTCTTCCGAGGCTCCCTTCACACATACTTGTACATGTGCACACACAACCAAAATAGTAATAGCAGTTTTCTTGGTAGAAAGGCTCAGTACAAATCAATCAAGAGAAGCTTCTTCTTCATAGTATGATCCCATGCAGCTGGAAGTGTGTATAAATATCAGAACCTTGGTGGGCCAATTATGTAGGCCTTTCTACACAAACATTAACCTGAAGAATGAACTGTGAAAGACCATGGTCAACCCCTCCCGTGTGGATATGATGGAACCACTCCACGGAGAAGCTTGTGTACGAGAGAGAGAGAGAGAGATGTACCAAGCTGATACAAATCAACAGTACAAGACTGAAATCTATTGATCTATATACCACCATTTCTTCTTATGATGTAGGTATGGTATATCATTCCATTATATTTATAAATGCTTTAAGGAACACTTTACGAAATTCCAGAGGACTAGATTTATTTTGCCACAGATTTCTTCCTTAGCATTTTTCTTACGGAGAAAACATGCTTAAATAAGATGCCAACAAAGTGTGTGTGTGTGTGTGTAAATATATACTTTAGTAAATACTGAACTATATGTGAAGGAGAGTAGCATTAATCCAAGATGCATAGGTTGCAATTGTATATTTACCTGGCAGCAAGCTCCGTTGAAGTCCATTTTAAATAGCAAGATCTTTGTCACTGCTTTACAAATTAGAGACTGAAAAGCATCCACCTTTCTTTCGTAGCCACATTAATTAATTAATTAATTAATTAATTAATTAATGTGGCTACGAAAGAAAGGTGGATGCTTTTCAGCATTAATTAATTAATTACCGTAATTAAAAATGCAGCTAGAACCCCTTACTTAAATTTGCCTGCCAGCAAGCTAACTTCCTAGCTCCCTCTACTGGATCTCTGGGTAACAACCGTACAGCATAGGAATCATTTCAGAGTCTACACAGCATAGCAAACAATACTTTTACACAGGAATGAAGAGTCTTATTTAATTGAGTTTTCAGAATAAATTTAGATGCAAATTATAATAAAGCAATGGTATGATTTACAGTGCAATCCTATACATATCTCCTCAGAAGTAAGCCCCACTGAGTTCAGTGGGGCTTACTCCCGGGAAAGCCTGTATAGGATTGTAGCCTCCGAATTTACATGTGTGATGGGCATAAAGATTGATAGCCACAGAGGGTATTATTCTTATTACAAGAGTATTATTACAAGAACCCTTCTATATATCATAGGATGTTGCATAAAAGGGCTACCCTGAAATGTGAAATTCTCATGTCAGCTTGCAAAAGCACTTACACTGTGACAATACGGATTCAGCAAAGGTTGTATTGCTAGGATTCACTGTAAGGAAAAATGTCTTCAAAAGACGCCCAGAGCGACTGCTGTATATAAACACAGGATGGAGAAGGTAGTAATTCTGTTGTTGCCAACTGTCTTAGCACACTAGCCAAAATGATTAATGTTGATAATTCCTCTCCAGTGGACTCATTAAATCTGGACTTATTTTTATTACAGGCCTTTGACATTTCCTACTTTCTTAATATCAGAGGTAATGACAGTGGTGTGATTATATACTTATTCCTTTCCACCTTCAAGCAGTTTTCTTTGGCAGGAGTTACTTTTCTCTCTCTCTCTCTCTCTTTTAACTAAAAACTTGCACACGGGGACTCATTCTTCCTGAAAACTGTTAAAGCTCCATTAGCAAAACTAAATGGTAGTGTATTTTAGATGAATGCACAACAGCCTTCTTACTTCACACAACCTTCAGGGATAAAAGATTAAAATAGTAAAGGCACCATAAGAAAGACATTGACATAGAAGTATAATTTATAATGAGAGGCGGTTATTTGGGGTACTTTTTTAAAAAAACCTGTCAAGAAATGTCCAAGTTAAACAAAGGAGAAATTACAGAATGAATCTGGAGCTCAGCCTTGAAGAATAAGGTTTCAGTCTAATTGAGATCATACGCCGCATGTGCAGTTTTGGCACATAAGTCATATTAATCAGAAACTCTTTAATCGTGGATAATTTCTCCTGTGTGTGCCAGATTGGGCATTCTGCTGCTGGGCCAGCTTTTGAGTCTGTTTAAGAGTGCACCTTTGACTTCATAAACACCCGCTTACAAAATTGGGGTCAACTTCCTTCTCGGAAGGCATGCTGAGCTGGCTTTGCAGAAACTTCCCCTAATGATTAAATTGCATCTCAAATGGAAATCTACAAACTGCAGATTCCATTGGAGTGACTCTTTCTCGTGATTGCAATTTGCTTTGAAAGTAGACCTTGGACTTGGAGCACACAAGAGATGGAACTGTGTGGAAGATGATCCCATTGCTGCAGTGTCAATTTTACAGTGATTAAACTGAGCATCGTTCAAACTACTGTTGTAATATTTCTGCAGGAAGAAATCCATGTCTCCTGGGGATAAATCAGACACAATAACTTTTTTTTTCCTGCCAAACTCTCTTTCGGATTTTATGAGATAGTAGTCAAATATGGTGACATACCAGAGGAATTAGTTAGTCTATAGCTTTTTGTTGCAAGGTGAATGATTGTTACAAGCCAATCACAAACCTTTGGCACAGCTGTGCTCAGACAAATGCAGAAGTGTTTTTAAAAATCAGGGTAAATGAAGAAGAGGAAAGGGTATGAGAGCAGATCATGAGATTGGACAAGACTTTTCCAGACATTCCTATTGCGGTAGATCACTTTATGAACTCACCTTCTTGGTAAGATAATTATTAAGTGGTCTTGATTCATGTTCTTTCAATACGGCAGATGAAGTCAACTATGACAAGGAGCAAGGCCTTTTCAGCAGTAGCCCCAGAACTGTGTAATACATCCTCTTTTATTATTTATTTATTTATTATTTATATTTATTTATCGCCCATCTGGCCGGCAACCTTTTGAAAGGTATGATGGTGTACCTGCTTCCAGGCCTTTAGGCCATTATATACCACTACTTATTCTGGAAATCTCGGTAGTATTGTTACTTTTTTTAAAACCCTTTGAGAGGTAGATGGTAGAATAGTTCAGAATGGTTGTATTCTGTTGTTGTTGTTGTTGTTGTTGTTGTTGAGACATATTAATGGAAATGATTTTTATTGTTTTTATTCTGGTTTTAATGCTGGATAGTAAATCACCTTGAGCTTCTGGGAGAGTAGGGTAAAAATGTTTTAAATGAAATAAATAATTTGTTCCCTTGCCCTGAGTCAGAACAGAAACACAAAATTCCTAGCCCCATGCACCCCAAACTTGCTTTTTCCAGATTATTACTCAAGCATATCTAGATGTGGTCACTGTATTATCGCATGGGTCCATTCTAGGGTTGTCACCCAGTTAAAGAAAGCTGCAATGCTACACCCACTTGCCTGGGAATAAGCCCCATTGAACTCAGTGGATCTTAATTCTTCATTGACATACAGTATATAGAATTGCACTGTTAGTCAATTAATCAAATGAGTTTTAACTGATTGATCAAATAATTGATTAAATCTACATATATTTGCATATTACTAAAACAATTATTTGGGAGAAATACTCTTTTTTTTTTTTTAGATGGTTCATGTATATGTCACAGTAGGGGGCATCTTAGAAGAGACGTTGACCAAGTTCACACAATCACAGCCACTTAAACAAGCCACGGTGACTTGTTTAAACTGTGGCACATGCTGGCATGTGTGGTTGCCATTTGCCTAATTACCTACCCAGGCGTGGCTTGTCATGTCGTCCAAACCCGGGCAGCATGGCTTGTTGGAGGGGGAAACAACTCTCAAATAACCTGTTGTTGGGTTATTCGAGCATTGTTTCCCTCTCCAACAAGCAATGCCACCCAGATTCGGACAACACAACAAGCTACGCTTGGGCAGGTAATTAGGCAAATGGCAACCACACATGCCAGCATGTGCTGTGGCTTGTTTAAGCTGTGGTGATCATGTGAACCAGGACATTCCCTTCTGTCTGGAGGAGAAATACCTCTTCTGGTATCTGTTACATGCAGTTGTTACCAGGGATGTTGAAGAGTCCTTGGTCTCGAGTCACGAGTCGAGTCACGAGTCTTTGGACCCGAGTCTCGAGTCCGAGTCCTTGGTCCAAAATAGTGACTCACGAGTCACGAGTCCTGAATCACTCCCAAAACTGACTCCACGAGTCCCTATTAAAATCAATGGGGTTTCCCCCCAACAAAATAAGGCTACTTCAGATGTGTGGCTTAAATAAATTCTAGGCACAAGTGTGCCTTTTTATTTCAAAACTCTGCAACTGATTTTGGCAAGAACAGGCCAGGCAGACAAACCCAAAATAACCAGGCAGGCAGAGGAGGCAGGGAACCGCAAAGCAGGCAGGCAGAGGCCTTTGTCTTGGACAATTCAACTGTTGAACAGGTCAAGAAGAGACCAGGCAGGCAGAGGAGGCTGGGAACCCCAAACAGGCAGGCAGAGGCAGCCAAACCCAAAATGTCTGACCCTAACCCAAACCCCTCACAACAACACATCAATCAAAATAAATCTCAACACATCGTTGGGGCTGCGCTCCTGGTAGCTGTCCATAGTGGTCGAGCAGCGGCGCGCCTCTCTTCCATGCGCTCTTCACCAGTGTTCGCGCTCCTTCTGGCACAGCCAGAAGACTCATCAACAGCCCAGGGATGTTGACGAGTCCTTGGTCTCGAGTCCCGAGTCGAGTCTCGAGTCCCATTAAAAATATTGGGACTCGAGTCCGAGTCGAGTCAGAGGGGGGACTCAGTCCGACTCACGAGTCGAGTCCTCGAGTCCGAGTCCCCATCCCTGGTTGTTACAAATACTTAAATTAGAAATAATTAACATTTTGAATGTGTTGCCCGATTAATCAAGTATGCCTTTTTGTCAATAAAAAGGTTTTTAATCAATTACTGTACCAAATCAATGTAACATGAGAGCCAGTGTGGTGTAGTGGCTAGAGTGTTGGACTGGGACTTAGGAGATCTGGGTTCTAGTCCCCACTTGGCCGTGAAGCTCACTGGGTGGCTTTGGGCCAGTCACTGATTCTCAGCCTGACCTACCTCACAGGGTTGTTGTGAGGATGAAATGGAGAGTAGGAGGGTTGTGCAAGCTGCTTTGGGTTCTTTGCAAGAGGAAAAGGTGGGATATAAATGTAATCAAATAAATAAAATTAATTAGTAAAAGCCTGCGCCCTTAACCCATTCCGATCCTAGCCAATATTTCAGAGTAATTAATTACATGTCAGTCCATCCCAGGTTTTATGTTTAGACTAGTAAAACGGGGGGGGGCACTCTGTGGATGATTTCGCTATATTTATATACTATGTGATGGGACAGAGTTATGAAACTTTTTAGCATCCAGGCTCATTATTTTTAATTTCAAAGTAATCATACCACACTACAACAATGTTTGGGGTTTGGCCTAGGACAGATTTAACAACAAAGGATAAGAAAAATATCATAATTAACTAAAGGTGCAATCCTATGCAAGTTTAGACAGCAAAAAGGCCTACAACTCCCAGCATGCCCCAGCCAGATGGCTGGGGCATGCTGGAAGTTGTAGGCCTTTTTGCTGTCTAAACTTGTATAGCATTGCAACCTAGGGTACATATTATATGTTGATAGATCAACATCAATAACAGTCTACACTGTAAATTGATCTTAAAGAAAAACCTGAGACTCATAAAACAAGTGTAATTGTTTCAGCATCATTTCACTAATGTTTCAGCACTGAAGGGGATATGATAGAGGCATCACTGCTGGTGGTGTGTACACTCATCCTAATATTGCCTCTGGCACACAGGTTTTACAGAATTTTGCAGTGTTTCAAAAACATAGCCTAGGCTTGTAACATTCACCTGAAGATGGGGGGGGCGGGGGATGGATTAGCACATTTGCTATTTATTTAATATTTATATTATTCATTATATTATTTTTAATTTAATTAATAGAAAATGACTCTGCCATAGAATAATGTTCTTTAAAAAGAAATCAAGATTGGGAAGCTTCTTTACCCCAGCATACCATGTCTAAGAAACATTATACATACTACAATAAGGCCTATAACTGGTTATACTGGTACATGTGAGACTTTCCATTATTTACTTTACTGTTTCAGAAGGCATTTCTTGTTTCTAACACTCTCCATGGCATTGTTCCAGACTCACATATAAACTTCAACTCTTTTCTCAATTCCCCTTCGTGCTCTTTCCCACCTATCTAAAACTGGGTTCACATTTTAAACGTCTGTGACCAGGTTTGCACGATCATGGAGGGAAACTAAGTCACCATGACTTATTTTCCCTCCATGTTCGTGCAAACTCACCCATGCCATTTCCCCATCTTAATGCAAACACGTTTTTATTTACAACTGCAATCATCTTCTTCTCTTTCCATCCGAGTTTATGAGTGCTTTCACACACGAGGCCTTTATTTATTTATTTATTTATTTTCTTTATACCCCACCTTTTTTCCTGCAAGGAACCCAAGGCGGCTTTCATAATCCTCCTCCTCCTCTCCATTTTATCCTCACAACAACCCTGTGAGGTAGGTTAGGCTAAGAGTCAGTGACTGGTTCAAAGTCACCCAGTGAGTTTCATGGCCGAGCGGGGACTAGAACCCGGATCTCCCGAGTCCCAGTCCAACACTCTCACCACTATGCCACACTGGCTCTTATCATGCAATCGCGATTGTTGGTTACCTGCCTTGTCACATGGATTATACACGATATCATCATCCTGGTTTTAACATTCCACAGTTTTCAAGGGTTTGTCCCATCTTTCTTTTGATTGGGGAAAATTCATTGTTTTTATGGTATCCTGGAACAATACCACTATGACTTGAAGGTATAGAGCATGCATAGTGGTACTTTTCCTCCCTGGTGGGTGGTGCTGCATTCACATAGCCAATGACATGGTGTTCCAACACCACGTCCCCCTCTTCCAGTTGTTGTGCGCCACAGTACAAGCTAACAGTCACATGGTTTGCATTGTATTTCTGGCATCAGCGGTATCAGGGTTTTGGGGGTTGCGTTTTTGCATCAATGGTTGATCAAGGGCTTGTAAGGAATGGCTGCAATGGCCAAGGGGTTTCTTGGAGGCAACAAGAAACATTGGATTTGCTTGCAATATGGGGGGAATGTTAAATAGGGGAGGGGATATACCGGACACGTTGTGACATTATCCACCACACGTGTGAACAGAACATGGTGGAATAAACCCAGGGGAAAACACAGGATAAAAACGATGGTGTGCACAACAAAAAAAATAAAGCCATTTTGGCTTTTCCACATGAGGCTTTTAAGCCGCCGCTTTACCCAGGCTTCCGCTTCCAGATTCTTGGCAGGATTAAGATCTGCTCCTTTATACAATTCCCCCCCCCGCGCCTTTCTATATGTTCCATTACACAACCACTAGGTGGCGCTGTGGTATAGCAGAATTGCACAAATACACACCAGGGTTTCATGCCACCATTTACAAATATAAATGGTGGCAGTCCCACACACTCCACCAAAAATTCAGGATGGTACTCCACTTCACAAAAGCTTAACTTGAGATACGGTATATAAATGTATCAAATATTCATATGCAAGAAGTATAGGCACTTCTTAATTTTTAAAAAAAATCACTTCCATTTCACCTTGGAAAATCATATAAAATAAATGTCTTCTTCAAATAAACAATATTAAGACTTAAAATCAGGTAGTGTGAACTTTTGAAAACACGGGCTGAAATGACTAAGATCAGTTGAGTATTTTATCATCAACAGGAGTCTACCTTTTAAACTAAAACTTGCTTCCTAAAACCACAGTCTTTGGGGAATGCACTATATTTGTTCCAAGCTAAACCTTAAGAAGCTTTAAAGAAGACTAGGTTTAGCAGCCCGTGATGATAAAGAAATGAAAGAACATTCACATTTGAGTAAGCATACAATACCTGATCAGAGCTTTTTCTCCCAAATCATCGTTCTTATTTTTCTGTGAAATCAGAAATTTCCTTCCACTTATTAAGAAGGACAAAAAATAAGAGAAGGATGTCTTGCATGTCGGACACTAAGGTCAATCACCTTTTCACAGAATATGAAGCAAATGAAATGAAAGGTTGGAGGGATCTTTTATGGGCAACAAGGAATATGATACTTAGAAACATCTTGGCTTGCTAAATGAAGAGGGTGGGGTCATATATACATTTATTTTAGCTACTTTGTGTCATATAGTGTTTTATAGTATCTTATTCTATATTTATTGCCTATTTGTATACTTCCATTGGTTTTTAATCCTGTATGCCACTTTGAGAGGGTTTTACCCTTAAAGGCAGGCTAAAAATAATTTTAAATAAAATAAAAATAAGCCATGCCAATGGATGAACTTCATTCAATGGACGAATTGAAATTCAGTAGCTGATTAATACCTACACAAATAGGACTCCATTATCATGTATTTACTGTGCAATCTTATGCATGTCTACTCAAAAGAAAGCCCCATTAAGTTCAATTAGCCTTACTTCCAGATAAGCATGCAGCCATTTAAACACACACACACACACACACACACACACACAGGATGTAATCCTATGCATGTTTAGACAGAAACAAGTCCTACAACTCCCAGCATTCTCTGGCTGGTGGAGAAATGCTTGGAGTTGTAGGACTTTTTTCTGTCTAAACATACAGGATTGTGCCCTAAAAGAATAACAAATAGCCAGTTCCCCAGCTCCCTACTTTCCCTCTACAGAATTTCTTCTCTGCTACCAGCCTCCCATCTCCATAGGAGGGAAGACACACTGCACATAGCAGTCAGTTCAGTAGGTATCCTAGAGGCAGGAAGCATGTTGAAACCATCATCTGGGCTTCTACTTCTTTGCAAACTCTCTCTCCTCTCTCCCTTTTGATTGGATGCTGACTTCACCCTCCATCTCCACCCACCCCTCCTATAGTTTAAAAGAGTCAGCTTTCCCCTCATTTTTGTCTCTGGAATGCCTGACACATTTTTGACGCTGGAATGCCATGGGCCTTAAAGGAGAAACTGTGTAAGTTACTAAACCTGCCTGAGATATGGTTCAGCTAGTAAATAGATTTCATAGATTTCATAGATCATAGAGTTGGAAGGGGGCTACAAGGCCATCAAGTCCAACCCCCTGCTCAATGCAGGAAACTAGAGGAGGGCTCTCCCATCCAAGTAAGAACCAGGCCTGACCCTGCTTAGCTTTCCACGCTCAGACAAGCTGAGCCAGCATAAGCCACAGGCCTGTACAGTAATACCTTGGATTGCAAGTAACTTGGTTGGAGAGCGTTTTGCAAGACAAGCAAATTTTTAAATATTTATTTTAAAAAAATTGACTTGATATACAAGCGACGTCTTGCAACACAAGTACTGTAGTACGGCTTAAATTAAAAATCTCTGTACAATTTTTTTGAGGGGAATTTCGTTTTGATATAAGAGTGTTTTGGATTACAAGCACCTTTCCGGAACGAATTATGCTCTCAATCCAAGGCATGACTGTATGGGGTGTGCGCGTGTGTGCGTGCGTGTGCTCATGCACACATGCATTTTAAGGCAACTGCATATTTTTTTTCACTCTCTTATACTGATTTAAATAAATCTCTTTGTTTAACTTGAACTCTGAAGTTGATTAAGGTTTTTTGCATTGCCATTGGGCCTCGTTTTACTCATGCTGCCTCGGCCATTTTGCCCACACTCTAAAGCTTTGAAGGAGAGGTCCTGGGAATTACAACGTGGCTGCCTGTAAGCAAGGCAGGAGTTATCAAGAGTGTTCCTCTGTCTCTGAAGGCTATTAAACATTGCCACTCTAGATTAGATTATTATGCAGGGGATTATACATGGCTGCCCATCCAGTTTGGTGAACCGAGTGGAAATGAGAATGAAGCCTGTCCCTCTCATCTGCATAATCCCATTTTAGGTTCTGTTTGTTGGTCACACTAGAGCAGGGCTCTTCAAGCTTGGGTCCCCAGATGTTGCTGGACTACAGCTCCCAGAATCCCTTGCCATTAGCCATGCTGGCTGGGTATGCTGGGAGCTGTAGGCCAGCAACATCTGGGGACCCAGAGTTGGACAGCCCTGCACTAGAGTGTGACAGAATGTTGGGAACTGACTTGTTACGTATAATAAGTACAGGCCCAATTCAGTGTGCTGATGGTTGCTGATGAAGCCCCAAATGGCTTGGGGCTTGGACACCTGAAGGATTGTCTTCTCCAACACAAACCTGCCTATATACCAGGATCTTCTTTGGCGACCCTCTCCCAGGTGCCCTCGCCATTTAAGGTGAGGCAGCAACCTGTAGTGATGGGGAAAAGAGTTTTCTCAGTGGTGGTCAGTGGAGTAGTGGTAAATTTTGAAGTGCAGGCACTCATCGTGACAGTCCCCATAGCCACACTCCCAAGAAGAGTCCAAAAATGCAAGCAACTGTGTTGATCCATATCAACAGACCAGTTCTAGCAGTGTTATCTCCACCAGGAGCAGTTTTTTGTAACTGTGAAGAGAAAGCCAGGTCAGGTACACGCACACCCCACTTGTGTGTACCTGACCTGGCTTTTTATGGGTCTTAATTCCCCATTCAAGACCAGTGGAAAGCAAAAAGAGAAAGTCCTTTCAAAGGTGTCAAAGGGAAACTTGGTTATTTCATAGAATCATAGAAGAGTTGGAAGGGGCCTATAAGGCCCTCGAGTCCAACCCACTGCTCAATGCAGGAATCCAAGTCAAAAGCATCCCTGACAGATGGCTGTCCAGCTGCACCTTGAATGCCTCCAGTGTGGGAGAGCGCACTACCTCCCTAGGTAGTTGGTTCCATTGTCTTATTGCTCTAACAGTCAGGAAATTTTTCCTGATGTTTAGGCAGAATCTGGGTTCCTGTAACTTGAGCCCATTATTCCGTGTCCTGCAAACTGGGATGATCAAGAAGAGATCCTGGCTAGCCCTCCTCTGTGTGACAACCCTTCAAGTACTGGAAGAGTGCTATCATATCTCCCCTCAGTCTCTTCTTCTGAAGGCTAAACATGCCCAGTTCTTTCAGTCTCTCCTCATAGGGCCTTGTTTCCAGTCCCTTTATTATCATCTTTGTTGCCCTCCTCTGAGCCTTCTCCAGTTTAAGCACAATTTAAGCACAATAAACAAGTTTCCTTTTGCACTTTTGGGAACACATTCTCTTTTTGCTTTCCGTTCACCCCAGGTGCAAGCCATTCCCAAGTACTATGCATTACAGCAGAGAACAATATACAGTTGCTGACAAAATTAATTCTCCACCCAGCTACTGTGAGATTTGCAGCTAAGCTCAGAGGGAACAGGGAATTCAGAGTGGTGGTGTGGCAGCTGACATGAGCATCCCTGCTAATAATTTTTTTAAAAAGTGTTAATGCTGCATTCCTGCAAGCCCTAGCTCCACTATACCACTGGTGGTGGCACCTCACATGTGCAATGCACTCCCCAGGGAAGCTCGCCTACTCCCTACTCTGATGTCTTTTTGGTGTCAGGTGAAAATTATTTTTATTTTTCCATGCCCCCCCCCCGTGGTCTTTTACATTGCTTTTCTCTTCTGTGTTCTGTTTTACTTTATCATGTATTTTATAGTTTCATTTGTAAGCTGCCCTGGAAGGAACATCTTTAGAAATAGGAATATAACAAGATTGCTACTTCTTTTTCAGTTGGCCCCACTCCTCTGCCTTGAACACTTGCTCAACGTGCAGAAACGTAGCATGCATTTATCTCCAAGGCCGGGGAAAAGCTTCACCTGTGAAAATTTATGCTCTCTGGCTGCTGTTAAAGTGCAGTTTTAAGGCTAGCAAAAAAAAGGTGGGAAGACTATTCCCTCCTGCATGTGTGCATCATGGATTGCAATAGATGGTTCGTATTGTATTAAATTGAGTTTCCATGTTTTATTTTGCTTAATCAGGATCAAGTTCAAAGTATGGACAGAATTCAAAGACACGGACTTGCCTGCCTTTTCTCATATTATCTAGCTGCTATTTTGTAGCCTGTGTTTTCTCCCATCTAGGAGGGCAGCATACACAGCCCTTGAAATAGATGTGGTTAGGCTTGTCTTCAAAAATAACAATTTAGTTTAATGACGATTCCCTACATTATAAGCCAACTTTACTGAAAAGCCAAAAACTTTTTATTTCAAAAGCTGGATGTGTTTGCAAAATTTCAACCAGATATCACATCACTTATGGAATACAACCACTTAAAAAGAAGAAAGTGGTTAAAAGCGCCACAAGTATTGTGCTGCCCGCACAGACTATACATGTTATAATCAAATATAAAGGAAACGACTACTTCATCACACATAACAATTTTCACTCTGGTATATAAGTTGCTTCAGAGATTTGATTTGCTATTTGGTTTTGTGTTGATTCTACTGCCTGTTTAAATGTTGTATTCTGGGGAACACTATTCAATTTACATCTTCAGAGCCAGTGTGGTATAGTGGCTAGAGTGCTGGATTAGGACTGGAGAGAACAGGGTTGAAATCCCCACTCAATAATTCTCATCAAACAACCCCTAGAACAAGCCATGGGTTTATCAGGGTGACTTGCTGTCGAAAAATAAGCCACCCTGTGGGAAACGGTCTAAGTTCAGATGACATTATGACAACCCACCATGGCTGACAGAGACACAGAACTGGTTCACATGACATAACAACCTATCATGGGTAGCTAGCCTAGTCACAATGGGTTGTCATGTCATGCAAACCTGAACCACTTTCCACAGGGTTGCTTATTTTTCACAAACAAGCCACCCTGACAACCCATGACTTCTTCTAGAGGTTTTTTGAACCTCTTCTAGAGGTTTTTTGAATGAGTTGTCTGTCGTCTGAACCTGGGAGAGCAATTTCATTGTGGGTTGCCAGCTACAGAGCAGTGAAAATCCCTGCTTCTCTTCGCAATCTCACCTGTACCGCTGCCAGGGACTGCCCCTCCGCTGATGCCTAAACGGCACTTTGGAGCAACCATCACTTGTTCACCATCCTTTTTATTTTATTTTTTTTGGTCCCTGAAAATTGTGCAAATGTGTTTGTAATTTGGTGTGTGTGTGTGTGTGTGTGTGTGTTGGTCTTTTGCAAGTGTGCAGGAGTGCACTTACGGCTGTCCAATATGTGTAGTCTTGTCTGGTCAATTTTCTTATGTTTTAGCTGTCAAAGGGAGCACTGAGATAGAATAGGGAACATACAAGGAAACTTTCAAGGTGAGACTGCATATGGGCTAATTTGCACACAGTTGCCAGGCACTAGTTGCCTAGCTGTAAATTGGAAACCACCAGTAAAGGGGGGGAAGCAGCAAAAGCAAAAGGGTGTGTGTGGACAATATCTCCCCCTTGGCAATGTGATTATGTAACTATTAAGTGTTAAATTGACACTTCTCTCAGTGCCCTCCACCTTTTCAACATTTCCCTGACTCTCCAGCTTTTCCAGAAAGGGAAGATATTGGCTCTTTCCCTTTTCACAGCTCCTTTTTGGAGCACTTACTGCTGTGGTTACTGCGGGTCCCTGACAGTTAAAACAAAACAAAACAAAACAGTGCAGAAATATATGCACATTTAATGGCTAGGAAGTAAATGGAGGGGAATTCTGCAAAAATTTAAGGACTGGTAAGTAAATGGAGGGGAAATTTGTGTACCTGCATTAAGTGTATGAGCCATAAAAATCCATGTGTATTTCCCTGTCCCAAAAATGCTCAAATTTGCTAGATAGGTTGAAAGAAAGAACACTTTTTTTGACAGCTGTCAAAAGGAAGTGCTCACGAAAAGGCGACGGGATGTAGATCTCCCCTTTCCAGAGTACTTAGAGGCTGGGGAAAGTGTGGAAAAGGTGGAGGAGACTGAGAACAATCAGGGCAATACAAAAAAAAAACAAAAAACCTAGAGGATCACATCCAAAACGGGGAGATATATACTCATCACCCTCGGGGGGGGGGAACGCTTTGCCACTTTGCTTCTCAATTGACAGTTTGCCAATTGACAGCAAACCAACCTACTTGCAGCCTATATATGCAAGTGTGCACAAACCAACCTCTATGCAGCCTCACTTGGTCAACTTCCATGGACGTTGCCTACTGCACTTTGACAGCAGACACTTACTAGGACACTGACCAGGCAAGGCTCCACATTTCGGGCAGCCACAGGGGCACACCTGCCAAAGACTGGAGGGGAATGAAATTGCACACATTTGTGCTGCCACCACCCCCCAAAACAGAGGGGGCAAGGAGCCAGAGATGGTCACTCCAAAGTGCCGCGTGGGCATCTGTGGAGCAGCCGTCACTGGCGGTGGCACAGGCAAGATCGCAAAGAGCAGCAAGTGTTTTTTGCCGCTCTTGCCAAGCAGCTTGCTCGCTGCTTCCCACAACCCGTGATGGGATCTGTCTCCTAGGTTCAGATGACACACCAGCCCATTGTGGGTTCAGCAATGCCTAGAACAAGCCATGCATTGTCACGGTAACTTGTTACCCAAAAACAAACCACCTGTGGAAAGTGTGACACTCCCTTCAGTATCTTAGAAAGGCATCGTTACTGAAGTTTTTGTAATATGCACATTTTTCCAATTAATCATCAATTAATTAGTTATAAATGGGATTACCAATCAACTGAACGAATTTTCATTAGTTAACAGCCCTAATCTAAAAACAATATAAGTCTGATCCTAAGCAGTGTTGTGTGCTCATAATAACTCCAGTTGACTTTAATTAGGGTCCCAGTTGCTCATGACCCTCTGGGATTATGTCCAATAATATCACTGACAAATTAATGGGTTGTGCAACCTCAGGGCTAGTCATACATTAAAAAACAATTAAGGTTTTAACATACTTCTGAATACAGCAGAAATAATGTCTCAATAGATCAAGGTATGGCAGACTTAAGAGAATTTGACTTTATTTAACTTGGAGCAATTTGCAACTTTATGGAGTGGATATGTATTATGAAAAATAATTACGCAGCACTCCCTTTTCCAGTGACATCAAGCAACCACCGCTATGCAGTATCCCAACATCTAATACATGCTGTAGCCCTTATTGCCAGGGGAAATATTGTTCATAGTAACAGAACCCAACAGAATTCCTTCATCTCATCACCGTGGCTTTCTGGCACAGGAACAAGCAGCAGAGATGCTATGACTGATGCAAATTATTTGCTCATTAGGCAGTTGAAGTTTAAATGTAAAGTTCACATCCTCCTAACACAATCATTTTATACAGGCTAAGGAAGCTAACAAAATGTTTGATTCCTTGAGGCATTTCCTGTAAAAAGGGGGAAATAGAGAGGTGCTTCGAAACGGATATTGTTGAAAAGACAAATTATTTGAGCGTGTGGCATGAAGGGGAGAGCTAAGCTATTTTTAAAAAAATTCTACAATTTTGTTATTGTTTAATAACATATAGTATTAATGTTGGAGGCAATGGTGTGTTTGTTTGTGTGTGTGTGTGTGTGTGTGTGTAGTATAATATGATAGCAAAAGCTTTTCTCTTCAGTTTTCCTAACAATTACCTACATTTTTGTAGTAAAATTATATATATATCTGCTGGCATTTAGAGGAAGAACCATTTACTGTATATTGTCATGATTATGATACTAATTATAGACTAAAACTGCTGCTGGACGTGTGGTAGGTACTTCAGGACATAAACCAGAAGTCTTGAGGATTGGGCATTGTGTCCTTTCTACTTATGCTATCATGGCTGCTAGCCAAAGACAGGAAATGCAGGCAACTCCATCTGGAGACTCCACAAATCCTCCTGGCTTGGGACATCAGATGATACGGGAGGGCCAATCCAGTGCCACCAAGAAGCATGAGGACTCTCAGATCTGCTGACTGCCTCAGTCTGATCAATTTTAATCAGGAATATAGCTCAGTTCTCCCTCTGTGCACTAGACAACTGGACTTCAGACAGTCTCTGGCCTGCCAACCGCTAGAATGCCTTAGTAATGCCTGCCCAAGAGTTTGCTTATGTTTTTTGTGACAAATGAGAACAGTTGGACTAAGAGCTACACTACCATCAATCAGTTTCATTCCTATCACTATCCTGGACCTGAAGAGGACTAGCTGCCTTTCTGAAGAGGACTATCTATATATTATTGCTCATGTAAACCGCCCAGAGAGCTTCGGCTATTGGGCGGTATCAAAACGTATTAAATAAATAAATAACGGGCCATCCCTGTGCCGTAGAAGTTACTGTACTTCATAGAGTAACATAAGTAAAATATACAGGCTCCTGACCTAAACAGTTTACATTCTAAATTTTTTTAAAAGAAATAGATCCACCACTCCTCCACCACCATCAGCAGGACTGTTCCTCAGCCGGGCAGGACTATTCCACATCTTGGACCTGAAAAATATTAGCACCCTGATGAGGGAGCATTAGTAACCTAATAGGTTTTATTACAATATGTCATTTATTTTTGCATGTTTGATATTTTATTAGACCCTGTGATCTGCTTGTAAATAATTCCATTATGGACTTTGGTTGGCAGTTCAACATTTTCAGCCAAGGAAGAGATGATGATCACCACTTAGTATCTGAGGCCATTGCAATTGATTTAATTTCTTTATAAGGTGTCAGCAATAATGCCAAAGTGTTTTGATTACAGTTTGCTTGCTTGCAGCTGATCCTAAGCAAGTCTACTTGGAAGTAAGCCCCACTGAATTCAACTGGACTTGCTTCCTGATAAGTATACTTCTTGCAGTCATAATCAATTATGCTAAGATAATAACCTAGCCTCTCTGAAGTTGTTTCAGTTGCTGATTTGTGTACATGTTCAAGGGGTGAAATCATAGACTGAAGTGAGCTCAGACAGTCAATGCATCCTGAAAAAAAAAATAGTTCAGCTCTTTTTTTCATTCCCAGTATAAGTGAACATTAATAAGACTGTGTTATCTCTGGTGAGTGGAGTTCACAGTCTAACATAATGACCAAAGGGGTGTACCAAAACACTCTGGAAATCCTTTTATCTCACAATAAAATCCATGAAAAGGCTATTTCTGGCTCTCAACTGTGTGTACAAGCCCCAAATCCCATTTCTCCATAAGAAATAATAATCCTAGCATTTTTTTCAAGTTGAGATATTATTATTTTTTAGACTCAACATATGCCTCTGGATTCTATATTAGAAAAAAAGGTCCCGCCATACCATTTTCTTGTATCGAGCATAGTTCCTATATCCTGCATTCTGGGTTTAAAGAAGCCCCAATTGTGTTATCAAAACTGGCAGGGTTTATCTCCTCTCAGAAGATGGCTGAAGAATCAATATTCTTTCCACTTTTTGCAAAGCATAAAGAGTATGTATTTCTTATAATCTGGATATCTTCCAGGACTGTTTAAGCTATCAAATCATATGGGCTGTCTTCTACTTCTCTCCACAATCATAAGTCAGAAACAAGCTTGTATAAGCTCAAGGTCCATGCTTGCCAAATGGTTCCGGATTGCTGTAACCCTGATCCAAACATGTTAGATTTCTGCTATAGTCCACACATCCATCAAGAAAAAACAGTAAGGAAAAATTGAATCACCATCCAAGAAACTATTTCTACAGGAACATGATATTGAATATTTTACAGATGGGAAAGCCTCCAAAAATGTGTTCTAGTTTGGTTAAATTGGATATGTAACATTGACATATGAAATGCTCATCTGCAATACATCCAGGCCACCCTAAAAAGGGGGCAACCATCTTATGAAAAATTAGCTTCTCTGTCAAGCTTGCCAATCACACTCTCCAATGGAAATTCACTATAACTTGTTTCATACAGCATTTTGGTGGTTCTAGTAGTTGCCATTGAAGCCAAGTGGAAAGAAATAATTATTTTTCGGGATAACCCAGTTCTTCAAACCCAGTCTTTCAATCATTTGCTCAGACAGCTGCTGCTCCCGCATGGGTCTTGGCCAACCAGTGCTGGGCTGGGTCAAACAACTGGGATCTTTCTATATCAAGAACTTAGGGATAGTAATACCCGAAAACATGATTCAAAAATTAGGTCAGGAGCAGACAAAAACTCATTTTCCCCCCTGCACAAAATATGATTAAGAATGAGACATGTTCCTGCTCACCTCAAATGAAAAACATTCAAGAAAGAGCCATGTCTATGGCATGATGATGAAAGTGATTTTAGCATTCAAAAGGTCATTAATTTTCCCATTTTACGGAATAGGAACTGAGGCTGAGAGGAAGAGAGTTGCTCAATAATAGCCCATCAGTTCATGAAAATATACAGATGCAGTGGGTGCCAGGTCCAAAATGCTCTGGAAATTGCTTTATAATGAACCAGTTCTTGTTCACAATAGTTTGGCTAGACTCACGTATTGAGATGCATTGTAAGATGTCAGAACAAGACTGTAAACCCCAAACCCTGATCTTGGTTTGGCTGGAAGGTTTGAACTACAAACAAATGCTACACAAAAGCTAAATCAAAGCAGTCTGGTGACAGTTTGGTTTCTGATTTCAAACTCTTAAGTTTTCAAGTGCTTGGATCTGGAAGGTTTAGTATTTGGTTTGGGCTCTTCTCCCATAAATTACCTCTTCTTGGCCATGCTAGCTTACCAAGTTTACAGCGATATATCAGAAGATCACTTACACATTGTCTTTTTTAAAATAGGAAGCTTACAGACATTAAAGTACCTTTCAAAAATAAAATTGGAGCTGCAATGTTAATCGTGACTTAATTACAAGCAGGACGTGCGTACAATTGGGCTGCAGAACTGCCTGAAACGTAATATTGATGTTCCGAAAGAGAACGGTAGCATTTATGCACTTACAAAGCAGCCACACCAGGAAAAGTGTTCAAAATGAGGTCCAAGGAACACTATACCAACATAACATCATAACGTGTGTGTCATGGGCCAGCAAGATTAACATGTTTAAAACATGAAACTGATGCAGTAATGGTGTGTCAGCAACAATCACCTGATGAAGCATGGTGGTCCACTGATTTGTTGTGTGTGTGGTCAAGGTGGGACCATTTATGGTATATGTCGGGCAAATTCAGCTACTGTGGAACCGGCCATCTCCAAGGCTGGTTCATGATTTCATGATTTTACAATAGCATTGTAAAAGAAAAAAGAGTTTAATACAGTGTGTGAGTTTTTAGCCCTTATGACTGCAGAAAGTGTCATGAAAATATGTGGGCAAGACCTGGTGAAATCTCAAAAGCTGAAGAAAGGGTGACCAGGATCCCCAGTGGTTAGAGAGTGGGGCTTCAGTGCCATGCATAGCTCTTTCCCCATCTCCATTACTAGCAGAAACAAAGTCACTTCTCCAAATTGTGCATGTTTACAGAATTTAACAGGTTGCAGAAATGAAGTTTTCTTAGTGCAGAATTTTTTTACCTAGCACAAATTTTGACAAGGCTGTATTCTCACAAATCTATGCCACTTGCTGTATCATGACTCATCCCGAGAAACTTCATCTGAGTAGTTTGCTTCAAAGGATGGGCAGAAGACATTTTAGGATTCTTAATCTACTTAATCTCTTCTGGTTTTGTCCTGTTGTTTTATTTCTTTTATGGGATTGTTTTGTTTTTAATGATTATAAACCACCCTGTAGGGCGGTAGTTAAGGCTTGATGGTCCAGTGGCAGTGGTAATTTTTGAATAGCAGGAGTGCATCATGACAGTCTCTAAGGAGAATCCATAGTTATGCCCCCAGGAGAGAGAGAGTGAGACCAGGAGTGGGCAACATGCAGGCCCCATGTGGCCACTCCACTGCCGCCCCTGCTGCCCCCCCGAATTCATTTTTTTAAAAAATAGTGTTTTGGAGAGGGGGGGGAAGAGAGAAGAAAGGCAGCTGTAGGAGCTACAGAATATCAAAAGGGTCAAAATTAGCTTGCAAACAACTAATGGTGCTCTGTAACCACTTCGGGTGCCCTTTTTTAAATTTAAAAACCCCACATTTTGGCACCTGGGGGGTGGCCCATGGGGGGAGGCTGGGGGTGAAAATGCCACCCGGACCTCCTGCAGTTGCACACACCCCCACACCCAATATATACACAGACTTCTTTTCTATTATTTCTACTCAAAGGAGCTAACATTCTGGTTAAGAACTCTGTCATAAAACACAGACATCCAAAAACAAACCCTAATAAAAATTGTATAATTAAGTTTACAGGACATGGCTGCAATCACTGAACTACATTGAACTCAGTGGTGCAGTGGTCCAAGTCAGTGTAAAGCATCTATGTATGTCCAATGGCTTTCTTGTATTTTGTTCTTTTCTGTTCTCTGCTTCCACCGACAAACCAGCCTTTTAAAAGGAATCAACTCAACAGCTGGACTGAACAGTGTAACCTGAAGTGAATTGCCTAACCTAGAGACTAGCTTGGCTGATTGAAACATGTGATATCCATTTCGGTAACTTCAGAGCCCCTGGGAAGCTAATAACGGAAAGGCAGGGCATAAATGATCTAAATAAATACATCTCTTGAGCATGTATAAAAGGATTGTACCTAACAGTGATAACAATGTGATTTTCCTTGCACGGGGTGCAAAGTTGAGTAGACTCCGGTACCTTTAAGAGAGATGCAGAAGAGAACTTTTGTGGCAGGTGCAGCTTGTCAGGCAGAGGTGAACAAAGCTGCACCTGGTGAAACTCCCTCTTCCACACAACTATGAAAAGTAAGAGAGTCCTTCTGTCCTTTGCAGCTCACCTCTCTAGCCTTGTACCTCTGTAACAGCATGTGTCTACACTGTAGACTCTACATGATCAGGGTGCCAGATGTTTTGTAAATGACAGGTCTGTAACATTTCTGTACCGAAGAAAACACTGATTTAATATCACAGAAATCCAATAGAAATCAATTGCCCTCAGCAGCAAAATTCTGTAATCTCAGCTATATTTTTCCATTCTAGGGATTTTATACACAAATTACGAAGTCTTAAACTAGGAAAAATATTTTCCTACCTATTGCAAATTAGTACTTAATTTGGCTCTTATGGGATACTTTGAGATGTTTTATTGCCACAATTGCCACAGCTTGAGAACAACATTCTCTTTCCAGTGCATCCTAATTTCCAATTGCCCTGAGAACCTTGAGTAAGTGCCATATTTCTCCTCATTTCCACAAAGTCTAATCATTACTGTGCACACAAAGCTGGGATTGTTTGGTAGGCCAGCTTATTTCATTTCACTTTGCCTGAGCCAAGCTAAACACCAGTTTTACTCTCACAAAGTTGAAATAGTGGCACCAATGAAAGGGGAAGAAAAATAGTTTCACTCACTTGGTTTTGCACTTTGCATGAAACTTACATATTCACAGCTTTCTGTGTGCTTTGCAGCAATTTTGTTTTAAACTCAAACTGTCTGGATTGGATTTGAAATGAAAAATATCAACTCTCTAAAGAAAACGTCTGAGTTTGTGTAACAAGAGACCAGATTTTTAAATCATTTGGTTAATGGGTTGGAGAAACGCAGAACCCATGTGGGTTCCCTGAATCCCAGAGCTGCTCTACAGACCTCTTGGTTGACCAGATATCTCATGCCCTCTGGCCTAAGTGACATGAGCAAGTATCCATCATTGGATCTGGTGCCTAGCACAAAGTATTAAAAATATTGGCAACTTAATATAAAATGATTTTTGAAGAAATATCAGAAACTGTGGGTGTTGATTTAGAAGTTTGTCCTAAATTAGCATTGTTATCAATAACTGAAAAGGTGGCTGGTCCTCAAAATGTTAAAGAATTAATGGTAAATTTGTTATCGGCAGGTAGATTAATGATAGCAAGAAAATGGAAAGTTCAGCAAGTTTTCTCTATCACCGATTGGTATAAAGAAGTGTGGGATATGGCTTTAAATGATATGTTGACTTGTAATATCAAATGCAAAAGGGGACAATTAAAGAAAAATAATTTTAAGGATATCTGGGGTTTATTTTTGGATTTTGTGTTAAACAAGGGGAAACGGAGTATGCCGTGTCAAGATATGTTGTATTTTTGGAATAATGAATAATTATAGATTATAGAGATAGAATGTATTATATGGTCCCATGGTGACGGGAGCACTATATAGGTTGTATGTTTGTTATTTAGTTATTTTATGTATTGTTTGAAAAATTTTAAAATAAAATTAAAAAATAATAATAATAAATAAAATGTACATTTTATTGCTACTCAGAAAGCATTCTTTTTTTTTGTTTGTTTTCACACATAATTGACAAATCTGGTTGTTCTTCTGCATGTTTCTGTGTTGGGGCCCTTCATCATGGGTCCAGCACTGATCCTTGTTGAGGCCAGAGGAATATGACTGTAACCTCCAGTCTGGCCGACGTGGTCATAGGAAGCTTGCCGAATGATAAAAGAGGTGAAACCCATAGAGTTCATCTCTGGACTGGTGCCTAATGCAACTAGTCCAGGTAACCTGATAGCAGTGTGAGCAACTCAGCTTGACAGGTCCTTCAGTTTCTCTCCATGCGATTGCTGTCTATGAGGGCCCAGGTGATTGTTGCTGTGCCCTCTCCTGCTTCCGCCAGATTGAAGGGTTTGCGACAGTGCCAGCCCGAGATATTTTGCTGCCTGCAGCAGAGCCCATATAGCACCTTGCTCTGTCAGGACCGACACTTGTTAAAGACTTGCTGCACCATTCAGACGTCAATGGCTGCTAACCCTGCCCCCCCCCCCAAAAAAGCACTGCGGCCTAAGTGAATTGCTCGGCATGACCAAGCAACCTACCAGGGATGTTGAAGAGTCCTTGGTCTCGAGTCACGAGTCGAGTCACGAGTCTTTGGACCCGAGTCTCGAGTCCGAGTCCAAGTCCTTGGTCCAAAATGGTGACTCACGAGTCCCGAGTCACTCCCAAAGCTGACTCCACAAGTCCCTATTAAAATCAATGGGGTTCTTCCCCAACAAAATAAGGCTACTTCAGATGTGTGGCTTAAATAAATTCTAGGCACAAGTGTGCCTTTTTATCTCAAAACTCTGCCACTGATTTTGACAAGAACAGACCAGGCAGACAAACCCAAAATAACCAGGCAGGCAGAGGAGGCGGGGAACCCCAAACCAGGCAGGCAGAGGCATTTGTCTTGGACAATTCAAACTGTGGAACTGGTTAAGAAGAGACCAGGCAGGCAGAGGAGGCTGGGAACCCCAAACAGGCAGGCAGAGGCAGCCAAACCCAAAATGTCTGAAAGGTTGCATTAGGAAAATGATTTTAAAAAATAAACTTGGATTGTTACTGCAACTGGGTCCAGGCAGCACCTGCAGGTGGCATCAAGCAGGGATGTTGACGAGTCCTTGGTCTCGAGTCCCGAGTCGAGTCTCGAGTCCCATTAAAAATATTGGGACTCGAGTCCGAGTCGAGTCAGAGGGGGGACTCAGTCCGACTCACGAGTCGAGTCCTCGAGTCCGAGTCCCCATCCCTGCAACCTACTGCTCAGCATGACCAGCCCTGGTTTGGGAACTTGCATTCCTGGTGCCTTGGGTGCTGTGGACTATGGCTGGAGTGACATGCTGGACCTGGGGCCAACTCAATAGATCTTCAGCAAGGTCTGCTCTCCCTGGCTGCCCGGCTGCCCTGCGGCTGGGCTTCTCCCTCATGTAGGTGGCACATTCCTTTTTCTTTCTTGTTTTCTTAAATATACTCCACAATCATTGGTCTACAAAGTGTTGCACTAGTTGTTGTTTTTAATTAAATTCAAAACCTCAGGATTCCAGCAAGAGTCTTCATAAGAAAAGAAAAAAAATGCTCTAGGGATTATGTGTGGCTTATTTCTTCCCACCATTCATTCAATCTAAATACCAATTAATAACACTACTTTCCAGGTCCCTATATTTAGTACTTTATAGTGAATTTTGCACCAGAGATCTCCTTGCTTACAAACCTCCCTTCCTTAAACAGCTGTATAGCGAAGGGCCTCAGAATGGGGGCCCAGTTATTTGTACTGGCATCTTCTTCCTTGCCTGACTAGAGCAGCTTTAGGCTGAACTTCTCCCTGACCCAAGACAGTTTTTGCAAAGAGATACTATGTCCTTTTTTTGTATATCTTATCCTGCTCCAGGCTTGACCACATCCAATGGCTAACTGTACTTTCTGTAGGTCACCTGACGGGCTCTCATGAGGGCAGTGGTGCAGCGAGGTAATTTTGGACATGGACTTCATGTTCTTATGGGGACCACCATTAAGATGGGCATGTGTTTTACTTCAACTGTGAAGTGCGCACCTAACATTCGCTTCACCCCTCCCTGTCATTCGATGCTTCACAACTGCTTCTACATTCCTGATCATGGAGGAGGAGGAGGAGGAGGAGGAGGAAGGTTTACCAACCCCAGGGCCGGATTAAGAGCATTATGGGCCTGGTGCTGAGGATTTTGGTGGGCCTTTTTATGGAAATAAATAAAATGAAGACGCAATTTTATATTAAAACAAATTAAATATTTTAATTACCATTAAAGTGCCAAAGCTCAAAAACTCCTGCAGCTCATCAGTAAGGGTCTTCCCAATTTCCCCCAAATTTATTTATTAAAAAAGAAAAAGCAGCCACAACAAAAAGCCAGGAAGCTTTGCTTGACCAAGAATAATTGTGTTGTTCTTGTTGCTTTGTTTCATTTTCGTTTTTTTGTTAAACTAGCATTTGAACAATTGAGCTGCGAATCAGAAAGATCTTTTGCTCGAGGCTGGAGAGAGAGGTCCCTTCTAAATCTGAATATTACAGACCCTAGCAAGCCCCCATGTGCTTCAAAGAAATGTAGTAACAGTGATTGAAATGCAAAAACCTACCGAAATGCTAATTTGAGAACAACAGTTCTTGCTAGGTCTTGCCTCAAGCCTGTAATGCAGATGTGCTTAGAACACCTTTCTAATCTTGAAAAAATCATTAATTATTCTGAATGATAACGATCAGAGCTAACTCAAATCGTGCTGTGTGTCCCTATATTGTGGGCCTATTGTCTGTTATGGGCCTGGAGCAGCCGCTCCAATCGCCCCTATGTTAATCCAGCCCTGACCAACCCTGATTAAAAACAACAACCTCTGAGCATCTGCAGTTTTGTATTTTAAACTCACTTAAATTATAACGCCTTCATGACTATCGGATCTAAATGGAGTTTGCTTCTGCTGCCCTGATGCCAAACACATCTAATTGTGTGAATAAGCACCAGCTTGTAGAAGAAAGGGATAAGATATGTTTAAACTAAAAAGAATAAAATGAGCATCTGTAACCATGCACGTGCCCAGCCAGCCACTCCTGGACTATAAAATGTTTTTTAAGATTAAAGGGGGGGGGGAGGATGCCACCCTGACACGTGTATGCTGCCAGGCCTATTTGCCACTGCCCTCATCCCCTTCCACTCACTGGGTGGTTGTTTGGGGGGCCTGGACTGTGGGGTCCAAGACTTTGGCCCCAAGGTCCTGCTCTAGTTGCACTGCTGCACGAGGGTCCAGTAGGTAATTTGACCACTTGCTGAGTCATGTATTACTCCTGCAGTTCCACAGCCCACGTGGCTGCATTATACATGGACAGGAGTGGGTCAAATTCCATTTCCAATTAAAGTCAGCTCATAAATGACAATGATTGCCATATTTACAAATATGATCAACATGCAGCAAAACAGATTTCCTTTGGACTCCTTGAAATTAAATGCAACTCATTTCTACTGACATTTGGACATTTGTATTGCCACCGAACCATTTCTGTAGCTGGAGGGATATTTATTTATCAAGCATGTCACAAATGATATTTAGAGGAAAGATTTGTTTCCATAAATACTGATCATCTTGATGTTTTAATAGCCCCATGAAATGTTCTTAAAATTGGAATATGGGGAAAGCTGTGAAAAGATGGTTGTGATTTGTATTGTTTCAAAAAGCAAATCATATTTGGGCAAATAACTGTTACTTATAAGTGCCAACCCATAGTCTGAAGCTGATGAAAGAGATGTATTTGAATTAATGTGTTTCCATGAAGACCGTGAAAGGGCAATGTTCTTATGCATCAATGCTTAAATGCATACTCCTTCAGCAAAACGCTTAACCACATGTTTCCCTTTAAATACACGACCAAAATTAAGCATGTAATTTTGCTCATTGCCTGGAAGAACAAACTTTTATTTGATGTCTATACTGGCATACTAGGAACAACAGCCCGGCTTCTCACACAGGATCAAGATATTCCATACCCTAAACAGAAGATCAAAACCTGGGACAATAACAATGTCCCATGCCTTGGTGAGTCTGCTTGTTGGTGAGTTCATCCAATCGTCTACTCCTCATGAACTACATTGCTGGCATGGGTTGAAGAGATACTAGGCTTGGTCCATCACGCCTCGGCACATGCCTAGCAATGCCCAGCACATGCAGCTCCTTGGACCCCTCTCTGACCTTTAATAGATTGAGGTAAGTTTTCCAAGGAGTCCTTCCTTAAATCCACAGGAGTGGACCACAGAATTGACAACTACCGTAGGTTCCATTTCTTCTGTATTGGCTTCCCCCACTACTGTTCTATGTAAGGAGAAATATTAACAACAACACATGAGCCACTAATAAACTCCCCTAATCTCATGCAGAATTACATTTGATGACGTGGCATTCTGCATTGATTTGCTATTGACTTAGAGAATTTACCTCTCACCATGGCACTTAAAAGAGCACTTGAGCATTACAAACAACACAACACAAACAAACATACATACATACAGGGCTTTTTTTTCTGGTGGAACTCACCGGAACTGAGTTCCAGCACCTTTTCTTCTATTAATTGCATTACAATTTAATCGCCATCTACTCCCGAGGAAATGTAATCCAAGAGTTCCGGTACCCTTTTCTCCAGAAAAAAAGCACTGCATACATATATATATATAAAAGCAGCAGCCTAAAAACTAATTTTAAGATCTTCAGGGGAGGCTCTTTTCTCCGTACTGCTGCCATCAGAGGCAGGTTTGGTGGGGATGTGAGAGGGCCTTCTTGATAGCCACTCCCAGCCTCCAGAACTACTTGCCAAAGAAGGCTAGGATGGCCCCTACTCTGTTGTCCTTCTGCCAGCTGGCAAAGATGGCTTTATTCAAGCTGTCCTTTGGCACATGTGCTGGTCTGTTGCTGAAGGGGTTGCTAATTGGTTGGGTGTGTTTCTTTTGTGTGTGTTTTTAACTGTGTTGTTATGTGATGTTTTAATTAAGATTTTTGTTTATCTGTATTGTATTGTTAGCTGCTATGCACATTATTATTTTGTTGGCAGAAATACAGGAGATCAATTAGATACATTAATTTAATTAGGTAAAATAAATAAATAATATAACAATTGCAGTAGCATTCATACCTAGGCATGGATCTGTCCACTTTGGTTTCTTTTCAGAATTTTCAGTCATGCAAGATGCTTAAAAAAAAACAACCTGTGAGTCCTATGTTTTGTTTTAAAAGGGTGTGTGTACACTTCTTCGATTGGGTCCTGTACGTTGTAAGGAAAAGATAAAAAGATTGCATCCTCACAGTACCAAATCAATGGTTCGGGTTGTTGTCAAACTTAAGAAAAAGAAACTAAAGGTGAAGTGTGGTCAGAAAAGAAACAATCCTGTAAATAGAACAGGTCAACGAGTTCATCTAATGGGTAAAAACAAGGTTGATATTTCCTTTAAACATGGGAGGAAAGGGGAGGAGGGATTGTACTGACCTTTCTTAATAATATAATCAGGTATCCTGAAGCAGTTACCTGAATTAAGCAAATTCAATTCTGATTGGCTGGGGGATTCTAGCTAGGTGGGGAAAAATGGTTGGGAAAGGACAGTTAAGGAGTTATAGTTGACAGTTGAGTTAGTCAGTCTGTGGAGAGAGGAGGAAGAGGTCTGCTGGTTGGTGTGTGTTGCTATAGAAGGACTAGGAGAAAGCAGAGGAGAAAGTGAATAGCTATGGCCTGAATATTAAGCTATTCTTTCTCTGTGGGAAAACCTTAGGTGGCTGGTGAAGAGCAGGAGTAGGGAGCAGGTGGCTGTGTGTTATGCCAAGAGGCTGCCCTGCCCTAGGATCTTGCCAGAGGAAGGTTATACAGGCAGGCAAAACCCAGATAAACTGTCTAAGCAGCCAGAAATACAACAGGAAGAGCTTTTTTTGGGAGCTAGAGGAAGACTGTACCCAAGAGCTGGATCTGGTTGGGAGTGTATTTTGTTGGAGTGGAAGTTTAGGGAATTTGGCCTGAGGTTAAAGAAGTTGTTAAGAGGCTTGTGGCAGCAACAGCGTCCCTTGAACCCTAAAGAACTGTCACTAAGCAGTTTTTTGAAACCCCCTAAATATTAGTAATCTCCTATGTACAAAATATAAAATAAAACAGGTCAACAACTTCATCCAATGCGGAAAAACAAGGTTGGTATTACTGGTTTAATAGTTCATCTGGTCTCCCATCTTGGTGCCCATCTCACGCCTAAGCCTCTTATACCAGCTACTATGAGGTTTTAAAGTATTCTAAGAGAATTGGTGGCAGCGGGAAAGGGTCAGCTTGTGGAACTCTGAGTTATACTGGCAGAGAGTTCCTTCTGCTATGTAAATATAAGCATTTACTATAAATAAGAAACTCCATAAGTGGGACTGCCCAGTGAAGCAACAGTTTCCCCGTAGGTGGTGGTAGTGCTGGGCACAGGAAATCTTCCATAACGTATCACAAAACTGACATCAGTCTAGTAGTGTTCTTTCCTCAAACAGAAAAGACTGCCCTGGAATGTCCTAGCACTCAGGGAAGTGGGAAACAAGGAACAATCATAGAAACATGGAATCATAGAAAAGTAGAGTTGGAAGGGGCCTACAAGGCCATGGAGTCCAACCCCCTGCTCAGTGCAGGAATCCAGGTCAAAGCATCCCTGACAGATGATTGTCCAGTTGCACCTTGAATGCTTCCAGACTGGGAGAGCCCACCACCTCCATAGGTAGTTGATTCCATTGTCTTATTGCTCTGACAGTCAGGAAATTTTTCCTGATGTTTAGGTGGAATCTAGGTTCCTGTAACTTGAGCCCATTATTCCGTGTCCTGCAAACTGGGATGATCGAGAAGAGATCCTGGCTCTCCTTTGTGTGACATCCCTTCAAGTACTGGAAGAGTGCAATCATATCTCCCTCAGTAGATACTTAGGGCAATACTAAAAAGAAATCTATTTCTCCCCCCCTCTCTCATAAAAAATTTAAATTTGAAAAATCAGTAGCAATTTATCCCACTCAGTGCCAAAATCTTTCAGGATCAGTCAACCAGGCAGAAAGAGAGAGAGACACCCTCAGTCTTCATGTGAAGTAGCAACTTAAACAAATATTAGAGAACTTGTCTGTATATAAAAGCACGGAAGAAGCAGAGGAGGGCAGCCCAGAACAGTCAGCCCAACCTCCCTGCTGCACTTCTGCCATGAGCAAAGGTTAAAGCCATACCCGCCTGACTGTAATACAAATAACTCTGCTTCAACATAGTAGGCAAATGAATAAAAAAGACTGTGTGTGCACGGGGGGGGGGGGGGAATAAATGTGATGTTAATTATTAATTTTGACACGTCTGCATTCCCTGATAATATTTTTTTGTCAGTGCTGAGACGTCGAAGAGGGCGGGGGGAGAAGCCTTGAAGCTGAATGAGTCGAACTTGTGGCTTGGACTCTCACTCCGCGGCATATAATCAAATGGGCTGCATTAATAAAATGGGTTGTGACAGACCATGATGAGTGTGGTCTAGCTTTTTGTGTTTAATAAAAGGGTTTACAAATGCGGTATTAAAAAGCGGGGGGGGATTTACAAGTGCAAAGTAAGTTTGAGAACATATTATCTAAAGGTTTCTGTATCTTAACTGAACCTCCCAGACACACAAGGACCTTTCTGTGGGTGTAGCATTTGCAGTAAAACTGCGATGGAGTTTCATGAGGTTTACAGTTCAAGATGAAACTCATGGCTGACTTTTGCCAACCACAAACCTTTCCAAAGTTGCTGCTGCTGCATACCATGCCTCCTGTCCTTAGGGAAGAGCATTTGGGGACCAAACTGGATGAGGAGGTGACCGAGATCCGTGACTCAATCTCCCATCTCTTTACATTTTGGCAAAGAGCAGATGCAGGAAGGCCTGCTCCTGAGCAGGAGAGTAACACTCAGTGCTTAACAACTCTTACCCTGAGCACCATTTGCTGGATTAAAATCATCCCCTCCAAAGCTGATATTTGCCCTCTTAGCAGAGGTAGCCTATTTATTTATTTATTTATTATATTTATACCCCGCCTTTTTTCCTGCAAGGAACCCACGGCGGCTTACATAATCCTCCTCCTCCTCCTCTCCATTTTATCCTCACAACAACCCTGTGAGGTAGGTTAGGCTGAGAGTCCGTGACTGGCCCAAAGTCACCCAGTGAGTTTCATGGCCGAGCGGGGACTAGAACCCGGATCTCCCGAGTCCCAGTCCAACACTCTCACCACTACGCCACGCTGGCTCGCCACGCTGGCCTATGATATTTTTCCACCTGAGGCAAAGGACGAGATGGCAGGGCCCCACACATCCCATGTACAGATGCAAACTGGCCTGGCAGTTAGGTTTTACTTCAACACTGGCAAAGTGGCATTGTCCGCCAATGCACTTAGGAGGTGCAAGGCAGGCCTTGTGGCACACAAGCTCTGTCCTGCAACAGAGGGAAATAGCCTGGGGGCTCAGGAGGAATAGCCCGGGGGGGGGGGGAGACTACTGCTGCTGCCACCCTCCTGTATCTGACACCCGAGGCCTCACTCTGCCTCATGGTAGGACTGGCCCTGCATTTGGGGACAATTTGTGTTATGCAGAATGGTAGGCAAGGGATGTAACGGTGGTCAGGCTCCTTCACAATTCCTGCACATGCTGTATGTAAACAGGACCGGTGCAGGGCAGTTTGGCGCCCTAGGCGAAATGATATTTAGCGCCCCCCCCTCTCGTGCCGTGCGGAGGGCTCTGGAGCAAAGCAGCCCTGCTCTGCAAAACCCCCCACCACCACCGTGCTGCCACCACCAACCTACCTTCCCCCTGCCCTGGCTGCCGCTGCCTCTGAGGAGGAGGAAGTGACGCGACGACGGGACCCCCGCACTCTGTTTTTTGCCGGGGAAACCAGGGCAACAGGGCTGTTTAAGCCCTGTTGCCCTGGTTCCTCCCACCAAAACAACGCGGGCGGGGCTCCGGAAGCAACGCGACGCGGAGAAGGTAGGTGGCGGGGGGGTCGGGGGGGGTAGCGGCGGCGGCGGCGAGGGGGCGGGCGGGGGAGGCGCCGCGGCGGCGGGGGGTGGGCAGGTGGGGAGGCACGGCAGCAGCGGCGGGTGGGGAGGCAGAGGCCTGGCGGGGGCGGCGCAGCGGCAAGCGAAGAGGAGCGCAGCGTTTCTGCGCCCTCTTCAGCCGCGCGCCCTAGGCAACCGCCTAGTTTGCCTAGCGGTAGTGCTGGCCCTGTATGTAAATATAACATAGGAAGCTGCCTTATACCAAGTGTTCATCTAACCCTGTATTGTATATTGCGACTCTCCACTGTATCAGGCAGAGGTCTTTCTCATCACCTTCTACGTGATCGTTTTAACTAGAGATGCTGGTGACTGAGCCTGGGATCTTCTGCATGAAAAGCATGTGCTCTACAAGGGAGTTATGATAGCAGGGCCCTGTGTTTCCTTGGCAATGATCCCCAGAGATGGAAATGGGTTTGAGGGAGGGAGGGAGGGAGGGAGGGGGAGGCTACCTCAATTCCACAGAAATTCTACAAAATTTGTATGGATACAAGTTTCACAAACTCGCAATGAAGTATTCACAATATCCTAAGAATCCCAGCAGGGTGGTTCTGTAGTTAAATATATAGAGAAAAGCCTCCATACTCAAATGAGATTGTTACTAAGGAAGGTTCACTCCACTTCCCTGAGTGGAGTGAACCTTCCTGGGGATATTCCTGGGGAGATCCCTTTATAGTAGAGATGGGGAAGTGTGGCCCTCCAGGTGCTGTTGGATTGAAAATCCCATTGGCTATGCTGGCTAGGGCAAGTGGTAGTTGCAGTCCAACAACATCTGGAGGGACACACGTTCCCCACCACTGCTTTGTAAGCAGGGTCTGATTCTTAGTAACGGGAGTTTTACAGTGACCTGGTTCGCACAATCAAAATAAGCCACCGTGGTTTGTTTAAATTGTGGTGCGTGCCAAGCACAATTTCCATAATCACCCCCTGGTAGGGATGTCACCACGAATATCAGGGGGCTGGAGCGAGGCCAAAATCGGCCCCACTCGCAGCCCCCCGATATTCACGGGCTTACCTTGGTTTCTACGCCCAAACCTCAGCAACAGGGTTCAGCGGCCGTGTCGGCGCAGGGCCCGTCGTGTCACCGCCGGAAATGACACGACGGAGCCCGTGTGGGCGGCGCGGTGAACCGGGCGGCGCGGAGAGCGGGCAGAGAGCCCCTCCGCGGCCCTCCGCACTGCGGAGAATCGGGCATCGGGGCGGGCTCCGCAGCACGGAGAGCCGAGGCGATTCGGGGGGGGCAATTAAGGTACGAAAACCACCACTACCACCTGGGCATGGTTTATTGCAGTGTTTCTCAACCTTGGGTCCCCAGATGTTTTTGGCCTACAACTCCCAGCATGCCCCAGCCAGCTATGCTGGCTGGGGCATGCTGGGAGTTGTAGGCCAAAAACATCTGGGGACCCAAGGTTGAGGAACACTGTTCTAGGCATTGCTGAACCCACAATGGGCTGGTGTGTCATCTGAACCTAGGAGACAGATCCCATCACGGGTTGTGGGAAGCAGCGAGCAAGCTGCTTGGCAAGAGCGGCAAAAAACACTTGCTGCTCTTTGCGATCTTGCCTGTGCCACCGCCAGTGACGGCTGCTCCACAGTTGCCCAAGCGTGCATATTACAAAAACTTCAGTAACGATGCCTTTCTAAGATACTGAAGGGAGTGTCACACTTTCCACAGGTGGTTTGTTTTTGGGTAACAAGTTACCGTGACAATGCATGGCTTGTTCTAGGCCAGTGTTCCTCAACCTTGGGTCCCCAGATGTTTTTGGCCTACAACTCCCAGCATGCCCCAGCCAGCTATGCTGGCTGGGGCATGCTGGGAGTTGTAGGCCAAAAACATCTGGGGACCCAAGGTTGAGAAACACTGGTTTATTGTGTCATCCAAACCCACAGTGACTTATTTTGAATGTGTGAACCAGTCCGGAATCTCTGTAATATCTGCTTATTCACAAGGAGAGTATATTTACAATTTACAAGCAGAGTCTACTGGAAGAAATTAGACACTTAAAGCAGACAGAGCAACCACTAATCCTGCATGAGGTCCCACAAACAGCATGGACCTTCCAAATGCTGACTTCCAGCTAAACATCCAGCTCTCTGTCTCTCTGCCCATATTCAAACTGCTTCAAACTGTCTTTCTGCTCCTTTTCTGAGCACTGATGGGTAGACAATACCAAAGGCTGGAGAGAGATTTCAAGCCACTGAGGAGGACCTTTAAACTCTCTGTCGACCATCAGTGCCAAGTCATGCAAAACTGTAGTGTTGTTGGGCCCATTTACAATAAGCGAGAAAGACAACCAAATTCTTATATTAGTAGCCAGGAAAAAAATGTACTATAAATCTTCTTTGCATATGAAATACTGTGGGACAAGCCCTGCTATCTGACAATATGAAAATATTTTTTTTTCTAGAAAAGATACTATGTCAGTACTCCATTCAGTTTTCCGGGGGGGGGGGGACGACCCAAAAGAAAGTTAAAGGTTTTAGACAGAGATTTTTACTTATCACGTATCACTCATACGTACCTTCCTGACTACAGCTGGCAATCCACTCTTAGAGATTCCCCAACCTGCTAGGATATCATCAAAACACATTTTTGGTATCCCAACTATAGGAGGCTTTAAAGAAGGCAACACACTTGTAGGTATATCTATTTTAAAGAACAAGGTAAAGTTTTTTTTCACACTCATAAATGGACCAGACACAATGACTGAACACTTTATGGACCACCTAATATAAACTAGGCTCCTGTGTTTCCACCGGGCTACATCCAATGCTGCTTGAGCGGACTTCCACTCTTTCAAGAGATCCTTCCCATCCTCTCCTCTCCTCTGCAGTTCCCCCCCCCCTCACAGGGTCCCCAACCCTCCAGAGTAACCCTGGGGGGCAGGCGCACTGCAGGGGGGAGGGAAATCTGCTCCACTAATGGATGCTGTTCCATCAGCAGATAGACACCGTTGGATGTTGCCTGCTGTGTGTCAACCTCATCACTTCCGTAATGTTTGAAGATCATTACATGATGTGCTTAAGAGCTTCTCAGACAGACAATTAGAAATAGAAACTTCCAGACCAGCCCTCTCCAACCTGGTGCTCCCCAGATGTTTTGGATTTCAGCTCAGCCACAGCCAGCATGGCCATTGGCCAGAAATGCTGGGAGTTGTAGTCCAAGATATCTGGAAAACACCAGGCTGGAGAAGGCTGTTCCAGTCTCATTAGAAACATTTAAAACTGGAAGCATGTCATAACCTCTCCTAGAAAATATGTTATTTCTCTATTTAGATGTGGGTGTGTGGGTTCAGTTCAGTCCCTCAAATCCTTACTATCCTAAACATCCTCTGCAATATATGCAACAAATTTTCTATGTCCTACCACAGTTTCCCACAAATCCCAATTATCTCTTATACAAAAGAATTTGTTGTGTGTGTGTGTGTGTGTGTGTGTGTGTGTGTTCATGCATGCACACACATTCAGTTAACAGCAATTGTTAATTAAAAAAATTAAATGTAATTATTATCAAGAATCCCTAAGAAAACAATTACTTCAAATGTGATTTTTTTTTTTCCATTTTGGTCATAGCAATAACATATTCCCAGTCACATCTGTGAAAAATACACTATAAATGAACTAGATGCATGTTCATCTTTCCTGAACAAAGTGACATTCTTCTGATGTTTTCAATCATGCTTCAGACATGGTGGGTGGGTGGGGGCAAGGAGGGGAGACTGCTCACTCCATAAAATAAGTGTTTTTTTCTCTTTAAATGTATTACATAAAGAAAGAGGAAAATGGAATCATAGCGGCCTGTGGTATACATTAAATGACTCATATTCGATTGAATTATATCCCACACATGAGGAAAAATGGTCTCCACTTGTACATATGAACCACAGCTCACAAAATAGCAAATACTGCCTCAGATGGTAGATAAATGTGTTATCCATTACTATTACGCAAAGTGCTGTTACCATAGCGTCATATGAACTATGCCTCTTTTCCCATGCTGTGAAGTACAAGAAATATCACCTCAGCTACCTGTCTAGCCTCTGGGCTGCTTTCCCTCCACAATTACTCTTTTGCCCTTTTTTCACTCCTTCAATACTGCTGACTTCTCTGAGTCCATTATTTTGGATCCTCAGTCACTGGAAACATCTGAGTCAGGGCCGGTGCTTCCATTAGGCAAACTAGGCGACTGCCTAGAGCGCCGGGCACCAGAAACGCCTTGGGGGGAAAATACAGCGCTGCTGTATTAAAATGCGTATTTTACCTGCCCGCCCGCCCCTCTCCTCCACCTCAGGGCTCAAGCCTCGCCGCCGTTACCAGGAGCAGCAGCTGCTGCTGGCACCACTGCTGCACCGCTGAAGCTTCAGGCAGGCTCCTCCTCACAACCAGCATCAAGAGGCAGAGAAGGCGACAGGTTGGAGGAGGCGGGAGGCAGGCAGGGGCCAATGATGGGATGCTGGTGGGCTGGGGGGAGGATGCACCTGCAAACACCTCCTTCCCCGAAGGATGCACCTGCAAACACCTCCTTCCCCGAAGGATGCACCTGCAAACACCTCCTTCGCCTTCGCTCCCTCCGGCTCATGCCTCAGGTTCCTCAGCTCAACGTCCCCTGAAAGCAGTTATTTCAGGCAACCAGGGAGGGAGGGAAAGGTATTTTACACTAACTGGGGCTCCAATGTATTAATTATTTACCATGCTGTTTCTGTGTTTTGGTTTTAAATGCTTTTAGGATGCAATCCTGCACGTGTTTGGGCGTGTTTGGATGGGGAAGTCCTACAACTCCCAGCAACTCCCAGCATTCCAACAGCCAGCCATGCTGGCTGGGGAATGCTGGGAGTTGCGGGGCTTTTTTCTGCCTCAACGTGTTTAGGATTGTGCCCTGAGCTGTTGATGTTTGCTTTAGTGTACTTTGAATATTGTTGCCTGCCTTGAGCACTAGGCTGGTAAAGGGAAAGACAGGATAATATTCATTATTCTGATAAAGAAATATTGCAACAAAGTGATAGAGAGAGGAGGGGAAGCAGCAAGTTTCGTAAAGCCTCTCCTAAATTTGAACCAGATGATCCACGGGCTCTCTCTTTGCTATGTTTCTACTACATGCATCCCCCCCACACAACCCAGAAGGTGTATGAGTCAAACCGGTGTCTCTGCACCTCCACCCTGTGAGGTAGGACAGGCAGCAAGACGCCCTTTTGTCTCTATTTCTCACAGGTAGCGCCACCACACCTCTCTCACATCCTTTTTTCATAACCCTTGTGCTGCCCGCAGGAGGAGACAGGCTTTTACATATATATGGAGTAGGAGAAGGCCCTTGGGAGTTCCTGGCATAGCTGGGCTGATGTTGCCTCTTTGCTTTCCTCGTGAACACAAAGGAAAAGTCTCAAAGTCCACAAAGTTTTTCTATGGGGCTCAGCAGTTCCCAGGGAGGGAAATTTATTTCATAATGGGCATAGGAGGGAGGGCTCAAGTGGGAAGGGGGGGGCGCTAAATATCTGATCTTGCCCCAAACTGCCTTGCACCGGCCCTGATCTGAGTGATAGCAATTGTCTTGAGGTATGCCCTCAAAATGGTGAGATGGGGTGAGGAAGAACAAGATAAAGCCTTCTACTAATCTGCTAGGCCACATTCCAAAATCCCCAGCTCTCCCACCAGTCCAACGTAAGTTGCCATAACAGGTGGGCTACAGATGGCTCAGCAGTATTTCATGGGTTTGCGCTTTGGATATACCTTATACAAGTGTTTCATTTTGTTCTGCAGTTGGCCAGCCGGAAATCCAATTACTCTGTTGGAAGGGGTCCCTATTTTCTCTTTGAAAATGAGAAGAACATTTACTGAGGTTCTTCCCTTTCCTCTCTTCTCTCCCTTATTCGGTTTCACTTTCTTCCTCCTCTGTAAGAAGAGTGTGGTTGTTATTCAAATGGACAAGATGGGCAATACAATCTTTAAAAGTAGGATGGTGGCAGGGCCAACCCAAGACATTTTGGCACTTGCAGCGGACCAGCAAAGGCCACCGGGCTGCCACTCCCTCCACTGCTACCACAGCCGCCGCCTTCTCCTCCTGACCTCCACCCACCCTCATCCCGTGGTGCAGTCTGTGGTGGTGACCACTGCTCATTGTTCCTCCTCCTCTTCTTCCTCCCTTCCCAAGCCCCAATGGTGCAACCTTCCCATCCTTCCTCAGAGCGAGAAATTGGGGCAACTGAGCAAGATGGCCTCAGAGAGCCCAAGAGAGCTGTGGGGTAGTGATTACATTTTGACGTGTACATCATGACAGTCCCCATGGCCACACCCTCAAGGAGTGTCCAAACATTTGGGCAGCTGTGTAGATTCATATCAACAAACTGATTCAAGCAGTTTTCCTCTCCATTGGGAGCTGGTCTTTTGTAAAGCTGATGGGCCTTACTTGCCCATTCAAGACGGAGCCCCCCCCCCAAAAAAAAAAATACTTTGAGGGAATTCTGAGAGCGGGGTGACAGATTACCATCCCTGCTAATTAAAAAAAAAAAAAAACAACTTCTGGTGCTGCATTCCTGCGAGCACTGCATAGGAGCACTGAGCACCACCGGCTGCTTTGCCACCGTGGCAAATACGTTCACATTTATTAGTAAAACAAACCACTTTTTGCTGCTGCGGAAAAACTGCAGTGGCTGTTCCACAGCTTGCAGGCACGCCTGGGCAGAGGTGAGTGGCTGATGGCAGGAGGGTGCAGACAGGCTGGCAGGCCTGCAGGCAGGGCCGGTGCTACCATTAGGCCAACTAGGCAGCCGCCTAGGGCGCAGGGCTAAAGGGGGCACCAGAAATGCCTTGGGGAAAAAATACAGCGCTCTCAAGTGGGAAGGGGGGGGCGCTAAATATCTGATCTTGCCTAGGGCACCAAACTGCCTTGCACCGGTCCTGCCTGCAGGCAGTGGCAGTGGCAGGGCGGACTGGTGGCAGATGGGCAGGAGCTGCTCTCCTCATCTGCCGCCTGAGCCAAGAGGTTCACCCTTGACTCGGGGAAGGAGCAGCCCAGGCATGGATGGATGATTTAGGAAGTCCCATAGCCTTTGGGAGAAAACGTTTACTTAACATACAGACTGTTTCTTATGTAAGAATGTGAATAGGAGGTGCAAAAGGGTGCTAGGACAGTGATTCTTAACCAGGACCGGTGCAGGGCTGTTTGGCGCCCTAGGCCAAATTATATTTAGCGCCCCCCCTCTCGTGCCATGGGGGGGGGCTCCGGAGCAAAGCAGCCCTGCTCTGCAACCCCCCCGCGCCGCCACCGCCACCGCCACCTACCTACCTACCTACCCCCACCCCCGCTGCTGGCTGCTGGCTGCTGCCACCGCCGCCTCCTCCAAGGAGGAGGGGACCCCCGCGCTTTTTTTTTTTTGCTGGGGAAACCAGGGCAACAGGGCTGTTTAAGCCCAGTTGCCCTGGTTCCTCCCGCCAAAACAACGCCGGCGGGGCTCCGGAAGCGATGCGAAGGTAGGTGGCTGGCGGGCGGGCGGGCGGGCGCGGGCGCGTGGGCGGGGGGGAGGTGCAGCGGTAGCAGCAGCAGCAGCAGGGGGAGGCGCGGCAGAGGCGGCAGGCGGGGCAGGAGCGCGCCGGCAGCGAGGAAGGAGCGCAGCGTTTCTGCACCCTCTTCCGCCACGCGCCCTAGGCAGCCGCCTGGGTCTGCCTAGCGGTAGCGCCAGCCCTGTTCTTAACCATGCACACCACCCAGATGGCAATCTACAAATCTTGGGGGGGGGCATACAGAGCAGACTTGGGGGCAAGTGGGGAACATTTGGGATTTTAGGCAGCCCCTTTTCCTCTCTTGCAATGGTTTCTGATAGCCAGCAGAGGTGAGGTGTTGTATACTGCTCACCCCACCCCTAACTGGATAAAATCCCATGCCCTAGCTCTCTCCCCCCCCCCGGGCCCTTAAAAAGGTGGCTGTTGTTGTTGTTGTTGTTGTTTGATTGTTGTTGTTGTTGTTTGTTGTGTTTGTTATATAATTTGTAGGTTTACGTCTTTGTAGTTTATATGTTAAAATTTAAATAAAAATATATTTTTTTTAAAAAAGGTGGCACACAGCCAAGAGGAATCGAACACAGATGGCCCTTCTCCACTGGGGGGAAGGGAGAATAAACAAATCATAATATTCCTCCATCCATTTACAATACAATTAATTATGTGTGATGAGCTTCCAGAAAGAAAAAAAATGGGGGGGGGGCACTCTTAATAGCAACCAAGGCAAGAGAGAAAAGTGCCAATCAGGCTCCAATAAACCAAACATGAGTCGGTTGGTGGCCATCAAACACAAAGGCTCTCATTTAACGTATGCCTGAGATCAGTGTATCGTATTTACCTACCGTATATATCAGAATAAAGTTGCCTTGTTTGGAGTGCTGCTTTATCTCCTAATTTTCTACTTGTGGCCTGGGGAGTATTTTATGACAAAGTTGGACACTTGGTGGGTGATGGTAGCTTAGAAGGCAAGGGCCACCGTGGTTAAGAACCACTGAGTTAGGAGGTCACAATACAGTGAAGGTTTCTCTGACTTTACTAACTGTTTTGTTACCCATGTATTATTTATTATGCCCAGATGGATGCTCCAGAAAAGAGGATTGCAGCTTGGCCTACAGACTGATGCCTATTTTAGGTTGCATTGTATGCATATCATGTTCCACCACTGATCATTAAGGCCACATGAATTGCATGGCACTATTTTGTATTTCGATTCCATTTGCGCTGTACTTGGACGGTGCCCGGGAATCGTAGGAACATAGGAAGCTGCCTTATATTGAGACAGATCACCAGTCCATCTAGCTCAGTATTGTTGGCACCAGCCGTCCCCAACCTGGTGCCCTCCAGAAGTTTTGGACTTGAATTGTCATCAGGGTGGTCTACACTGACTGAAAGTGGGTCTCCAGGTTTTCAGGGAAGGGTCCCTCCCAGCCCGAGCTGGAGATGCAGGGGATTGAACCTGGGACACAAGTCAATATAAAGAACGTAAGGATTGCCTTGCTGGATCAAGCCAGCAAGCAGATTGTCAAGGTCTTCTCCTGTTATCCTGCCTGTGTATAGGGAGGTTCCATTGAGCTGTTATGAATGGCTGTTCACAGGCCCATCTCTCAAGAATTCACCTAATTCCTTTTAAAAGCCATCTACACTTACTGGTAAACAGCTTCCAGCATATATATAACCATATATATATATAACAGGAGAGGGGGCAGACGGTAGATTGGGATCTACTGGTAGATATCTGGGTGATTCACAGTAGCTTGGTAAGCGTTTCCAACTCCCAGCAACAAAAATATTTTCCCCACCTAAATTAGGCTGCTGAAAGAAGAAATCTTGGGGTAACCAGGAGTGGGCTTCCCTGTGAAAGGCGTGTGAGCTCAGCTCAGTTCTAGCACTGAAAGCAAACTCCTAGGCTCAGAATGTGCTCAGAGATACCCGGTTATTTCATTCTAAATGTATGTCTTTCGCACCCAGTGCTGGTTGGTGGATCTTGGGGTTCTAGTAAAGAAACCCAAAGTATATGTGGCAAGCCTGACATCTACCCACCCTTTACATATAAAGTCTACATTGATGAGGGACAAGATAATATTTCTGTGGCTCCCTGTACTTATAAAAGTGCCCTCGTGTGGTGAAAGAAAGATGCGACAAAATGCAATGTTCATTGTGGGGCAGAACTGAATTTCATGTGGTTGGATTTTACCACATGTGGGTGCATTTATAAGAATGAGTCACCGTGGAAGAATTGCAGGAGAGAAGGGAATATGCTTAGGCTACCACAGCACATGGCATTCTTGTCCCATGGCCAAGAAGACAACCTTTTCCTCCATGGAGGTCTTTGAATCCATCACCTTTTATAAGCAACGAACACAATTTAAAAATAACGACAATGAAGCTAATTTAATAACTGGCACTCGGTTAAGTACTTTCCAGCTGCATCGCAAGGCCTGGAGGCTTGATGTGCATTTTGCTGGCAGAATTTGCAAACAAGCTCAGAATATTTGCTTATTATAGTGGGAAGAAATCAGATTTTCCAAATGCTAATATGTTGCCTGATGCAAACCAGAGTCTTGTTTCACAATGAATTAGCCAGCAGTCACTTAAACTTAAAGCTTGTTTCCACATTGCTTTGTTTATATTGACTGCATTTATGATGCTTCAGAAGTTGCCAGTAAAATATTTATTTAGCAGTTAAAGCGTTCTGCAAATGATTTTGCTGTCTCAAAAGATAAATATGCTCAGCACACTAAAATGGGGCATTAGCGTGCTTGTTAAGGAAATCGCATTTTGACAAAATCTGCTCAAATTGCAAATAGTCAGTTCCTTTGCATTTGAAGTGGCAGCACTGATTGTTGGTGATAGTGGTTATAATTAGAAGTTGCCCTAAGATTAGAAACATTAAAAGGTAGCGCTGAATATACAGTCCCAAAATCAAGCATAATAAAAGATTTTGAAAGCAGCCTGTCAAAGGAAATGTGTGGCCTCAAGGAGGTATTTATAATAAATGTGCACAAAGGAGGGCACAGTAAGTAATAACTCTGCATTACGGAGTCTATTTAAAAACATTACCTAATTGAGCTTTGGCTAATGCACCACACAACTGCCAGACCAACCAGAGGAGTGGCGGGCAGAGATGTAGAGCTATAGTGTTTTGGTGCAGGAGAAGGGCTGTGGTCAGCATCAAAGGTAGAGATGCAACTAGCCACAATGCAGGAGATCTGTATTCAGGATCTCCCCCATTTAAAAAAAAAATAAAAATTAATTAATTAATATACGCCACAGGAGCAGGAGAATTGGATAAGGATCATGGTGATGAGGAAGGGAGTTAATCCTTTCCCCTACTACACACACACCTTTTTCCTAATTAAAATCCCATGGGGGGAACATATGGTGACTTTTAACTACATTCATTTTGATCTCAGGATGACTTTTGTCATAAGAATTGTTGGGTGTGTGTGTGTGTTGTGGTGACTATTTCATTTGATTGTACTCTGATGTGGCAAAATCCAGTATTTGCCTCGTGAGGAAAATCTATTAAAAGCTGATGTATGCAGGAGCGGTGCAAGGCAGTTTGGTGCCCTAGGCAAGATCAGATATTTAGCGCGCCCCCCCCCCTTCCCACTTGAGAGCGCTGTGTTTTTTTTCAAGGCGTTTCTGGCACCCTCTTTAGCCCTGCGCCCTAGGCAGCTGCCTAGTTGGCCTAATGGTAGCACCAGCCCTGGATGTATGCCATGGTGAAACTGCTACCTCTCCTCCTGTGACTGCACAGTCAAACGGTCTTCACTGTAGTAAAGACTACACTGTAGTAGTGTAGTTGATGTGGCAAACCACCTAGCGGGAAGTTTAGCCACATCAACAATAACCATGACAGCAGACATAAGTATCATCATCATCATCATCATCATCATCATCATCATCATCATCATCATCGCTTGGTGGTTGAATAGCCTAAACTAATAAGTTCCTGCAAGTAACTGTTATCCACACCCTAGCTTAGTTAAAATGATATACGTGGATTTTAAGCCACTAAGGGCACAATCCAATGCAAGTTTAGACAGGAAAAAAAGCCCTACATTTCCCAGCATGCCCCAGGGCATATTAGGGCACCAAACTGCCTTGCACCGCTCCTGCATACATCAGCTTTTAATTGGAGGAACTGTTACTTAGCCACTCTTTCTGTGACTATGTAAGAGAGACGGAAGAACTTTGAAAGACCAAATCTGCATTACCTAAGTTGGAGTATTTGTTCCATTCAGAGATGGAGAGGGGAAAATTTAGCCCTGTTACTTATCCTATCTTGTTCAGAACTCACCTAAAGTTATTAGACAGTATGCCGTAGTTATTAAAAGACAGAGGGCCCTGCCCACTGATGCAGCAGCTTAAACAAAAATCAAAGCCAAGCCCTACTGTGGCTAAATAGTCTCAAACAGTGCTAGGGTGGATACACCCTGACACACACACACCCAGCCCATACCAACCTCTTTTGGCCAATCTTGGCTAAAAGCTCCTTTTATTCAAAGCCCAATTGTGAGGCAAATCAGTTCCTCAGCGATATAATTGGGAGCACAATGGGACTTGCCCTCTGACGGGCTTCTGTCTCTTTCTCCTCCCTCCCACACAGCCTCTTACCTGGTTTGCTTCTCCAGTGATAAGGTGGTGGAAGGGAGGAAGGGAGAGAGGACACCCCCTCTTCACTCTGGTGCCTGGGTGGGTGGGAGACAGAGGAAGAGAGGGACGATTTAGGCTGCAGTCCTGGAAGTAAGTCCCATTAAACTTGCTTCCGAGTAGATTGTGCTGTTCAGATCGTCACCTGCTTAAATTCTTAGCTGAAGAAGAATCTGGGGTGGGGGTGTGTGTGATACTTGCCTTGCATTTGAAGCAAGCGTTATGAGCTACTGAGATGTGTATTTCCAAGCCAGGAAATATGAAATGTGATGACGTCACCAGTCCCAAATCCTAGACCGTGAATTTAGGATTCGCCTAAATGAAGTACCACTTGTGCTACTTCATCAATGCAAGCGTATGACATTTGAATACTGCGCGCTTGATGACTGACAGCTGAATGTACGTATAAAGTGGCTCCCGTGAAAGTGGTGCTGGGCGAGGATGTGAAAGTTCTATTTCTTGCATTCTGGGATGGCCCATTCCTTCCCGCCACCTGATGGATGCTGCAATCATCAAGTGTTAAACGTGCGCAAACACAAAACAACCAGGATTTTGTGTTTGCCAAGTTGAAAACAGGTTCTTCTTGGTGGCCATCTGTGCAATCATACACATGGGCTCTGCCCCTGGGCGGAGGCCGTTTTGGGATGTTCTGAAGCTGAGGAAAATTGGGCGTGCTCCTTAGCGCGGCTCCGCTCCCACCCTTTCCCTCAGTTCCTCTCCCACCACCATTGCGAGTGGCTGCGACCTTGGCTGAGCTTCTTTCCTTGTTAGATTTATCTTTTTCCTCATAATCTTTATTCTTCTAAACTTTTGTTCACTCTATCCTTTTCAACAGGGGTGGGGGGGAGAGAGACAACAACTTCTGAATACTTTCCCCCATCATTTACCCCAGTCATTTAAAAAAAAAAAAAAATTAATATATGGCTCTGCAGTGATTACTTAGGCACAACTGTCCTTTGGCAACAGTGGGATTTTTACATGAGGATTTCACAGTCAGATGCTATTTCTTCCCAAGAAATGTAGTGTGTCCTATTCCCGGTTTGTATCTGAAATATTGTCCCTTTCTATAGCACACTGACTTTTTGGGCATATTTTACTGTATGCTCTTCTGTATATCCAGAAATTGAATATAACCTGGTAGAATGGATAGTGGAGTGACTCTGTAGGACAGACAAGGCCGTGTTTACCGAAAGCACACTAATAAAAATATAACTGGGGAAAGTGAGATATGTAAACAAAAGGTCAGAGAAGGGAATCCTTGTGAATGGTGGATGGCTAAGCCCAGGAAAAACAGATTTGTACATTTTAAAAGGAAGGAAGCAGCAGTGTGCCAATGTCTCTGGTGCAAAATTGGTGGCCTTGCATTTGAGGATACCGACAACATCTCTAATGTCTGACATCTTTCTCACCAGAGATATGATAGCACTGGGAAGGGGGAGAGAATGGCCATTTGATTTGTAGAAAATACCTTGATTTAAACAATGTTGAATGAAACTGCCTCTTGCAGCTTTCCACTAACAAAGTCGATTGAATAGCATTACAAACTAGAAGGGAAAACATGTCTCAAAATGGCCCTGCAGCTTCCATCACTTCATTCTGATGAGATTCAGGGACTTACTGGCTAGAGCAGGAGTAGGCAAACTTTTGGGATTGCAGGCACATATGGCAATTTCAGAGACTGTTCCATGGGAGGCGTGGCAAAGGACAAGTAACCTGTCCCAAAGACTGAGTACGAGGCAGAGTGTGATCCTACACTAAGGGCCCAATCCTATGCAAGTTTAGACAGAAAAAAGGCCTACGCATGTGGCTTACGCTGGCCCAGCTTGTCTGAGCGTGGAAAGCTAAGCAGCGTCAAGCCTGGTTGTTACTTGGATGGGAGACCCCTCCTCTAGTTTCCTGCATTGAGCAGGGGGTTGGACTTGATAGCCTTGTAGGCTCCTTCCAACTCTTATGATCTATGAAATCTATGAAACTCCCAGCATGCTGGAAGTTGTAGGCCTTTTTTCTGTCTAAACTTGCATAGGAATATGCCTTCAGTAAGCCACAGTTTTCAGCACCAACAGAAACCTGTTTCACAGCCATCCCGGCTGCAAGTAAGAAAATATTCATTTTTTTTAAGTGCGAGGGGTGGGACTCATTGGCGGGTGCCATCCTGCCTACCCCTGGATTAGAGCCTCTGATCGTCTGTACTACGTGTGTGTCTGAAATGGTTTCGCACGTGTGTGTGAACTTGGTTGCTGACAGCTGAAAGTGAAAAGTTTTGTTGGATCTGATGCTCAAGACGTACATTCTGCCTGTAGGTGTATTGATGCTGGATGCCCTTTTACAAGTAACACAAGTAAATAGTTTGATGTTGTGGTCAGCAGGTGATGGATGTAAGAACACAGCTTGAGATTCATTCTCTTGGGGATCCATGCACATTTATTTATTTACATGCTTGTCAGGCACCTGCCCGCCCATAGTGCTAGATATAACGGACATAGATGCCTCTCACAGTTATGCAGAGTATCCGGCCTGACACAGGGATACACGGAATCAGCACTGTTCACGGGACCTTGGAAGCCCAGTATTTTGTGGTGCAATGGAGCTAGGGCTTGCTCAGCCCGGACACTTCTTGATTAGCAGGGACCCTGATGTCTTCTGCCACACCCCTCAAATTTCCCTGTTCCCTTGGAGCTGAGCTGCAGTTCTCACAATAGCTGGGCGGATACGAATTTTCCCAGCAACAATATATTATTCTCTGTTGTAATACAAAGTATTTTGGAGTGGCTTGGGGCTTGAGTAGGCAATTAAGATCCATTAGCTTTACTAAAGACTTGCTCCTGGTGGAGATGAAGCTGCTAGGATTGGCTTGTTGATATGGATCAACACAGCAGCCTGAATTTGTGGACTCTCCTTGAGGGCCTGGGCCATGGGGACTGGCATGATGAGCGCCTGCGCTTCAAAATATACCACTACGCCACTGCCAGTATTCTTATTTGGATTCTGGCCAGTGAGCCAGTTACTGGCAAGAATCACAGCAAGCACTGTGGGGCAATAAAGGGAGGGAAACAGAAGCACACCCTTACCGGAAGCAGTTGGACAGCTTTGGACAGGTGAACAGTAGTTTTGTTCACCTGTCTCCACCACCGACCTGTGGCCCATTAAGCCGACTGCGGACTGAGAAAAGCTTTTTCTAAACCAGGGGTAGGCAACGTCCAGGGGCTTGGGGGGCTGCATTGCCCTCCAACCCATTGCAGGCTGCTTGCACTCCAGTGACTCCATCCCACCAAAATTGCTGCCACTGCAGCCAAATTTGCCATGGTGGCAAAAAAAAAATGTTTTTTTTTTTTCCTTGCAGTTTTGCAAGGAAACAAGGCACAGGCTTCCACTTGTGTGATTCTGCTTCCAAACAAGATGTGTGCTCCCTGCATGTCTCCTTTCCTTGCAAAACTGCAGTGGGGGTGGGGTGTTTTGGGGTTTTTTTTGCCATAGCTTATGCAGCGGCAGCTCCCCCTGCAAAAAGAGCCATGGGGTGGGGGCGTGTTGCTCACCACTGTTCTAAAGGATCTGTTAGAAAGCAGACATCTCCATAATAATGAAATAGCACAGATGCAACAGATTCATGCTGTAGATTTTGGAAAGGAATAGCTAACCCATTTCCCCACCAAATGTGAACCAGGTGCTTCACCCTTTCAGCCATAAAGAATAGAGGGGTGTGCAGGAGGGATTTCAGGGTGAATTATCACCTCAGTTCCCTTTTACCTGATTTGCAGCGTCAGAAGGCAGGATGAGGTGTGCAACTCATTTTAACATTCCGCTTGAATAACTGCTGATCTGGTTCTTCAAAATGCAAAGGTAAGAGGAGAGCCATTGGGATGTGTATAAAAATGTGGAAGTTATTTCAAACAATCTGGTGTTCCAATAAGTCATTTATCTGCAGTTTGAAGATCAATGACTCCTGAAAAGCTTGGCAGAGCTGAATTGGTAAAAAAAAAAAAAAATTCTTATTAGAAGCAAGAGGGAAAATAGAAATTAGAGGCACAAAGTCATAGGAAGCTGCCTTCTACTGAGTCAGACCCTTGGTCCATCTAGCTCAGTATTGCCGACGACACTGATCGGGTTTGCACAATCACTGGGGGAAAGATGCCACAGTGGCTTCTTTTCCCTACCTCCATGTGTGCCGATCCGTGCACTGTGCATTTGGTCTAATTACCTTTACGGCGCGTGGTTTGCTGTGTCATCCGAACCCAGTGAGGTACGCAGTGGGGGGGGGGAGCTTCCAAACCACTCCAGAACCCTACAACAAGCCATGGGCTCTGGGGTGGTTTGGAAGCCACCCCTGCTGTGCACCCTGCTGGGTTCAGATGACAGGGTAATTAAGCAAGTCACACAGCACGTGACCCGCACAGGTGGGGAAAGGAAGCCACCCTGGCTTCTTTTCCACAGTGATCCTGTGAACCTGGCCACTGACTGGCAACAGCTCTCCAGGGTGGAGAGACAGGTGTTTTTCCAGCCCTACCTGGCGATGCTGGGGATCAATCCTGTGACCTTTTGCATGCAAAGCATGGACTCTACCACTGAGTATGGACTCTTATCACTCTACCATCCTTCCTCCAGAATATATGTTCAAAAGGAGCAGGCAACTTTTAACTTGCCCAGCTTTCTTCAAATCAATTGGAAATGTTGAGACTAGAGAAGACAAGCAGTTTCCTTACCCTCCAAGTCAACCTTATTTTTCATCTAGATCTGACCCTCTCTGGTGATTTATATAATACTCGCACATCTAAAGATGTGTATTATTGGGGAGACTGAAGACTTCAAGATACATAATTCATGCAAGAAGGTTGTGGTCATAAAAGCATTCAATTAAATTGTGAGGCATTTGGGAATATATGTTACGTGCCAGGAAGAAAGAAGAAAACCTAGAAGTTTAATGAAGCATTCTAACAGGGTGACTCACTGACTACTTACAATGGTGTAGGACTATGGAAGTCAATGGGACCATGTCCGCATAAGTGTTTAATGAATCAACCCTGAGGTTTTTTACTTTGTGAATAAGTATTAGTCATCTGAACTTTCCTTGATCAGCTTTGTTTACTTTTGTTTCTTTTTATCTTGGCGGAATGTGTATGAGGTTTGGGACACTGCACCGAGCATATTTTAGACCTGGTGTTTGCAGTCAGAATGGAAACAATTTGGGGAGAAATTAATTTTTGACATTGAATCCATAATTCTTCACATAAGTGGTGCTTAGAGATCCCTTGTGGGAGGGGTGGGGAAACCAAGATAAAGTTACAAGTCTCTGCTTCAACCATCTCTGTTATGGAATCTTTAATGGTGTTCCCAAATGTATCCTCAGTATACAATAATGCTCAATATAAATTAAAGCTGTCCAGAGATAGTAACATTCTGGAGCACACATAATTATTTGAATAAATTACCTACTGCCCTTCACTTTCTGCTAACAGCTTAGACAACAATGGTGCAGTTGTTTATGTAATTGCTAATTCCTTTTTTTTTCTAATGACACCTTTCTTCAAAGAAGTGTATGTTGATATATATATATATATATATATATATATTCCCCCACCCATTTCACCCTCACAACAATCCTGTGAGAGAGGTTAGACTGAGGAATGCTCTCTGCACATGCTCAAATATGCTGTGCTCAATACTTCTTTCCATGTTTCAAGACTACACCCTGGCACTGGAAACAAGATGAGGATTATGCTCTGATATATCCTGGCACAAATTAAGCATTGCATGGGGGCGGGGGGAGGAAAAGCCATGACTGTTGTGCCATTCTGCCTTCCCTCCTGTTTATGCTTACATGGTGTGAATGTTCTTTATGTGCACCTATAAGAACTTTGAAGCTAACAACTGGTGCCTGGGTTTTGCTTTTCTCCCCCCCTGCTCCCAATCCCTTTTCCTTTTGTGTTGTGTCTTTTAGATTGTAAACCTGGGGGCAGGGACTGTCTTATCTTTGTAAACTGCTTTGGGAGCCTTTTTTGGCTAAAAAGTGGGGTGAAAATGCTGTAAAATAATAATAATAATAATAATAATAATAATAATACCTACTACTACTACTACTACTACTACTACACCTTCCAAATGGCCCTCTTCTACTTTGGTAGAAGAGAAACTTAATTAGCTTGCAAGATCCTTAAAGGTCAGATAGGGACCAATCCTACCTTTACTCGGGCATAAAGCCCACTGAGCTCAATAGGACTTACTCCCAGATCAGGATTGCAGTCTTAAGCCTGAAAAAGGAAAACAAAAGGGAGTGGGGAGGATCCTGCAGGTTCTCTGAGTTTTCCTCGCAGGCCGGAAACGTGGAGAGGTAGGATGTGATTTCACAGCGGTTTTGTTCATTTGGTGATGTCGACAGCCATGATTTTAACATTCTAGGTAGGGTTAACTTTATATTGCCAGTAGCGATCGTGGCGGTATGTTTTTGTTTTTGCTAGTTTTTACTATCAGACAGACAGTGCTCAAAGAAGAAGTCGCGTCTGAAGTCGATTGGAACTTAGCTGTCAATGTCAGTTAAAGCGGATGGGGTTTCTTGGCATTCCAAAGACGTTCCAAAAACGAAAGCGAGATCCTTGGGGTGCGCTGTGAGTGACACCCCTCGATCCGCACTCTGTTAAGAGGGACGGCAAGGTGGTATTTGTGAGATTCTAAATATATCTTCCTCGCAGAGTTTACGGTCAGGAAACCTAGACACGGTCCTTGGAATACGGTACGCCTTTACAACATTATGATGGAGGAACCTATTACAGCAGTGTTGTCCAACCTTGGGTCCTCAGATGTTTTTGGCCTACAACTCCCAGCATGCCCCAGCCAGCTACGCTGGCTGGGGCATGCTGGGAGTTGTAGGCCAAAAACATCTGAGGACCCAAGGTTGGACAACACTGTATTACAGGAACTGACACACAAGGATTAGAGGTTCACAAACCAGCAGCAACGAAATAGTTTCGGTCGATCATGTGGCTCTCTCAGGCGGCCATCCGAGGCACACTCGCTAGATTTAATTTTGAGTAAACCTGCCCAGGATTGCGACGTTAAATCTGTAGTCCTGCGCACGACGACCTTGAATTCAATGGCATTTACTTCCGAGCAAACAGGACAGGATCGGGCTGCATGGCTGCAATCCAAGGCACACTTACTTGGAAGTAAGTCTCACCGACTTCTATGGGACATAATTTCTGAGTAACAGCCGCCCGGCTGCATCGGGCGAAACACTACTTTGGGAGTAAGTGGCGTGAAAGTGGTATATATTAATCTTGCAAGTGGTATATACTTCCGGGTAAACATTCCTGAGATTGGGCCGCACCAATTTTCCGAAGAGAAAAGAAACTCTGGGAGAGGGGAGAGAAAGCAGCGCGGTATCCCAGTCGCTCTCTCGAGCTCCAAAAGAGACCGAAAGAATTTGACTCGCTTTCTCCCATCCACCACTTGCACTTCCTTACTTTCCAGTGAGTGGGTTTCTTCTCTGTTTTTGTTGGTATTTTTCCTGAGACAAGGAAGATAATTGCCTGCTTCCTCAGCCACTCTATAATTTGATATCGAAACAGGAAAGAAAGAAAAAGGGGGGAAAAAATATATAGCATGAGTCCACACACCCCGAAAATTCGAAGTGGAAATACCGTCACATGCAGCGGGGCATTTCATCTGTAACTACCCGAGGCTTGGAGGCAAGCGATGGTTGGAAAAGAAAGAGGCATTCTCGAAGGATCCGGTCTCGCGACGCTATAAAAATACCGCAACACTCGTTTCTTTTCTCTCACTTTGTTGTTTTGTTTTGATCAAACACTCCCCAAACTTGCGTCACCTTTTGGACCAGAACCGCTGGCAAGATGGGCACGAACACCAGGAAAACCGTATAAAGCCCGCTATCATGCCACCTTTAGGGGGAGACCAGGAGGAGGCAAAAGCAAAACACGCAAGGCATTCTTCGTTTCCAGTCCGAGAAGTGAAGGAGCTTCATTGGAAAGATCTCTCTCCACAAATAAGTAGTTGTTGGATGTAAGCGAAGCCCCCACCCCCCGCCAGCGGCCAAGGCAGACTGAAGTCTCTCTCTGTTGCTTTGTGACCATGCCTTGGAAGTCGATGCCATTGATAGCGCTGGGAAACCCATGTGTGTTTTGGAGGAGGTGCAAAGCGGATTAATCTGGGCAGATTGGATCAGGCAGATTGAAATAATATGAGTGCATTGATAGCTCCAAGATGCAATTCCAGATTTAAACGACCGGATAGGTATCATCATCATCATCATCATCATCATCATCATCTTTTTTTAAGATTGAGGTTGCGAAGCTCAGTTCTTATCTGTGAATACGACTGAAACAAATCCCACCAAAACCAAAGGGCCTTTCCTTCCAAACCAGTCGGGGTGAGGTGGACGAGGTCCCTCCCGCTGGAACTGCAAAGGGAACAAAAACTTGCGGGAGGAAAGGTCCCAAATCGCTGAGATTTTAAGGAGCCTGGGAATTTACCGGGCCACAAACAAAAGAAAGCCAAAAAGGCTTCTGATGTGGGATCGAAACAATAGTACCAGATTGTCTTTCCCGGAAAGTCATTTGGAGGGGGAAGGTTAGTCCGTTGTGTAGAAAATACACTCTGCTCAATAGGAGTAGTTCAGGTGTTCCAGTATTGTGCTCTGGTTCCGAAAAGAAGTTCTAGAGCTAGTAGCAGCTTACTTTGCCGTACGTTTCAGGATGTTTTAGGGAACTTGTTATCTTAGTCTTCAAGGATAAAATGCTTAAAAAAAAAATATCAAAAGAAATCTGTGGGTTTTAAAGACCAGTGAGCTCTGCTATGGACCACCCAGCCTCCTCTCCTCTGCATTTTAATTTTCTATTTTTCGGAATTTCGGAACTTGCCTGTTAGATTTAATAAAAGGTCAGGAGAACCTTTCTCCTTCTCGTATTTCATTTCTTTTCCAGCTCGTCGAAAGCAAAGTCCAACGAGAGCCCAGGCAGCGAGCAGGCGCGGACTTCTGGATGGAGCATATAAAGACTGGGGTTTAGCCTCCCAATCTACCCCAGATTTGGGGGGGAGGGGTGCTGCGGCAAGTAATTCCCCGTTTATAAAATAGCAATATAAAGCGTGTGTTTTGCTCTCATTCGCCTCGCGGAAGTCAGGTGAGTCTGGAGCTCCGTTGCCATCAAAATAGACTTCCAGGAGGGCGGGAGGTATTAAAACGAAGGACAGCTGGAAACCACGGGAGCTGCAAGTGCCAGTGGGGAAGACTAGGCTCCATTGAAACAATTGCAAGCTGCAGGTAAACTACAAATAAAGCGAGGAATGGATAAAGCGAGGAATGAATGGAGGGTGGCCGGTTGCCGGCCAGAGGGGCGATTAATAAATGTAAATAAATAAATAAATAAATAAATAAAATTCCCAGAGGGAATGGAATGGATCGCAGGGATCGTAGACTTGAAACAGATAAAAATGCCACAGAGAGAGAGGAAGGCGGGGGGAGTTTTATAAAAGCCAACAAGACTTCCAGTAAGCGTGCTTCGGCCAGGGTGCCAAAATATAGCTAATAGACCTGCCCTACGGTTCGGTCTGTCAACAGCTGGTTGCAAATATTCCACTGTGAGTTCATGGAAGAGTTCGCTGAGATCGCTTTTCAAACTTGGACTTTTTCGGGGTCTGCTGCACATCTCAAGCAGCCCTAGGAATTAACACTGGAAAGAAGGAGGCTGCGAATAACTGCCAAAGACACTGGCGGCGCAAGCTACTCGGAAATAAGTCGCAGCTGAGTGAAACGGGCTTACTCCCTAGTAAGTGCGCATAGGACTGCGCTGTCGCCCTGTTAACTCTCTTCCCTGCTCCAGCTGGGAAGGGGCGCCGTGTCTTTCTAAGGAAAGCGGGAGTGGGGCGCGCATTGAAAACACACAACCCGGAACAGGCTTCCAGCGCAGGAATAACCCTGTTTAGAAACACAAAGGTGCGATCCTTTTTGATGCAGTGAGACAGAAGTTACCGGCGCAAGTCGGCTTTGCTACAACACACACTCCTTTGTTGGGGGGGGGGGGGGTTTGTCACATACGCACGCCGAGTTCATTCCGAGGCACAGCCTTCGACCGCTTTCCTCAATAAAATTCCCATTCCGTCTATTTCCTGTGATTTAATGCGGAGCAAGGATCAGCCCAAAGACGAAGGCGAATTAGATCGCACGCCTTTCACGAACACGCACGCCTTGGAGCAGGCAGGCGGCTTAAAAGAGCGTTTGCACTAATAATCCGCTCGAAGTCCTGTCCTTTATACAGATGCACGGACTTTTCGCAGAGTTAAAGAGGAAATCCTTCCCACACCGCGATATCCTCCCCCCTAGCGCCCCCCCCCCAGTTTTTTTAGTAGTCCTGCTAAAAGTCGACAGTATAGGCAACCGTGTCCATTTGAAAACAAACGAACAATCCAAAGGCCAGCAGTGACGCACTACTTTGCAAAGGACCAGTTTCAAGGTCACAAAGTAATGAGCAAGCTTTCTACTACTTTTACATCATTCTTCCTCAGGCTGGATCTGAACAGAAGTGGGGAAGAGTTCTGTGAAACTCGAAAGCCGGCACTTTCCCCACGCTACTTTGTGACTTTCCGTTGATCCTGATAAGGTATCCTGCTACAGCTGCCGTTTAGATTCATCCTCCATGGACCAGGGTCCTACATTTTCCTCTGCTTTGGAGAATACCAAATTTAACCATCCAGCATGGGCACCTTAGAATTGGAAGAGTACTTTCTACCACCTAATGATGGGGTTTTGCCTAAGGGGTGTACGCCATCCTCCAAGTATTACTCCCCAATTTGGCCTCCACTAATACTGTACCATGCCTCATCTAAAACGAAGCTCCAAGTTTGCGGCTATAATGGCGCTCGTTTTTCTCTGCGCCTGCTTTCGGCTTTACAGAGAGACCTGCGTGTTCCATTTCGTGCTAAAGAAAGATCCGAATAACTCGCTGGCTTCTTGTACATTTTCCAGGGGTGATCAGCCATTGTCCCAAAATGCCTTGGTGTGCAACCTTGGCATCTGTTGTACTGGACACAAAGCAACTTAATTAGTCCGCAAGAAGCTTCCGGGATCACCTTCCTAAGGGCGCCATCGTATGCCTGTTTAGGCAGAAAAAGAATCCTACAACCCCCCAGCAGGCCATGCGCCCAAAACCTGTGAACATGTCGCAAGGCGAGACCTTTACCAGCAACTGCTTTTTCTCCTGTGTCACCCACTTTTTAGTCCAATTATATTATCCAGTTGCGAGAAAGAGCTCTGTGAAACTCGAAAGCTAGTTCACTACTACAGATGCTACTAATAAAGATATTATATCACTGCTGTGGTTCAGGTTTATTTTTTAACCTTAAGCAAGCTCAGAAACGTCTTGCTTATTAAACTCCATGCTTCCACCTGTTCTGCTCAGGTCGACCTCCATCTAAAACCATCACCAATTCTGCTTAGAAGTCTCTGCCTGTCTCTTAACTCGCAGGAGGCAATCGCATCTTTGTTTTCCAGCCTTTTTTTTCCTTCCAAGTTACACATATTCCGTGTCGCTGTGCTCCATAACAGGACTGCCCCCAAAGTGCTTGGATTCAAACCGAATTCAGTCACGATTTTAATCAATGGAATTCATATTAGTAGACGCCGCCAAGCAATATTTCACTTCTCGGCACAGGTGTCCTCCACTGGGATACAAGTTTCATTGAAATCTACAGGATGCACGTCCTAATTCGAGAAGTACTGGTTTCCGAGTAAACCTTTATCTTAAGCGTGCTTCTTAGGAAGTGAGTTTCACAGGGCTCAACGGGACTTGCTTTCGAGGACCAGGCCACTGGTCCACGGAAAGGAGATCCATGCAGCATGGGAAGCCTTCCCCATGTAAAATGGCCTTAAGCCAAGTACTTCGATTTACCTCGTTAGCCTGTCACCCTGCGCACACTTGCCTGGGAATCTGCCCCATTAAACTCAGTGGAAACATGCATAATCGGACTGCAATTCGTTTGAATGGTGCTCCAAATAGAACGAGCTCGCTAGCAACTAACAATCATGCAATAGCAACTACCAAGGCACGACAGTACTGGAGGTCCCGATTCCAGACACGAGTATTTTGGTTTTCACAAAGGGAACTTAAGGCTTCCAGTGTAAAGACAAAAAATGAATAGCACATTGCGGGGGGGGGGGGGGAGGCAGTATCCAACATTAGTCCTACTTAGAACAGACCCCTTGAAATGTTTGGGACTTATTAGTCATGACTGACTTAAGTCCCATTCATTTCAATAGGACTACTCTAAGTACAACTCAATAATTCCCAGAGGTTTGCACACAACCACCCCCCCCAAAAAACAATAAACCCTTGGGGGGGCACAAAAAACAGACCAATGAGGACTGAGGACACAGTGGCCACGGAATGCTGGAAAGGCGAGGATAAAAAATGGGAAGGAGGAATGGAGTGGCTAGCATTCTCAACAGCAGCACTTTGCGCTGCAACACGTTGTTGCAGGGCCCACTTGTTATTTATACACATCCACTCATCTAATCAACGGTCTGGCATTAAAGGTGCAATCCTATGCATGTTTAGACAGAAATAATTCCTACAATTCCCAGCATTCCCCAGCCAGGCAGGGATGCTGGGAGTTGTAGGACTTATTTCTGTCTAAACATGCAGGGGGCGGGGATTGCACTCTTTAGGCTAAGAAGAAGAGCCAGAGTGGTGTAGTGGTTAGAGTGCTGGGCTAGGGCTAAGCAGATCCAGGTTCAAACCCCTCCTCAACCATGACATTCACTGAGTGACCTTGGACAGGTCACTATCTCTCAGCAGAACCTACCTCAAAGGAGTAGGTAGCCCTATTAGTCTCCTGCAAAAACAACAAAGGGTCTTGTGGCACCTTAAGGACTGACACATCTATTCCAGTATGAGCAGTATAAATGTAATCCTTAAAATATTTTTTTTTTTTAAAAAAAAAACAAACTTGTTTAGGATCAGGCTGGAAGTGAAAATAATGCAGCTATGGCCAATCTCATGTTTCGGAATGGGGCCTTATGGTTACACGGCTGCTGTGCTAGAAATCTGGACTTCCTTCAGAAGTGGAATCATCCACATGTCCCCTCAAGCTATTTCTTGGGTGTCAGCTGCTGAGGACAAGCCCACATGGGGTGGCCATGGCTCACCTCCAACCCTGCCCTGCTTGTAGCTTCTGAAGACAAGCATTTCACACAACCCTCCTGTTCAACAGACAGTTGCCTTTGCCCAGCAAAGCTGAGCTGACCCCGCCCCGGGCAACTCAAGCAAGGATATACATCAAGAATATACTATATGCTTCAGAAGTGGCACATTAATGACTCGATTTGCAGATGCTCTGAACTGTCTCCAGGTATTAGAACACCACAGGCGGGTCCTTGGAAAGAAGCCCCACACAGTCCCAGTAGGGCCTTCGCCAGTCTGATGCCCTCCAGAGATGTTGGATTACCACTCCCACCATCCCCAGACAGCATACCGTAGTCCAGCACATCTGGACGGCACCAGATTGAGCTCAGCTCCAAATGTCACTTGAACATAAACAGTGCATCTTTAAAAAAAGGAAAATGGCTAGCAATGCAACACCTGTACAAACTCAACATCAAGCACACTTCAGGACAATAGATTTCAATGGGAAAGAGTTAGGCGGATGCTTAATTTCCCCCCCACTGAAGGCCAAGGGACTTAGAAATCTTTTAACTCTGGATCTGGTTCATGATGTGGAAATCAATGGTTCTACTTGTTGGGACTTGAAAAAGATACTAGGAGAGGGTATATTGTGGAGTAATATCCTTCCTATCTCACGTTAGTGAGATCAGCAGAGTACAGTCCCTTTCCAGCTTAAAAGAAGCTTAGATTTGGCTAGTGTTAGCCAGTTAGCATTTGGTCATCCAGGATGCTTTAAGGCAGACTGGATTTCCCTGGTTTTGCCCCCTTTTCTCTCCCTCAGAACAATAATCAGAGACACAGTCTTGTAAAAGTTAAAAGTAACATTTACTCACTCAGATTATGCAGTTTCATTCAGGCAGGCTTAAAAGCGTTTCTTACAGTTGGTTACAAGTTCATTTGGAAATACTTGGGGTCTGAACTTGTGGAGTTCAGACCAGTAACTCTGGCTACATGCTGCTACAAGGACGTGGAGACAACAACCTGGTGGTGCCACGCTCACTAGAGTCTGAACAGAAAGAGGAAGAAGCTGGGATCAACGCCCACTTCCTGTTCAGGCTCTGCTAATTATTCAATGAGTACCTTCTAGGGAATCCCCCCTAGAAGGTATCAGTGATCTTAACCATTTCACCCAACTACCTGGTGAAACATGAGCCATAGGTTTTGACTGCAATTTAATTATCCAACACTACTGTTTAACAAAAGTTTACAAAACACACCAAAAAAACCAAAACCCGACTAAAGGGTAGCGTTGTTAGCTCCCTTTCCCCTTAATATAAGAGTGCCTTCCCCAACATGTTGTCCTCCAGATGTGATGGACTACAATGCCCAGCATCCCCCAAGCCTGTGGTCCTACTGGAAAACTAAAATGGTAACCACTCCTCCTTTGGAGGGCCTCCAGCTGTACACTTGACCCCTTGCTCATGCTGGCTGGACGATGATGGGGGTTGTAGTCCGGCACATCTGGAGGGCATCAGGGTGGGGAAAGCTGATATGAGAGTATGCCAGCCTTAGTGTGGCACAGAAGTCTGCAGCAGAGACATGTCTGCCCCTTGAAAGTGTGCATAACTGTCCTGTTAAAGAAAAGACCAATCACAGACATGGCTGGTGAGGTATTTTGTTTCTCTATATTTAGTCAAGCTTAGGGCTAGGGCTACTTGGCTTGCTACCATTTAGAAGGTCAAAACCCACATGATGCTGCTTTCTAGCTGGGAAGCTCAAGCTGCAGAAACAAAAACAGGCATGAGCAATAACGACTCATCTCTTCAACAGGCAAATTATTAAGAAGATGCACACAAGGACCCAATGTATGGTTCCATTCAGCATTGTGCTGGACTGCAAAGTTCCCACTAATTCAGGGAGCACAGAAAAGCAGCAATAAACTGATGTGGGGGAGGGGAAACATATATGGCTAAACAAGAAACAGTCTTATGGCACCTAAGGTTAAGGCTTAAAGTCTTAAACAGCTTGGTTGTGTGGCAAAAGCTATGGTGGACTAGAAGCCATTTCATCAGAAGCTTATACCACTATAAATCTGTGGGTCCCTAGCCTAAGGACTCACAAGACTTGTGCAGCACAATCCACTGTAAGTATACTTGGTAGTAGGTTCCTTTGGGCAGCATCCAGTGTCAGTCCAATGTAGAATAGACCCACTGAAATGAATGAAACTTAAGTCGCATTCATTTCAATAGATCTACTCTACATAAGACTAACGTTGGATACTACCCACGGTGTTTAATGGTATTTTTACTTCTACATAGGTGCACATAGAATTTAAATATTGTAAGACTCCTTGAGTGTTTTTCCCCCCTGAGAAAGGCATAACAATAATAATAGCCTTATGCTTCAATGCTATATACACACTTCAATCCGTACCTGGGAATAAGTCCTATTGAACTCAATGGGATTTACTACTCAGTAGACATGCATGGACTTGTGCTGTAACAGTACAATCCTATACATGTCTACTCAGAAGTAAGACCCATTGAGTAAATCCGTGACACTTACTTCCAGGTAAGTGCATATAGAATTGCAACCTCAGAGCCCAATTCTATAGCATGTTTAGACAGAATGGCTGGCTGGGGCATGCTGGAAGTTGTAGGGCTTTTATCTGTCTAAACATGCATAGGACTGAGCCCTTAGTTGCTGTTTTCTGCAACGTGCTAATTCGGCAATCCCTCTGGAGGTTGTTACCATTTAAGCCTGGTAAGGTTGCACTAAATGCTGACTTCGGTAACTGTGTGTTCTACAGAGCCCGAGAACAAATCTCTTCTCTTTTAAGAGCTGTTGTGTGTTTTTTTAAAGTCTTGTTATCAATCGGAATAAAAGGCTTTTTACTTCGCTTGTTTCCCCCTCCCCTTGCCTACTGAGTAAAGGTACGCCAAAGAAAGTGCAAGCGGAAAGATAGTCGCTGACAGTGACCAACATTTGATATTTCAGGACCTCCCAGATCGAGACGGACTCTGCTTTGCGCGTCACTGCTGGGAGGAACGCGCGCCCGGGAAAAGGCGCAATTGCCAGGGCAAGATCTGACGAAGTTGCCCGCGCGGGTTTCCGTTTCAGGCAGGACGGAACTAGCCCAGGTCCGCTCGAACGCTTTGCCTGTCTGTCACAAACTTTACGGACAGCTCTGACGACTTCCAGTCTCGCCCCCCCCCCCCTCGGAAAAAGCACCCGCCTCACTCCAAATAAAGCCCGTCGCGTTCTACTCCTGTGGAATCGAAGGGAACCTCCCCCACGGCGCACTGGCCCCATGGATTCTCGTGGGACTTGAAGGTGTCTGGGTTGGAACCATTTACTTGGATTGCAGCGGAGCATTTCTAATTGCAGGTGCAATCTTAAACGCGCTTACTTGGGAGTCGGTCCCATTTAACTCAATGGGACTTACTTTCCATTGAACATGTAGAAGGTGACCCGTTCTTAAGACTGCAATCATCTTTATAATAACAGTAATAATTTTTTAAAAAACAAATCAAATGCTACTATTGCTCAGTGGTCACTTTTAACACTCCAGTCCGCAATGCACCCAGGTCAAGGGAACCTGGGTGCATTAGTTTCTATTATTTCAGTGGGAGAGTTTTTAAAATAAGGGATGGACTCCCACACCGAGGTCAACCGCATGTAAGGCTATATATAGTCTTATGCTAGGATCTACTTCCGAGGTCAATCCACACAGTGCTGAAGCTTGGCTAGATCTTGCCTAATGTGTTTAGGAGGGGGAAATGCCAAAAACATTAACACAGTGAGCTATTTTAGATCATGTTTTCTTCTCCTTCTGTAACTTCTCCGCAGTCTCAAGCCGCCCAGCCCCTCCATGTAGTTGCAGTTTAATACCCTCGCAGTCCGAGTCAGGAAGGCAAAAATCCATTGCACGCTTACCCGAGAGTAAGGTCCGTTAAGTATACCAGGGCTTACTTCCGAGTAGACACGCTGCATAGGATTGCTGCTGTTAATTGATCATTACCTTGGACTACTAGATGGTCTGAGAAAACGAACGCATTGCATTACTCAGGCCGATCTCGTTCATAAAATACTTTATTGAAATAAAATCAATATCTTCATGTTAATAAAAACCGATTGCAAAATGCGTCTGTCGAATAAATTTGGGGGAGCCCCGCATTGTAGACAGCAAAAGAACGACAAAAGCCATCTTCTGTCCTGCTGGGCCAAACAAAAAACCCTCAGCCTTCTCAATCCACGCCCACCCAGAGAGAAGAGCGGGCTACGTTTGACTTAAGTATGTACACAGAGCAGGGGCGGGGCAGCTCCAACGCACAGTAAATACAACGGAATCAACTGGGAATAATAGTCCACTAACCATTTTGCCACCCATCTTCATCTTCCACTTTGCATCTTCTCAAAAACAAAAGCGGTCGCGCGACCCTCGTACCGTTTCACGCCTACTCCTCTTTACACACACAAATACAATCCACGTGGTGGAAATCAAGAGAGGGCCTCAGCGAGGTCTAGTCGGTTGGCGAGGCGCGCACACCCCCGGAGGTGGGTCCTAATGGCTGGAGGTCCCAACAGCGCGCGCGTGAATGTGAGGTGGCTTATTCTGAAGGATTCTTATTTCCTCGCGAATTCAGCCTCTAGTCTAGCAATGGAAAAGGCACTTCGATCAAAGCGGCCTGTGCAAGTCTCCGCGTTCAACGGCACTCCCGCGAGGCCTCGGGCCTGTGTGGCGCTCTGTTATTCCTCCTGGCTGACTTGACAGGGGGAACCGAGGCTTTCCGCTTGTTTCTCGGCCTCCTTCGCTCGCTCTTGCTCTGTCAGCTGTTCGCTGGTAGGAATGGAGTTTTTCTTGGGGCGACCTTTGGGCTTGGTGGGAGATTCAAGCCCTCCGCCTTGCAGAACCTGCAAAAAGCCAAAGGCCTGAACGTTCAGGAAAATGCAAGCAGGGCAAACGAATTTACCTAGCTGGAAAAACTACAGGCGTACAGAAAACCCACTAAAATTATTTTTTTAAAAAAGAAAGAGAAAAAAAAAGCTCACAATGACTATCAAGAAAACATGGGTTCTTTCTCAAAATTTCAACACCGAACCTACGGTGGTGGCCAATGAAAATACCTTGCAGTTGTTCAGGCTCTCCACCTTGTGCTACTTAGTGAGCCAACTAGGCCTGCTATATACGTGTGTGTATCCTTCCTGGCATCGCTCCTGTGCTTTCAACATGACAGGCAGAAATCCAACAGGTAACCACTTCCCAGCAATGTGTCTCCATTTGGAGGAAAGCTTCACCTGTTGAATTCTTACCTTTCATGCTGCTAGTTAGTGGCACTTAAGTCTTGTCAGAAAGAGGGTGGAGGGGTAGTCCTACTGCCAACTTTTTACCCAGGGAGCAAGGGCCTTGGGTGGCAGCTATCCTGCAAGGGAGTGAAGTTGGAACCTGTATAAGTCAGGAAAACAATTGCTCCCCTAATTAGAAAGATCAATGCTGACTGTTTTGTAGGAGGACATCTGTTAATAGGTGTTACCCCTGGTCCCGTTTGTACTCATAGTTATTAAAATAGTTTAGAAGTTCCACTTCACCCATAGGTACACAGTGATAAAAGCACTTTTCCCTTCTATAATCACCAGCCTGCTTGCAACCCATTAAGCTGGCTAATGGTGCAATACTATACAGGATTGCACCTTAATGCATATACAGGTCACTCCAAAGTAAGTCCCACTGTGTTCAATGGGGTTTACTCCCAGGTAAGGGGCTATTTGTTGGCAGCCTCAAGGATGTAAAAAGGGCCAGCCTGTCTTTGTTAAATCATCTTGGTCAGATGCTGGACACAGGGGTAAGGAAGAGATCCTGACTTCATAAAAGAGAATTGCAGAGCAATCCTATACATGCCTACTTAGAACTAAGTCCCAGTTAAGCGGGTATAGAATTGCAGCCGTAATAGAACAATCAGAACTGCCAATCCACCCATAGTCGATGCGTAGTCACGTTATGTTCCTAAACACTTACTTGGAAGGAATTCTCATTAGTGTCCAGGAGTCTGGCATTGAAGCACTTTCCTGAAATGGAGTCTACATAGCTGCATTTAGGCATATTCTTGCCTCTCCTACTATTCCTCTAGGTCAGGGCTCTCCAGCCTTGGGTCCCCAGATGTTGCTGGCCTACAGCTCCCAGCATACCCAGCCAGCATGGCCAATGGCAAGGGATTCTGGGAGCTGTAGTCCAGCAACATCTTGGGACCCAAGGTTGGAGAGCCCGGCTAGTGTCTCCCCAACTTATTTAGTGTTACTTTGTAAAGCTCAATACACATTTGGTGGAATCATCATCATCTGATCGTCGTTAACATGTAATAATCATGAGTGCGTGTCAGGTCCCACTCATTTCAATGAAGTTTACTTCCATGTATGCATGAATTTTAGAGTTGTGGCAAGTAAACTATCACATTACTTTCAAGTAAATGTGGTTACGATCAACATATAAGGGACTGACTTTAAGGAACCAAAATAAACATTACATCATCTCATTAAAGTTAACAAGTCCTATTTAAGGAAGATTATAGCCTCTCCCTCTCCTGAATGCCCCAGGAAAATCATTGCATTGTTTTGGAAAATTCAATTTCACATCCCCTGAATCAAGTGGAACACTTTGAAGGCATTAGTGTAAACAAGCCCACCAATCAACATCCCGTTAAAATGCCACATTTAAGGCTGCCATTAATTAATGGATGTGAAGAAAGCCCAAGGGCTGGATCCAGGCTAGTTACACAGCTTTAGTCCAACTGAAATCAAAGAGACTTAGGTCAGGTATAACTAACTTGTCCCATTGATTTCAATGGGATGAAAGTATGACTAATTTACAGTACAACCCTATCTCAGAAGGTGGTGGCAAGGAGTGGATTTGCACAATTATGCTTGGTGCACCAGCTGCAACTATCCTGAGTCAGTCTGACTTGGTAACAGCTATGCATGCCTTGGTTACATCAAGCTTAGACTACTACAGTGTGCTCTACATGGGGCTGCCCTTGAAGAGGAATTGTACTTCTGCTAGTGCAAAGCGCACCAGCTAGCCTGGTAACCAGTGCATGGTATCCACACCATATTAAACCTGTCCTGAAAGACCTGCACTGCTTGCCAATTGCTTTTCCATGTTCAATTCAACGTGTTGGTTTTAACTTTTGAAACACTAAGGGAACAATCCTATTCAAGTTTAGACGGGGGGGGGGGGGAGTCCTACAATGGCTTAGCACTTGGCTATCTAAGGGACTGCCTGTCTCTTTATGAACCTGTCTGGCTCTTAAGATCTCTTGAGGGCCCTGTTGCCTGTAGAGGTCCATTGGTCTGGCACCCTGAAAGCGCTTTTTCCTGCGTCTCTCCCAAACTGAATGTGTCCCCTCAAGAGCTATGATTTGCCCCCATGCTCTTGGCTTTTAGAAAGGGTGTGAAGATACATCTTTTTAATTTAGCCTTTTAAATTAGGTAGTTAATGTTCTGTTTTCACTGTTTTAATGCTCTTGGTGTTGTTGTTGTTTTTATTGTTTTCAGGTTTTATTGTTTTAAATAGTTGTGTGCTGCCTTGATGGCTTTTTAGCAAATAAGGCAGTATATAAATGTAAATAGATAAATACTACTTCCAGGTAAGTGTGATAAGCTTGTGTGTGTATAAGGTCTTAGACTGGATCCAACTCTCAAAGTTCAGGGTGTGTCCCTTTAAGAATCTCCTCTCTCTAGAGCAGGGCTCTCCAACCTTGGGTCCCCAGATGTTGCTAGCCTACAGCTCCCAGCATACCCAGCCAGCGTGGCTAATGGCAAGGGATTCTGGGAGCTGTAGTCCAGCAACATCTGGGGACCCAAGGTTGAAGAGCCCTGCTCTAGAAACTAACTTCCGTGCGTCAGGGAAACCGCCTGGGCACTTAAGTCTTTGCCCAAATCCACAGGATGACAGGTGGAGTGGCTTTCTCGACAATGGATTAATCCAGTGTTTCTCAACCTTGGGTCCCCAGATGTTTTTGGCCTACAACTCCCAGCATGCCCCAGCCAGCTGGGGCATGCTGGGAGTTGTAGGCCAAAAACATCTGGGGACCCAAGGTTGAGAAACACTGGATTAAACACACACGAGTAAAAAAAAAAAAAAAAAAAAGTCTCCCTGACCTCAGTGGAGGGTCACATTTGAAGCCCGTGCCCAGCCCAGCCCAGCCCAGCCCAGCCCCCCCCCCCAACTTGGTGCCCTCCCAGCGTTTTGGACTACAATCCCTAATCATGGGGCGGGTGGCAATTGTACACCATCAGCTGGATGTTCATGAGATGAGCTGATACCATCCGACTTTTTCCTGCGGTTGCCTATGTAAATATGGGGTGGCAGAAAAATAACATATATGTTAAAACCCACCAAGTATACTTACTATTTTCTTCCATTTCATTCGCCTATTTTGGTACCACGTTTTCACCTGCAATTGACTCAGGCCCAGGGACTCCGCCAGGTCTATCCTGCAAGGAAGAGAAGGCTCGCTTTGGTCTTTCTCTCCCCCCCCCCCCCATCTCGTCTGAGCTTCCGGCTAGATGCCTTCCCGCCCTCCGCCTTCCTTTCTAAAAATGGTTACTTCCTCTTATTCTCGCAGCCCAGCATCCTGCCCGCAAAATTTATTTATTTATTTGTGAATCGCCCATCTGACCAAACATCCGGCCACTCTGAGCGATGTACAGTCCTATGGGTGGTATCTAATACTAGTCCTACTTAGAACAGACCCCTTGGCTCACGCTGGCTCAGCTTGTCTGAGTGTGGAAAGCTAAGCAGGGTCAAGCCTGGTTGTTACTTGGATGGGAGACCCCCTCCTCTAGTTTCCTGCATTGAGCAGGGGGTTGGACTCGATAGCCTTGTAGGCTCCTTCCAACTCTATTTATGAAATCTATTAAATGAATGAGACGTCTTAGTCATGACAAACTCAAGTCCCATCCCCTTCAATGGTCTACGCTAAGTAGGACTAACACTGTCTGGATACACAACCCAAATGAATTTTAGTTCTCAGTTATCCTGTTCGTGAAAACCCCGCATGGCGTTTCTCTAAAGCTGGGGAAACAAGAAGTATCTTGCCCTTTCGCTTAGTAGTGAGGTTCCTGCTGGCTGAGTACTTGTGTTGCTGTTGTTTAAAAGGAGGGAGGGACGGTGCTCCGGAATTCCACACTGGTATGCCTGCCTGGAGATTCCCGAAAGGAAACACGACACTAAAAACACTTGCGCCTGATTTCACGGGAGACGTGCCGTTTTGCTGAAGGGATGGATCCCCACAGAAATGGGGAAGCTGTGCCCGATTCCCAGTTTGGATTCTCGCGGTGGGGAACAAGGGATCGGCAAGGCTCCGTGGCTTGCCCCGGCAGGGCCGCCCGAGGCACAGCGGCAAAGGGCGACACTCCCCACACACCACCACCCCCGCCCCCAAGTCCAGGCGCATCGTACCCAAAGCCAGCCAAAACCCCTCAAGCACCTTTCTGGGCAGTAAAATATATATATATAATAGAGTAAGGGTGCAATCTTATGCCTGTTTAGACAGGGGGAAAAGCCCTACAACTCCCAGCATGCCCCTGCCAGCCATGCTGCCCTAAAAAACCTGTTAACATTCTGCAAAGGGGGACCTCCCCATACCCTTTACCAGCAACTGCTTTTTCTCGTCGTCTACTATTCTCTCCACCCCCTCCATGCTGGCTGGGGCATGCTGGGAGCAGTAGGACTTTTTTCTGTCTGAACACGCATAGGATTGCGCCCTAAGAATTCAAGGGAACTTACTCCCAGGTAAGTGTGTGTAGAGGTTTGCAGTCCAAGGGCGCAATCCTAAGCATGTTTAGAGAGAGAGAGAGAAAAAGTCCTACAACTCCCAGCATGCCCCAGCCAGGGATGCCGGGAGTTGTAGGACTTCTTTTTCTGCCCAAACGTGCATAGGATCGTGCCCTAACTCACGAAGGCGGCTGCTGCCTCCCTCTGCCTTCCGGTAGACCCGGCCCGCTTGCCCAGAGCCAATCGTGGCCAGGGGACAGTCTGGCGGCCAGCCCTGCTGAACTCTGGGGGCTTTGAGCGCAGAGCAGCTAAGAAGTCAAGCAAGGGAGGATTTCCGGGGCTGCCATTTCCGAGCGCTGGCCCGTGGGCAGGAAGATGACCGCCCCTCCGCCTCGGCCGGCCCCGGGGATCAGCATGGAACCGGGGGGTGCGCGCTCTCCTGCTGGGACTGCGAAGCCGACCCCTCTCCCGGGTCTTCTATGGGTCCCCCCCCCACCGCCCAGCGGGAGGGCCCACCTGTCGGGCGTGGAGAGGTATTTCTGCTTCTCGAAGCGCTTCTCCAGGCCCATCAGCTGCAGCTCGGTGAAGACGGTGCGGCTCCGACGGCCTTTCTTGGCTTTGCTGCCCGCCTCGATGCCTCCCGGCTCCAGCTTCCCGCGGAGGTGCAGCTCGAGCGGCAGGTGAGGCGGGCCCGAGCCGCCTTGGAGACCGGAGCCGGCCGCCAGCAGCGCCGAGCTCAAGCCCGAGCAGCCCAGCGGCGCCAGCGGGAACTTGAAGACGGCCGCCTGCTCGGCCTTCAGCACCGCTGCGGGGAGAAAAAGACACACACAGAGAGTGACGGTGACTGTCCGAAGGGCCGAACTTGGGATCCCACCGCCCCGCCGACCGGCCTCCGGGGCTTCCCCCCCTCATCTGCCCGACGTCCGAAGCAAGGCAGATAAAATCAGAAAGATCGCTCCGGGTAAAAGATCGTGCCGGGAAGGAAGCTGCTGACGTGGGCACGCTTGGCCCTGCTCGGACCGCGAGAAGTCGCTCTCTGGGGGGGATCCCGCAAAAGGCGTCGGGCGGCACCTCAAAGACGAGCGAATGGATTGTGGCCTGCGCTGTTTGTTTGTTTGTTTGTTTGTTTTTTGGCCGCTTTCCCGCAAAGTGGTGCCCCAAAGTGGCTCACAACAACATCACAAACGAACGGCAGCAAATTATATCCGTTCTCCTAGCATCGCCATCCGCTTTTCACACAGTTAATCATGAGTAACATGTTAGTCGTGACTAGCCCACATTTCATTCATTTCAATGGGCCTACTCTACATAGGACTATCAACTACCCAAGAAATCTGCTGACCTTTTTTTAAGGTGCCCCCTCCCCAGGCTCCATAGCTGGTAAACAAGCGTACACCTCGTAGTTTTGGCTTCTATCCCAATAGGCCAGTGTTTCTCAACCTTGGGTCCCCAGATGTTTTTGGCCTACAACTCCCAGCATGCCCCAGCCAGCTATGCTGGCTGGGGCATGCTGGGAGTTGTAGGCCAAAAACATCTGGGGACCCAAGGTTGAGAAACACTGCAATAGGCCAAGTGCCCGATCCTATGCATTGTTTTTTTTGGGGGGGGGGGGTCCTACAACTCCCAGCATTCCCCAGTCCAGCTGGCTGAGTTATGCTGGCAGTTGTAGGACTCCCCCTGCCCCCCGCCTAAACATGCATAGGATTGCACCTTAATATACTTATTCATTTGTGTCCTGCCCTTTCTCTCAGGATGACATCATACATGGCGTGTGGTGCCCCCCCCCCATTTATCTTTATTACTTGGATGGGAGACCCCTCCTCTAGTTTCCTGCATTGAGCAGGGGGTTGGACTCGATGGCCTTGTTAGGCCCCTTCCAACTCTATGATCTATGAAATCTATGAAATCTCCGAGGAAGCGCATGGCTGCGCTGGGATTTGAACCTGGGACTCTCAGGTCGTAAGGTTGTGCTCCTACTCACACTTCACTGCAAAGAAGCCTCCCCGAACGAAGCTGTCTGTGCAATACTCAGTTGGCTAGCTAGCAAGGTGCCAGAAGGTGGCAGAGGTCTCCCCTAACAAAGCTGACGCTAGAATCCGAAGCGTATTTTACTTGGCGATGAATCTCACTTAAAGAGATGGGTCTTACTTCCGAGTAATCGTGCGGTGCGATCCTGTGCACGTTTACTCGGAAATCAGACTCGCTTGGACTTGTTCCCAAATCAGCGGGCGAAGGAAAGGTGGCTGCACTTGGGAGTAAGTGCCATTGAACTCTATAGGGTTTACTTCTGAGTAAACGTGCCTGGAATTGCTCGGCTGGAGGGCCCTCTAAAGGAGGCGAGAAGAGAAAGCTGCAGTTACTTATGGAAACAGGCTGCGGCCTCCTGATTTGGGGGGGGGGGAGATTCCTTTCCTACATGCCTCATCAACCTTCCTGCTGATATTAAAAACAACAACTAAAGCGCAGTCCTATGGATGTCTACTCAGAAGTAAGTCCTATTGAGTTCAATTGGATTTACTCCCAGAAAAGTGTGTCTATAGGATTGCAGTCTTTAAGGATTTAAGCTGTGATCCTAAATACTCCTTGGGAAGCCACTTCCAAGGAAATCAACGTCCTGTTGACTTCAAGGGAATGGGGGTGGCATCTCAGTCGTAAACAAATTAAGGCGAATCTTCCACTGATTATCACGAATGTAAATTGGACCCTTCCTGTGCGGTAAATAAGCACCCGATGACGTCTGTACTGTAGAATTTAGGTCCTGTCCTAAGTTACTGACACTGTGGAGCTTACTCCGAAATTAGGTTTGCTTTGGGGTGTTTTGGGCGGGAGTATCTCTCTAAGTCTTTAAGACAGTGACCAAAATTGGCTATTTAAAAGTACTACTGTTTTATTAAGTTACTCCCAGCGTTCACGTTTTATATTTTGTCCTGAAGCGACAGACCAAATTTCCCACGTTTGGAAAGTAAATCAGTACATAAATCATTTTAAATGCCCCTTTACTGCTACTAAAATAGTTGCAAAATAAAATATTTTTGAATCATATAAGCAATCTGTTTAGAATTTTTAAAAGTACATTAAAATCTTGGAAACACACTAGGTTGCTTCCAGATTTAGTCATACTTAGAACCATGACTAACGTGAGTCCCACTGATTTTAATGGGCTTACTCTAAGTATAAGTAAATCTGGGACTAACCCACTATGACAATTAGACAAAAAATAAGCTCCTTCAATTTCACCGGAAAGGAAATTTAGGGAACGGGTATTAACTTATTTCCATTCAAGACTCTATGTACAAACTGTAGAAATTGCCATGGTTCAAAAACTATTGTAATGTTTGTGGAAATCTGTTACTGCGGAAGCATTAACACATTTTCGCAGAGAATGCACAATAAATATAAGAGAATATATGGCGTACTGCTCCGATTTTGGAAAGCCTTTCTTTGCTGCTTGTGAACTTGTTTTTGAAATGGAGTTTAACTTTCAGCCCGATTTCGTAGGCGTATCCAGAGTGCAATGGAGCTGTAATGTAATATTTGGATTAATTGAATAATAAATTAGTTTATGTGTAGCTTCTCGGATGTAGCAGGGTGTGTGAACCCAGCTCCTAAGGGAATGGGAGCAGTGTACATCCCGCCCCCAATAAAACATTGAAAATTGATTTAGACTTACTTCTGAGTAGACATGATAGGAATGGGCTGTAAATATGTAAACTCCATTATTCCGGTAAACGACATTTGATAGTTTTGGGCCAACCATTGCTTGATCTTAAAACATCATAACAAAAACAACAACAAGCAAGGACAGGAACCAGTCAAAATTAGCAATGCAAAACTCCACTGATTGGAGAGAATTCTATGCATAAATCCCCTCCGTTAATAACCATGGGACTTGGAGAGCATCCAGTCCAAACTCTTTCCCCTATATCTGTCTGAGAAGCATCTTTCTAAGCAAGTTTACTCAGAAGCAAGCCCCACTGAGTTCAATAGGAGGATCGCAGACTCATATGATAACCGCGAGTCTGAAAACTGTTGAGGAATCCTCACATGCTTCATCCAGGTAGGAAGCAAAATTTGCCTATTAATCTTGCAGAGGAAACGCTAGAAGAAAACGCAACTATACAATTACACAGGCTTGCAAGTAATAAGTTCATCTGGACACTACAGAATGTTTGTGCGGGGAGGGAGAAGGTGATGGAAGCACCCGATAGCCAAGACCTACTTGCTAAAAAAAAAAAAAAAAAAAGTGAATTAAAACGCGAAATGCTTATTATTTCAAGTCTTTTCCTCTGGCCAGACAGACGGTAAAGAAATCTCCGGCGAGTGCTATGAATAAGGGTTTTTTTCCCGCTCCCCCCCCCCCTTCTAGCTCCAGTTTAGGAATATAAAATTTTGAATCCTGGTTCCAATCCTTATTGATTTCCTTGTCCACGCAAATATCGTTCCTAAAACGCACTTTGTTTCACACACACAAACGAACGTCCAGGAGGAACTTTCGTCGCAGCTGAAACATAGAAATAGGCCGGCCCAATTTATTTCCGTGGCGCTTCCTTCCGAGTATTCGGGGGGGGGGGGTGCTGTTCAGCCAAAGTAAACCAGCGCGGAACCCTGTTTAGATGGGGATGGAAGGGCGAGTCGAGATCCCGTTGGTGGAACCAGTGGCAAAATCCCCGTTCGAATGGATCGATCTGGGATGCGCGCGCCCCGCACGAATTTCCTGCACGGATCGCCGGAGAGAGCAAGAATCTGAGCGTCTCCATCTGGAATAGCCATGCAGAGCCTCTGTTCCATGCCTCTTCCCGACGGCACCTTCGCCTTGGCCAAACAGAATCCGTTCCATTTCTTGTCGCCAGCCTGGAGCAGGTAGTTGGTGCTAGGAGAGAGGCCGATGGGATGAAGGGCCCTGACGGCCAAAGGACTAGAGAAGGCGATCAAATCGAGCTTCCTTGGTTCTTCTTGCCTGCCGTCGCTTGCCGGCCAGACGTCCGGAAGAGCTCTGGGAAAGGGCCTTTTCCGGACTTGAAGAGGCACCTCCAAAACGCACGGTCCGTCCCCGCCAGCGCAAATCTACGGGTCTCCCTGGGAGCTTCTTCGCGCCACAGGGCGCTGCGCGCATCGAAGGCACGGCCGTGGGATGAGATGTTGTTTACCCCAGGCTGGCTGGCGTCTCCAGCATCGGCAACGCCACACCAAACCAGAAGCCACCGGAGCGACCTGCTGCTCTTATGGGATCGTCGAAAAAGCTCTCGCGTGCAGTCGACACGCAGACAGAAAGGCCGAGGCGCGTCCTCCGGGAGCCGGACTGGGGGATCAGGACTCTACCCTTGACATGCCGTCCACACACAGACTATTAGGCCCGAATGATTCTTTCGAAGGCCAATATTTTCAGAGTGGTGTGTCCAATTTATTATTTGTTTAATCCGGCATAGGGCAGTGGTGTAAACCTCTGGCCATGATGTTGCTTTCCAGTCAACGATCTTTTGAAAGCTCTTTGTTTCACACACACACCCCTCGCCCTTCAAACGAACGTCCCTGGGTTTAATCTGCTTTACGTGCCCCGCGGGTCGACCTCGAAATATTTGGGGGCAAAAAAAAATCCCACCAATGGCAACGGGGAGGGTGCGTGGGGAGAAACTGCCCCGGCTATCCTACCCCCGTGTCAATTCCGGATTCAAAACAAAACCGAGGCTAGAACAAACGAAGGTCCATGTAAACGATTTTGACAGAGATGCGGGTTTGTTTGCCCCTCCAACCTTTTGTTAGAAATCTTCAGTGTAAACCGAAGGCAGAGTTCGCTCTCTCGCTCGCTCTGCCCCCCCCCCCCCGCCGTCTGACGGGCTTGAGAGCTTGGCTCCGTTTAGGCCTCAGACCCACAAGCCCGACACGCTCCCCACCGCCCCCAAGGCAGGAAGGCGCGCGCATGGAGCCAAAATGGGGCTTCCAAGCAGACGGCAAACTGAAGGCGAGATCTTTTCTCGCACCTCGGGGGGGACGGGACGACGGACACTGCCCCTGGAGGAGGGCGGATTTTCCCCTCTCGCTGGGGCGCCATTTCAAGCGTCAGAAGTGATGGGGTGGGGGGAGGGAGGCAGAGCAGAGCAGAGCAGAGCAGATTTCGGAAAGTTGGGGGGAAAGGGTTCAAGGCAAGGTCCCCCGCCCTGCTCTGGGCTTCTTGCGCGATGCCAGGGCGCCAAAGGGCCGGGAAGTGTGAAGCATTTGATGGGGCTCCTTTTTTTTTTTTTCCTTTTCCTTTTTTAAAACCACATCGAAACCAGAGATACAGATGCTTTCTGACCTGAACACAGGGGCCCGAAGCGGCCTTCTCAGCCCTTTGGCCGTTTCGCCCCCCCCCCCGCCGCCCAACCCGCCAATTCGCTGCCACACTCCGGGAGCCTTTTCTTCCTTGCAGGGCTCCGCCAGGAGCTAGTTGACCCTGAAGGTTCACCAGTATTGCCAGTACTGGAAAGCGCGAAGACGGGAGTTAAGGCAGGCAAAGGGGGAGTGCGACTTTTTTAAACAAACAAACAAAACAAAACAAACCAACAACTCAGTCCCCCAAAACTGGTCTCTCGGGAGGAAGCGGCCCAAGAGGCAAGACGTGAGAACGCCCCAGTTAGCGAGGGGCAAACGCCGGAGGGACCCGCTGCCCCTCCCGCTCTTGATTGAGGTGCAGGCCTCGGATCTTTTGGTCCAAGGCGATGCCAGCGTTTCTTCCCTTGTCTATGGAGGCGGGGAATCTCCCCCCCCGCCCCCGCCGCCGCCGCAGGGCCCGTCAAATTAGAGAACTGGTCCCGTCGCCTGCATTGGATTTGCCTGGGCTCCCATTCAACTCTACAGCCCCGCATGAAGCCAGAGTACGATTTGCCCGGGGCGGCCCGATCCTGTGCAAGTTTAGCCGGGGAGTAAGCCTTACTCACGAGTTCAGCGAGACCTTCCCCCACCTCCGGGCCGCATAGGACCTTCGCAGCCCTGAAGCCCATTTGGTTTCTTTGATGCCGAAGCGAGAGCAACCGTGGGGCTGAGGGGGCGTCTGATTAAATGGCCTGTGGGTCGGGCTATGCCTTGCACACGTAACCCACTGAATACCGCCACCCCCACCGCACCCCGTAATCCTGAAATCATTTATTCTGGCAGATCCGCCTTGCTCTGCATGGGACGACCCCCAAATTATATCAAGGCTATGGCGGTATTCACTCTTCCCCGAGGCCTCATCTTCCCTGGCGTAAGGTTCTTTTCCGATGTAAAAGATAGCGCGAGTACTAGCAGTTTAATCCTAGTCAGGTTTGCTAAATTGTAAACCACATTCAGTTGAGAAAGGGGATTGCTCCCTGCTAAACGGATCCAGGATTGCAGCTTTTTTTTGCCGATCTCACGGCTGCAGACTTAAGTAAGGAAGTCTTGGCCCTAAGGAAATCCCATCGAGAGGATTTCCTTGTCAGTGAACGAACGGCTCGGTGTGCCACCGGCCCGTCCACCCGCACAGCTAAACTCTGGCGTCGCAGCCCTACGCGACTTTCCCGGGAAGCGAGCGAGTCCCTCCATTTCAACAGAGCTGGCTTCTGGTGGACCTTAGGATCGCAGCCAAAGCCAAGCAGAAGCCTTTCTATTGAGACTGATGCGCGTCTTGAGAGGCTCTGTTTGTCCTATCGAAAAAGGAGGGCCTTCTTCCTCCCTTCTTCAGGGCTCCTGGAAGCATCGGAGGCGGAGGGCCTGATTGCCGAGCACCGTCAGGGCACACTTGACGGCGGGGAAGTGACCCGGACATGCAACCCGTTTGCACGATGCGACAAATGGCCAAGAGGGAGACCCAGTCCCGCGGGAGGCCGGTGGAGCTGCCGCGCCGTCGATTTCAGGGACATACAAGTGGTCAGAAAGAGAGAAAGACATTTGGCCCTGGGGGATTGCGGTCGGACGGAAGGAAGTTCTGCTCTCAGCAGCTCTTCGCAAGCAGACCAAAAATAGTACATAAAGAAAACATTTTTAAAAATAATAAAGGATTTGTTTCCGCTGGAGCTCCCACACACACACACACACACACACACACCTCCTCTTCCCGTTCAAGGGAGGGAATCGGGGCTGCCCACCCCACCCCACCCCGGCCAACTACTCCAATAGAAGAGGCTTGCGGGACAGACTCGAGCGCCCCCCCCCGCCCGCCCCGGAACCCCGGCGACGGTCCAGGCGAGGGCAGCCTTCTGGGAAAGACGTACCTAAGGGGTTGTGGTAGGGCCGCGCCGAGAGCAGCGCCTTCACGCCGAACTTGAGCAGCTCCCCGGCCGGTGCCGAGCTCTTGGCGTCCGGGTGATCCGTCAGGATCTCCTCGATCATAAAGCTCCGGTAGCGATGCGAGCGGTGGTCGGCGAAGGGGTCGGCGGGGAAGTAGTGGGCGGCGGCGGCGGCGGCGGCGCCCAGGTCCAGGGGGTGCTGCATCGTTCCCGGCGGCCCGAGGGACGCCTCCAGTACCCTCCACCCGGCCCCGCTCCGCTCGGCTGCCCGAACCTCAGCGCAGTTTCCCGTCCGGCGCTTCGGCCAGGACACTCGGAGGCCTCGGCGAGGCCGGGGCCATCGTCGCGGCCTCTGGGCGCCGATCCCTCCCGGAGGTGCAGGCGGCGCCGGGTGGATCTCCGCCGGCCGGCCGGCCGACCGCCACTCTCCTCGCCAGCCGCTGAAGCTCTCCCCGCGGAGTGACGCCAGGCGGCAGCGGAGCCTTGCAACCCCCCGGCTGCTCGAAGGGGCGGCTTCAGAGGAGCCCGGCGTCGTCGTCGTCGTCTTCTTCTTCTTCTTCTTTCTCCGCCCCAGTGCCGCTCCAGACAACAGCCTATTATAGGGCGGACGCTGGCCTGAGCACGGGGGGCTCGGGGTGCCGGCGGGGAGGGAGGGAGGGAGGGAGGGAGGGTCGCTGCGTGGGGCGGTCGGGGGCGGAGTACCTGGGAACGGGCGCTTGATCCGGCGCCAACGCAAGCCAATTAGCCTCCGCGCTGGCCGGCTTGAGAAAGAGACAGCACCCCCCCCCTCACGCACGCGCGCGCGCGCGCACACGGCACGCCATCCCCGAAAAAGGCACATCTGCCCTACATCGGGGCCAGCCTGGAGCCAAACCGAAGGGGGGGGGGAAGCTATCAGCTGACATCCACCCTCCTATTCTGGGAGGGAGGGAGACCGGAGAGGTACATGGTTCGGCAGCCTGCTCCAAAGGAAGCCCGGGCCCGGCTCCCAGGCTTCCGCCGCCTCCTCCTCCTCCTCCTCCCCTTAATCTGAAGTCAGAGCAACGCAGGGGGCACCAGAAAGACAGACACATTTATTCTGGCAGAAGCTCTCGTCTCGCGGACTCTGGTCCCCTTGGGCAGACGATGCGAGCACCCATTTCTGAAGGGCAATCGGTCCCCGGCCTCAGCTAGTCCGGTGCAGTAAAGCGGGAGGAGGGAGTGGACACTCTGCCATGTTTTCTTCCTTTCGGTTGCATCCCATGGGCCGTATCCAGTGTGAGTCTAACTTAAGTCCCATTCGTTTCAATGGGTCTACTGGATGGTGCTGTTGCACTCCTGACTGTGGGCTTCCCATTGGGGTAGCCGGTTGGCCCCTGTGGGAACAGAATGCTGGACGAAATCGACCGTAGGTCTGATCAAGTATGGCTCTTCTTAATCTGCTCTTGTCTTAACCTTCCTTCCTTTCAGAACGTAGCGACGGAATCTTCCTCACCACCAGCTGCCCGTTTCGCCCCCGAGGGTCAAACCCTCTATCCATACCTTTATCCGAAACCAGCGAGCGGGCCTTCCTACCTGCATTTCCAGTGTGCACGCGCGCGCACACAGAGGCTTTGGATAAATTACCTCTGATGAGCGAGAATGGGATGCAGTTGATCCAAAATAAAATGTAGCTGAATGCTTGGAGTTATTTCTTTATTTTCTTTAAAACACTTCTATCCCCGTCTTTCCATCGAGACCCGGCCCGCCCGCAAGATAGATAAGTCTCATTTGAACCAAACGCAACGGAAGACGTTTGGGTTTGGGAGGCGGGTTGTAATTTCTTCTACTTGCTTCTATGCCTTGGATGATAATTAAGACAACGGTCATCCAAGATAAGGGAATTTGGGGGAGATTACCTCCCAAAGGAGGGAGAAAACAAGAGCCTTTTGCGGTGTCTCTGATTTTAAAAACAAAGCCAGTGTAAGGCACAGCCCTGGCATTCAAATTACGGGACTCAGAAATAATACTTTAGGCCGACCCCACCCCCGCTGCCCGTGTAAACAGGGTTTTTACAGAGCCTCAATATACGACGCTGGAAGCGTGATCAGCAGAATGCAGCTTCCACGCATTCAAGGCTACCTTGTGCCTTAACAAATAAGTATCCCGTAATAATGGGTTGTTGGATTATTTAAGAGACTCAGGCTGCAGTCCTATGCACATCTACCTAGAGTAAGCCCTATGGAGCTCAGTGGGGCTAACCATTGTGTAAACTGTGTATATGGGCTTGCACTGTCAGTTTTGCAAAGCAAAATTAAACAGTTAAAGTCACAACGGAATTCAACGGGGGAGAAGCAAGAAGCAGATGCCTGAAAACCTCTCCTGTTGCAATCCAGGGAATTTAAGGCTGCAGCCCTCTGCACTCTTGGGAGTACCCGCCAATGAATTAATCAGGCCTCACCCATGTATAGAATCCGAGCAGGATCAACAAATGTTTACTTTAATTTAATGAGATCCTGCAAAATAAACGTCTGTGTGTATCTTCAGGGCAGCATACAAAGATATATATATATATATTTATATATAGATAGATAGATAGATACACACACACACACACACACACACACATATATATATATATATACTAAAACCTGTGTGTGTATGAGATACACACACACACACACACACACACACACTTAAAAAAATCATTGTACACCGCCCTGAGAGTTTTTACTGAAAGGCAGAGTAAACTTCTTAAAACGAATGAATAAATAAATAAGAAACGAACCACTCAGTTCCTGGCGCTGCCAACACTTTTTGAGCCAGGCATTTAAAGCCCTCGGTGGTCCCTGAACTTTCACAGCGGTTCGCTACTTTGGGGGAAATTATAGCCAGACAGAAGTCTAACTACTGTGATTCTGGCTAGAGAGGGGTCCAGTTTAACAGTAGGTTCGTATATGTCCCACCCCACCCCACCTCAAGCACGCACGCCTTTCTTTTGTAATAGAAGATTTGAGAACAAGTTTTTAAAGAAAAAAAAATGGACCACTTAGGGCACGATCCATCAATTAACGGCTTTACAGTACAATCCTGTGCATGTCTACTCAGAAATAATTTATTTATTTATTTATTTTATTTATCAACATTTATACCCCGCCTTTTTTCCTGCAAGGAACTCAAGGCGGCTTACATAATCCTCCTCCTCCTCCTCTCCACGTTATCCTCACAACAACCCTGTGAGGTAGGTTAGGCTGAGAGTCAGTGACTGGCCCAAAGTCACCCAGTGAGTTTCATGGCCGAGCGGGGACTAGAACCCGGATCTCCCGAGTCCCAGTCCAACACTCTCACCACTACGCCACACAGAATTAAATTGGTCTTACTGCCAGAGCAGTGGTCTGTAATCATGTACTGGCTTTCCTAGGATTCAATGGGGCTTACTTCATAGACATGTACAGGATTGCACGGTTAAAGTTCTATTGGTTTTAACAAGGGATGTCAGCAAGTACTTAAGGCCGCTCTGATATAACAGTGCACTTACTTGGGAGACAGCGCCCTTGGGACTTCCTTCTGAAACACCATGCAGTGATGGATACCACAGCATTTCCCCCATTAACATTTTAAAAGTGGCTAATTTTGGTCGGATCATGCCCTTAATTTACAGCTGGAACTGTTCCTTTCCGTATTAATATTTCTTCCCCATTTTAGGGGAGGGGCTTATTTTGTTTCCACTGTACTGTAAATTGGAACTGAAACAAACATCGACCAATTAGCAATACCTATTTTTATTATTACATTCCTATCCCGCCTTTTTTCCTCTTGCAAGGAACCCACGGGGCTCATATGGTTCTCTTCCTCTCCATTTTATCCTCAAAACAAGCCTGTGAGGAAGGTTAGGGTGAGAGTCAGTGACTGGCCCAGAGTCACCCAGTGAGTTTCATGGCCCAAGTGGGGACTAGAACTCGAATCTCGCGAGCCCCAGTCTCATCACTAACTACGAAACGAGGTAACTAATGAGGTATCATCGCCCTGATTCAAAGTGGCACTCCAGGTTGCTGCAAACCCCAAGACACCATAAAGTGACACGCTTGGAGTGGCGACCAAAGGGTCGTAAGACGCCAGGGATGATGGACGTGCCCCAAGCTTGGGAAGGGAAGGGAAGGGAGTCCAGGACATTGCATTTATATCCCGCTCGAAGGGTGAAAGTCCTGGGAAACTCGTGCCCTCCGGGAAAGTCGTGGGAAACGCGTGACTTGGAGCCGGTTCACACGCGAGTGCTCAGCACTGGGTGCCTGCGAGTCTGCGACTTCGACAGTCGGCTTAATGCTTAAGGGCGCAATCCTATGACATGTAGACAGAGGAAGAAAGAAGTTGTAGGACTTCTTTTGTTTAAAGATGTGCAGGATCGTACCCTTAACGTCTCAGTGGATGGGCCGTCCCAGATGCCACCCCGCAGGCAGGCAGAACTTCCTTGCCGCAACGAACACGGCGGTTTCAGTCACTCAGGCAGGGCAGAGAGTCTTCAGCCACGTGGGAAGACGTCCCGGGTTCTGTTGGGAGGGCAGCAAAGGCATAATCGGACAAACGAACCTGCTTGACTCCGGGCTTCCAAGAACAGGATATGGACCTGGAATTTCTCCGGCGCAGGCCTCGTCGTCCCGCGCTTCCATTTTCTTTCGTCCTCTTTTCTTTTGAGGCGGGTTACACAATGACGCTTTAAACTGGGGGTGAGTTAACCTCTTTAACAGAATGCTCCGTGGCCCTCACATTCGGGGTGATTTAAAGTATGCGTTTATATATATATATATTTGTTTTGCTCTTGTGGGTGTTCATCTTTTCAATGCCGGGTTCAAAAGTTGAAGCGGAGGCTCGAATCAACCGACCTCCGGATTAATGGATGCGGAGTTCGAAGGTGTCCGGTGGTTTATGCGGAGTAGTAGATGTGCGACTGCAAGCGCCGGCTTGGACCCTGGGAGTCTGTGCAAATCTCTTTTCGAATAACAAATGTTTCCCAGCACACTATGGACTGGGCAGAGAGAACACAGAAGGATTGCATGTTCTATCCTTATATCTACCACTGTTATGGTCATCTTGCACTAGAAGGCTATAATCCTCCAGCTATTTGGTTACTCCCGGCAACCGTCAGAGCAAGTCAGTGGCTAATTTATACCTTAAGAAAATGCCATCCAACTATTGGTCTGACCTCCCCAGCGTTGGACTGGACGAGCTAGACCAGAAGGAAAGAAAAGGCTTTATATAGATAGATGGAATCACGTTGGACACAGATGAAAATTGTCCATACCTTCAGATGTTCTCACTGTGGCTGCAAGCAACTGTGCCTTCCCCTCTTTCCTCATGTACAAATCGCCTCGTGTAGCCTGCATTTGAAGGGACTCCTCTTAACCATTTACACTCCTGTAGCGATTCATATAGTCTTACTGAAGGGAATGGCGCCTTGGAGCCGCGGTTCGTAAACTACTACGGTCCACAACCTTCATATTTTGGCCCCGATCCCCTGACTGAAATAGGACTACTTTGGAGGAAATGGGGGAATGGGTTGCACCAGACAGCCGCGCACCTGGGCGTCCCTTCCAGAGTTGGAAGGGGCCTATAAGACCATCGAGTCCAACCCCCTGCTCAATGCAGGAATCCAAGATCGCTTCCTAAATATACTGTCCGGAAGTCGAATCCATCGAAACAGCCGGAGTCCGCGTGAATCACGCTGGAAAGTTACCATTTGGTAAATGGTCATGATTCACTCCTTACTTCCAAGGAAATGTGTTCAGAAGAAGTAAGTGACGTGTCAGATGTGGGCCGAAGGTGACTGTATTTGCCTGAAATGGATCTTGGGCTCCTCAAGAGTCGAATCTGGGGGTGGGCTAAGAGCTCTGCGTGTGTGTGGAGCAGTGTTTCTCAACCTTGGGTCCCAGATGTTTTTGGCCTACAACTCCCAGCATGCCCCAGCCAGCTATGCTGGCTGGGGCATGCTGGGAGTTGTAGGCCAAAAACATCTGGGGACCCAAGGTTGAGAAACACTGGTGTGGAGGGAGAACTCCCGCCTGAATCTTCTAAAAATAAAGTGTGCTTCTTGCTTCATAACTATGTCCCACCCCACCGCATGCGAATGTAATCGCCCGCTGGGCTAAAACTGGAGCGATTAATCGACTACGATTCCTTTTACACACTATGCAACAAAGTGCTGATAGACGGGCGAAGCAGCCAGGAGGTGTTTAAGCGGTCATACGCCCAGTGGAGGACACGCCCTGGCTCCTCCGCCATTCTTTTTGGAATCTCGTCCTGGAGCAGCGAACCCGGTTCCTTAGTTTCTGTGAAGGAGCCGCCACGGTGACCAGAGCGATCCGCCAGTGGCCCACAGAGCCCTGTCCCTAAGTTAAGCAGATGTCCTGCAATTCAAAGAGAAAGAGGTTCATCTTGATCTCGGTGGGATTTAAGGGAGGGCCAGCCAATGAGCTGGGTTCGGCTTGCCTGTGCATCCCACATCTCACCAGTATTAACCCAGAGGACACGAGAAAGACAGAAGAGACGACATTGTGCGGCGGGCGCGCCTCGCTTTAGATTTTAGCTTTGCCCCGCTGCCCTTCCTTCCTCGTGTATGAACAGAACGGGAAACAGCGGGTCGTACCTATACGAATTAGTGGCAAGCAAGGCACTGCAACCCAATTTAGTAGCCGAGTCAGATCCTGAGACCACACATTCTCCATCTCGTTTAATAATCTACTGAACCGTTTTCAAATACACCGCTGAGAACAATGACATTCTTTGATTCCCACCCACCGGCTCCAAGAAATCCACAAGACAGCGTATTATTAATAGGAGATTTATACGCAGGGATTTAGGGCGAGATTTATGCCCTCGGGAGTCACAAGCTACAGGCAGAGAGCTTGCGTTTGTTTTTGGGTTTTTTTTTTACAGAAGAGATAAGCGACAGCAGACCCGCCACAGGTTTTCTCTGGCAAATACTCCGAGGGAAAATCCTCTTTCTTAGTTACCTTATTCGAATCCTGCCCGGGCAAGCTCGCTAGCCCAGATCCGGATTCTAGCGGGGAAAGGGGCGGATGGGGGAGAATGGGATTATGAGTACATTAAATAACCCTTTTCTGCTAACAAGTTGTTTGGATGCAGTAAAAAGCTACGAGGACGAGGTGATCCACTTGATTGTAGAGTAAAAGGAGCGGGACTTGATAGATGTTGCAATCTATCTTCAGCCGGCTGCAAAGCATCCTTTAACGTTTAATTAGAAATGCAAACAATCTTGTTACCATTTAAAATGCTTGAGCGAAGTAGGAAACCCCATCAAAGTAAAGGTAGGTATCCAGTCGCTGCTTAATTGTTTTCCTTATCTTCCGACTACCTCTATGCTAATCTGTCACTCACAACAATAGAAAATGTTTTGAAAGCCCCGTTATCACCCAGTCACTTGCCAGAGCAAGGAAGGCCTGTCAATTACTGTGGCGTTCTGGCAGATGACGTCGTGGCTCCGGCAAAAGTCCTGGCACTGCGCTCCGCCGTTTCCCCTCCACTACGCCACTGTTTCCTGCATATAAAACATATCGGCACACCGTAAAGCACCCAAAGGGCAAACCATGACTTGCAAGAGATGCAGCTTCGCTTGGTTACCAGCGCCAGAGGAGAATGTGCCTAAAAAAACTCGAAACCAGTGAAGGGGAAAATCCACCGACGTCCATTTCTTACCCGTGTTTATTTATGGTTAGCGGGGCGGGGAGTATGCACATTTTCTTGGAAGTAAGGTGAACGGAACTCCATGCCACTTACTTCTTAGTAAAGGGGCTGCTATAAACTCTAGGATGAGCAACTGATCTTCAGATCTGATGATCAGGTGAAGCGGCAGAGATTCTAATAGTGCGATCCTCAGAAGCAAATTCCACTGAGTTCAAGTGACTTACCCCCAGGTAAGTGTGTTCTAGGGTTACTTGGAAAGCCTGTTTTAAAGTCGGAGTTCCACTGACTTCGATGGAAATTGCTACTTCTCAACTCATTATCCATGGTTAGGATCGCTACACCGAGGACCTGCCTGGCACGTGGCTTCATGAATCTCCAAAACCAAGGATCGAAGCACCCACGGCCCGGATGAATTGACTGAGAAGTTGAATCCCATTGGTTGCCATGACAGTTACTTTCAAAGCCACAAACAGCAGGAGAATAGTAAGCAACAGCGTCAACTCCAAGGAAATCCAGTTCTTTTTTGTTTTTGATTTGTTAGTCTGAAACGGGAAACAAACACCCACACAAATTATCTACTACTTGTTTCTTTGTTTGCTGTGGACAGAAACATGAACGAGATACGTCAGCGTAGGATGGTGGTCATTAACGATGATTTGCTTTAAAAAACAACAACAACAACAACAATCGAATAGTCCAAAGCACCAGTTTGCGTTCATGGATGACTCTTTTCACTGCAAAGATTTAATTTCCCCGTATAGCAGGCGTGGGGAACTGGTGGTCTTCCCGCCAGTCCCAGCCAGCATAGCCAGCGGGGGAGGGATGCTGGTAGTTGCAGTCCAAAAACATCTGGAGGGCCAAAAGTTGCCCCCCCCCTTGAAAAAAAGAGAGAAACTGGCAGGTTTTCTTTAGGGAGGGAGCAGAGCAACCAGTGCCAAAGAAAGCCTTTGCGGACGGTGTGCCCTGGGACCGAAGAGGGCGTCGTGTCAGTGTCACATTTCCACCCGAAATTGCAATCTTCTGTGTGCCCACTAAACAGAGAGAGAGCCCCATTGAACTCAATGGGCTTACTTCTAGGTAAGCCAGTTTAGGACTGCACGCGGGTCTTCTCGAGTAGGGAGAGAGGATCTTATGCTAGGTAGACATCCAAGCAAGGGCATCTTTCAAGGAAGAACGAAGAAGCCGAGGAGGAGGAGGAGAAGCAGCAGCAGGTGATAGTCATTAAATGAGTAGAAGTCAGGTGGGACTCCACGATCTTCTCTGCTGCTCTGAGGGAGAATCACACAGACACAATGAAATGCGGGAGAGGTGAGAGGGCAAAGGGGATAGCCACCACCACCTCGGGAAAAGGCTCCTGGGAGCGGAAAATTGTTGGGGGGCACTGCTGGGCGCTTAGAACCAAGCATGCCTCTGAACAAACCTCTAGGAAGCCAGGTGAAGTTGAACTTGTAGGAGGAGAAGTCCGCAGGTGCTCTAATTCCGCTTGTGAACAGGTGCCAGGTGAAACCAGCCCCATCTCTTCAGCCAGGGCCTTTGCAAAAACTGGAGGATGTATTCGCCTTGGGCAAGCTCTAGTGCAGTGTTCTCCAAGTCCTGTGGCTTACCGTGGAAAGCTAAGCAGGGGCAAGCCTGGTTCTTACTTGGATGGGAGACCCCTCCTCTAGTTTCCTGCATTGAGCAGCGGGTTGGACTCGATGGCCTTGTAGGCCCCTTCCAACTCTATCAGATCTATGAAATCTATGGACCTTGGGTCGCCAGATGTTTTTGGCCTACGGCTGGGGCATGCTGGGAGTTGTAGGCCAAAAACATCTGGGGACCCAAGGTTGGAGGACACTGTTCTAGTGGAAAAGAGGGATGCAAATTCAGAGTTGTATCCAATGTTAGTCTAACTTAAGTCCCGTTCATTTAAATGGGGGCTACTCTAAGTAGGACTAACATGAGACACAACCCTTAATAAATAGTGATCCATTTAAGACAATGTACTTACAAGGAAGTTCAATGGGAGTCTTGAAATCACCTGCGAATACTGAAAAGTAGTGATGTTAACTAATGTTGATGCACACACCAGTAATATGTGTTTATTATTAATCATCATTATCTTTAAATCTGTCACTCCTTTTAAAAGATGCTTTGAGAGCTTTTTAAGGTATGCTGGAATTGTTAATGCTGCGCTGGATTTTATTGATCTATTGTTTTTGTTGTTGTTGTTGTAGTAATATTGCTTTTTAATTGAACTGTACCATACCTAGAGAATTTATTTTATGAGGCTTGTAATAAATGCAATGAAAGAAAGATAAAAATGAATGAATGAATGAATGAAGGCTGTCCTATCCAGACTCACAAGGGAGTAAGTCCCATGGAATCAGCGGAGATGTATTTCCGGGTAAACATGCATAGGATCTGGCTGCATGTGTGCTCAGGACAGGAGTGGACAACTTGTAGCCCTCCATATGTTTTGACCTACAATTCCCATCTACCCTAGCCAAAATAGCCAATGCTGATGGATGATGGGAATTGTAGGAATATATCTCCAAAAAACATAACAAGATTTTAATATGAATACCAACATCTCACTCCAATGGAGACCAATAAATTAGCAGTCACACATACCCAACACAACATCAAATACATAGGGTGCATATCCCAAACGGGTTTCACCTATCCGGTGAGATATTTGGTATTCATGTTAAAGTCTTCACTATTTTCTTTCTTCGTCTTTAAAAAAAACCAACATATTTTTTTCCCTTTAACCTCTTTTGTTCTTGGGGTTTTGTAAGTCGTTTAGGACAGAATTGTTAGGTCGGTTGATGGGATTTGTGGCCATCCAGATGTTTTGGCGTACAAGTTGGCTACCCCAGCATAGTGCTAGGAATTGTAGGATCCCGCCCCCCCCCCCGTCTAAACATGCTGCATAGGATTGCGCCGTTAGGGTTTCAACTATTTGGTGCAGCCCAATCATATCCATATTACCCCGGAAGTAATGCCTCCTGTGCTCACTCCCAAGAAAGCATCTGTGTGTAGGACTAGAGCAGCCTTGCTCCGTAGTAGAGCCTTTTGGCTCTCCGCAAGAAGATGAATATTCTACCCGTTGTAGGATTATATCCCGCCTACATCACGAACATCCGATCATGTTTCCTCCTGAATCATTCCTGTATTTTGCATGGCATGGCTTTTGTTGCGACTGAAAAACAATTTAGCATCTCCTAGGAAAGAAGGCAAATCACTTGGGGGTATAAAGAAAAGAAAACAGGGAAGAAACAACCAATCTACAATCCTAGCTACACTTACTGGTCGGGAGCAAGCCCTACGGAACTCAGTGGGACTTCCTTCCGAGTAGGCGCGCATACAATCGAGCCGAGCAAGTTTTCCTCGCAGCACCACGCAGCGGACCGACCGATCTTCAACAAGGTGATTGGGTCAGAGGCAAGTGCCACCCAGTTCTATGAGACCCGCGGCCTTAGGCTGCAATCCTCCGCACGCTTACTTGGGAGTAAGCTTTATTGAACTCAGTGGGACTTCTGAGTTCAGGACTGGGCTGCGCACAGGGATTAATTCTTGGGTTTTAGAGCACCGTGCTTGGACCTCGGCGGCATTCCCTTCGATGAAGGAGCTGATTTCCACCGAAGGACTTTAGGAACAGTGAGGTAGCACACGGTCGCTATGGCCAAGGCAAAACCGGTTTCAGTCCAAGTCCTTCCGCCTCGCCGGCTAAAGTAAAATTGAAATTTGCGGAAATGTACTGCAAAGCCGGTGGTTGATAGTAAGAGAAGGCATTTTTCTTTCCTTAAATAAATAAATAAATACATACATAAAAATCGAAACATCACTCGATTCACCCTCTACCTCCATTCCACTCATTCTGAGGTACTGGGAGTGGAGACTTAATCAGAAGATGCAGAAGTTAACCGGGAGAGGTTTGATCTCCACGACGGGGAAACCGACACATCTTTAAGCGTTCTTCCTTTTAAGAAAATCTCTCCCGAATCCCTTCTTTCGCCATTCGCCACCTTTTTTTATTAGCTGCCCAAAGCAAAAGTTTAAATAAAATTCTACTTCTGTTTAAAAGACCCGACAACCCAGAAGGTTTTACAGCACTCCTCTTCTGAGCAAGGGTTTAAATACACACACACAGAGCGAGAGAGAGAGCGCGCGCGCGCAATTAATTTAAGGCTGCAATCCTATGCACACTTACCTGGGAGTAAGTCCCACTGAAAACAGTAGGACTTACTTCAGAGTAAACATACATAGGATTGCGGTGCACAAGACAGAATTCCTTCTCTTCTGCTACAGAGGCTATCCTGGGGGACGGGGTGTTAACGAATCCCTTCCAAAATAGTCTCCAGGAGTTTAACTTTCTCTTTCTCTCCCACGATGTCTGCCTTTAAACTAAAAACTCAGGAGGCAACGAAAAGTAATTTCTCGGGGGCCCCCACTATCCGGATCTGCTGGTTTCTTGCCAAGGACGTGGGTATGGTTTTCTCATTTTAAACGACGTAACGTTCTGCAGTTTTGTTTTGTTTTGTTTTGCCCTGAAAAGCACCAAGTGTACGGCTAGAAATGAATCCTGAGCGATTTCCAACAGAGGATCCGAGAGGGACTACTCTTTCCGCTCAAGCCTCTCGCGTTCCTGAGGCAGAGCACGGATCGGGCCTTTACTGAAGCCAGGGAGCCAAGGCGATTTCTTTCCGCCCTTGTCAATTTCACTCCAGCTGCAGTTGCCAATCCAGGCTCATTTTCTGCTGCTTGTTAACAACACACATTTTCCCCAAACAAGTTCAAGATTGCCCCACCTTTTTTCCTTCTTCTTCTTCTTTCTTGCTTTCTTTTTGCTTGATGAGGAGGCTGAGAGGGGAGGGGGGGGGACGCCTTCTCAAGATGACATCCGCCCTTTGGCTCGCCCCAAACTGCTTCCCAATGACAGTCAGGGCCTGATGAAAATGGCCCATTTGGAACAAAAGGTAGCAATTTGCAGCCTTCCTGAAAATCCTTTGCAGATGGAAGGCAGCCTCACCCTCGCCTCGAGTGGCGCACGCTTAAAATCTCGGGCGCTCCTCGCCAGGACCTGAGGAGGCTGCCAGCAGCCGCAGCGAGCTTCCTAGGAAGGAAGCTCCATTAAGAGCCCTGGAAATTGCTGCCGACTCGAGTGACGTGCTCTGGATCGGGGCGCGGGACCTCACGGGCGGGGGAAGCTCGGTTGAGTCTTTATAGGGGTAATCTCTTGATGAGCCTGCTCCACCATTCCCGAACCTATTAATGATGGGAACCTGGGTGAACTCGTGTCAGTTTCAGTTTCCATAAAGGCGATTTTGGAGGACTGTTGAGGAAGGATGGAGTAATTGACAAATGCGAGGGAAATTTGTGCTAACCTTCCCCACCAAGACGTGCCAGCCCCGTTTGTGGTAGACTTTGAGCACGACCGATCCAGCCAAAATTAGCAGCACACGCCTGTGCATTTCAGCTCAGAAGTAAGTCCCACTGAATTCGATGGAGCTTACTGCCAGGTAAGTGTACACACGATTGCAGCCTAAGCCATTTAAACACCTACTGATTTCAACTTAGGAGTTAGCCACATAACGTAATTCTCTCCGGTCGAAATCAGTGAGACTTAGATGTGCTGAACTTTGGGCTGGATTTTGCCTTTTGCTGTCGTGCCTTCAAACCTGTCTGAGCGCTCAGATTCCTGAGCCCAATTTCGATTCCTTTTCGCACTGCATATTCATAGGAGTTTGTGCACAATTAACACACAAATATCATATCACACATATGCGTTGTATGCCTGATGAGGAGGCTGGGGGGACAGACGGACTATCTTTAAAAACAAACAAACACAAACCCTCATGTATTGTTGATTTACTTTTGACAATTACCTGCCTTTTTATAAATGATATCACTGGAAGAGAGACAGATCAGGTCTCTGCATGGGCATGATGATGAATGCTATATAATGATGGTGTTAATTATATATGTAACATTTTGATTATAATCGTTATTACATGAATTAAATTATGGTTAATATCATCATTACAGAGTTTATCATCGGGCCCATACCGGGATCTGATCTGATCTGATCTGTCTCATCTCCGGAGACATCATTTCTAAAAAAAAAAAAAAAGTTGGTAAAATTAAAGTGCAAAACAATTACAATTATTTTATTTTTCAAAAACACACGCACATCTGAAGGGCTGAAACCCCCCTCTTTTCCTATACACGTGTACTCAAAAGTTATCCCTGCGGATTTCAGTGGAACCTAACCTACCTCACAGGGTTGTTGTGAGGATAAAATGGAGAGGAGAAGGATTATGTAAGCCGCCTTGGGTTCCTTGCAGGAAAAACGGCGGGGTATAAATATAATAAATAAATAAATAAATAAACCTGACCGCAGACTACAATTTATGCTTAAACCCAAGAAACCGGGATTCGTTGGACCCCTTCACGCAATTCCGGGCGTGACCTCAGGGTGACTACTTCTTCCACAGTCTTTCCGTGCAAAGGGATAAGTGGGCGGGTGGTTCTAACGCGCGTGAGCGAGCGTGAGTAGCAAACCCTAGCCGGGTAGCAGTCATTCCGCTTCCACTAAATCCGAATTAAAAAGATTTTATACTGGGTGGCCACATGAGCTAGAAGTCTAGAAAATCAACTGATTACCCGTTGCCCTTTCTCTTCTCCCCCCCCCCCCCCGAGAGAGAGCCTTATTCCAACCCCCCTCCTGTCTTTTCCCAGACAAAATCATCTTATTACCCAGGGATTTTTCAAGGAAGAAACAAGAAGAAAGCAGGAATGTGTTTGCGTTCTCCGAAGCTAGGGTTTGCTCATTTAAAGCTAAGCCGTGTCATTTGCAGTTTGACAGGAATTGCCAGCCAGCTGCTTGCGAAAGAGACCCCAAAGTGGGCAATCGTTGAAAATCAAATAATTTTCTCATTAACTAACTCCCCCCCCCCCCCGCCGGGCGCCCGCCGTTTTCCTGTGTAGCGCACTCTTGGTCCAGGGAAAGTGGGGCGGCGAAAGCGGCAACAGCCTTGACCACCTTGCATTGCAACTGGTCCTTCAGTGGAGTCGCCCCCGGGGAAAGGGAGAGTGAAAATCAGCGAGCACAGGCTAGGCACTCAAAAAAGCAGCAGCAGCAGCACTGTGGATCTTAACAACAAAATAGGATAAGCCAATCTGACTGGCATCCCTGAACTTAATATAAAGAGTGAGGTGGAAATAAGTTCCACTAAAGTTACTTCTAAGCAAAATTGTTGATGCTTCTAGGAGCTTGAAAGAAAAGTTCCTTTTTGATGTATTTCTGATGGCCCCAATCCACAATAAACTAATATACAATAGAACTACTTAGAGTTGATGATGACTGAATACTCAAGTAAGGCTACCTACAACCCTATTTACAGCCTAGGATGGGGGAAAAAAGACTTTCCCTTCCTTCTTTACAACCCCCCCCCCCAGTCTACCAGTCTACACCCCCCCCCCACACCAGTCACGATGACCCTCCTAACACACCCTAGTTTGTCCAGCTACTTGGGCAGTTTCTGAGCCCTATTGCCAAGGACCCTTCCCTTCAGCCCAGCTCTAGGGGAAAAACTAAAAAGAAAGGTGCTCTGGGTTTTTCTTGCCCCAAAGTCCAGAAACCCAGATGCAACAAAACCTTGTGAAAATCCTAAGAACACTAATGGTTGTTTTGTACTGCTGCAGTCCCTTAGGGTGGGGAAAAGTTTCGTGACAAATTCCCTTTTAAAATAATGCCACCAAAAGTCCAGATTCAAAAAAGAAGTTTATTGGGGTGGGGGGCAGGATAAGGGAAGGCAACAATCACACACACACACCAGTCACTGACTCTCAGCCTAACCTACCTCAAAGGGTTGTTGTGAGGATAAAATGGAGAGGAGGAGGAGGATTATGTAAGCCGCCTTGGGTTCCTTGCAGGAAAAAAGGCGGGGTATAAACATAATAAATAAGTAAATTAAATTAAACGAGTTGTAGGCTGGAACTGTAGTCTAGGAGACCTGGATTCAAATCCACAGTCACCTATGAAGCCATCAACTTTAAAACCACATATTAGCTATTATTATCAGTGAAAGAGCATGCACGCATGTGCACACACACTTCACATTGCAGACTAAACCTGACTTGGTACATTAATTCACTCTAATGAAAATAAAATGTAGCCATTTGGGTCCTAGTTTGACATTTATAGATAGATCATAGAGTTGGAAGGAGCCTACGAGGCTATCGAGTCCAACCCCCTGCGCAGTGCAGGAAACTAGAGGAGGGGTCTCCCATCCAAGTAATAACCAGGCCTGACCCTGCTTAGCTTTCCACTCTCAGACAAGTTGAGCCAGCGTGAGTCACAGGCCCAGGTGACCTCTTATTCCATCCCTATTCCTTGGCTACAAACTGGGTGAAACTGTTCTGCCCAGGCCCCAGACTCTCTGCTTTCCCCCTAGCTCAGTGTTTCTCAACCTTGGGTCCCCAGATGTTTTTGGCCTACAACTCCCAGCATGCCCCAGCCAGCATAGCTGGCTGGGGCATGCTGGGAGTTGTAGGCCAAAAACATCTGGGGACCCAAGGTTGAGAAACACTGCCCTAGCTCCTTGATTAGCCTTTCAGCCAGCCTTCCCCAAGCTCCTGCCAACTAGATGCGTTGGACTGCGACTGCATGCTGGCTGGGAATGATGGCAGTTGCAGTCCAGCACATCTGGAGGGCACCAGGTTGGGGAGGGAGGCGGCTTCAAGCGGCATCTCATGATGTCCCCAACCAGACTCCATGATGTTTCTGTCAATCGGGGCTTAATTTGAGCCAAGGCTCAATTCTGTAACCCAGGGGTCCCCAACATGGAGCCCACAGGAACCACGGTGCCCCACGGGGACCTCCAATGATGCCCGCGAAGCTCTCCACTCCCTGCCCCCTTCAAAAAATTATTTTTAATTATAAAATTGAAAAAGTTAGGGAACCAGGTTCTCCCTCCTGTACCCGAACCTGCTGCTGCTGGTCAGCTGGTCAGTGGGCAGGAAGAGAAGGAAAGAGTTGCTTCCTAGCCCCATCCAGTCTTCTTCCATCCACATAGACCTTTCCCCTTTGCTTTCTCTCTCTCTCCATTCCAAGTTTCTAGCCTTGCTATTTCTCTCCACCAAACCCCTTTCCTCACTATTTCTTTTCTCGCCCTTCCCCATTCCTCCTACCCTTTTTCTTTCTCTCCCTTCCTAGCCTCTAGCCTTGCTTTCTTTCTCTCCCACTTACCCCTTTATCTTCCTGCTTCTCTCCACTCCCTCTCTAGTCCTGCCATTTCTCTCCTCACCACCTCTTTACTGTGCTGTTTCTTCTCCCTTCTAGCCTTTAGCCTTGCTTTTTCTCTACCCTCTACCCCTTTGCCTTGCTATTTCCCCCCCCCTCCTAGCTTCTAGCTTCCCCCTCCCAGGGCCAGTGCAAGGCAGTTTGGTGCCCTAGGCAAGATCAGATATTTAGCACCCCCCCTTCTCACTTGAGCCCTCCCTCCCTCCAGCCCTATGCTCCTGGCGCCCCCTTTAGCCCAGCACCCTAGGCAGCCGCCTAGTTGGCCTAATGGTAGCACCGGCCCTGCCCCTTCCCTTCTTGACTAGCCAGGCCTAGCAGCCATTATGGGACCAGCCACATCTTCTATGGGAGCCATTCTGTGGTGGTTGCCCACAGCACTTTCTCAAACTCCCAAATGTTCCTGTTACAGCAGCTGACTCCCCTCTCATATGAGTTTTTTTTGCTTCTCAGGATCAGCAACATGGAGGGTAGGAAAAAGGAGTATCCTGTTAGCACAGGGGTGGGGCAGCAACTTGGAGCCCAAGGCTTACTAAGGCTGGGGCCAGCTAGACCCAGCCAGAGCTCCCAGCAATGAATGGCTAGCAGGTGCAGCCGTGAGAAAAAAGGAGACTGAGAAAGAAAACTAATCAGGACTGTGACCAAATTGGCAAATTAGCCAACTAAAAAGGTGTCCCCAATTCATCATGCAACTGATTTTGAAAAACACACACACACTTTTAATAGGAGCACTTAGATAAACTGCAGCAAGCAGGCACCATGTTAAAAGAAGCATTCTATCATCTCTTCTAAGAGGATGCCCTGTTGCAACTCATGCTGGCATCACCTAAGAAGAAAGAAAAAGAGGGGGAAAGTCCTACAACTCCAAGCATCCTCCAGGCAGCCATGCTGACTGGGGAATGCTGGGAGCTGTAGGAGTTTTTTTCTGTCTAAGCATGCAAAGGATTGTGTCCTTAATTAATTAATTAATTAATTAATTAATGTCTGGGTGTGACGGACTGTTATTCCCTATTGGTGGATTCCCCTTTTTGTAAAGATTCCCCACCCCTCCAAAGGAATTATGATAGGCTACCACCAAAGGCTGATCCTAGCTGAAAAAAGGCTAGGCTGTCCAACTAGTGGGGGGTAGAGTTTGAAGTCATGCTAACAAGGACCCCTTCCTGAAGCCCAGCTATAGAAAAATTAAAAATGAAGACACTTTAGTTTTACTTTCCCAAAGCCCAGAGCATCCAGACATTAACAAAACATTGTGAAATGTCATTAACAACATGCAGTCCAGCATATGGGTAAGATTTTAGTGAGAAATTCCAGAGAAATGCCTTTTTAAATCAATGAAGTCAACTGATAGTGTATATGAAGATGTTTATTTGGGGGAAAGGAAGGGGGAAGGAGGGCATATATAGACCATATGCTGGATTCAGACTTAATCAGAGTAGATCAGATCCATTGAAATCAATGACACTTGTTAGTCATGACTAATATAATCCCATTGATTTAAATGAGTCGACTCTAAATATGACAAAAGTCTAGGTCCAACCCTTTCAAATAAAAAAAACAACCTTGCTCTAATGTAGGCTGCAATCCTATACACACTTGCCTGGGAGTAAGTCCAACTGAAGTCAATGTGTCTTACTTCTGAGTAGATATGTATAGGATCACACTGTTAGCTAGTTTTTTTTGTGGGGGTTTGTATTTCTGTTAGTGGTCAGTTGACTGTAAATAAAAGTTCATTTGTTCATTAGCTAGTTACATTTTACCTTCTTAAGTAGTCTTGGGTTTCAGAGCATATGTAGAGTTCCTTGCAGAAAATATGGTCTGAGGAATGTAAAAGCCTTGCAGGGTATCTTTGGTCAACTGATTCACATGGCAACAAGGGGGCTGGAGTCACACCCCACATATGTATTTATGGGAGTCTGAAACCAGTAAAAGCTGGCCTCCTTTCTTAGATCAATGCAGTGTGAACCAATGGCAAAATAAGCTCTACCTTTGGTGTATGTCATCCAGGTTGCCAATCAGAAATTTACTTACAGGATGCCCCCACCTTCTTAATTATTTTGAACTTGTACTACAAAAAAAAAAGCTAGTCACTTCTGACCAGTTGGGCTACTGTAAAAATGGGGTCAAACTGAGACACTGGATTGGAAATAAAACCAAGAATCTTGCTCTTTATGCTGGGGGTTCTCAGCAGAGTCCCAGACACTCTTGATGGGTCCTTGCGCTAGGTCAGCTTGGAGCCCACCAGCAGTTCCCCATCCTGGTCTTAGATCAGCAGGCCTTTCCCCATCAGTTTTTTCCTGAGTAGCAGTGGTACCATAGTGAGGCAAAGCTCTCTGCCTTCCAACTGAGGTCACCGCAATAAAGCTGCCTTCATCACACTGCTGCCCCCCTGACAGTGACTACCTAGAAGTGCCAGGTGTCTAATCCTGGACACATTATCTGCATCATTTCAATGACAAGTGTTTTTTCACATTAGTCAGCTTAGGCCAGTGTTTCTCAACCTTGGGTCCCCAGATGTTTTTGGCCTACAACTCCCAGCATGCCCCAGCCAGCATAGCTGGCTGGGGCATGCTGGGAGTTGTAGGCCAAAAACATCTGGGGACCCAAGGTTGAGAAACACTGGCTTAGGCTTGCAGGAGTCAGGCCATCCTTGGTGTCATGGGTACAGTTACAGGTGCCCCACTCTGGTCAAGGCTGGGAATGTAGCCCATTGTGCTCTATTATTATCGCCACCTGGGTGGTAGAGGAACAGGCCCACCTTTGTTTCAGCCTTCCCCAAAATGGTGCCCTCCAGATGTGTTAGACTTCAACTCCCATCATTCCATTGGCCATCATAGCTGGGAATGATGGGGGAGTTGCAGTGCTACTCATCTGGAGGGCAACCAGGTTGTGGTGGAAGGCTGTTTTAGGTGAGCTTCAGCTGCTTGTAATTGGTGGCGACCCTCAAGCCTTTTGCAGGACATTGCCTCTTGCTTGTTGCCTCTCCTTCCACTGCAGCGTAAATGATAAGGGGGAACTGGCCACTCTCATCTCCAGCTGACTTGCTCTTTGTGGTGCTCAGGCAGTCCGGGCGGGAAGTCACCAAATGTTCTGGATATCACACTCTCCTTTGTACAAATCAGAGCCACTGAAGGTATAATTTGGGCCTGAGTCATGTGTTACATTTCATGGCTGAGTTGGATTTCGTCAGCACGGAGACGTGTGTATCCCTCCCCAAAATGATTTTTCTGCAAGCACCTGGCCTTCGCAGGCACTTGGATCATGCAGCTATCTTTAAAAATGTGCAGGAAGAGCACGTAATTGGCGTCCCATGTGTGCCACATCCAACTGCACTCTGATCCCGTGATTTCCTCTCAAATTAAAGTGGGTCACCTTTTCACCACCATCTTCCTTTCCAGACACTCCAAATAAAGGAGCTCATTTTCTTCTGCAGATTTCCTTACCCAGGGCCGGATTAACATAGGGGCGATTGGAGCGGCCGCTCCAGGCCCAAAGCAGACAATAGGCCCACAATATAGGGACAGGGGCACGATTTGAGTTAGCTCTGATCGTTATCATTCAGCATAATTAATGATTTTTTCAAGATTAGAAAGGTATTCTAAGCACATCTGCATTACAGGCTTGAGGCAAGACCTAGCAAGAACTGTTGTTCTCAAATTAGCATGGTAGGTTTTTGCATTTCAATCACTGTTACTACATTTCTTTGAAGCACATGGGGGCTTGCTAGGGTCTGTAATATTCAGATTTAGAAGGGACCTCTCTCTCCAGCCTCGAGCAAAAGATCTTTCTGATTCGCAGCTCAATTGTTCAAATGCTAGTTTAACAAAAAAACAAAAATGAAAACGAAACAAAGCAACAAGAACAACACAATTATTCTTGGTCAAGCAAAGCTTCCTGGCTTTTTGTTGTGGCTGCTTTTTCTTTTTTAATAAATAAATTTGGGGGAAATTGGGAAGACCCTTACTGATGAGCTGCAGGAGTTTTTGAGTTTTGGCACTTTAATGGTAATTAAAATATTTAATTTGTTTTAATATAAAATTGCGTCTTCATTTTATTTATTTCCATAAAAAGGCCCACCAAAATCCTCAGCACCAGGCCCATAATGCTCTTAATCCGGCCCTGTCCTTACCCGTAAAAGGCCCAGGCCAGAGACGTCCAGAACCACCCACATCTGAAAGCTTTTACAACATTAACGCTAGATTTAGAAAAGCCAGTATGTTATGAATAGAGCCCATATGTAGCAGTTTTATACCATACTCCAGCCTTGCCAACCTGGTGGCCTCCAGATATGTTGGACTACAATTCCTATCATCCCCAGCCAGGGGATGCCAGGTTGGGGAGGGCTGCCACACTCCATGATCCCTCTCCGTATAATTCAGAGCATGTGCCAACCTTTACAAAACACAGTGCTGTAACCGTAATCTATATGGGGCTATGGTGGGAGGTTAAGGCACCATGCAGGTCAATAAGCTCTTGCTCTTCAGTGCTGGAGAAAGTGTGTGGCCATTTCGTGATGTACATTTTCCCCAAGCAGGCACATTTGTGTTGCTAACACCGTACTTCTTGTAGATCTAAGCTGAATTTTAATTACCCGATTACAGTCAGAATTCCACATGCACAGAATCACTGGAGATGGACAGCCTGTATCATACTAATGCCACAAAAACAAAGCAAAACCATGCACAGCAAGTGAAAGAAGATTTCACAAGAAATTAACCACTGCAAGCTACCATGGTATAAGTTGAATGCACTCTGTGGAAACCATAATATAGAATTGATTTTAGCAGATTGTGCTGGCTTTGTTTGGATCAAGTATTTGGAACAAAAAAAAAATGTGCCATGTCAGATGAATGGATCTGCGGTTTTGCAATTGCATCACTGACAACATTTGCAGCAGGTCATGGCGCTCAGCATTCCAAACATTAAAATCAACCGGGACGCATAGCAGAGTTGCTACTAAATTGGTCAGTAAGTCCAGATACGTATGAGATACCATGTCATAGAAGCATTTAGAGATTACTGCCTGATGACAGACCAAGTTCAGGATCTGAAGAAAGAATGGGAAATTTCGAGAGAGAGAGAGAGAGAGAGAGAGTATTTGAAGGGATGTCACACAGAGGAGGGCAAAGATCTCTTCTCGTTCATCCCAATTTGCAGGACACGGAATAATGGGCTCAAGTTACAGGAACCTAGATTCCACCTAAACATCAGGAAAAATTTCCTGACTGTCAGAGCAATAAGACAATGGAATCAACTACCTAGGGAGGTCGTGGGCTCTCCCAGTCTGGAGGCATTCAAGGTGCGGCTGGACAGACACCTGTCAGAGATGCTTTGACCTGGATTCCTGCATTGAGCAGGGGGTTGGACTCGATGGCCTTGTAGGCCCCTTCCAACTCTACTTTTCTATGATTTCTATGATTCTATGAGACAGACAGACAGACAGACAGACAGACAGAGAGGATCCTTCTTACCACAAAACTGTTTTCCCAGCAGTTACTTATTGCCTGCTTGCAGTTTCTGTGTCCTTTTCTGCTAGAAGGTTTAAAATTCATAGCCTACATGCCTACAATCCTGGTTGGCGAGTGGCTTGCCTAAAATCCATCCTTTGACTTCACCTTCCTAAAACAGATTACCAGCAAGTCCTGTTAGGAAGAGACCATGGCACAGTGGTGAGGCACATGCCTTCCATGCAGCACTGCCCAGGTTCAATCCCCCTGGCATCTCCAGTTAAAAAGGATACCATAGATAGCAGGTGATGGGACAGATCTGTCTGAGACCCTGCAGAGCAGCTGCCACTCAGAATAGACAATACTGGCCTGAATTGACAAATAATTTGACCTGGTATATGGCAGCTATTTTTATATAAACCATTCATTACTGATGGTTTTATTGCTGGGCTCCTGTTACTGCTGTTTTAGTTGATTTCTGTATTTGTGTTACATTTATTTCTTTCATTTTTTTTTGTTATGAACCACCTGGGAAGTTGTTTTACTGAAATATGGGACATAAATATTTTAAATAATAAAAGAAATGAAATAATAACTAACCACACTTTGCTATTTATCCCTAGAACCTGACTTTCTAGAATCTAGATCTGAATTACTGCCTCTAGGGCACAATCCTATGCATGTTTACACAGGAAAAAGTCCTACAACTCGCAGGATCCCCCAGCCAGCCATGGCTGGCTGGGGCATACTGGGAGTTGTAGGACTTTTTTCTGTCTAAACAAGCATAGGATTGCATCCCTGGAAGTGAACTCTGGTGGTGAATGCTGACAGAAATGGAGCCCAAACAGGGCCATGGAGAAATAAGAAGGTATCAGCATGCTCTGGGGAAACCCAAGGTTTGCGAAAGTATGTATAACCAAGGGAACAATCCCAGTAGCATATAGTATCATCTTAGGTCCTAAAATTTAGGAGGTGAGGAAGTATTATAGGAAATATATGTCTCCTCCCAAGGGACATTTCGCGTAGTTTACTCTTGTCAGAGATTATCCCAGCTCCTGTGCAAAGACATCTGTAGCATTCACACTTTACAATTTTAGGTGTGAAGAATATAATATATATATTATATATATATATACACACACATTCATCTACTGTTAAATGTTAAGAAATGATTATACTATAATTACTTAGGTGTACATTCAAAAATAAATCTGTGAAGGCACCCCTAAGTAAAGAAAGAAAATATATTTGGTAATGTGATGGCAGAGGCACAAAAGAGTGGTGCAGAAAAATAATAAAATGGCCTTTTTGTTATTTCTGTTATTATGCAGATTCCTAGAGCCCACTTTTACTTGTAGCAAGCTACTGGGACTGGCAGAACTGTTGTATCTGATCTTTTTAATAGGCAAGAGTACCCTCTGCTGGTTTTGAGATGCTATAGCACCAGAATTGCTCAATGCTGGTGATGTAGACTTCTCTCTCTCTCTCTCTCTCTCTGAGTCACCTTTCAGCCCAAATTGGCCCCCTACAGTGACTTATACTTAAAAATTAAAATAATGTTGAAACTTTTTAAAACTTTAAAACTTTAAAACAATAAAAAAAAAGCTTTAAAATCAATTTAGAATGTTAAAAACTCTTAACAACTTAAAAACATCAAAACCAGCAGAATTAAGAGCAGGACAGAATCTTAAAAACAGCATTTTGCACTTTTCCAGCCCCATTTACTCCCTCAATAGATATATACTTTATCTATCTATCTATCTATCTATCTATCTATCTTTATATTCTGAATTTGCAATCAGATTGCACTCCTGAAGTGGCTTAAACTGAGCACAGGCCAACCAAAGTTAAACACATTTTTCCTGTTGAAACCAATGGGTAAGTCCATTGCTTAATATGCTTAATTTTAGCTGGATTTTTTCCTGTTGCTGTTATTAAAAGTAGCTGTGAGAATTTCAAAATATATTCAGGAACTATAGAAAACACAGAGTAAAAGAAACCTTGCCTTGTAAAGCTTACAGTGCATTATATGAACAAACCTGAGAGAAGGTAAAAGAAATGCTGGCGGAAAACAAGTCTTGGAAAAACAATGGAGATCTGACTCATCATAGGGCAGAGCCAAAATTCTTGTGGGTGGCAGAATTGGGGGTTACATTTTGCTGAATGGGGGGGTAGAATCCTCTAAGAGTTTTGGGGGAGAGATAATTATCAGGGAAAACACATGTCAGAATATTTTATTCTAGGAACTTTGGTCCTTCCCAATTAATACCGAATGGAACCAGATAATTAGATGAAGGAAACCATGGGCCAAGAGAGGCGAGCAGGAAGGAGTAGGAGCCAAGTCCATGGCTTCCTGTAACAATATTTATTTATTTATTTCATTTCTATACTGCCCAATAGCTGAAACTCTCTGGGCAGTTCACAGCAATTCACAAATTACAAAACATAAATACAGTGAAATATAGCATAAAATACAGATACCATAAAATACTGCATAAAATTTCAATATACAAAATCTAAAACAGTATAAACAGATAATACAATGCCATTAAAAACTACACCTGCTGTTAAAAGAGCTGACCTGTCCCATCATATGCCATTAAATACCTGGGAGCAGAGGGCAGTCTTACCTGGTGCTGAAAAGATGACAGCGTTGGCGCCAGGTAGGCCTCAGTGGGGAGATCATTCCACAATCGGGGGGGGGGCACCACTATGTATATTAAAATAATATATAACAAAAAATTAAAACATGATCCACTTTTGTGCCCAAAATTCTCCACCCTGTTTTCACGCAGCAAAATGGGGAGTGGGGAGTGGACATTTTGTTGAATCTTTGGAGGTGGGGCTAAAATTCTCCAACAGTTTAGGGGGAGCCCCCAAAAGCAAAAATTTCAATTTAGATGATATGGGAGGGGATACGAAAGGGCATCCTTTATCATTAGGGCTGCTGCAGCATATCCCATCATCCTTCTTTCTTGAATTACAAATGGCTTTAAAAGCTTATCTGAAGAGATGGTGATGGTGACATGTACTTCCTCCTCCTCCTCCTCCTCTCCAGCTCACAGACCAGTGGGTTGGAATGGTCTCTGTGTGGGGCGGGGAGGGGCCCAAACCCTGCTTCACGAAGCAGCAGGAGCAAGTGGGAAGGCAATGAGGACACTCATCATTGCAATCACCGCAGCTCACAGGTATGCGATGCTTCAGCGTTATGCTCTGATGGCATGATTTTTGCCATGGACTATTATGGGACAAAGGAAGGGCTGTGCAGGGACCATGGGCTCTTTGGAGTGGGCCAGGTGAATCTTTAAATTTGGGGCGGGGAAGCTGGCCCCTTCCAGATGTTATTGGACTCTAGATACCATCAGTCCCAGCCAGCATGACCAGCGGTCAAGGAGGATGAGATTGGGGACCAACAACATCTAGAGGGCACCAGGTTCCCCACCCCTGCTTTATATAATAATTTCCTCAACATCACCTGATCAAGAGTGCTATATTGACCTAGGACTGGATCTTCACCTTTTCATTATTAAATTGCATTCATTGCTAGTGGTTTGTAGATAGCAACAGTAATTACTCTGTTCTAGTTGTTCTGCAGTCATGGACAAACACACTGCAGTGAACTGCATTGCAGCTTCACGTGGGTAGAAGTCAGCAAGAATGCTGCCTGGTATGTTTACTTGCGTCTTGAAATGCCTTCACCATCAGGATTCAGGTGCAGCCTTTCTAGGGTATGAAGGAATGCAGTTGATGTCTTGTCTTTTGCTATTGGTTGGTAGTTTCTAAAGCACAAAGTAATAGAAACTTGTTTGAAAAGGTAATGTCATCAACATGATTGGGTGTATTTTCCCACCCTCAAATCAAGCTACACGTACACAGGCTTAAAAGAAAATAATAATAAAACTTCCCCCCAACATCTGGGCATGGCATGGTTTAAGAAGGTATGGATCAGTGCTTCTCAATTATTTTCTGTCATGCCCCCCCTAGGAAGAAGAAAACATTTCGCGCCCCCCGCGCGACTGTAAATAGTATCATTTGTCTATAAAATTGTTATAAGTACACCTCTGCATGACACTGTATCCTTATTAACGTATAAGAGAATAAAAAAAGAAAGAAATGTGGATCAATTTACAACAAAGAATAGCCTTATTAACTGTAGCAGAAAAGATTTAAAGGAGCACAGGATTTAAAGGAACACAATATTAAAAAAAACTTTTAACTGAGGTCAAACGAGCCCCCCTTTACGGAGCCTCACGCCCCCCCTGGGGGGCCCGCCCCACTATTTGAGAAGCACTGGTATGGATAGATATGGGATAGTAATTACACCTAGAAAACTAGGATGGCTGGAATGAGTTAGCAGAGAGCCCTCCCCAACCTGGTGCTCTCCAAACATGTTATACTACAACTCCCATCACCCCGGCCAGAACAGCCAATGGTCACAAGGCCTGGGGATGATGGGAGTTGTAATCTAACACATTCGAGGGCCACTGGGTTGAGGAAGGCTGGACTATTCATACACACATCCCAACAGCATAGAATCACAACATGGGGAAATGGATTCTGGAGATTTGAGTATGAGGTTGGAAGGAGCTTGAAAGAACTGAAGATTCTGCAGATATTTCCCCCCCCCCCCCTGAGTTAGCAAGGGAAATGGTCACCAGCCCCGGTTTGTATCCAACAGTGAAAGCTACAGAAGGGTAAAGCGGCCACTGATTCTTACACAAATCGGTGTGTACTTCCCAGTTTCTGTATTGCTTTAATTTAAAATACATCCCCTTTTGTTTTCCTTCCCAAAAGGAGATACCACATTGGTTTGCTGTTTGTACTTCTGTTGTGTTTCACAAATGCAAGGAAGTTATTTGTTGTGACTAAACTCACCATTCCTCTTCAGCTGCCTGGGACAGATCTGGCGCAGCCAGTGGTGAAGCTAGGTCATTTTGGACCTTGGACTTGTTGGTCTTAAGGGGTGGGGTGAGGCTTTAAACAGTCATGTGTATTACTTCAGTTGTGAAGCACATAACTAACGTTTCAGTTCTCTTCTCCACCCACCCGCCTTGCCATTCCATGTTTTATGACTGCATCTACATTCCTGATATGTTAGGACAAACCTGTTTCCCAACCTTGATTTAAACAAAAAATATATATCCAAGCACGTGCAATTTCACATTATAAACTCCTTTAAATCCTAGCACCATCACGGCTACCGGAACAAAATGGAGTTTGCTTCTGCTGCCCTCATCAGCTCCTGGGTGGTCATGAGAGGGGGGGCTGGGCTGGGATGTGGGGCCTAAGGCCTATCTGCCCCTCTGAGCGCAGCCAGTTATACAGAGAAATGCCAGTGTGTACCTGCTAAGCCAGTGTTCTCCAACCTTGCTGGCTGGGGCATGCTGGGAGTTGTAGGCCAAAAACATCTGGGGACCCAAGGTTGGAGAACACTGTGCTAAGCCTTTCAAGCTGCATCAGACAAATAACAGCTGTGGCCACAAGAGGGCTATATAATACAACGGAATAGCAAGGCCATGCAAATAAAATCCATTTCCCTCCTATTATCCTATTAAAACCATCTAGGATTCAACATTATTCAGAGTCGTGGCCTGATGCTACCAGGGATGGGGACTCGGACTCGAGGACTCGACTCGTGAGTCGGACTCGACTCGTGAGTCGGACTGAGTCCCCCCTCTGACTCGACTCGGACTCGAGTCCCAATATTTTTAATGGGACTCGAGACTCGACTCGGAACTCGAGACCAAGGACTCTTCAACATCCCTGGGCTGTGCCAGAAGGAGTGGAGAGGAGCGTGATTGCCGGCGAAGAGCGCATGGAAGCGAGGTGTGCCGCTGCTCGGCCACTATGGACGGCTACCAGGAGTGCAGCCCCAACAGTGTGTCAAGATTTATTTTGATTGATGTGTTGCGTACTTGGGAGAGGCAGAAGAAGGACCTGAGATTACTCTGTGTGGCTGCTCTGAGTGTGAAGTAGCCTTATTTTGTTGGGGAAAAACCCCATTGATTTTAATAGGGACTCGTGGAGTCAGCTTTGGGAGTGACTCATGACTCGTGACTCGTGAGTCACCATTTTGGACCAAGGACTCGGACTCGGACTCGAGACTCGAGACCAAGGACTCTTCAACATCCCTGGATGCTACAGCAGACAAGATCATTATTTACCACCCCCACCACCCCCAAACTCCTCCTTCTCTCCCTTCAAGAAGCCCAGGGGGCAGTCCCCCTAACATACACACAGGTATAATAAAGACAGCCCGTGTGAGAGACTGAGTGGCACAGTGGCACAGGCCACCCAGTGAGTTTAGGCGCTGATGAGGGGTTTGAATCCGGGCTTCGCTGGTCTGTGTCCAGGTCTATAGCCACTACACCTCACCAGTAAATGTTTACTTTACAGTGTAAGCTAGAAATAAGTATATACCGGTAAGCTAGAAATAAGTATATACTGGTAAGCTAGAAATAAGAATATGCTCTTAACAGGGATGGGGACTCGGACTCCAGGACTCGACTCGTGAGTCGGACTGAGTCCCCCCTCTGACTTGACTCGGACTCGAGTCCCAATATTTTTAATGGGACTCGAGACTCGACTCGGGACTCGAGACCAAGGACTCTTCAACATCCCTGGGCTGTGCCAGAAGGAGTGGAGAGAAGTGCAATCGCCTGCGAAGATTTTATTTTTTAAAATCATTTCCTAAAATGCAACCTTTCAGACATTTTGGGTTTGGCTGCCTCTGCCTGCCTGTTTGGGGTTCCCAGCCTCCTCTGCTTGCCTGGTCTCTTCTTAACCAGTTCCACAGTTTGAATTGTCCAAGACAAACGCCTATGCCTGCCTGCTTTGGTGTTCCCTGCCTCCTCTGCCTGCCTGGTTATTTTTATTTTGGGTTTGTGTGCCTGGTCTGTTCTTGTCAAAATCAGTTGCAGAGTTTTGAAATAAGAAGGCACACTTGTGCCTAGAATTTATTTAAGCCACACATCTGAAGTAGTCTTATTTTGTTGGGGAAAAAACCCATTGATTTTAATAGGAACTCGTGGAGTCAGCTTTGGGAGTGACTCGTGAGTCACCATTTTGGACCAAGGACTCGGACTCGAGACTCGGGTCCAAAGATTCGTGACTCGACTCGTGACTCGACTCGTGACTCGAGACCAAGGAGTCTTCAACATCCCTGGCTCTTAAAGGCACAATCCTATGCAGAAAAAAAGGCCTACAGCTCCCAGCATGCCCCAGCCAGCTATGTTGGCTGGGGCATGCTGGCAATTGTAGGCCTTTTTCTGTCTAAACTTGCATAGGATTGTGCCTTAAGGAACCAAAGTACCTTCCTGGATGGGAGCCGGCCATCTCAACAGAACCAACTAGATGGTCTACGATCTATCTAGGCCCAACATCTCTTTTCCCTTCCCATCTCCACAAAGGCCTTCCAGCCCTGATACTTTGCCCTCAGGGGTCCAAACACCAAACATCCAGCTTTCTCTCCCAGTCATCAGCCATCTTGTATCTCTGCTGTTCACAACTCCCCCGCCCACTATTTTTTGGGGGTATCAAGTTAGCATCTGTAAGGAGCAAAAGCAGTTATTCTGACTGCCTATTTGCTGTGTCTTGCCCTGTTCTGGACCTGGTGACTTACATAAGGGTAGGAGCAGCAAAAAGTGAACCTTGTTCTGCATCACGCTAAAGCCTCCCTCTTCCCCACCCCAGTGACCCTGAACCTACTAGTGGTGGTAAAGCAGTGATCCGGGCAGCTTTGGGATTACGGGGGGGGGGGGGGAGAAAGCCTCCCTGCCCCAGCAATCCTGATTTTTTAAAAATTGTATGTATGCATGCATGTATTGTATTTATATCCCAACTTTTTTTTTTTTTAGCAAGGAACCGAAAGGTAGCTTACATAATCATATCCCTCCTCTCCATTTTATCCTTACAACAATCCTGTGAGGGAGGTCAGGCTGAGAGCCAGTGACTGGCCCAAAGTCACCCAGTAAGCTTCATGGCTGAGCGGGGACTTGAACCCGGATCTCCTGAGTGCCATTCCAACACTAACCACTATGCCACCCTGGCTCTCTGATTACTGCTTTACTGCCCCCATTAGAGCCACAGTGCTGTGTGTGTGTGTGTGTGTGTGTGTGTGTGTTGGGTAGCAGCAGTTTTTCTAGCGGTGGCTAAATGTCCTGGGAGGCCACACAATGGGGCTTCTGGGACCACCTGAAGCCACAGGACATGCACTCCTGTGGTACATAGAAGGCGTGGGCATCAAGGTTGAGGGTAGATGGAAGCCACCTCTGGATCTTCTTTCACTTTTGTGAAACGCTTAAATACACAGTACCGAACTAGACATGATGTTAAATGTGTCTCTACATCTAACTTCTAGCCAGCTTTTCCCCCTCCCTGGTTGTTCCTTGCTGGACTGGGCCCCTGCTTCCCCCGAAGGCTGCAGCCAATGCTGAAGGAGCTCCCCCCGCCCCCGGGACTGATTGTTTGCAGACCTGTGCCAGCTGTCCTTCCTCAGGAGGTCTACATCTGCTGGCCCGAGGAGCGGGGCGGCGACGTCCCCAAAGGGGATGACACCAAAGGGGGAGCGGGCCCAAGGGAGGGGGGCCCCGGGGCGGGGAGGGGGGGTTTGCCATGGTCTATAGGCAATTCTCTTTCTCTCTCCAGGCTCCCTGTCCATCTGACTGCTAGTCTGGAGTGTGTGCCAGCGGGACAGATTGGGAATTCTGTTGGTGTACCGCCCACCCCACTGCCCAACAGACTCCCTACCTGAGCTGACGGAGGTGGTCTCGGTTGCAATGTTGAGGTCCCACAGGCTCTTGATCCTGGGAGACATTAACATCCATGCCGAGGGCACCCTAACTGGGGTGGCTCAGGATTTCATGGACTCTATGACGACCATGGGGCTGTCCCAACATGTCATCAGCCCAACGCATGTAGCAGGGCACACCCTGGATCTGGTTTTTTCAGCCGGCCATGGGGATAGTGATTTGAAGGTGGGGGACTTTGAATGGGTTCCTTTGTCATGCTCAGATCACTGCCACAACGCACGGAATCCCACTCCTAATCCGATCAATTTTATCTGCAAAGTGCTTCGCTAAAGCCTCACAGGAGGCTTTAGACAGTTCCAACGGATCCGGAGCAACTGGACCGACCAGGCTCCGGACCACTTGGAACACCCTCCTGGGGCAGCACTCTGCAGACGCGATGCAGGCAGCATAGAAATTCTTCTTTGCTGCCTTCACCGCCACCTGGTAGGCTGAAGATGCAGCTCTGACCTGTGTCCGATCGTCTTCAGAGTGGGATTTACGCCATCGGTGCTCTAGCCTTCTCACCTCCCACTTCAGAGCTCGCAGCGATGGAGTAAACCAAGGTGCTGTGCGAGCTCTGTTCAGGCGAAGAGGGCGCTTCGGGGCAACTCGGTCTAATGCCCTGGTGATTGCAGCATTCCAGTCATCCACCAGGGTCTCGACCGAGCTACCGTTTGCGTGCTCCAGTTCCCCAAGCGCGTTCAGGAATCCATCCGGGTCCATAAGACACCTGGGGCGGACCATCCTAATAGGTCCCTCACCCCTGCAGAAGGGTTGTGGCACCATGAAATCCAGCCCTACCAGATAGTGATCTGACCATGTCAAGGGGGTGGTGTATATACCCCTGATTTCCAGATCATTTCCTCCCTCTCCGGAAACGAAAACCAAGTCTAGCGCATGACCGGCTACATGGGTAGGTCCAGTTGATACAGGGTGCAGCTCCCAGGAAGCCATGGTCTCCATGAAGTCCCGAGGTGCCCCCATGATGGCAGCCTCCGAGTGTATGTTGAAGTATCCCAGCACCAATAGCCTGGGGGACCACACACGCACATTGGAGACCACCTCTAGCACCTCGGCCAGGGAGTCTGACGTGCAGCGGGGTGGATGGTACACAAGCAGAATCCCCAGACTGCCCTTTGGACCCAACCTCCAGTATATGCACTCGATAAACTTGGTCTCCCGGAGAGGGAGTCTGGCAAGGACCAAGGACTCCCGGTAAATAACAGCCACTCCCACTCCCCGTCCTCCAGTCCTCGGTTGCTGGGCATACGTAAACCCAGGCGGACACAAGGCCCCAAGAGTTGGAGCAGCAGCCCTGTCCAGCCAGGTCTCCGTAATACATGCCAGGTCCGCACCCTCATCCAGGTTTAAGTCATGGATTAAAGATGTTTTTTGGGTAACAGATCTGGCATTACACAGCAGCCAACGCAAGGCAGAGGAAGGAGACACGCATCCCCCAGTTATCCCTTGGCTCTGGGCAGGCCTGGAACAAGGGATAGATATTAAGCATCGATCCCTTGTTCCCCTTACTCGGCGTGGCCTGCCCCTACATAATTCTACATAAATATCCATAAACTGAGTGTTCAGTTTTAAGAACTGATCAAGAACTGATTACTAATCACTTTGGTTCAAGAAGTTTTGACAGGCATCCAAAATGTTAATATAATCACTACCATTAAATGGGAGTTTGCCTTAGGAAAACTACACTGATCTAGAGCTGTGTGGGAAATAGTTAGAACATCCAGGTAACTGAGGTTAAAAAAAACCATAAGGGTTCAGCTGTATTTGAAATGTAAACAAGATTCTGTATTGATTTTGTTTAAAAATAATTTGGGATGACATTTAAGTAAATGTGCAAGTGAACTACATCGAGACAATGGCTTCATGCAGCTACCCACCTCCGTACAGCATGCTGAGTGATAACATAATTAACTGTTGACAGTGTTGCCTTGCAACACGAAATCAAAATTAAATGCAGCAACTGAAGCCTCAAATGGGTAGATTGGTTCAGTATTCACCTTTGGTAGAGTGAAACAGGATGGATGAATTTTCAGATTCAGAACACAGCAGCTGGCTGTTTGTCATTCTCTGTACTGCACCAGTTGTTCTTCACGGGATATGTTCTAGATCAGTCTTATGGTCATGCTGGCTGGGGATGATGGGAGTTGTTGTACAACACACCTGGAGGACACCAGGGCCAGATCCACACCTTAGCTTTATTGCAGTACCGTATCGCTGCTGTGACTTGCAGGGCACACAACACACACACTTTTCAGTGCCGGTCATGCTAGTCCTGCGTAATTGTTCTTTGCTTCTTCTGGAATTTCCTGGACTACTTTTATCACAGTTTTTTTAGTTAATGCGGTTCACTGTCACAATACGCAGCTAGTGTGTGCTAAACTGGTGCTGTCGTTGCCCGTCCGAGCTGTGACCACATAAGTGTCATCACTGGAGTTAGCCAATTGTTTTCGAGGGGCAGGGGAAATGTGGCGTTACATGTGTCTCCCAAACTGGTGGGGGAGAGATCCACCATTTGTTGTGAAGTGGTTCGACTTCTTCCTCGGAAGTTCGTTAATTTTTTGTTAGTAAACATTCCTGTGCAACTGCGCACCTCTGAGCAGGCTGCTTTGGGAAATTGCATTTGGGTACTTTTTTAAAAAAATCATTTTGCTCCTGCGCACATGCGCACCTTCACATAGACAGTGGACCAGGAAAAAAAAAAAACCTTCCTGTTAAATGGACATTTCCCCTGCATGTGAAAGGCAGTACCCCCAGTATAACCAGCATGGAATTTGAGACAGGATAGGGGTGGGAGGCTTCCCCCCATTTTTATAACAGGCAGCACATTCACCCCCTTGCCCAAAGAACAAGGAGCTGTAAATTAGCCAAAAGGTATGTCTACTCAGAAGTAAATCACATCCTCTCCAATGCCCTTACTCCCAAGTGAATCACACTGATTTAACAGGAGCCTTTTGCTCAGGAAACTCAGAACAGGAGGAACACTGCTTTGGGAAATGAAATTTGGGTGGAGGGGTGCGCTGATTCTGCTGGCTTCACCCCGACCCTGTGGGTGGGTGGTGGCGGCGGCAGCAGCAGCAGCATCCTTCTCTTTTTTTGTGAGGCGCTGGAAGAGCCTTTTCCTTTCTTTTTTTTTAAATATCACTCCTGCGCTCATTTGCACCTAGAGATGAAGCAAAAACAAACAAACAAACAAACAAACAAGCACTGTTCAAGGCAACACCTAGTTCTACTGCTATGGAGCTGGGGGGTGGGTGGGTGGCAAACCGGGATGACTGCAGTACATTTAACAAGAGTGTGCCCTGTGAGTAGTGACTGCAGAATGTGAATATAGCAGTACTGTTCTGCTAACTTGATGATATACAGTGTAATGTGGATCCAGCCCAGGTTGGGGAAGGCTGTACTAGATTTCCTTCCTTAAACAGCTGGTCCCTCATCCCAGAAATTGCCCCGGAGATGAGAATCCCACATTACATTAAACATGCCATTACCCTCAAACAGGAACCACACATTCCCCTCTGCTTCCATAACATTTAGGCCAGGCCTGCAGAACTTGAGACCAATGAAGCGAAACTCAACCTACCACTCATGTATGGTAGCCCACAAAGTACTCTGTAAACTTCCTGTTTTGCTACCTGTCTGGGACTGGGTCTGCAAAAATAGGTTATAGCACATGGCCAGTGGGCTGTATTGAGCTTGGTGGATCACATAAGATATGCAGACCTGGTGTAGGACGACTTACCCTGACCTCACAAGCCCTGTTCAGGTGTTTCGCTCCACAAGTCAGAAGTAATGTGGAGAACTGGCAAGGCTGTGCATGCCAGCCTCCACCAACATATCCCTTGCCAGTCCCACCCTCATATCGTCCCTGCGTTGTGGGAAGGTCTGAAGGGGAGAAGTCTGTCAAAGGCATGTATTTTATTAATTAATTATATTTATACCCCACCTTTTTTCCTGCAAGGAACCCAAGGCGGCTACATAATCCTCCTCCCCATTTTATCCTCACAACCACCCTGTGGGGTAGGTTAGGCTGAGAGGCAGTGACTGGCCCAAAGTCACCCAGCGAGTTTCATGGACTGGGTCATCTCCCGAGACCCAGTCCAACACTCTCACCACTACGCCACACTGGCTCTGTAGGCTGTCCCCATTAACTATACATCTATGAAATCAAGGTTGCAGTTCATGGGGTCAACCTACACGTTTGGCAGGCTTTTCTTCATCAGACCTTTCCCCCAACGCATGGACAGTGTGGGGCTGGGGCTGGCAGGGGATGCCACAGTGGTGCTAGCATGCAGGGCCCTGGTATCTCTCCATGCAATGTTACTTGCATGGAGAGAACAACCCAGTGTTGTTCCAGACATAGCCAATGATGTCAAGGCGCAGGTAAACTATCATAGGCATTATAGTGGGAGAGGGACTATTAAACACATGCTGGTTTTGGTGGCAACCACAGGTGTAATGTAATATACTGGTCTAGCCTGATTTGGGCTCCACTTCCAGGTTTTGTTCGATGGTTAGCACCTCATTAAGGCAATCCAAAGGGCCACTTCACACAACCAAAGTGTTTATATATTTTTAATTTTTAAATGCGATTTCTCCCACGTATGAGAAGACATGCCACTGCGATCATGGAAGTGGCTCCTACCACCATATCCTTGTGCAGCCCAGTTCACACTGAGGTTGCTTCCAGTGTTGCTGCATACAAGAGGACCATGTGGAGAAAATAAATGCTTATCTTGCATGTGTGAACCAGCCCTAACTTCTGCATATTTCTTGTGATGCCTGGACAAGAGACACAACAGCTGGCTTATGTGAGAAGCAAACACAGATAAATTCCCACCATGAGAAGAAAATGGGAACATTGATAGTTGTTGAACTTGGCATCGAGCTATAGCTGGCATTGGCCAAATTGTTATGCTGTTGTACAAGAAGATATCCAGTGGATCACGCAGTGACAAATACAGTTTCCAAAGTACCAGTGGAAGCAGAGCCTCCCAAATACCATTCTCCCTGCCACCAACAAATGTATTAACATGAGACGTTAAAGAAACAAACCCAAACTCTGGTAAGTGAGCCAGGCAGGAAACAGATTAGGAGAGCACATATTTAATGGGAGACGGTATTGGGATGTGAGGCTTGGAAGCCAGGGTAGAGTGATATGCACTATCAAAAATGTTAGCATATCAATCTATATAAATCACATATTTATTACAATCTATAAATACTGGGTAGTATCCAACACTGCTGGTCCACTTACAGTCCACTTAGTGGTATGTCAGTAGCATAAGCGGACCAACAGTGTTAGATACTGCCCACTACATTCACTCCAATATAACTTAAATCTATGGAATGTAACCACAGATATGTCTGTAGACTTCAGATAAATTGTTTAACAAATTTATATGCTGTTTATATACTGTTTTGCAACAAAATGTTCAAACAATGAACATAATGGCAACATCAGCACTAAAATATAGCACTAAAATACAACAATCAAATTATTTATTTTTAGTATTTCTATACTGCCTTTCTGAGGCCAACCAAGGCGGTTTATAATCAAAACATAAGACATCTTCATATAAAAACTTAGTAAAATGTTAAAAACATTAAAACCATAACAATCTAAAAAGCCAGGTTAAAAAGATGTGTCTTGACTGGCTTTTTCTGGCCGCATGGCTCTCCATAGAGCCACCACAGGGGTGGCAAAGTAAGGAGAAGAGCGCAACGGGGAAAGGGGGGCACGATGTGGCGGGCGGCAGTGATGGGAAGGGGTGTGATGCGGCTAAGGGTGTTCTCTCCTGCCTCAGGCAGCGAGATAGCTTGTGCTGGGGCTGCTAAGCCCCCCACCAAACCAAGGAGCTGACGGTGCTTTACTAGGAGGGAGAGGGCACATAGGAGCAATAGTGTCAACCTCCCTGGCATTCCACAGATCAGCTAGGGCTTCGACAGTATCACTGACAGATGAGGCAGAAACTGATTAGCAAAAAAACCCTATAATGGTAACTGGCAGCATCACACTTTAATTTTTAAAAAAGACTGTGTAAAGAGATGGGTCTTAAGGTGATGTGTAAAAGTCAAAACTGTAGATGTCTGTCTGATGTCAATGGGGAGCACACATAATTTTATACATCTCTATGCTCCCTCTTACTCGCCTTTTTTCTATGCTAAACAGTCCCAAAAGTTGTAACCTTTCCTCATAGGGGAGTTGTTTCTGCCCCTTGATAATTTTGGTTGTCCTTTTCTGCACCTTTTCCAATTCTACAATAGCAATTTTGATGTGTGGTGACCAGAACTGTATACAGTACTCCAAGTGTGGCCTGCTACACTACAGAGGCATTATGATATATAATGGCAGTTTTATTTCAATTCTTTTCTTAATGATCCCCAACATGGAATTCACCTTTTTCACAGCAGCTGCACACTGGGTTGACATTTTCATCGAGCTATCCATTACAACTCCAAGATTTTTTTCTTGGTCAGTCACTGCCAGCTCATACGCAAGACAAAATAGCTAGGTGGTTTAATCCAACTTGCTCTGTGGTGTGGGTGAACTATACATTTATTTAAATATATTTTGAACCTGTAAATCCTACCAGCAGCATTGCTGCTCCCCAGTATTTCCTATTACAAATGTATTATAGAATTGCAAATGTATTACAAATATATTATAGAACACGGTTATAGCAGTTCATAAACAGTCTGTGTCATTGTCTTATCATAGGCAGTGCCTTGTGTATCTGCTGACTAGCCTTCTTTTCTGTTTTGTTCCATTCTCAGTTTTGTCACAAACAAGACAGCTATTGTATAATGTGTGATGTGCCTATGTAAGCAGGCTAAGTGACAGGCCTCTAGTGAGAAACAATGTTGTCTCTGAGAAGGCTGAATTCACTTAGGTAAAGAGTAAAGATATAACTGTCCCTAGTGGCAAAATTAAAGGAGAAACAGAAGGAAAGGGATATAAAGAATTTTCATACCTAGTCAGAATGAATTACTAAATGAGAATGATATATGGTTCTGTAGCTGACACAGAGGTACATTGATATTTGTACACCCTGTTTATTTTATTTGTCAGGCAGTGATAATATCACAGATACCCTGACTTCTTTTAATTAGCACTCCTAATAGCAAACTCTGCTGGTGGGTGCTGACAGCAGTTGTAACCAAACAGTGCCAACAATAGCACTGGGGAACAATAAGTTAGCAGAAGTACAAAAAAACTTTAAGGGGGAAAATGAAAAGGCAAACATTCCCCAAACAGCTCAATGAGGACTGAGCATTCTCAGTGGCCACAAGATGCTGAGTGCCTGTTGGTGGGGAAAAAATGGGAAACTGGGAGAGGGAATGGAATGGAGTATCCTGGAAGAAGGCATGGCTGGCTGACTGAAACCCTGAACTGGAGCACTCCACATTTATACCACCCTGAACTCCTTGGAAGAAAGGTAGGATAAAAATGTAATAAATGGATAAACACTAAATTAATGGGGGGGGGGGGATCAAATTCCTGTTCACCGTTTGTGATTCTGCAGTCACCGCAATATTCTGAATCAGTTGTCTTACAATTCCTGCAAAACATCCCAGCCAGCAAATTAATAAGTTTTAAAACTAATTTGATTGAAAGATGCCCATCTCAAATGGGTTGGAGGGCCATATCCCCCATGCAGCAGATGCCTAGAAATGGCATTTTCATCTAAAAATGTTGATTCCATCTGAACTAGACACAAAACCATTGATTCCTCCTGAATCAATACACACTAAGCTTGGAAAATTTGAAAACCATTCCTGCGTTGCTGACAAATTATATATTTTCAGACATTCATACCATGAATATAACAAACACATACTATGCATACACATAGGATTTTAAGCCACTTGAGTATGGACCAAACATTCCTGTTCTTTGTAAAGTGTTACCGGTATGTACATAGATGGTACTATTTTAATTTTTTAAAAAATAGTGATGTTTCCTTGCTATCTCTTTAGATCCCAGAAGCAAGCATTCCCATCCTCAAAAGCCAGTTGTGAAAACTCATCAATGGCTGCTACTGTGACTGACACATGGTAGTAAGTAACAGCTATTGCCAAGTTAGCCCCATTGCTCTACAAAAAAGCATCAACTTCTTAGCCCTGGCAGTTTTTCAATAGTTGATGTATATTGTGATAGGGGTGCCACCACATGGGGGTTCCTTAAGAGCTTTATGTTTGAAACCCTTATCTAGAATACCGTAATCAGCATCATGGATCACATATAGTATATGAAAACCTGCTTAATACTAATTGCTTATCACATTCATGTAATGGTGGCTAAGTCAAGCCTCCCCACTGACGCCCGCCTGGCGCCAACTTTACTATCTTTTTGGCACCAGGTTAAGACTGCCCTCTATGCCGAGGAATTTAACAGCTCCAAATAGCACACAGGTTACATCACCTTTTTATCCAGTCTATTTTTTATAATCTTGTTTTAGCGATTTAAGTAATTTTAAAATTGTTTTTAAAATGTTTTAAAACTTTTTGATGTTTGTATTTTTTATTGTATTTTATTGTAAAATTTTATAATGGTTGTAAACCGCTCAGAGAGCTTTGGCTATTGGGCGGTATAGAAATAAAATAATAATAATAATAATAACCACCACCACCGAGTCACAGCAATGCTACATTGGAATTTGTGCAAGAACTATGAGATACCATCTGCGAAGTACTGGTGGGAACATATACCTGAAAAGGTGGTTGAGAATGAAGGAAAGACGGTTAAGATCTTGTGGGACTTTAAAATCCAAACTGATAAGAAGCTCGATAAACTGATAAGAATACCCGTCACTGTGGTTGAGAAAAACTTAGTTAAGCTGATTGATGTGGCGATCCCAGGTGATAGCTGGGTAGAAGAAAAAGAGATTGAAAAGATCACGAAATATTAGGATTTGAAAATTGAAGTACAGCGTCTCTGGGAGAAAAGAACAACAGTGATTCCAGTAGTGATAGGAGCGTTAGGGGCAATCCCAAAAGGGTTGAAAAAACACTTGAGTGCAATTGGTATTGATAAGATCATGATAGAACAGTTACAAAGAGTAGCACTACTAGGTACTAGCTGCATAATCAGACGATACCTCACTGACTCTTAGATACTGGGTTGTACCTGAGCAGTGGGGTTCCAAAAATCTGGTCCAAACATCTGGTGGATCCTGGATATCTTTAATAATAATAATAATAATAATAATAATAATAATAATAATAATATTGTTCTGTTCCAACACTACTTTTTATTGGCTTCAGCAAATCTCACAAGATCTGGACAATATAGGGGAATGTTTATATCCTCAAGCATGATCTGCAATTAAGCCTCAATTTTATTCCTCATGGTAATGGGGTTGCAGCCTCAAATGGACCACCATGGATCTCCATAGCCCAATAAAGCATACCCTTCCCGCAACCCACTTGGGCTCTGTGGGCATGCACTGTTTACTTCTGGTGTAAACTGGGCCAAGAGACAGAGTACCAGCTCAGAGACACTAATTGTAATTGATGTGATAAAGCAGTGTTCTTTTTTCATCTCTTGTCTTGACTGGCATTGCAGAGGAACAATGGAGCAATTCAGTAATCCCATAACATTTTGTGTCCTTAGAAGACCTTGAAGCCTAGTATAGTACAATGTGACCCTGCTCCCCCTCTTTTGACCTGTTTGCTCTTGCGCTGGACCAAAATAAGGTATCCTGGGTTGGGGAAGGAAAAGCTTGTCATTCTTTGCATACTTCAGAGTGTTGGATGAATTACTACTTTGTGCTCTAGCAGCCATTTCCTTGGCTTAGGGGAGCTCGCCATTATTATTATTATTATTTTATATTTATCCCACTTTTCAGACAAATATTGTTTTCCAGAACATCTTCCATCAAAAAATCGAGAGAGAGAGGCCTTGTCCTCAGACTTACAAAGTGAAAAGACACACAAGGAAAGGGTTGAAGAAGGAAAAAGGAGAGCAGATTGACAATGCTGGAAAGAAGTACTGAGTTGAAAGCAGGCACTTAAAATCCAGTCGAGGCCTGGTGGTTGCTCTTCCCTTGCTGGTGTTCTTACTTGGATAGAAGTGGTGCAACCACACTGACTTTGTTCCCAGTGCGAGGCCAGAGGGTCCTCCCTGCCCTGCCACCTCCACTTCTGCAGTCCCAGGGCAACTGGCAGTTGGAGTCCAGGGTTCTTTCTGGCAGGGGCAGGGTGAGAAGCAATGCAAGCTCTCAGTAGCTGTTCCTTCTCTGATTCACGGATGGGCCCAGGCTGGTATTTCTCTTGCCATGGAATTCTTCCTGGGAGGGAAAGGGTGCAACATCCTAGCAGCATCCCTTGTTCCTTGGGCCAGAGCTTCTTCCCCCATCACTTCTGCAGTCCTAGAGCAAAATGACTTTATTATGTGAATATAGAAGAGACCTGCTAGCTCAGACCAAGATGGGCTCATCTAGTCCAAGCAAACTGTTTTCCTCACAGCAGCAGAGATTACTTCCAAGGAGCTCACAAGCAGGGCCTTAAGGTAACAGCTCTCACCTGTAGTTTGTATTCAAAAGTATCCCTCATGGGGAAAGACACTTTTCTATTCAGGTAGCTTAACTAGCTGAGATGGCCTAAAAGGGGGATTAGACAAATTCATTCTAGAGGAAATCCAAAACTATTAAGGTCACAATCCTTTGCATATTTAGTTAGAAAAAGTTCTACAACTCCCAGCATTCCCCCCCCCCCCCGCCAGCTGGGGGGATGCTGGGAGTTGTAGGACATTTTTTTCTGTCTAGACATGCATAGGATTGCAACCTTAATAGCTGTGCATTTCCTCTATAATGAATGTCTAATCCCCCTTTAAGGCCATCTAAGCTAGAGGACATCGCATCGTATCTTGTTGCGGCAGCAACACCTGGATTCTTGAAGGCAGCCTCTCCCAACCTGGTGTCTTCCAGATGTTCTGGGCTACAACTCCCAACATTCCCAACCATTGGCCACGTTAGGTTAGGGCTGATGTGAGTTGGAAGTCCAAAACCTCTGGAAGGCACCAGGCCGGCGAAGGCCTTGTTCAAACTTTACTACGGAGGCAGGCGGGCGGGCGGGCATTCGTGTTGGGAACCCGTCGCTGCCTGCAAAGCGACATCTGAGCGAAGCGGAGGACGTACAAGTCAAATGGAAAGAGGTTTACACAGCCGTTTACTCAACGGAATACCCAACCGGTGGTGGTGATGTTGCTGTTGTTGAGGAGGCACGGCAGCCGCTGGCACGGTCGGGCAAACACCCACGTCCAAGTCGAAGACGACGACGCCGCCGACGTCGCCCAGGTGGGGTTCTCCCTCGCTTTTTCCTTTCCCGCCCAACGGCCGCCTCAGCGACAGAAGCTACAGAGCCCTCCCAAGCCGGCCTCCTGCTCGCGCAGGCGCAGCCGCGGCGCTTTCCCTCCGGCAAACGGCCGCCGCCGCCGCCGCCGCCGCCCTTTCTTTCCCTCACGCCTCGTAGCCGCCGCCCGGAAGGCGGGACGGTCCCGCCCCTCCCTCGAGTCTTCCCCAATGCCGGCCGGGCCCGGCTTCGAGAGGAGGCGCCGGATGGGTTTGTACAGGAGGCGACCAGTGACGAGGTGGGTTAGTTTCCGCTGCCTCCGAGGAACCCGCAGGGGCCGCATCCCTTTTGTCCCGTCCCCCCCGCGGGCGCTGCCCACCCCCGCACGCTCAGGCTTAATGCCCACCCCCGTCTCCGCTTCCCTCGACCATGTCGCCATTCAGGGCCCGGTGCCGCCGCCGCCGCCGCCGCCCTCCCCAATTCCCATAGCGAACGGCCCCCTTTCCTTTCCCTCTGCGCGACGTGGATGCCGCAGTGTGGGGTTCTTCACACCCTCGGACTGGCCGCTCATCTCTTGAGACACTTCACGGGCCCAGAGAGCTTGGGAGATGGGCAGGGTTTCATGGGGACCGTCTCCCGAGACAGGGGCGGCGAGGGGCAGGTGTGAATGGGAGGCTGCTCTAAGAGACGAAAATAAGAACGATCTGGAATAGGGGATGGCCGTTTCCCCTGTCTTCAGAGAGTTTGAAGGCGTTTGGTGTGTCTTCTCATCCCACGTCACCCCTGGAAGGCTTTTCTACTCTTGCAAAAACTTGCAGAACCTTTTTGACCCGGGGTGACAGTGGGGAAAGAGTACACTATGGGAAACGAAAACTTCTTTCAAATCACGTTCACCTTTCTTAGAAATGCAGCCTGTCTCCAACCTCAAATATCTGATCAAGTGTACTTCACACACACGTCAGTCTGATCCTAGATTCTGTTCTTGTTAATGTGCAAGGGATGGAAGCTGAATTAGAACAGGACCATTTAGTGTAGGGTAGCCTAGTAAACATCTTTAATTTACTGATTAAACAGTAGAAGCTGTGTGTGCAGTGTATTATGAGGTAAAGAGGTATACTCTGTTGCTCTCTGGGATTTGAGAACATCTGGCTGGATATTCCCAATACTGATGTTGCTGTTCCAAGGAAGGGAACTGGAGGGGAAAAACGCTTATGGTCTTGAAAAATGAGACAGATCAGTTAGCAAACCACCTGGTGATATCTGAATTGTGGAAAATAACATCTTTACTGTGTCTTTAAGGCCCATGCAGTTATAAAAGATACAAGATAAATGATGTTATATTATTCATTATAATGTATTATTTGTTAAATTTATGCCCACTTTTCCATATAAACGAGAGCCAGTGTGGTGTAGTGGATAAAGTGTTGGACTGGGACTGGGGAGACCTGGGTTCAAGTCCCCGCGCCGCCATGAAGCTCACTAGGTGATTTTGGGCAAGCCACTGACTCACACCCTAACCTACCTCACAGGGTTGTTGTGAGGATAAAGTGGAGAGAAAATGGATCATTTACGCCACCTTGGGCTCTTTCAACGTAAAGGCAGGATATAAATGTAGCAAATAAAACATGGAAGACAACACTAATGAAAATGCACAAAAACAAAACAATCAATATGCAATCATAATAATAACAATAAAAACAATTGGGTAAGAGCATATAAAACATCAGGTAATGGCAGCCAGTTAAAACATATTAGGATTAAAATACAGATTAAACCAGCGGAACAAGATGAATCAGCTCAATAGGCCACATACATTTTTAAATAAAGGCGTTTGCCTTCTGGAGGGAGGACATCAATGAGTGGGCTAGATAGGTCTCCTTTGGTAGGGAATACTGAAGTCAGCACAACCACTGAGAGACTCAAGATCCTGCTGAATGCGCATCAGATGTTAGCAGGACACAGAGAAGGGCATCTCCAGAAGAACTGAACACTTGTGCAGGTTCCTATGGGAGATTGTGACTTTAGGTAGCCTGGCCCCAAGCCATTTAGGTGTCCTCTGGCATGTATTCTGGTATTATTACTTGCATTCTAGTAATTTAAAGTATTCTAAAAGCTATGGACAGCTCCATGCTTGTGTTTGAATAATCTGAGAATCTAAATGGTTTATTTAAATTTCTGAAGGAAATGAACTTTGGTAATGCAATTGATTAAAACGATCAATTTTCAGTTTTTGAATGTTTGACAGCTCACACTTTTGTCATGTCAGAAACCCCTGTGTTTATACATATCTCACTAATGGCTACAGGAAACGTGTCCTATTGGATTCAAAGCAGTTTTTTTAAAAGTGTCCACTGATTTCAGACATACCGTACTTTTAAAAACAATTTGCTTTTGCCGGATGCCAACCAGTAATAGTACTTTTTTCCTAGCAGAAGCATAATAACTTGGGCATTGATGCCTCCAACATTAAGCACTTTAAAGTCCCATTGATTCAAGCATGTGTTTTACACTCCCAGGGAGATAAATTAGACTCAATAGTGCTTAGTGTTGGCTGAATTGTGTCGCTGCTGTCATCAGTTTTGTTGATAAGGCAAGAATCGTCATAAGTTCCAGATAATTTTCCAATAGGATAATGGTTACATTGGTGAGATTTAGCGGCATTGAAATATTGTGCTTACTCAAGTAGTTGTGACTTGAGACACTGAGTATATCTTTTGAGGAAGCAGATGTGGCATAGTTGCGTAATGACTTTTCATGTTTCATCCTTGGTTTGCACTGAAATAAGCCATCTATTTCATACATGGATATTTTCATTTGTGGGATTTGAGCTCTGGATGCTAAACTTCCTTTCTTTTTTACCCAATTTTCTTCAGCAGAGCTTGTTAAAATGACTGTTTGCTCTTCAAATTACAGCAAAAATAAAAAAATATGCCCACATATTAAATTTTGTTTTTAATTTGTAGAATATGTGTCTGTGTGTGTGTTTGAGTTCTGATTCAGTTTTCCACTATTCACATACAGTATTAACATGTTCTGTGTTAACTGAACAAACAAAAAGCTTTCATGCTGATTATGTGAAGGTAGTTTTTTTTTTCTTTTGCACTGTTCCCTTGACTCTTCGTTCTTAGAATGAACAACTTGTTTCTAACAGGCATACATCCCAGTTAATAAAAATTGGGCGCCAGGCCTGTGGGGTAATTAACCCCAAGATAATATATACAAGTAAATGAAGTGCTTAAAATTGCTTTTGAAGCAATTTTCTTTCCCTTTTTTTCTCATCAACAGTTTCTGTAAAGTCCTCTGTGGTAATCCTACGTGTTGGGTAGCAAGGGAATATTTAAGTGAGTGAGGCAATATTTAAGTTTTCAGAATTGACTATCATTCATTAAGGTATTTGCAACTCATTTCTAAAGTGCATTGTTAGCAGGAATTTTTACATGTTTAAAAAGTTGCAGCCTATTTCTTTATGTAGTAGACTGTTCTTATTTTAACATGTCAAATTTGCATAGTTGTTGTTTCCAAAACGATTTACTAGTTTTCTGTCTTGCAACTGCTGTGTGCTCTACGTGTCCTGACCCATATACATCAGGGGTGCAGAACCTTTTTCAGCCTGAGGACCAAATTCCATTTTGGAGAAGCTCACAGGGACTGCATTTCAGTTGTAGCAAGGGGTGGGTGGGTCACTGAAGGTAAAAGGGTGGGGCAAAAAACACCAGCATATTTTAGCTCAAAGCTCTTTCTGTCAATAACTAAGCCCTAGGAGAGGCATTTCAACATTTTATGATGGAGCAAAAACTGCACAAAAGCTGGGAAACCATAAATGATTGGCGGTTGGAGGAAAGGGGATAGGGTCATGGAAAGGGGGTGGGGCTTTCTGGGGAACCCTGGAGGGCTGGATTTGGCCCCTGGGCCTAAGGTTCTTCATCCCTGATATACATTGGTACAAACCAGTTTGTCTGATTATTCAGCAGTGAAAATGATTTGCCCTGTGTTACCTAACCAGTGTTGCACAAGTGCCTTTATTTTTATTTTTTTTAAGAATTCAGCCAGTTTATTAATCTTGTGAAAGCTCTAAGGGTGATGTACCTAATACATTGAAACATACAATATAATAAAAGCGAATGAATCAAATTAAATACAAACATGATTAAAAGCAGCAGCAAGATATAATTTACAAAAGTGGAGAATAAATATCGGGTACACTTTTGAAAGATCTAAAGATGTGCAACCAAGGAGAAGAACGGTACTAAAGCACAGCTATAAAATAGTAAACTGGCAGTAAAAAACATAGTAACTTTAAAAGTCTGAGAGAATAAAAAGGTCTGCCTGTCAATGAAATAAGTGCCTGGTGCACCTCTCTAGAGAGGCATTCATAACTAAAGAGGCCTGTTCACCAATAGTTACCCGCCAAATCTCAATATGCAGGGGCACTTGGGGTAGGACCTCTGATGATCATCTCAGGCACAGGTAGGTACATATGGGAAGAGGTGGACCTTCTGAAACTGGCTCCAAGCCAAGAAGGGCTTTAGGTTAAAACCAGGACTTTGAATTCAGCTTGGAAACAAACTGGGAAGCAATGAATTTGATATGATAGCAGTGTAATGTGATAATGCCCTGTTCTAGTCAGTACTCGTCCCAAGTTTTCTACCAACTGAGGTTTCTGGAGCAAAAGGCAGCTCCATGTACAATGCATTGCAGTAATCTAAATGGGAGGTTCCTTGGTTGCATGATACCACTGTTCCACATGAGAAAAATGGGGTATTTTCTGGTCCAATCAGCTGATGTTGTGCCTGATTTAGGATTGGCTATTACTACATAATGTCATAAATTGTGCTGCTGTTATTTCTTCACAAGACATTCTGGTAGTGGACCACCCTTTAATAAGATGGTGATGTCTTCAATTATTGTTACTCATGAACCAGAGGAAGAGCTGGTTTTCAGGTAGAAAACATTGACAAGTAATTAAAGCCAGCTCACAGAGCCATCATATTTTACTTTGCCTGGTATGGAAGGCTGTTACCGCGCCCATGGCCCCTTGAATCTTTGATGTTTGAGCTGTCCTTTGCTCCAGATCAAGTAAGGCTGAGGGAAGGAAGAAAAACCATCAGGCCTGAAGTACTGCTCCAAGTTAAGCATAAGCAGGAACGAAAGGAAAACCCTGTATTAATATTTATGAATTACATTCTTTATGCAAAGGTGCCTGAAGTGAAGAACAAACTTTTAAACAACAAGTACTGTTAATTAATTTAGGGCACAATCTTATGTATGTAGACAAAAAGCTTTATAACTCCTAGAATTCCCCAGCCAGCCATGCTGGCTGGAGAATGCTGGGAGTTACAGGACTTTTTTTTCTGTCTAAACATGCATAGGATTGCACCTTTATTATCTGAGGGTTCATCCCCTCCAACTACTACGTAAAACTATCCAATTTGGCTTCTATTGATTCTTTTTTTACCTAGTATACCATCTAAATTTATCTCCAGTTTTATTAATATAAAGACTGCCTAGTTAATTTCTACTTCTATTTCCTGCCAACCAAGGAACCTGGATGCTCCCTTATGCGCCCTGGATGAAGACAGTTTTGCGTTAACAGCTGGATTTTATATTTTTAAAAATGGAGGATCTACAATTGTCTGACACTTATTTTGTTTATTTGTCGCATTTATGGATCGTCCATCTGGCTGGCAAACCCACCCAGTGGTCCTAGGGACACTAAAACCTGAAACCATTATATCACCTGGCGGAGCCCAATTTGAATATCTGCAACCACTCTCTTGTAATCATCTTAAGACTCTGACCATGCAAACATCCTGGCTACAACATCTAGTCAGCCTCCCCTCCCCTCTTTGCCAACCTACTTTTGTAACATCTTGCCTGATGAAGAGATCTGGAGATCTCAAAAGTTCGCACAATTTTTGTGATATTTAAGTTGGCCTAATAAAGGCAATTCTCTATATTTTAAAATCTAAAAAAGGCAACATAAATATCAAAACATAATAGCAACAAGAGATAGTTAATTATGGAGCAGCAGAAAACATTGGCTTAAAGGTAATACAGTATAGAACAAGAAACAGAGTCATAAGAACATAAGCAGGGCCATGCTGGATCAGGCCAAGGGTTCATCTAGTCCAGCATCCTGTTCACACAGTGGCCAACCAGCTGCCCATGGGAAACCCACAAGCAGGACATGAGTGCAACAGTACCCTCCCGCCCAGGTTCCCCAGCAACTGGTGTACATAGGCATACTGCCTCTGATCCTAGAGGTAGCATATAGCCATCAGGACTAGTAGCCATTGATAGCCTAATCCTCTAAGAATTTGTCCAATCCCCTTTTAAAGCCATCCATCCCTACATCTTGTGATGTGGTGATCTTGTGATCTGGTGGCCATCACTACATCTTGAGAAGTGAATTCCATAGTTTAACTATGCACTGTGTGAAGAAGTACTTCTTTTTTTCTGTCCTGAATCTCCCACCAGTCAGCTTCATGGGATGACCCGGGGTTGTAGTATTATGAGAGAAGGAGAAAAATGTCTCCCTGTCCACTTTCTGCACACTACACATAATTTTTTATACCTCTATCATGTCTCCCCTTACTCGCCTTTTTCTAAGCTAAACAATACCTTTCCTCATAGGGGAGTTGCCCCAGCCCCTTGATCATTTTTGTTGCTCTTTTCTGCACTTTTTCCAAATACAGTATCCTTTTTTAGATGCAGTGACCAGAACTGTACACAGTATTTTAAGTGAGGTCACACCATAAGGACAGTATGATCTTGGCAGTTTATTTTCAATTCCTTTCCTAATTATGCCTAACATGGAGTTTGCCATTTTCACAGCAGCTGCACACTTGGTCGACATTTTTATTGAGCTGTCCACCACAACCCCAAGATCTCTTTCTTGGTCAGTCACCATTAGCTCAGATCCCATCAGCTTATACTTGAAGCTGGGATTCTTTGCCCCAACGTGCATTACTTTACACTTGCTTTCATTGAACCACATTTGTCATTTTGATGCCCATTCTCCCAGTTTGGTGAGATCCTTTTGGAGCTCCTCACAATCCCTTTTTGTTTTCACCACCTGAAATAATTTGGTGTCATCAGCAAACTTGGCCACTTCACTACTCATTTCTGATTCCAGATCATTTATTAATAAGTTGAAAAGCATTGTTCCCAATACAGATCCCTGTGGGACCCCACTGATTTACATCCCGCCCTTGGGAGAATTTAGCATTTATTGCTACTCTTTGCTTTCTGTTCTTTAACTGGTTACTGATCCATAAGAGGACCTCCCCTCTAATTCCATGACTGCTAAGTTTGCTCAGGAGTCTCTGGTGAGCGACATTGTCAAAAGCCTTTTGAAAATCCAAGTAAACAATGTCTACTGGATCACCTCTGTCCACATATTTATTGACACTCTCAAAGAACTCTAAAAGGATAGTGAGACAGGCCTTTCCACCTTTGTGGAAGCCATGTTGATTCTTTCTCAGCAGGGCTTGTCCTTCTGTATGCATACTGATTTTATCTTTAATAACATTTTCAACCATTTTACTCGGAACAGACGTTAAGCTAACTTGCCTGTAATTTCCTGAATCCTTTTTTAAAAATTGGTGTTACATTGGCCATTCTTCAGTCCTCTGGTACAGAGGCTGATCTTAGGGACATGATACATATTTTTGTTAGAAGATCAGCAATTTCATATTTGAGTTCTTTAAGAACTGTAGGATGGATACCACCTGGGCCCGGTGATTTATTAACTTTCAATTTGTCAATAAGGTTGAGAACGTCATCTTTTGTCACCACTGTTTGCCTCAATTCCTCAGACGCTTCCTGAAAACATCAGTTCAGGCACAGGCATCTGTCCTGTATCTTTTGCAGTGAAGACAGATGAAAAGAATTCATTCAGCTTCTCTGTGATCATCCTCCTTTAGTATTCCTTTAACTCCATTATTGTCCAGTGGTCCAACTGCCTCCCTAGCTGGTTTCCTGCTTCTGATATATTTAAAGAATCCTTTATTGTTGGCCTTGATGTTTTCAGCAATATGATCCTCAAAATGCTTTTTTGCATCTCTTATTGTCTGCTTTCATCTTCTTTGTGCAAGCTTATGCTCCCTTTTGTTTCCCTCATTCGGGCAAGACTTCCATTTTCTGAAGGAAGTTTTCTTATCTCTAATAGCTTCCTTGACACTGCTTGTTATCCGTGCTGGTGACCTCTTGGACTTGGTACTACTTTTCCTAATGCGTGGTTTTGGAGTAATCTCCAAGCATTTTGAAGGGATTTAACCCTCTTGACTCCCTCTTTCAACTTCCTTTTTACCAGTTTCCTCATTTTAGAAAAGTTTCCTCTTTTGAAGTCAAATGTGACTGTGTTAGACTTCTTTGGCAATCTTCCATTTAAATATATATTAAATCTGATAGCATTGTGGTCACTGTTTCCAATTGGTTCAACAATATTTACATCTTGTACTAGGTCCTGGGCAACACCATTTAGGATTAAATTCAGGGTTGCCTCCCCTCTGGTCGGTTCCATGACCAACTGTTCTAGGGCACGGTCATTTAGGACATCAAGAAATTTAACCTCTTTGTCATGACTGGAACATGCATTTATCCAGTCAATGTGGGGATAATTGAAGTCACCCATTATTATAACGTCCTCGTTTGGAGGCCTCCCTGATTTCGTTTTCCATCTCAAGATCACCCTGTGCGTTGTGGTCTGGGGGACGATAGCAAGTTCCTAGTACTCAATTAGTTTTGGAGTCCAGTATTGTCACCCACCGTGCTTCTGTGGAAAAGTCTGCCCCTTTTAGGTTTTCGGGTCTGCTGGACACTATGCCCTTTTTGATGTACAGAGCAACACCTCTTCGAGTGCGCCCTTCCTGGTCCTTCATATAAGCTTTATATCTGAAGATGACCATATCCCTCTGGTTCTCTCCATTCCACCAGGTTTCCATAATTCCCAGTATATCTAGGTTCTCCTTTAAAACCAGGCACTCCAACTCTCCTATTTTGGCTTGGAGGCTTCTAGCATTTGCATAGAAACACCTATACTTGGTGTCCCTCTCCAGATGTCTTTGACGTGTGCAACTTCTGTTTTTGCACGTAGGCCTCTTTGATTGGCTATCATGTTTCACCATACGTTCATGGCCTATTTCCTCCCCTTCCGCATTTTAGAAATCAGAAACTTTTTCATCTTCATCCCCTAGGGATGATTCAACCTGAACCTGATGCTTCCCAGCTCTTGTCAGCTTCCCCCAAGGTTCAGTTTAAAAGCTGCTCTGCCATCCTTTTTATATTTTGCGCCAGCAGTCTGGTTCCATTATGGTTCAAGTGGAGCCTGTCCCTCTTGTACAGGCAGCTTGTCCCAAAATGTTCCCAGTGCGTAACAAATCTGAACTACTCCTCCTTGCACCACCATCTCATCCATGCATTGAGGCTCCTCAGCTTTGCCTATCTAGCTGGCCCTGCGCGTGGAACAGTTAGCATTTCAGAGAAAGCCACCTTGGTGGTCCTGGATTTCACCTTCTACCTAGCAACCTAAATTTGGCTTCCAGGACCTCATGACTACATTTCCCCACATCATTGGTACCAACATGGACCACAACCACGGATTCCACCCCAGCACTATCTACAAAGCTATCTAGATGGCACAAGATATCCACAACCTTCACACCAGGCAGGCAATTTACCGTGCAGGCTACACCCAGCTGTCTATGTGTCTAATGATCGAATCTTCCACTACCACAAGCCCCCACCCCCCAGAGGCACATCCTCGATGTGAGAGGATGTTTGTTTGTCTTCCAAGGGATTGTCCCCTTCTAAGGGATCATTTCCCTCTTCCTCAGAATGATACCCTCCTTCCCTGAGACCCCCATTCTCTGTGACAGCAGAGGAGCTGTCACCCAGGGATTGGGACACTGCTATTTGGTCCCCGAAGGTCTCATCCACCAACCTCTCTGCCTCTCTTAACTTCTCCAGGTCAGCAACCTTGGCTTCCGGGGAACGGACTTGTTCCCCGAGCGCCAGGAGCTCATTATATTGAGCACACACCCACAACTTCTGTCCAGGTGACAGATAGTCATACATGTGACACTCACTGCAATACACTGGCTAGCCCCTACACCTGCTGGCCTACCTTCATAACTGGATTGTTTTTAGAAAAAAACCTACGCTAGCGCAAAGGCTGAGGTCCAAAGAAGAACAAGAGAACTTAAGAACGCTTGGTGGAAAAAGAAAGCTGAAGAAATTCAACAACTTGCAGAATCTCATGATGCACTGGGCTTTTTTAAGGCCACAAGGGCCATTTATGGACCAAAAACCTATGGTACAAACCCTTTACAATCAAAAGATGGCACCAAACTCTTAAAAGACAAAGAGTCTATTGCACTGCGTTGGAAAGAGCACTATTATGACCTTTTAAATCGTAAATCTAAGGTGGATAATGAGATTTTTTCGCAAATCCTGCAAAAACAAATTAAAGAGGAACTTGCAATACTCCCCACTTTGGATGAAGTAAAAAAAGCCATTAATCAAATGAAGAACAACAAAGCTAGTGGACCAGATGGGATTCCTGCTGAAATCTTTAAAGAAGGGGGGCCCGAACTTGTACAACATCTTCATAAACTCATTGAAAAAATCTGGATAAGAGAAGAGATCCCAGAAGACTTCAGGGATGCCATAATTATCACCCTCTTTAAGAAGGGTGATAGAACAGACTGTGGAAACTATCGGGGCATTTCTCTCTTAGCAACCGCAGGTAAAATATTTGCTAGGATTCTCGCAAACCGTCTTCTATCTATTTCAGAAGAGATCCTCCCTGAAACTCAATATGGTTTCCGCCCCTCTAGAGGGACAGTAGACATGATTTTTACTGCACGTCAGCTCCAAGAAAAATGCCGGGAGCAAAATCAACCCCTTTATATGGCATTTATTGATCTGGCTAAGGCCTTTGATACTGTAGACCGTACAGCTCTCTGGACTATCTTTATGAAAATTGGATGCCCCAATAAATTTGTGAATATCTTGCGACTTCTCCATGACAACATGACGGCAATGGTTTTGGACAACAACGGCTCTCATGGTGCTCCATTTAAAGTGGATCAGGTGTTAAACAGGGATTTGTTATCGCCCCAACATTATTTGCCATTTTCATCGCCATGGTTTTACATCTTGTCAAGGGGAAACTTCCCAACGGTGTGGGAATTATATATCGAACAGATGGAAAGCTTTTTAATCTCAGCAGGCTGAAAGCAAAAAGTAAGGTAATTACAACCTCCGTTGTGGAACTTCAGTATGCTGATGATAATGTGGTCTCCGCACATTCAGAGGATGATCTCCAAACTATCCTAAATGCTTTTGCAGAAGCATACGAAAAACTTGGTCTCTCACTTAACATCAAAAAAACCAAAGTGCTTCATCAGCAAGTGCAAGCCAATCCTTTGGTGATGCCATCTATCCAGCTTGGCGGGACAATACTGGAAAATGTCGATCATTTTCTCTATCTTGGCAGCTATCTTTTTGTTACAGCTAACATCGACAGTGAAATCCAGCATCGTCTGAGCTCCGCAAGTGCCGCATTTTCTCGAATGAAACATAGAGTGTTCGAGGATCGGGATATTTGTAAGAAGACCAAAACACTGGTTTATGAAGCCATTGTATTACCAACTTTATTGTATGCCTGCGAAACATGGACTATCTATAAACGTCACTTCCACCTCCTTGAAAGGTTTCATCAACGTTGCCTCCGGAAAATCCTGCAAATTACTTGGGAAGATAGGCGAACAAATGTCAGTGTACTGGAAGAAGCAAAGACTACTAGCATTGAAAAAATGATCCTTCAACGCCAACTTCAGTGGACCGGTCATGTTGTTTGAATGCCTGACTGCCGTCTCCCAAAGCAGTTACTTTACTCCCAACTCAAGGATGGAAAGCGGAATATCGGTGGTCAATATAAGAGGTTTAAAGATGTTCATAAGGCTAATCTAAAAAAATGCAATATAAACATCGAAAACTGGGAAGCTCTGGCCCATGAACGATCTAAATGGAGGTTGGCCTTTCACAAAGGTTCCATGGACTTTGAAGAAGCCCGAGTGCAAGGTGAAAGGGAGAAACGTGCTAAGCGAAAAGCACGTCAAATGAATCCTTTACAGGACCATCTTCTATCTGGTAACCTGTGTCCTCACTGTGGGAAGCTGTGTGGATCTAGAATTGGCCTCCACAGTCACTTACGGACCCATCGCTAGAGTCTACACAATCTTCTTTAGAATTTCCTCCTTTTATCCCGGAAGACAATCTTACTCGGTCACGAGTGATCGCCTGATGATGATTGGGTTTGTTTACCTGGAAAACCAAGTTGTTTACTAGGAGAAGGAGGGGTTATCTATAGTTATTAATTTACAGTTTACAGTTACTATAAGAAGGGAGGGTAGAACTCTCTGCCCACCCTGTTGTCAAACTTGAATGGTTGCTTAACTTGCTTGTGCACTGAGTTCATCACTGGGGCTGAGCCGCTTCATCACTTCTCCTCACACTGGCTCCCTTGAAAGCCTGCCTCCTTATATAGCTCTAGGTAGGTTAGCCCAACTGCTGCTGCAGCCAATCTGATTAGAGGGCCTTGTTTGAAAAGCCGAGGAGGCTGTGCCTGAACTCCTGGTCTGTGCTAACTTCTAGTGGTTGGAAATGTAGGTCAATTGAACCCCCTGGGAGTGGGGATCTTGTATTTAGGTGAGAGGACAAAAGTGAATGGGTTGTTGGAGGAGACAACAGGACAATAGTGAATGGGTTGTTTGGGGTAGACAACAGACAAAGGGTAGGTGATTTGGGAAGGGATGTGGTTTGGAAGGGCTGAGTTCCTTTGTGTGTGTTTTTTAAAACTAAGTAATAAGCTGACCTCTCAAACTTGGGATGATTATTTCTGAGCTCTAGTTTATAAACTCCTCTATAAGATGTAAATACCTGAGTGTACACTGAGCCCAGACTGAAGGTGGCCTTCACTTTTTGTTTAAGCCTAAACATTAAGCCTAAATCCAAGCCTAAATATTTCTGATTCCATCCCTATGCATTTCAGACATCTGTGAATGCAACTGCAGGTAGTCCTAGAATGAGCCAACAGTTTAGCTTTATTACAAGCCCAGTGTCTTTGCTGGCTAATCAAAGACAAGTCCTTAGCTGACAAAATATAATCCAGGCTTAATTAGGCTGCAGACTAAGGCCTCAGGCAAAGTTGCCCCTAGAACCTTCTCACTTGCATAAATAGATACCTTTCACCAAAAACCTGTGAATTTAGGTTACTATATTACAAAGGGATTAGGCATGATGAATAAAATGATAAACATATGCAGCACTATAAAATGACCAGTCAGGAGGTCAGGTAAAACTGTAGAAAAGTTCGTTTCTATATTTTTGTGGCTAAAATCGTAACTTTGGAATGTTCCATATGCTGTTTAATATCTGAGTTCTGATAAATTGCCCAAAGTGATTTCTTACAATCCTGCTTTATCAGATGCTGGCAGCTACATTTATTTTTACATTTTACTATGCCTGTGTCAAGGTTCCACTACTGCCGGGACCCCTTGATCTGCCTTTGGAAGATCTCTGCCTCTTCTCAAAGCTTCTCCTGTTCCAGGAGATCAAATCCTTTGCATGTTTCCAATAGCATGGAAATAGGCTTCAGGCGTGGTGAATAAGTCACTCCAACAACATGGGTTAAACAACAACAGTTTACGGTACTTATTACATTAGGGTATTTACACAATAGAGCAGTTATAATTCAAAAGCAAGTATGATAAAATTAAACAGACAAATAACACAAGGTTCTCTAACTTAACTTCTGTCTACCTCTCTCCTCTGAAGTCAGTCTCTCCCTGGCTCTAGCTGACCACACCCCACACACAAAAAAAGCCTTCCCAGGATTGGAAGGTTATAACAATGTGACGTTGAACAGGAGAAATAATACTTAACTTCTATTGGGTGAACTGAAACTCACAAATGCCCCCTCCCATCCTGAAATGTTTGGGCCTTCAGGCTTCAACTAATTTAGGGAAGTGTTTGGGCCTTCAGGCTTCAACTAACCGAAGCCTGTGTAGGCCTCAATCCTTCACAGCCTGCCATAGCCAACATAAATTGCTTGACCTAATTAATTTAAATTGGCTATATGTCCCTGTATCTTATGTTCATTAAGGAAGTCATATGAGGAAGTAAAACCTATCAGAAATATGTGGGAGTGTGAAAATGTAAACACTATTTCAAAATGCACATCTATATATCTATATATAATTCCCCATGCTGGCTGGGGAATGCTGGGAGTTGTAGGACTTTCTGTCTAAACAAGCATAGGGTTGCACCCTAAATGAATTAATGTCATTTACCTTTTTATTAACTTTCTATATAAATGGGTTGGATCCAGCTAAGTTAATTGCATTTAAGTCCAATTGAAATCAATGGGACTTAAGTCATGACTAATTTATCCCATTGATTTCAATGGTACCTAAGCACAACGAAGGGTACAATCCTATGCATGTTTAGAAAGAAAAAAGGCCTACAACTCCCAGCTTGCCCCAGGCAGCCATGTTGGCTAGGAAATGCTGGGGGTTGTAGGACTTTTTTCTGTCTAAACTTGCATAGGATTGCACCCTAAGTTAGGCTGAAATCCTCTAACATTTACCTAGGAATAAGGCTAATTGAACCCAAATCGGTCTTACTTCTGAGTAGATATCCACAGGATTGTGCTGTCAGTCTTTATAAGGATTTATAAAGAAGTGCTTGTTAGATAACTAAAATGATTGAAGTAAGGCTTTTGTTTTAACTGAGAATTTTAAATGTTAGGTTAAAAAAGCAAGAAAGAATATTGCATTGTATCTGTTTGTTTAAACCCCACTTAAAATATAAACCAGTCACAAGAAAGCCTTGCTTGACATAATTATTTTATTTATTTTTATGCCGCTCCATAACAAAGTTATGGGGTGACTTACAATAAATAAGAATTTTAAAAATACATACAAAATAAGATAAAAAACCATATAATCAAAAGCAGCATAAACCAAATAAACAGCATAAACCCATAAGCAGAAAACAAAACTGATGGCAACCCCAGAATTAGAAACTCAGATAGTTATCTGCATAGCCCATTGTATTTCACTTGTAGCCTGAGAAGGAAAAAATAGGCTGTTAGTGGCTCCTCCCAGATTACCTTTTTACAAATCCCATTAAGCACAGCAAAAACTGCAGTGACACGATTTGGAACCCAGTTCTGTAAGCAAGTATTTCTACATAGTATAGTTCTTGTGTTGGTCAGAACTGGTAGAAATGAAAGGATCAACTATTAACAGTTCGTTTTACTGGGTTACAGGTAAGTGTAGCACATTGAAATTTCTGTGAATTGTTTGTTAAGCTCATTTAAATAAGTGGTTAACTTTAAGTCTGAGCATTTAAAATGTACAAGTGCAAGATACATAGTCTATTAGTACAGTAGGTCAGTTATAAAATGAGTGTACTGTTATAGTTATTTCAGAAGGTGGTGATTCTAATTCCCATATAAAACTGAAAAAAGTTAAGAAATTATTTCTGTTTTGTTTTTGTTACTGTTCATGTATTCAGTTTTTCCACTGTTCTATTATAGTTTTCTATGTTTATTATTGGCTGTTCAAGATACTGTAAAATATTTGCTAATTGTTTTGCTGGGCCCTGTCATAATGACATTTTGACAGTGGATTTCTTACAGCTAATTAATTTAGCATTCAGGTTCTTGGTGTTAAATGCATGGTAGTTTGAAATGCTGATGTGCCATAGAACACTATGTATCCCCAGTTCTGCTAAATCGTATGTCTTTATTTGTTTTGTATGTATTGGATGCATCATAAGCAGCCATTACTCTATGTAAACACGTTGCTTAATGATTACGTTAAAGTTACTTGTGATTAAAATAGATGGTGAATGCCTTTCAGGAGCAAAAGGCAATTTTAACTATTCTGATCCTAGTTTTGCACCAAGGAATTCTTTTTCTTTTCTCTCTGTTGCTCTCTTATACTCAGGGGAGTCTGGTGACTCCTATTTTGGTGGGGCTCTTTTTCCATTGCAGGTTTTGCAGCTTTTATTTGGAGCTTCATAGGAGCTATCCATTGTGCTCCATGATGGTGAACCTATTTTGGGGATGAAGTTCAGCACTATGGATAGCTCCTATGAAGGTCCAAATAAAACCTGCAATGGAAAAGAGGCCCTACCGAAATAGGAGTCACCAGCTTATACTATTAACCTAGATATTTAGGCTTGCATCTTAGGACAGGGATTTACTGTGATTAGAATTTTCCTTTTTCAAAAGTGAACTACATAGGCTTCAAAAGTAGTAATTTATGTACATAACCTGCAGCTTGTTTCTGTGGGGCTATAACATCTTTATGTATAGATAAAGTTTTTGCTCCAGAGATGGCTGTCTCTGACATGTAGCACAATAGCTGTTAGCAAGCCAAGAAAAGGATTCAGGAAGTCCCATTTACGTGCTGTCCTAGTGACCTTTTGGCCAGTGTTGAGCCAGCTATGACACTAAGCTAATTTTAATAGCTGGCAGGCAGCATTGAAGAATGGACCTTCCCACTTGCCTTACATGAGCTGCTGCTACAATAGATGTATCATTTTTAGTTGCAGCTGTATGGATCATTCAGTTTGGAAGTACTCTGCATGTTGTTCTGCTTGGGGGCTTTTCAGCTAAACCCTTCCAACAGCAGTGTTTTGTGTTCCCTGAAAAGCCCCTTCCCTCTGGGGAGACCCCCAGAGCAGCAAGAGTGATATCTGCTAAAAGGAAAAATCAGTTGCTGAGATGAGGAAAGGCTCTGCACTTAAGTGCCTACAGACTGTGGCACCTCCTCCAGCCAACTATGGGGAAAGGGTTGCGGTTGTCTGGATTCCCATTCCTTGTCACTGCTTGCTGATACCTTGAAGGGACTCAGAAAAGGCTGGGGGAGGCATTCTACTAGCACGTAATTTCCATATGTACCCTCCCAGAGTGAAACCTGGTGGTACTTGGGTCCCAGGACTCTTCTCTTTGCCCTTGGGTGTGCTAACCTTAAATAGCACAGACCTCATATATGGCTTGTCTCACCAAGAAATCCTACAAGACATCTGATCTTTCAGGCCTTCAGCATTGTTCCAGTACTCTGTCAACAGAGCTGCAATGGCTCCGTCACCCACTGTTGCTAATTTTGGTTGGGATTGCTAAGGCCACTGTTATCTTTTGTTACTTCTGTGGGGCAGCATGTCCTTCAGGGTGGGTTACCCCCCACAGATTTGTGAGCCCAGCTTGTTGCAAGGTACAGTAATACCTTGGATTGCAAGTAACTTGGTTTGAGAGCATTTTGCAAGACAAGCAAATTTTTAAATATTTATTATTATTATTTTTACTTGATATACAAGCAACATCTTGCAATACAAGTACTGTAGTACGGCTTAAATTTAAAAAATCTGTGCAAATTTTTTTTGGGGAATTTCGTTTTGATATAAGAGTATTTTGGATTACAAGCACATTTCCGGAACGAATTATGCTCTCAATCCAAGGTATGACTGTATCTTACTCCAAAGTAAGTGCACACAAGATTGTAGCCCAAGAACCAGTTTTTGAACTTTTTGTCACCTCCTGTCTTCCTCCTTGCTTTGTCCCTGAAGAAAAACTTGTTTCTTTATGAACAGACTGCAGCAAAATTTGTATTCAGATTTTTTTTTAAAAAAATTCTAGAGTACTTTTAAGATGACATGAATTGCTGGTTCAGTGGCTAGATATGAGGCCTTGTTGGGCATTTCACATGCTATGCATTTATGTGTTACTACTACTACTACTTCAAGTGGTAAAGTCAGAAATTCTACTCAGTTTCACTGTTGATCCTATGAAGTACACATGAGTAAAATTAACTCTCTTGGGTGAGGGTTGAAGAAGTAGACCCTTAATCGGTTTACACTTGTTTAGAAACAAACATTAGCTCACTGCCATAATATACTGGGATATTAATATATTTTACATGTTCATTAGATCAGATAGTGATTACTTCCCAGGTGATCCCCCCCCCCATTTCAAGCATCCTACTGAAGTTTCAGTAAAGATATTGGCATTCCTGAACACAGAGCTAATATTTCCTGTTTACAAATCTAATAACATAGGTGGCAGTTAATTCAAACTGATGCAAGATTTTAACTTGAGTTCATTAATGCAAAGCACAGGCATAGAACAATTTAGGGTAGAGTCCTATGCATGTTTAGACAGAACAAAGTCCTACAGCTCCCAGCATTCCCCAGCCAGCATGGGAGTTGTAGGTTTTTTTCTGCATAGGATTGCACCCTTGTGTTCTAGAATGGAGAGCCTCTGAACTTTACCATGGGAATAATTCATATGCTGGCAGTTGAATTGGCACAACTAAAACAAGTGTGAACTGCTAGGTTTTCCTCCTAAATCTTTTTTTCCTCAATTAGTTTCCATAATTATTGACAATTAGTTTCCATAATTATTGACAATTACTGACAACCCACCACAACTGACTGACTATTCATATAGGCTGTGATTCTTCTCTCTCCTTTGCTCCCTATATTCAATACGGAATCAACTACCTAGGGAGGTGGTGGGCTCTCCCAGTCTGGAGGCATTCAAGGTGCGGCTGGACAGACATCTGTCAGAGATGCTTTGACCTGGATTCCTGCATTGAGCAGGGGGTTGGACTCGATGGCCTTGTAGGCCCCTTCCAACTCTACTTTTCTATGATTCTATGAAGTCATGTTTCTTCTCCATCTTCTCTGTTACCTTAGTTAAAACTGATGCTTTGACATTAGGTGCTGACATTAGGTAACCTTTTTGGGCCATGGGCACATTTGTCAATTTGAGAAACTGTCCTGGTCACCACCATGAAATGGCTGCCATGGAAGGTGTGGCTAGTCACAATGGACAAGTACCGGTAACCTGCCCAAAAGACTGAGTAGAAGGCAGAGATTGGGGCTGAGCCCCAACACACTAAACAACTCCTTTCAACCCACACTTTTCAGCCCCAACAGAAACTTATTTCACAGCAATCTCTGTTGCCAGTAAGAAAATGTGTTAATATGTATGTATGTATGTATGTATGTATATATATTTAAAGTGGGAGGGATCGGGCACCTTGGTGGATGCCAAGAAAGGTATCCAGGTGTGCATTGGCACCCATGGGTACCACATTGCCAACCAACCCCTGATCTAAAAAAACTGACTACTGCAGTCCTTCTCTCTTGGATCTCTCCCCCTTCTCACACCTCAGACCTCTCACTTTTATCTAGAACTCTTCAGCCAATCATTCATTCACTTGTCTGTATCATGATGCCTCTTAAAAACCCTACACTGGCTTCCTGTCCCCTTCCATATCTAGCACAGCCTGAAAGTGCTCCATAATCTTTCCCCACCTTATACTTCTGCCTTCATTATTCTAATATATCTTCCCATGGCTTTCTTTTGCACATTCTTTCTTTCTACCATCATCATCAGCCCATACCTCTTCTGCTCCCTTAAATGACTTTCCCCATTTTTCTTTGCTAGCCCTGATGCTTACAATCTACGTTTGAATAGTGTGGTGTTTAAGGATTGTGTGTGAGAGGGAAGTGATTTTGTGATTTATTCCTTTGATTTGTAGCCCACCTTTCTACCAAAAAATGGCACTCAAGGTGGCTTACAGGCATTAATTAAAATTGATTAAAACAATAAAATACATTAAAATACAATAAAAACATAATAGTTACAGAATAAAAAATAAAAAAACAGCAGCCAACCACAGTTACAGGCCAAAGGCCTTCATGAATAAAGCAGTCTTTGCCTGCCAGTGGAAAGAAGCAGGGAGGAAGCAAACCTGGCCTCTCTTGGGAGGGAGTTCCACAGCCTGGGAGTGACCACCCAAAAAGACCTCTCTCAGGTTGCTACTAAACACACGCCCCTGAAGGTGGTGGTCTCGAAAGAAGGGCTAAAGATGAAAACTTTACCATATGAGCAGGTAAGGCTGAGGAGAGTGTTACATCTACTGATCATTAAATCAGCATGGTTCTCTCTCTTTGCTGTTATTCTATGAATTATGTATGTATATGGATGATCCTGTACAAATCAGAATACACACACACACACACTTATGTGTAGTCTGTTGGTGCTTGAAAAGTCTGTGCTTAAATTAAAAGGAATGCAGTAATTTCACTGATGCACTACCTTACGTAAATAAGTGCCTCACGAGGAGTGAAAACCCTGGGAGCACAGTCTTAACCCCCAAATGTGGATGGCTGGAGAGAGTTAGGATGGTGTGTTGGTGCCCCTCTTCTGGGAAACAGGAGCACCATCGATGGAGGGGTCTTCAGTGTGATGGAGGCTCTTGCTGTGCCTGGGCAGGTGGACAGCTGCTGCTAGTTCTCCTGCCAGCAGTAGCAGGTGAAGGAGCCCCAAATGGCATTTGGTGGGTGAGGAGGAGCCAGCTTGGAATCTGCTGGATCCAAAGCAGCTCCATTCCCCTAGACAGGCCTAATCTAGGCCCATCAGCTGTACCAGCCCTGGAGCTGGTGTAATTAATCCCCCCCCCCCCCGCCCCCAACTGCTGTCAGTGGCAGGGGGGAATTCAAAATACATGGATCTGCCAGGTTGAAAAGCCTGGTGAAACCACCCTGCTTGCTCTGCTCCTTCCTGGCTTCACTTAGGTTGCATTATAAGGCCTCTTTCTTATTATCGTGTCTGTATAGTTCCTTTGTGAATATCAGAGACATAATTGCTTTAATAAAAGGACTTTGTACCACTATAGTGGAGGTGGTATCCTAAACATGGCCAGTGTTGCAATCAGTTGCCCCTGCCCAGTCCCCTGAAAGTATCCTGTGTGGTTTTATAGTGCTGAGAAAAAGATGAAGAAGAAGAAAATGAAGAGCAGCAGCAGCGGCCTGGCTGTGCCAGCCAGCACTAGTTCAGAGCTGTTTGCGTCAACCCTAGTGATAGTCTTTGTGCCTGCACACAGTCACATTCTTACTGTTCAAACATTTTAGAAGTGTGGAACTGGAGCTGAGAAATACTGCCATGGCCAAGATTATTGAGCTGCAACTCCCCAGTACAGTTAAGCACACTTACGTCCATTAAAATCCCGTGCTTTAAGCATGCTTAACTCTGTGCTGGATTGGGGCCAGTGAGTCTGATTGAGCAGCAGTTTGTATCCAAGTCCACCAAATCTTAGTCCAATGATCTGACTCATTTGATTAGGTCATACTGTTCAGCTGCCTAGTTGAAACAAAACCCCATGTACCTTTATTTTATTAACTTTAATTATTGTTTGTGTATATTTATATGTGAATATCTGTGTCAAAATTTCTTTGATGTTCTTGGATATTATGATGGATAAAGAGGCTGTTGGGCCAACAGAGTTAAGGACACTATAGAGAGCTGATGCAGAGTAGTGGCTAACAATGCAATCCTACGCATGTCTACTCAGAAGTAAGTCCCATTGAGTTCAGTGGGACATACTCCCAGGAAAGTGTATATATTATTGTAGCCTAAGAGACTGTGATATGAGCCAGGAAGTTCTTGGTTGAAATTTTGCATCTGCCATGAACTCACCAGGTGTCCTTTGGCAAGCTACCCTGTCTGAGCCTCCATTATCTCCCTACCACCCCATCTGCAATATGGGAGATAATAATACTTCCTTATTTATAGGGTTGTAAGGGTTACAATTAGATAATACATATGAAGTGCTTTGAACACTTGAAAGCACTATACAAATGCTATGTACAGTAATACCTTGGATTGCAAGTAACTTGGTTTGAGAGCGTTTTGCAAGACAAGCAAATTTTTAAATATTTATTTAATTTTTTTTTACTTGATATACAAGCGACGTCTTGCAATACAGGTACTTGTAGTATGGCTTAAATTAAAAATCTCTGTACAATTTTTTTGGGGGGGATTTCGTTTTGATATAAGAGTGTTTTGGATTACAAGCACGTTTCCGGAACGAATTATGCTCTCAATCCAAGGCATGACTGTATTATCATAGGCTCAAACTGTTCTGTTTCATGTACTTGTGTATTTTGTTCTGGTTTCCTGTATACAGTACAGCATATCATTTTTTAAAACTTTTGCTGAATTTCATGTGCACAGAAAGCTGCTTCGGACCTCACAGTAAAACATGGTTTATTGTGACAGGAATTAGCTGCAGTGAGCCTTGGGCTTGCACACTTCTGCCTCCCCTCTCTTCCTCCAGTGTGGCTACAAGGAAGAGATTGGAAGGTTTTTCTTCTGTTTTTGTGCAAACCCGACAAATTGGAGTTAATCTTAGCTTGTTTCCAACAAACTGTCATTATCTTCAAACCTTGGGTTATGAAGCTGTCTTATTTCAACCAATAATAGTTAAAATTAACCATAGTTTAGGGTCTGTACATAATGCTAAACTGTGGTTAATTTAAAAAGCAAGAATTGAAAGCTTATGATTTCCTCCTTGCAGCTATGCCAGAAAAGGAGAGGGGGAGAGGGTGGAACGCAAGAGCCCATGGCTTGTTCCCATCATGCTAAACCATGGTTTATCATGATGTTCAAACTAGCTCAGTCTTTTCTGGTTTTGAGAACTTAACAGGTTTGTATTTCCTTACAGTATGGTCATATAATCCTACTGGGAAAGTATATACTCCCTCCTATTCTCACTTGTGTATGCCAGCAGCAATAATCTTATTGTTTCTTATCAGGAGGCCTCTTTCTTACATTACGCTATGATCAGGCTGTGGCTCCTCCCCATGCCAACATCACTCACTGGGGAAATGGACAATGCTGGTGTGGTGAGGAACAGCACTGTAGACTTCTTCCACGTGGTCCCGGGCAGAATTAGTGTCGGGTAGGCATCATTGGGCACCTGCTGAGACTGACAACCCTGCAGGGGCCCACTGTTGACCCTCAGAGCCCCCTGGCCTCTCTGGACAGTTATACGGGTTGGGCCCAAAGGGAGGTGGGCCCAAATAGCAGAAAGGAGGAGGTGGGCCCACTCATGGAGGGGGCCCACTGAGGATATTTTATTGATCAATTACACTTCCATACCGTCCAATAGCTGAAGCTCTCTTACCTTAGGACTCCCCAAAATCTGGAGCCAGCCTTGGTCAAGGGCTTCTCACATTAGCTTAGCAGCATGGGAACAGAATGCAGTAGCTTCCATGCTGCCAGAGTAATGGAAGAAGGACCCCGCAAGAGAATTTTTCCAGAGTTAAATTTCAACTTAACATTATTTTAATGTTGTACAGAGTTGCATAAGGGGGGGGAAGTAATCAGAGAAACCATATTCTGGTGGATATTTATCAAATGATGGAAGGTTATCCTTGAACAGTAGATGAAGTAATTGAGATGTGCCAAAGCTGTGAGGTCTCTGAAGAAGAATTAACCACCACCGCCCCAAAAAAAAAGAAAGAAGAAAAAAACATTTGTGAGCACAAACTGTTGGATGACTACAATGGGAAAGCCCTGACTACATTTATAGGCCACAGTGCTGAGTACTGTTTTACTTGTTTAGTTTATAAGTTATAGCTTCAATATATTTTTTATTTTCTTTGCTCTTCTGAGACTTCACATGTTTCTTGCAAGTTTACAAAGATAATTGATAATGGGTTGAATGGTTTTTCAGCCAGTTCCTTTTAAATTGTAGGTAAATTCTGCCAGGCCTAGCTGACTTGGATTCCTTTCCTGTGCTAACTACTCTCTTCGTCCTTGTTTATCTTAAACATTTATGCCCTGATCCAGCCAGGCACTATATGACTGTGGAAACAGGCTTCTGTATTATGTATTCCTAGCTGGATGGAGAATTCTGCAAGTAAATGGGTGTTGTGTTTGCAACTTCCTGGGCCAGTCCAACAGGCAGGACTGTGTATAGCCCTTTTAAAAGGCTATAATTGTACTCATCAGTTAATTGAGTTGGGAGTGGGCAGTGGGGAGAGGTTGGATTCAGGCCCCCCTCCCACCAAACAGCTGGTCAGTGGAATTTCAGCTTTTTGGATTAGGACAACATATGCACACAGCCTTGCTGCTCCATAAAATTATGTTAGATTAGAGCTCTGTGGTGCAAGCCAGCTTCAGTGAGTGCAAAACTCCTGTTGACTTTGATAGAATAAAACTGCAGTCTTGGTTAAATAACCTAACCCAGCCTGATGCTTTCCAGATGTTTTGAAGTACAACTCTGGTCAGGAATGATGGGAGTTTTAGTCCAAAACATTTGGAGGGCACCAGCTTGGGGAAGGCTGATCTATCCCATTTATGAAGACTGAAGCAAAACAAAGTTGCCATTGAACAATTCAGTCTTGTGTTTTACATTTGTAACTAGCTGCTTTTTATAGGAGTACTGTAAACAAAATGTTCCCTAAATCAGTGTTCTCCAACCTTGGGTCCCCAGATGTTTTTGGCCTACAACTCCCAGCATGCCCCAGCCAGCTATGCTGACTGGGGCATGCTGGGAGTTGTAGGCCAAAAACATCTGGGGACCCAAGGTTGGAGAACACTGCCTTAAATGGATGAGGGTAAAGAAGGATATGCAAAGAAGTGGGATTAAAACTCTTGACCACTTATGCCCTGCCCAGAGCCTATTGCTTTAATATATAGGAATCTCTCAGTACTGTTCCCCACAGAAACAGGGGTTAATCTGGGATTTAACTGTAACTTCCTGAACTCTATGTGAGAATCATGCGCTGAGCCCAATAAGCCACGTGAAACCAGGAAGTTATTTAGCTAAGCAATAAAGTTTGAGCCCAATGGTGGTTAGAAACAAAACAAAGAAGGTGTAGTGAAAGGAGTATGTTGCTAGGCACTGAGATGAAGCAATAAGAGCATCACCAGTGCTGTAATCCTTTATCTTGTTTGGATAATGGTTAAAATGATGTAAATAACCTTAACATCATAGATTGTATGTATGAGAGAGAACAAACACAACCACCTCCAACAAACCATACCTGTGAACATGTCCCATCAGTCAGCCAAAGAAGAGAGCAGCAGTTTAATAAAATATCTAGAATGATAGCTAGGTACAAGCACTTCAATCATTTTCTGATACAAAGCTTTTGATAGTATTATTTTTCTCTTCTGTCTATTGCTTTCCAAGGGAAGGGGTAGATTACAGAGTAGGTATTTGGGCAATAAATGATGGATGTTCTCATGAGGTAATGAATAACTCATATTTGTATTTTTGTACTTTATTTACACGTTAAATTAACAAATTGGGCAAGGGGTATGGTTCAGTGTGAGGTAACAAAATGTTGCCTATGACGCGTTTCCATTTAAACATGTTTCTGGGATTACAGATCTGTTTCTTAGCTGTCATGGCAATTCAGGTGCATGTTACATGGATAAATTAGTTGATCTGATTAGGCCAATAGCCTGACTATCCAAAGACGTGCAGCCTTATTAGCTCTGCAGGAGAATTAGGAACATGGCCTGAAATAACATGCAACATTTGTTGTCTGATTACTGATTACTGATTACTGACAACAAATCCTGGGCGATTTTAACGCAAGAGTCGGGCGTGACTTTGATTTATGGCCAGAAACTATTGGAAAAGACGGAGTTGGTAATAGCAACCCGAACGGACTCTTACTTTTGTCTATATGTGCAGAGCATAATCTCACTATCACAAACACGCTCTTTCGACAAAAGAATAAGTTTAAAACATCATGGCAGCACCCACGGTCAAAGCACTGGCATCTTCTGGATTATGTAATTGTCCGTGTTAGAGATCGCTGCGATGTACTTCTTACTAGGGCCATGGTGAGTGCCGACGACTGCTGGACAGACCACCGACTAATCCGGTCCACAATGGTTATCAACATTGCTCCCCAACGTAGGCTTCAAGGAAGGAAACCAAGGCGTAAAATGAACATCCAAGTCCTTCAAGATCCTATTAAGCAAACTCGTCTTCAATCATTTCTTAAGGAACATCTACCTACGGAACCTCCTGACAACATTGAGGACCATTGGTCTAAGCTGAAAACCTCCATTACTGCAGCTTGTGAACAAACTATTGGATATGAAACTAAGAAACATCAGGATTGGTTTGATGAAAATGACAATGAGATTAAATATATAATTGACCAAAAAAGGAAAGCCTTCCAAATATGGCAAAATGATATTAACTGCGCTGCCAAGAAAAAAACCTACGCTAGCGCAAAGGCTGAGGTCCAAAGAAGAACTTAAGAACGCTTGGTGGAAAAAGAAAGCTGAAGAAATTCAACAACTTGCAGAATCTCATGATGCACGGGGCTTTTTTAAGGCCACAAGGGCCATTTATGGACCAAAAACCTATGGTACAAACCCCTTACAATCAAAAGATGGCACCAAACTCTTAAAAGACAAAGAGTCTATTGCACTGCGTTGGAAAGAGCATTATTATGACCTTTTAAATCGTAAATCTAAGGTGGATAATGAGATTTTTTCGCAAATCCCGCAAAAACAAATTAAAGAGGAACTTGCAATACTCCCCACTTTGGATGAAGTAAAAAAAGCCATTAGTCAAATGAAGAACAACAAAGCTAGTGGACCAGATGGGATTCCTGCTGAAATCTTTAAAGAAGGGGGCCCCGAACTTGTACAACATCTTCATAAACTCATCGAAAAAATCTGGATAAGAGAAGAGATCCCAGAAGACTTCAGGGATGCCATAATTATCACCCTCTTTAAGAAGGGTGATAGAACAGACTGTGGAAACTATCGGGGCATTTCTCTCTTAGCAACCGCAGGTAAAATATTTGCTAGGATTCTCGCAAACCGTCTTCTATCTATTTCAGAAGAGATCCTCCCTGAAACTCAATATGGTTTCCGCCCCTCTAGAGGGACAGTAGACATGCTTTTTACTGCACGTCAGCTCCAAGAAAAATGCCGGGAGCAAAATCAACCCCTTTATATGGCATTTATCGATTTGGCTAAGGCCTTTGATACTGTAGACCGTACAGCTCTCTGGACTACCCTTATGAAAATTGGATGCCCCAATAAATTTGTGAATATCTTGCGACTTCTCCATGACAACATGACGGCAACGGTTTTGGACAACAACGGCTCTCATGGTGCTCCATTTAAAGTGGGATCAGGTGTTAAACAGGGATGTGTTATCGCCCCAACATTATTTGCCATTTTCATCGCCATGGTTTTACATCTTGTCAAGGGGAAACTTCCCACCGGTGTGGGAATTATATATCGAACAGATGGAAAGCTTTTTAATCTCAGCAGGCTGAAAGCAAAAAGTAAGGTAATTACAACCTCCGTTGTGGAACTTCAGTATGCTGATGATAATGTGGTCTCCGCACATTCAGAGGAAGATCTCCAAACTATCCTAAATGCTTTTGCAGAAGCATACGAAAAACTTGGTCTCTCACTTAACATCAAAAAACCCAAAGTGCTTCATCAGCAAGTGCAAGCCAATCCTTTGGTGATGCCATCTATCCAGCTTGGCGGGACAATACTGGAAAATGTCGATCATTTTCTCTATCTTGGCAGCTATCTTTCTGTTACAGCTAACATCGACAGTGAAATCCAGCATCGTCTGAGCTCCGCAAGTGCCGCATTTTCTCGAATGAAACATAGAGTGTTCGAGGATCGGGATATTTGTAAGAAGACCAAAACACTGGTTTATGAAGCCATTGTATTACCAACTTTATTGTATGCCTGCGAAACATGGACTATCTATAAACGTCACTTCCACCTCCTTGAAAGGTTTCATCAACGTTGCCTCCGGAAAATCCTGCAAATTACTTGGGAAGATAGGCGAACAAATGTCAGTGTACTGGAAGAAGCAAAGACTACTAGCATTGAAAAAATGATCCTTCAACGCCAACTTCAGTGGACCGGTCATGTTGTTCGAATGCCTGACTGCCGTCTCCCAAAGCAGTTACTTTACTCCCAACTCAAGGATGGAAAGCGGAATATCGGTGGTCAATATAAGAGGTTTAAAGATGTTCATAAGGCTAATCTAAAAAAATGCAATATAAACATCGAAAACTGGGAAGCTCTGGCCCATGAACGATCTAAATGGAGGCTGGCCTTTCACAAAGGTTCCATGGACTTTGAAGAAGCCCGAGTGCAAGGTGAAAGGGAGAAACGTGCTAAGTGAAAAGCACGTCAAACGAATCCTTTACAGGACCATCTTCTATCTGGTAACCTGTGTCCTCACTGTGGGAAGCTGTGTGGATCTAGAATTGGCCTCCACAGTCACTTACGGACCCATCGCTAGAGTCTACACAACCTTCTTTAGAATTTCCTTCTTTTATCCCGGAAGACAATCTTACTCGGTCACGAGTGATCGCCTGATGATGATGATGATGATGATGATGATTACTGAGTAGCTATGAATATTATGTGTAGAATTTTATATATGTGCATGTGTGCTCGTGTGCGCGCGCACACACACTGAACCAATCATTGATGTATCTTCCTAGTAAATATACTCAATCATAGTTATTCAAATTTTCCATTTAGAAAAAAAACCACTTTTACTTTTGGTAATGAAAAAAATAAAGCATTTTATGTATCATGATGCTTTGTTTCCTATTCGTAAATAAATATAGCCTGCTTTTACTTTCTGCAAGCATAGATACCTTCCTGGCTTCTCCTAGAAATTCATTTCTCTTCTGTTTGGAAGCTGGGCTAGCAAACTCCCACAGTCCGGTGTTCTATCCAGCATATGAAGCTGCTTTACTGAGTCAGACCATTGGTCTATCCCAGTATTTTGTGTGTAGAAGAACCCTAGCAATTTTGAAAACCCTGCTAGTGAGGATGAAACATCTTTATACATAGATAATAATTGTGAAGTGCTGCATGTGGAAAAAATGTGTTTCCTGTCACTTTTTGATGTAGATACGCAAGTGAAGTTCTAAAGAGCTCTTGTTTTCTATTGAGGTTAGTCATCCCACTTACGTACATTTCTAATACAAATGCAGAGGCTGAGTATTACTCATAGTACAGAAATCTGAACAAGTGACTGACAGTATGCTCATCTGTAGATACTTCTTAAAGCCAAAACTTCATAGGTTTCTAGAAGCAAGTAAATATTAATAGCATGGCCTGCATGAAATAAAATACATAGGAGTGGGGGTGGGAAATTTTTTCTGTAAATGATTTGTCAAATTTATACCCTGCCTTTCCATGTGAAATGCCCAAGGAGGCTAACAATAAAATACATAGTGAAATATGCAATGACTGTACTAACATATTAGTGAGTAAACTTGCTAAAACATTTTAAATTATATTTATGTAGTTGTCTGTAATGTATTTTTTCACACTAGTAGTAATTTTGACAACCAGAAATACAAATTAAATGTAATGGGGGTATTCTATATTATGTGCATTTCAAATCCAAGTTAGGCAGATGTAATGTTAAACTTACTTGGTTAAGGGTACAATCCTATGGCTGGTAGATGATTCTGGCTGGCTGACCATAGGAAAATTCGGAGTCCCTGCTGCAACCTCATAAAAGCTCTCTGAGGTTGCAGTGGGGACTCCACCTTTGGAGGGCCCTCCCTCCGCCCTCGCAGCCGACGTGGTTCTTTCCATGCCGGCTGCGGCTCTGAAGATGGAAAACCATCTTCGGAGCAGGTGCAGGGGGGCGTTCTGCAGGGTGGAGAGGGGAGGAGTGAGGTGCCACCATCCTCAAAGCAGGGCTCTCCAACCTTGGGTCCCCAGGTGTTGCTGGACTACAGCTCCCAGAATCCCTTGCCATTAGCCATGCCACCCAGGTGGTGCCTCAGCCTCTCCTCCTCACTAGAAGGGGAAAAACATTTAGATGGCCAAAATGTTTTGGAGGGCGAGGGGAGCACAGAGGCAATGCTAGCCTCTGCACTTCTCCTGCCTTCCATTGGATACCCATAATCCTCCGAGTTAGGAGGGCTATGGGCAGCCATATTGGAGGGGTATGGGCAGCCTCCGTCACCTTTTTATGAACTAAGATGCAGAAATATTTTTGTAAATGGCTAAATAAAAAAAACTTTCAGAAAAATATACCAACCTCCCAGGCCACTGCAATCTTCAAGGGAGGCTCTGTTGTCCTTGCCGCAGCCTATGGATTCTCATTTGGTGGCAACATGGAGATGGGCCTTCTCTGCAGTGGCGCCCGCCCTGTGGAATGATCGCCCCTCTGAAGTGCATCAAGCCTCAATGCTGGTATGTTTTAGGCATTTATTGAAAATATATCTGTTTACTTTGGCTTTCCCTCAGCCATGAGCTATCTTTCTAACAACCTCGTGGTACTATTGTGCATCTGTGTGAATGGCTTTGGTTATTTGTTTTGTTTGTTTTTATTCTTTTGTAAACTGCTTCAGGATTTGTTTCAAATGAGAAGCAGTATATAAATATTGCAAATAAATAAATAAATAAATGCTTAAGTATACTTGTAGGTTAAAAATCCAAATAGTGTCTGCCTTCTGCATCAACTGGTGCTTATAATATGTTCTACCCTGACTTACATCTTGTGGTTATTTTTTAAGATCCTGTACTGGTGATGTGCAACAAATGTACAAAACACAACCAAATATATTGTTATAAATGTTCTGTTTCAACAGGTACTGCAATGGCTGCAGGAGTCTTGTTGCAAAATGAATTACCTTATTGTTCTTTGGTAACGAGCAGTGCATATCTTGCAACCATGAGTTCAGGTAATTGCTTTTTAATACTATTTTTAGTGCATGAAAATTCGAAAGCAGGGCCAGTAGGGGACAAAAAAACCCCTAAAAGACTCTTAAGCTAATTTGTAAAGCAGAAATGTGAATAGTTTTTGTTTTTAGTCTTAGACGTTTTTAGAATTATTTTGTTAGCATAGTACTTTAAATAACTATGATATCTCTTTCCACCTTACTACAACAACAAGATGACGTAGGCTATTGCTACCATTTTATATATGGTGAACTGAAGCAATTAAAGAGTGACTTTTAAAGCATGTTTATGGTAGAACTGAAACATGATTTAGTTTCTCTAATCAAAGTTCAGCATTCTCGTCCATATTGGTATCTTAGTTAGAAAGTGTAGTGCTCTCTTAATATAAATGTATGTTCTAACAGAAGTGGCTTGTTCTTATAAGTAAGTTTTGTTGAACTTGGTACACCTTATTTCTGAGTAAACATGCATAGGATTGCACTGTCAGCCTTTACTTACCCATCTTGCCTGGTGATAGCACATGCAAATTGTGCAACGGGTCTGAGGGGGTGGCCTATAACCAGAGTTGTGGTGTGCACACAACGTATTTATGCATTACACTCTTACTAAATAAAATAGGGAATCACTACTTCTAAATCGGGATAATTAGCTTAAACACTCGTTCATAGTCCGAAAACATAGAGTTTATTTTTTACAAATATTTGTTCTCAAAAATATACTCATGCACATTTGTGTTACTAAAGAGAAAATTGGCTAGGTTAGTATACCCATCCCCTTGGGCATGGGCCAGTATATTAGTTCTTCGTGGTCTCTGTGCATCACACATATGGGCTCTGCGCCTGCGCGGAGGCCGTTTCGGGAAGATTCTATAGCTGAGGCGAATTGGGTGGGAACCCCTCCCCCCACGCATGTCCTCTAGGGGGTTCCCGCCCTCCCCTTCAGTTCCTCTTCGACCGCCATCGCATGTGGCAGCGTTTTCGAGGTTCTACTGCTTCACAGCATTCTTCTGAGGAAAACTTATTGTTAAAATTCTATATTTTCCCCCCATTCGTCGTGGGACCCCCTTCAAGTTCCCGAAGGCTCCATTTAGAAAGTGCGTGAAATGCGGCACAAAGCTCCCGCCGACAGACGGTCACTCTCTTTTCCTCGTCTGCCTCAACGTGGCGCACAACGTGAAGGCCTGTCACCATTGCCAGGCCTTCACGAAACAGGTGAGGAAACACAGGGCGGACAAACTTACTGCCATTTTGTGGGAAAAAGCCCTCCAACCGCCCGCTCCATTAGTGCGGCCTAGTACGCCTCCCTCCCATACCGTGTCTTCGGCGGCTGCCCAGGACAAGTATTTAAAGACCATGCTTTCTAAGAGCAAAGCGAAGAAAGCACGCAGGGAGAAGGAGGAGGCAAATAGGCGAAGCAAAGAAAAGAAAGAGAAGGCAAGGAGATTAGCCAAAAAATTAGCGGCTTCGCTCTCGGGCTCGAAAGCGTCGCCAGCTCCTGAGACGACGGACGTTGGATCTCAAAGAAGCCCGGCCGGGCAAAAGTCACCTCCTCCTCTATTGGACCCCTCGGGATCGAGGGATCCACTATCAGTGTCTGAGTCTCCGCCTCCAAAAAGTTCTTTGGGCTCAAAGAACCCTCTCCCTTCGGTCTCGGAAGGAGAGATATTCGATTCGCCTTCGGATCCAAGGCCTCCGGAGCAGACTTTGCCAGCTCCTCCGCCACCAGCTCACCTGTCACCGTCCCGGAGCGTACAAACTCATACCTCCCAAGCTCGGTCAATATCCCTCGAGATCGAGGAAGTTCGAATCCCATGGGATCGAGATCGTGCATCTTCAAGGTTGAGCGGTTCCCACCGTATCCGCTCACCACGCTACAGGGAACGATCAATCGACTCAAGGAGCTCGAGACACTCGTATCGCGGCCGCTACAATGATTACAGTCGTAGATCACCTGTCTCTGAATACAGGTACCACTCAGACCGTAGATACCGCTCTCGTGACCGATCTCCGGTTCGACATCAGCAACGGGATTTGCCTCGCAGAGGCTTGAGACGTTCCTCACCGGCAACCCAGCAAGTTGCCCCTTCTTCTTTGGTGGCAGTCCAAACAACGGAACAGGAGCATCTTGCTACGATCTCGATCATGGCGGTATCACGATCCCGAAGATCCTCCTCACCGGGCTCTCCTCTATCTGATTCGGACTCGTTGGTGTCGATGTCACCCTCATTGACTTCACCTGACCAAAACGTCTCGTCTCATGAAATTGGGAAAACTTCTTCCTATATGTTCTCCCTTGGCACTGGGATAGCGATGGCTGTCTCAGGGGACTGAGGGAGAGGGCGGGAACCCCCTAGAGGACATGCGTGGGGGGAGGGTTTCCCGCCCAATTCGCCTCAGCTATAGAATCTTCCTGAAACGGCCTCCGCGCAGGCGCAGAGCCCATATGTGTGACTGCACAGATGACCACTCGAAGATCCACAGTTACAGGTAAGCACCCTGTCCTTCTAATAGGCCTAACATGAAAAGATAAAGACAAAGATTGGGAAATTAAGGTTTGCCAAATGAGGAGAAGGTAGTGCTATGGAAATGGCAGAGCAGGAGTTTGGAATGCTATGTGACCAAAGAAGTTTGGGTGCTGGTGGTAATATTGGACCCAAAGGACTTCACTTCCTGGTTGGCTGCAAGCAGTTTAAAAAAATCCTGTGGGCACAGACTACCCTTGGGTTTCTCAGCTTTAGTTCCAAATTCAAAAATGGAGCAATAACCTGGCTGCTCTGGCCTTGTCAACAACAGGCTGCATCACATTGTCCACAGACATCCAAAGCAAAGGCTTTGGGATGGGTGATGATGAGACTGAATGGAAGCCAAATTGATATTAGGGACCCCGGAGCCACCACAGTTTGGTTAAAAATAGATTTAGATTGAGAACATTGTCAATGGGGCTTCTCCTTAGTCTTTCCAATAAATTCAGAGATTGTGCGTTCAGCTTGAGACATTTTCATAGATCATAGAGTTGGAAGGAGCCTACAAGGCTATCGAGTCCAACCCCCTGCTCAATGCAGGAAACTAGAGGAGGGGTCTCCCATCCAAGTAATAACCAGGCCTGACCCTGCTTAGCTTTCCACACTCAGACAAGCTGAGCCAGCGTAAGCCACAGGCAGTAGCCACTTTGCAGTATCTTAGGCCAGCGTGGGGAACGATAATTGAGTGGGGGGCCAGATGACCCCCCATCTGGCTCTCCACAGGTCTGATTACATCAGGGGGCATGATTGCACCCCTGACATCATTTGGTTCCTGGCCAGAGCGCTGGATGGAGCTCCTCCAGCTCTAGCTTTGGCTGGGTACCTGGCTTCACCTTCCCTGCACCTTCCCCCATTGTGAAGGACATGGGGTGAGCAAAGCCGTCCCAACTGAGGCACTGGGTAGAGAAGCGCTCTTCCACCTGGTGCCTTGATGGGGGATACAGCTTCGTTGTGTTTGGTCTTTCCGCAGCCAGGGAAAGCCCATGCACAGCAAAGCTGCCCCAACCAAGGTGATAGGTGGAGATCGCTCCTCCACCCATGGCGGCTTCGCCTGTTCTATGCCTTTCCCTATTTGGGAGGATGAAGGGTAGGCAAAGCTCTTAGCAGACCTCTCACCCTTTCAGTTGGGATGGCAAGTGACACGGGAATCCCTGGTGTTATCTCTGATCAATGATTGGAGATAACAGTAGGGAATCCTCTCCCCACTTGCCCTGAAGGGGTGGAGCTTGGGGAAGGGCCTTGGCTGAGGCCCTGCAGGCTGGATAGACTGGTCTGGCAGGCAGGATTGGCCTGTGGGCTGGAGGTTCCCCTGCCTTTGGCTCACTTAATAACCACCTTCCTTGGACTCAAAGCTGACAACTCAGAGTGCCTGCATTGGTACCAGGTTGGTAAAGCATTTTTTCTGGGTGTACAAAGTAAACATCTCTCTCTGGGTAAACTCAGCAATAAGGTGGTTCAATCAGAAAGCACAAGGGGAAACTCCAGCCTGGAAAGACCAGAGTAGAATATAGAATCGCACTAGGGAAAGTCATGAGGAACAATATTAAAGCCAATTGGACTCCAGGTTATTCTCAGAGCTGAGACACATCAGTGTGAGGGATGCCCAAGCAAAAAGAATGAATAATGAATGCCTGAACTCCAAGGCTATACTGGGTTCAAAATAAAGTGAACAAAGATGCCATTCTGGTTATCAGAATGGCATAGCACTTAGCACAATATTCAAAACAAAAGGTGTAATTTATTATCGCCACTGTACCTCGGGATTGAATTTATTTGGCTGCTTGTTTTTACCTTGGTGTATTTTAATAAGTTTATGTTTTTGTTGTTTTTATTGGTTTCTTGGTATTGTTTTTGTAAACCACCCAGGGAGCCTTTTGGCTGATGGGTGGAAAATAAATGTTTTAAATAAATAAATAAATAAATAATCAGTGGTGTTCAGGTAGTGCTAAAATTTGCTGATTTGTCTGGCAGGTGAGGGCGCTTCAGGATTTCACCATTTTTCCTGCCAGGACATTTGACTGGCCACTTCAAAGGCACCCTCGTTGGTTAGTTGGTTGGGTCCAATGTATTCTCAAGCCAGGGTGTCAGGGTAATGCCAGTTAAATCCATAGTGTATGATACACATGTCAGAGAGCCAGCATGTCTGAAGCTCTTCCATAACACAGTGGATATATGTGGGATCCCTTGCCTATTACATCACTCTTTCTGGGCAGCCTCCATCATCAGGATTCTTGCTTGCCTTTTGCACACTGTTCTTGAGTATTGAAAGCATATGTGTAAAGGGAAGGGGGGGATTGTCCTAGCTTCCAGCAGTGTAGGCAGGGACAAACAATTGCCAAGGTAGGCTGCCACCACCCCTTATGTCCACCTCAGCCTGAGCCAGGGGACTCTCAAACTTTACAGGACACTCCTAGGGCTTGTGAAATGAGAGCCCAGGCTGGCACTCACTATTCCTAAAGCCCTACACTTGAAAATCTAAACAGTAGCAATAACCAAGCAGAAGGCTCTGAATTTAGTGCTTTACTTGGAAGGAAGTACACACAAACCTTGAAATAGGTGTTGAGTTATTTACAAAAGGGGAAAGGGAATAACATACAAGAAAACAGAGCAATCTTTGGAAACAATACTTCAAGGCAGAAAATAACAAAAGTTACCTAAACCTGTCTATACGTACCTAAGTACAGGTCTTCAAATAGGACAGGGCCCAAATGGTGATCCTGAGAGTCACAAACCAAAAATTAAGACGGAGACAAAACCAAACAACGCCAAAGGGCAGCAGTGCCCCCTTGCTTTATACTCACAAACCTTTACCAAACGTGAGGTGAGCCTCCTGAGCCAATCATTAACTGGCTGAATAGTTTCCCCAAGCTTTGGGGGGGGGGGGTTCACGGAAAGTTTTCACAGAAGCCTAGCTTAAATCGTTCACTCTAATTCGCAAGAGTTCTGCTTTGACCTTGAAGCCAGAACATTACAAGATAACACGCAGGTGGTTTAATGAATGCATGCATGCCCATCTTCACAAAATGGAGTTTTTATAGGCAGCTAGATCACAAAAAGAATATGGATTTCTTGAAACATGCATTGAGTTAGATGTGGGAAAGCCAAGTCTTCTTCACTTAGTGTTGTAGGAGCAACGGTCTATCCTAGTTAGGCATCCACTTAAGTGGCCTAATGGTAAAACCAGTCCAGCTTCAACCACCAATTTACTGTGAAAGCAGAGCTGCAACAAAAAATTAAGCGGTGTGCTGATGTATCACAGTCTTCGCCAATAGGAGAAGTTCCTCTTCTGTTACTCCTTAGATGTACTTGCACACAAGTACATGAGGGTGGGAGATAGGCAGCTGCACCAGAAGCAGGGATGGAATAATAGCACTGTATAACAGGATGATACTGACAACACAGGATAACAAATGATCGTTGTCATGACTTGTAATTGTGACTCACCATTTTGGCAGAGTACTTTTAAGGTCAGTAAAGACCTTTTTTTGTGTGTGTACAATGTGCTTGAGTCTTTTTCTCTTTGGCTGCATTCAGATGTTATGTTACCATCATCCAAATAATTGGGAATAAGCTTGCATGCTGCTCCATCATCTCTTCAAATGTTCTGCTTAACAGAACAATCTTCGTTTGTAATCCTGGTTAGGAAGTGTGCTCAAACCACAATTTGCTGGTTTGCCACTTCTGACCTAATGGCAAACTTTGGCTTGATCAAATCAAGAGGTGTTCTATTAAATTGGGCATGTAAGGGGAGGAGGGAGCCCATGAGCCCATAATTTAGGATAAGGATTATAACATCTGAATTCAGCCTCTCTCTTTATTGCTAATTGGTTACTCTGCTTGTTTAGGTTTATTGCCTGATATGCTTTACTGGAGTTAGCCACTAATTCCATCTCATTAGAATTGTCAGTGTTTGTCTCCCATATGTTAATGTTGTAAAATGGACAATATATGTGTAAAGAAATGTCAGTTTTGGCCAATGAGCAGGTTTGATGCATATAATCTGACCATCATGTTTTACATAACTATGGGCAGTATCCAGCGGGTCTCCACTGGTTCTGTTGCAAGAAACCTGGCTTACAGACGCCACTGATATTTGATTACAAGGCTTCAAAATAGTGGCTCTTCCAGCTATTAAAAGATGTAAGCATGGGCGTGGGAGTGGAGGACTGGCAATCCTTCTCTCTACTGATACACAAATGGATATAAGGGACTTAAAATTAACAAACAATGAATATATTCAGTCAGTATTAGTAAATTTTCTTAAAATTAATCAAATTATTTGTTTAAATGTATATATTCCTCCCAAGTCTATAAATCATGATGCAAAACAAGTTTGGCAGGATTTGGAACAAGTGTTACAATGTATTGAGGAAATATTCCCAAGAACAGAGGTTTTGTTGTGTGGGGATTTTAATGCCCGAATGCGGGGGGGGGGGGGGATAATGAACAAATGAATAAAGTTTTGGCTTTAGACGAGGACAACACTACTATCCCTGATAGATCCTCACAGGATAGGAATATTAACAAAAATGGACAAATGCTCTATTCCCTTGCATATAAGTATCATCTACAATGTTTAAATGGGGGGCCTTTGGATAAGACAGAAGGTCACTACACCTACATATCCCAGAATGGGGGCAGTGTGGTAGACTATATTTTTGTATCATATGCTATCTAACTAAAGACCCAATCATTTCATGTAGAAGAACGGGCAGATAGCAACCATCTTTCATTGGTAGCACAGGTAGGCTATGCAAAGAGCAATAAATTTCCCACTGTCACACTCTATGCAGGGAGTGTGTATTGGAGAAAGGTGTATCAGATGGACATTAACCCTGGCAGATGAAATAAAGCAAACTTTGGGGAATCATTCTATGATGAAGTTAAGAGATGATTTTTTTTTTTTATAAACAAGACAGGTAATACCCTCAATCTGTACCAGGCTCCGTTAGAACAACTAAGACCCTTTTTGGTTAAAACTGAGCACCAAAAGACAGTGCTTTTCTCAGTGGGGAAGGCATCGCACAGGTGAACCATTCATACCTGAGCCAGTGGCTGGAGCACTCCAGCACAGCACAGCTGGAGCTGATTCTTGGTGGGGACCATCTTCCTGGCTTGTCAGTTGGGACCAAATTATGTCGGGGTGTCGCCACACCCCTTTTACATCATTCAGCCCATGGTGGGCTGGGGGGGGGGATCATCCTGTCCTCCACCCAACTTCAGTTGCCTGCCTGTTACATTATGCTTTGAAGTGGCAATATTAACCTCTTTGTAGGCTTTGGCATGAACTGGTTGTTCATGGAGGATGATGGATGTTGGCAATTAGCAGCAGCACAGATTGCTTTCTTCCAAGCATCTGGATCTTTGAGTGAACACTTGGCCCAAGACATTTTGGTGCCTGATGCACAAAGTCCAAATGGCGCCATTCATGGCAATAAAAATGTAAATAATAGACTAATTCAATTGACATTTTGTTGCCCTTTAATGGTACCTACAAATTTGCCATGTGAGAGGATTTGCATCAACCTGTCTAATAGTAGGGCCAGACTTGCTTAAGTTTTCACCTTTCCAAGGAACAAACTGTTTTGCCTGTCCTGAAAGTTAAAGGAAGAAGCTGTTTTAATTTTTTCTATGCTAAGACCTGCTTTCAGTGATTAAACTGATAGTGCTGTGAATCTCGTACTTTAACATTCCCATAATACCTGCTGTCCTGCTCAGCCTATACATTTGTAAATAAACATTACAAAGACACCATACCTTTCTAGTCCTCTCTCTTCTAAAGCAATCTCTCCCTGTGAAGATTATCCTGAACTTTCCCCCACCAAGCAGCTTTACATTTAAACATTCCCAGCACAAAGTGACTCTATCACCTCAGCTATATGGGAAATTGGGAAAAATCCAGTCTGAGGGGACATCCATACCTGTGTCTGATCTTTCAGAAGCCTTGTTCATGTGATTTCTGTTCCTCAGAAAGGGATGAGAGGGGAGAAATTGCATAAGGATAACTTCTTGAGGACTGGGTTTATCAGCATGACTACCCCAGTGCATACATCATGTCTTCCCCCATATGGGTGTGCTGACAGGGCATTCCCCTTTGCTTGGGGAATTTTTCAGTTTATGAACCAAGGCTTGGAAAAAGAGGAAGCTCAAAACTATGAGTAATTGGTTGGCACAGTTGGTATTAGATTTCCAGTAACTTATTTCTTCTTCTTCGTGGTCTCTGTGAATCACACACATGGGCTCTGCGCCTGCGCGGAGACCGTTTCGGGAAAGTTCTATAGCTGAGGAAAATTGGGCAGGAGCCCCTCCCCCATCGCGCGTGCTCCCGCCTGTTACCTCATTTCCTCTTCGACCGCCATTGCGTTTAGTCATCATGGGATTGTTCTCTGCGAAATACTTCGCAGTGTTTACAGTTGAGGATCTTTCTTCAAACTAATCTATTCTTTGTTATTCTTCGTTATTCTATCTTTGAAAGAAAACCAAAAAATATATAAAAAATTATCTCATCTCTTCTCTTCACTTTGCGCCATGGGGCCTGTTAAGGCTCCCTTCAGGAAATGCGTGAGGTGCGGCTCTAAGTTGCCTCCGGCCGACAGGCATTCACTCTGCCTAATCTGCTTAGGTGAAGCCCATATTGTGGAGAGCTGCGATCACTGCCAGGCGTTTACTCGGCAGGCGAGGAAACATAGGGCGGATAAGCTTAAGGCCACGCTTTGGCACAAAGCTTTGGCTGCGCCCCTGCTGATAGGCCCCGCGTCTCTACCGCGGCCTGGGACTCCACCCTCTCACACTGTGACTTCGGAGTGCCCTGCTACTCCAGGTAAGGCAGTGGAAGCTATGTTGGCAGCAAAGTCCTCTAAGAGGCTTCACAAGTAGAAACATGAGGAGGAACGGAGAAAAAAGAGGCAAGAAAGACCAAGAAAAGGATGCTACCATCGACACCCCTCCTAGTACCAGCTTTGGGCTCGAGCAGTACGGTTCCTCCTCTACCGCCTCCTCCCCCTGTATCAACAGCAGGCTCGAGTGGTGTGGTTCCGCCTCAGCCATCCGTACCGATGATCGGAACCGAGGTTGGCCACCCGCCAGTTCGACAGTCAATGTCCCCTCTAGTGCCGACTCCGACCCCATCGGATTTGAGGGCGGTGGTGGCATCCTTATTGGAGGGGGAGGTCCTGGACCCCCCCCCCGACTACAACTCAGCCAGATCATGAGCTTGTTCCCTGGCAGACTGGAACTCGCTCTGCCTTGACGGCTTCGAGATCACTCAGCTGTCACTCAAAAGAAACCTCTATGGCCCGGACGCTACCGGTTTCCCCGTGTCGACGGCACAGTTCGGAATCAAGCGATGACAGGGGGCCCTACCGTTCCCACTCTCCTTCCTACAGGGAGGATTAGATGTACTCCGTTGTGTCCTCGCGGTATTCTTATGGCCCCGGCCACATGCATCGATCTGATTTTTACTATTATCATGACCCGCGTAGAATTCAGGCCGAGCGGGCCCAGCTTCCACAAGCTTGGTCCCACTCTTGATACTGGCATGACCTACCTCCGGCTCTACCACCTCACCATCAATCTCGATCACCTTCTTGTGCACCCACCCCCCTGCCAGTGCCTCCGCCCACGGCGGATCTGTCAGCGTTAGTACCATCAGCGGCAGAGGTGGTCCAGATGACAAGCACAATACCAACTCGTCCATCTTCCTTGACTGCAGGCTATTCCTCAGACACTGATTCCGTCATGTCTTCTTCGCCTTCGTCAACTTCTCCTCCTCAGCAGGTTGATATGCCAGCATGAGTCTCCCCTTCTGAGGACATGGGGACGTTTGCAGACCGAGTCCAGCAAATGTCTGAGGCGCTCGGTATCGAGGTCAAAGTGGAGGAAAAGAAAACTAAGGATCCCGTGTATGATGCAGTCATTACTACGGCATCGAAACCTACAGCAATACCTTATTTGCCCACTTTGCTCGAGACTGTCCAAGACACCTGGCAAACTCCATCGTCTACTCCAGCAACGGCGAAACGTCTCGAGTCCATGTATAAGGTGCAGCAAGAGGGAGCAAAGTTCCTTTTCTCTCATCCCACACCGAATTCGATTGTAGTGGAATCGGCACAGTCCCACTCTGGAAAGCAGCACTCCACCCCTGTCAATAAAGAGGGCAAGAGGCTCGACCTATTTGGCCGAAGGGTATATTTCTCCAGCTCACTGTCTTTCAGAATGGCTAACTACCAGGCCACTATGGCCTGGTACCATAGAATCATAGAATCATAGAATCATAGAAAAGTAGAGTTGGAAGGGGCCTACAAGGCCATCGAGTCCAACCCCCTGCTCAATGCAGGAATCTAGGTCAAAGCATCTCTGACAGATGTCTGTCCAGCTGCACCTTGAATGCCTCCAGAGTGGGAGAGCCCACGACCTCCCTAGGTAGTTGATTCCATTGTCTTATTGCTCTGACAGTCAGGAAATTTTTCCTGGTGTTTAGGTGGAATCTAGGTTCCTGTAACTTGAGCCCATTATTCCGTGTCCTGCAAACTGGGATGATCGAGAAGAGATCTTTGCCCTCCTCTGTGTGACATCCCTTCTTTGGGAGAAGATGGCAGGGCTGACGAGTTACTTACCTGATGATAAGAGAGACCTCGCCCAAGTATTTCAGGAGGAAGCTCTCCATCTGTCGCGCCAGCAAATTCATTCAGCCCGCCATCAAACAGACTGCAATGCCTGGTCACTGATTAGCGCAGTAGCTCTCCGACGCCATGCATGGCTCCGCACAGCGTCCTTAACTCCTGAGGTGAAATCGAGGGTAGAGGACCTGCCTTTCGATGGTGAGGGACTTTTCAACTCCACCACTGATGACTCGCTGGATGCCGTGGAGAAAGCGAGAGCCAATGCAAAAAAGATGGGATTGGCGCCTCCACCTTCGGCTAAACCTTTCCGGCAGAGACGATGGCAGCGTTTTCCTTCGGTACAATTCCAACCATACCCCCAGCCACAGTCGCAAGATCGTCAGCCGCGTGCGCAGCAGCCCTGGCCACCGACCCGCTCTTATAACCAGGTGCGGTACCGAGGCTCCCGCAGAGGCGGTAACTTTTCCCCCATCATGGAAGAGGATAACATCAGATCGCTGGGTCCTGAGCATTGTGGGACAGGGGTACAGGATCGAGTTCGACGCTCTCCCCCCCTTTCTGGGCATCCGCACTACGCAGTCGTCCCACCACCTGCGGGAGGAGGTCACGTCTCTGCTACGAAAGGGAGCCATACATCCGGTCCCTCCTTCTCTGGCGCAGGACGGCCTTTACTCGAGGTATTTTACAGTGTCCAAAAAGGGTGGAGGGCTTCGCCCGATCCTAGACCTGCGTCAGGTCAACTTATTCATCACACCGAAGAAGTTCAGGATGGTAACACTCCAATCGATCTTGCCACTGCTTTGCAAGACCGATTGGTTTGCTTCCATCGACCTTCAGGACGCTTATTTCCATGTAGCGATCCACAAAGACAACCGGAAGTACCTTCGATTCAGCATCGGCGGGGAAGCATATCAATATTTCTCCTACCATTTGGCCTGTCAACGGCACCTCGAGTGTTCACGAAATGCATGGTGGCGGTCTGTGCTGCCCTTCGAACCCGGGGTGTGACTGTTTTTCCTTACCTGGACGACTGGCTCATAGTCGATTCCTCTGCTCGTGCTCTCCACGATGCCATCGGCAAAACGTTGAACATGCTGGAGTCATTGGGACTTTGTCTGAATCAGAAGAAGTCGGTTCTGATACCAACTCGGAAAATTATATTTATCGGAGCGGTCATAGATGCTGCTGCAGGTCGGGCTTATCTGCCACCAGAACGGGTACAGAAGCTCAGATCAGCCGCCAGATTTATACAGACGTCGGGCTCATGCACGGCCCATTCTCTTCAACGATCTCGGTGGTCGCGTTCACCCATCTTCGGATGCGACCACTGCAGGTCCGGTTTCTCCGGTTCGTGTGAAAGACTCTTTGATTTGGTGGATGCAGAAGGAGAACTTAATGAAGGGAATGCCGTTCTCTGCCCCTCATCCTTCGCTGATGACCACCGATGCCTCCCTGCTAGGATGGGGAGCACACTGCAATTTCCAAACAGCACAGGGACTTTGGAATGCACAGGAGAAAAGAGAACACATCAACATGCTGGAGCTAAGAGCAGTTTTGAACGCGATCCGCTCCTTCGAACCCATGTTGACAGGCAATTTGGGGCAGGTGGCCACGGACAACACCACAGTGGTGGCCTACCTGAACAAGCAGGGAGGCACTCGCTCAGCCAGATTGACAGCTTTGACTCTTCAGCTGTTCAACTGGGCGATCCCGCAACAAATCTCAATACTTGCCATACACATAGCAGGAAAGGACAATGGTCTTGCGGATGCATTGAGCAGGGTTTCCATGAGCTCACACGAATGGAGTCTGGACCCTCAAATTCACCAAACTCTCTTCAACAGCTGGGGCACCCCGTCTGTCGACCTGTTCGCAACCTCGGAGAACGCAGCTTGCAGCCTGTTCTACAGCAGAGCGGGCCACGATCCCGGCTCTCTCATGGATGCGTTCCTTATTCCTTGGAAGGGAAATCTGTTTTATGCCTTCCCACCGGTACCTCTGTTGACCAGGACCATCGCCAGAATTCAACAAGAGGCGACCAACATAATACTGATAGCTCCTTGGTGGCCGAGACAGCCTTGGTTCTCCACTCTACTCAGGCTCTCCAAGGGAAACTACCTATCTCTACCAATTTTTCTGACCCTGCTTACTCAAGCACAAGGCCGTTTACTCCACCCAGACCTTTGAACTCTGCGCCTTACGGCTTGGAAAATCTGTTAACGGACCGCTTCGCCTGCCTTCCTGAGGGAGTTCGGGCAGTCCTGTCGGCGGCCAGCAGACCTTCAACACAGGTATCGTATAGAAGGAAATGGGTTGCATTCTCTTCCTATGCCTCGGCTACGGATTTCACCGCATACCCCACTGCACTGTTGAACAGGTGCTGCTATATCTGCATGTACTCATGGAAAGGGGCTTAAAGCTAGCATCGATTCGGGTGCGTTTAGCAGCCATCTCAGCTTACCTCCCAGCAGACTATGGAGGGACCCTGTTTTCGCACCTCTTAGTCAAGCAATTTCTAAAGGGGCTGTGGAACCTGATTCCTCCTACCCATCCATTAGTTCCAACCTGGGATTTGCCCATGGTCCTTAAGGCTCTGAAGTTGAGTCCATATGAGCCAATGGCAACGGCAGACATCCGGCTAGTCACCTTAAAGACAGCTTTTCTGGTGGCGGTCATGTCCGCCCGCCGGTCTAATGAACTCTGTGCGCTGACGGTTGACCCGCCGTATATGACTTTCCATAAGGATAAAGTTGTCCTGATTTAGCTTTCCTACCTAAGGTAGCAACTGACTTCCACTTAAATCAGGACATTGTCTTACCAGCCTTCTTCCAAAGCCCCTCTTCGGCTTTGGAGAAGTCACTCTATACCTTGGATGTTTGCCGAGCTTTAGTTTTCTATAAAACTAGGACTGAAGCGGCGTGACGCTCCAACAGGCTTTTTGTCTGCTACGGCGGCAGTAATACTGGTCTGCCAGTCTTGACCCAGCGCTTCGCAACATGAGTTGTTGACTGCATCAAGTTGGCGTATGAGCTTGCACGGACTCAGATCCCAGATTTGATTCGAGCTCATTCGACCAGGGCAGTGTCGACGTCGGTAGCCTTTGGCAGAGGGATTGCTCTTCCGGACCTTTGCAAGGCGGCTACATGGTCAACTCTGTCGACATTTATTAGGCACTACCAATTGGACGTCCGAGCTCGATCTGGTACTGCTTTTGGCAGAGCTGTCCTCTCTTCAGTGCTGCCGTGATGGTGACACCTACTCTCCTCCGGTAAGTCAGCTTGTTACTCTGCCCATGTGTGTGATGCACAGAGACCACGAAGAAGGACAGGTTGCTTACCTGTAACTGTGGTTCTTCGAGTGGTCATCTGTGCATTCACACAACCCACCCAGCCAACCCCGCTTCGGTGTCTGCATCGAGTTCGGTGGATATCCAACTGGGTCTTGGATGGCAACTTTTTTCCTCAATCTCGATGTTTATGTCGGGACCGATGCCGAGGTATAAACCTCTTTGTATCCCTCGGTCCCAAGGCTCGCAATAGGCGGTCTCAGGGAACTGAGGTAACGGGCGGAAGCTGCGCTAAGGAGCACGCACGATGGGGGAGGGGCTCCCGCCCGATTTTCCTCAGCTATAGAACTTTCTCGAAACGGTCTCTGCGCAGGCTCAGAGCCCATGTGTGTGAATGCACAGATGACCACTCGGAGAACCACCGTTACGGTAAGCAACCTGTCCTTTCTATATGTGATACAGTCTGACAAAAGATGGGCTTTTTGGGCTAAAAGATTTGCCATGTTTTGTCATTAGGTTATATTTAAGAGCTTCAGCTTTTTTGAAAAAGTATGAGTGACTTCTAGCAGTTTCAGACAGAAATTAAAGTGAATTCACAGAACTGCTCTTCAGTGGTGTGGTATAGCAGGTATGTTCTTAATAGTGCAGTCTGTCGTGTATCATTTTGCATGGTGGAACCTCATAATGTAAAAGCCACTGCTAGAGATGAGGTAAGCAGATATGCAAATCCATTGTTGGATTGCTGAAATATTCTTTTTGGTATTATGCGCTCCCAGATATTGACAAGTCTGCTTTGTTGTTCAGTTCAAGCGATGAGAATTAATTTATCTCCCACATTTTTCTACTTCACCCTTAAAGGAGTATCCATGCATTCTTTTACAGGTCTCATAAAATGATATGCTAATTAGTTTTTGAGAAGGATCTTGCTGTTTCTTGCTGCTGATAAAATGCAAATGAATGGATACTTTTCAGAACTCTACTATACAGTTTTGTTGGAAAGCTTTGTTTCTGTGCTACTACTGAAAGTGAAATATATGATACACATTTTGCTTAGAAAATAAGCATGTGACATAATTTCTCCCATATAAAGGTTTGTTTTATTTTACCCATTTATACACTCTTCATACACTTCTGATGTTCATCTTACAATCCTGGATAGGATGTTTGTTGTCTCTCTTGACATCTCAGTTGAGATTTCTTGAAAAGTATTAATTTTGGAGGGTGTTCTGAAGAAGCTGCCTCTTACCTAATATGTCAAAGTCAATGCTTCAAATTCCAGAAATTTTGTCTATTCCTAGGAAACTATTTGGGAGTTCCTGATCCATTTCAGAATTATCTGCTTCAAGCGATTCTAATCCTCATCAGCAGTAGAACTGTTTGTCCCACACAGAATCAATGTATATAGAATTTAGCTGCCACTAGTGAGTTCATTGTTGGTTTCTATGGAGACAGAGCAGCCTATCCTGAACAGCTATTAGATCATACAGAAAGATGCATGTCTCTGTGTAAGTTCAGTACTGAGCAAGTCAGATTTCTCATTTGGTTTGACTTCCTGCAGCATATCAAAACTGCTACAAGTAGTGGGTGACCATGCAAGGTTCACCCAGGAGGCGCTTGGCAGTGAATATTTTTAGCAACTTTTTTCAGGGCCGGAGACATTCTTCCTCTGATCCTCTTCTCCGCATACTTCAGAGGCGACGGAGCTCAGTTGTAGAGGTCCTCTCGACTTCTACACACAGGGTTATGGTGGCCATTTCCTCTATCAGCCCTGAGGAGCTAAATGCTGCTTTCCATGAGAGAAAAAGTAAAGTATTGCAATTTCCTTTATATAACTCATTTGGGTTTTTATGGCTCTGTATTAATATATCTGTGATCTTGCCTAGATAACTAAACCTACAGGAATTAGTATTTGACTTTTTGTTTATCATTTTATATCATAATAAAAACTTCATGTATTATTTTTCCAGCATTTTTGTTGAGTACCTTTATGACTTTGTTCATAATGTGAAAGAAAGAAAAAAGCATTCAATGTTTCTAGATAAGGATTATGACACTTATTTTATTAGGGAGATGCTACATACGAAAACATCAAGAAGAAAAAGTTGCAACAGAGACCAATTTTCAGCAAATCTTTTCATGACCTAGCTGATTTTTGTCTGCATATATTCATTTTTGTGAATCTGATTCACACACATTTAGGTTAAGAACTACAACTTGTTGAAAGATTTTATTTTTTCTTGCATTGTGTGTTGCAGGAAGGTCTCGGCGTCCAACTGCAAAATATACCAAAGTTGGAGAACGCCTTCGCCATGTCATTCCTGGTCATATGCAGTGTTCCATGGCATGTGGTGGCCGTGCTTGCAAATATGAAAATCCAGCTCGGTGGAGTGACCAAGAACAGGCTGTTAAAGGGCTTTACTCTTCCTGGTAGTATGCAGCATTTGTTTGTTTGTACTAGATATCTACAAATTTTGCTTTTAAATGTCTAAGGCTGCACTCCCGTGCACAATTACATAGGAGTAAGTCCTATTGACCTCTCTTGAACTTACTTCTGAGTAAATAGGCTTAGGATCAGACAACACATTCAGTGAAAGAGAACTAGTTTTAAAAAGTTTTTGGTAGACACATTTCATGTAATGCCAGGAGCGACTAGCAGTATAGACAAACTGTATATGTAGTGTGTCAGCTTCCTTTTGAATTCTGTGGGTCTCAAAATGTACGTTAAAAAGACTGGGTTAGATCCAGACTAAGTCCCATTGATTTCAATAGAATTTAAGTTAAATTATGAGCAATGTCCCATTGATTTCAATGAAACCTAAGTTCAGCTAACTGGTCTGGATCAGCTAGTCTGGATACAACTCGGCTGTAGTTCAATGCTTGGTTTTAATTACAAGAATATCTATCACTAACTTAAATATAACTAAATTTAAAATGTATTCATATTTTAATTGAATTGAAATTTTAAGAAAGAATAATAAGATTTGGATGTAATGAAAGCATTATCAAGCTTTTACTGAAATATTCTTTATATAGGGGCATTTTATGCAGCTGTTACAAAAACACTTGAAAGAAATGTGTAATTATTTTGTACTGGGATATAGAAATCAAATAGATGCATATCCTGTGTTATCTACCTTCTTATTATCACAGTATCTTGGCAACCTAATGGCATTTTATTATGTAAAGTCTTTCAATTACATAGGGATGAAAGGCATTTAATGGTTTGAAAGCACATAGTTATTTAAAGTGGAATGGATCATTAACTAGAAAATTACCCATGAAAACCAACTATGAAGTATTTTAACCCATAACATTTCCCTTTTTCTCCCACCCCCTCAGGGTTACAGATAACATATTAGCCATGTCTCGACCCTCAACAGAACTTATTGAAAAGTATAATATTATTGAGCAGTTCCAAAGGTAAAATGTATATATATATATATATATATATATATATAGGTTGGTAATGAATTACTATAGTTCTTATGGTTGTGTAGCTGATTTATTTCTTTCCTGTGTTGGTTTGGATTATTTGTAACAATTTATTCTGAACTAAGAGGGAATGTGGGGGTGGGCAGGGGAAGACTGCGAAAGCATGCAATAGTTCAAGAATACATCGTCTTTTTCTTTACATAAGATGTGGCATAAAAACAGTAATTAACCTTCAGCGTCCTGGGGAACATGCTAGCTGCGGGAATCCACTGGAACAAGAGAGTGGTTTCACCTACCTTCCTGAAGCTTTCATGGAGGCGGGAAGTAAGTTTGCTCCTGCTGTTGTTCCTTGTTAATTATAAAGTATGGTGCTGCAGGCTGTTTCTGCCACCTACTTCTTAGGTTAAAAGCAGTTAGTTGAGGGAGGTTTGCCAAAGAAAAAAAGTTGCAGCTAACAGGAAAGTTGAAAAATACACAGATCTACTGTAGAGACATTATAGTAAATGTCATAAACATCAGTAGAACTGACAGCTGATAATGGATAGCTGTGTTCAGAAATATCCTTAACTTTCAAACTGTGATGGCAATATTCCTATAAAACAATCTGTATTTCACACATTGACAACACAATAGATTTGCATGTTAATTTGATTGTCTTCTGTTTCCATAGGAAGAGTTCTGGCCACCCTCCCTGCCATACAAATATCCCCTTTTACTTATTTTGATGAGATAGACAACTGCTTGAGAAAGAGGTTTAGAGATGCTGTTATTCCCCAAACAGAATGTTACATTCTTCCCATATACTCTGTGTGTGTGTGTGTGTGTGTGTGTACACATGCATACAGTAAACACTCTATGACTTACTCTGTTGTGTTATAGGTTTTATATGCCAGGTTTTGTGGGTAATATCTTTTCTAACTTGCAGTGTGGCAGTTGAAATTCTCACAGAAATCCAGGACAAGAAATTCTAAAATGCAGGAAAAGAAATTCTTGCTAGTAAATCTGATCATATCTTTTCTTTTTTTAAATTACAAATAGTAACAATATTTTTGTTGTAGTAAGAATGCATTGAGTTGTCTTTGGTCTAATAATAATAATAATAATAATAATAATAATAATAATAATAATAATAATGATGATATTCTAAAATGTTTTTTCTAGTTTATTTTTATAACTTTGGATGGAAGGATTATGGTGTGGCTTCTCTCACTACTATCCTCGATATGGTAAAAGTGATGACTTTTGCCTTACAGGAGGGGAGAGTAGCTATTCATTGTCATGCAGGACTTGGCAGAACAGGTAAAATACTTAACTACAAATTCAGTGAGAATGAATTTTTCTGAAATGCAAGATAGTGATTAGTGACAATGTATGAGCCTTCGTAGATTCCTTGATATACATGTGTATAATAAAGTCTGTTGATCGAAAGCTAGCACAAAGCATTCATTGTTACAGGCTGTTAACATGCCTGCATTTTTTGAATTTTCTTTTCAAAAGATGGGCCACACAACTCCCAAACTGCTCTTTGAGTTCATAGAGCAGATTGAAGATTTGGCATGAGAGTTTGTATAAAGGGGAAAGAGCAGGGGATGGATGACAGTCTAGAGGCACTTGCTGTATAATCCCCATACTTCACAGCAGAACTACTGTAGAGGCTTGGTTCTTTCCCAGAGTATCACTCAAGACATAGGGACTGTCCATCTAGCCTTTTAAAAATGCTATACATGAGCAAGGCTACCCCCTGCCTCCACCACCCCCACCCTGGGCATTAGTGTCTTACCAGTTTTGCAGATCTTTTGCTTAATTATTGTTTCATTTAGTTCTTTGAGAATGGCTTACCTCTGCCCCTCCCCAAGAAGCACTCTTTGAATAGCTCAACATATGCCTTCCCTAACCTTATTTCCTTAGCAAGTAAAGATCTATTTGTTTCAAAATGCTTTCCCCATTTTTTGATCTCCAATTTTGTTGCTGATGCATTCTTCACATCAGCTTGTTCAATGCAGATGTTTCAGTGCTGTTGTCTTTTAATTTTTTTTAAATTCTGGAGGCGTAGTGGTGAGAGTGTTGGACTGGGACTCAGGAGATCTGGGTTCAAGTCCCCACTCGGCCATGAAATTCACTGGGTGACTTTGGGCCAGTCACTGACTCTCAGCCTAACCTACCTCACAGGGTTGTTGTGAGGATAAAATGGAGAGGATGATGATGATTATGTAAGCCATCTTGGGTTCCTTGCAGGAAAAAAGGTGGGCTATAAATATACCGTATATACTCGAATATAAGCCGAGTTTTTCAGCCCATTTTTTGTGCTGAAAAATGCCCCCCATAGCTTATACTCGAGTCAGCGCCACCGCCGCCGAAGCCCCGCCGCCGCCGAAGCCCCCCCAGGATCCCTGCCGCCACTCCCAGACCCCCCCGCCACCCCCGTCACCGTACCTGCTCCTGCCGCCGGAAAAGCCTCGCCGCCGCCGAAGCCCCCCCAGGACCCCTGCTGCCACCCCCCAGACCCCCCCGCCACCCCCTGTCACCGTACCTGCTCCCGCAACCCCCCGTCACTGTACCTGCTCCCGCCGCCGAAAAAGCCTCTCCGCCGCCGAAGCCCCGCTGCCGCCAACTTCCGCCGCTGAAGAAGCCCCGCTGCCGCCGCCGAAGCCTCACCGCCGCCGAAGCCCCACTGCCGCCAACTTCCACCGCCGAAGCCCCGCTGCCGCCGAAGAAGCCTCGCCGCCGCCGAAGCCCCGGCGTGGCTTCGGCGGCGGCGGGGCCTCTTTGGCGGCAGGGGAGGCTTTTTTGGCGGCAGCGGGGCTTTTTCGGCGGCAGCAGGGCTTCTTCGGCGGCGGGGAGGCTTTTTCGGCGGCGACAGGGCTTTTGGCGGCGGGAGCAGGTACGGTGACGGGGGGTGGCAGGGGGGGTCTGGGGGTGGCGGCAGGGGTCCTGGGGGGGCTTCGGCGGCAGCGGGGCTTTGGCGGTGGCGAGGCTTTAAGCATAAAACTTAAAGGAATTTGGAGGGCCTCAGTGAGCTTGAGTTTCCTGAACAACTTTACTGACTACAGTATTTACTGACTACTATTTTTAAATATTCCATTTTCTACACATTTTATTTGGTAGAATTAAATAGTATGCATGAAGTACCGGTACTTTAACTTGATTTTTTAAATTTATTTTTTAAATTTACCAGTAGCTGCTGCATTTCCCACCCTAGGCTTATACTGGAGTCAATAAGTTTTCCCAGTTTTTTGGGGTGAAATTAGGTGCCTCGGCTTATAGTCGGGTCGGCTTATACTCGAGTATATACGGGTAACTAACAAACAAACATGTTTTTATAGAAAATAAATGCATACATCTTTATATAAATAAATAAGTACGGCACAGTGTGAGGAAAATAATCTGGGATGACTCCTACAAGACTTATTCTCAGAACTGGTGAAAGCTTAAGTTACGATTTTTAAAATTGTGACCGATTTGCACAACACTTTACAAATTAAAAAATGTATCCAGTAGCTTGCTATGATGTAAAGTACATGAATATGCATCCATACTCTCAAAGTTACTTTCATTGTCTTATTTTAGTTTTCACCTACCAAGATAATCTGTTTTTGTTTTTTCCTTTTCAGGTGTTTTAATAGCTTGTTATTTAGTGTTTGCAACAAGAATGACTGCAGACCAAGCAATCCTTTTTGTCAGGGCAAAAAGGCCTAACTCTATTCAAACTAGAGGACAGCTGTTGTGCATAAGGGAGTTTTCACAGTTCTTAATTCCATTAAGGAATGTTTTTGCATCCTGTGAGCCCAAAGCACATGCAGTAACTCTTTCCCAGTACCTGATCCGGCAGCGGCATTTGCTCCATGGTTATGAGAGCAGACATCTGAAGCATGTGCCAAAACTTATCCATCTGGTTTGCAAGCTGCTCTTGGATTTGGCTGAAAACCGGCAGGTGATAGAGGAGGAACTAGTAGATATACCAGACCTGTCTGCTGAAATTGAGGAGACTGTTTCCCAGTTAGCTTCTACGCAGCTTGATAAAGAATTAAAAAGGCAAGACAGTAGTACTTCAGAGCCATTCGCTCTCTCAGGATCAAATCCTTTTCATCCCAGCGAACATGAATGTGATCCTCTCTGGAAAAGGAGGAATGTTGATTACCTTCAACCTCTGAGTCGAGCAAAACGGCGCCTGAGCTATAGTGACTCAGATTTAAGAAGAGCTGTATTTGTCTCCGAGCAAGGAGAAACACCATGGTCAGTGCCTGTGCAAGTGCCACTGTGCAACAAAACAAACTTGCCAAGCAATGTGGATAACTGTCAAGCTCTTCAGGTTGAGTTAAACCAAGAACTGTTAATTCGTAGTACGTTTACTTTCTCTAGTCAGGGTAAATTTAATCTAGACAGAAAAGGAAGTAGTTCTCCAGGTTGCCATAAAAGCCAACATCCCAAAGAAGTGCAGCGTAGTAAAACCTTTTCTTCAGGCCTTGCAAGTGATCGGAAGGAAGAAAAAGAGGAGGAAGAAGATGAGGAAGAACTAAAAGCACTAAACTACCATTGTGCCAGAAAAACTAATCTTTATGGTAAAAGAATGTGGTCCTCTGAGGACTCTGACTCTTCTAAAGCAGAGCATGAGATGCATGTTCTCTCTGAAACGATCCCTCATATTGTTGTGCAGTCAGAACTAAGTCTGGAGGCACGACGAACTTTGGCAGCCAAAGCCCTTGCAGATCTAAATGAATTTGTGGGAGCAGAAGAAGTGAAGCATAAAGTGGAAATGTGGCAGGTATTTTCATTTTGTAACTTTACCCTTGTGTACTTCTCTAGTCTAAGAAAGAACCTTTAGAAAGCAAAAACCTTTGCTTTCAGTGAGCATCAGGTATTCTTCTGTGTGAGGAAGTTATATCCCAGTTATTATTTGGCCTCACTCTTTTGGCAGGGCACACTTTGGATCTGGTTTCTGTGTAGGGTGGGATGATAGTGATCTGGGGGTGGAGGAACTTTCTATAGTTCCATTGTCATGGACAGATCTGTACCTGGTGGGGTTTAGACTTGCTGGGATTCAGAGCCTCTGCAGAGCTGGGGCTGATAAAGATGGTCCACCCCAGCAGATAGATGGATCTGGATGGTTTTTTGATGGCTCTTGGAGATGTGCCTGTCACCTCACCAGGTAATTGTGCTGAAGCCCTGGTTGACCTCTGGAATGGAGAAATGGGCCAGGTGGTTGACATGATCACTCCTGAACATCCTCTCCCATGGAGTGGAGCCAAACAAGCTCCCTGGTTTTCCAGGGATCTGTGAGTGATGAAATGAGTGGGACAACTAGTAGAGCAGTGTTGACAGAAAACTCAAAACAAGTCTGATCTGATCAAATATGTTGGAAATCTGTGCCGCCGGGGGGGGGGGGAGGGGACAAAGTTAAACAACTTTGTCCCAGCAGCTGCAGAAGTTGCAGCAGAGAGGGATTGTGGCGTGAAAAGCGAGTGCTAGGCCAGTAGGTAAAAAAGCAAAACACAAGTCTGTTTCTTTAAACACAAAGGTTTACTAAACTAAGACTTGCAAAAATAGGAACAGAACATACACAGAGTGCTAATTACAAAAGTGAAAGAGAACAGTATGTCAGACAAAAACAGATATAGTCTAGACAATTTATAGAAAGCTGACTTAGATTTCTTTCTTTTATTAGAAAGAACTGAATTCTCAGAATGGAGCCTGGGATAAGATATGTGTTGAGCGCGATCCTTTTATCCTCAGTAGTTTGATGTGGTCCTGGATAGAACAACTTAAAGAACCTCTTCTGAACAAAAATGATGTTGATGTGTTAGCAAAAAATAACATAGACTCTCAAGAAGCACTTAAATTACTAGAAAAGGTAAGTATTGTATATATCTCCTTGTCTTTGGAATTTTAGCCTGTCTCTAAATTACTGCATACCTCCTTTCTTATTATCCCAGTTTGGGTCCCCTGTTTATTTCTTTTAGTCTTTATCTTTCGTACATTTCTTCAAAAGCAATCTTTGACATTTTTTCTGTGTATCTAAACCAGTATGAAAATGTATTTCCTTCATTTTGTGTGAGAACTGCATTACCTCCTGTGCTATGTCTGTTTCTCTTAGGACTACACTAGACTCTGTGACTGGGTCTGCATGACACGGCGACCCATAGTGGGCAAGCAGCCACAGTGGGCTGTCATGTGAACCTGGAATGCTTCCCGCATGGTGGCTTGTTTTTCCCCAACAAGCCACCCTGACAACCCATGGCTTGTTTTAGGGGTTGTTGAACCCATAATGAGTTGTGATGTCATCCGACCCCAGGCGACTGGCTCCATCATGGATTGTGGGAAGCGGTGAGCAAGCTGCTGGACAAGAGTGGCAAAAACCCCTTGTTGCTTTTGCTGAGCTTGCCTGGGCCACTGCCAGTGACAACTGCTCCATCAAGTGCCCAAGTGGCACTTCGGCGTGACCATCACTGGCTTGCTCTCTCCAGTTGCAACCCCTTTTGTGGTCAGTGCAGCTTCCCCCCCCCCTTTTTGGCGGGAGATCGCTTTTTCCGATCTCCAAAGTAACAGCCAGTGACAGCCCCTACAAAGTGCCCAAGTGGCACATTGAAGAAGCTGTCACTGGTTCACCACGTGTGTGTGTTTTTAATTGTGCCAAAAATGTGTGCAAATGTTTTCGTTAACTCCAGCTACCCTAAATGTGAAGTGTTGCCTGGTCAATGTCCTGGTAAGTGCCTGCTGTCAAAGCAGGCACCATCCATGGACATTGACAAAGCCAGGCTTCAAATGTTACTTTGCTTTCACTTGACAGCTGTCAAACGGCGAGCTGTCAAGCAAAAAGCAAAGCTGCAAGATCTTTGCTTGCGAAAGGGGGTGGCAACTACATCACCCCCTTCACAGCGAGATACTCTAGGTTTTAAGTTTGGATCTGACAGCCACTAGGTGCTCGGGAAAGTGCAGCTCACCCCATTTACGGGAGCACTTCGTTTTGACAGCTTTCCCCTCTTTTTTTACCCCCCCCTGGGGGGGCAAATTTAGAAGAGAAATGTGGCTGGGTGGAAAGGTTTAAACCTCCCCTATCTGTGCGTGATGGTCCCTATCTGTATCAGGCCCCTGTGTGCTTATTTCAGAGTAAAAAAAATGGTGATCAGCTGCACACTATGTATTTAATGTAGAGTCTAGTTTAGGCATTAGACTAAAGCTCACTCATGATCTTGGTTTGCTAATAGTGTTCCTTTCTCTTTCTTGGTAACACATCATGGCTGGGTGGGAGAAGACTGTAGTGCACACTGTATTTCATGGCATTCTCTTCATAACGTTGGTCTAAATTCTCAGTTACATATCTACGTGACAAGCATGGGAAGTGTCACTGGGGGCTGGGAAGTGTCACTGGGGGCTGGGAAGGGGGATTTGGAGAAAGTCTCCTTGCTCCAGCAGCAGCAGAACTCAGCTCAGCACTAATCTGGATTTCAACCTACTGACATGAGAGGATTTAAATCAGGGGTGTAGAACCTCAGGCCCAGGGGCCAACTCCGGCCCTCTGGGATACCTCAGCTGGCCACACCCCTTTCTCATGACCACTGATTGGTGGTTTCCCTGCTTTTGTGTAGTTTTTCTCCATCCAAGAATGTTGAAGTGTTCTCCTAGGGTTTAGTTACTGGCAGGAAGAGGATTAAGCTAAAATATGCTGGGATTTAGGCCCTGCCCCTTTTCCCTTCAGTCCCGCCTACCACTGAAATGCAGCCCCCAAGAGCTTCTCTGAAATGGAATTTGGCCCATGGCTAACTTGGTGTTGGATTGTGGCCCATATATCTTCAATGTTGCTCTCTGAAAAATATTTCCTACCTAATAATCTGTTTTGTGCCTCATCAGGGAAAATATCACACTATACTGTGTATTTTAAATTGTGTTGTAAAGTTGCAGACCATACCAACAGATGTGGAGGAGCTCCTTCTTAATCGTGCCATTAAAGCATTCACAAAGGCAAGTAGCATATGCTATCATGATCTTTTGTTATGGGTGAATGAATCATCTGCTGAAGATCAGCCTAGCACTCTAACCATAATTATCCTAATAATGAACTATTTCAAAACAAAATTTCTTGCAAGGAATCTGTACCACATGCATTGCACACTGGAACCAATTTATGTGTGGTCGCCCATCTGTGGGGGACTATGGAACAACACTTGTGTCAACCAGTATCCAGAACCACATGGGGCTTGCTTACCGTTTTAATCCCCAGGATTTGTATAACACTTTGTGGAATGGGATTGGGGTACATCCAGATCTGTGGCAGGTTTACTGTGGAGGAGAATGTAGGAAGGCATGGTTAGAGACTGTTCCCATAATATGGCACAGTGTCCTCATAATTTTTAAATTTCTGAACTGGAGCTTAGAGATTGGGAGTGAGCTGACGAATTGCATGTTATCTCCTTATAGCCCTTCTTTGGAGCAACCTCCCCTACAAACCATCGTTAAGGGATATGGCAGTGATATTAACCATGGTTAAGGGAATCCAAGTTCCATACCTAGGCAGGATTCTTATTCAGTATTTGAAGCTGGTTATGGATCCTTTTAAAACACAGAACCTACTTTTTGCCACAGGCAAGAGATTAGCCCCTTGCCATATGTAGATGCCTGTGCTAATGGGGCTGCAAGTTCCCAGGGAACACCTCAAACCTGAGCCATAAGCAAGTATGAACAATTGTGGAGAGTTTTGTGCTGCCTGGAAAACCCCATGTAGTCACAGGTGCTTGCACGGGCCAGTGATTATTTTTATGTTCTTTGTATACCACAGTTTAGAGCAGGAGTTTCCAACCCTGGGGCCCCCACGGGTGGCACGGCGCCCACCAAGCTATCCCCCCCCCCGCAAGTGAATGGAGCAATTTGTCCATTGGCTTTGATAAGGAAGGAAAAGCTGCCCCTGCTGAAAAATGGTTGGAGGAGGGGTGAAGTCCCACACAGTTCTCAAGGGTTGGTTCTGTGAAGTCAGATAAGGCCAGCTTTAGTTTAGGAAAGCACATCCATGCTTGTGGTTCTGCATAGGGATGCTGATGAAGGCATTGCATTGGAAAGATGTGTGTGTCACTCCGTATGCAAATAGACGTCAGTTATTCTTCACTGTTTATGTTGGTCAGTTTACCCACAGAATAGTGCAAGACAAAGTTTTTAATTTTTCCTTTTCTTCACATGAGCATTCAGTGTAGGCTTACATACATAGAGTAGCTGTTCCATGCACACATTTCCATTGTGCACAAAAACCAATTGATTTTATCTGGCTGTGAGGGGTGAAAAGTAAATTCTAATCCTCTTAACATTTGTTTTCATATAGCATGGAATAGCTGAAACAATTTGAAGAGAAGGAAATATGACTCACAGTTTAAAATAGCTTTGAACAGCTAATTCAGAAGCAATGTTTTACATTTAGCTCCTAATACTCTATTTTTTTAAAGCTATGTCTTTGTAAGTCAATTGCAAAGTGGTACATCTGAAGACTATGTAATATCACATATATGCATTTGTCACAGGGCAACTTACATTTTATATTATCAACACTATTTTACTTTGATAAAGCCTAATGTTCATGTGTTACAAGCTTAATAAGGTAACTTTAAGTTTGCTTTCAGCAGATGAATTGTGATTCTGAAGGCGGATCATATGTTTACAGCACTTTGAAGAATGTTTTCAAACAGATACTGGAACACCAAAGACAATACTCCAATGAAGGAACAGAAAAGCTCTTATGATGTTTACACTTCTAAGCTACAGTTTTCTGTAGCTGTCAAAACTACCATTCATTTACTTTCATTTACTAGCTAATTTGAATCCCTTTGTTTGTTTTAACTAATTTCTGTTAATGTTGGCTATTAAATAACAAGTTATTTTATCTATACATGTATATAAGTTGATATTTAATGACTTGCCATTCTGTGTTTGTACTGTGGCATCTTGTATTGACTGCATTGTTCTAAATAATTTATTGATTTAGAAAGTTTCTCGTTAATAAGCTATGGGTTGGATTCAGGTTCCGGCTACGGGAGCCTTCTCATCCCACGGAGGACTCCAGCTGGCAGAAGGGGAGAGGTGATCTTTGTCAATTCCCCCCTTCCCCTGCAGTCTCCTATGTCCCCCAAAAATCTGCTTCAGGAGTTGGGGGAGCTCAGGGCTGAAGAGGGAGGGGGAATTCAGCACAGATCACTTCCCCCCACTTCTGCCGGTAGGAGCATCCTGAGCAGAACACCAACACCACTTAGGGGACTGCTACTGCTGCTGGTGGAATAAAAGCTGGATCCAATCGACTGTTTTACATATTGAACTATTGCCATAAATTCAGTGCCATGTTATGCAATGGTTGCTTCAGTTAAATGTCTGTGTATTAACACTCTTAAGTATACATGATGATGATAAAATCAATGGTATTCCATTTTTTACTTAGTGATGAGTAAACATTGACTGATGTTAATGACTGTTGTACAACTGTATGGTTTTTTCCTTGAGAAACATGAAAGGACTGTTTGTCATGGCAAAAGGAGTGTTTGTCATGGCGAAACAGACTTGTAGGGGGAAATAAAAACATAATTTATAACACAGGTGGGCAATCACCAACCCATAAATCCTCATTAGAAAATTTAGGGTTTTGACTTTTTTTAGCACTGTAAATCAGGGGTGGGCAACATGTAGTGCCTAGTGCCCCAATTATTAATTATTATTTTTTTAAAAAAAAGATGTCTCCAGGGCTGAAATTTGATTCAAGCTAAATTTAAACAGAGCAGTTTGCCTCAAAAATTCAGTGGCAAAACGGCAATTTTGGCCCTTTTATGGGGGAGGCACTCTGCGGACTGCAGTGGGGTCCAGGGGGCGAAAACAGATCCCGGACCTCCTGAAGTTGCCCACCTTTGCTGTAAGTTAAAACTTTCACACTTATTGGGAAACTGAAATGGGAAACCTGTATTATAATGTCTCGGAGACCAGAATACGAATAAAAAGAAACATTTAATATCTCATTTCCTATCCAAATTATTGGCCAGGGAGGGGGGTGGGGTGAGTGTTGCTGGTGACCTGGGATTTTTTTACAGCCTTAAAACTGGAATATTCCAAAGGATAATCTCATTCAGCTGAAGCAGAATAAGGTGTTCCATGCTTTAGATGTTGTCATGGTTTCTGATGGCTGCTTTTCCAACTGCTTTACTTCTGCAACCTAATTACATCCTGTCCCAGTTAACTGGTTGAAGTCATTCTAGGGTATTTGTATATAGGCGGGATAGAAATTGAATTTATTATTATTATTATTATCATCATCATCATTATTCTCATTCTCAGAACTGCCCCTTGGTTATGGTGTAGCAAGTGTACAAAAGGTATCACATTTTTTAATTGCCCAATTAATTGGGGGCACCTTTTTAGTTAATTTGCTTCACTAATAAAATATCTGGCAGATGGCCAAAGCATTTTAATGCACATTGAAGAGAGAATTCCCCTCCTCTGTGTTAGTGCATCATGTTCAGAGACTGATCAAATATACGTTATGTGGTAAGGGCTCAAGTGGGTTCGATTCTAGCCGATTAGGTCAATCCATCAGCCAAACGCAGGTAAAGAAGTTTAAGAAAAGTTTTATTCAATCAGATAATGCAGCTGCATGTCTCAGCTCCAAACAAAAATGGAGTGAGCCCCGAACATGTGCAAGCGTTCTACTTTTATGGAATGCAGGCTTTATAAGTCACGCATGTGCAGATGCTGCTAAGATCTTAGAACAATAGAGCTAACGCCTTTTGGCTCTACGCCAGACATGCGCAGTGTATACCAACCTTGCGAAGATAAAATTCCACAGTCCTTTGTAGGCGGGCATGCGCACTATCTCCCTGAGTAGTGGATACATTTCTGCCTACCCATCATCTGAACTATTCTGCTTGCCCTGCAGTTCGTTTCGCAGGGCAAAAACAGTGTCTCTACAGCTTATCAGTGTTCCAAGACACTGTGAGCTCTACAGCAACACACTGTGATTTAACTAACAAGTTGCTGGGGCAGACTGAAGGTGAAGACCTTGGTGACTTTTTCCACAGTTACATTGCTTTTGTTGTACACATATACTGGGTTACCAATGACTTTTTTTTTTTTAACACACCCCATATGTTAGGCTCCTACTTGATGCCTGTCAAAAATAAATTTGTGTGAGGATACGTTTGTCTGCACTACTCATAGGCTCCCCCAACCATGATGCTTACCGTCCACTCTTACCTCTAATAAGGACAAATCCTACTATAAGGCAATACAATGGATTGGATCCAGACTTAGTCATACTTCAAGTAGACCCATTGAAATCAATTGGACTTAAGTATGAGTAAGTCTGGATCGTATCTTTAATTTACAAAATAAATGTTGGTTATTGAATTTTGGTTCAGAATTCACCAGATCTTGCTTCTACAAGAGTTGGGGGTGAAACTGTAGGTTTATGTTGCTATGGAGCTGCTGTGACAACCTCTTGGAGGCCATTCAGTGCCATTCTAGAACTCAGGTGTGAATGCTGCTAGAAAAAGAGGATAGGATTGGGTTTAATCCTTTTGGCTGTAGCAATGTCATGGAGGCTTTGGCACAGGTGCTTTCGTGCCCAGTGTGTTTAGAGTTGTTCGCCCCCCCAGTGCTGGTCCTATCTTGTGCTCACAACTTCTGCAAGAAATGCTTGGAAAAGATCCTCATTCGTCAGAATTGTAATGTCAATGGGCAATTCTCCTGTCCTATGTGTAGAAAAGTAAGTAGGGTTACAAAGCTTTCTTTACATTCATAATCTCTGTTGTTCCCAAAAGGCTTGTCCAAATGTTACTCAGTGATTAAGCTTCAGGAACTAATTTTTATACAGCTGAGTGGGCAATTATGCCAAGTCATTTCTGTTTGGAAAGGCACAGTCCTGAGCCTACAGATCATGCAAATTAGCAAACTTGCACTCTGGGATGTTGACATTCTTACTATAATAACTAGTTTTAAAGACCTTATAAGAATATTCAAACATGACTGAGGACAAACACAGATCCAAGTCATTCATTAAAAGAAACCTACCCCCTATGCAATCAGCATGCAGATCATCTTGTATGATGAATGTACAGTACAAGTGGGTTTTCCGCTGCACAGATATACAAAGTTTTGCAATTTCAGTTTGTTCATTTGTAAAAATGGCATGTGAAAAGATAATGTGTTCTCAAAGGTGCCATGATTTTTAAAATTACTATTAATGAACCTAATACTTTTCAGAATGAAGAGTACCTTTGTTGGTGAAATCGTACAAATCGAAATTCTAAGAACAGGTTAAAGCGGCTTCCAAAGTCTCTCATCAAAAACTCCTGAGCAAACTTAGCAGTCATGGAATAAGACAAGAGGTCCTCTCAGTGCTTTTTTTCTGGAGAAAAAGGTACCGGAACTCTTGGATTATGTTTCCTCGGGAGTAGATGGCGATTAAATTGTAATGAAATTAATAGAATAAAAGGTGCTGGAACTTAGTTCTGGTGAGTTCCACCAGAAAAAAAGCCCTGGGTCCTCTTATGGATCAGTAACTAGTTAAGGAATAGAAAGAGAGAAGGAACAAATGGTTAATTCTCACAATGGAGAGATGTAAACAGTGGAGGGTCCCACAAGGCTCTGTATTGGGACAAGCGCTTTTTAACTTGTTCATAAACAATCGAATCAATACTGAAGTGGGTGGCCATGTTTGCTGATGACACCACATTATTTAGAGTGGTTAAAACAAAAAGGGATTGTGAAGACTCCAAAGGGATCTCTCCAAACTGGGAGAATGAGCATTACAATAGCAAATGAAGATGATGGGATGTCAGCTGGCAGTGACTGACCAAGAAAGAGATCTTGGGAGTTGTAATGACAGCTGGATGAAAATCTTGACCCACCGTGCAGCTGAAAAAAGCAAATTCCATATTGGGTATAATTAGAAAAGGAATTGAAAAGAAAACTACTGCTATCATACAAATCTATGGTGTGACCAAATGTGAAAATGCTGTGTACAGTTCTGGTCACCGCACCTCAAAAAAGATACTGTAAAGTTGGAAAGGTTCTGAAAAGTTCAACCAAATTGATCAAGGAGCTGGAGCAACTTCCCTATGAGGAAAGGTTACAACATCTGGCATTGTTTAGCTTAGAAAAAAGGTGAGTATGGAGACGCACAATAGAGGTGATCTGGGCATCTGGCCACAGTCACACATGCCTTAGTCGCATCCCTTTTGGATGGTGTGGAGAATGAATTCTTTATTTGCATCAGCCACCAGTCTTAGCATGAAGTAAAATATATAGAAATAGAAAATAAAATTATACTTGACTAAAATTACCTTAGTTGCGTTCTTAAAATTTTGCACTGAACAAAGATGCCATGATTAATACATAAATAATACATAGTCCTTCAGACATAAATAGAATCAATAAAACAACAAATAAATAGAATCAATAAAGGAACTTCTGCTCAGTCAAGAAGCTATGAATAATTAGGTCCCTAATAAGTTGGTAGGTCTTATTTTAATTGCTCCGGCTAAAAATTTGGCGGTTTTGGATGGTGTGGAGAAAGTGGATATGTTTCCCTCTCCCATAATACTAGAACACAGGGTCATACCATGTAGCTCAATGGTGGGAGATTCAGGAAAGATAAAAGGAAGTACGGTACTTCTTCACAGAACACAAAGTAAGGATTTCTCTCCCACAAGATGTAGCGATGGCCACCAACATGGATGGCTTTAAGAGGATTAGACAAATTCATGGAGGATAAGCCTATCAATGGCTATTAGTCATGATGGCTATATATTACCGCCAGTAACAGAGGAAGTATACCAGTTGCTGGGGTCACAAGTGGGAGGAGTACTATTGCACTCATGTCCTGCTTGTGGACTTCCCACAGGCAGCCGGTTAGCCACTGTGAACAGGATGTTAGACTAGATAGGTCTTTGGTCTGATTCAACATGGCTCCTATTATGCTTTGTTGTTGTTATATTATTAAATAGATTTATATACCGCTGAACATATTAAAAATATCTCTAAGCGGATCACAAAATACATTATACATTAAAATACATAAAACTTGCTAAAACATTAATAAAAACATTAAAATCAATTTTAAAAACCGTAATTGCAAACAGACTGGGCAGCACATTCGCTCAGGGAAGGCTCGGGTAAGGAAGTGGGTCTTTAATTGGCGCCTAAAGCATGATACAGTTGGTGCCTCCCAAATACCAGGGCGAAGATCATTCCATAAATTTGGTGGCCCGCTTCCTGGTTGCTGTGAGACGGTAGTCTACAAGTCGTGCTGCCACCAGCAAGACGACCTCTGATGATCTTAATGATCACAGGTCTGTATTGGGTAAGGCGATCTGCCAGATAACCTGATCCCAAGCTGTTCAGGGCTTTATATGCTAACAACAAGACCATGTACTTGGCTCGGTAGCTACGTAATAGGTAGCCAGTGCAGTTGCCTTAACACCAGTGTAATATGTGCACGGCCAGGCACTCCACTCAGCATCCTGGCTGCCGCATTCTGCACTAGCTGCTGCTTCCAGACCAAGCACAAGGGTAGCCCCACATAAAGCGCATTACAGTAATCTAAACATGAGGTTACCAATGCACAGACTACAGTGGTCAGGCTATCCCTGTCCAGGAAAGGGCATAGCTGATATATCAACCTGAACTGGTAATAGGTGCTCTCACTACAGAAGCCACTTGGACCTCTAATGACAATGATGAATCCAGGAGCACCCCCAAACTATGTACCGTACCTGTTCTTTCTGGGGGAGTGCAACCCCATCTAGAACAGGCAAACTCCCCAATTCCCATACCTGGGAACTACCCACCCATAGCGTCTCTGTCTTGTCAGGATTCATTCTGTTTGTTGGCCCTCATCAAACCCATCACTGCATCCAGGCACCAGTTCAGAACATGCATGGTGTCTCCTGATTCAGATGTTACAGAGAAAGAGCTGGGTGTCTGGGTGTCATCAGCATACTGATGACACCTTGCCCCCAAACTCCTAATGACCGGCCCAGCGGCTTCATATAGATGTTAAATAGCATGGGGCACAAGATGATACTCTGTGCCATTCAGTAGCATAATTGCCAGGGAACCCAGGCACAGTCCCCCAGTGCTACTTTCTGGAACTATTCCTGCAAGTAGGAGCAGAGCCATTGTAATATAGTGCCTCCAATTCCTAACTCATGGAACAATCCAAAAGAATACTGTAGTCAACGGTATCAAAAGCCACTGAGAGATCAAGCAGGATCAACAGTCGCATTCCCTCTGTCTCTCTCCCACAAGAGGTCATCCATCAGGGTGACCAAAGCTGATTCTGTCCCAAAACCAGGCCTGAACCCAGAATGAAATGGGTAGAGATAATCCGTATCATCTAAGAATGTCTGCAATTGCCCAGCCACCTCCCTCTGAAGCACCTTGCCCAGAAAAGGAGCATTAGTGACTGGGTGGTAGTTGGAATAAGCCTCTGGATCCAGGAAGGGCTTTTTCAGGAGTGGATGCACCACCACCTCCTTCAAGGCAGTGGGCACCACTCCATCATGCAGATGCATTCACCCGTCCCTGGATCCACTCAACCAACCCCTCCCGGCTAGCTCAAATAAGCCAAGATGGGCAACGGTTAAGAGAGCAGGTTGTAGGCCAAACAGCTATAAGCATTTTGTCTACATCCTCAGGCCTCAAAAACTGAAACTGGGTTCCATACAGCTGAACCAGATGGTGCATTGGACACTTGACCAGACTCTGTACAACAAAAAGTGTTCAAGTTGGCATGAAGCCGAACAATTTTATCCTCAAAGTGCCTTGCAAAATTATCACAGCAGGCCTTTAGCTGACAAGTTGCATCCCTGAAAGATAACATATATTCAATAGAAATTCCTGTGTGTACCATGTAGCTGCATTATTGACTTTCAGAGCATGCTAATAGAGAATCTGGATACAGACGAATTATGACTCTTGTATAGCACCTTAGAAACAAAGTGTTACAAGGGCTCCCCAATATTATTGGCCTGATGGGAACATCTGGAATTTTGAGAAAGTGTTGTGGGCACTATCAAAAAATAGCTGCTATTGGGGATGTGCCCATTCACAAACCAGTGAGCGTGGCCAGTCACAAAACACGAATTTCACAGATGGCAAACTAGTGAGGCTGCAAGACAAGTAACTTGCCCAAGAACCTAAGTACAACGCAGAGGGGTCTGAGTTCAAGATACAAAACTCCTCCTTCGAACCCAACATTTTCTGCTGCAACCAAATCTATTTCACAGGACGCAGGCCAATTAATTTCTCCAAATCACTTCTGAATAAATTCCTCTAAAAAATAATAATTCCACCAAATTAATAGGACGATCACCCCACAAATCAATTTCACCTAAATTCATTACCCAAACCAGTTCCTGTTCAATTAACTCAATCCACTCAGTTCACCTCTGATAGCTAACTCCCTGCTGCCTGCCTCCTTCATTTCCTAAGAATGCCTCTGGGTCCACATGGGGCCCAGGGACATTTTGGGGAAATGAAGATGGCAAACAGCTAAGGGCCAGCGCTTCATGCCTGTCTGCTCCTGGTTTATATATTTTTTTAATTTAAAGAAATGGTAGGCCTTGCAGGTGCCAAAGGAAGTGACCGTGGGAACGTATATAATGAATTTATCTCACTTTTAGATCATACACTTGAGAGGAAGAGGAATAACTGGATTGCCAAGAAATATCCTGGTGGAGAATATCCTGGAAAAATTTAAGTATGAGCTTGAAAAACTGCATGCCAAAGAACAAGACCAGTTGTCTCAAATATGCGAAGAACATGGGGAAAGTATGAATTTGGTATAACTTGATTCATTTTTCTATCTAGTTATTAAAATACTAATTTAACTATGTAGTGTTTATGTGATTAAAAGTCAGCTTTATTCTAAATCCAGGGCTCCTCACCCTCTCCTAGTAGTAGTAGTAGTAGTAGTAGATTTATTGGTGCAACCACAGGTCATAACAAGCACCCTCCAAATATTGTGGTTCAATAGTGGTGGGCAATCTGCCCACCACCCAACTTGCCGGATGCTCGGTGAGTGCTGCCACCACGCCCGCCAAATCTGCCAAAAGTGGACGCCAGTCAAGCTGCTCGGTGGACTTCCGGGTTCCCGGCGGAGCGCTTTTTACACAGAAAATGGCATAAGATACTTTAACAACAGCCACAATTTGTGCAAGTTACGCAAATTGCGGCCGTTTTTTAACGTATCTTATGCCATTTTCTATGTAAAAAGCACTCCGCTGGGAACCCGGACGTCACTTCCCCAGCTTGACTCAGGAGAACATGAGTCGAGCTAGGGAAGCACGTAGGTGGGACAGTTTGGGGGGCAAATAATTGCCCTCATTATTATTTTTTTAACCCGACCTGCCCGATTTGAGCAAATCAGGCAGAGCAGGTTAGTGCAAGGAGGTCCCTGGGCTAGGTACTGGAGGGTGGGTGCACAACTAATGTCCTGCAGCAAGGCTATCTGCCTCCATTTAGTAAGCGTGATATGGGTACCAGATGGGTGTTAGTGAAGGTACACTGAGAAAAAGATCTGACAAACTGGGCTGGAGAGGGAGGGACTTCCGGATGATGGAGTAACAACCGAGACGAAGAGGCTCCTGGTTGGAAATAATTTTAAAGTGTAATATTACCCTTGGATGAAAAGAAATCTGTGAGTACAGACTGGTAGTCTGGGAGGAAAGATCGATGGAATCTGTTTCTTAAGTTGGAAGTGGGAGATCATAGAATCATAGAAAAGTAGAGTTGGAAGGGGCCTACAAGGCCATTGAGTCCAACCCCCTGCTCAATGCAGGAATCCAGGTCAAAGCATCCCCGACAGATGGCTGTCCTCTCCAGCTGCACCTTGAATGCCTCTAGAGTGGGAGAGCTCACCACCTCCCTAGGTAATTGGTTCCATTGTCTTATTGCTCTAACAGTCAAGATTTTTTTCTGATGTTTAGGCGGAATCTGGGTTCCTGTAACTTGAGCCCATTATTCCGTGTCCTGCAAACTGGGATGATCAAGAAGAGATCCTGGCCCTCCTCTGTGTGACAACCCTTCAAGTACTGGAAGAGTGCTATCCTATCTCCCCTCAGTCTCCTCTTCTGAAGGCTAAACATCATGTCTAGTTCTTTCAGTCTCTCCCCATAGGGCCTTGTTTGCAGTCCCTTAATCATCTTTGTTGCCCTCCTCTGAACCCTCTCCAGTGTGTCTACATCCTTCTTAAAGTGTGGTGCCCAGAACTGGACGCAGTACTCAAGATGAGGCCTAACCAGTGCTGTGTAAAGGGGAATTATCACTTCACACGATTTGGAAGCTATACTTCTATTAATGCAGCCCAAAATAGCATTTGCCTTCTTTGCAGCCACATCACATTGCTGGCTCATATTCAGTTTGTGATCTACCACAATTCCAAGATCCTTCTCACTTGTGGTATTGTTGAGCCAAGTGTCCCCCATTCTGTAACTCTGCATTTGGTTTCCTTTCCCTAGGTGCGGCACTTGGCATTTATCCCTATTAAATTTCATTCTGTTGTTTTCGGCCCAGCGCTCCAGCCAATCGAGATCGCTTTGAATTTTGTTTCTGTCTTCCAGAGTATTAGCTGTTCCACCCAACTTTGTGTCATCTGCAAATTTGATAAGCATTCCCTGCACCTCCTCATCCAAGTCATGAATAAAAATGTTGAAGAGCACTGGGCCCAGGACCGAGCCCTGTGGTACCCCGCTTGTTACCTCTCCCCAGTTTGAGAAGGTACCATTGATAAGCACTCTATGAGTCCAATCAGGACCATCTTCCATCTGGTAACCTGTGTCCTCACTGTGGGAAGCTGTGTGGATCTAGAATTGGCCTCCACAGTCACTTACGGACCCATCGCTAGAGTCTACACAATTTTCTTTAGAATTTTCCTCCTTTTAAAATCTCCTTTTTGTAAATTTTCTTTTTTTTTTTAATCCTGGAAGACAATCTTACTCGGTCACGAGTGATCGCCTGACTGACTGATGAGTCCGATTCTGTAGCCAATTGTGGATCCACCTGATAGTTGTTCCATCCAGCCCACTTTTAGCTAGCTTGCTAATCAGGATATCATGAGGCACTTTGTTGAAAGCGTTGCTGAAGTCCAGATATATGATGTCCACAGCATTCCCACAGTCCACAAGGGAGGTTACCCAATCAAAAAATGTTTATATAAACTCTTTTGGCTTTTCCTGGCCAGATGCCAAATGTCAAGAGATAAATGTTTCAAGCAGCAAGTCTTACCGTCCTGGGAAAGACCGAGGAAAACTCATGTTTCTGATTGTAGTGTAACATGCCTGAGAAGAATTGTGTCTGACGAGGCAATTACATCTAAAGAAAAACTGCAGATTAAAGGAAGAGATAAGCAAAGTTGGAGTGATGAATCATTACAAACAGGAAGTGATAATTCCCTGGCAGAAACTTAAACTCAGCAGAAGGCGGGCACTGTTGTTGCCATGGTGAAGTCAAAACAAAGCAAGAAGATGGAACCGGAAGAGCTTTTGGCTCGTTTTCTAAAGATGATCCAGGAAAATAATGAGACACTTAACGATCAGATGAAAGAGACTAATAAGGTTCTCAAGGACCAGATTGTAACAGATGTTGTGGCAGAGTTACATAAATCAATTTCGGAAGTTAAAGAGGAGATAAAGGCGGTGAATTTGAGAGTTACTGAACTGGAAAAAACAACAGAAAGAGATACAGGAGCAGAATATTAGGTTTGAATAGCTGGAGCTGAAAATTATTGATATTCAAGATCGTGAACGTAGGCCTAATATACGCCTCCGTGGTTTTCCAGAACAGAGTGGTGAATCTCCTAAGAACCTGAAAGAAAGGGTTCTAGAATGGTTGAAGATTATGGCACCAGACATTAAATGGAAAGAAGCTGATACAGAGTGTGTTCATAGAATTGCTTTTAAAATAGGAGGACTGAGTCCCAGAGATATTGTTATTAGATTTGCAAATTATTACAAGAAGGGTTTTTTTAATGAAAGCAATTAGACAAATGCCTGGACAGTTGATGTACCAAACAGCCCCAGTCCAAGTGTTTAATGATCTTTGTGCACAAACAGTAAATTGGAGACGCAGTGTGAAGCCTTGTATTGCTGTACTGAAGAAGAATGGAATTACATATAGCTAGGGCTATCCAGTTTTCTTAAGATTTTCATTGACTAAAAAATATCACAAGATAACATCCTTGGAGCAAGGAGTGGATTTGTTGCGTGAACTGAGGCTACTGGAAAAAGATGGTGCAGGAGGACAAGAAGAAATAGGAACGGTTAGAGGAAAAGACAGGGGCTTTCCTACTGTGGAGATGAAGAAGAGAACTGGAAAAGTATAGAAGACTGATCTATGGCTTAATAGTATTCTGGTTTTATATTTCTCTTTCTTTTTTTCTCTGTCCCTTCCCCCCCTTTTTTTAAATTAAGAGATTATTGTGTAACCAATATATGATGATAGTAAGACAAGGGATATAGCAGTGTTGGACCAGGAGGGGAAGATTGGTTGTTGCTCAGGAGGCTGGGGTGGCCTTCCCCCCAGAGGTTTGATAAGCCATGTGTGGGGTATTTAACCCCAGGAGAAAGGGGGGTAAAAGATGATGTTAAATGTGTGGGTAGTAGTAGGCGCAGGGCCGGCGCTACCGCTAGGCAGACCCAGGCGGCTGCCTAGGGCGCGTGGCGGAAGAGGGCGCAGCGTTTCTGCGCCCCTTCCTCGCCTCCGGCGTGCTCCTGCCCCGCCTGCCGCCTCCGCCGCGCCTCCCCGCCTGCCTGCTGGCCACTGCCGCCGCTGCACCTCCCCCCCCTCGCGCGTGCACTCGTGCGCCCGCCCGCCACCTACCTACCTTCCCGTCGTTTCCGGAGCCCCGCCGGCGTTGTTTTGGCGGGAAGAACCAGGGCAACAGGGCTTAAATAGCCCTGTTGCCCTGGTTTCCCCGGCAAAAAAAAAAAAAAAGCGCAGGGGGTCCCGTCGCGTCGGAGGAGGAGGCGGCGGCAGCAGCAGCCAGCAGCGGGGGCGGGGGGAAGGTAGGTGGTGGTGGTGGTGGCACGGGGGGGGTTGCAGAGCAGGGCTGCTTTGCTCTGGAGCCCCCCCCACGGCACGAGGGGGGGCGCTAAATATAATTTGGCCTAGGGCGCCAAACAGCCCTGCACCGTTCCTGAGTAGGCGATCACTCGTGACTGAGTAAGATTGTCTTCCAGGATAAAATTACAAAAAGAAAATTATAAAAGGAGGAAATTCTAAAAAATTGTGTAGACTCTAGCGATGGGTCCGTAAGTGACTGTGGAGGCCAATTCTAGATCCACACAGCTTCCCACAGTGAGGACGCAGGTTACCAGATGGAAGATGGTCCTGTAAAGGATTCGTTTGATGTGCTTTTCGCTTAGCACGTTTCTCTCTTTCACCTTGCACTCGAGTGCAAGGAAGTGTGGGTAAGAGGAGGGGGGATTGGGAGAGTGGGTTTGGGGTTAGGGGAATAGTTGTGTGTGTTACTTCAAGGGATCAACAAGGATAATTTTTGTTAAAAGATTATGGATAATCAGCCAAGGATTACAACTCTGAATGTTAAAGGTTTAGGGCCTGTTATTAAAAGGAGAAGGGTGGAGGCATTACTGAACAGAGATAAAGCAGATATAATATTCCTTCAGGAAACACATCAATCAAAAGAAGGGGTTAATGATGAGCTTAAATTGAGGTGGTCGGCTATTTATGAGAAAGCTTATGGAACCTCAAAAGCAAGAGGGGTTGCAATAATTATATCAAAGAAATGTGGTTTTAATGTAGTAAAGGTGAAAAAAGATGATATGGGAAGATATGTAGTACTACAGGGGTTGGTTAATATATATGCTCCAAATAAAAATCAGGTGGGATTTTATGGGAAAGTATTTAAAGAAATGGAGGATATTCAAAATGGCAGGGGATTTTAATATGGTGTTGGATAAACAGAAAGATACATCAAATCCCACTGCAGATGAAAGGCGTAATAATATCACAATTTTAAATAAAAGTATGAATAGAAATGAGTTGTGGGATGTTTGGAGATTGATGAAAGGAGATGAAAAACTCGATAGCCTTGTAGGCTCCTTCCAACTCTATGATCTATGAAATCTATGAAAAGAAATTTACTTTTTATTCATCGGTTCATAAGAGTTATTCTAGAATAGACCATATATTTGTATCAAAAAAATTAATTTCAAAAGTGATGAAAACAGATGTAGGGATTATAAAAGTAACAGATCACACGTTAGTTAATATGGATATTAAAATTAAGAAAGATTATAGCGAAGCTAAAAGATGGAGGTTAAATACAAAGATTTCAGTATAAACATATAGTGGATAAAATTGAAAAAGAAATGCAAGATATATGGGTAATTAATGATACGGGACAATGTAGTGAGGGTATAGTGTGGGATAGTATGAAAGCAGTGATGATTAGTATCAGAGAATCATGTAAACTGAAAAGACAACAAGAAGAATATATGAAAAGATTGGAGGAAGAAATTAGAGAATTGGAAGGGAAATTTATAATGGACTAGCTTTTTTTACCCGGCTGTCATTTTCCTATAGTGCCTATAGGAAAATGACAGGTCGGCATTTTCCTATAGGCACTATTTGTTCGTAATTCCTTAAGGTAGCTGTCTGCTGTTTTGAACCCCTCCATAGGAAAGGTCCCCCGGGACTACATAATGGAATCCCAGCTCCCCCTGGAATCCCAGCTCCCCCAGGATTACACAATGAAATCCCAGCTCCCCCGGGACTCCCAGATCCCCCAGGACTGCACAATGAAATCCCTGTTCCCTTTCCCCCGGGACTGCACAAAGAAATCCCTGCTCTCCCGGGACCACACAACAATGAAATCACAGCTCCCCCCCGGGACTACACAACAATTAATTCCCTGCCCCCCCCCCCCGGGACTGCATAATGTAATCCCAGCTCCCCCCCCCAGGACTACACAACAATGAATTCCCTGTCCCTGATCGTCCCCCCCCCAGTACTATACAATGAAATCCCTGCTTGCCCCCTCCCCCTGGGGACTACACAACAATGTAATCTCAGCTTGCGCACACACACACCCGTGGCGGCAGTTCATACGAACATTCTATATGTAGGTGGAGTGATTTGCATAACCGCTCCTGAATGGCCCCTGCAAACATTCCAAGTGACGCCATTGGCTATCATCTATTTTGGGCCGTACAGGCGCAGCAAGAGTTTTTCGGAGATTTAAACCCACCAGTCTTTGTCCCTGGGTGATGGGAGAGTATGAGTGCCAAGTTTGGGGTGGATCCGTCCAACCGTGTAGGAGCCTATGCGACGCACGCAAACACCCATACCACCCACCCACAAACAAACTTTCACATTTATATAGTAAATAGATAGAAACTGGGCTGGAGAACCCGTGGCCCTGGGCCTAATTTCATGTGGCCCTCAGCATCATCGAACTCTCTGGATGCTGCAGGCCCACCCATGCTATTCAGACCACACCTCTGAGAACCACTTGCTTTTTCACTTCTTGTGTATGCGCACACATGTGTGCAAAAAGTATGGAAGGGATAGGGTGGGACAGAGAGAAAGAGCTCTGTTATCCTGTAAACTAGGCCCACCAGCATCTCTGGCTCTAGCCACCATTGGCTGCAGGCCCTGACAGATGGCTCTCCATAGGAAAAAAATTCCCCACTCCTGTCTTAAATGATCCCCAGCTAACAGAGCTCATAGCTCACTAAGGTAATGTTTTAGATGTTGAGGTAGTGTTGTCAAACGATTGCGCTTGACAATGACGTGGCATACATTGCGTTTTCACTCAGGTGTGTCTAACTGATGATAAACCGATCTGTGCCATCTGCAAACTCTTTGGAGACCATGAGACCCACAGTGTAGCAAAAATATCTGAAGTTTATGCAGAGAAGAAGAAGCGATTCATCAAAGATTTAGATTGGGTGTTCCAACAATCTGAACATGCTGAACAAGCAAGAAAGGTACAGTACAAGAAACTTGATTTCTTCACCCCTGCGTGCATTAACAAAAACATGAACTTCTATTTTGATGCTGAGCAATTGTTCTGTACATTATCAACAAGAGACTAAGGATTTGATCAGCTTTGTGGCTTACCCCTGACTGAGTAATAGGTTGTTCAGTCTTAGTATGCTACTTGTTCTTTTCCAAAGGTTCACACATCTGATGTTTCTGAAGCTCTTCACAAGCTCCAGGCTGGCAAATTAATTTTAGTTTGGTATGGGAAACTATCACAACCATTTTAAAAGAACAGAGTAAAATTTGAGCAGAGATTCCTAAAGAATGTACAGCTCATGCACCCATCCTATGACCCTTACAGCAAAACTCTCAAGGCGCATCTACACTGACAAACATTGATTTCATTTGTTTATTCAAAACACATAACCCACTAAATTTTTAAATAAACATTTCAAACTGTTGTACAATAAAACTTATTTAAAAATACAAAGATTCAAATCAGATCAAATAATAAAAGTATAAAAGCAGCATGAAGTGTAAAACAACACATTAAATAGTAAAAAAAAAAAAAAATCTCAGCAGCTAAAATCAGTTTTTCTGTTCATTAAAAGTTTGCACAAATAAAAAATATCTTAACTCTGTACCTAAAGCTTACCAAAGAAGGCCCTAGGGAGTCTTCGCTGTGGAAGGTATTCAACAAGTAGGGTGCCACAACTACTGAGAAGGCCTTCTCAGCAATTGCAACTCATCACACTTCCAAAAGTAGGGGCACGAAAGACCAAGGCCTAAATCCAACACAGAGTTAGGCATGCTTTTAAACCCATTGAAATTAATGGACTTAAGCATGTCTAACCCTACACTGAATTTAGGCCTAACAATTTGATCACCTTTGGATCTTACCCCTGAGTAATAGGCCTTTCAATCTTAGCTCAAGTATTCTACTTTTATGCTGCAGAGACGGAGCTCTGTGAAGATCTTCATGCTCAAGTAGGTTTGAATGGGTGTAGGTCAGGGGTGCACAACCTTTTTGGCCCTTAGGGCCACATGTGATGCTGGCTTGGAGATTGGGGGTTGCACGCATGTACATACACACATACACAGATGCATGGACACATTGACCTGGTTCACATGACATGACAACCCAGCATGGGTAAGTAGCCACAGTGGGTTGTTGTGTCGTCCAAACCTAGACTGCTTCCCACAGGGTGGCTTGCTTTTTTGCAACAAGCCACTTGGGAACCCATGGTCTGTTCAACCCAGGGTTGTCCTGTCGTCCGAACCCGGGTGACTGATCCCACTGTGGGTTGCAGGAAGTGGTGAATGAGGCGCATGGCAAGAGTGGCAAAAAAAAACACCCCTTGCCTCTCTTGGCAATCTCATCCATGCTGCCACCAGTGATAGCCCCTCCAAAGTGCCCAAGCAGCAAATGGGGGGGGGGGAGGCTGTCATTGGCTGGTCACCTCTTTTTTAAAGTTATTTTTGGTGCCCCAAATGTGCACAATTTTTTTGGGATACCGTAGTTTAAAATTATTATTTTAGTCAAACTTGCGCAACTGTGGAGGTGCATGGTTCCACAGGTCTGAAAATGGGAAGCCTCACCTGGACAATGTCGTGGGGGGTGCCTCCTGTCAAAGTGCAGCAGGTACCAACCCTGGACATTCACCCGGAGAGGCTCCAAATAGGGTTTTTGTTGTTTTTATTTTGCTTTGATGCGACAGCTGTCAAAGGGCAAGCTGTCAAGTCAGAGCAAAGCCTCAAGTGATCTTCGCTTGCGAAAACGATTGACAATATTTCCCCCCCTTTGCAGTGAGATCTTCAGGGTTTTGAGTGTCCCCACTAGGTCTCAGTGCCCCCAACTTTTCCACCCATTCCTGAGACTCTAGGTGCTCGGGAAGGTGTAAAAGCGCACCTCCTCTTTTTGCTAACACTTGCTTCTGACAGCTGTCAAAGGAAAGGGTTTGTTTGAAAACAGGAATTTAGACAGGGCTAGACATGGTAGTTTGGACAGGGAAGTATGGATTTCATATATATACTTTAAATCTGCAGTCCCCATGAATCCAACATTTCTTCCTAGAAGGTGGCAAAGCATGCTTTTAAAATATCTTCTCTTTCAATAACAGTGGTAGAAAGTCACAGTTTAACAAATATCCATGGACGATATTTTCTTGTTTGTACAAGTTTTTATTCATGGAAAACTCTCCTGCTCTCATATGTCATTCCCATGCCATATTTCTATTGGGCTACCACATAGTCAGAACATACAAAGCCACAGGCAAAATGGGTGATTACAAAGTACTAATTATGTATCACTCTGAACTAATGTATTAATTTCCTTAAATAACAGCATGCTGCCTTTTCAGCAGCAGAATTGCATGAGTATACAGTCCTTTAGAGACTCATAAACTTGGTTCAGACATAACAACCCAGAGTATGGATGGAGTATGCATTGAATATGGGTTGTTGATGAATTGTGGGTTGCCGTTACATGCAAGCCCTGTACAATCGTTTAACTATTGGTTGTTAACCATGAACAATCGAGTTCACAACCCAACAACAAACTATGGGTTCTCTTCCTGGGTTGTTTGTGGTTAATACCGTAGCACAGGGTTCACACGTAATGACAACCCATGATTCAAGAACAACCCACAATTCAATGACAACCCAGAGACCTGGTTTGGACAACACGACAGCCCATCATGGGTTAATTTACCTGGAAGGAGCTGTGGCATGTGCCATTCATCATTATAAATATACAAGCCCCCGGCCAGGGGTTGCCATGGCTTCTTGTTTCGTCCGAACCAAGGTGAGGGTTAAACAACGCTTGCATAACCCATGGTGTTATAAACTAACCCACAATGAGCTGTTGTGTCGTGTGAACTGGCCCATACCCAAAGTTCGCAACCTAACAACAAACCATGGGTTGTCTTTCTGGGTGATTTGTGGTTAGCAACAAAGGATTTTTAGTGCAACTGGGTTCGCACAACACAACAACCCAGAATTCAACAAACCATACCACAGGTTAACATTATGTGTGAACCCAGCTACTGTATCTTCAATTATCAGAGCTGCCTTTGTAACACAGCTGGTGATCAAAGTTATTTACCAATAATTGCTTTGGAAAGCAAAGTTGAAAGCTTAGAACAAGTACACAACATGTTCTTTTAAAATGTTTACATTGTTCTGAATGGTATTTTGGACATTACTAAAAATTCTATGTCACACTTCAACAGGAAATTGAAACCATGATCAATGAACTAACATACACCACTGCTGATGTCAAGGTTATGATTGAAGCTGTTGGTGCTAGCTTACTGAAAGGGATCCGATGGAGAATGGCTGAACTAAAAGCAAAATTAGGCAAAGACTATTCTACAAAAGTAGAAAAGCTGCAGCTAGTGGCAAACGAGCTTCAAGTTCCCAGACACCTTTACCACCAAATGAAAACTCTTTTGGAACAGCATTCAAGTTCAGTGCATTTTCTTCAAGAGAATAAAATACTCAGAAGCAAGATAGAGAAACTTATAGATGGAAATTCCTTATGCCAAGACAAAAAAGATTATCATATTTCAGTTGGGCAATATTTTAAAGACTTGATCAAAGGCATCCATATTAGCAATTATATCTCCTCTAATTCCGATGAAATACTTGCAAGTTCCAATGAGCTCCCTGAAGTGTTCAGGCCAGAATGCCCTGCATTTTCTTTTTCGGGTGGAATTCCTAATGAATCTTTCTGCCAAAAAGTACTGGACTTTTTTCAGAAATCAAATGAAATTAAGCAACAGCCTATTCAAAAAGGCTCCCATATTGATGACAATAATACACCAAGCAGGATGGACATCTCACTGGAAGCAGACTCAATATCAAAGCAAGCCATGGTATAATTTAAGCTTTAGAAACCAATACTTTGTATTTATATCCAGTACAAAGTAATTAGAAAATAAAATAAATGTCTTTGTAACAGGTGTTCACTACTATCAAATAAAGTATTTATAAATGCCGCCATATGGCATGGTGTTTGACACGTACTGTGCCCGGCCTTGTTAATTCATTATCACCTCACCGACTACAAAATGATTTGCAAGGTAGTAATAAAGAAAAGGACACGAAGGGATGACAATGGCACAGGGAAAGTCACTGTAGAAACTGAGAAGGATTCTGCAATGTTTAAAGAACGAGTATGGGATCATCATTGTCCTTTTATTGTTTTGTTCCCGTTGTCATTTGGGCATGCTGCTCAATTTATGGGCACATTTTCTGAAACCCTCGTCCTCTGCAACTCAAGCTTACATTGCTTAGGAGTGAGGAACCCATACAGGCCCTTCACCGTTAAGAGAACATCTGGTGGCCAGGTTCACAAACTGAAGCTTCCGGGAAACCGATTTTGACAGATCAGTTTAACTACCGGTAATCACAATCCAGTTCACATAAGCATATAGGACATTTCCACACAACACTAAAAAGTACCCTTCAAGTTCTTATCCATCATTTGTGCCATGTGAATGTTTTTTAATGTGGGATAGAAAGGGGAAGAAACATCTTAAAATCAAATGCACCTCTTGACCAATATACTTTTCATTCTCATCACAGAACAATGTGTGATAAAACCTTTAGCACCAACTCCACAATGTCAGATAGAAATAACTCCCAGAAACCAAACTGACAAGTCAGCCATATGCCACTGGCGATGCTCGCTGGCAAGGATGGGGGTTGTAGTTCACGTCTAGAGGGTGCAAGATTGGGGAAGGCTTACATTGTAGCCACACAACCACTTGCTGCTGCCAGCAAATCTACCTCTGAAGGATTTGAGGCCACAAAAGGGTTTCTATTGTATTGATCAGCTTAGGGGGGTTGTCAGTAAGGCAGACATACTAGGGACTGATGAGAGAGGCATTGAGGTGGTTGTGAGCAAACAAGAGAGCGCAGGTCAGTGCGAAATCACTACAGTTTAACAAAGACAATTACGCTGACAGTAATTGTTTTTAGCTGTTTTAAATTGTTTTTAAAGTTTGTATGTTATGTTTTGTACTATTTATGAACCGTCCAGAGAGCTTTGCCTATTGGGCACTATAGAAATGAAATGAAAATGCAATGAAGGTTCACAGGTCCAAATTACACATTTTTGTGGCATACTTGCTGCCACAAAAAATGTTCCTGAACATCTACGTTTCCTGGATGATTTAGAGCAGTGTTCTCCAACCTTGGGTCCCCAGCGTAATTGGCTGGGGCATGCTGGGAGTTGTAGGCCAAAAACATCTGGGGACCCAAGGTTGGAGAACACTGATTTAGAAGAACTAATATCCGAAGGTTGTGTCCTGCATCACATTCATAACATAAAAAGTCCCTGAACATGGAGGTTGCCTAATTCATGTGGAGGGCTTCCCACAACACTACTAGTGGTCCTGACAGAGGTAACGGTGTAAGGAACTACACATGTGATCCAGGCAACCCAATGTGTATTAGGACACAAATTTAACATGTTTTTTTTAAGTTGTTGTTTTTACTAAATAGAAGTAGTAAAATAAACGTGATAAATTAGGTTACTTAAACTGAAAACTTGCAAATTATGCTAATTCAAAACTTTCTATAAAACCCACATTACAAGTGCACACATGCATAAACCACTTTTCCCTTTAAAATGGAAGCAATATCTTCCAGAATGCCATTTGCATGCATTTTAAAAAGAAAACTATTGCATATAAACTCAAGAGTTCCGACTTTTTCCTTAAGTATATGTTAGATGCTCTGAGAGGTAAATTCTCCTGGAGCCCTCCTATAGTATTTACATAATTGACCATTGCATTGTCTGCTCTATGTTTTGTCCTGCATCCAAGTCCAGTCCTAGATCTATACAGAATACTGGCCTCATTTCAAAGTCTACTTTTTATTCCTGAGTCTATACTCCTATTCCAGTCTTGTGTGGTTCTGCAGTAGTAATCCAACACTTCTTAATCAACAGTACCAAATGCCACAGAAGTTCTTGTAAGATCACTTAGGCACAATGTCCCCTAGAGATCTCCTTGTGGAAAAGTTGTTAATTATATGTGAGCACCCGATTCATGAAATGCATACTGTATATTTGTACATTGCATTGTAAGATGCAGCCCTTATACCAGGGGTAGGCAACATCTGGAGGTGCAGGGGCCATTTTTGCTCACTGGAGTGGGCTGTAGTCCACAGGGCACACACACCCCAAGCCAAAACTGCTCCATAATGCTACAATAGTTGATCGTTATTGGGACCTATTGGCAAGCATTATTCTTTAGTCTAAAAGGCCTAGTTTTAAATCCTGTCTCAACTATGGCATTGGACACCCACTTACATGAACAGAGGAGCAACTTAGGATGTAACCCATACGGTAATTCTTTAGCTTCAATTTGCCCATCTCTAAAATGGGGCACCAATTTACCTCACTAATTTCTTGTGAGCCTGAATGATATATACGGTAGATTATTAAGTCCTTCACATAGATAAAAGAGATATAGGAAAGATCAACAAAATTATAAATAAGTTTACTTAGCAGTAGTATGATTTAGGGCATGGGTGGGCAGGTGTCAGACTTCCAGGATCTAATTTGTTTTTTACTAGAACCTTAAGGTCCACCAATTGGAGCCAGGTGCAAAATAATGGCTCAGGGCAGAAATATATCTAGATTTAAGAAACTGAGCACATGGTTTAGACCAAGAATTTGTTTTCAGCATCAGAACTAAACACACTATCCTTTCACCCAAAATCCCACTCCCAGTTTCCCCCCACACTTTCCTAATTTCAGCAGCCTAATTTGGGAGGGGGGCTTTTAGTTGTTGCTGTTGTTACATAATTGGGAACCAGAAACCCTTGCCAATCTACTGCTAATCACTGATTACAAAGAGCAATATTTAAAAATAATAAGATTCTAATTCCACCTCAATCTAACCTACCTCACAGGGTTGTTGTGAGGATAAAATGGAGAGGAGGAGGAGGATTATGTAAGCCGCCTTGAGTTCCTTGTAGGAAAAAAGGTGGCGTATAAATGTAATAAATAAATAAATAAATAAGAAACTTACGGGGTGAGCTTGGGCAGTTAATTTCCCCCCCTCAGCCTCTATTTGTAAAGTGTGGATCATGGTGGGAGAACATCACTATAAGATTGTTGCGTGGACTGTAAAGCAGCCATGAAGCACTAAGTGATGCAATTAATCATAGGAAACTGACTTATACTGAGTTGGACCACTGGTTCATCTAGCCCAGTATTGTCAACACCGACTGGCAGTGGCTCTCCAGAGTTTCAGGCAGGAGTTTCTCCAACCCAAGCTGGAGACACCAGGGATTGAACCTGGAATCTTCTGCATGAAAATCATGTGCTCTATTACTGAGCTAATCATAATAGTGGTCAGATTCCAAGGAGATACTTTAGAAGTGTTCACGCTTCTGGGCACGCCCAGTGGGATTTCTTACTTTCTCCCCTTAGGAACAACAGATTCCATGGCACAATCTGCTTTCTGTCATGTTACATGGTGGGCTGCTGTTTGAGAAATCCAAATCAGGTAGTTAGAAGAAGAAGAAGAAGAAAGAAACCTAATTAAAAGTATCTATTTTTAAAAAAACACTGGCACTTTAGAAGACACCCCCCCCCATATCAGTCATTATTGATTAAAACAGTAGCAGTGATATCTGGAAATGAAAGCATTCTTTTGATTAGATAAGACACCGAACAATGGCATATACGACAGAAATAGAGGTCCTATTATTGGATAGTGACTAACTGTCACTACTCATTGAGTCAGCTTCCGCTAGTCAGATTGACAGGCACAAACTAATGCAGTCATTCAATAAAAATGGTACATTTCAAAAAATATATCCATTACTTGTGCAATTTTTATGAACAATGTCTTATCTCTACTTCAACATGCAATACAGCAACAGGAAACCATTTCCCTGCTATACCAATTTGTTGCAGATGCCATAATTTCAGAGCCAAAATGTAGTATGGCACATTAAAGGTCTGGGGCTACAGTCCTATACAGGCTTTAACTGGGAGTAAGTCTGAAAGATGTAATGAGTAGCCATGCCTACAGATTGTGCTCTAAATTACCTTGCTAGAATAATGCACTAATGTAAGTATAATGATCATGCCAAGCATGAAGCACAATCTCTTCTCAGTCTGCTAAGAAACCTTTCAAGGGCATGAGAACACACTGGCATTCATTCTTATTTCCTGTGACTCATATAAAAATAACTACATCCCAAATAGCTGTAAATAGAATATTTTTGCTTGCAGGGGTTTATAAAAGTTGTTCTTCTAGGGCATGGTTCATATTCCATGATGGATAATAGTCTACAATTCATAGAACTGGAGCAGACCAGAAGCTCACCACATCTAACCCGGAGCCCCAAGGAAGGATCTTGATGCATAAGCTCTCTCCTACATACATAAGAATGCACCCACAACTTTCTGCAATGTGGGACTCATGCTCCCTCTTGTGATACAAAACAGAACTGAAGCCCTATGTCAACCATTCGGAGGAGTAGTTTGACCCATTCCTGTGCTGACACAATAGTTTGTATGATCAAATGGTAGGGTCCCAGCCCTGGCACCAAGATTATGGCCTAATGCGTTTGCACCAGGTTTGGGACCAGTCTCCAGCCTCAGCACTGGCACATTAGCTACCATCAGCATTTCTGCCTTGACTTGCCAGCCCGTGCACAGCACTGCCGTAAGACCGGCCAGGATTTTCATCACAGAAGCAGTAATGATTATATAGGTTCTTCTTCGTGGTCTCTGTGCATCACACATATGGGCTCTGCGCCTGCGCTGAGCTAGCCTCAGAAGATTCTTTAGCTGAGTCAAAATGGGCGGGAACCCCTCCCCCACGGTGCTCGCTCCTAGCACGGTTCCCGCCCATTCCCTCAGTTCCTTTTCGACCGCTATTGCGACCGGCAGCTCTCGAAAGGTTCTCCAGGAATGTATTCCTCTAGCGATCGGCTGAGTAATTTACTATTTTGACTTTTATTCAACTACTCACTATCTTTCCCCCCTTCATTCTTCACTCTCTCTCTCTCAAAAAAAAATAAAAAATCTCTTAGTTAATCTTCCTTCTGGCTTCCCCCCCCCCCCGAACGATGGCCCTTAAGGCCCCGTTCAGAAAATGCACCGAATGCGGCGCAAAGCTACCCCCAGCGGATGGGCATGCCTTATGCCTCTTATGCCTGGGGGAAGAACACATTGTGGAGACTTGCCGCCACTGCAAAAAGTTCACAAAAGTGACTAGGAAGCAGCGGGCATTAAAGCTCAAAACCTCGCTATGGCAGCAAACTCTGTCAGCGGCCGGCCCTTCTCTCCCGCGCGCCACAACTTCGAAGAGGCCCTCCCCCTTGACTGTAAAAGTCACCGGGAAAGAGGAAGACCAAACTCAAAAGAAAAAGTCACACAAGGCCTCTAAAGGAGAAAAATCTAAAAAGAAACCAAAAACCTTATCACCGATTGGATCGGTAACGTCCAAAAAACAGGAGACATCCAAAACCGTGGCATCGCCGTCTCCAACTAAACGATCGACATCGTTACACAAAGAATTATCGACACCGAGGATCATTGAACTGGACACAGCAATAGATCGGGCATGTTTAATGGAAGAAAGGAGAAAGACCTATTAGATGTTTGTTTGAAGACTGTTAACCTCTCCCACTAGTTCCTATCACAATTTGGCCTGACTCTTCTAATCTTAGTCTGGTAGCAGGACTAACAGCTGAATTGCTGAATCCCTCCATAATTTGTTGATTTTTATTTTCACACACACACACACACACACACACACGTTTAAAGAGATTAATTTAGTAACTTACTTTGGAGTAACTGTTCTGTTGGGTTATGGAATTGAAGCTTTTGCACTTAGTTGTGCTCAGTTGTTTAATTGTATTCCTCTTACAGTAGGGACGTTCTATTATTGTTTGCCCCTGTATTACATCTATTTGATTAGACCAGGGTTTTCCCTGGTTTGTTACTATGGTCCTTACTAGGCAGGGCTATAAGATCCAAGGAATCTCTCCCCTACCTGGAAATACTCAACATAAAAGAGAAGGGAGACAAAAGAAAATTACCAATTTCTTCTCCATTAAGGATAAGGCAGTTGATAACGAACACAAACACATATCTCCTCATGCCCCTAATTTAGATTGGTCTATAGATCATAGATGTGTATTACAAGAGACCAGTTCGGAGGAATATGTTGTTAATCTGGCCATGGAGATGGCATCAGCAGAAAATGCACTTGCCACCAGTAGGTTGGAACTGGTAGAGCGAGGGAAAGAACTGGATGTTCTTATGTTAAGGCAGGTGAAAGAGTTGGCATTGTGCCCCTCTCAGTCAGAGAATGAGGCTTCTCTGAATAAAACAGAGCTGGGTGGGGGAAAAGATACTAACTCATTGTTTCAATGGGTTAAAGATATCTTAGAGGAAATGAAGCTGATAAAATTATTCCTCTATGAATCTCATGAACTGCTAACCACATTAATCAAGTTAGTTAAGCTATCTAAGACTACTAACAAACAAGCAGTGATAGGAAGTACAAATTCCCAAGATGTTCTCCCTGATGATAAAACTTCTTCTAATAAGAAAACCAAAACCACTTCTATAAAGAAAAATTCATACAACTCTGGAGACAAAAAAAGAGGAACCCACTTAAAAAGCAAGAATGAGTCAACAAAGATAAAGAAAAGTAAAAATATTAAGAATTCAAGTAAGGCCAAAAAATCAACATTCAGGAGGATGAATTATCATAATCTATTTAAACAATTAGAGGGAAATCCTAATAGAATTATAAAGGCTCCTAAACCTGAAAGGAAGCCTCAAAACTCAAGAAGGAAAAAGGCCTCCATAGAGATACGACATACCTCTACCCCCTCCCTTAAAGGGACATATAAAGAAATGATGGGGCAAGATCCATGGTCTGACATTCTTAAAGGCAATAATACTAGGATTTCCAACCAATCTCCACAACAGTTACTAGCCTCCAAATCTAATTTTAACTGGAATTTACAACTAATTAGCCATGTTTTGGTTTTTTGCGGTTATCCGAAACAAAGAGGAATGTTGTCCCAAAGTGAACGCAAATTACATTTAATTAGCATACTGCAATCCATATCTATTGTTCCACCTGTTCTGGATAAAATCCAGAAGGTGGAATATTTGTTTTACAATTATACCCATGCACGTGCAGTAGTGACATTTAAGGACAGTATTATTACCAATAGGATATATCGTAAGAGAGAGGAATTACTGGGGTTGGATATTACAGTACTCAGATATTTTCAAAATATGGCACATCCCCTACCTCTGCTATCCTCATATCTAGGAGGGGTAGATGGAAGTAATCCAGTTTTGGTTGGTGAAATAGCCAATGAAGATCTTATAAACCTGGAGAAAGCATATGAACCTACTCCACCTTTTCCCGGTGAAGAAAACTGGAATATAGCCTTGACTGAGCCTAATGTAACCCAAAGAAGGGATCAAAAATCAACAAATAAGCCCTTCTCATTGCAGAACCAGAAAGAAAGTAAGGTAGGGAGGATAGAACAAAGACGAGTGGAGAATATGGATAAGGGTGAGAATGGGTTCGGCACAACAAGCACTCCTAACTATGTTAGGGGAGGACTAAGTCACAATTCTCTACCCTTCACGCAGCCTGCAAGAAGTGGCCACCAGATAGTGGTCCCAGTAGAAATAAATTCATTAGGGAGGTCTAATGAGCAAGGTTCCCGACAAACCGATATGGCCAGCTCTTCATCTTCGCATTTACAGGGCCCTGTGGAAATTGATCTATCTGGGAGGGCTAAGAAGCAGGGCTCCTGGCAATTGGATATGGCCCGACCTTTGGCTGTACATCCATTGGGCCAACAACAGTGTGCCACCCCCTCATGGACGGCGATGAGATACCTAGATGTTGATGAAATTGCGCCTATGGACATATGTTCCTCAAATCAGCTGCAATCTGTTAACATCCTGCAGCCAATCCAGAATTTAAACACCAGATGCTGTTTAGATATGAATGATAAAGTGGAATTGGAAGAAAATAGCCTAACATCTGAGAGCTTAAGAACTGGCGATAACCCCATATGACAGAGTAAGGAAAATGGAGCTAATCCTCCTGTTTCTCTTAATCGATTGGGACATTATGAGAGGACACTATTAGATGGGAATTATCAGCTTCTCCCTTTATCAAACTTGGACACCATCTCAGACTTCCGCTACAAGTTACTCTCATGGAATGTAGCAGGACTGTCCAATAAAATAGTTGATAAGGAGATAACCACATTTTTGAAGAACTATTCTATCATTAGCCTTCAAGAAACTTGGATCTGCTCTGAGCACCTTAGCATTAGCCTTGAGGGTTATAATCACTGGCTGAAGCCTGCTTGTAAGCTGGCAAAATATGGCCGGCCAAGCGGTGGCTTGCTTATTTATGTATCAACCAAATACAATATAAAATGTGTTGAGATTAATGTGACTAGCCCTAATATTCAATGTGTGAACATATGTAATCTAGATATTCATATTAACATCTATTTGATAAATATTTATATCCCACCCAGGAACTCTAAGTATAACTATGGTAATGCTTGGAAGGAACTGGATGAACTTATAGAACAACTTGAGCTCATAAATCAGGGGGCATCCATTGTTTTGATGGGAGATTTAAATGCGCGTATTGGACCAAATGAGGAGTACCTTTTGGGCAAGCTCAACATGCATAATGTACAATCCCAATCCTCCCCTTTGAATGCAGGTAGGGAATCGAGGGATAGTGTGATTAATGCCTATGGTAAAGCTTTTTATAATATAATTATGAAATACAATTTCTATATCCTTAATGGTAACCACCCTAATGATAAGCCTGGTAATATAACTTTTTTTTCTGGCTGGGCAGGAAGTGTTATTGATTACATGGTAGTATCCAGTGATCTGATATCATATATCAATAGTTTTGAAGTATACTGTTATCCAGAGAGTGATCATTATCCACTCTGTTTATCACTTATTGTGGCACCCAAGTTGTCTCTACTACAGGAGGATATCAACAAGAACAACTTGAACTGTAATTTCGTTAAAACAATTAGATGGACAGCTCAGATGGAACTCCAAATGTTAGGGATACTTTATAATGAGAAATCACTTCGAATACGCAGTAATTTTATCCATAATTCAGATTGTAAAGATTTAATTATGCAGTTTTCTGATATTCTACTGTTATTAGAACCTTTGTTCTCTAAGAAAGACCCCCCACACCTATCGAGACCCTCTTCCTTTGGATGGTATGATAGGGAATGCAAATTGGCCAAATCAAAGTTACAAGCGTCCGCAAGAATAGCTCGCAAAACCCAAGCACCTAGGTCAATTTTTCAATATTGTCAGCTACGAAGTAACTATAAGAAGCTACTAAGACACAAGAAGTCCTTATATATTAAGACACAATGGAATGAGCTATTGATCGCAGCCCAAAGTACAGATTCACAAAGATTTTGGAAAATCATCAATAAGTTGAGCTTTAATGGCCACTCATTGATTGAACTAAATATCGCCTCATGCATATGGGAGTCCCATTTTCGAGACTTGTTTAATGAATCAACCTCCAAAGATCACTTTCTGAAACCTTACAAGGATAATATACATACTATTGTGGCTGGAGAAGATTTACCAGTGTGGGACCCTGTGTCTCCTGATGAAATATGTGAAATAATTGCTACCCTAAAGAACGGGAAGGCACCAGGGGAAGACGGAGTTGTTGGGGAAGTCTATAAAGCAGCCCCAAACTGGTGGGCCTCTATACTTGCAGCTTTATTTACAGAAATTAATAATAGTGGCCATTTCCCTCCCCAATGGAATATCAGCATTGTGGTTCCTATATTTAAAAAAGGTGACCCAGGTAAACCAGCCAACTATCGCCTCATTAGTTTGCTGGACATTTCATCAAAAATATACACCAAATACTTGTCAAAGAAACTTATTTATTGGCTTGATTCCAGTGAGATAATCGCAGAAGAACAGGCAGGTTTTCAGCGTGATCGTTCAACAACAGATCACTGTTTTGTTTTATCTCATTTGATTCACAAGTATGTAAAGGTGAAACGTAGACGTTTATTTGTAGCATTTATTGATTTTGCAGCAGCTTTTGATTCAATTAATCGTGATCGTCTTTGGGATAAACTAAACAAAACCTCTATCGATAAAAGATTATTGATGCTGATGCGGCAGCTCCATTCAAATACTAAGATCCAAGTTAGGATGGACCGCTCAGGTTCACTCACAGACCTGATCCAAACTACGCAAGGTGTCCGTCAAGGATGTCTATTAGCTCCATTATTGTTTAATTTTTATGTTACCTCTCTAATAACTGATTTAAGTAATAAGGATAATTATGTGCCACCAAAATTGGAAAATAGGAAGGTTACAGTACTTATGTACGCTGATGATACCATCTTGTTGTCTCAAACACAGCAAGGGTTGAGGAGATTATTGAAAACCTTTAATCAATTAGCAGTGCAAGAAAAATTGAAAATTAACTACGAAAAGACAAAAGTATTGGTTTTTGCTAATAGATTTAAAAAACACAGATGGCAAATTGATGGACTTCCTATAGAGCAGGTGAAATCCTTTAAATATTTAGGTTTATGTTTCTCCTCAACCGGAAATTGGAATAACCATCTCGAAAATGTTAAAAAACCTGGCTACTAATACTGTGAATTCCTTACTAAGGTTTTACTGGGGTAGAGGAGGTAGACAGACTTTTCCAGCTATTAAAATCTATGAGGCTAAAGCAATAGCACAAATTTGCTATGGTGCGCAAATATGGGGATGCACTCAGAAAATGATCTTGGAAACACCCCAGAATAAATTTTTGCGAGCTATTCTCGACCTCCCTAAGTCAACTGAGACTTCCATTCTCCGCTTGGAAACCGGTCTTTGTACATTGAAGTCCAGGGTACATATTTCTGCCATCAGATATTGGGTGAAATTGCAAAAAGGGAGGGGATCTTCCTTAGTATTATCTGCTTTTAGAGAAATGTTGAACTTTAATAACAGAATGGCTCCATCTTGGAATCAAGAAATCCTACAAAGGATTGATATGTATGGACTTTCTTTGGATCTCTTGAACTCCTTAAGTTTTGAGTCCATCTCAGACGGAGAAATTTTAGACTCCCCGACAAAGACGGCTCGATCGCAACACTCCACCTCATCTAAGAGAGGAGAGGAGCCCCAATCGAAGCCATCTGAGCACCGCAGTCGGTCTGGATCGCAAGCGTCCAAGAGACAATCTATACGATCCAAAGACGACTTCACATACCAGGGGCGAGAGGACAGTCCGACTCGACGGCGATCGCCTCGACATCAATCGCCTTGACATCGATCGCCTCGACATCGATCGCCTCGATGCCGAAGAGACCACAGGTCTCACAGTACTCGCCCAGATAGCTCATCCGAAGATGAAGCTACCCGGCGTAGTATGCAGCGCGCCGGAGCCGAAAAACCGGCAGATGCTGGCAGTCCAAGACAAACTGCTACCGACATCGAAAACCCCCGCCATCGACATTCATCAGTCGACACCGAGGGCTCTCGCCGCCGGAACCTAAAACACGACGTCGAGCACCGCCATCACCGTAGCTCCTCCCTGGATGTCGAACGACGCCACAACAGTCCTCCCTACGGTGTCGCACGCCGCCGCCGAAGTGTTTCGGCCGACACCTAACGCAGTCCTTCCTACGGCTCCGAACGTCGCCTCCGAAGGACTTCAACCGACCGCAATCGTCCGGCCTTTTCGCCCGACATTGACCGACGCCGCCATCGAAGCCGCTCACTCGATGCCGACCGTCACCACCACAGATCGCGGAGCCACTCTAACGACACTGACAGGCACCGCCGTCGAAATGTCGAATGTCAGTGAAAGGTACCAACTCGCACCGTCGACCGCCGGCGCCGCAGTACCTCCTCCGACAGCGTACGTCAATATAGAGTCTCCCCCCAAGGGGATCGCTATCGACGTCGAGAAAAGCCCATCGATACCGAACGACGCCATGGCTCTCCCTGTATCGATCGCCATCGACGTCGAACACCGCCCATCGATGCCGAACGACGTCGCGACTCCCCCTATATCGGACGCAGTCGACGCCGAAGCTTATCTCACGATGTCGACAAGCACGAACGCAGAGGTCCGACACGGAGTAGGAGTCCACGCGAGCGATACTACCACACCGCTCAGACTGTACGGGGCTCTAGCCCGCAAAAAGGAAAACATGCTACGAGTTCCAAAACTCATCACTCTTTAACTCAAGCATCCCCAAGGAAGGCCTTATGTAAAAAGAAGCACCTGGAAAAACCAGCTCCATCTGGTTAGACCTAGACCCAGAATCCTCGTCGGATTTACCATACTCAGACTCAGACTCCGCATTGTCTGGCCCCCTCGAATCGTCACCAGATCTCCAGGTCGAATCGAGGGCGGCAGTATCACCTTCAGAGGACCTTGGGACTTTCGCCGACCACGTGCTGAGAATGACAGCATCCCTGGGGATAGAAACTGTCATCGAGTCGCCCGATGATGACGACCCAGTGTACAACATGATGCAATCGACGCAAACATCGCCAGCACTGGTGCCTTACCTGCCAGCACTACTGAAAGTCGTCAAGAATACCTGGAACAAACCAGCAGTGATTCCTCCAACGGGCAAGAGACTGGAATCTCTTTATCGCGTGTGCAAAGAGGATGCCCAATTTCTCTTCACCCATCCAGCTCCGAATTCTATTATAGTAGAGTCTGCCCAGTCCACCTCGAGTAAAATACACACCACACCGGTGGATCAGGAGGGCAAAAAACTGGATGCCTGCGCCAGACGCGTATATTCATCCAGCGCCTTGGGTCTAAGGGTCTCAAACTACCAGGCAATAATGGCAAGGTACCAACATTTCCTGACGGAAAAACTGGGCAACCTATGCGAAGACCTGTCAGAAGAAAAGAGACAACTGGCACGCGTACTGCAGGCGGAGGCCCTGAGCATGGCAACACTCCAAGTGAACAACACTAGACACCAGACGGACTGCCATGCGAGGGCACTTATCAGCTCAGTGGCACTCCGCAGACATGCTTGGCTCCGCTCAACATTACTGAACACGGAAGCGAGAGCGCGTATAGAAAACCTACCATTCGACGGTGAGGGACTCTTTAACAGCAAAACTGATGATTCCCTCGATGCAGCCCAGAAAGCGAAGGTCACAGCACAAAAGATGGGGCTTAACGCAGCTCCAAGACAGAGGTACAAAACTAAACAGTGGACAAAGTTCCAGCCAGCAGCACCGTTTCGGCCGCGCTTCCCACAAAAAAGTCAAGACTTGCGGGGGCGAGACCGCCAGCCCTCTGGATCAAGAAGGCCTTTCCAACCAAGGAAGGGCAACTCTTTCGGCAAACGGCGTCTTTGACTTAGCACGAATCGAGACATATTTACTGGACATGACTCAAACACCGGACGAGACAACACCACCGATTGTGACAACCCAACAAGATCCGTCAAAATTGTCAAATGCAATTACCCTATTCACGGACAGACTAGCCACTTACCTTCCATCGTGGCACCATATTACAACGGACCGCTGGGTCCTCAACATCATCCAACACGGGTACCAGATCGAATTCGATGTCCTCCCCCCTTTCCTCGGCATCACTACCACACTGCCTACTCCACCGTTACTGGAGGAGGTGGACTCTCTGTTGCAGAAGGGCCCCATCCAGCCTGTCCACCCACACCACCTCCAGGAGGGGCTCTATTCCCGGTACTTCACAGTGTCGAAGAAGGGAGGAGGACTTCGCCCGATCTTGGACCTCCGACTTGTCAACTTCTTCATAACAGCAAAGAAGTTCAGAATGGTCACCATCCAGTCGATACTGCCTTTACTTCGCGAGACGGATTGGTTTGCGTCGATAGACCTGCAAGACGCATACTTCCACATTGCCATTCAGCAAGACAGTCGGAAGTACCTGCGGTTCAAGATAGGGGACGAGGCCTATCAATTCGTAGTTCTCCCCTTCGGCCTCTCCACTGCACCGAGAGTGTTCACCAAATGCATGGCAGTAGTCTGTGCAAGTCTAAGGGCCAGGGGAATCCGGATCTTCCCCTACCTCGACGACTGGCTGGTAGTAGACTCCACGAAATCTCATCTAGAGTCAGCTATTCGCACGACATTACTCCTACTCGAAGATCTAGGACTATGTCTCAACGCCAAGAAATCTATCCTCACTCCGACCAGGGAGATCCAGTTCATAGGGGCGGTTCTCAACTCGATTCAAGGACGGGGTTATCTACCACGAGACAGATTAGACAAGATACTTACCCTCTCAAAAAGTCTATACCAGTCTCCTTCCACGCCAGCAAAGACAATCCAGCGTCTCCTAGGCCACATGGCCTCAACGATACAGGTCGTGAACTACGCCCGCCTGCACATGAGAACCCTCCAGAACTGGTTCATCCGCTCCTTCAATCCGCAGATACAGTCCCCTTCCACTCGTCTTCCCATTCCAAGAACGGTCAAAGCGACTTTGCTATGGTGGACAGACAGGAGGAACCTGAACAAGGGAGTTCCCTTCCATCCACTAACACCAACAAAGATACTAACAACAGACGCCTCCCTCCTGGGTTGGGGAGCACACTGTGCAGGACTTACCACTCAAGGAACATGGAATTCCATTCAACGCAAGATGCATATCAACATGCTGGAGCTACTTGCTGTTTGGAACGCCATGAAGGCGCTGGAGTCCGAACTATACCACCATCACATTCAAGTGGTCACGGACAATACGACCGTTGTGGCCTACCTCAACAAACAAGGAGGCACGCGGTCCATGAGATTAACAAAACTGACCCTCAAAATCCTCCACTGGACGATCCAAAGGTCCATCTCTCTCGTGGCGATCCACATCGCGGGCAAGGACAATACCCTAGCGGATGCCCTCAGCAGAGTCTCCCTGCAGTCCCACGAATGGCAATTGGACCCGGACGTCCTCCATTGGATCTTCTCAATTTGGGGCCACCCTCAAGTAGACCTTTTTGCTACCTCAGAGAACACAGCATGCCACCAGTTCTGCAGCAGGGCAGCTTCAGATCCAGAATCCATTACAGACGCCTTTATGATGCAGTGGTCGGGGCATCTATTCTACATCTTTCCACCCCTTCCTCTGTTGACACGGGTCGTCTCGAAAATATGGAACGACTGCACAGACTGCATCCTAGTAGCACCATGGTGGCCCAGACAGCCGTGGTTCCCCCAGGTCCTTCACCTTTCCAGGGGGGAATACAGGTCTCTACCCATCACGCCAACTCTATTAACCCAGGCTCGGGGCGAGATCCGGCACCCAGACCTGAAGAGTTTGGCGCTCATGGCATGGAGGATACGTCACTCCTAGTGCAAAACTTGCCAGTGGCAATCCAGGACATCATAACAGCTGCACGCAAGCCAGCAACAAGAGCATCTTATGCTAGAAAATGGCTGGCATTCTCAAAATTCGTCAAGACACAAGGGCAAGATCCAAAGACTTGCACAATACAAACTGTCCTGGAATATCTGCACACTTTGATGCTAAAAGGATTAAAACTTTCATCTATAAAAGTATACTTAGCAGCAATCTCGGCCAACAGACCCTACTCCACTACAGGGACAGTCTTCACTCACCCCATAGTGAAACAGTTCCTGAAAGGCCTAAGGAATACCATCCCTCCGATGAAAGACTTGACACCAGGATGGGATCTACCATTGGTACTACGCGCTCTACAACAAAAGCCATTTGAACTGCTCGCCACCATAGATTATCGATTACTAACATGGAAAACAGCCTTCCTTGTCGCCATCACCTCGGCAAGAAGGTCCAGCGAGCTATGTGCACTAAGAGAGGATCCACCTTACATGGTTTTCCACAGGGACAAGGTGATCGTCCGCCCAGACACCTCTTTCGTTCCAAAAGTAGTGTCGGAATTTCATACCAGCCAGGATATAATATTACCAGCCTTTTTTCAGAGTCCAACAACGGACCTGGAAAAGAAAATGCACGCTCTGGACGTCCGCCGTGCACTGGCTTTCTACAAGGACAGAACAGCCTCGTTTAGGAGATCGACACAGCTGTTCGTCTGCTATGGCGAAAAATCAAAAGGCCTACCTGTGTCCAGACAAAGGTTTGCCAAATGGATTGTGGAGACAATTAAGCTTGCTTACCAGTTAAACAACAAACGGTTACCGGGTGCAATAAAAGCACACTCAACCCGGGCGCAATCAACATCCACGACGTTTGGAAAGGGCATTCCTCTACAAGATCTGTGTAGAGCGGCCACTTGGTCTGCGCCTTCGACGTTTGTCAAACACTATAAGCTGGACCTCCGAGCCCGGGAAGCGAACGCCTTTGGCAGAGCAGTCCTCTCATCGGTGCTGCAGTGACATGATGTGACGCCGTCCCACCACCGGTAAGTCAGCTTGCTACTCTGCCCATATGTGTGATGCACAGAGACCACGAAGAAGAAGGACAGGTTGCTTACCTGTAACTGTAGTTCTTCGAGTGGTCATCTGTGCAGTCACACAACCCACCCATCCATCCCCGCTCGGCGTCATTATCGATTTCGATGGACCTGCCAGTGGAGATTGGGTGCATCGCTCCAGCTCGTCCCAAAGATGAGAAATTGCGTTGCTGTTATGACCCAAAGGACATATAGGATGACACCAACGACGATCCCTCGGTTCATGGGGTCGCAATAGGCGGTCTCATAGGAACTGAGGGAATGGGCGGGAACCGTGCTAGGAGCGAGCACCGTGGGGGAGGGGTTCCCGCCCATTTTGACTCAGCTAAAGAATCTTCCGAGGCTAGCTCAGCGCAGGCGTAGAGCCCATATGTGTGACTGCACAGATGACCACTCGAAGAACTACAGTTACAGGTAAGCAACCTGTCCTTAAGAAGGCACAAGAAGAAAAGGACACGGTGACGGTTTATACTGAATGGTCTCATAAGCTGGTGTAGGTTTCCCACCCTAGACTTATACTGGGGGGCAATAAGTTTTCCCAGTTTTGGGGGGTGAAATTAGGGGCCATGACTTAAATTAGGGCCAACCTGTACTTGAGTATATACGGGTACCTCTCCCACAACACATGTACCGTATTTTTCGGACCATAAGACGCACTTTTCTCCCCCCAAAAAGGAGGGGAAAATGTCTGTGCGTCTTATGGAGGGAATGCTAAAAAAAAAACAAAAAAAACACCCCAATGATTTATTTTTCCCTACCTTCTTCTGCGCGCCTCAAACCGGTCCGGCGTAAGAGCAGAGGGCTCCTGGACGGAGCGGGGCAAGGCCGCCCATGCCTGCCACAAACTTTGCCATGGCGGCGGCGCCCCCCCCCCCAGCAGGGACGTGGGTGGGCGCAGGGCCAGCTCTGCTTTGCGTGGCTCCTGCGCAGAGCGGGACAAGGCCGCCCACTCTCCCGAAAGCTTTGGCGCGGCGGTGGTGCGGCGCCAGCGGCGGCGCCCCCCCCATGGCAGCAGGGACGTGGACGCAGGACCAGCTCTGCTCCGCGCCGTTCCTGCGTAGAGCGGGACAAGACCGCCCACTCTCCCGAAAGCTTTGGCGCGGCGGTGGTGCGGCGCCAGCGGCGGCGCCCCCCCCATGGCAGCAGGGACGCGGGCGGGCGGGCGCAGGGCCAGCTCTGCTCCGTGCAGCTCCTGCGCAGAGCGGGACAAGGCAGCCCGCTCTCCCAAAAATTTTGGTGTGGCGGTGCGGCGGCAGCACCCCTTCCCCCCCCCACGGCAGCAGGGACGCGAGCTGCGCGGAGTGGGACAAGGCCGCCCGCTTCCCAAAAACTTTGCCGCGGCAGCACCGTGCCGCCCCTGCCCCCCCCCCAGCCCGGCAGCAGGGACGCGAGCGAGCGGGCGGGCGCAGGGCCAGCTTTGCCGCGGTGACTTCCGGAGCCCGCCGTCCCTGCCCCTCCCACCGGCGGAAGAGTGAAGGCCTCCTGGGTAGAGCAGCGCAAGCCCCTGCCTCCCAGCTGATTCCCCCCCTTACCAGCTGATTCCCGGCCGCTTGATTCCCGCCAGCAGCAGCGCAACTCCCAGCCAGCCACGCTCTCATTGGAGGCGCCGCGGCTGAGGGACGGAGGGGGGCCGGCCAATGGACAATGCTGCTGCCGCCACCAACACTGAAATCTTGTGGCAGCGCGGGCAGCAGGCTAGGTAGGGAGTCGGATTTCTTCATAAAACCTACGGTATGTGGGTATTATTACCCTACTGCTTTCAAATGATCCTGGACATTATTGGGAGGGAAATGTGAGTTGTACCATTTTGTATACCCCACCTTTTTTCCTGCAAGGAACTCAAGGCGGCTGGTACTTGTAATCCTAATCCTCCTCTCCATTGTATCCTCACAACAACCCTGTGAGGTAGTAACATTATAAACATTTTATAAACACAGTACTAAATTAAAGAAATTGCTTAGCCACTACACCAGTGCTCAGTGTAAAGCTGGCAAATGTACTCAGAGGCAGGCACCCTTATTCTTTTATATCTCTTCCATAATTGAGGTGGTAACAATAACAATCTCATAACAATGAAGGACACATTACTGATAGTTCCTTCATTAACTGTAGTATTTTCTTGCAGAAAAATACCACCGAATATTTTTTTTTCTTGTTTTCTTCCTCCAAAACCTACGTAAGTGCGTCTTATATTTTTTCCCCTTGTTTTCTTCCTCCAAAACCTAAGTGCGTCTTATGGTCCGGGGCGTCTTATGGAGCGAAAAATACGGTAACTGACAGAGCTGTTATCAGTAATCAATCACTGCCAAAGCAGCAGCAAATGAGATGTCTGAATTTCTCCCCTTCGAGATTAAATATGTAAGACAAAGTTTGTCCTCCATAGAACCTTTTTCATCCTTTGTTTCATATTGAGTTCCACACACACACTTAAAGTCTATATACATCTCCAATCATTTTCTAATATTTCATATATTTTCCAAGTATGCCATCAGTGACATCCTTAAATTTAAGTTCATTTTTTTTTCTAATTGCATAGGGGTACCCATGTTAGTCTGTTGCAGAAAAGCCAACTGAAGAGAAGCCCCATTGAATTCAACAGTACTTACTTCTGAGTAAACATGCATAGGAGTCTGCTGTAAGACTCTTATTTATTTAAACATAGTGATGCAATCAGCATCCAGGGAGCCTTTATGACACCAGATGTTGCAGCCTACAATTCCCATCAACCCTAGCTAGCAGAGCCAATGATGAGGGATTTCTGAGCCAAAACATCAAGAAGGCCACAAGTTGTCCACCCCTGCTTTATGCAGACAACTGTTACAGCAATTAGAATTATTACTTCTTTTACTAATGGTGCTTCCAGATGAGGCTTCAATAGAACCATCACCCTGCCTCATTCACAGAAATTTACATGTATGTGTGTCCAGATGGTGGTCTTCTACTTGCAACCCTCCCATGTTTACCCATCACTTCTTCCGCCTTCATTCTTACCATGGAAAATCTGTTAAGGAAAAAAGAGCCAGTGTGGCGTAGTGGTGAGAGTGTTGGACTGGGACTCGGGAGATCCGGGTTCTATTCCCCGCTCAGCCATGAAACTCACTGGGTGACTTTGGGCCAGTCACTGACTCTCAGCCTAACCTACCTCACAGGGCTGTTGTGAGGATAAAATGGAGAGGAGGAGGATTTTGTAAGCCGCCTTGGGTTCCTTGCAGGAAAAAGGCGAGGTATAAATATAATAAATAAATAAATAATAAAGACGGATTTGCCACACAGTGCCTTCTGTCTGTTAGCACTAGGAGCCCTCCGTCCAGAAACACCCTAAGATTCCTACTATTTCTATTCCTATTCCAGCTACTACCAGCTACCTTTAGCTCCCTCAACTCCCTAACAGTAGCCATTCATAGATTTCATAGATCATAGAGTTGGAAGGAGCCTACAAGGCTATCGAGTCCAACCCCGTGCTCAGTGCAGGAAACTAGAAGAGGGGTCTCCCATCCAAGTAATAACCCGGCCTGACCCTGCTTAGCTTTCCACACTCAGACAAGCTGAGCCAGCTTAAGCCACAGGACTACGTGAACTATTTCCATCCTAGCTGATCGTTCTAAGAACTGTAATAATGCCTGAGTTTGCGTCCTCCTAAAAACATAAGAAGGGCCATGCTGAATCAGACCAAAGGCCTATCTAGTCCAGCATTGTTTGCACAGTAGCCAACTACCGGTATCTGCCTTTGGGAAACCCATACGTAGGACATGAGTGCAACCCTCCCACTCATGTTCCCCAGCAACTGATGTACATAGATAGGCATACTGCCTCTGATCCTGGAGGTAGCATAGAGCCATCAAGACTAGCTGCCATTGATAGCCTAATCCTCCATGAATTTGTGTAATCCCCTTTTAAAGCCATTGAAGTTGGTGGTCATTGCTACATCATGTGGGAGAGAATCCCATAGTTTAACAATGCACTGTTTGAAGTACTTCCTTTGAACTGTTCTGAATCTCCCACCATTCAGCCTCATGAGATGATCCTGAGTTCTAGTATTACGGGAGACATATCCACTTTCTCCATGCCATGTATAGTTTTGTACACCTCTATCATGTCTCCCCATATTGGCCTTTTTTCTAGGCTAAACAGTCCCAGATGTTGTAACTTTTCCTCATAGGGGAGTTGTGTCCTGTCTTTTAGATTTTAAGCCTAAAGGCAGGGGCTGTCTTGTTTTTGATTGAACTCTAAGTCACGATGCATAGGAGCCCTTTTGGCTGAAGAGCAGGGTAAAAATACTGCAAATAAATAAATATTGAATATTTGCTATTTTGTCTTGTAGCACCTTAAAGGCTAGTAAAGTAATGTGTAATCCTGAACAGACTTACTAGGGAGTAAACCCCATCGAACACAGTAGGACTTCTGAGTAAACATGCATAGATAGGATTGCAGCTACTTTATTGTTAAGTCTTTAAAGGTGTTCCAGGATTCATAGATCATAGCTAGCTCCCTAAGTTCTCAGGGGCGGGGGAACCCGTGTAAGGATGAACTCAAGGCTACAGTCGGTTGTAATTCTGTGTAGGCTTATTCAGGGTGCTTCTAGACTGAGTGCACCTTTTCTTACTTAAACTTAAGGGATCATCCACTATAAGAAAAAAGGCGCGGTGAGAAAACATGGGCGGGTTATGAGGGGGAGATGAGGTCGTCTAGACCCCCATAAAACTCCCGTGAATGAGTCAGGGCGATGGCGCGATAAAAGCCTCGTCTAGAAGCACCTTGTTAGTCCCACCAAACTTCCAGAGGGGCCCGCGCTGTACGTGATACAGAGACTTCTGGCTTCCCACCCAGCCCCCTCCTCTCCGCGGGGGAAGGGAAGGAACCGACAACATTCTCCCGCCTAAGAGGAAAAGTGGGAAGGGGGAGAAGGAAAAAGGACGAATTGGAGGCCACGGAATTTGAGCACCAACCTGCTAGGGAAACCACAGACTGACACGGGAACTTCTCAGTCTGCCCAATCAGAAGACAGGATCTACCACAGAGGCGAGGCCATTGGTAGTCTGCTCCAATGGCTATGGGAAAGTGCGGGTGACGGACGGGTCACGCTCTCCCATTCCCCCCTTCACTCGCCACACGGCTGGAAGGCGGAGCTTTCCGGGTGGGGGGAGGAGATAAGAGAAGCGTCATCAGGATTTTTTTTTTCCCGTGATCCAATGCGGCGAAAGGCGGTAGCGCTGCTGCAGGAGCACCACCACGACCACCACCACGGACGACTCCATCCGGGTCCTGGGTGGTGCTGTATAGGCTGGGTCACCCTGCTGCAGGTAACGGCCGTAGAACCTCGAGGGCAGAGGGGGGAGCCGGGGGTGGGAAAAACGACCCTTTCACAGAGGAAGAGGGGGCTTGTTTCGCGTGCGCGGGAGAACTGCTTGAGGTCCCTCCCGCTATCCCTGAGGTGACTTGGAAGCTGGCGGGGGGGTGGAGAGATGGATTTTCCTTGACTCCTCCCGCCCTTTCTCTCCTTGCTTTAGCCATTCATCCTTTCCCCCTCTTTCTTCCTCCCCTTCACTCTAGACCTCTTCCTCCTCGTTCCCCCTCCCCCCCCGCCGCCTTCCCTGACAAACCTGGTCTGGGAAGGCCCGCCCAATTGCTGGCGGCTGATTGGCTGCCCAGCCACACTCTCGGTTGCGGTTGGTCGAGGACGCTGCCTATAGCTGACTCGTCATTTCCCGTAGCAAGTTCGTGCTGGGCGAGGGAAGAGACCTTGGCTGTGAGGGAGGGAGGAAGGGGAGGGGAGGGAAAGGGGGTGGGGCGCGAGGTGATGCTGCGGCGGGGACTCCCAAGCAAGAGGAGGAAGCCCCGCCCCGTCTCCCGAGACACCCCTCTTCCCGCCTCCTGCCGGCCGAGAGCCGACGCGGCTTCCTCGCGCGCACCCTCGACCCCCCCCCCCCCGTTCCCTCCGCCGGCTCGAGCGTTGGGCCCCGAGCGGGAGACGAAAGGCCTGCGAGCCCAGCTAGCTGTGTGCGGCGGCGGCGGCGGCCTCAGGCACCCAGTTCTACTGGCGGCAGGGGGCGGGGGCGGAAGGCAGAAAGGAGGTGGGCTGCTTCTTGGCAAGCGGCTCTCTTACCACGAGGCGCGCCGCCTCTCCTTCCCGCGCGTTCTCTCTTGTGTCTGATAGCGCAGTCTTAAGGCTGTAATCCCATCCGCGCTGACGGAGGAGTCAGCCCCACTGAGTGCTGTGGGGGGCTTCCTATCGAGTGCATAAGCCGTAGGGGTCGGGCTCTAAGAGGTCTTCCCTTGAAATCAAGCCTCTTTGGTTCCTTTTTCTAAGGAGGCCCGCAGGAGTCGTCGGGTTTCACCAGCAAGCTTCGGATCTGGAAGGCTGAATAACTTAAATGTGCGTATCTATCTCCCTGGAAGATCGGGGGCTGCGGGGGGGAGGGGGCGTGCTTACCTTTACGGCACACCTTTCTTAAGTCGCCCGCTATTTTAGCGGGCAAGTCAAGTTGTGACTTGGAGGTGTGAAGACTAGAATGGTCTTGCTACCTTTCCCGCTGACAAGTTGAGAGTTGCCACCTCTGACACAGCCTAACGGTAATATGCAAATTTAAACTTTGATGTGAGTTTGGGAGTGGCATCCGAGATAGGTGTTCTAAAGCTTTACGTGTTCTAAAGCTCTAGACTTTTTTTAAAATTACGATCTGGAAATAATGTTTTTTGATCCATGTGAGCTGTTCTTGTTTGTACCTTTATTTGTAGTAAGAGAGCAATGTTGCAAAGGAATTCATAAGCCTTCCCTGGTGCAACCTTCATTATATGGCAGGGAAGGATTATAAGAGCGACAGACTGATAACATCTGTTTCTTTACAGCTGAGGAAGAAGAAACCTTGGCCTTAGATGTGGTGGCCATACTTGGCTTTGAAGATGATAAAGGAAAGTACTTGGAAACAGTTTTTAAACCTTGTTAGCCCTTGGCAGTACAGGTTTTGTTAAGCAGTTTGCTAAACTACTCAAACTATTGAGTGGGAAACTGGGATCTTGGTTTGAAATGAGGAGGGAAGGTAGAAAGGAAGGTAGAATGTTTCTGGAAAGCTGGAAGAAGTAAACTCGAAGCTGATAATTTTCAGGAAACAACGGCCTGTCTCAGTCAAAACCAATTTGTTCCTTTGAATATGCTTCAATATATAGCTGTTAAAATTGATATCACTGAGCTAGATCCATTTCATTGATGGGGCTTTAATTTAGGTATTAAATCAATTGAAAGACTGATCCGGTTGATGTTAGATCGGATAAAATGGATGGCATTGATAAATACAGAAAAACTGCTGATGAATCTTTTATGGCAACACAAAGGATACGGTACCTTGGCAAGATAAAAATACTGATCAATGTAGTAGAGAAAACTGCTTTGTTGCTGCAGAACACCTAAGCCTGTTGTATGTTTGATTAAACTTTTAGAAAACTTCCAAAATTTGTTCTAGATAACAGTGTGCAGGGTGCTCCATACAGTTCCAAACTATGCAAGTTTGGATCTGATAACCTGGACGGTAGACTGTGGAGAACATGTCAACCAGTGGTCTGAGTTCCTTGGGATGAAAGGAGGTTCCAATGGTATAGTTCTCACACTAGCAGTTGGATCACTAAATCTTAAAATAGTATGTGCATTTCAGGAAATGCTCAACTACTGCTAAGCAGGGTAATGTTTCATGGCTGGCTCAGCTTGTCTGAGCGTGGAAAGCTAAGCAGGGTCAGGCCTGGTTATTACTTGGATGGGAGACCCCTCCTCTAGTTCCCTGCATTGCGCAGGGGGTTGGATTCAATGGCCTTGTAGGCCCCTTCCAACTCTACCGGTATGATCTATCTATAAATGTCAAACTAGGACCCAAATGGCTACCTTTGATTTTCATTAGAGTGAATTAATGTACCAAGTCAGGTTTAGTCTGGGCCTCAGGCAGATGCCAAGAGTGTGTGGGTTGCTGATCGCTGTAATGGATTGGACTCGCCTGCCTGTTCCTCACAGCTGTTTTTACCTTGCATAGCAGGCTGCTGCAAGTGCCTGCTATTTTAAAATTCCTGCAATGCCTTGGAGTGATGCTGCATTGGAGCATTGTTGGAAATTCAAAATGGTGGGCACCTTGCCGCCATCTATGGCCAATCACTGAGATGTTGCTGCTGCCAATAAGCATGTGCTAACAGCACTTTGCTTTGAACCTGGACCTGATCCTAGTTTAGGCCTAAATAGATTTGAAGGCTTTCTCCCATTATTAAATGTTTTCCATTGAAACAAATGGGATTTAAAAGTGCTTAACCTTAGCTAGATTATACCAGTTGTTGCATAACTTTGTAGCCATTGAGGACATCTGAAATCACATCATCGCCAATCCACAGACATTTATTACTAGTTGCATGAGGAACTGTGTGCACTTCTCTGGACTAAGAAGTTCCATCCAGGGACTGTAGCTGATGAAGCTACAGGTCACTGTTGCATGGGTGTAGTGCTGTATTGAATGTTTAACTTGCGGTAAATCTGTAGCACTCTAGAACATACATGTGGTAGGTTTTCATGTGCTGACTTACTGCTGTTGTCACCTGATAGGTGGTGATACAAGTATATTTATATGACACTTCCTCACTTTAAGGAGGCTGACTTCCAAGAATGCAACACAAAAATCATTTAAACCATGAAATACCACTACTAGACAAAACCAGAACGTTGTTCCTTTATCAGCAGTAGAGGGAAGGTAAACCAAACTGTCCCTTTTCCTTGACTTGTGTTGGTGTCACTGATCCAGGATAAGCAAGTAGAAAAATCTGGGATAGCTTATCCCTGGCTACCTTGAAAATGGGGAAACCATTTCCCCCAAAGCCTTCCCTAGTCTTATATTACAGAGAGCTTTTTAGATCAACTAGAAAATTCTTTCTAGTACTCAAAAGTCATATGCATCATGGAGGCTCCTGGCTTCTTCCAGCAAAGAAGCAAATACAGCATGAACCACTCATTCCATATAACATGCTAAAGCCACAGTCCACAACACACCTTGGTGCTGCCCTGATAATTTTAAATAAGACTTTCAGAATGCTGAAATGTGGATTGCACTGTAATGAGCTGTCTTGATTATTATGTTCAACTCTAGTCATTAAACAAGTTAGTTTCTTATTCTTTACATCACTATAAAAAATCTTGAATCCTAAAAATAAACACTTTACACAGAATCCCACTGATTTCAGTGGACAGTTTTAGGATCATAGCCTTAGTATTTTGAAAGGACTTGTCTTCACTTCCAAGATTCTTCATCCACAGTCCAACTTGCCTGCTTTAAGATTGGTTTCCTGCATTACTTGTGTAGTGTCATAAAATCTGGCTTTTCTTACTGTTGAAATAGCAGTCACATGTTTAGAAGGGTTTTCATTCATTTTTCTTTCTGTTTTCAGGTTTGAGCATGGAGTAGGATGAAGAATACTGTACTGAGCATTGCAGTCAATTGCATTTTGCTATCCAGAGAATGGCAAACAAGGCTTAACTATTCCTATATCTATTTGGAAGGAAAAGCTTTTGAAAAGTCTTTAACTGTCTAGATTTATTGGAAGCAATTGTGTGTGTCCCCCTTTTTTTAAAGGGCCACTTTAAAAACAGACGCCATCTGTTAAGTGAAGATACTGCACTGTGGGATGAGGTAGTAGGTTGTATAGTTTTAGGGTCATACCCACCACTGGGAGATAACTATACAGTCTACTGTCTTTCCTAAAGAAGCAGACAGTCATCAGTGACATCTGTATTATTTTGTTACTGGAAGCATGGTTAAATAGGAAGGCTTTGTGACAGTTGCCAGAACAGTAAACTTCTTGGATCGCTCACAATGTGCATTTGGCAAGAAGTGTGGATTCAAAGAGTTGGATCCTGAGAACCATGAGCAGAAGGGAGCTTGTGGAAGGGGATTTCTCTTCTACCTCCCCACCTGTGCCCAACAAAAAAGCCTCTTAGGAGGATTGCGGATCCTCCTGAATGGTGTGAGGAACTTTGGTGGGAAGGAGGAATCATGTAAAATCAGGTAGAGGCACCTTTTCGAAACAAGCTCTGCTTTCACAAGGTACCTCTGGCCTATTTTCCTTTTCCCCAGCAATCCCAGTGCCCTATCCCACATTGTTCAGGAGGATCCCCTGACCCATCTAGAAAGGCTTTTCATGGTGTATAGATTTATTATTTACTGCATTTTTACCCCCCTCTTTACACAAAAAACTCCCAGAGTGGCTTACAAAGATTAATAACAGGACAATCTCTACCCAGGCTTACAATCTAAAAGATACTACACAAAAGGAAAACTGATTGGGAGGGAGGAGGGGAAAAGCAAAACTCAGGCACCAAATGGGAGGGGTGGGAGGTGATGGAAAAGTCCCATTCTGTGAGCGGTTCTCGGGATCCAACCCAAAAGCAAAATTCAGAACGAAACACATTTCTCTTATCAGGTTGAGGTAGTAGATTGTATAGTTGTAGGGCAGTTATTTTGCTCTCTTCAGGAGATAACTATACAATCTATTGCCTTCCCTGAGGAGTAAAATTTCTGCAGTATTCTACTTGCTGAGTTGTAGGCAACCTTACAACCTTGGCTGGGCTTCTAATGGAAAATAAATGTGTTGGTTTGCATAGAAGAACTGTAACTAAATACTACTTTATTTTTCAGCATTAAATTGATGTCAGCCTGAAAAAATACTACAGGGGCAAGGCCACAATTCAGTGCTGATATCCCATATTCTTATCTTCTGATACTTGCATAGTGAAGAAAACTGGTCTACTGTTTCATGAGGAAAGCCGTCTGTCTCATTGATGTAATCTCACATTTTCTACTAGTGTGTAAACCATATGCAAATGACTGTAAAGGTCATTTCAATTACTCCCTCTGGAGAATATAGCTTTTTCCATGATTGAGAGGTGGGTGTGACAGGTTTGTATATTGGTTCATGATCTTCTCAGGTGTCTGCTTTTTGAAAATATGTTTCATTTGGCTTGAGCCAAGTTGGAATTTAAAAAGTAACTGTTGCTTTGTTTTTAGGTTGAATGGGGGGAATAATTAAGTGTGTATATCAGTCATGACAATTCAACACTCAAGGCTGCATTCTATTCACCACATGAGTAGTAAGTGTTTCACCTTTGCACTTAAGTGAACATGTGCATTTTTATACTACAGCACTCTGATGTCTGAATAAAGTTGACCTTGCATTACAGCTGCTTTTTTCTTTTTCCTTTTTGAAGAATGGCAGAAGAAGTGGGTTCCTAGGAAGAGGTAGTAGGTTGCATAGTTTTAGGGCAGTGGTTTTGCCCACAAGGAGTTAACTATACAACCTGCTGCCTTTCTTAGGGCTTTAATATTACGACAGGATCATATTGGTTCAGTTTAAATCTTCCTTGGCTAGGCTTTCATATAAAATTTGCGGGATGTTTTAGAAAAGTTATTCACTGGCCTGAGTAAGACAAATAATGTGGGGATACCTTAAACTATGTTGTAGCTAATGGAACTGTATCCTTTGTCACTTGCTAAGAGATTTTTGCGATACAAAGTTAAAGACTATGTTCACACTAGGTGGGAAAGAGGGTGGTAATGGTTTGAAGTCTGTCTGTTTCAAGTCTAGGGCAAAAGTGCTATTGACTCTTGTATGTTTAAGAACTACATAATAAAACAAACTAAGCAGACCAATAAATTTTTTTGTGGTAGCCCATTCTGTTTCCTGTCTTACGTTGCCTTGCTCTATACCCATGCTAGGTAACACTGGGAAAATAACACCAGAAGTTACCCTTGCAATGTTTTTCTATGAATCAACAGTGCTACCTAGTAAAACGTTAACACAGATCAGTCTACTTAGTGGTATATCTAAACGTAGTGTTCAGATTAGCTTCCTTTTTGAACGTGTCCAATTGATAAGAATCCTTGCCTTCTGGTTTCCCAGCACGGAGAGGATTGGAGAGAGTAGCTTTCATAGTTCATAATCTTTTCCTGATCATGAGGCTTTACTTGGAATAAACTTGTTGTTGTGCAGGTGTGTCATGCAGTGACCAAGCTGATCAGCTGCATTAGGCTCTGCCCCTTGGGCAATAATTCTCTGTTTGCCATTATCCTCCTGGTGGATAAAAAGAAGCTGCCTCATATATACTGCCATAATCTTTATTAGGACCATAGAAGTCCACTGGCTAGTTCTACCCCAAAATGAGGGAATTTATCTCGGGGGTTGGAGGGATATGAGCACCATGATAACTTAGGCCCAGGATATTTTCATTTCTTTGAAACTGCAGAAAAGTTGCTAATGTAACTCTTCTGTTGTACACTCTGTTGTACACTTGAACACCTAGTAAAACACCTAATAAAACTAAGGGAAGCTATTGCAATTAAGTTTAGAACTTGTTTAAAGGCACAATCCTATGCATGTTTAGAAAGAAAAAAAGTCCTACAATTCCCAGCATGCTGGCTGGAGAATGGTTGCACCCTAAATCACTTTTATTTTTAAAGAGCAGGTAAACTGTAGATAGCTACCCCTTCAGTAGTTTATTATTAATAGTACAAATACAAATAATCAAGTTTGGATCACACTGCTGCATTTTGTTTTCAGATGGTATGAAATGTTTTGTATGATACCAACAGTTTCTTTAGACTGCAGTTGCATGCTACTTACGTACATATGAGTGGCAATTGATGGATTCACTAGTTAATAAGTGAATAAAGCATGAGAATATAACAGAAATGTTAAATCTCACAAATTAAAGGAGTATGCTCTTAAAATGTCTGTCCCATCTGTTCCAGCCACCACGCCAACAATGCTCACATCGTCACAAGCCACGCTTCTAAAGCCACTAGTAGAGAGAGAAATACAGATCACAGCACTGGGTTAAATAATTTTGTCATATTGACACAATTTATCCTTTTCATTACTAAAAGTTAAATTGCAGCTCTACTAGACTTTGCAAGGAATTTTTTATAGCCTGGAGAAACAGTCCTAGTTCTGCCCTATTTTAAAGCTGTTCCATCACTTATGTACCACAGTAAAGTACACTACTGTAATTTATTTGTAAGTAACACAGAACTAACAAGTTCATGCTCTTGGGCTATAAGTTCTGCTGCTTCCAATGGAATCTCTACATATCCTAGTTTCAATTCTGTGTGTTAGATTAATTTTTTTGTTATGGTTAAAAGGGGAAACACGTTGAGTAGCAAAGGACCTCATGACCACATGCACCAGGGCTTTTCTCAGTCCCTATTCAAGTTCCCAAAACATGGACTGTTCGGTGGATCCAGCCATAAGGAAAAGAAAGCAACTTCACCTCTGTGTTGATGGAAGCACTTTCTTCTATTGTGTAGTTTAATATTAAGTGTGTAACACTTGTGTATCTATACATTTTCTTTATACAGTCAAGATACTAAAAGTCTTGCATATGATTATCAAACTAGCATTTGGCACCACAGTGTTTGTGCAGTTACCCTTGGAGCCCTATATATTCATATATGCTTAGTAGAAACTAAAGTTGCCTTCCCTCTCAGTTCGTAGATTATTATTATTATTGCAAACTCTATGCCTCAGCATAGAGTTGGAAGGAGCCTACAAGGCTAACCCCCTGCTCAATGCAGGAAACTAGAGGAGGGGTCTCCCAAGTAATAATCAGGCTTGACCCTGCTTAGCTTTCCATGCTCAGACAAGCTGAGCCAGCATAAGCCACAGGCCTGTACGGGTCATGGTCACAAGGGTCATTGTATAAGACATAGTTTTATAAAAGCCATATTGTAGAGTAGAACATACTATATTACAGTGATGGCGAACCTATGGCACAGGTGCCACAGCTGGCACGCAGGGACCTCTGTGGGCACTCGAGCCATTGGTCACCAGATCGTGAAAAGACTGTCCCCTTCTGCAAAACACTAATCTTGTTCTTTCTCAGTGTGGAACAGAATGATTTTATTCTAGAATTCCTGTTACAGAATTTTTTCTACACTGTTATCACATTTAAAAGATTTTGAAGAATGATGCACAGAGCATGGCTTGGATGTAAAGCCCTAACAGTTGACCTGAGTGCTGCATGTTTGCTCTCAAACTAACGGAGTATGAGCCATGGTTTGACAAATTATCAGCATGCAGGCAATAGCAAAAATCACATTAATTGTGCAAAAGCATGCCCAATGCAAACTTTTACCTAATGCAGTGTTTGCAGTCCAAGACATAAAGTGTTTAAAATGTGTTAAGCACGTTTAGTTTTCTTGTTTATCTTGCTCATCCTAATACAGGTTGACTTTTACTTTTACTAATCCGACACCTGTAGAAGCAGGGAAAGGACCCAGGGTAAAGCTTGCCCCATACAATTTCAGTCTGGCATATAATCATATTACAAGTTGAGAATCCCTTATCCAAAAATACATGTGCCTAATTATTTAAAAAGTTTGTATAAATTCCCTTCAGGCTATGTGTACAATGTAGTACTATAATAATTTTTTGAGTTGATCTTTTTTCAACAAAAAACTGTATCATGACATTGAAAACTCTGTTATTGTGTTTTTCTTTTAAGACAAAAGATGTTAATTACGTAGTTCGGACAACTGTATGAGTTGTTTTTCTAAAACTAAAACCTCGGTATTCAGGTTTAATTGCAGTGTTGGGTTGGCACTTTGAAATAAATAAGTTGGTTTTGTGTTGCAGTTTGGGCACTCGGGCTCAAAAAGGTTTGCCATCACTTCTATATTATGTTCTATAGAGTACATTTCAAATGTTCAAAAGCATTTCACATTTACATTCATTTTTATGACAGTCCTCTAAGGCAACCAGATGGTAAGGACTGACAGGATGTGGATCTGTGCCCTCCTGCCTTAGTTGCTTTGCAGAGTATCATACAACATTGGTGGCATGAGAATTTCCCCCCTCCCCCATTGTGGGAAAAGGAGGCAGCAGCACATAAAGCTAGTTTATTTAAAGACTACTTGGTACAGGGCTAAGATGAAATTTGAAGCAGGGATGGGGGGGGATTTCCCACACACAAAAATATATATCTACTCCATATCAGATTAGTGACATTCTGCATTAGTTGCTGCTTTAAAAAAAATACACAAGGACCACGTACCCTTGCTTGTGAGTGTTTTAAGAGGAAATGAAAAGATTTAGCCAAGAGGTCCTTAGAAACACTTCGCATCAAGAAGTCCAAAAAGTGATTCCATGGAGGAAAGTACGCCATGTCTAATTAGTGTGGAATGACAGCTTGCAACCACCATGAGCAGTGGGAGCCAAAACAACCTCAATTGTTTTACATAAACAGTTGTTCCTACACCCTACCAAGGATAGGTAGTACTATGAGAAGTACAGCACATTGTGTTTCTACTAGAAACACAAGAATGGTGCTATACTAAGTAGAGATGATCTAATGCTCCAGCTCTACCTTAAGAGTCTTATATACACTATGTTGCTCACTGTTAAGATTAAACCACAAGGAGTTCAGATGATAGTAAATAGGGCTTCAGATTTTATTGTGCTGTAGCTTATCAGATTCACTAGATTTTCTGTGCTTAAACTGGTTGTTACTGTTATAAAATGTACAGAATAAGTCAGTGTTAACTAATCTGCAAGAAAGGCCTTTCTATTCAAACTGGGTACCCCTATCTTTGTCTTCATTTCAAGGAAGCCCAAGCTGAGAGGTGGTTTATATCATTCGGGGTGGGATCAAAAACTTCCTGTGTTGTTCTGTAGGTGCTTCTCAGTTTCTCTTCCTGGGGGCAGGAACTCATCCCCCTTTTCTCCCACCCAATCCTGGGGTCCTGTAGAGCAGCACCCCATGAGGTGGGAAGGCTGCCAGAAGTAGAAATCTACCATGGTCTCTGGATTCTAGCCTTGATTGCTTCTCCCTTTAAATTAAGAAGTTCTGAAGGAGTGCTGGTGATTTATATTTGATAAGTAGTCAGCTATATTCTCTACTAGCTTGGGATATGCCATCAGAAATCAATTTATAAAAGCATTTACATATATACCACCTTTCCATTTGGAACAAAATGCCCAAAAAGTAATAAACTGCAAAATATTTACCCATCAAACCATAATACTAATAAATACAATATTTACCAATAAAAGGCAAAATGGGAGTACAGCTTACAAAAAAGAAAGCATCAGATAAAAGTTCATTCTCCAGAAGCTACAGACTGAAAGCCTGGTAGAAGAGGAAAGTTTTCATCCGGGGGGGGGGGGGGGGAGCTTCCCTAGTTAGAGAGTTGCAGAGCCCAGACCAGCCTGGTGCGTCCATATGTTCGATTACAACTCTCATGATGTCCAGCCAGTATGCCCAGTGGTTTGCTGGTTGGGGTGATGGGAGTTGTAGTCCACACATCTGGAGGGCACCAGGTTGGGGAAGGCTGCCCTCTGCCACAGAGAAGGCTCTCCTACGCCTCAAACCAGTTGCCACAGTTACTGGCAGAACATGGAGAAGAGCCTTCCTGCTAGATCTTAATAAGCAGGCAAGTTCACATAGGAGGGAGAAAACCGTGCTTTAGGTATCCCGAATCCAAGCTGGTTAAATATGTTTGTGGGCACTCTACCTTGTGCTCATGTTTGAGAAATGTTTTCAGCAATAATAGGTGTTCAAGTCACTTTTTGCACCCTAAAAGGGCCAGTATTCGAGACTCTCAACAGGCAACTCAAAATTAGTTTTTAAAAAGTAAAACTTACCTTGACCATCTGTGGGACCCTCCTAGCAAGTGATAGCGACTAATCAGCGAAGAGGATTTGTTGTCATTTTTCCAGGAGTACACACTTAGTGAGAGATCCATGGATGATGTGACTACATGAAAAGGATCCTACCGGGGAAGGGGTGGAGGAAGAGAGGAAAAGTATTTTTGTTAAAGAATGCTTGGTATACAGAACAGAAAGTAGTAATAGTAGTAGTAGTAATAGTGACTGTATACCACCCAGATTGATGTAATAATTTTATGATGATCTTTGAAAACCATTAATTCTGTCCCAGTCAGAGTGTATAATTTCAACTCCAGTCCAGCTGCTATAAGAAGAGTTTGCTTGCCAAATCCTTTCATGCTCTTCTTTGTCATCCATGGTTCTTGTGTCGGTAATGTGAAGCTTGCAACCTGTCGAGCTTTTATATAGATAGAATACTTAAACACGCTTGTTTCCATACGGTTTTAGCACTGAAATTTCTATTTCCCCAAATAGTACTGTGGCAGTGTTCTCCAGTATATCAGCCAGCTTAAATGGGCTAGCTGCTCATTATGTATAGAGCTTCATGGTGGCTCATGCCTTTAGTCTTGTCTATTCTATTGCTACTCCTGTATACAGGAGTGACAAGAGCTAAGAAACACTTAATTAAGATAGTTGCCTATCTTAATAGGTTTGTGAACTGGGTATGGTCTAGTGTGCTTGGGGGGGGGGGGCGGGGAGAGGCTTACATTTATAAAGATGCCACCAGAAGGGCATCTGAGGAAACATCTTACCTTGAGGAGATGGGGAGAAGAAACAAAGAGTATGCCAGCCCAGAGGGACAATAGATGCAGTGCAAACCTGGGTTCAACTGGTATCTTCCTATCCATCTGGGCAACTGACTCAAGCATTACACCATGTGCTCCCTCACAATCCTTTTTGCCTCGGGTCTTTTTTGTGTGTATGCCTGAGGGCAGGGGCTGTCTATTTATTCTTATAAGCCTCTCTGGGAAGCCTTTTGACTGAAGAGCAGGATAAAAATGCTTTGAATAAATCAGTAAAATAAGTGGTAAAACAGACATACTATTTGCTCTATGTTCTGGTTGGATACAGTTCAGTGTGTTAAGCAATACAGAACACAGATGTGAATGGTCACTGCTCTCATAACTGTTCTAAAAATTAAATGTTATCTGAAGGCACAATCCTGTGCACGTTGAGACAGAAAAAAGGCCTACAACTCCCAGCATTCCTGGGAGTTGTAGGAACGCTGGGAGCTGTAGGACTTTTTTCTGTCTAAACGTGCACAGGATTGTGCCTGGGCAGCGCAATCCAATGTGGCTGCCTGTAACCCTTCGAACTCGGGAGGATTACGGGTATCCAATGGAGGGTGGAAGGAGCACGGAGATGAAGGTCACCTCTGCGCTTCTCCCATCCCAAAAGACTTAGATGGCCAATTTTGGCCATCTAAGTCTTTTTCCCTGGCTCACGAGGAGGGAAGGCTGAGGTGCTACCAGGATACATTGTATGCTGGCAGAGCCTTGCTCCTCCCTTCCCTGCCCACAAACCTCCGGCTCTGAGGTCATCTTCCGACCTCAGAGCGGCAGCCCGCGCAGTTCTTTCCGTGCTGGCTGTGAGGGCAGGCGCTCCAAGGTTGGAGCTGGGACTCCAACCTCTCCTATGGCAGTCTGGACTCTGTCTAGCAGACACAGGCTTGCGCCCTAAATGGATTTTACTACAAAATATCACTAGGGGTTAGGAAATAGCATTGGTTAGTATTGAATGTTTGGAAAGAGTAGCTTAGAAGAATAACAACTACCGCCGTGATACCTCCCAGATTACTGCTACATAAAGAATAACCAGTAAAAGAACGTCTCTTGCTATTAGGCAACAGTTTGAAGAAACCTACCTGCAATGTTCATTTTATACTTAGATTTCTTCTCAATGACAATGTCAAAGGTCACAATGTGAAAATTCGTCGCATCGTCATGCAGTATGGCTATCCTTGCTGATTCTGCTGGTAACCAGCAGGTGACAAGGTGACAGTTCGTAACTGGTAAAGGACTAGATAATATCAGTTCATCATCATCTGGATTAGTTGCACAATGTGTGTAAAACACCTGGTAGATAAAAACAATAATCACACATATCGGCTGGAATCCAAAAATCTACTTTAGGTGAACTTGGACATCCCCAGTGGGACTTTTACTCTCAATTTTATTCAGAATTTTATTTCTACATATTAAGCTGCCTTAAACCAAGTCAGACGACTGGTCCATCTAACTCAGTATTTTCCATACTGACAGATAGGAATCTTTCCCAGCCCTACCTGGGGTAGTTGAGGATTGAACTTGGGACCTTCAAGCATGCAAAGCACTGAACTGTGGCCTGAGCTCTTTTGACCTTTGATTGCAGAGCTGCATGTCATATCACAAATGGCTTTTGAAACTTGCCTCGGTTTCCAAAGTGGTTTGTTATGTGGCATGGGAAGCCGACGTTTGAGAAATGCAAGCCTTGGTGTGAAATAAGTAGCATGGTTCTTTTGAATCTGGGCCACTATCTATAGCAGAGTATTGATAAATATGAATTGTTATAAAATACAAACATTATAGGTAGCCACGCTGGCTCATTAGAAAAAATCCAAAAGCCACAGTAGGATGACACACCTTTGTTAGAACCAACAAAACTGCCACCAAGTAGCAAGCAAGCTTTTGATTTCTCCAGAGCTCTTCTTATGCTTGACATTCAGCATAAAGAGGGGAGGTGGGAGAACAAGCACCAAAGTTTGCAGTTTGCAACAGTCTTAGTTCCAAACTAGACTATATGTTAAATGTGTAATTGTATTAATGTTTCTATTTTTCTTCTTCTAAAAAAATAGGGCAGGAGAGAAAGCAGCAGTCAGGATCAGCACTGGGGCTGTGTGAGGGAAGAATAGAGTTTAACCCTTTCTCATTCTCTCTCCACCCCAAAGCTGCCATGATGTTGTATCCACTGTTAGTCCAACCTCCCATTCATTTCAATGGGTCTACTCTAAGTAGGACTAACACTGGGTACAACTCACTGACTTCAACTAGGGGTGCTTACAGATGGAGGGCTTCTAGCACTACCAATCAAAAGGCTTTGTTAGCTATTCCATGTTTTCCTCAATGGATTTTTTTTGTGGAAATACAAAAAGACAGCGTCATCATCTGGACACCCTGTAAAATTCTGTGAATGAGGCAAGGCACAATAAAAACCTTACCTGGAATCACCATAGATATCAACAAGTATGTTAAACAGCAGCATAACAGTACCTTTGGTGAAAAAGCAGGATCAGTAGGACAAATCACTATCCATTGCCCATCTGGTGAACAGAGTGACAAATCTATGCCACAGTCTTGAAACACTTTTGTGCGTAAAATCTGGCTTAGATCAGCAGCTGCCAGTGTATAGAGGATGCCTACTCCAGTGCCTACCTAAACCAGAGGGGGGAAATATTGAAAATATGGTTAATGATTTAGCATCTTCACATATGCTATCAGCTTCTTAAACTTGTTACTATAAGATTGAAGGTAGGCAAAAGATATACCAGTGGACTATGACCAATTTCTGCTAAGTCCTCTGTTGCCTATTTGTTGCTGCATTACTTGTAAAGAATGCAGGACTAAGAAGACCTTGCTCTGACCCAGTCTTCTGTTTCTAAACTTTAAAATGTACTATCCCATACTTTTCAGTAGGCATTTGTCAAGGTAACAGGAAGCTCATTGGAGGATTTGTCAGCGATTCAATTAGTAGTGCACTTACCGTTAGGAACGGCTTATTGTTTTTTGTGTAGGCAACCACCGAGCATGACGAAGAAGACACTGAAAACGATGCAAGCTCTTGGCCCGTGTCCCCATGCCAGAGTTTGATCATTCCCTGGCTGTCTGTTGTAGCTGCCAATTTATACAGAGGAAATGTGATAATATTTACTAGTGGTGCTTCCTGTTGAGGACTTGACCAAATCTGTGTACCCTGATAAAAAAAGAGAGAAATAATTTAAAATTGTGCCAGATGAGTAGTACTTAAAAAAGAAAAAACAACAACATCCTGTCGATGCAGTCAGTACTGTATGTTTTAGTACGGTGTGTGTTTTTAAATATGAAAATTTTCCATGACAGCGTATTTTCTAGTATCTGTTCTAACATACTTCTTTGTGAAAAGGTGAGGGGGGGGGACCTATTTTGCTTTTGCTATAGAAAAGGTTACCTAATCATTTCTTTGTTTCACCTTTACCTTGTTGGAATTTGTTCAACTAATTTATTTCTCCGTTAGATCATAATGATGAGTCTTCTTCATTGTATTTCAAAGTCCTGATCTGCAGCCAAACATCTCCTAACAGAATGTACGGTACTTCATTCATTTCAAATAAACTGATACTTCCTCTGGGTCACAGTCTTGTCCTCCATGTCACCCTCAAAGGGTGAGCAGATCAGGGAATTTGAAAATCCTATCATCATGCAAACAGACTTGAAAAAATAACAAGTTTAAATGTCCAAAATTTTAATCTTATTCTTCCCTTCTCCTTCCGTTTCATCTTTTGTTATTTGCACCAGCAGTTTCTCACGCAATGCATACCTAAACATATGGCAAACGGCTCATACAGTCCTCCCACCATCCTGTCCTAATAAATTTCCACTGTGAAAGTTTTCATATGAAATCTATCATTAAAATACAGTGGGCCCAATCCATATTGCACCCTCTCTTGCATGTACTGCTTCATATGCAGGAGTTCCCTGCAGAAGTCCTCTAACTATGGGGACAAACGTCCTTATCCTAGCCATGTCCAGGCTGCTTCTCCATTCCACCTGACTGCCTCAGACTGTCTGCCATTTGGAACCTTCCTTCCCAGAATGGCCTTCATTAGGAGCTATTTTGCCTGCTTGTTTTTATCGTGTTATATTTTAATAGGTTTGTGTTTTTAGACTATTTTTGTTGTTATTTTTTGTGTTGCTTTGTTTTGTAAACCACCCAGGGAGCCTTTTGGCTGATGGGAGGTGAATAAATATATTAAATAAATAAATAAATATCCCACCTGACCACATCAGAGAGAGAGAGAGGCAAAGCAGCCTTCCACAAGCTTCTCTGGAACCAAGTGCCACTTTGCTCCTCCTTTCCCAGAATTGTTTCCTGCAGTGACCATTCCACTTGATGGTTACATATTCTGTAACGCTATAAAATGGATGGCACCTGAATTTGCTTATTTTCCTAAATTGGTTTATTCATTTCTGTTTATTTTTCTTGTTACAGTTATATCCCACCTTTTCCTCCAAGGAGCCCAAGGCAGTGAACATGATCCTCCTCTGTCATTTTATCCTCACAACGACATTGCAGGGTAGCCTAGGCTGAGTCGGTGACAGGCCCAAAGTCACCCAGTGAGCTTCACGGCAGAGTGGGGACTAGAACCTGGGTCTCCCAACCCCCAGTCCAACACTCTAACCACTACACCACACTGGCTCTCTTTCCTTCCATTCCTTTGGAATCGTGCCTCTAAACGCCACTATTAAAAAAACATAAACCACCTGGAGCGCTTTGGCAGAAAGGTGGTCTATAAATGCAGTAACTAAAGCAAATAGACTGAGCTAGCAGGCCTTCCTTCTTCTCGTGTTCAAAATAATGCTTAATATATGCATTTACTTTTCCCCACCAAATAGAAATCTCACTTTGTTTGCTTTTTAGTTTATACATGTGTCTGATGTGCTGGTACATTTAAGGCGCAATCCTACGCATGTTTGTTTAGACAGAAAGAAGTCCTACAACTCTCAGCGTTCCCCAGCTGGCGCTCTTAAGATCATTACATTCATCTTCTTTACATTCACTCTTTTGACGTACCTCTTGGACGTTCCATGCCCTGACAGTGCCATCAGATGATGCAGTACATACAACGGACTTGACCTTTCCTGTTGCAAACGTGTGCTCATTCTCTGATAGGTAAGCCATGTCGTTTATCACTCCTACAACAACGTAACAGAATTTTCTTTAAAAACAAAAAATCTTCAGCCTTGAATAGCTGATTAATCTGAGCCTCACCGGAAGAATGAGTGCCATTTCACTATCAGAACTGAGCCATGAGTTGGGTAGGCGTTTGTTTTCTGTTACTGGCACCACCTTGCTTAGTACATTATAAGTCTACAAAACACATTCAGCATAATTGTGAATATTACCAACCACGTTGACGTGTTTAATCTTGAATCATAGAAGAGTTGAGGCACATGTAATATACGAAACAGAAAAAAACAGTCTCGATTGAATGCGTAACTCTAAAACAGAACAGCGAGACGGAAACAATAAAATCACAAATGCACTTTCAACACATTTATCCCAAATACAAAAAAAGAAGAAGTAAATATACTGTATGTTGTCAAACCAATTTCATTGGATTAGTTGTAAATTGTTAACGTGAATTGTGCATCCATAATAGTTTGATTCCCAATGTTGAACTTTAGAGCTCTGTAAAAAAATGAGAAGTTTTGTATAATGTATGTACCTTAGCTCAATTATTCCTTACAGCAGCCCTTGAGCACTGCATTCCAGTGATGGGCAGGGCCAAAGGCAAAGGGGGGTGGGGAGAAAAGGCAAATGGGATGGGACCAAAAATACAAAAAATATATATACCAGTATACTTTAGCTGGAATGAGCAATCCCTCCCCTCGCGCCCAGCATGGAAAGAACCATGCCGGCTGGTCTCTGAGGTCGGGAATGCGACTCCTCCCACCCTGCATAAGCCTCGGAGTTCAGAGGCTCACCAGCCTCACAACAGGATTGCACCGTAAAGCTCTTAATGCCAGTAACTAAGCCTTAAGGGAGGCATTTCAACTTTTGAGAATGGGGAGAAGCTGCACAAAAGCAGGGAACCACCAAAAGATTGCTGTTTGGGAGAAAGGGGTGTGGCGGCCATCTGGGGAATCCCAGAGGACCAGAGTGAGACCCCAGGACAGCTAGATTTGGGCCCCAAGACTGAGGTTCCCCGTTCTTGCCTTGCAGCTTAATATAAATATATGATCACACGGAGGAAAGTGTCATTTCAGTTGATCCTAGTAAGGTCCTAGTAAGTATGACTGAAACTGCAGCATTGTGCATTTAGTCGTATTCCTATCTGAATGGAAGTTATGCCACTCTTCCTATAACTTTCCTTGATGATAGACAGATGGAAGCAATACTAAGGTGTGGAGCAAATGATATTTCTAGCATTCACCTTGAGTTTAAAATGTAGACTGGCATGATGGCTATTGCTTCTGAAATGAATGGATAACACAGTCGCCATGCTCCAGATACAGCTCTCTGGCAGCTGTCACACCAAGATGTACTTTATAACAGATTTTGAGGGGCCATGGATAATGCTACGTGCACATCCCTAGTCTCAAGGCAAGTTTTGTTCCTGTATGCTTTTTAAACACAAAGCATGCTACATACTTGCCCAGCAGGACCTCCACTCATGAACTCTCCTCCCTCCTGCAGCGCCGCCCCCCCCCCAAATCTGCTCTGGAGCATCAACCCTCTGGATCTGTTGCATCAGCCGTTTCTGTCAGCAGTTTCCAGGGATGTTGAAGAGTCCTTGGCCTCGAGTCACGAGTCGAGTCACGAGTCTTTGGGCCCGAGTCTCGAGTCCGAGTCCTTGGTTTAAAATGGTGACTCACGAGTCACGAGTCACAAGTCACTCCCAAAGCAGACTCCACGAGTCCCTATTAAAATCAATGGGTTTTTCTCCCAACAAAATAAGGCTACTTCAGATGTGTGGTTTAAATAAATTCTAGGCACAAGTGTGCCTTTTTATTTCAAAACTCTGCAACTGATTTTGGCAAGAACAGACCAGGCAGACAAACCCAAAATAACCAGGCAGGCAGAGGAGGCAGGGAACCCCAAAGCAGGCAGGCAGAGGCCTTTGTCTTGCACAATTCAACTGTTGAACTGGTCAAGAAGAGACCAGGCAGGCAGAGGAGGCAGGGAACCCTAGACAGGCAGGCAGAGGCAGCCAAACCCAAAACGTCTGAAAGGTTGCATTTTAGGAAAATGATTTTAAAAAATAAACTTGCTGTACTTCCTAAAACTTATCCATGTTGCATTTGAGGAACATGATTTTTTCTAAATGTTTGGCCCCCATTCTGGAACGGTGAGATCTCATCACAATTCCACCCTCACTGAACACCCGCTGCACTGGTGATGAACTTGCTGGAACCAGAAACACACTCAGAGCAGCCACACAGAGTAATCTCAGGTCCTTCTTCTGCCTCTCCCAAGTACGCAACACATCAATCAAAATAAATCTTGACACACTGTTGGGGCTGCACTCCTGGTAGCCATCCATAGTGGCTGAGCAGCGGCACACCTCGCTTCCATGTGCTCTTCGCCGGCAATCACGCTCCTCTCCACTCCTTCTGGCACAGCCCAGGGATGTTGAAGAGTCCTTGGTCTTGAGTCGAGTCTCGAGTCCCATTAAAAATATTGGGACTTGAGTCCGAGTCGAGTCAGAGGGGGGACTCAGTCCGACTCACGAGTCGAGTCTTCGAGTCCGAGTCCCCATCCCTGGCAGTTTCCCTTCTGCTGGTGGAACAACACCATTGGATCCAAGCTATATACTTTGGGGGAGGACTGTAAATGTGTTTTCTATTCTAGCAAATTAAATCTGGAGCGTTCCTCACACTTCACATACCTTTATGTCCTCTCATAGCTTTGCATGTATAGTCAACCGAAGGCCGCCCCGATGCCATTTTATGCTCAAGATTAGAGCGGTGGAGATAGTACTTTTTCCAGGTCTGCATTCCTGGGATCACGGAGATATTGCAGAAGGCCCACCGCCTTAGACACATATTTCTATAAATATAAACAGCGATACTATTACCTTGACATTTAAATGGCTTTCTCCATAGCTGTTTCACTGAATGATTAGTCGGAAGTTCTTGACTACTATCCTCTGCAGTGATGAAAAACAGATGGCTAAACAGTCCTGGGTTGGGTGAAAACTGTTTTTTTCTTTTCTTAATAAATGTCATTCGTTTCGGAGATTCCTAAATAAGCATTATAAAACACTCTAAAGTGCTGTATGAAAATACTAATATTTATTAGCCACTAGTCAGTGAAATACAAAGAGCTCGTGGTTTGTTGTTAGGTTAAAATTCTGGGTTGTTTTCCCCTCAACAACCCAGAGTTCCAGGTTCGCATGTCACACCAAACAACCCAGAAACGGGGCATTCCTGGGTTGTTGTCCAACCCAGATGCAGAGCGGACCTGGTGAGCGGGTGGGGAGGCAACATGCTCACCGCTCCTCCGTGGCCCTGACCAACCATGAGTTAATTAACCCCATGGTTGGTCATTATGTACGAACTAGGTTATATATTGAGTAAACACTTTTGTTAGTGAACATACAACATGTGGGCCCATATGTAAATGTGTGAATATTTAGAACTGAGATGTAAAGTTGTTAAATGGACAGCCCTGCAAATTGTGGCCTTGTCCTTTTACACAGCTACACACAACACAAGCAGTTGTAACGATCCACGTTGCACTCACTGCAGATATTAACTCCTCTAGAAAAGGAAACTTTTAATGTGCCGCATGCAACAGTAAGATTAACAAGTATATGACCTCTGTATACTAGCTTTACTGGAGCAAACTGCCAAACCTGATTATTAGGTGACTTAAATTTTAAGATTGCATAAAAGAAAAACCAAAATGGATGGACAACAGTAAAAATAGTAAACACAGATGATGCAGCTACTGGTTTTTCGCATGTCCAGCCACCATGCGAGATGCGAATTTGGAGCTCACTTTGGGTTGTATCCAATTTCGCTCCTCTGCCAGCAGAATGGACACCACTGGCAGAATGGGATTTCCTGGTCTTCTCCTCCCCACTAATGCACCAAACCCCCGCCCCCTCCAAATCTGCTCGGGAGGGTCCCCCGACCCTCTGGAGCGGATTGGGAGCTTTTCCAGCCCTGCCTGGAGATGCCGGGAATCGAGCCAGGGACCCTGTGCAAGTGTGCGTGCAAAGCTGGTGCTCTACCACTGAGCTATAGGAACTGTTTCTTTAGGAAATCAAGTTTAACAGCTAGACTATGATGATTTCATTCATGTATGTATGTATGTATGTAATGAATGACACTGCAGAAAATCTGCACTTCTCTATCTATCCTCTGGGCTAAGGTTCTGAGCCGTGCTCAGATAAGTTTCTGCCTTCCAATCTTCTTCTCTCTAATCTTTCCTAGCGTCTCCACAGTCTTCTCACCTCTACCCAGGTGACTGCTGTCAAAATATCTCACCTATCCTGCTGCTCAGGTCATAGAATGCCCTGTCTTTGAATGTCTTCAGTGATTTCACATCCCCTTCAATGTCTAGCAGAGCGTTCTTGTCCTTACCTTTAAAGCTGTCCTTGCCTCTCTATATTTCAGCCATCCCTGTCTTTGGCTTTCACTGCTCTATCATCCTTCGTGCCCAAAGGTCCTTGGCCCTCTAAAACGATTCCACTCATTCTCCCTTGTTTCCCCCTTTGCATGAAAATGTCCTCCTGAATTTGAACAGCTTGCAACTTCTGAGGCTTTTTTGTGTAGAAAAAGCTGGGAACATAGAATTATGCATGGTGTGGAGAAACTAAAAAGGGAGACATTTTTCTTCCTCTCATATACGACTAGAACCCGGGGTCATCCAATAAAGCTGAATGGTCAGAACAGACAAAAGGAAGTACTTCTTCACACAGCGCATAGTTAAACAATGGATTTGCTGCCACAAGATATGATGATGTCCACCAACATATGGGATTAGAAAAATTCATGGAGGATAAGGTTATCAAGAGCTGCTAGTTCTCATGAGGCATACTTCTCAATCCCAGTTGCTGAGAGACAACAGCAGGAGAGGGGTATTTGTCCTCATGTCCTGCTTCCCATGGGCATCTGGTTAGCTGGGGAAAACAGGATGCTGGACGAGAGAGGCCTTTGGTCTGATCTACCAGGATTCTCCTGTTCTTAAGTATGTGGTGCCAGCTCTCTCGTCTTCCTTCTTCCTCAAAACATATGTTTTCTGTGAAGCCTTTGGCTTAAATCACTTAAGGCACAATCTTATGCATGTTTAGACAGGAAAAGGCCCTACAACTCCCAGCGGGGGAGTTGTAGGACTTTTTTCTGTCTAAATATGCATAGGATTGAGCCCTTAAGAGCAGCTCTGCTGGATCAGACCAGGAACCTATCTAGTCCAGTATTCTGCTACCACAGTGGCCAACCAGATGCCTGTGGGAAGCCCACAGGTAGGACATGAGTGCCATAGCACCCTCCTGCTCATGTTCCTGGTATTCAGAGCTGAGAGGAGGGGGAGTTACAACTAGGGGTGCCAGAGGAATCTGAAGCAGATTCCAAGGACTTCGGAGTTCTATGAATCCGACCTGTGGATTCTGGGCAGAATGGCATTTTCCGAGTCACACAGATTCCACGGCCTGGTATTTTAATTTCTGAAATGGTAAAAATTTAGTCATACGAAAATATGGAAGTTGCTGGGAAATATGTTAATATATATGCCATTAAACACACACACACACACACACACCATTTTATATACCTCTGATCTCTCTTTACTTTCGTTTCGTTGTCTGCTCATTGACGGAATCGGATATTTTGCTTATCAATCTCTGTAAAGTGCCACGTGCGCCGACGGTGCTGCATTCTTCGTATTAATCTTAAAATGGATTTTTTTATTTTTTTAAAAAAGGCACTCACCTCCAAAGAAAAGTGGTCTCCGCTGCTTCATTCCACGTCTAAAAGGGGAAATAATGAATTTTAGGAGCATTTTCTCTGGGTTCACTGGACTGAAGCGGCCAGTGCTTGAAAATCTGCAGGAATTCCCTATGCAGCTTTACTCAGAAATAAGTCCCTTCTTTGTATTCAGTGGAGCTTATTCCCAGGTAAGTGTGCATGGGACTCTTGCTTTAGACCCACATTCCTTGTTACTTCAAAGTACTTAGCTCTATACCGCCTTCCCCAACCTGGTTCCCTCCAGATGTTTTGGACATCAGCTCTCCAGCCAGCATAGCCAATGGCCAGGAATGCTGGGAGTTTTAGTCCAAAACATCTGGAGGGCACCAGGTTGGGGGAGGCATATATGTTTACTGAAATCTGCCAGATTTATAGATTTCATAGATCATAGAGTTGGAAGGAGCCTACACAAGGCTATCGAGTCCAACCCACTGCTCAATGCAGGAAACTAGAGGAGGGGTCTGCCATCCAAGTAATAACCAGGCCTGACCCTGCTTAGCTTTCCACACTCAGACAAGCTGAGCCAGCGTAAATTGCAGCCGGGATGGCTGTGAAACAGGTTTCTGTTGGTGCTGAAAACTGTGGCTTACTGAAGGCATATTCCTATGCAAGTTTAGACAGAAAAAAGGCCTACAACTTCCAGCATGCTGGGAGTTTCATAGATTTCATAGATCATAAGAGTTGGAAGGAGCCTACAAGGCTATCAAGTCCAACCCCCTGCTCAATGCAGGAAACTAGAGGAGGGGTCTCCCATCCAAGTAACAACCAGGCTTGACCCTGCTTAGCTTTCCACGCTCAGACAAGCTGAGCCAGCGTAAGCCACAGGCCTGCTCTATACTCCGTGTTTTCACAAAAAGGGTCAGGAATTGAAGGCTTCAGCTTTAAACATATGCCATATGACTCACACAAATTCAGCTGGTGACACTTTTCTAGGCATGCAGATACGCTGATGGGCAAAGCTTTACCAGCTTAATTTTTTGCCACACAGTTGTAAGGGGGAGGGAGGGGCTGCAACCTTAAGAGTCCCACCAGCGTCTGCACAAATGGAAGCTCCAAAGTGTTCGCAGGGCCACTGCTGGAGCAGCTGCTTTGGTGTCCCTCTGTGAGAACTGGTACATTGCCTGTACTCAGTGGTCCAGCTAGGGCTGGACCTTGGAGCTGAACGTCCAGGGCCCCCACTCAATAAACACCCAGAGAGTGGCACTGGCAGGTAATGGGGCTCACTGGGACTGCCGCTGCTCATGGGCACCTGGCCAGTCATGTACTGTATCTGGTTACAGATAGTACTCATTTGGTCATTTTCACTTAACATATGGATATATTATCCTTTTCTACAACAAAATGGGGCTTATTCCTAAGTAAATGGGTCTGGCATTAGGGCAGTATTTCTCAACCTTGGGTCCCCAGATGTTTTTGGCCTACAACTCCCAGCATGCCCCAGCCAGCTATGCTGGCTGGGGCATGCTGGGAGTTGTAGGCCAAAAACATCTGGGGACCCAAGGTTGAGAAACACTGCATTAGGGGCAGAAGAAGCAAAACTCCATTGTAGTCCTGTAGTCATGATGGTGCTTGATTTAAGGGAGTTTAAAATGCGAAACTGCACATGTCCAATGCCTGTCCCATCTTTCTATCAGGGTAGGCAAACAGTCTGTCGTTTTGTTTTGCTCCGTCTAATATATCAGTACTCGGTAGAAGCAGTTGTAAAGCAAGGAATGGCAGTGCTGAGGCGGGGGTGGGGTGGGGTGGACAGAAGAGTAATTTTTGTTGTGGCCACCACAACTTACGGAATACACATAGACATCTAACCTCCCCCCCCCTCCCCATAAGACCATTACGTTCAGGGTCCAAAATTCCTTAGTAGTTGCACTACTTCCCGTAATGCAGAAATGGGCCCGGCCGGCGTGAAAACAAGGGTCAAATAATGACGTCACGGCTAGCGGGGGGGGTGTCTCCCGGAAGCGGGGTGTGTTTTCTCCATCCTAGAGCAACAAAGCGTGTGTCGCTTTGTTGTCAGTTTCATGGTTCCGCTGCCTCCGAGAAAAAGGATGTGTACGGTCTTCTCCCATCCTCACACCCATATAATTTGTGAGCTCTACGGATTTTTTTCCCTCCCCCAACCCCAAATGCCAGACTCACTCATAAAAGAAAATCTTATACAACGATCAATTAATAAAAAGGCGGGGAGGGGGGCGGGAGAGATTGCCATACACAATGATTTCCCGCGGGTTAGAAAGCGATACAACGTTACACGTCAGTTAACCCCGAAGATCTTGCCAATCGCACGTGAGTTTTTCCGGTAAACATTCAGCAACCGCGACTAGATCATAGCTTTAGGGACTAATCTACAGACTAAAATTAGGGAATCGCTTTCTAGTCCCCGTGTCCGAATGGAAGAAACACGCCCGATTTCCCTCCGGGCACACAGGCGGCTTGCGGCGGCGGGGGGGGGGAGCTCTTGCAAGCGGTGCTGGGTGGGTACCTTATTCACTTGGGCTGCATTGAGCAGATCCGGTACCTCCAGGTACGAGAAGAGGTGGATGATGCAGTCTAAGGTAAGCGACTCGACGCTCATCTTCCTTCCAAGAAGTCAAGATCGCACAAGCGAACTGCAGGGACTTCTTCCCTTTCATCCCCCGCCCTGCCCGAGCGCAGTGGCCGGAGAGCAGCGCTTCTCGAAGGCGGGCCGATTGCGTCACGTTCCTTTGCTACTTGCCTTACACAGCTGCCTGTCAAGGAGCAAAGCGGGCGGGGCTACCTAAGCGTCGCGGCTGTGTTCCTTTTCCCGTCGGGGGGGGGGGGGCAGGAGAAAAATCTGTGCATAAACATCGCGTGCGCTAGTGGCACCACTAAAACAGAACAGCCCCTCCTCCGGAGCTAATGGAACCGAAGCGCACGAAGCGCATCTCAGTCCAATCCATGGCGTCTGCTGCGTAGTCAACACAGGGGGGCATGTTAATATTTATAAAAGGCTAAGGCTTCCATCCTATCAACACACTTGAAGTTCCACAGAATTCAGTGGGACTTACTTCTGTCGACAAGCATAGGATTACGCTGGAAGGCTGTAATATCTTAAAGACATATATCCCAAGTGGAGGCAAATCCCATTGAATACAGGCTGCAGGGAAGAGATTGGATTGGACCCCCTCAAGGCAGGGTGAGCTTTCCGGCCAGCTCCGCGGCATCCCCCTTGCCTGGGAGTGGGATCCTTATTTATTTATTATATTTATACCCCGCCTTTTTTCATGCAAGGAACCCAAGGCGGCTTACATAATCATCCTCCTCCTCTCCGTTTTATCCTCACAACAACCCTGTAGGTAGGTTAGGCTGAGAGTCAGTGACTGGCCCAAAGTCACCCAAGTGAGTTTCATGGCCGAGCGGGGACTAGAACCCGGATCTCCCGAGTCCCAGACCAACACTCTCACCACTACGGCACACTTATAAGGAGTTGCTGGGGAAACTGAGGCAGGAGTCCTAGCAATTCTGCTTCACTGCGGACAGCGAGAGCTATGATGGTTTTTGATATTATATAGAATACTACAGATCAATTCTATGTGTGTCTAGTCAGACGTAAGCTCCAAGGAGCTGCGTATAACTGCCTTCCCCAGCCGTGCCCTCCAGATGTTGGGAGCTGGTAGTCCAAAACATCTGGAGGACACCAGGTTGGGGGAGGCTGGTGTTTATAGGGTTGCAGACTTATTGTTAGAATTTTAGGGTTAGTGTTTTTATATTGTATTTCTGTGTTTTTATTGTAAGCCCGGTTGAATATTTTAATAGAAAAGCGGGGTATAAATTGAATGAACGAACTTCGGAGTAAAGATGCATGGGACCGCGCTGCAAAGAAGGACTATTCAATCACTTACAGGCGTCCCACCTCCCCCCCCCCATACAAAACAGCACGTTTTCTTATTGTGCTTTCAAATAAATTTAAGACAGGATTGCACAGAGGGACACACGAAAGCGAATGACATTGAACGGTCATCCGACGACAACCCTACGCAATCTTGGGAGACGTAAACAAAATTCCTTCTAATGGAATAGCATAATAACATAAAGCTTGAGCGACGACCGTAAGTGTGCTTACTCGACAGCTAAAAATCAATCAGACATAATTATTAGTCAGCGTGCTGTATTAGTTTTTTTTCGCATTGAGGTTTACCATGTCAACAGACATTCTCTCTGCATTATAGGAGCATCATTGCTTTTGGAACAGGAGTCCTGCCAGGGGGGCGAGGGAAGCTATTAACCCTGCAAGGGAAAGCATGCGATCCGCGTCTACTATAGAAGGCACTGCAGCAGGGACACGTAGCTTCAAAACCTTAAAAACCTTTCGGCTTTCCGTGTTCACGATGAACCCTTTGTACTTCCACCACTCTTTGGCCGCACATGTGGAAGAATTTATGAACTGCAACCGGGAGCCGGAAATACCCCTGTACACACATTGAGACTACGGCTAATCTGATTCGTCTTTCCGCCTCGACGTCCCGCCCCTCGAAGAGACATTAGCGCCTCTTCCGCCTCCTCTCTCCAGTGGCTCGTGCGCCCAGGCCGGCAAGCATTTCCTGGGCTTTAGAGCATTGTGGGAACTGTAGTTCTTTGCTAGTTAGTGTGCTGTTTAGGGCAGAGGTTCTCAACACCAGGGGGGAATTCCCCCCAGGGGGTGAATTTTACTGTTTCAGAGGGGGAATTGGGACCACAGACTCAAACTGTTGGAATACCGATCTTTCTACTAATTACAATTCTGCAGATTGTACATAATCTACAGGACATCACACCTTATCGTATGGCACAGATTAAGTCAGAGTGTCAGACAATCTTGGAAAGGAGGGAATGACATTCTGACATATGGTTAAAGGGGTGCATGGGGCAAAAAAGGTTGAGAACCACTGGTTTAGGGCGATGGAGCTCGTCGGACGGTAAAGGAGTGTTCCTCAAGCTGCTGCCCTCTAGATGTGTTGGACTGCAGCTCCCATCATGCTTACTGGGGATGATGGGAGTTGCAGTCTAAGACATCTGGGGGGCACCAACTTGGGGAGGGCTGATGCAGAGCACACACTTGGCTTTGTTCTGGCCTGTGATTAGAAGGTGTAGGGCATAGCCCTGGCAAGGAAACCTCGCCCTTATCTTTGTGGCTGCCCGGGCAAGGAGGTTTCCCCGTCCTGCTCCCACTTATGCTGCCGTGTGACCAGTAGCTGCATTTGTTGCTATACTGGTTGTGTGGGGCAGCAGTCAGGAGGCTCCGTATCACCACCATATGCACTGCCGTTTGGAATCATCATAGATATGGAGTGAAACATCTAATGCTCTGGGAATCTTGAGTGCTTGTTGCATTGGCTGACCTGGTCATTGCATTCATCAACCTTTCTCAGTGGCTTTCAGAGCTAGATGCGAAAAATCTTATTTTACAGGGTCTCCTCCACGAGACCACCACTGTCCATGTATTCTTATATAAACAACAGCAATGTCGCATCCCCAGCACAGTACTGTATTTCAACCTAGTACTGTCATGTGCCTGTGGGTTGACATAACATGAACATAGTTCAGCTGGAACAGACCAAAGGCCTATCTCAGTGATGGCGAACCTATGGCACGGGTGCCACAGCTGGCACGCAAGGACCTCTCTGTGGGCACTCGAGCCATTGGTCACCAGATCACGAAAAGACCGTCCCCTTCTGCAAAACACTAATGATCTTGTTCTTTCTCACAGTGTGGAACAGAATGATTTTATTCTAGAATTCCTGTTACAGAATTCTTTTCTACATTGTTATCACATTTAAAAGATTTGGAAGAATGATGCACAGAGCATGGCTTGGATGTAAAGCCCTAACAGTTGACCCGAGTGCTGCATGTGTTGCTCTCAAACTAACGGAGTATGAGCCAAGGTTTGACAAATTATCAGCATGCATGCAATAGCAAAAATCACATTAATTGTGCAAAAGCATGCCCAATGCAAACTTTTACCTAATGCAGTGTTTGCAGTCCAAGGCATAAAGTGTTTAAAATGTGTTAAGCACGTCTAGTTTTCTTGTTTATCTTGCTCATCCTAGTACAGGTTGACTTTTACTTTTACTAATCCGACACCTGTAGAAGCAGAGAAAGGACCCAGGGTAAAGCTTGCCCCATACAATTTCAGTCTGGCATATAATCATATTACAAGTTGAGAATCCCTTATCCAAAAATACATGTGCCTAATTATTTAAAAAGTTTGTATAAATTCCCTTCAGGCTATGTGTACAATGTAGTACTATAATAATTTTTTGAGTTGATTTTCCCCCCAACAAAAAACTGTTTGTATCATTGAAAGCTCTGTTATTGTGTTTTTCTTTAAAGACAAAAGATGTTAATTAGTTCGGACAACTGTATGAGTTGTTTTTTCTAAAACTAAAACCTCGGTATTCAGGTTTAATTGCAGTGTTGGCACTTTGAAATAAATAAGTTGGTTTTGTGTTGCAGTTTGGGCACTCGGGCTCAAAAAGGTTCGCCATCACTGCCCTATCTAGTCCAGCATTGTGTTCCCACACTGGCCAACCAGATGCCCGTGGAACGCCCACAAGCAGGACATCTGCAAATAGCACCCTTCTGCTCATGTTCCCCTGCAACTGGTATTTCTGTTTTGCTTTTATGTGCAAGAAAAGACATGGCATTGTATTTGATCCTTTAAATATTTGTATTGTGTTTTATATTTTTAACTGCACTATGGCATTTTAAACTGTAATCCGCACAGAGAACCTTAGATATTGTGTGGAATAGACATTTTTATTTATTTATTTATTATATTTATACCCCTCCTTTTTTCCTGCAAGGAACCCAAGGCGGCTTACATAATCCTCCTCCTCCTCCTCCTCCTCTCCATTTTATCTTCACAACAACGCTGTGAGGTAGGTCAGGCTGAGAGTCAGTGACTGGCCCAAAGTCACCCAGTGAGTTCCATGGCCCAGGAGGGAATAGAACCCGGACCTCCCGGGTCCCAGTCCAACACTCTAGTCTTTTCCTGAATGGCAAACACCTGCTAGCTCAAATTGACAAGAAAATTGATCTTGTAAAGGTTCTTTTCCATCCAGTTTGAATTGGGGAAGTGAATGATTTTGAGTTATCACTTGGACAACCTGTCCAGTCTGGTTGCTTGACTCGCGGTCCCAGGAAAGGCAGAAAAGGGAGGTAGAGGACCAATTGCTACATTTACTGATGAGTGGTGAAAGTAGCTGAAACATCAGTTTCTGAAACAGCATGCCTGTTGGTGCACTAGCCACATGTTTCTAAGGTGAGTTTAAGGGCACAGTCCTATGCATGTTTAGACAGAAAAAGTCCTATAACTCCCAGCATTCCCCAGCCAGTTATGATGGCTGGGGAATGCTGGGAATTGCATTTTAGACTTTTTTCCTGTCTAAACATGCATAGGATTGCACCCTAACTTAGTTAATTCATGGCAAAAGGACATTACCGCAACATAGTGGAGTTGATGGAGGTCAAGTTAGTGGGCGGTGGGCGGGTGCATGGGAAAACCTGGCAACGATGCAGCAGTGCCGATCAGTGTTGATGATCACTGTTGGTGTGGCTCCCTCCATGTAAGACGTGGGCGAGTTACCCCCTTTGCCCCACCTCAAAAATAGCCCTCTTTGTCAGTCTCCACAGTTTGATCAGAGAGCAATTTTAATACATTACCAAAGTTTTAATCAGCCGTGCCAGTTGATTAATGCTGTACCAATTGATTCAAGTCCACTTACTAGGGAGTACATTTGATTGAATGTAATGGGACTATCCTCTGAATAAACATGCAAGTAATTGTACTGTGAAATTTGCAACTCTGTTTTATTTACTATAGGTGCAGCACTGAAACCCGTGTTAGTTTTTCCTTTCTGTGATAATCTGTGGTAGAAACAGGAACAGAATCTAGGTCCATCAGCTTTTATTGCATGTAGGTTTTCTCTTTGTCAGCGTAAGGTTCATCTGAACTCTATTTTTCCTAGTCTTGAAGGTGTGTCTCAGTTTGGGCGAGGGGAGCCTCCCTCCCCCACCCCGCCTCTGAAAGTTCTTGGCATCTCTGTGTAATGTTTCCTCAAAGAACTGCAACCCTCTGTAAGTACCTTAGTGCTTATTGTGCATTTCTAAGCCGATGGCAGACAATAATAAATGAGGCAAATTACATGCCAGGATGTGTTAGTGATAACTGTTTTCCACTAGAGACAGAAACAGTGAAATTTTCCAGCACAGCCGCGGTACTATTTTCCCCTCTCCTCCCTCAATGAGACAACAGTAAACTCTGCCGCACACAGACAATCGGCTGTACCCCTGAGAATATTCACTGATCTGATAACATCCTATTAGTAGCACTTGAAATGACCTAAAAGTTGAAGTGGGGAAGGTTGACCTAGAAGGTCTAACCTTTAACTTAATCTCTTCTTGTCTCTGGGTCCAAAAGGAAGTCACATGTGTGGCATGAGCCTGACCCAGAAATTATTGCAGGGTGTAGGATATTTTGTGCAAATAAGGAAGGGCAGGGTCTGTAAGATGAATCACCAAAACAGGCATTATCCTGAGGAAAAACCTTTGTGGGTGGATTTACGGTGATAAGTGCCCTTACAAGGTAACAGTGTGATCTGTCAACTCCCCAGAATGGCTGGAAAGCCAAAATCCATGTGCTACCGTAGATATTGATGGGAGAGTATTTAAAAACTTGATGGGTCGAACAACACTTTGGGAGCCCTCATAATTCATATAAAGTCATGAGATGATTGCAGCTTGGAATGCTATGCAGTAAGCTAAAAGCGTGTTTCTGAAACTATTTTTAGGACCTTCCACAGAGTGAAAATAAATAAAAAGAGAGGCGCTTGCTATAATGGCAGGAAATAAGCTATTACAACTATTTAACTTTTGGCAAAGTGAGGCATCTGAGAATTCCTGAATGTGCATGATGGCCTTAGATAAGGTAAAATCCCAAGGATGACTTCTCTTCCTCCTGCCTGCACTGAAAGCATGCGTAGGGGAGTCCTAGCCCTGAAGTAACTTACGAACCAAACATTTGGGTTGCATTTCAGTGCCTTAAAGCCAAAAGTGAGCTTTGAAGTGGAAACCATCAAGAATCAGGAGGCAGGACTGCAAACTATTTATTTATAGCCAAATTTCTCTGGGGTGGTGTACAAATGGCAACCATAAAATACAAAGTAACCATAAAACAATGACCTGGTTTGCATTATCAAACAACCCAAGGTTAACAAACCATTTGTTGTTTGTGAGCAAGTGAGTGTGTTGGTTCCCATGTGTTTGTCACTTCTGCTATCCTAAGCAACCTAGAAGCACACACACACACACACACACCTGTATTTCTTCCGGGATTTCCTGGACTAGGTTTATCATGTTTTTTTCAGCTATTGGCTTCACTGTCACAGTACGTGGCTAGTGTGTGCTAAACTGGCGCTGTCGTTGCCCGTCCGAGGTGTGGCCATGAAAGTGTCGTCACTGGAGTTAGCCAATAGTTTTCGTGGGGCTGGGGAAATGCGGCGTGACATGTGTCTCCCAAACTGGTGGGGAAGAGAGGTATCCGCCATTTGTTGTTGTTGTGCAGCAGTTCACCTTCTTCTCCAGAAGCTTGTTAATTTTGTTTGTTTGTTTGTAAATGTTCCTGGGTACCTCTGCACCTCCGAGCAGGCTGCTTTGGGCAATCGCATTTTGGTGCCTTTAAAAAAAATAAAAAAGAACAATTGCGCACATGCACCTCCACATAGATGGCAGATGAGAGACAGGACAGTGGACCAGAAACAAACAAACAAACAAACAAAAAAACCCCTTCTTGTTAAATGGCTGTTTCACCTGCATGTGAAAGGCAGAAACCCCAGGATAACCACCATGGAGTTTGAGAGGGGACAGTTGCAGGAGGCTTCCCCCCCCCTTTTAACAGCCACATTCACCCCCTTGCCCAAACAACAGGGAGCTGTAAATTAGCCAAAAGGCATGTCTGCTCAGAAGTAAATCACATTCTCTCCAATGCCCTTACTCCCAAGTGAATCACATTGATTTAACGGGAGCCTCGTGCCCGGGGAAACTCAGAATGGGAGGAATGGATGGGGATGATGTTATCAGGTGAGGCCGAAGGGTCCAGCGTGCAAGAATTAGGGGTGTCCTATTACTATGCAGAGCACAAACGCAAAGGAGGTCCAGTAAAAAGAGTAAAAAATCCAGCAGGAATGGGTATGGCATGGCCCAGCAGTTAATGAATAGGCAAAGCAAGATGAATAGTGTGCAGAAACACCAAATGAGGGAAAATTGCATCTGAAAAGAACTGCAGCCAGACCTAGAGATTTAAGAAGCTTAAATAAAAACCATCATAATGAAAAGCCGCTTCGGCAACTATAAAGACTCATTCAACCTTAGACTGGAACCCTGACAGACAGATGCTAACTGCTGGTGCTGGAGGTAGAACAGCACAGGCGAATTTCCTATGTCTTATGGGACTGTGTGGTCATATCATCTATCAGGGAAGTAGTGATAATAAGAATTAATACGAATTAATAATACAAATCCTGTTATATTTGACTTCACCAGGCTGTTATGCTACATACCTTTAAAGTGGAGCATGTCTGAAGAACAGAGAGTCTAGTTCCACAGGCCATCTTCCTGGCCAAATGTATCATACTGCAAAAGTGGAAAGCCACCAAGTCCTGATGTTCTTAATTTTTTTCTTTTTCTTCCTTCCTTCCTTCCTTCCTTCCTTCTTTCTTCTTAACCTGTCTTCATTTTCTTTAAATACTTCCAGAACAAGCAAATCAGTAAATGTGTAAGCTGCAATTGTAAACTGTTTAGTATGTAACTTTAAAGACTCAGAATTTAGCATGTCAATGACCTCAGGAGAAGGGCAGGAGGAGGGAAGAGGGAATCATGGGAAATGAAGGCTAATTGATAAATGTTCTGTACCCAGTGACAGTGCAAGGCAGTTTGGTGCCCTAGGCAAGATCAGATATTTAGCGCCCCCCCCTTCCCACTTGAGAGTGCTGTATTTTTTTTCCAAGGCGTTTCTGGCGCCCCCTTTAGCCCTGCGCCCTAGGCAGCTGCCTAGTTGGCCTAATGGTAGCACCGGCCCTGTCTGTACCACCAATTGTATAGTTGGGAGGGGGGTGGGAGTGGTATTCTATTGTCACTCAAAACCTCAGAAACTTTTCAATAAACAACAACAACAAAGAAGGACAACGGCTTCCCGTAGGGACCCAGGCCTGTGGCTCACACTGGCTCAGCTTGTCTGAGTGTGGAAAGCTAAGCAAGGTCAGGCCTGGTTATTACTTGGGTGGGAGACCCCTCCTCTGGTTTCCTGCATTGAGCAGGGGGTTGGACTCGATGGCCTTGTAGGCCCCTTCCCAACTCTATGATCTATGAATCTATGAACTCCCAGTCTTAGTTGGCCAGGCAATACTGGGCTAGATGGACTAATGGTCTGACTTGGTACAAGGCAGCTTCATACAGCAGGCAGATGGTGAGCAAATCCAACTGTAGTACTTATTATTTGTAAACACAATTTCTCCTGGGAAAGAAGATAGATTTTATTCAGAACAGATTAGGAATGAAAGAGGCGTGTCTTTTTCTACCCAGCTTCTGTTGTTGTTTTCCTCGCTGCTGCTGCTGCTTCCTGCCTCCATCATCTCCTGCTTGAGGCTGCCGGCTCACACTGCCTAATGGTAGGGCCTACTAGGACTAGGATCTGTTTGGGGGAGGTGGCTGGAACTATCAGGCTTGTACAGTAATACCTTGGATTGCAAGTAACTTGGTTTGAGAGCGTTTTGCAAGACAAGCAAATTTTTAAATATTTATTTAATATTTTTTTTTACTTGATATACAAGCGACATCTTGCAATACAAGTACTGTAGTACGGCTTAAATTAAAAATCTCTGTACACATTTTTTTGGGGGGATTTTGTTTTGATATAAGAGTGTTTTGGATTACAAGCACATTTCCGGAACGAATTATGCTCTCAATCCAAGGCATGACTGTATCCTTTTAAAAATAAATCCCTAGATATTCTTTGTCTTTCTTTTTTTAATATTCTGCTGTTTAAAAATGTTTAAACATTTCTTGTTTTAAGAAATACTCAACTCCTCCTGTACTCCCACTTGTGGGATTGTTCCAGAAGAACAAGAAAATATGGACAACGAATTCCAATGTGATATGTTTCATGAGTATGGTTTTTTGGGAATTGTTGCCATGGAAGAAGAGATTACATCAGCAAAAGCTCTCCACCAGTGCTGAAGTCAGAGGATCTATGCCACTATTTTGCTATTTGACCGTCCTGACACAGGACATCCAAGGATGACACCTTTGCATGCTGACACCTTTTTTGCTTTTTGTGAACTTGAACATTCTCTGAACCACAACAGAGACATGTCAGTACTTGGTCTTTTTTCTAAATATGGCATTAGGTTGACAGCGCTCACAATGATAGGTGTGATGCCTTCCTTTCATTTACTCCTAAATTATTGTTTGGAAATATGCCTTTTGCAAACAGATGCAAACTGACTGTCTACACAAGTAACACTTGGCATAAACAAAAATTAGCTTCATAGTTTAGTCCAGAATTTTATGCTTTGATGACTCAGCAAGGTTTGCCCCTATTAAAGCAAGATATTCATTTACCTTGCATCACAGTGTAAGTGTTCAATTATACAAAAATACACTGGGCTCCTTTTATACCGGGCGCTCTGATGCAAACTTATGTTGATTGTATTTGGTGGGTGGTAGAACCGTTACTGCACGAACATGTTGGTAATCTTGTACCATATGCATAAATATTTTGAAGAGGGAATTATATCAAAACTGGATCTTTGAGCTGTGTCGACTATTTTTTGTGGGTGAATATCAGCATGGTGTGAAAATTCTCCTGTTGAGTAAATCTGCAATAATTGAGTGTGTGTGTGTGTGTGTGTGTGTGTGTGTGAAGACTTTCAGAACTTGAACTATATTTTTCACAAACACAACAATTCCTTATACTGTATTGTTTAAAGCACATTACTTCTCTTCCCCTTCTTCTATGATCTTGTGGCAATTTCCTTACCATATTTCCTATTAGTGGGAACAGCTAAGCTGTTATTCGGGACTCTGCCAAGCAATTTGTTTACAAAATTAGAATTTAGTATTGAGAGCTTTTAAATGAGGCTTTTTCCTTGCACCCTGATTAATGGGGGGAGGGGAACAAATGCAGAGTGAAGGAAGGGAACTTGGAGAAGGAGGCAAGCAAGGATAAGTAGCCAAAACAAAAACAACAACACCCCACTACTTGGAACCAGTCTGGATTCAATAGGCACTTGGTTTGTGATTCTGCTGAGAACTATTAAATGCCCTGGAGTCTTAGCGTGGCTATCTATTTATTTATTTATTATATTTATATCCTACCTTTTTTCCTGCAAGGAACCCAAGGCAGGAAAAAAGGTAGGATATAAATATACTTTATATCCTACCTTTCATTTACTCCTAAATTATTGTTTGGAAATATGCCTTTTGCAAACAGATGCAAACTGACTGTCTACACAGTCTCATGTAGAAATGCCTCATGTAGAAATGCCTCATGTAGTCATTTTGTTCCTGCTATTTTTAAACAATTGGGAGTCAGAAATCCTTTCTGATCTACTGCACATCATTCAGAGATCTACCACTAGATCCAGATCTACCTTCTGCCCACCTGGGACATAGAGAACACCCAGATCAATGAACTACACATGAAGCCAAAGTCTGGCACTAGCATCAGGATCCTTTTGCTCCCAGCAGCTTACCTAATCCTCCTCTCCATCTTATCCTCACAGCAACCTTGTGAGGTAGGTTAGGCTGAGAGCCCGTGACTGACCCAAAGTCACCCAGTGAGCTTCATGGCTGAGTGGGGACTAGAACCCGGATCTCCCGAGTCCCAGTGCAACACTCTCACCACTACGCCACACTGGCTATGAAATGGAAAAACGAGTGAGCCCCTCAGCCACCTTCAGAACAATGTTGCCCCACTGCAGTGCTTCTCAAATAGTGGGGCGGGCCCCCCAGGGGGGGCACGAGGCTCCGTAAAGGGGGGCTCGTTTGACCTCAGTTAAAAGTTTTTTTTAATATTGTGTTCCTTTAAATCCTGTGCTCCTTTAAATCTTTTCTGCTACAGTTAATAAAGCTATTCTTTGTTGTAAATTGATCCACATTTCTTTCTTTTTTTATTCTGTTATACGTTAATAAGGATACAGTGTTATGCAGAGGTGTACTTATAACAATTTTATAGACAAATGATACTATTTACAGTCACGCGGGGGGGCGCGAAATGTTTTCTTCTTCCTAGGGGGGGCATGACAGAAAATAATTGAGAAGCACTGCCCCACTGCAAGACACAGTCATTCCTCAAGTCCAAGAGGGCAGGCCACTAGGATGCACAGTCCCACAAATGCGGCTCTGCACACAAGGTGAAAGTTCTTCCCCTGTACCCCTTATGACAAGCAGCTGCTCTTCTAGCGTAGGGGAGCTACTCACTGCAGTGGGTGTAACATCAATGCCACAATGGGCACTTCACAGGTGTGTGTGTGGTGGATGTCTACCTGGGTGAAGCTTCTATCTGGGTACAGAGTGCAACAAGCGCCCTCTTCAGGTGTTCTTAAAGTGGTTTACTTTCATGCATGAGAAGAGGGAGTACTCTAGCCCCCACCCCTTCTGTTGTCATGTTCACCACCCTTTGCTTGTGGGTGACTTTGTCAAGAGGAGAGCCTCCTATTTCTGTGGAGGCTCACCCCACACAATAGGGCTTTTCTGCACAAGGCTGTTAATCTGCTACATCTACTTTCAGTTTCATTGCAGAATTGAGATATAAGCACTGTATGAGGAGTGTCTCCTTTCCTGCTTTCCCACTACATAGCCTCTAGGTGACACTGTGGTATAGGGGAATAGTACAAATACACAAGAGGAAATCACTGCTGTCTTTCACCATCAGAAATAATACCCCATTTTCCCTGCTCTAAAAAATCTCACAGAAAGTGCTGTTTACAAACAGAAGAGGAACTGGAAGGTCACATCATCATCTAAAGAATTCATAGGGAATTATGAGCACACAACAAATGCCTCATGTAGAAATGTCCTCATGTAGTCATTTTGTTCCTGCTATTATTAAACAATTGGAGTCAGAAATCCTTTCTGATCTACTGCACATCATTCAGAGATCTACCACTAGATCCAGATCTACCTTCTGCCTACCTCGGACATAGAGAACACCGAGATCAATGAACTACACATGAAGCCAAAGTCTGGCACTAGCATCAGGATCCTTTTGCTCCCAGCAGCTTCCATGATTCTCTTGCTCATGCAGCCTTTCTTCAAGCAGCAATACCTATTAGGCAAGTTGCCAGGGTGATACCAACAAGGATGGAAAATCTGAACTGCACATGTATAAAGCCATCGTGGCTGAACTTTTCAGTAACAAGCAATCATCTCTCCCTTTGTGACCTGGCGTTCCTCATCTAGAGTTTGTCTTGTCCTCTCTTTTATTACTGACCCTTGCTAGGGTTCCCTTTCCTGCCCGCCCGCCCGCCCGCCCCACCACTAGGAGAGGTTAGATATCTGATCCAGTCTCTTCAGAGCCATGTTGCACTGTCAAGTTACATCTCCCACTGTTGCCATGTCAAACAGCCTCAGCTTAGTCCAGTGTTCTCCAACCTTGGGTCCCCAGCGTAGCTGGCTGGGGCATGCTGGGAGTTGTAGGCCAAAAACATCTGGGGACCCAAGGTTGGAGAACACTGGCTTAGTCCATCCTTTAGTAAAGAAATTAAATAAATAAAGACCTTTTAGAAATGTGGTCTCTGGAAATCCTTCCCCACCTCCCCAGTCCTCTCTACAGCTATGGGGGCACTGCTTCCCTGGACTTCAGGAGTGCCATATTCCCTTTTTGGGGTATCATCTCTTCATCCCCATGCACAGTTTAGGAATTCCTGGTCTTCCATGTTAACTTTTATGCCCGTTTCTCCAGAGCAGCCCTCCCCAGCCTGGTGCCAGTCCAGAAGTGTTGGACTATAACTCCCATCATCAGCAGGCAGCATGACCAATGGTCTTCCCATTTTGACCTTCCCAATTGACCTTCCCATTTTGGCCAAGCACAGCTCTTCCTTGTTTAACTGGTAGCTCTGTGGTGGGAGCAGGTATTTGAAATTCATGATTGTTGTTAAAGCATTCTAATCAAAACTCAATCTGAATACAGTAATACCTTGGATTGCAAGCATAATTTGTTCCAGAACCATGCTTGTGTAATCCAAAACACTCTGATATCAAAGAGTCTCTGGCAGGCGTGAGCAGGGCCGATTTCCCTATGACTTGTCTTGCAAGACCTTGCTCGTTTATCAAGTCAAAAGTTTAATTTTTTTTTGCTTGACTTGCAAAACTCTCTCAGACCAAGTTACTTGCAATCCAAGGTATTACTGTACCAAAAAGAAAGCAATGTGAACTTTGATATATTTAAAATGGTGTGTGTGTGTGTGTGTGTGTGTGTATAATCAAAGGAATAATGGTCAAGATTCTGAATGTCATGAGTCAAAATCCAAATGAGAAAATGGATATTCTTTTGTTTTCATTTACATCCACTTGTTTGCTTTACTCAGGAAGCTGAACATTTCCATGGATTAAAACCAGTTCTGAACTGAGTTATACTTGCAGGAAAATTGTATCTCTTTTTCTCTCTTTTTTAAAATAGAGATTGCAAAACTGGTCTGAGTAGAATGGGAACTGGACAATCAGATTTAAATACATTTGTATCTTTTAGGATTAATTCAGACACAGCAGGCTTAGCTGCAATCCTGTACATACTTACCTGGGAGCTTCTGAATAGACATGCACTGGGTTGCACTGTAAGTCTAAGGGTGCCTTTCTTCAAGCCAAATCTGTGTGCAAACTTTAAAAGTGAAAGCCAACACCTTCATCCAGATTTCCTCCCCTGGCTTTTGGTCAGCAAAACTGCCTGCCTCTCTCTCCCCTAGGGAGTAATCAAACTCCCCCAAGGCTCAGAGTCTATCAGTAGGCTGAACAGCATGTAATTAGCTTGGAGGTGGAAAAAGTACCTACCTGAGATGACTCTGAGCTCTGGCTGGGAATAACATCTGAATCTTCAGGCTGCTGTCCAGCTAAAAGCCTTCCATTCCAGTCTTGAGGTGAGAACAAACAGACCTCTAGGCCAGGGCCCATCCAGTGAAGAATGAAAGAAATCCATATATATTGCTACTAGAGGCTGAGTCTCAGCTGGTGAGATTCTGGACAGATACATTAAAGCATTGGTAAGATTTGTTCTTCTAATTTACATTGCAAAATCTCAAACCAGACTAGGACTCTTCTGAATGCTTGCTATGTAGCAATCCATGATCCAGTTTCTCCAAGTTTGGGTTCAGATATGGAATCCAATATGAAAATGAAGTGGTGTTGATTACTTGTATTTATTTGTTTTTAGATGGAAAGAGAAGATAGCTCAAACATTCAGCAACTTCTGTGATAGCCTCTCAAATCCTGCCATTGAAAAGACTTTCAATGTTAAGGAGGTGTTTTGACAGCAAAATAGAGCAGCCATGATTAGCTTGATAAAAGGGAGGGCTATTTATGGTATGTATGTCTAGGATCTAGTTACAAAATGGGCTTTTAACAACATTCTCTCTCGAATTCAAACTGTGAGAGGCCAACGTTCCTGAAACTTGAGGTGTGTGTGTGTGTGTGTGTGTGTGTGTGTGTGTGTGAGGGTTTGGTTGATTAGTGTTGTTGCTATTGCTTGAGTAACTCTTTATACGTATGAAAAATGAGACATTAATAACCCTGACCAGAGCCAGCCATTGTGTGAGGAGTCATTGTGTAAGTTTCCTTGCTTAGTGAAGCCAATGGATTTGGAATCTTGACACTGAAAGCAAAATTGAATCTAGGCTAAAGCAGAGTGGCAGACGGTCTGGTTAGCTTGTTTCCAGGTTTCGAGGAGGACTTTACTGAGAGTGGAGGGCCTCTTTTGCATCTCCCAACATAGCTCATCTTTCAGTCTGAGCATTTGAGGCTGACCCAACAGTGTATTAAACTGCTGCCCAGCCTCACCCAAAGGCAACCCTGATAGACAATTAACAATAGCGATACAAATGTGGAAATGCATGATAAATGGTTTTTGGGTGTAGCTTTGGCCTGCTATCTTTGTTCAGGAGAAGATTGCTGCTACTAAATAAAGAGATGGAAAAGCAGTCTCCGGGTAGCGTCTGGTGAGAATGAATGTATTTCATATTGGTAAAGAACTGCTTGTGTCCGTGCAGCACATACACATTGTCAGGAAAAAATAAATATTTTAGGGGCCAAACAAGTGAAGTACACCAGTATTTAACATTGCTGGCTCTGTACGTTATTTCTTTCTGAGGCCTTGGCCAAAGTATCCTCACTAGCAATAAATAGGTACATTCCAGCCAAAGTGAAACCCTTTTAAGTCCTTGTGGCTTTAAATGAAGAGTTTGAAGACTGCTAAAATGTGGCTTCTCCATCTTCTTCAACATTTACATGTTCTGGATTATGATGTTCAGAGCCTGCAAAGTGCATACGTACAATTCATTTCTAGGTTTCCAGATATTAGGGCTTTGGGCACCATTGATGGGGAAGTTCTCCAGCACAAGTCCCCTTGAAATGAGCATGTGTTGCTGGATGGCTGTCACTCAGTGACAGAGTACAGTAATACCTTGGATTGCAAGTAACTTGGTTTGAGAGCGTTTTGCAAGACAAGCAAATTTTTAAATATTTATTTATTTATTTTTGACTTGATATACAAGCGATGTCTTGCAATACAAGTACTGTAGTACGGCTTAAATTAAAAATCTCTGTACAAATTTTTTTGGGGGGATTTCGTTTTGATATAAGAGTGTTTTGGATTACAATGCACGTTTCCGGAACGAATTATGCTCTCAATCCAAGGCATGACTGTACATGCCTTGCATGCAAAAGGTCCCAAGTTCAATCCTCAGCATCTCTAGGTACAGCTGGGAAAGACTCTTGCCTGAACCCCTGGAGAGAGCCACTGTAGGTAATAGTGTGCTAGATGGACCAGTGGCTTGACCCTGTAAAAGGCAATTTGCGATGAGAGTGCCATTTTGATTTTGCGCATCAGGCAACAAAACATATCCAATGTTAGGCCTACTTAGAATTGACCCGCTGAAATGAGTGACTAACTGCAGCCCCATTCATTTTCAATGGGTCTACTCTACTCTAAGTAGGACTAACATTGAATACAATCCTTTGTCTCTTCCCAATTCTCCCTTGGGTCCTTTCCAATGTGTCAATGTCCTTTTTGGACTGTGATGCCCAGAAGTGAACACGATACCCCAAATGGGATTCTCCCCCCCCCCCCAGTGTCAAGAAGAGCAAAACTATACCTTTTTGGGTCTTGGAAACAACCCTTCCAATGATGCAACCTAAAATGGTGGCTCTATTAGCTTTCTGGGCTGCAACAACATCACGTTTTACTATATTCTCATTTCCCCCCCTCAGAAGCTTTGTTGCCTAGCCAATTATTCCCACCTTATACTTAAGCATTTCCCCCATGTCTTTAGTAGGCTACTTCCCCCCCCCCCCCCCCGAAGTATTCCTTTTTTGCTCTCTTCAGTGGAAGATGCAGGTTTCTGTTTAAGAGCCTTCTGTGTTCCCCGTTATTTTTTCGGTGGGGTGTGGGGGACCGGGCTGGACGACAAAACCCACCAATAACAATAATCTGGAATTAACTTTTCTCTTAATCAGAGCATTATGGCTCAGAACAGACAACTGAATGTATATATATCTCAACAATTCGACAGAATTCTAGGCTCTAGGCGTTTGATTCTAGGAACGGAGACCACAACTCTCTACCAATGCGTATTGCGTTTTACTCAAAGGTCACTTCGACCATTAATACCCCCCCCCCCATCATTTCCTGCTGAAAATCTTTAATTCCGCTAGATGGCGCATTTACAAAAAGAAAACCAATCTCTCCTACTAGGTGTCTGAACAAACTTTGGGGTGATCTCTGCCCTTCCTATGCTACCTGGAGGGTTTTTTTTTGTCTTGTTTTGTTTTAATTCCACGTGTGTTGCTGTTGTTGTTACCTTGGTCACAGGCTGCAGGCATGGTGTTCTGTCCCACGCAATCTAGAAAAATGTTTGTTTTGGGCTTCATTTCAAAGAGCTATCGCCTAAAATAAATTTGTTTTTGTTTTTTTGCGGGGGGGGGGGAATGAGAAGAGAATAAATAAATACTCTCCAGGCACAATCCTTTGGACAACATTAACAGAACTATTTCTTAACGGAGGGGGAATAATGGATCGTCGCTGTCCCCGCCCGAACGAGGTCGCCCAGTCCTACCAGCCGCGGGGGACCTGCCGTTTCATAAGCCCGTGTATTGGAATGTGGATTTCTACAGTAGTAAACAGCTCGTGTTGCCCTCGAGGGATACAGAACCGTGCTCGGGCGTTTTTGTCAGATGAGTGGAATTAAAAGTATTTGCAAATTGCTTTTCTACTCATAACTCTGTCAAACGTGCAAAGTTATATTTCGGAATTACCTGTTTGTGTAGGGCATATGAGACAATAGTTCCCCTTTGCTGTTTTCTTTTCTCTCTCCCCCCCCCCCCTTTTATTATTTTTTCTTTCGATACCAAAGCCACGCCGTTTCCAGCACCGACACACCCGGGTTATTATTATCATTTGAGGAATCCTCCCTTCTGCGTGTGTGATAAGGGGGGGGGGGATAATAATAAAATCGTCACCATAGCAGTGCCGAGTCCTGCTGTTCGGGTCATCACACAAAAGCCCGCTGTGACAACGCTGGGCTGGAGTAGAAGGCGGGGGGGGGGGGAGAGAAGAGGAAGAAAAAGGAGTGTGCGGAGCGGAGTGGGGTGCGTGGGTGGGGAAGAGATCCGGCTCTTAGGCAAAACGATCCTAGGACTCTAGGAGGCAGGGAATCAAGGAGGCAATTCCTGTGCGGGGACTTGGCAAAGGCTGCAAGGCCAATTGGGGGGGCGGCGGCGAAGAAGAAGCCAGGGTTAAGAAGAGTCAATTGGGAACGAAATCAAGAAGGTGCAAAATGCGTGTCCACAGGAGGTGCGGTGCGCTCCTCCTCGATCCGCACTTCCTGTCGACTGGGAAGGGGAGAGGCGGGGGATTTCAAACACACCCACGCCCAAAATCAGCCCCAGCAGCGCCGCGATCCATCCCCCGCCGTGATCTCCGATCTGCAGCAGTCGCCGGGGCTACCGGGCCGCAAAGAACTCTCCCCACCCCCCCAAGCAGGACACCTGACTACGAGCAGGGCGAGCAGTGAGATTCCCACCACCGCCCACTCTTTTGTCCTTAAAAATAAAATATAAAAAATAAAAATAAAACACCCCACCCAAATCAATCAAAGAGGTGTGTGTGCGGGGGGGGGCGGGGAGGCGGCAGGGAGCCCCCCCCCCAAGCTGAGCCCCGAGGCAAAAGTGGCGAGGCAACAATGGGCTTTTTCTTCGGGGGCCGCTGTCTGGGAGCCTGGCCTCGCCGTCAATAGCGGCAGATAGGATCTAAATTGTCCTGACTGAGCTCGAGGCTTTCGCTAGCGGTGCTGAACAAAAAAACAGCAGATTTAGTTCCTTCCTACTAGGCAGCAGCCTCTTCGCTGCACTGCCGCTGACGATCGCCTCTCCCCCCCCCCCCCGACATCCCGCCCTCTCCCCTCTGCTGCCCTTTAGCTGAGAGATGCTGCTGCTAAGAGAGAGGGGACCTTCTCTGCGGGCTCCACGCGATGCGGAAATCGGGGAAACAAATGCAAAGATGGGTGCCGTCTGAGGGCGTGGGGGGGTGGGTGGGGTGGGGGTCCTCAAAAATCAAACCGGAGAAGAAGAGGAAAGAGAGAGGAGCAACCCGCCCGGGCCCCCCTAAGGTCAAACCCTGTTAAGACCCAGGCGGGCTGCTCATCTTAGTCTTAGCGTGCGTAAGATCGCTTCTGTGCGCGCGCGATACGGATGCAGGTAGAGCGCGCGGGCGCGCGCCCGCCCAGGCACAGCCCAGGAAAGTTCAACTCCTCTCGCTCCCTGACAGGGCGCCAAACAATCGACCAGCTTTTGGGACGGTTTTGGGGGGGGGGAAACGAAACAAAACACCGCGGGTGCGGGGTGGGAAGCGAAATGAATGACACGCCAACCTGAACTGGCGGAGAGAAAAACAGGATAAAGGGAAGCGGACGGTCAGAATCGGGAGAAGATAAACCAGTCCAGAGGGTCGTCCCGAGAAGGCAGCGGGGAGGGTCAGGTCTGCCCACGTGCGTCTCCGCCGGGAATCTAGCCTCCCCAGCCGAGGAAGTGGACGCGGAGCAGCAACTGATCCTGTGCTTTGCCCTGTCATTCAAACAGCTGGAGGGTTTTCTTCTGTAAATCCTTCTTTTCAGCAGAACCTCAGCGGGGAGGGCGGAAAAGCCACTTACAACAACTCCGGGAATTATTATTAATTTGTGTGTGTGTGTGTGTGTAAACAGGTGATCTCTCTGTGTGTGATTTTTAAAATTGTACTCTCCCCCCCCTCCGCGCAAAAAAAAAACAAACAACCAAACACCTTCCCCCCTTCCCACCCCCACCCTGGCTGGACTACTCCCTCCTTTGGAGAACACGCCCAAGTAAGCTGAAGAAGAGAGAAAAGAGGGAGAGGGGGAGAGAGAGAGAGAGAGAGAGAGAGATAGTAACATTGAACCTGAGGGGGAAATGCTCCAGAGCTGAGGCTGCTGCCGCTGCTACTGCGCGCTGCGAGAGGGAGAGATTATTGGAGCCCAGAACACCCCCCCCCCCCAGCGCGCTCTCAAGTGTTACGTGTGACAGGCATACAAATCCGGAATAGAGAGGGAGTGAAGCGAGACCCAGTGGAGGGCGATGGTGATTGTTTCTCGGGATTTACAAACACACACCGCTCGATCCGGGTGGCTCCGATCGCAGGAGGGCTGGTCTTGTTTTGTCTGCACTACTTTGACCTGGCGTTGCACTGTCTGAGGCACCGAGAAATTAACCAGCGTGAAAGGAGAGGGGCGGGGGAGAAATATTATTGTTGGTATCATCATCACCACCACCACCATCATCACCATCATCATCATCATCATCATTTTTTTTTTTTTTAAAAAGAAGACATAATTTCACATGTTGATCTGAAACCCCACAATAAACGAGGAATATGAACAGGAAAACCAGGCGCTGGATATTCCACATCTTTCTGAGTCTAGGGATCGTCTATATCAAAATTGGGTAAGTCACCTCCACACCGCCTTTTTTTTAAACACAAACACGCTGTGCCCAACCTGTCCAGACCTGTTAGGACTCAACTTGGGGGAAGTCTGAAAGAGGTTGTTTCTTTCTTTCTTTTTTTTAAAGCCTGGCCGTAGGAATATGATTTTGATGGCTGTTGTTCCCGATGGAATTCTCAGTGCGTGCGGCTCTAGGGAAAGGCGAAACGCCTTTTGCTGTGGATATGCGAGAGGCATGACCAGAATGGCAAGAAGAGGCTGGGGGGGGGGGGGAATGATGCCACTTACGGGCTGGGTCTCCTGCACCCGCTGAAATCAATCCGAGCTCCACTTTGTCATGCCGGCCAAGGAACGCTTGAATGAGCTCAGGCGAGGCAGGCGGAGCGCGCTACCTACTCCAGCCTTCTCTTAGGGAGACCGGCCTTTCCCAGGGTAATTTAAAAAAAAAAAAGAAAGGAAAGAAAGAAAGGCTGGGCTGAAGTCGTCGTCCTAATCCGGAGTCTGTCTGTGGTTACTCAGGGGAGGACGTGGGAAGCACTCTGCACATGCTTGGAGGAGGCACTAGATCTGCACACGTTTCAAGACTGAGTTCCGGGACCGGAAATAAGCTCCAGAGCCGAGCTCATGAATTTCCTCGCGTATTGACCAGAGCTCCCAAAGATCTGAGCCTACGGGGCATTCACGTTGCACCTGTTGTAGCCGGTCACTGTGTGCGTCGCTCAGCTGCAACCCGCGGACTATTATACAAAACCTCTGGGTAATTCAGCACTTTTCTGGGACCGCCGCCTTCTTGTTGGATCGCCACCCCTACTACCCCGCTCTCAGTTCCTTCCTCGCCACACGGGCAGGACAAAGTGGGTGCAGCGACACACGCACGCACGCACGCACGCACACACCAGCGCCGCCGCCGCTTATGCTGCCCCCACAGCGCGCGATCTTCAGCACATCTACCTGCAAGCGGCTCCCATTCATTTCAACGGGACTTGTTTCCAAATCAAGTGTGCGCAGGTTATCCACACGCTCCCGACTGGCTCATTCAAACAGCGCGCCTAAGTGATTGCATTAAACTGATTAAAGGCACCAGGGAGATGAGGATAAACAACCAAGCCAGATTCTGGGTTGATTGTTTATCCTCATCTCCCTGGTGCTTTTAATGCCTGGCTTGTGAAACCAGCAGAGTTCGCTCACTTTTGGACGCTCGGGTAGAGACTTGGCCCTGTTTGGAAACTGCCGGTTATAACCTGTGCGTGTCGGAGTGCCTGGGGTGCGTGTGAATGAGCGTTCGCTCACGTAGGTGTCATACTGTACACATCAGGCGCCCCGACACGGCGACCGCACGCACGTGAACTTTGCGATACGAAGATGCTGCGAGGCGCGTACAAGGAAATGGAGGAGGAGGAGGTCTTTTTTGTTTGCGTGTTTGTTTTAAGGGAGGGGACTTTAGTTTCCCCATACCAGCGTCTCAAACGGCGATAACAACATGATCCTGAGGCCACCCTTTTGTCTGTGAGTTGTATCCAGTGGGTTGCATCCAACGTCAGTCGCATTCATTTCAGTGGGTCTACTCTAAGCAGACCAACTTCGGATGCAGCCCTGCTATGGCGAGTGTTGGGGGGGGAGCAAGGGGGGCAAGCGGCGAATTGCTGCGTGTTTTCATCCATGTACAGTAATACCTTGGATTGCAAGTGACTTGGTTTGCGAGCGTTTTGCAAGACAAGCAAATTTTTAAATATTTATTTAATTTTTTTTCGACTTGATATACAAGCGACGTCTTGCAATACAAGTACTGTAGTACGGCTTCAATTAAAAAGCTCTGTGCAATTTTTTTTTTCCATTTTGATATAAGAGTGTTTTGGATTACAAGCACGTTTCCGGAACGAATTATGTGCTCTCAGTCCAAGGCATGACTGTACCTGGAAGATGGTCACATTTGACACCTCTTGCGTTTTTATTATAGATCGACACACACACACACACACACACACACCCCGAAATCGGGGCGGGGGAGGCAAGTGGGGAAGGCCAGGCAGGCTCGGGGAGCTCTCCGATTGGCCCCATGGCTCCTTTCCGCGTCATTCTCCTCGCGTTCTTATTGCCAACAGGTTCCCCGCAGGGACTGCCGGGCCAGGCAGGCGGGCGGGCGGGCAGACGAGCAGAGCAAGCGCTGGGCTTGCCTTGGCCAGGGGGGGCTGCTGTGTGCTTGCTGAGTAAAATGATGTTTTTGGTTCTGCTCGAGTATGTGCTGCAACCTGCCAGTTGACATTAGCAAACAGCGCCCGGGAGGGAGGTGGGGGGGGGGGTGGGATATAGAGAGAGGGAATGCTATGTGAACGCCTGAGAGAAAAGGGAGACGGCGGGCACGTTCTCTCTGGTTCAGCCACCCCCCACCCCGCTTACCTAACTCTTGTGAGCGGAGAGGGTGCGGCGGCGGCGGCGGCGGCGGCGGGGGGGGGGGATGTTGCCACTCAAACTGCAAACCCCTTGGCTTGGTGACAGGTTACGCTGCTTAGAGCAAGATTCTCCAACCGGGTGCCCTCCAGATTGTATTGGACTACAACTTCCAGCATGCTGGCTGGGGATGCTGGGAACTGTAGCCCAACACACGCGGGGGGGGGCCCCACCGGGTTGGGGAAGGCTGGTAGAGACTAAGCCACTCTGCCAAGCCTTGATGGGCAGATCAGGAACTCAGCGGGCTTAAAAAGTATCCGCGTGGGCTTTGAAGTAAACCCCCCCCCCGCCGCCGCCACTTCCAGCTCATTCAGAAGTGCATTTAAACGACCCTCTTTAAAGGGTCGATTGACACGCCGAGGTAAGTGCGGGCGGCGTTCTTTCCTGACTGATTTATTCACCCAGTCCATGTTTCTCTCTCCCTTCCCATTCTAGGGGTTTTTCCTCTGTCGTGGCTCTGGGAGCCAGCATCATCTGTAACAAGATCCCGGGCTTAGCTCCTAGGCAGAGGGCGATCTGTCAGAGCAGACCCGATGCCATCATCGTGATCGGAGAAGGCTCTCAGATGGGAATCAACGAGTGTCAATTTCAGTTTCGCAATGGGCGGTGGAATTGCTCCGCCCTGGGAGAGAGGACGGTCTTTGGAAAAGAGCTGAAAGTGGGTATGTTACCTCTTGAATATAATAAGCTGGTGCAAGGTGTTAGCCTTGAAGTCCACCGAAGAGTTATCAGAAGAAGAGGGGATGATACTTATAGGCAAGGGATGTGATGTGCTTAGAAGAGTTGGCTTCAGTGGAAGTAACAGGGGCCTGTCCTTAAGTATGTAGGTCAGCCTCCCCCAACCTGGGGCCCTCCAGATGTGTTGAACTACAATTCCCAGCCAGTTGTAGTCCAACACATCTGGAGGGCCCCAGGTTGGGGGAGGCTGACATAGATGCTACTCCACTGGTATAGGGCTACTGGTTTGTTTATTTTAGAGCGCTTGTTGTTCTTGGCGCTATTATTTTTCTATAGCGCTGTAAGGATGCAATCCCCAACGCGCTTCATATAGGAAATTTCTCACTGAAATCAGTGGGACACCTGATTGAACTTGTTTAGGATTGGTCTACATTACAAACAAGGCTGCAGGCAAAAGCACAGTTACTAGTGAATAAGTCTCACTGACTTAATGGGACTTACCTCTGAGTAAACATGCGTAAGTAAGGTAATGCTAATTTGGGAATCTTAATTCCAGATCAGCATTACCTTACACATGTTTACTCAGAGGTAAGTCCTATCAGCATTACCGTATGCATGTTGACTAAAACATGCCCTTGAGCCTGTTTCACACTGTTTTGTTCAACATGTGAATATAGCATATATGGAATAGAAATCCATTTAAATAATGAATATACAGTAGTATCCAGTCAGTGTAGGTTTTATGGTCACATGACAGACCAATTTAAGGTGGTGGTAGGGAAAAGTGTAAGGTCCATGTGTGCAAACACCATAGTGGGATGGATCCAGATTTATGCTGGATCAACTGCGCTGGCAGAAGTGGACTGCCCTGCTCCCTCCTTCCCAGGGCAGCCCCTCCAGTGCCCTGAAAATGCTACACAGAGAGAGTCAGGAGACCCTGCTGAATGGGGTGTGCTGTGGGAGGAGGTACCCCCCCCCCCAAATCAGGAGGAGGGACCTTCTGTGAATGAGCCCTTCCTATCATGCAAGGCAGATCCTGGGTCCATCCCAATAAGTATGTTCTTGCACATGACACTTAAGAGACTCTCCCGTGCACTATACATGTGAGTGTGTGAATGCTGATGAAATGTGGAAGAGGATCATGGTTTGTTTTTGTTTTGTTTTTTTAAATCACTTCTTCCTTCTAGCCGATTGGAAGTTTTACATTTACATTGCAAATGCAGAAAATACAAAAAACAAACAAAAAACAACAACTGGTTTAAGCATCACACGTGGAAATGCTCTAGTACTCTTGCTCATGTAAAGTGGATTAATTTTAAAACACTTTTTAATAAACCTCCACATTAAGCCAACTTAAAGGTCACAAAAACAGCTTTTGAGATCTCCAGATCTCTTAATTAGGCAAGATGTTTCAAACAGCTTGTAACATCTTGCCTAATTAGGTGGGGCAGGGGAGGGGGGAGGAGAAAAAAGGAGTCTGACAGTGTTGAAGTTATGTGAGGTCTGCATGGTCAGAGTGTTAAGAAGGTATGTGGGAGGCGGCGGCCAACATTCAAATTGGGTACTTTGATTTGCTGTGATGGTTTCAGGACCATCCCTGGCACTGCTGGGAGGAAGAAGCAAACAATGGCTGATCCCCCATTTTGAAAATGTAAAATCCAGCTGTTATTCAGAACTGTCTCCATCCTTAGGTGAAACACACAAGTTCCTTGGCAGGTATAAAACAGATGTAGAGAGAAACTAGACAGATTTTATATTAACAATGCTGGAGAAAATTTTAGCTTTTGGACCAGGTAATCAACCCGTTATAGCCAGAATCAAGGTGGTTAAAGAGTGGTAAAATGACAGATTTTCTTGGCAGTACTGATTGTGGATTAATTAACATCTTACACAGTGGTGTGATCTTTTGTGCCTGGTCTAAGAAAGGACTTACACATCTGAGAAGCTCACTTAGCTACTTCAGTGTTCTATTCCCCTGGGCTATAAATGCATGTTTGATCCATTCCTTTTCTTCCAGCTGAGAGGTCTTTGAAATTGGCATTTAATGATGGCTGTTGCCTGTGCCTGAGGAACTCTTTGTTCTATGGCAGGGACGGGGGAATGGGTGGTCCTCCAGATGTTGCTGGACATCAACTCCCATCATTCTTTACCATTGGCCATGTTGACAAGGGTTGATGGGAGTTGTGGTCCAACAACATCTGGAGGGTCACATGTTCCTGACCCAACTTCTATGGCCTTGTTTCCTAAACCAAGAGTCGGCAGCCTGGGCCCACCAATGGTCTGTAGAACCTTGGTGTGTGGGCATGTTCTATGTTGTGTGTGGTGGGGTTAGGGTTCCATGATATCAAAAGCAGACTTGAGGTTTGATGAACAAGAGAGTAGGAGAGCTTTGCTTTTAGGTTGCGGCTTAGAATACACAGGAAGAGAGCCAGTGTGGCGTAGTGGTTAGAGTGTTGGACTGGGACTGGGGAGACCTGAGTTCTAGTCCCCACTCAGCCATGAAGCTCACTGGGTGACTTTGGGCCAGTGACTGACTCCCAGCCTAATCTACCTCACAGGGTTGGTGTGAGGATAAAATGGAGAGAAGGAAGGAGGATTATGTAAGCCACCTTGGGTTTCTTGGAGGAAAAAATAGTGGGATATAAATGTAATAATAGGTAAAGATCCCCAATAAAGCAAAAAATCAGTTTGAGCTGCTGCATTGAATTTATTTAATGAATGACAATAATGATATGTTTAATTAGTTATTTTATCAGCTTCCTACAATTATGGCCTTTTTACCCAGTGCCCAAGGCTATTATGAGGACTATACTAATTTTGACATATAAACTATATCAGTACCTGAAGGAATTTCAAACGTGCTAAGCGAAAAGCACGTCAAATGAATCCTTTACAGGACCATCTTCTATCTGGTAACCTGTGTCCTCACTGTGGGAAGCTGTGTGGATCTAGAATTGGCCTCCACAGTCACTTACGGACCCATCGCCAGAGTCTACACAATCTTCTTTAGAATTTCCTCCTTTTATCCCGGAAGACAATCTTACTCGGTCACGAGTGATCGCCTGATGATTATGATGATCTGTGTTTTATTGTTTCATTGTTACATAACTGGAAGTTGAACTCAGACACCTCCCATGAAGTCAGTGGTCACAAACCAACACAAAATTAAGTGCCCTTAAGCCTATTGGAATTGTTGGGTCTAAGTGTGTGTATCTCTGAGCTAGACTGTGGCCAATAACTTTTGAGCTGCATTTGAAATGCAGCTATTTCATGTACTGCTAGTTTATTTACTCCAAACAACTACTAGTAAATTAGGCTGAAATCTTATACATGCTTACATGGGAGTAAGCCCCATTGAACTTTCTTCTGAGCAGACATGTATCAGATTGCATTGTTACTTATCAAATGCAAAGGCAGATATATAAGGTACCACTGTGGCCTTGGTGCCATTGTGTTTGGAGCAATGCGGGATCAAAATAGCAGTTACATTTATAAACAAATAAACATTGTTAGTATTTGATCTTATTTTTTTGCTAATACAAGAAAGCTCCCTCAGGAGCACATGTGAGGTCACTTGTCAGCAGCTGTATTGTTTTCTCTTCAGATGTGCAATGTATTAACATTGCTGTCCACAATTTTGACCATTTCTCTCTCTTACAAGGGTATTATTAGGTGGTATGCTGTGCAGTGATACTGGCTCAGTTTTCTATAATCATATGGGTAAATTAACCAGGTTCACATGACCACCACAAGCCCACCATGGCTTATTTAACAAACCACCCACAACCCTAAAACAGCCCATGAGTTCTGGGTGGTTTGTTAACCATGCCAACAACCCATCCCAGCTGGGCTTGGATGACATGACAAGCTGTGGTCATGGTTTGAATATTCAAAATGGCTGCCTGCATGGTGGCTACTTGATTGTGTGAACCAGCCCATTAATTTTCATGGTAGAACCAGCAATTTTCGAGCTCGCCAAAATTCTCCAAAATCACTTTCAGGGTTTTTCCTCCCTCCTGTTTTAGTTTCTGATCTATTTTTCAGTCCATTCAAATGGGGAAAGTGTGCATTTCGAACAGGAAAAGTGTAAATTTCTGTGTGTATTTTTCAAAAGTGTGCACTCTCCCCCATTGACTAAAGTGTAAAAATGCGATCGCAACATTTCACGAAAAATTCTACTAATCATGCTTGCATTCGGATTGCAAACATGACGTTTTCAAGTGATGTGCAAACATAAGTGGAATTCTTGTACATCCCTACGAGCCACCTCCCACTCAAATAAGTCTGTGAAAAATATGATTTCATAATGGCTTTGCTCTGAATGAGTTGAAACTCTTAACATCCAATATCTGCACCATGATTTGTAGCACAAAAGCATTTCTTGTATTTGTTGTTGTTTCTGAACACAATGAGACATGTTAAGGGCAGAGTTCCAGGCATGTGAGTTGTATGGTACTTTTAATCCACAATCAAAACTGGTATGTATAATGGCATGAATTCCACTTTCAGAAGTGGAATGCATGCATCTATGACTCCAGACCTGAGGATTGTTGGAAGCACGCCAATCTAAGTTCAAAGACTCTTCAGGAGAAGGAGCATTGACAGAGTCCTATGGTAGCCTAAGGGGCATGATGAGAAGACATCACTAAGAGACAGGTGTGCCCAAAGCACATCTGGGCAGGGCTCTTTGATTTGTTGGGATTGCTTACCCAGACCCATTTAGTCTTAATCTGCCAGTACTCAGTTGCAAATCAAAGCCAGTAGATGGTCTATTTATCTATATTATGGACTAAATACAGTCAAAAGCAATCTTCAATATAAGAAAAAAGAATGATTCTTGGGGTTTTTGGGTTTCTTTTTCTTCTTTTTTGTTTTGCAAGTTTAACTTAAACAGACAGCAAGATTTTTTTTTAAATACTCAAAATGTGGGGATTTCTACAAATCAGGCACTATGTTTCCTGCAGTTCATTCAAAAGCAGAGTCACACAAAATATAAGGGGGGTATTTGGTGAAAGGGGTTGTCACAGCTTTTGTGGACTTAGTTTAGTCTGATCTAATCATGTTTTTAGTGAAAATTATTTTCAGAATTCTGGCTACAGGGACATGGGGGAGAATTATTGCCCCCTGTGTTCCAGACTGTACATGCTTATTCCTAAATTTCTGGCCACTCATTGGTTCTAATCACTGAGAGACTGTGAGCATTTCTACATGAGGAATTTGTTGTGTGCTCATCATTCCCTACTCACAGTTGTTTATGGATTCTTTAGATGATGATGTGACCTTCCAGTTCCTCTTCTGTTTGTAAACAGCACTTTCTGTGAGATTTTTTAGAGCAGGGAAAATGGGGTATTATTTCTGATGGCGAAAGAAAGCGTGATTTCCTCTTGTGTATTTGTACTATTCCCTTATACCACAGTGTCACCTAGAGGCTATGTAGTAGAAAAGCAGGAAAGGAGACACTCCTCATATAGTGCTTATATCTCAATTCTGCAATGAAACTGAAAGTAGATGTAGCAGATTAACAGCCTTGTGCAGAAAAGCCCTATTGTTACAAACAATTAAATGGACCTATGTATTCTGCAGGTATGCCAAATGTGCAAGATCCTTTGTTTCCAAAGGGATTTGCTTAAAGCAGTGTTTCTCAACCTTGGGTCCCCAGATGTTTTTGGCCTACAACTCCCAGCATGGCTGGGGCATGCTGGGAGTTGTAGGCCAAAAACATCTGGGGACCCAAGGTTGAGAAACACTGGCTTAAAGGAAGAGTTACTGAGAAGCTCAGTCATGATAGCTTTTTGTACACATGTAGTTTATGTTTTATATATTTGATGTCCGCACCCAAATACCTTGGCTAAAGTATCCATTTGGGTTCTGGAGAAAGCTTGGAGGCAGCCAGGAGTGAGAAAGCGCTGGAGGAGCTATCACCCAAGTGACTGTGTGTGTTTTTCTCAGTCGCTTAACGAAGGGAGGTGCCAGGCTGCATATGCACAGCTTGGGAAATTCTAATAATGCAAATGCCTTCCTACTAAGTTCTCTCTGAGTCAGGCAACCTATGAGGGTACCATTAAGCTGGCCTTAGTGGGAAATGGCCAAAGCCTGAAGCATCCTCACCTCAAGATAAGTCAGCAGGTCAATGCGTCACCTAGGCACCCTTCCTGGTACACCCCTTGTTCTACCTAATTGTTCCTCCGAAGCATGACTTTTGTAATGCCGGGTCGGCTCGCTTTACCTCAGTCCAGTAGCCAGGGGGTCTAAGGAAGGCTTCTACTCATTCCAGGAAGCAAGCTTTGGTCCCCTTGGTTAAACCACGGCCCAAGTGCACCCCAAAAGCTTTTATTCCTTTTGTATTCTTCATAGGAAACCCTAAGACTGACTACTCTGGTCTAAGCTCAGTGTGATTTTGGGTTCCAGAAGAAACAGACTCTCTGCTGCTTTGACCTAAGAGTCTCCCAGGGCTTCTGGGTGCACATTCCTCCTGATTCCAGTCCTAGCACTCTGATCCTAGCACCTATTCTTCCTTTCCCTCCGAGGCCAAACCCATGTTTCCCAGTCCAGGGCTCTTTGCATGCACTATCTCTTGCTGCACTGAAAGCACAGATAGACCTGGTTGCATTCTATACCCAGATAGAAGCTTTACTTGTATACCCAGATAGTGATCCACTGTGAACTGGCATGGAAGTGACATCCACTGCAGCAGGTAGCTCTCCTACACTGTAAGCGCAGTTGCTTGTCATAAGGGGTACAGCAGAGGACCTTGTGGGGATGCTTATGACCTGCTCTCTTTGACCTACAGAGCGACTGTTTCTTGCAGTGGACCAATGTCAATGTTAGGGTTGCAGGATGGAGGCTCAGTGTTTTTTCCATTTCAAACGTTCAGTTGGTACAGCTCGAGGACGTTGACAAAAGTGCTTGGACAGGTTTGTGCAACCACACCTGTATTGGATCCTTGTCCCTTGTCCCGGCTCATAAAAACTAGCAGGGAGGGAACAGCCAGCTGGGCCAGGGAGGTGATCAATGCCTCCTTGTGAGAGGGAGTGGTCCCATGCCACCCGAAAGAAGCAGTGGTGAAGCCACTCCTGAAGAAATCCTCTCTGAACCTGGAAGATCTTAACAACCTTAGGCCGGTGGCAAATGTTCCTTTCCTGGGCAAGTTCTTTGAGTGGGTGGTTGCGAAGTAGCTCCAGGCACTCTTGGATGAGACTAATTCTCTGGATCCATTTCAGCTGGGTTTCAGGCCAGGTTTTGGCATGGAAACAACTTTGGTCACCCTGTATGATGACCTATGTTGGGAGAGAGACCGGGGAGTGTGACCTTGTTGATACTCCTGGATCTCTCAGTGGCTTTCGATATCATCAACCATGGTATCCTTCTGGAGCGACTGTCTGAGTTGGGAGTGGGGGGTACTGCATTGCAGAGGTTCTGCTCCTACTTGGATGGCCAGCTCAAGAAGGTGGTGCTTGGGGAATATTGCTTGGCCACGTGGATTCTCCAGGATGGGGCTCCCCAAGGGTCTGTGTTGTCTCCCATGCTATTTAATATCTATATGAAACCGCTGAATAGGATCATCTGGAGTTTTGGAGTGCATTGCCATCAGTACACTGATGATACGCAGCTCTATTTCTCCTTTTCATCTTCATCAGGTGAGGCTATGGATGTGCTAGATTGGTGCCCAGCTGTGACAATGGACTGGATGAGGGCTAACAAACTGAAGCTAACAAACTGAAACTGAGATACTGTTAGTGGTTGGTTTTTCTGACCAGGGCCGGTGCATGGCAGTTTGGTGCCCTAGGCAAGATCAGATACTCAGTGCCCCCCCTTCCCACTTGAGCCCTCCCTCCCTCCATCCCTATGCCCATTATGAAATAAAAGTCAATTGGCAAAAGCTAAAAAAATTATTATCATAATAAATTATTATCCTCCTCCTTAGCATATTTGATCACTGGGATTCTCTGGTCTGTCTTCCCTCTCTTTCTCTCTCCCCCCCGCTCTCCTTTTCTTTTCTTACCCCTTCTCTCTCTTTCGTTCTCTCTCTCTCTCTTCTTTTTTGCCCCTCCCCTTTACCTTCTTTTTTGTGTGTATGTGCAAAATTTATCTCTCGTCCCCCCCACCCCATCTCCTTTCCTGCAAGCCCTTCTTCCCCCCCACCCTCTCCAATTTCTACTTTCGCGTGCATGCAAAATTCTGGTTTATTTTTTGCTTCTGATATTTATTATTAAATAAAAAATTATTATTATTATTTTTTGCTCCCCCAGCCCCCCTTCCTCCTCCTCTCCCACCCCCACTCCTTTTATCATTCTCCCTGGCTAGGGGTGGGGGCTCCTCAGCTTGGGGAGAGTTCACTCTGGTTACCCCCCTCTCTTTCTGCCTCCCTCCCTCCACCCACCCACCCACCTCCTCCAGCGCCGCCGCTGCCACCTCCCTCCCTAACCGCCCCCCTCTTCTCCTCCCCTTATTGCCCCATGTGCTGTACTAGGAAGCAGCATTGCTAAAGAGACCCACTTGTGAAAGAAACAGGAGCGGCATAAGGCTCGGGCAAGCGGCAGCAGCAGCAGGAGGACGGCGAAAAAAAGGAGAGAGATGAAGTAGCCGCAGCGGGGAAAGAAAAGGAAGAGGGGGAGGGGGGGAGAAAGAAAGAAAGACAGAAAGAGAAAGCAAGCCTGGGGACAACAAAAACAAAAGAAGAGACTGGCACACGGAGACAGAAAGAACAAAGAAGTGAAGCGAAGGGGGAAAAACCAGGGAGGCTTCTGATTTGGTGTGGTTTCTGCGCCCCATTTAGCCATGCGCTCTAGGCAGCCGCCGAGTTGGCCTAATGGTAGCACCGGCCCTGTTTCTGACTGTAACCTGTTCTGGATGGGGTTGCACTCTCCTTGAAGGAGCAGGTTCATAGCTTGGGGGTCTTCCTGGAGCCATCTCTGTCACTTGAGGCTCAGATGTTGTGAACCACCCAGAGAGCTTTGGCCATTGGGAAGTATAGAAATGAGGAAAATTAGCTCTCTGACGAAGACAGCAAACAAATAAAATAACTTTATTGTAAATATTTGTAAATATAAATATTTCCAGAAAGAAGAAGGTTTGGTGGTCAATAATTCAACCCTCTAGCCCTTGACTAGTACACTAGTAATGATAGAAATAGACAAAGTGCAGGGCATGACGCAGAAACAGAATGCCTACTGACTGTTAGGGAAGAAAAAAGGAAAAATGGGATGCGGGTGGAATAGACTAGACTGGCTGTAACACTGAACAGAAGCACTCCATACTGCAAAGTTTTGTTGCAGGGCCCCACTTGTTCTTATCTGTTCCTGATTCATGAGATCGTCTCAGTGGTTTCAATTGAAGTGCTTTTAAAAGAGGTAGAGTGTTCATATGTCTTAGGGAATTATACCTTATGTACAACATGCAGCTATTCATATATCAGCACTAGCTGTTGCCCACGGCTTCGCTCACATGATGAAGGGTGACCGTGCCACGTTTGCAAGGGTCGTCATTTTCCTATAGGCACTATTTGTTCAAAATTCCTTAAGGTAGCTGACCGCTGTTTTGAATCGCTCCATAGGAAAGGTTCCCCCAGGACTACATAATGGAATCCTAGCTCCCCCAGGACTACCAGCTCCCCTGGGACGTCCAGCTCCCCGGGACTGCACAATGAAATCCCAGCTCCCCCCCCCCCCAGGACTACACAATGAAATCCCTGCTTCCCTCCCTGGATTACACAATGAAATCCCTGGCTCCCCGGGACTACAAACACAATGAAACCCCAGCTTCTCCAGGACTACACAGTGAAATCCCTGTTCCTCCCCTGGGACTGGACAATGAAATCTCTGCTTCCCCCCCCCCCCGGACTACACAATGAAATCCCTGTTCCCCCGGGGCTACACAGTGAAATCCCGGTGCCCCCCCAGGACTGCACAATGAAATCCCTGCTCCCCCCCCAGGACTATGCAATGAAATCCCAGCTTCCCCCCCCCCAGGACTACACAACAATGAAATCCCAGCTCCCCCCCCACGGGACTACACAATCAAATCTCTGTGCCCCCCCCCCCCAGGACTACACAATGAAATCCCTGCTCCCCCCTGCTCTCCCCCCAGGACTACCCAACAATGAAAGCCCTGCCCCCCTGGGACCACACAATGAAATCCCTGCTCCCCCCCCCGGGACTACACAGCAATGAAATCCCTGCTCCCCCTCCAGGACTACCCAACAATGAAATCCCTGCTTGCCCCCCCCCCTTGGGACTACCCAACAATGAAATCCCAGCTCCGCCCCCCCCTTGGAGGCCCCAGCTGTGGTTCATATGAACATTCTGTTTTGACGCAGGAGAGATTTGCGTATCTGCTCCTGATTGGGCCCCTGTGGCAGTTCATACAAACATTCTATATGTTGTTGGAGCGATTTGTATAACTGCTCCTGAATGGCCCCTGCGAACATTCCAAGTGACACCATTGGCTCGCATCTATTTTGGGCCATACAGGCGCAGCGAGGGTTTTTTGGAGATTTGAACCCACCAGTCTTTGTCCTTGGGTGATGGAGAGTATGTGTGCCAAGTTTGGGGCAGATCTGTCAAAACGTGATGGAGCCTATGCGATGACGGCCCACACACAGCAGTCATTCAGTCAGGCAGTCATTTAAAAAGTTTCCCTCCCTTTTCACCCCCTCAGAGAACATTCTAAATGGCTTAGGGGAGATTTGCATACCCATCCCTATTGGCCCCTGCAGGAATTCATATGAACATTCTAAGTGTCATATGGGCTATTTGCATAACTGCTCCTATTTTATTGCTCCTGAAGCAATAAAGAGGTGAGGCCAATTTGCATAACTGCTCCCCTGTTGTTTTGCCCATAGGAGATATGAGAGTGGGGCAATTTTGCCCCCTTTTCCCACCCCCTTAGGGATGGAATTTCTAAAAATCCTTCCTTAGTGGGTTTCTATGTCATAAAAGCAAAATTCACATTCTTAGATTAAACGGTTTGAGCTGGGCGTTGATGAGTCAGTCAGTCAGGAGGACTTCTTCTTATATATATAGATTTGCAGTCCAGTGAAGTGATGAGCAGCGTAATCCTATGCAAGTTTACTCAGATGTAAGCCCCACAGTGTTCAGAAGGGCTCACTCCTAGGAAGGTGTATATAAGATTGCAGCTTAGACACATACAAGTAATAGTGCCTGCATACCTGAATTTTCTGTCATCCCCTTTTCAGTGGTTTTTGGTACTGAACTACACCCATGGAGAATTTCAAAAGTGACACATTTGGAGTTGAGAGGGTAGAGTTGCTAAAGAGAAAGTGGCTGCCTGTGGAAATCTGGGTTCACATGTGGATCTGTCAAGTTCATGCTTATGACTCAGAACCAGCTTGTTTGCAACCCCATGTAAGCTGAATGCAAATTCTGTGATTTGATTGAAGCTGAGTCTGGGCAAAATGAAATTAATTCATTGGATAGCTCCTATGACCTAGAAGGAGTAGCTTCACTGAAGTTGGAGACTGGAATGTTTTAAAGAGATTTGGAAGTAGCTTGAGAGAGGCTTCACTTCCCATTTACTTATTACATTTATATCTTGCCTTTTCCTCCCCTCTTGCAAGGAAATCAAGGTGGTTTACATGGTCCTTCTCCTCTCCATTTTACCCTCACAACAACCCTGTGAGGTAGGTTAGGCTGAGAATCAGTGACTGGTCCAAAATCACCCAGTGAGCTTCATGGCCAAGTGGGGACTTGAACCTGGGTCTTCTAAGTCCCAGTCCAGTACTCTAACCACTACACCACACTGGCTGTCCACACACACACACACACACACACACACACACACACACTTTTCCCATTGTCACTTCTGGTTAAACAGGTTTGGCAGGTGTTGGAAACAACACAAAGACTTACAAAAACTTGCAAAACCTGTATACCAGAGGCAAACATGGGATGAGTATAGACACCATGAACAAGAATTTGTTTGTCTGTTTGAGTTACCACCTATTATGTCCATCTCCAGTCTGGTTGTTTAGCAGGATCTTGGGCTACTCTTGGGCATCCAGGTCATGGAGGTGGTAGGATCACAACTCACTGCCTCCAGGGAGATCTTAACAGCACCGTTTTTCAGATTCAGACCTGACATTTGCTAGCATTCAGTGCCTTACCCTAAGACTGAATAGTTAGATGGTTGCTCCTGAAGGCTGTTTGGAGTCAGAACCACAGCAGACAGAGAGCTTTTCTACACGAGGCATTTATTGTGTGCTTGTGACTCATGGTTGTTTACTCATGGTTGATGATGTAGTAATCTTCCAGTTTCACTTCTGTTTTTTTCACAGCGCTTTCCTGTGGTTTTTATTTTTATTTTTTTGGAATGGGGGAAATGGGGTATTATTTCTGAAAGCAGTTTCTACTGGTGTATTTGTGCTATTCCGCCATAGCACATCGCCACCTAGAGGTTATGCAGTGGAAAAGCAGGGAAGGAAAAGCCCTTTATGTAGAGCTCAGATCTCAATTCTGAGACAAAAACTGAAAGTAGATACAGCAATTAACAGCCTTGTGTAGAAAACCCAGAGCCTGTCTGGTCAAGCTGACCTCCTGGCAGTGGCAGGCAGGGTCAGAGTGACCATGGGGGCAGATGTGGAAGCTGACAGGGGTGTAAAAATCCAAGGAGTTCCTGTCATGATGGAAACAGAGGGTGAGTATGATCTCTCAATGCAACTTCAAGCATGGCCAGCACTCCAGAAAAACTGAGAGTGTGCTCCAAAGTCACTGTGAATTATTAAAAGATCTGAGGAATACCATCCACATTCATGTAGGGATTCCCCTTACCATGTCTGATTTGAGATGGCAAAAAACATGAGCCTGCCCTGCTGTTTGATGGGATGGCAAGCAAGATATCACACTAGTGCTATGGTGCCTGAAATTGCTCTCTTGATTTTAATCAGATAGCTTGGAGCCCACTTATTGTTTGAGGGTACTTCTCATGTCCTACCAACATGATCTTAGAAAACTTAAGGATGAGTTCTTGATCAGATTCTCCATGCATCAAATATTAGTGGTGACATACATGTGCATTCTTGGTGGTTGTCCTCTGGGAATAGCACATGCTGAGCACTCCGATGGAAAGCAATGGGATTTAAAAGGTCTTAACATGGGCTGGATCATTCCCTAGCTTTGGAAATCTTTTCCTCCCAACCCCAGTCTAGAATCAATTCCAGAGGCAACACAAACCATTTTTAATTAGGTAGGTATTTCACCAAGGATAAACAGATAACTAGGTTAGCAATTTGGAGTATATTTTATTGTTTATAGAACTTTGCAACATGTGCCTTTAAGGGATAGGGTGATAAATTCATTTGGGGGGGGGAATGAAGCGGGGAAGAATATTAATTAGCGAAAATCTCTAGGTAGCTTTGCATGTCTTTCAGCTATGAGACAGAGCATGGTACAATGATGCAATGGAGCATACATTTTGCATTGATCAATGGGAACGATCAATGCATATTAATGGTGGCAGCCATATTTAATGTCCATAGTTAGGATGAAGTAAAAAGAAAGCCCTTATATTAAAAAAAAATATGTCAGGAGAACAGATGGCAGAAGATGAGCAACATGAGGACATTAGTATAACGGATACAATTCATTGGGAATGTCTCTAGCAGAAGTCCAATTGAAATGAATGGGAGTTTCACATTAGCATGATCTCTTTTGCAGCATCCATTCATTTCCCTGGGACTCGGAAAGGAGAACATCCCACTGAGGAAATGCCCCAAATTCCTCCAGTATGGTTAACAGTGGGCTAGGGGTGGAAAGATGGTAGTTCTCTAGATGTTTTGGACTTCAACTCCCAGAAGCCCTTGCCAGCATGGCTAATGGCCAGGAATGCCAGCCAAAACATCTGGAGATTACTTTCTGTCCAGTCCTGATTTATATTAAGACAAAGCTTTTTTTTTTTAATGGTGCTTGTGTCATTTTCCCTTCGTGAACATCTACTGGATAGCCTTAGTTTCACCAGTCCTGACTTTATCAGTGCCACTTAACTATATGATCAAAATAAAAAACAGACTATGAACATAACCTATGTGTATAGATTTATTGTTTTTCTTTGTCTTGGGGAAGCTACGGGAAACCAGCACTCCACCACACCAATTTTCAATAAAACCATTAGGCCACAAATCCGACAAGCACAATGTTCAGTGATTTCAATGTGACTCCGATATGCTCATACCGAGACCAGGAGCCCATACGAAGATGACTTTACTGCAGTGCATCACTGTTATTCTCTTACATAACTGCAACATTCGTGTGTTGGTATCCTAATCACATTGAAGGATATTTTGCTCTTGGTTTGTGAGGATTCACCTACATACCCTGTATGCTAATGGAAGCTGTGTGTGTGTATCTTCAAAGGCAGGTCACCTTGAGTACTAATGTGATACATGACTCGGAAGCATATTTCCTTGAAAGCCAGTCCCATTGGTTTCAATGACATCTATTTTATCATAAAATGATGAACAGCTTCGAGGGGGAAAAGAGATGAATGTTTCCTCTTTCGTAATACTGGAACAACCCTGGTTCTCCTGATGAAGTTGATTGGCAGAAATATCCAGAACAAATGGGACCATGTAACAAGCTGTTCCAGTATGGAGTGTTCCTGATGTTCAGTGCCCGCCTCTGTGATACTCCATTCCATTCCCCCTCCCACTTGGTTTTCTGTCCCCTCAACAGTCAGTCAGCATTCCTTGGCCACTGAGCATGCTCAGTCCTCATTGGGCTGGGTTTTTTTGGGGGGGTGGGGAAAGCTTAGGTTTTATTTTATGGAGATTTATTTTGTATTTCTGCAAACCTTGGGGTTCCCCCGAGGCTGCGGATACCTCCTATCTGTGCACAGGTGCTGCCATTTTTGCTACATAAGCAATGACACTTTTGCCTGAACATCAGAAATAGAGGGAATGATTAAATTAAGGGATTCCCCACTAGCTTACTATGCTTAAAATATATTAGGTGAATTCAGGGAGGATGTATCTATTAACAGCTACTAGACATAATATATAAATGGCATGACCATGTTCTGAAAGGGTATACCGCCACCCCTCGTCTAGTTTCCTGCACTGAGCAGGGGGTTGGACTCAATGGCTTTGTAGGCCCCTTCCAACTCTATTGAATCTATGAAGAAACAATGTAGGGTAGCCACCGCTTTTATGTCCTGTCATGCTTGTGAGCCTCAAGAACCATCCAGCTGTCTCCTTCTGGAAACAGAATGCAAGACTAAATGGGCTTTCAGGACCAGTCCTGCCATGCAGAAGGGTGAAGCAACCTGATTCAGGTGGCACCATAGGAGGGGAGGGATAGAAAAAGGCAGGTAGTGTTGACTGAATGGTCCAGCCAAACGTTTTAAAGTGTTGGCAGTAGCAGGGAGAGGGGACTGCAGGCAGCTAGGCTTGAGGAAGTGAAATATCTTGCCATACCTTGGCTTGCTATACCAGGAAGTGCCCGGCATACCCAAGGTATTGAGGCATTGGGTGTTGGAGGCTCTGCATGTTGGGCACTGTGGCACAATGTGAATGAAACTTTACATAGCTTTCCCATAGCTATGTGTAGTGGCCCAAGGTGGACCATGAGACTGAAGAATACATCAAGAGGTGTGAAAAATGTCATGCTTCAAGACCTGCCACATGCCCAGTGTAGCAATGGGAATCAACACAAAATGTAATGGTTGGAATTTCATATTAACTTTGCTGGCTCCTTTCAGAGGCAGACATTCTTGACAGTGGTTGACTCATATTCCAAATGGTTGGAAGTGGTTCCTGTTTCCTCAATGACATCCTGAATTGTTATCAAGACCGTATGCAGACTTTTCACAACACATGGGCTGTCAGACACCATTGTCTCAGACAATGGGGCCAAGTTTACATCTATAGAATTCCACACAACCCTTGATAATGGCCTGATCCAGTATGCCACTTCAGCCCCTTTTCATTCAGCAACAAATGGCTAAAGCTGAGTAGATGATCAGGAAATGAAGGATGCATTAATGCAGATTGTTGAGGATGACTGGAACCATCACCTTACAAGTTTTTTTCTTGACACACCATGTCACACCATGCACTGAAGCCAGAAGGAGCTTTGCTGAGCTGTTAATGAACAGGAAGCTAACAACTCTGCTTGATCATATGTACCCTGACCTGACTGACTGATCAATAGGAGGTGTTTCAGGGGAAGTCCAAAGACACCTCATGTTTTTGCCCTAGATGACTCTGTGTCTGCCACAAGCTATGGCCTCAGTGCTATGTGGATTCCTGTGACTACAGGACCACTGTCCTACCAGACCCAGACAACAAATGGCCATGTGTTGTGGCAACATGTGGATCAAATGAGGGAGTGATGGTCAGGTCTACCAGATATCTCTGAAAGTACTGGGAATGTTCAGGTGGCAGGATACAGTGAACTACTGGCTGCTCTAGAACCCAGGCAAGAGCACTTGTGCTTAGACCCTGACAGGGACCAGCATGACCCAGAACCCACTGATGGGTTGGGTACCCCTTCATAAATTCCAATGCACAATGGCCATTGACCACACTGCAGCTCACTTGCAGTATCTTCAGGACTATGTGACTTACAGGGGAGTGGTGTAGAGTATTGGCCCTCCTGGCTTGCCTTACTAGGAAGTGCCTGAGTCAGCTCTCAGGTACTATGCTTTCAGTTGCTATTCAGTGTTACTTGCAGCAGTCTGCTGCATGACCTACTCCCAATAAGTTTTATTTATTAAAGTTGTTGTTGGCTTTGTATCCTCTGTGTGTCCTTCTCTACATGATATATTGCACTCCCTGTAATTCATAGTAATGCCGCTGAACTCCAGGGTGTTTTTTAGACTGACCCCAAACCCAGTTTAGTTGACGTACTGTAGCTATAGCCACAACGACATTGGTGCAGTTTGACTGGCTTTAAATCCCAAGTATTGTTGAACATCAATAGCTAAAAATAAAATCTCCTAAGTGTGCATATGGCTCTGGTTTTTAGACTAAATCATCATCCAATGGCAAGTATATGATCTCCACTACTTTAATCTCCACTACATTGCTCTTTAAAAGAAATATGTTCATCAACATTGTTGCTACTAATGTGTGCTGGTATTCCTACGACAAAACCATTACCATTCTTATGATCAGTCTTAAAATATGTTCATTATTTTAAAACTGATCATAAGAATGGTAATGGTTTTGTAGGAGTACCAGCACACATTAGTAGCAACAATGTTTTAGATTTTCCATTGTTGTAAATGATACTGTGGCTTTAAAAAAGCTACATCAGCTTGGGACAGCGAAGGATCTGGGCCAATTAATTAAATGTTATTTTGATGATATTAAAACTTGAAATTAATTTACACAATGAAATGCTTTCAGCAGGACAATATATGATAATCCCATTACAATTTGAATGGACACGGGAAACTAATTTTATTAGATGGTTGACCAATGACTTGGTCAAATGAGTCATTTATTAAGGAAATCATAATTGTGCTTTTCACTCACCATGGCAGGACTGTACAATGCTTTGGGATGATTCACAAAGTTGGATTATTATCCATAAAAAGCTGATTGGTGTGAGAATCACGATCCCATATCAAAGGATACAAAATATAAAAGGAATCATTGTCTTCATGGATCCCAATACATAGAACATCAATGGAGGTCCATAAGAAAAATGCTGGCCATCAACTTGAATGGGATCCATGAATCCAGACTGAAGCTAAACAAGGAGAAATGCATTTTTTTAAAAAAAAATCAAGGTGAAATAGAGTTCTTGGGACCAGCTATGCCTAGAGTAAGTAAATACCATTAGAGAGCTAAAAGCACCGACTAACACTATAGAAGTGACATACATTCTGGGAATGGTTAACTATCCACGTTGATATTTGCAAGACGTTTCTACAGAGGCATAACCACTGAATTGTCTATTGAAATCCACCATGTTCTGGATTTGGGGACCAGATCAGAAGGCTGCCTGTACAAAGGCAAAATGATACCCAATGCCCTAATCTTATAATTTTATAATGCCAATAAGTCCACAATGGTTAGCGCTGATGTAACCAGCTATGAAATATGTGGAATGTTACTACAACTGCAAAGTTTAGTATGGATGCCAGTCGCATTCTGCTCCAGAACTCTTATCAAAGCTGAAAAATGCTATGCAGAAATTGAAAAAGAGGCGAAAGAACTGAAAACTTGGACTGACAAAACCTTTTACAGATACCTTTGTAGTCTACCTTCTTTCAGACTCCTCACAGACCATAAACCCTTGGTGACCTTGATTAAAGGAAAAGATTTAGACCAGGTGTCATTACAATGCCAGCATTGTCTAATACAGTGTTCTCCAACCTTGGGTCCCCAGATGTTTTTGGCCTACAACTCCCAGCATGCCCCAGCCAGCATAGCTGGCTGGGGCATGCTGGGAGTTGTAGGCCAAAAACATCTGGGGACCCAAGGTTGGAGAACACTGGTCTAATAAGAATGATGAGTTCAACACAGTAGTTGAGTATGTTAAAGGGGGGGAAATGGTCACAGCAGACACCCTGCCATGAATCCCCACAACACAAATAGGTACTTACAAGTTAAAGGAGGATGTTAAGGCTTACATTCTGTCAGCATCCAGAAACAGGCATCATCAGATCCAAATGACTATTCATGGAGATCCAGAACTTCAAGAAGTCTTACACGAGATCAGATCAGGATGGCCTAAATACCTTAGCAATACTTCAGAGATTCCTAGAAAGTATACTTTGATGACTATGGACAGCTGAGTGAATTGGAAGCCTTAATAACAAAAGGGAACCATATTGTTGTACCACAATCTATGAGGAAAGAAATCGTAGTGGACCTTATCCACCAAGGACATCAAGGGCTAACCAAATGCCTTTCCTGAGCCAAGCAATTATGGTGGCCTCGTATTGGACATGACAGAAGGAATATCCTGTGCCTATGGCAAAAGAAATAGATCAACACAGTGGAAGGAGCCTTTCCTCACCACACCCTTACCCAAGAGACCTTGGAAAAGGCTAACAGCTGATTTGTGTGAATCAGGAGGTCCACACAATTTGGTTGCTACGGACTACAATTCTAGGTATATATTGAGATACTTCACTTGCCTGACTACTGTGTCCTACAAGTCAGCCTTCTTCAACCTCATGCCTTCTAGCTGTTTTGGGCTACAACTCCCTGCATACCTGACCTTTGGCCATGCTGGTGGGGGCTGATAGGGGTTGAAGTCCAAAACATCTGGAGGGCACTTGGCTGGGGAAGGGTGTTTTAATGCTCCCATAGGTGATGGTATAGCGTCTGCGCCAACAAGTGTCTGAACTACCGTAGGTCTCAGACTTGTAGACCAAATTCTGCATGTAGAGTTCTTTCATTATGGACCTATACTGAGAATTGTGGAATGCATTGTATCCATGTGCCATTGTTCTGAGAGAGAAAAAAATATGCCGCTACCTGAAGGATCAACTCTTCCCACATGTACCTACAGACCTTGAGATCTTTTTTGAAGGACCTTCTCTGGTTGCCCCCACCAAGAGAGGTGCAGTGGCTGGCTACTGCTGAAATGGCCTTTTCAGTAGTGGCATCCTGGTTATGGAATGCCTTTCCCAGAGAGGCTCACTTGGTGATTACTTTGTTGTTATTTTCCCAGGTCATTGAAATCTGTTTCAGCCCGTTAAATCTGTTTTAGTCCAATTTTTAATTGCAGTTTCTCAAGTTTTATGCTGCATCATATTTTATTGTTTTTTGTATGGTCATAGTTACTTGAACTGTTAATTTGTTTGAATTTATATTATAAGGTGCTCTGATAACTTTTTGCTATAGGGCAGCTTAGGTATATATGCTGCAAATACATACATACAGTATATATGTACATACATACATTTGTCAAGAAAATGATACCAACTGGGCCAGGTCCCTTGGTATCCATAACCTTGGAATGTTCTGCCTGGCATACCTCTGACAGCATTCTCATTAATGTGCCAAAGTCTTAGCTGTTCATATGTGCACTTGAATAAATGCATCTGGAAACTTTCAGAGATAGGATACTGGGCTAGAAAGATCTAAACTGCTCTGGCCTCAGACAGCAGTTCTGTTCTTAATATGGGTTATAGAATTTCAACATATGTTGAAGTGCACTTGTGAAAGCACCTGAGACATAAGGTATGATGCTGGGCTGTAACATGGCTTACTCTGACATGTGGGTGCTGTGCGAGTAGAAACGTAAAATCAGTCTTAGGACAGTACCGAAAGAATCTCAGCCAGAGATCCTCAGGGGTTCTATGAGTTGGGACAGGAGTTAATGTCTCCCTGTTCTATGCTCACACCACATATGGCCGGCCATGCACTCTTTTAAGTAGCCAACAACATCAAAATGTATTCATTTGAGAAAATTCTGCAGTAAATTATATCATTTACTATTTTATAGAATATGAAAGGAAGCTATTCTGAAAGCCCAAATGAAATAGAATTAGGATCTCACTACAGTGATTTCCTTTTCCCAGGAAACCCTGGGAACTGTAGCGCGCTCTCTCTCTCCCTGTGTGTGTGTGTGTGTGTGTGTGTAGGATTTCTAATCAGCACTTCACAAGGCTACAATTCCCAGGATTTTGCAGGGGGGAGAAAACCATGACAATATACAGGCCTGTGGCTCATGCTGGCTCAGCTTTTCTGAGCGTGGAAAGCTAAGCAGGGTCAAGCAAGCCTGGTTATGACTTGGATGGGAGACCCCTCCTCTAGTTTCCTGCATTGAGCAGGGGGTTGGACTCCATGATGGCCTCCTTCCAACTCTATGATCTATTAAATCTATGTGGTATAAAAACAACCTGTTTGTAGTGTAGAGATGTCCGTGTGTGTGTGTGTGTGTGTGTGTCTTCACTCTGTGAATACTCAAGAATCCACAGCATCCCTATTTACATTCCCAACCCACTAAGAAGGACGCTACCCCTCCCGCTTGCTTGTGACATCACCACCATCACCATCACCATCACCATCACCATCACCATCATCATCATCATCGGTCTCCCTCTCTCCCCATCCCCCATTTCTGCTTCTGGACAAAACGAACCAAAACAACCATCGATTTATGTGTTTATTCCTAAAATTTCTATAGCTTTTCTGATCTACTAAACAGTCACCAAGCCAATTGGGACTGGAATGATTGTGAGGGAGCGGGTGAGGGACGGACGGACTTGTGGAGGGAGAGGTGAGGGGGTCACTCCTTTTAGCTCAGTTTGTGATGCCCTCAGCGGGTCTGATCCAAATTAAGCATCCCGCCCAGTGACCCTCCTGTCTCCGGTAGAGCATGCAGGGCCCACTCAGCTGTGCCTGTGCCGCACTGGGGCCCCCATTGGAAGAGGTCAAGAGACCCCGCAGGGTCTTTCTGAGCTGGTGGTAGCCATTGATTGGCCCCATGCAAGCCAATCATGGAACCCCAATAGACTCTCACCACCAATCAAACATAAGCAAACAAACATCCCTGAGGAGCAGATTGTCACAGATGGCTCCTTCCCTCTGCCTTTGCCCCCGCCCCCCAAGAAAGAAAAAGGTAAAATGAGAAAAAGGCAGCCTGCACATGCATCTAGCTTCAGAGATTTGTCCCCGCCTAGCAAAGATTAGGGGCTACTGCCATAGTGAGCCCCCCACTGCTGATACCAAGCAGGGTTTCCACTTTCTGGAAAGTCAGGGAAATGGAAATTGGCCAGGGTCCAAATTCAGGCAAAGTCAGGGAAATCGTGATTAAGTTGTACTCATGTAATGGCTTTTTTTGAGATACTGCTGCAAGAAGATAGTCTGCACCTGAGGCAGTTGGAGTAAAGTGGCAGAATACAAGTGTCATGTAATGATGATACACACGTATTCCATAATATGATCTTGAGAATGTTTATTGGCTCATGGTTGTTAACAGTAAAACAGAATAGAATGAGCCTGCATGTGATAGCATTGTCTTATTATGGAGAAGCTGACTGGCTTCTTGCAATTTGTACGTTCAAACAAACTGGAATCAGTTTCGGTTGATTTGAAGATGTGAATATTTTGACAGGGGTCAGCAAATTGTGGCTGGCTGGAACTCGTAGCCAGCCATTATTTCTTCTAGCCAGTTGTAAAGTCCAGTCCTGCCACAGTTTGTCTCCCAGCAAGTGTACCTGCCAAAAATGGATATTGTGGCACTTTGCAAAACCCACTTTGCAAGTGCTGGGAAAAAAGGGGTATGGGGGTATAGGAAGGCCCCTTAGCAGCTGAAACATTGAGGTTTTTTGGGAGGGTGCTCATGTGCCCTCATTTTTCCATGTGTGGATAACCCAGGGGCATGTGAGGTCCCTGCCAAAAAACCGAGGATCATGCAAAAAGGGTGTTTTGGGGGGCACGCCCTAAATTGCCCCCCTTTCCAGCAGGATTCCCAGAGGGGTTTTGGTGTGATCGCAAGTCCCAAAAAATGTCCCCTCATTTTTGCCACTGACCCCGAGTTGCTAGCCCATCAGGGAGCAGCAAAACATGGGGGGATTCTCAGTGCCAGGGGTATGTGAGTTTGACATTACTTTGACACATGTCAAACCCGAGCTCTCCCTCCTGTCAGTGGGGATCCCCTCCAATTTTGAAGGTTCCCCGAAGCTAGTCACGGGAGCCACTTGCAAACTTGGGAGGCCACTAGGGACACCTGATCTCCCCCAAAGAAACCAGGCGATCGTGCTGTGAAAAGGGGAGAAAGAGCCCCTTTCTGCAAATCGCGATCTCCCGGGGCTTTGCAAGGGAGCTGGCAGGTCCAGATCCGTCAAACCTGTCAGCTCCTTGCGAAGGGGGAAAATAATTATCTGCAGCCTGGGGTAGGCACTGTGCAGGGTGGGTGACTGCTGGATTTGGCAAATAGGGCAGGTCAGGTTAAAAAAAAAGGGCATAATTATTTGCGTACATTATCGATTTTTTTTTTTTTTAAAAGAGGGGGCAACCATGGGCTGCTCCTCCAAGGTATTGTGGGAGGTTCTTGGAGCGGCACCTCATGGATGCCCCCATGGGGATCACGAAAGCCTGCTTGACAGCCAACTTTTGTGATCTCCCGCCAAAAAAGGCAAAAAAAGGTCAAGCTGTGGCGACCCTGAAATGGGTCATGGCAGCAGCGGGGAGGGAAGCCTTTGCCAGCTGCCCCAAAGTGCCGCTCATGTACTTTTGGGGTGGCTGGCAATGGTGGTCACCCGCTAGCTGCTTAGCAAGAGTGGCAAGGGGTTGTTGCCACTTTTGCCAAGTAGCTTGCTTGTACTTGGGGCTGACCCACGATGGGTTGTGTTGTCCAGGTTCGGATGGCATGACAATCCATCGTGGGTCGAACAGACCCTACTGCAAGCCATGGCTTGTCAGGGTGGCTTATAACTCAAAAATAAGCCACCCCGACAAACCTGTCCTGTCCTGGGCTGGCATGACACGACAACCCACCGTTGCTTATAAGCCATGGAGGTTTGTCCTGTCGTGCAAACCCAGTCTCAGTGTTTAAAAAAGCTCATATTGAAGCTCCTATCTTGGGGGGGGGGGATGCCTTTCAGTACTTATGTAATTTTAAACCATTGAATAAAACCATTATTTCACGCAATGTAACCTATGAATTCCTTTAACTTGGGGCTATATTTGAATTGTGGTCAGGGAAATTGATAAAAGTTGGTCAGGGAAAGTCAGGGGAATGGAAAATGAAATTGTAGTGGCCACCCTGCCAAGTCAGACTATTGGTGTGCCTAGCCCAGTATTGTTGGCACTGATTGGCAACTTCTCCCCTGGGTTTCAGCCAAGATCTCCTAGTTGGAGATGCCTGGGATTGAACCTGGGACTGGGACCTTCTGCATGCAAAGCAGGGGTTCTGTCACTGAGCTACAGATTCAACATGTCTTGAGAAACAGGCCTACGGCTCATGCTGGCTCAGCTTGTCTGAGTGTGGAAAGCTAAGCAGGGTCAGGCCTGGTTGTTACTTGGATGGGAGACCCCTCCTCTAGTTTCCTGCATTGAGCAGGGGGTTGGACTCGATGGCCTTGTAGGCCCCTTCCATCTCTATCAGATCTATGAATCTAGGCACTGTGCCAAATTTTTCGATCTATTTATTTTCAACTATTAGTTGGGGGGAGGGTTGAAAAGAAATTGCAGTCTGGTACCTGTTGAGTGCCTCAAAGCTGAGTGAGGACTCCTCCTTCTCCTTCTCCTTCTCAGGACTTTTAACACCAACTAAACAAAACAAAAAATGCCCTGCTCAGCTTTCAGGCACTCAGTAGGCAGCAGGGCTGGTGCAAGGCAGTTTGGTGCCCTAGGCAAGATCAGATATTTAGCGCCCCCCCCTTCCCAATTGAGAGCGCTGTATTTTTTTCCCAAGGCATTTCTGGTGCCCCCTTTAGCCCTGCGCCCTAGGCAGCTGCCTAGTTGGCCTAATGGTAAATCCCAAGGGAGGAGGAAGTCCTCATTAAACCCTCTAGGGGGCTTTTCAGAAAGTTTAAGCAGCCACCTCCTTCCAGTAAGGTAATAATAACTGAATCTCTCTACACACACTGAGAAATTTCTCTGAAATTCTCAACATCCCCGGGAAAGAGGCAGAAAAATGATTGCCTCTTTAGCCGGGGAAACAAAGAGGTTGCGAAAGGGCAGGCAGGGTTTTTCAGCACAGCACTACTTGAATTCATCACAAAAGTTGCAATTGGTTGGGGAAACTGGTTGTATGATTTCTCTCTTACTTGTAACATGCATAGGTCACTGGAGGACATTCTTCTGGTTGTTCCATGTGGAGCTATGGCCTGATTGGAGTCGAGTCCACCAGGAGAAGAGCCTTCAGTGTGGCAGCTCTGCTTCTATGGAACTCCCTGCCTCTGGAGGTCAAGCAAGCTCTGATACTGTGTTGTTTTCAGCACCTGCTGAAGAACACAATAGCTCAAGACCGCAGACAGGTCCTCTTCCATGAACAGGAAAACTCACAAGCTGCAATTTCCCTGTTCATGGAAGAGAAGGGGAAAAAAAAATCTTGTGTGCATTTGTTCTTCCTGAGTTACACTGTTCATATACTTAGACAGCTCATGTGACCAATTTTTCACAGGGACTAGAAACATTTGCACTGGCACCAGTAAAGTACTAGCACTAGCTGTTCAGGATATCATAGAATCATAGAATCATAGAAAAGTAGAGTTGGAAGGGGCCTACAAGGCCATCGAGTCCAACCCCCTGCTCAATGCAGGAATCCAGGTCAAAGCATCTCTGACAGATGTCTGTCCAGCCGCACCTTGAATGCCTCCAGACTGGGAGAGCCCACCACCTCCCTAGGTAGTTGATTCCATTGTCTTATTGCTCTGACAGTCAGGAAATTTTTCCTGATGTTTAGGTGGAATCTAGGTTCCTGTAACTTGAGCCCATTATTCCGTGTCCTGCAAACTGGGATGAACGAGAAGAGATCTTTGCCCTCCTCTGTGTGACATCCCTTCAAATACTGGAAGAGTGCGATCATATCTCCCCTCAGTCTCCTCTTCTGAAGGCTAAACATGCCCAGTTCTTTCAGTCTCTCCTCATAGGGCCTTGTTTCCAGTCCCTTTATCATCCTTGTTGCCCTCCTCTGAACCCTCTCCAGTTTGTCTATGTCCTTGTTAAACTGAGGTGCCCAGAACTGGACACAGTACTCAAGATGAGGCCTAACCAGTGCCGAGTAAAGGGGAATTATCACTTCCCGCGATTTGGAAGCTATACTTCTATTAATACAGCCCAAAATTGCATTTGCCTTCTTTGCAGCCACGTCGCATTGCTGGCTCATATTCAGTTTGTGATCTACCACAATTCCAAGATCCTTCTCACTTGTAGTATTGTTGAGCCAAGTGTCCCCCATTCTGTAACTCTGCATTTGGTTTCCTCTCCCTAGGTGCAGCACTTGGCATTTATCCCTGTTAAATTTCATTCTGTTGTTTTCGGCCCAGCGCTCCAGCCTATCGAGGTCACTTTGAATTTTGTTTCTGTCTTCCAGAGTATTAGCTGTTCCACCCAACTTTGTGTCATCTGCAAATTTGATAAGCATTCCCTGTACCTCCTCATCCAAGTCATTAATAAAAATGTTGAAGAGCACCGGGCCCAGGACCGAGCCCTGTGGTACCCCGCTCGTTACCTCTCCCCAGTTTGAGAAGGAACCATTGATAAGCACTCTTTGAGTCCGATTCTGTAGCCAATTGTGGATCCACCTGATAGTTGTTCCATCTAGCCCACTCTTAGCTAGCTTACTAATCAGGATATCATGAGGCACTTTGTCGAAAGCTTTGCTGAAGTCCAGGTATATAATGTCCACAGCATTCCCACAGTCCACAAGGGAGGTTACCCGATCAAAAAATGAGATCAGATTAGTCTGACAGGATTTGTTCTTGACAAATCCATGCTGGCTTCTAGTAATCACTGCATTGTTTTCAAGGTGCTTGCAGACTGACTTCTTTATAATCTGCTCAAAAATCTTCCCGGGGATTGATGTCAGACTGACTGGCCTATAGTTCCCAGGTTCCTCCTTCTTGCCCTTTTTGAAGATGGGAACAACATTTGCCCTCCTCCAGTCGTCTGGCACTTCACCTGTCCTCCATGATTTCTCAAAGATAATAGACAGTGGTTCTGAGAGTTCTTCTGCCAGTTCCTTTATTACTCTAGGATGCAGCTCATCAGGCCCTGGAGATTTAAACTCGTTCAGAGTAATCAGGTGCTCCTTGACCATTTGCCTATCAATCTCAAGCTGCAATTCTGCCCCTTCAGTCTGCATTTCAGGTTTGCCAGGGGGGTCATAGACCCTCTTTTGGGAGAAGACCGAGCCGAAGTAGGAATTGAACACTTCTGCCTTTTCTTTGTCTTCTGTTATCAATTTGCCATCCTCATCCTCATATATGAATGATAGTTTTGTTTTGACTGTAGTAGGATCAAAATATGCATGTAAATTTGTGTGCATGGCATTTTGTAACTGTAAAAACACAGGTACAGAGGGTTGTGGGGATTTGCTTTGTTTTTTGGGGGGTGGGGGATTGGCAGACAGGGAAGTTTTCTTGCAAAAACAGAAGCCAGGTTGGAAATCTGGCACCGAGTATCTAAAAACCAGCATGATGTTTTATGCCAAAGAGTCAATCTTTCTAGGCAGTGACAGTCATAGTCAGATAAAAACATTGCCCCAAGGTCACTTTTGCAGGAATTCTCATTTCATACCTGCCTTCAAATGTATCTTGTGAGTACATGTTTTAGAGAAACAAAAAGATTACATTACAGTATGTTAGAGGGGTTAGGATACCTAGCGCCGACTAAAGTTCTGCTTGTAGCTTACTGTAAAAGAAAATGAAACTACGTAAAATGTATTCTGACACAATGTCATAGGGAAGTTAAGTAGGGACGTCATTTCCCTGAAATGTGAAATAATGGTTATGCATAATGAAATAATGATTTTGTGACCATATATGTTTGGGGAATGTAGAATGGATTTTTTTTTTTAAGCTGAAGTATGTGGGCCACAAGCCGGCACAGAGTTAGGAGCAACTAGAGGGCAATCTTATGCCTATGTACTCAGTAGTAAGTCCCACAGTGTTGAATAAGGCTTACTTCATAGTAAGCACATTTAGGATTGCACATTGCAATGAATGGACTTCAAAATGTGTAAGTCTGTACTGGGTTATGGCCATTATCTTTGGAATGGAACTTTCCATTTTCTTTCTGGTTTTGCCATATTTTTGTCTTTCTGAAACATCTTGAAATGGGCAAAAATCTAATTTAGGCATTGAGCTTCATAAAGCTGGTAACTGTTGCATTGCTAACATTTTTAAAAGGCAGTATACTTCTTTCAGAGCTATTTTTCAGCTAGATTCCACAAGATGTGGAATAGACCCCCCCCCCATCTAATGACATCAGTGAAATGTGGTGGATTCATAGATTTCATAGATCATAGAGTTGGAAGGAGCCTACAAGGCTATCGAGTCCAACCCCCTGCTCAATGCAGGAAACTAGAGGAGGGGTCTCCCATCCAAGTAATAACCAGGCTTGACCCTGCTTAGCTTTCCACGCTCAGACAAGCTGAGCTAGCATAAGCCACAGGCCTGTAGGTGTTCTACACCTTGAAAGATCTGGCTGTTTATCAGAGCAGTGGGCATTTTATATAACTTTTAAGGCCACAATTTTTCATTACATGGCTTTGTTTAATGGTCACGTCCATACTGGATGACAGAATATAGAAGGAGGCATATCCAGATAATCAGGGAAAAGATGGGTTCTCATCTCCAATTTGCTGTTGATGAATTATGACTTCTATAGAGATGTGAAATAATGTAGCCTATGGCACATAATTGGCAAGCTCTGCTGTATTTTCCATCTTTATATTTTCACAATCAACATATAATTCAGCACATGTCTCTTCAGATAACTCCCACCCTGACCTCCTGGCTTTCAATAGCAGAAAATACAACATATGTTTTCCAGTGAGATAAATACAAATGTGTCTTTTTTATTTCCCAGAATGCCTAATTTATGACACAGCTGGTTTGGTGGTGCAAAATATTTTCTAACCCCCCATGTCCACTATGATAGGAATTGTGCTACATAGCAACAACTCCCTTTCTCTTTTCTTAATTGAGACCTGTGAGTACAAGGGCCCAGTGAGGATATTTACCAGCCAATCCAATGCACATTTACTCAGAAGTAAACCTCAGAATTCAATGGGACTTATCGCCAAGTCTCATTGAAGTCAGTGGGATTTATTTGAAGGTAAATATTGTTATAATCCGGCTACACATCTCTATTTCAACCTCACACTTAATTTTATTAGTACTCAGAACATTCTGTAGTTTAACCTACATTTATTTAAAATGCCAAACCCTTTGAAAAAAGAACTGCTTATCCCTGTCCGTCCCCCCTAATATATTTTTTCCTGTTTCTAAATACTTTTCTTTTCATGCTAGCAAACTTTTGCATGCTTTTCCAGGGAGTGTGTTGTGTTACCGTGGAGCACAGCTGCATTGTTATTTTTGAGGTAAACCTCACACATTTTGACTCTAGAACAGGGGTCTTCAAACTACGGCCCGTGGGCCGGATCCGGCCCAGCGTGCCCTTCCATCCGGCCCAGCTCCGTAGGCCCGAACTGGGCCCGCCCGGGCTCTCAGCCGCCCGAACAGGCTTGCCATGTTCTTCGCTCTCCCCGGAGAGCCAGCTGCGTGGGCTGCGACGCCCACGCTGGTCCCGTCGCGTCACTTCCGGCGCGGTGGAAGTGACGCGTGGGACCCTGCTCCGTCGCGCTGGACCCCCGCGCTCTGTTTTTGAACAGAGCGTGGGAGTCCAGCGCGCCGGAGCGCAGCAGAATGACATGGCTCCGGCGGTGGTGGTGGCAGTGGGGTGGGGGCGGCGGCAGCGGCAGCGGCAGCGGCAGCAACGACAGTGGTGGGACTTTGGCGGCGGTGGCGGGGCTTCGGCGGCAGCAACAGCGGCGGCGGGGGGTGGCGGCAGGGGTGGGTGGGTCTGGCGGTGGCAGCGGGGGCCCTGGGGGGGCTTTGGCGGCAGGGGGGCGACGGCGCGGCGGGGCTTTGGCGGCGGCGGGTGCAGGTACGGCGGGGGGTGTGGCGGGGTGGGTCTGGCGGTGGCAGCGGGGCTCCTGGGGGGGCTTTGGTGGCAGGGGGGCGATGGCGCGGCGGGGCTTCAGCGGCGGCGGGTGCAGGTACAACGGCGGCGGGGTGGGTGGTGGTGGGGTCTGGCGGTGGCAGCGGGGGTCCTGGGGGGGCTTTGGCGGCAGGGGAGCGATGGCACGGCGGGGCTTTGGCGGCGGGTGCAAGTATGGCGGGGGGTGGCAGGGGGGTCTGGCGGCAACGGGAGGGATCCGGGAGGGGGCTTTGGCGGCAGGGGGGCTATAGTCCGGCCCCGCAACAGTCTGAGGGACAATGAACCGGCCCCCTGTTTAAAAAGTTTGAAGACCCCTGCTCTAGAATCTCCATTTTGCCCCAGAAGGTTGGATTAGCAATGGCTTAGAATCAGTCAGGGCAAGGAAGTGGGGCTGGATGTGAACTGACTGAGGCTCATTCAGGTCAGTAGGCAAGCTAATTCAGGTTTGGGAGTACAGCCTATTCTGGACAGGGTTGCATTCCCTCTCAAAAGGACCCCACCATCATTCTGTCTACCCAAGTGTTTCATCACACCAAGCTCCTCAGAAAACCAAGGGGCTCAGCCTCTAGTTGATGAAAGAGGGCACTTGGGCACGATTGTGTCAATCACCTGGGCCATCTCCAAATTCTACAGATCAACCTGAGCTTCAACAGGATTTCCAGCTCTAGTGACTGGAAGAAAATCCTCCAGAACATTCAGGAATCCTTCTGGATCCAGTAGCCTCCAAGGGTGGACCAGTTTCATAATATGCCTGCAGCGGTTAGGAGTTCCATCGACTCTAAACCTTATCAGGTTGTGATCTGTCCATGGGAATGGAGTTCTTTTAGATACCAGGTCTTCACCCAGATATGGTGCCTATATGGTGAATCCCCTGCCTCAGATGATGGAATGGGAGGAGCCATGAATTGCGCACTGGTGTAATGGCATGATTTTCCAAGCAGTCCTCTGAACCCCGATGCAAGCATTTTTCACCTCCTCAACCCTTGTCCAGACAGGTGCTGGACATCCCAACAGTCTTATCTTATAAGAATAGCTTATCTGTAAGCTATTAATTATTTTAACTTAGCTTTCTGGGCTGTGTTCTTCAATGATTCTTTTCATTTTGCATTGTACAGAATCACAGTGAAAATGCACATGCAAGGGAAGCAGTCAGTGTAAAAAATAGGATTAGTTGAATTATTTCACATTGCCTTTCAAATAGCTACCGGTATGTTAATAGTTTAGTGTTGGGCTTGTTTTTGATGTTTTAAGTGGATTTCTTTGCTGAAGAGATTTCTGAAGGTTTGTGGAAGTGTCTTGAGAAAAAGGAGATTGGTTATGGAAAATGTGCAAAATGGAGATTTGTTGCAGTACATCCAACTTCTGTATCCTGAAAATGCCCTTTAGATCACAGCCTTAGGGCTCCTGTTCTTTTAATTTTGTTGGTCTTCTCTGAGATCTTTATGATGTTAAGGTATTTTATCTGTAAGCTGCCTTGAGCATTCAGATAAAGTGGGGTATAAAACTTTTAATAACAGGGGACACAACAACTATGGTGAAATTGGCTATCTGTCTAAGGCAAGGCAGACAAGTTCTTCGAAAAACATTGTCTATTTGGTATGCTCTAGAATGGGAAAGTTCAGAAGAATAGTAAGTGTCAGTTGCCTTGGGGGACCCTATTTGGGCAAAAGGTGACTCACAAATTTACAAATGAATGAATGAATGAAATTCATGCGTTGTTGACTTTATCACAATACTTTCAAATAAATAGACAGAACAGATGATAAAGTTTAATTGAGTAAATATGTCAACATCTTTAACTAACAGGCAGTGAAATCCAATTACATCTACTCAGAAGGAAGAAGCCCCATTGGGTTTAATGGGTCTTGCTCCAGGTAAATGGGATTGGATCGCAACCCGAGACTGCAATCTTGTGCACACTGACGTGGGGCTAATCCCACTGAATGCTACTGGTGGAACCGGCTTATGAGTAAATGTGCAGAGGAAGAGACGGTGTCTCTCTGTATAAAAAAAATAAAATGTATTTCAGGGATTCTTAAATTGTGTTACAATAATTTTGCACGGTGCTTAATTCTGTCCACCCAGCCATGAAATTCACTGGGTGACTTTGGGCCAGTCATTATCTCTCAGTGTAACTTTAGCAGGATTGGACCCATACAATAAATTCACAAATTTGGTAAGGACAGAAGAACATAATAACTTAAGTAGAATGAGTGAATAAGAAAAAGTTCCTCTGGATCGGACCAAAGGTCCACCTAGTCCAGTATCCTGGCTCCCTTGGTGGTCAATCGGATGCCAATGGGGAGTCTGAAAGCAGGGCCTGAAGGCAAGAGCCCTCTGCCAGTGTTGCCCCTCAGCAACTGATATACGGTGGCATATTCTGAATCTGAAGATGGAGGTTCCATTTAACCATCATCACTATTAATTATCATTATTATTACATTAAATTTATATCCTGCCTTTTCCCTCTTGCAAAGAACCCAAGGCGGCATACAAAGTTCTCCTCCTCCTTTGCATTTTATCCTCACAACAACCCTGTGAGGTAGTTTAGGCTGAGAGTCTGGCCCAAAGTCACCCAGTGAGCTTCATGGCCGAGTGAGGACTAGAACCCAGATCTCCTGAGTTGCACAGTCCAACACTCTAACCACTACACCACACTGGCTATCATGACTGATACTCATTGATAGACCTTTCCACCATGGATTTCTCTAACCTTGTGTTTTGCCACAGGTTCCCCAAAAGGGATTGGCAAAGGTTCTTTAAAGGATTTTCAGACCATAATAAATACTCCTCCAGGAAGTTAAAGCCAAACATCTTTATTGCAAAGCTGAGCATGAAATACAACAATGCTCTGCCTTCCTCCAAGTTCCCTGGTGGAACTCCCACCCCTTAGCTACACAGTCACTGTATTATTTCCAACCAACCCTGCTAGTTAAAAAAAATACTGCTAAATAAAATTTTGTATAAAATATTATAAGCTGACTATGATATAGTGTGAGGAATAAGTATATCCTAAGTAGTGCTGTGCCAAACCCTGCCCCCTATTTTTGTGACTTCTCTCTCTCCCTGTGAAAGAGGCATTGTTTTTTCTGCCTCTTTCGCAGGGAGAATTGCAAAGTATTTTCTCCTTGGTCAGTGGGGCAGGGTTTCCACATACCTTTTTATAGGATGTGGCTGAGGGATCCTTTATTTATTTATTTATTTATTTATGAGACCACATGACCTCACACTCTCTCATAGGCATTCAGAAAGAGGTGCTGGGCTGCAGAAGACTCTGCAAAGAACCTGGTGCTGCTGCGAGCAAAAACAAACAGGAGTTTCCGAAAAATCTTGTTCTTGCTTGCAGCAGCACTGCACAAGGCTCTTTGCAAAGAGGCAGGGATGTTGAAGAGTCCTTGGCCTCGAGTCACGAGTCGAGTCACGAGTCGAGTCACGAGTCTTTGGACCCGAGTCTCGAGTCGAGTCTCGAGTCCAAGGTCCAAAATGGTGACTCGAGTCGAGTCCCGAGTCCCGAGTCACTCCCCAAGCGGCGGCCCATGGAGGGAGCGGGAGGGTCTCCGCGAGAGGAAGAAGAGCTGCCCTTCCTCCCGCGGAGACCCTCCCGCTCCCTCCATGGGCCACCGCCGCCGCCGCCCCCACTTACCATAGGCGGGTCCTTCCCTCGTCCCTGCTCCTGCCGCCGCCGCTGCCACACCAGGGACGCATTACGAGCCCTCCCTGGGTTTGTAGTTCTCCGCGGCGGCGGCGCGGCCCGATCTCGCTCTTCTGAGCGGCGCGGAGAGTGTTCTCCGTGCCGCTCGAGTTGCCGCCGCCACCGCCGTCTCGCCGCCGCCGCCGCCTCCCACTCACCGCCATCTCCCTCGCCGCCAGCCACTCGCAGCAGCCGCCATCGTATGCCGCCGCCATCGTATGCCACTGTATGCCTCTGTTTAAAGCGGCGGCGGCCAAGCGCGCCGGAGCAGGGTCCCAGCGCGTCACCTCCGCCGCGCCGGGACCCTGCTCCAGCGCGCTTGGCTGCCGCCGCTCTGTTTAAAGCGGCGGCGGCCAAGCGCGCCGGAGCAGGGTCCCGGCGCGTCACTTCCGCCGCGCCGGAAGTGATGACGGGACCGGCGCGGGCGGCTGCGTGCGGTGGTGGCGGCGTGATGGCGGCATGGCGTGCGATGGCGGCGGCGGTAGCTGCGAGCGGGTGGCGGCGAGGGAGACAGCGACGGCGGTGACGTGAGTGGCGGCGGTGGCGGCGGTGGCGGCGGTGGCGGCGGTGGCGGAGTCATTGGGCTCGAGTCCCGAGTCGAGTCTCGAGTCCCATTGAAAAAATTGGGACTCGACGAGTGGGACTCGAGTCAAAGGGGGGACTCAGTCGGACTCGCGAGTCGAGTCGTCGAGTCCGAGTCCCCATCCCTGCAAAGAGGCTTCCTGCAGGGAGGCATTCAGGAACACCTGCTGGACTGCAAGCTGAAAATGGAAGAATCAAAATATTTGGCAGGCGTTGTTAATATTATTTAGTAACAGTTATTACTAAAATTGTAATTTAACAATCCTTTGCAGTTCTTTCTGTAATTCTTCTCCTTCTTCTTCTACGGTTAGCAATGGACCTTGGGCACACACAGTGCTCTGGATCACGAGTATTTCAGGGGAAAGCAAGTTTTCAAGGGTAAAATTAATCTGTTGGATACAACAGAGTCTTAAAATAACCCAATAAGTAAGCCAAATTATAAGTACCAATGCCAGACTATCTTCTATTTCATTTACATTCTAAAGAACAAATACAATCATGCTTTAGATCATGAGTCATCAGTGAAAACCACAGTGTTTTTAAATTTAATGAGGCAAGAGGATGATGTTTCATCAATATGATACCAAGCTTTTTATAACTCTCAGGTGGTGAATTGCGCTGGATCCTTGTCTTTTCATTGTCCTTCCCTCTGTCCTTCAATACTAGAGAATTTTCACCAAAGAAGGTGACTTATGGTTTGATCTGTGTTATGGATTACCGTTTAACACAGCAATGTTTAAAGGCATCCCCAGTTGGCAATGGGGCCGATAGCCTTCAGGATGATGGCATACTCATTCGTACACGCTGTTTGAACTGTAGTATATCATAGGCAGGGTGTGCCATAGAAGGAGTTTAGTCAAAACAAAACAAAACACGCCCCTGGTTTCCCGCGGCATGGATCATATTATACTCTACTGTGGGATTAATGAATGCGAGGGCCCTACACAGAAATGTACTCCACAGCACCTCTGTCTGACGTGTGCTATTCAGAGGCACACATGGTTCCCTTTTCATGCACATTCCGCACCTGAAAGCTGTTCTGCTACAGCGCATATGCTCATTTTGTTCTCCGTGCTAGCCAGAAACGGGTACCCCGTATGGCTCCTCCACCCTGTGCCTAGGTCAGGGTGGCTTTGCTGAGCACCGGCTTTCCCCGGCTGGGAAAAGCTTACACGCACTGAAGCCGGGTCCTCCTGCGCTGCCCCATCCTGCATTGGGAAGGATGAAGGGCAGGCAAAGCGACCCTGGCTGGGACCAGATGACATCAGGGGGTGTGGCCAGGTGTGTGTGTGTGTGGGGGGGTGTCATTCGGCCCACCACCACCCGGAAGTGCTAGCCCACCACCGGTTTAGAGACAGTGCCGTGAACTCTGTAGTGCTTACTTCTGAGTAAGCATGCTTGTTGTGATCACGCTGAAATGTCACTCTGCGCTGTGTTTCGCTGTCATGTGCTATGGAACATCCATTGTAATGACAGTACTAGGAACCAAAGTGTTCTATGAGCGCGTGCACATTGCGAGCCACAGGCATGGCTGGGCCCCCGATTCTGATTGGGACAGCAGTGGAGACAAAGGCTTCAAGACCCCGCCCCCCATGTCATGATCCTAATCTGTCTCACCCTCCCCTATCTATCTATTTATATATATTTTTTAAAGTAAAATGTTAAAATATTTATAGTTTTCAAAAGTATGTTCTCAAAGTAAATTTATCTTCTATAAATTTATAGCTATTTTATTTTTTTTAAAAAAAAAACCCAACTACTCTAGGGCAATGACAAATGTCATGCCTAGTTTGGCCCGGCGAAAGACTAATTAAACCTGGGAGCACCGCAGTAGGTACATGCAGGGCAGAGCAGGTGAAACGACAGGGTTGGGGCGGGGGCAGAAAAGCAAATGGATGCCCAACACAGTGTGAAGGTACCTTTGAGAAGCTAAAAGGTAACCAGTGTCTGAGCAAAGGAATGCCTGAGAAAAGTCCCAAGCAGGAAAAGGTACTGCAGAGGTATATGCCAAAGTGGCAAAGGTTTGTTCTAAGCGCAGCACAGCCTTCCCGACCGGGCGCCCTCCAAATGTGTTCTGTTCCTGACTCCCAGCTGAGCAGGAGCACAGGAGAGAGGCTCCAGTTGTTTTCGGGGCTGTGATAAGCGGGCAGGCTCCCAGAGAGCGAGCGAACAGAGCGAGCGAACAGGGGGAGAGCAAACAGGAGTTTGGCAGCGGAGTTCAGCAGGGGAGGTCAAGGGGGAGGTCCCTAAGAAATTTTCTAGAAAGGCAGAAACATAAAGGGAACAGAGAACTATGGACGGAAAGGAATCTGCAGTGGTGGTGACCTGCAACGTGTGTGCAATGGCTGTTTTCCTGCCGGAGATCTACATGTGCAACAAGTGCAAGCTGGTCACACTGTTGGAAGAAAAGGTCAGAGGACTGGAGCAGCAAGTATCAACCCTTAGGAGTATAAGAGAAAGTGAAGAGTTCTTAGACAGAACGATGGATCTACAGCAGCAAAGCGTAGTACAGGAGCCAGAAGGGCAACAGCAGGATGAGGCGGAGTCGGAGACTGCTGAGGCAAGGGAAAATAACGTAGGGGGAGCTCCCTGGAAAAGGGTGTTAGGAGCAGAAGAACTAGAAGACATTCTGTGCCTGTGGAAGCAGTGGAGCTATGGAACCGCTTCCAGGTACAGTCATGCCTTGGATTGAGAGCATAATTCGGAAACGTGCTTGTAATCCAAAACACTCTTATATCAAAATGAAATCCCCCCCCCAAAATTGTACAGAGATTTTTAATTTAAGCCGTACTATAATACTTGTATTGCAAGACGTCGCTTGTATATCAAGTCAAAAAAAATTAAATAAATATTTAAAAATTTGCTTGTCTTGCAAAACACTCTCAAACCAAGTTACTTGCAATCCAAGGTATTGCTGTACTTGAGGACGAGGGCAGAGGACAGCCTGCAGAGGACGGATTACTGGGCACCCAACGTGACAGCGAGCAAGAGGCTGAAGGTCAGTCAAGTGGAGGCAATCAAACCAAGGCCTACAGCAAGAGAAAGAGAAGAGTACTCGTAGTGGGAGACTCCCTCCTGCGGGGGATCGAAGCCAAAGTATGTTGCGAAGACCCATGGACTCGCCAGGTGTGCTGTCTCCCCGGGGCACGGATTAAGGATGTGACAGAGCAGCTGCCGAGGCTCATACATACCCCTTTCTTCTCTTCCATGTGGGTACAAATGATACTGCCAAGCGGAGTTACAAAGAAATCACGGCAGACTTTGAAGAGTTGGGAAGGGAACTCAAGAACTTTGGGGCCCAGATAGTCTTCTCATCCATCCTTCCAGTACTTGGAAGAGGAATAGAAAGAGAAAGAAAAATACTCCGAGTGAATGACTGGCTACGAAGGTGGTGCCGATGTGAGGGATTTGGATTCTGGGACCACGGGCTACACTTCCTGGAAGATGGACTGCTGGCAAAGGATGGGTTGCACCTCACAAGGACTGGGAAGAATGTGTTTGGCCACAGCATGAGGAACTTAATCAGGAGGGCTTTAAACTGAATCCAACAGGGGAGGGAGACATAAACTCGGGGGTAACAATGAAAGGAGGCCTCTGTGCCACAACGGAGAGAACGGCTCCAGCGGTGCCCAATGATAGTCTACCACAAAATGTAGGGAAAAAGTCGGACTATAAAGCACATAGTCTTCGATGTCTCTATACTAATGCCCAGAGTATGGGCAACAAACAGGACGAACTTGAACTCTTGATACATGAGGGCAAATACGACTTGATAGGGATAACTGAAACCTGGTGGGATGACTCCCATGGCTGGAATATAGGAATTGAAGGGTATAACTTGTTCAAAAGGAACAGAAGCAACAGAAAGGGAGGTGGAGTTGCGCTGTATGTTAAAGATACGTATCTCTGCACAGAGATACAGGAAGAGGAGCTTGGCAGCCCCATTGAGAGCATCTGGGTTTAAATAAATGTGGCAAAGAATAAAACGAACATGGCGGTTGGAGTCTACTACTGACCACCCAATCAAGGAGAAGACGAGGATGAAACTTTTGAAAAGCAAATTGCCATTGTTTCAAGGAGGCATGATGTGGTAGTAATGGGGGACTTCAATTTCCCTGATATCTGTTGGGAGACTTATTCAGCCAAACATGGCCCCTCCAAGAAATTCCTGAGCTGTGCTGCTGATAACTTCCTCCTACAGAAAGTGGAGGAAGGAACTCGAGGATCGGCTATCCTTGACCTGATTCTAACCAACAGAGACGAGTTAGTGGATAAAGTGGCAGTTTCGGGAACTCTGGGGGGAAGTGACCATGTTATACTTGAGTTCTTGATTCTAACGGAAGCAAAAGCTGAGTGTAGCCAAACACGTACCCTGGATTTTAGGAAAGCCAATTTTAACAAACTCAGAACAATGATAAGTAAGGTCCCATGGCAAGCGACTCTAATGAGAAAAGGAGCCCAGAGCGACTCTAATGAGAAAAGGTGGGAGTTTTTAAAGAAGGAAATTTTAAAGGCACAATTGCAAACAATTCCCACAAGGAAAAAAGGCAGAGGGCAACAGAAGAAGCCAATGTGGCTTCACAATAAACTCAAAGATGACCTGAAAACAAAAAAGAACACGTATAGGAAGTGGAAGGAAGGACAGGCTACAAGGGAAGAGTACAGGCAGGTAGCACAGAACTGCAGGAATAGTGTCGGGAAGGCTAAAGCTGAGAAAAAGCTAAGGTTAGTGAGGGATGCTAAAAACAAGAAAGCTTTCTTCAGATACATGCATAGTAAAAGACAGAGGAAAGAAATGGTGGTTCAACTACGCCAGGGGTCTTCAAACTTTTTAAACGGGGGGCCGGTTCATTGTCCCTCAGACTGTTGGGGGGCCAGACCATAGCCCCCCTGCCGCCGAAGCCCCCCTGCCCCCCCGGATCCCCCCCGTCGCCGCCAGACTCCCCCCCGCTGTACCTGCACCCGCCGCCGCCGCTGAAGCCCCACCGCGCCATTGCCCCCCTGCCACCAAAGCCCCCCCAGGACCCCCGCTGCCACCTCCAGACCCCCCTGCCACCCCCCGCTGCCGTACCTGCACCCGCCGCCGCTGCTGAAGCCCTGCCGCGCCGTTGCCCCCTGCCGCCAAAGCCCCCCTGCCCCCCTGCCCCCCCAGATCCCCCCCATCGCCGCTGGATCCCCCCCGCCGCTGTACCTGCACCCGCCGCCGAAGCCCCGCCGCCGCCCCCGCCGAAGCCCCACCGCCATTGTTACTGCCGCCGAAGCCCCGCCGCCGCTGTCAAAGATGCGCCGTCGCCGTTGCTGCCGCCGAAGCCCCACCCCCACCGAAGCCCCGCCGCCGTTGTTGCTGCCGCCGAAGCCCCGCTGCCGCCGTCGAAGTCGCTGCCGCCAAAGCCCCGCCACCACCGCCAAAGTCCCGCCGCCACTGTCGCTACCGCCGAAGCCCCCCTGCCCCCCTGCCACCACCACCGCCGGAGCCGCGTCATTCTGCTGCACTCCGTCGCGCTGGGCTCCCGCGCTCTGTTTAAAAACAGAGCGCGGGGGTCCAGCGCGACGGAGTAGGGTCCTGCGTGTCACTTCTGCCGCGCCGGAAGTGATGCGACGGGACCAGCGTGGGCGGCGCAGCCCGCGCAGCTAGCTCTCCGGGGAGAGCGAAGAACAAGGCAAGCCCGGGCGGGCGGCTGAGAGCCCGGGTGGGCCCAGTTCGGGCCTACGGAGCCGGGCTGGATGGGAGGGCATGCTGGGCCGGATCCGGCCCATGGGCCGTAGTTTGAAGACCCCTGAACTACGCAATGAGGATGGCAAATTGATAACAGAAGACAAAGAAGAGGCAGAAGTGTTCAATTCCTACTTCGGCTCGGTCTTCTCCCAAAAGAGGGTCTATGACCCCCCCTGGCAAACCTGAAATGCAGACTGAAGGGGCAGAATTGCAGCTTGAGATTGATAGGCAAACGGTCAAAGAGCACCTGATTACTCTGAACGAGTTTAAATCTCCAGGGCCTGACGAGCTGCATCCTAGAGTAATAAAGGAACTGGCAGAAGAACTGTCAGAACCACTGTCTATTATCTTTGAGAAATCATGGAGGACAGGTGAAGTGCCAGATGACTGGAGGAGGGCAAATGTTGTTCCCATCTTCAAAAAGGGCAAGAAGGAGGAACCTGGGAACTATAGGCCAGTCAGTCTGACATCAATCCCTGGGAAATTTTTGGAGCAGATTATAAAGAAGTCAGTCTGCAAGCACGTTGAAAACAATGCAGTGATTACTAGAAGCCAGCATGGATTTGTCAAGAACAAATCCTGCCAGACTAATCTGATCTCATTTTTTGATCGGGTAACCTCCCTTGTGGACTGTGGGAATGCTGTGGACATCATATATCTGGACTTCAGCAAAGCTTTCGACAAAGTGCCTCATGATATCCTGATTAGCAAGCTAGCTAAAAGTGGGCTAGATGGAACAACTATCAGGTGGATCCACAATTGGCTACAGAATCGGACTCAAAGAGTGCTTATTAATGGTTCCTTCTCTAACTGGGGAGAGGTAATGAGCAGGGTACCACAGGGCTCGGTCCTGGGCCCAGTTCTCTTCAACATTTTTATTAACGACTTGGATGAGGAGGTGCAGGGAATGCTCATCAAATTTGCAGATGACACAAAGTTGGGTGGAACAGCTAATACTCTGGAAGACAGAAACAAAATTCAAAGTGACCTCGATAGGCTGGAGCGCTGGGCCGAAAACAACAGAATGAAATTTAATAGGGATAAATGCCAAGTGCTGCACCTAGGGAAAGGAAACCAAATGCACAGTTACAGAATGGGGGACACTTGGCTCAACAATACCACAAGTGAGAAGGATCTTGGAATTGTTGTAGATCACAAGCTGAATATGAGCCAGCAATGCGATGTGGCTGCAAAGAAAGCAAATGCTATTTTGGGCTGCATTAATAGCTTCCAAATCGCGTGAAGTGATAATTCCCCTTTACTTAGCACTGGTTAGGCCCCATCTTGAGTACTGCGTCCAGTTCTGGGCACCACACTTTAAGAAGGACGTAGACAAACTGGAGAGGGTCTTCAGAGGAGGGCAACAAGGATGATAAAGGGACTGGAAACAAGGCCCTATGGGGAGAGACTGAAAGAACTGGGCATGTTTAGCCTTCAGAAGAGGAGACTGAGGGGAGATATGATCGCACTCTTCCAGTACTTGAAGGGTTGTCACACAGAGGAGGGCCAGGATCTCTTCTCGATCATCCCAGTTTGCAGGACATGGAATAATGGGCTCACAGGAACCCAGATTCCACCTAAACATCAGGAAAAAATTCCTGACTGTCAGAGCAATAAGACAATGGAACCAACTACCTAGGGAGGTGGTGGGCTCTCCCACTCTGGAGGCATTCAAGGTGCAGCTGGACAGCCATCTGTCAGGGCTGCTTTGACCTGGATTCCTGCATTGAGCAGGGGGTTGGACTCGATGGCCTGGTAGGCCCCTTCTAACTCTACTTTTCTATGATTCTATGGTTCTATGACTACAACTCCCATAATCCCCAGCCAGCATGGCCAGTGATTGGAGTTGTAGTCCAACACATCTGGAGGTCGCTTGGTTGGGGAAAGCTGGCATAGCGTCAGCCTCAACATAAATCCCTGTCCAGCATTTGGGGGAAGCATGCAGGCCATGTGGCAGACTTAGGGTGTAATCCTGTGCATGTTTAGACAGAAAAAGGGAATTCTGGGAGTTGTAGGGCTTTTTTCCCCCCCTGCCTAAGCATGCATAGGATTGCACCCTTAATCATTTTGTGGAAGTGTGTAAAACCAGGGAGAGAGAGAGAGAGAGAGAAATCTTAAGGCAAAGATATGTGCATTGATACACTGGTGGAAACAGATAAACCCTGCCTGGACGAGTGATCACCAAATCAGTGAACAGTAAAATTGGCACAGGTCACAAGCTAACACAATATCTTTTTAAAAACCCATAAAGCCTTGCAAGCCAAAACTTTCAAATGCCAGATTTATAACATAGAAAGAGTTTCCCCTGGCATGCGTCACAGTATGCTACTGCTGGATGAAAGGATGTGAGCGTCCTGAACTGAATCATACTCCAGGGCACATTTCTCTAACTGACATGAGGTAGCCATAAATACTCACACACAAAGGCAGGCAGCTTTCTCTTTTCATGCTAATGTAAACTGAATTGCAGGTATAAAAACAAGGCCCTTGAGCTAGAATTCCAGGTAACTGCACCCAGATTGTAGGGGTCAAGAGTGGAGTTGGAATCCTGAACTAGGAGGGAACGGAGTCAAGAGAGCATGTGGAAGGGTCAGCTGAGGATAACAGTGGTCCTCTCATCAAGAGATAGAGACTGGATTCAGATAACACTGTAACCCACACTCAAGGGTTGAGTGTGGGTTGAGTGTGGGTTGTTATTGAACCATGACTTATTGTTGAAACGTGGCTTATCATATTGTCTGAACTCAACTGTGCTAACAAGCTGTGGGTTGTTTGTGGTTAACATGAAGAGAACCCATGGTTTGTTGTTGGGTTGTGAACTGTGGGTTGTTCATCATGGTTTATTATCTCAGCTGGGTTCAGTCAACACGATAACCCACGTTTCAACAACAACCCACGGTTCAACGACAACCCACACTCAACCCTTGAGTGTGGGTTGTTTTTTCTGAAGCCTGTCATTGGGAGGGAGGACTGATCACTCATGCCCATGGTAGATGTGCTCAGAAGTAAGTCCCTCTGTGTCCAGTGAAGCTGCCTCCCAAGGCAGTAGAGGTTCCAGAAGATATCCATGTTACTGGAACCAACAAGGAATTAAATGTACATGATAGACTCATTTTTTTAAAATGACAGAATCATATTAACACCAGACATAAGGAAACACTGAATGTCATACATGAAACTCAACTATGCGAAAGAAGGGACTGAGAAGCCATTTACTTGGTTAGGCATGTGCACTCATATTGAAGACTTGGGCCAGTATCTAATATTGCCACTGCACCTCTGCTAATTCTGTTACACCCACAGGACTGCCCACTGGTGCAATGGGAAAACTAGCGCTTGTTAGAGCAACCCTAGAAACAACCCCCAAAGCTCTCATTTCCAGAATGGGACAGGTCAGTGGAGCTCCCTTCTGTGAGCCTCTCTGACCTCCCAGTTCTGGAAACGAGCAATTCAGCTCATTTCCGGTTGCTTTAGGAACCAGTTGTTTCCTGTTGTGCTAGTGGTGGGTCCCTCCAGAGCACAGGCGGCATTCGATATTGCCCTTGGTACAGTCAGATGCCATTCCTTCAGGAATGAAAATCTATGGTGCCTCATGAAATTCCAAAAAGCTCTTGGAATCCATCTATCTTTCCCCTGGAAACTGATCTGTCTATTGACTGTTATTTAACATATATAGAAATATGTTTGTTTAAGGACATCATCAAGTAAACCAGCAATCAAACACTGCAAAACTATATTTGCAAGGCATGGTCTACTAGAACAGATTGTGAGTGACCAGAACACCCTTCAGTTTTGCTCCAGAGACTTCAGAATGTTTGCAAAAGAACTGGAACTTTGGTCATAAGTCCATTATTTCTTCAGTCGAATGATATGACAGAAAGAGCAATCAAACAGTAAAGAGTATTCTGAAGATGTCTGGTCTATTTAGCACAGACACCTATCTTAGCCAACAGCTAGTTGCTAGATTCTGTACTAGGGGTGGGTAGACTTGAGGCTTGCAGGATCTATGTTGTCGTTGTTACTAGAACCCTGCGATCCAACAGGCAGAGCCTGGTACAAAAGACATGTAATTAGAATTACATGTAATTTCCTTGCAGGAAAAAAGGCGGGGTATAAATGTAATAAATAAAAATAAATAAATAAATTAAAGAATTCTGAGCCCAGTAAGTTGTTTTGAGTGCCAGAACTGTACAGAGTTCTGTACAAACCAGGGATGTTGAAGAGTCCTTGGTCTCGAGTCACGAGTCGAGTCACGAGTCTTTGGACCCGAGTCTCGAGTCCGAGTCCGAGTCCTTGGTCCAAAACGGTGACTCACGAGTCACGAGTCCTGAGTCACTCCCAAAACTGACTCCACGAGTCCCTATTAAAATCAATGGGGTTTCCCCCCAACAAAATAAGGCTACTTCAGATGTGTGGCTTAAATAAATTCTCGGCACAAGTGTGTCTTTTTATTTCAAAACTCTGCAACTGATTTTGGCAAGAACAGACCAGGCAGAAAAACCCAAAATAACCAGGCAGGCAGAGGAGGCAGGGAACCCCAAAGCAGGCAGGCAGAGGCCTTTGTCTTGGACAATTCAACTGCTGAACAGGTCAAGAAGAGACCAGGCAGGCAGAGGAGGCTGGGAACCCCAAACAGGCAGGCAGAGGCAGCCAAACCCAAAATGTCTGACCCTAACCCAAACCCCCCACAACAACACATCAATCAAAATAAATCTCAACACATCGTTGGGGCTGCGCTCCTGGTAGCTGTCCATAGTGGCTGAGCAGCGGCGCGCCTTGCTTCTATGCGCTCTTCAACGGTGATCGCGCTCCTTCTGGCACAGCCAGAAGACTCGTCAACAGCCCAGGGATGTTGACAAGTCCTTGGTCTCGAGTCCCGAGTCGAGTCTCGAGTCCCATTAAAAATATTGGGACTCGAGTCCGAGTCGAGTCAGAGGGGGGACTCAGTCCGACTCACGAGTCGAGTCCTCGAGTCCGAGTCCCCATCCCTGGTACAAACCAGGCCAATAAAAGACTGACAAACCAGGAGTCTAGAAAAGGAGGGGCAGGAGCATTGGGAAGGCAGTGGGGCTGTGTGCTGGGAAGGAAAGCTAGAGGAGAAAAAAGCCTAGAGACATGAAATGAAGGAAGGAAGGCCAGAAAAACTAAGGGGCAGAGAGGAGAACTGCACGTAGCTAGCCGTTTCAGGGGAGAGGCAGGCTCTTTGTGTAGACCACTAGTTTTATTTTAAAGCATTCTCCAGTAATTATACCACACTGTAATATACTTATCATGTGGTTAATCTGGTTTAATTGTTTAAGCAGGGTTGCAAAGAATTGGTCCCTAAAATTAATCTCAGTGCTATTCTACATTGGACAATTGTTGCTTGACACCTGGTACTATCTGACAACCAAAGTTATTTGTTGTTTAACTTTTCAGTGCTTGATTTGATAGGTGGCATTAGGTATTTAACAGCAAATATTACTGGTGGTCAAATATAGCATTTCCAAATCATTTCAATGGACTGAATCAATCTGGTCATACATTCTACCATTTGCCAGTTTGCTCTGAAAGTATCAATAGGTGTCATCCTTGAAACTGTGCCTGACCCTAGCAATAGAGGTCCCATCACTTCATTTTCATCTGACTGCAAGAATCTAGTTCCCGCATGGATGAAAGAAATTCTTCTACAGTTCCATAACAAATCTTGTGGACAGAAGAGATACTATGTACAGAGGCAATGCTGATATATAATGGTTTTGCTCTAGAACCAAGCATTTTGGATGTCATGGTTGCAGTACATCATGATCGCATCTAAGAGCTCATTTGGTCTGAAGGCATATGAGGCAGCCACCTTGCTGAAGTGATGCAGGTCTGGGTCTGGTTGATTAAGAAGTCAAGTGGTTCTTGCATTGGCCTTCAGCCTACTCCCTCAATAGTATTTTATCATTGCAGCCATTAGGATTAGCCAATCCAAATTTGCTATGCAGCCTTCCTCAACTGAGGGCCATCCAGGTGTGTTTGACTACAACTCCGTTATCCCCACCCAGCATGTGCTGTGCTGACTGGGGATGGTGGTAATTGTATTACAATACAGCTGGAGGGCAACCAGTTGGGGAAGGCTGATTGTGTTTTGGGTAATAATTGGCCTACTTATTTCCAAAGGCCTATGAGTTCCAGTTGAAAATTTCCTGATTTGGTGACCCGGTTTGCACGTAACAACCAACCATGGGTTACCCATGGCTGGTTGGGGCCATGTGGGAGCGAGTGAGTGAGCGTGCTGCCTCCTGCCCACTTCCACTTTGTATCTGCTTTCCTCTCGCTTGTTTCCCGCTCAACAACCCAGGTTCGCACGTCGCAGAGCACAACCCAGGATTTTGGGTTGTTTTGTAAACCAGATACAAAGTGGAAACAGCGAGTGGGAGGGAGGCAGCATGCTCACTCACTCCTGCTGGGCCCCAACAAACCATGGGTTAAACAACCCATGGGTTGTCGTTATGTCCGAACTGGGCTATTATCACCATTCTGTAAAGTAGGGGTTGGTAAGACCTGGCCCACCATGGCTGTTTTTGCAGCCTCCCTTCCCCCACCCCTGCTGAATTTGGTGTCACAGCGGCAGCAGCAAAAAAAAGTGGGGATTTTGCAAGAAAACAGGGTGTGTGGGGAGCAGGTGCCTTGTTTGCAAGCAGAATTGTGTTCCCAGGAGGCTTCTGAGAGCGTAATTCTGCTTGAGAAGAAGGTGCTCTCTCTCTCTTCACACTTTGCTTCCTTGCAAAATTGCCTTTTTTTAACGGCTGCAGCCACGATTTTGGTGGCAATTGCGGCAGCTTGGGTGCAGCCCCTGGAGGGTTCCATGGGGGCAATGCAGCCCTGCGATCCCTGAAAGTTACCCACCCCTGCTGTAGAGAGTGAAGGTAGTTCAGAGAGCCAAATAGGAGTGCAATATTTTTGGTGGGTTGGTGGGCAGGCAGGTTTCATAATTAGAGGAGAAGCTAGTCTCATCTTTTGTGGTGGGATGTAGAAAGAACAGGATATAATAAACAGAACTTACCAGATAACACATTTTGATGTTTGTCTTTGATACGATGACTACATTAATGTCACAGCCCATTTAAATGGTAAGATGTTCACCCTCTCCTAAATCATAATCTGCAAAGTCTGTGAGACATCCTGCTGAGATTAAATATGCCAATAAAAAAATAGGAACCTAGATTCCACCTAAACATCAGGAAAATTTTCCTGACTGTCAGAGCAATAGGACAATGGAATCAGCTACCTAGGGAGGTGGTGGGCTCTTCCACTCTGGAGGCATTCAAGGTGCGGCTGGACAGACATCTGTCAGAGATGCTTTGACCTGGATTCCTGCATTGAGCAGGGGGTTGGACTCGATGGCCTTGTAGGCCCCTTCCAACTCTACTTTTCTATGATTCTATGATTCTATGAATACATTTAGAGCCGTTTCACTCAGTTTAATTTAAATTGTACTTAAATTATGCTTAAGAAGAAAAAAAACTCCTTGGAAAATGTAACGTTACTAAGATATTTATATATTTTGAAAGCACAAGATAAAAACGAAACATTAAAGCGGATAGTATACAATTCTATTAATACATATCCTGCAGCTAAGTGGCCATGAAGGTACCTATTAACTGATTTTGTTGATGTCATCCTTGAATCCATTATGCTACTAGCTATTTGTGGCATATGATAAGGAAGTAGACATTTTCAGTAAAGAACCACTAAGAGGCAAGCATTAATATATAGATCACTTGCGGGGAATGATTCTGCTGAGAATAAATGCTTGAGGCTGGAATCCTATACACACTTACCTGGTAGTAAGTCCCATTGAACTCTACAGTGTCATTTTTGACAATAGCTTGTAATAATTTCCAGAGTGGTAGCTGTGTTAGTCTGTTGCACCAAAAACAATGAAAAGTCTTGCGGCACTATAAAGACTAACAAATACAGTATATTCTGGCATAAGGTTAATGCATGAAATGTTAACTCAAATTGCCAGATTTATATACACATGCTGGGGGTGGGCGGGCAGGGGAAGGAGATGTAAACTGTGTTGTCAGACAGAGGGAACCTTTCCAGGTGACTCCACCTAATGAGGTGAGGTGGGTAGCTATTAAGGAGCAGGGATGTTGAAGAATCCTTGGTTTCAAGTCACGAGTCGAGTCACGAGTCCTTGGACCCGAGTCTCGAGTCCGAGTCCTTGGTCCAAAATGGTGACTCACGAGTCCCAAGTCCCGAGTCACTCCCAAAGCTGACTCCACGAGTCCCTATTAAAATCAATGGGGTTTTCCCCCAACAAAATCAGGCTACTTCAGATGTGTGGCTTAAATAAATTCTAGGCACAAGTGTGCCTTTTTATTTCAAAACTCTGCCACTGATTTTGACAAGAATAGACCAGGCAGACAAACCCAAAATAGGAGGCAGGGAACCCCAAAGCAGGCAGGCAGAGGCATTTGTCTTGGACAATTCAAACTGTGGAACTGGTTAAGAAGAGACCAGGCAGGCAGGGGAGGCAGGGAACCCCAAACAGGCAGACAGAGGCAGCCAAACCCAAAATGTCTGAAAGGTTGCATTTTAGGAAAATGATTTTAAAAAATAAACTTGCTGTACTTCCTAAAACTTATCCATGTTGTATTTGAGGAACATTATTTTTTCTAAATGTTTGCCCCCCATTCTGGAACGGTGAGATCTCGTCACAATTTCACCCTCACTCTTCGCTGGCGATCGCACTCCTCTCCACTCCTTCTGGCACAGCCCAGGGATGTTGAAGAGTCCTTGGTCTCGAGTCCCGAGTCGAGTCTCAAGTCCCATTAGAAATATTGGGACTCGAGTCCGAGTCGAGTCAGAGGGGGGACTCAGTCCGACTCACGAGTCGAGTCCTGGAGTCCGAGTCCCCATCCCTGTTAAGGAGAGGGACTTTTCAGTGCTGGCACCCCTATTGTGAAATGCCCTCCATAGAAAGGCTCGCCTGGTGCCTACATTATGGTCTTTTTTGCTCCAGATGAAGTCCTTTTTTTTATTTTCCCAGGGTTTTTAGCCCTTCTGTTTTAAAAATTGTGTTAGTGAGTCTGTGTTTGCACTTCTGTTGCTTGCTTTTATCTTGCTTTTACTTTGGTTTTATTCTGTTTTAAATGTATGGTTTTTCCATTATGTTTTACTATGTTATTTTATTTTATTTTATTTTATGGTTTTACCTTTTGTGAACCACCCAGAGAACTTTGTCTAATGGGTGGTGTAGAAATGTAATAAAAATAATAATGATAAACAATGAAATGCAAAAAGTGCAAACAGTGATTATGACCTTAACAGTTGCCCATGTACAAAACATTATTGGGTGATAACACCAACACCATTGCAGTGGTGAGCCAATTAACATGTGTAGTGTGGTTAAAACAACAACACACCCTTTCCCTTATTCAGACTATAGGAAATGGAGTTCAGTCTCTTGAACTCCGCTTGAGCAATTTCGCTGTTGATATCCGTCTTTGGAATTCCTTTGTTCAAGAATGGCCATCTTAAGGTCCTGGGAGGTTGAAATGTGTGTAATAATTATTCAAATTAAGAGTCTGTTCACTTTTGTTGAATACCTTACTCAAGGGGTAAACAGCTTACTCAGCTCAATCACCATGTGGCTGAGGCCTGTACAAATTTGCAAATTTTGGTTGCATGTAAATATATTTTGCACCATTTTCATGAGTTAGGCAGGTTTGAGGTTTCCTACTCAAGCTGGTAAATGTGGCATGCTATAATATCCTTACTCAGATGTTATTGCCTTAGAAGTGAAAAAGTGGTTATTTATATAGGTACTTCCCCCAAAGTGTATAGTGCTTTATAGAGTACAAAAGGACAGTCTCCCTGCCTTGATGAGCTTACAGTCTAGAATTCAACAAAGGTGAGACAGTAGAGGAAGTGGAGACAGTGGTGAACAGGAAAAATAATTTGCATTATTTCAGTTACACATATTTAGGCTTAGTTACAGCAGGGCATAGAATCATAGAATAGTAGAGTTGGAAGGGGCCTATAAGGCCATCAAGTCCAACCCCCTGCTTAATGCAGGAATCCAAGTTAAAGCATCCCCGACAGATGGCTGTCCAGCTGCACCTTGAATGCCTCCAGATTGGGAGAGCCCACAACCTCCCTGGGTAGTTGGTTCCATTGGCGTATTGCTCTAACAGTTAGGAAGTTTTTCCTGATGTTCAGCCGGAATCTGGTTTCCTGTAACTTGAGCCCATTATTCCGTTTCCTGCACTCTGTGATGGTTGAAAAGAGATCCTGGCCTTCCTCTGTGTGACAACCTTTCAAGTACTTGAAGAGCGCTATAATATCTCCCCTCAGTCTTCTCTTCTGAAGGCTAAACACGCCCAGTTCCCTCAGTCTCTCCTCATAGGGATTTGTTTCCAGTCCCCTGATCATCTTTGTTGCCCTCCTCTGAGCCCTTTCCAATAGTGCAGAACCTCAGGCCTCTGGGGTTTCTCAGAAGACCATGCCCTTTCCCCCAACCTCTGATCGTTTGGTGGTTTCCCAGCTTTTGTACAGTTTTTTTCACCCATTCTAACAGGTTGGAATGCCTCTCCTATGGCTTAGTTACTGTCAGTAAGAGATTTAAGCTAAAATATTTAACTGGTGTTTTGGGTTTTTGGCCTTGCCTCTTTTAACTTTGGCTCTGCCACTGCTGTCATGTGGCCTCCTAGAGCTTCTACGAAATAGAATTTGGACCTTGGGCTGAAAGAGGTTCTGCCCCCCTGTAGTAGGGCCTAGACAGGGGTGGGGAACATGCAGCCCTACAGATGTTGTTGCACTGTATCTCCTATTGTCTCTCACCATTGGCCATGTGCTGGCTGGGACCGATAGGGGTTCTGGTCCAACAACCTCTGGAGGGCCACAGGTTGACCACTCTTTGACTATGGTGTTGTGCCAAAGGACTCACAGAAAAGGTGGTTTTTGAGGAGGGATTTGAAGGAATAATAATAATAATAATAATAATAATAATAATAATAATAATAATAATAATAATAAATTTTCATTTCTGTACCGCCCAATAGCTGAAGCTCTCTAGGCAGATCACAAAAATTACAAACCACAAATACAAGATAATACAAACATAATATAAAATCTTTAACATACAAAACTTAAAAACAATGTAAACAGCTAAACAGGGTTCTCCAGCCTTGGGTCCCCAGATGTTGCTGGACTACAGCTCCCAGAATCCCTTGTCATTGGCCATGCTGGCTGGGTATGCTGGGAACTGTAGGCCAGCAACATCTGGGGACCCAAGGTTGGAGAGCCCTGAGCTAAAACAAGGAAGGTCAGGGGCATGACACAGGAATTATAGGAGGCAGTTCCAAGTATGGGGCAACAAGTGAGAAAGGCCACAATAGTTTCTGGGAGCAGGAGACAGTTGGATGAGTAAAGATTGTAGGCAAGGATGTGTCAAGATACAAGAGCAGAGAGATAAGGAGGGAGACAGACAAGACTATAGAGGGCTTTGAAGGGAAGCGTGAGTAGCTTGTGTTGGAGTGGGCAGGGAACCAATGTAGGGATTTAAGGAAGAGTGTTTCGCAGTAGTGTCAAAGTGATGAGAGAGGTGAATAATTTTGGCAGCAGAGTGCCAGAGAGAAGTGGTGGGCCTGTGGCTCAGTGGTAGAACACATGCTTGGCATGCTGAAGGTCCCAGGTTCAACCCCCGGCATCTCCAGATAGATAGATAGATAGATAGATATTCTTTATTGATTGGTCCATTTGACCATATCAAAACTGCAGTACATAAAATAAAATAAAATTTGATAAAATCGGATTGAGGTAGGGGGTAGTATAAAATAGGTAAAGGATCAACAAATGATTAGATGACTAGATGATTAAAAAGAAGAGAAACAGATGCAAAACTTATGAGTAAAATACTAATACAGTATAAATTTAGATTAATTTTGTCGCCTTTGCATACAATCCCAATTTGTTCCATGTATTGTGATCTCAATTGAGTGGCCCTAGCTATGAATTGGGCAGTTCTTAGAGCAGGCATCTCCAGGTAGGGCTAAGAAAGAATCCTGCCTGAAACCCTGGAGAGCCATTGTTTCCAGTCAGCGTTGACAATACTGGGCTAAATGGACCGAGGGCCTGACTCAGTATAAGGCAGCTGCCGATGTTCCTCAAGTGAGATAACTGGCAAAATAATTAGAGGTCAGGTTCCTTTTAATAGTTTAATAGATAATTCTAAATATTTTATCAAAAGCTCACAGACTGCAAAAAGGTGTGTGTGTGTGTGTGTGTGTGTGTGTATGTGTGTAGTGAGTGAGCAATGTACACATGGGCGTCCACAGGAATTTTTCTGGGATGGGGGGCAAAGCTGCACAGTGCGGTGTGTGATTGTAATTCACACACAAGCATGCACGACTACAACCCAGCTATACATTTGCCCTTGCGTCTGCATATGATTTGTTGCTTAGAGTCATAATCCATGACATTTAGAAGCCTGCACAGAGTGAGAAAATCCTGGGAATTTGACAGCAGTAATGCAGAAGAGTACTGACGTCAAGCTTCACACAAGAGGCAACATGAACTCCAACTAAATTTTATTTGGAGTGAGTGATTTTTTAAAAAAAACAAAACAAAACCCCTAAGAACAAGGGGGAAAAGACCGATGAACAAACACAGAACAGCAGTCTTAAGAACCTAATATCAGATATTTTATGGCATCATTGTCCTTATTGTAACATTGACAACTTCACAAGTTGCCCTGGAATGATTTCCTTCATCTTGGAAGCATTAGTGAACACTCTAGCAGTGGAGTCTGTTGACAGCATATTTATCAGCTCCTTTACACTTTTTTCCCCTGGTTTTTTTCTTTCTCTGCCTGTCTATATGTTCCATTACACAACCACTAGGTGGCGCTGTGGCATACCGGAATTGCACAAATACACCAAATTTCATGCCACCATTCACAGATAATACCAGACTTTTCTCATTAGAAGAAAAAAATGCTATAAATTTTGCAAAGCATGGGAAAGGCCCTGGAGGAAGATGATGTTGTGTAAAGCACCCACAAACTACCATGAGTGAGAAATCACGAATGCACAATAAATGCCTCATGCAGAAAGGCTCTTTGACAGGGGGAGGAGAAATGGGTATGCTCGATCAGCAGGTTTCTACAGGAGCCTATACTACTCATTTTACATTTCACATTATTATCAGCCATTTTTAACATCAACATAATACAGCATTTGCATGGCTTGAGTTTTGAACTGCAGGAATGTTTTTTGGAACTGCATATTTTCTCCTGAAACTGCACATTTTGTGTGTGGTTGTACATTTTATGTATGTTTTAAAAAAAAATGTAGCTGTGCTCTTCCATGAGAAAAAAATTCAAAAACCACAGTTGGGCAATGCGTTTATTAGAACCAACCAAAATTCCACAAAATTGTGCAAGCTTTCAAGTTCTCCAGACCTCTTCATCAAGCTAGGTGGTACAAAAAGCAGGGCATGGGGGAAGAAACTAAGTCCAAAAATTTGGCCGGGTCCTATGGTCATGAGGCCTGCAGTTTAGAAGAACTCAGTCTCAAAATGGAGATTTGCAGTCTGAATGGATAAGTCGGTAGGGATGGAACCAGAGGAATATTTTCTACCACCTGAAAAGAGACTTTTCACTGGTGGATCCATCCCCTCCAACCACTAGGTAATACTCACAATTTGGCCTCAAGTGACTTTTTTTTTAACCAAGTGCACCACTTAAAATAAGTATCTGGCTTTGTTAATATAAGGACTGTCATGTTTCTCTGCATGTTTCTCTGTCATGTTTCTTCTTTATGCAACCTCAGAAGCCTGTGTGCCGGGTGCCATTTGCCTAATTACCTGCCCAGGCATGGCTTGTTGTGTTGTCTGAACCCAGGCGGCATGGCTTGTTTGACGGGGAAACAACCCTCAAATAACAAGAACAGACCATGGGTTATTTGTTTCCCCCTCAAACAAGCCATGCCACCCAGGTTCGGATGACACAACAAGCCACGCCTGGCATGCACTGTGGCTTAAACAAGCCACGACGGCTTGTTTAAGCTGCGGTGATGGTGCGAACTGAGCCATTGTCTTTTCAAATACAGGAATTGAAATCCCCAATTCTTTCCCTGGCGCCCTTCACCCCTGTAATGGCCCTTGGATGAAGGGTGTGGTTAATATTCCGGTGGGTGGATGACCTGCTCAGGTTGCAGTCCACTCCTAGGCTCTGCTCTGCAATAGATTCAGGTACTTTTACAACGGGGTTCTTTATGACTACAATACAGAGAAAACACTAATTTCTGAGGAGGAGCTGCATGGCACAAGCTACACACGCACACATATATATACACATACATTCCAACAACCCCCTCCAGACCTGAATAAATGGCACTGCTGCTACGACTGACCTCACAGCCCCCGCCTCCCACATTTCCCTAAAGCAGTGTTTCTCAACCTTGGGTAAGCAGTGTTTCTCAACCTTGGGTCCCCAGATGTTTTTGGCCTACAACTCCCAGCATGCCCCAGCCAGCTATGCTGGCTGGGGCATGCTGGGAGTTGTAGGCCAAAAACATCTGGGGACCCAAGGTTGAGAAACACTGCCCTAAAGCAACCAACACATCGGGAAACTGGGTAACAACACTGGGCTACGCTGCAGAGTTATCATAACCCCCCCCCCACCAGTAAAATGGGAATAATGGGAATAACAACACTGGGCTACTTTGCAGGACTGGCATGCCCCATAGTCTCTCAGCCACAGCCCTGACTCCTATAATGTAGATATAATAATGATGAACTTTATCCATGTGTATTGTCAGGTTAATTTTTTAAATGTTTACAAATGCAGAAAAAAAATATTAATGAGACCTGAGTTGCTCCTACCTTTTCTTTTTTGGTTCATTTTAAAACCTTTTCGGGGGGGGGGGGTGTCTTCCCTGGTGCGAAATGATTGTTGCCTCAAAAAAATCAATTCAGGTTGATCCAGGATTTAGTATAGCTCAGATTGGGCAGTAGTGTGTCTACTGCCCAATCTGAGCTATACTAAAATCCTGGATCAGCCTGAATTGATTTTTTTGAGGCAACAATCATTTCGCACCAGGGAAGACCCACCCCCAAAAGGTTTTAAAATGAACCAGGAAGTCCCCCCCCCTCCAGACAGTGGGTGTGTCAAGCATAGCTATGACTTCATTCATTGGCTAAGAAACCTGAAAGGTGGGAACAGGCTGTTTTTGCTTACCAAATGAATGGGTAGAATAGAGGCTGTACATTGTGCCTCATATCTCGAGTTCTACAAGGGCTAGAGACTTGCCTTTTCTCTCCGCCCCCCCCCTTTAAGGAAAGCTGGGAATTTGGGGACCTTGGCTTATCTGCTTGATGTGGATCGGTATACAAATACTGTAAATCATCATCATCATCATCATCATCATCATCATCATCATCATCATCATCTAGGGAGGTTAACTGCCCCCCTTTGCCTCTTCCTGCGGGCGCCCATGGATGTATGCTGAAGGTAGATATTGCTCATCCATGTCAAATATTGTCTGGAACAGATGGAGATGGTACTGAGGACATGTCTAATACAGATGGATCCAGTGAAAACACAAATAAGTGAGAAGAACTTACAAAATTAAAATGGAAAATTCTGAACACCATATTTTTAGGAATATTTTCTCTTCCAATGAAAATATTCCAGAGCCAATAATCTTGACTAAGTCCTTGAGAGAGAGGGACTAGTTGGAAACCATGATCAGAATCATGAAATGCTTTTGAGAATCTTGTAGTAGTATCTGAATTAGGGGTTCTTTTAACCCATGCATATTTGTTGAAATATGTCTCACTGAATTCAATGGGATTTCAGCCATTAAATTAGGGTTGCTAATGGTCACCAAACTGAACTAAACAAAACCAAACCAAACCTGGCATGGCTGCTGGCTTATTTTTTTTATTTATTTATTTATTTTTTTAAGTTTTCCTTCTTTCTTTCTTTCTTTCTTTCTTTGTTTATGACTGACTGGCTTCTGGGCCAGTTACCAGATTTTGTGTGAGTATAAAAGCCAACGTTTTGGGCTGGCGGCAATCAGGTTTTGTTTTGTTTTTTTAAAGTAAAGCCAGAGCCATCATTTTAACCGCGTACAAGCTTGGACTTGGGTACTAGATGTTAGGTCGAGCTCAACCCCAGCCACTGCACTATTTCACATGCCGCTGCATGACCAGTTGCTCTGTGCATGTGTGCAGGGCTGCCCTCCCTTCAAGAAGGGTGATGCCGATGCCATTGCATCCGGCGGTGGGCTGGGAGGAGTGGCAGATTGTGCACCTTTCCACCCGCTGCCCAGAGGGATACCTGCTGCCAGGGATGTTGAAGAGTCCTTGGTCTCGAGTCACGAGTCGAGTCACGAGTCTTTGGACCAGAGTCTCGAGTCCGAGTCCGAGTCCTTGGTCCAAAATGGTGACTCACGAGTCACGAGTCACGAGTCACGAGTCACTCCCAAAGCTGACTCCACGAGTCCCTATTAAAATCAATGGGGTTTCCTCCCAACAAAATAAGGCTACTTCAGATGTGTGGCTTAAATAAATTCTAGGCACAAGTGTGCCTTTTTATTTCAAAACTCTGCAACTGATTTTGGCAAGAACAGACCAGGCAGACAAACCCAAAATAACCAGGCAGGCAGAGGAGGCAGGGAACCCCAAACAGGCAGGCAGAGGCCTTTGTCTTGGACAATTCAACGGTTGAACAGGTCAAGAAGAGACCAGGCAGGCAGAGGAGGCTGGGAACCCCAGACAGGCAGGCAGAGGCAGCCAAACCCAAAATGTCTGACCCTAACCCAAACCCCCCACAACAACACATCAATCAAAATAAATCTCAACACATCGTTGGGGCTGCGCTCCTGGTAGCTGTCCATAGTGGCCGAGCAGCAGCGCACCTCGCTTCCATGCGCTCTTCACCGGTGATCGCGCTCCTTCTGGCACAGCCAGAAGACTCGTCAACAGCCCAGGGATGTTGACAAGTCCTTGGTCTCGAGTCCCGAGTCGAGTCTCGAGTCCCATTAAAAATATTGGGACTCGAGTCCGAGTCGAGTCAGAGGGGGGACTCAGTCCGACTCACGAGTCGAGTCCTCGAGTCCGAGTCCCCATCCCTGCCTGCTGCCACTGCGACCGGCCGTGGTTTCCCTGGCTGGCTGTGGCTGTTACTGCTGCTTCCACCATCTGCCTGTCACAGAGCACCTGCCAGCAGGGCCGGATTAAGAGCATTATGGGCCTGGTGCTGAGGATTTTGGTGGGCCTTTTTATGGAAATAAATAAAATGAAGACGCAATTTTATATTAAAGCAAATTAAATATTTTAATTACCATTAAAGTGCCCAAACTCAAAAACTCCTGCAGCTCATCAGTAAGGGTCTTCCCAATTTCCCCCAAATTTATTTATTAAAAAAGAAAAAGCAGCCACAACAAAAAGCCAGGAAGCTTTGCTTGACCAAGAATAATTGTGTTGTTCGTTTTTGTTTTTGTTTTTTTTGTTAAACTAGCATTTGAACAATTGAGCTGCGAATCAGAAAGATCTTTTGCTCGAGGCTGGAGAGAGAGGTCCCTTCTAAATCTGAATATTACAGACCCTAGCAAGCCCCCATGTGCTTCAAAGAAATGTAGTAACAGTGATTGAAATGCAAAAACCTACCATGCTAATTTGAGAACAACAGTTCTTGCTAGGTCTTGCCTCAAGCCTGTAATGCAGATGTGCTTAGAACACCTTTCTAATCTTGAAAAAATCATTAATTATGCTGAATGATAACGATCAGAGCTAACTCAAATCGTGCTGCGTGTCCCTATATTGTGGGCCTATTGTCTGCTTTGGGCCTGGAGCGGCCGCTCCAATCGCCCCTATGTTAATCCGGCCCTGCCTGCCAGACCCAATGCTGCGCTCTTGAGGGTCCTCAGAGTGGGGCACTGGGCAGCTGCTCTGGAAAGCCCCACCAGGTACATTTCCTGCTGCAGTAGTTAGTTTATTAATTAATAGTAGTTTATTAATTAATTTCATTTCTTTTCTGCCCAATAGCCGAAGCTCTCTGAGTGGTTCACAACAATTAAAACCATAAAATATGACACGATAAGATATGATACAAAAGTTTAAAGTGCTTCCGTCTGAGAGTCCTCAGAGTGAGGCATTGGGCAGCTGCTCTGGAGAGCCCCATCGGCCGTATTCTGCTGCAACCACCACAGCAGGAAAGTGGCTGAAGTGGGTTTCTGGAGCTAGCAGGTCCAATGCCTTACTCTGAGGGGGGTCTTTCTCAGAGCAAGGTATTATGGGTGAAGTGGAGATTGTCTGTGCTGTTGTTGAAGCTGCCAATGCTGACACTGCATGGTGGCACAGGCAGTCTCCGTAGGCACATTGCCCACAAGGCTTCACTCTGAGGAACCCTCAGAGCGATGTCCTGATGAGTGATACTGCCTGTGCTGCTGGTGCTGACATGGCCCCCAAAAAACATGGGGGGGAGGGAAGAGGAAAAGGCAGCAGCTGCAGAGGGTCTTCCTGCCTCAGGCAGTGCAACGTTTTGTTCCAGCCTCTGCGTACGTGTGTGTGTGTGTGTGTGTGTGCGTGCGTGTGCATGCATTACCGGGAAATGAAGTCTGTAAATAAAATAAAATAAATGAGGCTCTAGTACTTTCAACCAACAATAAATTAAGGTAGTATACCAACTTGTTTGTTTTGTATTGATCAGGGAGAAGGTCCTGGAATGGACTAGACGGCTATTTCATTTAACCAGTCATATATACATGCATACGGAAAACCTGGACAAGAAATGACGCTTTCAGGGAGGCACTCGGGCCTCCTCTAACAACTGCACACACCTTCTGAGGAAGACCTGCTTCACAATTTGGGAACAATGTATAAACTAGAGGTCTGCCATGAAGGATTTGGCCAGTTATCCTAAATCAGTATGTGAACTGCAGGCTGCATCACCTCTGAAAAACCTGATCATGTGCTCTCTCCGTTCTCTCTCCCAGCTTTCCTTTCCCTCTGCCCTCTGCCCTTTTCTCCTTTGCTTCATTTCTCAAAACCATTCCCTTTCTCAGCCCTTCTTTCCTAGCTCCCCACCCTTGCCCTTCCTTTTCTTGGTTCCTGCTTTGTGTATCTCTCTTAGGCCCTTCGGCTTCCTCTTCTCCTCTCTAGGATCAAAGAAGCTCAATCAAAGGCAGCTCAAGAAACTTCTGCATGCCATACTCTTCTGTGATGTTACTGATTGACATCAGCCAATCCTGGCCAGAGCCTTTACAATAACTGCTATCACTACCTCCATGGAAATCCCTTCTTACTATATAGATAGAATGCATAGAGAACAGGCCATCTTACAAATCCCCCTTATTATTGAAGCTTCAGTTTGGATTATTTTCATAAAAATAATCCACATGCAAAATTTGTCCTAGATCTGGCCCAGTGCACCTTTGTGTGGCAGAGACTATCATGCTAGTTGCAGCAAATAACTAGCAAATGGCAGAAGGGTAGTGGTCAAAGGTCAATGTTCACTCCTGATTTTTGTGGGATGAGCTTCATTGCCATGCCCAATATTAAGCCATCATGATGATTATTTCCTACATATGCATAGCACAACATTGATTTGGGGCGACCATGGGTTGGCCTGATCGGAAGCTGTGTTGTTGATTTTTTTTTTTTTTTTTAAACCATGTGGAAATAAAGATTGCAGTCTGATTAGAGCAGCCCTGCCTGAATCATTAAGCACTGACTAATTAACTTTTGGTTTGGGAACGTTACATTTATGGACACTGTAAAATGTGCTGCCTTCACTATAGCATGCGTATTGATTCTTTTGGGAGTGCCTGCACATCAACAAAAGTCGAGCACTTGGAAATGTCGAGAAATGCTTATGCCTGCATATTTACAGCATGTCTAATAATAACCTTGCAGCATTTCCACTGCATGGACTTGCACAGGATTCCTCTCCCCCCCCCATTCTTTCAAATGTTCTGTCCTTTACTGAGTAGTGTCTCCTAATTTCAGGTAGCAGAGAAGCAGCATTCACCTATGCCATCATTGCTGCTGGAGTAGCGCATGCAATCACTGCCGCCTGCACCCAGGGGAACCTCAGCGACTGCGGCTGTGACAAGGAAAAACAGGGGCAGTACCACAAAGACGAAGGATGGAAATGGGGAGGCTGCTCTGCAGATATCCGATACGGAATAGGATTCGCCAAAGTATTTGTGGACGCAAGGGAGATTAAACAGAATGCAAGGACACTCATGAACTTGCACAACAACGAGGCGGGGAGAAAGGTAGGCAGCTTTGCTCACCTCTTAACGTGACCGTCCCATGTCTACAGCAGCATGCACACGTGCACATGCTTTATTAAGGTAATTTATTATTTAATCATCAACATTTATCTACTGCCTTGTTTGCTAACAAGCCACCAAGGTGATGCATGGCGATTTAAAACAATAAAACTGTAACACAATTTAAAAAAAGAACAGTAGAAAGAGTAAAACATTAAAAAAAATTAACTGCATAGTTTAAAAGCCTTAATTTAAAGAGGTATGTCTTCACACCCTTCCTGAAAGCCAAGAGAGTGGGGGTCAGTTGTAATTCTTAAGGGAGTGCATTCCACAGTTTGGGAGTGACACAGGAGAAAGCCCTTTTATGTGAGCCCGAGAAATGGGCCTCTGTGGGTAATGGTGTCCTCAAGAGGGCCTCTCCTGGAGATCCAAATAACCAGACAGGTTCATAATGAGACAGGGGGGTCCCTTAGATAGCCAGGTAATAAGCCATTAGGGTTTTTTTAAAGGTTAAAAAACCAATACTTTGAATTGAGCCCGGAAAGTACAGGTGTAACATGGTCCGGATACTTTCCAGCTGGTAAGTATGCACATTTGCACATCACAGGGCTGTCCTTCTGTCAAACATTTGTCCCAGGCTGACACTTCACAGTATTAAATCAGGAAGTGAGAGCAAACAGAGAATAATCACATTGTGATTCAAGATTAAAAATGTCCCACTTTATGAATAGATCAATCAATGGTAAGATTTTCTTCTGATTCAAATTCACCTCAGTTGACCTGAGTGCTGCATGTGTTGCTCTCAAACTAATGGAGTATGAGCCAAGGTTTGACAAATTATCAGCATGCATGCAATAGCAAAAATCACATTAATTGTGCAAAAGCATGCCCAATGCAAACTTTTACCTAATGCAGTGTTTGCAGTCCAAGACATAAAGTGTTTAAAATGTGTTAAGCACATTTAGTTTTCTTGTTTATCTTGCTCATCCTAGTACAGGTTGACTTTTACTTTTACTAATCCGACACCTGTAGAAGCAGGGAAAGGACCCAGGGTAAAGCTTGCCCCATACAATTTCAGTCTGGCATATAATCATATTACAAGTTGAGAATCCCTTATCCAAAAATACATGTGCCTAATTATTTAAAAAGTTTGTATAAATTCCCTTCAGGCTATGTGTACAATGTAGTACTATAATAATTTTTTGAGTGGATTTTTTTTCCAACAAAAAACTGTTTGTATCATTGAAAGCTCTGTTATTGTGTTTTTCTTTTAAGACAAAAGATGTTAATTAGTTCAGACAACTGTATGAGTTGTTTTTCTAAAACTAAAACCTCGGTATTCAGGTTTAATTGCAGTGTTGGCACTTTGAAATAAATAAGTTGGTTTTGTGTTGCAGTTTGGGCACTCGGGCTCAAAAAGGTTCGCCATCACTGATCTAGAAATTGAATTCATTACATGGTCACTTTCTGTCCTGGTATTGCTCACCTTCTCAGGGGACGGCGGTGGTGGGTGGGAGGCAGCTCGGTTGCAGGAAATGACGGCATCATTAGTCATTCCTGTACTGAAACATTACCAGACTTGTGTCACCAATATACATAATGGATGGGAGCCAAGCTCCCATTCATCACTTCAGGCTTTCTTTGTCTCAAGATCAGAAGTTTCAGGTAGGTTACCGTTTTTCTAAAGAATAAGTCCCATACTTTGTTAGTTTTTTAAGGAGCTATCCATGGTACTCCATGGTGGTGAACCTATTTTAGGGATGGATAAAGCATCACGGATAGCTCCTATAAAGCTCATAATAAAAGCTGCAATGGATAAGGAGCCCCACTGGCATAGGAGTCACCAGCCCCCCCTGATGGCACTCATGTCATGTTTTGGGTTCTCCACAGGTATGTGGTTGGCCACTATGGGAACCAAAAGTCGAACTAGATAGGCCTCTAGTCTGATCCAGCATGATTGTTCTTATATTTTGTATGGATTTATCAGTCACTTTTTTTTGTTTGCATTTCATTTCTATCTGACCTCCCTGTTCACATTTCTCTGTCTCTGCATCCATCTGCATATATACCAGCCAACTGAGGATAACCCTTCATGTATCTGATGAAGCAGAATCTAGTCCATGAAAACTTATGCCATAATAAATTCTATAGGCCTTAAGGTGCTACAAGACTTTTTGCTGTTTTTGCTGCTAAAGACTTAACACAACACAGCTACCCCTCTGGAAACAATAGAACAGTTCTTACTGGTGAAGTGTACAGACAGAAGTATTCAGATCAGAGCTTATTTTAGTGGTCCAAATATTTTGGTCTGACCTTCGTATGCAGAGATGATCTCTCCAACAGCTGGTTCCAAAGGCAAAATATTAATGTATTTTGAGCTTCTCTTGTGGTTTGGTTTAAAGGTAGTTTTAATAATTGCTATCTTTCTCCCAAACATTAGATCAGAAACTCGACTTTAGGCCCTTTGAAGTGCAAAGACTTATCATAGTCTGTCTGTATCATCCTTTAATCTGAAGGGCCATGTCTGTTACATCAATTAAACATAATTGAAGCCAGTAATTAGACCATAATATGTGATGTTCTATCCATTTGTGATACCTGGGTGAGGTGTGTGTTTTTCCATTTGGCAAGAAAAGAATGCTTAAAAGCTTGCGTGAAGCTTATTTCAAGCTTGGATTGTATTATCTAATAAAACATCAAGACTTCAGGACTGAAGGATATGTGCATAGACTGAAGGATATGTCCACAGAACTTCCAACTTTGTGTACAAATAATAATTTTTCCATCTGATTTCTGAAATATGTATGCAAAATGTCACAACCAGTTTCATTGCAGATATAACTGTATTGGGTGATTTGAGGGCTCTGTCATAGACTTAGTGTTAGCATGAAAGGCCTTCATTTAAGGGACAGAAAGGTACTCAAAATGGCTTTAGATGTTCCACGGCTGGTGGGAACAGGAAGTGCACATAATTTATGCTTTCTCTTCCCTTCATCATTGTGTCATCCGAATTCTAACTTTTTCCATCACCCTACCCTTCCCCCACTTTTGTTTAAGTAGTCCCTGCATGTATCTTTCAGGGTAGGGGCAAGGGGCATGCAAAAATTATATTTTGAATGAAATGGAGATTCATGGTGAGAGAAGAGCTACGCACTTATGTTTTCCATCACCCTTCCCTCCCATCATGTGTGTCACATGTAAAGCTGCAAATGTAGTTGGAATTTTAAATTGTATTTCAAAGGCCTTGTTTATATTTCATATTTCAGTGTGTCCCAGTAGCGTATCCTAAACAATAAGTACCTACATTCTCACAAAATTTAAACATTTGTGAGGGGGTACCTTAGATGTAGAATTTAGTTCATATATACTAAAAGCCTTCAGAATAAAAAGGTTCTTATGAATTTCTTATAAGACACTATCCTATAGCATCTTTTAAATTCCTAATTCTTTTACCAAGTGTTTGACCGAGGATACACAGCAAACGGGATTCTACATCAGCATAGTCGTAAGTAAAACTAATATTCTGAGAATTCGTTATCAGAGTGACTCTAGAACTCTAGTATCATAAAGAGACCATTCGTGCAGTTTTAATAGAATTGCATAGATGATGATAACTATGTGACTTCCACTTCAGCACAAAGCGCAGTTCACTGGTTTGGATGTAATGGCAAACATGTGGCAGCCCATAACCCTCCAAACTCAGAGGATTACGGGCATCCAATCAAGCATGGGAGAAGCGAGGAGGCTAGGATTGCATCTGCCCTCCCCTCTCCCTCCAAAACATTTAGACGGCTGATTTTGGCTGTCTAAATGTTTCTCCCCTTCTCACGACGAGGAGAGGCTGAGGCATGTCCTGGATGCTTCGTAGGAGGGGGTGGTGCCTTGCTCCTCCCCGCCCTCCGGAGCGCCCCCCTGCATCCGCTACGAAGGCAGTCTTCTGCCTTTGGAGCCTCAGCCGGCGTGAAAAGAACCATGCTGGCTGCGAGGGCAGTGAGAAGGCCCTCCGAACGCAGAGTCCCTGCTGCGACCTCGGAGGGCTTTTACGAGGTTGGAGCAGGGACTCCAGCTATTCCTGTGGCCAGCCAGCCAGTGTCTACCGGCCATAATCTTGGCCCTAAGTGTGTGAGGAGAGGAGTCTGTGTGAGGGAAGAATTGGGGAGAGGTGAGGGGGACATGAGTGCAAAACTCATCCCCATACCACTATTGTTATATGAAAAAAAAACTTATTAGGGCAGAATGTCTATGATTCTCTGCTGTTTTTTTCTGCTCATCTGATTTTTATATGGTTTTTATTGTGTTATTGCTAATTGTGTTGTGGATGGCTTGTTTTCTATTGTGAATTGTGCTGTTATTAGATGGCTTGTGCATTTTTTGATGGAAAGGTGTGGTATAAAATGTAACATGCTAGCAAACAAACAAACAAAATAAGTGGCTGAAACAAAGTTTAGAACACCCAGTGAGTAGTTGGATGCTGTGATTCTGGAATATTAGCATATACAGTCATGCCTTGGATTGAGAGCATAATTCGTTCCGGAAATGTGCTTGTAATCCAAAACACTCTTATATCAAAACGAAATCCCCCGAAAAAGATTTGTACAGAGATTTTTAATTTAATCCATACTACAGTACTTGTCTTGCGAGACGTCGCTTGTATATCAAGTAAATAAATAAATAAATAAATATTTAAAAATTTGCTTGTCTTGCAAAACGCTCTCAAACCAAGTTACTTGCAATCCAAGGTATTACTGTATTATTCAAACTAACATGATTTTTAACTTATCTATCTGCACAGAAGCCTTCTTCTGCCCTACAATGTCATTATAATGACAACAACAACAACAAATTTGCTGAACATCCAAACAACTAATGTTGCATAGAACAAATTAAAGGATAGGCCTGGCCCTTTGGATGTCTCCCTCACTGATTTCATTACCCTGAGCATTTTGGTCAGGAGAGGGGGCCTTAGTATATCCACAATGCTAGATTACTTTGCAGCCCTGATATTGTTACCCACAATGATTCTGTTGAGGAGTCTTCCCCTTTTGAGGTTTCTAGATTGCTTGAGGCCATGCCCTCTTTGACGTACTGAACAACACTGCCTCAGTACGCCCTTCGCTGGCCTTCTTCCTATAGAGTTTGTATCCAGAGATGACCGTATCCCACTGCTTCTCTCCATTCCACCAGGTTTCCATTATGCCCGCTATATCTATGTTCTCCTTTGAAAACAAGCACTCATCAATCCCCCCATCTTGGGGGGCTTAGAGGCTTTTAGCATTAGCATATGGTGCTCCCTCCCCAAATGTCTGTGTCATGTCATTTTTTCCCCTCTACAGCCTTTTGGCCTCTTTGACTGGCTGTCATGTCCTACTGCACATTCATTGCCTAGTTTTACCTCATCCCCACTTGGATGATCAGAAACATTTTTACCCTCATCCGCTAGGAACGATTCCTCCTGAACTGGACATTCCCCGGTTCCTGTCAGCTTTCCCCCATGTTTAAAAGCTGCTCTGCCACTAGTTGATATTAAATGCCAGCAGTCTGGTTCCATTTTGGCTCATGTGGAGCCTGTCTATTTTGTACAGGCCCAGCATGCCTCAAAATGTTTCCCAGTGTTTAATCCATCCAAGACCCTCCTCCCAACACCTCCATCTCATCTATGCTTTGAAGCCCCTCAGCTCCGCCTGTCTAGCTAGCCCTGTGTGTGCAACAGGTAATATTTCAGAGGAAGCTACCTTGGAGGTCCTGGATTTCAACTTTCTGTCTAGCAATTTCATTACTACATTTCCCCACATAATTGATGCCAATGTGCAAGTTCTGACTCCGTCCCAGCACTATTTACCAGCCTATCTAGATGAAGCATGATATCTGCTGCATTTGCACCAGGTAGGCAAATCACTATGCAGTCTACAGGTCCATTACAAACCAATCTCTCTATGTTTCTCTAATCACCCACCCCCAGCCCTAGGAGGCATGCCCTCAGTCTATCCAGGCCTGTGGCTCACGCTGGCTCAGCTTGTCTGAGTGTGGAAAGCTAAGCAGGGTCAGGCCTGGTTATTACTTGGATGGGAGACCCCTCCTCTAGTTTCTTGCACTGAGCAGGGGGTTGGACTCGATGGCCTTGTAGGCTCCTTCCAACTCTATGATCTATGAAATCTATGAAAGTATGAGATGATATCAATGGGTCCCTTCTAAGGGATTGTTTCCCTCTTCTTTGGAGTGATGTGATGCTGGCAGATAGTTGCACATGCTACACTCTGCAATACACTGGTTAGCTCTCACTCCCTGCTAGCTTTCTAGCTTCATAACCACTTTTATTTATTCATTAATTTATTGAGACATTTATACCCCCCTTCTGGGGTAGAAGCACCACTCAGGGTGGCTTACATTTAAAAATTATAATTTCGTAAAAACAGCAATATAAAAAAAATCAACCAAGGAGAGAGGGTCAGCAGTTAAAACCAAAACAATTAGAAAAATATTTATGTATTTATTTATAACATTTATATACTGCCTTATCTGCTAAAAAGCCATCACAGCGGTATACAACAATTTAAACAATAGAACCTTGCAACAATAAAAACAAGAACACTAAAAACAGTAAAAAAAAAAAAAACACCCGTTAAAAACTACACAGTTTAAAAGGCTAAATTGAAAAGGTGTGTCTTTACACCCTTCCTAAAAGCCAAGAGAGTGGGGACCAATCATAGTTCCTGAGGGAGTGCATTTCATAGTTTATCTGCCACATACAAGAAAAGTCTGCAGGAATGAAATGGTCTGTGGCAACTGGTCAAAAAACAGTGAAGTTGGAAACCAACAACACTTCATGGGGCAAGACGTTCCATAATCTGGGTGCATCCCACCCACTCACCCACACTTGCACCCTAGATGGGGCACCGAGAAAAGCCTCTCTTTGTGATCTTAGGGAGTGGACAGGATAATATGGAATGAGGCAGTCCACAAGATATATACTGGGCTTAAGCCATTTAGAACTTTAAAGATCATCAACAACATTTTGAATTGTGCCCGGGAACAGATTGGTAACCAGCACTTGTTCAAACTCTAGTCGCCACCACTGAAAAGTAAATAGGAAGAGAGAATTTGTAAGAGGTGTGCCAGAAAAATGGAAGCAGCCTGGATTAATGGTAACTGTTCTTCCATTGGCAGTTGTAAAAATTCACCGTGAGGGACAACTTCATTATCTGTTTACATATTGTTTACAAAAAGTGGCCTCTGGGCAGTGCCATGTGGGGCCCTATTTTGTGGACAGGCACCCTGGTTACTATGGCAATGGAGCAGCGTGAACCAGGTCCAGTGCAAATCTCTGCCACAAGGTGGCTGTTTAAAAGTTACCATACTTTGTGGTTGAGAAATGCTTAGGGCATTGAAAAAAATTCAACTTTTTAAATGAGGCCCTATGGGTATAGCATGGGAAGTCTGTCATTTATTGGTTATATGAAGAGAAAATAGAAATGCATTTTAAGAAAGGGTATAAGAAAGAGCCAAGACCTTTCAAGGAACAACATTTTGATTCTGTGTGGAAATAAATTATTGAATTCTGTTCTCCCTCTCTCTCTTTCCTGCTTTCTCTTTTGTGACATTGAAATTCACTGAATGGCATTTTTGCATCAGCATTACATCATATTAAATATAACGCCACATTATGAGTCATTGTTATAAATCATGACACAGGCTGCATTAGAAGGCTCCAGCAACCAAGGGCATATCAAGGTGGCTTTTTATCTGATGTGTCTCTTCACAGAGGGACATAGGTGTGCTGACTTAGTAATCCCATCATGTCCTGCATTGGGAGCACTTTGCTTTTCCTTCCGCACTTGAGTTGAAATCTGAGGTATAAAGCAGTTCAGAGCAAATATAACGAACAACTTCTTGTGTAGCTATCAGAGATGAGGTCATAACTTACAAAATGAATACATTGGAAGAGTAACTGATTCTAATGGAATGGAAAATATGAGATCAGTGGAAATTCTTGGGGTTCTAAACTACCATGTGGTGACGAGAATGACTGAATATAGAAACTTGCCTTATACTGAGTTAGACCATGCACAGTGGCTCTCCAGGCCAGGGTATGAGGTAGGATCTTTTCCCAGCCCAACCTGGAGATGCCTGGAACTGAACCTGGGACCTTTTGCATGCAAAGCAGGGGCTCTATCATTGAGCTACAGTCACACCCATATTATTCCCATTGGCTAGTTTCCTTTTTTGCTAGTGAAGAATTGAATCCAAGAAATAAGATGTATATTGCCACAAACTTTTACTTCAAGGGAGCAATCCCTCTCTCGCCAGATCTATCCAAGGTAGTATTTAGCGACTGACTTCAGCAGCTACAACTTGAGCATGTTTTGTAGGACAAGTTACACGACCCTAGACTAGAAAGATGTGGCTCAAGGGTTCCTGTACAACTAAACTGCGCCATTCTTAATAGAACAAATCAATGAGGAGAGAAAAGGTACGCTGATAAGCAAGCTAAAGATTAGAGCAGTGTTCTCCAACCTTGGGTCCCCAGATGTTTTTGGCCTACAACTCCCAGCATGCCCCAGCCAGCATAGCTGGCTGGGGCATGCTGGGAGTTGTAGGCCAAAAACATCTGGGGACCCAAGGTTGGAGAACACTGGATTAGATAAATGGCCAGACTTTTGAAGGATTTCCAAATGGCTCTACAAATGGAGCGACACCTGCTCATACATTTACAAGTTCCACTCCTGGAACTAAAAAAACACCTGTGTTGGTTTCACAAGGGGTGGTGGTGGATGCACCTGCTCCCCTGGCGTCTACATGAATTCTGATTGTCAATGCAAGTTACTTCTATCAGAAATTACAGATGTACGGGTTTTGTTAAATCCATTCCGTCTGTGTTTCACAGATTGTCAGGCGTCTTTCGTTCCATTGCCCACTCATTGATGGAATCAGATTTTTTGAAGGGATGTATGAGAATTTTGTTCCTCTTTGCAAGTGTGCATTAGCGCAAGTATGCACTTTTGCAAATGTGCCTTTGTGCAAACCCCACATCAAAAGTAAAAAAAAAAAAAAAAGGTCCACGGAATCTGCACAACTCGGAAAAAGCTGGTCTACTGAGGCATTTATAGGTCAGATTGATATAAATCCAAACTCATTTGAATCTGTTGCAGATTTCTCTGACGTCCCTAACCAGAACAAAGGTTGCACACATATATATATATATATATATATGCATGCAAACTTTGTTCTGGTTAGGGATATATATATATATATATATATATATATATATATATATATAATATAATATATATATATATATATCCCCCTCCTTGGTTTCTCTTTCAAATCACACTTCTAATTTCCAGGGCAAACCACTTGGGGGTCTACTATTTTAATAATGGGAAACAATTCATGATCTCCTAAGGAGTGACTACACAAACAAGAAATCCCAGCAATGAGTGGTCTCTCTGCTGGAGTGTGTTTGTGGAGATGGCACCACAAGAGGGTGGGGGGAATTCTTTTTCTACATGTGCCAGCCTTAGTCTGGCCTTTAAGTCCGGGAGCTTTGAACAGAGAAAATCTGATGTACAAATATGGTAACCAAAAATATGTGCTATTGCATTCAGCTATCTCAAGTCATGCCAGCAAAAAAAAAGCTCTAAATGCCCTCCTGTATCTGGAACTTTTGAAAATTACCATAGACTCCAGGAAGTCTAGAAGAACATCCTACTGTTGAATAATTAAAAACTGACTGAGGCTGCTCTGATACCTCTGGAATCAAGTGATATTATGGTATCAGCTGCAAAGCCACCTAGGCCTTGAAGCTCAGGTGTTAATCATGCCATTTAAAATCTTTTCTGACTTTGCTGTTGTTTGATTAACATTGCTGATCTTTGCTTTAAAGCCTTCGAGTGTTTGGCCACCATCCAACAAAGCTATGTGCATGTATGCAGGAGAACTGCTTGTGTAGCCAGAGGTCTATTTGAAGTCGCCCATGCAGCCGCTTACGCTTAGATTGCTGAAGGGACCAGCCAAATGTCAGAGATGCTCTTGCTTATGTGTGTGCAGTTATTCCCCAGATGCACATATCACTTTGTGGCCTTCATCTTTTTTAAGGTTGCTACATAAAAATGGGATTAGGATGTTTTTTACATTTTAGCAATTGCAGCTGAAACTTCATCAGAAGAATTACAGCAGTTAAAGTGTTCTGAATGCTAATACTTGCTCCCAATCATGTTTAGGATTGCAGCCTTGGGAAGACATCCTTATAGCTGTCTGTTTGCCTGACTTTAACTGCATCTAATGAAAAAGACTTCACAATCCTAAATAACTTATTACATCAGCTTTCTGTTCTGATTTGTCAGAAAATTGCTCATGATAAACCCATTGGCTCCTATTTCACTCTTGGTGGGCATAGAGAAGTAGATATACAGGCCTGTGGCTTACGCTGGCTCAGCTTGTCTGAGCGTGGAAAGTTAAGCAGGGTCAGGCCTGGTTATTATTTGGATGGGAGACCCCTCCTCTAGTCTCCTGCATTGAGCAGAGGGTTGGACTCGATAGCCTTGTAGGCTCCTTCCAACTCGATGATCTATGAAATCTATGAACCAGATAGCACCTCATGTGCTATCCTGTTTGTTTGCCTAGTTGAAACTGGGTAGCAATGTGTGAGGATTCAAAGACAGCTAGAAGAACTGGTGTGGGTGGATTGGAAGAAGATGGCTTCTGATATAAACTATCAAAGAAGTAGTTGTTGACTGTAGAAAGCAGCTTAAAAACAAAATCAAGTTTAATGAACAACTAGTAGTAAGAATGCCATCTGGAAGACTTTTTGGAAAACAAAGAGACTATTAAAAGTTAAATGCTAAACTTCCATGTCTAATTTGTACTGTATCTGTAAATGTAATAAAATATCCTTTCTCTTGTTCTTTCTTATTTGGCTTGTCAAAATAACACAGACAAATATTTAAGAACAAAAATGTATTTTTATGGAGAATTGTTGCAAATGCCCACTGATGGTGGGTTGTAACTAATGGTGTGCATCTGCCAGCAGAATGGACACTGCTGGTGGAATGGAATGGATTGCTCCTCCCCTTGCAGCCCCCATGCACCCCAAATCTGCTCTGGAGGATTGAGGGATACTCCAGATCAGATTGGGGTGGGGGCTGAGGGGGCTGCAGGAGGAAGAGGAAATCCAATTGGATGAATGGAAGTCTGCTTACAGGACATTGAATAGACCCCTATATTATTTATTATTAATTATTTGCATTTATTTATCACCCATCTGGCTGGCAAACCAGCCACCCTGGGCGATGTACACAAGATAAAAACAGAATAAAATACATTAAAACAGTATAAAATTTTAAAATCTTAGCCCACCCCATATTCCCGCCTGAACAGCCAAGTTTTTAGTGAGCGGCGGAAGCTCAGCAGAGAGGGGGCATGGCGGAGGTCACTTGGGAGAGAGTTCCACAGTACGGGGGCCACCACAGAGAAGGCCCTCTTCCTCATCCCGACCAGTCTAGCTGCTCTGGCTGAAGGGACAAGGAGAAGGCTGTCTGTGGCAGATCTATGACCCCAATAAAGCTAAAGTTAGTCATAGTGAAGTCTAGTTGAAAGCCTTGGGACTTAAGTTAGTCATATCTAAATTTAGCTGCATCAGGACCTGTGTCAAAAGTGTCCTGAAACCCTGAGAGGCAGAGAAAGATGACCAATTCCAACAAAACATTTTATGGATCTCATCTCTGGGGAAATGGGTAACGTAAGCCAAATAGGTCATTACTGGGAATTTTGCCAGAAATTTTTATTCTGATGTGCAACTTTCCCCATACACCTGGCTTTTCTGTGTTGCCCCTAAATTGCACAGAGAAGACTGAAGAGCAGGCCGGGATCTCCTTATTAATCAAGCCAGGTAGTGGAAGAAGCTGGGATTATATGACCCCAACTTTGGCAAAAGTGACTGCTCTCTGTCAGCTCTATCTGTAGTTCACAACCAGGCCCTTAAATATGTGCATGTGCTTGCAGTTTAGGGGCCGCGTGCGGTATGTATGTATGAGTCATGCTCCAATTAAGCTTTAGACAGCCACATTTAAGATCCAAGCCATTCAGACATTCATATTTATGTGTCAAGAAAAAACAAACCCTATCATCATAATATCATATAAGCAGCACTGAAAATCATGTTGACGGTCACAGGCAAGCCGCTCCCTCTTAGCCTAAGTTCCCCCATCTACAATATGAGATACAATATTGCACTTACCTTACAGGGTAAGTTAGAACTAGATAATGCTTGTGAACTGTGTCTACCATTTGAAAGTGCTATAGAAGTGTTGTTGTTATTTTACTCTGAAAGACCATTGCAACTTACTGAACCAAGCCCTGGTTTATCAAATATAGCCATAGCAACTGCATGAAGCTATTGGGGACTTTTTTATTTATTTATTTATTTTTAACTACTCTTTATTCTTTAAAAAAACCAAAGAATCTTGTGGCAGCTTAAAGACTAACAAATTTATGGTGGCATAAACTGTTATGGATTACCATCCACTTCATCAGATACATAAAGTTCTATCCTTCCTGAGTTTCAAGTGTATATGGTTGGCTGGTGGTTGTAAATAAGAACTGAAATGCAGAAAGTACAGAAAGTGATCATTATTCTGGATTTTTGTTTTGGAATTATCTTATTAACAGTGGCCATTCACAAAACAGTGGCTGGGCGATAACAGGCACCCTTGCATTGGTGGGCGGATTAATACATGTATGTGATGAAGATGAGGAGGATGGTTGTTGTTCTTTTAAAACCCTTTTTCTCTATTCAAGCCACAGGAGATAGATTCGAACCTCTTGAATTTTAGCTCAGCTTTTTTGCATTGAAATCGGTCTTTGCAATTCCTTCGTTCAATAATGACCAGTTTGAGGTCAGTGACAGAGTGTCTTGGGAGGTTAAAGTCCCCCCCCACACACACACACATGCATATTGGTTTTTGAATATTGCCATTTCTTATACCGGATTATTTGTGTCTGTTTATTTGGTTGCATGGAGACTAGCCTGTTTGTCCTATGCAAAATGCAGGATGACATTGCTGGCAAATAATGGCATATCTCACATTGGAAGAGGAACAGGTATATGAACCCCTGATGTTGTGGGTGGCATTATTAGGTCTTGTAATAGTGTTGCCAGAGTACACATGGGGACAGAATTGGCATCTGGGTCTGCTTTATCATTAAAATATTAACAAATTTGCTCCCTTAAAAGATAAGAAATACAAAGATATTGTATGGGGTTAAAACATTATGGGTGAAATCCAACATTATGCTAGCAGAAACCCACATCATCAGAATGACACCATTGGATTCAGCCCATAAGTATGCATATACAGACATAATGAGAAATACAAAGAAAGTAGATCAGAAAGATTAGAATATTTTAAAATAACCAATTATGCATTTAATGAAATAAGAGGAAATTAAGTATATGGATAGTCATTATCATGAACTTTATTATTATAGTGATTTATATATGCTACTTCTCTGTGAAACTATCTGTATACTGTGTTTCCTTAACTCTTCTCTGGTATGTTAATGTAGTTTAAAAGGCTACTGTCCAAACACATCCATACCGATCTGACATAGGAATTCTTACTGAGCAGCATGGATCACCTATTTGAGATTAATAGATTTGCAACTAGTTCAAGGTCTTCTTCCAAGATAAAATCATTCAGATAGCCAAAGCGTCTTCCCAAAAAGAAAGCATCAGTGGGCAATTCCAATAATATGTGTAGTATCTGCTCCCAGAGCAGGATACCTCCAACATTTATCTTCTTGGAGATTTGTTGTAGACTGACTGGAGACAAGTATCAACAAAATTGAATCTTATAAAAAAAATTTCCTTGAAGTAAATAGAGATCATATTTTTGGCCGTATTTTTTATATAACCAAGACCACATTTCCTTGGTTATGTTCTCCCATGTATCCCTCTCCCAGTGGCACTGATAATTAAAATGAATAACTTCAATTTTTCAGAGTAACAAATACGATTTACTTATTAAACTTTTCAGTTTCATGCTAGAGATTAGACTGCGGAGCAGAACTGGTTGTTGTGAGGATAAAAATGGAGAGGAGGATGAGGATTATGCCCTGGGTTCCTTGCAGGAAAAAAGGCAGGGTATAAATATAATAAATAAATAAATAAATAAATGATGCTACAGGCAGAAGAGGGAAGTGATTTTTACTGATTTCTCCTCCAGACCCCTATGCCCTTGAAAATCTGCTCTGAAGGCTTGGGAGACCCTCCAGAACAGTGTGTGAAGTGGTACTGAGGGCTTCAGGAGGAATTGCCGCCCCACCTCCTTCCTCCAGCTCCAGTTCTCTCCACCAATGGAAGGAGCCCTTCCATTCATGGAAGGTCAGCTCTGGATTCAAATATCAGGGACTTTATATATGGCCCCCAAGACCACATGTGGAGCTGCCATACATAAAAATTTAAAAAGCTCCGTTGAGTGACAGCAGCTCTTCCATGTCACAGACAGGCTTTTCAGCTGGAGAACCTGGGGCAAAGATGAAAACAGGGACACACATGTGAATTTGTAAGAGGTATGGTTAAACAACATGAAGGTGTGATCAAGAGGGTGTGGCCAGGCAACACGAGGGTGTGGCCAAGGGTATGGCCAGGCAACCAAAGAGCATGGTGAAGTACAAAAGTTATTAGAGGAAACACACAAAATCTTATATATTATAATTATTACATTATTATATTATATATTATTTTATAAGTGGCTTTTGCAATATATATATATATATATATATATATACCTTACTTAAACCTTTAATTGTTGATATCTGGTGTTTTTCATGGGGGTGTGTGTCAGTGCTTGCAGGGCAATCTCTTCCTTTTTGTTTTAAAATGGTCAGGATTGGCACAAATTCAACAGGTGAAGCTTACCCACCCACCCCATGCCCCGAAACATGGAGCTTCAGAGAGAAGGGGAAGTTTCTTGCATTTCCTTCTGACATTAACTCACCTGTTAGAGGCACAGAGTCAGCTCTGTTAGGAAATAAAATCTCTGGCAATATAAAGATAGGAATCGTAATAAATTCCCTCATTCACCTCTCCCTCCCTCTGTCCAGGCCACCAGGTGCAGCCTCCTTTTCAGCAGGTACAGCATGTGTGCACACGCACACACATCCTCCCAGCATCTGTCTCTCCGTGGAGCTGTTCGAGCCTAAAAAAGAGCTACACTTAAAGGGGCCATGGCATGGGCAAAATTGCAGCTAAGCTTGCAGTTTTAGCTTAGCTGCAATTTTGCCCATGCCATGGCCCCTTTAAAGAAATTTTAAAAAGTTTAAATTTGGGACTCTGCATGACAAAGTGAGAAGCTGGGATGGCTTAAGGGTTTTCATGACAGTCCTGGCATTTTGGGGGCAGTTGGAGACTATGAAAGCATATATTCAACCATTTGGATTATATGGGCTCTTTATTGTCTACATGAGAACAGAAGCCCGCACCATACTTTCCACCGAAACTCAACTATTTATTATTACAAATAACTGGGAAAACTCAGGACAGAAAAACTCGGCCTGGAATTTTAAAAAAACAACAATGACCAAGCAGAACTGAGAATTGTCCCTTGTTACAGGGCCCAGGATTGTCCTGCCTTCTGTGGAGATTAAGCTGGCCTAGCCATTCATACAGGCTTCTTTTGCAAAAGCAAAACTTTTCTTCCAGTTCATTCACATGGCCCGCTTGTGCTGGGCCTTCTTAGGGTGCTTCCAGATGGAGGGATCCTGGTGTTACCAGTCAGAAAACATTGTGTAGTAATTCTTTTTTTACTTAACGGATTTTCTGTGCTAAGGAAAACGACGGACGAAATGATGGGAAAACACGGGAGGGTTACGAGTGGAAGATGTCATCAACTGGACCCCCAATAAAATTCCGTGAATGAAACAGGGAGATGGATGGTGTGGTAAAAGCCTCATCTGGAGGCATCCTTAAAGAGAAAGAACATCTCCCTCCATTTGGCTTCTCTGCTTTCTGGGATCTCTTCCCACTCAGCTTCACAATGTTTAGCTTTCCTGCTTGTCCACAGTGCACAATTCTACCCGTTGTTAAGGACTGCATGAGGTTTATTGACCTCACTTCTCTCACAGAAGCTGCATTGTTCTTCAATCTTCTATTGTTAAAATTTTCATCCTGCGCAGTTAGGATATTTGTGAATATTCCAGGAAGTCCAGCCAATGGATTGTAGGAGTGACACTGTGGTCAGGCAATTTGCCTTTATATAAGATTTGCTGACTCATGGCATTGCAGTTATTTATGGGAGTGCTGGGGGAGTTTCTGGAAGAGTGAGGATGCTGAAAGCTATCCCAAATGTCTATTTTGTGTAGTAGAGATTTGGGTTGAGATTTGAAGGTCTAAATAATGCTGACTTAGTAGATCCAATTGTCCATATGAAATACCATGAGTTTGGATCCAGAGTGTTCCATGAATGGAAGGGCTCCTTCTGTTCATGGAAGGGACTGAGACTGAGATCTAGCAGGGCTCCTGCTGGATGAAGGGGGGTATTTTTGCCCATTTCCCCTTCCCCCTGCAGCTCCCTGGGACACCACCCACACTGTCCCAGAGGGTTCCCCCCATCCCTCCAGAGCAGCTTTTCAGGGAGCACAGTGGGGTCAGTGGGAAGGAGATATTGGCCAAAACCACCTCTCCCCACCCACGTCCTCCAGCAAGAGTGTCACATGAGTAGAGTTCTACTCAAGGAACTATGGATCCAAGCCAATATGTCTGCAATATATGTTGATGATAAGAGTCCCAATTTAACTTACAAGTTAACAGCAACCTGATATAAGCCAATGTTTCGTTGATACTTGCTGTAAGTAATGACAGCTCCTAAAAATATTTGCAGACTATTTTTCCTTAGGGGAAATGTAATGCAACAGAATGTTACTGAGAGAAAGAAAATGACTAGTTCTTACGAGTGCCAAACGGCATGTTTTGAATGGTGATCAGAAGCAGAGTGGAAGTGCACAGAAAATCAGCTTGTTGGGATACATCCATGCAAATAATCTAAAAATTAAATTGTTGGCACCATGGTTGTTTATTTTAATGAGCCCAGCGTTGTTTTCAATGTATTATTTTCTTAGTAGGAAAGCATCATCAATGGAAGTGCAATATGCTTGCCCCAGGTGCTAATATCCTTAGAAAAAGTCTCAGCATTCTCAATATATCAGAGCAGCCTTCCTCAGCCTAGTGTCAGCCAGATGTGTTGGACTACAAATCCCATCATTGGCTGGGAATGATGGAAGTTGTAGTCCAACACATCTGGAGGGCACCAGACTAGGGAAGACTGCATCAGCGATGTCACTGAGATCATTCAGTTGCAATGTCAAACCATGGTTTGGCACTATGTGAATGAGCAGTCAACAAGCCATGGGCTTATGTACGGTACTTTCTCTTCCAGATGGGGCATTTACTCTGGAATAGCCATGGTTTGCTCATTCACTTTTTATGGGGCTACTGATGCCCTGCCAGCAAAAAGGTGTTCTCCCCCCCCCTTAACAAGATGGGTGGAATTGCTAGAGCTGATTTCTGAAAAGGGGTTACCAGATGGGTATATTTGGACAGCTATCTGGAAAGTCACAAAAGCACTTAGGGGCTCTCAGTATTGCCGCTTAATGAGTAGCAAGATGTTACCTTGTTTGCATTAGGATGCAGGAGGAGGAGAAATTCTTAGCACAGGGGTGGGCAGTCTGTGGCCCTAGGGCTGCCTGTCTAATTTCATGTGGCCCTTTGCCTGATTTCCAAAGCCCTCTGCAAGTGTTGAACTCAGACATCTGGCAAGCCTGCAAAGTGGGAAGGATGAGGAAAAGAGCAAGAGATTCCCAATAGATTAGCCCTGAGGGAATGCAGCCCTGGACAGAAAAAAAGGGATGCCCACCCCTGCATTAGGATATGCAAAGGTTCCATAGCCCAGGGGATTTAGGGGTTGGAATGCTCTCTCAGCTTGGTAGCTATAAACAGACAAGATGGAAGCTGAAACACTCTGCCCCCATGTCAGGGACTGCCACTGATATGGACAGGATATTGAGGGTGCAAGGTGAAAGGGAGAAACGTGCTAAGCGAAAAGCACGTCAAACGAATCCTTTACAGGACCATCTTCCATCTGGTAACCTGTGTCCTCACTGTGGGAAGCTGTGTGGATCTAGAATTGGCCTCCACAGTCACTTACGGACCCATCGCTAGAGTCTACACAATCTTCTTTAGAATTTCCTCCTTTTAAAATCTCCTTTTTGTAAATTTTTATCCTGGAAGACAATCTTACTCGGTCATGAGTGATTGCCTGACTGACTGACTGACTGATTGAGGGTGGAGTGATGCTTCTCTCCCTCTCTTCAATTTCCTTTCAAAAACACAGTGAATGGGTAAGCTCCGTGCCATGGTGTTCTACAATGTTCTGCATTGGCCATCTGCTGTAGTGTGTAGCTTCCTTGAATCATCTGGAGTGGCTTGCTCTGCAAACATCTCTCTCCAGTGCGCCTGTTATCTGCTTATGTCATGGTCAGACTGTACATGCTGATACGTCCTGTGTGGTAGATCAATGGGTCTGCCTTGTGGGAAGGGTAGTACTTGATGCTAAGTGGAATATGACAGTGCAGTATTTTCCTTTTAAATAATAATTTAAAAAAAGAGAATGGGCACTGAGCTATGCCCCAATGAGTACCAACTCCCTTCCACTGAAACTGGTACAAAAACAGGGGTGACTGTAGGCATTTTTCCAGGGTGTGTGTCTGTGGCAAAGCTGCACGGCAGTTTGTGGTTGGAATTCGTGTGCATAGCGCACGCTGCTACAACACACCTGTGCACTTTCCTTGTGTGTGCACTTTGTTGCTTAGCATCACATGTTATGACATTTATGTATTTTATTTTATTTTATTTTATTTATATACCGCCCAATAGCTGAATCTCTCCGGGTGGTTTACAACAATCAATAAAAAACACACGATACAGTATAAAATATACACAATAAGAGCATTATAAAAAATTTAAAACCAAATTTAAAAATTTAAATTTAAATTTAAAATGACACAAATAGCTAAAACAAGTTAATGCAACGTGACCGGTAAAAAAGTTAAAAATAACCACCCCACCACGCACTATTTAGCGTTGTTAAAAGCTTCAGCATAGAGGGCAGTCTTAACCTGGTGCCGAAAGGATTGTAGAGTTGACGCCAGGCGGGCCTCAGGGGGGACCTTGTTCCAGAGTTGGGGGCTACCACGGAGAAGGCCCTCCCCCTTGTTGCCGCCCTCCAAGCCTCCCTCGGAAGGCCCCAGATGTTGAGCATATTGTCTGGGTAGATTGTGGTTGGGAGAGGCGTTCCGTCAAGTATTGTGGTCCCAAGCCGTGTAGGGCTTTAAAGGAAGCATACAGGCAGCCAGTGCCAGTGGGCCACGACTAATGTTATGTGTTTGGACCTTCTGGTCCCACTAATGAGTTTGGCTGCCGCATTTTGCACAAGCTGTGGTTAATATTTAGGGAGGGGGCAACGGCCTGCTCTGCTCTGCAGGCAATGCACAATAGATTCAGGTACCTTCACAACAGGGTATTTTATTTCTACAATATATTTTGAAAATATATACAGTATATATATATATATAAAATATTACAGATTTGTCTACGATATATGAGAAAACACTAACTTCTGAGGAGCTGCATGGCACACTTTTTCAGCTCCAAGGCCATCACGAGGAGAGAGAGGGGAGAGTTTCCACTTGGGCTTCCTGCAAGAGCCAAAAATGGCAGGTTCTCTTAAAGCCATATACACCACAACAACCCACTCTTGCCCTTAATACGTTACACTGCTGCTACAATCAACGTCACAGCCCCATCTGCATTTCCCTAACACACTGGGAAACTGGATAAAAACACTGGACTACACTGCAGAGTTGTTGTACACTACTCTGTCCCCTCCACCACATTGAAAAAACAACACTGGACTATTTTGTAGGACTTTCTCAGCCACAGCCCTGCCTCTGGCAATATAGGTATAATAAGGATGAACTTTATCTGCACACGTTGTCAGGGTAATTTTTAAAAATTTTATAAATGCAGCAAAAAAACATTACCGCTCATTAAAAACCTGGCTGTTCAGGTGGGAATATGGGGTGGGTTAAGATTTTTTTTAAAAAATTATTCTGTTTTAAATGTATTTTATCTTGTTTTTATCGTATGTACATCGCCCAGGGTGGCCGGTTGCCGGCCAGATGGGTGATTAATAAATGTAAATAAATAAATAAAAAAAATACCAAGACCTGAGTTAGAAAGATCATGAACTCCTATCTTTGCTCCTACCTTTTGTGTTTTGGTAGACACACAACTGCCCAAACTCAGCTACACTAAACTAAAATGTTTTTTTTTTTTTTTTAATGATGCTGCAATTACTTCCTAAAAGGGAAGACCCCCCCAAAAGCTTAACACACCCAGAATGGTGAACACACCCTGATGGATGTGTTAACCATTGCTGTGCCTTCATTCATTGGCTAAAAACACTAAGAGGTGGGAGCAGGCTAGTTTCTTCCAAAATGAGGAAGCAGAATAGCATCTGCACATTTTGCCTCTTAGCTCAGTTATGCAAGGGCTAGAGACTTGCTTTTTGTTTTGTTTTGTTTAATGAAATCTGGAAATCTGGAGACTAGCTCATCTGGGGGGGGGGAAAGCTGCCCCCCCTTGCCCCTTCCTGCAGACACCCATGTACATAAATAAACAACATTAAATTTGAAAAACAGGTGTAAATCCCTTTCTTTCTCTGTTGTAAATCCCGGAGGGAATGATCCCCTGTCCCCTAGAGATTGTCTGAGAGGGCATAGGATAGTTCAGATTCCCAGCTCTGAGGTCAGAGCAGGACCGGTGCAAGGCAGTTTGGTGCCCTAGGCAAGATCAGATATTTAGCGCCCGCCCCCCCTTCCCACTTGAGAGCGCTGTATTTATTTTTCAAGGCGTTTCTGGCACCCCTTTTAGCCCTGCGCCCTAGGCGGCTGCCTAGGTGGCCTAATGGTAGCACCGGCCCTGGGTCAGAGACAGCTCTCCACGACCTCACCTCGGAGGTGGCAATCGGAGCTCTGACTCCCCCCCCCACACACACACCTCTCAGCTGGTGTGGAAAGAGCCACGCCAGCTGTTCTCCGAGGTTGGGAAGGTGATCTCAGGGAGGGGTTAAAGGGGGTGGGGGTGGGGAGGTGACTGGAATGGCCAGGACATGAGGTATCCTGACCCTGAAGCTGCTCCAGCCTCCTTCCCCCTCTCGGAAATTCCGTCACTAGGCGGCCGGAAACAGCCATCTACTGGAAATGCATTGTGGGAGGAGCGGGGAGGCAAAGGTCGCCTCTGCCGCCCCTCCCACTCAGGAGTGGATGAGCCTGCCCTGCGCCTCCCAGTTCAGAGAGGCTTACCCTCCTCTCCATAGGATTGCACCCTCACCGTACTACAGTGTTTCTCAACCTTGGGTCCCCAGATGTTTTTGGCCTACAACTCCCAGCATGCCCCAGCCAGCTACGCTGGCTGGGGCATGCTGGGAGTTGTAGGCCAAAAACATCTGGGGACCCAAGGTTGAGAAACACTGCCGTACTAGTTCTCACGTGCCCGTTTGCATCTATGCCAGCTTTCCCGAACCTGGTGCCTTCCAGATGTGTTGGACTATCACCCCGAGTCAGCAGGCTCGTACAATACAATTCAGTATGATTTCCCCCAGTCATTTAATGCCGATTAGTGGGGGGTGGGAGGGGAGGCTGGAAAGAGAGGTCAGCAAGTACGGTCCCATCAGTTCTTTTCAGGGGCTTAGAGGAAAATGTGGGCAAGGTTAAAAAGAGTGACTTTGTCAGCATTTAGAATAGTCGACACCACGGTAGTTTTAGCGTGTATGTATGTAGGTGGGGAGGGGTGTGTACATGCAATTTGAAGACAAAGCCTCTCACTATGGTTACATGCTGGTACAATTTGAATGGCAGGGTGTTGTTGTTGTTTTTTTTTACCTGTGGCAGGCTCGTCACATCATTCAGGTTCTGCTGGGACCATGGAGGTAGTAGCTATAATAGTGTGTTGGTGCCGGATTCAGGTCCAAATACAACCTGCTTTAGCTCTGTTAACTATGAACTCCAAAGTTTGGTTAGGTATGGAGGGAACCTGCTTGACATTCCTGCTCAGTCATGAAGCTCGCTTGGTCTGCAGTCTGAAATGCACTTAACTCAGGAGTAAATCCCTTGAACGATCTAAATGGAGGTTGGCCTTTCACAAAGGTTCCATGGACTTTGAAGAAGCCCGAGTGCAAGGTGAAAGGGAGAAACGTGCTAAGCGAAAAGCACGTCAAATGAATCCTTTACAGGACCATCTTCCATCTGGTAACCTGTGTCCTCACTGTGGGAAGCTGTGTGGATCTAGAATTGGCCTCCACAGTCACTTACGGACCCATCGCTAGAGTCTACACAATCTTCTTTAGAATCTCCTCCTTTTATCCCGGAAGACAATCTTACTCGGTCACGAGTGATCGCCTGATGATGATGAAATCCCTTGGAATGCCGCGACTGGATTCGCACAGCACACTAAAGCCGCGGTGGCTTAGTGTGTTCTCCAAACCCGCCCCCCCTGCAGGGCGGCTACAAGGCCACCCCGCGAAACCATGGCTTGTTCTCGGGTTTGCTTAACCCCTCCATGGTTTCCCATGTCATCTGAGCCCAGATGACTCGACCTGAGGTGGTGGGGCAAGCCCCACAACAAGTGAGCTGCTCGGCAAGAGTGGCACGAGCCTTGTTCTGCTCTCGCATAGCGGCTCCTGGTGAGCGCCAATGGCAGCGTCTGCTGTGTGCCCACCCACCCAAGCCCAGCGCAGAGCTTGAGGAGGCGGCATGTGGCGGTGGTGCCTCCCCCCTTGCCTGCCGGTGTGATTGTGGGGCAATTGTGTGGGTGGTTGCGGGGGGGGGGAGGAGGAGGCACGTTCTCCTGAGCGTCCTCTGGAGGAGGCCCAGGAGAACACGCTCCCCCACCCCACCGGCGTGATCACAGGACGGATCATACTGGCAGACAGGGCCGGTGCTACCATTAGGCCAACTAGGCAGCCGCCTAGGGCGCAAGGCTAAAGAGGGCGCCAGAAACACCTTGAAAAAAAATACAGTGCTCTCAAGTGGGAAAGGGGGGGCGCTAAATATCTGATCTTGCCTAGGGCACCAAACTGCCTTGCACCGGTCCTGCTGGCAGAGCTGCATCGTGCTGCTGGGCTTCCTCTCGAGGAAGCCCGGCACAAATTCAGCTTGTCCCTTTCCCTTTCCGGGTGTTGCTGCCGCTCAGCCGAGGAGCAGCCGCGGTGTCCAGCAAGGGGAGGGGGAGGCGAGCTGTGTCGTGCTCGGCTCCCTCTGGAGGAAGCCCAGCACCACGTGGTTCATCCCAGCGGCTGCTGCCGGTTGCAGCAGAGAGAGGTCTCTGCCGGGATAAGCAGGGAGTATCTCTGACAGCTGCCGGAAAAAAATGCCACTTGGGCACTTTTAGGGCAGCCGCCCTCCCTGCTCCCCTCCTCTGGGATAGCGGGGGGGGGAGGAGGTGCCTCAGGACCTCCGCTGTGCCGGATTGTTTGTCAGGCACAGCGGGGAGCCCAGGAAAACTTTTAAGCTCAGGGTGGCTACATAGCCATCCTGGGCTCAGGGCCGGGGCTACCATTAGGCCAACTAGGCAGCTGCCTAGGGCGCAGGGCTAAAGGGGGCGCCAGAAACGCCTTGAAAAAAAAATACAGCACTCTCAAGTGGGAAGGGGGAGCGGGCGCTAAATATCTGATCTTGCCTAGGACACCAAGCTGCCTTGCACCGGTCCTGCCTGGGCTTAATGTGTCATACCCAGCAACTGGGTTCATAGATCACAGAGTTGGGAGGGGCCTACAAGGCCATCGAGTCCAACCCCCTGCTCAATGCAGGAAACTAGAGGAGGAGGGGGTCTCCCATCCAAGTAATAACCAGGCCTGACCCTGCTTAGCTTTCCACGCTCAGACAAGCTGAACCAGCATGAGCCACAGGCCTGTACAATACTATAAGCCGTGGTGGCATATAAGCCATGTTTGTTTCAGAGTGGCTTGTCATGTTGTCTGAACGCAGCAGTATGGTTTGTTAACCATGCACAAGCCACTATGGCCGGGTTCAGACAACATGTCAAGCCACCCTGAAACAAACATGGCTTATATGCCACCATGGCTTATCGTGTTGTGTGAACCCAGTAACTCTTTCTTCCAAGTAAACATGCATTGGATTGTGCTGTTGGTGTCAATGTCTCTCTAACTAGCCTGTGTCGGAGTGTTATAAAGCATATATACTGTACGAAAGCTCAACAACAACAACAACAACAACAACAACAACAACAAGGGTTGCTTTTGCAGACATTTGCCCATTGCTACATATGAATGGGCCTTGCCTGGGAGCCAGCAATATATGTTCAGTCCTTTACACCTAAACTCTGTCATACCACCAAGGCTCAGAAAAAAAAAAAAGGGAAGAGGAATGTTTTCTTCAAAGTTGGAGGGGCAGATTAAAAGGAGAGGAAGCCCTAGAATGAGAAGCACATGTTTCACAAACAATTTTAGTGAGCTTTGGGAACTTACTGAAGTTAGACATAAGAAGCTGCCTTCTGCTGGGTCACATGAATTTTCTATCTACCTTGAGTTGGATCCAGACTTTAGTTGGAACAACTGCGCTGCTGAAGTGGACTTGCCCACCGCCTGCTTCTCACGGCAGCCCCGCCTCCAGCCCCCTGAAAATCCTACAGAGAGAGTCAGGAGTCCTGGCCTGCTGAAGGGGGTGAGCTGTGGTGTGTTGGGGAGGGGGACCCCCAAAACCAGGTGGAGGGACTTTCTGCGAGAGGCCCCTTCCTCTCCTAGAAGGCAGATCTTGGATCCAGCCCCTTGATGGGTGGTAGCTCTCCACAGCCTCAGGCAAGACTGCCTCCCAGCCCTGCTTAGCTGAGATCCTTTAACCGGAAATCCCTAGATGCAAAATATGTACTCTGCTACTAAGCTTCACCCCTTACCCATAAAAGGCAGATTAATTGCCTTACACTTTAATATGAACAAAAACTGGGCACAGTCGCTGGTGCCCAGCCCTGATTTAGACAAGACAGGTCCCAAAGCTGGTTCCAGCTGGCATCAAGATACATCGCAGAGAACAGCAAGCTCAACACATGTCAGGAGGCCTTTCAGCTGTTGATCCATTGCAGCAGCTTACTCAGCTCTTTCCAATGGAGCTGTTGATTCCCTCTGTGGTCACTGTCTGTCCATGGGCTGAACTGGAACTTGGGCACTCAGTGTAAAAGTATAGAAGTGTAGAATGCAAAACCACTGTGTAAGGTCCGTATTTAAATTTCAGGGTAGTTTATACCTCCCTAAATGGAGATTTTAAAAAAGAGTGTACATCAGGTTGTTGCCATTGTCTCCTTTTTGGTTTTGTTGGGCATGCAAAGGATATAACAAAGCTTGAGCAAGGCATCACTTGTAAGATTAAACTGTAGTTAAAATAACGGATACCGTGGACAAGCAAAGTCATCCTTATTGCAATAACAGCACCAAAACACTCTTACCCCAGTCCAAAGTCCTGTGTACATCATGGTGCTCCTGACCATGCAGGTTTCCCAGTTTATTTCAATGGAGGGCAAGTTGGCAATATAAAGGGATGCTCATTCAGACCTGCTCCATTCTGCTCTGTTGATATGTCCACAGTGTTGCCTTGCTGCATTGCTATGTGCCGCTCTCTTCTCACCAGAACAAGGTGAGACAGCTGAGCCCTGGCAAACTGCTTGGCCCTTTCAGAAGGTGCGTGGCTGTGACAGAAAACGTACACCGTCCCAGCTCCCACCAAGTATTCCCTGGGTTTGCTGTGGCTCTTCTGGAGCCGAGGGCATACATCAGCATACATACCACCATAAAGCAACATTGATGTGGACCCTGGTCCATGAAAGCGTATGCTATAATACATTTGTTTGGGTTGGATCCAGATTTCAGCTGGATCAACTGCACTGATGGAAAGTGGACTTCCTTGCCCCCTCCTTCCCACAGCAGCCCCAGAAGCCCCCTGAAAATGCTACACAGAGTCTCAGGGGACCCTGCTGATTGGGGAGAGCTGTGGTGCATGGGGCAGAGCAGATGCACTGCCCCATGTGCAGGGTCCTTGAGCAGAACCCTTCCTCTCACAGAAGGCAGATCCTGGGTCCAACCTTTCATCTTTAAGGTGCATTGTTGTTTTGGTTCATATAATCTTCCCTGTACCTGTAAGAGATCCGTAGATTAGGGCAATTGGTTTATTAGCTGGAAAGTTGTTTTCAGAAGGTGGATACAATTTCCAGATAAGTAGTTTTGAGGACATTTCAGTGGGGCAGAAAAATAAGAGAACATTAGAATGATTTCTTTGAAATATTGTTAGTTCAGCAGATTGTTCTTCCAACATGAGTTTTTGTAGCTGAACGTAAAGGTAAAAAGCAAATTATCAGCAAAAGAGCTAGCGCTGTGGTCTCAGAAATACAGGAGTCTATAAACATCAGTGTGTGTTTTGGGTCTGTACCGGATTTTTTAAACAACAACAACAATTGTTCTTTATCATAATTTGAACTCGATCACACAGATAACAGAGAACAGAGCTTAGTACAATTATATTGGATTACAAATTCTTAAATAGTTTTTAAGTACACCATCCTCTCCTCCTCCCTCTTTTGTTTTTAATGTGACATCCATTCTTCCTTTCCATCCAGATCCTTGAAGAGAACATGAAGTTGGAATGCAAGTGCCATGGTGTGTCCGGATCATGTACTACTAAAACCTGCTGGACAACTCTTCCGAAATTCAGGGAGCTGGGCTACATCCTTAAGGACAAATACAATGAAGCTGTTCAGGTTGAACCAGTGAGGGCGAGTCGCAATAAGCGTCCAACTTTTCTTAAGATAAAGAAACCACTCTCTTACCGTAAACCGATGGATACAGATTTAGTGTACATAGAAAAATCACCAAACTACTGTGAAGAGGACCCTGTCACTGGCAGCGTGGGAACGCAGGGCCGAATGTGCAACAAAACAGCCCAGCAGACCAATGGCTGCGACCTGATGTGTTGTGGACGAGGTTATAATACTCACCAATATTCAAGAGTGTGGCAGTGCAACTGTAAATTTCATTGGTGCTGTTATGTTAAATGTAATACATGCAGTGAACGAACAGAAGTGTACACCTGTAAATGAAAGGGTGGCTTGGGAGGGGGAACTGATGGCCCTGGAATAAACACATTTTTTTGCACATAAGCTCAGTGTACCTACACAAGACTGTAGCAAAGACCAGCCCTGTTTCCAAAAGAAAAGTCAGCAAATGGATCCCATCTTTCCCTCTTAACATATCAGCAGTTATGTGGATATACCTATCAGAGACTTAGAGGAATAGTCCAAAAAGCTACAGCAGAATTTTTTTTAAAAGAAAAGAAACAAACAAGTCACCTAATACAGAAAAAAAAAAGTGGGGAAAATGTTCTTAAATAATCTGGGTCTTCAAAACATAATTTATTGACTGCTTTAAGGGACTATATATACGTATGTATATATATATATATGTCAAGACTTTGGTGATGGGCTCTTTGGAACTGGATGAGAGAGATTGAAATACACAAGCCACCATGCATAAAAAGAGGGCTGGGGAAACAAACAATACTTTAACATGGTCTTTGCACAGGATGGGGTGACAATGCGCCAGTGTGAATTTCAATTTAAAGAGTGTGGATTATGCAGATGTAGGGATTTCTACACTTGTGAAAAGCTTCTGCTGGTCATTCCTTGTCTTTTCCATTTTTCAGACAATGCGCTACTGCAAGTAGAATTGTTGATGTTTTCCATATAAACACTGGTTTATCTGCCTTTTGTCGTGCTGCAGATTTAGCAGAGGGATTGGGACATCTGGGCATAATAATAATAATAATAGCAATATTTAACAATTTATCCAGATAAAACTAATATTAATTTATTTAATTAAAAGAACTCTACCAACACTTTTGGAACCATTCTGCAATTAAAGTAGATAGCCTGCTTTTTTTGTGGAATAATTTTGTAGATATGGAAAGTGGGGGGGGGACCCTTGAGCTGTATATATTATTGTTTACTCAGATATTTCTACTAGTTGGAATTGCAGGATATTTTTCTGCAGTTATAGATAGTAAGTACAAAAGCAGGCATCTTTTACAATTTTTTTGTTTGGCTGTTTGCTGCTAGTTGTCTGGAATCTCAAGTTGACATTCATCTCCACATAGTTACCAGTTCATAACCTTTCAAGTTTTTTTTTTTTTGGTGTTTTTTTAAAGGAGCATTACATAAATCCAGTTGGGAATAATGCATCACATATAAATGCAAAACTCCAGACAAATTTCCATGTTTGGAAAATGAACCATAGGATAAAAGAGTATATTTTGTAAGAGACTATTTTTATATGAATATTTTATTTATACTATATCTGCTTGTATAATTCTATAACCTGTACTTTTTCTCAAAACAGGCACACAATTTGTAATTCTTAAGGCTATTTAACAGATAAAGGCTGATTGCTTTGTTGACACGAAAGTAGCAAGCTGGATACATTCAGTCACTACTGGTGGATGTACAAAATACAGAATGAATTTTCTCTCCGGATGTATGTACAAAGTGGCTCTTTTCCTGCAGTTCAATTTGCAGAATATGCAGAACAAGAACAGGGTATGTAGCATCAGTTTTTGTCACATAGCTTGAATTCATGGTTGGAATTAACTGGATGCTCCTTTATCCCATTCAGAAAAAAATCTGAATTAGCTTCCCAGATGCGTCAGTCATTAAACTGTGGCGTTATGACTAGCAAATGTGCTGTGTGTGCTGTCAGTTAAACCTCTATATTGTGCTACTGTCAAATTTGATTTTATCAGTGCAAGACTGTAGACTATGACTGTAAAAACTAGCATGACACACATAGTCTGATTCTCATAGATAAGACACAAAGCTTACGGGTTTTGTCCAACTAGTTTTTGGCATTTGCCTTACTCTTTCCCTCCCCAAAAGTTCTTAGCTCAAAAGATCAAGTCATATTTAGACAAGCTTTCAATTATCCATTTCCCCCCTCCCTTCTTTTGTGCCATTCAGTTCCTACACTTTGGCATTTCCTTTCTTATCCCCAAGATTTTCTCCTGCAATTATGTTCAATTAAATAGCTAGCTTTTATGGAATCATTGTGATCATTTTGCCAGGATCATTTAGGATTTGATCCCCAAGTTTACAATTCATTAGCATTTCTGCTAGCTCACACCCTGATGCCAAGATGAAATCAGTGGGACCTATTTCCACCTTATAACCACCACAATCCAGAGAGAACCTGTTCCCATGGACAGCAGCTATATCCCTTCAGCAGCAGCTTGTGCAAGAAACGTATACAAGAAGGGAACATTAAAAAGCATCCAGAGAATCTGTTCCAATGTGTAAGCTGCTTCACATTGCTATACGAAGGCTGCTTATACAAAGTCTTGGACTTTGGATATGGAAAAGCAAAAACATTGTTGGCCTTGTACATGCAGCCTTCCGGATTGTGGGGATCGAAACAGCGCCATGTCTAGGGCACTTGTGTGTGCAATGCACATGGAGGAATGGCTAGTTTCCTTTTCTGGCTGCAGCTCCTCAAGCCACATCAAATGCTGCTCTTGTAGGCCCCTTAACTTTCAAGAGTATCTTTTTTTGGGGGGGGGGAGGAGCTGTGATGGAAAGGGTTCCCCATGCTGCACTTTAGATCTTGGACTATGTATTGGAAATACAGGACCTGGATGTTAGTGACATAAATATGAATTGTTATGATGCACCTCAAGGCTTTAGGAAGGGGTAGAAAAGGCTTCCCCAACCAGGTGCGCTCCAAATGTTTTGGAGTGTAGCTCCCATTATTGCTGACCATTAGCCATGCTGGCTGGGGCTGATGGGACTTGTCATTCTGAACATCTGGAGGGCACTAGGTTGGGGGAGGCTGGGGTAGAATATGTATCTTTTTATTAAAAAATTAGATCATTGTTATCAGACATTTGAAATAGAAGAATGTCCTAAAGCTCTCAACCTTTCAACCACAAAGAGTAACTTCCATTAAAATCAGTGGGGTTTACTCCTAACTAAATGTGGTTAGGACAGGAGTGACAGTGGACAAGCTGTGAGGTCATCCTGTCCCATAAAGGTTACAGCAAAAATGCATATGTATCCAGTAGCTTCTCCTCTTTAGAAACTCTTAGTGATATGAATGGGACTTAAATAAACACAAAGACAAGAAGCATGTTCTTTGCAGCTCAGTGTGAACCAAAGTCCTAATGGTTTCAGTATACTCTCCGTTATAAGGACTATAGATCAGAGATCAGAAATGAAAAAGGGGGAAGTGAATGTGGGGAAACACAACTTTTATTTTGGTTCGATTTAAAATGACATGAACCACATGGGCATTACTTCACACAGTATACCATGCACATCACTGCGAGGACTCGCAGTATTTAACATATTGGTGCCCAACCACACCAAGTAGGTAAAACATCAATTGGTTCTTGACGTGACCATCTGGGGTGGAAGAGCAAAGGAGACACACATTGGAGACAAAATGTGTAGGGATTTGAGAAAGAAATTAGGGGCCATGGGCAGGGCAGCAATATCCTCAAAGGGACAGGGCTTTTGACTCTACTCTGAGGAAACAGATGTTCCCCAGATGCAGATTCTCTCATTACAGTGTTGCAGTGGCAGAGAAAGCAGCATCTGCTGAATAGTGTCCCTCAGAGCCTTGAAGGGACAGAAAGCCTGCCCTTTTTGGAACACACTTCTCCTTCTCCTGGGAAGATAAGGCCTGCAGGCTGTAGCAGACATTCGGCAGATTCCATTTTCCAAGAATGAAGATACAAGGCTGGATTGGGTCCATAGTGTCACAATTTACATATACCTACTATTTACTACATTTTCTGCAGTTTTTGAGATGTAGTCCACAATGCACTTGAGGAGGAGTACCTTATGGGTTAGGAAATGTCCAATGAATTGACAGATTTCCAGTTTATGGCTCATCCACAAACTAACATTTGAAGTTGATATAACTCTCAGGCTTCTTAACTTGCTGTATTAATAAAAACCAATGCTCCATTTAGTTTTTACTGAAAATTAGGTGTATTTCATGAATTGCCAGTACAGAAACATCTACTGTGAAGTGCACGACACATGGGTTTAATAATACAGACATTTGCTTAACTGCTGTGGAGCAATTATTGTGTACCTTATGTAATGGAGTTCACAAAATAGACACATCCCATGCAAAACTTTGCTGTTGTTCAAGGATTACAGATAGTTCCACCTGAGTGTTGTGTTTGCAGTATGTTTTTACTCTACAAAAGCATTCTGTAAAATTGCTGCTTTCTGTATATCTTGACATGTTGCTGATACGCGCAGTGTACAACTAGCACAATAACTCCCCAAAGTCTGGTTTCCTTAAATAGTTTTATTTACAATAATAAAGAAGTGGATGTACAAATAAAAAACAATTTTTAGAACATTCGTAGTGAACCAGGGAAAACTGAGTAGCTTGCTCTGGAAATATTGCATTTTTGAAATACATTTTAACTTCAACAGTATTTAAGGTCTGGATCTTGTATTGTGTGCCTGCATTTGCCATGCTTCTGACCATCACCTCTCTTGCTTAGGAGAGTCAGGAAAACTGTTTTACACTGAGCAGTCCTTTCAGTTATGCAGTGAGGAAGATGTAGTCAGCTTACACTTCCTATAATGACCAATCTGGTCTGTCAACCAGGAATTGGGAATTAATTGCCCATTCTAGATCTGCCTGAATGGCATGAAGAATAAACAGGAGGAAGAGATACCTTTACAGTTTTCAGGATTCCCCCCTAATTGCTCTTCATCTTTCTGGGCTTCCTTCATTAAGATCAGCACAACAGAAATTCAATGCACAACATTACAGGACCATGGGAAAATACTTTTCCCCCCAAAAAAGCTTCTGCCTGATGAACGAAGTGCTCGGTGAACATCCCAGTAGTATTCCAAAAATAACAAAAGCATCAATAATAGTAATGGGGAAAAGGAATATAGAATCAAATGGAAAGGGCCAATCCTAAAGATACATGAGGCTGCAAAGGCACATGGAGTGGCTTCTACTAGCATAGTTACAGTTGCTTTCCATACGAAGTGAATTTGCCTTGCTGCCATGATGCCAGCCAGTTGCAGTCAGTGCATTAAAGTTATTGCTGTACACCAAGGCCCACGATCCGGATACTGCAATAAAATGATTCAGATGCTGCAAGGCCCGTGCCACAGATGCTGCAATAAAAATCTGGATCTTGGTCCTGAAATTCACATGTTGCAGAGAAAGCTGCTCACCTGCTGCTGTCCTTAGGAGGAGCTCTGCCCCTGCCAAAGATATAATTAAATGATAGCACTGGTCAGGTGACATGCATGTAAGTCCGTCATGCCTAGACCCATGTCATCCTGAGTCAACCTGAATCTCGTGCAGGAATGGAGTCAACTCTCTGCTTCTCTCTCCATCCCACTCTCTGATGTTGTCAGAGCTGACAGTCAGAGCCGATCAGGTCTTAGATCCAGGAGTAGGCATCCTGGTGTGCTCCAGATGTTATGGACTGCAACTCCCATCAGCCCCAGCCAGTGAGGCCAATGGTAAGGGTTTATAGGAGTTGTAGTTCAAAATATCTGGAGGGTGCCAGCCAGGTTGCCTTCCCTTGTCTTAGATGATATGTGGCTCACGCTGGCTCTGAGCGTGGAAAGCTAAGCAGGGTCAGGCCTGGTCATTACTTGGATGGGAGACCCCACCTCTAGTTTCCTGCATTGAGCAGGGGGTTGGACTCGATGGCCTTGTAGGCCCCTTCCAACTCTATGATCTATGTGTATGGACTGGAAGCAGCTAACTTTCTCCACACATATGAGGGCATTTCTTTTGCCCCCTTTACAGTCTTTTGATCTTCGCTGTGTGTGTAAATATATACACTGGTTTCTCAGGATCAGAGCAGGGCAGTTTCCACGTGAGTATCTGCACATGATCCCAGTGTTATGCCTAATATCTTCTGCAACATGGCAAAGATCCTGGGGTGCACCTCTTGGATCTCATCATGATGCAGCTACAGAGTGTCTTGGGCCAGTCCTACTACATGTGAGCATTGCCTATTTTCTTCAAGGTTGGTGGGACTCCACATGCGCAAGAGAGACCCATACACAGGGCTGCCCCACTTCACCAATGTGAATGTAGAGGTCCTTACCTGTGCAGGCAGCCCATGTTTGCGTAGGTGAGCACATCTGCCCCCAAAAACAGTTGAGTTAAGGTGCAGGTGTGGAGGGTTGCACCGACATAGATGCCTCCCTGGTGGCTGAAATGCGTGTGGGTGTCATGGCTAGGATGACTCCATCCTGTCTCACCTGCCCTCTTCTACACCCACTTCTGTGGCGTGTGGTGCCATTATGTTTCTTCTAGGGATTAATGGTGGGCAAGTTCAAATTGGGGCAGTTTGCATACAGACCCCTCTAGTTTAAAATCCCTTACTTTGATATGAGGTGAGCCCCAAAGCCTTCCAAATCTGGGCCTGGGTTCATGTTGCCTCAGACTGCTTCGCTTCCACAAGATGTAGTGATGGCCACCAGTTTGGAGGACTTTAAAAGTGATTGGACAAATTCATGGAGGAGAGGGCTATCAATCGCTACTAGTCCTGATTGCCTATATGCTGCCTGCAGTGTGTGTCAGAGGCAGTATGCCTATACACACCAGTTGCTGGGGAACATGGGTGGCAGGGTACTGTTGGACTCAAGTCCTGCTTGTGGGATCCCATGGGCAGCTGGTAGGCCCCTGTAAACAGAATGCTGGACTAGATGGACCCTTGGTCTCATCTATCATGGCTCTCCTTATGTTCTTATATTGGTATTTACTCATCCCCTTCCAGATCTCCCAAACTTATCTGGTGCTAGAGCGATGCAGCCATGATGCCACCAAGGTCTCTCTTTCTCCCCACTTTCTCTGGGGACCTCTGCTTGCCTCCCTCCCCCCCCTTTCCCCAGTGCCTAGAATGCAGCAACACAACCAGGGCATCCCATGTGCAAGGAGTATTGGGATATGTAGTAGTCCCGACATTTTGAATTCATAGTATGGACTCAGGAGCTCTGGACATTACATTTCCAGGACTCTCTGTGCCTGAGGCACTGCTGTTGTAAGATTCTAGATAACAGAAAGAGGGAGAGATGCAGATTGAGGGACACCTTTTCACTGCTGCTGCTCCTGCCCCTTGACAGGTACGGTACATTTGAGAGAAGACAGGAAAGTGATGGTAGGGAAGGAGTCTAGCAATTTCATAGATTTCATAGATCTTAGAGTTGGAAGGAGCCTACAAGGCTATCGAGTCCAACCCCCTGCTCAATGCAGGAAACTAGAGGAGGGGTCTCCCATCCAAGTAATAACCAGGCCTGACCCTGCTTAGCTTTCCACGCTCAGACAAGCTGAGCCTTCACGGAGGGATTGTGGGGGCAGAAGGAACTTGCACAAGGCAAGCTTATGAAAGAGAGAAGAAGAAGAAGAAGAAGAGGAGGAGGAGGAGGAGGAGGAGGAGGAGGAGGAGGAGGAGGAGGAGGAGGAGGAGGAGGAATAGAAGTGAGCCATGGAGAGTTTGGCCATCACACTAGCGATGGTGGCTGTTCCTCCTGGAACAACAGCACCAACCCACATTGCTGAGCTAAGGCAGTGTCTGATAGCAATATTGGCAATAGCAATATTGCCAGAGCATATGAGAACAACACAGTTATTTGCTTGTACAGCGACCCAGCGACCAGGCCTTTTGTATTATTTTCAGAACTGAACTAATTTCATCCCATTAAAAAAATGGTAGAGATACACTAACAAAAAATTGTGAGACCCCAAGAAATATTTCAACTCACAAATTTAATTTAAAGTTGTGTGTGTGTTTTAAAAGAGAAGTGAAATACAAAAAGTGAAAGTTGTCAGTCAGAAATACATCTTCCATTCGAAGAAATGCCCACAAATAACAAGGATCCAACTATGATCTTTCAGATGTTTTTGCCATGTTTGCACGAAATTAAGAGACATGCCTTTCAACAATGATAATTAAAACCAACTTTTCAAACTGCACTCTTAATTGAACCATCTGGTATGCTACGGTGGGGATATACCGAGCAAGAAAGTATATGTATATATTATAGGATCTACTGAAATATTTAAAGAATTGTGGCTTCAAATATTCTATTTCTAATTTTGATTTTAGAAATAAAGACGCTTCTGTTTGTTGACATGTATTTAGAGGGAAAATCCTGTATTTTAAATAACATTTTTCATTTTAATCAACAGGAATGATGGGGCTGGATACAAACTCTGTTTGGGGATTCTCCCAACGTTTTGTAAGTGCTACTGAAATATGCAATTGTAGCTTTCTTCCTCCCCCGTTCAACCACCACTCATATCCCAATAGGTAGGTCTATTGTATTCAAGAACCATTGAATTATACACTTTATTGAAAGGGATCAAAACCCCTTTGGATTGGATCCAGGATTTGCCTTTCACATTTTTCTTTCACATTTTCCCCCCAACTAAAGTAGCAAGTTCCCATGCCAGTGCCAGCCGTTCCTGGCAATAACTGGTGTGGATTTTTCCATGCAAGTAGAAGAAGCATGTGAAGACTCATTTCATCCACATACGGTAATCAAAGCAACATTATATAAAAGAGACTCAACACTGAACCCACTTTGTTCCCAATGCTTGCTTTCTGGTACTGTAAAGTTCGCCAGACCTGGGAAACATGGGCATTGATTCACTGACAAGTGATGAGGAAACATATGTCACTGAACAGTGACTCCAATGAGGCCATTGTGCAAGCGACCCCTCCCACCTATTGCACTGTGCATCGCTTGCGCAACAGAGATTTAACACTTCCTATAGGAAGCCCCCAAATGAGCGGAAATGCCTGTTTCTGGATCTGGACAGGTTGGCAGAGCCCCCTTATGTGAGCTCCGTTGACCTGTCCCATTCCAGAAACGAGCATTTCTCCTCATTCCCGGTTGCTTCCGGAAGTGCTAAATCTCTGTTGCACAAGCAGTGGATCTAGCTTGCAAAACAGAATTGTGCAACAGAATTGGCAAAAGAGCTGGTGGGGGCACAACAGCACTCCATTGGATACTGCCCATAATCTGAGCCACAGGGAACTGGAATGGGAACCAGGTCTATATAATTAACCCACCTGTTCTAAAGGTTAGAGATGGCTTACAAATTAACAATGGGATCCTATATATAACTACTGTGATGTAAGGCCCACTGAATCACAGAGTTGGAAGGGGCCATTTAATTCATCGAGTCCAACTTTAAATCCAGTTTAAAGCATCCCTGACAGATGGCCGTCCAGTTTTTGTTTGAATATCTTCAGCGATGCAGAGTCCACCACCTCTCTAGGTGGTTGGTTCCATGGTCTTACTGCTCTGACGGTTAGGAAGCTTTTCCTGACGTGATGTTCAACTGAAATGTGCATCCCTGTAACTTAAGCCCGTTATTTTGTGTCCTACATCTTGGACAACAGAGATTGCAGTCTTCTGTGTGGCAACCCTTTAGGTACTTGAAAAGTGCTATCATATCTCTCCCTCAGTCTTCTCTTCTCAAGGCTACACATACTCAGTTCCTTCAATCTTTCCCTGAAGGGCTTAGTTTCTAGTCTCCTGATCCTCTTTGGGCTTTTCTACATGAGGCTTTTAATCTGCCACTGCTTCTGCTTCCAGATTCTTTGTGGGATCAAGATCAGATATCTACACATTGGTTCCCCCCTTCTCTGCCTTTCTGTGCATTCTGCTACATAACCTCTAGGTGATGCTGTGCTATAGTGGAATTGTGCAACTACACTAGTGTTTCATTCTGCCATTCCCCAAAATGCTGGATTTCTCCCCAGCCCCCAAAATGCTTGGAAACCACAGGAAAGGCCTTGGAGGATGACATCATCATCTAAAGCATCTGCATACTACCATGAATGAGGAATGGTGAGCACACAATAAAAAGGCTCATCTAGAAAAGCACCTGTTACCCTTCTTTGAACTCTGAATCCTTCTTAAAGTGAGGTGTCCAGAACTGGACACAGTATTTCAGGGGAGGCCTGACCAGCACAGAGTAGAGTAGAAATATTACTTCCCATGATTGTACTCCTATACTTCTATTGTTGCAACTTAAAAATGCATTTGCCTTTTTTGCAGCCACATTACACTGCTGACTCATATTGAACTTGTGATCGACTACAACTACAACATCCTTTTCATACATACTATTGCCAGTCCAGGTATTCCCCATCTTATACCTGTGCATTTGATTTCTTTTTCCTAAATGAAGAACTTTGCACTTGTCTCTGTTAAATTTCATTCTGTTATTTTCCGCCCAGTTTTCTAACCTATCAAGATGATTCTGAAGTTGTTTCTGTCTTCTAAGGTATTTCACCCAGTTTTGTGTCTTATGCAAATTTGTGTCTTATGCACTCCTCCCACCTCTTCCTCAAAGTCATTAATAAAAATGTTGACGAGTACAGGGCCCAGGACTGAGCCCTGCAGCACTTGATACCTCCCTCCAGTTTGATGGGGAGCCATTGATGAGCATTTTTAAGTATGGTTCTCCAGCCAGCTGTAGATCCACGTAGTAGTAACACCATCCAGCCCTTGTCAAATGCCTTGCTGAAGTCAAGATATATTATATCCATAGCATTTCCACAATCTGCTAAGCAAGTTACCTGACTTAACAAAATATGACATAAGATTAGTCTGGCAGGACTTGTTCTTGACAAATCCATGCTGGCTTGCAGTGATCACTGCATTAGTGTTAAGGTGCCTACAGATCAAGTGCTTTAAAATCTGCTCTAGAATCTTCCCAGGAATTGATGTCAGATTGACTTGTCTATAATTCCCCAGATCTTTTTGCCCTTTTGGAAGATAGGGACAGCGTATGCCCCCCTCCAGTCCTCCGGTATTTGAGCTGTTCTCCAGGATTTCTCAAAGATAACAGAGATTCCAAGAGTCCATCTGCTTGCTCCTTCAACGCCCTAGGATGCAATTCATCTGGACCTGGGGACTTATTTATTTATGTATGTATTTAATATATTTATTTACCGCCCATCAGCCCAAAGGCTCCCTGGGCGGTTTACAGAAAAACAGGATAAAAACAATCTTAAAACCAAAAATATCATTAAAATAGAAATACAAATATAATATAATACAAAACAATTGAACTTGAACTAATTTAGGTTCTTAAATATTTCCTGACCATCTCTCTCTCTGTCAACCTGAAGCTGCACCCCTACCTCTTCAGCCTGTTTGTCACATATGCCAGATAAATGAATTAATAAATGAGTATAGGATTGCAACCTAAGAGAAATACCCCTCCTCATAATAATAAAAGAGGAAAAAACCAAGCAAAATATCACCATAAAACATTGCCTTAACACAACAAATGAAAATAGCTAATAGTGATCCAAGGAAACTAAAGCCCTACCCTTGATACACCAAGGATATTAATCCTGCTGTTGAATAAATAGTATTCAGCTAGCAGCTGTAATCCAGTTAAAATCATCTGCATGCACAAGACTTTGAACTTGAACTTAAAACAAATGATTTAGCAACCTGGGGCAGTATCCAGCTGAGTCATTCTGTTGGTACAAATGACATTGCATTAGCAGAAACTAGGTTCTGAACTATGCACAAGAGGAGAATCCAAAGTTGGGTTTGCGCACGCGCAGAGGCACGCACAACCAGTTCTGCATTATGTCTGTGCAACCCATTGTGCTACCATTTGCACATTACCCTTGTGCAACCGGTTGTGCATCATGTTTGCGCAACACATTTATGTGCAACCAGTTGTGCAAGTTTGCACAACTGGTTGCACAAGTGAAATGCACAACCAGTTGCACAATGGAAAGAGTAGGCAGAGCTCTGCTAGTGCTATTTGAGTTTGCGGAATGACACCATTGGATACTGCCCTTGAATTTGAGGAGCTGGTTACTTGGCTCATCTGAATGAAGCATTTTAATTTTGCAGAATGGGAACCTAAAAATTATATATGTATCAACTTTCCAAAGCCAGCTATGAAAATTCAGCCAGCAATATCCAAAAACTACCAGTATTAGGGGCAGAGCTGATCTGAGAAACAGATGCGCACAAAACATAATAGGAGTAAGGAAGGCAGATTCTTCACTGTACTTCTGCTGGCCACAGGTTTTCCAGCAAGCATTTATATGCAGCACATGCCAACATGTAGCTCACAGTATTTAACCCAGCACTTGGGTTTTATCAAACATTATGACCCTCTTGGCACAGAGTCAGCTTAAAGGACTCTCTCTCTCTCTCTCTCTCTCTCTCTCTCTCTCTCTCTCTCTCAATTTCAATTTTTACAACAGAGATCCCTAATTAGCCACTAACGAATGCTTTTCTTCGATGCAAAGTATGGCATTCCCTTGCTTCAAATGAATATAATATCAATGCAGGGAAAAAGCAGAACATTCTAGAAACAAAGATTAATGGTTTGCAGCAAATTACCCTCAGTGTAACTAAGGCATGTTTTTGTTTGTTACAAGTGAAGGCAGTGGCGGGGTGGTGGTGGTGGGGTGTTTTCAAGAAAAGTTGCCAAAGCCACACGGCTTGTGCCAATTCTCTCACCCTTATCATTCCAGAGAGGATTCTTTTATACCAGAATGTTTACACCCAGTGATGACACTGTCAGCTTTGAGAAAACAGGAGTTTCTGTACACTGTGTCCTCCTGGAAGTGGCCCAAGGTGAAATCTTGGAAGGAAATAACTAATCACTGTAGTATACCATCTGCAAGCTATTCAGTGGCACCTTACTAAAGAACCCATGTCATTGGGCATTGTTAAGTGCATAGCCAGCCAATTATTTTTTTCCAGAAGGGAGATCGATGCATCACCCTCTCCCTTAGACTTCTAGAAACAAAGTCATGACTGGGGCAAAGCATGATCAAGGATGAGCTAAGATCATGTGGGGCAATGTTTCTATATTGGTTGCTAAAAGAAAGAGCAAGGGGGAGGGAGGGAGGGAGGAGGCGATCACTCGTGACCGAGTAAGATTGGAACAGCATAAATGAAACATGGAGGTCGATTCTGTGAGCATCTTATTTCATCTGAGAACTAGATATATCACTTGATTAAAGAAATCTTAGGTTAATTGGCTAAAACAAGTAATATACTAAATTTTCATAACCTTCCATGTGAGTAAAACACTGAAAATAAATGGGACTTACTTCTGAGTAGATATAGGACTGTGTGGTTGAGCACCTGACTTTACTGGGTACTTCAGCCCGTTGACGTGAATGCACCAAACGTTTCCTGTTTTGTACCCAGCCCATTTTATTTCAATATCAAGGATTTGTGTTACACAAGCGGAAAATGGAGCAGAAAGTCAAAAGAAGTGGTTTGCCAGGTGATACCTCCACATTATAGATTCATAGATTCATAGATTCATAGATCATAGAGTTGGAAGGAGCCTACAAGGCTATCGAGTCCAACCCCCTGCTCAATGCAGGAAACTAGAGGAGGGGTCTCCCATCCAAGTAACAACCAGGCCTGACCCTGCTTAGCTTTCCACGCTCAGACAAGCTAGCAAATGATGACTTCAGGCACGCCTGTATTTCAATTTCTTATCAGAATAATTCCCCCTCCCTGCCCCACCACCTTACAAGGAAGTTGTGATGCCAACAGACAGAAGCATTTGGGAAGTGATTTTGAATTTATCTCTGCAGAGAGTGCTGCGTGAAAGTATTACATGCATACTTTTGGTATTGCACTGTCTGCTGTAGTGCGAGAATGGCAAATGGGGGCAATTCAGCCAGGATTATTATTATTATTATTATTATTATTATTATTATTATTATTATTATTAATAATAATAATAATAATAATAATTTTATTTACATATACTGCCCAACAGCTGAAGCTCTCTGGGCGGTTCACAACAATCCATAAAAACATGCAATACAATATACAATAAAAACATCATACAAAATTTAAAAACCTGATTTTAAAAAATGACATATAGATAAAACAAGAAATGCAATGAGACCAATTAAAAAGTATGCATTATGTAGAGTTGAAAGCCTCAATATAGAGGGCAGTCTTAACCTGGCGCCGAAAAGATTGTAAAGTTGGCACCAGGCGGGCCTCAGGAGGGAACTTGTTCCAGAGTTGGGGGGCTACCACAGAGAAGGCCCTCCCCCTTGTCGCCGCCCGCCAAGCCTCCCTCGGAGGCAGCAACCGGAGGACAGCCCCAGATGTTGAGCGTTGTGTCCGGGTAGATTGTGGTTGGGAGAGGCGTTCCGTCAAGTATTGTGGTCCCAAGCCATGTAGGGCTTTAAAGGTTAAGACCAGCACCTTGAATTGGGCTCGGAAGCATACAGGCAGCCAGGATGACTAGCTATGCCCATTCTAAGGATAAGTGGCGAGACTCTCAGAGATAGAGAATGGCCTGACAGACAGAGTCGTCGTCATCTTCTTTTTTGTGTGTGTGTTAAAGTTAGAAAGGCAATTTATCTAAGTCTCTCACTGCCTTTGTATGAAGCATGGGTACCAGTCAGATCATTTCAATGCCTGCCCATGTCTAATTGCATGTTTAATGAACTGAATTCAGATTTAATGCTGGAGAGGAAAACGTCTTAGAATATATATTGTGTTTATTGAGGCCAGACCCCTTTGGATGAAAGTACAAAATCAGTCAAAGCCTAAAGGAAGCTGGCAAAGAGACAGAACTTTTGCCTCCCCCATGGGAAAGCCATGGGCAGTGGACTGATGCATTCTTAACCTGAGTCGCATATCACCAATTGATTTCATAACGAGAAGAGCAAAGGTGATGCGCGGCCCCTAATTGATGGCTGTGGCACCAACGTTGTCATTTTGATGACTTGTTTCGGCAGGAGGAGTGACAGTATCTGGGTGATAGATTGTTCTCTCTTTGTCCGGCCACAATGACATCTGCTTTATTCACAGATCAGCCACCAGTTGCTACAACAACGCCAGGGTGCTGTTGAGAATGTTGTTGAGCCGCTGAGAGAATCTTGGCTTCCCATTAGCAAAATGTTAACTATGCATCACCAAAGAGCATTTGGTTTTGTTGTGTGCCCCCCCCCCCCCGCGCAAAAGGAGTCAATGCTGGGCAATAAGTAAGAATGTCAAAAAAAAGAAAAAGAAAAAAAGAAAAAAGAAGTTTCATTCAAAAAGTAAAAGGGGGGCGGTTAACCCATGATATCACCATGATTTAAAAAAAAAAAAAAAAAAGATACCCCCCACCCTAGAATTCATTAACAAGGTCAGAATAGAAGAGAAAAGATAGAAGGAGATTAAAACAGAAATAACAAATAAACCTTCCAGTGAGAGCAGTTTGAGGCCATGGACACTGCCTTCCATTTTCACTGGGAGCTTGTTCTTGCAGTCCTTTGCTAATGTCCTCTCTCCGCCCTCCACAATCAACAATTTTCAGATTTGTAACTTGACAAAGGCCATGCAGACAACATTATGTGATTGCCATAGAACAAATCTCACCTTTTGCTCATAGGAAGAGCAGGCCATTTCCAGAGAATTTGCTGCCTTCCAAACAATGAAGAACCAAGTCTGGAAATATCAGTACAAACTCAGGGCTGGCTCATACAATTTATTTTTTTGCAGGGGGGGGGGCGATGTCAGGAAGTGGACCATGCATGTTGTGATTTTGCACCACGGTGGAGAATCATCTGTGTTCCTTACCCAAAGCACTATATTTTTGCAAAGTGCTGAAACTGATTGGAAGCAAGGTGTGCTGCTGACCCAAGAACCAACGATTGTGGTAAAATCGTTCAGGCGGATTTCATACAGCCTCAGTGAATTGTGAGGTGCAGAATAGCACCAAGAAATACACAACACTGGAGCTTCCCTTGATATCTATTCTGCAACAGTTCTGCACCAAAGAGGCAAGCTGCTTTTAAAAATAAACAGCAGCTTGCCTCGTCCACGGTGGGAGCTGTTATAGCAAAAAATGTCTAAGGAATCTCCAGATGTGAAAATGATTCTCCCATAAATATACAAATAGGGTTGGATCTAGATTTAGGCCTACTTAGTAGGGATGTACAGATTTGGTTAAATCCATTCCATCTTGTATTTCGCGGATTGTCTGGCAACTTTTGTTCCTTCATCCATTCATAGACAGAATCGGATTTTTTAGGGATGTAGAGAATTTTGTTCCACTCACGCAAGTGCATACTGCATTCAGGTGCATGAGCGCAAGTGTGAATTTGTGCAAATCCACACACACACCCAAGGTAAGGTGGGGGAGGTGATTTTAGCTGATTCCTCCTCCGCTCACAGTGCAGGGAGCTCTGCAAATTATAGGTACAGTAAGTGGAGGAGGATGCCATTTATCTGGTGTGTTATGCTGGCTCAGCTTGTCTGAGCATGAAAAGCTAAGCAGGGTCAGGCCTGGTTATTACGGTACTTGGATGGGAGACCCCTCCTCTAGTTTCCTGCATTGAGCATGGGGTTGGACTCGATGGCCTTGTAGGCCCCTTCCAACTCTATGATCTATGAAATCTATGAAATGCATTTTATAGACAAAGAGGAGACGATGCAGTAAGAATTTCAATAGCATCTCCAGAGGCCGCCAACATTTGTTATTGATACACTTTGAAGGGATGAGGGGGAAAGTTCTAGAGATGGTAGAATCTCCTGCTGCCTTTCTAGAAGATGGATTCCTACCAAAACATATTTGTTTTCATTATCTGCGTGTTGACCACCAGCAACACAGATTTCATTTCTTCTGTTGTTCGTATGAGTGGAAGATGTCATTTACAAGGATCAGAGCACTCTGTAGTTTGCCATTTTAAACTAATTATATACTTGGTGTGTTATTTCCTGAAAATGTGTGTATTCCCTTAACAACAAGCCATGGATAACATCTTAATCTGCCAGTAACAGGATTAGTTTTGACAGTTATATTTACAAACATAAATTTTATTACCTATTTTTTCCCCAGTACCTGTGTACACCTGGAATGAGACAGTGGTTAATGATTTATGTTGGACACAGATGATGGCTGTTTTTGTTGGAGCTATGCCATAAGTTAGTGTCTGCTCCTATGCCCTGGTCGGTCAAGACAACACATCAGTCAAGTGAACCACTTAAGTATATTACTTAGCACTTAAACTTACTTTCCCCACCTAATATGTAATTACTTCCTTGAGTCAACATTCCATTACATCACCAGTTCTGATGTTTCTTGGTTTCTTCGTAAAGAATTAATATTGACTGGGTTCAAATTGCAGCTCTAATATTATCAGTCTCAGATTCTAGCACAAGGGGCATGCCAGTATTTTTAACAGAGGCCTGAAGAAATGGGAGAACTCCAGACCACAACGCTTTAAAAAGAATACAGCACAACTTGCTGATCCACAAACACCCATGGTTGTTGTTGGTTTAAAGTCTGGGTTGTTTAACTCCTAAGCAACCCAGAGTGCTGGGTCTGCATATGATGATAACAACCCAGGAATGGGACGTTCCTGGGTTGTTTAGAAAGCTGGATGTAAAGCAGAAGCAGTGAGTGCACAGGAGGAGGCAGCTCACTCACTCACTCCTGCTCTGTCATGACAATACATGGGTTGAACAACCCATGAATTGCCATTACATGGGAACCGGGCATCTTTCTATGTGTACTTAACATGGACCCAGTGTGCTATAATCAGCAACAGTAAGAAGATCATAAGTTAGAAAAGGCTTTTTCATCTGATTAACTCTGTTGAGTACTTTTTGGAAGTGCTTGTTACTTGTGTTTCTCAGCGTGTCTTTGATGCAAACATGCTTGCATCTGGAGTTCTTCCTGAAAATAATTGATTCTATGACCTCCTTTATTTACCAACAATACAAACTACACTTAGGGAGCAATCCTATGCATGTTTAGTCAGGAAAAAGTCTTACAACTCCCAGCATTAACCAACCAGCCATGCTGCTGGGAGTTGTAGGACTTTTTTCTGTCTAAACACGACTAGAATTGCACCCTTAGATTTAAATGGCATATTGCTTACCTCTTAAGCCTTATGACCTAAGGCTTGCAATGCTTTCACCATCAATAAAAGTGTTACATTACAGAGATATTTTAGAGTCTCATCCAATGGACACAGCACTCTCTGTTCTCAATTTTTAATTTTTCTGAAAACCAAAGTTTCACAATTGGTTTCAATTTAATAGGCTGTTCATTCTGAAAATGCTGAAGATGGAAAATTGATCTCTCTGTAGACTGGATGCTAATATTTTCAAATTGGTTGTCCTAATCAGTGGGTACTTCTCATTGGGATTCATAGCTCCTCTCCTTTCCAAGTTGGTTCTTAGGTATTGGCTGAAGTCCCTTATCAACAGCTAAACAGTTCCTCCTATAATAACTTCCATGCTGTATCATTGCTGCACATGGCACACTGATGACCTCAGTAGTCACCCTGAACTAATTATTACTACCTGAAATTTACTTGAGTATCCTCCAAAAGAAGAGACTGTGTGTGTGTGTGTGTGTGTGTGTGTGTGTGTGTCTTTGGGCTGAATTTCAGTGGGGATTTGGGCTTTTTATATTTTATCAATGTTGTATTTTAAGTTATATTTTTGAATGTTGAGTCTTAGGGGTGAGTGCGCTTGGTAAATATTTAAATAAAGCTATAAACAACTGGGTCAAACTAAACTGCTTTTCGGAATGGAGCTAATGATGCAGGAGCCGCCATCTGGTCATAAATTAAATTAGTCAGATATCTGAATAATCGGTAGCATCCATAATTTTTAAAAAGAGTATTGATTATTTCTTTTTATGTTTTGCACCTAGCGTGATATATAACCTAATTAAGGCTGAAATCCTATACCCACAACTGTATGCACAGTTGGACTCGATGGGGCTTACTTTTGAGTAGACAGGTATATGATTTCCCTGCAAATCTACATCCACTGTATCTTACAATACAGATGGGTTTTTCTTTACTATGCCCAGGAATATCATTTTCTCCCTTCTTCCCACACACCCATTATTATTATTATTTTTTACTTTATCCTTTACTTAACATCAAGTCTGAAGAAGAGTCTGAGGCATTTAAAAGCTTGCTCACTACTTTGTGATATTTTAGTCCCTGTAGGAAAGGGCCATAGCTCTGTGGTAGTGTACCTGCTTTGCATGCAGAAGGCCCGGGTTCAATCCCTGGCATCTCCAGGTAGGGCTCAGAAGGAAACCTGCCTGAGACCCTGGAGAACCGCTCCCAGTCATTGTCTACAATACTGGGCTAGATCTGACCTCAATGGTCTGACTTGGTATAAGGCAGCTTTCTGTGTTCCTATGTAGTTGGTCATAAGAGAGGCATAATAACTACTTTAATCATAGTATTATATGGCACAAAATACTACATATTAGATGTTATGATACCCTATAAAAAGCCAGTGTGGTGTAGTGGTTAGAGTGTTGGACTGGGACTTGGAGACCAGGGTTCTAGTTCCCACTTGGTGACTTTGGGCCAGTCACTGACTCTCAGCCTAACCTGCCTCACAGGGTTGTTGTGAGGATAAAATGGAGAGGAGGAGAACCTTGTAAGCTGCCTTGGGTTCCTTCCAACAGGAAAAGAGGTGGGATATAAATGCAATGTTGTTGTTGTTGTTGTTGTTGTTGTTATTATTATTATTATTATTGCAGGCCAACTGTATTTTAAAGAAGCCTTTGCATACTGGTACATTTTTTATAAAACAACCACCACCCCAGATTGTTAAGGTAGTTTAGATCACAATCCAACACTGTTAGGCAGTTAAGCCTGCCCATTGAAACTGATGGGTGTAAGTATGCTGAACTCTTTGTTGGATTGTGTCCACTGTATTTAACTGTGGCTGTTGAAAACCAAGCTAGACTGTTATTCCGCGGTTTAACAAGGTTGTGGTTTGCAGCCATAGAGATAACTAAATTCCTCTGAAAGCACGTGTACGTTGTAAGCACCACGGCCCTCTAAAAATGTGTATGTTTGCCATTTTCCACAAAGGACTGGCTTGCTCCTTATTTCACTGGGACCTGGGGGAGAATTCAGTACCTGCGGAAGACCTATATAAGACCCCCCCCCCCCATGAGAACCTGGTGCTTAAAAAACCAAATTGCAGAGCCTAACGCATTGGAATGGGGGCATTCCTGAGCAACTGCAAGGGTAAGTCAGGAGGAATGGCCACAGGAAGAGTTTAAGTCAGGTTGCCAAGGCAACAGGGACACATTCCCATTATAGCTGGAAGTCTTGTGGATTCAGGTGTGGGAGAAGGAGCCAGCCTGGGAAGGAATGAGCCTGGGAAAGAGGAGAAAGCAGTGTTCTACATTGTCTATTCAGGGTTGGACCCTCTGCCAGTCTGTGGACCCAACCAGGTGCCCAACAATGCTAACTGCTGATGCTGGGCCTGGCCTAAAGCCAGCCACTTCGGATTAATGGGCTCTGAGACTGCCTGAAATCAAGAGGTCTATGTCGAATGCATTAACTTTCCTTTCCTCTCCATGTCGCCACACCTGCTATTACGATGTATGACCTCTGTCACCGGAGGTGCCTTTTCCTCTGCATGTTGGATTCTTGCAAATCTCATTAGAGCTACCGTAAATATACATCTATCTGTTTCGCTCCAGTCAAGACTATCTGAATAGACTGTCCAAGAATCTTTCCATGAAAAAGGAAACCACCTGATCTACAACCCAGATAATTAGAAGACCTTGGATTTAAGCTGATACCATTCCATTGATCTCAACGAGACTTTTTTTTTTTTTTAGAGGAAACATAAGTGCTTTTACCCATAGAGGCCTTAAATCGGCCTCCAGCCAGGTGCCCTCCAGATGCTTTGGACTTCAACTCTCATCAGCCCCAGCCAGTATAGCCAATGGTCAGGAATCCTGGGAGCTGTAGTCCAAAACATCTGCAGGACACCAGGTCGGGGAAGGCTGCCTTAAATGTTTGTGCATTTCCCCGATTGCTTTCAGACATGACATAGGGATGAAAATAATCACAAGTGGGACCTGCAACAAAATGCTGACGTGTCTTCCCAGCCCTTAAGGGGTGCTAGCCCTGAGGTGCTTGTCACCTGAGGTGGGGCCCAAATACCACCGCCATCTTGCTGCCCCTGCCAGAGCAAACACTAGTCTTACTGCTGCCTGACAGAGTGGACAACACTGGGCTAGGTGGACAATTAGTAGCCTGACCTACTATCAGGCAACTTCCCATGAACCTATAGCACCAGAGGGCCTAGGTTTGGGGTTGGTAGTCCCTGAACTTGAGCATTTTTTAGCTATATAATGGGGTAGTGGTTGTTCTGGATAGCAGGAGAGGGGGGGGGAAATGCCCCCTTTCCTTTCATTTCTCCTGAAACATCCCTTGTAGTACAAGGATGAAAGGGTTTTTTGTTTGTTTGTTTTTGGTTTTTCTTTCCTTCGTAACACACACTCCCCTAACTCTAACCCTCTTTCAGAATACTTAGTATAAACTGCCAGCATATGAGCCGGCCAATTCCTCTCCCTATTTCCACTTTGCTCCTCCTCCCCCTGCAAGCCTCAACATTTTGTATCTCCTAGAAGCTCACATGTCATTGAGAGGTTTAAAAAACATTCTTTTTCTTTTAATTTACAACTGTATATGCTTCTGTGTATCTAGGGAGTCCCCTGAGTATAAAGAAACCATTGCCTTGTGGCCCCATTTTACTTACGTCCCTGTTGGGGGGGGGATGATTAGTGATTAAGCAAACCAGGGGAGGAACTGTCTTTTCATGAACATATTTATCTGTATGAAAATCACCCCCCTCCCCTTAGAGTTGATTGATCAGAGAGGGGCTTGAAAGAAAGTGTTCACCCATAGTGTTGGGGCCACATACAGGGAGAAGAGTGAACATGCCCCTATTTCCTCGGCAGATATCTTCTCTTTACTCTCTCCCTCTCCAGAATGGGGAAATGAGAGACCTTTACTTTCTCAGCGATGCTGCCATGTAACCAAATCTGATTGGCTACATGATGTTGTGTGACATCATTACATTCACAATATGGCTGGGACCATCATGCTGTGAGTTCAACAACAACAGAGAGCACAATCTCAATGAGAGTGAACAGCCACAAGCAGACACACAAAAAGGTACATTGGGAGGGCCATATTGTAGCCCCAAAGTGCCCTTTTTCCTTCCCAAAAATTTCACTGGGGAAAATTTGGTGCAGTCGCACTCACAGTTGAGGCCACTGACTACACATTTCTCTGGCAAAATTCTGCCCTGACTGTTAAAAACAATAATAACCAGACAAACCTCATAGTATTTATTGGTCCTAAATGAGACGACCACGTTTTAATGACATTGACCGTCACTAAACCCTCAAGATGCAGACTATCGTGTCGTAACAATTTAATTACTAAACAGGAAGTGGGCTTTATTGTCGTCTTTTTGTTGGCAGGGATAAATGTTCCTGCCTGAATCATTGCCACCAATGACGTGGCAGCTGATGGCAATCAGTGTGAAGATCCACAAATTTACCAACAAAATAAAAATGAGGTCAGATTTTGAAAGGTTGCTTGGCAAAGTAATGGATGTGAATCTTAAACGCCTACGCGGGTGATCTGAATGGGAAGATAAATTCATAGCAATTAGATGAGCTGTTCTTAGCCTTTTAGGGCCATGCTGAGATGCCTTTTCAATGCCAATGCGGCACCAAGAACTCATAATTCTTTCCCCGATTGCTTTCAGACATGACTTGCACAGGATTCCAACCCATAATGAGCAACACTACCCTTTCTGGATCTCTCTTTCCTCTATTGGAAAATGAATTCAGTCCCAAGAAAGCCTAGAATAGTTTTTACTATAGCTTTCCATAGCTGGGAAGTATGCTTCTATTGAAAGGTGAAGACGTAAGAAAGCCAAAAATAGATACAGTACATGCATTTTAAAGTTCTGAAGTGTGAAGAAGCAACCAGCTGTCCAATTTTTTAAAGCACCCTAATAAATAGTATTACCTACTTTTGGCAGCCACTTATATGTTTAATGTGTTCACATTAGGTTATACAAATCCTGCCTTTTCATCCATTAGTGGTCATCTGCATTTGAAATTATGCACTAGTCGTTATGTGGTCAGTATCTAAACCTTGGATATTGTTTATTATTGAATGTGTTTCCCAACCTTCCTCCAAAGAGCTCAAAACATCATACGACCGCCCTGCACCCCCATTTTATCCTCACAACAACCCTATTAAACCCACGATTGAGTTTCATGGCTGAACAGGGATTGAGACCCAGGTCTCCTTCAACTAAAGGCAACACTTTAACCACTACACCACACTTTCTCTCCAGTATGGTGCTTTGATATTTCATATAATGATTTAAAGGTTGTTGAATATGTTCCCAAAGGTAGATTGTAGATTTTCAAGTCAGATCCGAGATGTTGAATATATTCCCAAAGGTAGATACTCGTGTTTGCACATTAAAATGACATTTGTGCAAACGTTTGGGCTGTGCCCTAATCTACAGAATGAAGATGTCCAAGAATAATTTCTTGCATCCTTTTCAAAACTGGTCTTCATTACCCTTGGGGCCATGCCATCAGCAATGTCCCTCCTGAAATTCAAACAACAGTGCTTCCTAAGAGTAGAATCTGATCTTGAATAGAAGCAATCTGTGTCACAGATTACCATGGACTTGATAGTGGCTCATTGTTTCCTTAAAAATGGCCAGAGAGAAGAAGTTTCAGTCTGCAAGTTCTTAGGTCTTGGACTTTAGTTGGATAGATAATCACTTTCGTTAAAATAAAACCTGGAAACACAAGGTATTATGGAGAATGGCCCTGCATTAAAGGAAAGTGAATATTCTTGAAATGCTACAAAATAAAAAGCCCAAATCAAGGAGATTGCAGCTTGGCCCAATCATTTAAAATGCAATGGGGAAAAAAATTAGATTGGATACAGCCTTCATGCTTAGAATAGACCCAATGAGACATAAGTTAGTTAGGCATGCATCCGATGAACCCTGTGAGCAATGCCGTCGGGAGCTATATACTCCCGGTAGGGTCACCCATGGCGGTAAGGTCCGGGGAGAGGAACCAGACAAAGAACGATCCAAAACAAAAAGTCCTCAACGGCAGAACAGACGGAAGATAATTTAAACCTAAATTACAATGGCTGTGAAGGCGGATGAAGGCTGCAGCAGAGAATGGTTTTCCAATCGTCAGGGTAACCATGCCATTGGATCATTGCCGTCCTCTGTCAAGTTTGTGTGGTGATTCGTTGTGCACCGATCTCCCCACAGAAAACAGCTTCACGCACAGGCGTCTTCCAACCCAACCAACCCAACCAACCCAACCAACCAAAAAAGTCCCATGGCGACTGGCGACTGGCGATGGGGGCAGGACTGTGAATCTGGAAGCCCCTAGTCACGGACCAACACATGGGCGGTGGATGCAGACTCAGTCGCCCTGTTCAAGGAACGAGGTAGTCGAGCAGCTCGGCAGCTGCATCCATGACTGGGCAGCCCTATTTAGGATCCACTCTGCTCACCCCGTATGGGGAGGGGGGTAGAAAAGGTGCCCTAAAAAATGGGAAATTGAGAGGTGCAAGGAGGAGTCAAATAGAGTATCCTGAAAAAAGGCATGACCTTCTTTGAAGTGAGGTAGGTGGCTGTAATCCTGGGCAGGAATACTCTATTCTGCAGCATTTTGTTACAGGTCCTCAGCTTTGTTCATTGATAAACAAACAAAATAGCACTTGCACATAAGATGTGTTTGAGCTGTGTATCACATTTTGATTAAGAGCACTAACAGCCTGGATGGAACCACTTTCATTCGAAGATCCAAAGCTCTTATCCCATGGCTTTGAAAACTCTTCTTCAAAAAGCATGGCTGCTGAGCTCTGATAAGCTGTAACTATGTTTGTATACTTACTGCAGCTATTTTAATATAAACACACAGACAGCAATCCTTTACAATATAGACCCAGGGATGTTGAAGAGTCCTTGGTCTCGAGTCACGAGTCGAGTCACGAGTCTTTGGACCCAAGTCTCGAGTCCGAGTCTGAGTCCTTGGTCCAAAATGGTGACTCACGAGTCACGAGTCACAAGTCACTCCCAAAGCTGACTCCACGAGTCCCTATTAAAATCAATGGGGGTTTCCCCCAACAAAATAAGGCTACTTCAGATGTGTGGCTTAAATAAATTCTAGGCACAAGTGTGCCTTTTTATTTCAAAACTCTGCAACTGATTTTGGCAAGAACAGACCAGGCAGACAAACCCAAAATAACCAGACAGGCAGAGGAGACAGGAAACCCCAAAGCAGGCAGGCAGAGGCCTTTGTCTTGGACAATTCAAACTGTGGAACTGGTTAAGAAGAGACCAGGCAGGCAGAGGAGGCTGGGAACCCCAAACAGGCAGGCAGAGGCAGCCAAACCCAAAATGTCTGAAAGGTTGCATTTTAGGAAAATGATTTTAAGAAATAAACTTGCTGTACTTCCTAAAACCTATCCATGTTGCATTTGAGGAACACGAATCCTTGGTCTCGAGTCCCGAGTCGAGTCTCGAGTCCCATTAAAAATATTGGGACTCGAGTCTGACTCGAGTCAGAGGGGGGACTCAGTCCGACTCACGAGTCGAGTCCTCGAGTCTGAGTCCCCATCCCTGTATAGACTGCTCATCATGTCATCTCTGTGCGTCCTAAGTTATCTCTGTGTTCCCTCACCAAATGAAGTGAGGCAGGTGGCTACTAGGGAGAAGGTCTTTTTGGTGGTGGCACCCCAGTCTCCCTAGTAAGGCTTGGCTGGTGCCTTCTTTATGGTCTTTTGGGGGGCAGGGGAATATCTTTCTATTCTCCCAAGCTTTTTGAAATGTCACCTTAAAACCTGAATTTTGGTTGTACAGCGTACATTTTTAATTATAGTGTGAATTTGGTTTTAGGTCTCTCTCTGCTTGAAATGTTTATGCTGTTATTGTTTTTACAAGATTTTTAATATTGTATTTTATCATTTTACTTTTGTGAGCCACCTAGAGAACTATGTTACTGGGCAGCTGGTATAAATACCATAAAACTGCACTTCGTGCTTAAGATTTATGTATGCATGTATTTATTTATGGCATAAATAAATACATACAGAAATCTCAAGCATTATACCTTTCAGTAACATGTTCAACCTTAGTCATGAAATACCAAATGGAGTATATGCAGGTGGGAATGTGCCCTGACATGCATCTTTATATGTCTGTGGTAGACGGCAGGTTGGATGTTATTTATTTATTTATTTATTATATTTATACCCCGCCTTTTTTCCTGAAAGGAACCCAAGGCGCCTTACATAATCCTCCTCCTCCTCTCCATTTTATCCTCACAACAACCCTGTGAGGTAGGTTAGTCTGAGAGTCAGTGACTGGCCCAAAGTCACCCAGTGAGTTTCATGGCTGAGCCGGGACTAGAACCCAGATCTCTGGAGTCCCAGTACAACACTCTCACCACTACGCCATTTTGATTTAGCATATTTAAACATAATAGCTTACTTTTTTCCAGTTAAACTGAAGAGACTGCATAATAAAATGGAGCAAGAAAAAGACAAGCTAAACAAATCACTTAACTGGCATTTTACACTGTGTTTCTAATATACCAACTTTAAAAAATATATTAATTTGGAGATACACAGTGATAAAATGAGTAATGCCTACCCTATAACTTTAGCAATAGGAAGCAGCAGCAGCAGCTATATTAGTTGCGCGATGGTACATCTCATTAAGAGGACCCGGGAAGATCTCTAATCATAACCATGAAATAATTGTAAAGCCTTGTAGCAAATGAGCGTCACTGTGAAATGAACCTGGGAAGCATGGAATACTGAAATTATAAGTAACGACTGCGGTGATCATTCTTCAGACTTTTTCCCACTCTATATGGAAATGTCTAGATTAATAAGCTTTTGTAAGATGGAATTCAACTTAAGAAGCTATAAAGCAAACAGATAATAAAATCTGTAAGCAGGCAGTGCGTGTGTGCATATTTAGTGCTCTGCTGGGTTTAGACTGCAGTCTGTCAGGAACTGATCTCGCAAGAGTACTTGTGAATTCCTGGTAATTGTATAAGAGCACATGTGAATGACAGAATTCTTCAAATGGCAGTGAAAAGGTTGCCATATTTTTGTGTGTAAACTGAATTTCTCAGCATATGGAGTGAAAAAATGTACTATTATTATTACTAAAGCTTTAATATGGCCACCTTCTTCAGGAGCTATGACAGATGTGCAGTAGAAGGAAAACTGCATCCCTGCAGAGAGCTAGGCAATGTTGGAGCTTTTCCTTATGCTGTGCCCTAAAAAAGTAAATGACTGGAACATAGTGGCCTGGCAATTTCTGCTTCTGTCTCCAATTCCCCAAGACCCATTTACAGTCCAATCTTATGCCTTTCTATTCAGAAACATGCCCCACATGGACTTCAATTGGACTTACTCTCGGGTAAACGTGTCTAGGATTTCAGCCTAAAGGGAGCTCACAGAAGGTAATTCATTCTCAGAATGACAGAAGCTGGAAGTAACCGGATTTAATTTTCTCCCCTTTCTCAGAAAGTTGCTGCTTGTCAGCTTTTGGGAATTAAAGGAGAGGCAGAGAGAGAAATGTGCTGGGTGACACTGGCAGAGAGATGTGGCTCCCCACAGTTCCAGAAAATGCATAATGTTTTCACAATTCCAGAAGATGTATAATGTTTTCAAAGAAGAGAGAATGTAGGGCTGCCTGCAAGATACACTACTTAAAGGAATTTTGGAGGCCACTTCCCTCCACAGTTTTAACCTATATTGACTGAAACAACTTCTCCAACTACTACTGTTGCTACTTGTCCTCCTCCTCCTCCTCCTGATGGAAACCATAATCTTTAAGGTCCTCATCCTTCAGAATAGATCAACCCCAAAGTATTATAATACTTAGGGAAGCAACCTGTGTGCTTTCTGGATGAAATCTACCCTGCTCCCACCCAATCAAGTGGCATGCTTACTTGGAGAGCTGTCAAGGTGGACTGTCACCACTCCCACAGTGTTTAAAAAGGTAAACATTACAGCTGGCGCGTAATAATCATTTTGCAGATAAAGAAAATGAGGAATGGAGTAGTTAGACCTGTTGAACAATTATGCTTTTGTATAATTAGACAGCCTTCCATAACTGATTCACTTACTAGCTAAATGATTAAAACATGATCCATGGCATTATGGGTTTTCTATCAGGGTGTGTTGCCCTGAGGCAATTCCTGGCCAGCCAATTAGACTTGACAAGGAAGCACTCTTGATAGCCATAATACTCAGGTGGTGTGTCTCTATGGCAACTAAGATGGCTCAAGAAGGCTCAAGAAGGCTAGGTGATGGTCAGAGAAGGTGACTCATCTGAATTTCCTCCCTTTAGACAGTTTTGAGGCTCTAAAGCAGTGTTCTCCAACTCCAACCTTGGGTCCCCAGATGTTTTTGACCTACAACTCCCAGCATGCCCCAGCCAGCTATGCTATGCTGGCTGGGGCATGCTGGGAGCTGTAGGCCAAAAACATCTGGGGACCCAAGGTTGGAGAACACTGCTTTAGACAGAGGAAGGAGGAAAGGTGTCTGTTTGTGTAAAAGAACAATAGACCGAAGGCTTCGGAAAGGCACAGAGGGGGCTTAGGTTTCCTGTCATGGAGAGACCAAGGCCCAGAAGAAGTGTAAGCATGCAATCATAAAACAAACTATTTGAGTGCCTCACAATCCCTTTTTGTTTTAACCACCCAAAATAATTTGGTGTCGTCAGCAAACTTGAGCACTTCTGGGGAATCCTAGATGGCTGGATTGGGCCCCTGGACCTGAGGTTCTGCACCCCTGTCTTACAGAAACACGTGGTCCATAATGTCCAGGCCACCTTCCATGGAACTGTTAATGCCATAAAACCAGCATTCCAGGTAATACCATGATCTCTACTCTACCATTTAAGAGTCTGTGGTGGAGGAAAAATGTGCTTTGTGATCACACATGACCCTGTCTACCCATTTAGCCATATCAATCAATTTGGAGTGGTATCTCAGTTTCTATCAGGCCTGACAGTGGAAGATTTTGGTAAACTGACCATGAGCCTTTCTGGAATTCTGTTGATAATCTGAGATTAGCAGTGCAAGTCTCTGTGTGTTTACTCGGAAGTAAGTCCCACTGTGTTCAATGGAGCTTGCTCTCTAGTAAGTGTGTTTAAATTTGCACCTAAACCCATAATGATTTAATCCATCAGTTTAACAATTTCAGCATTTATCCCACCTTATTTCAAGTGCTTATGTAGCAGGTTTTAAAAGCACAAAAATCAAGAAATATATAATAAGGCATAAATAGCTTCTTCCTGTGTAATCGCAAATTGTCCGATGTCAACAGAGGAAAATTGGCATTTTTTATTACTTCTTGTAAATGCTCTAGCACACACTTTGGAGAACCACCAGGGAAAAAGTAGATCTAAAATTGTGGAGAAGCATCTATGATCATATCTTTAGATACCTTTCTTGTTGCTAAGGGGTGTCAAAATATGTTTGCATTTAGTAATTTCTGGATAGTTGAATGAAACACCAAATCAGTCCCAAATTAGGACTTTGCTAGAAATTTACAAGAAGCTATTTAAAATAACAGCAACAACAAGAAGAACAACTTGGCAAAACTCTGGGTTACCTGTGCAATCAGAAAGCAATTGGATTTATTTATTTTTAGATTTAAGATGAATAAAATGTTATTATTGGCTGATAAGCATTCACAACACTGAAACTCCCTGCCTTCAGTACATTGTGAATCAACAGAAGTATTGAATGAAAGTAGCTGTTGCAATAATTTATTGCCAGATGTGGAAATGAGGATGTGTTAATATATGCAGCAGGATTTTAAGGAAAATAAAAAGGGAAAGAAAATCACCCAGACAAATATCTTGAGTGCATCCTGTCCTAGTGTCTCATTGCACCTGGCAAATCTGCAAACTAAAGCAAACAAATGGGAGAGCTAAGTTCATATTTCTGGAGCAAAGAAAATAAGGCAATTTCTCTCATCTCCCATTCTAAGTTTGCAGTATTACACTTTCCCAGGGATATTCCATTTTAGAGCTTACTATCCTTTGCAGCCATTTGTTTAGACAGCTTGCAGAGCAATGCTATTTTTGCATTCAAAATGTGGCATAAAAATGCATCTTGTGTCTATTGTTCTAGTATACAAAAGTTGAATAAAATGAGACTCATTCCATAGAAGTAATGTGCAGTACTACATGTTCACAATAGCTTCTGTGTCCCTAAAATATTTTAGCCAAATGCTTACTTTGATATTTTCTATAAATGTTTTAGGTGTTTGGCTTGTCATACTATAGAGTGTCAAAGTCATATGATAGGATCATCACCACACTTTATGCTTTGGAAGAACCTCCACTGCGAAATTAGTAGGGCCCACTTGTAAGTAGATATGTTTAGGCCTGGAGATGTAAATGCACTGTCACTTTGATTTGCTCAAGCTGGTATATTTTGTATTTCTTATATATGATAAATAATATGTCTCATTGAAGTAAATATGACTATAATAAGATGTTTTAGGTGCAACCAGGGCCGGAGCTATCACTAGGCAAACTAGGTGGCTGCCTAGAGCGCACGGCTAAAGGGGGCGCAGAAACGCTCCGCGGCACCCCTTTAATTTTTTGCGCCAAACAGCTGATCTTTACCCAGCTGTTTGGCGGGAGTCCGGGACAGCCGATTGGCGGGACAGCCACCCCCTCCTCCGCCCCACCCCCTTTGCTCCTCGCAGTGGCTCCTCTCTCTGGCTCCCTGGGCGCGTGCACCACCAAACGCCAGGCGGCTGCGCAGAGGGAATCGCCTCCGACGCCGACGCTGCTTCCCCCACGCGGTGGCTCGCGCGCCACCAAACGCCAGCACTGCCGCCGAGGGAATCGCTCCTCCGCTGCCTGTGCCTGTGCCATCTCCCCGTCTCACTTCTCTCTTTTACTCCCTCCCTCCGTCCCTGGAGGTGGGTCTCTTCCATGCCACCAGCAGCGGCTTCACCAATAAACCAGCCCCCTCGCCTACCGGAGCCTGTCTCTCTTTTCCCCTCCCACCTCACCCCAAGCCAAGTTCTCCAGTGTGGGGAGGGGGGGCAGGCGGGATGGACGTAGCCCTTCTTACTCGGGATCTCCGCTGAGGCTCAGAAAGAAAGCGCCACTTCGGAACAGCTTCACCGCCGTAGACTGCCCTGCGCCCCATCTTATGGACCCGAAAAGAAAATAAATGGGGAAAGGAGGGGTGGGGGTTTGTAAAGAGTGTTCTTGCATTTGGATCTGTGGGCTGGAGGGAGGGAGGGCTCAAGTAGGAAGGGGAGGGGGTGCTAGATATCTGATCTTGCCTAGGGCACCAAACTGCCTTGCACCGGCCCTGGGTGCAACCCTAAAATAGCAAGGTCTTCTTATCCCATAATAATGGAATTGAGCATTGGATTTGCTCCATTGCTGTTTATTGGCCATACATACAGTCCCAAACAGTACTGTTTCAGAATGAAAAACTGGAACCTGATCCTTGTCTCCTGAGGGCCAATGGTAAAACTGCCAATGGGAGTAGATGCAGGCCAAAAGTATCTCCCATTTCCTTTCTGGCCATTGAAAAGCTGCACCGCAGGGCTGTGGATGGAACAGGGTACAGATTAACTGAATAGACAGTTGTAGAGAAAGGTTTGACCTAATCAGTGCCAAAGAAACCATTCTGAAAGGGGGGAAAACACATTTTATTCAGCAGTTAGGAGAAAAAATTATATCACTTCTGCTTCTTTGGCCAAATGATTAAAATCTTCTGAATCAGATTGGATCCTTAATAGATTCTTATTTTACTTTCTGATAAGCCTTAGGAAAACCCTTCTGGTTCAAGAATTATGGCTATCAAGGCCAATGCCTCATTTCAGACTGTAGTAGCCAATATGACAGAGATACTGTATTATATGGAGAGATTATAGAGAATTTTTTAAATATGGTATGCGGTATATACATTTATTAAGTTAGTAAACCAATATAGGCGAAATCAATAAGAGCACAGCATAGTAATATCATAGCCCAGCCTTATTACTTCCATCTTATGGAGATATGGGGCATCCTCAGCAACAGTGTGCATATCACACATATTTCTAACTATCTGCACAATGCTGTAGGGACTTGCTGCAAAAAGAGATTGCCAACAGTATTGTATCAGTGCTATTCAAGCGATACTGAAACCACACACACATGCAAACATACATAACTGGTTACATGGGTGTGTTATACTTTACCTGCAGATACAACTTAATGATTCAATCACCACTGTGCCTTTTTAAAAAAAAACAAAAACCCACACACATCAATTTCCCTAGTCCTTTAAAAACAAACAAACAACTCACTTATACTTTTGATCATCATGCCATCCCTTGGCAATAAATTCCAACAAGGCAGAGGTGTCAAACCTCTTTCAGTCCAAGAGGGGCCTGCATTCCAACAGTGGGTGGGGCCAAAGTGGCACAGCTACCCAAAGCAGCAGCATGTTTTAACTAAAAGGTCTTCCTGCCAGTAACTAAACCTCAGGAGAGGCAATCCAGCCTTTTAGAAGGGGGGGGGGGAGGAATGCACAAGAGCCAGGAAACCATGAATGGATCAGCGTTTTGGGGAAAGGGTGTGTGGTTATCTGTGGGACCCCAGAGGTCGGATTTGGTGTACAAGTCTGAGGTTTAACATCCACACAGTAAGGATTTAACCAAGAGCTACCAACAGTGGCAATACCTGTCCTGTTGCTTGGCTGTACCATTTCAGACTGCAGGTGGGCCGAGTAATATTTGGATGAAATACATGAATGAGCATTAAACATTAAATACTTCCCAAACATACAAAACTAGCATGTCAGGGAGAAGAATCTAGGCTGGCCTTTTCCCTGTCTGTCATGCTAGTTTTGCATTATGGGAAACATTTGGATCCCCCTTCTGCAGCCTGAAATTATACAACCCAGCAAAAGATACATTTCACGGAGCTTCTGCAAATGTTTTCGTGTTAAAAAAAATGGGGTCCACTTCCTTTATATCACACATAGGGAGTTCTGGTAGGGCTTTATGCTTTGGCCACTCCATGCGAGTTCTGTGCTTAAGTTACATCTTCCCATCTACCTCTTCCTCTCATCTCAATACAATACAAGTTACTCATGTTTTGACCCAGTATATATGCGGTCATCACCTAAAATCTATATATATAAAAGAAAGTGGACTGACTGACTCATAAACACCCAGCTCAAACCGTTTAATCTAGGAACGTGAAATTTTGAAGGGACATTGCTTTTATGACGTAGAGCCCCACTAAGGAAGGATTTTTGGAAATTCCGTCCCTAAGGGGGTGAAAAAAGGGGGCAAAATCGCCCCACTCTCATATCTCCTATGGGCAAAACAACAGGGGAGCAGTTATGCAAATTGGCCTCACCTCAGAATTGCTGCAGGAGCCAATAGGAGCAGTTATGCAAATAGCCCATACAACACTTAGAATGTTTGTATGAATTCCTGCAGGGGCCAATAGGAGTGGGTGTGCAAATCTCCCCTCGGCCATTTAGAATGTTCTCTGAGGGGGTGAAAAGGGAGGGAAACTTTTAAAATAACTGCCTGACTGAATGACTGCTGTGTGCGGGGCGTCGTCGCATAGGCTCCATCACGTTTTGACAGATCCGCCCCAAACTTGGCACGCATACTCTCCATCACCCAAGGAAAAAGACTGGTGGGTTCAAATCTCCGAAAAACCCTCACTGCGCCTGTACGGCCCAAAATAGATTTGAGCCAATGGCGTCACTTGGAATGTTCGCAGGGGCCATTCAGGAGCGGTTATGCAAATCGCTCCAATGACATATAGAATGTTCGTATGAACTGCCAAAGGGCCCAATCAGGAGCGGATATGCAAATCTCTCCTGCGTCAAAACAGAATGTTCATATGAACCACAGCCGGGGCGGAGCTGGGATTTCATTGTTGGGCAGTCCCAGTGGGGCAAGCTGGGATTACATTGTTGGGTAGTCCCATGGGCGGGGGAGAGCAGGGATTTCATTGCTGTGTAGTCTCGGGGCGGGGAGAGCAGGGATTTCATTGTGTGGTCCCGGGGGGGCAGGGCTTTCATTGTTGTGTAGTCCCAGGGGGAGCAGGGGGGAGCAGGGATTGCATTGTGTAGTCCCGGGGGGACACACACACAGAGATTTGGTTGTGTAGTCCCAGGGGGGGAGCTGGGCTTTCATTGTGCAGTCCTGGGGGAGGGGGAGCAGGGATTTCATTGTGTGGTCCCGGGGGGGGCAGGGATTTCATTGTTGTGTAGTCCCGGGGGCGGGAGCAGGGATTTCATTGTGTAGTCCTGGGTGGGGAGCAGGGATTTCATTGTGCAGTCCCAGGGGGGCAGGGAGCTGGAATTTCATTGTTTTGTAGTCCTGGGGGGGGGAAGCTGGGATTTCATTGCATAGTCCTGGGGGGGGGAGCAGGGATTTCATTGTGCAGTCCCGGAGGGGTTGGAGCAGGGATTTCATTGTGCAGTCCCAGGGGAGGAACAGGGATTTCACTGTGTAGCCCCGGGGGAGCTGGGATTTCATTGTATAGTCCCAGGGGGGCAGGGATTTCATTGTGTAGTCCAGAGAGGGAAGCAGGGATTTCATTGTGTAGTCCCGGGGGGGGGGGGGAGCTGGGATTTCATTGTGCAGTCCCAGGGGAGCTGGAAGTCCCGGGGGAACTGGTAGTCCTGGGCGAGCAGGGATTTCATTGTGCAGTCCCGGGGAACCTTTCCTATGGAACCATTCAAAAAAGCAGTCAGCTACCTTAAGGAATTTCGAACAAATAGTGCCTATAGGAAAATGACGACCCATGCAAACTTGGCATGGTCACTCTTCATCACGCGAGTGAAGCCGCGGGCAAAAGCTAGTTGACTATAAGATTAAAACAGTATATTAGCTTTATAGATTGTAAATCTGACATTACCAAGGGAGGGGAATTCATCAACATAATGTTGTTGGTTTTGTCTGGGAAACGTGTTGTTTTCAGCTTCTGGCCCTAATGTTGCAAGAGGACAATGCCAGATAATGGATGAGACAGGCAGGCACTCTCACCCCTGCAGCTTCCCAGCATTTGGTTTCCTAATACAGTAAAGGTACTATTGCCTGACCATGGATTTTAGAATGATTCCATGTATTGCTCTATGGAGGACTAGAGATAGACGAATGTCAGTTTCAGTTTCTCACCGTTTCTCATTTTGCAACCTTAACTTCGGTTCATCCCAAACTTTGAGAATCTTTTTTTTTTAAAAAAAAAACGTTCATGAATTTTTGTACACAGTTTAGGGCGCAATCCTATTGGGATCAGCATGAGCCTCTGAGCTCGGAGGCTCACACTCATCCAACACAGAGTGGGAGGAACGGTGGAGGTGGCCTTCACCTCCCCGCTCCTCCAGCTTTGCATTTTTGCTAGACGTCTGATTGCGGCTGTCTAGCAACCGTCTCAGACGGGGAGGGAAGGAGGCTGTAGCAGCTGCTTCCGGATAGCTCATATCCTGGCCACTCCAGTCTCTTCCCCTCCCTGCCCCCTGAAATGCCCCCTTTCCCCCTTCTCCGAGGTCACTTTCCTGACCTTGGAGAGCAGCCAATGGGGTTCTTTCCACGCTGTCTGCAAAGGGGCAGGGGCGGGGGGCCTCCGAGCGCTGTCTCCAGCCTCGCCGCTGGGAATCCGAACTATCCCATGGCCCCTCGGACAATGTCTAGGGGCCATAGGATCGTTCCCTTAGTGTACAGTTCTCCTAATACACACATCTTTGGACACAATTTTACCTAATATACACATTTTTCGGCTAGCGGTTTCCATAAATATAATGGGTTTTTTTTTTAAAAAAAAATATATTTTCATTAATATAAACACGAACCCATTGTTGTGTGCACTTTCCCCTAATATACTCATTTTTGTATGCATTGTTTGATTAGAGCAGTCCATTGAAAAACTGGGAGACGTGCGAATTTCAAAGGATAACTGAGTTTTGGTTAACATATTGGTTCAGAAGTGTGAAATTAGGGAAGTCTGCATTAAAATGTGAACTGAATTAATTTCTCAGCCATCCCTGTGATCACAGCCATTTCAGATGAAGCTTACGTCCTTTGCATTTTGATGACTGCACTGTACCCACCTACAATTCTATATGTACAGGTTTTCTATTAAATAATCAGCTTTCTGCTTGTATCTGATCGTGGTATAACATGGAAAGTGTGACCTCTTAACTAGTATATACAATAAACAATAGCAGATGGGTAAAGCGAAGACATCTCAATGTGGCCATCTCGCAACTGGAAGGAGGTGTACAGCCAATTTGAAATGTCCATCATTTTATCCACCGAAGGTCTGATAAGTGCAGGCCTAAACCTGAAAGGCTCCATTGTTTCTGAGCAATTGAAATGATAAGATTTGAAATCTGTGCAGAGATGTGTGGCCAGGCTACATTACTTGCTGGACACAGCGAAAAATGGACTAAAATGGCAAATTACTTTCTTGGCAAATACAGAAACATAACCCAAGCCTCTGCCAGCTCTGAGTCCCTGTTTTACTAAGGCTATTGAACAAAGGCCTTTCATAGGCAGTGTAATTTAGGCTACCTGAGTTAGCAAGAATGGTCAGGTGTATAAAGAGGCCTCATGGAACACTAAACAGAGAGAAATTCACATGGAGTAAGTGAAGCACTTTGCTGGCATGTGGACATAGGTTCCAGGGGCTATTCCCAATACAGAAGACAATCACTGGCAGGTAATAAAGGAGGCATTTATGTGATATGTCAGCGGTTAGTGCAAAGCTTAAAAGAAATGAGATCATGTGGCAAGATAGCCTTCTCTGCCTTTCCCTGAGGGGAAGAAGCATTACTGTTATTACTATAAGCCATTGTTAATGCTACTTCTTTGAAATAAAATGTGACACAGTATTGTCAGCTGATACTTGTGCGATCCAAGCTATCATAAGTTGTGGTTTCCTAGAATATTAATCTCTGGTTACACTGTGTAGCAGCTACCATACAGACACCGAGCGCAGATGTCAAGGTAGTCTTTCTGGAAAGGTGCGGGGCGGGGGGGGGGACATGGAATGCCTTTTTATTTGATTTTTCTAAAATGGAAAATTATGTCAACCGGAGAAGTAGCTGATTATTATAGCATGAGTTTCATTATGGGGTGTTTTTGTTTTTGGTAGAATAAAAGGACAATAATGGTTTAGTGACAGGATAATCCATATGTCACCAAATCCCTCATACACACAAAATTCATACTGAAGAGAGAAAATGAACTGTTAAACTAAGGCAATTAAAAAAAAAAAGATTTAAAAACAGTTACGTTTAGATCTCTCTCACTGAAATTAACAGCCATTAAAAATGTTTAACAGTGCAATCCTATATGCACCTTCTTTGAAGTCAATTGGATGTACTTGAGTAAAAGACAAGAGGATTGCAGCCTAACAATGCAATCCTGTGCATGTGAGTCCCACTGAGTTCAATGGGGCTTATTCCCAGGTAACTGTATATAGGACTGCAACCTCAGTTTGTCACAATTGAAGACTTTTCATGCCTATTGATTTCAGTGAGACCGGTCTAAGCTTAACAGCACAATCCTATGCATGTTTACGCAGAAGTAAATCCCATTGTGCTCAATGATGTGCTACTTAGTGAAGTGTGTGTAGGATTACAGCCCAAAATCTTCCATCTAAATCATTGGGACTTAAAAATGCTTAGCTGGATAAACCATAGTTCGGATTTAAAACTTAAAACTTAAAACATACAACTTTATGTAAGGCTGCAATTCTATACCCAGTTACCTGGGAGTGAGCTCCATTGAGCTCAATGGGACTTACTTCTCAGTAGATGTGTATAAGCTTACACTGTCAGTCACCCTAGTAAAAACATTTAAAATCTAAATTGTCTGTTCAGAACTGACATAAACACTTCCTAAGTGGGGCTTGTTGTTTTTTGCTATATTATTGTGTTCAATTCCTACTTCGGCTCGGTCTTCTCCCAAAAGAGGGTCTATGACCCCCCTGGCAAACCTGAAATGCAGACTGAAGGGGCAGAATTGCAGCTTGAGATTGATAGGCAAATGGTCAAGGAACACCTGATTACTCTGAACGAGTTTAAATCTCCAGGGCCTGATGAGCTGCATCCTAGAGTAATAAAGGAACTGGCAGAAGAACTCTCAGAACCACTGTCTATTATCTTTGAGAAATCATGGAGGACAGGTGAAGTGCCAGACGACTGGAGGAGGGCAAATGTTGTTCCCATCTTCAAAAAGGGCAAGAAGGAGGAACCTGGGAACTATAGGCCAGTCAGTCTGACATCAATCCCCGGGAAGATTTTTGAGCAGATTATAAAGAAGTCAGTCTGCAAGCACCTTGAAAACAATGCAGTGATTACTAGAAGCCAGCATGGATTTGTCAAGAACAAATCCTGTCAGACTAATCTGATCTCATTTTTTGATCGGGTAACCTCCCTTGTGGACTGTGGGAATGCTGTGGACATTATATACCTGGACTTCAGCAAAGCTTTCGACAAAGTGCCTCATGATATCCTGATTAGTAAGCTAGCTAAGAGTGGGCTAGATGGAACAACTATCAGGTGGATCCACAATTGGCTACAGAATCGGACTCAAAGAGTGCTTATCAATGGTTCCTTCTCAAACTGGGGAGAGGTAACGAGCGGGGTACCACAGGGCTCGGTCCTGGGCCCAGTGCTCTTCAACATTTTTATTAATGACTTGGATGAGGAGGTACAGGGAATGCTTATCAAATTTGCAGATGACACAAAGTTGGGTGGAACAGCTAATACTCTGGAAGACAGAAACAAAATTCAAAGTGACCTCAATAGGCTGGAGCGCTGGGCCGAAAACAACAGAATGAAATTTAACAGGGATAAATGCCAAGTGCTGCACCTAGGGAGAGGAAACCAAATGCAGAGTTACAGAATGGGGGACACTTGGCTCAACAATACTACAAGTGAGAAGGATCTTGGAATTGTGGTAGATCACAAACTGAATATGAGCCAGCAATGCGACGTGGCTGCAAAGAAGGCAAATGCAATTTTGGGCTGTATTAATAGAAGTATAGCTTCCAAATCGCGGGAAGTGATAATTCCCCTTTACTCGGCACTGGTTAGGCCTCATCTTGAGTACTGTGTCCAGTTCTGGGCACCTCATTTTAACAAGGACATAGACAAACTGGAGAGGGTTCAGAGGAGGGCAACAAGGATGATAAAGGGACTGGAAACAAGGCCCTATGAGGAGAGACTGAAAGAACTGGGCATGTTTAGCCTTCAGAAGAGGAGACTGAGGGGAGATATGATCGCACTCTTCCAGTATTTGAAGGGATGTCACACAGAGGAGGGCAAAGATCTCTTCTCGTTCATCCCAGTTTGCAGGACACGGAATAATGGGCTCAAGTTACAGGAACCTAGATTCCACCTAAACATCAGGAAAAATTTCCTGACTGTCAGAGCAATAAGACAATGGAATCAACTACCTAGGGAGGTGGTGGGCTCTCCCAGTCTGGAGGCATTCAAGGTGCGGCTGGACAGACATCTGTCAGAGATGCTTTGACCTGGATTCCTGCATTGAGCAGGGGGTTGGACTCGATGGCCTTGTAGGCCCCTTCCAACTCTACTTTTCTATGATTCTATGATTCTATACCACTAAACACAAGAGTAGATGCATAACAATCCCTTCATCACCACTCCCATATCACTGCAGGAAGATTCAGAATGCATCCCCATGCACACTTACATAGGAGTAAGTCCCATTAATATCAAAGGGGCCTACTTCTGAGTAAATATCATTATGTTGCACTACCATTCATGTTTCCATAATTCCATTATGGAAATTCACAGTCTAATCTTAGTTTACTGTAGTAGATAAAAACAAGCGGGGTACCACAGGGCTCGGTCCTGGGCCCGGTGCTCTTCAACATTTTTATTAATGACTTGGATCAGGAGGTACAGGGAATGCTTATCAAATTTGCAGATGACACAAAGTTGGGTGGAACAGCTAATACTCTGGAAGACAGAAACAAAATTCAAAGTGACCTCGATAGGCTGGAGCGCTGGGCCGAAAACAACAGAATGAAATTTAATAGGGATAAATGGGAGAGGAAACCAAATGCAGAGTTACAGAATGGGGGACACTTGGCTCAACAATACTACAAGTGAGAAGGATCTTGGAATTGTGGTAGATCACAAACTGAATATGAGCCAGCAATGCGATGTGGCTGCAAAGAAGGCAAATGCAATTTTGGGCTGTATTAATAGAAGTATAGCTTCCAAATCGCGGGAAGTGATAATTCCCCTTTACTCGGCACTGGTTAGGCCTCATCTTGAGTACTGCGTCCAGTTCTGGGCACCTCACTTTAAGAAGGACATAGACAAACTGGAGAGGGTTCAGAGGAGGGCAACAAGGATGATCAAGGGACTGGAAACAAGGCCCTATGAGGAGAGACTGAAAGAACTGGGCATGTTTAGCCTTCAGAAGAGGAGACTGAGGGGAGATATGATCGCACTCTTCCAGTATTTGAAGGGATGTCACACAGAGGAGGGCCAGGATCTCTTCTCGATCATTCCAGTTTGCAGGACACGGAATAATGGGCTCAAGTTACAGGAACCTAGATTCCACCTAAACATCAGGAAAAATTTCCTGACTGTTAGAGCAATAAAACAATGGAATCAGCTACCTAGGGAGGTGGTGGGCTCTCCCACTCTGGAGGCATTCAAGGTGCAGCTGGACAGACATCTGTCAGAGATGCTTTGACCTGGATTCCTGCATTGAGACAAGCACTGATTTCTCTCAAAACTCCTGACTGACAAGACTCGAATAACTGTAAGAAGGGAAAGACAACGACCCGACTAACCCAACTAACCTAACTCCCCAACTCACAACTCCCTTCCACACACTCCAACTCTGACATCACTCAAACACTCCTTATATGCTCCTCCCCCCACCCTTTCCAAGACATCACAAACCACACCCACTCAGTTCAACATTCTAAACACAGGGCCGGCGCTACCGCTAGAAAGACCCAGGCGGCTGCCTAGGGCGCGTGGCGGAAGAGGGCGCAAAAATGCTGCGCTCCTTCCTCGCCGCCGGCGCGCTCCTGCCCCGCCTGGCCGCCTCACCAACAAAGGCACCGGTCCACAACCACCAGGTCTGTGCGGGGGGGGATTGCGGGCGCCGGGCAGACTCGCGGTCGCGCTCGGCTTTCCTCTGCGCCCGGAGCTAGGCCGGGTCAGGAGCGCGTGCGGCGGCGGCGACCACCAGGAAAGCGGCTGCTAGAGGAGGAGGAGGCGGGCGGGCGGGGGGGCGCTGGGCAAGCAGGCATTTCCCGGCTGCTTTGCTCCGGAGCCCTCCCCCCCCGCACAAGAGGGGGGGCGCTAAATATAAGCCAGCCTAGGGCGCCAAACTGCCCTGCACCGGTCCTGTCTAAACATACTAATGCAGACATACACCAGGGAACTGAATTGTGGGGTTATGCCACAGGGACCCCTGAGCTAGACAGCCAATTTTGGCTGTCTAGTTGCAGCGCTTTTGACAGGGAGGGAAGGAGGCTGGAACACTACCAGGAAATGTCATAGCCCAGGTTACTCCAAAATGTAGTACCTGATGCTCTCCATTTCTGGGAGATCTTGGTTTAATGTGATAATGTGTTAGTATTCAGCTCTCCTCTGCAAAATGTGATGTGAAAAAAATATATCCATGTGCGATTATCTTTATCTCTCTCCCCCACCATGGATTTCCATGGAAAAATCCATTTGGCCTATTTGAACTTGCATGTTTTCTGTCTTTGCGTATAGAGCCACATGAGTAGTGTCATATTTATGGTGGAATGAGTATTCAGCATCTACTATGATAAAGTTTGAACGTTCTTCTTCATATAAAATTCATGTGATTTGGTATGGAAAATCTCCTTGGCGAAGCGTACAAGTTGTCCAAATTTCAAACTGTGTTATAATAGTTCAAAAATTATGGGTTGTATCCAATGTTAGTCCTATTTAGAGTAGCCCCATTGAAATGAATGGGAGACTTAAGTTAACAACGACTAATTCATTTCAGTGGGTGTACTCTAAGTAGAACTAACATTGGATACAACTCAGAGAAGTAAGGGTCTTTGTTTTTTAAAGTGGTCATTTTGGAAATTGAAATGATTTGGAGAATTAAAAACTACTCCTAGGGGTATCCCTTTCATTTGGTGTGGTACACATCTAGTGTGTTTTAAAATTTAGGAGTTTTTTTGGGGGGGGGAATCATTTTGCTCAATGGGAAGAGAAGTGAAAGTTATGCAGCACAGGTTGTTTGTTGGCAGTGAACATTGGCAGTGGTATGAAGGATCTGTTGAGTAAGTGATAGAAGCCATTCAAAGTTCAGAGAATGAACAATGACTCACAGTGATTTCAAAACTGGATATTGGATACGTGGGCGCCCTACGCATGGTAGCCTTCAAGTGGAAGCTGGAACTTCTTTCCTACCTCTAAGATACATTTTAAGCTGACTTCTGTATTTCCTGGCTTTTATTGTTGTTGTTGTTGTTGTTGTTGTGTTATTGTTTTTATTATATATTGTGTTAGGATTTTTGATTATATTTTGTATACTGCCCTGGCATCATAAGACGAAAGGTGGTATAAATAAATAAATGAAGACATTTTAAAAAGAAAATCTGCCTTCAGTATTTAAACTGCTGTAACTCAGGCACTTTACATCTGTTTTTTTCTGAAATTTGAAACGTGCATCATCATCATCATCATCATCATCATCATCATCATCATCATCATCTTCATTTCTGTACCGTCCAATAGCTGAAGCTCTCTGGGTGGTTCACAACAATTCAAGGAGAGGACCTGGGGCCAAAAATCTAAACTCCATGGTGCCTATGTTGTAAGGCACAATATGTGAAACAATCCCGTTTGTTCACCAGGAACGGTGCAGGGCTGTTTGGCGCCCTAGGCCAAATTATATTTAGCGCCCCCCCTCGTGCCATGGGGGGGGGCTCCGGAGCAAAGCAGCCCTGCTCTGCAACCCCCCCCGCGCCGCCGCCGCCCCCCCACCTACCTTCCCCCTGCCCCCGCTGCTGGCTGCTGCTGCTGCTGCCGCCACCGCCTCCTCCGACACGACGGGACCCCCACGCTTTTTTTTTTTTGCTGGGGAAACCAGGGGAACAGGGCTGTTTAAGCCCTGTTGCCCTGGTTCCTCCTCCCGCCAAAACAACGCCGGCGGGGCTCCAGAAACGACGGGAAGGTAGGTAGGTGGCTGGCGGGCGGGCGGGCGCGCAGGCGGGGGGGAGGTGCAGCGGCGGCGGCGGCAGCGGCTGGCAGGCGGGCGGGGAGGCGCGGCGGAGGCGGCAGGCGGGGCAGGAGCGCGCCGGAGGCGAGGAAGGGGCGCAGCCTGCGCCCTCTTCCGCCACGCGCCCTAGGCAGCCGCCTGGGTCTGCCTAGCAGTAGCGCCGGCCCTGTTGTTCACTGCTACATCACAGGAGTCTTAACTTTCAATTTCCATGCTTAGTGGTACATGAGTGAATTGCAAGACTGTTACCTCTTTTCTTAAACATATATATTTTAAAAAAAATATCCTAGAATATGGTATAGGCCTAGAATGTTTTTCCGCATGTGTGCGGCAATGACAGTGTCACTGCATGGTTTTGCACATAGCAATTGCACATATATGTAAAATGCACATATATGTGACAGTGTGACCACTATAATATTAAAAATAGGTACGGCAGTGCAATTGGGAACAATGTCCATGGAAGCAATGTGGATGCTGCAACCCTCACCACCCCCCAGTTTTGGCAGACAGTTATGCCTTGGCTGCATAGCTACGAATATGCCTCAGTTCTGTTTTTAGTGGAAGTCAGTGGCAACCCTAAAAAAAATGGCAATGCTAGTCACCCACCTAACAAAGTGGGAGGAGCAGGAGCAGCCTGGGAGGAGGAGAGGGAGTTTGTTTGTGTATGTCCCCTGCATGCCAATCATGTTGATTCCGCCTTCTGCTGTCACCCTGGAGGTATTTCATAGATTTCATAGATCATAGAGTTGGAAGGAGCCTACAAGGCTATCGAGTCCAACCCCCTGCTCAATGCAGGAAACTAGAGGAGGGGTCTCCCATCCAAGTAATAACCAGGCTTGACCCTGCTTAGCTTTCCACGCTCAGACAGCCGGAGGCAGTGCCTCTGCATCATGAAAAGTCACTTGGAGATGCACGCAGGAGTGCACAGAGGGAAACCCCACCACCACCACCATTTTCTTCTGGATAAAATGGTCAATTTCATCTATTTTCTTCTAGGTCAAATCCCCCCCCCTTCCCTGGAACCAAGCCAATCTGAATTATGAAGGATTAGTAGCCAGAACAGCAGCGGGAACATCTACTCGTCCTGGCTGGAGGTATTATCATGCAACCTCCCCCAGGGTGCCAGCGCTGCCATCGGAGACAGCAACATCAGCCAGCAGCACCAGCCTGGAATATGCTTAGCAGGCTCTCAATGTATTTAGTGATGGAGAAGGTTGGGGCCACTGATGTTGTGCTGGGCAGAGGGTGTTATGGCGGAGGGAGGCAATTTTATTTATTTATTTATTTATTTATTTATACCCCACCTTTTTTCCTGCAAGGAACCCAAGGCGGCTTACATAATAATCCTCCTCTTCTCCACTTTGACACCAGGAGAGGGAAAGGAGATTGGGACACCTGCGTGCTTTATCCCCTTCCAGTCTGCCTTCCAACCTCAGTAATTCTGGTGGCTTGCCTGCAGTCCGTTTTAGCCTGAAGGTGCTGCTGATGAATGCCAGGTCAGCTAGTGGAAAAGGTTGTGTCATATCTGACCTTATAGCTGAAGATCATGCCGACCTGGCCTGCCTGTGCCACCGAAACCTGGTTGGATGAATGGGGAGGAGTCAATCTCTCCCAAATGTGTCCGCCAGGGCTTCTTTTGCAGCACCAAGCTCAACTAGAGGGGCGGGGAGGGGGGTTTGCCTTGGGCTATAGGGATTCTATCCCCCTGGTCATATACCCCATCCAACAGTCAGCCAGCTTTGAGTGTCTGTACCTGGTGTTGGGCACCCGAGACAGGACTGGGATTCTGTTGGCGTACCGTGCACCCTGCTGCCCAACAGTTTCCCTGCCTGAGCTGGTCTCGAGTGTGGTATTGAGGACCCCAAAGCTTGTGGTCTTGGAAGACTTTAATATTCATGCCGAGCCTACCTTGTCAGGAGTGGCTCAGGATTTCATGGTCACCATGTCAACTGTGGGCCTGTCTCAGATAATGTCTGGCCCAACACATGTGGCAGGGCAACTCATTCCCATAGTTCAGCCTTCCCCAGCCTGGTGCCCTCCAGATGTTTTGGACTTCAACTCCCATCAGTCCCAGCCACATGGCCCGTGGTCAGGAATCCTGGAAATTGTAGTCCAAAGCATCTGGAGGGCACCAGGTTAGGGTAGGCTGTCCAGTTAGTACCTGCAAAACGCCACTTCAGTTCGTGTAGAGTAGAATGGATAGGATACGGAGGCAGCACCCGAACTCACCCCGCTAGTTATGTAGTAGCTGGAAAAGGCCTTTTCCAGACTGGTACACAGAGACAGCAAACTGACCCATTCCTTTTGTTAGTAAGTGCATAGAAATGTAGACTGACACTGGGCAGGTGTGTAATCCCCTCCTAAGGGACTCCTGTGCCTGTAACTATGATCCAATTCTGTCCAAGTGAAAAAACATGTTATAGTCGCTTTTGGATTTCTCATGTTAGTCCATGGCAGTGTTTCTCAACCTTGGGTCCCCAGATGTTTTTGGCCTACAACTCCCAGCATGCCCCAGCCAGCTACGCTGGCTGGGGCATGCTGGGAGTTGTAGGCCAAAAACATCTGGGGACCCAAGGTTGAGAAACACTGGTCCATGGGAAGAGCATGACCTCGGATTTCCAAACCTCAGCTTGGGTTCAGTACCAAGTTGAAGTGGACCAACTCTGACTCAATCTGAGCAGAAGCAGGCCATTTTCCAAAGGGCCAAATCAGGGTCCAAGTTGGAGTGTGTGTGTGTGTGTGTGTGTGTGTGTGTGTGAGTACACACCTCTAAAAATACAATACAACAAAATTAAAAAATAATAATAATAACAATAACAACCACCACCATATAGAGCAGTAGATGAAAACATACAAAATTTAACAACAACAACAACAACCAGTAGTTTTATACAAAATTTAAATAGGAGCAATAAAATACCAGGTGATAACGGTATTTAAAGGCTGAAAACCTTTTAAAACATGAAGTTTATCAAAGTAGAATAAGGCAGAACAAGGAAAGGGCCGAAAGAGAGTTCCTGGGAAGAAAGTTCCACAGTCTGGGCGTGGCAATGGTATCTCATACAAGGTATCAAAAGTTGATGAATGAGCTAGGATGTTAATAGAAGGACAGGGTGGATTTATTTGAGAGGACAGATGGAATATTAACTGTGACTAAATTAGAACCATGAGTCTCCAAAAACGGATCAGTGCTTGCCAAATTGGTTAGGAAAACATATGAGGCCTATGAATTACAAGGGCAGTTGCTATTTGGTACAAGGTGATGTTCCTGTCAGAGGATGAACCCAAAATATATGAGCCTTAAACAAAGACAGAATTCGCTTGGCAGATTCTCCAGATAAAATCTCTGGAAAACTGTAAGCTAGCTCTTAACATCTCCCTACCTCAGCCAAACTGTATACTTTCCACTGGTCTAAAATATTTGACAATTCATAATTGTCTCATATATATATATATATATATATATGTCAGATGGCTCAGATAAGATAAGAAAGTGCTGCTCCCTAGTGCTGTATATTAATCAGGAATCATATTAGCCATAAAGCATTTTAACATTCATTGCACATCTGTTAAAATCCCCGAACATGGGTGTTGAATGATATATTGTACTCAGTGTTAGGGAAAGAGAGCCAAAGATCAAGTGCCTGAGCGCAGTAATCTCGTCTTTATCTCTTGACATGCAAGCCCATATCGTAAAAAGGGATAACATTTATAGTGGGATCAATTTGTTTTCAATTTCTCCCTTGCACAATTTAATGGAAGAAATAATACATCTATCATAAAATGACCACAGCACTGTAGTTACAGCCTGCCTAAACCAGACAGCAATGAGATTGTGTAGTAAATGCCCCTGGCCAGCCCAACCATTATGCTGGCTGATGTGCCTGCTTCAGGCGGCAGAGCGGCAAATTGCATCTTCTTACTGTGGGCGGCGGTGGCAGCCCTACCTACCTACCCACTTGGCCAGCCAGCTGCTCTCGAGTCACTCACTCGGCCAGCTGCCCCAGCTGGCCACTTGCTTGCCCGTACACTTACTCACTCTTGCATTATGCCCCAGCCACAGGACCCCTGCAAGAGGTCAGCTGACCTCTCACGACAGTTTGGCCAACCTCTCGTGCAGGGATGTTGAAGAGTCCTTGGTCTCGAGTCACGAGTCGAGTCACGAGTCTTTGGACCCGAGTCTCGAGTCCGAGTCCGAGTCCTTGGTCCAAAATGGTGACTCACGAGTCACGAGTCACGAGTCACTCCCAAAAATGACTCCACGAGTCCCTATTAAAATCAATGGGGGGTTTTTCCCAACAAAATAAGGCTACTTCAGATGTGTGGCTTAAATAAATTCTAGGCACAAGTGTGCCTTTTTATTTCAAAACTCTGCAACTGATTTTGGCAAGAACAGACCAGGCAGACAAACCCAAAATAACCAGGCAGGCAGAGGAGGCAGGGAACCCCAAACAGGCAGGCAGAGGCAGCCAAACCCAAAATGTCTGACCCTAACCCAAACCCCCCACAACAACACATCAATCAAAATAAATCTCAACACATCGTTGGGGCTGTGCTCCTGGTAGCTGTCCATAGTGGCCGAGCAGCGGCGCGCCTCGCTTCCACGCGCTCTTCACCGGTGATCGCGCTCCTTCTGGCACAGCCAGAAGACTCGTCAACAGCCCAGGGATGTTGACGAGTCCTTGGTCTCGAGTCCCGAGTCGAGTCTCGAGTCCCATTAAAAATATTGGGACTCGAGTCCGAGTCGAGTCAGAGGGGGGACTCAGTCCGACTCACGAGTCGAGTCCTCGAGTCCGAGTCCCCATCCCTGCTCTCGTGAGAGCCCCATAGCTGCGGCACAAGCCAGGAGTGAGTGAGAGGGTGGGCGCGAGTGGGTGGGCAGGCCAGCTGGCTGAGCAAGTGAGGGAGCGACCGGCTGGCCGGCCAGCCAAGCTAGCGGGTGGGTGGGTGGTGATGGTGGCAGCGCTGCCACCTCGCTTGAGGAGGCAAAACACATTGGGCCAGGCCTGTAAATACCACCAAGTAGGCACAGGATTAAGAACACTCATATTTCTCCTTCTTTTATATTTTCATTGTTATTATTTATTTACTTATTTATGGGACATTGGACTGGACACCTGGCACGTCGAGACAGGTGAGGAGAACTGGAGTTGGGAGAAGAGGACTGTTTGCTGCTTTAAGAATTACCCCGCAACTGCCTGCCCCCCCACACCAGCCAGTAATCTTCCCTTGTCTCGGACTGACATCAAGTGCAAAGTGGAAATACCTGCCAGAGAAGCACCAAGGAGGCTGAGCCACTGGCAACCTGCTGCAGGCCCCTGGGGGATCATATAAGCAGGCCTGCTGTGGGATGGCAAGCCACCACTGGCAGACCGCCTTAGCAGGGGTGTCCCCTTCGGGATGCCACGAGGGCGAGGGTGCCCCTCATTTTCTCTCTCTTCTGTTTGCATGCCAGTTTGCCTGTTTGCTTGCTTGCTTGACTAGTCTAATACTTGTAGTGTTTGGAGGAGGTTTATGAGCTGTTGTCCACCCTCGTGAGAGACAGGGGCTAAGGGCTTGTGTGCTGGAGCCGCTTCTTCTGCCTAAGGTGGGAGCCTGTTGTGGCTAGAAATTGGATTCCCTCTGGGTGAGAGCCAGTGTGGAGAAGTGCCTGCAATACTCCAGGTGGGAGATGGAGTGAGCATGAACTAGCAGAAGTAGTTGTTCTCTAGTAGTTGGTGGGTTGGCAAGCCTGATGTGACCAGTGACCAGTGACCAGTGGCTGGTGATTGTGTTGGGTTGGTTGTGTCTGACTGGTTGGTTGGATGGATGAATGGAGCGTGTGAGGTTCTGAGTGGTTGAGGGTATGTTGGTTCTGTGAACGGGTGTTGAGAGTTGTGGGAAGTTTTGGTGTGGGAAGGATATGCTGCGAAAACTCAGAGACAGGGACCCATGGAGGTGGTGCTGCCAGCCCATTGACTTGGGGCAGAAGGAGATATGGCAGGAGGAGGAAGCCGTGACATCTGAGTAGAATGGGTTACAGATGTTTATACACTGTTCCCTTTCTACCCCACCCCACTTTGGAGCCAACCAGGGGAGGCTGGTGACTCCTATTTCGATGGGGCTCCTTCTCCATTACAGGTTTTATTTGGAGCTTCATAGGAGCTATCCTTGGTGCTCCATGGTGATGAACCTATGTTGGGGATAGAGGTCAGCAACATGGATGGCTCCTGTGAAGCTCCAAATAAAACCTGCAAAACCTGTAATGGAAAAGGAGCCCCACTGAAATAGGAGTCACACCAGCCTCCCCTGACGCAATCTCCCTGGGACATCTAGATCAGGTGAGTTTGTGCAAGTCCTGGATCAGTGCCTAGACTCAGTGATGGGCTGGATGAGAGCCAATAGACTGAAGCCGAATCCCGGCAAGTTGGAAGCCCTGTTGGTGAGTGATTCGTGAGTCTGGGAGATAGGCTCTTTGCCAGTTCTGGATGGGATTGCACTCCCTTGGAAAGATTAGGTCTGTAGTCTGGGGGTACTCCTAGAACCATCATTGTCACTGGAGTCCTATGTGACCGCGGGTGGCTTGGAGTGCCTTTTGCCAGCTTCAACTGGTTCACCAGCTACAGCCTCTCCTGGACATGCAACTCTTTGCTGAGGGAACTGCACTGGCTGCCTATTTGCTGCCGGGCCAGGTTTAAGGTTTTGGTACTGGTGTATAGAGCCCTAAACTACTTGGGACCAGGATACATGAGACAACACCTTCTCCCTTACCAGCCTGCCCGGTCACTGAGGTCATTGGATGGCATGTCCCTGGTGGTTCCATACGGACCTATGGCCCGATTGGAGTCCACCCATAGAAGAGCCTTCAGTGTCGCAGCTCCATTTCTCTGGAACTCCCTGCCTCCTGAGGTCAGACAGGCACCAACATTGTATTGTTTTTGGTGCCTCCTGAAAACATCTTTATAACATCCGGAAGTGGAAGCCTTCCTGGTTTTTATTGATTCTGTCATGGTTTTTATTGATTCTGTTTTAACATATTGTTTTATTCTTTTTATCAATTTTTATCTTTTTATTGTTCACCGCCCTGTGATCTGTTTAGATGTTGAGCAGTATTTAAATGTTGTAATAAATAAATAAATAAATAAATAAATATTTATATAGCGCCATTAGTGTGCCTGGGGCTTTATTGAGTACAAGCTGATGGGTCTCTGCCTCCACGGAGGAGTAGGGGGCGGGGGGAAGGCAGGGATTATTTCCAAACAGGAGAAAATATACAATCATTTTAGTTACAGCCAGATGAGGCTTTTATCCTCCCATCACCCTGCCTTGTTCACAGAATTTCACAGGGGATCCAAATGATGTCTTCCACTCATAACCCTCCCATGTTTTCCCAGAAAGGACAGAAAAGCAGAATAGCTGCACAGGGCCTTCTGAGTGGTAGCAGTAGGAACCCTCCATCTGGAAGCACCCTTGGTTCCAGGCTTAGGGCAGCATCCACTAGTGACCAGCTGCATGGGGCCAGTCCCACTGATTCTGTTGCACAAGCAGTCCGCACTGCTTGCGCAGCGGTGATTTAGTGCTTCTGGGGGCATCCCAAAATGAGTGGAAATGCTCGTTCCTGTAAGGGGCAGGTTGGTGGAGCTCACGAAAAGGCAGTAGGCCCAGTGCAAAATTGGATACTGCCCTTAGTTTCAATAGAACATAGAAACTAGACAATTGAGCCAAAGGCTTCCTGGGAAAAGATGGGTTTTGAGGAGGCATTTGAAGGAAATAAGAGAGGTGGTGGCATCACACAGGTGTTAGAAAACTTGTAACAAAATTTTATTATTCTGAAAAATATTTCAGAAATATGTTCCCATCTATATTTATGAAGTTAGCATTTATCTTCCAGTAGACTTTAAATGGGTTTCATTTCTCTGTTGTCAATGTTGCCAGTCTAAGTTCATTTTGAGAGTAAATCTTATCCGTAAAATAAGCGTATCCATTTCAATAGGCTTACTCAAGGTGTCTTGCAACAGAGATTAAAATGTACAAAAAATTAAAATGATTTAAGACAACTAAAAAAAATTAATACCAAGACCTGGTAAAACAACTAAATTAAGATGCCCCATCATCTGCTGTCAAATGCCTGGGAGTAGAGGAAAGTCGTAACCTGGCGCTGTAAAGATGACATTGTTGGCACCAGGCAGACCTCACTGGAGAGAACATTCCATAATCGGGGGGGGGGCACTACCAAGAAGGCCCTTTCCCTGGTTGTTATCCTCTGAATCTCCCTTGGAGGAGGGCCTCGGATGTTGATTGTAGCATATGGATAGGCGCTCCATCAGGTATTGTGGTCCCAAGGCATGTAGGGCTTTATGGGTCAAAACCAGCACCTTGTATTGGGCTTGGAAAAGTACAGGTAACGAATGTAAGGGGGGGGGCAGAATCAGAATGGTTCAATCAGCCATTCCCTAACTGTAGGTAAATCTGGTGATTTACAGTGGTGGCCATACACAATCTTAGCAGCTAGAACAGTGTTCTCCGACCTTGGGTCCCCAGATGTTTTTGGCCTACAACTCCCAGCATGCCCCAGCTGGGCCAAAAACATCTGGGGACCCAAGGTTGGAGAACACTGAGCTAGAAGAAGCTATAGAATAAGCAATTTGGTGGAGAGATGATAAATGTCCTCAATGTGATATAATGACCAGTGAACATTTTCACCACGGTTGAACAGTTTTGGCACTAAGGCTGCAAACCTATACACATTTACTTGGGAGTAAGTCCCATTGAATTCAATGGGGCTTACTTCTGAGTAGACATATATAGACTCATGATGTGCATGCTTTTCTACATGCTGCACTGATTATAGTATCTTATAAAAATGAGCATGTGGATACTTTAATTGAACCTCTTATTTATGTAGTTTGTAATCACTTAAGAGTAATATATATATATATATATATATATATAATTTATTTATTCAGAGTTTCAAATAATATACAACAAAAACCATACCAACATACAAATAACAACTACAGTGCCCCCTTCACCATACAGGACCAAAGAATATTCATCCTCTATATTCCCCTATTACTCAATATTCCAAAAAAACATCATATCTTGACAAGGCATGCTCCCTTTTCCCTTGACTAGCACAAAATCTAAAAATAGCCCCCAAATATCCTTAAAATTATTTCTCTTTAATTGTCCCTTTTTGCATTTAATACAGCAAGTTAACTTATCATTTACAGCAATGTCCCATACCTCCTTGTACCAATCAACCATTGAAAAAACATGTTGGACTTTCCATTTCCTTGCTATCATTAATCTCCCAGCTGTTAACAAGTTTACAATAAGTTCCTTTATATCTTGGGTACAAACCAGTTTCTCCGTTACTGATAACAATGCTAATTTGGGACAGACCTCCAAATTTAAACCAGTTATTTCCGAAATTTCTCCAAAAATTTCATTCCAAAAATCCAAAATGCTTTTGCAGCTCCACCACATATGAGCATATGTACCAAGTTCCTGACAGCCCCTCCAACATGCTGTAGAATAGAGTAATATATTTTAAATGTATTTATTCTTTTTATTCCATTGAGGTGAGGTGAGGAATAATGCTCATTCTGGCTCTCACATTTTTTAAAAGTTTGTTCATTTTTGGTAACTGTTGTCTACCTCGTTCCCTAAGATTTAAGAATGAGTGAAGACACAAAACGTAATGGGTTGCATGCTTACAGTAGACCCATGGAACTCAATGGGAACTCAATGACTAACTCAATTAAGTTAGTCATGACTAATCTAAGTCTCATTGATTTCAGTGGGAATACTGTAAGCACGACGAGCAGCACAGTCCAATGTGGCTGCCCTTAACCCTCGCCTCCACGCTCTTTCTGCCCTGCAAAAGACGACCAATTCTGGCTGTCTAAGTCTCTCCAGGTGGAGCAAGAGGAAGAGAGGCTGGGGCACTGCCAGGATAATGTGTATAATGGTGGAGTCTGTTTCCTCCCCTCCCTGCCCCCCAGAACACCTGCAAACCTCCGGCTCCAAGGTTGGTCTTGTGATCTCGGAGCAGTACAATCCTGTATGCATCTGTCTACTCAGAAGTAAGTCCCATTGATTTAAATGAGGCTTATTCCCAGGTAGGTTGGTGTGGGATTGCAACCTCAAGTTTAAGTCTCATTGATGTTAGTGCAGTTTCAGCCTGTCTAACTTTCTTTGCCTTCCAGTTCCACTGAATATATGTGCTGACTGCCGACTCTATGGGCCGGTTCACACGACACGGGAACCGCGGGGGAGCGCTGCTCCCCCGCGGTTCCCGTGTCGTGTGCACGCCGACCGGAGGTGCCCCCGCGGGACAGCCGCGGGCGGGACCCATGGAAAGTGACCACGGTCGGTAGCGGGGTAAGCCCCTACCGCGCGTGGTCACCGTGCCGTCGGAACAGCGGGCGGCCGTCCCGCGGGGTCCCCACAGAGACGGCAGCCCAGAGCAGCCGGAGCCGCCGCCGCTCCAGCCTGTAGGGGCAAACGGCCCCTCTGGGCATCCCGGGCCTCACCCCCTACCGCCGGGAGGCCCGCACTGCGGTGCGGGGACTACGGGGTCTGCCCACGCGCGCGGGGCGCCGGTCGTGTGCGGCGCCCCACTGGACCCCGCGGACGGCCCCGTGGTTCCTCCCCTGCCGGCAGCCTGGGTCGTGTGAACCGGCCCTATGTCTTCTTGGTGCTGTTCGCCGGGGCTTCCTACTACACATCCTGATCCTCCACACTGAAAATGAAGTGGCGCAGCAGCCTTCCTGGCAATGCAGCAGTGAGATTGCAGGTTTGCAGACTGATGGGATTGCATTACCGTGCGCGAACTCTCTTAGAGCCCCATAGATTCAGATCATTTAGTGGGATTTTTCTTTCTTTTTATAATGATCAGTTAAGTCAAGCTGATTTTAAGCCTACTGTTAATAAAATATTTCATCTTTTTTAAATGGTAAAAAATAGCCAGTTTTTAAAGAAGATTACAGTTAGAATGCAGACTCGTTAGCAAGAGACTCCTTGTCTCCTGCTGCATAATAAGTACTTTCAGTTTTGGATGTATAGCTCATTTTGTGGTCAATTATCTTTCTCTGGGGTCCACAGCAGTGGTTTAGGTGCAGAAACCTTGTGGATTTATTAAGGTTACACAGCACTGAGCGTGAAGCACACAACAAGCCTGTGCTCAAGCAGTTAATAGCCTACCCAACATAATTACTGAGAAAGCTCTGCACACGCCGCCACCCCCACCCCCCTAGAAATTGACTAAAGTTAAGTGGATGCTTCTAAGAATAGAAAGAATAACTCTAAAGCTGCCTGCACATCAAGGATACAACCCTGCAGTCCAGGCAATGTTAGGTGAGTTTTCTACTCTGCACCTGTCCCCCTTCATTGATTCCTCCTTCCGCTTGCCCGCTTGCCAGAGCAAAGTGGAGCTAAGTGCCATTTTTCACTTTCCGTTGACGAATGCCTATATTTGGGAACGAGACTTTCTAAAGAACTGAGAGGAGGGCAAACCGATCCTAAAGAAAGTGCATTGCATAAAAGATTTTCTGTGCCACATTACATTATGCCTTTTCATATGGTACAGGAATCCACCGGGCAAGTGTTATATGGTTTTGTAGGCATAAGCCTTCCCTGCTGCACGATGTCCCAAATTCACTCTACCAGCATAGCACATACCACAACATAGCTATCAGCGCAAGGCCAATCCCAATACTGCTGCCCAGCTCGCCCGCCTGCTTCCACTTGTTGCGGCACCCGTGGGCACCACCACAAGCAAGTGTAGGGGGGGGAGAGCAACCTTTCGTGGTGCGGGCGCTTCTCAGCTGAGCAGCGGCTTTGCCGCGAAAGGGCTGGGGATGAGCCCTGTGGCTCTGCATTTCCTCTTGAGGAAACACAGCACCAGGGGGCTTGTTGCCCTTGCTTGGCGGGGCCGCAATTCAGCTGAGTAGCGGCCTTGCAGAGCAAGGGCAACAAGCCTCTGGCTGCTGCCCCAAAGTGTCACTTGGGCACTTTGGGGTAGCTGTCATCCCCACTCATCTCCCCCAGTGCTCCCGCGGTGTCCCCTGGGATACCCATGGGAGGACTCAGGGAGGAAGAGGGGAGAGGTGGTGCCTCAGACCCCTGCTGTCCCTGACCGTTAGTTGGGCACAGCCAGGGCCTGGGGCAACTTTAAGCCCACAGAGGCTTCAAACCTTTGTGGGCTTAAAGTGATGTGCGAACCCGGCCAGTGCTTCTGTTTGCCCATTCAGAGGCAATAGCCCAGTTCACATGATCACTGCAGCTTGAAGAACCCGTGACCTGTTGTTGGGTTATTTAAGGGTTCCACCCCCCCCTCCAAATAGCCCTGATGCCCAAGTTCGGATGACACGACAAGCCACGCCCAGGCAAATGGCGCCTAGCACATGCCAACGGGCGCTGCGGCTTAAACAACCCACCGCGGTTTGTTTAAGTCGCAGTGATCGTATGCAGGGCCAGTGCAAGGCAGTTTGGTGCCCTAGGCAAGATCAGATATTTAGCCCTCCCTCCAGCCCTATGCTCCTGGCGCCCCCTTTAGCCCTGCGTCCTAGGCAGCTGCCTAGTTGGCCTAATGGTAGCACCGGCCCTGATCGTACGAACTGGGCCATTGTTTATCTTGCACATGCTTAGTAATAAATAGTGGGAGTTCTGTTGGAGGACTATTTTTAGGAAGAAAATAACAGGAAAACTCTGCTAAATACACAGTTCCAGTTCCAGACAAATGAATGCAGCACTTAACATAAAATTCAAATAGCACATTTTAATTTTTGAATTGTGACAGGTTGAAGAGCTGTTGCTTTCTTAAGTCTTTGGTGACAAATCTGGTAGCAATAATCAGTGAATTCTCAAGTTGGGTTTCTTTCTGCAATGGTGTATGAGTTTTTATATCCCATTATAATCTATCTTTTTCGTATACCCAGAGAATGTTTACTAGGACCTTGATAATCAGACTTAAAGCTGAATCAACTCTAGCATCGTCCATATTTCAAAGAAGGATACGATTGCATTCTCAAGAAAGGGAAAGAGCTGTTTACCTACAGTACCCTTTATTTTGTTTTCCCCATACGCATTTCCCCACCTAAACATACTTTCCAGTTTCTCAATTTACTCTGCTAGTTTACCATCAACTGGAGAGATAAGGGAGTAAGTGTAATCCTATACAAGTCTACACAGAGGTAAGCCCCACTAAGTTCAATAGGACTTACTCCCAGGTAGGTGTGTATAGAATTACAGCCTGAATCTACTGGGAGACAGCAAAACACAATCATGTGGGTCTCTGGTTTATTTAAATGGCTGACTTAGCTCATAGTAGATGGATGAATTAAGAACGGGTGCTGTGTGTGCAATTCGCCGTGGACTGGGCTGAGTGATTATGTGCATAGCACCCATGTGTCACAGCTCCTCATCCTGCCTGCTTCTGTGCATGAACAGAATTTTCATTTGTATACATATAAATATATATATATAAATATAAAATATATATATGAAAATTCTGATTTAGTACCATGCCCTAAATGGCCTTGGAATTACAAAGGTAGTACCATGAAACTTTATTTGTATTTGTTTATCATTTAAAGATTGTATCCTGCTTTTCTTCATAAAATAATAAAGATAAAGCAGCTTACAAAAAAAAAAGTTCACAAACTATATAAAGCATAATGAAAACCGTTCAGATTACAGTAAAACCGTTCAGATTACTAAAATCAATGCATACAATAAAACTAGGAGCAGGATAAAACATCCAGCATAAAAACAACCCACACTAAAAATTGTGCTGTGCCTACTGTACTGTTGGTTCGAAAAGACTGATTTCCAATAGCATGCAGAGCAGAATTCAACCTATTACCCCACTCCTGTCACAAATGAATAGGTCTGATTACAGAGAGCAGCACCAATGGTCTTTTAGAGTCTCTGTAGGTCAGACCTGATATTGTGCCTACACAGCAGTTTATATCAACACATTAGACAGTAAATTGTTCCCATTACCAGCAGCTTGGATAATTCAGCTCATCACTATGAGCTGAAGCCAGCCGTTCAGACAAATCAGAAATCCACATAACTACACTTAGTTGTCTCCCACTCTCTTAACCCTCCAGTGTCAGTATTTTTCACCTTTTATCATTGTGAGGAGTGACTGTGTTGTAGCCAGTTAGTCCTACTTAAAGTAGACATATTGAAATGAATGGGACTAACATTGGATACAACCCATGGAGTACAAGACTCTAATGAAATAAATATATAATGAAGATATGAGTTGTCTTGACTAAATAACAGACTATCTATCGGCATAATAATCAACCATCATCAAAATGTCTACAATAACAGATGAACATAGATTTGCAGCTATGCCACTTGCACAAACCAATTGTTTGCATGGGCAGTTCTTATAAAATCCAGTTAAGACTTCACATTTTAAATATGGAATTAATTAATTGCCACCTCTGATTACTCAGGTTGTGACTTCATCCATAATATTACCTATGTGCCCATGTGTATGTACACATATAATCTGTGTATCTATTTTATTGTCACCTTTACCGAATATTATTTTTACTCTGGTAAAGTTTCTCCTTGCTGCCTTCTTTCGCCGCCTAGAAGCAATCTTGTAAAAGCAGCATCTAAAAGCAGGGCTCATTTTACATTTCAGATAGTTGAGTTCCTACTTTCCGAAAGCAAGCGCTGACGACAATATATTTTGGTATTTGAATTTTAAAATGCATGTCTTGGACCTTCGCAAAGCCCTGTGTTAGTCGCCTTGTTCTGCCTTTGAATCCTCTTAGGGAAGTCAGGGATACCCACAAACAATAGAATTAAAAATCTGTCTTTAGGACTGGCAAACCATTCAGAGTTTTCTGTCTAGCTGCTTAGCATAGACTATGCTAGGCCTCAATAAAAGAATAGCCTCCTAAAGAAGCAATAATTTTCAGATTGTTGTGTACAATGCAGTGATAAAGCTCCCTGTCACATTTTTCTTCCCAGATACTGAAGTTCCCATTCAGATGAATTGTCACAGCTTCTTCAATCCAAACAAGCCCCCTTCCGGCCTCCTTTGCATTAAAATGTGATAACACTAAAGGTGACTTTAGCACAGCTGTGCAGAAAACTGGATTAGGTCAAAGTGACAGAGTTTGTTAGGGCTCGCCACAAAGGTGGTTCAAGATTTGTCTAGAGTGCTAATGTGGGAGAAGCAGAGGCTGCTTAAACCCAGACATTTGTAATAAGGCTACAAACAAAAAAAATAGTTTTTTCTTTCATCCAAGCATAGTTACCAGTGGCAGTCAGCTTGTTGACCTGTTGTCACACAAAAAATTGGAATGGCAGAGCCATAACAAAGTGCCTCATAGTTTGTATTCCCCCCTTCTCTCTCTCTCTCTCTCAGCACCACTGTCAATAAGCGAAATCGTCCCAAAAAGGCCAAGGTCTGACAGCATTTTTTTTAAAAAAAGCTGTTCAAAGATAGATACTGGCTTCGGATTACTTTCATGGGTTTCTGAAATGTGAAATGTTATTTAAAACTTTGCTGGACGGAGAAGTAAGCAAACAGCGTTCGGCTTGCTCACGATGAATTATTGATAGCCAGCCTTTCAGCAAGATGGCATTTTCGCCTAAGAACCGTTTGATCTCAGATTTCTGTGATCTCTGGAGAAAGGAAGAAACCTTCCTCAAAAGAAAATAGCATCTTCTGTATGCCACCTGCTGGCACTTGGAAGAGGGCACTGCGCAATTATCTCTTTTTCACTGGGGAAACTTGGAGCCGGGTGTCGTGATGCTGAGCGAGGTGACGCATCACAGAGGAAGCGACCGCCGCCATACAATGACCTGGTTAGCTCGGATATGCATGTGTGTGGTGCGCTCCTGCGCAGAGCCCCTTTCCAGCTGCTTCACCCCTCCCATGGCGCAAGTGGCAAAACCAGCCAGGATTCATCGCTTAACCGGAGTTTCCCATTAGGTCTGAACTGGGAATTGCAGTCAAGTGCTTCAGTCAAACAAGCTAGGAATTGGATTCATAAGCTAGCTTCCAATCCTGGTTTACAGCTGGCTTCCAATCCTGGCTTGTTTAGAAACAGCTTATCATCTTTTCTGGCTCGCAAGTAATGGGAAGCGGCAGGGATGTTGAAGAGTCCTTGGTCTCGAGTCACGAGTCGAGTCACGAGTCTTTGGACCCGAGTCTCGAGTCCGAGTCCGAGTCCTTGGTCCAAAATGGTGACTCACGAGTCACGAGTCACGAGTCCTGAGTCACTCCCAAAACTGACTCCACGAGTCTCTATTAAAATCAATGGGGTTTCCCCCCAACAAAATAAGGCTACTTCAGATGTGTGGCTTAAATAAATTCTAAGCACAAGTGTGCCTTTTTATTTCAAAACTCTGCAACTGATTTTGGCAAGAACAGACCAGGCAGACAAACCCAAAATAACCAGGCAGGCAGAGGAGGCAGGGAACCCCAAACAGGCAGGCAGAGGCAGCCAAACCCAAAATGTCTGACCCTAACCCAAACCCCCCACAACAACACATCAATCAAAATAAATCTCAACACATTGTTGGGGCTGCACTCCTGGTAGCTGTCCATAGTGGCCGAGCAGCGGCGCGCCTCGCTTCCATGCGCTCTTCACCGGTGATCGCGCTCCTTCTGGCACAGCCAGAAGACTCGTCAACAGCCCAGGGATGTTGACGAGTCCTTGGTCTCGAGTCCCGAGTCGAGTCTAGAGTCCCATTAAAAATATTGGGACTCGAGTCCGAGTCGAGTCTGAGGGGGGACTCAGCCCGACTCACGAGTCGAGTCCTCGAGTCCGAGTCCCCATCCCTGGGAAGCGGTGGTCAGTTTTGGCTTCTTGGTTAGTTTTCCCACTTGTGTACAGGGAAGAGCAAAGCAGGAGTGAACAAGCCGCATGCACCTGCACATCTTTGGCTACCCATGACACATGAACACAGTCACTAACTTTCAATAGTTCCGTTAATATTAGTTCTCTCAAGATGCCCCGTAAAAATTGGGACCATCAGCCATCTGATTAAAGAAATCTGATTGGTGTAATTTCAGGGGAAAAACAAGGGGAGGAGAAGCTTAGACTCTCCTCTCAAGTGCCATAGTCCCAATCCATATTGAGACTGCACAAACTCACAGAAAAGTAAATAAGCATAGCAAGCTCAAGCACACCAACGCGATTAGTAGAATGTGTAGCTTGGCCCTGAGCCAGAGGATGATGGCAGGGTGATGTCCTCCGGCTGAATAAAGCATTGGCTGGCCCACCCCGGAGAACATAGCCCGTGCCTCCTCGTCCCCATAGGGATCCTCCGCTGCACACTGGAAGGTCTGAGGGCTGGGGGTCACGACAGCCAAAGCCGAGGTTGGCTGGCCACCAGTCAGGGGTGCTGAGGTAACAGATTTCCAGGGATGTTGAAGAGTCCTTGGTCTCGAGTCACGAGTCGAGTCACGAGTCTTTGGACCCGAGTCTCGAGTCCGAGTCCGTGTCCTTGGTCCAAAATGGTGACTCATGAGTCACGAGTCCTGAGTCACTCCCAAAGCTGACTCCACGAGTCCCTATTAAAATCAATGGGGGGTTTCCCCAACAAAATAAGGCTACTTCAGATGTGTGGTTTAAATAAATTCTAGGCACAAGTGTGCCTTTTTATTTCAAAACTCTGCAACTGATTTTGGCAAGAACAGACCAGGCAGAAAAACCCAAAATAACCAGGCAGGCAGAGGAGGCAGGGAACCCCAAAGCAGGCAGGCAGAGGCCTTTGTTTTGGACAATTCAACTGTTGAACTGGTCAAGAAGAGACCAGGCAGGCAGAGGAGGCCAAACCCAAAATGTCTGAAAGGTTGCATTTTAGAAAAATGATTAAAAAAAATAAACTTGCTGTACTTCCTAAAACTTATCCATGTTGCATTTGAGGAACATGGTTTTTTCTAAATGTTTGGCCCCCATTCTGGAACGGTGAGATCTCATCACAATTCCACCCTCACTGAACACCCGCTCCACTGGTGATGAACTTGCTGGAACCAGAAACACACTCAGAGCAGCCACACAGAGTAATCTCAGGTCCTTCTTCTGCCTCTCCCAAGTACGCAACACATCAATCAAAATAAATCTTGACACACTGTTGGGGCTGCACTCCTGGTAGCCGTCCATAGTGGCTGAGCAGCGGCACACCTCGCTTCCATGTGCTCTTCGCTGGCAATCACGCTCCTCTCCACTCCTTCTGGCACAGCCCAGGGATGTTGAAGAGTTCTTGGTCTCGAGTCTCGAGTCGAGTCTCGAGTCCCATTAAAAATATTGGGACTCGAGTCCGAGTCGAGTCAGAGGGGGGACTCAGTCCGACTCACGAGTCGAGTCCTCGAGTCCGAGTCCCCATCCCTGCAGATTTCCTGCATTGGCCCTTCAAGGTCCCTGCCAGGTCTATGATTCTGTGCACCTCACCATCTGAGGAACAGTGGGGTGGCTGCAAGAAGCATTTTTTATGCTGTCATTCTTTTCATGATGGTTTTACTATTTATTTATTTATTTTTAATCATTGTGCCACCTTCTTGAAATGTTTTAAACAAACAAATAATTGGAAATAGGAACTGCACAGCTGCCAAAGAGCTTCTTTAAAAAAAAAAAAAAAACTTTGTAAAACAAATGCAAATTGATGTTGTTCTCTTTAAACAGTAAATGATAATCCAGTGCTGGGGGTGGGGTGGGGATAGGGCTATCTTGTTGGCGTTTGTAGTTTGTTTTTGGTTTTGTTTGCTGCCAAGTGCTCCACATATGAGTGATGCAGTGCAGAGCAGAATCTAAAGGGAGCAGAAAGAAACCCTGAAAGGAAAATGAATCAAAAATGTGTGTTTCACTCATCACAGAAAAGTCACTAGGAACCACACAACCTCATGGCACTTGTTGAGGGAAAATTGCCTTAATCCAATTCCAGCATGCAACCCTATGTACACTTAACTGGAAGTAACTCTCAGTGAAACATACTTCTGAATAAATATGCATAGGGCTGGGTTGCATGTATTTGCATGTGCAAAAGGAATTGTGTTATACCAGGCCTAAAGCTTGATATTAGACTATTTAGAGATTTGATCAGTGCTATCTAAAATATTTTCTGTTCTTCTAATTCTGTTTACATATACACCTCCACATCATGGGATTACCTTTTTTGTAAGCGCACATGCTAGGCAAAGAAAACAAATGTATCATCTTTGCTGACTCTTGCCTGTTAATGCATGCCCTTAGGTCAGTAATATACATGAGCTCTAATCATGCTGAGATGACTCAAGTTCTAGTTTTCCAACCCCAAGGCAAATGCCTTCTCCAGCACCAAAGAAATGTGTTATTTCAGTGTGATCGAGGCTGAATACATACTTGGGAAGGGTCTCTGTAGAGTACGCTGCCGTGCAATCCTGATTCCTGTACATGTCTACTCAGAAGTAAACCCCACTGAGTTCTATGGGACTTACTCCCAGTTAAGTGTGTATAGAATTTCAGCCCCAGGGGGTAAATACTATAAAATGTTATTGCCCCAACATTATTTGCTATTTTCATCGCCATGATTTTACATCTTGTCGAGGGGAAACTTCCCACTGGTGTGGGAATTATATATCGAACAGATGGAAAGCTTTTTAATCTCAGCAGGCTGAAAGCAAAAAGTAAGGGAATTACAACCTCCGTTGTGGAACTACAGTATGCTGATGATAATGTGGTCTCCGCACATTCAGAGGATGATCTCCAAACTATCCTAAATGCTTTTGCAGAAGCATACGGAAAACTTGGTCTCTCACTTAACATCAAAAAAACCAAAGTGCTTCATCAGCAAGTGCAAGCTAACCCTTTGGTGATGCCATCTATCCAGCTTGGTGGGACAATACTGGAAAATGTCAATAATTTTCTCTATCTTGGCAGCTATCTTTCTGTTACAGCTAACATCGACAGTGAAATCCAGCATCGTCTGAGCTCCGCAAGTGCCGCGTTTTCTCGAATGAAACATAGAGTGTTCGAGGATCGGGATATTTGTAAGAAGACCAAAACACTGGTTTATGAAGCCATTGTATTACCAACTTTATTGTATGCCTGCGAAACATGGACTATCTATAAATGTCACCTCCAACTCCTTGAAAGATTTCATCAACGTTGCCTCCGGAAAATCCTGCGAATTACTTGGGAAGATAGGCGAACAAATGTCAGTGTACTGGAAGACTACTAGCAAAGCAAAGACTACTAGCATTGAAAAAATGATCCTTCAACGCCAACTTCAGTGGACCGGTCATGTTGTTCGAATGCCTGACTGCCGTCTCCCAAAGCAGTTACTTTATTCCCAACTCAAGGATGGAAAGCGGAATATTGGTGGTCAATATAAGAGGTTTAAAGATGTTCTTAAGGCTAATCTAAAAAATGCAATATAAACATCAAAAACTGGGAAGCTCTGGCCCATGAACGATCTAACTGGAGGTTGGCCTTTCACAAAGGTTCTATGGACTTTGAAGAAGCCCGAGTGCAAGGTGAAAGGGAGAAATGCGCTAAGCGAAAAGCACGTCAAATGAATCCTTTACAGGATCATCTTCCATCTGGTAACCTGTGTCCTCACTGTGGGAAGCTGTGTGGATCTAGAATTGGCCTCCACAGTCACTTACGGACCCATCGCTAGAGTCTACACAATTTTCTTTATAATTTTCCTCCTTTTAAAATCTCCTTTTTTGTAAATTTTCTTTTTTATCCTGGAAGACAATCTTACTCGGTCACGAGTGATCGCCTGACTGACTGACTCAGAAGTAAACCCCACTGAGTTCGATGGGACTTACTCCCAGTTAAGTGTGTATAGAATTTCAGCCCCAGGGGGTAAATACTATAAAATGCACTGAAGTTATAAAATGCACTGACGAGCCAATGCATGCAGAGAAGTCAGTGTCCAAAGGTGAACTAGTGCACAGAGGATGCAGAGGGTTCAGAACAGATACAGCCTTTGCTTCTCCCTGTGTGAGTTCTCCTTCAGTTATTATACTGGGGATTAGATCCAGATTTAGCTGCAAGCCACGGCACTGGTAGAAGTGGACTTCCCTACCTCTCCTCCCCATTTTATTCATTCATTCATTCATTCATAACATTTCTATACCACCATTCTGGAAAAAAGAAATTGGGAAAACGCAAATCACAAGCAAGTAAAAACATAGTCAAATGTTAAAAACAACAACCATAAAACCATAACAATAGTGCAAAAAGCCAAATTAAAAAGATGTGTCTTGACTCTCTTCCTAAATGCAGAGAGAGTGGGAGCAGTCATAACCCTAGAGGGAGTGCGTTCCAGACTTTGGGAGCAACGCAGGAGAAAGCCCTTTCCGGGATGCATGACAAATGGGCCTCTGTCGGTGAGGGCGTCTTCAAAAGGGCTTCTCCTGCTGATCTTAGTGACTGACCAGGTTAGGCAGTCCCTGAGATAGCCAGGCCCTAATCCATGTAGAGCTTTAAAGGTTAAACCAACACTTTGAATTGAGACAGTGCAGATCTTTCAGTATTGGGGTGATATGATCACAATACCATGCACCGTTTCACAGCCTAGCTGCTGCATTTTGTTCCAATCAAAGCTTCTGGATGCTCTTCAAGGGTAGCCCCGTGTAGAGTGCATTGCAATAATCTAACTGTGATCAGGGCCGGCGCTACCGCTAGGCAGACCCAGGCGGCTGCCTAGGGCGCGTGGCAGAAGAGGGCCCAGAAACTCTGCGCTCCTTCCTCGCCGCCGGCGCGCTCCTGCCCCGCCTGGCCGACAAAGGCACTGCAACCACCAGGTCAGTGCGGGGGGGGGATTGCGGGCGCCGGGCGGGCTCGCGGTCACGCTCGGCTTTCCTCTGCGCCCGGAGCTAGGCCGGGTCAGGAGCGCGCGTGGCGGCGGCGGCGGCGGCGGCGGCGACCGATTGGCAGCGGGGAAAGCGGCTGCTGGAGGCGGCGGGCCGGTGGGCCGGCGGGCGGGTGCTGGGCAAGCAGGCATTTGCTCCGGAGCCCCCCCCCCGGCACGAGAGGGGGGCGCGCTAAATATAACCTAGCCTAGGGCGCCAAACTGCCCTGCACCGGTCCTGACTGTGATGTAACTAAGGCAGGGATGATTGTTGCCAGATCAGACGGACTCAGGAATGGCCGTAGCTGGCACACTAGGTAGAGTTGTGCAAATGCACTCACGACCACCCCTGCCACTTGAAGAACCAGGGACAGCGTAGGAACTAGGAGCACTCCCAGACCTGATCTTTCAGGGGGAATGTGGCCCCATCCAGAATAGGCTGAATCCCAGGCCCCAAGTCAGGCTTTCTACTGACCAACAACATATCTGTCTGTTCTGGATCCAGTCCCTCTGGAAGCCTCTTCAGCCCCCTGAAAATGGTACACAAGGGGTCCAGGGATTCTACTGAATGGGGTAAGCTGTGGTGGAGGGTGGTGGTGGTGGTGGAGGATCCCTGAACATTGGGTGGAGGCGAGGCACCTTCCATGAGTGGGGCCCTTCATATTAACCCTCATAATATTCATGCTTCTATTTTACACAATAATGAGGTTTATATTCCAGAAAACTTTAATTTGCAAAAGTCGTTGTCGTCGTCGTCGTCTTGGTTTCCCCCGAGAAACACAGGGACTCCTGTATCGAAAGTAGAGATGGGGTAAGAATTTCATTTGGTTGACATTTTGATAAAAAAAACTTAACCAATTTGCACTTCCCAAATCAGTATGTGTACTGCAGGGGTGGGCAACAGATGGCCCCATGGGCCGCATGCAGCCCCGCTGGCCCGTTTTGTGGCCCTGCTGCCCCCCAAAGGGCCATTGCCATCATGATGCTGAATTTTGGCAGCTCAGTGGCAAAAATACACTTTTCTGCTTTAAAAAAAACACACACGTGGTGAGCATGCACCTTCTTTTAATGGCAAATCAGACTCTTCCAGGTCTTCTTTGAGTGCAATTGGCCATTAAAACAAGGTGTGTGCTCACTGCACACCTTGTTTTAAAGTGGAAATGGAGCATTTTTGCTGCTGCTGCTGCTGCTGCTCGGCAGCAATTCAGCAGCAATTTGGGGGTATGGCAGTAGCAATTTTGGCAGGGGTGGGGTCTGAGGGGAAGACCCTCTGCAGGTGCCACCTCTGGTGTCCTGGAACTCAGTTTTCCTCAGTATTCGCACGCCTCAGAATTTTGTATTGCAATTCTCTGAACAACAAAAAAAAGGCACACAAAAGTGCACGTATCAGGGGAAAGTGCACACAAAAATATGCATATTAGTGAGGAAAAAACATGAAAAACATCTTTATAGTAAGGAAAACCACTTGCAAAAACACATTAGGCAAAATGGCATACAAAATATGTATATGAGGAAAATATGCATGACAATGGATGAGTTTGCATACGGACTTTTAAAAAATGTCACAAGCTGATGCAGAAACGGGATGGAATGAATTTAAGTTCAGAAAAACGAGAAACTGAGAGAAATCAAAAACTGACGGATTCATCTATCCCTAAGCTTCCAAATCGCGGGAAGTGATAATTCCCCTTTACTCGGCACTGGTTAGGCCTCATCTTGAGTACTGCGTCCAGTTCTGGGCACCTCACTTTAACAAGGACATAGACAAACTGGAGAGGGTTCAGAGGAGGGCAACAAGGATGATAAAGGGACTGGAAACAAGGCCCTATGAGGAGAGACTGAAAGAACTGGGCATGTTTAGCCTTCAGAAGAGGAGACTGAGGGGAGATATGATCGCACTCTTCCAGTATTTGAAGGGATGTCACACAGAGGAGGGCAAAGATCTCTTCTCGTTCATCCCAGTTTGCAGGACACGGAATAATGGGCTCAAGTTACAGGAACCTAGATTCCACCTAAACATCAGGAAAAATTTCCTGACTGTCAGAGCAATAAGACAATGGAATCAACTACCTAGGGAGGTGGTGGGCTCTCCCAGTCTGGAGGCATTCAAGGTGCGGCTGGACAGACATCTGTCAGAGATGCTTTGACCTGGATTCCTGCATTGAGCAGGGGGTTGGACTCGATGGCCTTGTAGGCCCCTTCCAACTCTACTTTTCTATGATTCTATGATTCTATAAGTGGCTCTGGACATTTACCAGGAACGGCTGCCAGTCAGGAGTGCAGTTGCTCAAGTAGTTGTCCACAGACCAGCACATGCTAAAATTATATTTTCTGCATGGGGACATGTGAACTTGATGCTTGGCTTGGCTGCGTCCTCCTACCAGAGCCACCACCGATTATTCCGCTCCTGTGTGGTCAAAGGCTTTGCTAGTAATGTTGTTGATTTTGAGAAGTGGCGGGTCATGCAGCCATTACACAGTGATGTCACCCTATATCGTGTTACCACGTGTTCGTTATCACCGGTTTGCTTTATATTTTGCAGATAAAGCTGTCCACATTTGTTCTGATAGGGATGCCACTGTTTCGGCAGAGTCGGAGATGGATGCAACCAGGGTATCGTCTGGTCTTATTGTTATGGGCATGTTTCAGCTGGTGCAGCCTGATGATGTGGACAACCTACCTGGGGGTTTGTGATCCACCACTTGCTGTTTCGATCCATGCCCCTGCTGGATATTGAAATCTTGGCAACTGGACCTCAGAGGGAGAGTGTCATCCCCACTGTCCTCAAGGAAGCGGTAGTTAGATCCCTGTTGAAAAAAAAGCAAATTTGGATCCTTTGATCCTGAAAAACTAGGTATCTAATGTGTCATTCTTGAGTAAGATATTTGAAAAGCTGTTGGCTTCTCAACTCCAAGTAGTGTCTTGGAGGATATTGATTATTTGGGTCCATTTTCAATCTGTTTCTGTCCTAGTTTGGCGACAGAAACAGCCTTGGTTGCTCACATTGATGGCTGAACAGGGGAGTGCAACTCTGTTTGTTCTCCTGGACCTTTCAGTGGCTATTGATACCGTTGGCCATGGTATCCTTCTGGGTCACAAAGCCACAGTTGGATGAGGTGCACGGTGTAACTGTGGTTCCAGTCTTTTCTAGAGAAATGAACCCAGAAGATGGTGCCAGGAGACTCTTGTTCTACCACTTGCCATTGGCCTTTGGCCTTTGGTGTGCGTCAGGGTTCCATCTTGTCCCCCATGAAGCTGCTAGGAGACATCATCTGGAGATTTGGGCTAAAGAGGTACTGTGGGTTGGGAGTCGGGACACCTGCTGATCTGGATAGAGGTGTGTGGCTGGTGTTGGATGAGGTTGCACTTTCCCTGAAGGACCAAGTACACAGTTTGGGGGTTATCCTGGTCTCTGCACTATCTATAGATTCACAGGTGGCATTGGTCACCAGGGGTGCCTTTTTTATCAGCTTTGGCTGATTCAGTAGCTGTGTTCCAGTCTAGAAAAAGTGGACCTTGCTACAGTCATTCAGGCCTTTGTTATATCCAGACTAGACAACGTAATGTAGTCTAGTCTGTAATGTGCTCTACGTAATGAGCTCTATGTGGGACTGCCTTTAACGATGGTTTAGAAGCTTCAGCGGGTGCAAAATACAGCTGCTTGGTTGCTTATGAGACTTAAGCTACCAGGACATATAATACTGATTCTGTACCAGCAGCATTGGTCACCAGTGCATTTTGGGGCCCAGTTTAAAGGGTTGGTTGCCTGTTACCTTTGAAACCCTAATTGGCTTGGGACCAGGTTATCTGAAGGACTGCCTACATATGTATGTATGAATCTGCCTGGACTCCTTCTCGCAGAAGGCAGATCCTGGATCCAACCCAATATCTATTATTAATTTGATTTGGCAAACAATACCTGCTGAACATTATACAATATATCACTGTTTTCATTGGGTTACTTGCCACTTTATATAAATATATCACATGTTTGCCACTTTATTTGAAAAGCAAAATTGACTTGAAACAGGGGCCATCTAATTTGTTTTAACAATCACACCATGCTAAGATAAACAAGTTGATTCAATAGTTCAGCCCAGGTTTATAAAACAATTGCAATCAAATTGATATCAGTATATATTCTAAATGATAGAGTTGTGTGGAAAAATACAGAGGCTGCTGATGACCAGGTTAGATAATCAAGCTTTGTCAGGTCAACTAGTTCTGACTCTGAAAGCTCTGGCTGTACAGAATTAATGGCCCAGCTGCCCATAGGTTGAGCATCAAAAGCTCACATACCTCAAAGAACTATCCCCCCCACCCCGTTTGGTACTGAGCACCATTTATCTAGGAAGCAAGTAACTTTTCTTCTCACTGGTGGGGACATAACTAGGTTTGTCCAAAAAGAAGGGTCTTGCTTCAAGGATCCAGCCAACTTGTACTAAGCAAGCAGGGCCAACCTCTATGCGGGAATGCTCTTGTACAACCTTTGGAATGTGGGAAAGCAGAGTACGGAGAGCATCTTAACTGCACTCTCCCCAGTGGAGTCTCGCATGGAAGCATCCACTTTGTTATTTTTTTATTTTTACATTCATATCCCACCTTCTTTCCTCTTGCAAGGAATCCAAGCCAGCCTACATGATTCTCCTCCTCTCCATTTTATCCTCACAACAATCTTATGAGGTAGGCTAGGCTGAGAGTCAGTGACTGGCCCAAAGTCACCCAGTGAGCTTCATAGCTGAGTAGGGGCTAGAACACGGGTCTTCCAAATCCCGTGCTCCCGTACTCTAACCACTACACAACACTGGCTCAGTCATGTTATTTTCAACAGGATGTTTTCTCACCCTAATCGGTTTCAGTCCCACCACTCTTCCGAGGGTCTAGAACCATGTGCTGAAGGTTTATAGATTTCATAGATTTCATAGATCATAGAGTTGGAAGGAGCCTACAAGGCTATCGAGTCCAACCCCCTGCTCAATGCAGGAAACTAGAGGAGGGGTCTCCCATCCAAGTAATAACCAGGCCTGACCCTGCTTAGCTTTCCACACTCAGACAAGCTGAGCCAGCATGAGTCACAGGCCTAGTATCCATTAATTCCAATACAGCCACAATTACTCATGGTTTAGATGATGCAACAATATATTGGATTGGCCATCAATGCCAATTTCTAAGGGTGCAATCCTATGCATGTTTAGATAGATGTATTTATTTATTTATTTATTTTTATTTTATTTATTTATTTCATTTCTATACCGCCCCACAGCTGAAGCTCTCTGGGCGGTTCATAAACAATTTTTACCAAAAAAAAACTACATGAAAAAAACCCAGCAACAATAAAAAATACAATATAGTTAAAAAGATTAAAAGCAAATTTAAAAGCACAGTTTAAAATGACAATACAAAAAGTTAATAAAACTAACTTTTATAGACAGAAAAAGTCCTACAACTCCTAGCATTCCCCAGCCAGTATGAGACTTGTAGGACTTTTTCCTGTCTAAATATACATAGGATTGTACCCTAAAGGAACAAGAAAAAAAGATGATGTAGGACAGCTGCTGCTCATGGTATCACCCCCATCCCCAATCCATGTAGATGTATGATTGTAACATTTATGTTTTACTACTTATGCCTCTATGAGAATCAATCCAAATATATTCCTGTTGAGGCCAAAATTAAATCAGAAGAGGCCCTGAGCGGTTATATTGTTTTTCACTGGTCATTGCTAACCTACACAAAATGCTTCAAATAAAACCAGAGGTTGTCCTAGTTGTTGTTGCAGTAATGTCTAAGGAGTGGGAAGCCCACTGCACAGATATAGGCTGTTGCTAATGGCAGGGATGTTGAAGAGTCCTTGGTCTCGAGTCACGAGTCGAGTCACGAGTCTTTGGACCCGAGTCTCGAGTCCGAGTCCTTGGTCCAAAATGGTGACTCACGAGTCACGAGTCCCTCCCAAAGCTGACTCCACGAGTCCCTATTAAAAATCAATGGGGGGTTTTCCCAACAAAATAAGGCTACTTCAGATGTGTGGCTTAAATAAATTCTAGGCACAAGTGTGCCTTTTTATCTCAAAACTCTGCCACTGATTTTGACAAGAACAGACCAGG